>CM028132.1:1110245000-1115045000 GCA_016271365.2 Neoceratodus forsteri
AAGTGACTGGCAACATCTAGACCTGGGGCAAAGGAAGGGTTAATGAGAGGAAACAATACCACTCTTCCCTTGAAAGTTCAAGTACCAGGTAGAGACATGTGCCACAGCAGGATCACCATCTCAACTCAAGCAATAGTAACTTGCAGATACAGACAAAATCTCTACCACTAGCTCTATGTACTAATTTAAAAACAAGTCTAAAATTTCTACATGGGATAATGGATCTCTACTGAAAAGTGTTGAAACTTGAGCCCCGTACTTGGTTAAACGCACAACTCTCTAAAGGACTACACACTGTATTACAGACACAGCTGGTACCAAAATATCACTGGTCCATCCACTCTAGCCAAACAGGTATCTTTACCTCATCCTCTGATCTAATCTCCTAACAGGGTTTCTACACCCATTCCTTCCCCTGAATCTTTCACCTCCCTATTTCCTTCATTGCAACTATCAGATTCAAGGTAAACAGGGCAGATCCTATGAGGATGGACAGGTCTATAACTGCCTGGATCTTCCTCATCTTCTTCCTTGAAGAGCTGCCTAAGTCCGCAGTCCTCCAATCCATCAGAGCCAGACTACTGCGAGCTACTGAATAGCTTGGCCAAGGACTACGCCAGTTCTCTCAGGTGTAACCCATGTGGTCCCAGTGCTTTAGCCACTTACTTGTGTCTGGTAGGAAGGTCCTGAATTGCCACGTAAAACTCCTTGTTTGGTGGAATATTTCCATGGTCTCTGGCAAAATTCCTTACTGCTCGGCATAAGTACGGGTAAACTCTGTAAAGATAAATACAATATAGAACTTAAGAGCATTCTTGAAACATCTTCCTTTCTCTCTTCCCCAGTCAGGGCTGGAGGAGTTAATTTAGGTTCATGAGGCAAACTCCCGTGTCTCATCTTTGAGCCAGCACAGGGCTGGATGCATCAGTGGGGAGGCACCCAGTTCTTCAGGGAAGGATGGTACCTGCAGACAGGTTTTCAAGCATCCCCAGCCGCCTAGCAACAGGATCAGCATTTACTACAAAGCCAGAATTTGCACACTGGAGAATACAATGGGGCAGCAACAACCCTGTTGATTTGGGGGGGGGGGGGGTGAGAAGAGGAAAATGGGTGTATTATCCCACAGTCTGTACTCAGAAATACCAGCCAATCCATCCAAGAGTTGTGCATGGACAGGACTTCAAATCACCATTTAAAACAGGGCTCAAATTTTGTGGGCTGGCAGTATAGCCCATAGCCTAGAGTACAAAGCTGTGAATGAGCTTGGTCCATCCAGCAGACCTAGGTTTGATTCCCACAAACTCCACTTGCATACTGTGTGGCTGAGCAAATTCTTAACCTCCCCAGCGCTCCCAGGCTGCTCCTGAAAACAGGCACTTATGCCTAGTGGTCCTTACCCGGTTAACAAAGAACAAAATAAACAAAACGTACATGTAGTATACTGGGAGTTCCAAACATTATTGGTGGGATAAGCTATTTTCGGATGCTGGTATTCAGTCAAATACTAGAATTTTCTCTTATTTTGCCAATGTACACTACCGGTCAAAAGTTTTAGAACACCCCCATTTTTCCAGTTTTTATTGAAATTTACGCAGGTTAATGTCTCAATGTACTCTGAAATTAAAGCATAGAACAAATAAACAATTGGAGATAAAAAAGAAATCATAGAATCATTTTGTTTAACAAAATGTAATCTAAATTTTTGACTCAAAGTAGCCACCTTTTGCAGATATACTGTAACCGCCGAACACACTCGTGGCATTCTTCCTACAATGGACATCAAATATTGTTCGGGAAGTTCTTCCCAACACTGTTGTAGAAGTTGCCACAAATGTGTTGCACTTGTAGGTTGCTTTGCTTTCACCTTTCTGTCCAGTTCATCCCAAACCAGCTCAATGGGGTTTAAGTCTGGAGACTGTGCTGGCCATCCCATGATTTAAAGCCTACCATCTTGTTCTTTTCCTCGAAGGTAGTTCTTACATAGCCTGGAGGTATGTTTTGGGTCATTATCTTGCTGTAGGATGAACCCCTGACCAACTAGGTGTAGACCAGAGGGTATTGCATGGCGCTGCAAAATGTTGTGGTAGCCCTTTTGGTTCAGGGTGCCAGTCACTCTGTGCTGTTGTCCTGTGAGCCGCCTATCACGCAAGCTGTTGACTCTCAGAAACTTGTCTTCTGATTCTGTTGTGGCTTTGGGTCTGCCAGACCTCTTCCTGTCAGAGTTTCCTCCAGTTTCCAAGTGCCTTTTGATAGTGTAGGAAACTGTACTCACTGACACCATGGCTTTCTTTGCAATTTCTCTAAAGCAGTTTTTGCTAACCTAATTTTTTTTTTTTTTTTTTTTTTTTTTTTAAACCTCTAGCAGTTTACCGCTTACCTTTGTACCATTTCAGGTTATTCACTGGACTTGAATTGCTTAAATTTCAATAAATACTGGAAAATGGGGGTGTTCTAAAACTTTTGACCAGTAGTGTATGTAGACATCCCTCCAGTCTAACTGTATTTAGACTGAGGTGGTGTATGCAATTTCTGGTGTCAAGAAGTGGCCCCCTTGCTCAACAAAGACCAAGGGTGACCAATTCTGAACAAAATAGGTTAATGACCACCAGAAAGATACAGGTTACCGCTGGACCATAGAGGTGTACAGAGCAGCATAAAGAGACTGCATTAGTATATGGGAAAATGGTTCAAAAGATACTGTCTACCGAAAATGGGTTAGGATCATTTGGGGGTGGGCTTTATTTCAGTATTCCTAATGAAATGGGGAGATTCACTCTTAAACAATTTATCTCACACACTAATACTTCACAGCATTTTAAAACTGCAATTCCCAGCTTTACAAGGAATATACGGCATTAGTATCAGAACGAAACAGTTGGGTGAATCAGTTATATTTCCTCTTGTCTCCGTTGAATCAATAGGCTTCACCTCCTATTCATTTCAATGGCGTGAAAGTTTTCGGACTGCATGTATTGGCCCCAATATGCTAAATGCCCCTTGGAAGAATCCCAAATTCACATACTCAAGGGTATAAACAAGATCCAACGGCCAGAGAGGTTTGATCTGGTGTCCTGCAGCATGACGCAGCAGCATGCCCTGAAGCTCAGTGGGTGGTAAATTTAGAGGCAACACTGGGAGGCACTTTTTCTCCCACAGGGTGAACATACGGAACAGATGTCCAATATAGGTAGTGGACATGAGGACAGTGCAAGCCATTACGTTAAGCCTGGACAAATTTCTGCTTCCCAAGTGAATTACTGAGTACCCAGAGTAGTAGAGCGGGCAAGAAATCCCTTTAAACTGGTAAGCAGTTGTACAACATACTTATTAATTCCAGCTTATAAAGTGAAGGAGGGGGCAGATGAACAAAGTAGGGGAGGGGCGGATAGACATGATGGAACTAGAGTCCCTTCATCCTCAAATTTGTCACACAACTGTGCCCACAGCCAGGTTCCACGATATCGAGAGACTACTACCTGGCAAACCGTTTCTGACAAGCAGCTGGTCACAGCACAGTATATATTTTGGCCCCCATTTTGAATGAAAAGCAGAATACAGGAATGTCTCATACAGAAGCATGGGTCAAAACCTTAATTGAGGAGGTCTAAAAATGTAGTTTAAATCTGGTATTTCCATATTATATTTAAAACAATCTGGTATACTGCCATACACAAAATAAAGTTCTAATGTGACTGCGCATAAAAGTGGGCCAAAAAAATTGAGCCCTGCTTCAAACTGCTATGCAGCGCCCACAACAAAGTGAGGGGTATTAAAGACACCCTGTTGTGCTGTCACTATTCTTCCTTATCCCCAAGCCCACTGTTGCAGTTCTGAACTGGCAAGTTACACTTGCGCACACTGGACCAAGGAGTGACCAGTTTCTGAAATGGAACTGTAGCCTCTCAACCTGGCCGATACTGCAAAGCAAAGTACTCCCCCCAAATAATAATTAAACCAAAAAAGAAAGCAGCCGCTGCACGTTTTACCTGTAAAATTCTTCTTGAATGGTTGTAGCCAGCTGCTGGTTATACTGTTCCACATCCACAAAGCTCACAACCAGCGTGTTTCTCTCAGGGCGAATCAGCTCTTCAGCATCATGCAGATACTTGACCTCACCATCGCTGTTCTGAAACCTACAAAACCATTCAAAATGAAACCGGTGAAGGGCATGGAGAGCTACAGGAGCAGGCTAGTCAATAAGGCATCTCAGACTGCAAGGACAGATACTGGCACAACTCGTTTCCTCCCTTCCACTTTCCTGCTGGTAATAACCGACCTTTGTGTTTGCAAAGATGCATGGTAAAGTATCTAATTTTGTTACAAAGCCTTACAGCCCAAGACGACGTGGGACACCAATGCAGAACACAGATTTCTCACACTTCACTGTGTTGCACACCTGCTATGTATGCCAAGGGTTGCCCTTAACTTTTTTTTTGTGCTAACCAGCAGGACAAGCAGACTTAAATTACACTAGCCCACAGATGGTTGCACTAGTACACATTTTTAATGGAAAACTTCACACACTTCCAGTAAAAACAATTCCAGGACTCCTGTACATTTAAATGTTCCTACTATCCTTCCCGTCCCCAGCTAAAAAAAAAAAAATATATAGACATACCATGCTGTCATGCAAGTCTGCACTCCACCCCTTAGTTTTTCATGCCATGACTCCACCTAGTCCTCTTCCTGCCTCCCCCGCCCCCGAAACAGATCAGCCCAAATGGGCTTATTTAAGTCTAAAAATTGATTAGCGTTTTGCTCATAAAAGTTCTAAAACATTGTAAAAATGCTTAGCACTTACCTCACTGTGTTTAACATACATAACACTTCTAGAACACCTAAATAAATACTTTCTGTACAGTTAGCATTGTCCCCAGAAAAAAAAAAAAAAAAAAACCTGCTACTCAATTATTTAAAACCCTGTAAATACCCAGTGGAGGCAGAGACCTTTCTCCCATCAGGGAAGGAAAGGCAAAAGTTTGCCAACAGGAATGTGGGAGTAAATGGTTCAGTATGTACAGAGGAGGACATAAAAACAAGGTCCAACTCAATCCAGTCCAGAGAGAGAGAGAGAGAGAGAGAGAGACACATGGCACCCATTCTGTGAAGAAAGGGACATGGCATGAAACACCCAGGCTGGCGTAAAGACACCCATCATAAAGGTGTGACTGGAACTGAGAGAAGGGTAAGCCCTCTGGAACCAAGCGTGGAGAAGCAGGAAATGCAGAACTGGATTGAAGGAGCATTCACCAAAAGAGAAGGGCAGGAGAGTGGGCATAAAGAGGGAGAGGTATCAGTACCAGAATCCTCAACTGTAACAGTGGGAACCAGACCGGTCCTGACCGCAGAGGTACCTCCAGTAATGAGAGATAACATCCAGCCAGACTGTGTCCAAGTCTGGCAGCAGTGAGGCAGTAGAATATGGTGTGGAGAGACGAACAGATCCCTGTCAGGATGAGCCCAGCGGACAAAGGTGTCATCGACTACATCTTGTGTACTAAGCTGTGAGGATTTTTTTCCCCCAACTTACCCTGGGGTTTTTTTTTTTTTTTTTTTAATGACCTCTGGGGGCTGCCATTCAGGTTTGTTTTATTGCATCTTGCCCAGGATGGTCTTCCCAGAATGCCCTTTGGTTTGATGTCCAATAGCCCCTACAGCAGGCCAGCGTCTTGTTACAGTGTCTTACAGCCACAGCAGAGAAAGGACACTGCAGCCAGGATTCACACTGCTAGACTCTGGGTAAATATGATAAGTTTCCTAAATACTGGTACCTTATCCAGCTGTGTTCTGCTTAGGGATGTGTGTGTGTGTGTGTGTGTGTGTGTGTGTGTGTGTGTGTGTGTGTGTGTTTAAACATGTAACTTTCTGTAGTATATTGTGCAATGACATTGTACAGGATCCAGATGTTATCAGTGAGAACTGGAATGTAATGAGACAGACAGATGTCAATTTGAGTTACCAACCCCCCAAAAATTAAAAATTGTACACACACCACCAATGAAACCCCTATGTTCCACCCAGCTAAACGAAGTTTACAGCAAAAGCATTTTGTTGCATTTGTGTGTCTCTTAACTACAATGCTTGCATGCACACCACTCAATTTATTATACTGCATACATTTAGATCTGTCAAAAGCTGGGATAATAGTACTTCAAGATGCACTGTAACACACTCTCTTCCCTAAGCAGAACACAGCTGGATAAGGTACCAATATTTAGGAAACGTATCATACTTAGAGACTAGCAGTGTGAATCCTGGCTGCAGCGTTCTCTCTCTGCTATGGCTAAACAAAACACTGTAACAAGACATTGGCCTGCTGTACGGGCCATTCGACATCAAACCAAAAGGCACTCTTGGAAGACTAACTTGGTGAAGATGCAACAAAACAAACTTGAATGGCAGCCCCCAGAGATCATAAAACACCCAGGCAAAATTAGAAAAAAAAACAAACTCCTCTCACAGCCTAGGCAGAAACAAAACACTGGGATGAAGTGAGAACTCAAAAACTAGTAGTAATACATACATTTTCCTGATTTTAACATGCAGTTCTCCTTTAAGAGTTTTTCCTAAATTAGCCTGCTAGCTTTAGGGTAGTTTTACGACCCTTGGAGAGCTCCATATGAGACAGCTTAATTGAATTCCTTTGTCCTTCAATGCACCTTGTTTCATGTGACAGTGATGTAGCGCAGTCCATAAATCCAGCAGAAAGCACTGCTTTACAATCAGTTCACAACAGTAGAGATGGCTATATTTTAAAATCTATACAATTCACCTTAATGACTACCCTCGTTGTAAAGGTCTTACTGACCTGAAGAACTTTGCTGCTGGTAATTTTTGTGCAGCTCGTAAAGCTTCCAAGATATTTAGTTTGTTTGGCATGTGTGTAATGAATGTTGGGTCTCTATTACATCACTGTCACATGAGACAAGATGCACCGTGGAAACAAGGAATACAATTAAGCTGTCTCGGATGAAGATCCCCAGGGGTCATAAAACTAGCAGGCTAATTTAGGAAAAACTCCTAATAGCAGACAGAGAGAAGGAAACACTAGAACATCACATACAAATGAAAACACTCTGCACAACATATATTTTTTGCAAGTTTTGGGTGGACTACTTCTTTAAACAGTTTCTAACCCAATTCAAATGCCAAAGGCCTTAATAAAGTACAGATGCACCACATCCACCACTTTCCCCGAGTTACTTCCCTGGTCAACCAGTCATCTAATCAATCAGATGTGTCTCGCATAACCTCCTCTCTCCCCAATGAATACACGTTGCCTTTTGGTCTTGCAGCCCACTGTATTCAACATACGCTTCCAATATTTTTAACAGGGTTTCCATTAATTTCCCAACCACTTTGGGTGTATCCCCCCCACCATCACTTTGAGTGTATCCCGTCCAGTCCGACAGCCTCGTCCACTTTCAGAGGTACAAGTCCCTTCAGCACTTGTTCTTCCAAAAATGGACCTGTGTCCACCACCCCCCCTTTGTTCCTATTAGGGGCGTGCACTGAATACAAATTAATGACCGACTACAGTATGTATTCAGTCGAATTCCAAATACTTGCTGTATGCAACCTACGTGCATTTAAGGACGTTAATGTATTACCTTACTCCCTCAGTGACCACTCGACAATTCTTTGCCACCGGTCCACCCCCACGTTCAAAACTGCGCGCCACGCCACCCTGTCCGCTGTTCAACCGGAGGTCTCACGCAACTTAAGCGTCACCTTGCGCAACTTGATTGGTCCCCAATCTCCCTCACAACGGATATAGACATCGCCCTTGTTTTCCTCACCAATGCCTTCTGCAAGGCCTGTGATGTTTTCGCCTCTGTCACCCACACTCGTACCATGAGACACTCTGCTGCCTGGATATCCCCTTCCCCCCAATCCAACAACTGAAGCAATGTGATAACCTATGGCACATTGCTGTCAAAGACTAGCAAACTAGCAGACAGGCAAGCTTATAACGCAGCTCGCAACCTGGGCCATAAGAAAAGCCAAAGCCAGCCACTACCAATCCACCTTGACCTCCACCTGGGGCAATGCCTGCACCTTCTGGAATAACATGAGAGTTAAACGGAACGACCTGCTCCCCTCCTCCCTCTCAGATGATCATAAATGGCGCTGTGCTGGGACCCTTCCCGTGTACCAACTGCCTTATACTTAAGTATTCACTGATCTAAGCTCAGTTCTCCCGGCCACTTTTGACCCCCATCCCGGTTTGCACAACCCAGCTATTGCTGCCCTCACTTCTCTTTAGGACTGTCTCTCCACAGGACGCGAAGCCAATCCTCCAAAATGCTCTCTCCTCCCGCAACCTGAGTGATGACCCCCTCGACTCCTGGATACTCCGCCTAACATTGGATGTCATGCTAGTCCCCCTCACAGACTTCCTCAATCGATCCCCGTGTCTCTGCCAATTCCCGAGGGCATGGAAACAGGTCGAAATCACCCCTATACATAAAAATGGAGACCGTACTGTACCAAATAACTACAGACCTATCTCCATCCTCCCCCCAAAGCCAAAAATAGTATCCACACAACTTGTAACTTATCTATCCAGCCACAACATTCTGTGCCCTGAACAGCATGGCTTCCGCCCAGGTCACAGCACCACCACAGCTCTACTGAAATTCTCCCACCATATACACTCTGCATTAGATTCCAGGGAGATGGTTGGGGCAGTGTTCATTGACCTGTCCAAGGCCTTCAACACTGTGAACCACCCATTATTGCTACACACCCTCAGTAAAGTGGGACTATCATCCGGCCCTTTAGCCTGGTTCTCCAGCTACCTTTGTGGTAGATCCCAACGCGTAAAGCTAACTGGTGGCCTATCCTCGGCACTGCCTGTACTTTCTGGAGTCCCACAAGGCTCCATTCTGGGCCCCACATTGTTCAGTCTCTTCCTGAACACCTTTCCCAGCTCTTGTTCAGGAAAGCTGCTATTATATGCAGATGATGCAGTCCTACTCTCCTCACACCCCGATCCGGTCACTCTCCAGAACAGCCTGCAATCCTCCTTCAGCCAAGCTGAAAAATGGTTCCTCGACCACCGCCTGGTCCTGAATCTCAAGAAAACAAAGTCAATGATCTTTGCACACCGCCAAAGTAACTCCAAAATGCCCCTCTCCATCCTTCCCAACACCCTCCATCCCTTGAGCAGGTATCAACATACAAATATCTGGGCATCACCTTTGATTCAGCTTTCTTCCATGCCCATGTCAGTGCCCTATCTTCTGCCATGAACACCCGGATTGGGCTCCTCTATCGACACAAGGACTGCCCCCTGGCTTCGCCTTTATGGTTGGCCATCACTTCCTCCATCCTGTCACTAGTTGACTATGGCCTCCCCATCTCACGAGCCGCTGGCCCCACTGCCCTCACCAAAATCCAGACCTCCATCAACAAAGCCTGCAGGCTCCTGGTCAGTGCCAAAGCGGAACCCACATGCCGGCTCTTATACACCACCACTAACATACTCAATCTGGAAGAACGCCTGCAATATCACACTGGTATACTAGCGAAAAGACTCTTGGGCTGTGTCCCCTGGTGTCACTGCACAGCTCCAGCTGTTTCCCACTTAGCCGCCACCAGCATCGCCTCTGCAAAGACACCTTCCAGATGCCTAGAGCCAGACCTCCCTTGCCCAAAGATCCTTTTATTACAGAGCACCGTCCTGTATAACTCCCTCCCCACGACATCTCAAACACCCCTAAATTGGTCAGTTCAAAGCTGCCCTCACGCAGCCACCTACTTAGCACTTTCGGAAGTGTGCGTGCCTACTGTAGGGCCCTGCTGTGCTCAAGCTGGGTTACAGGCTAACAGCCCGCTCGATAGCCTACCCCACGCCATTTTCCACACTGGTTATTGCCTGCATGACCTGCTAGGACCTACCAATGAATTACTGTTCTGTACTTTGATAAACTACCTATGTTTTATGCTATGTATAATGTATGTATTGCACCTGTATTGTTCCACCCTGTCTTGCCACACTGTTTGTTGTTCCCCTCCCTGCGACGAGGTGCCTTTGTAAATGAGTCTGTGACCCAAAGGTTGTAAATCCGATTTACGAATTAAATAAATAAAAATAAATAAATTTCACACACCTCAGCCAATAAGCTGGTTGTACTGTAAAAAACCATCATGTGACCCACAGATGAGGCCACACTGCAGTCCCAGTCAGAGCTGGCCACCCGAACAAGCAGCAAGTCATGGGGCACCAGGATATAATCCAGAGCACAGTGTCAGCATCAGGGAATTGGGGGGGGGGGGTGCGCATTCACAGGCCACCAGCAAAAGCTAAAGAACTGCATTGTTCAATGCCAACGTTAGGGGTTAACATGGGTCAAATTAGACCCACTGGTGTAAAAAATGTGGGTCAAAATGAGAAACAACTGGGTCAAAACTTAATCACAAGTACAAATTTCACCTGTTCAGAAGCTTACATTTGTCAAATGAAAATACTTTTCTATTACTTTTCCATCTTACAGACAGTGTATCACTATGGACCCACTGTCATGTAGAATGTGGGTCATTTCTGAACAAGCTGCAACTTTTTACCCTTTTGGCCCATCTAGCGCTGTTCCTGATTGGCGCTACCTTCCCGCATACGCAGCGAGTCATGGTACCAGAATGTGGATGCCATGCAACGTATCAGCTGATACTTTACCTGCGAGGTAATGCAGAGTATGTACATGTGTGTAACCTTTAGGGTCATATACATCTGGCCCTACACAGCCCCCAAACAACTTGGCTCCTTAACATCAAATCTCCAGATAGCCATGGTTTGGTTTGGCTCCAGTCTCTGCTCCTTCCTAACTTAATCCAGTGGCAGCAGGCACTTTTTTTTTTGGGGGGGGGGGGCATCCACTGCTTTCACTCTGCCATTTGCACCATCCTCCCTACTGTTATACCCTTCAATCTGCATTTTAGTGTACACCCCCCCAAAATTCCCCCAGAACTATTCTGCAAATTTTGCATGGATGTATTCGAACACTCCTAGTTCCCGCTGCCCCTTGGTGGGCCACCCTCCCTCCACAGTGAAGAGTAAGCTGAAGTACCTGTTCAGGATGCCTGCTTTTTTTCTTAGTCCTCTTCCATGCAGCTGGGGAGGTGGTCAGGTCTCTGGAAATTGGGTTTCAATACCAAGAAGGGCAAGGGTCAGGCACATGGGGAGGAAGAACCAGTGCTCTGGGGTAGCAAGTACACAAGCACCCGAAGCCCTCCACACAATGCAGTAAAGCAGTGAGTATAGAAAACAAGATGCTGGGTTGCACGGGTGCGGGGTTACAAGCAGGACGACTGTGTGTTCCTTGCAACTCAAATGTACAAAAAGATATGGAGTATCAATCTACCTAAAGCATCAGGGGATCACTCCTCAATCACTGACTGATAACCTGGGGTAACATCTCTCTGAATGCTCCGTACCTTACACCATGATGGTCATAGACAAGGTTTACCAAATCCAGACGTGTTGCTATTATTGATATGGCACTGATTAGTTTTACCCACACCTATTATTTCACGTGAAATATTTTTCCAATTGTTTTGTTTAACCAGGTGAGACACACTAAGCTGAAAGCTTGTTTACAGGTGCAACCTGGGAGCACAGGGAAGTTAAGAGACTTGCTCAGGGTCACACAGTATGCAAGTGGGGGCTGTGGGATTCAAACCCAGGTCCCCAGATTTGCAGCTCAGAGCCTTAAACCACTGCGCTATACTGCCTCCCTATTTTGTGGCGCATTGTTCGTCCAATGTTAAATTACACCAACATAGTAAAATGCCAGCAGACTAGGCCTAACGGTCTTTCGAGTCTGCTCGATTTTCAGCACCAGCATTCAGGGCCGACTTGGGTGTCCTCCCCTCCCCCTTGGGTAATACTGCCACCAGCAATGGACCTGGTCAGATTGACCTTCCCCCTGTACCTGTCCCATCCCCTCTTAAATCCGGCCACAGTCTCCTCCTCTATCAGCTCCCTGGGCAGTGCACTCCATGGCGCCACCACCCTTTCAGTGAAAAGCACCTCCTCCTCTCCCCTCTGAACCTGCTCCCTTCCAGCTTACACCCGTTCCCTCTCATTGTCCCCTCCTCCTTCCTTTGATGCACCCTGACTGGGATCCCCCTTATTGATACCTTTTATGTACTTAAAGACCTCTATCATGTTCCCCTTCCCCGTCCCTCCTCTCCTCCAGGGTGTACATGTCAAGCTCCCGGAGCCTCTCCTCATAGGTCCTCTCCCTCAGGCCCCGGATCATTTTGGTTGCCCTCCTTTGGACCCTCTCTAGGAGTGTAATATCCCCCTTTAAATGTGGCCTCCAAAACTGCACACAATACTCAAGGTGTGGCCTAACCAAGCAGTTGTACAGGAGTAGGAGCACTTCCGCCTTTCTGGAGGTCATCCCCTAGTGATGCATTCCAGCATCCTATTTGCCCTTGCCCTCCTACAGGTCTCAGAGTTGTTTATTTGGACATCTACCACTACCCCCCGGTCCCTCTCTCCCTCCATTACTTGAATTTTGTCTCCTCCCAGGGTATACCCTTGGCCTGGATTTCTGACTCCCAGGTGCAGAACCTTGCACTTCCCCGCACTGAATTTTAGTTTCCATTTTCCCCGACCACCTTTCCAGAGCCTCCAGATCCTCCAGTAAGGCCACCTTCCCCTTCTCCTCCTCCTCATCCACCCCTGCACCCAGCTTTGAGTCATTTGCAGAGAGACTTATTTCATTCCTGATCCCCTTTCCTATGTCAGAGACATAGGCGTTGAACAGGAGTGGCCCCAGCACTGAACCCTGAGGCACCCCACTAGTAACCCACCTTGGGGATGAGGCTAGCCCCCCCAATCACCACTCTCTGAGTACGCTCAGAGAGCCAATTTCCTATCCATCTTAACTATCTCTCTCTACCCCCATTTCCTTCAGCTTAGCCAGCAGGCCATTGTGGGGTACCGAACCAAACACCTTGCTAAAGTCCAGAAAGAGGATGTCCACCAGCCTACCCCGGTCCAATGCCCTCGTCGCCCAGCCATAGAACTCCACAAGGTTCGTCTGACATGATCTTCTCAGGACAAAGCCATGCTGCCTATAGTCCAAATACCCATTTTGCTCCAGTAACCCCCCCCCAGCCTATCCTTGACGATATCTTCCATCACCTTGCCGACTACCGATGTCAGGCTAACGGGCCTATAATTTCCCACCTCCTCCCTTGACCCCCCCCCCTTGTGGATCGGCACTACATGGGCCACCCTCCAGTCTTGGGGCACCCATCCAGTCCTCAGGGAGATGTTGAGCTCCGCCAAGGGTACTGTTGGGACATCCACCAGTTCCCGCAGCACCCTGGGACGCATTTCATCTGGCCCAGGTGCATTCTCAGTTCGAAGAGACCCGAGGGCTTCCCTTACTCTCTCTACTGGGATTTCAGCCTCCACTTCCTCCCTGTACTGCTGGCCCCCCACCTGTCCATGGTGGCCACTCCCTTGCCCATGATCCCTCCTGGTCCCATCCCTTCCTCCGGGTTTCCCCACGCAAGACATAGCCCTTCCATTCCCCCAGTAAAAACTGATGCAATACACTCATTTGCCTGTTCCCGGTCTCCTGTGCCCAACCCTCCCCTGTCCTTATCCTGCTGATCTGCCCCCTTACTCCCCAACCCCCCAGTGTATCTAAAGAACTCATTGTCCCCCCTCCGGATCCCCCTGGCCAAGGACTGCTCCTTTTCTGCCTTAGCTGCTCTTACCACCCTGATGACTCTCCTGGCTGTCCACTCATACTCTCCCTGATCCCCTTCACTTCCTGAACACCTGAAGCGCCTACAGGCCGCCTTATTGTCCCTCACCACTTCCTGAACCTCCCGGGTCCACTAGCAGGGTTTTCTGGCCTTACCGAACTTGCGCCAGGGACCACTTCCTGAACCTCCCGGGTCCACCAGCAGGGTTTTCTGGCCTTACCGAACTTGCGCCAGGGACCACTTCCTGAACCTCCCGGGTCCACCAGCAGGGTTTTCTGGCCTTACCGAACTTGCGCCAGGGACCACTTCCTGAACCTCCCGGGTCCACCAGCAGGGTTTCTGGCCTTATGAGACTTAGCCAGGGACCACTTCCTGAACCTCCCGGGTCCACCAGCAGGGTTTTCTGGCCTTACCGAACTTGCACCAGGGACCACTTCCTGAACCTCCCGGGTCCACCAGCAGGATTTTCTGGCCTTACCGAACTTGCGCCAGGGACCACTTCCTGAACCTCCCGGGTCCACCAGCAGGGTTTTCTGGCCTTACCAAACTTGCACCAGGGACCACTTCCTGAACCTCCCGGGTCCACCAGCAGGGTTTTCTGGCCTTACCGAACTTGCGCCAGGGACCACTTCCTGAACCTCCCGGGTCCACCAGCAGGGTTTTCTGGCCTTACCGAACTTGCGCCAGGGACCACTTCCTGAACCTCCCGGGTCCACCAGCAGGGTTTTCTGGCCTTACCGAACTTGCGCCAGGGACCACTTCCTGAACCTCCCGGGTCCACCAGCAGGGTTTTCTGGCCTTACCGAACTTGCGCCAGGGACCATTTCCTGAACCTCCCGGGTCCACCAGCAGGATTTTCTGGTCTTACTGAACTTGCGCCTTTCCCTTGCACAGGATCCGATAACCTCCTGTAGTCCCCTCTTAATGATCTCCCACTTGCTATCAGCATTATGGCCTCGCCCATGTCTCCCGTCATACACTGCCTGGTGCTCTATTACCCTGTAATGACTGGTCCTGGATGGTAATCTACCCGATTCACCTCTTACCCCCAGTTCTGACTTATCCTGCTGCCTTGTACTTTGGTATTCTTCAAGATCATTGGGAGTCTACCGTCGCTTATTTTTCCTGTACTCGGCTGGATGCCAACTTACGTAGTTATCCATGCTACCTCACTGAGAATTCCACTCATTGTGCTTGGTCAAATGTGATCTAGGTACCTCAACTTTGTACCTTATTCGTATGTTACAAAAGTGCCTTAATCTATGTACCCTATTCTTACGATTTCTCATGTGCTTTAATCTAATGTATGTTAACCCCGTTTATGCCCGATTTTCATGTACTGTACCATGTAACCCTCCTGGGTCACGCCTGAAAATAGGCACTTGGCTGTCTAGTGCGCTCACACAGTAAACAAAAGCAAATAAATTATACACACACACACATACATATATATATATATATATATATATATATATATATATATATATATATATGTAGTGTGTGTATATATATTTACATACATATACACAGAGTCAACTTCCTAGGTACCAACTCGCCTTCTACTTATTAAGCTGAAATTTGGGCATTTATTTACTTTAGGGGACACACCTGGGAAGCGAGTGTGCCGAGTGAGAAATACGGCTGCATGCGCATTGCAGTCACCGATATGTCACGCCCCAACAAGAACATACATAAAGATATCGCAAACTAAAGTAATGTAAAACGAAACTGTTGTCATTTCATTATTTTACTAGTGACAGCATAATTTACCGCTCTCAAAATAATACATTCCCAGACCCAGGGGGGTGTGGAGGGGGAGCGCCCCCACAGAACAAACATAAGGCAGTCCCTACTCAAATGGAGAAAACTGTGTTTAAATGACTGTTTTTGCCATTGAGGCAGTTCAATAACGTGTTCAAACCATATTTACTAATATAGCCCTTTCCTTTGCATCAGAGCCTTGTCAGTGACACTATCCCTCTACTTTCCCATAAGTTGTAGTTGGTTGGCACAGAGAAAACTGTGTTTAAATGACTGCTTTTGCAATTTAATCAGTTCAACAACGCCTTCAAACCACTAAAAAAAAAAAAAAATTAATGGGCATAGAGAAGTAGGATTTGGCTGATTGCAAGACGTGTGTTTGGGGGGCAGGGGAGAACTGACGTATGAATGGGGGCGGAGCTATCTGACGCCGTTTGGAGGGCCTAGTACCGTAATCGGCTGAATTCCAAAACAGGGGCACTATGTGTCCCCTAATCTAAATAATCGAGGAAATTTGTTGCATAATTTAGAGCAAGGTTAAAGCTGGAATGTACTGCATATATAGCATAAGGACTTCTATTGTGTATACCTCTTGTATTATATATTTTTTCTTTGTTGTTCTACATTTTATAGCTCCTGTCTATGTAATTGCGAACTGTATGTGCCTCAGGACTTCCTTGTGAATGAGCTTGCTCAACGGAGTCTTTCCTGCAATAAACTTGCGCGCGCGCACACACACACACACACACACACACACACACTCTCTCCCAAAAAGGGTAAACTGGCCCCATGACCACACACACACATGCAGGTGGGCACTCAAGGCAATGCCAGCATCAGCAAGGAGCCTGCGATCCTGTGAGGGACACACTTCCCAACTTAAACTAGCTGTTACCGAGGCGACAGCCAACCCACTCCGTCTACTTAAACCAATGAGAACCGCCCGCGGCACATCAGTCTGGGGGAAGAAAAAAAAAAAACAACGCTGAGCTATAGACCTGGCTTTGAATCCCATCAGCCGCGCTTGCATACGGTGTGACCACCAGCAAATCACCCAACTTCCTTGTGCTCCCATGTCGTAAACAAGCTCCGGCTTAGCGTGCCTTTCCCGATTAAACACATTTCCCCTTTGCACAGGAAGGTTGGTGGGCTCCGCAATCCTGAACGGGCTCCAGACCCTAGAACTGTCGCAGTCTACCTTATCTCACACACGTTCACGCAAGCACGATGTTTAGTTCTAAAATCGAGTATGCCTTGCTGCACTTCCCCTCCCCAACCCCTTCCCCTGTAAGGCTCATGGCAAGTATCCACCATCACCCACTTCTTACCCAAACATACTGGTGGACGCACACGGATACGCGCTCCATCCCAATAAACAGCCCCCTCCAATCCCCCGTGCCGAATCCAGCCTAGCCCTACAGTACTGCCACAACCCAGTTTAACAGCTGGCGGGGAAGCAGTCCCATTCCGGGAGTACTAGACCCCATAAAACAGTTGAGAATAAGCTCTCCTTCTAAAATCGCTATCGGAAACAGCACTGGCGTACAGGCCTGAAGGACAACCCCATCCGATCGTTCATTCTATCTCTGCCCGCTGTTACTTACTCCTCCAGAAAGTCCTGGAACAGTTTCTGACATTTCTCCGCCAGCTCATCCTTGATCTGCTGCCCAGCAACTCCAGCGGCGGGTTCTGCAATGTCCATCTTTTATTAAAATTACAGACAGAATAAATAAAAGTCAATAAAATAGTTCTGCACGAAAGCCGGCTGCTGAACAACACTTTCTCCTACTCCCCTTACTGATTGACAATGTAAAGTTTTCGCGCCATACAGCGAGCCACATGACTAGATTCGCGCCAGTATAGCCCAATAGTTACTCTTCAAGTCTATAGGTATGACTTTTCCCCGGGAGTTCTAACCAACCAGAATCGAGGAGGTGTGGCAAACAGAACTAAATTTGGATACGTAGACGTAGCCAATCACACTAATCGCATAGGTTGCTGCTGCGTTGCAGATCATAGAATTGTAATTCTATGTAGCCGATCACAAAAGTTGGACGGGACGAGCAGAATGGCAACGCCCTCTTCTAAGGCGCGTAACGTGCGTCGCCATGTTTTGGATGACAAAAAACGCACTATCTTGTGTAGGAGTGGGGAGGTTGCTGCTGTTTCACGTATCTCTAGATGGTTGTGGTTATCAATTTCAGTGGGCTCCCACTTCGTTCCTAAAGTTTCGGAAATCTGTTTTTCTGCCCGATTTCATAGTACATTTGCTCTGCTATATACATGGATATTCCGTGTTCGTAATATTTTTGTAGTCACTCTTTATTATTATTAAAACTGTTGTACACAACACAAAAAAATGAGAAAATGCAAGAAAAAAATGTATCACAAGATGAACGTGGAAGACAAATGGACACAGAGACGGTGAGAGACAACAGATGCACCGAACACGCATTTGTCAATGCAGAGTGTTAGTTTGCATGCAGGTGTCGTTTAATCACATGTCTAGGCACTTCTCGGATGAATCGGGATTGCCAGCTGTCATCTTTCAGTTTATGTTCTATTGAGTCCGTAGCTCAGTAAGTGATAGCAGTCGACTGTGAATGACAGCCTGTTGCTTGTGATCCTGTGACAGTCGACTGCATATGATATCACTTAGACTTTCATAGTTTGTCGTTTTAATTTTTTTTACCAATTGTTTAACCAGGTGAGACATACTAAAGTGAAAGCTTGTTTGCAGGTGCAACCTGGGAGCACAGGGAAGTTAAGTGACTTGTTTGGGGTCATAGAGTATGTAAGCGAGGGCTGTGGGATTCAAACACAGGTCTCCAGATTTGCAGCTCAGAGCCTTAAACCACTGCGCTATACTGCCTGCCATTGTTTTCTGTGTATTGTGACTTGTGTGATCAGGCTGTGACATGATAACACACTTCCTTGGCCCCCTCTGTTTGCTGGTAGTCATGATTGTATGCGTTTTTCCCCCTCATGAGTTTCCGTTCCTAGTGGTTTACTTCGGACAGCCGTTACGCTGTATTCTCCTCTTATTCAGTCAGCAAATGTGGTTTCCCATATGGTTGTTTCAGGTTAAATTATTTTAACTGAGCATTATTTAGCTGCAGAGTCAGTGTTGAGATCATGCTCAAAGTTTGAAAAATGTAACTATGTAAATGTCTATTGGGCATTGGGGCTCTGAGACATGACCCTTCAAAATAATGTCCATTATCCAATTACTTTTGCACAGTGGCCATGTATAGAGAGGGAAACAATCCACTGCATGACGGGTGCATCACCGCTCTACTGGATCCCAGGACTCGGCCCCTGGATGGGCGGCATCCCTGGAGCCGCGGCCCGAGACCACAAGCCCGGCCACCAGACTTGAATAGGTACTGTTGCTGCGCCCCGGCTCCCACCACCCACCCATCTGTCCTATCTCAACTATTTTATTTATAGCTGAAGCAAGTCACATGATAGCAGAGTTTCCTAACAGTCTACTTTCCCATTGGCTCATTATTCTCTCACCACTAGGTGGGTCACGGAAACCAACACTCACCCTACCGCTATCTCTGCATTACCTTGACTGGTACCTAAACCTATCTCTTGCCACTATGCCACCCACTAGCATGTGCCTGCAATACCCACATCACCTACTCTTGGCGTTATTTATCTACGCCTTCTTTGGGCCAGCAGTTAGCCTGCATCACCGGCTACATATCCAGTTACTCAACCTGATGCCGCCACCGTTAACTACACTGGAATGCTGCCCTACACCCTGACTCTGTGCCACTCTACCCGCATTACCCATTGCAACCTTGGGCCTCTCTTACTGGCCTGCCTGATCTACTGATCACGTTGCTCAAAATCTCTTCAACAGCTCCCTGTTGTGTACAACTACAGGGATGCCCTGCTCGGTGCTACTTAGTAACCCATAAATACCGTAAAGCTAGATTCCTCACTTTCCTGCTTCTCCTCCTGCTTGCTGGTTATGTCCACCCTAACCCTGGACCCCCTTCCATGAACTCCCCTACCCCCCCTTCTCACCCACTCCCCTAGCTCTCTTGAACGGCCTAAAAATTATCCACCTAAATGCCCGCAGCCTTACCAGTAAACTACCTATACTGCAGGTCATGGTCCTCGAATATAAACCTGACATCATCATCATCTCAGAAACTTGGCTCTCGGGTCATATCACGGACCAAGAAGTCCTTATTTCTGAATTCACTTTAACTCGGATGGACAGACTCTGACGAGGTGGCGGAGTGGGGATCTATGTCTCTACCTCCCTACAGCACTAAATGGTGTAAAGTTACCTCTCCTTCCTCTTACAAAGCTATACTCCTCAGCCTGAAGCTACCTTACTCCTCCCCACTGTTTATTGCAGGAGTTTACTGTCATCCTGGCCAACCCCCTTCCCAAGTCACAGATCTGATTAAGAAACTGACGACCCTTGCCCACTTAGGAGAGCTGTACATACTGGGCGACACTAACATCAATTGGCTCTCTTAACACGTTAGCCAAACCTCGCTCCTACGTAGTGTAACTAAACTTGACACAGCTGATACAGAAACCTACTCGCCTGAACAACAAAACTAAAAACCATTCCCTTCTGGACCTAGTCCTCATGTTGCATCCTCACAGGGTCAAGGCTGCTGGCCTCCTACCTGATGCACTAAGTGACCACCATCCCATATACATGGTGCGTAAAATACACAGGCAAAAAATACCACACAACATCCTCCTAACCCACACCTACTCCTCCCTTGACACTACCTTTTCATCATGATCTCACCAACACTGACTGGTCACCACTTGCTGATTGCACTTCAATTGACGCTGCACTCCAACTGTTCAGCGATAAGTTCTTTCACGTTCAGAACCAACACACTCCACTGTGTAAAACCAGAGACCGAGGAAACCACCTACCCTATGTAACCCCTGAGCTCCTGTCCTGTCAAAGAGCCCGGGACACTGCTTTAGCGTAAACACAAGGTAACCGTCTGCCCCAGGGACCTCCAACAATACAGGGAGCTACAAAACAGGTGTACCAAAGCTATTCGGCTGGCCAAAACTGAACACTGCCAGGCTACCTTCCAAGATAACACAAACAAACCTTCTGAATTCTGAAAAGTTGTCCAGTCCCTCTTTTCCCCTTCCACCAAGCCCCCCACTCTTACCCTTAGGCAAAATCTCTGACATCTCAGAACCTATTGCTGTCACAGAATGCTTTAACTCCCATTTCACATCCTGCACCGCAATGCTCCTAGCGTTCCCCCCCGCCCATGCAGCTTTCCGGTTGCCTCCCCTCCTTGGTTGACACCAGCCCGCCTGCTCTCCCTGCTTCCCCTTCCTCCACTCCTCCAGCTCCCTCTTCTTCTACCTCCTTCTTCACCCACATCTCACCTGCTGCTGCCTTACCAGCCCTTCGGTCCCTTAACCCTGCCAAAGGCTCCTCTCCAGATGGCATGGACACTAAGCTCCTCTGTCTGCTCCTGTCATCGCCTATCCTATATCCCTCTTGCTAAACCTCTCCTTTGTCTCTTCCACTGTCCCTACAGCTTGGAAACATGCTATAGTTCTACCTCTCCCTGAAGGGGGAGATCCCGCCTCCCCTAGCAACAAACCGCCCTATCTCTCTCCTTCCTACTCTGGCTAAGCTCCAGGAGCACATAGTACTTGAACAACTCCCTTCCTATCTTACTGACTCCTCCTTTCTCACTCCATTCCAATCTGGCTTTAGAAAACACCACTCCACCGCCACTTCCTGTTACGGCTGACTGAAACTATCTCCACGGGCATGGACAATGGCCTCATAACCTCAGCTATTTTTATTGACCTGGCCAAGGCCTTCGATATGGTCTCCCACCCTATACGCCTGTCCTACCTCAGTTCAGTTGGTCTCTTCCCCCATTGCCACTGATTGTGATCTGCCTGACAGATAAGTCTTGAACCAATCTGTCCATATGGCCGATGCCATCTCCCCACCCCTCCCCATTACCATGGGAGTTCCTCAGGGATCGGTACTTGGGCCACTCCTTTTTTTCAGTCTTCCTCAATGATCTCCCTCAGTTTTGCATATTGACTAACATACACATGTATGCAAATGACACTGCACTGTTCACAACTGGCAAATCGGTCCCTGATGTCACCGCCAGGCTCCAGCTGGATTTCAGCAATGTACAACACTGGCTTAGTGAGCACCACCTCTTCCTAAACTCAAAGAAAACCGTCTCCATGACTTTCGGTACTAGGCAGAGGTTGGCAAGGCTCCCCTTCTTACCCACTTTTTACACCATCGATGGGACTGTATTGTGTTAGAAAAGGAAGTGCAAAAGAAGAAGGGAAACCCCTTTGGTTCTCAAATACAGTAGCAGAAAATGTCATAGCCAAAAGGCTAGCCTTCAGGAAATATAAGGGAACACAGTGGGATGAAAATAGGGAGACATACCAAACTGCCCTAAAGGAAGCAGGGAAGACAGTAAGGCAGGCAAAGTCCCAAACTGAGGAAACACTAGCATGAACAGTAAAAGAAGGTGACAAGACTTTCTACAGATACATTAGTGAAAGGAGAAAGTCCAGAGGGGGTATTGCTAAGCTCAAAGGAGAAAAGGGGGCATGTGAGGAGGAGGACCCTGTAAAAGCATCTATCCTAAATAGATACTTTTGCCCAGTATTTACTGAAGAGAAGGTAGGGCAGGGCCCACAGCTCAGCACCATGGACACGGGGGGAGGGAGGTGAGCACTACTCCCTTCACAAAAGAAAGGGTCCTACAAGAGCTCACTAAGCTCAGGGTGGACAAGGCAATGGGACCTGATGGCATACATCCCAGGGTACTTAAGAAGCTAAGGGTGGAATTAGCAGAACCATTATCAGAACTGTTTAGTGAGTCTCTGAGCACAGGAGAGGTCCCAGAAGACTGGAGAAGGGCTCATGTGATCCCACTCCAAAAGAGTGGTAGGAGGCAGGGAACTACAGACCAGTCAGTCTTACCTCAGTAGTGGGCAAGATTATGGAGGCACTCCTTAAGGAAAGGAGAGTGCAACACCTGGAATCCATAGGGGCAAAGGATCCAAGACAGCATGGGTTTACAAAAGGAAGGTCCTGTCAAACTAATCTCATAGATTTCTTTGACTGGGTAACCAGAGTGGTGGACCAAGGGGGAGCAGTTGATGTCACCTACCTTTTGACTTTCGCAAAGCTTTCGACGCTGTTCCACATAGAAGATTGATAAATAAGCTGGGTAGGCTCGGGGTGGGTCAGAAGTTGGTCATCTGGGTGGCAAACTGGTTGTCGGGCAGAAAACAGAAAGTGGTGGTAAATGGTGTACAGTCAGAAGAGATGCAAGTCACAAGTGGGGTACCTCAGGGATCAGTCCTGGGGCCAGTCCTCTTCAATATCTTCATTAGTGACATTGCAGATGGACTAGAGGGTAAGGCTTGTCTGTTTGCAGATGACACCAAGATCTGCAACAGAGTAGATGTTCCAGATGGAGTGGGCAGAATGAGAAGAGATCTGGATAAACTAGCAAAATGGTCAGAAGAGTGGCAACTGGGACTTAATGCAAAGAAGTGCAAGAACATGCACATAGGGAAGAGAAACCCTGAAGCCACCTATAGGTTGGGAGGGGAGTTGCTGGCAGTCACAAAGGAAGAAAGAGACATGGGCATCATCATCTCCGATGACCTGAAATCATTCAAGCAGACCTCAAAAGCAGTAGGTAAGGCTAGGGGGATGATATGGTGTATTACTAGGGGTATCACAAGTCATAAGAGGGAGGTAATAATCCCTCTTTACAAGACACTGGTTAGGCCCCATCTAGAGTACTGCATGCAGTACTGGAGGCCACATCTTCACAAGGACATTAAACAAATTGAGGCAGTCCAGAAAGGGCAGCAAAATGGTGCAGGGACTGCATCACAAGACATATGAGGACAGATTAATGGAGCTCAATATGTATACCCTTGAGCAAAGGAGGAGAGAGGTGATATGATCGAAACATTCCAAACACCTTAAGAGCATTAACAAGGTGAAAGGTCTAACACGTTTAAATATAAGAAAAATAGCAGGACAAGAGGACACAGCATGAGATTAGAGGAAGGCAGATTAAGGGGGAATGTGAGGAAATTCTTTTTCACAGAAAGAGTGGTGGATGCATGGAACGGCCTCAGGAAGTGGTGGCTATGAATACAGTGCAGGGTTTCAAACAGACATGGGATAGGCATAAGGGAGCAATACAGATGAGTATGAATAGATAGGCCACTGACAGAGCAAAAGCCGATGGCACATTTATAAGGTAGAAAAAGAAATGGGCAGACTGGATGGGCCTTGCGGTCCTTATCTGCCATCAATCTCTATGTTTCTATGTTAGAAGATGCCTCTTCCTTCCGCTACCTCAGAATTTGGCTGGATAGGCACCTAAACATTTCTGTCCACATCGATGCCATTCTAAAAAAACTCTGGCCTAAGCTAGGGGCCCTCTACCGTAACAGAGGTAGTATCCCTCGTCTGGCTAGGTGCGAACTGGTACTAAAAATGATTCTGCCAACATTCGACTATTGTGACATAGTTTACGGTGCTGCCCCTCATTCCTCCTTATCCAGGCTGGAACCTCTCTGTAACTCCTTCTGCTGGTTTGCCTTGGATGCCTCTGCTCTGCCCGCCACGGTACGCTCTACCGCTCTCTAAATTTTCCTTCATTTGTCAACAGGAGAACCTTGCACGCAGCAAAATTTACCTCAAAATTCTGGCTAGGTTCACTCCTCCCTTTATCTCTCCACCTCCTTATCTGCCCTCACCCCTCCAAATACACCCTCCGATCTGATAACTCTCGTTCTCTGAATATACCATACAGAAGCACTACATCAGGCCAAATGGTATTCTCCCATCGCTTACCTAAGCTCTGGAATCAACTACCAACCCAAATCCGCCACTCCTCTTCAACCTATTCCCTCTCTACATCCCTAACAAACTACCTAGTGAAGAACTGCAACTGCACCTAGCCCCTCTGGGCCGCTGTCAAGCTGCTGGTCCATACCTCCTCCTTCCTCCAGCTGGGCCAATATGTCTCCCCTATCCTAACCCCTCTTGCAGCCTAGCACTTTCTGCAACCTAGCACTTTCTGTTACCTCTCCTGTACCACCCCCTTCCTGAGTATCTAATTACTGTCCTTCCTGCCAGACTCCCTCTATGTATTCTAGTCTAGAAATGTTAATAACTCATGCTGGTTGTAATCCTGTACTGTCTGTCTATATGCTGTTAAGCTATTACCTGATTTATGTATCCTGTTTGTTTTATATCAGTTCCCACTCCCCTTCCCCCAGGATGTACCGTGAGAGGAGCATTTGTTGCTCAGTGTAACTTTCCTGGTGAAACATTTCAATAAATAAATACACAATGAAGAAACACCCAGATTCAGAAGTGCTCAGTCAGGACATTTTGAATGAAATCACCTTTCTGAAGGGGCATGTCCCAGAGCCCCGGCAGACAGCGAGTGCCACAACTCTATGCCAGATTATAGTTATCAAACTCCAAGCACTATCGCAGCACTGACTCTGCAGCTAAATAGGGCTCAGTTCAAATCATTTTATTAATTGCAGATCAAATCTGAAACACCCAATAGGAAACCACATTTGCTGACTGAATAGAAGGATACAGCTTATGGCTGTCCGAAGTAAGCCACTAGGAATTGAGAGGGAAAAACACATACAATCACAACTGCTAGCACACAGAGGGGACCAAGGAAGTATGTTCTCATGTCACAGCCTGATCACACAAGTCACGATACACAGAGAAAAACTATGAAAGTCTCTCAGTGATATATGCAGTCGACTGTCACAGGATCACAAACAACATACTGCCATATCACAGTCGACTGCTATCACAAACACCTGAGAGCTGAGCTACCGACTTATAGAAACCTAAACTGAAAGATGACAGCTGGCAATCCCGATTCCTCTGAGCAGTGCCTACAGGCACGGGTTGGTTCCTGGGTGACCACACAGTCAGGCTGTCCCTAGATAAAGCATGCAGGCACTCTTCTCCCTCCTCTGCTGAATGCTGGCAGTGTCCCATCCTGATGTTCGATCCCCCCACCCTTTTTCTTACATATTCCCTGTACCTTGTATGTGCTGGAGATCACCCGGCCACTTTGCTGCTCCGATTAAGGGGTCCGCTTTTGGGGGTCAGTGTTAGCAGCCTTCTGCTGACTCCAGTGTTGTTTGCTTCCTTTGTGGCAAAATATGAGGGCTATAGCTTCAGTCCTCTGATACAAAATATGCTGCTTTACAGCTCAGAGTTAAAAGTTTATCAGGCATTGCCTCAGAGGAGTGATGCCAGTTTGAGTGGGGAGAGCGAGAGAGGTGGTGGATGTCATGCTCATGCTTCGTTCCTTTGGCCGCTGAGTTTGCTGCTACAGCGTGTTTCTCATGAACAATGGCAGAATTAAACAGTGAAGCAGGGTCCATCCTTATAACAAACCCTCACTGCAGCATGCAAATTGGCTGGACCCTGAGGTGTTTGTTATAATGAGGGACCACTGTATATGTCTGTGAAAATCAGCCACACATTTTAAGGACGATTTCCGATATTGGCCCCTATACCTGGCGCTGAAAGAACCGTAATTTGTAACCATGGGGAAGAAATCGGGGAAAGGATGCAATTTCAAACGCTCCCTGAAGAAGAACTGGGTATTATTGGCGACCATACTTGCATTAATATTAGGTAAGCCTTTTCTGTTCTCATGAGCACAGACAGTAGCAGCCGCAAAGCACTCATCTACCGACGTACTTGCAAGCTGTAATGCAGCATGTGGCTAGCATCTTGATCCAGTGCCTGGGGCAGGTCCTCATATTCGGGGTGAGAAGCAACCATATAAGGAACAGTCCTTCCTTGCTATCAGCAAATCCTTTGAATAGTTGCATGAGGAGGAGCTTGAAATAATGCACCACAGAACATTCAGGGGTGTGTACTGTGGGTGCGCTTTTTGAAGTTCCACCGTGTCTAGCAATTTGGTGGTTTTCTGCTAGACAAGATGCATCTGATGTTAGATGATGCTGCTAGCTAGGTGCTTTACATCTCGAAGTGGTATTTTGGAATAGGACACAGGGGCGAGGAGCCTGGAGCGTGGCACATTAGAGCAGCAGCAGGAGGGGGAGGAGCGCTGTCTGATTGCAGTCCAAATTTAGGCAGACTAAAGGAGGGAAGCGAGCTGGATGCTTCATGCTATGCAAATTAAATGAGCCAGCTGCTCTCTGAATGGAGCGGTTGATTCTTTTGAAATACAAAATGTTTACAGCCCAAAAGAGAAACAGGGACCACAATCAGGCTTGCTGGTCATTGGACTGTCACTATCGTGCCCAGTCCAGCGGGAGATGCATTGGACCTGAAAGACACACCTCTGAAATGCCATTCACTGTTACAAAATGTTCTTTGCGTACGCACAAACGAGCATAAAAAGGGTACACCGCTGTGTAAACACATTTATAAACAAGCTACATACATAATGAGAATGAACAAGAACATCAAAAATTTGAGGTGTCAGTGCTTAAAAAACATAACCACCATACCTAGTGGAATCCGATGGAAGGAGGGCACAGAAACAATAGTGGGCAGCAGAGAGACTAAGGGCTCCACAAATAGGTAATCCCACACACCAGTCCAATGTGTACTATGTTCCAGAAATGGTGTACAACAGCTAGCAAAGTCAGGGAGGTCATTCTTAGCTAAATGAGATAAGAGATCGAAGGAAGCAACCTGAGCCAGACTTGCCAGCAGTTCTGAGTAGGAGGGTAGCAAGGATGAGTGCCAGTGATGTAGTAACAGCTGCTTTGCTTGCATGCAAAGTAAAGCCAATCAATGAAGACAAAAGGAGTCCAGATGTGGTGCAGCAATGGTGAGGCCTAGTAGAAAGAGCGTGGCTGAAAGTGGGATAGGAGCAGCCTAAAACTGTAGTGGCTAGTAAAACAGCTTGCTCCCAGAAAGGTTACACCTTGGGGCATGAACACATAATATGAACCACATTACCCCCTGGAGAGTGACATCTCCAGCAAGGGTCATCCGGGAGAAGCTTCATGGTATACAGGACCACTGGCATCCTATACCAACAGTTGAGTATCTTGTTTTGGATAAAGTCACTTTGTGGATCCGTAAAGGTCTTTTGGCAAAAGGACCAGCAGTCGCTCCAGTCCTCATTCAAGTATCAATCAATCTTTATTTTACCCGGAGAAAACACCATTGAGAGGACTCATTTACAAGGTGGTCCTGGTTACAATAGCATAGAAGAACATCATTTCATTACAATGCGTTTCATTACATTACATTACATTACATCAGTTTATTTTATTTTATTTAGTTTTTGCTTACCGGGTAGGTGCACTAGCCATAGCAATGACAATTTTCAGACACAACCCGGGAGGGTACAGTACAACAATACAGGGAAACATTTCAATACAAGTACAAAAATAGTTGACAGTAGTATACAGAACAATTTGCAAATGTATCTACAGAACAAGGAGGCTGCAATACCAGTGTAGAGAAGAAAATAAATAAAAATAAAACAGGAACAATACAAAACCAAAAAACTACGCCACTGTTTGCTTTAAGGAAGAAAAACATGAACATATTGAACATTTTAGTGCTAATAAGGGAACGGATATAGAACTAGGGGAGGGATACTAGTAAGTGATAGAAGTAAGAGCCAAGAAAAGAGGGATGAGAGTGAAGTAAGGTGGGAGGAGGGACAGATAGGTAAGAAGTGCATAGCATATAGAAGGGCAGATCAATAAATGTCATTTAGAGAAGAGGCTGGGAAAGAAATGAGCTAGAGAGGTTTGAAGCAGGAGCACTTGTGGGAAGTAGCAAGATAATTCCGCAGCCCTTTTTTAAAAGATGCATGAGATAGTGATTGTCGCAAAGCTAGTGGAAGGGAGTTCCAGTATTTGGGGGCACGGCAGGTGAAAGCACTAGCGCCTTTAGTGGTATTGTGTCTGGGTATGAAGACGGGGCCTGGTCAGCAGACCTCAGCCCATAGCAAGGTGTCAGATTTTGGAAAATTTCTGCCAGGGATTCAGGTATTTGTAGGCAGACCATATTGACAATGATAGAGCCATAAGCATGGAGTCTTAGTTCATTAGGAGGAAGCCATCCCAGGTCTGAACAGAAGAAACAGTGGTGTTTCAGTCAGTGTGAGGAGGATGCATAGCGACAGATATTGTTATATGTGACATCCCATTTCCGAAGGATTGATTTACATGCAGAGGCATATGTTGCGGCACCATAGGTAAGTGATGGAAGGAGTATGCCACGGGCAGTGGCGAGCCTTGCTGAGGGAGTGAGCACATAGCTGGTTCGGTAGGCTATTCCAAGTTTGGAGTTGACCAGTTTGCAGGTCTGATTGATGTGTAAGTCGAAATTTATTGATGGATCAAGGGTGAGGCCCAGATATTTAAATGAATTTACCACCCCAACTAGTGAGCCATTTAAGGAGGTGACTTTAAATTTAGGATGTGCATGTTTGAGTTTCACATTTGATCCAAAAAGCATAGCTTGGGTTTTGGACTCATTTAGTATAAGTTTGTGAGTAGATAGCCATTCCTGTATTTGCTGGAAGTCAAGAGAGAGTAGATTGTTTATGTCTTCAATGCTTTTTGTGCTAGCATACAGAACAATGTCACCTGCATATAGCAGGGAGGTTGTCCTGTGGAGGTCGGTGGAGATGTTATTTTTGGAAAGAGAGGAAAGCAGGGGCCCATGGATGGAGCCTTGCAGCACCCCAATGTTTATAGTGGTATTGTCCCAGAGAGTAGAGTTGTATTTCACAATTTGAGTCCTATCAGATCGGTAGTTCCCAAACCACCTTACAACGTTAGTCGAGACTAGTGAGCCAAGAGTGGTTAGAAGGATGGAGTGATCAACTAGGTCAAGCCTTAGTCATGTCTATGAAAATTGCCCCAGTGAGTAGACCAGAGTCCATAGCCACTAGTGTATCTGACGTGAATTTAAGAAGAGCAGTAGTGGTGCTATGGCCTTTGCAAAAACCATGCTGGGCAGAGGAAAGTAGATCATGTTTCTGTAGAAAATCAATTGGGCAGGTACAAGCTTCTCAAGAATTTATTTAGGACAGACAGTATGGCAATGGGCCTATAGTTTGAGGAATCTTTACAATCTCCTTTTTTGAAAACGGGTAATCCTAGCTATTTTCCACATCTCAGGGATGTAGCTCTGGCACAGGGAAAGCGTGAAAATCTTGGCTAGGGGAGCGGTGATGAAGGGGGTTGCAATCTTAAGGAGCTTTGGTTCTAGATTGTCAGAGCCAGCTGCAGTGCATTCCAAGATATTGTTTAGCAGTCTAAGCACTTCACATTTAGTGACTGATTTGAAAAAGAAATGAGGACCATTTGCATTTTGCCGGGTGGATATGTCTGGTTGGACAGGGAAAGAGGTGGTGTAATTAGTTAAGTCAGAGAATTTGTTGTTGAAGAAGTTGGCAATGGTTCTGGGATTATTACAGAGTACCCCATCAAGTGACATGTCATTAGGGGTGGATGCTAGATTAGAACCAAGGAATAATTTAATATGGGACCAAAATTTTGGGGGGGTCACCATAGGAGTTAGTTAGAAGGTCCTTGCAGTAGGAACTCTTGGCTTTTTTTGATGTCCTTTTTGCAGGCATTTCACAGGGCCCTGTAGGTAATAAGGTCAGAGGTTAGCCCAGAGCTCTTATAACGGAGCCAGCTTTTATCTCTTAGTTGAAGTTTAGCTAGTAGATCAGATTTCAGCCAATGGGTCTGCCTGTTTCTTACCTGTCGGGTTACATGTTTGCAGTGCTTATCCTGGAGCGCTAGGAAGTGTTTCAAGAACAGATTGTGGGCAGTCTGAGCATCATTGGACATAAGAATGGAGGACCAATCAGTAATGGCAATGTCGTGCAGGAAAAACAGAGTTAAAATTTGCATCGTTGCGGAAGGTATTGAAGTGGGGCCCATCTGGGTAGGTCTGTTTTTGACCCAGATACAGTACGTTGGGGAGTGATCAGTGATGGCATCTGGTAGTACTCCAGAAACAATTACATTTTCAGGGCAATTGGTCATTATCCAGTCTAGTAGCATGTTCGCGTTTGAGTGAAGGGCATGTCTGGTAGGTTCACCTATCAGTTGGTTGAATAAACAACCCACAGGGATATAAGGTCACAAGGATGTTACATGGTAGCACAATTCTTAGGAACAAAATAGGACATCTAGTCTACATAGGCAGCAAGCTAAATAAGCAATTGGCAAGTTAAGTGCTGGAGGCAATTAGGCACAACAAAAATGGGCTAGCAAGTCAGTCTAGAGGTGACGTGGTACAGGAAGAAAAGAGGGAGTGAAGGCATAATAGGATCAGGAGGAAGGGGACAACAGGTGAGTAGGTGGGAGGGTAAGAGTGGGAAGGCTTAGAGAAGTACAAGAGGAGGGTGAAACATTTATAGTGAGGGGACTAGAGACCAGGGATAGTCAAATAGTGGGAATGAAGCCAGATATGCGGGACGAAGGCAATAGGGTGGTGTTGTTAGAGGAAGCAGCCACAGTTTTCCTTAAGGGATGAACTGAACAGTCTCTTAAAGGTGAACAGCCCAACAAAATTAGTGAGTTTTAGGGTATTCTGGATAGTATTCCAAAGGGTAGGAAGGGCATGGCTTATGGAAGAGGTACCATGTCGAGTTCTGACTCTGGGAATGTCCAGCAGTAGGTACGAGTATCTCCAGAGTGAGTAAGGTCCTGCAGAGAATGTAAAGAGATTCGAGATGTATTTGGAGAGCCTGTTGGTAAGGGCTCTGAAGGTCCAAAGGGTGAAATTTTTTAGCATCCTGGTTTTCAGTAGCTGCGACTCAATTTATGCATGGAGAGCACAATGGTGAGTATTGTAAGGGGCGTTGGTGATGGAATGGATAGCCCAGCGGTATAGTATATCCAATTTAGTTAGAGAACCCAAGGGGCAGTGACTGTACAAGAAGTCCACGTAGTCTAACAGTGGGAGAAAAGTAGTCTGCACCAGTCTAACTTTGGCGTTGCGGTTTAGAAGGTGTTTGATATGATAGAAGATGCCTACCTAGTCTTTTCTTGAGTTTTTTGGACAGCTCTTCAAGGTGAACAGAGAAGGAAAGCTTACAGTTGAGCCAAAAGCCCAAATATTTGAACCTATCCACAAATTCAAGTGGTTCCCCCAGCAGGGTCTGGATCTGGCATTTATGTGCTGTGGGAAGGGTAGTTGATGATTGGGCATGAGGGGGAGAGAAGCATAGCTTTAGTCTTTTGCAATGAGAAGCAGTTTCTGATGAAGGAGGTTGTGTCTGATCAAGGATGTTGAAATGATGCTGTAGATCCATGCATGCAAATTTGAGTGAGGTTCTGGCAACACAGAGCACAGTGTCATCCACAAAGAGGTGGACACTGGCTGTGCTGAGTCTGGAGTTAATGACGTTGATGTAAATGGCAAATAGTAGGGGCCCCAGACTTGATCCTTATGGAACTCCTCTTTGCAGAGTTTTTGGAGGGGAGGTAGCACCCTGAGATTTTACTTGCTGTTGTCTGCCAACAAGAGAATCCAGAGGAGGGCTACCAAAAGGATTAAGGGTACTGAAGGATAGAGCTATGTGCAAAGGTTGCAATATTTGGATATGTATTCCTTGGAATATCGTAGACGGAGAGGGGATATGTGCCTGATTTATAGGGCCTTGACTGATATACATCTGTCAGATCTCTTGGGTCTGGTGCTAAGAGACCAATCATATAATCCCAGAGCACACAGCTTCCAGCTGGTTAAAGGTAGCTATAGAACCAACAAAAGGAAATACTGGTTCAATATTAGCGTGCCTGAGATCTGGAACACCCTACCTTGTGAGGTTGTGGATAGTAAGACAGTGTTAGAATTTAAGACAAAGCTTGATAAATATCTTATAAGCAGGGACATCCAAGGATATTCATTAAATATAAATGGCGAACTAATAGACTAACATCTTTAAATGCTGAGTAATATCTATGTAATCTATGTAAGATAACTGTTAAACCAATTTGAGGATGTTTCATCAAGCCTGATGTTATGTAACATAACCAAGAGTAAGTTGTGATCCACAGTGTCAAATGCCTTACTCAGGTCCAGGAATAAGGCACAGACTTGTTTTCTAGCGTCCAGTGCAACTTGCCAGTCATTAGTCACTTTAGCGAGCGCGGAAACAGTGCTGTGTTTCGGCCTAAAGTCGGATTGGAGTGGGTTGAGAATATTGTGGGATTCAAAGAATTCTCTTAACTGGGAATTAACTACTTTCTTGAGTTTGGATAAGATTGGTAACAAGGATATGGGCTGGTAGTTATTAAGATTGTACGGATTGGCAGATTGAAGAGTGGGATAATGTGCACTGTTTTCTATTGCTGTTGGAGAGCTCCTTGGGACAGAGAGGTTAAAAATGTGAGTGATAGTTGCAGCTAATAGGTGGTAGCCCAACTTTAGGGTATGATTTGGTCTGTACTGGTGCTTTTTTCAGTGTCCAGGGCCAGTAGGAGGTCTTCAACCTGTTTACAAGAAACTGGGCAAAAAGAAAATTTGTTAGGATGCCTGGGAGTTGAGAGCATGGGAGCAGGACCCGAGTTGTCTAGCTAGTCAAGCAGTTTACATGGGAGGGAGGTGTCAGAAGCTAGCCCAGTGATGACTAAATGGTTGTTTAGCTGGGATAAAATGTCCTATTCATCAGTAAAGATGTGGTTGTCATGAATGATTTTGGTAGGGATGAGGCATGGCTGTGACCCTCGATATCCTTCAAAAGTTGCCAGAACTTGGCAGCAATGTTAGAGGAATCCAGGGCTGATTGGAAGTAGTTGGCTTTTGCAGTCCTTATAAGTTTGGTACAGTGATTCCTGGATGCCCTAAAGGACACCTAGTCGGCTGGCAGTATAGTTTTTCGTGCCTTCTTCCATAGGGCATCTCGGGTGTGTAATGCTGATTTAAGGAAGGGGATGAATCATGGGCAGGATCTTTTGCTAGTTCTAAGTTTAACTCGGGGATCATGCTTGTCGATAACCGTCAAGACGAGGTCTTGAAATACCATGCAAGCTTCAGATATAGAGTGGCAAGATAGAAATCTTGCCATCTGATCCTGGCTAAGTCAGATAAGAAGGCTGTAGGACTAAATTTACTGAAGCTAGTTTTAAATGTAAATTTGGGGGAGGCGGTAGCCTTCGGGGTGGCCCTCACACATGCTGTAGCTCTATGGTCACTTATATCATCGTGAAAGACCCCAGTAAATGCAAATTTGTGCGGCTTATTAACCAGGATTAAGTCCAAGAAGGAGCTATAGGCTGGATTTCTTTGTGTGGGCTCTTGGATGAGTTGTGAGAGGCCGTAGATATCACAAAGGTCCCTGAGGGGTTTAGAGCAGGGGGACAGCCAATCAAGGTTGAGGTCCCCCAAAATGACTACCTCTGAGTTGGAGGCTTCCAACAGTTTGTGCAAGTGAGATAGTAATTTGAGGGCCTCCTGATGGAGGTCTATAGCAGCCTGTAATAAGGCTAGATTAATTTGAGGGCACAGACAGCTTTAGAGTCAAACTTTTTAACGCTTTTGGTACTGAGAAGGAGTTGATGACAGTTACCGAGAATTTGTCCAGGACATAAATAGCAACCCCCACCTCTGGTGCATCTATCGGTTCTAAAAACATCGTAGGAGGGAATATTGATGACTTGGTCGGGCGTGGATCCTTTAAGCCAGGATTCTGAAAACACTAGAATGTCAGGTTTGGTGTGGTAGGCCCAGGCCTGGATGAGGTAGAGTTTTTTCAGTATGCTACAGGCATTGATGTGTAGGAAGCTTAACCCCTTTAATTGCGGTAGGTCGGAGGGCACAGCGATCAGTGAGGGGGGCCAGGGTTTGTTTCAATATTTCCAGAGCATAGAGCAGTAGGAGAAGAAACTTCTTCAGGCCGCTGAGAATGACTTTAAAGGTTTTTGTTGAGGGAGGCAGGAGGTGCGGCACTGGAGTTAAGGTAGTGGGGGGTGGAGGAGGCGTAAAAGGCTGTCCGGGCTTAGATAACTGTGGCATGAGAGTAATACAGTGTTGGCTTGGGCATCAGGTCATAGTTTGGATTTTCGTTGGTAACTGTGCCGGTATGATAGCAGTGCATAGCAGAGGGTGAAGGATTTAACTAGGTGGCATAGCCAACATCATGCGAGGAATAGTTTGTGGGGCAAAGGGAGACAAATAGCAGGAGAACCCTGAATAGCAGGTTGTTCAACACACTGCTGGCCAGTGCTGTTGTTCAAAAATAGGGGCAGGATGGATTTGGGCAGAATGTAAGCCACTCAAGCAGAGTAATCAGTGGTTTGAACATCCCCGGTTCAAAAGGGAAAGGAGCCCAGGGCAGGGAAAGAGGAAAGGGCATGAGAAAGGACCCCAAAAAAAGGCGGAAAGAATGCACTGTGGTACAAAGCGACTGACACCTCTAACAAGAACAGTCCAACAGTAAGCCAACAATGACTCGATCAAAACCAGAAAAAGGAACCCAAAAGGGTAACTTCCAGGGAAGTAGGAGAAATGAACTGGCCAGATACGTCTGACCAAGGTCCTCCCAGAATGTCCCAAGGGCATGGTAGCAAAGGGGGGAGAAACCAGTGAAAAAAGGGGAAATGTTAATATAGTACAGTAACATAGTAGCATAGAAACATAGAATTTGATGGCAGATAAGGACCGCTTGGCCCACCTAGTCTGCCCATTTCCCTACCTGATGGATAAGCTGCAGATTCTAGTTAATCAATAGCTTACTGCCTCCTACTCCCCCACTAGAATTGCCTTATGTCTGTCCCATGCATTTTTGAATTGTCCCACTGTTCCTGACTCCACAACCTCCTCAGGAAGGCTGTTCCATGCATCCACAACCCTCTCTGTGAAAAAATACTTTCTAACATTACCTCTGAGCCATCCCCCCCATCTTCAAATTGTGCCCCCTTGTTCTTCCACATCTCTTCTTCTGAAAGATGCTACCCTCTTGTGCTTTGTTGATTCCTTGAGATACTTGAAAGTTTCTATCATGTCCCCCTCTCCTTATTTTCTCAAGAGTATACATATTAAGCTGCTTTAGTCTCTCCTCGTATGTCTTCTGGTGCAGACTTTGCACCATTTTGGTTGCCCTCCTCTGAACAGCCTCCACTCTGTCTATGTCTTTGTGGAGGTGGGGTCTCCAGAATTGCACGCAGTACTCCAGATGGGGTCTTACCAAGTGTCTGTATAGAGGGATAACAACTTCCTGTTTTCTACTGTTAATGCCTCTCCTTATGCATCCCAGTATCCCCCAGTCCTCCTTACTGCCTTCCCACATTGCTTGCTCACCTTTAGATCATCTGATATAATTACTCCTAGGTCTCTTTCGATTTTTATTGTTGTTATTAACTCACCCCCCATTGTGTACTCTTCCCCTGGGTTTTTGTTTCCCAGGTGCATTACCTTGCACTTTTTTGCATTGGATCTGAGCTGCCATATATATGACCATTCCTCCAACCTTACCAAGCCCCTTTTCATCCTTTCCACCCCACCTTGTGTATCAGCCCTGTTGCAGATCTTTGTGTCATCTGGAAAGAGACATACTTTTCCTTCCAGGTGCTCTCCAATGTCACTTATAAAGACATTAAAGAGGACCGGTCCCAGTATATAAAAAAAGATGACTTAAGCACGAGAAGAGTGCTGAACTAGAGTCTATGCTCAGTAGGTGAAACACCCCATCCCGCCCGGAAGACAAATCGTGAATCACACACAAGGGATAATGTAAAGGGCTTGGGTCCACCAGAAAATAAACAGAAATCAACCAACCCACCACTTGACAGGCTTGAGAGGGAAGGGTGCATGTCTTGAAAGTACCCCTGGAAGGAAAGGGTTCCAGGATAAATACCCAGGTAATGCACTAAAAGAGTGGTAAGAAGTACTCTTACAAAAAAATGGAATGGGAAGGGGCTGGCACAAGGAAATACGACCGAAGGGGTACCAAAAACTGCAGAGACAGAACCATAGACATAACAAAGCAACCAGTTGCAGAATGAAAAAACATATAATCAACCATAGCATAACAAACAGTTGAAATTCCAAGTTAGCAACATAAGAGAAAATGGAGAGAAAGTACATAGTAAAACCCCCCTCACATGCATATACACTGAAAAGCGCAATCAAATTAACAATAATGGACCCTCGAAACCGCCCAGAGTAGTCAGAATTCAACATAAAGTATGGAGCGGGGAGACCCCTCTGTGTCTTTAAAAGAATAGCTCCAGCACACATAACCTCCACATGCACAATGAATGGTCCCGTGAAGAAAACCACACACATAAGTTAGTTCACCAGAGGAAAACGTTCAACAGCGGCAGCATGCCTCAGTCAGTGCAGCATAAATGAATACAACAGCAATCCCATTGCACAGAACCAAAGGAGGAGGTCAGGCTGGCTGGATTAACTAGGATCCTCAAAGGAACAGTGTCAGGCAGTGCTGGGGCTGAATGATGATACAGTATCAGCCCACTGGGCTCTGTCGCTGGAGCTGGTGCGGCAGAGAGGAGGGGTCCAGAGAAGGGAACAAAAAAACAACAAAAGAAAAGCATCTGTAACAGGAAGGTACACAGACATGTGGAGAGTGGTGCAGTGTACTGGCTGTGGAGCAGCATTCTTCCAGGAGACATTCTGGAAACTGCGTTGCTGCCCTATTTGCAGGCACCTCTCTGGTCTGAGGGAGGAGGTTGCTCGTCTCCATGCTGACCTGGCAATGATTTGGAAAACCTGCTGCCCCACCCAGGGACCACCCAGGTCACTGCCGCTACCTCAGAGGTTGCCAATAAAGAGGAGTGGTTGGACCACGGTGGGCTCAGGGAGGGTGAGGATGGTGGAACAGGCGTATCCCTCCAGTTGTGCCTCTCCGCAATTCATTCGCCACTCTGGCAGAGCATGGTTCCTTTATGAAGGCACCCGCAGTGGAGACCAAGAAGGATGCTGAGAACCTCCACAATGGAGACCCACAGGAGGGTGGCACAGGACCCCACAGGGGAAGGAAACAACTTCTAGTGGGGGACTCGATTGTTAGGGGGGTAGAACTGAGGGAGGGAAGGGAAAGGGAGGTAAGGTGCCTGCCCGGCGCCATGGCTTGGAGGGACAGGAAATGAATCCTCAGAATCGTGGGAGCAGTTGCAAGGGGAAGTGAGCTGGATGTCATTATCCACCTAGGGATGAATGACCTGGGTGAGAATGGGATCAGAGCAGTGCAACAGGAGTTTGTAGAGTTGGGGAGGGGCCTTAGACAAGTAGCACACATGGTAACTTTCTCGGAAGTACTACCTGTCTATGGCATGGATGAAGCTAGGGTACTCCGCACCATGGGATTCAATGACTGGTTGAAAAGCTGGTACAGAGCTCAGGGATTTGGCTTCACTGGGGACTGGGGCTCCACCTGGAGGGATGCAGGCCTATACAAACGCGATGGTCTGCATCTATCCTGGAGGGGAACCAAGATCCTAGGTGATAGGTTTAAATGCTTCATTGGCAAGCATTTAAACTAGCCAAGGGGGGGAGGCACTGAAAAGGAGAAGGGAAATCCTAGTCCCCCCAAAAGTCAGGGTAGTTAGTGAGGTAAACACCAAGATAGAGCAGTCAATAGGGATAAGGGCAGGGGTAAATGGAGAACAAGACAAAGGCAGTAAGAACAGGGATGGGGCAAAAAGAAATAAAGCCAGAAAAAAATGGAGGGTAATGAGTCCCAATGCCCATAGTCTAGGTAAAAAGCTCCCCGAAATGGTGGCCTTGATGGAAGAGGGATGCCTGGATATTGTGGCAGTCACAGAAACATGGTACACAGAGAACCACGACTGGGATGTCAGCATACCAGGGTACACAATCTACAGGAGGGACAGGGAGGGAAGAAGAGGAGGAGGAGTAGCTCTCTATGTAAGGGAAGGGATCAAAGCAACAGAACTAAAGGGTAAACAGGGAGGAGATGAGGCACTGTGGGTCACCCTGGAGACTGGAAATGGCTCCACAATCCACACAGGGGTTGTATACAGACCTCCGTCTCAGGGGAAGGAAATGGACAAGGAAATGATAGAAGGCATCCTTGGGATGGCAGAGAAAGGTGAGATATTGCTGGTGGGGGACCTGAATATGCCAGATGTTAACTGGAGCACCTTTGCTGCAGCCACATCCAAGAGCAGGGCCATTCTCGATGCCCTACAGGGGGCATGCCTCAGACAGCTAGTTTTGGAACCCACTCGAGAGGGAGCAATCTTAGACCTGGTACTCTCAAATGGGAAGGAGAGAGGATCTCTGATCTTGAAGTGGGTAGCCATCTGGGAACAAGCGACCACCAAACAGTGTGGTTCATGATAAACTTAGCTGTAGAGTCAAGCCACAAAAGTGAAGGTACTGGACTTCAGGAGGGCTGATTTTGTCAAAATGGGAGAGTGCCTCAGAAAAGCACTAGCAAACAGGCAAGAAGGTGTGGTGGAGCAACAATGGGGAAACATCAAAACTGCCATCACAGAGGCAACAAGCCTTTGTGTGAAGCAAATAAACAAATCAAAATGAAAGAAAAAAACACTATGGTTCTCAAAAGAAGTGGCAAGGAAGGTAAGGGAGAAAAAGATAGCATTAAGGAAGTATAAGGAAACACAGAAGGAGCAGGACAGAGAACTGTACCAGTTAAAGCAGAAGGAAGTGGGGAAGACAGTCAGAATAGCAAAGGCCCAAACTGAGGAAAAGATAGCCAACTCGGTTAAGAAGGGGGATAAAACCTTTCATAGGTATATTAGGGAGCAAAGAAAGACAAAGGCAGGGATACTGAGGCTGAAGAAAGAGGAAGGTAGTTGGGCAGAGAGCGACAGTGAAAAAGCAGGGATACGGAATGAATATTTCTGCTCAGTATTCACAATGGAAGAGCAGGGGGAGAGACCTAATCCAGTCAACAGAAGCACTCTGGATGGGGGGGTTGATATTAGTCCTTTCACAGAAGAAAGGGTTCTGGAAGAACTGTTAAAACTGAAGGTAGATAGAGCAATGGGGCCTGATGGGATTCACCCGAGAATTCTAAAAGAACTAAGGGAGGAACTAGTAACACCACTGACTACCCTTTTTAATAAATCAAGGGAGAATGGTGTGGTACCTGAGGACTGGAGAAGGGCAGATGTGATTCCCCTTCACAAAAGTGGGAGCAAGACAGAGGCAGGAAACTACAGACCTGTCAGTTTGACCTCAGTGGTAAGGAAAATGATGGAATCACTTCTGAAGGAAAGAATTGTTGAGTACCTAAAGGCCAGTGGGGCACAAGACCCAAGGCAGCATGGATTCACAGCAGTAAGGTCATGTCAAATAAATCTAATTGATTTCTTTGACTGGGTGACCAAAGTAGTAGACCAGGGAGGGGCTGTGGACATGGCCTACCTAGATTTTAGCAAGGCATTTGACACAGTCCTGCACAAAAGATTAATAAACAAATTAGCCAGCCTGGTAGTGGGTCCCAGGGTGGTAGCCTGGGTAAAACACTGGCTGGACAACAGGACACAGTGGGTAATAGTAAATGGAGTCCACATCGAAGAAAGAAGGATTACTAGTGGGGTACCGCAGGGTTCAGTACTGGGGCTGGTCCTGTTTAATGTCTTTATAAGTGACATTGCAAAGGGAATGGAGGGGAAGGTATGTCTCTTTGCAGATGACACAAAGATCTGCCACAGGGTTGATGTGCAAGGTGGGGTGGAAAGGATGAAAAGGGACTTGGAAAGGTTGGAGGAATGGTCAAATGTATGGCAGCTTAGATTCAGTGCAAAGAAGTGCAAAGTAATGCACCTGGGAAACAAAAACCCAGGGCAAGAGTACACAATGGGGGGTGAGATACTGACAACAACAAAAATGGAAAGGGACCTGGGGGAAACATATCAGATGACCTAAAGGTGGGTCAGCAATGTGAGAAGGCAGTAAGGAGGACTGGGGGAATATTGGGATGCAGGGAGAGGCATCACTAGTAGAAATCAGAAAGTTGATGGCCCTCTGTACAGACAGTTGGTAAGACCACATCTGGAGTACTGTGTACAGTTCTGGAGACCCCATCTCCGCAAAGACATAGACAGGGTGGAGGCTATCCAGAGGAGGGCAACCAGAATGGTGCAGGGTCTGCACCAGAAGACATATGAAGAAAGACTAAAGGAGCTTAAGATGTATAGCCTCGAGGAAAGGAGGGAGAGGGGGGGACATGATAGAAACTTTTCAAATACCTCAAGGGAATCAACAAAGTCCAAGAGGGTAGCATCTTTCAGTAAAGAGATGTGCAAGAACACGGGGACACAATTTGAAGATAGAGGGGGGGGATGGCTCAGAGGTAATGTGAGGATGTATTTCTTCACAGAGAGGGTTGTAGATGCATGGAACAGCCTTCCTGAGGAGGTCATAGAGTCAAAAACAGTGGGAGAATTCAAGAATGCATGGGACAGACATAAGGCAATTCTAGTGGGGGATAGGAGGAAGTAGGCTGTTGGTTAACTAGGATCTGCAGTTTATACGGTAGGTAGGGAAATGGGCAGACTAGGTGAACCAAGCAGTCCTTATCCACCATCAAATTCTATGTTTCTAAGGTAAACAAGATTCTACAGAATGAGCCTGAGAGCTGAGCGCCATAGGTAAAGATATAGGCTGTGATTCTGAAACCAAGGCAGCCCACGTTTTCTGTGGATCTTCCAAAGAGGTAGATGCAGCAGCTGGGGTGCTGAGGGAAAGTCGCAGGGAGATGCATCCTGCCAAGGCTCCTCAGTCAGTCATGGAGAGGAAGAACGGAGAGACGGATAACATTTTGAGCTGCAGGGAATCTGAAGACCATCCGCAGAGTCATCAGACACAGCCTCTTCCTCACGGCTGTTGTTATGAGACTGATGTGGCTGGGTTGGGTGGTCTCTCTTAGTATGTTGCCAGTGTTGTTGCCTCTTGCAGGATATCTGTGGCAAAGACCAGGGCTCAGGTTCAGCAGGAGAGACTGGCCCAGTAGCTTGAGAGGAGGGAAGAGCACCAGTGTCCATAGGAGCAGTGTAGGATTAGTCATCCGCTGGAAAATCATGGCGGGGGGCCTGTAGCTCTTGGGGCCAGTATTTCCCAAGGATATCCATTAAAAACTCCAGAGAGGAAAAGAGCAATGGGACCCCATTATGCACCACCCACATAACTGCAGGATAACGGAGGGAGAACTGCAGGCCAGTTTTGTGCATTACCCTTCTAGCATCACTGTAGGCCCTGCGTCGATCCAATAATTCTTTAGAAAAGTCTAGAAAAATTTGGATCCAGGGATCTTGCCTATTTCCTCACTCTGTGGAGGATCATTTCTTTGGTGGAGAATCACAGGAATTTAGCCAACAATGGTCTTGGGCGGTCACCAGGACATGGCACCGTTGCCAAGGAGTGGTGTGCTCATTCTATTTCCAGTGGCTGGTCGCCTGTAAGCTGCAGAACTGTAGGAAGGACATGTAGGAAACTGGGTCACGTAGCTCCATATCTTCAGGGAACCCCATAAATCTCAAATTATTTCTGTGACTCCAGTTCTCCAAATCATCCACTTTATTCTGTAAATACTGAATAAGCCAGTTTTGCTCCTGGAGGGAAACAAGGAGCTACTGTATGGCCACATTATGCGAGTCAACTTTCCTCTCCGTGTTTAGTTGTCTGGTGTCCAGTTGTGAAATGGCTTGAGCTACTTGAAAAGAGGCCACCTAGATATTGGCCATTTCCTTTAAAATGTTGGCAAACATTTTTTCAGTGGACTCAAGATCAGGCCCATCTGCAGTCCCTGTCACTATCTTTACTCCACAGTCCTAGGAGGCAAGCAGGCAGACACACTCCAATAACTCTAGAATGGCAAGAGATTTGGCAAAGGGTAAACCACCTATATAAAACAGAGCTAGACAGTAAACCCAGTAGTGGAGCCAGGTTTGGGAGCTGGGTGGGGCCATTCAAGTCAATCATGGGCTCCACAATGGGCACTAAACAGTGAATAAAGATGGTGGTGGGCCACCACTACTCACACTGGGGCAGCCAGGAGGGGCAACCAACTCCCCAGCCTCCCCCAGCTCCGCCACTGAGCAAACCAACAAGCCACAGTTGAAGGTACTTAACCATGTGAAAGAGGAAGGATGTGGCAGATAAAACCCGAGGGGTGAAGACTAAACAAAACTATGCTGCCGTTTTGGCAAGGGTCAAGTTACACCCCACAGAGTACATTTTTTTTTTTAATTTATTGCTGCTATTTGCAGTGTCATACTATATGCAGCATAGGTTACTAAGCTGTTTAAGGAAAAGTCCCCTCAGCCCTTTACTGTATTCATTCTGTTTCCCTGTGTAGTTTGCAGGCATGCACAATATTTGCCTCTACTGCACCCTCCTGATTTCATCAGGATTTAAATGTAAATCTGGTGTGAAAAGCTGCTTGACCCCATTGCAAAGGCCAGGACCTGACTCAAGTAAGGCATCCCTGAATTTTATGATGTTTTGGTGCTAAAGCCTGCAGTAGTTGCACTCTATTAGTGCTGATGCTGTCCTCTGCAGTTCCTATGTTCTTGTCTTATGCGGGTCATGAAGCTTTTCAAGGCATGGTAAGAGTCCTGCTGTTTTCAGTAGTTTAAAGTGTATCTGAGTTAGAAAAAAATGCATTTAGTCAGAATTCAGGGACTTAACAAGACATGTTACAGAACTGAATAAAAAATTGTAGATTCTGTTGGCTTCAGCATGTGTGCATCATCAGCTCCCATGATGCCTTGCATGAGTGGGGTCATGATCTTTGGAATGGAGAAAGGAGCTCCCATATTCAGAGGAGATGCGCAGCCCAAAATGGAGATGCATGGCGCATCTTGGAAAATGCACGGATGCACGATATTCAAAAGGGAGGGAGGGATGCGCTGCACGTCGGACTGCACGATTGCACATAAATAATGTATGCGATGCAGAAAAAGGGGGCAGGCACCCAAATGTGCCGTGCATGTGTATATTCAGCCTAAATGTGCAGTGCATGTGCCATGCATCCCAAAAGTGTGCTGCGCAAAGATAGGTAGGAAAAAGGATGGCCTAAATCAGCCAGCCACCCACAGACAGGCTGCTGAACGTCAGACAGGCAATCTTGAGACAGCCCTTGGAGGTGCACCAGGATGTGCTCCAGGCACCAACACACAGCAGTCATGCCAAGATGGCAGTACCCAAAGCCACAGGTGCTGTGCCACCACCAGCACCGCCCTGCAAGCCACCCCCCACACCACACCCATTATGTAGACACCTAGCTGCCACATACTAGTGCTGCCAGGTGCCCCCCAGCACAATAGCGGAGTAGGCTGCCGCATTGCAGCACATATACCAGGGGGCATGACCTGCGACCATGTGGCCTTCAGAGCACCACCTGGTGGTGGCATGTGCCCATGGTGACATCTGGGGCAATGGTGCCCAGGTGGCATGGTGATACTGGTGGCAGCATGGCATGGTCCAGGGACCGACCAGTGGCACACGCCCTTGGTGGTACTCCATAGGTGCACACAGTGCCCCCTTGCCAGGCCCACACTGCCAGGAGTCATAGACATGTCACTGATGCCAACCATGCATTGTGGCGCTGTCACAGGGGCTGTGAGGTGGGTCAGTGTGATGTTCCAGTGGTGGACATTGCACAGGTGTGGGCAGCATGGGGCAAGGGTGGCACCACTTGCGGCCAGGAGGTGGTATGGGCATGTCACAAGGACACCAGTCCCTTCCGGTGTTGGCATGTGGCGACCATGGGCACATACATGGCCAGTGTCGGACTGACCCAACAGGATACCTGGACAGTTTCAGGTGGGCCCCAGTCACTGGGATACCTGGTCACCTTCTCAACCCTGAATGGCCTTTCATGTTCCAGCCTTTGTCTACTACACTGGGGTCTGTTGGGCACTGTAGGTATCTGTAAGATGCAAACAGAGCTACTGTATCACATTCCAGTGGAATACTGCTAAGAGTATGTCACCCTGGGCCCTCCCTTATTGATTGTCCAGGTGGGCCCCTGTAGCCATGTACAAGGTAGGGCCCCTGTACCCTAGTCTGACCCTTTTCCTGGCCATGGGTGATAGCACTGTACTCAGGCCAATGCAGTCCACCCGCCCACAAACATTCCTTCACACCTGCATGCTGGGCTGCGGTACCCCCTGTTCGCCTTTGTGGAGTGGTGGTGCTGGCCTGAAAAGCTGGAACTGTGCATGCCATTGGTATACAAATAGCCTGAATATATTCCCATAATGAGATGCAAATGTGCTGTTTGGCGCTGACTGTGCAGTGAGTCCATTTGCATATCCTGGCTGAATACTGCAAATCTGCACGCCGCACAGGTGGTTCTCCATCACTCACTGGGCTCTGGGCACCTGCCACGTGTTTCCCACTGCATGATTGCGCATGTTTGGGATATTCAGCTGCACATGCCCGATCACATTCTATGGCGCATCTTCCGAATACACCATCGTTTTGCACCGACACATCTGGGACACGGGTAACACGGGTGCATCTGGGACAAGCACTTGCGTAATGCAGCCTGTCACTTTTGAATATGGGGCCCAGGTTTTCACACCAGGGCAAAATAAAGAAGCATCTTCATTTATATTTCAATTAGTATGACATTAGGGGATGCAAGAGAGGGAATTATTGTTCATGCCTACAAACTACACAGGTATACAGAAAATAGGCTATAGAGATTTTCCCTTTAAATTTTTATAGCTTGGGAAGCTGTGTTGGCAAAAAAGAATAACAATGGATGTTTTGTTTTATATATTTCAGGTCATTGTCATTAATGTTTCTATTGCAGTTTCGTTATGCGCAGGGTTTTGTTAGATACTGTATAACATAGTTTCTTTTCATAGGTTAACATATAACCAGTTTTATCTGTAGTTGTATCTAACATCATGCTTTTTAACATATGTATGGTATGCTTTAATTCATGCTGTCTCATGTATATCACTATGCCAAGTAGTACCAAGGCAAAACTGTGTCATGTTGATAACCATGTCTGTAACCACTGTCTGTAACCACCTTATGCTTAACAACCTATGTAATCAAAAGTTTTTCTCCACTGTATTTTATCTTGTATTGTTATCCCGGGTCGCCCCTGAAAAAGGGACCTTCGGGGCTCAGTGGGCCTACCCGGTCACCAGAATTTAATAAATAAATAAAATTTTCATTTATGTTGCATTAAATATTTTTGAAAGGTCATGTAATGTTGAATTGTATTAACATTTATTTAATGTACGTGTATTTATTCCTTTTTTGCTAGTGTATTGTCCCTGCCTGCACGTTCCATCAATTACGTGTATATAATGTTCCTTCTTCTTAAATATGTTGAGTGTGTTTATTTACAGTATCTAGTAATATTATTTTTCCTAACAAGTTAAAAAAACTTTGTATGCCAGCCCGCTGGTGCAGTGGTAGTGCAACTGACTGCACCTGCAACACTAACGACCCGAGTTTGGAAGTGAGCTCAGGAGTCGAAGGGCCAGCCAGGGGGTAGAAGATGGAGCATCTGAGTGACTGCTCTCCTCCTCCAGCAGTGTGGGTGGGGCATGGGTCCAAGCACTCACCTGACACCTGGTGGTGACCAGAGATTGGGAATGTCAGGCCATCAAGAGGAATGAGAAATGCAGCAGCCATCGACATACCTTGTGCAAGAGCATACGTCATGAAGGCATTGCACTTATGCACCTCCCAAGGAACACAGAAAAAGGAAACCACGCCAACCAGTAGGATGACACTAGTCTCCTGCAGGCTGTGCATCCACCTATCCAGGCTAGAGTCCGAGTAAACTGGATTCTTTCTCCAGTGGGGTTTGGAGAACCCCGCTGAACCGGGGGGGGGGCTGGTGACTCCTGGGGGAACAGCCAGTCGGAGTTAAGTCCTGGAGGATGCCGGGGTGACAGGGCTGGGGAGACAGGGAGATGGAGGCCAGTCGGTGCATAGGAAGAAAAAGAGAAACAAAAAACAAACCGCAATTTACTGAATGTCAGTTGAAAAGGCTGGGAAAGTGCCCTGGTAAAATTGCCAAGTGCAGATCATTAGTCCCGGGTAGTTTTAATTCAGAACTGCATTAAATTGTACAATTATCTATTGTGAATTTTTTCACATGTTAAATTTTATTGTGCAGTGGGTTTTGTGATAATGTATGTGAGTTTGATCTGCTGCAGTTGCTCATGTCACCACTAATATGGATGTTGCTGTTTGAATCATTAACACTCTCATTAAGTACATCCTCCATATTCATTGCCAGACACACGCACACCTCAGCCAGGTCGCCCCCTAGCAACGATGTATGGCATAGGTGGTTACACTGCCATGGTAGTCTAGCGATACACACACACACACACACACACACACCCATCCTTCATGTTACCAGTATTTCGCTGTTAGTCAAGTGGTCCCACTACCCCACAATCACCAATCCTTCATGTTACTTGTATATCCCTAGTAGTCCAGTGGCCCCACCATCACTCCGTTCGATCAGCAACACCACACCCAGCCACCTGCCGAGGACACCCGCCTCGCGTACCCCTTGACCCGAGCACCACTTATCATTTTGGTTGGCGCGGCCCTTGCAGACCACATCCAAAAGTGAGATCACGGTCTGTGACTGCCAGACTATGGCCAGCACAGGAGGTGAATGGAGTGCTGTATCAGCCACCATTCTGCCCCCGCCATAATAGTGACTGGTGGTTAGGGTGAGGGGTGGTGGTGGTCCTTGGTGTGTGACTTTGTGGGTGGTAGGGGTAGAGGGCACCTAGACTACTAGTGATATACAGTTAACATGAAGGATTGGTGATCAGGGGGATGGGAGGGCCAATAAACTACCAGAGAAACACGGGTAACTTTAAGGTTGGGTGATGGGGGCACTAGATTACTATGGCAATAGTGTAGCCTGCCATGTGCGATCGGAAATGCAGCATATCAAGCTATGGTGTGCGTATGGCCTGCACTGAATATGGGGAACGTACCTGTACTTACTGCTAGTGTTAACACTTCCAACAGCAATCCAATATTAGCAGTGACATGGACACTGTCAAAAGATCAAACTGGCATACATTATGTAACTTGTGAAAAAAATTAAATTTTTCTAAATTAAAACTACCTGGGGCAGAAAGGTTAGTGTCCACTCAAACATGGTTAGCACAGGCACTAACCCAGGTTTTCGCGAGCACTCCTGGCGGGCCCATATTTGGAGACCCCAGGAGCACCCTCAAATCAAAGCACTGCAATACCATTGTGCCTGTGTGAACTAGGGTGCTTCCGAATGCATACTGGTGTAGCAGGATATTAAAATGTTTTCGGTAGCAGTAAACAGCTCTTCAAGTGGATCTGTTTACAGCCACCAAAAACCTCCACTTAACTGGACAATAAGCCCCCCCCGAAGATGGGAGGCTGCAGCCGCCCATGCCCATTTCCCATTGCTGGGAATGGTACAATCCCGTGGTGGTCCAGTGGTTCCCCCAACCCCCTGATCACCTGTATACAGTTTCTGAAGTATTCTCTTGTGGTTCAGTGCTCCCCAAACAGCTCACTTCCCACCCACCCACAAATACCCTGCAACCCTGCCCCACCTTACCCTGGTGTATGGCACTCTGCACAGCTAAGTAGCAGAACTGGCACAGCCTCCTCTCAACTCCGCAGTTGGCCACTGTATAAGCTGTCAGCATGTGCCAGTACACCACTGGATACCAGGTAATACTTTATAGAATGACAACGGTCAGTCGCAGAGTGTGGGGAACCACTGGATCACCATGGCTCTCATTTAAATGCTGTAAGTGCTGCTGTAGGACATGGGGAAGCTCAGCACAAACATCTGTGCTTGCCCAGTTTTCTGAATATCAGGTCCACTATGACTTGAAATCTACTACTAACATAAAGGTTGGTTGACCAGGGAAGGGGGGACCATGACACTACCAGAATATACATGTAACACTAAGGATAGATGATGCTGAAGGGCCATCTTGGGGGAGGTGAGGTGAGCGTTCCAGAGGATGCTCTTTACTGCAGTGAGGGAGTGAGTTTGGTCTCCAGAAGGACCTGTATAACCCATTGTGTCCTGGCTAAGACTTATTCAGTAGCGTTGTTTTGATATGTAGGTTTCTCATGGTCTCCCCACAGTCATTATGCCATCTACCACAGTGAATTTTTTAGTTTCCCCACAACCAGCACTCCCCCCCCCCGAGGCTCAGTCATGCAGTGACGACTGAGGCATGCCAGACTTGCTGTAGTGAGTGGCTACACTGACAACTGCTGAGCACCAGACCCACATGCGCAGTAAGTGTGTGGCGCACTGACTTCTGGCCACCATCAAGGATCAGACTTTTGCCAGCATCCTCACTGCACCCACCTCCAAGTAGCAGAGCAGTCCATCTGATGCTCATCTTCCTCCTCCCCCCCTCGGCCCTTGGACACTCCTGTCTTGTTCCTGAACCTGCATCATCGGCGCAACAAGTGGTAGCATTACAGCTTGTGCCTCTGTGCCAGCATGTTAAATACCGTATTAAATAGTGTAATGGCAGGACACCACTGAAAATGAGGTATTGCATGTCCTCCAGTCATGGACTGTGTTCTTGGGTAAAGAGAAATACAGCCTTCCTTTCATCTGGACTATCCTGGGTAAAACATTAAAAACAAGCATTTATCAATGCCAAATGTTCACCGTATGCACTGGTGTCACAGGGGATGTGTGTCTGAAAACTACTTCATTGAAGGAATCATTTTATTAACATTTAAGAATGCAAAGTAGAAGTGAAGATGTTGGGCAGTGTAACTGTCTTGTTTGTTAATATTTGCATGCCAAATTTTCAACATACCATTCTTATGACCCCACGTCATGAACAAGTGCAGAGAAAATTTTCAAGATGATTTCACACAGCGACTGCGGAATCACTTTTCAGGATGCAAAAACACATTTTGTCCAGGATCTGAAAAATGACAGCTGTCACTGTCATGAGGTGGTGTAAAGAAATAGCTATGTTGAAAATATGGGGTCGAAATAAACAGGTTACTCACCTATAACAGTAGTTCTAGGAGTGGTATATGTTTTTCATCCATACTTGTTGGCATGTCCTTTCCCTTTAAGAATCTTGCTGGAAGATCTAAAAGCTGGCTCCTCCCACCCACCCAGGTGGTATATTCCTCGGCTGTGCCCCTTGATGCCAGATCTTGCCTGCTGGAAGCAGAGGTTGTGTGTCGAAGTCGGGGAGGTCAGATGGGTAAGCGTGGATGAACAACATATACCACTCCTAGAACTACTGTTACAGGTGAGTAACCTGTTTTTCTAGGATCATGGATATGTTGTTCTATCCACACTTGTTGGCAGACTCCTGGCAGTTCTCTGGGAGGAGGGAGGCAAGGTGCACACCCCCCACTTAAGAAACAGAGATTGGAGAACTGAGGTCCCAAAACCAGCATCCCGGCATGACTCTAGGTCAATGTGGTAGTGGGAAATGAAGGTGTCTGCTGACTTCCAGGTAGCAGCCCTGGAGATTTCCTGGATAGGGATGTCCCTGGAAGTAGCCACCAATGCAGCAGTATGGCAGGTGGAATGAGCCCTTAGCCCAATGGGAGGCTCCCTACCCGCCAACCTATAGCAGAGATCAATGCACGATGTAATCCATCTGCCAATCATCCACTTTGCTGCAGGTCTGCCACATGCAGCTTTAGTGTAGGTGACAAACAGCTGGCGAACCTCTCCCCAAACTTCAGCCATCCACTCCTTATAATAAGAGAGCTCTCATCTCAGGTCCAAAATATGGAGCCTGTACTCGGCCTCCAAGGTATGATTAGGGTAGTACACCAGCAGAGTCAACACCTGGTTGAGGTGAAACTATGACACCACCTTCGGAAGGAATTTCGGGTGGGGGCACAGGACAATCTTGTCCCTGTGGAAGGCCAGGAAAGGAAACTCAACAGAGAGCACCTGAAGCTCCCCAGTCCTTCTGGCTGACATGATAGCCACCAAGAAGGCAGTCTTCCACAACAGAAGTGACATCTCACACCTGTGCATTGGTTCAAATGGCTTTCCCATGAGCTTTGCCAGTACCAGCAGTAGATCCCATGGTGGTGGTAGTTCACACACCGGAGGGGAAATATGGTCAAGACCTTTAAAGAAGTGCCAGACCACCTTCTCCTGTGCTACCGTCCACTGACCAGCCCACGCCCGGTAAGCAGAGATGGCTGCCAGGTGCATCTTAAGGGTCATAGACTGAAGACCCTCTTTGGAAAGAGACCAAAGGTAGTTGAGGATGTTAGCCACCGAACAGGACAAAGGGTCCAGGTCCTTGCCCTGACACCACATGGAAAATCTTTTCCATTTGAAGGCATAACACCTCCTGGTCGACTCCTTTCTAGATGCCTCCACAACAGTGAGTACATCTTCAGAGAGACCCAAAGCCTGGAACTCAAGCCACTCAGGAACCAGGCTGTCAGGTGCAGGGATTGAAGGTCCAGATGGAACACCTTCCCCTGATTGATATCAGGTCCAGGTGTGCTGGAAGATGCCTCGGTGGCCTGGAGCTGAGGCTGAGGAGATCTGGATACCAGAACTGGTGAGGCCAGTCTGGGGCTACCAGGATCACCTGTGCCTTGTCCCTCCTGACCTTGAAGATCATCTTGTGAACCAAGGGAAGTGGAGGGAAGGCATAGAAGAGGCCTGGGGTCCACGGCCTTGAGAAGGCATCCCCCTGCAGCGAGCCCTGCTGAGGGTGGGAATGAAACAGCCTCAGCTTCACATTCTCCCTGGAGGTGAACAGATTCACCTGAGGTTTGCCCCAGTGGGAGAACAGGCTGTGTACTATCTCTGAATGGAGAGACCATTCATGGGATGCCTCGCCCACATGGCTGAGGGCATCCACCAACTGATTTGAGGCACCTACCACATGAATGTCTAGGATATCTGCCTCCAGTTGACTCACAAGGGTCCAGACATGGAGTGCTTCCCTACACAGAGGCCAGGAGTGCGTGCCACCCTACTTGTTGAGATAGTACATGGTTGTGGTATTGTCCATCTGGACCTGCACCACCTGACCCCAAAGGAGCAGAGCGAATGCAGACAGCACCAGACAAACTGCTCGGAGCTCCAGCAGGTTGATATGACATCGGGATTCCTCAGGGGTCCAGAGCTCATGGACTCTGTGATTCCCCATGTGGGCACCCCAGCCCGTGAGAGAGGCATTGGTCATCAGAATCACCATCGGCTCGGGACAGACAAATGGGATCCCTTCCTGCAGGTGCTCTGGGATGGTCCACCATTGGAGAACATCCCACATCTTCTGGGTCACAGTGACCAGCTGGTTGAAGTGACCGTGTCACTGAATCCATTGGCTGGCCAGCTCCCATTGAAGGGGGTGCATTTGCCACTGGGCCCATCGGACCATGGTGATGCAGGCCGCCATGTACCCCAGAAGGCACAGGAAGTCCCGGGCAAGGCGCAAGTGCCCAACCAGAAATGATTGGGCAAAGGAGGAGAGAACCTCTGCCCTGTCTGTCAGAAGCCTGGCTCTGGCTCAAAAGAGTCGAGCTCTGCCCCAATGAAGCAGATCACCTGTGAAGGTACGAGTTCTGACTTGGCCTAGTTGACCAGGAGACCAAGTTCAACCCAGGTCTGGAGGACCAGATCCCTGGACTTCTCCACCTCCTGTCTGGAAGAACCCGCTATGAGCCAGTCATTGAGATAGGGGTACACTCTGGCCCCCCTGGTGCCGAAGATGGGCTGCCACTACTGCAATGCATTTGGTGAAAACCTGGGGGGGGAGGGGCGATGACAGGCCAAATGGCATGGCTTGGAACTCAAAGAGGGCTCCCTCTGCTTGAAAGTGAAGGAACCTTCAGTGAAACAGATGGATCGGGATGTGAAAGAACGCGTCCTGGAGATCCAGTGAGCAAAACCACATGTTCTGCTTGAAAGATGGCTTGATCTGAGACAGTTACCATCCTGAATGTTCGGGACCTGAGAAATTGGTTCAGGTCATACAGATCTAGAATGGGGCTCCAGCCCTCCATCCATTTCAGGACCAGGAAGTACCTGGAAAAGAACCCTGGGTTGACAGGGGGGTCCGCGACTCTGACCAACACCTCCTTATGGAGGAGTTGGGCGATGTCGTCTCTGAGAGCTGACTGAGTGTGTACAGTCACCATTTCCTCCCGTGGGGTGTGGGCTTGGCTTGGTGGGTACTGCTCAACTTCCAGAGGCAGTCCCTGGCTGATCACTTCCAAAACCCACCTGTCTGCTGTAACAGTGGATGAGACAGAAAGGAAGTGGTGGAACTGGACCCCCACGGGAGTACCCAGAGCTGGTGTGACATGTATGGTGTTGGCAACCCCCATCCCATCACTGAGCAGGTTTGGAGGAGGAGGATCCAGTTTGGAACCATCGGGACCCTTTCCTCGGGGTATACGGTCTGCTGGGGGCCCAGACTTGGGCCGAGGGTGCCAAGGTTGAGCCTGCTGTTGTTGTTGTTGCCTCAATTGGAAATGGGGCTGCTTGGCCACAGGGGTAGAAGGCTGAAAAGGCTTTCTTTTCTACTTTTTGGAACCCTGGTATTCCTTCTGAGCAGAAGTCTCAAGATTCCAAGGTGGCATTGGACTTCTCTATGCACTGGAGGTGACCATCCACTCCTGGGCCAAAAAGATCGGAACCCTGGAAAGGGATGTCCGTCAATTTGTGCTCAGCCAGGCCCAGTGGTGCATGGCAACCACGGCCGCCACCGAGCGGGCACAGGAGTCCCCGATGTCCAGAGCCATCTGGAGTTGCTGCTTCGCAACCTCCCGGCCCTGGTCGCAGACCTGCTTGACCGTGGTCTGGAGGTCTGTGGGGAGGTGAGGAAGAACCTCATCTAGAACGCCCTTAATGGCATGGGAAAAATGCACCATGATGATGGCCGAGCTTGTCTGATGAAGGCCAAGCAAAGAGGCAGTATAGATTTTCCTGGCTGAATGGTCCAGTTTCTTGGACTCTTTGTCCTGGCGTCTATCGGTGTCTCCCGAATTACCCGAGCACCAGAATACAGATTTGGTCACCAGTCCCTCGGCTGAGGGGTGCTCTGTGAATCCCAAAAGGGAGCTGATAGGGATTGCGTACTTGCGGGCCATTCGGCTGAAGGTGCGGGGCAGGAGGCAGGGTGCTGCCTCTGCTCCAAGGCCAGACCAACAATGGCCTTGGCCCCTGGGAAGACCTCTGTTGGTGAATCCCCTCATTTGAGGATATCCGAGAGGGGGTATTCGGCACATTTCTGAACAGGTTCCAAAGGCATCCCCATGGATTTGGAGATGAGACAGAGGATACCCATGAAGGAAGTGGGGCCTTCTTCCGTCAAAAGACTCCCTACAGATTCATCGTCCAAAGGATGAGAATGCAGATCAGAGTCCTCAGACTGTAAGTCCAGATAGATTGGCCAGCCACCAGAGTCACCTTCCACCCACCTAGGATGGTCAGGAGTGAGGGTGACGGACAGCCTGTGCGGAAGGCCCGAAATGGGCCAAGACTCCTTGGCAGGAGCCCCGGAGGTGGGCTATTTAGGTGGCAGTTCCACCCAAACTGGTGGAGAGGCTGGTTTCGGCCGAGCTGAGAGGGTCTTGACCAGCTCCGCAGGTGATGGGATAGTGTGGACCAGCTCCTGAGGAGTCAGCATCAGCCTAGAGGGAGACAGTGAAGTAATGGCTGGAGAAGAAGCCGGAGTCAACTTCTGGCCAGACATAATCAGCTACTGCCACATCAAATCCTCATAGCATCGACACAGCTTGCATTGAAGCCTCTCCTCATCCGAGGAAGATGAGGAAGAATGACAGCGGTGCCACTTTTTTGGAGTGCTTATGTGCCTTCTTCAGCCTGTCAGTCGAAGGGGTCCGAGACCTTGACTTAGACCATTAGTGGGACCGACGGGGTCATTCGGAAGGAACGGGGGGAAACCCGCTCCTCTTCTGGGTCAGGGACCAAGACCGTGAGGAGGTTCCCAGTGGGCTGGGTCTTCTCTTCAGTGGGTCCAAGCAGAACCGGAGTCCTGAATAAGGAGTTGTCGGCCTCATTCAGCGACAATGGGTTGAGGGGGTCGAGAATAATCTCAACTGGGTCATTGTCCCGCATCTTAGCCAGCTGGCCTGATGGGGTACCATGAAGCCAGCGGCTGAGGCCGCAACCTTGACCAAAGTCGAGACAGAAGATTCTTGGGACCAAGATCTCTCACGATCCCAAGAACATCGCAGCAAGATGAACCTTCCTTTTGCTCCTGATCCTTCTTACGGGAAGGAGAGACATGCACGCCTGAGTGACCCTCTCCCTTGGTAGGGATGGACTGACACATCTCCCTAAAGGAACCTGAGAAGGTGGAGCCCAGATTGAGTGGGACGAAGATCGACATAGAAGAGGACCAATCAGTGGCCATGCCGCCTCCTCTTCGAAGGCCTCCAGCTGCTCAGCGGACCCCACAGCCATGGAGACCACCCAGTGGGCTTCCTTGGATTTGACCGGTGGGTTCCGTTTTTCTGGTCTGCAGTTGTGTGAGACGATTGTCCAAAACGTTGAGATGGAATGCGCGATGCATTTCGCATGCCTGAGTGTAATGATCATGACCCAGGCAATAAACTCATGAGGCATACTGTACGGGTCGGTCTGAGACATCTTTTGCCTGCACGGGCAGTGGCGGAAAATGGGCAAGAACTTGTCTTCCATCACGGTTAAGATCGTGAAGTGATTAGAAGAAACTCAAACGAGTTTTAGTTTTGGTACATCCGTAGATTTATGTGCCAGGGCTTACAGTAACACGTGGGCAATAAGGAGGGAACCTGAATCTTCCAGCGGAAAGGAAGATCTCACGTCAAGGGGCAGAGTTGAGGGATATACCACCCAGGTAGGTGGGAGGAGCCAGCTTTTAGACCTTCCAGTAAGATTCTTAAAGGGAAAGGACATGCTAACAAGTGTGGATAGAGCAATATATCCACGATCCTAGAAACTGAAAATTATGAACATTACAAGCCTACATTCATAAATTGCAATGCAGGCTCATGACTTTGTTTATTATTATTTTTGCTCCAGATTTTCAACATAGTCTTTTTATGACCCTGCCTCAAGAACACGTGTAGAGAAAAATTTCAGCTCCTGCCTGAAAGGGATTTCACACAGCAACTACAAAATCACCTTTCCTGATGCAAAAAACATTTTGACCAGGATCTGAACAATGACAGCTGTCACATTCCTGAGGTGTTGTGAAGAAATGGCTATGTTGAAAATTTGGGGTAAAATATTGAAAATTGCCATACTTACCAGCCTGCATTCTCAAATTTCTATGCAGGCTCATAACTTTGTTTTTTTTGTTTCGTTGTTTTTAATATTTATACACCAAATTTTCAACGTAGCCTCCTTATGACCCAACTTCATGAACAAAGGTGAAGTAAATTGTCAACTCCTGCCCAAAAGGCAATTTCGTGCAGCGACTGCAAAATCACATTTTGGGACAGAATTTCATAATGTCACTTAATTGTTCATGAGGTGGGGTCCCAAAAGAGGTATGTTTAAAATCTGGGGCAAAAATATTTAGAAATGGCCGAGTTATGGCACTAAGTTGAAAACCCCATTGAAATATTGAAGCACTTACCTCAGTTCGCAGTAGGGCTTTAAAGAGTGAAGACGTGTCTGCCGTCAAAAGAAGATTACGGCAATGGATGGATAAGTATAGGGTGGGGGGGTTGTGGTGGTGGGCCCTGAGTGGGAGGGTCGGGTGAGGTGGATAACGGCACAGCAGACAATGATGGATAGTTTTCTTTTTTTCAGGGAAAAAATTGACGGGACAGTTTTCTTTGTTTCAAGGAATTTTCTATTAATGGACGACACTGGGGGATTGGGCACCCCCATTGTCACTGGAAGGGACAATATTGAAATCATTAAGGACACTGGAGGATTGGGCACCCCCAGTGTCACTGAGTTATGCTTGGGGTGCACAATATAGGTGCACCTGTGGTGTGTGTGTGGGTGTGTGTGTGTATATATATATATATATATATATATATATATGTATATGGGGTTGCCACCTATCCAGTTTTTGACCGGATAATCCGGTTTTAAGGGTCCTTATCTGGTCATCCGGTTTTGATTAAATGTAGTCTGTTTTTTTGGCCATTTTAATAATAATAAAACTTTATTTATTAAGCACCTTTCAAGCACCAAAGCGCTGTACAAATGAATAATAAAATCAGAAAATACACATATACAATCAGTAATCTCAACAACCTCAAACCATAAAAAGCCTGGCTCCACAAATGGGTTTTGAGTTCCTGCTTAAAAGACTCCATGGTCATGCATTCCCGAAGCCGGCGAGGCAGAGAATTCCAGAGGGTTGGGGCTATAAACACAAAAGCCCAAGCCCCAGAAGTTTTTAACGTAACCCTCGGAACCTCCAGCAACCCCTCAACAGCTGAACGGAGCTGTCGTACAGGGCTGTGAGGAATCAGAAGCACTTTCAAGTAGTCGGGCCAAGTCCATGCAAGGCTTTGAAGGTCAAAAGACCTACTTTAAATGTGATCTACCACTGTATAGACAGCCAGTGCAGATCGCGCAGCACAGGGGTGATGTGTGTCCTTCTGGATGCCCCTGTCGATATCCTCGCAGCAGCAGCGTTCTGTACTAGCTGCAAGCAGCAGACATCAACCCCAGGAAGCCCCAGGTACAGGAAGTTGCAGTAGTCAAGGCGTGAGGTCACAAAGTCGTGGACCAACACAGGTAAATCGCTGGATGGAACAAGGTTCTTCACCCTGGCAATGTTCCTAAGATGGTAAAATGCAGACTTAATGACTGCTGGCACCTGATGATGAAGGGTCAGCCTGTCGTCAAGTACCACTCCCAGGTTACGCACCCGTTCAGAGGTAAGGATCTGATTCCCCCCCAGAAATAAACCAGAGGGTTGGTCAGACCCCAGCCCCTCTATCCCACGACCCGGGTCCACAACCATAACCTCAGTCTTGCCGGGCGTTCAACTTTAACGAGCCTCGAATTCATCCAGTCATGGATTTCTGCGAGGCAGCTATTAAATACCGAGAAAGCACTAACCTGGTCGGGGGCAAAAGACAGGTAGAGCTGGGTATCATCAGCATAACAGTGAAACCTCAGCCCATACCGTCTTACAATGTCTCTGAGGGGCAGCATGTACACCGCAAACAACATAGGGGAAAGCACTGAGCCCTGGGGAACACCACACTGCAGAGGGAAGAGGTCAGAGGAAAAAAATCCCTGACACAACTCTTTGTGTTCTCCCAGATAGAAAAGATGAAAACCATCTGAGCCCTGTACTAGACAGTCCACAGATGGACCTCAGGCGTTCGAGCAAAACCCCATGGTCTACAGTGTCAAAAGCTGAAGAGAGATCAAGGAGAACCAAGATAGAGCGGTTTCTCTGATCTCTCGCCATCAAGAGATCATTGAGTACCTGAACCAGAGCAGTCTCGGTACTATGCCTCTTATGAAAACCAGACTGGAGGGGTTCATAGATACTATGGATGGTCAAATGGTCCTCCAGCTGGTTTGCCACTACTTTCTCAATAACCTTCCCAATAAAGGGAAGGTTAGAGATAGGTCTGTAGTTGGCAAAAATATCTGGGTCCAGAGAAGCCTTCTTGAGTGCTCATATACTCTCAAAACTGATGTTATCAACTCATTCACTGTTTTGGCAGCACTGCTTGTCCAGGTTACAAAGAAGTTCTGTTGTCACAGTCATTCAGACCTTCCTTTGTTTGTAAAACCAGTCTGTCTGGGAGGTGTAAAGTATGGCTTTTAAGATCATTAACAGCAAATTAACCTAATCTTTTCTATTCTAAATTTTAAGTATGGTCTTTTACTGCTATGACAGGAAACAGCTTTTACAGCTTTATGTGCTCTCATGTGTTTCTTTTTGTTTGCCCTATATTCTAGTATGTCTTATACTCATTTTTGTTAAATTAATAATCTAATTTTATTGCCTATATCACTACATTTGCTCTCATTTTTTGTATTACCTGAACATTCCATGACATTAGCTACACAATTACAGATTATTCAGATAAACAGCATGGAATGGTGTGTCTGAAATTGTGGAATGTCTTAGAAATATGAAAAGAAACAGCAGTAGCTGCTAAGGTAAAGGGAAACACAGAGTAGTATTAAGGGTACAACAAGCATTGGTAATTAAGTTATCAAAAATTGGTCAAAACATCGGAACACATGACTGACATGGAAAGGAAAATAGGAGAGTGTTTAACAGAGGGCTGAGCAATAAGCTGTGGATGAGCTTGGCACACCCAGCAGACCTGAGTTTAATTCCCACAGCCTCCACTTACATGCTGTGTGACCCTTAGCAAATCACTTAACCTTCCTGTGCTCTTGGGTCACTCCTGTAAAATGGGCTATGTGGCCTACGGGAGTTAACCTGGTGGCCAAAGAAAATAAATAAATAACAGTATAAAAATGATTTCCTATTACTAGTAATGTCTATTCCAACAATACAAATGGCTTTGGAGGAGGAGCGATATACTCGCCAGTCATAAAAAAGGGGCGGAGCCAGAGGCGGAGATTAGGGTGTGGTTTAGCATCCGTTTTTTACTTCATCCAAAGGTGGTGACCCTAATATAAAATTCTCTGTCCTAGATAGAAGTCACCTCAGCGACCAGATGAGGCAAAACATTCTGAAGTAGATTGTCCTAAAAAAAGCAATGGTTGAATTTTAGTGTTATAATTAACAGACCATCTCCAATAAAATCTGTGTCGCAAGAGGGAGCAAAGCCTTGAACATCCTTGCAGCTTCATAGCTCCATGGGGATCTATTTATGTCTCCTGTCAAAAATTCCCAATTAGGCTCCTTGAGTCGTCTCAGAAGTACGATCAGAAAATAAACTTTTTTCCTAAGCAGAAATCATGGTAGCACATTCCAGTTTTGAGACAACCAGAATAGAAAAGAAAACAGTTAAACAGAAACTACCAATCTGTTGCGACAACCAGAGATTATAGCTATTTTTTTCTCTCTAGTTTGCAATTAAAGGTTCTTTTGTAGGCCAGCTCCGTCGCACCAGGCAAAAACGTTCATCTGGCATGCTGGCAACCCAGTTTGCTGCTGAGCCCAGGACGACGGACAGGAGCAGAAGCCGGCAAGGAGGGTCCCCTTTAGATACTCTCCTCTCGGGCATGGGGGGGTGCTGGTTGGAGCGCGATCACTCTCTCTGCGCAGTATGGCTGAAACGCGCTAGCGGCGTGGTGACCAAACCTAGCTTACACACGCCTATGCCAGGATGCTACCAGGTGCCTCCAAGGTGGGCGACGAAAAGGCCGCCCAAGACACCTAGATGACAGTGGGTCACCCTCCTCACTGTCATTCACGCTGGTCAAGGCCCCGCTGTTAACACCCCCCCCAACAACAATTGAACGAAGGTGCCAGTGGGCACTGGAGGAGTCTCGCCGCCTGGTCCCCCTGCAGGCAACTTGAAGGGATATGCTGGGAGAGTTGGACTGGGGCACAGCAGGCGGCAGCTGGGGAGCAGAGCAGGAGATGGGCTTAGCCACCCAAAGGTGTGTGCGGCTGGGCTGCATGGAAGGGGCCAAAAAAAAAAAGTTATTTTCTGCAGCTATAGGTATGTTTTTTTTATCACCCTGTAATGGGGCGAGAAGGTTCAATCCTGTCAATCATGACTGAGGTGTAGGACATGTGTTATATCATGCTTCCTTCCCTGGCACTATACTTTAACGTTTTCATCTTCTCTTTCTCTTCCTATCACAGAGTATATAATCTGAGGAGATTTTTAGAGGTGGGGGATTGGATGGGGAGAATAAAAACATGAAGTGGGTTTGCTGAGGGAGCATTTTATAGGTGGCATATGGCCCTACATTGGCAGCTTTTTGCCCAAGTGCCAAATCTTATAGGCTTTTTCTGCTAGAATGACATCTCGTTGCAGTTTTCATCCCTCTTCATTTGAAAGGGCAGCCCTTTTTCTGATCGGGAGACAGCCCCAGCACACCAGAAAGTTGTCTATCCATCTGAGAGAAAGGTTGGAAGGAGAAACGGGGTTGGGGGGGGAATGAACAAAGTTTCCCTGTGGGGATAATGATTTCATCGTGGGGTTCTGGAAAGGTGTGGATACATATCTCTTCCCTTCCTCCACCTGCAAAGATAAGTGTAGGCTCATTTACAAACCTATGTAAGGCAGTCCGTTTTATAACAGCATTTGGGGCATTTCACCAGTCTTAAAAAAAAAAAAAAAAGATATTTGCAGCATGAATTTGCTTCTTGAACTGTCTTTGAGACAGGCCTATCTCTGGTTGGCCATAGCTATAAGTAACACACACGCACGCGTGCGCACACACACAATGTGTTTTCTGGAGCAAAATTTAAAAATGAAATCACTATTCTGATTAAAGTGTTTGTTAGACTGTATAGCCATAACACACGGTTGTGCTAGGTGTGCTCCCTGAATGCATGCAATGTGTGACCATAGATTAGATAGATATACAGACAGACAAAGTGTTTTGTTATTAGATTGATGTGACTACGTCTTGTTGGCAAGCTATTGGATTTGTAGTATTTGTGCGTTTTCCCCCACATGGTCTCATTTGGGATGTTTTGGTTTGACTAAAATATGAACTGTAGTGCAACATATTAATAAAACAATGTTAAGAATAAACTATGCAGGAAACATTGCTTGACTGTGGGAAATCATTTACAAGACTTTGTTCAGGCATTGATGTTCCGCGTCCACCTGTCATTCCCTACCGTCCTGTCACTCGACTCATTCAAATTGGTTTGCAGTGAGTTTTCCACAGTGCAGGACAATGGGGCTCCAGTGTGACCTGAACAGTGAATTGAGAACTGACACGTCCATCGCCTGTGTGTGCGTGTGTGTGTGTGCGCGCAAGTGACTGAGTGACTTTTCTTTCAGCTGATGAGGAAGTACTCGGGCTAAAAGTTGGCTTGGTGTCTTTCTTTCATCACCAGTGTGGCAAATACATAGATATATAGGCACTGTCGGCAGATAAGGGCCTATGGCCCACCCAGTCTGGCCATTTGAGCTTGTAAGTTCCCTTTATGTTTTTCTAGAAGTCTGTTGCCCCTTACCCCTAACCTCCAGAATTCCCTTATGTATATCCCATGCATTCTTAAATCCCGTGATTGTTTCAGCCCCCACCACTTCCTCTGGCAGGGTGTTCCACTTGTCCGCCACCCTTTCTGTGAAGAAATTCTTTCTCATGTTTCCTCTGAATCACCCACCCTCCAACTTCATCCCATGCCCTCTAGTCCTGGAACATCTTTTTCACTGGAAAATAGTGTATTCCTGCACCCTGTTCCTCCCTGTAAGGTACCTGTATGTCTCTGTCATATCCCATCTCCCAATCTCTCCTCCAGGGAGTACATATTCAAGTCCTTTAGCCTGTCCTCATAGGACTTGTGACGCAATCCCTGTAGCATCTTTGTTGCCCTCCTCTGAAAGACACAATGTTGTAGGAAGCAGAACGGGGTTGTAATGAAAATGATTGCATGAGTTATGAAAAAAGTTGTAGCTTCAGTGAATATATTATTAGGACAAACAAACGTTGAAAGGGGGGCTTTATTACAATTCATAAATAATGTTTAATAAACAGTCGCATCAGACTGAGTTGCAAATCATCGATGGATGGTTTACTTTGTTGCAGACATGCATCCCAGGCTGACCATGACAGATCAGTCTGACTTGCTGGGCAGCGCAGATCAAAGGGGATGGCAACTTCTTTTGAAATTGGTGACCGTCCCCACCCAGCAAGGCGAAACTCTGTCATAGTCAGCCTGGGTGATGATTGTTCTGCCACTGTCATGCCCCTACTACACTACTCTGCATTGGATGGACAGTGTCACACCCCTCAAAGGGCACTCTCATACCAACGTGTTCGCTTGCACTTGCGCGCACAGCGAACACAAAAAGGGTAAAAGTGCGGCCCAATCAAAAACAAAATATTGCACGCCGGCCCTCTGGCACAGTGGTAGTGCCACCGCTTACGATGCTGGTGACCTAAGTTTAGGAATGGGCTCAGGTTGTTGGAGGGCCAGCCGGGGGGGGAGGAAGCTTGAGCGTCCCATGGACTGCTCATCTCCTCCGGGGGGGGAGCCTTGACTCAGTGCAGGACTGGCCTCTAGCAGTGGCTGGATGTTCAGCATGCCCAAGTCACACAGAAAGGGTGGAGCATGATGGACACTGGCGTAAGCCTTGGCGTCAGCGCATGTCATATCTCCAGGGGGCATGCATCTGAAAAATGCCTCGGTTCGGTGTGACACTGACAAGATGGTTAGGTAGGCCCTTGCCACCAACGGGAGTGGCTTGGAGTGAGGACCCCAATGAGACTAGAAGGTATGGAACTGGGGGGGTGGCTTAAAGGTCCCGGCTACCCACTCCCACTCTGTCCCCACCTGAGGAGTAAACCACGGCTCTGTGGAGGGTCCCTCTGAGCTTGCGCTGCGGTGGTTGGTCGGGTGACATTGCCACGGCTTGAGGTGGGGGATAAAAGAAAAATTTCAAAATATATATATATATACTATATATATGTATATTGCATCTCACCTCTACTATCCTGGTATACACAGTATAAAACTGAAATTCAGTACCCCACTGCAAGTGAGATATTGCATATCATCTGCTCTATCTTGGGTACATAAAACTGTGTACAAGCCAGACCAAAGTACATTAGAGCAACAACTGAACAATGCGCATCTCTGCTGGTTTAACATAGAAACATAGAATTTGACAGCAGATAAGGACCGCTTGGCCCACCTAGTCTGACCATTCCCCTACCTAATGGATAAGCTGCAGATCCTGGTTAACCAACAGCCTACTTCCTCCTACTCCACCCCCTAGAATTGCCTTATGTCTGTCCCATGAATTCTTAAATTCCCCCACTGTTTTTGACTCCACGACCTCCCACAAACCTCTCCATGAAAAAATACTTCCTCACATTACCTCTGAGCCGTCACACCTCTATCTTCAAATTGTGCCCCCTTGTTCTTGCACACCTCTTTTTTCTGAAAGATGCTACCGTCTTGGACTTTGTTGATTCCCTTGAGGTACTTAAAAGTTTCTATCATGTCCCCCCCTTCCCCCCTTTCCTCAAGGGTATACATTTTAAACTCCTTTAGTCTCTGTTCGTATGGCTTTTGGTGCAGACCCTGCACCATTTTAGTTGCCCTCCTCTGGACAGCCTCCATTTTGTCTATGTCTTGCGGAGATGGGGTCTCCAGAACTGCATGCAGTACTCCAGATGGGGTCTCACCAACTGTCTGTACAGAGGGATAACAACTTCCTGTTTTCTACTGGTGTTGCCTCTTCCTATACATCCCAGTATCCCACCAGCCCTACTTACTGCCCTCTCACATTGCTTGCTCACCTTTAGGTTGTCTGATATGACTACCCCCAGGTCCCTTTCTATTTTTGTTGTTGTTAGTATCTCACCCCCCAATCGTGTGTACTCTTCCTTTGGTTTTTGTTTCAGGTGCATTAACTTGCACCCTTTGCATTGAATGTAAGCTGCCATACATTTGACCACTCCTCCAACCCTGCCAAGTCCCTTCTCATCCTTTCCACCCCACCTTGTGTATCAACCCTGTTGCAGATCTTTGTGTTGTCTGCAAAGAGACATACTTTTCCTTTCAGTCCCTCCGCAATGTCACTTATAAAGACATTAAAGAGGACTGGTCCCAGTACTGAACCCTGCTGTACCCTGTTAGTAACCCCCCTTTCTTCAGAGTGGACTCCGTTTACTATTACCCTCTGCATTCTGTTGTCCAGCCAATTTTTTTATGCAGGCTACCACATTGGGACCCACTCCAAGGCTGGCTAACTTGTTTATTAATCTTTTATGTGGGACTGTGTCAAATGCCTTACTAAAGTTTAGGTAGGCCATGTCCACAGCCCCTCCCTGGTCTACTACTTTGGTCACCCAGTCAAAAAAAATATTAGATTCGTCTGACACGACCTTCCTGCTGTGAGTCCATGTTGCCTTGGGTCCTGTGCCCCGCTGGTCTCTAGGTACTCAACAGTTCTTTCCTTCAGAAGTGATTCCATCATTTTATCTACAACTGAGGTCAAACTAACAGGTCTGTAGTTTCTTGCCTCTGCCTTGCTCCCACTTTTGTGAAGTGGAATCACATTCACCCTCCTCCAGTCCTCAGGTACCACCCCATCCTCCTTGTTAAAGAGGGTAGACATCAGGGTCACTAGTTCTCCCCTTAGTTCTTTTAGAATTCTGGAGTGAATCCCATCAGGCCCCATTGCTTTGTCCACCTTCAGTTTTAAGAGTTCTTTCAGAAGCCAGCCCGGTGGCGCTGAGGATTGAGGCGCTGGATGCCACACCTCGTGCCACACCGGTGACCCGGGTTCGGTAGTGGACTCGGGTTGCCGGGGGTCAGCAGGGGAGGGAGAGGATAGAGCATCCAGAGGACAGCTCTCCTCTCCTGGGGGGAGGGCCAAGGGCTGGCCATTGTCCCAGTGACCCCCGATGGAGATCAGGGGGTACTGCAGGATGATCGGCACGCAACAGTGGGCCGACGTTGGCAGGGTTGCCATGCGCCAAGATGTCATTGCACATCGCGCTCATGGGGGGGCTGAGGGAATTATGTAGAAAACTCCCTGGAGGTTGTGGAGATGATGGGGACTCCGGTGACACGGCCCACATCCCAGCGCCGGCCCACACTACAGGATCCTCCCCAAGGCACCAACCTGAGCAGTTAGGTAGGACCCCTTGAGTCTGTAAGGTCGCCAAGGGAGGGTGAACCCTCCCCCGGAGGTACCGGATTGCCAGGAGACTGGGTCTGGACCGGGCTGTTTGGGTGGGGAGTTCCTGGAAAGGGTTCAGGCAGGAAGTGAGAGGCCTTCGTCGGGTGGGTAACTCGGAAGGATGCCCTGCCTCCTGGGAGCATAAAAAATAAATGTCAAAAAAAAAAATGTTCTTTCAGAACCCTTTCTTCTGTGAATGGACTGGTATCGACCCCCCTATCCAGAGTGTTTCTGTTGTTTGGTTTAGGTACCTCCCCCTCCTCTTCTTTTGTGAATACTGAGCAGAAATATTCGTTCAGTATCCCTGCTTTTTCACTGTCACCCTCTTCCTATATTTCCTCCCCTTTATTAAGCCTCAGATCCCTCCCTTGGTCTTTCTTCACTCCCTAATGTACCTATAAAAGGTTTTAGCCCCCTTCTTAGCAGAGTTGGCTATCTTTTTCTCAGTTTGGGCTTTTGCTGCTCTGAAAGCCTTCCCTGCCTCCTTCTGCTCCAACTGATATAGTTCTCTGTCCTGCCCCCTCTGTGTTTCCTTATATTTCCTGAATGCTATCCTTTTCTCCTTAACCTTCCCTGCCACCTCTTTTGAGAACCGTAGTGGCTTTTTCTTTTATTTTGTTTTGTTGATTTGTTTTACACAAAAGCTTGTTGCCTCTGTATATCCTGGGAAACATACATTATAAAAGCTGTACTCCACTGAAAATGAGAATTGCCTCTCAGCTGGGCTGTCCTGGATAAATGTAATGTAAAAATGGGTAAACGCTGAGTCACAACTGTAAATGAGATACTGCTTGTTCACTGTGTCATCCTGGATAAACACAGTGTAAAACAAGCATTTGTCAATGCCGAATGTTGTCTTGCTGGCATTGGAATTGGTAGTGCAGGCATTAGAGAGACGCATAATAGGAATGGCAGTGACGTACAGAACCAACGTCAACCCAACCCCCCCAGCAGAGAGTGACAGGCATTGGGGTGTGCCTTTGGGTCGTTGGCCATAACGCTCATGCCATTTCACCTAACCTACCCTGCAGACTCTGACAAGTGTTGCATTGTGCCTTGGGGTCATCAGGCCTTACGCTCACCCCATTTTATAAGGAAGTATGTTGAGATGGGTGCAGCATAGGAGAATGGGGTGAACTTTGGGGCCAAAGAGTCCAAGGCACACCTGGATGGTTGTAAGTGGCTGCAGGGTGGGGGTGCAATGGCATGAGCATTACAGCCAACAATCCAAAGGCACACCCTGATGCCTGTTAGTCTGTACAGGGTAGAACATTATGGTTAGAAACCCTAATGCCCTGGGCGTTTATTGGTATTTGCACTCCAAATTTTCAACGTGGCCTTTTTGTGACCCCACCTCATGAAAGCATGTGGGACCTCTGCTCGTGAACAGTGTCGCTGTGATTTTGTTAATGTGTCCCAAACGTTGATTTCCCACAGTGACCGCGCCATTCTGCACCACATAAAAATGTCAGCTACACCATTCATAAGGAGCTGTGACGGGATGGCAATGTTGAAAATCTGGAGTAAAAATATTAAAAATTCTCAATGTTACAAGCATGTGTGGAAACTGCGCAACACATGCTTGTAACATGGTAATTTTGTGGAACTTTTTCACCAAATTTTCAACATAGGCATTTTGGGACCTCTGCTCATGAACAGTGTTACTGTGATTATCTTATTGTGTCCCGAACATCATTTTCCTACAGCGACAGCACCACTGTGTGCCAGATATGCGAAAACACATTTCGGGCAGGACGTGGAAAATGACAGCTGTACTGTTCATAACGAGGTGTGAAAAAATGCCAATGTTGAAAATCTGGAGTAAAAATATTAAAAATTCTTGAAGTTACAAGCATGCGTGGAAACTGCGCAACGCACGCTCATAACACAGTCATTTTTTGGAATTTTTTCACCAAATTTGCAACATAGGCTTTTTGGGACCTCTGCGCGTGAACAGTGTTACTGTGATTTTCTTACTCTGTCCCGAATATTGTTTTCCTACAGTGACTGCGCCACTGTGCGCGCAGATGTGCAAAAACACATTTTGGGCAGGATGTGGAAAATGACAGCTGTATTGTTCATAAGGAGGTGTGAAAAAATGGCAATGTTGAAAATCTGGAGTAAAAATATTACAAATTCTCAAAGTTACAAGCGTGCCTGTAAACTGCGCAACCCACGCTTGTAACACGTTGGTTTTTTTGAATTGTTTCACCAAATTTGCAACATAGGCTTTTTAGGAGCCCACCTCATGAACAGTCACACTGTCATTTCATGAATCAGTCCCGAAAGGCGATTCCGCACAGTGACCATGAAATCACCTTTCGGGACCGACTAAAGAGATGACAGTCACTGAATTCATGAGGTGGGGTCACAAGAATCCCATGTTGAAAATTTGGTGCCAAAATTCACAAAAATGGCCGCGATATGCACCAAAGTTGAAAAAAACCCATTTATGCCATCATACAACTTACCAGCATTTCTTCAGTTCACGGTCGGCTTTAAAGAGTGCAGACGTGTTCGTGGCCACAGAGGTAATTATGGAGTGGGGGGAGTGTGGGGAGGTAGGGTGCGCAGAGGGTGGCTGTGGGCTGGAGGAGGGGACAGGATGGCGAGGGACCGTTTCCTTTGTTTCAGGTAACCAAAAAAAAAAACATCGCGGACCATTTTTTTTTTTTTTTACAGGTTTGGCCACATTGGGGTGGGCTCCCAATATGGCACATTTCTTTGGGGGGGCATGTTAGCCACACTGGAGTGGGTCCCAGTTTGGCACACAATTGGGGTGGGACAGCGGCAGGAAAATGGGGGGTTAACATGCCGACAGGGGACTGGTCCCCGTCGGCAAACATATCTGTGTTTGGATGCATGATGCCGAGGAGATTGGTACCCTCGACCAGACCACATCAGTAAAGGGGTCACATATGCCGATAGGAGGATTGGGCACCCTTCCCACGTCGGCTTCCTAGGGACTGTGAGCAGCGGGTGGCAAGCCACCGCCTGCCATACTTATTGAAATGTTACACCAGGCAAGGCACGCCCTGCAATGAGGGGTCACTCCCTCATTGCAGCGGCTAAAATGTTTCAAGTTGGTGGCACGTTTTGCAACTGCTGTCATAGACAGCATGCAATCTAATTTGTGCTGTGGAGCCCAGCCCTAAAAAGCAGTGGCACCACTGGCCACAACACGACCGTGCCTCCAAAACCTGCTCTTCCACTTCAAGCAACCCCAATATTTTGTCTGCACTGTGCACACAAGGCAACATAAAAATGTATAAAATCTGGTCTAGACTGCAAATGACATATTGCATCTCATCTGTACTCTCCTGAGTAAACATAGTGTAAAAGCATGGCCCATTAAAGCACAGGTTCCCCAGTGCAACAGAGCTCCCACTGAACTGTGTATCTATGCTTCTCTGTTATGGGAAAAATAAATTGTAAACACTGGACCCCACTGAAAATGAGAACCTGCCTTTCATCTGGGCTATTCTTTGTAAAACATGATACCAAAAGGGTAAAGGTAGTGTCCCATTGAAAATGAAATATTGCATCTCACCTGTACTACCTTGTGTATACAGAAACATAGAAAACGATGGCAGAAGGATACCAAGGGTCTATCAAGTCTGTCCATTGGGTTCCAAGACCTCTAGGAGTCACAGGTCCTAGCCCCCTTCCCCCACTGAGTTTTATACTCTGTCCAGCTCCTGCAAAGTCTAAGGTAGCCCTTGCTCTGTCCCACTCATGTTTGAATGTCGCCACGGACCTAGCTCCTACCACCTCAGCAGACAACATATTCCATGGTTTCACCACCCTTTCTGAAAAGTAGTATTTCCTTAGCTCCCTGTTGAAGTGACCTCCTCTCAGTTTCCATTCGTGTCCCCTTCTGTTTGAGTCCGATATCCTGTTGAAGCATTCCATGTAGGGCACCTTGTTTGTGCCCCTCATGAATTTGAACATTTCAGTCATACCCCCCCCCCCCAGTTTCCAGCGAGTACATGTCTAGTGCCTTCAAGCTATCCCCATACAAGAGCTTGTGGAGCCTATGTATCATTTTGTATAATTCTGGTCACCCTTTTCTATATGGCCTCTAGTCTGTCCCTATCCTTCTTTAGGTGAGGACTCCAAAACTGGACACAGTATTCCAGGTGGGGCATCACCAGGGACCTGTAGAGTGGGAGGATCACTTTCCTCTTCCTACTGTCAAAGCCTCTCCCTGTACATCCCAACATTTTGTTGGCTTTGCTATAAGCTCTGTTGCATTGGCTGGATTGCTTAAGGGTGTCTGAGATGACTCCTGGGTCCCTTTCTTCATGTGAGGCACAGAACTGGACTCCATTGAGCCAGTATTCTGTTATCTGGTTACCTTTACCCAGGTGCATCACCTTGCACTTCTTCACATTGAACTTCAGCTGTCAAATGTTGGACCATCTTTCGTGCCTCTGCAGGTCCTTTTAAAGGTCCCTTACCACCTCTGTGTCCACCCTACCATCAAGCACAGTGTTATCTGCGAAGAGGGCAAGCTTACCCTGGATGCCTTTGCCAGTGTTGCTGATAAATATATTAAATAGGACTGAGCCTGAGATCGAGCTCTGGGGTGCACAACTAGTGACCTCTCCCTCTCCTAGCCTCACCCCGTCAACTATCTCTCTCTGTTTCCTGCCCTTTAGCCAATTACCTACCCAACTAACTATACTCTGGGCTGTGCCTAGATCCTCCAACTTTTTCAACAGGCACATGTGCAGCACGGAATTGAAGGCTTTGCTGAAGTCGAAGTACAGGAGGTCTGCTGGGTGGCCCTTGTCCAATTACTTAGTCACCCAGTCAAAGAATGTAATTAGGTTTGTCTCGCATGACCTGCCTGTTACGATCCCATGCTGTCTGCCATCCTGAAGACCATACTTCTCTAGGTACTCTACTAAGTTCTGCTTAATTAAGGTTTCCATAAGTTTCCCCAGTATCACAGTAAGGCTAACTGATCTGTAGTTGCCAGCCTCCTCCCTCCTCCCTCCCTTGTAGAGAGGGACCACATCTGCTCTTCTTCAGTCACCGGGCACGACCCCTGACTGTAGTGAACAATTAAACAAGTAAGCCAAGAGGTTGGCCAATTCTTCCACAAGCTCCCTCAGCACCCTCAGATGCAGTCCATCCAGCCCTGGTGCTTTATCCACCCTTAGTTGAACTAACACCTCTTTGATTCTGTTGGCAGTAAAAGTCAGTGACTCCATTGGTTGAAGATACAGTATAAAACTGTGTAAAATCAAGACTCCATTGCAAATGAGGTATTGCATCTCATCTGTTCTATCTTGGGTAAGTATATAGTAAAACTGTGTACAAGCTAGGCACAAAGTACATTAGAGCCACAATTGAACAATGTGAATCTATGCTGGACTATCCTGAGAAACATACATTATAAAAGGGAAAGGGGAACAGGAGAGGGGATGTCCATTTTTGGGGAGGGGGCTACAGGAGGGGTCAGTGGGTTTGGCAGCAGCCAGGGGGTATGGGGTTGTTAGGTGTTAATAGCGTGCATGGGACTGTGGTGTCAGTGGGTGTGACAGAGTGAATGTGTGTATTTGGTTGGTGGGTATGATAGCGTGCTTGGGGTACGAGGTTGGTTTGTGTGACGGGGTATGTGGGGTCAGGTGTGATAGAGTGCATGGGGTTATGTGGTTGGTGGGTGTGATACAATGCATCTGGTGGTGGGTATGACAGTGAGCATGAGGGTGAGGGATTGGTCATTGTTTGTGACAGCATGCATGGAGCAGGTGGTCATCAATGTGTGTCACAGCATGTGTGGGGTAAGGTGTAAGTAGGTGTAGCAGCATGCATGGGGTAGGGGGTAATGACATGTGACAGCATGCTTGTGGTTATGGGAACACTCAGTAGATGGTGTTGTGAGGTGTGACACAGTGCATATGGTATCAGATCGGTGGATGTGAGAGTGCACATGTATTTGGTCAGAGGATGTGACATCATGCATGGAGCATGGGGTTGGGCACTGATGGGAAGACATGTATGGGATTGGTGGGTGTGACAGCATACATGGTGGTAGGAGATTGTGAGATGTGACAGTATACATAGAGTTATGGTGTCTGTTGGTGTGACAACATGCATTGGATGTGGGGCTGGTGGGTGTGCCAGAGTATGTGGGCATGACGTCATGAGGTTTGACAGCATGCATGGTGGTGTTGGGTCAGTGAGTATGAAACAAGTGTATGTTGATGATGGGTGCGATAGAGTGTATGTGAGTATGTGGTTGGTGGTTGTATCATTGTGAATGGGAGCAAGGGGTCAGCCGATGGACGTAGCAGTGTGCATGGGGGTCTTTCTTAATTTTATTTATTTATTTAGTTTTTGTTGACCGGGTAAGTGCACTAGACAAATCCTGCCTATTTTCAGGCATGACCCAGGGGAGGGGGATATAGATGAATGCCAACTGACCTTGAACCAGATGAAACTGGGAAAGCATGCATTGGGAATGGGTCAGTGGTGTCACTGCATATGCATGGGATATACGGGTCATGAGCTGTAACAATGAAAATGAGTTATGGTGGTGGGTCAACAAAGCATTTGCAACAGAATACGGATCCACTTTAGCCATGAATTTCAGTTATCGCGTGCCCCCCGCAGCTTTAAGGTGATGCACTCTCCGCATATTATAGCCGAGGCTACCGTGTTCTCTAAAGAAATGGGAGGCATACTGAGGGACAGCCCCCGGTGTCATTTACTTGGTACAATGCATCAAGATAGATATTAAAATACATGTAAGTATTGAATATATCATTTATTTATTAACTGTTATCCCATCTATTTTTCTTTTTGAGTTCTATGACTTAGATATTGGTAACTAAATGTTTGTTGTTCATAAATTTGGGACGGGGGCGGGGGAGGGAACCACTGTAAACACAGTTGTATTCCTTGTATATTACGCTCATATGAAGTATTGAGGGGTGTCACTTATTTTGTCTCTTATCAACCCATTCCATATTTTATTTATTTATTGGTTTTAGTGAAAGTGTTCTCTTGCTGTAAATCCAGAGTTAAAGTAGCAATTCAAAGAAATTGGGCAAAAAATTTGACCTCACCAATTTTTGCTATAAAAGATAAGCACCCTTCAGTTTTATTTTGTGGTAAAAAAAATTTGAGTATCTTATAAATGTTTTAAATTTTGCTTTTTTTCATAAAAAAAAAGATGATTGCCACATTTGACTTATAAATACCACTGTAGACCCGACTTCGTAAGGGTTAACATTTAATAAGATAAAAAAAAAAAAAACTCATGGGGCCTGATTTTCAAAGGGCAATGCAGGGCTTGCGTCACATCCTGCATCAAACCCTTTTTGGTGCAACTGTGCCAAACACCTTTTCTGCAACTGCATCCGATTTTAGTAGGTCGGTCGGTCGCAGTTTAGAACACTTTACCCAATTTACGGCAGCCCCACAAAAACAGTACCCTGGAGTGCCACAAGCTAGTCTGGAAAAAGTTGGTTTAACTTGCAGCAGTTGGGGCAAGGGATAGAAAATCCCAGTCACTGGCCAAGAGAATGCCGCAGGCCAAGTGCACCTTATGTTCAGCGCACCTGGGGCTTGCGGCGTTCGCGGCCATCTAAAATCTAGTCCATGGTGTGCAGCACAGGAGGTACCAGGAAAAATAGAATTGATAGGTATGCTATGCTAATAGTTTTATTGATTGTAGCTGGACCTGACTTCTTGGAAAAACATTTTACATTGCACTGCTGGTTTAAAGCAGAAAATCATAGTTCTGTGACGCTAAATCAAAATTAAGCCTCTTGAAAAAAAAAATTTCCACAATTAGGATTTCTTTGCAAAAGCATATGTCCCTTGCTCCCCCTAACAAAACACCAAAACAAGTGGGCCTCCTTCATGCAGCCTTTACCACTGCTCTGGGGAAGGGGGGATGGACTCTGTGACACCTGTGGCAGTTCATGATAGGTCCCCATTTCCTCGACTCATGAGCAGTAGACTTCTTGAATAGGAATCCAGAAACTGGATTATAAGAAAGAAGAAACTGCACACTACCAGGCCTATATGGACAATACCAATACTGTCTGTGGCAGTCCATGGCTAATTTATTTGATGTACTGAAAACTTTGGAAATTATCTTTGAACACAAGTGCTCATTTACAAAGGTTCCATGTCAAAATACATAGTCACAAAAAAATTGAAAAGAATTACAAGTACAGTAAGCAGTTCCAGAGGAAATGCAGTTGAGTTAGGCTCAAAGCACTTAAGACAGAACAATTACATAAAAAAAATAAATAAATAAATCCACACAGATCGATGCATAAAAAGTCACAGGTTATGAACAGAGGGAAAACGAATAATGCTGTGTAACAGTTGCATTGGACTACAAAGTCAGGCTGCAAAAATATCTTGTGGTTTGTAAACCCAGTTAGTGGCCCTGACAGCAAATGACTGTTTGCTTAATTGAGTACATCAGAAAGGAGGCTTAAGGGCATTCCTGATCATGTTCCTGGTGTTGTATTGGTTGGAGGCAGTGCGGAAGCAATTTGTTAAAGCAGGGGTGTTAGGCCCAGGAGTGCCTTTTTCGCTAGCAACAGGTCTGGAGCTTATCCTTCTGGGTAAAGGTAGCCAGTTAGTGAGTCCGCAAAGGGTATAACTATGAGTGCGTTATCTGCACCAAGTACAAAGCAGCATGCCATATTACAGATCAGCTTCACTGTTTACCACTGTATTGCAGGCAGCTGCATAGACAGGAAACCCATACTCTGTAAGTGACAGAATGAAGCTGGCCACAATAAGGCATCTACCATTTCCAGTGAGATTGTTCTGGTTACAGTACAGGGCATCCAGTCTTCTATTAACTATACAATTTGTTGCCAGCCCGGTGGTGCTGAGGGTTGAGGTGCTGGACGCCACACCTTGTGCCATGCTGGTGACCTGGGTTCGGACGCGAGCCCGGGCTGCAAGGGAAGGGATAGGATTGAGCATCCGGAGGACTGTTGTCCTATCCCTAGGAGGGATTCAGGGAGTCACCGCTCTGTAGCGGCCCCTGATGATGACCGGGGGCCCTACTAGAGTAAGTGCCATAAGGGGCGGCAGAGTGCGACAGATGTTTGCATGCTGTGCCTAAACGTCGTTGCATGCCGCACTCTGCAAGGAGCAAACACTGGAGGAAAAAATGGGCACAGGTCGGGCAGCATGATCCTCCAACCTCTGCGGCCCTGCCTGAATGGTGCCTCCTCAGCTGGATCCTGTATGGGGAACTCAAGCTGTGGTAGGTCCGCAGCCCTGCCATGGAGGAGGGAATCTGTGGGAGCTAGGAGGTGGCCTGATCTCAGTTTCAAGGCCGGGGTCAGTCGGGATGACTTGCTGACCATGCCTAGGCAAGGAGAGAAAATATCTGGGAAAAAACTATACAATTTGTTAAAGCAGGGATGTTAGGCTCAGGAGTGCCTTTTTGGCTAGCAAATAACACAGTAAAGAGTCTGTGTGATGGCTCAGCCAGAACTGAGACTCAACAGTATGCAACCCATGGCCTAGATGCTGGCAAACATTTATTACATTCAGCTTACAATGCCTCTGATTCCTTTGCCAGGGCGCAACTACCAGCATCTGTGTGCACAGAGTTCTACTCTGGGTCTGTCCCTAGTATGCAACAGTCTGTATGGAACTACTGTTTGAGGAGGAGGCGACATGTGCTGCCTCTCAGTGGAGGCCACTCTGAATGTGCTCATTGTTTCTTGACATACTCTTAGGTCTAGTAAGACCCTTGAGACCCCAATAGCCCAGTGGCAGGTGGGGTAGCAACTTTCAATGAGATTACAGGTGCCCCTACAGGGCTCCAAGTTTATAGCGAGACAGTCAACACCAGACTGCTGCTTCTACCTCCTTCGACTTTCTGCTTCCCTTTCTGTCCATCAGGGATTAAGATAGAGACAGGATCCTGTTACCTGTCTAGAGTATCCATCCTGGTACCGGGTCAAAACAGCGCACCAGGAAGAGCGTTGAAAGAACCGTGCTCTATAAAGAGCAAAATGATTTTTAGCGACAGGTATAATAGCAGTAGGGAATTACTGCTACCCCTGTTGCTCTGCGGATTGCCTGTAGAGGGATCAATTTGCAGTATGCTGGAGTGCCTGGTCGAGCCGCTCCTATGGTGGAGTGGCTAGGACACCGGCACACGGAGAAGCAGGAGACCTGAGACTGTGGTTCAGTTCCTGCCAGGTCTCCTCCTGCTGCAATTTTTTTTTTAACAAGTAATTTTCCCCCTCCCAATTTTCTCCCCATTCCCGAAGTTCACGACCCCCCCGGAGTTGATTATTTTAAGTCTGGGAGGTGGGGGCAAAGCCACCAATGTCGGGGGTGGGGTGGGGAGGCAGTGCCCTCAAGGGGGAAAAAAAAGTAAAATTGTTTTCAATGTGGCTGTGCTCTTGTTGTCAGGTCACTCTTGTACCCGACGTTGTTTGTGAGATTGCTGTTTTCCTTGCGGCATTTATTGTTGTGCAGTTTTGTTTGCAGCAACATGACCCTGCCTTCTGTCCTACCTTTGAGTGGAAGTCAAGGCTGCTGGATAGGAGAGCAATACAGCCAGTGCCTCCACCACAGCATCATCTGTGGCTCTGCTTCAGTGCTTTCTAGTACCAAGACAGACAATAGGGTTTCGTAATATCCTGGACCTTGGTGCTGAGCGAGCATGTTGCTTGCAAAGATTTCACATGCTCACTCTGGGCCTGCTGCTGCTGACTTCAGGGAACTGGATGTGAGCACTAGATGTGCAGGATGCATTAACAACTCCCTCCTTACAGTAGTGGGAAGTGGATGTGGCCAGCAGGGGAAATGATGCCTCAACATCAACCTTCAGAGGTTAAGCTGGTGTAGGAGGAGTTGTAGGCAGTCTATAACTAGGGTGCCAGTTAGAGTTCATAGTGGGTTCTTAGGTTGTTAGTCTTAGATGCAATTTACCTAGCAGGAAGTGTCAACTCTAGGTGCCCTCGTTGAGTCGGCACACTCAGGTGTGTAGGCAGTGGGCCGCAGGGGGGCAGCCTGTAGGGTACACCCAAAAACATACTGGTGTATAGCATGGGTGATGCCCAATGAGCCAAACTAGCATTGGGGGAATGGGGGGGACGTGCCAGCCCTGACGGATTCCATTGCCTGAGTGTCCACCCAGTACATGTACAGAGCCATGTTGGTGTGCTCCAAAAAGTGAAAGACATGAGATTTAAGCATGTGTGCCCCCTAGGCAGGAAACGTCTGTGGTGATAGGACCTATTTGTAGAGGTTCCCTTTCTCAGGGATCCTCCTCAGGACAACAGATGCATGCAACCTGGGGTGAACTGCCCACCTCCGTTCCCTCTGGATTTAAGGAAGTCGGGTATGTGGTGGGCATTGCGCTCCATATCAATGTACCAGAAATGAGGGAAGTTCTGTATAGACTACTGGCACTAGCCCTGCAAAACCAGAGGCAGTTTGTTAGTTCAGACAGACAACCAGTGTGTTATGTTTTACGTGAACAAACAGAAACAAAGACATACTCCTGTGTGTTGAGAAGCGATGCAGGTATGGGAATGGGCGGTGCAGTGCAGATATGTATCTTGTTTCCGTCTATCTGACAGACACGCAAAATGTATTGGCAGGGGGTTATGTGAAGCTGGCCATGCTGAAAGCAGCTTGGTTGACAGAGCTTCGCCAGGGGTTGGTGAAATCTAGTGCCATCCCCTCTCCCTAAACCACAGAACAATCAGCTAATCGCACAGTTGAGAGATCAAAGTGTACTTGTAATGGAGGTGGAGTTGCCAGAGCCAGTACAACTACAACATAAGTTAAAGCTGACCTTTGACCAGTCCAGGTAACTGAAGAGATCCAAGATGACTATGCAGCGGCAGTGATTGAGGGGATGCAGCCCTGTTGGGAACTGGTGAAGATAAACATTTTCTAGGCAATATGTTGGATGACTTTAGTCAGGTGGGAGATACCACTGACCTCTGTAAAGGCATTGGTTGAAGAACTGAGTGGGAGGGTAGCTGAAACAGAGGATTATGTAGGACAACTGGAGGACAACAGGTGGGGGACATAGAGAAGAGGCTGATGGCAACAGAGCAGCAGACTAAAGCACTGTTGGAGAAGACTGCTGATCTGGAGCTATGCAGTCATCAGAATAATGTAAGGATATTTTGTCTCCCTGAAAAGGCGGTAGGAGGGGACATGAAAGACTCTACAATGAACACTGCCTCGGTTGTTAACCCACTATTGGAACATCCCAGTAGAACCTGATCAGGCTCTCTGCATCCCTAACCACTACTGGGACATTGCATTAGAAATTGTTCAGGCCCAACATCCCTGCCAGGCCTCAAAGCAGCCAAAGTGGAGGGAGGCTTCGACCAGTACTTTTGAGGTTGCTGCTCTATCAAGACCATGAAACAATCTTAAATAAAACATACCCAGCAAAGTTATTAAACTGGTGTAAAAAAGCGTTTGACCAGAATTGTGACTTATCATAGGTGTGGAGACCATATCGCATATCAGCACTGGACAATTGCATGAACTGGATTATGGGAAGGGGAATGTTGACCAGGACACTGGGATTGTCCCCTACTCTTTGCAAAGAGTGCCCGGGGTTCTTTTACTTCCACCAGGATGAGTAGAAGGTACCTCGGTTTAATGTCTCATCCAAAGGACGGCACACCTCAGCAGTACAGCACCCCCCTAATACTGCACTCAGATGCCAGCATTTTAGGAGCAAGTCCAATCCTGGTGTGGGACAAGAACCCATGACCTTTTGGTCCAGAGGCGGATGTGCTACCAACTGAGCCATACTAACACGCTGGCAAGCTTTTGAAAGCTCCATAGCACTAAAAACAGGAGTGGTGATACTGCGTAAAACTAGATGAACTGGATCAAGATGGGTTTTGGTAAAAGAATGCTGGATAATACCCTGCAAGTTCTGGTGAGTGTGTATGGACCTAATGAGGATTCCCAAGATTTCTACAAGTTGGCCCAAACTCTGCAAGATATGAGAATGCATGAGGTTCTTTTGTGGAGGAGGGTGTATTAATGTAGCTTTTGATGGGCTGTTAGACCAGACTGGGATGTGAGGGAAGTGCGATGACACTAGAAGAGCCAAGGCCTTGAGGGCATTATGAAGGTGGGAAGACTAGAGGATGTGTGACATCTGGAGCACTCAGCACAGCATGACTATATGTAGTATTCCCAGTCCATGACACCTACAGTTGCTTGGATGTTTTCCTGGTGTCAGGGCATTAGTGCAGGAATAACTTGATATGAAAACTGAACTTCTGGCGATCTCGGACCATGCCACGGTCATGTATAGCTTCCAAAGGGGTTGCTGAAAGAGACCAAAAGTGCTAAGTCTGGACATTTCACTGCTGCTGAGCCCTGATTTTTAGTATTGTACTGTTTCCAGAGAAGCGTAATTATTTCTGAATAATGCTTTGGAGAGGAGGCAAGGGACAAGAGAAAGGTATAACATGCACATGAGGGGTGGGCTATTGTGTATGCATTGGCCAAAAGAAAAAACAGGACAGGGAGCTATGCATTTTGCTGCAGGAAATAGAGGAACTGGAGACCAGACGTTAAAAGGGGATTGTACTGCAGGTACCATTTGTCAGCTTATTTGTAAAAGGTATTCCCTCAGCATGTAATACACTCAGCAAATGGACTTTGCATTATATAATAATAGGCAGGTATATTGGGGGTGCAGACTATTAGTCCATAGGCTGAAACAGATGTTGGGGGACTCTAATATTGTGAGCATTAAGGGTGTATGGGGCAATGACAGTTCAAGGAAAATTAAAAGGCTCTTTAGCTTTAGGCAGCACTACATGCAGCGTTTTGCTACCAAAATGGTGTGTGTGGGTGGGGAGGGGGAAGCAGCAGGAAAGGAGAAGTGCCTTCTGGCTTCAGAGCAGCTACTGAAGCTGGATGATGAGCAGTGGGCACAGGTAGCTGTGCCTCTAACATAGCCTGTTACAGGCGGTGATTGCAGGGATGCAAGGAGGGAAATCAACGGGCCTGGACAACTTCCCCGTGTAAGTGTACTGTCTGGTGGGGATATTGTATGACCGCAACTCTTGAACATACTGCAGCAGAAAAAGGACCTGGGTGATCTGCCCTAGACAACACAGGAGGCATCCCTTACAGTTTTGGAGAAAAGGGGAAGAATTCCTCCAGTGCTCTACTACTGCTTGATCTCCCTTTTAATGAGGACTACAAAATACTGACCAAGCATTTGGCAGATTGGCTTCATAACATACTGCCATGGCTCGTACACACAGATTAGGCTGGTTAGTGGCAGGGAGATGGAGCAGATTATATCTGGAGACTGGTCAACCTGATGTGGGCAGCAGGTTCCTTCCTGGACCCTGCTACACCTGTGGCCCTGGACAAAGAGAAGGCACTTGACTCAGGTAAAGTGGCCATATCTGATTAGAAACCTGTAAGCCATTTGATTTGGGGAGCAATTTACACAGTGGGTGAGCTGATCTATTCTTCCCCTCAGGCAGCAGTGCTGACTAACATCTGTCTCTCTCTGAACCTTTTGAGTTGGGCCGGGTATGCGGCAGGGGTGGTTGCTGTCAACAGGGTTTTTTTCCTGGCTGTTGAGTTTCTGGCCCAGCAACTTTGAGAACTAAGTACAATACTAGGAATACCAGTGGGGAGTACAACCACAAGCCCATATTGTTGCAGATGATATTCTGCTAATGGTGCTGAACCCACATAGGACTTTGCTGATTTTGATATCCCTCCTAGAGGAGTTTCCACAGGCCTCAGGGCTCAGAAATAATTTTAGGAAGGCTAAGGTTATGGCGCTGAATGCTCAGTGTAAAGCAGACCATACTAGAGGGACAAGCCTGCAGTTTTCCCTACATGGCATTAACTATGTTGGCATCCAGGTTACCATTTCTTGGACAAATATGGGTGCAGAAAAACAAAGATCCCTCTTAAACATGATCAGAGGGGCGTGGCCCACGGGCAGCAGTTCACCTGTTGTTATGGGGGAAGGTGCAACCTCTACAAATGACAACACTCGCTAGGGTACTCTTCCTCTGGTGGTATCTTCCAGCGAGAGTCCCAGACAAGGTTTAGAGGCAGGTGGCAACAGCAGTGAATGACCTTCTGTGGGAAGGGGCAAATGATGATTCTCTGCCTTGAGGAAGGCTGCACCATGGGCAAAAGAATGATTTTGAGCACCATGTATCAAGGGGTGTGACGTAGCCAGTGGTCTCTGACAAATCTGTGTGTGACTTAACATGGAGCTTGGAGGTCAGGATTTTCTGGCTAACATTGGGGAAGACTCTGGGAGACGATGGCCCCATAGATCAATCACACTGCTAACCCGAGCAGAGGGGAGGCACCTTATCAAGCCATATCATGAGGATGTGTGGAAATGGTTCCAGAAAAACATCCCTTAAGATCCCATCAGTATTGGCCACTATAGAAGTACCCATTTTTGCAGATTGGGAGTCAGGAAGTCAGCTGGCTAGAATGGGAGGGGGTGGGGTGCTAGAGAGTGGGGAATCTGTTTGATGAGGGAAGGGGATCATTCCTGGAGTACACGGAGGTTCAGGACAAGGTTTGTCTTCCACACTTCATATGTGGTGGTACTCCAGCTGAGGCATCTGCTGGCAGCTAATATGGCCCCCCCAAATGAAGCTCCCTGGTTAGGGATCACAGGATGACTTGGTGGAGCAGGCGAGAAGGGGGTAGGACTTGAGGGGAAGTCCCCAGGATAGGCCCATTGTACGCTAGACTATGAAGCTCAGTCACTGCAGTTAGACTGTGCAGGGAAAATGGGAGAGGCTTTTAGTCTGTGGGCCTGGCCATAGTCTGGGCCCTGACTTCTGAGGTGGGAAACTTGCGGACAAACACCTTTGGAGCTTGCAGGAACACCAGTAGAAGTTGATGCAATACAAAATGCTGATCTGTGGTAGAGGACTCTGACAGCCTTACAAAATGAACCTTGCCACAGCAGAGTGCTGATGGTGTGACAGAGATGAGGCAGGGCACACTATAACATTCTGTGGACCGTGATTTGTTAAGGTCATGGTTGGAGCAGATGTTGCAGGTGATGGAAGCAGTCACTGGCATGGCAGTTCTGAGGATGGATCCCTAGTGGTTTGGGGCAATACCATGCTACAAGACAATGTATGAACTAAATGGTGCATGGATGCACTGACAGAAGTGAAGTGGCTCCTGCTTTGGCAATGAAAGTAACCCAAGGTGCAAAGTATAAGGAATGGAAGAAGGCATATACAGGCTTTAGGGTATAAGATAATGTGCTATATATCAGCTAACACAGAGGCCCTATATAACATGATCTAGGGTGACTTTCTCATTTCTAGCTGACAGATGGAGGGTAGAAAAGCTGAGGGCACCCCATTACCCTCCTGACATTTACTGATCCAGGATACCTGCTCTGCCAAAAATCAATTGTGATTTTCAGTCTCCTCTGAGTATTATTATTAAGAACTGCTGAGTGTAGATTTCTCTAGACACTATGGGCTGGATATTCAGAAGGGTTGTGCATGGCACAACACAGTTCATGCCATCACAACCCACTGATGCGTCCGGTGCGATATTCAAGCGGGAACTGAGCCTGGCGCCAAATCGCGATCGCCCGGACGGTAGGAGTGGCATGCCCATGCATACTCCGCACATCCGATATTCAACGGGATGTGCTGAGCCCTCATCGCAACCCCTACCTGCGCTGCACACAGGTGAGCCAAAAAAAAGGAGCAACAGCCACCCACAGGTGAGCTGCCATATTGCAGGGTGCAACAAGGCAGCTGCCACCTATGGGTGGCCAGCAACTCAGGCTGCACCGTTGTGGCGCCCCCATGCCGATCATGGGCATACGTGAAAAGGATAGTCCTATATCCTGGTGGTCAGTGGACCACTGCAGCCTGATCACGGGCATATGTAGTAATAATATTAGTACAATATCCTGGTGGTCCAGTGGATCACTCGCGCCCGATCGTGGGCGTCAGTACAAAATAATGCCACCAATCCAACCCTGGTGGTCTGCGGTACCCCTCCCCACCCACCCACTGGGCCCCCACCGCCCCTCCCCTCGGTCAGTGGCTGGCGGTAGCTCCCCCCGCTTGCCGCCTGCCGCCCATGACTGACACCGTGTGTTAGGGCTGTCGCCCATTGGTCCACAGCGTGAGCCAATGGGCGTGCAGCCCGTACCGTACTACATAGTCCAGATATGTGAATGGATCATGCAAGCAGTCCACTGGACCACCAGGGATATTGGACCAATATTACTACTAAATATGCCCGCGATCGGGCTGCGAGCAGTCCACTGGACCACCAGGAATATTGGACTAATATTACTACTACATATGCCCACGATCAGGCTGTGAGCGGTCCACTGGACCACCAGGGATATTGGACATGTCTTAACATTTACACATGCCTGCGATCGGGCATTGAGGCACTTTGCCGCGATGTGCAGGGGGCGTCGGTCCCCGAAGGCTGCAGCCTGGCAGAGCGCCAGGCGCAAGTCGCCGGGGATCGGCGCACCTGCATGCAAATGGGGCCATAATGACATGCAAATGGCCACATTTGCACCTTGCATACATTATGCACCCATTTGCATGTGCACTTTTGAATATCGCGGTTGTTGCGCATAGCGCAACGAAACTTGCGCTAGCGCATCCCCCTGCTCCACTCTGGCCACTTGTGCTGGTGCAGTGCCACTGCGCCATGCGCACTGCGGGTGGCCATGGAGCGATATTCAACAATGCTGTGCCATGGCACAGCTCCGTTGAATATCACCCTGTCAACGCCCCTGCGCAGCCAAAGTTGCGCTGCGCCCAGGCTTGCACCACAGCCTGGCGCAGTCTGAATATTTGGCCCTATGTGTTAAACTGTTGGAAGTTTTATATCAGGGGCGTGTGCTACATTCTGAATTATGGAAGAGCCACTGAGCACCAGCACCAATACAGGGAGACCCTCGTAAATGGGAGGGGGAGCTTGGTGACTGTTTTAGCATGATATCTCGCCAGGGAGCAATGTATTCTGTGTAGGTCTGACCAAGCATAGGTACCAAAATTATGTGATGCAGGACTATGCTGGAAAATCCATTAAAATGTAAATAAATAAATAAATAAAATGTTTTGGAAGATACTGTCAGCTGCATCACTGCACAGCAGTATGACTAGGACCTGCAGAGAAACGTGGCCAAACTGCTGTTCTGGCAGTGTGGGCATCCTAAGTTGGGCTATTTTGCATTCCCACACAATGCAAAACTACCACATTTTTGCCCACTCGCTACAGGGCCTGGAGTTTTCTAGCATGACACACTGTCCCTCTGCTGGAGGGGGGATGCTTCCACTATGCTGTCCCCCCCCCAATTCCACTAATTCAGAGGAGTATGGTCAAGCCCTGGACTGAGCCAGCCCCAATGATTCTGGTGGCACCTCTGTGGGCCAGGCAGATCTGGTTCTCACTGTTGTGGGGCATGGCAGTGGAACCTCTGTTCCAGCTATCCCCAGCTGAGGAGTGTTGGCATAGTTCAGAGTCAGCTGTTGCACCCAGACATTCCATCCCTGTGGTTGTATCCTTGGCTCCTGAAGACATAGAGCTTGCAGGTTTAGCATGTCTTGAGAGGTCTCAGCTGTCCTGCTGGCCACTAGAAAGCTGTTTATTAGGCGCGTCTATTGCTGAAAGTTTTACTGGTTTAGAATACGTTGGTCTGGGCAGATTTAGTTTAGTTTAGTTTATTAGTCTAGAATTAATACCTTTGAGCCAAGGCTCTTTTACAAAGGTTCCACGTCACAAAGAACATTTAACAAAGCACGATACACAATACAGGTAAAACCAGACAGGAAAGTTACATCATAAATTTGCTATTAACAGTTTAAGGCAGTAACGTTTTTAAGTTTCATAGAAAACAAAGCTATAACAGGTTCAAGCAGAGTAGACAATTTGAGGTTAAGAAACTTCCAGGAGAGGTGATCATTAGGCCAAAAGGAGGCTAGAGAGGAGGAAAGGTGGTGAGCGGGAGAGTAAGTGAGAGGGGACAGGAAAAAAGGGGGGGAGTGAGTTTGGGTGGGAGACAGGAAGTAGTAGAGGTACCAGAGGGTTCATTAGTCAGGGAGGAAGAGGCCTCAGATGTGAGGATGGACATGAGGAGTAGTAGTCTTTATCTAGCGCAATCACAGTTGCTAGTGGTGGTGAGGTGGGCATAGAGCATGGATTTGAAAGCTTCAAGCGAGGTTGAGGATAGAGTAGGTGGACTAAGCGCATTGAACCATGTCGGGCCCTGTGCGAAAAGATCTTTGTCCCTGTGCAGTCCGCATCTCGGAACCAGGAAGGTTGGCGTTCAGATCTGGTGGAGGGTTTGAGCCAGGATTCAGTCGGATAGGTTTTGAATACATAATGGAGTCAGTCCCAAGATAGAATTTTTGCCATTGTGCAGGTGAGATAAATAAGGCGATTTGATAGGTTCAACCAGCCTGATTCATAGTACAGATCACACGTGTGAGTCAGTCTTTGAGCCCCGTGAGGAGCCGGCAGGCCTTATTTAGAGTGATTGAGATCGCCTTAGAGCAGTGGAGGTAGCTGAGCCATAAATAATAAGGCCATAGTTAATGATTGAGATTATGGAACTCTGTATAGCTATTCTCAATGCCGCTTAATTTAGAAATTGACGGTTACGGAATAGTATTCCAAGGTGTTGGTTCACTGTTTTCGCAGTGTTGTCAATGTGGGTTGCAAAGGTGAGCCCTTGGTCAAAATGGATGCCAAGGTATTTGAAAGTATTTACTTGATCCAGTGTAATTCCCGCAGAGGTTTGTATGGTGAGTGGAGTATGCCTATTTTTGTTTTGGTGATTGGAGAAGAGCATGGCTTTTGTTTTATTGTGGTTTAGCACAAGTTTACTGTCCAGGAACCACCTTTCAACACTAGAGAAAGCAAGTTGCTGGCTTTTTCGTAGGGAGTTTGGATCCTTGTGGGAAGAGAATTACAGCATCATCAGCATATAAGATTATTTTCTCCTGGCAGATATCTAGGAGGGGTTAAGGAACAGGCTAAAGAGGAGCGGTCCAAGAATTGATCCCTGTGGTACACCGAGAGAACTGGTTTGAAGTCGGAGAGTTCATTAGAGATTTTACAGCCTGTGACTGATTGGACAGGTAACTTTTACCAAGCACAAGGACCTTGCCAGGCCTAGGCTAGAAAGTAGGGAGGTAAGTAGGCCATGATGGACTGTGTCGAAAGCTTTTGTAAGATCGATAAAGACTGCCGTGTTTGGCACCCTTTGTCCAGGGCTGAGTGGACTTCTCCAGAGAAATCAAGTAAGGCTGTTATTGTAGTACTATGTCCTTTCCTAAAGCCATGCTGTTGATTACAGAGTAGATTGTATTTGTCCAGGTAATCAGAGAGTTGGTCTGCCACTATTAGTTCAAGTGCTTTGGAGAGGAAGGAGTAATGATATTGTCGATAGTTTCCTGTTGAGGTTTTGTCCCCCACTTTGTGCACTAGGCGAACTATGGCAGATTTCCATTTGTTGGGAAATTGACTTTGGCAAAGTGACAGATTAAGAATTTTGCAAGGGTGAATTACTTCATCCAGGGTGAGAGACGGATTTTTAGATCTAGCGTGTCACTACTTGTTCTGGATTTGGAGCAGGCCTTTCTTATGTACTTGTGTGCTTCGTGCACTTTGATTTTCCTGAAGTAAAATTGTGGTTTGTCACGAGGGGTGTTTTGTGATACTAGGCTAGGCACAGGTAAGTCCGAGAAGAAATCTGGGGGGAGGACCCCACTAAGGTCTGTGAATGTCTTATTAAGCGCATCTGCAATAGACTTTGGGTCAAGAGTGGTGGATCCATCAACTTTCATAATGGTAGGTGACGATTTTGATTGTTTACCCATTATGTTTCGGATGTTGTCCCAAAAAGCTCTTCCATCACCCCAGGTGGATTCAAGGGCATTTGATAGGTACTAGTCTTTTTCTGCCTAAACAATTCTGTTTCTATAAGCAATCCCTCATTTCTATGTGCCACCCAACATCCTTGATGGGGTCAGGGTCAATGGATCACCTTTCTCCTTACTAGGAACTGCTGGAACAGGAGAACCTTTAGCTACTGGAAATAAACACTCTGACACAAGGATTCCAAATACTCAACTCTCCTTTGCTGAGGCAGATGGTACTTCATGGCACAGAGTTGTGCTGGTCACAGAGACCCAAATCAAATACCTTTACACAGTTAATTATGGCACTCTCCCAACTCCATGTAACACCTTCATCCCACTACCAGAGCGACAGTGTGACCTGTGACACATTCACAACTCTCCGGGCCCTGTTCAGATGGGCATCTCTGAGCCCCAGGAATACCTTTTCCCAACTTAGCTACCTCTCGTGTCCTGGGAATCCCTGTCCCCCATTTCTCTGTCTTTGGTCCTTTGAGCTGCTCCTTCTCAACCATCTAGACTTGAACTGGTACACTGAGAGGATGCCCACATACTCAAGGTAATATTTCTCTTACTTGCTGGGCCCATCAGACTGGACTGTCTTCAGCATGCCCCAGCACTCTGAGCTCCCAATACCCTCACACATGGCAGGGCCCATTTAAGCCACTGGTCTACATGCTGTGGCACTTCCTAGTCCCACCTCCCCAGGACAGCCTAGCATAATAGCCATGAATGCCCAGCTTTCCTTTAAGGGATCCTCTCCACATTCTCGGAGACACTCTCCTACTTTTCACCAGCATGCAGCTTTGGTCCAGTTTCTTTCCATCCTCCTGTTGCTTGGAAGGTCCGACTCTGTAGTTAAGATTCTTCCCTGCCACCCCATATTCTAAAGTCTGGACCTTCTTCAGGAAATAATCTTCAGACTCAAAGGCTATTGAGGTGGCACTCCTTGAGGTACCACCCTCGATTCTCTCACCCTTCCGAGGATCCCTCTAAGCATTACAACTACCAAGGTCAACCAGGTTCAAATCTCACCTCTGCTCTGGCTCATGGAACATCTTGAGTACCTGAAGTCTGACCTGGCCTGTGGTTAGTGGCAGGGAGAGATGGAGCAGATTATATCTGGAGACTGGTCAACCTGATGTGGGCAGCAGGTTCCTTCCTGGACCCTGCTACACCTGTGGCCCTGGACAAGAGAAGGCACTTGACTCAGGTAAAGTGGCCATATCTGATTAGAAACCTGTAAGCCATTTGATTTGGGGAGCAATTTACACAGTGGGTGAGCTGATCTATTCTTCCCCTCAGGCAGCAGTGCTGACTAACATCTGGCTCTCTGAACCTTTTGAGTTGGGCGGGGTATGCAGCAGGGGTGGTTGCTGTCAACAGGGTTTTTTCCTGGCTGTTGAGTTTCTGGCCCAGCAACTTTGAGAACTAAGTACAATACTAGGAATACCAGTGGGGAGTACAACCACAAGCCCATGTTGTTGCAGATGATATTCTGCTAATGGTGCTGAACCCACATAGGACTTTGCTGATTTTGATATCCCTCCTAGAGGAGTTTCCACAGGCCTCAGGGCTCAGAAATAATTTTGGAAGGCTAAGGTTGTGGCGCTGAATGCTCAGTGTAAAGCAGACCGTATAGAGGACAAGCCTGCAGTTTTCCTACATGGCATTAACTATGTGGGCATCAGGTTACCATTTCTTGGACAAATATGGGTGCAGAAAATCAAAGATCCCTCTTAAACATGATCAGAGAGGGCGTGGCCCACAGGCAGCATTTGCACCTGTTGTTATGGGGAAGGTGCAACCTCTACAAATGACAACACTCGCTAGGGTACTCTTCCTCTGGTGGTATCTTCCAGGAGAGTCCCAGACAAGGTTTAGAGGCAGGTGGCAGCAGCAGTGAATGACCTTCTGTGGGAAGGGGCAAATGATGATTCTCTGCCTTGAGGAAGGCTGCACCATGGGCAAAAGAATGATTTTGAGCACCATGTATCAAGGGGTGTGGCGTAGCCAGTGGTCTCTGACAAATCTGTGTGTGACTTAACATGGAGAGCTTGAGGTCAGGATTTTCGGCTAACATTGGGAAGACTCTGGAGACGATGGCCCCATAGATCAATCACACTGCTAACCGAGCAGAAGGGGAGGCACCTTATCAAGCCATATCATGGGATGTGTGGAAATGGTTCCAGAAAAAACATCCCTTAAGATCCCATCAGTATTGGCCACTATAGAAGCACCCATTTTTGCAGATTGGGAGTCAGGAAGTCAGCTGGCTAGAATGGGAGGGGGTGGGGTGCTAGAGAGTGGGGAATCTGTTTGATGAGGGAAGGGGATCATTCCTGGAGTACACGGAGGTTCAGGACAAGGTTTGTCTTCCACACTTCATATGTGGTGGTACTCCAGCTGAGGCATCTGCTGGCAGCTAATATGGCCCCCCCAAATGAAGCTCCCTGGTTAGGGATCACAGGATGACTTGGTGGAGCAGGCGAGAGGGGTAGGACTTGAGGGAAGTCCCAGGATAGGCCCATTGTGCGCTAGACTATGAAGCTCAGTCACTGCAGTTAGACTGTGCAGGAAAATGGGAGGGCTTTTAGTCGTGGGCCCTGGCTTGTAGTCTGGGCCCTGACTTCTGAGTGGGAAACTTGCCGGACAAACACCTTTGGAGCTTGCAGGAACACCAGTGAGAAGTTGATGCAATACAAAATGCTGAATCTGTGGTAGAGGACTCTGACAGCCTTACAAAATGAACCTTGCCACAGCAGAGTGCTGATGGTGTGACAGAGATGAGGGCAGGGCACACTATAACACATTCTGTGGACACGTGATTTGTTAAGGTCATGGTTGGAGCAGATGTTGCAGGTGATGGAAGCAGTCACTGGCATGGCAGTTCTGAGGGATGGATCCCTAGTGGTTTGGGGCAATACCATGCTACAAGACAATGTATGAACTAAATGGTGCATGGATGCACTGACAGAGGTGAAGTGGCTCCTGCTTTGGCAATGAAAGTAACCCAAGGTGCAAAGTATAAGGGAATGGGAAGAAGGCATACACAGGCTTGTAGGGTATAAGATAATGTGCTATATATCAGCTAACACAGAGGCCCTATATAACATGATCTAGGGTGACTTTCTCATTTCTAGCTGACAGATGGAGGGGGGTAGAAAAGCTGAGGGGCACCCCCATTACCCTCCCTGACATTTGCTGATCCAGGATACCTGCTCTGCCAAAAATCCAATTGTGATTTTCAGTCTCCTCTGAGTATTATTATTAAGAACTGCTGAGTGTAGATTTCTCTAGACACTATGGGCCGGATATTCAGAAGGGTTGTGCATGGCACAACACAGTTGCGCCATGCACAACCCACTGATGCATCCCGGCGCGATATTCAAACGGGGACTGAGCCTGGCGCAAATCGCGATGCGCCGAGGCGCATCAGTAATGTATGCGGTGCAGGTAGGGTGGCATGCCCATGCAAACTCCGCACATCTCGATATTCAACCCGGGATGTGCTGAGCCCATGCATGCGCAACCCCTACCTGCGCTGCACACAGGTGAGCCAAACAAAAAAGGAGCAACAGCTAGCCACCCACAGGTGAGCTGCCATATTGCAGGGTGCAACAAGGCAGCTGCCACCTATGGGTGGCCAACCGAGCTCAGGCTGCACCGTTGTGGCGCCCCCATGCCCGATCATGGGCATACGTGAAAAGGATAGTCCTATATCCCTGGTGGTCAGTGGACCCCAGCCTGATCACGGGCATATGTAGTAATAATATTAGTCCAATATCCTGGTGGTCCAGTGGATCACTCCAGCCCGATCGTGGGCGTCAGTACAAAATAATGCCACACCAATCCAACCCTGGTGGTCTGCGGTACCCCTCCCCACCCACCCACTGGGCCCCCACCGCCCCTCCCCTCGGTCAGTGGCTGGCGGTAGCTCCCACCCGCTTGCCGCCTGCCGCCCCAGACTGACACCGTGTGGTTAGGGCTGTCGCCCATTGGTCCTGGCGTGAGCCAATGGGCGTGGCATACCGTACACATAGTCAAGATATGTGAATGGATCAAAGCAGTCCACTGGACCACCAGGGATATTGGACCAATATTACTACTAAATATGCCCGTGATCGGGCTGCGAGCAGTCCACTGGACCACCAGGAATATTGGACTAATATTACTACTACATATGCCCACGATCAGGCTGTGAGCGGTCCACTGGACCACCAGGGATATTGGACATGTTTTAACATTTACACATGCCTGTGATCAGGCATTGAGGCACTTTGCCGCGATGTGCAGGGGGCGTCGGTCCCCGACGGCTGCAGCCTGGCAGAGCGCCAGGTGCAAGTCGCCGGGGATCGGTGCACCTGCATGCAAATGGGGCCATAATGACATGCAAATGGCCCCATTTGCACCTTGCATACATTATGCACCCATTTGCATGTGCACTTTTGAATATCGCGGTTGTTGCGACAGAACTTGCGCTAGCGCATCCCCCTGCTCCACTCTGGCCACTTGTGCTGGTGCAGTGCCACTGCGCCATGCGCACTGCGGGTGGCCATGGAGCGATATTCAACAATGCTGTGCCATGGCACAGCTCCGTTGAATATCACCCTGTCAACGCCCCTGCGCAGCCAAGGTGCGCTGCGCCCAGGCTTGCCCACAGCCTGGCGCAGTCTGAATATTTGGCCTATGTGTTAAACTGTTGGAAGTTTTATATCAGGGCGTGTGCTACATTCTGAATTATGGAAGAGCCACTGAGCACCAGCACCAATACAGGGAGACCCTCGTAAATGGGAGGGGGAGCTTGGTGACTGTTTTAGCATGTTATCTCGCCAGAGAGCAATGTATTCTGTGTAGGTCTGACCAAGCATAGGTACCAAAATTATGTGATGCAGGACTATGCTGGAAAATCCATTAAAATGTAAATAAATAAATAAAATGTTTTGGAAGATACTGTCAGCTGCATCACTGCACAGCAGTATGACTAGGACCTGCAGAGAAACGTGGCCAAACTGCTGTTCTGGCAGTGTGGGCATCCTAAGTTGGGCTATTTTGCATTCCCACACAATGCAAAACTACCACATTTTTGCCCACTCGCTACAGGGCCTGGAGTTTTCTAGCATGACACACTGTCCCTCTGCTGGAGGGGGGATGCTTCCACTATGCTGTCCCCCCCCCAATTCCACTAATTCAGAGGAGTATGGTCAAGCCCTGGACTGAGCCAGCCCCAATGATTCTGGTGGCACCTCTGTGGGCCAGGCAGATCTGGTTCTCACTGTTGTGGGGCATGGCAGTGGAACCTCTGTTCCAGCTATCCCCAGCTGAGGAGTGTTGGCATAGTTCAGAGTCAGCTGTTGCACCCAGACATTCCATCCCTGTGGTTGTATCCTTGGCTCCTGAAGACATAGAGCTTGCAGGTTTAGCATGTCTTGAGAGGTCTCAGCTGTCCTGCTGGCTGCTAGAAAGCTGTTTATTAGGCGCGTCTATTGCTGAAAGTTTTACTGGTTTAGAATACGTTGGTCTGGGCAGATTTAGTTTAGTTTAGTTTATTAGTCTAGGAATTAATACCTTTGAGCCAAGGCTCTTTTACAAAGGTTCCACGTCACAAAGAACATTTAACAAAGCACGATACACAATACAGGTAAAACCAGACAGGAAAGTTACATCATAAATTTGCTATTAACAGTTTAAGGCAGTAACGTTTTAAGTTTCATAGAAAACAAGCTATAACAGGTTCAGCGAGTAGACAATTTGAGGTTAAGAAACTTCCAGGAGAGGTGATCATTAGGCCAAAAGGAGGCTAGAGAGGAGGAAAGGTGGTGGCGGGAGAGTAAGTGAGAGGGACAGGAAAAAGGGGAGTGAGTTTGGGTGGGAGACAGGAAGTAGTAGAGGTACCAGAGGGTTCATTAGTCAGGAGGAAGAGGCCTCAGATGTGAGGATGGACATGAGGAGTAGTAGTCTTTATCTAGCGCAATCACAGTTGCTAGTGGTGGTGAGGTGGGCATAGAGCATGGATTTGAAAGCTTCAAGCGAGGTTGAGGATAGAGTAGGTGGACTAAAGCGCATTGAACCATGTCGGGGCCCTGTATCGAAAGATCTTTGTCCCTGTGCAGTCCGCATCTGGAACCAGGAAAGGTTGGCGTTCAGATCTGGTGGAGGGTCGTGAGCCAGGATTCAGTCGGATAGGTTTGAATACATAATGGAGTCAGTCCCAAGATAGAATTTTTGCCATTGTGCAGGTGAGATAAATAAGACGATTTGATAGGTTCAACCAGCCTGATTCATAGTACAGATCACACGTGTGAGTCAGTCTTTGAGCCCCTGTGAGGAGCCCGGCAGGCCTTATTTAGAGTGATTGAGATCGCCTTAGAGCAGTGGAGGTAGCTGAGCCATAAATAATAAGGCCATAGTTAATGATTGAGATTATGGAACTCTGTATAGCTATTCTCAATGCCGCTTAATTTAGAAATTGACGGTTACGGAATAGTATTCCAAGGTGTTGGTTCACTGTTTTCGCAGTGTTGTCAATGTGGGTTGCAAAGGTGAGCCCTTGGTCAAAATGGATGCCAAGGTATTTGAAAGTATTTACTTGATCCAGTGTAATTCCCGCAGAGGTTTGTATGGTGAGTGGAGTATGCCTATTTTTGTTTTGGTGATTGGAGAAGAGCATGGCTTTTGTTTTATTGTGGTTTAGCACAAGTTTACTGTCCAGGAACCACCTTTCAACACTAGAGAAAGCAAGTTGCTGGCTTTTTCGTAGGGAGTTTGGATCCTTGTGGGAAGAGAGAATTACAGCATCATCAGCATATAAGATTATTTTCTCCTGGCAGATATCTAGGAGGGGGTTAAGGAACAGGCTAAAGAGGAGCGGTCCAAGAATTGATCCCTGTGGTACACCCGAGAGAACTGGTTTGAAGTCGGAGAGTTCATTAGAGATTTTTACAGCCTGTGACTGATTGGACAGGTAACTTTTTACCCAAGCACAAGGACCTTCGGCCAGGCCTAGGCTAGAAAGTAGGGAGGTAAGTAGGCCATGATGGACTGTGTCGAAAGCTTTTGTAAGATCGATAAAGACTGCACGTGTTTGGCACCCTTTGTCCAGGGCTGAGTGGACTTCTCCAGAGAAATCAAGTAAGGCTGTTATTGTAGTACTATGTCCTTTCCTAAAGCCATGCTGTTGATTACAGAGTAGATTGTATTTGTCCAGGTAATCAGAGAGTTGGTCTGCCACTATTCGTTCAAGTGCTTTGGAGAGGGGAAGGAGTATTGATATTGGTCGATAGTTTCCTGTTGAGGTTTTGTCCCCCACTTTGTGCACTGGCGTAACTATGGCAGATTTCCATTTGTTGGGAAATTGACTTTGGCAAAGTGACAGATTAAGAATTTTTGCAAGGGGGTGAATTACTTCATCCAGGGTGAGAGACCGGATTTTTAGATCTAGCGTGTCACTACTTGTTCTGGATTTGGAGCAGGCCTTTCTTATGTACTTGTGTGCTTCGTGCACTTTGATTTTCCTGAAGTAAAATTGTGGTTTGTCACGAGGGGTGTTTTGTGATACTAGGCTAGGCACAGGTAAGTCCGAGAAGAAATCTGGGGAGGACCCCACTAAGGTCTGTGAATGTCTTATTAAGCGCATCTGCAATAGACTTTGGGTCAAGAGTGGTGGATCCATCAACTTTCATAATGGTAGGTGACGATTTTGATTGTTTACCCATTATGTTTCGGATGTTGTCCCAAAAAGCTCTTCCATCACCCCAGGTGGATTCAAGGGCATTTGATAGGTACTAGTCTTTTTCTGCCTAAACAATTCTGTTTCTATAAGCAATCCCTCATTTCTATGTGCCACCCAACATCCTTGATGGGGTCAGGGTCAATGGATCACCTTTCTCCTTACTAGGAACTGCTGGAACAGGAGAACCTTTAGCTACTGGAAATAAACACTCTGACACAAGGATTCCAAATACTCAACTCTCCTTTGCTGAGGCAGATGGTACTTCATGGCACAGAGTTGTGCTGGTCACAGAGACCCAAATCAAATACCTTTTACACAGTTAATTATGGCACTCTCCCAACTCCATGTAACACCTTCATCCCACTACCAGAGCGACAGTGTGACCTGTGACATTATCCTGAACTCTCCCGGGCCATGTTCAGATGGGCATCTCTGAGCCCCAGGGAATACCTTTTCCCAACTTAGCTATCTCTGTGTCCTGGGAATCCCTGTCCCCCATTTCTCTGTCCTTGGTCCCTTTGAGCTGCTCCTTCTCAACCATCTAGACTTGAACTGGTACACTGAGAGGATGCCCACATACTCAAGGTAATATTTCTCTTACTTACTGGGCCCATCAGACTGGACTGTCTTCAGCATGCCCCAGCACTCTGGAGCTCCCAATACCCACTCACACATGGCAGTGCCCATTTAAGCCACTGGTCTACATGCTGTGGCACCTTGTAGTCCCACCTCCCCCAGGACAGCCTAGCATAATGGCCATGAGTGCCCAGCTTTCCTTTAAGGGATCCTCTCCACATTTTCGGAGACACTCTCCTGCTTTTCACCAGCATGCAGCTTTGGTCCAGTTTCTTTCCATCCTCCTGTTGCTTGGAAGGTCCGACTCTGTAGTTAAGATTCTTCCCTGCCACCCCATATTCTAAAGTCTGGACCTTCTTCAGGGAAATAATCTTCAGACTCAAAGGCTATTAGGTGGCACTCCTTGAGGGGTACCACCCTCGATTCTCTCACCCTTCCGAGGATCCCTCTAAGCATTACAACTACCAAGGTCAACCAGGTTCAAATCTCACCTCTGCTCTGGCTCATGGAACATCTTGAGTACCTGAAGTCTGACCTGGCCTGTGCCAGGTCTGCAAATGTCCGAGCAACTCTCTCACAATACAAGGTGTTTAGATCACATGCCATCCACAGGCAGCAAGGGTGGCATAGCTTTTCACCTTCCAAGTGGGAGCCCACAATGGGAACTGTGCACCTGGGCCCATGTGCTGGTCTAGCCACCTGACAAGACACTTTGTGTGCCCACCCCTCTGGGAGTGAGCCATAATCCTTGGCACCCAGTCTCAAAGCTGGTGATGTTTACTCCCAACCAGCACCCTGGCACAGAACACCAACTGGCTCTTCACATTTGTCCTGCAGGCATCTACCAGACAAGGGCACCTGGGATGTGACACTCTGACTCCTAGGCTTCTTTTGCCCTTGGACTACCTAGCCCCTACTCCTGGCAGGCCTGGTATCAGGCCACAAAGGCCCCTTGTTATTCATTCTGCTTATGTTCCTGTCACAGTCTCTATGCTTCATAGGATGATGCAGCATGGGCACCCTATCCCTCAGCTGGTGGGGGGACTGTTTAAGAGGGATCTGAGGAAGTTCTGTTTTATGGAAATTTGGTGGAGCTGTGAAACAGTCTGCCAGTGGAGGAGGTGGCCTCCAAGGCCATAAATGGTATCAAGCATGGCTGGGACTGAGTGACACACCATTTGTAGCTTCTATGGCTTTTTGTTGGTTGGTCTTAGCTTTTGAGATCTGTTTGGCTGCTACCAGGAGTAAGATCCATATGTTTGCTAAACATTACAGGCATCTGGTTTCCATAATAAGGTCTTGTCTTGGCCTGTGATTATTAATGCACCAAATGTTATCCTGTTCTGACACTTGTGAGAAGCAGTGTGTGAAGCTTACTGGGGCTTGATCAGAGACCAGTTAAGCCTCTATTCCACATCCATGCGTGCCCTGAATCCATTCTTGGAAGGCCAAGAAATAGTCTAGCCTAGAGGCACAGCAGAGTGAAAGATGTACTTTTTATCTGGGTGGAGCATTCCTACATATCAATCAGTCCCAGGGTGTCCTGAAGCTCTCTGACTGCTATGCTTGCATTAGCCCATCTGTGCTGTCCGGACTGATCCTGTTTGGTATCCTGTACCACATTCCATTCCCCTCACTGGCATGGGGTTCCCCATTAAAGGGCTCAAGATATTCAACAGTTTAGTAAAAAAGGTCTGATTGTCTACATTGGGGCCATAGACAGTCCCCAGTATTCATCTACATTGGGGCTGTAGACATTCCCCAATAATATTTTAATGTTAAGTGTCCCTGTTACCAGAATATATCCCCCTTCCTCATCCATGATTTTTTGTTCTAGCATGAACTTTACATTCCGTGCTACCAGTATGATTATGCCCTTCTTTTTTGTGTCCCTGCCTGCCCCAAATACTTGCCTACTCATAGTATTCTAAATAAGTTTGCTTTCCCTGATGTGTTTCTGCAAAAATGCAACTGAAGTCTTTAGGTGCTTAAGATGTCTCAGTATCTGGTAGTACTTCTGCATTGCATGGCTTCTCTTAATATTCCATGTTACATAGATATATAGATGCTGTCTGCAGATAAGAACCGCTAGACCCATCCAGTCTGCCCATTAAAAACTTAACTGGAGCCCCATAATTATCTAAGATAAATGCCTGAGTCTGAGATATTGCTATCTTCTTTACTTCGCCAGTTTCTAGAGCTGCTTCCATGTCTGATGTTACAAGCCTTTGCCATCAGTTACCGCTTCCCACAATGACATAACACTGAAACACATATACATTCCTTCTTCTGTGATCCCTCACAAACAAACACATTGATATACTCAACCTTTAGTAACACTTAAGTGTATTAACTGGTGTGCTTAGGCACCGCTAGGCCCTAGCATGTCCAGTTGCCCGGTTCTCCTCCACTCCTTTTCCTACCTCTGTCTTCTTGGCCCAAGGTGCTGTGCAGTCAGACAACGTGAAGGCTGCCCACTCAGGTATTAACTACAAAAACAGCTGTGATGAATACTGTCTAGAACTCATATAACATTTATTTTAAACACCATATGCAGCAAACCTTTGGTAATTGGGTCAGCACTTGTAACTCTGGCACCTCATATGTTCATCAGCGGGCACAGCCCTCCCCTACAGTCCCCATCAGTATTTTTGTTAGTTGACCTTTGAGTATTTTATGTGGCCTTCTGTCCCTTATTACAGCCCCTGAGGTTTCCCCCCACTGCACTCATCTGCTTCCAAAATTAACGCATATGCAAGCATGGGGAGATGTATCCCCACGTTGCTGTTTCAGTTCTCTGTGTAATAGCTGTGCAGCAGGTACTAAAATTATTTAAGCTCATATAATGTTGGTGGCTTTACTGCATTCATTAGCACATGTTAAGCATAGGTTTGGAGGAAGAGCCGTAACCCGGGCTCCGACATTATTTGTACAGCTACATTCTTAGTCACTGTCCACACTCATGCATTTACTCACCCCTCAAGTGTCCCATGCAGTATCAAATTGTTCAGTCAAATTAGTCTTTGTTGACCTATCAAAGCTTTTGTTATAGTCAACCACTCCTTACTCCTATCCAAACTAACCTCACTTGGTTGCTCTGCCAGAACCACAAACTGGTCCCGAGTTACCCTCTGGATGCTCCCAGTCAGTGTGCATTGGTACTACCATTTCTCCACCCTCTACGGAGTGCCCCAGGGCTCCATCTTGGCCCCTTGCTTTCTCTCTGTCAACTCCTCCCTGCCACCAGCTTTACCTGTCACTCCCTTCTGTATGCGACAACCTGGTCATCTATTATAGTGACAAGTCCCTCTCGCGTATCCCTCTGTTCTCACTCAGATCTACCGTTCTGCTTATAACTGGTTCTCCTCTAATCTGTTGATGGTCAATTCTAAGAAAACCAAGGCTATGCTGTTTGGGTCAAACCTTTCCTTAATAAAGCCATCAACGCCAACTCCACTCCTCGTCCACCTCCTGATGGTCTCTGCCTTGAAATTGTCTCCCTTTCAAATACCTAGGGGTAACGCTTGACAATTCTCTCTCCTTCAATGACCACGTAAACCAATTAGTCCACCGAGTTAATATGAAGCTGGGAGCGGCCTACCACCTAAAGCCCTTCCTAACAAATGAGGCTCACTTGGCCATCGTCACAGGTAATCTCGTCCCGATTTCTGATTATTGCTCCCCAATCAACTCTAGAGTCTCTACCTCCCTGCTGACTACACTCACTGTTGCATACAACAGCACCTGCCACTTCGCTGTAGTGGCCCCCTATTCCACACACCATTGCGACCTCTATCACTCCCTTGGCTGGCTCCCCTTGCAGGGGTGCTTTGACCACTCACTCGGCTGTTTTTGGACACTGCCTCTAGGTGTGGCAATACTTCCCACACCTTTTCAGTACTAGAACCCGGTGAGACATCTTCGCTCCTCCACTTCTCCCACCTTTGAGGTACCTAGGACAACCACCAATATGGGTGGGAAAGCCCGCTTGGTGGTGACCCCCTCCCTATGGAATGGGCTACCCCCCACCCTGCGAACTTTCAACTCCCACCACAATTTCAAACTGAGTCTAAAAGCATGGCTTCTGAAAAAGCGTCGATGCAGATGCTTTTCTCGCTAATCTACCTCAAGCACCCGCCTGTTTCCTCCTTTTCTCCTACCTCTTTCTTCCCCACCTTCCTGCTCTGGTTGATGAGTTGGTCTTGTTGTGTATTTCTGGTGAAGAGGGATCTCCTCTATTCAAAGCTACCGGTAATATGGTATCCCTGTATATGTGTCTTCCTGTGAAGTCTCAAAATTGTACCTATTATTGCATTGCTACTCTTACGGAATGTTTTACTTGTTGCCTTGTACCCAAATATGTGCAATCATTGTTATGTACTGTATTGACAATTGTAATCTTGGTAAATAGTTATCCTATTTGTACTGTCTCGGCTCATGCCTTGTGGCCGGAGTCGTGCCTGTAAGCGTCCTCTGGACCAGTGCACCTACCAGTTATCAAAGTCATAAATAAATAAATAGTTGTGGATGGAGGAACCAATGGTTGCTGGCCCTGCTTTTATCCACATTTTGTCTGAGCCCTTCAATTTATCCCTCACTTTGCACCACTCTGCCCTCCTCCCCAACAGTTCCTTTAGAAAATGGCACTTACCCTTGTCTAGCAGATACCCAGTGTGCCTTCTTCAAGTGTCATTTTCCAACAAGTACTGGTTAGATGCATCTTATTACCTGCCAGTCAATGCCTTTTTTTTTGCTCTTCTCCATTTACTGGCTTATTTATTTATTTATTTAAATTTGATGACCAGGAAAGGCACACTGAGCTGAGGCTAGTTTCCACGTGCGACCCAGGTACAGTTTGTACAGAGAGTAACAATAGGTGAGGAAAACAGACAGTTCACATAAACATTTTACAGAGAGTGCAATACATTGTCTAAAATATACACTCGAATCTTTGCGAGGAGTGAAAGAGAGGGAGTGAGGTCGACTTTGGAATCTGGGGCTATGGTGAGTGAGTAGAGACTGAGTGGTGCCTCATCTGCGTACTGGGACCATTAGAGCAAAGTAAGTTATACAGTTAACAGTGTCTTTAACAGGTCTGCCGCTATTATGAATCCACCCTACCGCCAACCTCTGATTTTCTTTTGGGCTGAGACACTTTCTCTTTCAGTCTTGGCTCTGATGAGGGACTCATTGGGTTTCTGGGCATATCTGCTGGGTTAACTATACCTAAAAAAAAATGTTTTGTCCCCTTTTGTTACCACCTGGGCTATTCTCTCTCTCTCTTAAATTTGCACCTTTGCACTCCTTACTGCTTTCACTGCTTCTCTTCCCCAATACACCTCCCTATCCTCCTCCATCTGTGTCTCCTTATACGTTATAAATGCTACCCTTTTGCCTTTACCTTTTCATCCACCTTTTTCGAGAATCATAGCAGTCTCTTTTTTTCCTCTTGATTTTGCTTACTTGTTTGATGCAGAAGTTTGTTTCCTTTACTATGCTCCCTTTTAGCCATTCCCACTGTTCCTCCACCCCTCCCAGGCCATGCCCCCTGCTGGGTCATCCCTGAGGCATTCACCCACCTTTATAAAATCTGTCCTCCTGAAGTCCAGGACCCTTGCCTTTGTATGTCTCAATTCTGCAGCTGTCCTTGTATTGAACCATACTGTACTGTGATCACTGGTCCCCAGGTGGCCTCCCACCTTGACGTCCCCAATACTGTCCCTGTTAGGGAGTACCAGGTCCAGTATTGCCCCTCACAAGCGTGTTCACTGACTAGTTACCAGAGGAATGCCCCCTACAGAGAGTTCACAATGTCCCTGCTTCTAGCTGAAGCTGCTGCTGGGAGTTTTGTTTTTTTTAACCAGGAGAGACACACTAAGCTGAAAGCTTGTTTACAGGAGCGATCTGGGGGCACAAGGAAGTTAAGTGGCTTGCTCAGGGTCACACAGTATGCAAGTGGGGCTGTGGGATTCAAACCCAGGTCTCCAGGTTTGCAGCTCAGAGCGTTAAACCACTGCGCTATACCTATACTATAGGTTTCAATCTAGATCTGGCAGCCTGAAATCACACCTCCACCTTTTCTGCCATCTTGCTAGTGGCTTCCACCAGTGCCTTATATAATTCTTCCCGCTGTGCTGGAGGTCTGTAAATCACTCCAATGTGAATAGTGACTCCATTCCCCATCTCCAGGGCAACCAACAGTACCTCTGTCTCCCCGTGTATTCCCTGTATCTCTGTTGCTTTTATGCTTTATCTCACATAAAGCACTACACCCCCTCCTTTCCTTCCCACCTGGTCCTTCCTGAACAGAGTATAGCCTGGTATGGCTATGTCCCAGTCATGATTTTCAGTGTACCATGACCCGATAATGGCCACAATATCCAGGTCGGCCTCTGCCATGATGGCCTCTAGATCCAGAATCTTATTTCCTAGACTTTCAGCATTCGCATACATGGCCTTCCAGAATTTGTATCCACTCTGCTTGTTGCCCCCTTTTTTCCTTTCTGACCCCCCCCTTTTAATGTTCCCCCTCCCCCTCTACCTCTCCCACCTTGCTTCCTTTATTAATTGTCACCCTGGGGGTTTCCACTCCCATCGAGTTCTCCTTACTCTCTACTTCAGCCTGTGTGTGTTGGGGGGAGGGCAGTTTCTGCCTCTCTGATTCCTTTCGCCACCCCCCTCGACTGGTTTAAATGTTCATCGAAGTAACATTTAAACCTTCCACTAAGGATTGCAGTTCCCCTTCCAGATAGATGCAGGCCATCAGCCCTGTATAAGCCTTTATCCTCCCAGGTGGGTCCCCACTCCCCAAGGTAGCTGAACCCCTCCTCTCTGCACCATTCCTTCAGCCATGAGTTGAATCTCCTGGTGCAGAGATCCCTCTCCTGTCCCCTGTCATAGATAGGCAGCACCTCAGCAAAAGCCACTGAGTGAGCTACCTGTCTAAGACCCCTCCTCAACTCCCTAAACTCCCCCTGCACTATCCCAGCCCTGTCCCTAGCCAGATCATTAGTCCCCAGGTGGGCAATGACATCCAGCTCTCCCTCCTGTCCTGCTGCCCTAGTGATTCTCAGGATCTGCTTCCCATTTCTCTGGGCCATGTCACTAGCTAGGCACCTAACCTGCCTTCCCCCTTTCCTGTTTCCAAATCTATCCCCCTCACAGTCGAGTCCCCTACCACAAGTTGCATCCTCCTCCTCTGGGGTCCTCTGCCACCCTCCTTGGCATCTTCACTATGGAGGGCCCTGACTTCCTTCCTGGTCACTATGACAGGGGCCTCCTTTCAACAGCTCTGCCCCACCAGAGCGGCATAGGAATTATGTAGTGGTACCGTTTGAGGAATGTCCCTCTGCTCCACCACCCCACCCTTCCAGAGCCCACCACAATACAGCCATTCCTCCTCCCTGGCATCCTCTGAGCTAACGGTGGCAGACTTGGTGGACCCTGGGTGGATGAGGTCACCCAAATCCTAGCCAACTCGGCCTGGAGTCTTGCAACCTCCTCCCTCAACCCAGAGAGGTGTGTGCAGATGGGGTAGCACCACATTCTCCAGAAGGTCTCTCTGAAAACTGCCACCCCTCTGTCACTGCACCACTCCCAGCATTCTCAACTTCTGTTCCTCCTGTGCTACTTAAAAATACTTTTGTACTCTTACCCCTGATGGAGTGTTTCTAGTTTTCTCCATTATTTGTTTGTTTCCATTAGTGTTTCCATGTGCCTTGTTTAGTGGCATCGGATATGGGGGGAGGTAAAAGGAGAAAAAAGGCAAAATATTGTATATATATATATTTACACATAATATGCTCACAATTAATATGCACACAGTTATGCACTTGGGTCCTGCCACCAGGCAACCCCAACTTTCCTCTCAGTCCAACGTTATCTCCACCCACTGTTGCACCAGTAAACAGTCCCACTGGAAGCTCTTGGACAGTGCTTGCAAGCCTGCGAATATACATGTTTCAGGCCTGTCACACAGATGGTTTCCAGTGCCATAGAGTAGTAGACAAAATCACAAACCATAGAGTCTCAAAAGGAAATTCCCAAAAGGAAAGTCCCAAATTACTATGACACAGTCCCCATCAATGGTTTAAAAGACTCACAAATGTCTTTTAACTTTAAATGCCTTCTGGGTTTCAATTGTGGGAGTATAGAACTGCCCAGGCCCTGTCTGCCTGCCTATCTGTCTGTCTGTCTATATCTATCTGTCTATCTATCCATCTATCTGTCTAGCTCTAACATCCAAGTAATGGGCTAGATGTACAAAGCCTCCTACTGGGACAAAATCACAGCAGTGAGGATCCATTAGACCTGATATACTTCACCCCAGATCCAGAGCAACATGACAATCCTGCTGTCTGAATATTTTGTACTATTGTAAGGTAACGCACCCTGATTTGATTGGTAATGCTAGCAATCCCAGTCACAGTTTGAATCACAAAAAATTTTTTGGCTGCGAGCTGTGTCTTGCAGCTTCTCTCTGTCTTCTGAGATCTACAACACAGCTTGGTAATGCTGGTGCCTCAGCAGCCACACATGCGTGTACACACACATACATATACAGTATACACACACACACACACACTCTCTCTCTCTCTCTCTCTCTCTCCCCATTTCCAATTGGCTTATGAGATGGTGTTAGCTGAGTCCTGCCCTCCCATTGGCTGACTGTCTGTGTCCATTTTTCTGAGGACTACATGTCCCGTGATGCTTGTGGGACAGCTTCCTGTGTCCCACTGGCGCATGTCCCACTGGAGAAGTTCATCTTCTTCCAAGTTGTGTGCTTTGAAACAACTGAGAAGCTGCGTGGGATATACTATATTGGACTAAATATCTGTAACTAATCTCTCTCTCTCTTGCTTACATCTGAGAGAAGTTTTCCTCACTTTTACAGAGGTATTGCTTTGTGTTTAATTATTTTAGTTTTTAATTCAGGAAGGGGGTTTTCAAAACTGCTCATCTTGTCAGCATCTTCAGAAGGGCTGAAATAACTGCATATTTGATTTTCCTTTGTGGCTAACTGGACTGATTACTAGAATTCTGTGACAATCTGCATCAATATATTTTGCAATACTTGGTGGGGTAGTGTGAGTTAGAATAGCAAAGGCTGCAGTTTGTAATTGGATGCCAGACATAGCCTGAGGTGGGGGAAATTGTCTTCACAAGTCAGAGGTCTGCATCACAGCCAATTGTCTAGCTTGACCATTTCAGCATTGTTCAATTACTATAAACTACTGGTGTGACCCTGTTTCAGACAGAAGTCCATCTTCTTCCAAGTTGTGTGCTTTGAAACAACTGAGAAGCTGCGTGGGATATACTATATTGGACTAAATATCTGTAACTAATCTCTCTCTCTCGTTTACATCTGAGAAAAGTATTCCTCACTTTTACAGAGGTATTGCTTTGTGTTTAATTATTTTAGTTTTTAATTCAGGAAGGGGGTTTTCAAAACTGCTTATCTTGTCAGCATCTTCAGAAGGGCTGAAATAACTGCATATTTGATTTTCCTTTGTGGCTAACAAACCACCAGGCTGTTTTGGGGCTGGAGAGGTTTACCTGTGTCTGACTTGGATGTCTGGATTTTTCTCTGTTTGATTAGCAGGGTATTTTCTCTGTCAAATTGTTGTGTAGGGTATCTTGCTGACAGGAAGGCACTCATCGCAGCAGTGGGTGAGAGCTTTTAGCTGATTGTTTTGTGAGGGCACAGTTTAGGCCCAACCCCTTCCCACCCCTCACCCCACCCACCCTGGAAATAGTTCCTTTATACCTGAGGTTCTGACATAATTTTCTCAAGAATGCAAGGTGCATATCACTGTCATATCCTCTCTAGCACACTGCACTGACAATATAAGCATATGCATTGTATAATATATATATTTCTATATAACCAATCACACACGCACACACACACAAAAACAAACAAACAAAAAAAAGTAGATAAACATGTGGAGAGTAGTGCAATGTAATGGCTGTGGGGCAGCAGTCTTCCGGGAGTATTTCTGGAGGCTGAGATGCTGCCCTATTTGCAGACAACTCTCTGCCCTGAGGGAGGAAGTTGCCAGTCTTCAGGCCGCACTGGACAGTAGTATGGAAACCTTCCCCCAGGCCACACTGGACAGTAGGAAGGGAACCTCCCCCATCCAGGGAGCACTAGCGCCACCACCACTACCTCAGAGGTTGCGAAGAAAGCACAGCAGTTGGACCACAGTGGGCTCAGGGAGGGTGAGGATGGTGGAACAGAGGCACACCAGTCAGTTGTTCCACTCCACAATCCATACACATTCTGGGGAGCATAGCTCCCCATGGATGCACCCACGAGAAGACTGATGACAACTGTCACAAGGGAGGCCCACAGGAAGGAGGCAGAGGACACCACAGGAAAGGAAGCAGCTCCTGGTGGGGACTCAATTATTAGGGTATAGAACTGGGGGAGCTGGGAAAACTGAAGTAAGGTGCCTGCCTGGTGCCATGGCTTGAGGGACAGGAAGCGATCCTCAGGATCATGAGAACAGCTGCAAGGGAGTCTGAGTTGACGTAATTGTCCACCTAGGGACAAATGACTTGGCTCATCATGAGATTAGAGCAGTGCAGGAGGACATTGCAGAGTTGGGAGGGGCCTAAGACAAGTAGCACACACAGTATCCTTCTCAGAGGTGCTGCCTGTCAAAGGCATGGGAGGTGAGGGTAATTAGCACCATGCAGGTTTAATGAATGGTTGAAAAAAATGGTGCGAACACAGGGGTTTAACTTCATTGGGGACTGGGTTCCACCTGGAGGGACACCAGCCTATACTGGCAGGATGGTCTGCATCTGTCCAGGAAGGGAACAAGTCTTTTGAGCAATCGGTTTAAATGCTTCATTGGCAAGCTTTTAAACTAGTCAAAGGGGGAGGCACTGACAAGCAGCAGGAAAATCCCAGCCTCTCCCTACAAAACAGGGTACTAAATGAGAAAAAGACCGAGGTAGAACGGTCAGTGGAGGATGCTGCAACAGAAGGTAAAGCCATCAAAAAATGGAGAGCAATGAGTACCAATGCCCGTAGTCTGGGTAACAAACTTCCTGAATTAGTGGCCTTGATGGAGGAGGAACATCTGGATATCGTGGCAGTCACAGAAACATGGTACACACAAAACCATGACTGGGATGTAAACATACCAGGATACACTATCTACAGGAGGGACAGGGAGGGTAAAAGAGGAGGAGGAGTAGCTGTTTACATAAGGGAAGGAATAAAAGCAACAGAACAAAAGGGTAAACAGGGAGGAGAAGAAGCACTGTGGGTAAATTTGGAGACAGGCAATGGCACCACAATCCGCACAGGGGTTAGATACAGACCCCTCTCAGGGAGAGAAATGGACAAGGAAATGATAGAAAGTATACTTAGAATGGCAGAAAAGGGAGATATTGCTGATGGGTGATCTGAATATGCCAGATGTTAACTGGAGTGAGTTGCAGCTGCCACTTAAGAGTGGAGTTATTCTAGATGCCCTAAAGGGGGCATGCCTTAGACAACTAGTATTGAGCCCACTGAGAGAGAGCAATATTAGACTTGCTTTCTCAAATGGAGATGGAGAGAGGATCACAGATGTAGAAGTGGTAGCCATCTGGGAACTAGCGACCATCGAACAGTATGGTTCACAATAAACACAGCAATAGAGTCAAGCCATACAAAGACAAAAGTACTGGACTTTAGGAGGGCTGACTTTGCCAAAATGGGTGAGTGCCTAAGGAATGCACTAGCAAATGGGCAGGAAGGAGGGATGGAAGAACAATGGGGAATAATAAAAACTGCCATCACAGAGGTAACAAGCCTTTCTGTGAAGCAAATAAACAAAACAAAACTATGTAAGAAACCACTATGGTTCTCAAAGGAAGTGGCAGTGAAGGTTCAAGAGAAAAAGAAAGCATTCAGGAAGTACAAGGAATCGCAGAAGGAGCAATACAGAGAACTGTATCAGTTAAAGCAAAAGGAGGCTGGGAAGGCAGTCAGAACAGCAAAGGCCCAAACCGAGGAAAAGATAGCCAACTCAGTTAAGAAGGGGGATAAAACCTTTATAGGTACATCAGGGAGTGAAGGAAGGCCAAGGGAGGGATAGTGAGGCTTAATAAAGGGAGGAGGGTGGGCAGAGGGAGACTGTGAAAAGGCAGAGATACTAGACAAATATTTTTGCTCAGTATTTACAAATGAAGAGGGGGAGGTGCATAAAACAAACAGTAGAAACACTCTGGATACTGAAGTTGATACCAGCCCATTTACAGAAGAAAGGGTTCTGAAAGAACTCTTAAAACTGAAGGTGGACAAAGCAATGGGGCCTGATGGATTCATCCCAGAATTCTAAAAGAACTAAGGGTAGAACTAGTGACACCACTGACTGCCCTTTTAACAAATCATGGGAGGATGGGTGGTACCTGAGGACTGGAAGAGGGCAGATGTGATTCCCTTCACAAAAGTGGGAGCAAGGCAGAAGCAGGAAACTACAGACCTGTTAGTTTAACCTCAGTGATAAGGAAAATGATGGAATCACTTCTGAAGGAAAGAATTGTTGAGTATCTAGAGGCCAGAGGGACACAGGACCCTAGGCAGCATGGATTCACAGCGGAAGGTCATGCCAGATGAATCTAATAGATTTTTTGACTGGGTGACCAAAGTAGTAGATCAGGGAGGGGCTGTGGACATGACCTACCTAGACTTTAGCAAGGCATTTGACACAGTCCCACACAAAGATTAATATACAAGTTAGCCAGCCTGGGAGTGGGTCCCAAGATGACAGCCTGGGTAAAGAATTGGCTGGAGAATAGGACACAGAGAGTAATAGTAAATGGAGTCCACTCAGAAGAAAGGAAGGTTACTAGTGGGTACCGTGAGGGTTCAGTATTAGACTGGTCCTCTTCAATGTCTTTATAAGCGACATTGCAGAAGGACTGAAGGAAAGTATGTCTCTTTGCAGATGACACAAAGATCTGCAACAGAGTTGATGCACAGGGTGGGGTGGAAAGGATGAGAAGGGACTTGGCAAGGTTAGAGGAATGGTCAAATGTATGGCAGCTTAGATTCAGTGCTAAGAAGTGCAAGGTAATGCACCTGGGAAACAAAAACCCAGGGGAAGAGTACACAATGGGGGTGAGATACTAACAACAACAAAAATGGAAAGGGACCTGGGGGTAGTCATATCAGATGACCTAAAGGTGGGCAAGCAATGTGAGAGGGCAGCAAGGAGGGCTGGGGGATACTGGGATGCATAGGAGAGGCATCACCAGTAGAAAACAGGAAGTTATTATCCTCTGTACAGACAGCTGGTGAGACCCCATCTGAGTACTGTGCAGTTCTGGAGACCCAATCTCCGCAAAGACATAGACAGGATGGAAGCTGTCCAGAGGAGGACAACTAAAATGGTGCAGGGTCTGCACCGGAAGACATATGAAGAGAGACGAAGGAGCTTAATATGTATAGCCTCGAGGAAAGGAGGAGAGGGGACATGATAGAAACGTTCAAGTACCTCAAGGGAATCGACAAAGTCCAAGAGGGTAGCATCTTTCAAAAAAGAGGTGTGCAAGAACAAGAGGGCACAATTTGAAGATAGAGGGGGCGCCTCAGAGGTAATTTAAGGAAGTATTCACAGAGAGGTTGTGGATGCGCTGGAACGGCCTCCGGAGGATGTTGTGGAGTCAAAATCAGTGGTGGAATTCAAGCATGCATGGGACAGTCATAAGGCAATTCTAGGGGGTTGGGGGTAGGAAGAAGTAGGCTTCTGGTTAACTAGGATCTGCAGCTTATCCAGTAGGTAGGGAAATGGGCAGACTGGGTGGGCCAAGCGGTCCTTATCTGCCGTCAAATTCTATGTTTCTATGTGAGGCTTTCCTGCTTCTTGGTTATTCTACCAGACATGGGTTCTGTTTGCTGACCCCTGACCCTTTTTGCAGTCTCTTGGGGTCAGGAGGATTCAAAATGGCAGCGTCTATGCCCTCATGGGCTATCTCCTATCTGCATTATTTTTTTTAATTGATTTCTTGCTCCTTCATCTAGCTGGCAGATGTACAGCCTTGTTGGCACATTAGTAGGGTTGCCACCTATCCGGTTTTTGACCAAATAATCCGGTTTTTAGGGTCCTTATCCGGTCATCCGGTTTTGGTTATATGCAGTCCGGTTTTTGGGTCATTTTGAGTGCTCATATATACTCTTAAAACTGATGTATCAAATCATTCACTGTTTTGGCTGCATTACATGTCCAGGTTCCAAAGAAGTTCTGCTGTCACAGTCATTCAGACCTGCCTTTGTTTGTAAAACCAGTCTGTCTGAGAGGTGTAAAGTATGGCCATTAAGCTCATTAGCAGTAAATTAACCTATTCTTTTCCACTCTGAATTTTAAGTATGGTCTTTCACTGCTATAACAGGAAACAGTTTTTTACACCTTTATGTGCTCTCATGTGTTTCTTTTTGTTTGTTCTATATTATGGTATGTTTTAAACCCATTTTTGTTAAATTAATAATCTAACTTTTACTGCTTTTATCACTACATTTGCTCTAATTTTTTGTATTACCCGAACATTCCATGATATTAGCTACACTTTTACGGGTCATTCAGATAAACAGCATGGAATGGTGTAGCTGAAATTGTGGCATTTCTTAGGAATATGAAAAGAAACAGCAGTAGCTGCTGAGGTAAAGGGGAACTCAGTGCAGTATTAAGGGTACCACAAGCACTGATAATTAAGTTATCAAAAATTGGTCAAAGAATCAGAATACATGGCTGACATGGAAAGGAAAATGGGAGAGTGTTTAACAGAGGGCTGGGCAATAAGCTGTGGCTGAGCTTGGCACATCCAGCAGACCTGAATTTGATTTCCACAACCTCCACTTAAATACTGTGTGACCCTGAGCAAGTCACTTAACCTTCCTGTGCTCCTGAGTCACTCCTGTAAAATGGGCCATGTGGCCTATGGGAGGTAACCTGGTTGCCAAAGAATAAAAATAAATAACTAAATAAATAAATCAAATAAATAACATTTTAAAAATAATTTCCTATCACTAGTAATGTCTATTCCAACGTTACAAGTGGCTTTGGAGGAGGAGTGATATACTCGCCAGTCATAAAAAGGTGTGGAGCCAGAGGCGGAGTATGGAGTGTGGTTTCGGATCCGGTTTTTACCTCATCCAAAGGTGGTTACCCTACACATTAACCATCATCATGCTGGGATTTATTTTTCCCCTTCAGCTTCTCCCTGTGTTTTTCCCCTCCCTGTGGGAATGTCGGTGCAAAGATGGCTGTCCAGGCAGGAGCATGCGCACGCCTTGCCACATGCTCTGCAAATCCCCATCTTCTGCACTGCTGCCTGTATTCCTACAGATGGCAGTGATAGAGGCAATACAGCTCTCCCACCTCAGAGGACAGTGTCCATGGGGACCCTCGGTACTCTTCCCCTGGCTTGCCCCCAGCATCCCAGGTTTGTGCTATAGTCCGTGTTGCCAGCATTGTGGTGGTAGTGCTGCATTGATATATATTATTTTTAAAACAGTTGTCCCTCGATGCAGATTCCAGACATTGATTTCAGTTGCTCCTGGGCCCTACTGCCTGCCCTGAGAATCAGGAGGGAGTTGGGTCCATGTGCGAGTGCGTTGGAGCTCCTGTTGTTTTCAGGCCACAGCCCCTTTGATGTGTGGTGCCAAGTCACAAAGTCCATTCACCGGCTCATGCCTCTTCTGGCAAGCAGCCATAATATTGTGCCAACATCCTCCAGTGCTGTCCGGCCCCACACTGCAGAGAGCAATAATAGAAGTGGCTGACTCTTACTGAGTGCAGGCTCTGGATGCAGAGCCAAAAGCTAAATCCACTTTTGGGAGGAGAGGGCTACACACTAATATCCTACATTCAGTTTTCTAATAGTATATCTTCCTAACCATGTAATATAACTCATAAGACATGGGAACCTATGACAAACTCTGTAATATTGTTATCTTGTGAAGGTGGGGGCAGGTTAAGCCACTCAGACATATTCTGATCCCAGCTTTATTCAAAAAAATTACCACCCTATTTTTCACAGGCACCCATGCAAAATGCTTTATATAAGAGTTTCTATAGCACCCAATATAACAATAAAAGCCATGTGTTTTCAATATTTTTTAGTCATTCCTTGATGACTACAATGCATTTACAGAATTGATTAGCAAATGTGCAATTGATTATCACATATGCCTAGTTTAGAGACTTCATTTTTTTTTCAGATTTGCTGTCAAGGACCTAGTTATTGTAACGGGAATAGCCGTCTGCCAGTTATGTGTATATACGTTTCTTATAAATCTATGTTTTGTATGGCATTCCTGTGTAGGAAACAGGCCAAGCAGCAGAGCCTCATGGGACATTGGATTTTAAAAGAGAAGAAAAAATAGTCGGCCCTCTCGCTGACCTAGAGGATAAGCTGGCTAGAGCTTCCTTTCCTGTTTTAACACCTACCTGCCAAAACCTGTGTAGCTGTCATACAACCAGGTTATAAAAAAAAACGGCTTTGAACTTGGGAAGACTTCTGTAAAAGGTTACATGTTATAAGATAACAGGAGGAAGATTGTTTTTGGAAAGCATATGTGAATTAACCTTACAGGGTATTTCTGTAACATCAAAGGGTGTCGAAAACCATACTCTGAGGAAGCCAGACTGTCTTCTTATAATTAAAAATATTGCTGTATTTGCAGATTCCAGTCAAGTAGTAATCTGACCTGTTTGCCTATGCAGCTGTATGTTACAAATTAAGGGTGCAGGAGTGAGTGTGACCTCACACTAGCAGCTCAGAGCTGTGAAATCAGAAGGAGGGAAGGACAGTCTGGCCTCTCTCATATTGATGAAGCTTGGCTGAAAGGATGGACACTCTTTTCTGGACTTCTAAGTGTCATCTTTGTTTCTGGACTTCTAAGGGACACTTCTGCCAGGATAGGTAACAGCCCAAATCATTTGCCAACTGAAAACCTGAGGTAGAATTAGCTAAATCAGTTACAAGGTGCTTTGTTTTGAAATTGTCCATTTCTTTTCTGACTGTAACCTTAATGTATATAAGGTCTGTATTTATTTACTATTTTTAATTTTAGTAAACCTTGTTTTTCCTTAAACCTGCCTGGGGACATGTTCATTTTGAGTGTGAATGGTGGGACAGTAGTGATAATTCTGTCATAACTGTTAAATTGCTTAGAGTGTCACCATATGCAACCACACTAACAAAGATCTGTGTAAAGATCCAGCAAGGTAAGAAAATACCAGCGTCTCAATTGAGTCAGCTGGGAGTTGTGAACCAGGTCAGTCGTATGCCCACTGGGTCAAGTATTGCACTACTTTCCCCAAAGAGAGTATGATATTTGGACCTGTTACCTGGGTGTGCTAGCTAAAAAAGGGTTCATAATTGACCCCAGGACTCGAGACAGGGAGTTTGCTTGTACACAAAACAAACAGGAGGGTGTCCCTGATTGTTTCCTGTTCATGAATCGTACTTCAAGGTTGGGCACTGTGGGAGCAGAGGGCCTGACCTCCGGAGTAGATTTGTGACAGTTATCACTTAACTAGGTAGTGTCAATGAAAAAAAATTACCCACTGTAGTAATGTTGTTTCTTCTTAAGGGATCACACATTATGTTTACACTTTATGCAGTCATCTCAGCTGAGAGTGTCACCCCAGACACAGAACCTATACACATTTTAGAATTTAGATGTAGGTTCAAACTCTGCATCTGGCCATTGCTCAGATATGTTTTCGAGCCAGAGTGGAGGTGGAGCAGTGACTAGTGAAAGTAGTTGAAAGTCTAGGGTTCTGTTCTGGGTCCCTTATTATTCAGTTTATTCTTAAATTCACTACCTTTAGTTTGTTTAAATACCCAAATTTTTCTTTTTGCTGATGATGTGGTGATCCTCACGAGCAGTTCCAGTTTAGGGGAAATAAGTAACAATCTGGCCTATGATTTTGTTACTATTCAGAACTGGTTTAATGATAATAAACTGGTACTGAATGCGAACAAAACTATGACAATTTTTTATAACCAAAGGAAAAGGTTAAGTGAGACTCATACCTTCTCACTGCATACTTTGAAGGAGAATGACACTGAACAAGTTAAAACTTTTAAATATCTGGAGCTTATATTAGATGAATTCCTAACCTACGAGCAGCATATTAATATAATGATTAAACTAGTTCATCAGAGATTAGGCTCTCTTTATAAACTTAATTCATTGCTTGTTCCATCCACTAGATTATTATTGTCACAGAGTTTTCTTTTACCCTTGGTAGTTTATGGTTTGTTATTCTACCATTCAGCTGGCCTGAGGAAATTAAATAAGGTTAAGACATTGACTAATCAAATCACAAGATTTGCCACACAGTTACCCTTTTCAGCACATCACTGTAGTCTTTACGAAAATGTGTTTTTTTTACATCTAAATCAGAGGTATCAGTTACAACTCTGGATTCTGGCTAGGAAAGTTACACTTAATAGGGTGCCTTGTTCTTTTCATGAACTTTTTATCTCTTGCTGACTTGGGCACTTGCTTTGACCCCACTTGATGCCACTATGCCTTTGCTTTCCCCATTCCTACAAAGCACCTCCTGACTTCCACTAGTATTATCTAACACCTTACTATACCCCCGCCACTCTCTACAACCCTTTCCTGTTACTCCTTAGCCCAGTCCAACTCTCCCTCTAGCTAAGGCCTACTTTGCTCTTATTATTCTTATTCTTCTCTCCCTGTTGTACTGGATAAAGTGCTTGCCCTCAACTGTTTCTTCCTACACTGACTCCCTCTTACTTTGTTACATCATGTTGTTGACCCCCTTGCTGAATCCTATCCCTATACAAACTGTTCTGTTCTTTATGTATGACCCTGTTCTCGGAATCCTTACCTTATGTAGTGCTGTTTTGAATGTTTGTGTTATTAGTCAGTGATACTGTTTTGACTTACCCTACATGTAATTGTCCTGCACTCATGAAATGTTACCTGTCTGTTATACTTTGTTGTACTCTCCTGGGTCGTGCCTGAAAATAATCATTTTATGGCTAGTGCACTTACCCGGTTAACAAAACTGAAATAAATAAACATGTTTCTCGAGCCCAAACATGATCTACTTAATGTACTTGGTTCACAGTTCCCATGATGAAAACTTTTACTGGACAGGGATTTTTGTTCTTTGCCGACAGTATATAATGCATTGCCACTATCCATAACTGGTGTTTGTAATACATCATCTGTCTTTAAATCAGTTTTAAAGAAACATCTTACTGTTACTAATATCTGTGATTGCTTAATTGTTTGATAATTTTATTAGTTGAATATATTTCTGTTTATGTATATCTGTTATTTGTTCTGGATGCCCATGTAAACAGGTCTTTGGCCCATAGACTTTCCAGATTTTAAATAAACATAACAAACAAATCTACTACAAATATTTTAGAAAATAAAATTACAGAATTTTTAAAACACAAAAAAGATTGAAGCAGACTTGTGAAATGTTACTATACGAACAATAACAACAAGCTTACAGTTGTAGGAACCGCAAGAGTAATGCTTAAGCAACTTCAGTGAAAAAAGGAGCTGATTGTTGTGTAAATCTATTTTAAGTTCTGAAAGGGGATGCAGGATTAGGGAGTGTAAACATAGTGAGTGATCCCTTTAGAAGAAATGGGGGAATTCAAGAATGCATGGTACAGACACATAAGGCAATTCTGGTGGGGGGGGGGTAGGAAGAAGTAAGCTGTTGGCTAACTAGGATCTGCAGTTTATCCAATAGATAGGGAAATGGTCAGACTAGGTGGGCCAAGTGGTCCTTACCTGTCATCAAAGTCTATGTTTCTATGTTAAGAAACAACATTACTACGGTGAGTATTTTTTTCTTCTAACCCCAGGAATCACTCACTTACTGTTTACACTTTATGCAGACTTGGTAGCAGTACCTTGGGAGGCTGGTTCCAGAAGCCAATTCAGAAAAAAGATTCTTCAAGACAGCAGTTCCAAAGCTGGCATCTCTTCTGGACTGTATGTCTAAACAGTAGTGCTTTGTGAAGGTGTGTACCATTTTTAAGTATCTGCTTTGCAAATGTCTAACAATGGAATGCCCCTTAAGCGTGCCACAGAAGCAGAGGTACCCCTTGTGGAGTGTGCCATTAGGCTTCTTGGTGGTATTTTTCTAGCATATTCATAGCAGAACCAAATGCAAGAGACTATCCAGGGAGAGATATATTTGTAGCTGTTTTACCTTTGCCAGCCTTACCATAGGTAACAAAAAGCTGGATACTGTGGGACCTCACAGCTTTGTTCGGTCCATGTAGGTAGACAGGACTCACTTTAGGTCCAGGCTATGCAACTTTTCCTCACCTGGACTGGAATGCTCTGGACAGACTACAGGGAGGGTCACTGATTGATTCAGGTGGAATTCAGATACCACCATAGGCAGGTATTTTCTGTTAGTTCTAAGAACTACTTTATCCCTGTGGGGGATTATGTAACTTGGCTCTGTGCAGAGGGCTTGCAGTTTACTTACCCTCCTAGCAGAGGTCATTGCTACCATGAATATGGTTTTCCATGTGACATACTTAAGATCCACAATTTCCATAGGATCAGAGGGAGCCTCCATAAGCTCGGCATGGCATTTACTCTACAGAATATAAATAAATAAATAAATAAATAGATACATTTGTTGAGGTCTCATGGTGGGACAGGATCCCTCACTGGTGGATACAAGTGGCTTAGACCTTTAAAAAACATTTTGAAAATGGATTGTGAGGCTAAAAACATTTCCTTGCCACCTGTTATGTTTGCTGATACTGCTGCTAAGCGCACCTTGAAAGTTCAACGTTGAAGGCCTAATGACTGTAGATGTACTAGGTATTGCATAATAATAGGCAACCCTGCCTCTGTTGAGTTTATTTTGGGGGGGCACAGCAGCAGGAAAACCTTTTCCATTTAGAGGACCAAGCTTTCCTGGTAGCAGATCCTTCAGGACTTCATCTGAGAGGTCCAGTCTGGAAAATTCTAACCCCTCAGGTGCAGGGTCCTGGGATTCAGGAATGTTATTCTGCCCTGGGACAAAGTCAATAGAGTGTGACTGAGTGGCAGGCTGATTGGATTCTTGTCAGACAGGACCAGGAGCATCGTGTACCAGGCCTGTCTGGCCCAGTCTGGAGCTATCATGATCATTGTTTCAGGTTCCCTCCTGAGTGTCATGAGTACTTTCTGAATGAGTGGAAATGGTGGAAAGGTATACAAAAACTTCATTGTCCAGTCCAGAATGAGGGCATCCTCTGGGACTGTTTCTCTGGCTGGTGGTCTGCAACAAAACTGGGAACTGACAGTTCTTCCAAGATGCAAACAGATCTATATTGGAAGTGTTCCACTTTCTGAACACTGTGGCCAGAACCTGTTAATTTAAGGCCCATTTGTGATTTCCCTAAGTCTGCTTAGGGAATCTGCTAGGACATTGTCTTTGCCTGGCAGATGCACTACAGATATGTTTGCTTCTAAGAAATATGCAGGTCCCAGATCCACATTGCCTCTGTACACAGTTTTGAGGATCTCGTTCCTACCTCCCTGTTTATGTAGTACACTGTTGTGGCGTTGCATATCCTGATTTGGACAGACTGACCCTGTAGCTGGATGGAGAAAGACTGCATTGCTAGTAGTACTGCTCTGCGCTCCAGGAGGCTTATATGTTCTAATGACTTCTGTGGGCTCTGTGCAACTCACTGTGAGGTCCTGCAGGTGAGTGCCCCATCCCAAGAGTGAGGCATCCGTAGTAAGAATACTTGTTGGTGATTGTTGAAGGAGGGGAATGCCTCTCTGAGGTTGCTTTCTTCCTTCCACCACTGTAATGATTCCACTAGTGCTTTTGTCACTGGCACAAGCTTTGAAAGTGGATCTTAAATTTGAGACCAGTTGTCCCTTAAGTGGTACTTGGTATCTCTTGTTTGGAACCTGACCCATAAAACCCACAACTGTGGATGTGGCCCAGTGACTGTATGAAGTCTCTTGCAGGTGTTGGCTGACCTGCTATGAAAGGCTGCTGTTGCTAGCAAAGCTGTAACTCTGGCCAGAGAGCGAGGAAAGCTTTCCCCTGCTGTGTGTTTTGCTTTGCTCCTGTACAGTCCAGTATTTGAACAGAGTCTAGCTGGGACTTCTGCAGGTTTATCAATAATTCCAGGTTCCTCAGGGTGCTTTTTACCAACTGAACTGAGCACCTTGCCTCTTGTTCTGTTTTCCTGAGACTAACCAGTCGTCTAGATAGGGGAAAACCACCATGCCTTGTTTTCTCAGATGTGCTGCCACCGTAGCCAGGCACTTTGTGAAAACCCTTGGCTCTGTGGTGAGACTTGAATGGAAAGCTGTGAACTGGTATTGGCAGTTCCCCAGGTTGAATACTGTCTGACTGGAATAGGAAAATAGGCGTCTTTCAGATCCAGGGATCCCAGCCGATGACTTTTCTGCAAAGATAATATTGCTGTTCTTAGTGTGACCATCTTGAATCTTTCTTTTTTCAAATGTTTGTTCAGAAAGCTGAGGTCTAAAATGGGTCGCCACTCCCCATTTTTCTTGTGGGGCAGGACTATCTTGAGAATAGGCCCCTATCCTACCTGGAATGCAATAATCACGTAGACACCAAAGTGGAGTGAGCTGGTAAGTTTACTGTATGAAACACACACTTGAAACAACTGCAGAAAATGTGGGCTTCTGCCAGCCAAGCAAGGGTGTATATATATATATATATATATATACTGTATGTTAGCGCATGCACATTAGTAAAGCATTTGCAAATTGCGTATGCTAATTAACTTCCTTACATCTCCCTTCTCAATTGAACTCCCCCTCCAAAGTAAAATATTTAAAGTTCTATGCAGCTCAAAGTTTTTGTGAGTCTATATAGTCATGATGCCAGGCAGGTCTTTGGATCTCCCGTCCACTGGCACAGCTGATTCTCAGGCTAGAACTGGTGCCAGTCACTTGGTCACGACTACTCAGAGGTGGGGCCAACACCACAGGCTCACTTTGCGACTGCCCTAGCATTTTGTAGTGGAGGGACCTCCACTGCAGGCACCTTGGGGATCCCATCATCCTCCATACTGTCGTCTTGCTCACTTCCCTCCTCCTCTCCTCAGATGTGCAAGTTTTGTGGGCCACAGGAGCGGCACGACTCAGGGGTTAACAAAAGGTTTCTCCTGTTTCTGCGATACAATTTCCCATTTGCTTGGACTACATAGGAATGTGGCTGTTCAGTATAGCATTCCACAACTGCAGGGGTCCAGGTATTCTCAGGTGTTCGCTGGTAAACAGGCTGTCCCAGTTGGGAGTGGTCAGGTGTGCAAATTCTAATAAGATTTTTTTTTCTTGAACCCTTCGCAATGTAGCTTGCACCTCAACTTCTGGTACTTTTGGTTTAAGTAGCTCACATCTGGTAGGCATTAAAGTTCTGATTCTGTGGCCCATAAGCAGCTGTGCTGGAGATCCTAGCCTCTCCAGTGGAGTATTTCTTAATTCCAAAAACACTAAGTAAGGGTCTTGATGGCCCACTTGTGCTTTCTTTAACAGTCTCTTTATTGCTTGACTGGCCCATTCTATCATGCCATTACTCTGGGAGTATCTTGGTGAAGACGTTACATGTTTAAACTCATACCTTTGTTGGACTTCTGGAGACGTCACGACCCCAGCAGCAGTGTAAGTCAAGAGCTCCGTCCCCTCCTCGGTTTTAAAAATTCACCTAAATAGTGAAGTAAGCTTGAAAGACTCCAAAATGTCACCAGGAAAGAAACGTGAATCAAGGCGATCACGTCCAAGGACAGAGATTAAAAAAAAAACGGCACAGATGGATCCAGATTTCAGACTCTGAGTTCAGAAGGCAGCAGGAGCTCCTCCTTGGCCTCCTGCATAAGCCACGCAGAAGACACAGATACAGAAGAAGAACGCCTCACTTGTAGCTGCTTTGAGACTATTCTGCAAGAAATTAAAAGATCCAGAATGGAGAATCAAGTGGATTTTGAGAAAATACTCGTTCAGTTTGGGCAACTAGAGCAGCAGATGGATGAAAAAGAAACCCGTACTGCTACCCTCGAGGAGAAGGCCTCTCAAACGCGAACAGCTCTGACTTCAATGCTGAGACACGCAGCGGCAATCCAAGAGAAATGCCTTGATTTAGAAGCCAGATCTAGAAGGGAGAACTTGAGAGTCGCTGGGCTACTGGAGGTAACCGAGGTTGGGAATATGTGTGATTTTATGCAGGACCTCCTCACAGACTTTCTGGGAGTACCACAAACTTTTAAGGTTAACATTGAACACGCACATAGACCTTTGGTCCCGAAACCTCAGGGCTCAACAGCCAGGCCCTGTTCGATTGTTATGAAAATTTCAAGCTATAGGCAGGGACGTCATGCAGTCAGAAATTGTGGAGGGGCACAAAATCTCAACCTCTCTAGGGGGGTCCGGGGGCATGCCCCCCTGGGAAAATTTTGAAAAACTGAAGTCAAATGGTGCATTTTGGTGACTTTTAGCAGTCCAGAAAGCTGTTCCCCAATAAGTTAAGTGCCATAATACTGATATAGGTGATCAATTGTTTTTATCCTTTGTTCATTCTACTTGCAGTGTTACCTCATTATGCCCCTGGGCAGTCCTGTATATCAAAATACCACCCACCCTGTCGGGTATTATTGCTAACGCATACAACTGGAGTCAGATTGACCAGTCTGTAACTTCTTGGGACATCCTTGGGGCTGCTCTTGTGGAGGGACACCATATATGCCATTCTTCAGTCCTGCAGTAGCATGTCTGACTGCACTGAACTAGTGTCCATGCAAGTTCCTCTCCATTTCCCTGAGAACCCTTGGATGTACTCTGTCTGGACCTGGTGATTTGTATACCTGCAATGCCAGCAGCCCCTTCCTCAACTATCCTCCTCTATCACTACATCCATGCTCCCCTCCCACCTGCTCCTCTTCTCTCTGGAACAGAAGTATTCATTTAGTATCTCTGCTTCTCCCCCATTCTCCTCCTCCCACTTCTCCCTTTTTTTAAGCCTAACAATCCCCTCCTTCTTGTCCCTTTTCTCACTTATATAGCAAAAAAGGCCTTCTCCCCCTTCTTAATTCCTTCAGATCTCCATAGTTCCTTCTGAGCCTTAGCCTGCTGGACTTCCTTACTTGTCGCACTAGCCAACCTTAGGTAATTCTCCCAATCCATCTCCCTCAGTTTCCCTGTATTTCATATAGGCTAACCTCTTGTGGTTTGGCCCTCATGTTCTTCTCACTGAGCCTAACACACTCCTCTGTGACAACCATTATTCTTTCCTTAATGATGGACCACCTTTGGTCCACCCCCATATCTGCTCTGATGCCCACCAGGTGCCTCCTTAGCACACCACCCATTTTTCTGGAGTCTGTCCTCCTAAAGTCCAAGATTTTGGTCTTAGTCGGGATGCTTTCCCTGCTCAAATCCACCTGGAACCACACTGTGCAATGGTCACTCCCAGCCAGGGGATCTCTGACTGTTAGGTCCTGTACATGCTCCCCATCCATGAGCACCAGATAAAGGATTGCCTCTTCCCTGGTTGGTTCTGTGACACCCTGAGTCAGGAACCTAATCTGCAGCTTCCAGGATCACCTGACTCCTGCTACATGTTATAAATGGTATGCTCCAGTCTACCTTGGGCAGATTTAAGACCTCTACTATTACTACCTCTCCTTTTCCTGCAGCCTCCAGTATTTGCGAGCTGAGTTCCCTGTCCCTCTCCTCCTCATCCTGGCTGGATGGTCTGTAAACCACCCCTATCCTCACCTTTCTCTGTCTGTTGGACTGTAACTGAATCCACAATGCCTCCACCTTCCCCTCCTCTGACTCCTCCCTCATGCAAGTTATTCCCTCCCTGATGTAAACTGCCACCCCTCCCAGCTTCCTGCCTGCCCTGTCACTCCTGTATAGCTTATATCCAGGGGTCACGAGGTCTCAGTCATGGTGTGGTGTGACCCAAGTCTCGGTTATTGCCACTGTGCCTACCATCCCATCTGCTAATAGCACCTGCAGGTCATCCATCTTGTTTCCAAGACTCTGCACATTCAGAGACACCACCCACCACCGAAAATCTGACCCCACCTCCCTTTCCTCTCTTCCTTTTTTCACATTTCTCCCCTCTGTGTGCCCCCACCTCTCCTTGTTAACTGTTCCTTACCCCTCCACCCTCTGCTAACTTTTTCTCACCCCCTCCATCTCCTTCCTCCAGACCTCTTCCACCAGTATGTGTGTGGGGGATCTGTTGACCTCGGCCTCTGGAAGTCTTTGGGATTAGAGACCCGTGCGCCCCCAAGTAGTTTAAATTAGAAATGGGCTTTTTATTTGAGGCATCTGATTGGCTGGTACCCATTCCACAGGGGAACATTAACTTTCAATAGATGCCCACCAAATAAAAAGTCCCAAACCAAACCTGCCTTATGCCAAGCCAAGTATCCTTGTGCCCAAGCTGTTTTCTCATTGGTTGCAGCACTGGGCACATAATTTCAAACTGCCACCATTCTTTCACATCACTTAACGAGTGACTAGGTCACCACCACCACCACCATGAATTCAAAACGGATATGCTATATATTTGTACCCTGCACATACTTGTAACGTTACTGATCAATTGAATAAAAAAAGTTACAAAAAAATCCAAAGTGAAAACCTGCATTATTTCCCCTCAAGTAGGGAAGGGAACATTGTTTAACCAGGAGTAGCACACTAAGTAGAAGCTTGTCTCTAGTTGCGACCTGGGAGCACAAGGAAGTTAAGTGACTTGCTCAGGATCACACAGTATGCACCTAGGTGGCTGTGGGATTCAAACCCAGGTCTCCAGTAACGAACAGCTGTGCCCCCACCCCGTGACTCAGCGAGCAGCCCAATGCCCAATATAACTGCAAACACACACATAAAGAACAGTTCTGTTTTGTTTCAGTAATATCACAATTAATGCAGCTGCTCTGTACCTACACAGTGGCTTACAGCTCCACAGTAATGTCCAGCATCTGAACGATGATGCCACTTGTCATTTCTCACTCTGTTAGCGAGGGACTTGTACTTGCGTCCCGCCTGCCTGCAAACTCAGCCCACAACTCCACTGCAGTTCTCTTATTTTAAAACATAATGCACCATCCACAAAATACTGCCTCGTTTCTTGAAACCATTAGTCCACAGAAAACACTGCAAAGATAAAAGCTGTGGTTCCCCGAAGAGGTATGCTAGTGTGGCTCACGCTATTCTCCCATTCGTCCACACGGTGCTCCGTGTCTATAAAGAAACCCCAAAATAAAACTGCTGAAACAAGAGACTACTCTTTTTTTAACCAATATAACTGTCCTGAGTTGCAGAGTGCCACTCAAACTCAACACACAGAGCACTTTGAAACTTTTGCCACAGACTTGTGCTTTGACTAAAAATGATGAGGAAAAAAATGACCTGAATGAATAAAACACAGCAGCTGCTTTCCCATTCCAACTCGGCACTCATAAAATTAATGTGTGTATGGGGGGCAGACAAAGCAGCAAGCAGGCTTCAGCTGGAGAAGATGACAACAGAAAGAAACTTCACAAAAAACACAGCAGTGCCCTTCAATGGTGACTGTTCCAATACAGGGACTACTTTACCACAAAAGTTAATTTTAAGTGGGTTTTTTTATTAACGTTTTATGTATTTTTTTATGGTTTACAAAAATTTCACCTATAGTCCATTTTCTAAGTGCAATAATACCCTCAAGGGTGGGTGGTATGGGCAATACCGGACCTTCCAGGGGCTATAAGGCCCTCCGCCATTACACCCCTGGGCAGTCCAGTATTGCCCAATACCACCCACCCTGTCGGGTATTAGTACTTGCTTAAGTGTAGAAGTTATCTATCCCCCACATTTGTCCCGGAGTACCCTCAATTCCTCTGTACTGAGATGTAGCCTACCCTGTGAAAAGAGTGCATTGTTTGACCAGGTTTTCCTCCAGTTCCCAATACAGATGAACCCCTTCTCCCTGGACCATTTCCTAAGCCAGCAATTAAACTCTCTATTCTTCTCTTCCTGGCTGTGCTGGCCCTTGTTGCTGGTATCACCTCTGAGAAGACCAGCAAACTTGCTTCCTCCCTGCAGATCATCCCTAACAACCTGAGCCTACTTTGCAGAACCTCCACCTCCTTCCCAGCTAGGTCATTGGTTTACACTGCTTCTTTCTCCCTTCAAGCTCCGCACACATCATCTAGCCCTGCCCTATCACCTACTTACGGTAATCCTGGGTAGATTCCTATCCAATCTCACCCCTCTGACTACTCAACCCCCTTATTCTGTCACCCCCTTGGTCTCTGCCCCCACCCTCCCCTGCTCTCATCTATTCCATCCTCCCCTCCTTTGGTCACCACCACTTCTGACCCTCCATAACTCTACTTAAAGCTCAGCTACCACTATAAATTGCTTGTCCACCTTAGGTATGCTCTTAGTACTGTTGCAATATGGTTGACCTCTCCTACCTGATGTATTTTAACTGTACTTGCTTGAATCTGTATCTGTATGTACCATAATGTACTTGCCTGCTGTACATACCCCTATCTGTTTTATAATGTCTACGTACCTTGTCTATTGCATCACGACGTGGAATCTTTGTAAACAATCTTTTAGCTCAAAGGTGTTGTCCGAGATTCCAATAAACAAATAAATTAAAGCTTAAACTAGATAAGGACCTTAAAATCTGGGAGATGGGATACTCCCTCTGAATTGCTGGGGAGGAGTACTCAAAGCTCTGTCAGTAAGGGAAGGATGAGGGAATGCCCATCAGTCAGACAAAAAGCATATGTAAGTTTTAGCCTCCTGAGTGGAAGACTGGTAGAGTGGGATGACTGGAAGGTAGGATGGGCTGGCAGGCAGTACAGCCTAGAGGATAGAGTAATAAGCTATGAATGAGCTTGGTGCATCCAGCAGACCTGGTATTGATTCATGACAGTCATTTGACTGCCCTGTGTTCCTAGGACATGCCTGGAAATGACCTATTAGAATAATTGTAAATGAGTCCCTGACTCACATGGTATATCTGTTTCTAGTGTTATGGTCTGTTTCTCATGAATACAAATTAATTATTATTGTTGTTATTATTATTATTAGGGCTATGAAACTTATCAAACAAAAGTTGGGGAACTCGTATGAAATAACAGCATGTCTCCATTAAGTTATAAAAGCACACAGAGTAACATAATATGGATCCTTTGCTAATGTGAGAACATTTTGACCAGAATGAGTTTCAGAATAAAGTTTATTCAACTCCTGCTATTCAAAATGGCAAATATAGAAGAAAAAAAACTAAACTAATCGCTAAAAAGCAAGCAAAATTTGTAGATTAGTTTCTTCAGCTGATTTTTGCAGATTCAGTACTTTGTGGACTTAGACACTGTAATGCATTTTTGAGGGAACAGCATATACTTGCAGCTCTTAACATTAGGAGCCATCAGACACACTGTACTTTTGTTTTCAAAAACCAACTAGCTTAACCCTCCCACAGGTTCACAGCAGTGCTCTAACCACTGGACCAAATTGCCTCCATTCCCCCGTGGTACTGACCTTTTTTAAACTAGGAAGCAGGTTCAAGCAGCTGTTCTAGTGGTCTCAGAGGATGGGAACGCTCACACCCGTGATCCGACTCGACCGAATGCACTCTCTTGGTGCCTGCTGACTGTCTGATAACTCGTCTAGACTCGAGCAGTCACTCAACTGAAGGACAGACGTCAGATGACAACAAAATGAAAAAAAACAATTTGCCATGCATCACGAGCTATTTCTTCGCACCTCCGTTGTAGAGACAGTTGATTGGTGGTAACTGCCAGCAAGCAGCCAATCAACTGTCTGTTGCGACTGACCCTCTCTCTCTGCCTTTACAGGCACTCAACCCTGAATGTAGTCACTAGCCCAGTGGGAGCAAATACATTTTTTTAAACCACTGTTCTCAAACAGTCAGTCTTTGATTCGGACCCCCAAAGACGTTGAAAAACACCATTTTTTGGGGGGGGGTATGTAGGACTATTGAAAAAATAAAAAACGAAACACATTCTTTTCAAATAGCCTTCACAACAATATTGGAGGGGCACATGCCCCCTCGGGCCCTATGGGCATGACGCCACTGGCTATAGGGCAAAAGAGGACTTACGCAGAATGGCATGGAAGAAAGGCAAGCTTAAATACAACGGTGCATGTTTATTCCTTGATCATGATTACCCCCCAGAGATTCAAAAGGAGAGGATGAAATATCTGGGGATAATCAGGACACTGAGGGCAAAAAAGATAAGATTCCAGACTCCTTTCCCTGCACAAATGAGAATCTTTTGGGAAGAAGGGGCACAGCTCTGCCAAACAGCTGAGGAAGCAGCGGAGGCCCTTCAGCAACATGGGATGGAAGTAACACAACGCTCCCAGACACAACAACTGCAGAGAGTGAGGGGAACTACAGGAGACTGGCAAATGGCTTCCAGGAGGAACAGTAAAGTGGCAGGACAAGCTTCCGCCTTGAAGATGCCTACAGACATAAAGGCCATACTGAGAGACATGCATCCAGCTTCAGAGAGAGAGGACCATTCCAGAGACACTTGAATTAAAAACGCAAGTACTGGTGACTTTTCACATGATCTGCTTGACACTTTCTGTGGTCCCCCCTACTTGTCGTAACATATGGGGCGCGACCTCAGACGGGGGGGGGGCTAGGGGAAAACAGAGCAGCTTAATACAGGAGGGCTAAGTTCTATTTTCTTATTTTTCCCCTACTTAAGCAGTAAATCACCGTGTTTAATAAGCACCCTGCAAGGAAAGTAGAGCCTTTATGCTCTCTGGACATTACAAGACTGGCTGGAAAGACTCTCTGTATTGTTTTGTATCGGGGTAGATACTCAGCACAATGGTCATGCTTCATAACTGCAATGTTTTTTTTTTTCAGATTTTGAAAGATTGCTTTCTCTGTTTGAATAATGAGGGAGACATGGAACAATAGGTCTGGCTAGAACAATTAATACGAGTTTAGACCTCTAACCGCAGAGTCTAAACATGAGCACTATACCGGGGAGGAGGGGAAGAGAGAGAACTGATGCTCAGGATCCTGCTGAACGGGCTGTGGCCATGCATATTATTTGCTCTCATGATCAGCGGTCCAGCCTCTAGGGGTTGGGGTGAGGATTGGAGGGTAATTGCAGTGGCCCCACGAAAAGGGGAATTGGTGCCCACTGCAGCTTTGGGTAATCAGGTCAAAAGGAGGGCGTGGACCCGACCCAAAGCAAGGGGAGTTATGTCTAACACCCCCTGCCTTGGAAGATTACTGTTTATTGTGTTTAATCGTTTGTACTGTTGCCCTGTTGGCGAGTTACAAAGGTTGTTATTTTATAAGTGTTGCACTAAGGAGTACCCAAGCAAGAGAGGAGTGAAGGTGGAGCTGGAATTGTTTCAGTATCTTGAGCTACCTTGGTGGGGGGGGGGGTAAGGTATAATAAGATGAATGCTTCCAAGATGTTAACATGATGGCACACCCCGAATTTAAAATCTTCTCGTATAATGTAAACAGAATAACCAACCCAGTCAAAAGGAAAAAAATATTGACAATTGCAAGACATTCTAAGGCATCTTTTGTATTACTGCAAGAGACCCACTTGTCAGAATCAGAACATTTAAAATTAAGACAAAGAGGTTTTGAAGAGGTATATGCCTTGACATATGGGGGGGAGGAGAAGGGGCACAGCCATTCTGGTCCCCAGGGGAGTCACGTTTGACCTAAAGAAAAAGGTTATCGACAAAAAGGGTAGATATGTGGCACTGAAGGGACTGCTTGATGGGAAATCGCTAACGATAGTTTCGATTTATGCTCCACCGGGATCCCCTTTCTTGTTTGTAAGAATGTATTAGTCAAGATTACAGAGATGGCTAAGGGTTTGATTGTGCTGGGGGAAGGGACTGGAACCTGACGTGGGATCTATATAGGGATACCACCTCTTGAATCCCCCCAAAAAGAACACATGGTGGCAAAACAGGGTAAAATCCTTTCCGAGAAACTGGGCATGTGTGATGCCTGGAGACAACTGGAGGGTGATGCCCCGGGGTACATTTTCTACTCTCACGCACACCGCATGTACTCCAGAATAGACAGATTTTTGATAAGTCAAGAACATGTAGGGAACTTGAAACGCTATCTGGTGGGGACGAGAATGGTATCAGATCATGCACACATCACATTGACAACTACATATACACAACAACCAAAAAGAAGCTTCTGGAGGCTCAACCTTGCCCTTCTGAGAGACGGGGGTTCTGGAGGAGCTACCAGGGTTAATAGACCAGTCCCTGTGGGAAAATGACACCCCGAAGGTTGGGGTAGGAGTACTTTGGGACACAGTCAAAGCCCTAATAAGGGGAAGTTAATAGCTGTTAGCAGTGCCAGGAAAAAACAAAGAATGCAGAAACAACAAGATCTAGAGCAGAGCATTAAAGAGTTAGAGGAGGCACAACAAGTTAAATTAGACAGACAGAGAGGGAAAGAACTGGAACGGCTTAAGAAGGAACTTAACAAACTGTTAGACTGGAAGGCAGAACAGAACTTAGTGTTTTTAAAACAAAGATACTATGAAGGAGGCCCAAGGGCATTAAAATTACTGGCAAGTAGACTACGCCAGGAGAGCCAAAGCCCATATTGCGAGGCTTAGCACCTTGACCTCTGCTCAGAAACATCTCTCAGGGAAAAGACATAGCAGAAACTTTTAAGAATTACTATGAGCAGTTAAATAAAGCTAAATAGGGCAGTTCCCAAGGGCAAATTAAAACTTTTTTGGACACCTTGAACCTCCCGCAACTGACTGCAGACCATAACCAGATACTTAATGGACTTATTCAACCACAAGAAATCAAGATGGTAATTGGGAATAGCAAGCCAGGGAAGCGCCCAGGGCCAGATTGGCTACCATCTGAGTTTTATAAAAAATTTAAGGCAAAGCTGACAACAATTTTGCAGAGTGTATGCTGAGATACTGGGGAGGGGGGGCGTGCCCCACCTTCATGGCCATATGCCCTGATGTCAGTGATGCCCAAGCCTGGCAAGGACCCCACCATATGTGCCTCATAACGACCAATTTCCATTCTTAATGTTGATTATAAAATGCTGACCTCAATTCTGGCTAGGAGATTAGAACAAATCTTGCCTCAAGTAATAGCCCCTGACCAAACAGGCTTTGTTTTGGGGAGACAAGCCACAGACAACATACGACGTACCCTGAATGTTATTAATCACCTAACCAGAACCAAAGTCCCTGCTTTAATACTAAGCCTGGATGCAGAAAAATCATTTGACCAGGTGGACTGGCGATATCTCTGCAGGGTCCTTGCTGGGTTTGGGCCATCTGAGGGTTTTATCAACATAATACAGAGATTATATTCTGGCCTGAGGGCCTATATTAGAGCCAACGGGTACCTTTCAGAGCAGTTTGAGCTAAGTAGGGGCACCAGACAGGGATGCCCATTGTCCTCACTCCTGTTCTTACTATATATAGAACCACTGGCTCAATGGATTCGCCAAGATCGGGGGATAAGGGGGGTAAAACTGGCCAGAAGAGAACATAAACTGGCACTGTATGCAGACAACATGCTGCTTTACTTAACAGATCCTGAGACATCATTGCCGAGGGTAATGCAACTAGTCCACAGGTTCTCTGAACTGTCAGGGTATGTTTTTAAATGCGTCCAAAATGGAGGTACTGAAACTAAACTTCTCCCCCACATGGAGTCTGCAAGATAAATACCCTATGATATGGGATCTACCGATAATAAAATATTTAGGAGTCTCACTTAGAAGCTCGAACACCTCTCTAATTATAGATAACTACCTACCTATAAGAAAACAGATGAAGATGGATGTAGACAGATGGTCTCTTTTGCCATTATCTATGCATGAGAGAATGCAGGCAGTAAAGATGAACCTCCTACCCCATTTCTTATATATATATTTCAAGGGGTCACTGCTGGCCCTCCCACACAATGGTGGTCCAGCATGCAGGGAATTCTTAATAACTTTATCTGGGTGGGAAAAAAAACTAGAGTTAGTAGGCAAATACTAGAAGTGAGGAAACCATGGGAGGGCTGGGCAATACCTAACCTAAGGGAATACTGGCTAGCAGCTCAAGTCAAGTGGGCCCTTCTATGGGGGACAGATAATACTGAAGTATATTGGAGAGAGATGGAAATAACACAGCCAGGGGGATCAGAGGGTAGCCTGTGATGTTGGCACCTGAACTAAGGCGCTGTCCGAAATGGTGACGCATTATTGGCGAAAGCCCGAATGGTGATGGGGAGGGTAGGGCAAATGGATGTGGTGGGGTGGGTGAATGCAGCAACAGGATGTTGCTATATGTACATGTGCACGGCGGGGAGCGAGCATGGGCTGGGAGGGCAGAGGGATGTAGGGATGGTGCTGCAGTGGGTTCCCGAGCTGTGCCGTGGCATCGAGGTTAGCCTGCGGTTGTGGTGGAGGAGGTACTGGTTTGGTCTGGGCGCTGGTGCAGTTTTATTCCCGACCAAAACAATTTTTTGCTTTTGCCCTCTGACATGCACCCCATGGAGTTGAGAATCCTTTAGTAGGGGGTTGCGGGGGTGTAGTGGGGCGCAGCTCCCCCCACAGAAAACAATAAACCTAAGTCCCTGGAACTGTTCTTCCATGCACCGAGGATGTCAGAGTGGCAAAAATGTTTTTACCGCTCTGACTTCGCAATAACACGGCACGCCGTTTGGCAGTCGCCGTTATCACATAGAACCGCTCAGATCTATTTAAGAGTTTATTCATGCATAGGACACTAAAAGAAGGGGAAGGTGCTTTGTTCTCTGGAACAATAATCTCTCTAAGAGCCTGGGAGAAATTCACCCAATATCCAAGAATAAAGAGGGAGGTTTGGAGACACTGTCATTTTTGGAACAATACAGACTTTCCACCAGGTCAATCAGGCCCCTGGTATAAAAGACAAGAACAAAAAGGTTTGAGGTCCCCTTCACAGGTACTAAAAGGAAACAGCATGTGCACATTTCAGGAGTGTCAAAAGAAGTTTGGATGGACAGCCTCAGAGAAGTTCAGATACCTCCAGATAAATAAATACATTCAGCAAAAGCTGAGAGCCGAAAGGTTAGAACAGATAACTTGGCCCAAACTACCCACCCTAGGAGATCTAGTGAATAAAACAACAGCAACAACCTTAGTATCTGACATATATAAAGCGATGCAACCCCACAAAGCCCAGAACATTAAAGGGCTCATTAATAAATGGGAAACAGAGGCGGACTGTAAACTCACTGACAAAGACTGGCAACAATTCTGGAAAGGGACATTTACAACCACAAGTGCTCCTAGGTGGCATGAATTTTTCTGGAGGGTACAAGTCCACTACTTTTTTAACCCCTCAACGGGTATCAAAATGGGATAAGACGAGATCAGCTAGCTGCTGGAGGAGGTATGGGGAGATGAGAGCAACCCATACACATATACTTTATACATGCCCAAAATTGAGTGGGTTCTTGAGATATATAGAAAATAGATTAACAGGCCTATTCCAAATAGAAGAAACATTAAAGATCTCCCACATACTTTGGGGGCTCCTTCCAAGGGGGTGAGAGGAAAAAGTACAATTTACCTCTGGAATATTTGTGTAGCAGCATTAGGGAAAGTAATCACCAGAAAATGGTTAAAAGAGGAAATCCCCACAGCAATAGAATGGGAGGGGATCATAACAGAGATATAAGCTATGAAAAAATTAACATATCAAATACAAGATAGGATTCAGCCGGCCTGGTGGCGCTGAGGGTTGAGGCGCTGGATGCCACACCTCACGCCACGCCGGCAACCTGGGTTCGGGAATGAGCCTGGGCCACTGGGGGTCAGCCATGGGGGGGAGATCGAGTGTCTGGAGGACTGCTCTCTCTTCCCACGGAGGGTAGGGGAGAAGCGATCGCTCCTGGAGCAGCCTCTGAGTGGCAATCAGGCGCCTTGTAACCTTGCTTGCAGATGCAGGGTGGCGTTGCAGCATAACGTTGCCTTGCCATGCCACACTCCATGGGGGAAGGACCTACAAAATAAGAACAAACCCCCACTCCTGGGGACAGATGAAGGCACCTCAGCCTTCTCAGCCCACACTCCCAATCCCGGACTGACCTCTTCTCCACGGGTCTGCACGTGTGCCCGGCACTTTTTTTTTTTTTTTCAGTTGTTTAACCAGGAGTAGCACACTAAGCTGAAAGCTTTTTTACAGGAGCGACCTGGGAGCACAGGGAAGTTAAGTGACTCGCTCAGAGTCACACAGTATGCAAGTGGAAGCTGTGGGATTCAAACCGAGGTCTGGTCTGCTGGATGTCACCAGATTTGAGGCTCAGAGCCTTAAACCACTGCACTATACTGCCTCCCCAAACTTTGCCCTTAGATAGAGCACCCTGGGTGGATAGGATGGCCCTACCTCAGGAGGGTTCAGACCCAGAGGTGGTGCTGGGGCACACGAGAGGAGGGGTGTAGAAGTCATGGGGGGAGGTAGAGGCTGGGAGTCCCTGAGGATGCCGGAAGGAGTTCTCCAGGCAAGTGGAGATAAAATAAAAAATACAAGATAGGATTCCTAGATTTACAGAAAACTGGTCCAGATGGATACTGAAGTATGGTTTAAAAGAAAGGAGAAGCAGAGAACAAGAGTTGGATGGAGCAAAAGGGAGTGAATAAATCACCTTAGTATGCCTAGGGTGTACATGGGAAAATATGTGGGATCTTTTTGGAATGTATATATAGGAGGTGTTGCTTGATGCCGGAACTATACAATATTTGGCAGAAATATGAATTGTAATGAGAAGGTAAACATATGGAAGTAGATAAATTTAAAGTAAATGGGTACTCCTTTGTCTAGTTGTTTCCCCTGTTTGTTATCCCTATGTGTTTTTTATATATATAAAAAAAATGAGAGAGAGAGAGAGAGAAAAAAATTGATGACAATCATGTGTGATGTATAATGTCCTTTGAATTTTAATAAAGAAAATATAAAAAAAACAAACTCATACCTTTGTTGAAAGTCTCTGAATTCAATACAGGCAAATTGAGGGCTGGTATTGGTTACAGGTATTTCTGGAATACCATGTCTCGCATATTGTGATTTAATATGGTTAATCACCGTTTCGCTTATTGTATTTTGCAACTTGGATATCTCAACGTATTTGGAGTAGTAATCAACCATTGCCAGATAATTTTCCCTTTCAAATTCAAAAAGGTCAGCCCCAACCTTTTGCCATGGTCTGTCTGGTATCTCATGTGGCTGCATTAGTTCTCGAGCTTGTGCTTTCCTGAATTGATGGCAAATGCCACACTTGGCCACCGAGTCACCAATCTGACTGTTCATCCCTAGCCAGAATAAAATATCTCTGGCCCTGTGTTTGCATATTTCAATGACCAAGTGGCTGCTGTGTAATCTGGTTAACATGTCTGATCTCAGTGACGTGGGGACTATCAGTCTCTTCCCCTTCAGCAAAAGTTCATTTTCTATCAAGATTTCATCGCTGAACTGTCAGTACTGCCTTATCTCGGGGTGCACTGATGTTTTTTCCAGGGTCACCCATTTAAAACAGTGGGTGGGATATTGAAAGGGTTGCGCAATGCTGTCTGATTCTTGTATGTGCAAGTCGGAATGCGCCATTCTCGCGATATTCAGCAGGAGGCAATTGTGCCACTGAAAACATGCTGAGCAACAGCGCAATGCTAATGAAGGCATGCGCAACTGAAGGGAGTGGAACCATGCATAAAGTGCGCAATGCGATATTCAAAGACTTGCGCAATGCGCAACTGTGGACCAGGCGGAAGTTGCGCCATAGCAGAAATGAGCCAAAAATAAAAAGGAGCAAGGAAGAGGCGCAAGAACGCTACAGGGAAGCCACATGAGGCAGGGAGACAGACAAGGCCAGAGGGAGAAAGAGTGCAGGCCAGGGAGAGCAGAGGACAGAATACGGGCAAGGGAAGGTGTGTGGGGCCACAGAGTGCAGAGGCCAGTAGGTGTACCCAGTGCAGTGGAGGTAGCAGTCAGGACAGCGGGGAACAGAACCACAACAGCTGGGGGGACACAAGCCAGGGACATGGACAGTGCCAGCTTCACATGGGAAGCTGTAATGAGGGGTGAAGGCATGCTGCAGGGGCGTGGCCGTGGAAGGGCCTGTCGGCGGTACGCCCCCAACAGGCAGTACCGGGCCAGCACCAGCTTTGAGCTCTACTCAGATGTCAAGATTGTGGGCCGGTACCGCCTGAACAGGGCAATACTGAGGCGGCTCTGTGAGCTGTGCAGTGATGTGATGCAGGCACCCTCATGACGGAGTCATGCTCTGTCAGTGGAGACAAAGGTAACAGCCTGCATGTGCTTGCTCACCACGGGTACCTTCCAGAGACCAACAGGGGACACCACAGGCATAACACAGTCGGCCACATCATGCATCCTCACCCAATTCCTCAGCGCACTGCTGCCACATGCTGCAGAGTACATCCATTTCCCCAGCACTGCGGCGGAGCGCACAGCAAACATACAGGAGTTCCACAGGGTAGCACGTATGCCTGGCGTGCTAGGGGCGATAGACTGCACCCATGTGGCCATTCGCATGCCACCTGGCCCCGATGGGGCCACCTATATGAATCGGAAGGGTTATGCCAGTGTCAACTGCCAGGTGGTGTGTGATGCCAGTGGGCGCATCATCAATGTCTGTGCCACGCACCCTGGGGGAGCACACGATTCATTTATATGGTACCAGTCGGCACTGTGCCATCAATTCGAGAGTGGGGACATCCCCACAGGACATCTAGTGGGTGAGTATGCATGTAGGACTGACAAATCGGGGGCAAGGGTGGGTAAGCCACAGGTGCCATGGGTGTGGCACACAGGGTTAGGGGCATTATAAGCCTGAACAAGATACTAACCTCCACTATCTCCACACAGGTGACAGTGGATACCCACTCCGTTCCTGGCTGCTCACACCCTACCGGCCGCCCACGACCCCATCGCAGCAATGCTTCAATGAGGCACATGCCGCCACATGCAACATCATTGAGCGGGTGTTTGGGATACTGAAGGCGCGCTTCCGTTGCCTAGACACCTCCAGCAGTGCCTTACAGTATAGCCCCTCAAAGGCCTGTGGGATATTCCTGGCCTGTTGTATCCTGCACAACATGGCCAAAGACTGTGGGATAGCCATAGAGGTTGAAGAGGGGGACAGCGATGGGGACGACGGTGACGCCGGTGATTATGGGGATGGGAAGCCCCCCCTTGGACGACGTGACCCCCGACTGATCCGGCTGGCCCAGCTGCACCAGGACACCATCACAGAAGAGCACTTCACCCAGCACAGGTAAGTCATGGGGCCATGTGCAACCAACAGTGGCTAGGGCACAACCCACATACACACAGGGAAACACACCAGGGGTGCATGACGGCAAGGGAAGTGGCAGGGCACAGAAGCACACACATACAACCAGGAGGGGTGAACAGTAACACGCCACATGGACGGACACACACACACACACACACACACACACACACAATAGGCACAAAGTGCACAGGGGTCAGCTGCACAACAGAGCCGGAACACAGACACTAAAAACACACATGTCCACAGGCCACCATGTCCACTGACTGTCCATGTACATGTGTCAGATGCTGGGCACCTTTGCACTTTGGTGTACAGCGTAATGCAGGCATCATCATGCACACGCACCTGTGGACAGCAGTCTGGAGGGTGTGCAGGTGGTCTGTGTGTCTGCGTGTAGGGCTGGGCACCCACCGGTGCACTGCCCACCGAAACACACATTGCACACAGGGCAGCACCAGACAGGGCCCACACTGGGAGACAGCTCAGTCTTGCGGCACAGTGCCACGGCCACCTCGGATGCGTGGGCGGCCCCGCTGAGACCCAGCAGCACTGGCAGACTGAGCACAGGCCTCATGGGGTGGCACCGATGGACCACCAGGGGTTCCACTGCACGAACGCGACCTTGCCCACACGGGGGTCTGCAGCACACCGAACATACCTGCACCAGGGGTGCTCAGGATGCCCACAGCTGAACCCGGCATCGACAGGGTGGGTGTCGCACGACGCCGGGAATGGGGAGTGGATAGCATACTGCGCGGTGTGAGCGGCACAGGGGCTCCTGACTGTGTGCCCAATGTGGCCACGACAGCAACCAATGCCTGTGTCTGCCTGTCAATGGCGGCGGTCACATCCATCCGCAAATGGTCAATCCGTGACAGGATTCTCTCGTTGTCCCTGCTGTGCCACTCCAGAGCCACACACAGTGCCTCCACGGACATTGCAACCCACATCTGCTGCTGTACTGATGCCTACAGCAGGCGGGTGTGCTCGTCAAAGGGGTAGTCTGCCACATCGGCAACCCGTCCCTCAGGGTATGGAAGGGCCTGATGTTCAGCACCCGCTCACCAGGACCAGGTATGGGCAAGTTCACAGGCAGTGCACATACGCCACCGCTGAACCCTGTACCCCCATTCCCGGTGGGTGACTGCTGCTGCTGCCCCTCTGCCTGCTGTGCCCAAGGGATCAGTTGTTCCACTGCTGTGGCCGCAACAGTGCCAGTGACCTGTACAGCCACCAGTGCTGCCCCACCGGTGCTGACAGGCACAGCCTGGGACTGTGCTGATGTGCTGGCACACACGTCGGAACCAGCTAGGTCCATGGGCGTGAGCTGTCCTGCTGTGTGTCCATTCTGTGACACACACATGTAAATGCCCATAGTGGTTGTTGCATCATCAATGGTGCAGGTCTGTGCCACAGCCACAGCCACAGCATGCTGGCATGCTTGCAAGCCAGACCGCTGAGACACAGGAAGGGCACCCCCCACACCTGTCTCACCGACATCAGTGATGGCAGCCAGGCGTACACACTGGTGCAATGCACGCAGGCTACCTGCGGAGGTGGATGGTCCCTCCTCCAACTCCGGATGGCTGTCCGCAGTGGATAGGCCCTCCACCACCGACCCCTGCAGACGCACAGGATCTGTGACAGAAAGTGAGAACACGTTAGTGCATGTGATCTACCTCCCCCCCCCGACCATGACATATCATGCAGTGATGGGCTACCACCTGTCTGGAAGCCACCTCCAGGAACGCCCTCAATGGCACTGCACTCTGCAGGAGTCAGCCGCACCACCTCCGGCTGGCCCCCACCTGTTGCAGCACGTGCCACCCTGATGGCTGCCACCTTCTCCTTCACCCTCCTCCTGTCGGTCCCCATCTTCTTTTTACACTCCTGCACAGAGCGCTGGTGGCTGCCATGCAGGTTGACGGCACGTGCAACCCCCTCCCATGCAGCAGCATGGGCCTGAGGGGTGCCCCGCCGTCCACTGAGAACTGGCTCTTCATCCAGGTAGGCCTCAAAGAGTGCCTCTGTCTCAGCTTTTGTAAAATTGGGCCTCCTCTTCCGCCCACCATCATCCTCGTCACCCATTCCTCGCTCGGTCATATCACAGCCTGTATGGGTGAGAGTGGTCACCTGTGACTGTGCAGTACACAGCAATTCCCTAAGACCATAGTCCAGAACATCACACAGCATGCAACTCACCTATCAACTGCAGTAACCGAATATGGCCACTGCAGAACAGCGTCGCATTTTTATAGCACAATCCATGCAAATTAGGTGTGGCGCAACTTTAATGAGATGCAAATCGCGTTGCTGCATCATTGAATGGCTAATCGGATGATTTGCATATGACGGCTGAATATCGCGCTGTTGCGCTTTGCGCAATTGTGTTGTACGTGCTGAGCCAATGGCGCAGTTCCATGACTGTGTAGTACACCGCACTGCGCATGCCCAGGTAGCTTACGCAGGCATCTGCCGCACTGATGACGTGCTGCGCACGGTAGGCAATTCAGGGCATGGCCACTATTGTGCCAGTGGTGCTACAGCAAGGGTCACTACATGGCGCTGTGACACAACTGCGCAATAGTCCACTGTGGCAATGGCACACAAGCGACCAATCGCGCTGGACGCATAGACGTCCTATGGCGCTGTGCGTGTTCAGGCGCCAGAGACCCATGACCCTGTGCCCGACCTTTGCCCCCTTGGCACTGTATGTATGGCATGTCTGCAGCTCTATCGCACTGTTCGGTGACAGCGCGATAGGGAATGGCGGCGGTGTACCGACAGTGCGATAGGGAATAGTGGCATTGTATTGTGCAGCAATTCCACGTGGGGTTGCCGCGCTGCAGAGTGCCATATTGCCTACTATAGATCTAGAGATGGCACGCAGAAGAGCCCCCCAGTGGAGTGCCCTCGAGCTGGCCAACCTGGTGGCCATTGTGGAGCCTCACTATGGCCCACTGTATGGGGAGGTTCCCCTAGAAAGAGCCAGGACCCAGGTGTGGCAACAGGTGGCCACTGACCTGGAGGCGGCCACTGGCCAACGGAGGACCCCGGAACAGTGCAGACACCACTATGGGGACCTGAGGAGGAGGGAGCCGGTGCTACTGGCACGTCTGCGGTCGTGTGCCAGGAGAGGCGTGGTGCCTCGACCAGGTGGGTGATCCGTCTACGCACCTGTATGGTCCATATGGGTAACACTGTTTATTGTGTCCAGCACATGGGGGAGGGTTGGTCTAGGGTTGGCTGTGGTGGTGTTTACAGGGTATATGATGTATGGGTCTGGCTGGGTGGGTGGGCACACTCATTGGGGCAGGGGGAATGTGCTTTGGGATTGTACTGATGTGTTTCTCACCTTTTGTTTCCCACAGGCATGGCAGAGCAGAGGAGGGCCATGGCTGAACAGCAGAGGGTGGTGCCAGCAGTGCCCGAGCATGGTGGTGGAGAACCACAACACCAGCAGCAGCCCGATGAGGGTGAGTGCCATGACAATTTGATTGCTATTGCATGCTGTGGGACAGGGTGGGGGGCAGGGCATGGCCACCATCCATGGACACCACTGCCATGCACGCGACATGTGACAGTCAGCACTGTCCAGTGGTACTGCATGTCTGGGAGTGCGTCAATGGTGGTCCATGCATGCACTGGGCACATGGCTGTGGCACTGCCTGCCCACCACGTAGCAACATTACTGTACGGCCTTGGTTGTGCTGTGCTGGACATGGGCGGTGTGTGTGTGCAGTGGTACACATGGCTGTTGCTGCCTGGTTGGGCATGTCTTGTGCACACGGTCACTGTGGGTGGCTGCAGTCCATCACAGGAGTGGGGCACTTGGCAGTATGCCATGCATGATGGGTGGGCTTCAGGGATATGGACAGTCACACCCATTGACTCTGATCCCTTGTCCTAGGTGTCCGGATACTACGACAGGTAGAGAGGTCCATGCAGCAGCTGTTGCAGGTAGCAATGGACTCACTCATTATCCTGTAGGACCTACAGCAGCGTGGGGTGCGAAGGAGAAGGAGGCCCTGGGACCAGCACCAGGCAGCAGGGGAGCAGGCTGGAAGACAGTAGCTGCCCATCACCTCCCCCCTTTAACTATCCCTCACATCCCGCCTTCCCTCTCCCAGTTGTTCACCCCTGCCCCTTACTCACCCCTACCTTGTACCCGTACCCCCACCCCTGTTTTGTACATATGTATATAGTTCTTGTTGTTGTTATTCTTATTGTTGTTCTTTTTGTAATACAGTTGCTTTGATATGAATACTGTGGTGGTCTCTGATTTGCAGCTGGCTATAGGTGCTCAGTTGCAGTGGTGTGCATGGCATCTGGGGTGGTATAGTCATGGGTATGTGTGTGTGTGTGCGTGGGGAGGAGTCTCTGGTGTGGGAGTGTCTTTCAGTCGGTGTCTGTGGTGTGTGTTGTTCACTGTGCATTGCATTGCTGTGTGCAGTGTTCCATGGTGCCTGCTCTGTGTCCATTGTGCCCCTGTCAAGCTGTCCTTGGCCTGTGCAGCTGACACCCTTGCATGTCTGTGGCCTGCCAGGTCTGCTGCCTTGTCAGTGGGTGCTGTCCCTGCAGGTCATCCACTGTGACCGTCACGATGCTGGGTTGCCACCTGTCACCGGAGGGGTGCATATTTGCCCCGGGTGACACTGTGGCCTCCACAGTTGCTGTCCCACCTCCATGCTGTATCTTGTGTGTGTTGCAGGGGCAGTGCAGCACTGTCTGTGACTTGTGCTCCAGGTGTATGCTGGTGGCGTACAGGGCCACAGTACATGCACAGGGTGGGTGTCACCCCTGTGCCATGGTGGACTGCAGGCTGTGTGGGCACAGTTTACCTGTGCCCTCACTGGGGTCTGGGTTGCCACACTACTGCGTCCCTGTGTTGGTGTCTCTGAGGGTATGGGTGTTTGTTTGCCCCTGCACTGTGTTGCATCCGGTGTGCTGCATGCTTCCACACACCACTGTGGGTATCTGTGCTGGCTGCTGTGGCTCATGGTGGGTCACGCTGTGACACCTGTCTACTGTGCAGGGTGCTGTATCAATGGCAGTGGTGTCAGGGGCACACCCTTTCCCATGTGGGGTACCACTTGTGGTGACACATGTTCGGTCTCTCAGCTGTGCCTCGGGGGGTTGTGCATGTTGGCACTGTGTCTGCCATTGTTGCATTGCCGTGTGCTGCCACCCACCGCTGGGTGCTCATGGTGGGTCTGGCTTGTATGGTTCTGTGGTACACGAGGCTGCAGTGTTACAGGGGAGGTGGGATGCATGGGGATTCCTGCAGTGATGGTCACTGCTCATGGGGGGTGTCTTGGGGTAACAGTGCAGGGTGTGCTGTGCACGGGGGGGGGCTGCTGTACACTGGGGTGGTCCGCTCCCCTTGTGTGGCAGTCTAAGCTTGCCAGTGGGTGTGCTGGGGCAACATGGCCCGGCTGTGCTTTGTTTGCTTGTCCCCATGGGCCGGTGGATATTCCGTCCCTCCCCCAGTTGTGCTGTGCTTGGGGTGTGGGGGTGCATTGTCAGGTCTGCAGTGTGTTCCTGTGCCCATCTGTGGCATGGGTGGTGGGCCCCTGCCTACCTCCCTGGTTGTGCAGTTCCATTGCTCTGCTGCTGGGGGGCTCCCTGCTTGTGCTATGGAACCTCTGGACTGCTCAGCTGGGCTGCCCTTGTTGCGCTATAGCGCATCGTATCTGCTCAGCTTCCCCTTCCTGGTTGCACTATGGCGCAGGTTGTGTGATATTCAGACGTTAGCTGGTTGCGCAATTTGGCTTGCTCCATGTTTGAATATCATGTCTATTGTGCATGTGCGCAATGGACTTGTGCTTGCTCCTGCTATTGCGCACATTTTGGGCGCAGTTTGAATATCCAGCCCAGTGTCTCTAAACTTGACTAGTGCTAAATCATGATCTGTCTCTCACTGAAACAATTTCAATTTTTCATCACTGATTGGCATATAGTGCACCGTGTAAACCTCATATTTGTTTGATTCAGTTTCTGGCACAGAATTTTCTCCCACGGTCCTACTCAGGGCATCTGCTATATGAAGTTCTTTACCTGCTTTGTACTGTACTCACAAATCATACCTTTGCAGTTTTAGCATCATGAGTTTAATTCTCGGTGGGGATGTGGCCAGTGTTTTTTTTTTTTAAAGGCTTTCTAGGGGCTTGTGGTCCAATTCAACAGGGACCCGGGGTCTGTCATAAATATACTGATGGAACTTTGAATAACCAAACACAATAGCTAACATTTCCTTCTCAATTTGTGCATAATTTCTCTCAGCTTTATTAAGTGATCTGGAAGCAAACGCAACAGGTCTGCCTTCCTACAGGCACCCAACCCTTCAGTAGATACATCAACAGATAATTCAACAGGTTTCCTTAGATCATAGTAGGCCAGCATGGGGGGGGGGTTAGTAACAACTGTTTTCAGTTCTTGAAATGCCTGTTGGTGGCACTCCTCCCAGTGCCATGCTTTTTCTTTCCTAGTAACTCTCTCAACAGCTTATTTACAGTTGATAGGTTTGGAATAAATTTTGCCAGGTAGTTTACCATGCCCATGAATCTCTGTAAGTCAGTCTTATTTTGGGGAACAGGTATCTGGGTAATTGCTTTTATCTTCTCGGGGTCTGCCAACAACCCATTGTTACTTAACTTGTGTCCAATATATTGGACCTCTGACATTTTGGTTTTGGATTTCCTTAGATTTAGAGACAAATTCTTATCTCTGGCTCTTTGTAGAACATTCCAAAACCTCTCATTGTGCTCTTGTACATTAGGTCCCCATATTAGGATGTCATCCATAATGACCTCTGTGCCCTCGAGCCCTTCAAAAATGTGTGAAATTTTCTTTTGGAAGACTTCTGGTGCTGAGCATATCCCAAAGGGGAGATGCTTAAACTTGTGCTTCCCAAAAGGTGTAGTAAACATCATTAGATCAGAGCTAGGCACATCCAGTTTAATCTGCCAGAAGGCATGCCTAGCATCTAATACTGCGAATACTCTGGCCTCTGCTAGCTTGGCTGCAAACTCTTCAACGGTTTTCATCAGGTAATGTTCCCTTTTAATTGCTCTATTAAGATCTCTGGGATCTATACAAATTCATACTTTGGTTTTTCTACAACCACCATTGAGCTGACCCAGCTCGTGGGTTTCTCCACCTTCAGTTTATCTTGTAATGCAAAAGGTATTTTCCTAGGTGGGTGGATCACAGGGCTGACTGTTTTACCTATTTTAATGTGGTAGTCACCTTCTAAGCATCCCAATTCCTCAAATACATCAGAAGATTCAGCTAGTATTCCTTCTATGGTTTCCCCTGCACTTCCATTTGCAGAATCTACTGAAAATAGCTTCTTTATAAGCTTCATTTCCAAACAAGTAGACAAGCCCAACATTGGGGTCACATTTGCATTAACCACTTGAAATGGCAGCAGGTAATACTTTTTCTCAAAACATGTTAGCAACATCACTTTGCCTTTTACATCCAGTTTATGCCCGGAATAGGAAACCAGTCTAGCTGATGACCTTTGAATAGCTTCTCCAGACGGTGTCTTGTACAACTGAAAAGGCATCACATTACACTGTGCTCCTGCGTCTAACTTGAATGTCACCATTTTCCCATTTATACTCAAATTTACTTTCCAATCAGTCTCTGGCTTATAGGTAGTCATAGTTTCAATGCTGAAAATACTTTCATTCTCCTGAGCATCTTCTCTAACAACATGGATCTCGCTGCGTTTGCCCACATGACATACTTTAGCAAAGTGATTTTTTCTGTGGCACAATCTATGAAACTGTCCCTATGCTGGGCATTTATTTATCTCATGCTCACAGCCACACTTTTCACATTTGACTTTATTTGCTCGAGGAGCATAACTCCCCTTGCTCACACACTGGCACTTGCTTTGACTCTTTCTCCCTGAACAACTGCTACTTGCACTACGCTTTCATCCTGAGCATTTCCACTTAAGTGTTTTATCTGCATTTCACTCAGTCAGCAGCCCTGCACATATCTATAGTGTAACCCCTAGGTAGCGCTACTCCTAGTGTTACACAGCTGCCTACTACCTACGAGCTAGGCTAAGGGGTTTGGGTTCGTTAGCTTATATCAAATCTAAAACAATGCCCAGTGCCTCCACTCAGAGTATACTTTAACATGGGCTAGCAGTTACCGAGTATAACCCCCGAGATGTTATACCACCCACAAATAGCATTTATCTCCCCCAGACACGACCCAATAGATATTTCCCCACATTTCAGACATTTTGCAATTAATGACTGTCTAATAATATGCTCACACACGATGATTTGCAAAAACAGTAATAACAAGGTTTATTTGGGGGACATAGGAGTTAGGATGGAGAAACAGGAGGAGTGGAAGTTATGTGGCTTTCTATTTACAAAATGTACACTAGTTTGTTGGTTTATGCTGCTGAACCCTCCAGCTGGGTGGCTACTAGATTAACAGAAATGGCAGTCACAATTTTCCAACCAGACTATACCCAGAGCCCTGGCTATCTAAACTGTGGACTAAATCAGATGTTACAAATACCATTATCCCCACCACTGGTACCAGTCCCAAGTACAGCGGAAACCCCACAATCTCACACTATACACTGGGTACACAGATACCAAAGTCCTGAATGTTGCCGGCCTGGTGGATGTTGCAGATGGTCGAGTTGGCTGGCTTTGATTTGAAAGAAAGGGGCTAACTTGGAAAATAAACAAACAACAATGGCTGTCGATTGTTTGTCAGAGGTGCAGGGGTTGCCCTGCTTTTGGCAGTGTAGTAGAGGTTGCCCTGCTTGTTGCAAAAGGGCAGGGATTGCCCTGCTTGTTGCAGAACTGAATATTCCAGAAAAGGCAACTGGTCCAGGTTACCTTAGCTAGATCTTGGATTTGCAAATCCTGAATATTCAGCAGATGTAAATTGTAGTCACATCCAGTACAGTCATATACCAATACTTCTCAAGCACGTCTGTGGTCTCAGACAACATTCAACAAAGTGGAAATATGTCATTTCCAGGTGTAAGGCTCAGTCACAACAAGCTCTCTTGGGTCTCATGTCCTTTGAAGTGGCAACACAACTATGGCTGGCAGCTCCAACAGGGCAATCTTGACCAAACAGAGGGTGCAGATAGATATCAGCACATTTATATGGTTTTGCCTAAGTGCACACTGTCTGGGCTCTCTTGGGTACCCCCAGCAACAGCAGCACTATGCAGAGCACAGTCTCAGAAACACACCTGAGCTGGGCCAGCTGGGCAGCAGGCAAGGTAAGAATGGAACAACTACTAGAGGTCACAGTCTCTTCAGGCAAAGTGGCCCAGACTAATTACTTTCACGGTCCCTCACACTAAGAAGATAGAGGGCATGTCAGCCCAGATTACTTCTTTCCTCTTTCTTGGCACAGAACAACTACAAGGGCTGGCAGGCCCATAGGTTAGCTTATAAGATGTTTTCCCTTGCACCGGGAGGTACAAGGATACTCACGCAGGTCCTCCACGCATACCTCTCTACCTCCAGATGACCAAATCAGGGACAGAGCCCCAGAAAATCAGGGACAGCCAACGAAAATCAGGGACACTTCATTAGCACAAAATCTGCATAGTCGCACCCCAAAGTGGGTTACATTTCACATGTTGCCAGCTGTTTAGAGTTGCTTCACATGAAGCATTTGGAAAGTATTGTTCTTTATTTCTTTGCCCAGATGTACTGTTAACTATATAGAACATTTAAGACCAGTGGCAACAATATTTATTACATAAGATGTTATTTTATTAACCAAGAAAAACTAAGGTGTAAAATTTAAAGTGCATTACAGACATTATTGCATAAAAATGTAACAGAAAATGACTGCACACCATCACCAAAAGCACCACATCACACAAATGTTATACTTCAGTCTCAGCTGTCTATGTGCCACTTCAGTGGCCATCAAGAGTCTGTTGCTGCTGCCTGTTTTGCAGGATGTTCTTTATTGTGTGCTGCAGTGGCCTTTCTTGCTGCCTCAGTTACTTCTTTTGGCTGCCACACAGCAAAACAGTCATTCTCTTCATTCATTTTTATAGCAAGCAGTGCATTTAATGTTTTCACATCCATAGATTGCTTCAACTCAGTTTTTACCTTCCGTACCATGCTGAAGGCTTGCTCTGGTTCACTGTTTGAATGTGGAATGCATAGAACAGTCAGCATTAGTTTGCGAATTTGCACTTCAACACTGGAAAGAATGGTAGACCAGTAGTTCAGGAAAGAGAGCACTGTATTGCTTGTGCTGTTTGAATTCTGCTGCCATTCAATCAGCTGGTATACTGAAAATTCACCCAGGAGCTGGCTGCGTTCTTGCCTGGAGTTGCAGAGTCCCAGGCGGGTACCAATGTCTGCAATAATTGTGGAAGATAGCTGCAGCTTGCATGCAGGATCTAACAAAGTGCCAGCATTCTTAAAGTAAATTTATCATTTGTTAAAATCACACTTTGGGCTTCATAGCCCACTACCCTGGGGCGGCAATAGCCCTGCTGTGTAAAATAATTTTTTTTTTACTCACGGGTGAAAGTTTGGGAAGGGATCACAGTTTGTGCAAACCGCGAGCTAACTGATCCCTTCCCCCTTCCTGGACTGCCTGCTCCGCCCGCATGCTCCCCTGTTTTGTGATGTGTTACCAGGGAAAGCGCAGGGACGTGCCCCATGCAAGCCTATGGGGCTTATTTTCAGAACCTTTTTTTAATACTTTAAACTACCTTTTGATAAAAAAGAAAGACACCGATCAACTAATAGGTTCCCTGATGTACCTATAAAAGGTTTTATCCCCCTTCTTAACCGAGTTGGCTATCTTTTCCTCAGTTTGGGCCTTTGCTATTCTGACTACCCTCCCTGCTTCCTTCTGCCTTAGCTGGTACAGTTCTCTGTCCTGTTCCTTCTGTGTTTCCTTATACTTCCTGAATGCTTTATTTTTCTCCCTAACCTTCACTGCCACCTCTTCTGAGAACCATAGTGTTTTTTTCTTTCATTTTGATTTATTTGCTTCATGCAAAGGCTTGTTGCCTCTGTGATGGCAGTTTTGATGTTTCCCCATTGTTACTCCACCTCTCCTTCTAGCCTGTTTGCTAGTGCTTTTCTAAGGCACTCTCCCATCTTGCCAAAGTCAGCCTTCCTGAAGTCCAGAACCCTCACTTTTGTATGGCTTGACTCTGTAGCTGAGTTTATCGTGAACCACACTGTTTGGTTGTCACTTGTTCCCAGATGGCTACCCACTTCTAGATCTGAGATCCTCTCACCGTCCCCATTTGAGAGTACGAGGTCTAAGATTGCTCCCTCATGAGTGGGTTCCAAAACTAGCTGTCTGAGGCATGCCACCTGAAGGGCATTGAGAATGGCCCTGCTTTTGGGTGTGGCTGCAGCAAAGGTGCTCCAGCTAACATCTGGCATATTCAGGTCCCCCATCAACAGTATCTCCCCTTTCTCTGCCATCCTAAAGATGCCTTCTATCATATCCTTGTCCATTCCCTCCCCCTGTCATGGGGGTCTGTATACAACCCCTGTGTGGATTGTGGTGCCATTTTCAGTCTCTAAGGTGACCCACAGTGCCTCCTCTCCTCCCTGTTTACTCTTTTGTTCAGTTGCTTTTATCCCTTCCCTTACATAGAGAGCTACTACTTCCTCTTCTCCCCTCCCTGTCTCTCCTGTAGGTTGTGTACCCTGGTATGTTAACATCCCAGTCATGGTTCTCTGTGTACCATGTTTCTGTGACTGCTACGATATCCAGGCATCCCTCTTCCATCAAGGCCACCAGTTCAGGGAGCTTGTTGCCCAGACTATGGGCATCGGTACTCACTGCCCTCCATTTCTTGATGGCCTTACCCCTTTTTTCCCCATCCCTGTCCTTATTGTGTTTGTCACTTTCTCCATTTACCCCTGCCCTTCTCCCTATTGACATCTCTAACTTGGTGTTTACCTCACTTACTACCCTGATCATTTTTGGGGGGCTAGGATTTCCGTGCTCCTTTCCAGTGCCTCCCCCCTTGGCTAGTTTAAATGCTCGCCAATGAAGCATTTAAACCTATCACCAAGGATCCTGGTTCCCCTCCTGGACATATGCAGGCCATCACGCCAGTATAGGCCTGCATCCCTCCAGGTGGACCCCAGTCCCCACTGAAGCCAAATCCCTGAGCTCTGCACCAGTTTTTCAACCACTGATTGAATTCCATGGTGTGGAGCACCCTAGCCTCACCCATGCCATAGATGGCCTTTGTAGATCATTGCGACTTCCATGGCCCACACTGAGGTAGGTGGCACAGACTTTGCAGAAGGCAAATCCTGGGCCATGCTTGCTCTCTATCATCCAGTCGAAGGACACTTTCCAGCTGCTTTTTTTCTTCTCTGGTGTTCCATCTGTGGAAAAAAAGACAAAGTGCTTAGTTTGTGTTCAGACAGAGAAACACACTTGACATATTCTTATTTGCAATCTAGAATGCTAATTGTTCCACAGACTACACCTCCCCCCCAAAAGTTTAACGTTATCTCCCTTGACCTTTCACTGCAGCTCAGTAAATCAGGACTCATACCAGCTGAAACAAAAGGCAAAACTTTTTCTGGTAGGATTCCATCTTATTTTACAACACTCACTGTATACTCTACAAGTTTTGTAATGCAGGACAAGTACCATGTTAAGCTATGCACTCGTTGGTGTACATTTCTTAAGTGCAGAGCATGTACCTGAGGGAGGGGTGAGCAACATATAAAGGAAATTGGCCAATATCATGTAAACTGCTTACTAGGTTTTGACCATTTCCTTCACAGGTTGTGGCCCCCTAGCAGTGTTCAGGAGTGGAATATATGGTTAAGGATAGAAAACTGTCAACTTACTCTTCTCAGTCACCACTGGATGTTTGCCTAGAAGAACTGGTTCTGGTGCTGCTACAGTTATCTCCTGGTTCTGGGACTGGGCCGTTGCCATCTTCAGTGAATCTTGGATTCTGCCTGCTCTGTGGAATCAAATGAGATGTATGGAAGAGAAAATTAATAAAGATGGCAGAAACATTAATATAGTAAATTTCAGCTCATTTGCAGTAGAAGCTGACTCTCACCTGTCCAATCCAACTCAAGTAAGGAGTCCCAGGATGGAGGAGTACTTCCTCACTTAGATACTGTTTCCAGAATCACTTAACGTCATCACATATGAGCCATCAGAAGGTTGGGTGCTAGTTACCTGTCCAATCCACTCAGCTTCCCCAGAATGACGGACAAGGGGTATGCACAGTATCCACAAACTGGATAGATTGCAAAATGTATGCGCATGTGTGTGTGTGTGTCACTTGTGTTTTTACAAGATACATCTGTAAATCCATGCATAAATAAAAACAATTTTCAACAAAATTTGCATGGCTTTTATTCATTTCTTTTCCCATTCAAAATCACCACAGAATAATAAACAAAAACTCACTGCATGAAACGAAGCTTCAAGCCAGGCCTTAGAATTCAGTTCAGGTTTGATACTATTCCATGTAGTGATGTAGTAGGCTGCAATTAGCACCTCACATGGCAGGCTTCTGAGTCAGTTGGACACTGTCATTTTCACCAACTGTGCTGTAACTACCTGATAACTTATAAGTTATCAGGTAGTTACAGCACAGTTTGTGAAAATAGTAATGTTCAGCTGACCCTGACTGCCATCATGTGAAGTGCTAATTGCAGCCTGCTAAATTATCAGCAGCTGCTAATGTACCTTGGCTAGACTTGATCACATTTTGTCACACATGTGTGACACCAATTACTTACTGGACCAACACCTCCCCCCCTTGCAATGCCCACCTGAGCCTCAGTGTCTAGAATTACTCATCTTATGGTCACATTGATGAAGGAAACAAAAGAAAAATGTATTTCCAGTTTTATACAGGGAGTGCATATACTACAGTGTTTATAATAACTTGAAACTTTCAAGTACCTCAAGGGAGTCAACAAGTCCAAGAGTGTAGCCTGTTTCAGAAAGATATGTGCAAGAGCAAGGTGGCACAATTTGTAGATAGAGGGGGGACAACTCCTGGTAATGTGAGGAAGTATATTTGTCACAGAGAGGGTGGGAAATGCATGAAACAGCCTTCCTGAGGAGGTTGTGGGGTCAAACACAGTGACGGAATTCAAGAATGCATAGGACAGTCATGGGGCAATTCTAGTGGAGGGTAGGATGTTGATTAACCTTTCGTCATCCCTGAAAGAGGGACCACTAGTCTTACTGGGCATACCCAGTCAACACAATTCAATAAATGATTCAGACAAATATCATTGGTCAGCTGGAAGATGATTTTAACCATGGAACCAATGTGACAAGCAAGTGCCGGCATCACAGTGGCAAGTCAGATGGGTATTATGTGGGCATGTAATATTCTGTAGAACCCGAACAATAGGCACTCAATGCTTTGATGTACTCAGGGAAATGCTACTAAATCAAGGCTCAGAATCCTAGCACTGACACAACCTACCCAACACCACATATGCTAGTCAACACTCGAAAATGGTTTGCACAGTACACTATTGGCTTTAATAAACCCCCCAAAAAAAAATCCTCCACATCTATCCATCATGGTCAACTGCCATCACAGGTTGTTTCTGGCTTGCTAAGTAGTCAAATAAAATTATATTAATAACATTAAAGCAGTGGTTGGGGCTTGAGGGGGCTGAGTGACTGTGGGAGAACTGAATAAGCTACAGCTCAGTGACCCAACCCCTTACATAGAAACATAGACTTTGACAGCAGATAAGCACCGCTTGGCCCACCTAGTCTGCCCATTTCCCTACCTAGAGGATAAGCTGCAGATCCTATTTAACCAACAGCCTATTTCTTCCTACCCCCCACAAAAATTGCCTAATGTCTGTCCCATGCATTCTTGAATTCTCCCACAGTTTTAGACCCCACAACCTCCTCAGGAAGGTTGTTCCATGCGTCCACCACCCTCTCTGTGAAAAAATACTTCCTCACATTGCCCCTGAACTGTCCCCCCTCTGTCTTTCAAATTGTGTCCCCTTGTTCTTGCACATCTCTTTTTCTGAAAGATGCTACCCTCTTGAACTTTGTTGATTCCACTGAGGTACTTAAACATTTCTATCATGTCCCCCCTCTCCCTCCTTTCCTCAAGGGCATACATATTAAGCTCCTTTAGTCTCTCCTCGTATGGCTTCTCTTGCAGACCCTGCACCATTTTAGTTGCCCTCTTCTGAACTGCCTCCATCCTGTCTATGTCCTTGCGGAGGTGGGGTCTCCAGAACTGGACGCAGTACTCCAGATGGGGTCTCACCAACTGTCTGTACAGGGGGATAACAACTTCCTGTGTTCTGCTGGTGATACCTCTCCCTATACATCCCAGTATCCCCCCAGCCCTCCCTACCACCTTCTCGCATTGCTTGCCAACCTTAAGGTCATCTGATATGATTACCCCTAGGTCTCTTTCCATTTTTGTTGTTGTTACAACCTCCCCCCATTGTATAATCTTCCCTGGGTTTTGTTTCCCAGGTGCATTACTTTGCACTTCTTTGCATTGAATCCAAGCTGCCATACTTCTGACCATTCCTCCAACCTTGCCAAGTCCCTTCTCATCCTTTCCACGCCTCCTTGTGTATCAGCCCTGTTGTAGATCTTTGTGTCATCTGCAAAGAGGCATACTTTTCCTTCCAGTCCCTCTGCAATGTCACTTATAAAGACATTAAAAAGGACTGGACCCAGTACTGAACCCTGCGGTACCCCACTAGTAACCCCTCTTTCTTCAGCGTGGACTCAATTAACAATTACCTTCTGTGTCCTGTTGTTCAGCCAAATGTTTTACCCAGGCTATCACCTTGGGACCCACTCCCAGGCTGGTTAATTTGACTACTAATCTTTTGTGTGGGACTGTGTCAAATGCCTTGCTAAAGTCTAGGTAGGCCATGTCCACATCCCCTCCCTGGTCTATTACTTTGGTCACCCAGTCAAAGAAATCAATTAGATTTGTCTGACATGACCTTCCCGCTGTGAACTCATGCTGCCTTGGGTCCTGTGCCCTACTGGGCTCTAGGTACTCAACAATTCTTTGCTTCAGAAGTGATTCCATCACTTTCCCTACCACAGAGGTCAAACTGACAGGTCTGTAGTTTCCTGCCTCTGTCTTGGTCCCACTTTTGTGAAGGGGAAACATATCCGCCTTCTTCCAGTCCTCAGGTACCACACCATCCTCCCATGATTTGTTAAAAAGCATAGTCAGTGATGTCACTAGTTCTTTGCTTAATTCTTTTAGAATTCTGGGGTGGATTCCAGCTGGCCCCATTGCTTTGTCCACCTTCAGTTTTAGGAGTTCTTTCAGAACCCTTTCTTCTGTGAAAGGACTGGGATCAGCCCCCCTCTCCAGAGTGCTTCTGCTAATTGGATTAGGCACCTCCCCCCGTTCCTCTTTTGTTAATACTGAACAGAAGTATTCATTCAGCATCCCTGCTTTATCACTGTCACTCTCTGCCCACCCACCATCCATTCTATTCTGTCTCACTATCCCTCCCTTTGTCTTTCTATGCTCCCTGTTATACCTATAAGAGGTTTTATTCCCCTTCTTAACCGAGTTAGCTATCTTTTCCTCAGTTTGTGCCTTTGCTATTCTGACTACCCTCCTGGCTTCCTTCTGCCTTAACTGGTACAGTTCTCTGTCCTGCTCCTTCTGTGTTTCCTTATACTTCCTAAATGCTATCTTTTTCTCTCTAACCTTCACCGCCACCTCTTTTGAGAACCATAGTGGCTTTTTCTTTCATTTTGATTTGTTTATTTGCTTCACACAAAGGCTTGTTGCCTCTGTGATGGCAGTTTTGATATTTGCCCATTGTTGCTCCACCCCTCCTTCTAGCCTGTTTGCTAGTGCTTTTCTAAGGCACTCTCCCATCTTGCTAAAGTCAGCCCTCCTGAAGTCCAGAACCCTCACTTTTGTATGGCTTGACTCTGTAGCAGAGTTTATCGTGAACCACACTGTTTGGTGGTCACTTGTTCCCAAATGGCTACCCACTTCTAGATTTGAGATCCTCTCACTGTCCCCATTTGAGAGTACAAGGTCTAAGATTGCTCCCTCACGAGTGGGTTCCAAAACTAGCTGTTTGAGGCATGCCACCTGAAGGGCATCAAGAATGGCCCTGCTTTTGGATGTGGCTGCTGTAAAGGTGCTCCAGTTAACATCTGGCATGTTAAGGTCCCCCATCAACAGTATCTCCCCTTTCTCTGCCATCCTAAGTATGCCTTCTATCATATCCTTGTCCATTCCCTCCCCCTGACATGGGGGTCTATATACAACCCTGTGTGGATTGTGGTGCCATTTCCAGTCTCTAAGGTGACCCACAGTGCCTCCTCTCCTCCCTGTTTACTCTTTTGTTCAGTTGCTTTTATCCCTTCCCTTACATGAGAGCTACCCCCTTCTGCCCTCCCTGTCTCTCCTGTGGGTTGTGTACCCTGGTATGTTAACATCCCAGTCATGGTTCTCTGTGTACCATGTTTCTGTGACTGCTACAATATCTAGGCATCCCTCTTCCATCAAGGCCACCAGTTCAGGGAGCTTGTTGCCCAGACTACGGGCATTGGTACTCATTACCCTCCATTTCTTGATGGCCTTACCCGGTTTTGCCCCATCCCTGTCCTTATTGCATTTATCACTTTCTCCATTTACCCCTGCACACTCCCTTAAGTGCTTTAATGTTAATTTTTTTTTTTTATTTCCCTGTCCCCAGCCATGTAGTATCCTGACAATCAGACTCCTGTAGAGTAGTATGGATAGGGTTAAAGAATTAGACATATTAAAAAAGACAGAAAGGGAAATAGACAATTTGGCCACCAGGAACTAGAAGCCAAACTGTAGTCTGCAAGGTCTGCATATTACTTCTTCATCAGCCTGAAGCCTAGTTTTGCATGTTGTTTTATCCATTTAGTCATTCACTTCTCTGGCAGTCTGTTTTCTGCCCATCAACCAGTTTGCCACCCAGTTGACCAACTTCTGACCCACCCCAAGCCTACCCAGCTTATTAATCAATCTTCTATGTGGAACAGTATCGAAAGCTTTGCTGAAGTCAAGGTAGGCAACATCAATTGTTCCCCCTTGGTCCACCACTCTGGTTACCAGTCAAAGAAATCTATGAGATTAGTTTGACAGGACCTTCCTGTTGTAAACCCATGCTGTCTTGGATCCTGTGCTCCCATGGATACCAGGTGTTGCACTTTCCTTTCCTTAAGGACTGCCTCCATAATCTTGCCCACTACTGAGGAAAGACTGACTGGTCTGTAGTTCGCTGCCTCCTCCCTGCTACCACTCTTGTGGCATGGGATCACATGAGCCCTTCTCCAGTCTTCTGGGACCTCTCCTGTGCTCAGAGAATTCACTAAACAGTTCTGATAAATGCTCTGCTAGTTCCACGCTTAGCTCCTTTAGTACCCTGGGGATGCATGCCATCAGGTCCCATTGCCTTGTCCACCCTGAGCTTATCGAGCTCTTGTAGGACCCTTTCTTTTGTGAAGGGACTAGTGCACACCTCCCTCACCCTGTGTCCATGGTGCTGAGCTGTGGGCCCTGTTCTACCTTCTCCTCAGTAAATACTGAGCAGAAGTATCTATTTAGGATAGATGCTTTTACATGGTCCTCCTCCTTATACGTCCCCTTATCTCCTTTGAGCCCTCTGTGCAGACAGTTAGTAAGACCCCATCTGGAGTACTGCATTCTGGAGACCCCACCTCCACAAAGACAGACAGGGTGGAGGTTATCCACAGGAGGGCAACCAAAATGGTGCAGGGTCTGCACCAGAAGACATGTGAAGAGAGGCTAAAAGAGTTTAATATGTATACCCTTGAGGACAGGAGGAGAGGGAGAGGGGGAACATGATAGAAAATGTCAAGTACCTCAAGGGAATCAGCAAAGTCCAAGAGGGTGGCATCTTCCAGAAAAAGAGATGTGCAAGAACAAGGGGGTAAAATTTGAAGATAGCAGGGGGATGGCTCAGAGGTAATGTGAGGAAGTATTTTTTCACAGAGAGGGTTGTGGATGCATGGAACAGCCTTCTTGAGGAGGTCATGGAATGAAAAACAGTGGGGGAATTCAACAATGCATGGGACAGATATAAGGCAATTATAGTGGGAGGGTAGAAGAAAGTAGGCTGTTGGTTAACTAGGAACTGCAGCTTTTCCATTAGGTAGGGAAATGAGCAGACTGAAGGAGTAACTTTTAAGTCATGCATTCAGAACTGCAGCTGCTGCTTATAGAAAGAGTCTGCATAGTTTACACAAGACATTCTGTAACACAAACTTATCTTTATGTTGCAGTGATTGATTAGAATGCATAACATAACTTAAATTTTCTGCTGCTAAAACTTAAGGTTCTGTGTGTATGCTATTTGCTGGTAGACTGTGTGATAGAAACTAGACACAGAACCTTCAGTTTTAGCAGCTGAATCAATCATTACAATGCAATAATCAGACATCAGGCAAAGAAGCAGGTCAAATTCCACTCACTGTACAGGAAACATGAAGAGGCATCTTAGTCACTCTCAGCAGGTGCCTTGCCATTTTCTGTTTACTGTATTGCCTGCCAGTCAGTCTGATTCTGCCCACCACACATTAACAAAAATGGGTACACTGGCTCAGCAGGACTCCCATTTTCTCTCTGTTGGTATGTTATGGTGATTGATCAGCATTGTAGTGATTTAGAATGCATAACATGATTCAGCTGTTAAAACTAAGCTATCGGCTGTCAGGCTCTCTCTCTGATAGCAAATAGCATACACAGACACACACGACCTTAAGTTTTAGCAGCTACATTTTGAAGTTATGCATTCTAAATCGCTACTATAACATAATGAGGAGGCGTACATGCTGATGATGGCACCCCACCCCACCAGTCTGTCTGTGTCTGACTAGTCCACTGACTGCCAGCCACACATAATGCACTCACCTAGTCACTTGTCTATCAAAGGACAACAACATTAATCATCATTCTCTTCTCTCACCTTAGCTTGGAGTCTAGACTGAGCAAAATGTAATCCAAAAGTTGTCTAAATATCAGTTTTACCCAATTCAAATCTAAGAAGTACAGCTGGAATTTATAATAGGGAAGCAAACAGTGAACAATATAATCTTGAAAATGAATTTTATAATAATGACAATTACTTCAAATCACGGACTCCGATTGCTGAGACTATGGAACTTACTATCATATCCCTATATTTCCTATTAAATGAGAAGATACCAAAGAGTGTGGAATGCAACTTAGTATTACCAATTCACACCATAAGGGCATTGATTTATATACCATATTTCTCAAGGTGTTCCTATTTCATCTTTCATGCACCTTTAACTTCGAGTAACACATAATTATTTATGAAAGGCAAAAGACAATCATTATAAAAAGCAACACATCTTATTGATCGTAGCTGTTGTTTAAAAGGTCACTCGCACATCATCCCCCCCACTCAGCGGCAGTCATGACCAGTGGCAGCAGCATTTCACTTGATGAAACTTGGGACACAGAGTCAGACGTTAGTGACTCCAGCTGCTATGTTCAAAACACAGATGATTCTACAGGTCAGAGGACTGAACTTGCTGGGAAATTGAGGGTACTGTTAAAACCATTCTGGGTGATGAAAACGTTACCGTTTTTGTGTTTCTGTACAGTCATGTTTATTCTACCATCAGATACTAAAAAACATTCATATGCTGTAGGAGCTCTACTTTCCCAGAATGATACAGCCAATAAGTGGGGAAAAATATATAACTCCCTACTTTTTGAATTCTCAAATCATATGCAGTATTTAGGGAAGCTGAATTTTCACAAAAATGTGCATGGTGGTAGAGCTTGACTTAAACAAGGGAATGCACTATGAACTCTGAAGTCCCAAATACTAATTTTTCTAGATTTAGCGCAATTTTTGTCGTATAACATAGGTTGGGAAGCAAGCTCAAAGCTGAAGTGTGGAATCTTTGTAGTATAATGGGGAAATAACTGGGCTTTGAAGCAGAACGTTATGTGTTTGAGCCCCACAGTGGGAAAAATGTTTATAACTTGGCTTTGAACTAAATGTTAGGAGTTCAATTTCCAGTGTAGGTAGAATTTTCATGAATATTTATAGTATTCAGATATAGGGTTTATGCAAGTCCAAGGCTGAATAAGATAACCTCCTGCAGTATGGGGTCAAGGTGCTGCTGGGCTTTGCAATAGAAGATCAAGAGTTCCACACAATGATTAGAATTTTTCATAAAAAATTTATATTATAAAACTATGTTTCTTATTCTTACATTTTAATATACATTCTAAATTATAGGAATGAGTTTGCTGCCTTGCTGGTGTCAGTAATGCATGTGTTGTTGCTAGTAGGGCTACCGTTATGTTATAAATGCAGTGACGCTCAGTCAGACCCATGAGATCATGAAACTCACACTACTGCATTAATTTGAACATACCTCGAGTCTCTACATTGGGGTACTTCACTATTTCTGTCTGCTGTTGGCTGTTGCTTCTACAAAGTGCACAGTTCGTCTGGCAGGCAGGCTGGCTGATTGCTTCTGTCTGGCTGATGAGAGCGCTCCAGTCCAGAGCGCCGGGTGGGTTGCGGGGTTGGTAATCTCTAATCTGCCACCCAATAATCTTAAAAAATAAAATTTACAGCTACTTTCACTTTTACTGGTAAAAGGGCTCACTGCTCAGAGTCAGCAGGGTCGGAATCTGCAGCGATCGGATTCGGAAGAAGACAGGAAGCGGCGCTGTGTAGTAGTCACTAAGCGCTCTCTCTCTCTCTCTCTCTCTCTGTCTGTCTCTCTCTCTCCGAGTCGGGTAGGGTGGTCAAAAAAACAGCGGCTTCAATTCAAATTTTCTCTCTGGTGCTCTGGAACTCTCCTCGGCTGAATGGTTCCAAGAGCGCCGGAGAGGCTGCTTTTATTCAGAGGTTGTGGACCTGAGGGGGAATTCAAAAGTTCAGGTCCACAGGGGTGGAGGTGCCAAAATGGGAATGGACCAAGCAGCATAGCCTGATTGGCTGAACAAGCGGTGACATCAGCACGCTCGCTCAGTGCAACACAGTTTAGAGTTTAGGAACACAGAGAACTAGTCGGCGACTCGGTGTGGACTGCATGGCATGTACTTTTTGGCAAACAGAAGTCTGACTTGGCATTTTTGGGGCAAGGCACAGCGAATCCAGGATGGCAGGGCAGAAGTGAAAAAATGTTGTAAATACGGGACATCCCGGGCAAATCGGGACAGTTGAGAGCTATGTTTCCACAGTTGGTCTCCTCTATAGGGGACATCCTGGCATCTTCAGTCCTCTCACGACTGAGGTTCTGGTCAGCACTCTCAATGATGCATGATGTCATCTGGTCTTTGGTCCATATCATTCCCAGATGTGGGAGGGAGGGCTAGCACCTGGAGGACAATTCTGACAACCTCCAGACTAGCAGGTGAACAAAACTTAACTGAAATTGCTGTAACTTAAGGAAAACAGAAACACCGCCTCCTGGTTGGAGGGGCTTAGCTTGAATGCCCAGGCCCAGAAGCATGGTGGAGGCCTGATCCCTCACCCCTGTGGGGGCTCCCTCTTGACTCTGCAGGCTGGAATCTGGCTCTCAATCTGGCAAAATGCTGGCAAACACTTTTCTCTTATAGGGCTTTCCCATGGCTCCTGATTGGTTGTGGCTTTTGGCTGCAGGACCTCCGATCGGCTGGAGGACCTGTCAATCACAGAAATGAATAATGCGTGGACCTCACTCGATGCACTGTTAGTCTGCTGTTTTCGCACCTAGAATTAGGTCCCTGTACGTCCCCATGAGCATTTGGCATTTATCCATGAGCTTTTGGTGAATGCCCCACAAGTCCTGGCTTTGTTTTCCTGTCTTTCCAATTGACTGTGGCTACTTGCCTGTATGGCGCAGTGGTTTAAGGCTCTGAGCTGTAAATCTGGAGACCTGGGTTTGAATCCCACAGCCCCCACTTGCATACTGTGTGACCCTGAGCAAGCCACTTAACTTCCTCATGCTCCCAGGTTGCACCTGTAAACAAGCTTTCAGCTTAGTGTGTCTCACCTGGTTAAATAATTGGGGAAAAAAAAAACTTGCAATGGCTGCTTAACCCACTGTCTCTTTAGCAGAATGAGCACAGTCCTGAAATAAAGTTCTGGAGCAGCCAGAGATAGAAAGATATTTGCCCCAATGCCCCACAGGTCTTTAGCCCACGTTGTGTACTTGCTGTCACTGCACAGAGAAAGAAGTTTGCTCAGTCGGTTTTCCTGTCGCTGCTGCCTATGTTTAGTGAGCCCTGATTTGCAGCAGCAGACAGGCTGACACTTCTCTGTCTCACAAAAGTTTCTGGCTGCAGCCAGGATAAAGTATTTTACTTTTAAACACTTCTCCCCTTTAGCACAGTAAATCCCCCTAACTACGGCAGCAGTTACAATTTATTTAGACAACAATTTATTTTGCTCTTTCTCTGCCATAGCCAGGAACAGCTGCCCCAAGGGCAGACATGCCCTCAAGAATATTCAAAGGGATCGGGGCTCAGGCTCATGAATATGCAAATGAGCCCCAATCGAACACCTCCATGGAATTCCCATAATTTCCAAGAGAGCGGCCTCTCAGTGGCCTGTCCATGGTCACCGGGTCCCACTCAGGCAACGGGGATCCTGGGACTGACAGACCACTCCCTGGAATGACTGAAATCTTAATCGGTCACAGATCAAAGGCACCACTCGCACCTACATGATCCTCGCTGCCCCGAGGGCAGACAACAAGCAGGTGATCGCGGTGGACATTCTTTGAGCCCCGCAGAGCTGGATTTTTGCTTGGGCTGCAGTGGCTGGGGCACCAGGGGCAGAAAAGGACCTGGGGGCTATAAAAAAAAATGCAGACAGGAACTGGAGACGCCCAGGAAAAGCAAGAGGAGACAGAGTGGCATGGTGGCAGGTAAGTCCAGGAAGACAGTATAGACACCCCTATTTGTAGAGGGGTTACACTAGCATCATCTAATGTTAAGTCCACTTTTCTCAACAGTCTGCATCTCACATGCTCACTCTGTATGCCGGATACAATTCTATCTCTGATCAATGATTCAGTTAAATCTCCAGATTCACAAGATTTAGCATTTAGCCTCAGTTCAGTTGCATATGAATCAGTGGACTCACCCAGATTCTGGTTCCTCTATTGAACAAATGTCTTTCATAAGTCACATTCTTTCTTGGGTTGCAATCTCTCAAAATGTCCCATAATTTTATTCAGCTGCCCCTTCTCTTCCTTGTTTTCCCAAATGAAAGTATTGAATACCTGTAATGGATCAGGGCCAGCCACGTGTAAGAAGGTCATAGCCTGGATTTTCTGGGATTTTTCAGCGAGTCCACTGGCAACTGAGAAAATTTCAAATTGCTGCTTAAATCTTCTCCAGTTTTCAGATGCATTTCCATGTAAATTGAGAGCGGTGGGAGGCTGCAAGCGGTCCATTCTGACACCATGTAATAATCACACAGACACCAACGTGGAGTGAGCTGGTAAGTTTACTGTATGAAACACCCACACTTGAAACAACTTCAGAAAGCAGGCTTCTACCCACCAAGCAAGGGTGTATATATATATATATATATATATATATATATATATATATATATGTTAGTAAAGCATACACACATTGCGTATAGCTAACCCACGCCCACGGGTGGCAGGGACTTTTCCTAAAGCTTTTGATATCAAGTTGGTTTTTTTTAACTTCCAGTTCCAGCAGACTTTTTTCTGTTGGAGCAGGAGCTGCAAAACGTCTGTGTTTCTGTAGGTTTGGAAAGTGTTTGAACTGCAGACACAACCCCCGGCCCACTACTCCAGTACCCACTTTTCTGTGGTAATATTTACCCATTCCTGGAAGCAGTGTGTCAGTTTTTATCACTATGGTAATGGTTGGGCAATCTGGGCAAAATTGTCAGGGGTTTTGTTTTGGCTGGGGCTTAGGCGCTGGAGCTGCAGCTGCAGCGTTACACCTGGAAACCCTTTTTCCCCTACAGTAACCTCTTTGTGATTGGTACTCATAGGGATTGTAAAAGATTTAGGTTCTTGGTAAGCATCCTCCGCCTCTGCCTCCCCTTCCATATGACCTGTAAGAGGTAGAGGCCTTTTCCTTCTCATTGTTACTTTTGAAAGTGGTTTTGTATTCATCCACTTTTTTCATGTAGGCCTTTGTTTTGTCACCAAATAATGATTCTCCCTTGAAGGAGAAATCCATAGCCTTAATTTGAGTGTCCTGGGAAAGGATGGTAGTCCTCAGCCAGGAAAATCTTCTTATAGACTTTGCATGACCCAAAACTCTGGCAGCAGTGTCTTCAGTGTCCACTATATTATGGAAATGATATTTTATGACATCCAGGGTTTATTTGACTGTAGCCATCAGGTTCTGTGCCAAACCATCCTCTGCTGTTTCCGCCAGTGCCAGAATTGAGTTCCAAAGTGCTTTCTGGTACTGTGCTACATGTGCTAAATAAGCTGCCTGCCTGATAGGGAAGCTGTTGTATAAACCTTTTTTGCCATGATATCTAATTTTTTAGTCTTTTTCAGGGGGCTGTGCAGATAGAGTAATTTTTGCTCTGTCACAAGCAGCAGCCTGGACTACCCCATTAATTAGCCTGCTTTCCTTTGACCAGCACGGTTTTAGGACTGGTTCTAACACAACTACAGCTCTAGCTAAAGTCACAGACTATGTACTACACGAAGCTGATAGAGGCAAGATTACAGGAGCAATATTCGTGGATCTAGCTAAAGCATTTGACATGGTTGATCATGAAATTTTACTAAATGAATTGAATGACCTCAGTTTTCCCCATAAATAACAGTTACTTGGGTGAAAAGCTATTTGACAAATAGGACTCAAATGATTCGCTTAGGGGGGACTCTGTCTGGCCCTCTTCAAGTCCGCTCTGGTGTACCACAAAGGTCCATTCTGGGACCACTTCTGTACTCCATTTTTTCTCAATCCACTATTAAGCAACATATCAGTAAAACCATCATGTATGCAGATGATCTGATACTATTTCACAGTGATAAATCTCACATCAACCTATCAAATGCACCAAACAGAGATTTCTCAGCAGTCACCCACTGGTTCACTCAACAAAGGCACTTCTTAATACCAAGAAAACAAAGTGTATGATGTTCGGATCAAAAACAACTCCTCTCAAGATGTGCTGATACCCAACTAGACATGCTAAAGATTCAATCCCCAGATGGTTCCTTGCTAGAACAAGTCAAGGCTTTTAAATATCTAGGGGTAACCCTAGACTCCTCACTGACTTTCTTTAATCACATTGTGCTGATGCTCAGAAAAGTAAACCAGCAACTAGGAGTATGTTACTGTCTGAAACAAGTCCTCTCTCCTGAAGCTAGGATTGTAGTAGGAAGAGGTACAATTCTTACCATTCTAGAATACTGCTGCCCTATAATATTCTTAACATCTCCTCAGCTCCTAAACTGTATGAATACTACTTATAACAATATTTGCAGATTTGTTACCCAAGCCCCTTACCGCACATACCATTGCCAGCTGTACCAGACTATTGGGTGGCTCTCCCCCCCCCAAGATTGAATAAAACTTCTCCTGGGCTCCTTTACCTTCAAAACACTGCATACATGAAATAAATCTCCACTGCAAGACATGCTCAACATAAAAGTAAACATGCGGGAACTCCAATCCTGTGTCAAGCACTTACTTGAATGCCCTAAAACATTTACTGACATGGGTAGGAGAGCTTTCTTCTATGCTGTGCCCAAGCTCTGAAATTCCCTTTTCAGACAATCTCCATTTGCTCACCTCTCCACCTACTTTTAAAAATCACTTACAGGTATCTCTATCATCTAATGCCCAATGTCAGTGTCTATCCTAGTGCAACCTATTCTTGTTTACCTACTCGTACTGAATTGTGACAGCTCTAGATTATAATTCATTTGAACTTATTGCTTGTTCGGCTCTTATTAGAGCACCTTGTTGCTTGCTACCACATTATTATATGCATTTCACTGTCATGTGTTAATGCCCCATGTTATGTTCAATGCTGTTACTGTAAACTGTGTACTATGTGCCATCTATATGGCCTGGGTTGTGCCTGAAAATGACCCCTCGGATCGGTGTACTTACCTGGTTATCAAATAAATAAATAAAAATAAATGAGGATCAGGATGGCCATACAGATATTCCACTCCCTGCTTGTCCACCTGATGTTCTCTCTTTTTATTGTTTTTGTTTTGTTGGTGGCTGCAGCTGAAGTGGGTGCAGCCATGATTTTTACTATGGCCTTTTTAAGTGGTTTATGCATGGGAAGTAACATCCTTCTTGGCGGAGTTACTTCCAGCATGTCCATAAAATAATCTTTTTCATCTTCTTCTGATTCGAGTGGGGGAATGTTGAGGGTAGAAACATAGAAACACAGACTTTGATGGCAGATAAGGACCACTTGGCCCACCTAGTCTGCCCATTTCCCCACCTACAGGATAAGCTGCAGATCCTAGTTAACCAACAGCCTATTTCTTCGTACCCCCCACAAGAACTGCCTTATGTCTGTCCCATGTATGCTTGAATTCACCCACAGTTGTAGACCCCACAACCTCCTCAGGAAGGCTGTTCCATGCGCCCACCACCCTCTCTGTGATAAAATACTTACTCACATTGCCCCTGAACTGCCCCCCCATCTTTAAATTGTGTCCCCTTGTTCTTGCACATCTCTTTTTTTGAAAGATGCTACCCTCTTGGACGTGGTTGATTCCACTGAGATACTTGAAAGTTTCTATCATGTCTCCCCTCTCCCTCCTTTCCTCAGGGGTATAAATATTAAGTTCCTTTAGTCTCTCCTCATATGGCTTCTCTTGCAGACCCTGCACCATTTTAGTTGCCCTCCTCTGGACTGCCTCTATCCTGTCTATATCCTTGCGAAGATGGGGTCTCCAGAACTGGACACAGTACTCCAATGGGGTCTCACCAACTGTCTGTACAGAGGGATGACAATTTCCTGTTTTCTGCTGGTGATGCCTCTCCCCATACATCCCAGTATACCCCCAGCCCTCCCTACTGCCTTCTCACATTGCTTGCTAACCTTAAGGTCATCTGATATGTTTACCCCCAGGTCCTTTCCATTTTTGTTGTTCTTACTACCCCCCATTGTGTAATCTTCCCCTGGGTTTTTGTTTCCCAGGTACATTATTTTGCACTTCTTTGCATTGAATCCAAGCTGACATACTTCTGACCATTCTTCCAACTTTGCCAAGTCCCTTCTCATCCTTTCCAGGCCTCCTTGTGTATCAACCCTGTTGCAGATCTTTGTGTCATCTGCAAAGAGGGCATATTTCAGTTTATTTTTGGCAGACACCATTTCCCATGCCTGCTCTAAGGCTCTTTGAGTTTTATTTATGGTATCACTGGATTCAGGGTTCCCTCTTTTTGGATACCCTGATATCTGAACCATCTTTACCAAGCCTTTCTGAGAACTGTGTAGCTTTATCTTTTTTCTTTTCACCTTTTTGCATTATTTGCTACTGTATTTGAGGAGATGGACCCTTCAGATGCATGCTTTCCACTATTGTTGGGACCACCTTCAGAGCCTTGGAACCACCCTCAGAGCCTTTTTTTATCATTTTTAGGTGACTCAGATGCAGACTGAGAAGGCATGCTTCTTTTAAATTGTTTACCCTTTTAAATGAAGTTTTTAGGCAATAATGTTACAGGACCTAAAATATACAAAGTAATGTTGTGTACTTAAACACTTCAAACAAAGCTCATTACAGTCTGCCTTTGCCAGGAGTGGAAAACAATTTATACAATTTTTTGATGGTCCACAAGGATCCTCTGACATACCAGTTGGAGAGAACCTTGAAATAATCAAAGCAATTCCCCAAAAAAGACGTAGTGCAAAAGCCCAGTAACAAACAAACATTTGTCAATGCCGGATGTTCACCACCAGTATAGAAGCCCAAGGGTAGTAGATGCACTGTGGTGCACTGTGTGGGTTATGTATTACCAGAGTTAGCAGCCTGCATTTATAAATTTGAATGCAGGTTCATAACTTCACTATGTTCTAATATTTTTGTCCCAAATTGTCAACATTGCCTTCTTATGATCCCACCTCATGAACAAGTGCAGAGAAAATGTTCAACTCATACTCGAAAGGTGATTTCATGCAGGGACCCTGAAATCACTTTTTGGGATGCAAAAACACATGTTGGGCAGGATTTGAAAAATGACAGCTGTCACATTCATAAGATGCTGTAAAGAAATGAATATATTGTAAATTTTGGGTAAATATATTGAAAATTACCAAAGTTACGAGCCTGCATTCGCAAAATTCAACACAGGCTCATTAACTTTGTTGCTTTTATATATTGTTGCACCAGATTTTCAACATAGCCCTCTTATGACCCCACCTCATGAACAAGGGCAGAGAAAATGTTCAACTCCTGCTTGAAAGGTGATTTCATGCAGGGACCGTGAAATCACTTTTCAGGACAGATTTGCCTAATGTCAATGCAATTGTTGATAAGGTGAGGTCCCAAAACAAGCATGTTGAAAATTTGGGCCAAAAATATACAAAAATGGCCAAGTTATGTCACTAAGTTCATAGCCCCATTGAAATACATTGAACCACATACCTGTTTCTTCAGTTCGCGGTCTGGCTTTGAAGAGTGAAGACGTGTCTGCAGTCCACAGAAGATGACGGTATTGAACTCCTGGTGGATAAGTAAGGGCTTGGGGTGGGGGTGAGTGCTGAGTGGGAAGGTTGGATGGGGGGAAGTAGCAGTCACAAAATACTTTGATAGACAATTTTCTTTTCACAGGGTTAAAAAAATAAAGGAGCACTGATTCTTGAATGTGACACTGGGGGATTGGGCACCTCCAGTGTCAGTTATGTTTGTGGGAGTGGGAGGTGGGGTGGTGGGTGCTAAGAGGGAAGGTTGGGTGGGTGGGAGAAAAAAATTGCACACAGAAATGTGACTGCGCATGTGTGGTAGTGGACTGGGGGGGTTCCACATACCAGGAGGTGACACTGGGGGATTGGGCACCCCCAGTGTCACTGTTATGTTTGTGGGGAGTAGGGTAGGGTGCTGAGAGGAGGGTTGGGTGGGTGGAAGACAGAAAAAAACAAACCTATGCAGATGTAACCGCATATGTGCGGGAGTGGCACAGTTTATTCTTACAACTGGCAGACATTTCACGCACTGCAGGCTGACTTTGACAAATCAGCTTGGCTTGCTGGGCAGCGCAGATCAAAGGGAATAGCTGACCCCTGATTGAGTCAGCTATTCCTTTTAAAATCTGTGCAATCTATGCCCAGCAAGCCAAAACTCTGTCATAGTAAGCCTCGCTGATGATTGGTGTGACACTGAATCACCCCTAAAACACTGCTGTGCATTGGATGAACAAAGTCACACCCATCAAAAAGCAGTACTACTGCAATACATTCCCTTGCATCTGTGCACATGACAGACATAAATTGTTTTAAAAGGAACTGAGTAAGGTGAAAGAGCACAGACAGAAACAGAAAGTGAAAATGCTCCGTTCTCTGTAAATTGAATAGCTAAAAATAGTAAATGACTAAATTTAGCAAGAAGGAATGTGGTTTACTAGCAAAAATAATCAAAAAGTAGTCCCAATTACCAAGTAGGATATTTTCCAGTCCCTGGGAATCAAACGGGAACTGGAGAAACCTCAATTTACAGAACAGCCTATCTAGTCACAGAGTAATTGAAAAAACTGAGTAAAGTACACTTTTTGATACAACTACAAAATAAAAACCTAACTGGATAAACAGCTGTTACCGGAGTTCATTATGGGGTGACTGTTGTCTTCAGACAGAGAAACAGATCTGAACATGGTCAGAGTGGCACGCAGATGCAGAGTTTGAACCTAGATTCCAAATTCTAAAATTTGCATAGGTTTCCAGGGCATCACTCTCGGCCAAGATGACTGCATAAAGTGTGAATATTAAATGAGTGATTCCTGTGGTTAGAAACAATTGAATACCTTTGATCAAGTAATAATAAGAAATATTGCATATTTTTTGTTTTTCTGAATGTAATTTGTAGGCTTTTTTTCTCCATTTTCTCCCCAAACCCCCTTCGTCCTGACGTAGCATGCACATGTGGAGGCATGCACATGTCATGCACTATGGGATGCCCCATCCTGCCAGTCACTCTGTTACTATCTTTGCCTGCCACCAGACCTCCATCCGGTGGTGGCGGGACTATGGACAGCCAGTGCTCTATCCTGCTCCCACCCTCCCTCACCATGCTGGCACCCCATAGACCCGAGGTCATTCCCGAATTTGGGTCACCGACGTAGCATGAAGTAAGGCGTCCAGCACCTCATCCCACAGCACTACCAGGCCAGCTCAATATTGCATATTTTTAAAAGGCAATAAAAAAAAATTTGTGGTTGCTGCTCTAATTTAAAACTAAAACTGTTGTTATGAGAGGATAGAGATGTAGGCTTTTTTGAAGCCCTTTATCTTCTGGTTTTTCTTTCTATTTTTTTTTTTGTCTGATTTATGCCCCTTACAGTGTCTGCCTCTCTCCTCTCTCTGGATCCCCAGGGTGTCGCTTAGCTGACCCCTACCTGCTGTGGTGGTCATCCTCCATGCTGCCTTGGCTTCCCCTCCTTCCCTACGTCGGGGACAGTGTGGATGGATTTATTCCCAAGAAACTTTAGTTTCATCAGAGATGAACTCGGTGGATGGATCGGTCTGGGTACACAAGGGTTTTTTGCTTGTCAGGACCAGGGCCACTTCCCTGTTTCTCCCACACACCCTCAGATGCAGGCACGCAAGGGAGACCAAGATGCTCACGCACACACAGCGTGTGACTGCGTCAGTCACCAGACTATCTGACACAACCATGGTGTCCTTGGCTGCACTGCCAGCTGTGGTCACCCAGTTGGCAGTACAGCAGTAAGGACATCAACCATCTCTCCCCAGAGGAGAGTGTCCTCTCGGATACTCCGTCCTCCTCCTCTCCTCCCAGCTGGCCCCCACCGATCCAGGTTTGTTTCCGAACCTGGGTTGGCATCACAACCAGTAACCCTACCACTGGCAAGCCCTCTTTTGGGCCTTTTTCTAATTTTTCTTTAAGCTATTAGAGATTACAGATGAAAGCTCCCACTGTTAAATACAAACTAAGGGATTCTGGTGCCCTTTTTATTACATTTTGTGGTGAATATCTAGTTGCAATATTTTCTCAAACTTTTGAAGCCCTCTTCTCTGACAAACCTTTCCCCGAAAGAAGAGGGTGGTGTGACAGCTTGGTCTTCTCTGGACTTTTAGTCCTCTGGTGGATTTAAAAAAAAATTCCTTTACAGATTGTTGGCAATTATGGGTTCATTTACATTTGCTACAAATATTTGGCTAAGACCTCTTCCTCCAACTTCTCTTTTTTGTATTTTAATGATATAAAGAGTTATGAGCTTTCTCCAATGCCAGTTTTAATGTATGAAAATACTGATGGAATAATTAGTGACTGAATACTTACTTTTTATGCCTAATTTTTGTTTTACTGTATTGCAGTAACTATCATGTTGAACAATAAACTTTCTTCCACGACCAGAATTCATTAACAGGGTAATGAGCAAAATTGCAAGGGCAGGGTTTATATAGACATGGGCCCTTATTTTTTTTCATTTGGTTCATTGGTTTGGAATTTTTACATGCCAAGATAGCCCTGTTTAGGAATAGCACCTATATTACAAAAAGGTCCTAGGAAGACATTTACAGCAGCAGAGTGGTTACAGACTTGGTTATTAAGAAAAAAAATTACAACATAAACATTACAGATACAATCATAGTTACAGCAGGGTACACTATACAGTTGTGCCTAGTGTCAAGTTTTCTAAATATCACAACAACCCGCAACACTATTGTCATAGTGTCCTCTGTGATGACTAGTTATAGTATTTGGAAACACTAGGCAACACTCAAGGCAATTAAGAAATTGCAAGTGATTACTCTGCCAGCTGTTCACTGAAGATCTTGATTTACATGATTAAATAAGGAGAAGCCTGACACTGAGTACCACCATACTTATAAAATGGGTAGGGCAATCCCTGTGTCTTGCTTGGTCAGGACCCATGTGTTGGTAAAAAAAAAAAGTCCTGCCAATCAGGATGTAGTACACAAATGTGATCTTTGGTGCCAGTGTTTAGAATTTTGACATTTTAAACTGGCATTCATTTCCTTTCCTCATAGCCACCATCAAATATACCTACAGTGCTGTTGAAACTCACAGTTTTGGGCCGGCAAGGTGGCACTGAGGGTTGAGGCGCTGAATGCCATGCCGGCGGCGGCGACCCGGGTTCAGGAATGAGCCTGGGATGTCGGGGGTTGGCAGGGAAGGGAGAGGATTGAGCACCCAAGGACAGCTCTCCTCTCCCAGGAAGGAGGGAGGACACACACTCAGTGTCTAACTTGCCTCTGGTGGAAGCCGGAGGCATAGCAAACGTGAGCGCACAAAAAGGGGTTGAGAAGTGGCAGACATTGGCAGATATGCCATGACATCAGGGTGGAGGCCACTCCTGTGGAACATTGGAAAAATACCCTACAGCACTCCTGCATAGAAGGAGCACCAGGCCCCGATCCCCAATACCCCTACCTGCCCCAGTGACCGGCGTCCTGACAAGACAAGGAATTCGGGGTGCTTGCCTCCCCCCACCTCATCCCCACCTGGGGGGGTAAGTCAAGGCTATGTGGAGGAAGGACCGCCACGGGATCCAGGTAGGAGGTGAGGACTAGTACGGCCATAGGCGACTCACGAAGAGAGGGGAGTGCTGTGGGAGGAAGGAGCATACTGTAAATAGAAAGTAAAAAAAAGAAACTCACAGTTTTGTTCATTCCTATGTTTGTGTTTCTTTTCTCTTCTTTGTAGCTCACTTTAGTTAAAAAAAACATATCGACTGCTACTGCAATACATTTGCTCATTTACAAACTAAATCTTGGGACCACATCTCCTACCTCCTACCCACCCTCCTCTCTCTCTCTCTCTCTCTCTTCCCCTCGCTTAATCACTCACTAACATGACTTAAACTGTTCTCTACATTTCTCCTCTCAGAATCAACCATTAATTTGTTTGACTACTATGACTACATCTCCCAGAGGTAATCGCATTCTCACATTAATCAATACGAGTGCACAAGTACCTCTGGGACACGTAGTCAGACATGGAACTCAGCACTTCCTTTAAACAGATCAGGGAGATTACAACTGTTGTATATTAACAGAGACTTAGATTTGCAACATCTGAATCAATAAGGTGATATGGACTTGTAGAGAGTTTTTCTGCAGCTGGGTGGAATGAGATTTTTTTCTTCTTTTTTTTCCATTTACATTTTTTTGGTATTTTTGGTATTTACTCCCACTCCCTCCCCCCGGGGCCACGGCATACACATGTGTGTACACGCGTAGAGGCGCACATACACACCAGGATCCAGTGGCCCCTTCCGCCCCTCCTCTGACTTTTTGTCACCACCCGTTACTGCCTACGCATTCACTGGACCGCCACACAGTGGGAGCGGGACTATGGACGGGCGGGCATCCACCCTCTTGGAGGGGACAGCCATGGCTCAGTCCCACTCCAGCCCCCTCCCCATGCCGGCACCCCGGTGACCCGAGGTCATTCTGGAACCCAGATCGCCAGTGTAGTGCAAGGTAAGACGCCAGTGCCTCGGCCCTCTGTGCTACTGGGCCAGCAGTGGAGTGAGATTTTTAACTTTAAAACCAACTGAAAAGGGGGGGGGTACACAACAGAATGAGAAAGAGACACAGGGAGACCACTAGTGGGAGGACTGCTTTATACTACCTATAATGAATACATACAGTTATATTTAAAAACATTTATACAGTATTATTTTACTTTATTCCTTGAAATACCCATTTTAAAAGCACAGTAAGACACTCCAGTGTGTTGGTTTGCTGCCACAATCACACATCCAGGGACTGAAGGCAATCTGACTGCACCTCATGCCTCACTGTGTCCCTGGATGTGTGGTTATGGCAGCATAACTCACACCCTGGAGTGTCATAGGAACATAGGAATCATGTCAGCAGATGGGGACCTCATGATCCATCTAGTCTGCCCGTGTTTCTGCCCACCTCCCTATTTAGACTGCACCTTGATGTGTCCACAATGTCTGTCCCATGCGAATTTGAACTTGCGTACTGTCTCGGACTCCACCACCTCCTGAGGTGGGCTGTTCCATGGGTCTATGACCCTTTCTGTAAAAAAGTACTTCCTGAGATTGCTTTTGAACCTGCCTCCCACCCGACGCAAGTTGTGCCCCCTTGTATGCACATTCCTGTTTTGCTGGAAGAGGTTTCCTGCTTGTGTTGTGTTGATTCCCTTAACATACTTAAAAGTTTCGATCATGTCCCCTCTGTTTCTTCTGTGCTCAAGAGTGTACAGATTAAGTTCCCTTGGTCTTGCCTCATATGGTTCATGATGCAGTCCATGCGCCATCTTTGTAGCCCTCTCTGTACCGTCTCCAGGTGGTCTACGTCTTTTTTGAGGTGGGGCCTCCAAAACAGACTGCAGTACTCTAAATGTGGCCTCACCAAGGACCTGTATAGAGGAATGATAACCTCACTCATTCTACTTGTAATTCCCCTACCAATGCTGCCAAGGATACGACTCGCTCTCTGTGCTGCCTTTTCACACTGTTTTCCAACCTTAAAGTCATCCGTGATAACTACTCCGAGGTCTCTTTCTGTCTTTGTCTCCTCTAACCGATGCCCTCCCAGTGTGTATTTTATCCCTGGGTTTCTTTTTCCTATGTGCATAAACTTGCACTGTTCTTGGCATTAAACTTGAACTGCCAGCCCCTGGACCATGCCTCAAGTTTTTTCAGGTCTGCTTCCATACCTTTCACTCCCTCCTGCAGGTCTACTCTGTTGCAAAGTTTTCTGTCATCTGCAAACAGACAAACCTTCCCCTTCAAGTCGTTTGCAATATCCCTGATAAATATGTTAAAGAGGATAGGTCCCCGCACATACCCCTGTGGAACACCACTGGTCACTTTGCCTTCCCTTGATAATGATCCATTGACAAGCACTCTCTGCGTCCTATCTTGTAGCCAGTTGGTGATCCAGTTCACTATCTTATGACTGACTTCTGTATACTCTAATTTGTTAGCTAGCCTTCTGTGGGGGATGGTGTCGAAGTCTTTGCTGAAGTCCAGGTACACAATATCCACTGCTGCTCCCTGTTCGACTGCTCTGGTGACCCAGTTGAAAAACTGGGCTGGCGCCTTACCTCGCACTACACTTGACACTAAGCACAACTATATAGTGTACCCTGCTGTAACTATGATTGCATCTGTAATGTTTATGTTGTAAGTTTTTTCTTAATAACCAAGTCTGTAACCACTCTGCTGCTGTAAATGTTTTCCTATGACCTTTTTGTAGTATAGGTGCTATTCCTAAACAGGGCTATCTTGGCATGTAATTGGTGACTAGTTATAATATTTGGAAACACCAGGCAACACAGATCATATTGGTTGGACAAGACAAGCATCCTGCTGTGAAGCCATGTTGCCTGGGGTCAGTCTTTCTGCTATCCTCCATGTACTTCACTATCCTCTCCTTTAGCAATGACTCCATAATTATTCCTACCACCGAGCTCAAACTGACCAGTCGGTAGTTTCCTACCTCCTCCTCTCTGCTTCTGCTTTTGTGTAACGGTACCACTGTTGCCCTTTTCCAGTCCTGAGGTATTATTCTGCTTTCCAGTGACTTGCTGAAAAGCTCAGCCAGTGGTGTGGCGAGTTCTTCCCAAAGCACCTTAAGTACCCTAGGGTGGATGCCATCTGGTCCCATTGCTTTATCTACCTTAAGCCTATTCAGCTCTTCTAGGACCCTTTCCCTTGTGAAGGGTCTTGTGTCTGCTCCTGTGGTGTTGCGTACTGACCTACTTAGTGTGTAGGACCCTTCCCGCTGTCTTCTATGGTGAAGACAGAACAAAAGAAATCATTTAGCAACTCTGCTTTGTCTTCATCTGTCTCTGCCATCTTGCTTTCCTTAGTTGCTAATTTGACTATTCCCAGTGCTCCCATATCTATGGGGATTCCCGTATTTTGAGGGGATTTATAGTGAAAAACCGGCTACGGGGAGGAAATCTGTATTTTCCTCCATCTACGGGGTTTGTTGTCAGTGCTACGGGGAGACAAAGGAACAAAGGCCATCTGAGACTCCGAGAGTCTCACAGAGAGCGAGAGTAGCCTCTGATTGGTGCCTCCCAACCTCTCACGCTGTGATCACGCACCCTGAGACTCCTGGGAGCTGCGTGATCATGTGCTGGGAGGCATCTCTTGATACGCGAGCCACGCCGCGGGCCCCTCATGGCTCCAGGCTGGCTAATTGACTGCCCAGGCAGTACCCCGATAGGCTAGCGACTGAGCCCCTACTATATAACTCCGCTCAGCTGGGAAGTTTGAAATTCTTCGACGGGACGACGGAGTCTGAGCGGACAGCACTGCGAGTCGGGACGGAGAGGCGAGAGATCGATCATCCAGGCACTCAGTGCAGCGGACCAGAACTGGTTTATTTTAATATTTCGTTTTGGAGCCGAGGGAGAGCAGTATTTGCCAGCAGTCAGTGGTGGACACAACGGGAGCAGTGAGTCGGAACTACTGAGGCAGGTAAAGGGTAAACTTATTGGTTGTGCATTGCATCAATTTATGGAGAATCAGATTTAGAGAAGCAGTCAGGAATTTTTTACATGTAGGAAGAAGCTTCCTCACTATACGTAGGCTGTAGTAGCAGTGACAGCATGCTTTATGATACTGTGTCTCCAGTGATTCTGCTATACAGCAGGTGGATTCCTTTGCACATACAGTAGTGGTATTTGTGAATGGTGAGGGTTGTACCTAACCCCCTGCAGTTTGGCTGTAGTAGCAGTGACAGCATGCTTTATGATACTGTGTCTCCAGTGATTCTGCTATACAGCAGGTGGATTCCTTTGCACATACAGTAGTGGTATTTGTGAATGGTGAGGGTTGTACCTAACCCCCTGCAGTTTCTTTCCTTATAAATATCCTCCTAAAAATACATCAGTCACAGCTGGATACCTTCTGTACTAGAGAAATTGTTTCCGTTTCAGAAAATTAAAGCGGCAGCATATACTATGGCAAAAAAGTTGTACCTATACCATTCATTCAATTTTTTTAATGTCTTCTATCTTGTGATATCATCTCTCCTGGTTTTGAGTCTGCTTTAGCACTGTCATATTATGATCTGAAATAATTAATAGTGTGAACCCTTGAATATGGCTGCTGCAAGGTTTACATAAATATTCTCAGCTGCATTTGAACTTTCTTGTGACTAAGATGAACTGGCATGTAACATAATGTACACTGCTCCAGGAGCTTACAGAACACTGAGGACATCAGGACTAACTCCAAGCCACAAAACAAAATAACATAGTGAATATACAGCAAATTGAATGTGGCACCATATCAATCAGTTTGGAAACAAAAATAAACATCAGGGATCAAAATCAGGGCAGCAAAGCAATGCAGAATGTAGTACATAAGCCATTCTCATTCTGGGCCCACAAAACAGGTGGCTCCATCCTCTTATGACTGGATGAGGATTGGGCCTCCACCCAGAGAAGGCCAAGAAGATTAAGCATTTGATCATTCTACACAGTCCCACGCCACAATGCAGTAACACAATCACCAAGCAGTAAACAACAGTATACCAACGTAAATTGTAAGCAAGCAAGAAGGGTGTATTAGGGGGGGCTGGAACAAGGATCTGGAGAAGGAAAAGGTAGGGTGTTACACAACCAATAAGCAAACAATATACAATATTCAGAAGAGGGAACCTAGACAGGGCTCCCCCAGGTATGGGGTAAGGTCTACAAGAAGTAAACTCCTTGATCAGATTGTAAATACTTCCCTGCTACATTGTTACTCTCCCAACAAATACTTAAGAGTTTCATGGAAACAATCCGGGGTGCATTTTAAAATGCAGCAAATTCTCAGTCATATAATTTATTTCATGTTTGCCCCTTATCAATGGCCAGGTCTATATCTGTATGGAGCGAAATGTAGTTAAAAAACAATACAGACGTTAAATGTACTAGTGGTACCGATGGTTTGATAAAAAATATTTGAGTGTTTTGAGAGTGGGGGTGTTGACAGTTTCTTATAATTTGGTATATTTGCTGTACTGTAAAACTCTCATTGCTTGCCCATTGTGGGCAGTTGTTAGAAAATAGTGGCATGCCTTTGTCCATTTGAGACTTTCTGTTCCTGCTACCTTTTAAAAGTAGTACTATTTTGATTCCTGCTGTTTCTTTGACCATGAAAATACCCTTCCTGAGTGTCCTTTCAAATCACTAGGCATTTCTCTTATGTGCAAGTTGTTTGTAGAACGTGGGTCACAATCTAATAGGGGATACACATGTTCCAACATTGTTGCAAGCGGGCCTTTATTTGCACAATTGAAATGCTGCCTGAGCAATATATGCAAATCTTACCTAGGAAGCTCAGAACAGTGTTAAAATGTTAGCATTTGTGTTCAGATAATCTGTTATTAATTGAATAATATAAGTTTTGCATCATTTACTATAGATTTTGATTTAAAATGTTACTACTCACTGAATGTGGGACAAGTCCTCACAATGTGGAACACGGAGTTTTCATGAAGTAAAATGAGGAACGTTCCTCATATGTGGTACGGTTGAGAGCTTTGCCCACTATTGTCAAACTACATGCTTAATTACTTATCACCATGAAATAAGAAAGTAGTTTATACCTGTGTTTTATTTATGTTGGGTGATTATAATGTGACTTACCTGACCTAGGGAGCCAAAAGTAGTACTCCAAAGAGGTGGTGTACATGACCCTGTGAAAACAAAATATGGCAAAGGGGTCACAAAGTATCCTCAGTTCTTAAGCGGGATGAAAGGGATGGAAGGGACAGGAGTAAAAATAAAATTATACTTATCTGATACGTTGGGTGCCCTCGTCCGGGCAGACCTGTAGGGGGAAAAAAGAAAATAAGTTTGTTAGAAGAAAAACAATATAAGAAAGCAAAAAGCAGAGTAAAGGGAGTGTGGGTTGGGGAAGGGAGACTTGGCAGAACCCCATTTTCCCCTGAGTCATCAGTAAATTACTTACATGAGTGGTCGACCTCAACAAGCTGGGTGACTTCGCAGCAGGGCCCTGAGGTGAATACGAAGAGACCCCCACTCTTTTTGAAATCAAATTAGTATGTCGCCAATTCGGCCTGGAAAAATATGTTTAACATCACAATTTACCCTGGGGGTGATGGGGGAGCAGGGTGTCCTCACTAGTCTGATTGTTTCTCTTTTATGCATGCCATACTTGTATATGAGCAAGGGTGAGCAGCTAATATTTGTGAATCAAGTATGGCATTCTCATGATTTAGCTAGCTCCCAACCAGTTACCTGCACATTGGATGGGGTCCCAAACCATGAGTAAGCATATTTTGGCCTGAGGCACCCTATGTAAAGGTTAGCCATTTGAGACTGATACAGTTTAGAGTAGGGACCCAGCTAATGGGCGGTCTACCTCAACGTGGTAGCTGGGTGACTTCACAGCAGGGCCCTGAGGTGAGTACCAAGAGACCTCCACCTTTTGAAATCAAATTGGTAAGTCACCAATTCAGGATGCAAAGATCATGTTTTGATAATAGCATCACTGTGTAAGTGTGTTTAATAAGCACTGCAGCATTGTATTGAGCTCGGTCAATGGATGTCACTAAAAATATTGTCGTGTCTAGTCTGTCTAGTCCATCATTTCATTTTCATTCATTGGTTCATTCATTTGTTCATCCTGGTTTCATCTGTTCAATTAATCCTCGTTGGATGCCATCCAGTGGCACACTATGCTGTCATCTGCTTCCTGGGGATCCAGAGTTTGATCTTTAGTCTGGTGAGCATACAATCATGCTTTACACATGCTTAAGAAAAATTCACTCTTTCACGATTATGAAACACATGACAGACTTTTATTTTGTGTATTTAACAGAACCAGCAGCACGGACAGAATCCCATTGGTTGATATGTCTTCCACAAGAGTCCGATCTGGATCTCCATCACCTTCCACCTGCAAAGAAAATGAGGTATCATCAGAGCTACAGGAAAGACTGGGAACTTGAACCAGAATTCAAAGGATGGCTCCAGAAGAGTGACAAAGGGGAAGAACATGCATTCTGCGTGTAAGTATATATGCACAATTCTAAGATGCATTTGGGGGTGCAAAAATGTGTGAGGTGGTGCACAGAAGTATTGGAGAACATGCACCATTATTAAAATAGATGGGTAGTGTAAGCCAGGGGTGCTAACAGTGTAGTGATCAGTCAGGATTGATTTTGAGTGGGTGGAGGAGATAATGTTTTGTAAATTACAAAATTAATCCCGTCTTTCTCTTTTTTTTTTTTCTTTCTCTCTCTCTCTCTCTAGTCCTTGCAACAAACACATCAAGGTTGCCACTGGAAGGAAGAACGATCTTCGTGATCATGGTCAAGGAGAAAAACATAAGAAGCTGCTTACATCACTCTCGTCAAATGCAACGGTCAGCAAGTTTTTTGCACGTTCCCTGGATGCTGATGTGGCATCAGCAAAATTGTGGGCAAGGGCTGTGGCAGAGCATCACTTGCCATTTGCACTGGCAAACCACATGAGTGAGATGTTCCCAGTGATGTTCAAGGACTCAAAGATTGCAGAGAAGTTTGCCTGTAAGGAGAGCAAAACAAAATCGCTGTTGGTGAATGTAATTGGAGAGGAGCTCAAGCTATCTGTTGTTGAGCAAATGAGAAAAAAACATTTCAGTCTCCTCATCGATGAAAGCAATGATCAGACTGTTGCAAAGCAGCTGGCTCTACTTGCTCACATCCTTGATGCCCAGGGACGGGTGAGGTCATGCTTTTACAAGCTGCTTGAAGTCCAGGGAACACCTTCTGCATCTGGAGTTACATTTGATGCAGGGACCTTGTACAATGCCATCACTGAAGAACTCCGAAAGGATGAAATCCCCCTGGAAAACATTGTAGGGTTTGGGTCTGATGGAGCGAATGTGATGATAGGGGTAAGAAACAGTGTTCTCTCCAGACTGAAAAAGGAGCTGCCGTACATCTTCAATATTCATTGCATCTGCCATGTTGCCCACCTCGTAGCAAATGACGCTTGCAAAGTGTTCCTGACGAGGTACAGAGCCTACCTGTAGACATCTGGTACTATTTTAAGAAAAGCGCAAGAGAATGCAGACCTTTCAGACCTTTCAGGACTTCACCAACACAAAACCACACAAACTTCTGAAACCGTGTCAGACCAGATGGCTCAGTCTGCACCAAGTGGCTGGGAGAATGTGGAACAGTTTCAGGCTCTGAAGTCTTATTTTGAAAGTTCGAGTGAAAGAAGTGCAACAGTTTTGGGAATCAGGACTGCTTTACGTTCAAATCTAGTAAAGCTGTGCTTCATGTTCCTGGACTATGCATTGCCACTCATTCTAGAGTTCAATCTTCTTTCCAGCAGGAAAACCAACATTCACATTCTTCTCCGTGAGCTGGAGGTTATGTACAAAAACTGCTGTCAAAATTCCTAACCACTGCTACTATTCGAAGTTGCACAAATTCAAGACATTGATGTCCTAAACACAGACTACCACCTTCCTTTGGACCAAGTCGCTTTTGGAAAATCTGATTGCAAGTCATTTGTACAGCAACTACAAGAGGAAGGGGAAGAAGAAACAGTTCTACAGTTTCTTTCATTAGCAAAGGATTTTTGGATTGAGGCATGCCAGCAAGTGAAAAGAAGAATGCCATTTGCAGACTATGATGGTGGCATCTATAAACATCTGGAGGCACTAAACCCAGAGAAACAACATGTCTCAAGTGCTAAATTAAAAGCTTTGGCAGACCGTTTCCCAACATTATTGGAACCAATGATGAAGTCAGGATCAACTTGATGATGAAATATTGGAATATGAAATGATGACCTTCCCAGAGGAAAAGACCACCTTGCCAATTGACGAGTATTGGCAGCACATCAGAAACCTGAAAAATCCCAGGAATCCAATTGTCTTGAGGTTCCCCCTACTTGGCAGGCTTATATCTGCACTGCTAATTCTGCCCCATGGAAATGCAGATGTGGAGCGCTTATTTAGTGATGTCAACCGTACCAAAACAAAGGACAGAAGCTGTATGAAAGGAAACACACTGAATGCACTGCTGCATGTTTCCTTCAATAAAACAGAAGAGGACTGCTTTAAATTTAAGCCAACAAAGACCATGCTGGAACACTGCAGAAGCAAGGACAAATATTAAAGGTGACTGCATATATTTGCATCGTGGATGTGATGCTACGACTTCAAGAAACGTTGCACATCACTCCTCAGGACAGGTGCTCATGAGTAACTTTGCACAATGTGACTCCTGGGTGACCATTTTAAGACTTTATACGTATGCACATGTATATGCCTGTGTTTATCTCTTTATACCACCTGTTCAGTATCGGTGCTTCCCTTGTACGTCAGTTCTTCCCCCACCATTACTTGTTTTCATGTTACCTGTAAATATCTTTTAGCTGTCATGTAATTATGTAATGTTTTTGGGTCAGTTTTAATTTTAAAGTAAATAAGAACCCTTAAAACAGACAGAATATGTGGTAGTGATTTTATTTACCATCCTAGTGATGCCAATAGCAATAATAAATTGGCGGGGCATACAGGAAAACCTACAGGGATTTCATCAAGGTTTTACAGGGAAAATACAGGAAAAATGAGGGTCTGCTACAGGAAAATGCTTGGGCTGATCTGGGAGCACTGTGTTTCCCCTTACTCTTTCTTTTGTCCCTTATATATCTGAAGAAGGTTTTGTCTCCCTTCTTGACCCCCTGTGCTATTTTCTCCTCCATCTGCGTTTTTGATCTCCTGCCTTTTCTGCCTCACTCAGCTTGTTTTTGTATTCTTCTCTATCTAATTCACTTTTAGTTTATTTATATTTAGCAAAAGCCCTCATTTTCCCTTGATTTTGGTTGCAACTTCCTTAGTAAACCAGAATGTATTTTTCTTTCTTTTGGATTTGGTGATCTGCCTAGTGCATGTAGCTGTAGCTGTGTTTAAAGCAATTTTTAAGGCCTCCCAACAGTCTTCTACATCTTCTGAGTTTCCGCCATCTAGCATGGATGTGATTATACGTGTAATTTCAGGAAAGTTAGCGCTCCTGAAATCTAGAACCTTGGTTTTAGTATGACTGGCATCTTCTACTTTGTTCACAGTTAGCTGGATTGTCCTGTGGTCGCTGGTCCCCAGATTGACCCCTACTTGCACATTTTAGACTTTCATTCTGTTTGTGAGCACCAAGTCCAGTATTTCTTTGTCTCTGGTGGGGGAATTCACCAGTTGTTGTAAACCTGCTCCTTGCAGTGCAAACAGGAAATCTTTGCTTCATTTGGAGAATGCTGTGTATGAGGACCAGTCCACATCTGGCAGATTGAAGTCCCCTACCAGCAGCAACTGGGTAGGGTGTCTTATTGCTTACATGTTCACTTGTGTAGTGTAAACAGAGCTGATTTAAGAGCAAAATCTGACAAGACATGGGCATGCAACTCACCCCAAAGAGCTGTCTGCCAGAGAGTCTAAATTAGCTAGACAGTAGTATTTTAATATTTAAACATACAAAGACCCACTAGTAAATTTTGTCTCCTGCGCTGCTCAGCCGCTGACCTCTGCAGTTCCCTCCATAGTGTTTTGATGTTGTTAAGTAGGAAATGGGGATTTAGTTCTTTGCATTCAAACTGATCTGCAGGGAAGGGGGCTGTGTATAATAGTGGGGAATGTGCTATAGTCCTTTTAATGGAAAACAATTGACATTGGGGGGAACTATAATTATTAAACTTTGCTGGCTTTTTACATGTTGGGGTGGTGATTTATAAACATAATACTACAGGTATCCCCTTCCCTAACATGAAATAAAGCCAGCAAAGTTTGATAATTGTAGTCCCCACCCAATATAAATTGTTTTCCATTAAATTGGCTGCAGCCCATTTCCCACTTACAGTTGTCAAAACTCTGACTTATGGGTGGTGCTGCATAGGTTGGCAGCTGAGCAACACAGGAACCAGAACTTATGAGTGGGCCTCTGTAAGTTCTGTTTGTTAACAACTACTTCCTCCCTCCCCCAGTTTTTTTTTTCTAGTGAATTTTGACCATAGGTGCAGGACATTCATGGTCTGAGTTGCCTGACTTGAGGAAATAAGGCATCAGCTGCTCTTTAAAGGGGGAAATAAAGTTTCTCAGACAACATACCTCTCAACTGTCACACGTTATGAGGTACATCACTCATTTTGCCTCTCAGAAACCCTCTGTCTCACATGGCACAGGTAATGTTCCACACTGCCCACTGAAACTTCAATGCAGAAATTCATAATAATCTATGATACTCAGTTATCAGCAAACATGAATAACGTAAGGGCACAGATTTAGACTGTGTTCTGAGCTTGCAATGTCATTTTTGATGATGTGTCACACATTTTGCCCATTTGTCACACGTACTGTCACACATTGGAGTGATGAAAGGTTGAGAGGTATGTCAGACAATGTAGTGGAACCTACGACTCACACACTATAGCAGTATAGCCTAGAGGTTAGAGTAACAAGCTGTGAATTAGCTTGGTACATCCAGCAGACAGACCTGGGTTTGATTCTCACAACCTCCACTTGTATACTGTGTGACTCTGAGCAAGTCACTTAACCTCCCCAGTGCTCCCAGGTCGCTCCTGAAAATAGACACTTGTGCCTAGTGGGCCTTACCCAGTTACCACAGACTAAAATAAAATATATATTCACCATCCAGTTACTTTTTTTTTTTGTTTGAGAATGAACATTTTTTTTCCTGTTCTTTTCGCAACACTGACCACTTCTGTCAGGCAGCTTCCCTTTTCAGTCATTTACCTAGTCCTCAGGGGGGAAGTGAGGGCATTTCTTCTGTGGTATGTTTCCTTCAGTGTTACATAGATACATAGATACATAGACATTGTCGGCAGATAAGGGCCTGTGGCCCAACCAGTCTGCCCATTTGAGCTTGTAAGTTCAGTTTATGTTTTCCTAGAAGTCTGTTGCCCCCTACCCCGACCTCCAGAATTCCTTTATGTCTATCCCATGCATTCTTAAATCCCATGATTGTTTCAGTGCTCACCACTTCCTCTGGCAGGGTGTTCCACTTGTCCACCACCCATTCTGTGAATAAAAATTCTTCCTCACTTTTCCTCTGAATCGTCCTCCCTCCAACTTCATCCCATGCCCTCTAGTCTTGGAACATCTTTTTCGCTTAAAAATAGTGTATTCCTGCACCCTGTTCCTCCCTGTAAGATACTTGTATGTCTCTATCATATCCTCTCTCTCCCTCCTCTCTTCCAGGGAGTACATATTCAATTCCTTCAACCTGTCCTCATAGGACTTGTGATGCAATTCATGTACCATCTTTGTTGCCCTCCTCTGAACCTTCTCTACCCTGTCTATGTCCTTATGTAGGTAAGGTCTCCAGAACTGTACACTGTACTCCAGGTGGGGCCTCACTAGTGTCTTGTATAGTGGAATTATAACCTCCCTTTTCCTGCTGGTGATGCCCCTGCCTATGCATCCCAGCATCCTATTTGCTTTACCACCCTATAACTATAGAGACAATGGCAGAGGAGCAGGAGGATTCCCTGACAGTTAACACCTGACCCTAGGGGAGTAGAAATGAGCCTCCTCAAAGTGTGTGTTAAGCACCTTATGCAGGGCCAAAGATGCCAGTTGGGAGAGGGGATGCCATGCTGTCCGCCTGATGCAGGCTGCAGTTCCTGCTAACCTGGAGACCACCTCGTTGGTATCACATGATGCATTCAGTTGATGCCGAGCTACCTTCAGGCCCCAGGCAGAAAGGTCAGTGGCCTGTCTATCTTACTTTGCAACAGTGTAGCTAAGACTGTACTTAGATGCAACTACAGGTGATGGTTACAGGTTGCCATATGTGCCTTGTGTGCAGAAATGCACATTAGGGCATGTGCTGAGGAAAAAGCCTTCCTGCGAAGGGCATCCTTCTGAGCAGAATCAGCCTCTGGAGGTTGGTCAAGTGTGAGACACCCTGGCCCAGACAGGTCTGCAGTACTTCAAGCCCTGAGGAGGAGTGAAGTACCTCACCTGCGGACCCTGTGGATGTATGATACACATGAGGAGGTTCCTGAGGATGACTGGATTGGAGAAGGGACACCTACACACTGCCCTAGAGGTCTTCTCAAAGGCTATAGGCCATGGAGGAATGATAGTATTACTGAGATTGGGAACCTCATGGAGTCCCAACTGCAGGGCTGCTAGATTGCGACTTGTAAAAGCATGTTAGTCAAGCACCTGGAGCATCTCCACCAAGAATCACTGGTACAGGGCAGCAGCTGAGGGAAGGTCTATTGATGATTCATTGTCCTCTGAGGAGGATGTCGATGGAGACGAGGTGCCAACTCTGGGGACCATTGGTGTCGGGGAGAAAGGCTTGTACTGGGCCTTTCAAGACTCCCTATGCCAACACTCTAAGGCACCAACAAAATCTCAGTGTTGATTCCGTGTTAGCAGCCCCTCAAGGCTAATGAATGAGGGCAGCCTCTCTAGGAAACATCGAGGCTTTGCTAGAGGGGTCAAGGTTCCTGGTCTTGAGGCCTTGGCCTGGGCTGCTGAACTGTGTAGGGGGCCTCACCCAAGGGGACGACCTAGTTTATTCACCTGCAGGGCATCCTCCTACATCCAAGGAGTGACCAAATCGGTGCCCTTGGAGGGAGACCCCAGGTGAGGAGAGTGGAGCAGTACAGATCCCACAGGCCAACCCCAATCCTCACTGATGGTGGTGATGTCCAGTGGCTCTGGGGAAAACACCATCTTCAGGCTGCCATCTGACCACGAATCAGTGCTGCCTCTGGCACTGGGCTCAGGATCGGCAGCAGCCTCAGAGATGGGTCATTCCAATCATCATGGCAGGCACCACCCTCAACACTGTGTTTGGTGCCAATTTCATCATCACTGCCAGAGCCATCCTCTCCTCGTGTCACAGATGCCACCAGGGTTGGGGACTACCTCAGGGATGACATCATCATCAGCGCCTCACCCAGAGCTTGGCCCAGCACTGACACCATGGCCATCACTGCCTCCGTCACCGTGTCCAGTGCTGTTACCATCCTTGGTGTCACTAGTAACACCATGGACAATGACAGCATCATAACTGGTAACAGTGAGGACAACAGCCCTGGTGCCAGTCCCTATCCTGACACCTTGAATAGTGTTAGAAGGGGGCCCAGCGTTGTTGACGTGCCACCTCCCATATCATCACTGCAAACATTGACAACAGTATGGGTGATGCCAGAGGTGGATGTCTAGGTGCCCACCATTGTAGACCAAGCATATAGCTAATGCTTCACCAGCAGGGACATCTGCTGCTCAGGACTGGTAGACTGTGGAGGATTCACAGTTGACTGTCCAGAAGGAGTTGACTGACCCTCAGACCCAACCACTGGAGTCTCAGATGCCTCAGCGTGGTGAGGTCAAGGAGAACTTCGTACTTTCACAGAACCAGAAGTCCTGAGAAGTGGCCCAGGGGAAATGCCTAATGACCAGAGGTTTGTACACACGTGTGTGACGCCTGCCTCTGAAGGTTGGGATCCGGCAACCCCACTTCAGCACACAGTTTTGTAATGTGTGGCGGTCCATGGAGAAGCAGGCATTGCATGCATCCATGTTGTGCTCCGGTCCAAGGCAGGTTGCACAGGTCAGATGCCAGTCCGGAACTGCCATTGGTTTCCCACTGGGGTAATGACACATAATGGGTGGCTGTTGTACTTTCATCATCAGATTTTCCCCCTTCTTATTGGACTTTGACATTGCAGAAAAATAACAAAAACAAGCAACACACTGAAAGTATAGGTTATTCACTTGTAACCATAGTTCTTGGGAGTGGTATACACTTCACATACACATATGGCAATTCCACTGTAACAGGCTGATTTGTTGGACATATTCAAGCTAAGCTCCTCCCACTACCCCGGCAGTGTTTTCACTGGCTTTCCCCATGATATCACATCTTTGCATGCTAGAAGCAGGGATCTGTGTAGCACTTACCAGGGGAGGTTGGGTTGGTTGTGTGGATGTGACCTATATATCACTCCTAGAGCTACAGTTACAGGTGAGTAACCTGTATTTCTAAGGGCATGGATACAGCTCACTATCCACACTATGGCAGATTCCTAGCAGTTCTCCTAGAGGAAGGGGCAAGGCACAAACCCATGTTTGGTGAACAGAGACTGGAGAATTGAGGCCCCAAAGCATCATGTCGACGTGATATAATGTCAGTGCTGTAATGGGAGATGATGGTATGTGTTTTCCTCCAGGTAGTAGCCCTACAGATCTCCTGTACTGGAATGACCCTAGAGGTAGCCACTGAAGCATTGGCATGTCTGGTGGAATGAGCCCTAAGCCCTCTGGGAGGCTCCCTACCAGCCATCTTATAGTAGAGATCAACGCAAGATGATATCCCCCTGCCAATCATCTTCTTTGCTGCTGGTCCCCCAGGTGTGGCTTCAGCATACGTTACAAACAGCTAGCAAGCCTCATCCTGAACTCCAGCCATGTGCTCCTTATAATAAGGGAGTGCCTTCCTCAGAACCAGAGTATGGAGCCTGTGATCGGCCTTCTAAGAAGGGTTGTTAAAGTAGACTAGAAAGTTTATCACTTGGTTCAGGTGAAACTCTGATACCACCTTCGGGAGGAACTTTGGCATGGGGGTGAATGATGATCTTATCCTTGTGGATGACAAAATAAGGAGAATCCACCTAGAGTGTCTGGAGCTCACTAATCCTTCTGGCTGATGTGATAGCCACCAAGAAGGCCATCTTCCATGACAGTTATGACATTTCACACTTGTGCATAGGTTCAAATGGTTTGCCTATTGACATGGTAGCACCAGCAGCAAGTCCCAAGGTGGTGGAGGCTTGAACATTGGAGGAGACAAGTGGTCAAGTACTTCAAAGAGCACATGGCCACATTCTCCTGGGCCACCATCAGCTTATCAGTCATATCCGGTAAGCTGAGATGATGGCCAGGTGCACATTCACGGTGTCAGTCATAGGCCCGACTGAGAGAGAGAGAGACCAGAGGAACTCCCAAGATGCTTACCACAGGAGAGGCAAGGGGATCAAGCTCCTTGCCCTGGCACCAGATCGAGTATCTCTTCCACTTAAATGCATAGCATTTGCGAATTAGTTCCATTTGGGAGGCCTCCACAGTGTGGATCGTATCTTCTGACAAACCCAAGGCCTGGAACTCTAGCTACTCAAGAACCAGGCCAAGAGATGCAGGGATTGAAGGTCTGGGTACAGGACCTTCCTCTGTTGTCTGGTCAGCAGGTCTGGAGGAAGAGGCAACTGCCATGGAGGCCTGCTGCTGAAGCTGAGGAGATTTGAGTACCAGAACAGTCTGGGCTTTCAGGACCATCCACACCTTGTCCTTCCAGGACTTGACCAGCTCCTTGTGTATTAAGGGGAAGGCATATACGAGGCCTGGATTCCAAGGCCTTGTGAAGGCACTACCCAGCAGTGTCCTGGACTGTGGAAGGGGTGGGCATAAAACAGCCTCAGATTTTGGTTCTCCCAGAAGGTGAATAGATCTACCAGAGGGGTGCCCTACTGGGAGGACAGGTGGTCCACTACCTCCTTATGCAAGGACTATTTGTGCAATATCTCTCCCACCCAGCTGAGAGTGTCTGCCAATTGGTTGTTCACTCCTGTGACATGGATCACCAGGAGATCAGCACCCAGCCTGTGCATGAGTGTCCAGGATCAGAGGGCCCCCCAATATAGGGGAAGGGAGTGATTTCCACTCTGCCTGTTCAGGCAGAACATGGTCATAGTACTGTCCACCTGATCAGCAAATTCTGTGAGAGTCAGTCACACTGCATGAAGCTCCAGCAAAATGAAGTGGTGACAAGACTCCCGAGGAGACCAGAACCCGTGGTCTCCCAGGTGTGCTTCCCACCTCACCAGAGATGTGTCCATTGTAAGCATCATGGTTGGCTCTGGGCAAACAAAAGGGATTCCTTCCTTCAGGTGTTGCAGGACCAGCCACCACTGGAGAGCATCCCACATCAGCTGAGTCACAAGGACAGACTGGTCCAGATGACCTAGGCAGTGGGACCACTGGCGTACCAGCTCCCGCTGCAAGGGTTGCATCTGCCAGTGTGCGCAATGGACCACACTAGTGGTGGATGCTATATACCCCAATAGCTTCAGGAAATCCCAGGCATGGTGCATGAGCCCAGCCTCAAATGATCGAGCAAAGAAGGTAAGGCTCTGAGCCCAGTAGTCTGCAGGGAGATGGATCTTGGCCCACAGTCTAGTTCTGCTCCAATGAAGTTGATCAGCTGTGAGAGGATCACTTCGGACTTATCCAGGTTGACCAACAGGCCCACGTCTCTGCAGATCTGTAAAGCTAGATCTCAGGACAACTTGATAGCCTCCTCGGATGGCCCAACTATTAGGTAAGAGTTTACCCTGCGGCCCTTGCACCACAGGATGACTGCTGTAACTGCCATGCATTTGGTGAAGACCCTGGGTGTGGACAAGAGGCCAAAGGGCATGAACTGGAACTGATAAAGAACTCCCTCTGTGTAGAACTGTAGTTACTGTCAGTGGGACAGATGGGGTGGGATGTTGAAGACTGCATCCTGAGGGAACAGAACTACAAGTCCTCATCTAGGGATGGTATCATCTGACTCAGAGTGACTAACTGGAACTTGCAAATCCATATGAACTGATAGAGATCATGTAGCTGCCATATGGGGCACCAGTCCCCCATCCATTTTGGGACCAGGAAGTACCTGGACATCTACCCCTGACTTGCCAGGGCATCTGAGATATGGGCTATCACTCCTTTTGTAAGGAGCTGAGCAATGTTCCCTCTGAGGATGGACAGCATGTTCTGTGACATCATTCATTCCCAAGGAGTGTGGAGTCAGTACTGTGGGACAGCCTCAAAATCAAGAGGCAACCCTCTGTCTACCACCTCTAGGACCTACTTGTCTGTAGTAATGATGGACCAGTGTGGCCAGAGGTGGCAAGCCAACCCCCCACACACACCGGGAGCAGGGTCAGGGACAGGACAGGCAGGAGGATGACACCCCCCCACCTGTCAGTGGGCATCTTTGGAGGGGGTTCCAGCTGCTGGGCTGAAGGGGTACCACTTCCCCTATCCATGCCTCTTTTTGGCCCCGGTCAATGAAGTTGGGCTTTGGGCACCAGGTTTGGTATTGCCCCTGCTGAGGCTGATGGCGAGGCTGCTGTGGCTGAAAGGACTTGTACTGCAAGGTCTTTTTCACAGGGATTTGAGCCTTGTGGTCCTTCTGGGATGATGCCACAGAGTCTGGGGTCACACTAGACTTCTCAATCCTAGTGAGATATACCTCCACCCCAGGACCAAAGAGGTGGGTTCCCAGAAATGGGACACTGGCCAGCTTATTTTGGTTGTCTGCTGTAAAGGTGGAAAGACGCAGCCAGGCCCTGTGATGCATTGTAGTGGCTGATGCCATGGCACGGGCATAAGAGTCGCCATTGTCCAGAGCCATTTAGAGCTGGAGTTTAGCCAGAGCTCGACCCTAGTCTCTGACCAACTTCACCATAAGATGGTGGTTAGCAGGGAGGTGAGAGAGGACATTGTTTAACATTCCTAACAGGGAATGGCCAGAGTTGGTCATCATGACAGCATAGCTCACCTAGTGGAGACCTAAGGATGCTATGGCATAGATCTTCTTCACCACATAGTCAAGCTTCTTAGGTTCCTTGTCAGGGAGCTTGTCCAAGCCCCCTTGGCCATCAGATTTCCAGAAGGCCAAGTCCAAGAAAAGGCCTTCAGCTGAAGGGTGGTCCAGGAAACCTGAAAGGGACCCTGTAGGAACTGCATACTTGCAGACCATACGAGTGGAGGGTGCTGGGCAGGATGCTGGATACTTTCAAAGCTCCAGGGCCAGTCCCAAGGTGGCATCAGCCACAGGAAGAACAACCCTCAGGAATTCGTCCCTGTTCAGGATGTTACTAAAGGATTATTTAGCCCTCTTCCAAACTGGCTATAAGGGCACACTCATGAACTCTGGCATGAGGCAGAGAAAAGCCCCAAATGACCAATGGTCAGTGGACACTTCCTCAACCAAACTATGGTCGGAGGTGTGGGTCCTCTATGAGAGCATGGATGACCCCTCAAAGTCATCTGAGGACTCCTTGAAAACAGCACTCAACAGTTTGCCACCATGAACCACCCGGTGTTACCAGACTGGGTGATCTCCACCAAAAGCTGGCCTGGCAGGCCAGCAGCAGCATGGGAGTCCTTCATTGGAACTCCCACCAAGAATTGTGGTGGTGGCGGTTCCACTCTCAGGGTGCAGAAGCAAACACTGGGGACATCTGCCACAGATGGACCAGCATGGGCATAACTGGTGGTTGCCAGGTGACCGAAGGTCCACAGGGTAGAGTCCTACCCTGCCCTGGGATGGTCCACTGCTGTCAGAGGAGCTCCTCATAGCACTGCAGTATCTTGTGGTGGTAACTCTCCTCACCTGAGAATGAGGATGTTGAGAAGTGAAGGTGGTGTCTCCTGGTCCAACAGGATCAACAGCATGAGCGGCATCTCAATCTTGATCTCAACTGTCAAGCTGAGGGCAGGCATCAAAGAGAGGCCTCTGGAAGGCCAAGTTATACCATGTGCCTAGCTACATTCAGTAGCAATGACTTTGGAGGCATGACTGCTGGCTGAAGCTGGTCCCAGATAGACCCGGTCAGGGACACCAACTGAGCCACTTCCTCAGGAGTGAGGACAGTGAGTACTGGGGTCTGAGATCGACTCCTAGTTGAGCTCCTCCAACAGACGGCCGGCAGGCTCAAGAAAGATCTCTTCCACCTGCTCATCCGGCGTTGAGGTCAACAATCCCAGTGGAGGTATTGAGATCTCGACCTGGCCCTTGACCAAAGGCAGCTTGACCAAAGTTGAGCAGTCAGGGGGAGTCAAGGAAGCAGGATGATCTCGATCTCTCCTGATCCCACAACCTCCACTGGCAGTGCTTGTGCTTTTTGACCCAGTTAGAAGGGCTCTCCATGAAGGTCTGAAGAGCCCGACACATCTCACAGAAATTCTGCATGAACGACCCGCCAACGCTGGCCCCAGCTGGGAGCAGCGCCAAGACAGATGAGGAACTCACCGTGGCTGCAGTCATCTCCTTAAGAGCTGCAAGCTGTGAAATCAATCCAACAGGCACTGAGGCCTTGTTGCAGCCCTTAGGTTGATCCTTGGGTCTCTCTCTCTCTGAGGGTCAGTCAAGGATGAGTCTGGCCTCCCAATCTTCAAGTGATGCTGGGAGCATTGCCTGACACAAGCCACAGCCCCTCAATATTATGCTGCACTCCCAAGAAGTACAGGCAAGACACATGTGGGTCAGTGTTCGACATCTTTGGTCAACACTGCATGCAGCCTGTCTTCCATGCTGAAGACTGAAGTTGAAGACAGATTCAGAGAGAGCAGAAGAAGATAGTAGTTGAGAGGAGTCGAAAGGTTTTCACCAAAAAAGTGCAAAACACATCAGAATTCCTTGAACTCTGCACAGCTGCAAAGGTGGAGACCTGTTTTTTCCAGCAGAATGATAGCTCTAATGTCGCAGGGTGGACCAGAGGATATACTGCCTGGGTGGTGGGAGGAGATTAGCTTGAAGACATCTGACGAATCAGCCTTTTTCAGTGGAACTGCCATACTATGGATGATGAACAGTATCCATGCCCTTAAAAAGGTAAAATAGCTGTGGCCCAGAAAGAAATAGTAATGAGTCAAACTGAGGTGCTGCACTTCCATGGTGTGCATGCGACTGCAGGAAGAACAGAACTGAAGTTAGTAAGGTATCCGGCAATGGTACTGGCTGGCACACTGCACCATGTGGGGGTGCACAGGTGCCATATCTAGTAGCCATGGTTGGCCTCCTGGTAGACACTTTGCTCCTTTGGGTCCTTGTGCCTCCGTCCCAGACCCATAAGTGGGAATCAATGGTGAAGATTGATTCTTGGAAGATCTTCTGTCTTTAGGGCATTAATCTTGTAGCTTGAAAATAAACTGAAAATATATAGGAGGGATAACGCCCCTTACAATGATGTCTCTAGGTTTATTAAGGTGAGTAAAATGTCACTTGCATAAAGTTTATTTATTTAACTGCTGTATTATTGTGTTTTTTTGTCTGCTGTGTATTATAAATGTACCTAATACTGTCATGTATTTGCAATGTCCTGTACTCAAAAATTTCTCTGTAACTAATTCCGGGTTGCCCCTGAAAAAGGGACCTCTTGGGTCCAGTGGGCCTACCTGATGAACAAAATAAAATAAATAAACAAATAAAATTTATTTCAAAATTTGGTAACTGGGAAAGGCACACAGAGCTGAGGCTCGTTTCTTGGTGTGACCCAGGGACAAAAGGTACAAAGATTATTTACATTTCAGAATAGAGACATACTACAAGAGAAAACAATAAACAAAAAATTTACATTTGGACATATACACAAATAGATACATGTTGCGATTACAAAAAATCAGACTAGACAGGAAATTATAATTGTACAAAGTTGATACAGTTCAGTGCAGAAATTTCACATAGTATCATGAGACAAGTAAGCCATAAAGATGGTTGCTGTGTTCCAGTCTGCTGATTGTAATACTCGAGATCTGCCTGAGCCTGAAAATCTGGGCCAGACGTTCAATATAGAGTGCAAAAAGGAATGGACAGAGGGTGCAACCCAGCTGTGTCCCTCTCCCCAGGGCAAATGTCTTTGTCACATGACCATTAACCATCACCTGTGCTGTCAGGGAAGGATAGATACCAGTTACCACCATGACAAAGGAGTCTAGGAACCCCATGAGTTGCAGGCCTCTGACAAGGTAGCGGTAATCCACTCAGTCAAACACCTTCTTGGCATCAACTTCCACCAGCAATGCCAGGGTTTTGGGTGAGTAAATCTGGTTGAGTCAGTGCAAAGTTCTTCTGATATTAAATTGTGTTTTCTGTCCAGGCATGAAGCCCGTCTGGTCCTGATTAGTAAGTGATGTGAGTATCTGTTCTATTTTGACCGGCAAGCTGGTGTTGATCTTGTAGTCAAGGTTGAGAACCAAAATGTGGCAATACAACTCAAATAGCTTAGCAGCTTTCCCCTCCTTCGGGATAACAGATTAGTGCCTCATTCCAGCTAGGGGGTAGATTGCCTGATTTCAGGGTCTCATTAAAGTCTTTCAACAGTGGGGTATGCAACATCTCCTTAAACATTTTATACTGTTCACTTGAGAAGCCAACTGTCCCAGGGCTCTTGTCTGCCTTGAGATTTGTGAAGGCCTGAGAAGGTTCGCCATTCATAAAAGGGGGCTTGTAAGAGCTGTCCTTCATAACAAGATCTAATACAAAACTCCCTTTAAAAGAAATTAGTCTCTAGTAAGATGGGTCAGAAGCTTTTAGTTACTGAATCCCTAACATCTGGAATATTATGAAAGAGACTGGGGTGACAGACCCACTCCCCAATACTTTTAAATAACTTGTTAGTTTATTTACACATAGCATCCAGACTAAAAGTTGAATTCCAACATTCCAGGTATCCTAACCACTTCATCAGAGTGTGGTATTATTCTAAAAACATTTAGAAGTCCAAAACAAAAGAATCTTTTAGCCATTATAACAATTTATCCCAAAATTATAGTCACTTTAAATATATTTCCCAGTAAACAAAAACTAAACAAATAAATATTATGGAGTGAAACATTAAATGATACTACACTTACAGTATGTTTCCACTATTTTAAATACTTCATGACGTTTCCTTATTTCATATGTTATCCCTGCGTAAACACAACCTCATAACCTCCCTGGATATAATAATTTCTTTATCACTATGTTAAATATTTATACAGTTAAAACTTACATGTTTTATATTTATATAAATTCACCTTTTAGTGGTGTGGAATTGTTGTCTCATTATAGTTTTAAACTCTTTCCACATCTAAAAAACACAAAACTGGCTAAACAAAAACTTCAGTTGTTTCAGTTGTATATTACACAGTAAATGCCATCTTAAGTAACTTCAACTATGATTTGTCAAACCTTGTGTTTTTCACTCACAAAATGCTTCTTTTTTTAACTCCTCTTTATTGTAAAAAATTACAGCATTACAAGTTCTGCATCAACAGTAACATAAGGCATTGAGATATATTACAAAGTATTTTCAGGCTTTATATATCACTCAGTAGCTTGCCTAACTCAAAGTCTATTCTTGCTAGCAACTTGTGGCTCATAGAAACATAGAAATTGTCGGCAGATAAGGACCACCTGGCCCATCTAGTCTGCCCATAAGCCCTTATACTGGATCACTGCTTCTGACCCACCCGCTGCTGTACCTCTGTGATTCCCCATGCCTGTCCCAAGGATGCTTGAATCCATCCACAGTGTTCACTGCCACCACCTCCTGAGGCAGGCCATTCCATGTGCCCACCACCCTCTCTGTGAAGAACTTATTCACATTCCCTCTTAACCTTCCACCTTCCAATTTCATGTCATGCCCCCTTGTTCCTGTGCTCCTCCTGTAGTGGAAAATGTTTCCCCTTGCACCTTGTTTATACTCTTTAGGTACGTGAATGTTTCTATCCTGTCCCCTCTTTCCCTCTTCTCTTCCAGTGAGTACATATTAAGGTCCCTTAATCTCACCTCATGAGTTTTGTGTTGCAAACCCTGCACCATCTTAGTCACCCTTCTCTGGACCATCTGTAGCCTGTTAATGTCCTTATGAAGGCGTGGCCTCCAGAACTGCACACAGTACTCCATGTGAGGCCTGACCATGGTTTTATATAATGGCATCACTACCTCCCTCCTTCTACTGGTGATACCCCTGCCTATGCACCCCAGCATGCCACTGGCCCTCCCAGCTGCCTTAATACTCTGCTTTGACATTTTCAGGTCATCTGAAACAATAACCCCCAGGTCCCCTTCCTCCTTTGTGACTGTCAGCAACTCCCCCCCCCACACATCCTGTAGCTTTCCCCAGGGTTTCTGTGTCCCAGGTGCATCATTTTGCACTTCTTTGAATTAAACTTCAGTTGCCAGTCCTCAGACCATTTTTCATGCTTCCCCAGGTCCCTCCACATTTTCTCCACCACTTCTGGGGTATTCACTCTGTTACAGACCTTGGTGTCATCTGCAGATAGGCAGACCTTTCCCTCCAGCCCATCTGCAATGTCATTAATGAAGACATTGAACAGGACTTTTTTTATTTACTCAAGCGTTTCACCAGTAAAGTATACAGAGCAATAAATTGCTCATTTCCAGATATGTCTGGGGGATAGGGTAAACTGGAGGTACAGGTACAGCAGTGCAAAATTACAATTAAATTATTTTTAACAATGTGGTAAAACATAATATAAATAATACAAGATACAAAATTGTGAACATAAGTGCAATACAAACAGTAAAGTGCTAAGAGTACAAATTTATAGAGATCAGAAGCAGGAACAGGAGAACATGAGGGGTTACAGACCAATAGTGACGCATGGTTACAAAATCAGGAGACAAACGAAATATGTTTACAAAAAAAAACAGGGTGCAGCCTGGGTATTGAATTATCAGTTAAAACAGGAGAGTGGAGGGAAATAGTCTTAGTGAGTATTTAGAAGATAATATCGAGTGCTAAGTTGGGCATCGTTAATTGGGCACTGGGGGCATAGAGAAGGACCAGAAGTTTTAAGTGGTACAGGACTCGGATACGGTCAGGAGGATTGGCATGAGCAGGAATGGAATGAACAGGGGTGTAGCCAGGGATTTCAGATTTGTACACAGAACAGTCACACTGCTACCCCCTCATTTTTCAACCCTTCCTTCCCAACTCAGACATTATAGAGTTTGCGTTGAATACTGTAGACACAAAAGTAAAGGTGAAGCATGCATACTCGCATTCCCATACTGCAAGAAAGCTTTTCACTCACCAACAATGTCAGACTAACAGACTGGCATTTAGTTACAATGTTTAGGATACATTGTGACAAGCCTCTGTACCACATCAAGGTAGTCAGTCCCACAGAGGTCCACTCACACCAGCTAAGAATCTCATACTTCCGCATACCCAAACTAAACCAGCCAAAAATCTCATACTTCCACATACCCAAACCAGATCACACAGTCTCAAAACATAACAATGGTATAAACCATTCATACCAAACAGCTCCATGCCACCCAAACGTTGAACCCTTACCAGTTAAGCACCAATTACGATATCAAATACCAAACCAGATCACACAGTCTCATAATATAGTAACAATAGTATAATATTGCCAACTACATTATTATAATATCTATTTACATTACTTAATGTATAAGAGTGCTGGGGTGAGCTACCTGGTGCTCTGGTTTTGGTTCAGTTAACACCTAAACCATTCGCACCAAACAACTCCATGCCACCCAAATGTTGAACCCTTACCAGTTAAGCACAGACTACAATATCAATGTCCAAGATTAAAATAAAAAGTGTAACTACGACCCCAACCAAAAATGTGAACATGAACAGCCCACTCATACCCAAAGTACCTCAAATCACCCATTCAACAAAATGGTAATATACCCAACTACCCAGAGCAGTGTTCTATTACTAATTACCTTAAAATTACAGTAATTTACATTACAGTACAGGAGGGCTGGGGTAAGGTAGATGGTGCTCTGGTTTTGATTCACACCTTACCTGCTTAAAACTGTTCGCACCAAAAAGCCCCATTCCACCCAAACATTGTTATATTACCAGTTATACAATTTAAAAATTAATTACAACTCAAATTAGATTAAAAAAAGAGATGTGCTGCACTCCTACCCAAAGCAACTAAATCATCCACTCAATAAAATAATCACAGCAGTGTATGGCACCAGTTTACAATTTTGAATACCAAGTAATGCGAACCAAAAAAGTGATACTGCGTTATATACACTGAAGCACATTACAGCAGTACTAGTGCTCACACACTATTTGCTATCTCAGGAAAGTTGCTCACCCCCAGCTGGCAATTATGCACAGTCACCCATACACGCAGAAATCATTCACATAGTCACCCATACACAGTACCCGAAATCACCCAGTCAACAGAATAAAATTGTAATGTACAGATCCCCACAAACAGTGTACAATTATTGATTAATTGCCTTAAATGTACAGTAACTATACAAGAAACCAACATCACACAGGAACCCAAATTAAAAAGTATGTTGACTTAGATACAGTGGCAACAAAATGAACTTTCAAATGACTAGAACAACAGCAACTAAAACAAAGAGCTGGGGCGGGCAACATGGTGCTTAGGTTTGGATCAGGTCAACAAACAGAACTACTTAAACCACTCTGCATCAAATAGCCACAAACCATTCAACGTACGGTATGCCAACAGTTCCACAATTTAACAATCATGAAACGACCGAAGACACCATAATGAAAAAGGATTCACTGTAATTATGTACTACATCACCTTGAAATAAAGTTTATGCGGTGATCATTGCATGGATCAAAATCTTTTAACACTTGAACAACATCAACTTCGATGTCTTGATGGATGTGTAGCAGTGCCAAACCAGTTGACTGCATTTCACTTATGGTGTTCCTTAGCCAGGTCTTCTGTCTTCTCAGTGCACTGAATTACCTCTCTGCTGTTGCAACATTGACTGGCATAGTAGCCAAAATGCATAAAGCAGTGTTGATTTCTGGATAGAATGCAAGGTTTGATTTCTGTAAAGTATCAAGGATCGTAGTTGGCCACTCTTCCCTGCAGACCATTTTCCATTTTGCTGTCCATCTCTATTCTCTGCAAATCCCGTTTCAGCTTTGTTAAACTGGAAAGATCAGTCTTGTAAGCTTCATAAAGTGCAGTCACCTTACTGTCATACTGAAAAACATGCAGGGCACTGGGTACCAAATATTGTGCTAGGAAACGTGGGCGGCATTCAGTGAGTTGCTCCCTTAGTTTAGATGTAACATGATCCAAGAATGGTATGAAGAGCCAGCCTGGTGGTGCTGAGGGTTGAGGCACTGGACGCCACACCTTGTGCCATGCCGGTGACCCGGGTTCGGGAACAAGACCGAGGAGCTGGGGGTTGGTGGGGAGGGAAGAGATCAAGCATCTGCAGGGCTGCTCTCTCTCTTCCCAGGGGTTGGACGGGGATACGACCACTCAAAGAGCAACCTCTGGTGGTGGCCGGAGGTAGCCCAAGGCAGCGTCGTGGTGTATGCCTGGGGGTGGAGCCACGGCAGCACAGTGCCATGACAGCTGGGCTCCACAGGGGATATCTCACATAAAGAAGAAAATCCTCCCTCATCGCCAACTGGCAAAGGCGCCTCCCTCCACAGACCACACTCCCGCTCACGGACTCGGGATCTCAGGCTGTTCCCCCCTCTCCAGCCTGGTGACTCAACAGTAAGAGAAAGAGCACCCTGGGTGGGGGTGGCCCTTCCCCGGAGGGTAGACCCAGGGGATGCCTAGAGCTGGAGAGGAGCCTACAGAATACCAAGCCATGTTGGGAGGTAGAGATTGGGGATCAGGAGGACGCTGGAGAGAATTCGGAGGTAAGGGCCGATAAACAGAGTTCGGAAAAAAAAAAAAAGAATGGTATGAAGGTGTTTCAGCGGTAGTACTCCTCTGGATCTGTTGCAGTGATGTTACTCCTTTTAGTCTGCCTTCCACAGATTCTGGGAACTGATTCTTCGACAAGGGCACTATCCGCTAGCTGCTTCACCTCTTCATACAAGCTTGCAAAACTGATTTCTGCATCATCTCTCATGCTTTTCAGTGTCTTGATGATGACATTTGCTTCCTCTGATGCCTGAATTAGGTCAGTGTGTTCACGTTGAAGGTATAAATGAAGTGGCTTTGTTGTTGCATGCACAGATTCCACACACACCAAAGTAACAATAAAATCAAACTTCCTAATAGAGAATAAAAATCTTTCTGCATCACAGTCATCAAACCCCGCAATCTTTTCCAAGGTGCTGACTATCCCAACATATATATTTTTGAAACTGTGAAGTGAATCGGCTTGACTCATCCAATGTGTGTTGCCAGGTACCCGTAAGGATGTACCTCTGTCCTCCTCAGTGTCTTCATGTTCATTTGTCAAGCTTGCAAATTCCTTCAGTTCTGATAAATACACATTGTGACGCTTTGCTGAAGTTTTTAATGAAGAAATAACTTTTCTGCATGTGTCGAACATGTTAGACACTTGATGTGTTGCACAAGAATGAATAATGGCTGTGTTGAGGTTATGTGCCTTGCAGGCACTATACATTGCTTCTGGAAGTACAGCCCGAATTCTTGCCTGAACACCATTGAAAAAATCACTCATATTACTTCCTCTGTCATAACCTTGTCCTCTCAGGTATTCCATTTCAACACCCCAGGCTCTCAGTTGCTGTAAAAAGAGATCTGCAAGGCTTTTTCCAGTGGTGCCGAAGGCTTCCACAAATTCAATAAAGTCTTCTCTAAGTTCCACATTCCTGTCTTCACTTTTGTATACATATAGCAAAGCCAGGGTGATCTGCTCTTTGTGTGAAATATCAATTGTTCCATCAGCTATTAAACTAAAGAATTTTGCATCTTTGACTCTGTTGAGAATTTTCCGTTGAATCTGCAACCCAATGAGCTGAATCAGTTCATTCTGGATTTGTGCTGAGATGTACTGTGCATTCCGTGGTGCTTCCTTCAAATGTTCTTCAAATACTGGGTCCAGTTATGTGGTGTAGTCCAGCAAAGCCTTGAAATTTCCTGTACTGTAGTCTTTTCCACGTAATGCAAAATTTCATCTTCTACAAAGAATGATTGTTTTCACAATGCATCTCAGGGCATGCCTGATGCGTTCAGTCAATTTTTTTTCCTGTTGCACAATGGACTGATATGCCATCTTCATTCTACCACCACAGACTTCAACAAATACCTCAGCCTTTATAAGAGCATTACCATGTTCCTTTGACTTGCCGTGTCTCTCCAGTATCTTCTTTCCATTGGACCAGTCAGTCATGAGCGTAGAGACCAAAACAGCTTCTTTACACATGTTGAACATGAAGTAGGGGCCACAGAAGACAGCATCTAATTTTGGGGAGTACTGTGCAAACTTAAATTCATAGAGGAGATGTGGATTGAATCTTCTCTACTGTTGGCTGCCAGCGTATCCCATCAGTCGTTTTGGGAAATGGAAGTCTGGTGATGGTTGCCACTGTGTTGTTAGGATTGTTTTCTTCTCTCTCTCAGTCAGGTTCATGCATTGATATAAACCGATGTCACTGTCATTCTGCTGTGGGGTGTCATGGTCCTCATTTGTTCTGCTGCTTTGCGGAAGAACTGGCTCTTCACACTCCATGTAATTGGTGCAAGGAACACTAGCTGGTTCTTCATGACATGACTGTGATGCATCCAAAGCAGTATGGCTGCTGCATGACTTAATATCTGAGGTGGTCATATTCCTAAAAGAAGAAAAATGAGAGAGAGAGAGAGAGAGAGAGAGAGAGAGAAAGAAACCTTGTTAGATTAACATTATGAATAAAGCAACATGCGAATTATAGCTTATTAAAATTCATATTTTGCAAATATACCAATAAGAACATGCTCCTAGTACAACTTTGGCATCAAAGGTCCTATAATATAATGAAACACTGTTACACTGTTACTGAGCCTGAATTAGCATCGTAAACATTTTGTTTGTATTAGAGGCATGCAGTGAGATGTAGCGGGAAATGTTTAAGAAATACCACCTACAGCCAAATACTGTTCAAGCTCATCTGCCTCCCCGACCAGCTCCCCCTTCCCCAGTTGAGGCTGGAATAAACTGCACTGTCTGACTGTCCCAGTTAGCAAAACATCAATAAAAACAAAGGTGTGTACTTACTGAATCATGAATAGTTCCTCCAGGAGATCCTGTGCCACAACAGGAGCAGACTTCTCAGCAACAGGCCTAAAAATGACGTGTACTATTAGAAATAAACAGTTAGCAAGAAGACAAAACATTATTCACAGGTTAGAGTTGCCAATTCAGTTGGTCATTGCATTTTGCCATCTGCCAATAACAGTTTTGCAAGTTATTATTACACATATCTACCATTTGATCACGAAGAGAATTCAGAGTAAAATCAGGCATGCAGTTCCTACAGTACAAAGGAAAAAAAAAAGTTAAACAGCAACTAGACGTACTTTAAGCATTATGAAAAAGATATTTTTATTCTTCAAAACATGTCTCAAGAAGATATTTTTACATACCGACTTAGGAAAGAAGCCATAACTCTGGACAGTTGCTGGGTCTCTCCCTGTCTAGCATGTTTTGCTTTCCTCTGCTGGGCCCCAGACACTTGCTTTCTCTTCAGTGAGAACTCCATGCTATGCAAGGACAAAAATAATTTGCGATACTGCAGGCTGAAAACTGAAAATTAACGGGGGGAAAAATTCCAATTCCAATTTACATTTTTAAGGGCCAAATGAAGTGCACCACACACATATTTCAGAACTGGCCAACAAGGTTGATGCAAGGCAACGCATCACAGAATGGCAGTTTAAACATGGGGAGTAGAAGTAGAACTATATAACAAATTCATGACATTCCAGTCAAGTGACTGTCAAAACAGTACATTTGCAGTGAGGCACAGTGCCAATAAGCACTTTCTGGCATCAATGCGACACCCATTATTTGAGCAACTTTGCCTACCACACTTTACATAGCTGCTAACGAGTCAGCTTTCTGCGCACCACATTCAAACATTGTAAAAGGGTTATGCACTGTACTATGAAATCTTGTCTCATGTTTACCTGTACTGACTGCCCCCAACTCCAGCACAGATACCACAGACACCATCCCCTTGCATCGCAAAACCTGCAAGAGCATAGCTTCCGCAAGCTTTCAGCACAGATACCCCCCCAGCCCGAAATGATTGCCTTACCAGTCCTTTTTGTTTTATTTCAGAACAGTGCCCACGGGGGAGGACTTTGACGTAGTGGCACTGCTTTTCACCAATGTTCCCTTAATTTTCTTGGGTGGGACACAAGGTGGTAAACTAGTTCAGAAATTGGCTTAGCAACAGCACAGAGGGTGGTGGTAAAATGAGTTCAATCTGAAGAATGGGAAGACCCAGGGGCAATGTAAGAAAGTATTGTTTAACAGAGAGGATGATGTATACATGGAACAGCCTCCCTGAGGAGGTTGGAGGGGGCAACAACGGTAGGTGAGTTCAAGTCAAAATGCATGGGGCAGGCAGAAGGACACCAGGGGTGGGAAGGCAGAAGTAGGCTACAGATCAAGTATGATCTTCAGTTTATACAGTAGGTAGATGGTGTACCAGGCGGTCTTTATTTGCTGTTAGTCCTTATTTGCTGTCAAATTCTAAGTTTCTATGTCTCGATGGCTGAGAGGGACCTGGGGGTGGTGGTGGATGTCAAGATGAACAACTCGGAGACTTGTAGGAGGGCAACAGCCAAGGCCAACAGGATGCTGGGATGCATCGCTAGGGGGATCACCTCCAGAAGGAGGGAAGTGATACTCCCTCTGTATAACTGCTTGGTGAGGCTGCACCTCGAGTACTGCATGCAGTTTTGGAGGCCACACTTAAAGAGGGACATTAAATTCCTGGAGAGGGTCCAGAGGAGGGCAACCAAAATGATTTGGGGCTTGGGGGACAGGATCTATGGGGAGAGGCTCGAAGAGCTAAATATGTACACACTGGAAGAGAGAAGGGACCGGGGGGACATGATAGAGGTCTTCAGGTACATGAAGGGGGTCAATAGGGGAGGAGCAGTCAGGGTGCTTCAAAGGAAGGAGGAGGGGGCAACTAGAGGGCATGGGTGGAAGCTGGAGGGGGGAAGATTCAGGGGAGAAAGGAGGAGGTGCTACTTCACTGAGAGGGTAGTGGAGTAATGGAATGTACTGCCCAGGGGGCTGGTGGAGGTAGAAACGGTGGAGGGGTTCAAGAGAGGGTGGGACAGCTACAGGGGAAGGGTTCTGGAAGCAAAATCCAATGCAGCGAGAATATCCGGAACTGGAAAGGGAGAAGCCAGAGAGGGTGAGGGGGGCAGCAAGGTCAGCTCCCAGGGTGGGGGCTGACCAAACGAGCAGACATGAAAGACCGTTAAGCCTATTCTGCTGGCATTTTAGTATGTTAGTATGTTATGTTACAGATATAGTCTGGGGGCTCGACTAAGGACATGGGAACAAATACTTCTGCTCAGTATTCATTAAGGAGGGAGCAGGTCAAGGACCACAGTTGGGTTGCAGAGGCAGTGGGGGGGTGAACACCAGTCCATGCACAGTGGAGAGAGAGTTCTGGAAGAACTCACAAACCTGAAGGTGGATAAGGTCATGGGGCCAGATGGCATCCACCAGAGGCTATAAAAGGATCTGTGAAAGGAACTAGCAGCGCCTCTGGTGGCCCTTTTCACAGAGTCACTCAACACAGGTGTTGTACCAGAGAACTGGAGGAGGGCACTTGTAGTTCCACTGCATAAAAGCAGCAGTAGGGAGAAGGCAGGAACTGCAGACCAGTCAGCCTCACCTCAGTGGTGGGAAAGATCATGGAGACACTGCTGAAAGCAAGGATAGTGGCACATTTGGAATCCAGTGTGCTCAGGATCTGAGGCAACATGGTTTCACAGCAGGCAGGTCATGTCAAACAAATCTAATAGTTTCTTTTTGGATTGGGTGACTAGGGAACTTAACCAGGGAAGGGCAGTAGACGTTGTCTACCTTTATTTCAGCAAAGCCTTCGAAATCGTCCCACATTGAAGGCTGATTAACAAGATGGGTAGTCTGGGCATGGGAGACAAGGCGGTGAACTAGGTTAGGAACTAGTTAACAGACAGGAGAAAGAGGAAGGTGGTAAATGGGGTATAATCTGGGGAGAGGTGGGTGACCATTGGGGTACCACAGGGATCAGTACTAGGACCAGTCCTGTTCAATGTCTGCATTAGTGACATTGCAGAGGGGCTGGAAGGAAAGGTCTGCCTGTTTGCAGATGACACCAAGATCTGCAACAGGGTGGATACTCCAGAAGGGGTGCAGAAAATGAAGAGGGATCTGGAGAAGCTTGAAAGGTAGTCAGATACGTGGCAACTGAGGTTCAATGTAAAGAAGTGCAAAATAATGTACCTGGGTAGAGGGAACCTTGATGAGAGCTACAGATTGGGGGGAGGAGATGACTGTCACCAAAGAGGAAAGGGACTTAGGGGTCATCATCTCTGATGACCTTAAGGTTTCAAATCAGTGTACAAAGGTGGCAGGTAATGTCAGTGGCATGCTGGGGTGCATAGGCAGGAATATCACTAGCAGGAGGCAGGAGGTGGTGATGCCATTGTATAAGACATTGGTAAGACCTCACCTGGAGTACTGTGTGTAGTTCTGGAGGCCATACCTGCACAAGGACATAGATAAGGTGGAGACTATCCAGAGAAGGGCAACAAAGATGGTGCAGGGCTTACACCACGAAACATATGAGGAGCGACTAAGAGACCTCAATAGGTACTCATTGGAGGAGAGGAGACAGTGGGGGGACATGATTGAAAGTTTCAAGTACCTCAAGGGCATAAACAAGGTGCTGGCAGGGGAGCTTTTACAATGTAGAGAAAGTACTAGAACAAGGGGGCACAATATGAAATTGGAAGGGGGTAGATTAAAAGGTAATGTGAGAAAGTTTTTCTACACAGAAAGGGTAGTCGACACATGGAATAGTCTGCCACAGGAGGTGGTGGGGTGAAGCATAGTGGAGGGGTTTAAGCATGCTTGGGACAGGCACAAGGGAAGCATGAGATGGGAGGGAGTGATGAAAAGCCATTGATCACATAGGGTCAGTGGCCACATACAATGTAGAGGGCCTATGGGCAGACTGGATGGGCCGAGCAGTCATTATCTTCCGACAATCTCTATGTTTCTATGCTGTAAATAATCTACAATGATATGCAATGCTATAACAGAATGGTTTCCTAAAACATGTAATTATATTTGTTTATATTTTGATGTGATACCTTTATCCCCACTCCCAAGAGAAAATGAATGTAAAATATTATTTGTTACCTTTTGAAAATGCTTGGATTCTGGTTCAGATTAAAAAACTTACTAGCAAATTAAAATTAACTGAATATTGCACTTCACTGTAACAAAAAACAGGGTCACACTTTGTTTTGCTGCTTCAGCGTGGAAGATTAGGGTAAGCATCTGCTAATGTCCTTAAAGGTGTGCTAAGGACCATTGGCTAATGATTTCATTAAAATCCCCAAGTGTTAACTGCTTTTTACAAAGCAGGTGCTATACTGGAAAAATGTTTGTAACCTGGAAATGCAGCAGATTAAATGACAAAATGTTGCAAGAAGTGGGCAAGCAGTGAAACAGGCTGAAAAACCTGACCACTGCAGAACAAGAATGAATTTATTTTCCACTGCCAACTTCTATGCATCTATGTTAAAAAAAAATGGGGGGAAGGATTGACAACAATACTGAATTTAATAATTCATTTCAAACATTCACAGCACATCTTGGTGGTCCATCTAAACACGTGACTCTCCCCTGTTAACCTCAGTGTGTTGGTTTATGGCATTATAGTGCTAACGACAGAAAGATGGCAAACATCCGTTATGTAGTTAGCAGGGGAGAGAACAATACATGGGGAATAACTGCTGCTTTATTTGCAGTATTTAGTAAACCAACAACAGTGGAAAGCAAAAACAAAAACCCAGAAAATTTGGTATTTAAGGAAGCTCCCCCTAGGATGCTACCCATTGGTGCTCTACAAGCAATACTTAAGTGCTCTTGTGTTTTTACACTGTTTGTAAGTAAATGGAATGTACTGCACACTCTGTGGGCAACCACACATTTAGAAATGCATTTTAAATTCCAATAGCAACATGAGTTAGGTTTGCACATGTACTGAAGTGAAGAGCTGCTCTTGAATTTACTTGTATATGGTACTGTACATATGACAAGTGTTATAATCAGACGACATTCTCAAATGCATCTATAGCCTAGCTCTTAAGCTTATACTACATATTTCAAAGAAAAAAAATTATCTTATGGTGGTTATACGACTTGTGTTTAGCCTTACTGATATCCGAAAATTAGCTATTTAAGGATTATACCACATCCAAATGGGAAGCGGAGTGTCACAACTAACATGGTGTACTGAAAGGATTGCACCCATATCATTAGTAATACAGTAAAAAGTGTTGAGAAATCCCGGGTTTAAGCCAGCCTCCCAGCTGTACTGGTTTAATATCTGTGATTTGTCTGTTTATAGTTACCACCTAAGCTCGGACAGAGGCACATTCAACAGTTTCATTCCAGAAGTGTGTGTTTTATTTTATTTATTTTTTACGTACAGCTAGCAGAAAAAGGCCTTGCAGTCCATCATGTCTGCTCAAGTTTTGAGACTCCTTGCTGTCTACTGAGGGATCTGCCCCCATCCCTGGGCCTGTTATCCACTGCTCCCTTCATGGCCATGCTGAGATCCCCGCACCCATGCCCCTCTGTGAAAAAGTGGCTCATTTCCCTCTTGAATCTTCCCACCCCGCTCGTGGCAGTGCCCCCTCGCAGTACTTTTTCAACTATTGTTGAAGAGACCCTCAGAGCTCACTGTGTTGAAAACACAGAATTCAGTTCAATGTTTCAGTACTTTTAACAATGTTTCAGCACTTGTATTATTAACAAAATGGGGGGCACCATATTTCAGTGAGTACACCAAATACAGTCTCCCAGGTGCCCCATGCTTTGTCAGTGCCCATGTCATGTATAGTACCCCATCATTTAATTTCTTTAACAACAAATCATTACAGAGCTGAAACAGAGAATTGATTTTTGCATTTTCACCATCCATCCCCAAGGGGCCACACCACATAAACCAGGTACGGGGAGCTGACAGTGTCCTTTTCATATTTGGAAGAAAACATCACAGTTTAATGTGAGCAGAGGTGTCTGATTACTCTGCTTTATTTACATAGATAGCCACAGGAAACAGCATTTAGTCAGACCCGAATTCTACCCCTCAGTAACTTAACCCCCCACAAACAAGTGCATGATTACTGCTTCATTTACATAGATAGCCACAGGAAACAGCATTTAGTCAGACCCAAGTTCTACCCCTCAATTAACACCCCGCATGAACAAGTGCATGATTACTCTGCTTTACTTATATAGATAGACACAGGAAACAGCATTTAGTCAGACCTGAGTTTTACCTCAATAACCCCCACAAACAAGTGCATGATTACTCTGCTTTATTTATATAGATAGCCACAGGAAATACATTCATTTGGCAGGTATCAGTACCAGTCAACACAATAGATGACAGAAATCCATCAACTACCACCGGCGCCTACTGCCATTTATAACCCTTGCATGTTGCCAATGCCTGCTGCTTCATTTATTTCTATCTTTCAAAAGAATCCACCACTTCTCCCCTCTCCCCTTAGTGGCTGGGTAGGCTTACCTTATGCTGCTGATGATGCTGGTGATGGCGGTGCAGAATCTGTGCTGCTTAAGAAGATGAGAAAGAAAGTTCTATGCTCTCTGGCTCGCTCTCCTGTCTCATCAAGTTGTGCTGCCATGTGCCATTCAGAGTCACTGGTGCCCTGTCACACTACTAGCTGCTGCACTCCTTGGATCTCTCGGCTTCTTCTCCAGGTGTGAACAATAAGCTCTCAAGCCACGGACAGTTGGTACCATACGCAGACCACAAATGGCGAGGATTTCAGTTCAGACAGTGAGACAGACCCGGTAACTGGGTCAGACCGACCGCAAAATCCAAGGAAGAAACAAGGAGGAATTCAGAAACACACTGCCGCAGAATGCAGATCAGATTCTCAGGGAGTGGTGCTGGTGCTGCTGCTGCTGCAAATCCTCCGATCCTTGATGAACTTCGAGCTGCCTCCTCATTGTTGCTCGCTGCTACTGATCGTCCTCGGTCACACAAAGGGTCCAGTCACGTCCTCCTTGAAAAGGAAGGGTCAGGAAAGAAACATACAAAAACTGGGGCTTTTATCGTCCAGCTTTTGAAAAGCCTGCCGCTCTGACACTGCCCTCAGCCAATCGCAGTACTGTGGGCGTGGGCTACTCCTCGGCATACCCAATTGGCTTGTAGCACTGATATGCTACCACCCCCATGGATTCTTTCCTCGGCCTGGCCAGCAAGTATGATGCCCCCAATGGAGCGAGTGATGAGTGACATGACACTCGACCACCCCCACCCCCAACCCTAACCTGTTTCAGCCTGGAAAAGGGACGTTGGTGTTTGAGCTGCAAATGTAGGAGGTGCCCAGAAGAAAAGATGCAGACTGTGTAGGAGGAATATTAACTACCAAAAATGCTACCCCCTCTGGGAAAAAGTATACACAGCTGAGTACACTGCGTATGCCTGCCGACATCAGTGGGGGTGAATACACTCGAAGGAGGGAAGAGAGAGCATTGGGTGAAGGTGCATTGCAGATAGCAGAGGGAAGGGTATTCCAATTTTGGGGGCAGTGGTAGGAAAAGGCGGATTGGCCAACAGTAGTAGAGCAGTAGGGGATGGTGAATGAATGAGAGTCAACATTCTGAAGGGAATAGGGGCTCAGTGAAGAAGCAGAGATGAGAGAGGAAAGATAGGTGGGGAGATTCCCAGACCAATATTTTGCCATGAAAGTAGCAGTGTGAGCTAGACACCTGGACTCTTAAGCTGCTGGAGAAGGTTCAGAGGAGGGCTACAAAGATGATAGCCGGTCAGCAGAGTAAGGCATATGAGGAGAGGCTGAGGGCACAGAACATGTACTACCTGGAAGACAAGAGAGAGAGAGAGAGAGAGAGAGAGAGAGAGAGGGGACATGATTGGGACATTCAAGCACTTGAAAGGGATAAATAAGGTTGATAAGGAGAGTCTCTTTAAGCTGAGTGGCAACCATAAAATGAGGGGGCACAGTCTTAAGCTGGAGGGTGGAAGGTTTAGGAGGGAGGTCAGGAAGCACTTCTTCACAGAGCGGGTGGTGGAAACTTGAAATGCACTGCTGGAAGAGGTCATCTCATTGAAGACAGTGGGCAGCTTTAAGAGAGGATGGGATAGGCATAAGGGGAAGGTAAGGATCAGGGGTAGGGAGGATGGGAAGAGTGGGGAGGGAGGGCAGGGACATTAGCTCAAGCTGTGAACCCTGCAATACAAGCAGACTTGATAGACCAAATGACCTTCTTCTACTGGCTTCTTCGTGTGTTTGTATGTTCATATGACTCTAGTGAAGGGAAGGACGTGGCTATATAAAGATTGCAGTGGTGAGTATGAGGAGGCAGGATAGTATGAAATGGTAGAAGGAATTGAAGAGAGTGTCCAGTTTGGCCAAAGTAGCTTTGGGGGTGGCACTGTAGACTATGTCTGCATATTCAAAGGTAGGAAGGATCATTTTCTGCACAATAGTGTGGTTTCTATATAAGGCTCCAAGCTTGGGGAGTAGGTTCTTATGGACTGCATCCACATGTGCTGAAAAGTACAAACGGTGGTCTAACCAGACCCCGAGATATCTGAAGGAAGTAACATTCTCAGTCAGGGTACCATCCAGTGTGTAGAAAGCTGGAGATGCATTAAGGGAAGATGGCCTCTCTCTGGTGCCGATGGACATGGATACTGTCTTTTTAGCATTCAGGAAAAGTTGATTCAACTGGAACCATTTCTGAACCGAGGTGAAATCCTGTTGCAGTCTAGGCTGGGCATCACCAGGAGATTTGCTAGATGTGTAGAGGACTGTATTGTCCACATACATATGGATTTGGGAAGTGGAACAGGCAGAAGGGAAGTGGTTAAGGAAAATGGAAAATAATATAGGGCCAAGTACAGAGCCCTGAGGGACTCCAGTAGTGATTGGGAGTGGTGAGGAGAGGGAGGAGGCAATCTTGATAGATTGGGTTCTGCCTGTCAGGTAGGAACTAAACCAAGCTGTAGTGGTTGGGGTTAAACTAGTCCCAGCAAGTATCTGGAGAAGAAGAGCATGGGATACTGTGTCAAAGGCTTTTGCCAGATCAACAAATATGGCCATGGTTATGAAACCCAGATCCAGATTGGAGAGTATGGAGTTTGTGAGGCATAATAGAGAGGTAGTGGTGGAGTGGGACTTGCGGAAGCCAGACTGGAAAGGAGTGAAAAATGAGATGGAGTCAAGGTAGGAACTGAGTTGGATAAGGACAATATGTTCCTGTAGTTTAGCTAGAATTGGGAGCAGGGAGATAGGGCGATAGTTCCCAGCAGAAGTGGAGTCACCACCTTTGAGAAGGGGAATGACTGTAGAATGTTTCCAATTGGTAGGAACTGAGGATAGGGCGAAAGAAAGGTTGAGAAGGGAAGCCAGCAGACCAGCTATAGCAGGTGCAGATAGGAGGAGCAAATTGGGATCAGGGCCTTTTGGGCTCTTGCCTTTGGAGGGGTTTAAGGCTAGGAGGAACTTAAGGGCATCATTTGGAGTTATGGAAGAAAAAGAAAATTGGTTGGGGTGACAGGGTGAGGAGCAGCTTAAGGGACAGAGGAGGCAGGAGGTGGGCAAGTGGGAAGGGTGAAGAGAAGCGAGGAGGCAGCGGATGTAAATAAAGTGTTGAAACTGGTTGCGACAGAAGGAGGTTCAGAAATAGTTGCATTACCATGGACAAGAGTAGGGATCGGGGGAATAGAGGTTGGTGAGAAAAGAGATTTGACAACCTTCCAGAACTTAGAAGGGTGGTTTAGATTGGTGTGGAAAGATGAGGAGAAGTATTCTGCCTTGGCATATCTAGTGACTTTTGAACAAGCATTGCAGAGTTGTCTGTAGCGGAGGAGGAGAGTGAGAGTTTTAGAGTGAGTGTAAGCCTTCCAGGCCTGATCTCTTGCCCGCATACATGCCAGTAGTTTGGCAGTGATCCATGGAAGATAAGAGCCTCTGACCCTGGTTAACTTAAGTGTGGCATGACAATCCCAAATTTCCATGAATTTAGATTGGAAGTGGCTGAGGGCAGCATCGATGGAGGTCTCCATGGAGAGGGTGGATCAGTCTGATTGGTGTAGGTAATTTAAAAGGGGAGCTAAGTTTAGGGAGCAGAAGGAGTGAATATGGATCAATTTAGGGGGGCTTTAGGCTGATGGACTTTGCGGACACAGTACGTCATATGGTGGTCACTAAGAGAATCTTGGAGGATGCCAGAGTTGATAACATGGTGGGGGTGGGAAGTGAGGGCCCAGTCAAAAAGAGTATGTTTTTGGGTTTTGTGATTGAGCCTGGTAGGAGAGGTTATTAGTTGAACCAGATTTAGGGATTTGACTTTGGAGGGTATGGTGGCATTGGTGGGTGAGGTCCAGTCCACATTTAGGTCAACTAACAAGTAAAGCTCACCCGAGGTGATATGAGAGGTGATAGTAGTAATGAGAACTAAGATAGTAGCTGATGGGAGACCTGGGCGACTATAAACGCCTGCAATAAATATAGGCAGTGAAAAGGGGAGAGATAATTTAATTAAGAGGATTTCATATTGGGAGGGGGACAAGACTGACAGGACAGGAGAGTATTGAAGGTTGGATGAGATAAACATTGCAATACTGCTACCCTTGCTAGGTCTGTCCTGCCTTAAGAGTGAGTAGCCTGGGGTTGTGAGAGTGGTATCTGATATTTTCTTGGACAGCCAGGTTTCAAACAATAACATGACATCCAGCTGTAGCTTTAACATGATTGGCTGGAGGAGAATAAGTTTGGGGAGAAGGCTTTGAATATTGAGGTGGGCAATTTTTAAACCCTTAGGAAGGTTTGGGGTGATAGGAGGGGTTGGACCAGGGTTTGGTCTCTATGTCTCCAGCACAGATCAGGAGCAGGGTGATAAGCAGGTTGGAAAAAGTATAGATTAGTTTGGGGAGTTTTAGAGTGAGAAGCATGGGTGGGTGGGCAGGGGGCTCTGGAGGAGAGGAGAAGACACTGGGGTAAGTAAGAGTTGCTAAAATAGATGTGGGGGAAGTATAGTAGCTGAGGGGGACCAGGGGTATTTATTTATTAAGGAGAAGTCCTGTAAAAATCACTTACAAAGGGTAGTGTTAACAGCAGACACGTTTTCCATTACCTTCAGATGTCCTCTCCTGAATAACACCTTGTTCTTCTACCAGATTTAAAGTTGTCTGTACAAATTTTCCTTCGTAAAAAAATGTTTCTCATCCATGCCTATATTGCTGCCCATGCCATATTGAGATACGCGCATGCTCCGTTCTGTTACTTAACGACCACTAGACACCATCACCGGCACAGCGCAAGCGCTGCTGTTTTGCTTGCTTGCTTCATAGCACATAGGTCAGTGTTGCAAGCTCGTCCCTTGATGCTGCTGAATTTTAATCAATAAAAATTAAACTCACAAACATATGTATTAATTTCATATTGTTGGTGTATTTTAAAAGTCAAACTGCAAGTTTATAATCTAATTACATCGAACTGTTCTCCGTTCCCGTCCCCGTTGTTCACTGTGTCATCAAGGTATTACAATGGATGTGTGACATGGATTTCCTTTTCTTTAAAATTGTCACAGATGTGTACTGTTTAGCATTATGCAACATATACTGTGTGGTGTTATTGGTGTAAATTCCTGTAATTCCAGCCGTCTGACTTTCATTTCAGACCACAAAATATTCGGTAGTGTGATCGTATATCCGAGCACAGCTGCTATTACCTTGCCACAAATCTTGACACTCTAGTTTGCTTAGTGGTGCAATACTGTATATGCTGCTGTGTAAAATGTCCAACTACATGATTGTCACTATTTCTCATGTTATTCCCAAATTTTAAGAATATGTGATGAGACCCCCACAATAAGAAATGCATGGGAACCGTATCGTCTATAAAGGCGCACAATGGTAAAATGTCATTCCCAAGAGTAAATGCGCTCCCTATGGATGTACACCAACAATGCTGTCATTTAGTGCAAATTTGTTATGGTACAGTATGGTACTGTTTGGGGACCACATATAAAAATCTGGTCTGGCAGCCCACATAGGGTGACTATACATGCGCGTCACTATATTATGTCCCCACATACTCTGAATAGGAACTATTTGTTCCTGGTAGTCGAGCAACGTCAGACACATTTTAGTATGACACTGGGAGTGAGCATTGCGGAGATGACGTGAACAGAAGCGCCCACAAATGGGAATATGGTGGATAAACATAGCATTTATTTCTTTTCGTCATAAAAATGCTGCCAGATGTCCTTTTTTGACTGTGAATGGGTAGAATGATGTCGGATGATGAGAGGAATACACACACGTGTGCAGGTAACATAACACAATGGCATTTCTATGTGAGACTTCTCCCTTAAATTTTGATAACCGGGTGAGCCCACTGGGCCCCGAAAGTCCCTTTTTCATGCGGGGTATATGGCAGGAATCGGGTCAACGGGAAATGTGGAATGAGTTGGGACATGGGATGGGTGGATGTGGGGGGGAAGGGTATGGAGGGCTCCGAGAGGGGGAAATGGAGAGCAACAAAGGGAGAAGAGTAAGGGCTAGGCAGAAAAGGACAGGTTGGTGCATTATGGATGTGAGCAGAAATCCGTATGAGAAGTAAGAGGAGAAAACAAACTCAGAAATGATGTACAGCTCAGACTGAGCTAAAGACACAACTGTGCAAGTACCTTAGTGGTATAGTACCACCTGTGACCACTAGATAGCAGAAGTAAGAATGGCTATGGAGTTTGGTGCTGCTGGGAGGAGCCAATTGGTGAGGGGAGATGGGTGCCAGAGAAGGAGGGGGGAACCACTACCAGCTAAACATACAGAGATAAAAGAAAACTCTTACAGATATGAAAATGTTTACCAGCAAATGAAAGTGGAAGACAACTGGCTCTGTTACTCTTACAAAATGTGGGGGCAGCTTTGCTGCTATGCCACTTTAAGATGCAGTGGAAATGATTAGGTTAAGTAAGTGCTAATGGTGTTAATGGCCATACTTTACACCTCCCAGTTTGACTGCTTTCACAAACAAAGGGCTATACTGACAACAGAACTTGTTTGTAACCTGGACATGCAGCTGAAACAAAGCATGATACAACAAAATCTGTTTCAAAGATGTGTGAGCACTCAAAATGGCTCAAAAACCTGACCAGCACAGAGCAAAACCGGATTACCTGATAGAGACCCTGAAAACTTGATCACCAGGTAAAAAACCTGACAGTTGGCAACCCTATAAAGAAGAATGGGGGGTGCTCATTGGTTCAGACAAACTAAAACTAGCTTAGGGTGGGAGATGTGGCTGGGGAAGGAGAGATGCATTAATAAATCAACTGTGCTTGGCTGAGGAGGTCTCTACCTGGCAATCCTGTTGGCTGCTCCTGGTCTTTGGAGTGTGGGCAGTAAGACTGAGCACAGCAGCGGGACTGGCTCATTTTGAACATGCAGTCTTCATTAATAAGAGAGTTCCTCACAAGCTTGGTTATGGAATTAGATTATTTCCCTTTGTATGTGTGCTTTACTTGGACTGCCTGTTCCACCCTTATTAATTTGATTACAAATCTGCACCCTCTTTGGTGTCAGGAATGATCTTGCAGATTTTATCCCTGTAGAGTCCCATAGAGCCCAAAGTTCTATATTTTTCCAAGGTGAGTCACAATTTAGCTGTTAATTGCTTCATTCTTTTGATTTCCTCAACCCTGCTCATGAATCAAATGAGGGGTCGGAGGCCCACACAAAACGCTTTTACTCCTCATTTCAAACCACGCATAATTTGTCTGTGCTGTTATCCCATTTAAACACTCTAAGCACCCTAGTGACTTGAAGATATTCAGATATTTTATAAACTCACAACTCAACTACTTGCCTTCTTGTTTGATAAAGTAGAGACCTGCAGGGTATAACAGTTTGTCTTCTGAATTTAGATCAAAAAACTTAAATTCATTAAATTCATCGACTGCCCTACTTGAATTCTCAGGAGCAATCCACAATGCCATGGACAAAGGAAACCTAACTGGAGCAGTCTACATTGACTTAACCAAGGCATTTAATACAGTACACCATGGCCTACTTATCAAACAACTACTATCCCTAGGGCTCTCGCAGGGTCCTGGTGACTGGGTAAAAAATTACCTTGCTCAGAGCTCTCAATCTGTAAAAGTAGCTGGAGTTCTCTCAGACTCAAAACCGGTTCGCTTCAGGAGTTCCCAGGGATCCATCCTGGGCCCTCCTTTTCAGCCTTTTCCTAAACTCCTCCCCAAATCCTGCCCTGAACAAATAATCCTCTATGCCGATGATGCCGTGATTCTTGCCACTCATAAAGATCCGAACCTCTACGCCTCAACCTTCAGCATGCTTTTTCCAAAGTTGAGATGTGGTTCTTGAACATAAGCTGGTTCTAAACCGCAAAAACTAAACCATGCTCTCTCTAACCCAAAAACAAGAAACCGCAAGTCCCACTCACCATTAATACATACCTGGGAAATACCCTTGAACAAGTGCCAATTTTCAAATATCTTGGAATCAACTTTGATCAAGGCCTAACCTTGCAACTCCATTGATAGTACAGCAAAACTATTAATCAGCTGAATTGGGATTCTGTATCGGAACCGACAGCTCCTTACCCATTCTGCACTGAGGATGCCATCCAATCCTCTATCATCTCAGTCATTGACTATGGCTTAGTTATATACAGATCTGCCACTACTACAGCACTTGGTCGCATACAACATCCTAAATAAGGCCTGTCGGTTGCTCACTGGTGCACATTGATGTACCACATGTGAACTCTATGCTGACTCAGGTTGGTTGCAACTCTCAAACCGGATAAAGTACCTTACCTGCCTGATGGTGAAAAAATCCACTCTGGGCCTCACTCCACCTTGTATCCAAGACCTGTTATGCCCAAGCGCTAGCACCCGTTTTACCAGAAGATCAGAACACCAGCCTCTCCAAGTCCCCCATGCCGGACTTCTCAGGGACAAAGATCATTTGCTTATCGTGCCCCAGCTGGCTAAATGCTCTCAGCACTCATATTACTGCCTCCACCTCTCTAGGTATTTTCAAATCAAGGCTGTTCTCTCACCTTGCCACCTCCAGCTCCTGTGACTGCCCTGATTAAACCTCCTATTTTCTCACTACCCACCCTGTTCCGTTATTTGACAAAGACTTGTTTGGGAAACCTTTTCTCCTGCTATTGTCTGCTCCCAACACCTTTCACTTACCCTCTCTGTTCTGGACTTTTTCCCTATTTGTTTCTCCTAATCTGGCATGACCTCTTTCTTGTAATAATAATGTGATTATTGATATCTCATGTCCTTTTGCACAAATGATTTGATATGTATTTGTATATGTTTTCTCGCTCTTGACATGGCACAAATTGTTGTGTTATCTATGTAACCTTTTTTGTACTGTACCTAATTGACGTGGAACCTTTGTAAAAGAGCCTCTGGCTCAAAGGTAGTAATTCCTAGAACAATAAACTAAAATCTTTCTCAGTCTTATGAGGGTAATCCCTTGTCCCCTTGTAGCTCTCTGCATCCTCCTAGAGAACAGCACTCGCCGCTGTGCAGTACCACAATTTATAGTGATAACCTGCCAAAATTGGGTGGAACCTGGCATGTCCCCATGGTGACACACTTGATGTCACCAGCATGGTGACACACACTTGAGCACAGTCAGGGCTAGGGTCCATGCCTGATCCACTTGCAGCGGCACCTCCTTGATGCATAAAGAAATTGCATTATGGTGTCTGGCTGAATCACACTGAGCCATCGTGTCCATCCCTATCAGTTGCTAAATACAAGTGTGTTCAGATTAATTTTAATACTTGCTGTTTACTGGGTACTTTGATTTGTGACAGTGCAGACTGGATAAGAAAGACTTTTTTAAGACTTGTTACACTAATTTGCACTGCATTTTCAAACCACTGAGAAAAGGAAATTAACAAATATTTAGTTAAAATGTTAAATCCAGAAATTTGGTGCATAATATCCTTCAATTGTTTTCTAAATGGTGATGCTTTCTTTGTGAAATGCATACCCCAATGATCATTCATGTCATAATGGCAAGTTTTAACAGATTTTATTTACAGATGGGGATTAAGTCTAGGTACAGTATGTGGGGGGAGGCTGTCGGGAAGGTTTGTTTAGTTTTATCTTTTAATGCGTTCCCAGGTCAAGCCTCTACTGTTTGCTACCCCAATACATATCTGTAGAGTTGCAAAAAACATACTTAAAAGTGGGGGAATACTAGGCTGTTCTGTAATACCCCCCAAAAAAACAACTAGCTTATTTTATAAAATCGGCAGCCAACCCATCCCATTATTAAGCCCATACTTGGGTCTGTTGACTGAAAAAGGTCTATAAAGTATGTTTCCATGTTTCCCCGATTAACATTTTTCTATCAAAATTCCCTTCCCTTCTGTCCCTCTACTTTCTAAATTCCCAAAAATCTGAGTGATGGGAGAGTATATTTTTCCATTACAAAATGTCATATGCAATGGGTGAAGTCATGTCTTGTCTCCTGATACAGCCCTTGTGCTCTCTGATTCTTATCTTTAACTGTCTGGTGGTCTTTCCAATATAAATTTTGTCACAATGACACTTTATAGCATAAATGACCCCGCTAGTTTGACAGTTAATGAATTCCTTAATCTCGACATCCTTTTCTTTGCAGACATTTCTGATTTTTTTTAAACTCTGCAGGAATTATTGCAGTTAATACACTCAGCACAGGAGTAATAACCCATGAGATTCATGCTTGACATAAAGTTTTCTTCTCTGTTCTGGGGAATTTTATGGTCAGTGTGTGTAATTTATCACCTACTGACCTCACTTTCTTGGGCATTAATAAAGATTTGCTTGCAATTGCTGTTTCTCATGCCCCTGTGGATTGCAAAACATTCTGGTGTTTTTTTTTAACAATCCTTTTAACTTCATAAAAAGCATCACTGTAGGTGATGCTTAGCAGAACCCGATTTATTTTGTTCTGTTTCTTTGTCCAGTCCTTAATAAATTCTCCATGTCAGTTTTCCGCTGTTTCCAAGACTCCAGATACTGTCCCTTGCTTATGCCCTTTGTTTTGGAATCTTTGTTCCTTATCATTGCTGGCTATCGTGTAATCTAATCTTCAGTACAGTTTCTTTTGGCCCTCAGGAATTGGCTAAAGGGGATGGGCTCTATGAGATTTTTGGGGTGATAATTCTTTGCTTGTAGGATACCATTTCTATCTGTGGGTTTTCTGTGTAATGTGACACATAGTTTCCCATTGTCCTTGAAGATGCACAAACCCAGAAAAGTAATCTCATTCTGGTCCTTGTTTTTTATGAAAATCAAGTGATCTTTTCTAGTGTTTAAATATGCAAGAAATTCCTCAGCCTCTGCATCTGCATCAGTCCCTTGCCAGATGACCAAAGTGCCATCAATAAAGTGTTTCCAGAGTAACACTTGATTGAAAAATGGGCTATTCTCATGGATATACCTTGTTTCAAACTATTTTACAGTTTTATACTGTTTTTTGCATATTTGTTGATAATATTTCTCTGAGCCTTTGAATAGGGCTCCAAACAAAGAAAATTGCCTTGCCCTACCTTATCTGCCCACATATAGGTTTGTATAAGATGGGGCCATACTAGACCCCATCACTGTTCTTCTGGTTTGTATGAAGAGTTATTCTTAAATCTAAGAGTTTTTTTTATCTTTATTAATCAAATGAGGATACACACAGGTAGAAATGCATGTTGGTTGACAGAACAGCAGTACAGATAAAATTAATTCTTGTACACATGGTCAGGACAGATTCCAGATGTATATCTAGGGTGTGTTTTGCACCCTTTCCATATCTTAGGAAGTGACTGATATAGCATATTAAATTATCATTTCACAGAACATCTCACTTACACTTAGATGATAATAATTGTCCCACAAATGCAGACCCACCTCACCCAAAAATAACTGGATCACTGGTTATATATTTCATAACTCATGCCCTTTACCCCCTAGATCCCCCCTCAAGGCACAAATTCCGGATCTACCTCAGATTGATAGAGCACCCTGCTCTGTTATTTTATTTTGCAGAGAGGAGATCGATCTTGCAATGCAGCTATAAGGCTCTCCATTTGATAGATTCCCCACATTATGTGTCTCCAATCTTGTAATGTTGATATGAACTTGGTCATCCATTTCCTAGTAATAGCTTTTTTAGCTGCTAACACATATACTGGTAGGAGAGTCTTTAGACAGGAGGGGGAGTGGTCTAGATAGATGGACAGTAAAACTATCTCCACTGTAAGTTCTGTGGGTTCCCCCAAACAACCCATCAGTTTGGTTTGAAGAGAGCACCAGAATGGCATTAAAAGGGGCAGTACCATAGGATGTGACCCAATTCCACCAACCTGCAGCTGCAGTCTCTCCAACAATGGTCGAAACTGACAGGGAGATATTTAACCAAGACTACTGGGAAGCGAAAGTATCTGCTCCTGCATTTCCATGCAAACTCTTTCCACAGCAGGAAGGATGTGATCTTTACTGTGGAGAAGGCAGCTTTTGTCCAGAAGACACTAGATACTTCTAATTCCATATCCCTGTTCCATCCTTCCAAGGTAGACGTTGTGGAGTCACCCAAAGAGTCCCTCAGGATTTTATATAATACCCCAATTAGATGTCCCCAGGGATTCCCCTTTCAAAATTAAGAAATAATTTAAGCAAAGGTGGGATAACAGAAGTGAACTTAGTTATAATAGTGTGTTGCCGTAGGATGCAGTTCCTCACCTTCAGGTATCTAAAGAAATCCCCCTGCTGAAGACCGTAGTACTGCTGCAGGACTTCAAAAGAGAGAACCCCGTCCACCCCCAAAAACTGATATATGTACGTCAGACCCAGATTTCTCCACCTAGTGAAAGCCAAGTCAGATTGGACTGGGAAAAAAGAATTTGTCCTTGGAAAACATTTTGCAATAACTAAATACTGGCTCAAATTCAGGACGTAAATCTAAAACAGTTTTGTGATAAAACTATTTCAGCAAGGTTTATATGAAACTTATTGGGTAGCTTAATCTCTTGTCTGTACTTTTCTAGTGCTTCCCATAGTGCCCCTCAACCAAATTATGGGGTATGGAAGTATTAAAATCTTTCAGATGCCATGTGATGAATGTAGAGTTTTCCAAGTTGTTCTCTTCTTGACTGAGTTCATCTAATATATTAATTACACGTTTGTCTCCTATAAAAGAGTTTGTTTTTTCTATCAACAGTGTGATATGAAAGCCCATGAACATAGATAGGGGTTCCAGTATATTGTTAACCCCGAAGACAATTGGTCTTACTGGTGATTTGTTCAAACTCATGTATTTTCGGGAGAGAATAAAAGACTGGGACTGATGATGTTTTTCCGAACAAAGCCTCCCACTCCCAGTCTATTATCCACACCCTGTCCTGTGCTCTGGACAAGATGCTGCTAATTAAATCCTTTATGTGTCCTGTTGGGTCCCTTTCCATTCTGAGATTGTTTGTATTGGTGTCTAGTAATGTTCTACACTGTTGCTTATATGCTTCATAATCCTGCACCACCACCGCTCCCCCTTTATCGACATTCTTATTGATAATACTTGTATCATTCTCCAACTTTCTAAGTGCTGCAAACCAAGCAGCATAGGCTAAACTTAGTTCTTCCTGTCCATATTTCTCTCTCCCTTTTTAGTGATGTACCTATATTTTTGTTTACTAATTGCATATACGTTTCTATTATGTGTGGGGTAGAACCTTGTGGTAGATGCACAGATTTAAGCTTTAGTTTCTGATTCAGGAGACCTCTCATCACTCTCTTGGGTATTGGTATCGAGGGATGGCAGAAGGTTATCAAAACAGTATCATTTATTTATTTATTTTTTTGTAGTACAATAAATTTGAGCTAGGAGCTCGTTTACAAAGGTTCCACGTCAAAGTAAGCACAGTTCAGACAATACAGTACAAAACAAGTAGCAAGGTACAATTTGAGTGCATAACAAGAATAAGTTATATATATATATGTCACAAACCCACTCAGCAGGTCAGCCCTCTACTCCCAAAGTGCCAACCTCTGAACATAGAATTGTGAACAGTTAACAGAACAAGGTAACCCTCTTGTCTGTTTTGTGGGTTCGAGTCACCTTATTCCCATGTTCTGGAGGGATTCAAACTGATAACCTCTTGTTAGTGTACCCAATTGTCAGGCTCAGACAATTCTGTCTTCGGGGGGCCAGATATCTTTGCCTACAGGCACCTAATCAGGTATTTCAAAATGAACCCTTAGAACTTTATGCAAGACCTAGAGAACTCTGACCTGTTTCCCAGTTTGGTATCACAATAAGCCCATGCACCGTATCAACTATAACCATCTAAGCATCACTTATAAAAAGAAGTTTCAAGGCACACCAGGCAGTTTCTGTTTTTAAAATATATATCTTTACTTTAAAATAGGTAAAATAGGAAAACAGTAAAATACAGAACAGGATATCCCGACACATACAGCCTTAAAAACAAAACAGGTTTAAAAGTACAAATTCCTACAATACATACACTTAGACTGGTTTTTTCTAAGGTCTCCTTACTTCTTAATCTTTCAGTGCTTTGTTGTTCCTCTTTTCTCAGTTAGAAATAATGTCTCTCTGTAAGGTCTGCTCAGTATTTTTAAAAGCAGTCTTGAGCCGGCCTTCTCTCTGAGGTCACCTAACTCTGCCTTGGTGTATTAAAATTAATATTTTATAACATAGGATGTCCTACTAAGATATTTAAAAAAATAATAGGTGACATAAATGTGACTTGCCAAAACCAGTCTGGGGTCTGCTTCACATAGACATCAAAGCCTCTTTGATGTAATTCACTGGATAATCCCAAGCAAATGCATATTGGGTTTCCTAATTTAGTCTAGGACCTGCTTCACCCAGACATCAAAGTCTCTTTGATGTATTTACTGGCTATCTTGGGAGGCACCCCAACACATGCATATTCTCCTTCCTCCATGACACATAGTGCAAATCAAAGGATTTCCCTGAGGACGTCATGAGTGGATATTTTATTTCCGGGGCTTCAAAGAAAACTTAACAATGTAATTGCATTTCAGATATCTGTAGTTTAAGCTACCGTCTGTCCTTTGAACTTAGCCCTGGGGGGTTTGATGTGTCAATTTCAGCAAGACAGTATTTTCTCCTGAGAGACATTCCCTTACATATTTTATTTTACAGAAAAAATATCATATAGAAATCAGAACCAGCTGTCCACGTGCCACAATATATACATGTTGAACAAACACTGAAGGAATCAGTCAAGGTTGGCCTTGTCAAATAGTGGGAGTGGGTGGAGGGAGGAGGTAAGCAGGGTTAAAGGAAATAGGGTGGAGGTGCGAGGGGTGAGGAGGGGGCAGGTGAATAGGTGGAATGGGCAGGATGAGGGTGGTGATGGGAGGTAGAGGAGTAAGGGGTAATTAGGGTTGGCAGTCACAGCTACAAGACTCATAGTCTCAGTTTTCTGAAAAATTGTTTCACGTCTAATTTTAGTTCATATTTGTTTATTTTTTCGTGTGGACAAAAAGAGAGCTCTTTACTCAGAACCTCTCTTTACTCATATTACTCATCCTAACTGGTATGGACCAGAGGGCAAATCACTTCAGCCATCTTTGTCGACCTTGCGAAAGCTTTCAACACTGTCTCCCATCCCTTACTGCTCTCGTGTGTCTCTCTCAATCAGGCCTCAGGACAGGTGTCAGTGTGGCTCAGTTGGTAGCACATCTGCCTCTAGACCAGAAGGTCGTGGGTTCTCGTCCCACACCGGGAGAGATCTGCACCTAAAAATCACTGGCATCCGAGTGCAGTATTGGGGGGTGCTGTACTGCTGGGGTGTGCCGTCCTTCGGATGTGATGTTAAACTGAGGTCCCTTCTGCCCATCCTGGTGTCCTGGTGGGTGTCCAGGTGGAAGTAAAAGAACCCAGGGTACTCTTCGTAAAGAGCAGGGAACATTCCCGGTGTCCTGGCCAACATTCCCCTTCCCATAAACTGGTTCATGCAATTATCCAGGCTGTGTGTGGGTGATGATGTGCAATATGGCCGCCACCACACATTCAGTCACTTCACTACCAGCCTAGCATTGCTTGTAAAGCACTTTGGGATACTGTGTATGAAAAGCGCTATATAAATGCTGATGATTCTTCTTCTTCTCTCTGTTGCTGCCACCAACTGGTTCAGATCCTACCTCTCTGACAGAACACAATCCGTTAGAGTTTCAGATGCCATCTCCACCCCCCTTCCCTTAACTACTGGCATCCCCCAGGGGTCGGTTCTTGGACCCATTCTGTTCTCCATTTTTCTTAACCACCTGCCACTCTTCTGCTCTACTTCATCAATCCACATGTATGTAGACGATACTGTACTCTTCTCCTCAGCACCTCCCCGGAAGCAGTACAATCAAACCTCCAAGCTGACTTCAACAAAGTTTAGCACTGGTTCAACTCGCACCAGCTCTCCCTAAATGCTAAAAAAACTGTCACGATGACCTTCGGTACAAGACAACGCCTGTCCAGACTCCCATCCTTTCCCTATTTCCTCACCCTGGATGGACAAAAACTCGAGGATGTCACCTCATTCTGATACTTAGGGGTATGGCTCGACTGGCATCTTTCTTTCTCTGACCACATCGACACTATCACGAAAAAACTGCGCCCCTTGCTCGGTACACTGTATAGGAACTGCAGTAGCCTCCCCCTACCCGCTCGATGTGAACTAGTCCAGAAGATGATACTCCCCTCCTTCCACTACTGTGACAATGTCTACAGTACAGCCCCAAAATCCACCTTATCTAAACTGGACACCCTTTTCAATTTCTTCTGCCGCTTTGCTCTCGATGCCCCACCTCTCACCCATCACTGCGACCTCTACCGCTCCCTGGCACTACCGTCCCTTGAAAACCGCCGCATTTTGCACTGTGCTAAATATGTCTCAGACTTCTGGCTTGGCAACATCCCATCCTACCTCTCCTTCTTACTCTCAGCTGCCCCCACCCCCACTCACTCCCTTAGATCCTGTGACTCCCGCCAACTATCAGTCCCCAGGCAGAGGACCCACTGTCAGCCAAGCTGTCTTCTCGCACCACTTACCCAAGCTCTGGAATGATCTCCCACCACAAATTTGCCACTCCTCCTCTGCCCACTCTCTATCAACCGCCCTGGCAAATTACCTCACTACAAATTGCTCCTGCACCTGACTCTGTCAAGTGCCAATACTCCCCACTTGCCTGACCAGCGGCACTTAGCTATAGCTACAGAAGCTGGCGTATTGACCCAACCTATGCACTTATTGTCATGTACCTCATGTGTTCTACGTCTTCAATTGTTTAAACCCTCATACTACTTGTGTTGTTAAATTTGCCCCTGCATTACTGCTACATGTCACGTAATTGTTATTATGCTCCTAACTGTATCCAATGTATTTAACATGTGCAGCTTGTAAAATCATACAAATGTATCCTAATGCTGCTATTTGCTTACTGTTAAATGTTCACTTGATAACCTGCGTGTTATCCTACCCTCTGTGCACCATCCCTCCAGGTCTCACTGGGAGACAAGCATCTTGTTGCTCAGTGTGCTTTTCCTGGTGAAACAATTTCAATAAATAAATATTATAAGTCTCTGTGCAATTGTTTGAAAACTAGGTTTTGCTCTGTGACCTGGTTGTTACATTGGTTGGTTGAGCCTCTTGTTTTCTTTTCTCTTTCCTTGCAAGTCTGTATTTTGTCCTACTCTCCCTAGACCTGAGCCTCCTTCCTCTGGGTCTGTTATATTCCTCTGCTGATACTCCTTGGTATATTAGTATCCTTGTCTGTTCCTGTGACAGTAAGGTATGTTCCTCTCTAAATGTTGTTGTCCTGTTCTTTTTTTGTCCCTTGTTTCTGTATCCCTGCCTGAGCTGTAGAATGTGGAGCATGAGTCCAAATTATAAGTGTAACTTGTTTAAGCTGCTTATTTCTTATTTTTTTGTCCTGCTCCCATAGGGAGATAGGGAGCTTAGCCCTCGCCCCCCCCCCACGACCAGGCTTGCCGCCGGGCAGGCGTCCCCTCCCCACGGTCCGTGGTAACATGCCCTGGCTTACACCCCAGGGTGAGGCCACAGGAGCGGGACCCTACCTGGCAGATGCTGTTGGCAGCAGGGGCTGCAGCGGAACAGGGCTTCCTGCTTGGGATCAGGATTTTTTGTGTGCAGCTGTACCTGAGGGTGGGGACATGCAATGATGGCTCACGTCCACCCTGCCCCCCGCAGATAACAGCTCTGGCACAATGGATCCCCCCGGACTTCTGGTGACACTAGCAATTAAATGGCTGCTTAGTTTTGGAGCTCTTCACCACCCAACCAACAGCTACCACCATCCTGGCACTTGGCACCGATTCTGGAGATAAAAACATAAAGGAGCAGTTCTACACATGGTTACTAGACAGCGTCTTAAATAATTAATGGCTCCTTCAGCCCCAAAAGCAGCCAAACAACAAACATTGGACTGGCAGCACTTGGTGGCGAGGCCTAACAATGGCACTCCACCCAATCTCACAACCACACAATTATCTGAGGAGGAACTGGAGTTCACCATTACATCAAAACAACTATATGAACAATTAAATAAAATTGGTGACACTCTGCAAAGGATGGAAGAAGTAGTGGTGGACATGAGGCAGGATTTGCGAATGGTAGAAAAACGTATCGGGGCAGTGGAAGCATGCTTAATGGAGTGCTCACAGCTTACAGACCTACATAATACTGCACTTCTGGACCTATATCAGTGGGAGCAAGAACTCACTAGAAAGATTGAAGAATTGGAAAATAGGCACCGCTGAAATAACATTAGAGTGCACGATCTCCCGGAAAAGATGGAGACTGGCAATATGATAACTTACATGGAGGGACTTGTCAAAGAAATACTGGACTTACCTGCAGACTTAACTTTGGACATTATCAGGGCACATAGCGCCCTAGTTGCTCTCCCAAAAGACCCTAACGCCAGGCCAAGGTCCGTTATACTGTCTTTCCTGGACTTCCAAATGAAGGAGAGGGTCCTACAAGCTGCCTAGTCCAAAAAGGAAGTAGTGTTTGGAGATCGAAAGCTTTTTTTGAACATGATTTTGCCCCTTCTACCATGCATCAATGCAGACAAGTTTTGGCTGCTATCAAATTACTGAAGCAAGCAGGGATGAAAACATTTCTGGAATACCCGGCACATCTTCAAGTGATTTCCCCTGAGGGCACCAAATGATTCAAGGAGCTTGGAGACACCTGAGAGTTTTTAGGAGCACATAACATCTGGCTGGATGAAATCCTTTGAAAATTTCCAGTTCGGGGGCTCCGAAATCAAGCTTGGCAACCTGCACCTCGATCAAGATCTTCAGCTAAATGACCTGCAGATTTCTGGAAAAGAATTAATCAGGCATCCAGAGCAGCTGCTCCAGCTGAACCATTGACAAACATCAGTAAAACAGGTTGCAAAGCTCCAATTCCCACAGAAGCAGTGAGAGTAAGTTGACTTTTGATCCGCTGGAACTCTGCTGAGTTTATTTGAATTATTTGTCGGTCGTGAGGCTCCGTCTCTTAGTCTGGGTGCCTTTTAACATCCCTGCGTGTTAGGATGGACTCAATTGCCTGTATGACAGTCTGGGACTTGATATGTTTCTCTTATCAGGGATCTACCCATTTGTTAAAGTCACTGGGGGATGCTTACCTATGGAGCGGCTCGTTACTATGTGTTTATTTGGTTCTATGCCACGATTTCTAGGGGGTTACTGCATCCCCTGTAACCAACAATTCTGCATTTTTTTACAAGCGGGCACTTAATACATATCCTTTAGCCTGGAGATGTGATTTGAACTTATGTAATGTGGGGGTGACTGCTGCAAGGTATAGAGCATGATTACCTGGGGCAAGGGCTGGGTCTTGAGGAGCTGGGAGGGACCCTTTTGGTTTTTTGGAACTAGGGTAGAAGTTATAGAGGGTTTTTCCTCAAACTTAGAGGAGAGAAAGTATACACCCTATGATGACCATCAGTGATCCTGGCCCTCATCTCCTGCTTAAGATATTTTTACCCACCCATTTTCCTCAATTACTGTTCCATTATGATGGGCAGAGCCATTCTGGCTTCCATTTAAAAACAGGTCACTGGTAGCCTGAGTTCTTTACTTAGTACGGCCAGTAATGTCTGCCTTGGGGGTATTTACTCTTCTGGGTGACTCACAGCAAGTGCTGATTGATAAACTCCCATCTGACTGTAACTACACAGCGGTCAGCACAGATTACTCTGAATGAGTGATCCTCCTCCGTCCCACTTTCTCCACCTGATCTTCAAAGGAGAGAGGCATGGGAGGTTAGCATCTTAAAGTGGGTTTTTCTTTTTCAAAAAAATATAATGCAGAAAATTGCACTGTTGGTCATTATATTTCAAATCTGCTATTATTACAGTTCTTCGTTAGTACATGTTTGCAATTGTTACCAGTTATGAGTCTGACTGTTTCTATGATCTGGGATACTGGTTATGTGGTGAGGTTTCCGACCCCTAAGAGTAGCCTAATCTATTTGACATTATGTTTACACAATGGCTGAGACCCATCTTACCTCTTATAATGTAAATGGCTTAAATAGCCCAATTAAGAGGGCTAGGCTGCTTAAGGAGCTGCAGGATTTAAATACAGATATAGATCTCCTGCAGGAGACCCACTTGACCCCTACTGAGCATGCTAAATTGAGAAGATTTTGGGTGGGGGAAGTTTACGCCTCACATTGTTATGCCCGGCCACATAAAAGGGGGTTAGCAATTCTGGTGAGAAAAAATTTGTTACTCAGGGTTACGGAAGTTTGATCAGATCCAGAGGGTCATTTTGTGATGGTCCAAGGGGAGGTGGAAGCCCACTCTTGCACTATTTTAAATATAAATGCCCCCAAATGAGGACAACCCGAGGATTCCCTTCTTTACAAAAACACTGGCAGAGGTGAGGGATGTGGCCTCTGGTCTGGTGGTTGTCGGAAGAGATTTCAATACTGTTCTCTCCCCGCTACTAGACAGGTCAGGTGTTAGCCCGGGGCAGAAATCCTATGCTTCCACTGTCCTGATAAGAGCCGTATATGAATATGGCTTCCTGGAACATACGAACATATGAAATTTGCCAGCAGATAAAGGCCTAGAGGTCTATCTAGTCTGCTCGAATGTGCAGCTAACACGCCTTATTCTGCAGCTGGAGAAATGGAGAAATTTGGAGACAGTTACATCCCTCTGTGCAGGATTACACATACTATTCTCCCAGGCATACTATATTCCAGACTGGATTATTTTCTAATACCAACAAACTGGGCTTGGACTGTGCACTCTGCTTGTATTGGTAATATGGAAGTGTCAGACCATGCACCAGTTTCTTTAAAGCTTGTCTTGGATTCTCCGTGTCGGAATTCGACCTGGAGGATGAACCTTGGTCTCCTTAATTAGGAGGATTTTATGGTCCTAGTTAAGGAAGAGATAAAACTCTTCCAGCAGTTAAACCCCTCGGGGAAACATCTTCTACAATATACTGGGATGCCCTTAAGGCATTTCTCAGAGGCAAAATAACTGCATATGCTTCTATGGTACATAAAGAGAGGTTGAAACAACATCGTACTTTAGAAAAAGAAATATTTGAACAAGAGAATCTACATAAATTAGTTGTGACTGACACTATTAAACAGAAACTGGAGAAGACTAGATGGGCCCTAGCTAAACTATTGAATTATAGAAAGAAGGCCTCCTGCGAATTGCTAAACAGATTTTATGAGCACATTAATAATGCCAGTAAGCTGCTGGCTGCACAATTATGCAAGGAGGCCGCAAGTCATATAGTCCTTAAATTAAGGCAGGGGCCTGATGGCCACTTACATCCCCCAAAAGAGATAGCCCAGAGTTTTACTGATTTTTATCAGCAACTTTATAGCCCGGAGAGAGGCCCATTGCATGCTGAGAATATCCAACAATATTTAGATAAAACCCCCCTCCCCTCCCTGAGTCAGGCACAAGCTGAGGCTCAAGAGACACAATCACCCTACAAGAGTTAAAAATCCAAGTTCAGTATTTAAAATTAGTTAAAACCCCAGGGCCAGATGGGTATCTGGGAACAAGTGACCATCAAACAGTGTGGTTCACGTTAAACTCAGCTACAGAGTCAAGCCATACAAAAGTGAGGGTACTGGACTTCAGGAGGGCTGACTTTGGCAAGATGGGAGAGTGCCTCAGAAAAGCGCTAGCAAACAGGCTAGAAGGAGGTGTGGAGCAACAATGGGGAATCATCAAAACTGCCATCACAGAGGCAACAAGCCTTTGTGTGAAGCAAATAAACAAATCAAAATGAAAGAAAAAGCCACTATGGTTCTCAAAAGAGGTGGCTGTGAAAGTCAGGAAGAAAAAGATAGCATTCCGGAAGTATAAGGAAACACAGAAAGAGCAGGGCAGAGAGCTGTACCAGTTAAGGCAGAAGGAAGCAGGGAGGGAAGTCAGAATAGTAAAGGCCCAAACTGAGGAAAAGATAGCCAACTCAGTTAAGAAGGGGGATAAAACCTTTTATAGGTACATCAGTGAGCGTAGAAAGACAAAGGGAGGGATAGTGAGGCTGAATAGAATAAACGGTGGGTGGGCAGAGGGGGACAGTGAAAAAGCAGGGATACTGAACAAATATTTAACATAGAAACATAGAAGTTGACGGCAGATAAGGACCGCAAGGCCCATCCAGTCTGCCCATTTCTTTTTCTACCTTATAAATGTGCCATCAGCCTTTGCTCTGTCAGTGACCTATCTATTCATAGTCATTTGTATTGCTCCTTATGCCTATCCATGCCTGTTTGAAGCCCTGCACTGTATTCATAGCCACCACTTCTTGTGGTAAGCCATTCCATGCATCCACCACCCTTTCTGTGAAAAGAATTTCTCACATTCCCCTTAATCGGCCTCCTCTAATCTCATGCTGTGTCCTCTTGTCCTGCTATTTTCTTATATTTAAACATGTTAGACTCTTTCACCTTGTTTATGCCCTTAAGGTGTTTGAATGCCTCGATCATATCACCTCTCTCCTCCTTTGCTCAAGGGTATACATATTGAGCTCCGTTAATCTGTCCTCATATGTCTTCTGATGCAGTCCCTGCACCATTTGGGTTGCCTTCTCTGGTTCCTCAATTTGGTTAATGTCCTTGTGAAGGTGTGGTCTCCAATACTGCACGCAGTACTCCAGATGGGGCCTAACCAGTGTCTTGTACAGAGGGATTATTACCTCCCTCTTACGACTTGTGATACCCTACTAATACACCCTAACACCCCCCTAGCCTTACCTACTGCTTTAGAGGTCTGCTTTGATGATTTTAGGTCATCAGTGATGATGATGCCCAAGTCTCTTTCTTCCTTTGTGACTGCTAGCAACTCCCCTCCCAGCCTATAGGTAGCTTCAGGGTTTCTCTTCCCTATGTGCATGATTTTGCACTTCTTTGCATTAAATCCCAGTTGCCACTCTTCTGACCATTCTGCTAGTTTATCCAGATCTCTTCTCATTCTGCCCACCCCATCTGGATTATCTACTCTGTTGCAGATCTTGGTGTCATCTGCAAACAGACAAGCCTTACCCTCTAGTCCATCTGCAAGGTCACTAATGAAGATGTTGAAGAGGACTGGCCCCAGGACTGATCCCTGAGGTACCCCACTTGTGACTTGCATCTCTTCTGACTGTATACCATTTACCACCACTCTCTGTTTTCTGCCTGTCAACCAGTTTGCCACCCAGTTGACCAACTTCTGACCCACCCGAGCCTACCCAGCTTATTTATCAATCTTCTATGTGGAACAGTGTCAAAAGCTTTGCTGAAGTCAAGGTAGGCGACATCAACTGCTCCCCTTGTCCACCACTCTGGTTACCCAGTCAAAGAAATCTATGAGATTAGTTTGACAGGACCTTCCTTTGTAAACCCATGCTGTCTTGGATCCTGTGCCCCTATGGATTCCAGGTGTTGCACTATCCTTTCCTTAAGGAGTGCCTCCATAATCTTGCCCATTACTGAGGTAAGACTGACCGGTCTGTAGTTCCCCGCCTCCTCCCTGCTACCACTCTTGTGGAGCGGGATCACATGAGCCCTTCTCCAGTCTTCTGGGACCTCTCCTGTGCTCAGAGACTCACTAAACAATTCTGCTAATGGCTCTGCTAGTTCCTCCTTTAGCTCCTTAAGTACCCTGGGATGTATGCCATCAGGTCCCATTGCCTTATCCACCTGAGCTTAGCAAGCTCTTGTAGGACCCTTTCTTTTGTGAAGGGAGTAGTGCTCACCTCCCTCCCCTGTGTCCATGATGCTGAGCTGAGGCCCTGCCTCACCTTCTCTTCAGTAAATACTGAGCAAAAGTATCTATTTAGGATAGATGCCTTTACAGGGTCCTCCTCCTCACATGCTCCTTTTCTCCATTAAGCTTAGCACCCCCTCTGGACTTTCTCCTTTCACTAATGTATCTATAGAAAGTCTTGTCACCTTTTTACTGTTCGTGCTAGTGTTTCCTCAGTTTGGGACTTTGCCTGCCTTACTGCCTTACCTGCTTCCCTTAGGGCAGTTTGGTATGCCTCCTATCTTCATCCCGCTGTGTTCCCTTATATTTCCTGAAGGCCAGCCTTTTGGCTCTGACCTTTTCTGCTACTGTATTTGAGAACCAAAGTGGTTTCCTTCTTCTTTGCACTTCCTTTTCTGTCTAACACAATGGGATGTTGCTTCAAGTATTGCATCCTTAATGCTTGCCCACTCTACCTGTACCCCTCACCTGTGTTTCTTTTGCCAGGCTAGCTTAACTCTGTTGGCCATCTTATCAAAGTCAGCTCCTCTGAAGTCCAATATTTTGCCTTGGAATGGGATGATTTAGATGTAGTAGCCAAATTGAACCATACCATGTGATGGTCACTGGCCCCCAGGTGACCTTCTACCTGGAGATCTGTGATCCCTTCTTTGTTAGTCAGTACTAGATCTAGGATAGCCCTGTCTCTTGTGGGTTGCTGTACCAGTTGTTTGAGGCCCTCCCCCTGCAGGGAATCCACTATGAGTCTAGTTCTGGCAGATGTTTCTGCTCAGTATTCACAAAAGAGGAGGGGGAAGTGCCTAATCCAATTAACAGAAGCACTCTTGATAGGGGGGTTGATCCCAGTCCTTTCACAGAAGAAAGGGTTCTGCAAGAATTCCTAAAACTGAAGGTGGACAAAGCAATGGGGCCTGATGGAATTCACCCCAGAATTCTAAAAGAATTAAGGGGGGAACTAGTGAAACCACTGGCAACTCTTTTTAATAAATCATGGGAGGATGGTGTGGTACCCGAGGACTGGAGGAAGGCGGATGTGATTGCCCTTCACTAAAGTGGGACCAAGACAGAGGCAGGAAACTACAGACCTGTCAGTCTGACCTCTGTGGTGGGGAAAGTGATGGAGTCACTTCTGAAGGAAAGAATAGTTGAGTACCTAGAGGCCAGTGGGGCACAGGACCCAAGGCAGCATGAGTTCACAGTGGGAAGGTCATGTCAGATGAATCTAATAGATTTCTTTGACTGGGTGACCAAAGTAGTAGACCAGGGAGGGGCTGTGGACATGGCCTACCTAGACTTTAGCAAGGCATTTGACACAGTCCCACACAAAAGATTAATAGTCAAATTAACCAGCCTGGGAGTGGGTCCCAGGGTGGTAGCCTGGGTAAAACATTGGCTGGACAACAGGACACAGAAGGTAATTGTAAATGGAGTCCACTCTGAAGAAAGAGGGGTTACTAGTGGGGTACTGCAGGGTTCAGTATTGGGTCCAGTCCTTTTTAATGTCTTCGTAAGTGACATTGCAGAGGGACTGGAAGGAAAAGTATGCCTCTTTGCAGATGACACAAAGATCTGCAACAGGGTTGATACACAAGGAGGCGTGGAAAGGATGAGAAGGGACTTGGCAAGGTTGGAGGAATGGTCAGAAATATGGCAGCTAGGATTCAATGCAAAGAAGTGCAAAATAATGCACCTGGGAAACAAGAACCCAGGGGAAGAATACACAATTGGGGGAGGTAGTAACAACAACAAAAAAGGAAAGGGACCTGGGGGTAATCATATCAGATGACCTTAAGGTTAGCAAGCAATGTGAGAAGGCAGTAGGGAGGGCTGGGGGTATACTGGGATGCATAGGGAGAGGCATCAGCAGCAGAAAACAGGAAGTTTTTATCCCTCTGTACAGACAGTTGGTGAGACCCCATATGGAGTACTGTGTCCAGTTCTGGAGACCCCATCTCCGCAAGGACATAGACAGGATAGAGGCAGTCCAGAGGAGGGCAACTAAAATGGTGCAGGGTCTGCAGGAGAAGTCGTATGAGGAGAGACTAAAGGAGCTTAATATGTATACCCTTGAGGAAAGAAGGGAGAGAGGGGACATGATAGAAACTTTTAAGTACCTCAGTGGAATCAACAAAGTCCAAGAGGGTAGCATCTTTCAGAAAAAGAGACATGCAAGAACAAGGGGACACAATTTAAAGATAGAGGGGAGCGGGTTCAGGGGCAATGTGAGGAAGTATTATTTCACAGAGAGGGTAGTGGATACATGGAACAGCCTTCCTGAGGAGGTTGTGGGGTCTGAAAACTGTGGGAGAATTCAAGAATGCATGGGACAGACATAAGGTAATTCTTGTGGGGGGTAGGAAGAAATAGGCTGTGGGTTAACTAGGATCTGCGGCCTATCCTGTAGGTAGGGAAATGGGCAGACTAGATGGGCCAAGTGGTCCTTATCTGCCGTCAAAGTCTAGGTTTCTATGTTTCTATCTGGCTGAATTTTATAAAGCATTCCAGGTGGAGCTGCTTTCCCTTCTGCTTGGAGTTATGAATGATATTCTTCAAGGTACCAGCCCCATCCCTCTATCATGGAATCAGGCACATATCTCTATCCTGCTAAAACCTTGAAAAGGTCGGTTGGCTCAGGGCTCATACCATCCTATTTCCCTACTAAATGTAGATTTAAAACTTCTCACCGGTATCCTTGCCAATAGACTCCAGTCAGTAATCCAGAACCTTGTCCACTCAAATCAAATGGGATTTATTAAGGGCAGACACCTACAAGATAACATTAGGTGGTTCCTTAATATTATAACAGCTCAAAGGGGGCTTAATAAGTTTCAACTGGCAATAAGTGTTGATGCCTAGGAGGCCTTCGACAGGGTGGACTGGTGCTTCCTGTCGGGGGTCTTGGCTAGGTTCAATTTAGGAAAAAATTTTGATAACAGTGTCTGCTCTCTACTCATATCCTGAGGCATTGGTGAGGGTAAATGGATACCATTGGCCAGGTTTAGCCTAGGTAGAGGAACCTGTCAGGGTTGTCTTTTGTCCCCTCTATTTTTTGCTCTATCTTTGGAACCATTGGCCATTCACATTAGAGATCACCCAGGGATTCGAGGGGTAAAGGTGGGGAATCATGAACATAAGTTAGCCCTCTATGCAGATGATACCCTTTTTTTTCTGGGAGACCTGACCTGGTCTCTTCAACCCGTCCTGGATACCCAGCAGGAATTCCATCGATTGGCAGGACACAAAATGAATTTAGTGAAGTCAGAGGCCATGATACTTAGTGGAACCCCCTCCCATTGGTTTTCTGCACTCAATTTCCATTTGCATGGGCACCCCATAACACCTTCCGATACTTAGGGATTCGAATCTCAGTGGATATTTCCAAGATTTCTTTAGATAATTATTAAAAATTATTACAATTCATTAAACAGGACACCGCTAGTTGGCAGTTGCTTCCCTTAACTTTATTTGGCAGGGTTCACTCGATAAAAATGAACATACTTCCCCACCTGCTGTTCCTTTTTCAGATGCTCCCCATCTCTATCCTACATCCTTTTCTGGAAAGACCTGCATGCCACCCTATCTAAATTTATATGGCAGGGCAAGAGGCTGAGGTTTTCCAATGCACTGCTCTGCATGCCATGGACCAATAGGGGACTGGGACTTCCAGACCTGGAAAAATATTACTTGACAGCACAGGGGCCCTGGCTGTATTCCTGGCTAAAGCAAAAAGAGGATTCAGGGTGGTATTGGTTGGAATTGGAGCAGCTACTAACATGACCCTCTATGGACTCTGCCAATGGTCAAGATTTCCCCATGGTTGCTCCACAAAGCACAGAATCCTTGGACCAGACATACACTGGTCACTTTGATTCAGCTCCAGCGATTGTCTGGTGTTCCTAGAGGCCTAGGCCCGCTAGCCTTAATAAGACATCATGAACATTTTCCCCACATTTAGACCCAGGTTATAGGTTCTTGGAAGCTAGAGGCCTCACCAGATTTACACATTTTTTAAACAGAGGGATCTGCATGACATTCCAGCAGCTCCAACAAAAATATGGTCTCAGAAAGGAAGATCATTTTCACTTTTTACAAGTTCGGCATTTCATACAGAGCCCCTTGCACCTCAATAAATTGCAATGCCCTTATCCATTTTGGAGGAACTTTTTTATAGTTGGGTCACTTTAAGAACTAAAATGAGACCTCTTTCACAAATTTATAAACTCCTCACTGCCCTGTCCCCAAATCAGATGGAACATATCCGCTTGAAATGAGCCCAAGAGGTTCAGTTACTCCTTGATGAAATGGCCTGGCTGAGAGCTATCAGGCAGGGATGGAAGATAACTGCCCCTGCATCATGGAATGAATTCCACAGGAAGATGATAATTCATTTTTTTAGGACCCCAGTTATCACACAGCATTTCTCTCCTGCTAATACAGCCCGCTGCTGGTGGGCATGTGGCTTGGAGGATTCTCATTTTCACATTTTTTGGGACTGCCCCCTTCTGCAGCCTTTTTGGAAACAGTTACACATTTACCTACAGACACTTTTCAATACCCTTCTCCCGTTTTCTTTTCTGGTGCTGGTATTTGGTATCTTGGGGCCAGATACCCTCCCCAAAACTAGGCAAGCCATACAACTGTTTCATTTACTACGAGTAGCAGCTTTGAAATGCATAACTTTAAAGTGGTTGTCCCCTGAACCCCCCCAGCCTGGAGATGTTGAAAAAGAAGTTCGTAGAAGTGGAGACTATGGAAAAAAATTACTGCCACACTCTGGTTGAACCTAGAAGGTTTTCTAAACACCTGGAGGCCCTGGCAAGAGAGGGAGGGGCAGGGGTAATAATGGAGGGGGGGGCACACTTGTTGTACTGCTAAAACCCAAAGTAGCTTATTTCATGCCTATAAGTCCTACATTGACTCATCACTAAGGATATGGACCTTTCTTAGAGTTCTGACAGTATGGATCTAGATGAAGAGATGGGGGGTTAAGAAACACACCACACATATGAATGGGTTTTAAAAGTTCATTTATCGTTTGTATCCCAGGAAATGATTAGTTTATTCGTTTGTTTAGTTATTTTCATAAGAACCGGATCATATTTTACTTTTAAAAACAGAGTTTTTAGATTGTAGTGGGAGGTCTTGTCCACTTTCGGTCGAAGCTAGACGCCATGGATCTCAAAAATGGCAGTAGTAGCACTCACTGCATAAACCTTCTTTTCTGTGAAACCACGAATACCCTTGGACCTTTTGTTTTGTTTGTTTGGACAGAACCAAACTGTTTTCTGTGGCTGGGGCTTCTCAAATTCCTATAAAAGGAAAAACAAGGGTTAAGGTAATTGTATGAGACCTGTTACTGCTCATTATCAAGTAGTTTGATAAGCTTTGTCTATGTTATCAATTTTCATGTATCATTAAAAATCAAGTTACAAAAAAAAAATTGATCCTCCTCCCCAGCCTCCTCCACCAGGGGTCCATGACATGTCGGACACACTGCCCCCCCTCCCCCTTGAGGCGAGCAGTCCCAAGGATGCTCACTCCTTCTCCCCCCAGCTGGCTCTCTGACATCCCATGTCAGTTTCTGAACCTGGGTCATCAGCGTCACAGATGGATGCACTGCCTCTGCGACGGCGGGCCAGCTTGTTTCTTATTTTTAAACCAGGAATATGCTTTATTATCTTTGTAATCATTAAGATCATGTTTAAATGTGTTGAGTTTAGTAGCCCTAATTTCAGCCTCAGAGTCTTCCCAATTTTTGTTAACATGCTCAAACAATTCTGGAATTCCTCAACTGAGAACTTATTTTCTACTTCTGTCTCTGTAGTTTCCATCTCTTGTTCTAATCTCTGCAATTTGTTAGTTGTTGTTTCCACTATTAACTTAAAAAAGTCTCTGTCATACAATCTGTACTGTCATGAATCGAAGTGCCCAGCAAAAAGCAAGTATTAAAATTAATCAACACACGTGTATTTAGCAACTGAATTGGGTTGACACAATTGCTCAGTGTGACTTAGCCAGACACCGCGGTGCAATTTCTTCATGCACCGATAGGTGCTGCTTCAAACAGATTGGGTGCAGACCCAAGCATGGACTTTGCTCTAGCGTACATCACCATGCTGGTGATGTCTTGCACGTCACCATGGGCATGTGCCTATAAATTCCTAAACAGGCTGACTTGTAGCTGCTGCTACCTTTGCAGGTTTCTCCTCTTTTGCAGTTGCTGCTCTCAACTTTTTATATGTGAGAGAAGCTAAACCTCCTGAGAATCTCAACTGCTATGGGGACAACAAAAAGCAAATTCTCTGTAGTGCAGAAATTCAGATTAATGTAAATTTGTTGCCCTTACTAAGGAAAGATGCCCAAACATGGCCATCCTGCACCTACCCACCCCTGTATTTTTATATGTACTGATTTACTACTTAAATTATCAAATGCTGTAAAACGTTATTATGAAAGGGAGTTTCTATAAATTGGTTTAATGTTACACAGCGTAAGTGTGGGTGGGGGTAGAGTTATAAACTTAAGAGCCCCCTCCAACCTAAAATTACTGCATTTAACTACCTGTCCCCCAGGATGCACCTGGAAATGAGTTGCCATGTATAGCTCAGTAATGTCTTTTACTGTGGAAAAAAATTAAAACAAATTCCCTGGTGTTCCTTGCCAAATGTTCCCATTTACTAACCCACCAACAAACCTGTTTAATATCAATCAGTTTGCACACATGGAGAGGAAAGCTGTTGTGAAATGTGCTGGCACAGAATCGCTGCTATGTTCTACCCCAGAGGTGGCTGCACTTCCGTGATTGTTTGGCACTGAGTTGTGGGTTGACTGTAAAGTGATTTGAATTGCCTGCATGAGAGGTGATATTACAGCAATAGATGATCACAAATGGGCTCCACCTCAGCAGCTGAAAACAAGATCAGAATCAATACAGACCCATTTTGGTCCTTCCTGCCTTCTCCAAAGTTCTCTTGTAGCAGATTCAGCATCTGTCTCATAATCTGTACTCTCCTATGCCATCTGGCTTCAGGAAAGGGCATTCCACCCTATCTTCATTGCTCAGTGTCACCAACAATTTCCAAATAGCCATAGATCGCCATAGTCTTCTCACTGGGCCATCTTCATGGATCTTTCAAAGATCTTTGACTTACTGGATCAAGCAGTACTCTTAAGATCACAACCCTAGGCTTTAGCCAACTAGCCAGAAGAGGCCAGAAGGGGAAGGATCCAGATTCATTTCAGTGCAGCGCAGTAACTGCTCATTGCTATTTTTGTTTTAAACCTAGGTTTGTGTGCTTTTAATGGTGCTGTTTTCCTTTGCTGTCTTTACTTGGAATTGTTTTGGGGCTATGGAAAATTTAAAACCCAGTTTGGTGTGCTTTTAGTGATGCTATTTTACTTCGCAGTCTTTACTTGCTGCAAATTTTCATCCCCTTCCTCCCCCTCCCCCAAACTTAATTATATGCTCTGTTAAATCTGATTGACAGGAGCCAAGCACAGGGAATAACAGGGGTTATGGAGTAGGATGGGCTTAAGGGGGAGGAAGCCCACCCTCGGCACAAGTGTTTTGACTCATTTTTTGTTGTTGTTTCCTTCTTTCAAAAAAAGTATCTACGGATCAGTGGCAGAATTTTCAGGACAGTAAATTAATAAAGAGGGAAATACAAGGACAGTGTCAGTAACAGACAACTACTGGAATAGCAGTATAAGTGTAGTATAGTGTGGGGAGTTGTGCAATGCAGTGGATGTTGGGCAGCCGTATTCAGGAAGACGTTCTGGATGCTGAGGTGCTGCCCTATCTGCAGGAATCTCTCTGGACTGCAGGACAAGGTAGCCAGACTCAGAGTGGAAGTAAACTGGGTCAGGAGTACCTTCACCCCTATCCAAAGACCACCCAGTCATATGCCGCACTGGCAAATGGGGATGACCACATAGAGGTACCCAGAGAAGTGGAAGTGAAGGATGTGGAGGTCAACCAAGGAGGTGACCTCAGTGGGGAGAGCAGTAGACTCCAGAGGAGGAGTAGGAAGTGAATATTGGTGGGGGACTCTGTCGTTAGTGGGATCCAGCTAGGAACACACAAGAGGGAGGACAGGGAGGTGAGGTGCCTACCAGGTGCCACGGCATGGAGGGATGGGAGGAAGCTTCTGGGGATCACTGGGAAGACAAGATGGGAGGGTGAGCTGGATGTCATTATCCACCTAGGTACTAATGACCTGGCAAATGGGGAGCCTAAGGAAGTTCAGGCAGAGTTTAGGAAATTGGGAAGGGGTCTAAAGCAAGCAGCTACATCTGTCACCTTCTCAGAAGTACTACCTGTGAGAGCATGGGAGATCATAGGGGCACACGCACCAGGAACTTTATTACATGGTTGAAAAACTAGTGCCGTGAGGAAGGGTTTGGATTCATTGGTGACTGGGGACCCACCTGGAGGGATGGGGGCTTGTTCAAGCCTGACAGCCTGCATCCGTCCTGGAGGGGAATCCAAGCACTCAATGCTAAGTTTAAATGCTACATGGACAAGCATTTAAACTAGCCAGGGGGTGGTAGGCCAGCAAGGAGGGTACCTAATTGCCCACTCCCCACAGCTAGCAGTGGAACCAGTGAACAGGAGGAGGAGATATCTCTACAAAGCAGTGTGCAAAAGATGGAGATAAGCACCCAAGGGGATAGGCAGAAAGGGGGCAAAATTCAACTGAAGGGCAGACAGCAGAGAGGACCAGGGATAAAGAACAACCAGGAAGGGGGCTGGAGTAAAACAGCTAAACAGTCCAGTGAGTTCACATCATGGAAAGCCATGTGTGCCAATGCCAGGAGCCTTAGCAACAAGATGGAGGATCTGGAGGCTGCCATGGTGCAGTCGGACCTGGACATTGTGGCCTTCAAAGAGACCTGGTGTAATGGTTGGGAGATGGCCATACCCATCTACAACATATTCAGAAGAGACAGGGCCAGCAGGAAGGGAGGAAGAGTGGCACTTTATGTGAAAGATGGCATAAAGGCCACAGAGATCCAGGAGGAACAACATGGGGGCAGATATACTGTGGGTTAAGCTGGAAAGGAAAATGGAGTCAGCCATCCACACGGGGTACTCTACAAACCACCAGCCCAGGAGGAAGAAACAGATAGGGAGTTGATGCTAGCCATCCAAAGGATGGCAGACAAGGGGACGGTGGTGCTGGTTGGAGACTTCAATATTCCAGATGTGGACTGGAGCCTCCAAGCAGCAGCATCAACCAGGAGTAGATTTATCCTGGAGTCCCTTCAAGGTGCCTTCCTTAAGCAACTGGTCAAGAAACCAACTCGGCAGAAGGCAATACTGGACCTTGTGCTCACAAACGGGGACAGTGTGATAGGGGTAACAGTGGGGGAGCACCTGGGGAACAGTGACCAGCTGTCACTGTGGTTTGAATCACAGAAGGAACAGAACCAAATCGCACAAAAACATGTATCCTGGATTTTAGGAGGGCAGATTTTGGGAAAATGGGGACATGCTTGAAAGAGGCACTAATGGGAATGGTGAGGGAATCAGGAGTGGAGGAACAGTGGGCAATATTTAAAACAGTGATTACAAGAGCAACAGAATTATGCATTAAGCAGGTTAGCAAGGGGAAAAGGAAGAGGAAGCCATTATGGCTTCCCAAAGAGGTAGCAGAGAAAGTGAAAGCCAAAACAATTGCATTCCAGCAATACAAAAAGATACAGGGAGAAGTAAAGGGAGGCAGGGAGGTCAGTAAGGGAAGCCAAAGCTCAGACAGAAGAGTGCATCACAAAATCAGTGGGTAGAGGGGACAAAACCTTTTACAGGTAAAAAAATGTGAAAAAAGAAGGACAAAGGAAAGTGAGACTGAAGGGAGAGGACAGCAGCCACTTGGAGGATGACAACAGTAAAGCTGACATACTGAACAGATATTTCTGCTCAGTCTTTACTGAGGAAGAGGAGGGTAATGGGCCTGAAGAAAAAATTACTCACCTTAGTAATGTTGTTTCTTCTAATGGAGTCTTGCTATATTATGACCGTAGCAGTTTGTCCCACCACTAGAACTGCTCCGGAGGTGAAATAGTTAATTCCATTCTAAAATGGAACTTTGAGCACGAGCTCTAAGAAGCAGCTCTGTCTGTGTAATTTCAAACCTGAACTGTCAGATCTTTACGAGCAAAAACTCACTAAGGTCTGTGTGGAAGCTGTAACTCACACTAGCCAAATGGCTACCTAAATATTAACAACCATTGCTGGTCCCAACACCCAAGACTCAAGTCAGGGACCAGAACTACTAATACAATTTAACAACAAGAGAATAAAACAACAGGATAATAAAACACACACCCAAACCCCAAAAGGGAAGAAAGCGTTAAAGGGCATAAAATAGTGCCCACACTAAAGTTGCCACACCCCACCCAAGTAGAGGGTTCTGAGAGGGGCAGGCTTGGGGAGGTCATAATATACAAGACTCCATTAGAAGAAACAACATTACTAAGGTGAGTAATTTTTCTTCAAACAACATGAAGTCTTGCTATATTATGACAGTAACGAAACTACACAGCAGTACCTCCATGGAGAGGAGCAGAACCTACTTAGAATAGGCTCTGAAGAACAGCTGTGCCAAGCCGAGCATCTCCTGGCCTGGACATCCAGGGAGTAATGCTTTGAAAGTGTGTACCGTTTTCCAGGTAGCAGCCTGGCATATCTCTAATAGAGGGATGTCTCTGGCAGCAGCTAGAGACGCGGCTGTACTCCTGGTAGAATGAGCCCTCAAGCCAGAGGGGGGATCTCTGCCCATTTTCTGATAACAAAATTGGATACAAGAGACAATCCACCTTGCAATTGATCTCTTAGTGGCCGGTTTGCCTTTCCCAACTTCACCATAGGTGAGGAAAAGTTGGAGGGATTCGAACCTGTGACCTTTGGTACGCTCTATATAGTAACTAAGAGCCCTCTTAACATCCAGGCTGTGCAACCTCCTCTCACCAGAAGAGGAGTGATCAGTGAAAAATACTGGAAGGGAGATAGATTGGTTAAGATGGAAATCTGAAACCACCTTAGGTAAAATTTTCCTATTAGTCCTAAGGACTACCTTATCCCTGTGGAAAGAAATAAAGTCAGTCTCTACTGACAAGGCTTGCAACTCACTTGAGTGCATCTAGCAGAGTGATAGCCACCAGAAAACAGTTTTCCAAGTTAGATACTTAAGCTCTGCAGAAAACAGAGGTTCAAAAGGGGGTTGCATTAACTGGGCAATGCACACATTGTCCAGGCAGGGGCGGTTCCCAAAAGGTGGATTAGTATGGAGTAATCCCTTAAAAACTTGGAAAACACAGGGTGAGTGGAAGAGGGGATGATCTGCTGAAACAAAAGCACAGCTGCCAAATGAACTCTCAGGGTAGCTGGTCTGAGGCCCAAGGAATTAAGATGGACCATGTAGTCTAATACAATGGGCAAATCAGCAGATTCTGGGAAATATTTTAGCACACCAAATGGAAAACCTCTTCCATTTAGAACTATAAGTAGCCCTAGTGGAAGGCTTCCTGGAGCCTTCATGAGTTTCAAGAACACTGTAGAGAGGTGTAAATCAGCAAACTCTAACTCCTCAAGAGCCAGGCCTGAGGTTGAGGATTTGAGTCCGGATACCAAACTCTTCCTGGGCACAAGTTAATAGATTGTGATTCCTGGGAGACAAAGGGAAGATGGATTGTCAGTGAGAGAAGGTGGGTACCAGGACTGCCTGGCCCAATCCGGGGCAATCAGAATCACCTTGCAAGGCTGAGATCTGATTTTGACTAATACTTTGAATAGGAGAGGGAAGGGGGGGAAGCATAAAGAAACTTCCCTTCCCAATCCAGGAGAAGGGCGTCCAGGGGGGACTGAGCCCAACACTGGAGGTCTGCAACAGAACAGTGGAAGTTGGTGATTGACTGGGGCTGCAAAAAGATCTATCTGAGGAGTGCCCCATCTGGCAAAGACTATCCCCAGTACCTGAGGATCCAGGGACCATTCGTGATGGCCCTGGGAAATCCTGCTGTGGGCATCCGCTAGGACATTGTCCTTCCCTGGAAGGTGAACTGCTATGAGGGAAGTGTTCAGGGAATAGGCCAGAGACCACAACTTCATTGCCTCGGTGCACAAGGCCAAAGACCGAGTGCCCCCCTGTTTGTTGATGTACCACATCGTTGTGGTATTGTCTGTTCTGACTTGTACCACCTTGTTGTGGACAGATGCAGAAAATGCTTGAAGAGCTAAAAAGACAGCTCTGAGTTCCAGCAAATTGATGTGGAGCAGAGATTCCTGGGGGGACCACACTCCCTGAGTGGAAAGGTCGCCTATGTGGGCTCCCAACCCAGAAGGGAAGCATCTGTAGTGAGAGTCAAATTGTGAGCAGGGGAATGAAGGGACCCCAATCTTAAATTGCTCTGATCCTGCCACCACTGGAGGCCTGGATCAAGGTCTGAGTCACTGGGACCAACTTGGAAGGGGTCTCTTCTCTGAGACCAATAGGTTCTCAAGTGAAACTGAATGTCTCTCATCTGAAATCTTGCTCCCTGCACAACAGCTGTGGATGCAGCCATGTGCCCCAGGAGCTGCAGAAAGTGTCTTGCTGGTCGAGAGACCTGCAGAGTGAAGGAGGAGGCCAGAGCCACTAAATTCCTACCCTTTCTAAGGGAAGAAAAGCTCTGGCTAGCTTTGTGTCCAATTCTGCCCCTATAAAGGTGAGTACCTGGACTGGTTCCAGAACCGACTTTGTTAGATTTGTAGAAAGCCCAGGAGGTGAGAAGCTGCTGGATGACTTGCAGGTGAGATTTTACCTGTTCTGAGGACTGGCCTACAATGAGCCAATCGTCTAGATAGGGAAAACAGCAATCCTTTGCCTCTTTAATGAGCCACTGCTACGGCCAGACACTTTGTGAATACTCTTGGGGCAGAGGTAAGGCCGAAGGGCATTGCTCTGAACTGGTAATGACCTGAGGGTAGTTTGAATCTGAGGTACTTTCAATGGGAGCTTCTGATTAGGACGTGAAAATAGGCATCCTTGAGGTCCAGGGAAGCTAACCAGTCCCCTGGCCTTAGGGAGGGTAAAATCATTGCCAGAGTTACCATTTTGAACTTTGGTTTCAAAAGATGCTTGTTCAGATATCTGTAGTCTAATATGGGCCGCCATTCTCCTGTCTTTTTGGGGGTAAGGAAGTATCTGGAATACAGACCCCTGCCCTGGTGCAGGGGAGGAACCCTTTCTACTGCTCTGAGAGCCAACAGGGTTGAGACCTCTGCTTCTAGAGCAAGGGTCTCTGAAGAACTTGCAGGTAGAAAAAACCTGGTTCTCATCTTGGGAAACTTTTTGAAGCTGAGAACCAGGCCCTGGCTTACTACTTCCAGAACCCACTTGTCTGAAGTTAAAGACGCCCAGTTCTGACTGAAGTAAGCCAACCTGCCCCTACCGTAAAGGAGACTGGACCCCGGCACCCCATCAGGTGCCTGCTTAGCAGGTACTTTAGGCTGAGGGGGTGGAGCAGGCCTGCCCACCCCGCCTGCCTCTGCTCTGAAGAAGCCCCTCTGAGCATAAGCAGAGGAGGCCTGAGTCTGATAAAAGGCCTGTGAAAAGACCTACCCCTACCCCTGGGGTATGCCTCTGGGAGTGGCTTGCAGCTCCTTAGCAGGGCACTTTGTAAGTAGTCCTATATTCATCCATCTTTTTCATGTAATTCTCTGTCTGCTCCCCAAACAAGAATTTCCCACCACAGGAAAATCCATAGCCTTAGTCTGGGTATCCTGTGAGAGGCTAGTACACCTGAGCCAGGCCAACCTACGAAAGCTACAGATGTGGCCATGACCTAGAGGAAACATCATTAACATCCACAGCAGCATGAAACTGCACCTTAGAAGCCTCAATGCCATCAGCAGCCACCTGTTCTAGTTCAGCTAGCCAGCTGGCCATGGGCTTGTTTGACTAATTCCATAACAGTATCCCATCTAGATTTCTGATACCTAGCTACATAAGCCATATAATTTGCTTGCCTGAGTCCCAAGGAGGCTGCCATATACTGTTTTTTCGCCATGGCATCAGTCTTCCTGGAATCCTTGTCAGGAGGATGTGAAGCCAGGGAATATTAGCTTTATCACAGTGCAGCCTGAACTACTAACATGACTGCATTGCTGAGAAAGGAATTCTGTATCAGGACCTGACAATGTGTACCTTCTGTCCATCTTTTTATCTACAGGAGGCACAGAATTAGAGTTTTAAAATTTTTATTGTTTGCTTCCTAAAAGACTTATGCAAAGGAATAGACAATCTCTAGACTCTGGAATATCCATCATTTCTACAAAATCAGGCTCCTCTTGCTCATCCACAGCTTCTTCCAAGGGAAGCTGGAGGGTTTCAGACGTTTTGTAAAACATAAAATGAGATGGGGACTCAGATAGCATAGGGGGAGATTCTAAAGGTCTGTCTGGGGAAATGTCCGGTTCAATGGGCACACCCAGACCCTCCCAGCCACATTCATACTGTTCATAATCATCCTCCCCCTCCTCTGGTTCATAAAACTCCTCAACATCATATTCCTGAACCACTATAACCGGACGAACCGACCTTTTGCCAGATAGTGGCGGTTCGGACGGAACCTGAGACAGTGACTAGACAATTTGGATGGCTTTTGCTATCTCTGCAGCAGTTGGAGAAGGGGTTTTGGACCCCAAACCTGCTGACTTTCTTGTTTTCTTCACTGTAAGTGGTCCCTCAGAACCAGCTTTTCTTTTGCCCGAGAAGTCTCGGCTGGTCAGAGGGCACTCCCTCCGTTCGGTTGGCACCGAACCGGGCTGGCCATCGGGTCCAGCGGACTTTTGGCCTCTCGTTCCCTGAGCCTGCCCAATCTCTTTCCAGGGTGGCTGCAGGGAAATTCTTCATATCTGGCAGTCTGACTGGAGGTGGTCAAACCCAGACAATAAACACATGTGGTGTGTGGGTCAGCCTTGGCAAAGACTTCCCCAGACATCACAGTGTTGAAACCCAGTGGCCCGGTTTTTCTTTGGGTTTCTCAGACATAATGCCAGCCTAACCAGAAACACTTGTCCTTTGAGCGGCAGTGCCAGGCAAGATTACCCTTGCTCGGTTCCTAACACCGTGTCAGGTATTGGAAAAAAGCGTAATCCGTTTTTTTAGAACCGATAAGAACCGGAACCGCACTCTAAAATGATAAACTTTTGAATTTAATAAGTTTTAAACCGCTGATCGGTTCAAAACCGAACCAATAAACTTACAAGTTCCACACAGACAAAACTTTTAAAATTACTTACGATACCACAGACAGAGCTTGAACCAACGGTTTTGTGTTTAAATAAAACTATTCTCGGTTGAATCAGACCGAAAAACACTGTTTAAACCGAGAAATGAACCGAGCAGTAGGAGAAATCTCCGAGCGACTGTTCACTGAGGCGGAGTAAAGAATCTGACAGTTCAGGTTTGAAATTACACAGACAGAGCTGCTTCTTAGAGCTTGTGCTCAAAGTTCCATTTTAGAATGGAATTAACTATTTCACCTCCGGAGCAGTTCTAGTGGTGGGACAAACTGCTACGGTCATAATATAGCAAGACTTCATGTTGTTTGAAGGGAATACAAGGGGTGGGAATGGTGCAGAAGTGGACACAAATCCCTTTATACGGGAAAGGGTCCTAAAGGAACTGGAAGGAATGAGTCGATAAAACAATGGGGCCAGATGGGGTGCACCCCAGGGTCCTAAAGGAACTAAGAGAGGTGGTGGCTGAACCTCTGGCAATCCTGTTTAGTCGATCACTGGAAACAGAGGAGGTACCCAAAGACTGGAGGACAGCAGATGTAGTCCCTTTATACAAAAGTGGGAACAAAGAGGAAGCAGGGAACTACAGACCATTCAGCCTGACCTTGGTAGTGGGAAAGATCATGGAAGCACTACTGAAGGAGAGATTGGTGGAACATCTGGTTGCCAATGGACTACAGGACCCGAGGCAGCATAGTCTCACCAAGGGGAGGTCATGCCATACTAACCTTATTGAATTTTTTGACTGAGTGACTAGGGAGGTGGATCAGGAGAGGGCCGTGGACATGGCCTGTCTGGACTTCAGCAAGGCCTTTGACACTGTGCCACACAGAAGGCTATTAAATAAACTGGGGAACATGGGAGTGAGCAGGATAGTAGTACAATGGGTGGGTAATTGGCTGGGTGGCAGGACACATAGGGTGATGGTAAATGGCTGTCACTCCACAGAGGGAAGAGTGACCAGTGGGGTACCACAGGGATCAGTGCTGGGACCAGTCCTATTCAACGTCTTCGTCAGTGACATTACGCAGGACCTAGAAGGCAGAATTTCCCTGTTCGCTGATGACACGAAGCTCTGCAACAGAATGGACATGCCAGAGGGTGTAAACAGAATGAGGAGGGACCTGCGGAAGCTTGAAGAATGGTCAAAGGTCTGGCAGTTGAAATTCAATGCAAAGAAGTGCAAGACAATGCATATGGGGCACAAAAACCCTGGAACAACATATCAGTTGTGGGGTGAGGATATATCATGCATCAAGCAGGAAAGGGACCTTGGGGTTATCATCTCTGATGACTAAGGTAGGGAAACAGTGTGACAAGGCAGCAGGTAAAGCAAATAGGATGCTGGGATGCATAGGCAGGAGCATCACCAGCAGAAAAAAGGGAGGTCATTATTCCACTGTACAAGACGCTAGTGAGGCCCCATCTGGAGTACAGTGTACAGTTCTGGAGATCTTACCTACATCTAAGGACATAGACAGGTTAGGGAAGGTTCAGAGGAGGGCAACAAAGATGGTCCAGGGATTGCATCACAAGTCCTATGAGGATAGGCTGAAGGACTTAAATATGTACTCCCTGGAGGAGAGGAGAGAGAGAGGGGATATGATAGAGACATACAGGTACCTTACAGGGAGGAACAGGGTGCAGGAATCCACTGTTTTCCAGCAAAAAAAGATGTTCCAGGACTAGAGGGCATGGGATGAAGTTGGAGGGAGGGCAATTCAGAAGAAACGTGAGGAAGAATTTCTTCACAGAAAGGGTGGTGGACAAGTGGAACACCCTGCCAGAGGAAGTGGTGGGGGCTGAAACAATCACAGGATTTAAGAATGCATGGGATAGACATAAGGGAGTTCTGGAGGTCAGGGGTAAGGGGCAACAGACTTCTAGAAAAACGTAAAAGGAACTTACAAGCTCAAATGGGCAGACTGGGTGGGCCATAGGCCCTTATCTGCCGACAGTGTCTATGTATCTATGTAGCCATTAAATAGTTTGACTACCTAAGTAACTGACCCAGCTAGTGTCCACAAGGCAAGTTTACACTACGCAGTATTAAATCTTGAGGTTCATCGAGGCTTAATCCTTGGCCCTTGGCTGTTCCATTTTTGTTAACAGTTGATTTTCCAAAACACAGCGGGAGGTATCATCTTCATCTGTGTGCAGACAACACCATAATCTACTACAATGCAAGAGCAATTTAACACAATCTCCTCCTGGTTTGACAACAACCCAACAACCGTCTGATCTTTTTTTTTTTGCTCCTCTCTGGTTCCCTGGAGCTCCTCTCTTTCAGGCTCCATACGCTCATCCCTTCTGTCTGCTAGACTCAAACCCCACTACCATTACTTACCTCCAGGTTCCCCGGGATCCTCCAACACCCCTTGTGTTCCAGCTTATCACTGCTGGAGGCTCCACTGCTGTCACCAGGGAGAAAGGGCCTCTGATATCGGGGCTGATGGTTGGAGGGGTATGAACGGTGCACGCTAGGCAGTCAGGTGGCGTGGAGGGACTCACTGTGAACTGTCATCTGGCGCTCCACGGTGGGCCATTTTTCCTGTTTTCTCCCTCCCTCCCTCCATGCCCCACATCTTGGCTCCACATCACAACATCCTGGGAAGGATGTATGGCAGTGCGTGGTCACCCATGCCACCAAGTGTGCCTCCTCTGGCTCACCACGAGGAGCCGCTAATAGAGTGGTGCAAGTCATACCCTCCCTCCCAGGGAGAAGAGCACCTGTAATGATGCTCCTTACCCTCCCCGCCCGTCTCCTCTCCAGTTGTCCCAGGTGCGGGTTCCCAGCCAAGCAGGCACCTCACCACTTGGCACCATGGAGTTGGCACCACCTGATCTTTAGTACAAACAAAGCTAAGTCCATAGTGTTTGGATCCCAGAATTTGCTTACTTGTTTACCTGATCCACTTGTAATCATGACATCAGATGGCAATATTATTGAGCAAGATAATGAATTCAAATATTTAGTATTCTGGTTTGATGTATCATGTACATACTGGTTCATTTATAAAAAATCAGATGACAGATATATATGTTCATGAAATACAGTTGCAGTTGTATTATAAAAAAAATTGCTAAAAGCGGTATAACAGCCTTACAGTCACATTAAATTCCTGCTGTTTAGAGAATGCTGTGGAACCGCAGGATTGTTCATCGCAAGGTGAAAAGCTGCAATAATTCTTACAAATGTTAACATGCATTAAAACAATACTAACATTTTATTAAATAATCCTATATCTTTTGTTGAATGATTTAACAGATTTCAATGAGTATGCGTTTTTAGTAGTAGCAGATGTAGCTTGTGGCCCAGATATTGAGAAATGCGCCAAAGGCTGGCGCAAGTCCAGTGCAGCGCAAATCCGATGCACCGTGGCACAACAGGTGCCACATTCAGAGGTTGAGCTGGCCACACTGTGCCAGCACAACCCGGCTGACTATGGCACAGTTGCGCCATGGCACAACCAGAGGTGCACCATGGCGCAAACACAGGTGCGCCATGGGCAGATAGAGAAGTCCCAGGGCAACTGTGGCAGCAGAGCAACAGAGGGGGGCACAGCACAGAGAGGTGGCCCAGGGACAGAGCCAGGGAAGCACAGTGACAGGCCACAGGAGGCCACCACCACCATCTGGGCACAGCAGGACGCACACAGGCACCCAGACCCCCACCCTAGAACACAACAGTGGTACAGACAGTAGGCAACAGGGAGTGCCAATGGTGTACAGAGGGCCACCAAGGGGGTCCCCACAGGCTGCAGGCTGTGCCCCCCTGCACAGCTAGACCAGGGCAGGCTGCACCCAGGACCACGCAGGCAAGCACACACACTTGCCACACACCCCTGACAGGCACCCCATGGGCACCCCAAGGCACAGCCACTGACCGAGGGGAGGGACATACCGCAGCACACAGCAGTGATCCACAGAAGCACACCACACATCCCAACACATGCACACCACATGGACAGGCACTGGGCCACTGCAGCATGGCTCCTCACGTCACCTGCATAGCAGACACTGACACAGGCAGGTAAGCCAAAAAATATATATTAAAGAAAATGACTATAAACAATAACAAGTGGGTGGGAAAGGGTAAGAAAGCGAGGGGAAGGGACAGGGAACAGGGACTGTACAGTGGGAAGGGGGACTGGAGGAGGAGGTATGGCTGGGGTAACAGGGGAAATCAGGGCCTGACTAGCAGCAGCCATGGCCTGCTGCCCCCTGCAGATGTCGCTGCCTCCTGTCTGCCAACAGCATCCGCCAGACCTGCAGCACCACCTCCATCATTGTGGATGTAATTAGGATCAACTGTCGCAGGAGCCAGCAGTAGGGGGGCCTCTTGTGCCGCCACCGGACACCTAGGGGAAGAGACAGGACAGGCGGTCAGTGCAACATCCCAAGGAACCATTCCCATCCACAGAGCACAATGGGCAGTGGGATCACCCCCCCAGAGGGCCCCTATAGGCCACCCACAGGGGGGGTGGGCCAACGCCTCCCAGCAACGTGGCACACCACAACAGTGCACAGCAGTGGTCCCCGCTGCACAGTGGCCACCCGACTGTGACATGGCAGGCACATGGCACAGTGCTGTGGCAGCACCACAGCAACATCAGTGGCAGCCGGGCGCACACACCCAACCCACCAACAGATGGCACACATGTTCAAAGGATGCGCCACAGTGGCGGGCACCACGCACAGTGCGACATACACAGCTGCCATGGCACATGGCACAGGTGGCCATGCCCACACCCACACACCCGCCACCCCCCATGGATGGTGCGAAGGACAATGTCAGTGCCTACCTGCTCTCTGTGGCCCCACTGGTGTGGGGGCCGCTCCGCCACCCTGGGTCACTGCGGCCTGGCGTCCCACCATCGCAGCCCATCTTCGGTCCTCAGGCCCTGGGAATGGAACAGAAACAGGTACACATCTGTAACCAACCACAGCAGCTGCCCACCACCCCCACTGCTGTGCACAGGGTTAATCCCTGCCTGACACGTCCTGCACAGCGGCATCACAACGCAAGTGGTGGAGGGCAATGCCACCCCACGATTCACACAATTGCAGTACACCACCCTGCAGGACACGCCGGTCAGCCTAGCCAACACCACAGTACAGCATCAGGGAACACATGCATTATGGGCCTACTCACCTGGCTGTGGCACAGCCCCATGCCTGACGTGCGCCTCCAGCCTCCTGAGGCGCTCTGGGTCCCTTTGAACCAGGTCCCCATAGCGGTGGCTACACTGCTCCCCCATCCTGGCCACCCCTGTGTGCTGCTGCAGTGAGGCAGCAATGGCCTGCCACACAGCCACCCAGGGCTGCTGCAGTGGTGCCTGCCCAAACAGTTGGGGTGCATGGGGCTGGACGTAGGTGACAAGGTTGACTACTCAGCTTGCGTCCAGTTGGACGCTCATCCTGCTCACTGCTGCACCATGCTTGTGGTGTGAGCCGCTGAGCAAAATGGCGGCAGTAGGCGCATGTGACAACAGCATGTGCCAGATGCGTGGGCTGAGGGAACATGCGCCGTGACCGCCCATCGCACAGTCTCGAAGATGCGCAGCATGGGTGTGGCTAGGTGGGTACTGGTGTGGGGGTCACCTAGGGGCAGAGGTCACAGCAGGGGTAGGAGGTCAGCCACTGCACAGTGTGCACGTGCGCAATAGCAGGCATGGTGCACCATGCGCCATAGGCCATATCGTGCAGTCAGTGCACAGTGCGCTATTGGAGGCAGTATACCATCTGGTGCATGCGCACTGTGGTCCTGTGCACCGCGCATGTGTGCACATTGCACCGCAACTTGCTCCGAAGCAAACTCATTGTGCATGGAGCAAAATTATGATATTCAGCCGCCACATGCAAATGACCTCATCAGCCAAGGCGTGGCGCACTGGGGGAATTAGCATGTCATTACCGTTGCACCAAAGTTCAGTTGAATGTGATGCGCTATAAAAGCACCACGTATCAGCACAGGCCATGGACCGGTATTGCATCCTTTTGAGGTAAGTTGCGCATGCTGCTGCAGCACACTTGGTGCAGGCAGCACAGTAGGGGGGATGGTATGGGGAGCTGCTGCTACTGACACACTGTACTGTCCATTTCCACAGGAAGCCAAATGTCGGAATGAAGGAGGGGGGGAGCGTGGCCCTGCTCGCAAGCGCAGGCCCAACTTCACAAAGGCAGAGACAGAGGCCCTGTTCGAGGCCTACTTCAACAGGGAGCCTCTGTTGAGTGGTGCCAGAGGCACACCACAGGCCAGGCTTGGGGCCTGGGAGGAGGTGGTGGCATGTGTGAACCAGCAGGACAGCCACCAGCGGTCTGCACAGGAGTGCCTCAAGAAGGCGGGCATGGACAAGTAGCACATAAAGGAGAAGGTGGCGGCCCTCTGTGCTTCCTGGAATGCCACCGGAGGGGGACCTGCAGATGTGCCACAGCTCACGGCACAGGAGGAAATGGTGGCAGCCACCATGCATCACAGCACCGTGGAGGGTGTGCCTGGAGGTGGACTTCAGATGGGTGGCAGCCCATCACTGCATGGTACGTATATGTCTGCCATGCACAGCTGGTGGCACGGAGGGTGCGTACACAGGCATGCTGGCATGCACACCACCACCATGCATGTCCTGTGCATGTGTGTGTAACACCACACATGCCATGCTGCCAGATGCATGCAGTGGCTGGTTGGGGAGGGCATATGTGGGCATTGCATCACTAACACACCTTTCTTCTCTTTCAGCACCAACATGCCTGCATGCAGAGGATGGGGCACCGTCAGCAGCCGTGGATGCAGGGCCAGCCCTGGAGGACCAGCCATCCACCTCCACAGGCATCTGGGGGCCTGATAGGCTGCATCACACCACCACAGTCCAGGCAGATGTCCTGGGCATGGGGTCGGACGAGGCCCTGGCTGTGTTCCTGCAGGATGCTAGTCTTAGTGTCCTCTGCATGGAGACACAGATCGGGGCCGGGTCCGATGCCGACTTTACTATCATCCTGGACAGCATGGGCGATGTTGTGGGGGAGATGCCCATGCCTGACACCAACACAGGCAGCATGCCCAGTGACCTAACAGTGGGGGAACATCAGCCTGCCACCACTGCGGGTGCAGCTGTGTACACTGCCATGGCTGTGCCGTGTGGTGGTGGTGGTGTGGCCATGCAGGTGCTGGGCAGCGTTCAACAGCTGGACGGGCAATGGCAGTAGGCAGTGGGTGCCACAGAGTGGCCAGATGCAGGGTCTGCCGCTGGAGCACCAGCTTGGGACATACCTCATGAGGACCCCACTGTGAAGCATCCACCTGAGAGGGGAGCTGTGCAGCATGGCAGGTCACCACAGGAGGGTCGGCGTCCCGCCCAGGATCCTCAGGTTGCCAACCCACTGGCAGAGCACACCCATTTGCTGCGGGCCTCCATTGAGCAACAGGTGCAGCTTGCCACTGGGGTGCGTGCACTGCATGCAGAGGTACACCAGCTGGCCGAGCAGTGCAAGAGGGGCACTGTGCTGCTCCTGGCAGGGATGCAGCGAATGCAGGAGGTGATGAGTGTATCCCTGGATTGCATTGCAAATGCGATCGTGAATGGCTTCGCGATGCTGGCTGCCACAGGGCATGGCCGGCCAACACAGACCCCATGCAGTGCACTGTCCACCCACAATCCGGCATCAGGTGACAGCCAGTCTGTCGATGCCAGGTTCTGATGTAGGCATCCCAGGTTGGGTGCCTACGCACCCCTGTGTGGACCCGGTCACGGTCCTGCAGGTCAAGCCCTGGGGGGTTGATGCTGACACCCCCTGTGGCTGATGAGCAGCCTGTGGCTGCCGATCGGCCCCGGCATGGCTTCCCCAGTGGCTGCGGTTGCCATGGCTCCGTGCGGTGGCCCTGATGTGCCTGCCGCCCTGACCGCAGTCTGCAGCTGCTGCCCTGTGCCCGCATGGGTGATGTGTGTGTGTGTGTGTGTGTATACCACTAGTGTGGCATCTGTGTGTCATGCCACACGCTGCCTGTGTGCTTGCTTGCCCAGCTGCTGGACCGTGTGGCATGGGCGTGATGAGGGCAGTTCAGCACCAGCAACACCTGTGCACCGGTGCAATGCATCTGATCTCCACCACATGCCAACGCTTGAGTGTGTGGGTGCATGGGTGCATGTGTGTGTTGCTGTGTGCTGTTCTGTGTGGTTGTGTGCCACTGACACCCCTACCCCTGCACCATACCTCTGTGTGTGCATGCCCATTGCCATGCATGCCCCTGCATGTGTGCTATACCTGTGTGGGTGGCCCCACCTACTTGTGTGCCCCATAGTGCTCCTGTGCAATGGTGTCCCAACACTGGTGTACCCTCCGTTGCAGCCTGGGATCCCTCCGCCCAGGGGGGGCTGTCCACCACCCTCCAGCCCATTGCCTCCATCGTCCCCATTACTGTCGCCTTCGTCAGCCTCGACTACTATCCCACGGTCAATGACCATGTTTTGCAGTATGCAGCAGGCTAGGAATAGGCCACAGGCTTTCAAGGGGCTGTACTGTAGGGCACTGCCAGACCAGTCTATGCAATGGAAGCATGCCGAATACATGCTCAATGATGTTGCGCATTCTGGCTTGTGCCTCATTTTAGTGTTCCTCTGCTGGGGTTGACGGGCGCTGGTAGGGGGTGAGCAGCCAGGGCCTCAATGGATAGGCACTGTCTCCTGTGTAGATAATGACATGGTTAGCCCCCTGCCATCCTTTTCCATGCCCCTTGCCTGTCCCTGGTGCCCTCACCAGCATGCCCACCCTGCTCTCCCCCATCCCATGGCCTGCTCTGCCCGGCACCCCTTGCCCGTCCCATACTCACCCAATAGGTGGCCCATGGGGATATCCACACATTCAAATCTGTGGCACAGCACAGAGCTGTGCCAGATGAATGCATCGTGTGCACTCCCAGGTTGTGTGGCACAGACTTTGGTGATGCGCCCCATGGCATCGCACACCACCTGGCAGTTGGTGCTCGAGCTCCCCTTCCTATTGATGTATGCCACACCCTCAGGCCAGGTAGCATGCGGATGCCCATGTGGGTGCAGTCAATGGCCCCAAGCATGCCAGGCATACGTGCTACCCTGTGGAAGTGCTGCATGTTTGCTGTATGCTTCACCTGTGTGCTGGAGAAATGGATGTATTCCGAAGCACGTGGCAGCAGAGCATTGAAGAACTGTGTGAGGAGGCATAATGTGGCCAACTGGGTTATGCCTGTGGTGTCCCCTGTTGGTCTGTAGAAGGTGCCCTTGGTGAGCAGGCACATGACGGCTGTCACTTTGGTCTCCACAGACATTGCATGGCTCTGCCTTGTGGGTGCCTGCATCTCCTCACTGCACAGCTCGCAGAGCTGCCTCAGAATGGCTTTATTCAGGTGGTACCAGCCCACGATCTCCATGTCAGAGTAGTCCTTGAAGGTGGTGCAGGCGCAGTACCACCTGTGTCAGGCATACCACCGACGGGCCCTTCCTTGGCCATGTCGCTGTTCCTCCTGCCACCTCACACCCCTCATTATGGCCTCCATTATGAAGGGTGCACTATCCATGGCCTCTAATGTCCACTATCCCCCTGGGCAGTTGGCTGCTGTGGGCTGTGTGCCACCCTGGTGCACTGCCTAGCACTGTGCCTGCCTGTCCCTCTCTCTCTCTCTCTCTGCACCTGTCCCCCTCTCCACTTCTGCCTCTGTCCCTCTCCTTCTGTGGCTGCCTCTGTCTGTCTCTCACTTACTCTGCCTCTCTCGGTCTGTCTTTCTGTCTGTCTGTCCTGCCTTCCTACATTTTTTCTGTCACTCTATCTCTCTCCCCCTCTCGCCTGGTGCAAGTGCTATCTGTGTGCTTGCACCCTGTATTTATAGGCTCAAGTCTGCTCAGTGCATCTCGGATTTGCTCCGCACTTGCGCCATGGTTCCGCGGTTGAATATTGCACTACGCTGGATATTCATGGGCATGCCACCTGCACTTGTGCCTGCATTCATTATAGTTGCACATTGGCGCAATGGGATTTGTGCTGCACAATGACTCCCACTGAATATCGCTCCTTGGCGCAAGTCCGCACTTGCGCCGGCGCAACTTGGTTGTGCCATGCGCAACTGCTTTGAATATCCTGGCCATAGTCTATACTGTTGGATTCAGCAGGTACACTGCATTTAATTTATTTATATTTTGTTGACCCTTAATTAGTCTCCACTGGGGTTTGAAAGAGGCACATGCATTTTTCAGACGCAGCTAATGAAATTTGTCCCAGGAGTTAGACCGAGGAAATGTTGGTCTAACTCCCAGGATGAAATTCACATTCGTCAAAACACAGACCACGATTCCCGCAGCTGCAGCAAAAATTGCCATAAACTGCGGGAAATGTTGCAAATGCGTCCAAATGTCTGTGAATAAGGGACAGGCAGTTGTACGCATCTGACTTGAATGCAGCATGTGTACGAAATATGGAGTCAAGTGCTGCATCAACCCTACTGAAAATTCCACCCTATATAGCTGCAGTTCGTTGGGCATATTTGATTGGTGTCTATAAATGAATAGACATGAGGATATACAGACAACTAAAGTACTGATTAAGCCCAAATTGAGGATTTAAGGTATCCTATGAATTATTTTCTATAATAATTTAAATATTCTAATTATCTGAAGATATTACAAGTAAATTATTTATATCTGTTTCAATAGAAACACTTATACAGTGCATTTCCTTTACATTCATGTACAGTATCTTGTGGGTGATTTGGTGAATTGCTTATAACCCAAAGTATAAATTACTTAATTTTTATTCATATAGATACTGTATATCTTTATTTTAACACTCTTTCCCATATAATACTCAATTAGGCAGACTTTGTAATACGGTCACTTATTTTTTACAGCTAATCCATTAACTCAAGGAAACCAACCCAAAAGACTTCCTTCTGGTTACCTTCACTGTTTTCTGTTTAAAAGTGTGTTACATGTATTAGTAGGTATGGTAGCCATTAAATGTTTAATTATCACCTTATTAACTTCACCATAGAAAGTTAGACATTAGACAATTTATACTCATTTAGTTTTTGTACATATTATTCTATATTTAAAAAACCGAGGCCCAGATATTCAAAAGAGTTGAGCCATGCGCAATAGGGTTGCGCCTGCGCAAGTCCGAAATTGCGCCATTCTGCAATATTCAGCAGGAGGCAGTTGCGCCCCCAAAATCATGCTGAGCAACAGCGCAATGATAATGAAGGCATGCGCAACCGAAGGGGGAGGAACCATGCATAAATGGCACAGTGTGATATTCAAAGACTTGCGCAATGCGCAACAGTGGAGAAAGTGGAAGTTGCGCCACAGCGGAAATGAGCCAAAATAAAAAGGAGCAAGGAAGAGGCGTAAGAACGCTACAAGGAAGCCACATGTGTCAGAGGCAGAGGCAGACAGACAGGGCAGGAGGCACAGACAGGGCAGGAGGCACAAACAGGGCAGGCCAGGGAAAGGTCACACTGAACAGCCAGGCACAGGGAAGGTGTGGGGGAGCCACACAGCACAGAGGCCAGCACAGGCAGGTGTACCCGGTGCAGGGGAGGTAGCAGCCAGGACAGTGGGGGGAATACAGTAACAGCTGCCGGGGGGGTGAACACAAGCCAGGGACATGTCCAGTACCACCTTCCACATGGAGGCCATAATGAGGGGGGTGAGAAGGCGGGCGGCAGGGGGGCGTGGCCATGGAAGGGCCTGTCGGCGGTATGCCACCAACAGGCAGTACCAAGCCCACACCAGCTTTGAGCTGTACACAGATACTGAGATTGTAGGCCAGTACCGCCTGAACAGGGCAATTCTGAGGTGGCTCTGTGAGCTGTGCAGTAATGTGATGCAGGCACCCACACGACAGAGCCATGCCCTGTCAGTGGAGACCAAGGTAACAGCCTGCATGTGCTTGCTCACCACGGGTACCTTCCAGAGACCAACTGGGGACACCACAGGCATAACCCAGTTGGCTACGTCACGCCACCTCACCCAATTCCTCAGCACACTGCTGCCACATGCTGAGGAGTACATCCATTTCCCCAGCACAGCGGAGTGCACAGCAAACATACAGGAGTTCCACAGGGTAGCATGTATGCCTGGCATGCTAGGGGCAATAGACTGCACCCATGTGGCCATACTACACCACCTGACTCCGAGGGGGCCACATACATAAGTCGCAAGGGCTATGCCAGCATCAACTGCCAGGTGGTGTGTGATGCCAGGAGGTGCATAATCAATGTCTGTGCCACGCACCCTGGGGGAGCACACGATTCTTTCATCTGGCACCAGTCGGCACTGTGCCACAGATTCGAGAGTGGGAACATCCCCACTGGGCACCTAGTGGGTTAGTATTCAAACCACATGGACAATCATAGGGCCTGGAGGGGCATAGCCAGAGGTGGCATGAGTAGTGGCCTAGATGGCCTGGGGCAGGGCGATGCTGATCACCAAACTAACCTCCACCCTCTACACACAGGTGACAGTGGATACCCACTCCATCCCTGGCTGCTCACACCCTACCGGCATCCCGCAACCCCATCGCAGCAATGCTACAATAAGGCACACGCCACCACACGTAATGTCATCGAGCGGGTGTTCAGGATGCTGAAGGCACGTTTCCGTTGCCTGGACACCTCCAGCGGTGCCCTACAGTACAGCCCCTCAAAGGCCTACAGGATATTCCTAGCCTGTTGCATCCTGCACAACATGGCCAATGACTGTGGGATAGTCATACAGGTCAAAGAGGGGGACAGTGATGGGGACGATGGGGATGCCAGTGACGATGGTGATGGGCAGCCCCCCTTGGCCGACGGGACCCCCAACTGCTCCGGCTGGCACAGCTGCACCGGGACACCATCACGGAGGAGCACTTCAGCCAACCCAGGTAAGTCATGGGGTCATGAGCAACCACCAGTGGCCAAGGCACAACCCACAAACACGCAGGGACACACACCGGGGGTGCATGCCATCAAGGGAAGTGGCAGGGCACAGAGGCACACACACAGCCAGGGATGGGTAAGGATTAACATGCCACACCGAAGGACACACACACGCACACACACAATGCAACAAACGTGCACAGAGGGCAGAAGGCACACTGACCCAGAACGCACACCCTAGCAACACACATGTCCACAGGCCACCATGCCCACTGCCTGTCCATGTGCGTGTGTCAGATACTGAGCACCATTGCACATTGGTGTACAGTGCAATGCAGGCATCATCATGCACATGCAACTGCAAACAGCAGCTGGGAGGGTGTGCAGGTGGACTGTGGGTCTGCGTGCAGGGCCGGGTACCCACCTGTGCACTGCCCCACTGACACACACAATGCACACAGGGCAGCACCAGACAGTAGCCGCCCTGGGAGACAGGTCAGTCCCGCGACACAGTGCCATGGCCACCACGGATGCATGGGCAGCCCCGCCAAGACCCACCAGCACTGGCAGGCTGACCACTGGCCTCATGGGGTAGCACCGATGGTCCCCCAGGGGTTCCACTGCATGAACGTGACCGTGCCCGTGCCCGTGCAGGGATCTGCAGTACACCGAACATGCCTGCACCAGGAGTGCTCGGGATGCCCACAGCTGAACCCGGTGTCGACAGGGTGGGAGTCGCACGACGCCGGGAATGGGGGGGTGGATAGTGCACTACGTGGTGTCTGCGATGCATGGACACCTGACTGTGTGCCCATTGTGGCCATGACAGCAATGAACGCCTGTGCATGCCTGTCAATGGCAGCGGTCACATCCTCCTGCAAACGGTCCATCTGTGCCATGATCAGTTTGGTGTCCCTGCTGCGATGCTCCTCTGCCCACTCCAGAGACACACGCAGTGCATCCACGGATGTTGCAAGCTGCATCTGCTGCTGGACCGATGCTCGCAGTAGGCGGGTGTGCTCGTCCAAGAGGTCATCGGCCTCCTTGGCATCCTGTCCCTCAGGGTGTGCAAGGCCCTGATGTTCTGCACCCCTTGAGGGTGGGTGCTGCGCAACAGGACCAGGTCTGGGCATGTCCACAGGCAGTGCACAGACACCGCCGCTGAACCCTGTACCCCCAAGCCCAGTGGGCGACTGCTGATGCTGCCCCTCCGGCTGCCACACCCCAGGGCTCAGTGGTGCCACCGCAGTGGCTGCAACAGTCCCACTGTCCTGAACAGACATCAGTGCCTGCCCCATTGGTGCTGACAGGGACAGCCTGGGACTGTGCTGACATGCAGGCCTCCACGGCGGCACCACCCACAGCCATGGGCGTGAATTGCCCTGCTGTGTGTCCATCCTGTGGCACACATGTGTCACTGCCCATGACGGTCGTGTCATCATCACTGGTGCTGGACTCTGCCCCAGCCACAGCCACAGCGTGCTGACATCCGTGGATGCCAGCACGCTGGGACACAGGCAGGGCTTCCTCCACACCTGTCACAACGACATCAGTGTGGACAGCCAGGTGGCCCCACTGTCGCAATGATCCACATATACCTGTGGAGGTGGATGGTCCCACCTCCAACTCCATCTGACTGTCCGCAGTGGACAGGCCCACCACCGCTGACCAATGCAGATGCTCAGGATCTGTAAGGGAAAGCAAAGTTGCGTTACTGCGTGTGACCTACACTGCCCCCCTAGACAGACCGTGACTTACCATACCGAGCTGGCTGCATAGCATAGAGGATACAGTCACTGCCTACAAGCCTGACAGACCCGGGTTCAATACTGGTTCTGAGGAGTTTGATTTTGACATACAAGTATCTTACAGGGAGGAACAGGGTGCAGGAAAACACTATTTTTTAAGCGAAAAAGATGTTTCAGGACTAGAGGGCATGGGATGAAGTTGGAGGGAGGACGATTCAGAGGAAACATGAGAAAGAATTTCTTCACAGAACGGGTGGTGGACAAGTGGAACACCCTGCCAGAGGAAGTGGTGGGGGCTGAAACAATCACGGGATTTAAGAATGCATGGGATAGACATAAAGGAATTCTAGAGGTCAGGGGTAAGGGGAAATAGACTTCTAGGAAAACAAACTGAACTTACAAGCTCAAATGGGCAGACTAGGTGGGCCATAGGCCCTTATCTGCCGACACTGTCTATGTATCTATGTATGTATCTATGTGATGGGCCACCACCCATCTGGAAGCCACCACCTGGAACACCCTCAATGGCACTTCGCTGCATGCTTCCAGCAAGCCTTTCCTCCGCTGGGGTGAGCTGTACCACCTCTGGCTGTCCCCCACCTGTTGCAGCATGTGCTGCCCTGATGGCAGCCACCTTCTCCTTTACCCTCCTCCTGTCCGTGCCCATCTTCTTCTTACACTCCTGCACGGAGCGCTGGTGGCTGCCATGCAGGTTCACGGCATGTGCCACCTCCTCCCATGCAGCAGCACGGGCCTGAGGGGTTCCCCGCCGTCCACTGAGCAGTGGCTCCTGATCCAGGTAGGCCTCGAAAAGGGCCTCGGTTTCGGCCTTTGTAAAATTCGGCCTCCTCCTCCCACCACTGTTTTTCTCCTCTCCAACAATGTGCTCGGTCATTATGTAGCCTGTAAGAATGGCAGTTGTTACCTGTGACTGTGCAGTCCCATGCATGTCCCTGAATCCACAGTCCACACTCCCAAACAGCATGCAACTCACCAATAAACTGCAGTAACCGACTACGGCCACTGCAGCACATTGTCGCACCTTTATAGCGCAATCCATGCAAATGAGGCGAGGAGCAACTTTAAGTAGATGCAAATTGCAGTGCTGCGCCATTGAATGGCTGAGTAGATGATTTGCATATGACGGCTGAATATCGCGCTGTTGCGCTTTGCGCAGTTGTGTTAAATTTGCTGAGCCAATAGCGCAGTCCTGTGACATGCATAGTACACCTCACTGCGCATGCCCGGGTTGCTGATGCAGGCATCTGCCGCACTGCTGATGTGCTGTGCGCGGTAGGCAATACAGGGCGTGGCCACCATTGTGCCAGTGGTGCTATAGCAATGGTCACTACATGGCGCTGTGGCACTGGGCCATCATAGGCGCAATGGCCCAACTGCCCGGTAGTCCACTATGGTGCTGGCACACAGGCAGCCAATTGCGCTACACGCATTGTCATCCAATGGCGCTGTGCGTGGCCTTGCGCCAGAGACCCTTGACCCTGTGCCCGACCTTTGCCCCCTTGGCACCATGCATCAGGCATAGGTGCACCTCTATCGCACTGTTACGTGCACCTCTATCGCACTGTTCAGTAACAGCATGATAGGGAATGGCAGCTCTGTACCGCGCAGCATCTGCATGTGGGGAGCCGCACTGCAGAGCGCCATATTGCCTACTGTAGCTGCTGGAACGGTGCGTAGATGAGCTGCACAATGGACGGCTATTGAGCTGGCCAACCTGGTGGCCATAGTTGAGCCACACCATGGGCCTCTCTTCGGGGAGGCCCCCCTGGACAGGGCCAGGACCCAGGTGTGGCAGGAGGTGGCCACTGCCCTGGAAGAGGCCACAGGATGGGGACATACACCTGAGCAGTACAGGCACCGCTATGGTGACCTGCGCAGGAGGGAGCCGGAGCTACTGGCCCGACTGTGGGTACGTGCCAGGAGGGGCACGGTGCCATGTCCAGGTAGGGGTTCCGTCAACACACTTTTATCGTCCATATAAGTCACAGTGTTGTATGTGTCCAGCACATAAGGGAGAGACCGTATGGCGTTGGCTGTGGTGGTGTTCACAGGGTGTGGGGTGGGTGGGTCTGGCTGGGTGGGAGGGCACACACCTTGGGGCAGGGGACTTTGCTTTGGGAATGTACTGATGTTCTTCTCTCCTTGTTTTACCCACAGGCCTGGAAGAAATCTGCAGGATGCAGGCAGAGCGGCGGAGGGGTGAGGACAACACAGCCAGGCGGGCCGAGGGCCATCAACGCCCACCTGACCGGCCCAATGAGGGTGAGTGCCATACATCCATGATTAGTATTGCATGCTGTGTGACAGGGTGGGCAGCAGGGCATGGCCACCATTCATCAACATCACTGCCATGCACGCCACTTGTTACAGTCAACACTGTCGAGTGGCAATGCATGTCTGGGTGTGCGTCACTGGTGGTCCATGCATGCACAGGGTGCATGGCTGTGCCACTTCCTTTGCACCACATAGCCATGTCACTAAACGGACACGGTGGTGCTGTGTGTGACATGGCCGGTGGGTGTGTGCAGCGTTCTGCATGGCTGTGTGCACCTGGGTGGGCAGGTCCTGTGGACGTGATCACTGCAGGTGGTCACACACCATCACAGTGGTATGTCCCTTGGCCGTATGCCATGCACAGTGGGAGGGCTGTATGGGGTTGTGCATTCACACCTACTGACTGTGCTCCCTTGTCCTAGGTACGTGCCATCTCCGTGAAATTAGGGACACCTTAAGGGAGCTCCTTCATCTGGCCTGCGAGTCCATGGACATCTTGAGGAGGCTCGACGCAATGGGGGTGCTAAGGAGGCATAGAGGCAAGAGGTCCCAGAGCCAGGAGCAGCAGTCGAGATGACAGTCCTTTGGTCCCTGACTTCCCCTACCCCCCTGGACCCACCCTCATACCCCTCCTATCCCATCCCATTTGTCCACCCTTCCCCTGCCCACCCCCACCTTGTTTGTTTCCCCACCCCAAGCTTGTATATAGTTGTTATTATTGTACATAGTTCACTTTTATATTTCAATACATTTGATTTTGATATGAATACTGTGGTGGTCTCTGATTTGCAGCGGGCTATAGGTGCTCAGCTGCAGTGGTGTGCATGGCATCAGGGGTGGTGCAGTCATGGGTATGTGTGTGTGTGTCCGTGTGGAGGTGACTATGGTGTGGGGGTAGATATCAGTCAGTGTCTGTTTTGTGTGTGTTGTTTCCTGTGCACTGGATGACTGTGTGCAGTGGTCCATGGAGCATGCTCTGTGTCCATGGCGCACCCATCGGCCCGTCCACGGCCTGTGCAGCTGACACACATGCCTGTCTGTGACCTGCATGGTCCGCTGGCATGTCAGTGGTGGCATTTCCTGCAGGGCAGACACTGTACCCATCACTTTGCTGGGCTGCCCATATCACTGGTGTGGTGCATACCTGGCTCGGGTGGCACTGTGGGCAACACGGTCATTGTCCCACCTCCATGCTGTAGCTTGTGTGTGTTGCAGGGGATGTGCCCCACTGTCTGTGGCTTGTGCTCTGGGGGACTACTGGTGGTGTATGGGTCCATGGTGCCTGCACAGGGTGGCTGGCACTCCAGTGCCATGGTGGACTGCGGGTTGTGTGTACATGACTTACATGGATCCACAATGGGGGCTTGGTTGCCCCACCACTGTGTCCCTGTGTTGTTGTGCCCTTGGGTATGGGTGGGTGTCTGTCCATACCCTGTGTGGCATCCGGTGTGGTGCATGCTTCCACGCACCACTGTGGGTGTCTGTGCTGGCTGTTGTGGCCAGTGGTGAGTCAGGGTGTGTCACTGGAATACTGTGCAGGGCGCTGTACCACTGGTGGTGGTGTCAAGGATACGACCGTCCCATGTGGGGTACCTCTTGTGCCAATGCATGGTCGGTCTCTCAGCAGTACCTCGGGGGGACTGTGCGTGGTGGCACTGTGTCTGCCATTGTTGCATTGCCGTGTGCTGCAACCCGCTGATGGGTGCTCGTGGTGGGGCTGGCTTGCATGGTTCTGTGGTGCACAGGGTTGCATTGACACAGTGGGGGTGGTGGCATGCATGGGGTTTCCTGCAGTGGTGGTCACTGCTCATGGGGGGGTGTCTGGGGGTCACAGTGCAGGGTGTGCTGTGCAATGGGGGGATGGTGTGGCACAGTGTGGTCTGCCCTCCTTGTGTGCCAGTCACAGCTTGCCGGTAGGTGTGATGGGGCACCATGCCAGGCTGTGGGTTGGTTGCTTGTCTCCATGGACCAGTGGTTATTCCAGCCCTTCCCCAGTTGTGCTGTGCTTGGGGTGTGGGGAGACGATGTCTGTTCTGCTGTGTGTTCCTGTGCCCATCTGTGGCATGGGTGGTGGGTCCCTACCTCCCTGATTGTGCATTTACATTGCTCTGCAGCTGGGGGGCTCCCTGGTTGCGCTATGGCACCTCTGGACTGCTCAGCTGAACATCCCTTGTTGCGCTATGGTGCATCAGATCTGCTCAGCTTCCCTTCCCTAGTTGCGCGATGGCGCAGGTGGTGCGATATTCAGTTGTCGGCTGTAGGCGCAGTTTGGCCTGCTCTGATTTTGAATATCGCATCTCTTACGCATGGGCACAATAGACTTGCGCTTGCTCCTACTATTGCGCACTTTTTGGGCGCAGTTTGAATATCTGGGCCCACGTGTCCAGAGGAAGCTTATACAAAGAAGGGTGAAATGTTGGCACATAATATATCTTTGCAAAAAACTTTGTTAATGCACTAGTTAGGGTAACTTAAAGGGTACCTAAACAAGCAGTTTTTTAAAACTACAAACTACAAAATCTGGCTTCATAGCAAGGTAAAGTAAAGGCTGCTGTTTGTATTTATGCTAAAACTGCATTTATGTAAATAATACAAATGCAGTTTCATAGCTTTTGAAAAATGTAAACATCAGCTTTTCACTTTCAAAAAAAAGCCTTGGTGTCTCCCTAAGATGTCTGCCAAGTGTGTTAAGTGATGAGTCATGATGACATCATCGGAGTCAGAGCCAGAGACCCACATATAGTTCTATAGTGCTAACTAGTTCTTCTTTCTCTCTTTGTTTTGAATTGTTGTACCAGAATGATCAACACCATGTATTAACTTGTGGATTTTTTTGATCAGTACACATGTGAAGCTATGATTTTGTTCATTTTGTTTACTTTAGCTTGCAGAAAATGTTTTGCAATCCAGCTGACTGCCTCTTTAGCAAACCGCAGTATAGTTCAACACTTCAAATACCTTATGATCTAGTGGTTATGTGATGCCCTGAATTTTGTTTTTTGATAACCAGAAGAGACACACTAAGCTGACAGCTTGTTTACAGGTGTGGCCTGGGAGGACAAGGAAGTTTAGTGACTTGCTCAGGGTCACACAGCAAAGTACTGGTCTGGTTCAATTCCAAAGCTCATGCTCTCATTATTCCACAAATAAGGCATTTTTTTCCCATGTGAACCCCCTGCACCAAGCCTGCCTTCTGTTGAATACCCCACCATCCATACCCTGTCCTTAGTACTACCTGGGGTCACATATGTGCTTATGGCCTCATGAAGAGAATTATCACACCTCAGATTGTAATCTTGTACCTCAGAGAGTTGTGCACACCTATACCGATACGCATCATCAGCTGGCACTGTTAAAAAATGCCTCCCAAATCACTCTTCAGACCACTTTCTCAATGTTTGACTTCTGCTCCCACAATAAACATTGAGTGGATCACCACCCTTCTGCACAGTGAAGGTAGTATGTACAGTTCCCCTGTTGTGTTTTTTTTCCTGCCTCATTAACCAACAACTAGGTCTTCCTGGAGGGGCAAGCAATAGGCATCATGACCTACCAGAAAAACTGCTGTTCATGTCCTCATAAGGGCTGCACTTACAATCGCTAATGATATTATTAGCAGGAGAGGCATACTAATACCCTGAGCAAATCCACCTGACTTCCTGTGTCAGTCTACTCCTTTATCTGTGATCTGCAGAATCCCGCAGGACAGTTCCCAGCAATTCTCCTCCAGTACTTTTCTGTGCTCTTCTCCACAATGTGAGTTGGCTGGCTACCACCCTTCCAAATCTTGAATGAGCTATACACAATTCCCTCAATACTGTCCTAACAAATGTCAACACCCCCCCCACCACCAGAGGGTAATCTCCATACACTGAATTCAAGTAACAGCTTAGGTGCAGCCCTCCCACTCTATTTGTCATCGCTGGCTACTCTCATCCAGAGCCAGGTAATGATCACAATGCTGCCAGCCCCACATTTCAGATCTCACAGTGATCTGCTCAACGTCCTCCTTCCTGTCTTCAACTAACCTGAATATAGCTGTACCCTGCTGGAATGGCCTATTCAGTCCCTCTCTGGCATTCATTCTTCTCACCTGCTCCCCACACCAAAACTAGTGAGTTCACTACCCTTCTGCATCATGAATGTAGTTAGTACAGTCCCCCATGTTATTTTTACATATTAACAATAAACATGATCTTCTGGTAAACCAGGCTGATAGCAGCATGGCACAAGTGGAAAAATAAGCTTTCTTACCCATATAAGATCTAAGTGTAACCTCCCTGCAAATGGGGGTTCCCAAAAGACTTCCAGAAGCTTGCTTGAATGCTCCAAGCCTGAATGGTGTTTGGCGTTTAAGCCATTTATCAGTGAGTGTTTTTAGAACCTCTGGTACTGTCTCTTTAAGAGCTGTCTGCTTGCAGACATAATTAGTTTGTATGGGGGACTGTGTGTTTCTTTGATTGAGTACCACTCGAGCTGCTGCCAATTCACTCCATTTTGCAGTCACTAGGAGTGCAAAGGAACCTATCTGAAAGATGTAACTGCCAGAAATCATTTAGAGTAATAATGAAATTACAGTTTGTCTAACTGCTTTTTTGCAGTCAGAACTGTGTCTGCCTAGTTCCCATTCTGGTTTTGAACTGCTGAACTGGACCAATCAGTGTGGGGTAAGCTAGCTGTAAAATGGTGCCTTGGACGACTCAGAACTTGACTCATAATCTGAGCCAGCCACAAGAGGATTGTATGGGCAGTGACTCTGGGAGATGTAGTTTAGACTTCGCACCTTTTGGACCAACAGGAGCAGTCTATTGTGAGTGACAGCCAATCCAGTCAAGAACTGGGAGGAACTCAAAGGAAATGCCCGGTTTTGTCTGTTGGAGTTTCAGCTGAGCTCTGGCAGTGAAGAAGGAAGGGCCCTGTGCTTTTCAGTGTGCAGTATTAGTCGGGAAGCGTGTAGCAAGGCCCAGGTTCCGGTCTGCAGCTTGTGTAACTGCTTGTTAGGACTGAATCGTCCTGTGAAGAGAATCAAAGGATATCTGAAGAGTAGAAACCAGGCTCACCCTGTAGAAGACTGGAGAAATTGCTGAATTGCACTCGGTCTGTCAGGAACTGAATCTGCTGTGTGTTCTCCCGGGTATTGTGCAGTAATTGCGATCGGGATAGAGAAGCAGCCTGCCTGGTATAGTACTTTCTGTTTTACCATATAAATGTGTGAAGAGGCTTGTGTACCTCAAGTGAATCCTGCTGCCATTAAAGGACTTTTGCCTGTTACTGTTCACCATATAAATGTGTGAGGAGGCTTGGTTAGCTCAAGTGAATCCTGCTGCCATTAAAGGACTTTTGCCTGTTGCAGTTTGCCATATAAATGTGTGAGGAGTCTCGTGGAGCTCAAGAGTAGCCCTGCTGACGTTGAAGGACCCTATCTTGTTTGGAGGTCGTGAGTACTAATTCAGGGTCGCTCCCTGTTGAATTGCCACATTGAATCCAAATGGAATCACTGTACTGCTGACTGTTTAAACTAATTTTTCTTTTCTCTGTGGGAAAGGGCCCCACCAGCTGCCACGGTTTGGACTAGCCACTAGGGCTTGGGTACCCAGGGACAGTAACTGGTAGGGATAAGCCTGTGGCACAGAGCCATAGGTAGATGAGTAAAGTGATAAGCTAATTAACCTGATTTCCCTGTCCTTGTTATATTCCCCTAAATAAATCCGAGCTGCTTGTTTCAGCAAAGTTATACTGCCTGAGGTATTTGTCTATGTTAAAGTATTGTACTGTGATTGTTGCACTGTATCTTATTTTCAGGAGGTCCCAGTGCCTGAACCAGCCCTGGGGGTAAGTGTATACTGTGAAGGTAATTCTGATATATTGTGTGGGCCACTAGTGGGAAGAAAGGGGGGTTGCAGTGTCCCAGAGGGCTGTGACCAAGTAAGTTTAACTATTGCAAACCCTGACCTCTGGGTGGAGGCACCCGCCATTGGATCCAGGCCCCTCAACCTGTTAGTGGCAAATCAGGCAGGGGTAGTAGCCCCTGGGATAGTGCCATCTAGGGGTTACATAAGTCACCTATGATTAGGCACTATTAAATGGCGTGCATAATGATGCATATAATAGTGCCCAATCAAAGGTAGCCTAGATCTTTTAAGGATAGGAAAGCCCATCATTCCCCTTGTTCCATGTTGCTATCAGCCTGACTTACTGGAAAGATATGTTTATATTTGATATGTCAGAAAATAATGGGGACTGTTTTACTTGCATTCATGATGCAGAAGGGTGATGAGCTCACCGGTTTTCGGTGTGAGGAGGAGTAGTGAAGAATGAATACCAGAGGGGGACTGAGAAGGCCACTCTTGCAAGGTATTGCTATATTCAGGGAAGGGGGAAGACAGAAGGAGAGAAATAAGAGCAGATTACTGTGAGAAATAAGATGTGAGGCTTCCAGCACAGCACTATGATCACTACCTGACCCCATTGTCGTGGCCAGCATTCCCCTTCCCATAAAACCAGTTCATGCAATTGTCCAAGGCTGTGTGTGGGTGTTAATGTATGAAATGGCTGCCACTACACTTTCAGTTGCTTCACTACCAGTCTAGTATTGCTTGTAAAGCACTTTGGGATACAATGTGTATGAAAACCACTATACAACTGCTGATTCTTATTATTATTATTTTCCGTGGAAAAAGAAGACAAGACAAGCATATATTTGATTTTCGAGAAAGTATGAACTCTAACATTGGACTGCACAAGAACTTTGCTACAAAAAGTGGTGGATCTAGGGGTGGTGAAGGGTGTGGTTGCAACATCCCCTCCCCATATTATAATGTACTTGCTTGCTGCTGCTGCATTTCACTTTGTTGAAGAAGTCTGATTTATTGATTGCACAAATGTTTACATTCACACTATGGATTACATTTATAGATTCTGTCAAAAATGTACTAGAAAAGAATGATAGCAGAAAATATTAAGGTTTAATAAAAATGTTAAAAAGTGTATATTAAGTATGCACACCACCCCAGTACCCCCATTGTAGCATTCTGGATCCACCATAACCACAAGACCACCAGGTTATGGAAGATTTGTACCACACTGTGGTTTGCCACAGAGAAAGTCGGTTGGATTAAAACACAATTTCAGCTTGTTGAAGTGAACAAAATGAACAGAACCATAGCCTAACATGTGTATTATACGAAATATTGTACATAGTTTTGACCATTTGGGTGAAACAATTCTATACAAAGGGAAAAAAGAACTAGTTAGCACTATAGAGAGCCATATATCTCTCTGACTTTGACTTCAATGATGTCATCACATAACACATTTGGCGACAATTTTAGGAAGCAGGTAAGACAGTGTTTTTGAAATTGGAAGGCTGATTTTACAATTTTCAAATGCTCTGGAACCACATTTAGGTGAATTATATAAATGTAGTTTTAGCATGAATGAATACAGCAGCCTTTCCATTAGTCACCTACGGAGTCAGATTTTTGAATAGTTTGTTGTCAAAATGTTGTTTAGGTATCCTTTAATGCCAGAAAGGTAGAGAAGTGTGGCATTAGGGTTTCGAACCCCTAACTCCCACCAACCCCCCGCCCCCATCAACAAAAAGAAGAAACATTAGGGTTTGAGGTCTCTGGAGTATTGGCGAATCAGTAGTGGGGTCTTCCTTGGGGTTGTCAATCCTAATGGTCCCTCCCCCCCAGCTCACAGCCTGTAGTCCAAAGCACATGAAACTGCTCCAAAGTCAGTGACTCATAGTGATACACTCTTCAAAGGTAGAAAATTATGTCTCGCCACAAGTTGCCAACACAATTTGTCGTAACTCTCTTCACGCAGTGCCCAAAGGAGATCATGTGCGATGTTGTTTGTTCGTGGAACAGGGTGGGCATTAGGGCTGACAACCCCAAGGAAGACCCCACCAGTGATTCACCAAGACTCTGGAAACCCCAAACCCTAATGTTTTTTCTTTTGCTGTTTGGGGGTGGGGCGTTAGGGTTGGAAAGTCTTGCTGTTCTCATACAGAGAACGCCAAGTGAACAGCTCCTCTAACTAAGCTGGGTACCCTGGATTTTGGGTGCCCAGAAAACATATGTCTACCAACTTTAAAAAAAAAAAAAACAGACTCCAGCTAAATTGATCCCTTTCAGCTAGGTTCATGTGTTTTTTTCTTAATAGACCTTTCTTTTATGCACTTTAAATGTTTGTAAGTTTAAACAGTAAAAAAAAATGGCAGCCATATGAAAAAATATTTTTTCCTCACAAAAAAGGATTGGCCCCATACAAAAAAGGGTCCTTTTTCATATGGACCAAATACTTTTTTTGTTTCAAGCAGATATCCAAAAGATTGTACTGAGCATGCTCAAAACTGACATTTTAAAATTTTATAACTTTGGAATGGATTATTATTTTTTTCATTCAACCAGCAAAAAGCACATGTTTTGCCCAAACCCTTTCCACCCCGAACATTTTAGACCAAAATTCCAAACCATCTGGGTGCAAGATGATGAAAAAAAAAAACCAGCGATTTTTAAAAAAATGCTTTTTTTGCTATCCACATCTGACTGGAACAAAACTTTGCATGTCAAGAGATCTATCCCCCCCCCGATGCAAAATTTCTTGCAAATCCATTGAATGGTTGCAAAGATATTAAAGTGCTGAATCTGAGGTTTAATATAGAAACTCTGCTCAACCCTATTTATACTGGCACTACTGTGCCATTATAATATGTGGTTCTGTGGAAATATTGATAAGAAATAAAAAGACAGACATATTAATTCGTGTTAAAATTTTTATTACTAGTAGCACCAGTTCACATGTCTCTGGTACTGTAAGTAGTGCATCTGTGAGTAGCTCCTCGGTTAAACTTCAGTTGAGGAATAATTAGAGACCAGCAACTCCCTGGATCTTTCCAGTTTTTTCTGGATATCCAAGAAGATCCTCTTCTACTCTCCCTATTTAACAGTCTCGCCAGGTAGATAGATACATAGATGTTGTCAACAGAATAGGGCCTTGTGGCCCATCCAGTCTGCCCTATCCCTCTTTCTAATGCTTAAGGTACCCTAGATGCTACAAGTTCCCCCCCTTTTGTCCTAGCTTGATAATTCCCATGTGCCGATCCCATGCATTCTTGAATCCCTGAACCGTGGCCGCCCCCACCACTTCCTGGGGGAGACTGTTCCATCTCTCAACCACCCTTTCAGTGAAGTAAAATTTCCTCAAGTTCCCTATAAGTTTTCTCCTTTTTAGTCTCATGCAGTGCCCTCTTGTTCTGCTATTTCCCTTCATGTGAAAGATGTTCCCCTCTGGTACCCTGTTGGTCCCTTTTAGATACTTGAAGGTCTCTATCATGTTCCCCCTCTCTCTTTCCTTTTCTCCATGGAGTGCATGTTGAGAGCTCTAAGTCTCTTCTCATACAGCTTATGCTGCAACCTGGACTCCATTTTTGTCACCCTCCTCTGTACCATCTTCATTCTATCTATGTCTTTTTGAAGATGGGGCCTCCAGAATGGAACACAATACTCCAGATGAGGCCTTAATAGGGAGTTATACAATGGTACCACCATTTCCCTCCTTCTACTTGTTATACTCCTCCCTATGCACTCTAGTATTCTGTTAACCTTTCTGACAGCTTTGTCATACTGTTTAATCACTTTGAGGTTGTCTTCTATGACTACCCCTAGATCCCTTTCCTCTGTGGTGGCCTCCAGTGTCACTCCGTCTAGTTCATACTCGACCCTAGGATTCCCTCTCCTTGGGTGCATAATCTTGCACTTTTTTGCATTGAAACCCAACTGCCATTACTTAAACCAGTTTTCTAGCCTCTTCAGATCTTGCCTCATTTTCTTCTATACCTTTCTGTGTATCGTCCGCAAACAGCCTAAGCCTCCCTTCTAGACCCGCTGCAATATTGCTTATGAAGACATTGAGGAGCACTGGTCCCAGCACTGATCCCTGGGGTACACCACTTGTTACCCATCCCTCCTGTGAGTTAACCCCATTTACCACTACTCTTTGCATTCTGTTACTCAGCCAGTTTCTAACCCACGTGACCACCTCTGTCCCCACCCCCAGATTTGCCAGCTTGTGGATTAGTCTCCTGTGTGGGACTGTGTTGAAGACCTTCCTGAAGTCCAGATAGGCCACATCTACTGCTCTGTCTTGGTCTATTTCCTTTGTCACCTACTCGAAGAAATCAATCAAGTTGATCTGGCATGACCTCCCTGCCAAGAATCCATGTTGCCTTGGGTCCAGCAGCCCCCTTGTCTCTAGGTAGTCCACCAGTCTTTCCTTAAGCAGGGTTTCTATCATTTTTCCTACTAGCGAGGTCAAACTGACTGGGCAGTAGTTTTCTGCCTCCTCCTTGCTACCACTTTTGTGCAGGGGTACCACTTGTGCCCTCCTCCACTCCTCCAGGAACACGCCTGTTTCTAGTGATTCCCTGAACAGCTTAGTCAGAGGTTTAGCCAGTTCCTCCTGGAGCTCCTTTAGGATCCTCAGGTGTATCCCATCGTGCCCCATAGCATTATCCACCCTAAGCCATTCTAGTGCTCTTTTTACTCTGTCCTCTGAAAAAGGTCTCTTGTCCACCCCTTCTCCCTGTTTGCCTTTCTCAATTAATGGGGGACCATCCCCATTGTCTTCTTCCATGAATACGAATCAGAAGTATTTGTTGAATATGGTCACCTTGTCAATGTCTGTCTCCACTACCCTGCCTCACTCTTCGCTAAGTCTCACAATCCCCCCCCCCGCCTTCCTCCTCTCGCTAATATACCTAAAGAATTCCTTTCCTCCTTCCTTCGCTGATTTAGCTAGTTTTCCTCGGTTTTGTCCTTTGGTGCCCTTACTGCCTTGTTCGCTTCCCTTTGTTTTTCCAAGTTTTCTTGCCTGTCCTGCTTGCTTTGTGTTGCCTTGTACCTCAGAAACGGCATATTTTTTCCTCTTACTAGCTCTGTTAATCCTCTAGAGAACCACAGCGGTTTCCTTCTTCTTTTGCTCTTGCTGCAGGGCCTGGTGCAATGGTTTGCTAGTAGGTGCAGGGCTTCCTTTATCTTATCCCACTGTTCCACCACTCCCCTTATGTCATCGTATCCCTGCATAGCCTTCCTGAATTCATCCTTCATCTTACCGAAGTCTGTCCTCCTGAAATCCAGGATTCTAGTCCTTGTGTGGCTAGGCTCCTGCGACATCCTTATAATGAACACCACCACTCGATGGTCACTAGTCCCTAGGCTCCCCCCCACTGTGATTTCCTTTATCCTGTCCCCATTGCTTAGGACAAGATCCAGAATTGCATTCTCCCTTGTAGGCTCCCTCACTAGCTGTGTGAGACCTTCCCCTTGCAAGGATTGCGGGAATCCCTTACTCCTGGCTGAGGCTAATGCCAGGATGCTCCAGTCTGCATCTGGCAAGTTGAAGTCACCCATAAGCAATCCACCCTTTGTTGCCATGTTCTTTATAGTCTCCAGCAGTTCTCTGTCTGCATCCTCCGCCTGCCCTGGGGGCCTATATATGACTCCTGTTCTAAGTGCTGTTCCCCTCCCCATCTCCAGGGTTACTCACATCACTTCTGCTTCCCCCCCTTGTCTTGTGAGACTGTCACTTGTATCCCTTTCCTGACGTAATATGCCACCCCTACCCCTTCTTGCCTTCCATGTCCCATCTGTGCAGCGTGTACCCTAGAATGGCTAGCTCCCAGGCATGGTTGCTATTGCACCATGTCTCCATGACTGCCATGATATCCAGGTCCTCAGAGGTCATTAATGCCACAAGTTCCAGGATTTTGTTACCCAGGCTGTGGGCACTGGTGCACATAGCCTTCCAATCATGGCCTCCTCCCTCTGCTACAACCCCAGTACCATCCTCCCTTTTCTGTGTCTGCCCCTCCTGTACTTTACATGAGGTCCCTCCTTTTTTACCTATGGCCATTCCTTACTCATGGCCATGCCTGTTTCCTTTAGTCCGATGCGGGGGAGGTTCACTTCCATTTGCAGATCCCCTTACCTTCATATCTTTCTGCTGCATCCTCATTTACGTCTTCTTCTTCTCTGCGCTGTAGACCTAGCAGTTTAAACCCTCCAAGAAGACCTCCAACTTCTGCCTTAGTGCCCTCACTCCTTCTCCGGTAAAATGCAGACCATCATGCTTAAAGAGCTTTCTGTCCCAGAGAGTCCCCCAGTCTCCAATGTAGTGCATCCCGTTGTCTGCGCACCAACCCTGAAGCCACTGGTTGAATTCCCTGATCTCTTCACTCCTGATCTTGTCCTCACTTCTGCCCTTCCTCCAAACTGGCAACACCTCCGAGAAGGCCATATGTGTTGTGTACTCCTTAAGGCTCTCCCCTAGGGTCTTCATGTCTCCCATGGCTTCTTCCACAGTCCTATTTGCCATGTAATTTGTCCTAAGGTGGACAATGATCCCCATAACATCCTGATCTCTTCTTACCAGCTCTCCTATTCTGTCCTTATCTCTCCTTGCAGATGCTCCTGGCATGCATTTCACTATGGTTTCTCTATGATCCCTTCACACTGATGAACTGTGCCTCCACTTCTTGCAACATAGAGTCTCCCATGACCAGAATCCTCCTGTTGCTCTGTGTATTCTTCCTCTCCTTCCTTGTACCTCCTTCCTGCTTGCTTGTATTAGGTTTGTCCTGCTTGATTCTTCCTTCCTTCTTCCTCACCTGGTTTCTGTCCCCTGGCTGGGGGGGGGCAAAACGATTCTGCATGTGGATAGCATGTGGCTGGCAGTGCCCCATCTTAGCTCTAGGTGATCTGCTGCCTCCTCCCACCACCCTCCATCCCCCAAGACCTGTGGACCTTTGGGGGAGTGGGTGGGTAAGGAGAGGTGGTAGGAAACCCCAATCCAGTCTCTTCTGCAGCTTTGTGATCTCTTCTCTTACCTGCCATAGTTCTCTCCGTAGTTCTGCAACTGTCCTGCAGATGGGGCACCCCAGTCTCTAGAATGTCTGCCTCCCTACCAGCCCTCCGCAGCTCTGGCAAATCTGGATGTCCATGTCTGTTTTCCTCATGACCTGTAGGTGTCACTGTTTCTTTCTCACATCTCAAGGTCTTTTACTTTATTCATTTTGTGATGTTGGACATACAAATAAAACAACATTTTTAAAGGTGCAGATTCAGTTCATTATCCACACATAGGTAGTCTTCCTAGAGACAGCAAAGTCATCTGAATATCTTTAAGCTAAGCTCCTCCCACCATCTGGGTGGTATATGCTCTGGCTCCACCCACTTACTCAGAGCTTTCTTTCTGCTGGAAGGAACTGGTCTCCTCCTTCGCAGCAAGTGCTTTTCTGTGGTGAATCTCGACCAATGAAGTTCACTTTCGAGTTATAACTTGCTCCTACATGTTCCGACTTTGCTCTGTTGACTGAGGATCATGAACAAGAAGCAGAAACGGGGGTTTAAAGAGCTAGTGTACTGTCTAAAACTAATATTGCATTTTAAAAGCAGCCAACCATTACCTTTTATATCTGAGGTACTTTTTTTTTTTGCAGTTAATTTGTTTGTACTCCCCTGGACAGGTGGCTGTACATCTTGCTGAATCCCCCAGCCCCGGCCCCCGCTCGCAATTCACCTTCCAGCTGCCCCACGACTCCCCATGGTGGAGTGGCAGTGATCCCTCAACCTGTCAAATGCACGAATCTGGTGCTGGAGGTTGCTGCCATTCGAGGGGGTGGTGCCTGCGGAGATTAGCTTCATTCTGCTGCACCCAGCCACTTTTTCTCCTCCTTGTATTTCTCCCCAAGATGAGGCATGTAATGATGCCTCAGGATACAGTGCTCACGCGTCTGCATGCCCTTCTCCAAGCACCTGCCTTGTCTCTCTCCCATCGGAAGCATCGGTGCACCAGCCCCCAGCCACTGTTATGGGCTAGTCATGCACCGACTGCTAGTTTTCCCCCCTCCCCGGAGAAGGAGAGCAGTCCATTGGACGCTCGATCCTGCTCCTCCCCTGCCAACCCCCAGTGGCCTGTGCTCATTCTCAAACACAGGCCACCAGCGTAGCATGAGGTAAGGCGACCAGTGCCTCAGGCCTTTAGTGCCACCGGGCCAGCCTAGTACTTTTGCTATTTAATTAGATTGTTTATCTGATGTTAGTAGGTGTGATGTGTGGAACAGCACTCTGCCTGGCAACTGACATATCTAGCTCTCTTGGCCCCCATTACATCATCAGCATTGTAACCTCACTGACTGCGACATCGCTGCTGCTTAGGAACAGTCACTCAGTGGCTGCCAGGTCAGTCACCTGTGATGTCACTGTCTGTAACATTACAATGCTGATGGTGATGTAGTTGGGGGGCTAAGGATAGATATGTCAGCTGCCAGGCTATGAACTGTTCCACACATCCAGCACAATATTATCACATAAAATACTTTCTAATGAGCAAAAGGAAAAATAAAAATACTTCAGAAATAAAAAGTTAACTCGTCTGGCCCAGTGGCGCAGAGGGCTGAGGCATTGGCACCTTCCTCGAACCATGCCGGTGACCCATGTTCATAAATGAGCATGGGCCGCTGGGGGTCGGCCAGGGAGGAGAAGGACTGAGCTCACAATGGCTGCTCTCCTTCTCTGGGGTGGGAGATCTGCCAGCCTCACTGCTTTACCACCACCTGGGGAATTCGGGTGGAAGGTGCAGTAAGGAGGTAGGAGCTGTGGGAGGGTGGACGTCAGACAAGGACAGGAGCAGAGGGCACATCTCAATGTGCCTTCGACTCCTTGCCCTCCTAGCATGCTGACACCCAAGGGGGCAGGGAGAAAAACAAAGAAGAAAATTGCCTGCATTGGCGCTGGTAGACAGGCTTCAGGAGCCTGTGATAGGGAGAATTCGGGGGCCAAGGCACAAGGTGCACACTCATCACAGGTCTAGGGGGAGTCAGTAGAGGTGACTCCTCCACCCCGACCAGGGAGTCATCTGGATACCAAGGTTCACGGAGTGGGGCACCCATATGTGCCGACAGCACTTGGAGGAGCTCCGAAGCAGGGTACCACAGTAGCCCAGAAGAGTGGGGCTAATGCAGATACAGGGTAGAAGGATAAACACAGAGTAAAAAAAAAAAAAAAGAAATAAAAAGTTACAACCGACTACCTCTTAATATTTGCATTATTTTCCTGCCTGCCTGTTTTGGCTCCACTAGCTCTTTTAAGTTCTGTGCTCAGCATAGGCAGAAAATGTCAGCCACAGACCTACATGGCACATGCGTTTACTGCCTAGGCTATCAGCATGGCATTGACAACTGCAATAATTGCTGTGCCATGCTGCCAGCGTCCAGCGTGGAATGGAAGGTAAGGTAAACCCCAGGTAGACCTAAGAACTACAAATTAGTCTCTGTGGCTGCTGGGTTTGCTGCTCAGGCTACGATCATGGAAGAAGAGGCAATGGCTGCAGTTTGGACCTCGTTGGTTTCAGCACTGTTCCCAGCTGGGGTCAGTGTCAGAGGGTTGTTCTGTGATGATTTCAGAGAGATGTGTATGGCCCTCCAGACTTTTGAGGAGACCCCTTCCCATCGTAGTAAGAAGTATAAGAAGCATCATCACTGCAGGTTGTGGGGCCAAAAACGATCATGCCCTTCCCACTCCTTCAACTCCCCCCCAACCACTCAACTTTGGTTTCCCTTCATTTTGGTCAGTAACCCTATTAGGATTGTCATCCTGACTCTGGTCAACCAGTTTGTTGAGATATTTCATGAGCCAGTTGACTGGCTATCAGAGGAGATCGCAAGGTGTCATTCTGGTGCTCCTGTCCTCACTCAGGAGGATGAGGACCAGTCATAACCCCTGGCCGATTTGCTTCAAAAGCTACCTCCACAGGCAGTCATGCCTCCTAGACTGATTTTTGTCTCACTGCCCAAGCAGATGGTCTGTACAGCCCTTCCAGAGGATACTTGACACGATATTCACATTTTCAATCTTGCTTGACCAGGGGGCATCATCATTAACACTTGATCTCCTTATCTTTGGGTAAGGAGAGGCATCGATGCCATATGCATTGACACCACAAGGAGCTCATCTGACAGCAATAGACAACTGCATGGTGGGGCTTTGAGGACTCACTGCCTGTTCACCAGAGGTTGGGCTCTGCTGTGGGGCTGTCAAATCTTTGGCTCTTTCTGTCTGTTCCCCCACTGGTCCATCCATCTCAGCAGACTAGATCATCTGCTTTGTCTCCACTTTGGGTGGAGGCCCTTCCACAAGAGCCACATTTTGGGGCTCCTACTAAGCAGTCCCCCTCCCCCCACCTCCGACTTGCCAGGCCGGCTGTCTGTGGAGATCACTCACTGGAATAGTTAGTGGATGGTCCATCGTAGAAAGAGATCAAGGGCCATTTTCGAGAAATTTTCTGACTCAGTAGCTGAGCTGTCAGTGGCTTCAACCAGGACTCAACAGTTTGACTAAGCATCCTTACAGCATCAATCTGCAGCTGACATCTTTTGGGGCTTTGCTCCAACTCATGCTGGAGTCCATGAAAATGCCCCTGGAACCAGTGCAAAAATTGGGTATGTACCCTTTCAGAGACAAGTACCCAAGGCCACCTTCCCTTTGGCTGAGGCCATTCTGGGACCAGACTTGGAGCTTTGGCAGCATCCAGTATCCTGCTTGGCGGACCCTACCCAGATCATCCACTAGTACACGGTCCCTATGGACACCCTTTTGAGGTTTTCTAACCACCCCTCAACTGAGGGCCTGGTGTTGAACTTGGCCTTCTGCAAGTGGAAAGGCCAGGAGGAAGTGGACAAACTTCCCCACAGAGTCCAAGAAGTTGGAACATGTGGCTAGAAAGGTATAAGAGATCTCCTCCGTAGATCTCCAGCAGGCCAGATATTCAGTCATGAAAGCAACATTTGGTCATTCCATTTTTGGGATTATTGGGCTTCTTCTCTTTCTGCTGCCCACTGACCAGCAACAGGCAGCCCACATGCTCCAAGATCAGGGAAAGTCACTGGTTAAACACCAGCTGCATATGGCCTTGGACATGGGTAACTTGTGCCTGTGCCTTGGCTATGGTGGTTGTAATGCATCGCAGGGCCTGGCTGAGGTTGTCCATCTTTACTGCTTGCACTCAGTACAAGCTGGCCAATGTCTCTTTCTTAGGCATGGATCTCTTTGTCTCTAGGATGGAAGGACATCTCATTCACACTGAGAGGTCTAATGCCACCTTGGATTCTGTGGCTTTATTTCAGAAGGCTCTGAAAACTCTAAGCCTAAGAAAAAGGCTTGTTGGTCTAGTCAGTTTCCAGCCTTTCAGCCTCAGCAGCAGCAGCTCCCACAGGGGCAATTTCAGCACTGGATTCTAAAGCCTAAGTTTGGTGGCCAGAGGCAAAACAAAGGGGGGTGGGGTTGGTGGAGGTGGCGGTGCCTCCATGGCCCCATCAGCCAGAGCCCCTTTCAGGGCTGCCAAATGATGTATTGTGAGATGCCATTCCCCCTCCCATCCAGTTACTGTCCCAGTTCAATGGCTGGAGGTAAGTTGTGCCACTTCTTGTCACAATGGTCCATCATTACCTCAGACAGGTGGGTCCTAGAAGTGCTCGGCATAGGGTTGCCTCTGGATTTTGAAGTGCTCCTGTCATACCCACTTCGAGCTCCTTGGGAGTTCAGTGTCCAAAGACACATTGTTCATGCTAGGGGCCGATATAGCTCAGCTCTTAGAACACAGAGTGATAGTGCATGTCCCAGACACCCTGGATACTCAGGGATATGTGTCCAGGTGCATCCTGGTTTTGAAATGGATGGGGGGGCTGGTGCTACATGCTGGACTTGCATGATCGGAACATGTTCATGCAGAAACGCAAGTTCCAGACAGTTACACTGAACCAGATCATACCATCATTGTAGCAGGACATGGGGTCCTGCTCTCTGGACACCAGAACATGTTCTTCCACATTCCCGTCTGTTGGTCTCATCACCAGAACCTTCGGTTTTGTGCAAAGGGGGTGCTCTACCAGCTTCAGGTCAGGTCTTTCAGCCTTTCATCCGTGTCCAGTGTCTTCAAGTGCATGGCAGTGGTGGCGGCCTTCTTGCAGTGCAAAAGCATCAGGGTATATCCCTGTGTAAATCACTGGCTGCTACCTAGGCTGTCCAAAGAGGCTGTAGAGTGGTTCAGGGATCAGGCCCAGCACACCTGTCAAGACTTCGTTCTTCTGGCCAACCCAGCCAAGCTGGAACTGGTCCCCTCACAGCTGATCAGGTTCACTGGAACAGAACGTGACTCTCTGAGGGCCAAGTCCATCCCTAGTGAAGCAGGTATCAGATCTTGCCTCCTTTGTTTGATCATTTCACGTTCAGCACTCTGCCCAGGACTTCCGTCGGCTGCTGGGGCTGAAAGCAGCTTCTACCAGTTTGGTCCAATGGACCTACTGGAGAATGCGCCCCCTGTGTCGTTAAAAGCACAGGTCAGGAAGCATAGGAAGACCAGGAACAGGTATAAAATTCGCAAGTAGCATTTTACTTTTCCAATAACAGTAAAATAAAAAATATAATTTTTCAGTATAATTATTTACAATGGTAGAACAAACACAGAAAACAAAGTCCTTCATCTGAATATATCTTTCATTTCTCTAATTACAAATTTCAGTCTCTCAGTCTCCCTCTCTCTCTCTCTCTCTCTAGCAAAAGCATTGCTGCTATTTTTATAAGTCTCTGTCTGTGAACTCGTTGAGAAGACATCCTGTTTTTCAGAAAATGTTCTTGTCAGTTTTCTTCCTTGCAGGTGCAACAAAACGGTACATGGTGTCCCAGAATTAACCTCCTGTTTACAGCTCTGCAAAGAGTTTGCAAGCCAGCATCTCAGGTAACCCCCTAAACTCCAATTAGTGTTTTGCAATCATTTCAACAATGTAACTATATACATTTTCAAACCAAGGGATCTCACTTTCACATAAAGATTCACACATATTTTATAACTTCAGATATGCAAGGGGGAAGAAAATATAGAAACAGCAAGTGAAGGCAGAGAGATAGCGGGGGGGGGATAGCGAGACTGTTGGAGTGGCCAGTTCCTAGGTCTCACATGAAAAATTGACTGTGCCATCAGACAAGAGACAGTATAGTGCAGTGGTTTAAGGCTCTGAGCTGCAAATCTGGAGACCTGGGTTTGAATCCCATAGCTCCCACTTGCATAGTGTGTGATCCTGAGCAAGTCACTTAACTTTCCTGTGCTCCCAGGTTCCACCTGTAAACAAGATTTCAGCTTAGTGTGTCTCACCTGGTTAAACAATTGGAAAAAAAAAAGAACAGAAGAGGATAAAACAGATCCTTGTATGTAACTCTTTCTACATAACAAATCTTTCTACATAACTAATGGGACAGGGTCTTATTCAACCCTGTCACACCTTGCAGTGAGAGTTGGGCTGACAGGACTAGGTTACCTGGACCAGACAGTTGAGGTGACACAGCTGACGTGCGATGCCATCCAGTAGTAGCTGTGCCCACAGAACCTGGAGGAGGAAATTGCACTCATCCACCCAGAACCGTCCATCACACTCATTATGGACACATCTCTGGTGTGGAACTCTCCTGGAAGACTACAGGAACATGGGTTCTGGTTACTGCAGGAGTCCAGATACCATATCAACCTGCTGGGGCTACGTGCAGTGCATCTTGCTCTGATGGAATTTGCTCTGTTGCTTTGAGATCAGGTCATCCAGGTCCAGACAGACAACACTACCACCATGTTATACCTAAATAAGCAGGGCAGGATGCACTCCTTTCCATTGTGTAAGGAGGCTCTCCACATCTGGACCCTTGTGCACTGCCTGTAGGCAGATCTCCTGGTGATCCATGTCACGGGAGAGAACAACCACCTGGGAGATGCTGTCAGCTGGGTCAGAGAGACATTGCAAATGTGGTCTCTGAATCATGAAGTGGTAGACCACCTGCTATCCTAGTGGGATACCCCTATGGTGGATCTGTTTGCCTCATGGTACAATAAAAATATTAGGTTGTTCTGTGCACACACCCTCAGTCTGGGACACGGCAGGGGGATGCCTTCTCAAGGCCACGGACTCCAGATCTTCTGTACACTTTCTTTCCCTTACCCTTGTCTGACAGGGTAGTGATCAAGGTCTAGGAGGACAAGGCCTACATGATCTTGATAGCTTCAGACTGGCCCAGACAGTTCAGGTATCCAGGTCTCCTCAGCAGCAGGCTGCTGTGGAGGATACCTCTCCACCTAGACCTACTGACCAGACAATGTCAGTGGACAGACCTGCACCAGGACTTTCAGTCCCTGCACATCTCAGCCTGGTTCCAGAGCGGATAGAGTTCCATGTTTTGGACCTTTCGGGAAACATTCACCATGTAGTAGAGGCATCCCTGTAAGGAGTCGACCCGCTAACACAATGCATTTAGTGTAAGAAATTCTCGATCTAATGTAAGGGCACAGAGCTTGATCCCATTGCCTACCCAGTCTAGAGTATTTTCGATTACCTCTGGTCCCTGTCTCGATCGGGACTGTGAGCAATGACCATACAAGTGCACCTGGCATCCATCTTTGCATACTGGGTGCTTTATCAAAAGCCTGAATCACCTGTCCCCTCCAGTGTGCGAACAACTGCCTCAGTGGGACCTACTGCTGGTGCTGGATATGCTCATGTATAAGTCATTTGAGCCTATGCACAAGTGTGAGATGTCACACTTGTGGAAGACCTGCCTTTCTTGTGGCCATTACACCAGCCAGAAGGATCGGTGAGCTTCAGGCATTCTCGGTGGAGTCTCCATTTTTGGTCTTCCACAAGGACAAGGTAGTCCTTCGTCACAACATGAAGTTCCTTCCGAAGGTTGTGCCAGAATTTTACGTTAACCTGGTGATTAACCTTCTGGTGTATTGTAACAATTAGACCTCAGATGCTGATCGTAGGCTGCACAAGTTGGGCATGCGGAGGGTACTCTCTTACTAAAAGAAGTGCATAGGAGGAGTTCGTGGCAAGACTTGCCAGCTGTTTTTCACCTATGCTACAGCTGCTGCAGGCAAACCGACAGCTAAGGGAGTGATTGCCAGGTAGACCACATCCTGCATTGATCTCTGCTACAGGCTGGCTGGTAGGGAGTCACTGAAGGAGCTCAGAGCTCATTCCACCAGACATACCTCTGCCTCAGTGGCCACTTCCAGGGATATCCCCATTGTGGAGATATACATGGTTGCAACGTTGTCTAAAGTGCAGATCTTCATCGCACATTACAGTACTGATATAATGAGTTGTCCGGGTACTGCTTTTGGGGTCTCAGTCCTCAAGTCTCTAGTCGTCAAATAGGGGTGTGCGCCTTGCACCCTTGTCCTGGTGGACTTCTAGGAGTCTGCCTATGTGTGGATAGTGAAATAAAAGTTACTTACCTACTGTAACTGTTGATCTTCCAGAATATCTTTACCACTTATTACAACTTATGGGTCTGGGCAGAGGCACTAGGACCCTCTGGCAGCAAAGCTTTGGCCAGGGGGCCAGCAGCAGCTACTAGGCACAGTGCCTGAGTATCCCCCACATAGTGTCATGTATTAGCCATTAACTGTTGCCGGCTTCTTCACCAACCTCAGTTCTAACCTTTAGACAGAGGGTAAGGGCGCATTAGGTGGTATAGAGGGGTAACTGGGTAAGGAGCCACAGCCTAAATACCAACTAGCCAGATAGCAGAGGGTAGTAATATTAAAGGAGAACTGTGCTGAACCTGAAAGTCATTTTGCCCAAAAGAAGCTGTTTTTTAAATACTGGTTCCAATTCTGTTATTGTTCCATCTGTGCGAGCCTTTTAGGAACCTCAGTTGGCGTTTTTAATTTACACTCTGGCGTTCAGTGCCATTTTAGAACTAGCTGTGATGTAGTTTATTTCCCTCTTGAGTCTTGATCATAGAGTTCTGTAGTGGAACAGAAATGCATCATGCAAACAATGGAAGAGCTATGCAAGGGACATATACTACATCATACTGTTCTAAAATGATACCAGCAGTGTGCAAATCAGAAACACCCACCAGGATAACTAAAAAGCCTGTAGCTATGAAACAGTAACAGAACTGCCACCAGTATTTAAAAATCAGCTTCTACAGGGGAATAAAATGAACAAATTCAGTGCAGTTCTCCTTTAAGGAAGCAGCTCTGTAAATATGTGACTCTGGCAGTTAAAACAAGAGAGGGACTCCAGAAAGTTGAGACCCCCAGGTAAATGAGATAGCACAGGTGTGCCAAGCTATGGAAAAAGCTACAAATTACTCCTAATAAGCAAATAATACAACACCAGAAGGGGGAATTTTTTTAAAGTTAACCCCCCTCCGCCCCCGTGGGAGTGAGGCAAGGGGGAGGAAACACAGAAACATAGAAGTTGACGGCAGATAAGGACCGCAAGGCCCATCCAGTCTGCCCATTGTTTCTACCTTATGAATGTGCCATAGGCCTTTACTCTGTCAATGGCCTATCTATTCATACTCATCTGCATTGCTCCCTTATGCATATCCCATGCCTGTCTGAAGCCCTGCACTGTATTCATATCCACCACTTCCTGAGGTAGGCTGTTCCATGCATCCACCACCCTTTCTGTGAAAAAGAACTTCCTCATATTACCCCTTAATTGGCCTTCCTCTAATCTCATGCTGTGTCCTCCTGTCCTGCTACTTTTCATGTGATTTAAACATCTAGTGCACTGATTGCAGGGCTGCTCAGCCACAAGGAGTCGAGATGTGCTCCTCTCCCCAGCTATTCCTGAGCCTGCTGGGCTTAACAAGCAACATGGTGTAAGAATAAATACCATGCCAACCAAGAGAGGAAAAACTCACTCCCTGACACAGCCAGAAGAAAACCACTAGGGGGAAAAAGGGTGACATGATTCTCCTGTAGTGACAGGTACATACCCTGTGTGATGGCTAGTACAATATGGTCCCATCTAGCGCAGCAGCACACATCCACAAGCAGGGTGACTGTTATGTGGGGTTAGATGTGGATAGTACCCAGAGGGCACAAGTTGTATTTAGCAACTAATAGGGCTATACCCACGAAGGAGGGGATATACCCCAGGCAGAAAGAAGGAGGACAGGAGAAGAAAGGAGTAGAATCTCTTTTTTTTGTTTGGTTGGTTGGTTGGTTGGCTGGCATGGAGCCCTAACAGGTCCCTCACTCTAATTATCTGCATTTTGTTGCTGTTGCTTGATTGGGAAGCTTATAGTGGGTCCCAGCCCTTTTTTAAACAACAAGCTGCCCCACAGGGATGAGAGCAACTGGAGAGAGGTATGTAGCACTAGATGTGCCAGCCAGCAAACACAGGATGAGCTGCCCAGATGCCCTGACTCTGTTGTGTGTGTGTGTGTTGGGGGGTAATCAAGGATGAAGAAATTCTGGAAGATTGACAGTTACAGTACTTTCATGTCTTCCAAAATAAAGTATTCACCACTGATTTCCACTTATGGGTCTGAGTACAGCTTCCGTTTTCTGTGGGAGGAGACGACTTACTCTGAGGTTAAGAGTTACCCTCAGCACTCTGTATGAGGGAGAACACCTGAGAGTAGGGGCTCCTTGCAGGTGTTTTGAGACCTTGGAATGATCAGGCTCCAGTGGGGGCTCCTGTGGCACAGGAGCAAGAGGGTTCTCTGACGGTTCCTATTTGACCCTAAGAGAGAAGAAATGAACCCCCTAGAAATGTGAGTTGAGTACCTTATGCCAGGCCAGAGGTGCCAGTCTGGAAAGGTGAAACCATGCTGTCCGTCAGATACAGACTGCTGTTTCCACCAGTCTGGAAGCCACCTTGTTGGCATCATAAGATTCTCTCTACTGGTACCCTACTACATCCAGATCCTGGCTGAAAAGGTCAATGGCCTGCCTGACTGACTCACTTGGTGGCAATGTATCTATCAGATTGTGCAGCTGCAACCATAGGCAATGGTAACAGGTCGCCATAGAGCAGATGCTGAGGTAAAAGACTCACTCCAAAAAACCACCCATGTGAGCGGAAACTGAATCTGGAGGTTGGCCATGCATGAGGCTTCATGGCCCTGATGGGGTCTGCAGTACTTGAAGCCCCAACACTGGGTGACGTACCTCACCTTTGGACTCTGTGGGTACATGATACTGCATGAGGAGGTCCTGGGGGATGACCGGACTGGAGAGGGGAAGCCTCCACACTGCACTAGATGCCTCCTCCATAGCCCTTGGCCAAGGAGGTAGGATCACAGTATCAAAGTTGTAAACACCAAGGAGTCCCAACTGCAGGGCTGCCTAATCACAGCTTGTATAGGCCTCAAGGTCAAGTGTGTGGATCATCTGCACTAGGAGTTGCTGGTATAGGATGTACTTAGCAGCAGAAGGGAGGTGGATGATTTGTTGTCCTCACTGGAGGATGTAGATGCAGACAAGGTGCCGCTTTCAGGCAGGGTCAGTACTGGAGAGAAGAGCCTGTACTGGGCCCTGTCTGGATTCCTATACAATTTACCTAAGACACCAACCCATGTTAGCTGCCCCTTGGGACATATCAATGAGGGCATCCTTTCTAGGAATCGATGAGGCCCTCTAAAAGGGGGTTGAAACTCTGGGTCTCTGAGGTCTTGTCCTGAGCTGCAGAACTACACAGAGGGCCTCACCAAGGGGGTGGCCTAGTAGAGTCACCCAAAGGGTATCCCTCTACATCTGAGGAGTGAGCCAATAGGTGCCCATGGTGGGGAACCCCAGCGAGGAGACTGAAGTCATACAGGTCCCACTGGGCAAACCTGATCCTCACTAGATCCAGAGAGAAAACAGCCTCCAAGGTCTCATCTGATCCAGCGTTGGTACTGCCTTTGGCACCGTGCTCAGGACTGGTGATGTTCTTTGAGACAAATGTCTCCCCAACACTGCGGTCAGGGATGATCTCTGAGATGACATCACTTTCAGTACATGGCTTGGGGCTGGGCCCAGGACTGACACCACTGCTGTTGCTGCCACTGTCACTGTCACCATGTTTGGAGCCATTCCCATGGATAGGGACCATCTCCAAACAGATATCGGAGTGACCAACAGCCCTCTGTGCTGGTTCTTCCTCTGGCACCACGAACCCTGTCAGAGGGGAATCCAGTATTGTCCTTAAGGTCACCCACCACGTTGTCACCGCAGACAATGACAACAGCATAGGCAACACCAGAGGACAATATTGAGGTGTCTACCGGTGTAGACCAAGCATATAGCTTTGGCCTCACCACTGAGGACATCCACTGCTCAGGGCAAGCAGACTGTGGAAGGTGTGCAGCTGACTGCCCAGAAAGAGTCAACTTTCCATCAGACACATCCACCAGAGTCTCTGACATCTCAGCATGGTGAGGTCGAGGAGAATTCTGTAATTCCATGGAACCAGAGGTTCCCTGAAAAGGCCCAGGGGAATGACCTGGAGATCTTACTTTAGATGCCCATATGTGACGCCTGCCTCAAAAGGTAGAATTGGATGACCCCACTTCAGCACATGGTTTTCCAGGGTACTATGATCCATGGAGAAGCAGGAATCATAAACACCCATGTGGTACTGAGGTCCAAGGCAGAACAATGCAGACTTGATGCCAGTCCATACTAGCCATTTGTTTCCCACAGGGGCACTGATGCACAATGGGCAGCAGTCGGACATTCCTCTTCTTGATGCAGCTCCTTTAGACTCCACTTTCTGCATTACTGCAGAAAGAAAATCAAAGAACATCATCATTGTAAAAAGAGAAAACTGCAGTGATACAGAAGAAAATAGCTGTGACGAGGTAAACAGAGGAACAGTCCAGCAGGGTACTCTCAATGGTGGAAGAACAGAACTGATGTTGGTTAGGGAGCCGGCAATGATTATTGACTAGTGCACAGCACCACATGGGGGTTGCACCAGTGCCATGCCATGCTCTGTAGCCTCTACCAGTCCCCTGGCTAAAGCTTTGCTCCCATGGGGTCCTAGTGCCTCTGGCCCAGACCCATAAGTGGGAGTCAGTGGTGAAGATCGATTCTTGGAAGATCTGAATCCACGCCTTTAAAAATATAGGTGGTCACCTGTAACCATAGTTCTAAGAATGGTATTCAGTTCACATCCACACCACCCACCTGACGTCTACTGGCAATGTGGCACCTGGACCCCTGCTTCCAGTGTGTAAGATCTGACGTCATGGGGTGAAACTGGAGGATACACTACCCAGGTGGTAGGAGAAGCTTAGCTTCAAGATATTCTGATGACACAGCTGTCTCTGGGAAGACAGCCTATGTATGGATGTGAACTAAATACCATTCTTGGAACTATGGTTACAGGTGAATAAATTAAAATTACATACTCACCGTAATTCTTGATCTACTGGGACCATCTTCACCATTGATTCACACTAATGGGTTCTGAGCCGGAGGTGCTAGGACCCTGTGGGAGCCAGAACTTTTCAGGAGGGCCAAGGTAGGCTGCGCTCATGCACGGCACCACAAGACTAGCTCATGCTGCATGACTTACCTTGGCACCGGCCCTCAACTGCCTCAGTACCTTTTTTACCAGGGAGGTGCAGGGTAACATAACTAACAATAACACACCAACTAAAGGTCATAAGATAGCCCTTGCGACTCACGTAAGAAGGGTCAACAACCAAGAAGGCAGTGTCTTCACAGCTTGAACCAAAAACAAGGAGTGAAAACAAATGAACAGAAAGAGTGAGCCCAAGGGATGGAGGGTGGGTGTGTGAATCAAGGGTGAAAATGGTCCTAGAAGATCAAGAATTATGATGAGTATGTAATTTTAATATCATCTGACCAAACTTCACCATTGATTCACACCAGTGGGTTCGAGTACCAAGCTGAGATACAAGTCCCCTGGGCACGGCGGTAAGAGTCAGGGCTCACTCAGGACAGGAGTCCATTAAGGACTGTCCTGCCAAAGGAGGCATGCTGCCTGGAATGGACATCCAGGGCATAGTGCTTGATAAAGGTGTGCAGTGTACTCCAGGTGGCAGCTCTGCAAATATCAGCGATAGGAACAAAGTGAATCTCTACCAAGGATGTCGTGACTGCTCTTGTGTAGTGGGCAGAACCTGGCCCTCCAGTTTGACCTGCACCATAGAATAGCAGTAGTGGAGACAACTGGCAATTCATGCGGAGGTACATTTGATCGTAACTGGCTGACCTAGTCGATTAGGGTGAAAGGAAACAAAGAGCTGTTTCAACGGCTGGAAGTCCCTAGCTCTATTAAGGTAGAATGTGAGGGCTTTTTTATTTATTTATTTATTTATACCTTTGTTTACCGGGTAAGTGCACTGGTCCAAGGGACCGTTTACAGGTATGACCTGGGCCAAGAGGCACTTATCAGGCATAATACAGCATAATGTACAATCAGAAGACATTGCATAGGTAAAAAACAGTAGTGGTCAAAGCAGCAAGGGATATTACAGTAATAACAATAGCATTCACAGGAGGTAAAATCACAAAGGGAAAAGCAGCAGTTTCCATTTTTTGTGCTGTTGTACCACAGCAAGCAGGAAGTGAACATTACATACAGAAATAATATACCAGCAGAAAACAAAGCAACTGGTAAAACAGTTGTGGTCAAAAATGGGTTTACGTAATAATGGTGATCACGGAAAGGTGATCGCCATTAGGGAGACTGTACATCAGCGAAAATCCATTTCACCGATGTACACTCCCAGCGCATGGCAAAAGGGTGCCAGGGAACTTGATTTTTTTCTGTTTATGCTTTGCCCTGCACCTCTACTAAAGATTTCAACTCCAGTAGGAGATGCATGTCGGAAGTAAAATTAAAAAGTTAATTATTGGCCAGAGCAAAAATCCCGACACACCCAGCAACGAAACCGGCACCCTCCCAACCATAGCTTGCCACGAACCCGCCACACCATGCGGCCAGCTTGGCAACCCACTGTCACGCTACCCCTCACAAACCATCCCTCCCCTTCTGCCCGTCACATGACGTGCTCACTCCCCTCACACGTGCGTATACATATAGTCGCTATACCCACATTCGCCCCCATCTACTAGCCCTGAGAACAGGTGCTGCTATCGAGTCATCCTTTCGGTAAGTGCTCAATAGCGATCGCCTTTCTCACAGGATACCGTCAAAAGCAGTGGGGGACAATCCAGTAAACAGCAGCGAATTACGGTAGATACAATTACAAGGGAAATAAGCAGAAAATTAGTTATTGTACAGTTAAAGACGAACAACTGGAGTGGCATGCAAGGAACCCACTGACCCCCCGGCCCCCAAAACCAGTAATAAGCCCAATCCAGGCAAAAGTGACCCATCAGAGCAGAAAGAAGGAGAGAGAGTCATGTCAGAGTGGGTGAAAGAAACTAAAGCTGGGGGGGTACTACTTGGCAAAGCAGTTGCAAGTGTCATGATCAAGGAGCCAGGATTTGAATATACAGTTAAAGGTGAGACACGTATCGGCTGATCTGAGGGGGTGCAGGAAGCATATACCAAAGTGAAGGGGCTGCAACCGATACAGCCTTGCCACCTATTTTGGTAGAGGTTCTCGGAATCACCAGTGGAGGGACAGTAAAGGACCGTAAACTCCTCGGAAAGGTGCGGTGTTCACAAAGAGAATAGAGGGGGGAGGCAGGGCCTCTACACATAATAGCATCTGTGAGATATCAAGGGTAAAGTCAAACCGGCCTTGCAAGAGCCATCCAAGGGAGTTACAAAGGTTGCAGTGGTGAGTGGTATAGGGGGAGGACAGGGCAATATGGCATATGCTGTTGTAGACAGACGAGAGTCTGGCCCAAAAGGCTGAAGAGACACGGGTGTGAATCGGGGAACACTAGTCCAGGATTGAAAGTAGGCTGCCGTTAGCTATTGCCAAACATGCCTCCACTGTCAGATAGGGTAAGACGCGATAGGCAGCACTGAGTTTCGGTTTGATCCTATGGACTACGACATTTATATGGTCGGTGTAAGAGAGGGTTGGGTTGAGTGTTACCCCCAGGTATTTGAACGAGGGGATGACTTTGAGGGCTGGGCCATCGGGGGGGGGGGACGAGGAGAGATGAGTTAGCTTTAAGGGTTTTGTCAAGGTATGGCTTGGACCCAAACAGCATGGCCTTTCTTTTTTTGGCATTGACCAGCATCAGGTTAGAGGTGAACCAGTTTTGGGCGGCGCAATAATTTAGGGAGAGGACAGAGGATATGAGTGGAAGGGATTTGTTGTTGTTGAAGATAACAAGGTCATCCACATAAAGGAGGGATTCATATGAGAGACAATCAGAGGAGAAAGTGTTAATAAATATTGAAAAGAGCAGGGGGCCCAGGATGGAACCTTGGTGTACCCCGGAGGCAACCGGCAGAGCAGAAGTGACCATGCCAATGCATACAGATTGGGAGCGCTCAGAAGCAGCTCTGAAACCAGTTTGTGGTCTTCGCAGAGCAGCCAATAGAGTGAAGCTTGGAGAGAAGGAGGGGATGGTTGCAAGATCAAAGACTTTGGATAGATCTACAAAAACTAAACTGATGGCACGCCCATGGTCCATGTTAGTGAGGACGTGGTTAGTAAATAAAGCCAGGGTGGTAGTTGTGCTGTAGAGTCTATGGAAGCTATGCTACTGGTTGCTTAAGATATTGTAGTAATCTAGATACTTGGATAGCTGCTGGTGAACAACCTATTCAAGGAGCTTACTGAGGTGGGGGACAATGGATATGGGATGATAGTTGTCGGATAGAAGCGGGTCACCAGATTTGAAAATAGGAACCACCTTGGCTGTCTTCCAGGAGAGGGGCATGTCAGAGGTAGTCAAGGCCAGTTTAAAAATAAATGAGAGAGGTTTGGAGATAACTGGAGAGAGAAGTTTGAGAAAAACAGGGGCAAGGCCATCGGAGCCTGGGCTACCCCAGTTGAGCAGTCCCCTTAATAGTTTAAAAATCTCCCTGGGAGAGATGGACTTGAAATAGAAAGGGAGGTGGGGAGGGGTAGCTGTCTGAGGGGAGGTAGAGGATGGGGGGTGGAGCAAGGCCCCAGGTCGGGGGGGCTGACTAGGTATGGGGTGGTCAGAGCAAGGGGAAGGGGAGGTGGGGTAGCTGGGAGCATGTGAGAACTGGCTAGTGGGACAGCTAGTGAGTAGTTTGCTGAGGAGGGCCGACAGGTCAGAGAATTTGTTGTTGAGTGCCATGGCTACTTCGGTTGGGTCAGTCAAAAGGCCTGATGGGGAAGTTAGCTGGAAATTTGTACAGCTATTGCGAGGGGTAAGAAGGGAGTTAATGGAGTCCCAGAATTTTCTGGGAACACCAAAACTCTCCCACTGCTGGTTGGTGAGATAATTCCATTTCAGGATTCTATTCAGGATCTTACATCGATTTCGCAGGTGCTGATATCCAGTCCATAGAGTAGGGGAAGGGGTCAACTTGTGGGCAGACCACTTATGGTCCCACTCCTTCATAAGGATGAGAAGTTCTTTAGTGATCCAGCAGGTATGGCCACCACTAACTCTCCGAGTGGTAATAGGGAAGTGGCGGTCCTGTATATCCAAGAGAACATCCGTGAAGTGAGTAACAGCAAGAGATGCGTCAGTAGTACCATGTAGGCCCTGCCAGTTTACAGCCCTAAGTTTTTCAAGTAGGAGGGAAGTGTTAGGGTGGTTGAAGTTGCGGAAAGTTAGACATTTGGGTGGGGGGCTGGGGGCCTTGGAAGACCAAATGGCAAAGGTAGGGGAGTGGTCAGTTAGAAAGTCAGATAGAGTACCAGCTCGAATAACATGGTCACCACAGTAAGTAATCACCCAGTCTTTTTCTCCTTACCTTTTCCATGACCTCCTTGCTCAACCAGCTCGGTTTCTTAGCCCTAGCCTTCTTGCTCTGGGCCTTGCTGCAGGTTTTGGTTGCCTCCACTATTCCCAGCTTTATGAGCTCCCACCTCTGGTTAGTGTTCATACTAGACTGAATTATGGCTAGGTACCCTTTTACCACTTCCCCAATCCTCCCAAAGTCGGCCCTCCTGAAGTTCAGCACTCTTGCGCCCGATTCCACTCCTTCCTTGCCCATATCCAATGTGAGCCATACTGAGTGGTGGTCACTCCCTGACAGCGGTTCCTCCACTGCAAGTTCTCTCACAAAGTCCCCATTTGCCAGCACAAGGTCAAGGGTATTTCCTAACCTGGTTGGTTCACTGACCATTTGCAGCAGGAAGCTGTCCTGGAAGGCATCCAGCAGTACCTGCTCCCTTCTGTTCCTGGTTGTTGGGGTACTCCAGTCCACTCCTGGCATGTTGAAGTCCCCCACAATTAGCACACTACCCTTCTCGCAGGTCCTCTTGATCTGTTCTGCTAGTTTCCTGTCTAACTCCTCCGTCTGAGATGGTGGCCTGTACACCACTCCCATTCTAAGAATCCTATTCTTGGAATCCTGGATTTGCATCCAAAGTGACTCTGTACTACCCTCCTCCCCTTCCTCCCTTACACACTTCAGTCCTTCCTTAACATATAGTGCCACACCCCTCCTTTCCCAATCACCCTGTCCCTACGAAATAACCTGTACCCTGGTACAGACAGGTCCCAGTCATTGTATTGGGTGGCCAATGTTTCTGTGATGGCTGCAATGTCCACCTCTCCCTCTGCCATGAGCACCTGTAACTCTGCAGTTTTCCTCCCAAGGCTCCTAGCATTAAGGGTAACCACCTTCCACCCTTCCCCCCTCCCATCCTGCCTTCCTTTCCTAGCATCACCAATAGTACTTGCCATTTGTCCTTTGTCACTGTTATGGGGGTAAGCTCATATGGTTTCCCAACCTGTGGTCTCTGCATATCTCTTGCCCAATTGCCACCCCCCACTCCTAGTTTAAATTCCCAACTTCCTCTATGTACTCCTCCATCCTCTGTTTCAACACTTTCTTTCCCTCCTCACTCAAGTGTAGTCTGTCCTTGGCATAGAGACTACTGTCCTCCCAGGTCCCTCTTTACGCAAGATGGTATAGCCAGGGGGTAGAAACATAGAGTCAGAATGGTGCAGCTTAAGCCATGTTTCCAAAAGACAGAGGCCCAGATATTCAAACTGCGCCAGGCTGTGGCGCAAGCTTGGGCGCAGCTCAACTTAGCTGTGCAGGGGTGTGGACTGGGCGATATTCAACCGAGCTGCGCCATGGCTCAGCATCATTGAATATCGCACCCTGGCCACCCGCAGTGGACTGCTGTCTGCCTGATCGCAATATCCCTGGTGGTCCAGTGTACCGCTATCTGCCCGACCGCGGGCATTTGTAAAAAAAAAAAATATGTCGAATATCCTTGGTGGTCTAGGGGTGCCCTCACCGCCACTGAGCCCCACTGCCCGCTCCCCGGTCAGCGGCGGGTGGCAGCACCCATCCACCTGCCACCTGCAGCCACGACTGACACTGTCGGTAGGCTGTAGTGCCTCATTTGTCCTCAGTGTGAGCCACGGTCATGCAGCTCACATCAGCACTACACATTCCAGATATGTGAATGATCCCATTCACATATCTGAATGTGTGTAATGGCTGCACGCCCATTGGCTCACGCCAGGACCACCTGGGCATACAGCCCTACCGATGGTGTCAGTCGGCGGACAGCGGGCGCAGGAGGGTAGGTGCTGCCGCCCACTGGCTGACGGGGCGGGCGGTGGGGTTCAGTGGGCAGGTGGGGAGGGGTACCTAGACCACCAGGAATATTGGGAATATATTTTTTACAAATGCCTGCGATCAGGCAGATAGTGGTCCACTGGACCACCAGGATATTGCGATCAAGCAGATAGTGGTCCACTGGACCACCAGGGATATTGGACATATTTGTTTTTTACAAATGCCCGTGATCGGGCAGATAGCGGTCTACTGGACCACCTGGGATATTGGACATATTTATTTTTTACAAATGCCCGCGATCGGGCAGATAGCAGTCCACTGGACCACCAGGGATATTGGACATATTTGTTTTTTACAAATGCCCGTGATCGGGCAGATAGCGGTCCACTGGACCACCAGGGATATTGGACATATTTGTTTTTTACAAATGCTCGCGATCGGGCAGATAGCGGTCCACTGAACCACCAGGGATATTGCGATCGGGCAGACAGCGGTCCACTGGACCACCAGGGATATTGCGATCAGGCAGAGAGTGGTCCACTGGACCACCAGGGATATTGGACAGGAGTTTTATTTATTTTACAAATGCCCGCGATCGGGCATGGGGGGCACCGCCAGGTGCAGCCGGAGCTCAGGTGGCCACCCACAGGTGGCAGCTGCCGTGTTGCGCCCTGCAATGTGGCAGCTCACCTGTGGGTGCCCATCCATTGTTCCTTTTTTTTTGGATCAACTTTGTGCTGGCACAGGTAGGGGTTGCGTATGCATGGCTCTGCACATCTCGGGCTGTGCAGGGTATGCATGGACACGCCCCCTACCTGCACCTGCATATATTACTGATGCGCTCCGGCGCATTGGGATTTGTGCCGCCGTGACTTTTCCCTTTTTGAATATCACAACAAGTGATTGGTGGGCTGCGAGTGCAACACTGTTGCACCATGTGCAACCCTTTTGAATATCTGGGCCAGAGTATGTGGGCTTGTGCAGGGCAAGCCAGGCTTCAAGATCAGTAAATTTTGCAGGGAGATGACAAATGTTCATGTGGGCGATTTTTATTCCTGAAGCAGTGACCAAGATGCTGCAGATGGATGTGACAGGGGTGTTAGAAGGACCAGGGTTGGATTCAATGTCTCCACCCAGTAGAAGAATGGAAAAAGGCGAAGGTAAAAGCACGGTGTGCCAATAAGAATGGGGGGGGGAGAGTAAAGAAAAAAGCCTAGGAGGCGACATTCATGGTTGGGGAGGAAAGCCAGGGAGTGTGATATGAGGAGAGTACTTTCCCACCTTATAGGAAAAGGGCAGGGATATTGGGTCCCTGAAATTTCAGTGAAGTGTTGGAGATAATCCTGATCAGAGGATATAATGGAGGCAGCGAAATCTACTGTCAGGAGGGTGCCTAGGAGAGAGGTAGCCATAAGCGGCAGGAGCAGGGACTTCATGTTGAAAGGAGTAAAGCTAGAGAGGAGGCAATAATTTGAGGGGCACCGCCAGCCAGACAAAAGATGGGAAAATAACCAGATTAGGAGGAAAGGAGAAAAAAACTATTACACAAGTGGTTGAAAGTGAGATTGTGCCTTTTAGGGAGCAACTCCATATACGTTTGGCCAAATCAGGATGAGAGGCAGGAGATCCAAGAGAGGTGACTATTTAATAAATGGTGGAGGTGGGGGAGGGGGGTGGGACAAAATACAAGGTACAGTAAAATTCTGGTAGCCAAGAAGCATAGGTCCCCAAACTATAGACTCAGCACTGGATATAAAGCCCGACCAATAGGGAGCTCAGGTGAAGGAAAGCAACCAATGTTGAGCCTTTAGCGAGAAAGAAGTGGTCAATGGAAGAGCCACGTCAGCCCCGGGTTCAGAAATTCAACTCAACATACCTGGGCGGGTTACTTGGTGGGCCAGTGGAGGTCGGAGAGTGGCCAGCATGAGAGCTGTGACCCTGGAAAAGCAGGAGATGTGATCCTTTGAGGACAGTTCACCTGGTCAAGGGCCACTGAGAGGCTTAGCTGTGGAAGGGAGAGATTAAGAAAGAAGTGAACTGAGGGATGACTGCAGGCAGAAATCGGTGGGTATGGAGCAGACAGTACTGGAGACAGGGAAAACAATAGGTGAGAAATGCAGCAGGAGCAAGGTAAATTGGTGGGAGGGACCCTAGGCAGGCTGCCGGGGGGGGTGAAAAGAGGGTCAGAGAAACTTGGAGCGAGTAGAGAGATAAAGCAGTTATAGAAGAGTGATCAGGGAAAGGCTGTAACACATTTTGGGCACAGTTACGGACAGTACCGTAGGAGGGGCGGGCGGTGCACCCACCCTGGGCACAAACCTCCCTGGGAGTGCACTTTTCAACTGAAGCTCACTTTGTAATTAATTTGCTAAAGTGAGTGCTGTCTCTTTAAATATGATTATTTGACTTTCTTGGTTGATGATGTTCGCCTGTAGTTACAAGATGCTTCCAGCATGGGTGCATGATCTGTGGACCAGCAAGTCAGGGGGTGTCACATGGTATGCATCAGCTGCAGTCCAGAAAAATCACATGGTACAGACTGCACCACCAGTCAAAACCCAGCCAGTTTGTCCGTGGGTGGGCCAGCTGCCACGCCCTATAAAAGGTAAGAGTGAAGCGAGTGGCACCGAGAGGGCGGTTTAGTCAAAGAGGAGAGAATTGTTGAATTGAGAAAGCGAGACAGACTAGAGAGAGGAGACTGTAGTAGTAGACTACTGCAGTAGAGAAGCAGGACAGGAGTAGTGCAGGCTGTAGATGTACTCTGTCTGTGTAGAGTGAGAGATAGAGAGTTCTTTGAGAGACACGTAGTGTGTGTTCGATGAGAGATTGGAGATTTTTTATTGTATATGTCTCTGTGACTAAATTTTATTTTCCATCCATGTGTCCATATCTTGTTCAGTAAAAAAATGGATGGTGTTGAACTTCCATCAAAATAGATTTGAATTGATGATGATCATGAATGAATGAAATTGAGATAGTGACCAGATAGTGTATGTTGCGGGGGGGGGGGGGCATAAACCAAACAGTGCCCAGTAGGATGTATTATTAATGATGGCTGCATTATTTTTCATTTCCTCTGGAGTAAAGTTGCCTTACTAAATAATTAATTGCTGCCTCTGCTGGTTGCCATGAGGTTGGACTGGCTGACTCTTGGCGAGTACGCGGCCAGCCCAGGCCCAAAGTACTATGTGTCTGACTTCAAGTTCCCCCTCACTCACTCTCGCTCACCTCCCCCTTGATGTGTTTTTGTTTAATTGAATCATTCAGGCTGTGGGTGGTCCCCTGCCGTGGGCCGCCGGCCACTCACCTCCTCTCGTTTTGTTGTTGCGGCCCTTTGACCTAGCCCTGGCTGCTCAGCCCTGTCGTAGCCCCCTGTCAGAGACTCACAGTCACAGGCACCCATTCCTGCTGCATTCCTAGTCCCACCAGCCATCCCAAGAGCCTTCTTCTGAACCGAGTCACTTCAACTGACTGTTCACCGGGACTGGAGGATTGGGACGGCCTGGTGGGACTAGGAAAACAGCGGGAGGGGGTGCCTAGCCTGTGAGTCTGTGACTGGGGGCTCTGGTGGAGCTGGGCAGCCAGGCCAAAAGGCCGCAATAACAAAAACGGTTGTGGGGGAGTCAATTCAATCACTACTTCACTCCCAAGCACTACTATTACCTACACTACAAAGAAACAGAAACAAAATAAAAGTACTACTAGTGCTAGCCACGTATGGTAAATATAATTACCTGGTAAACAAAAGCTAAATAAATAAATAAATACATAAACAGTCAGCAAGGCAATCAATCTTCATCAGCAAGAGTGTGAGTTTGCAAACTCTCCACTGGACAGTGGACTTGGGAAATGTTATAGACTATTGTGCACTGTCCTATTTTCCATAGGACAGTGTACATTTACAGTTTATAACATTTCCCAAATGACTAAAAATGAATCTGCTAAGTATACTCCTTGTTCTCCTCATCTGTGGTTCTGTGTCCCTGGAACATCCATTCTCATGTCTGTTTCATAGCTTGCCTCCAGGCATAACTAGCCTAGGAGGTTCATTGGATTGCAGAGCAAAGCAGCAGTATAAGCATTTTAAATTTGAAACAAAAATCAATTCCCTTCCCTCTGAGACTAGAGGGTCATAATAACAAACCAGGCTGTCTCTGAGGTATATTTCTTCTGGAAAGGGCAGAAGCAAGATAGTTCAAAATTATAATTGACACAGCATAGTATACAGTTTATTCCTGTTTGTAGGATTTAATTTCATAGTCCCTCCACTGAATTAGATTATATGGTGATAACATACACATTTATGAGATGGCACAACAAAGGAAGATTTTAGAGGGAGGGGTGGTTCAGTGTAGGGACTATGAAATCCCACAGTCATGTCCACAGAAATAAACTGTATACTATGCTGTGTCATTTTGAATCATCTTGCTTCTGTCCTTTCCAGAGTCCTCACCAGAGACCACCAGCTTATTACAAATAAATTGGTGCTTTTAACAGAACTTGTGGAAAACAAGTTCTGTTAAGAGTAGTATAAGTAAGAAACATATATTTATATATGTAATAGAGAACCCACTGTATGGTGTGCGGTCGTGCTCTGGTATGTGCACGCTTTTGTTTTGTTTGCGTTGTGACATACGAGGCCAAAGGCTGAGTGCGTTCAACCACCTAAGGCATGCATATATCACGCCATGACTGCACACCCTACAATGGGTTATCTATCTTATAAAATGACTGAAATGATTTTGGAAGCGGGGTGAAAGTGCAGGCATCCAGTCAAGCTCTGATATACTCACGGTCATGTGATGTGTTTTTTGCCAACCAGAAGAGAGTATTTTCCCTACATACATATATTTATATATATATAGATATAGATAAAATGGAGAAAAAGAGTAGCTCCAAATGCAGACTTCTGATTGTATAAAACATCACATATCAGAGTGCGACCACACACCTCCACTTTTACTGTCCTCCAGAACAATTTTGTCATTTTATACGATAGGTAAACCACTCTGAGGTGTGCAGTCGCACTCTGATATACGCACGCCTTGGGTAGTTGACACACTCGGCCTGTGGCCTCGTACATACAACGCACACCAAAGCGTGCGTATATCAGAGCGCGACTGCACACCTCAGAGTGGTTTATCTATTACATATAGGTAGGGAAAATACTGGTAAAAGTAGCTATACATCACTGAAGCCACACGGCAACTCTCTGACACTAGGTTTAATTTTTCTCTTCCACAGGACCCCCACTGCTGACTATCAGACTGAGGTCACCACCACCATCACCTCTGCTATTGAAAACAAAGAGCTCCCTGCTTCTGCTAAGAGACTCATAGTTCAGCATCCCCAGACATCCAGGTTTTATCTCCTTCCCAAAATCCACAAAACAGGTAACCCTGGTCGTCATATTGTGTCTCCCTGCTCCTGCCCCACATCCCACATCTCTGCATTTTTTGACAGCCTCATGAGACCCCTCGTTGAGTCCCTGCCCTCCTATGTTAAAGACACTAACCATGCTCTCCAGTTATTTGACAGGTTCAGATTCAGTGACTCTCATAAGCTCATCTCCACCAAGGACATCAAATCTCTTTACACAGTGATCCCCCACGATGATGGTCTGACAGCTTTGCAGCATTTCCTGAATAAGCGGGAAGTCCAGCAGCCACCCACACACACACACTAACTCATCTGGCAGAACTTGTTCTTACACTTAATGCTTTTTCTTTTAATAACAGTTTTTTTCAGCAGGTCAGTGGAGTTGCCATGGGTACCAAGATGGTTCCCAGCTTTGCTAGTTTGTGGGTTGGGTGGAGGAATGTTTTTTTCTCTCATTCACAGGGATTGTGCCTGAACTCTACAAATGCTACATAGATGACTGTGTGGGGGCCACCTCCTGCTCCAGGGAAACCCCTTCCCTTCAATATACTGTTGAAGTATCCTCCTCTACACTGCCTTTTCTGGATATCTAACTGTCAGTACAGAACACTGGTCTGAAGACATCAGTTTATTACAAACCCACTGACTCTCACAGTTTCCTCCTCTACAGCTCCTTCCATCCTAAACATGTCAAGGATGTCCTGCCTTATTCACAGTTTCTTAGACTTCGCAGGTTATGCAGTGAAGAGGATGATTTTGCTAAGCAGACCCAAATAATGCATAGTTTTTTTTATCAACAGGGGATACCCTAAAAGCACAGTGGACAGAGCACTCTCCCGGGTCAGTAACATGCCCCATAACCTTGACCCCCGCAGGAAGGATACTGTCACGCAAGAACAACGGCAAATTCTACTAGTGCTTCCTTTCTAACAGAGCATACCTTCTCTTCACAGGATCATCACCAGTAATTTTCCCTTTTGCAAACTGACCCTAAAATTGTGCTTCCTTTACAGAAGCACCTATTGCCTCCTACCGTCGGCCACCCAATCTGCGGGATTTTCCTGGTTAAAAGCAGCCTACCTACTCCTAACAGTTCCTCCCTACCAGATACCAAACCTTGCAACAGGACTCGCTGCCACACCTGCAAATTTGTTTCCAGTGTGACTGAAATTCGGGGGCCTACAGGTGTTTTTCACATCACCAAGGAGTTTTCATGCACTTCCAAGTTCCACTAATGTGATATATTGTATTCTTTGCAGGACGTGTACAAATATTTACATCGGAGAGACTGGTAGGCGCCCTGCTGATCGTTTCAGGGAACATTACAGAGCAGTCAGGAATGGTGACACTGCTAAACCCATTGTATCCCACTTTATCTCCAGGGACCACAGTGTCAATGACCTTTCTGTTTGTGTCCTTCTGCAGGGCATCTGGGATTCTGACCATAGAAAAAACATGGAAGCCGAGCTGATCATCCGCCTTGGCTCCCAGCAGCCTTCTGGTTTAAATGATAGACTTATTTTCCACTAACATCTTTCAGCCACCCCTTATTTTCCCTAAAGTCTGTTTGTATCTGTACACATTTATTTCTTTTTCATTTTCATCTTAAGTCTACCTCTCTGTCTCCTTCCCCCACATTTGTCACCTTTCAGCCTTCTTACTAGGCCCTGTTAATTAGTCCCCACCTGGGGACTTCTCTAGCTCTTTTACTCCAATTATGCTTTATCTTTCCCATCATCACCTTTCTGTTTCACAGATTCTCTCTTAATCTTGCATTTATCACTTCTTCTCCCTGAGCCTCCCTTTTTTCTTATCTTATTTTGCCTCCTCTCTACACTAACTTTGTTTTTTTCTCTTTTAGATATTTCCTTAAGATGACCTAAGGTTGAAATGTAGATTTTTAACTCTATTTTCTATTTTCAGCTTGCATTTAATATAACCATTTTGTTTTGCTATATATATATATATATATATATATATATATATATATATATATATATTCCATAGGAACAAAACATTCCCCTGAAATCAGGGGTAGGGAACATATAACAAAGGTATGTTTTTTTCCTCAAGAAAAGCCACAAAACTCACCACAGAGCATGTAAACCCTCAAGAGTTTCTGGGGGCCTTGAGGCCCCGAGACCCCCGGGTCTTTTACGTGGGGAGCAAAATTAGTGTTTTGCCCAGGGCACCATAATGCCTTTGTACGGCTCTGGTTATAGATACAAAAGTCAGGAAAGAGCTGCAATCACTTTACCACAATATCTTGGAAACAAAGGGAAAAAAGGGATAGCAGAGCAGTTAAAGGAAGGGATCTGGGAAAGGCTGCAGAAGCACTTTAAACACAATTTTTAAGTTTTAGAAAACTGGAGAGTGCTGTAGAATTTCTGTGCCAGTATCACAGCAATAAAATATAGTAAAACAGTTTTAGAAGGGCTAAAAAATCACTTAAACTCAGTTGTAAAAGACATGAAAGGGCTGGAAATCACATAACACAGTGAGACAAAGCCTAACAAATTCAACAGAGCACTAGAAGACGTAACTTAAACACTCTAGAAAGCAATGCAGTTAACAAAATACAAGGTACAGTAAAATTCAGTAAAATTCTGGTAACCAAGAAGCGTAGGTCCCCGAGCTACAGACTCAGCGTCGGATATAGTGTGCGATCAATAGGGAGCTCAGGCAGAGGAAAGCAACCAATGTTGAGCCTTCAGCGAGAATGAAGCAGCCAATAGAAGAGCCGTGTCAGTCACGGCTTCGGAAATTCAATTCAGTGTAACTAGGCGGGTTACTTGGCGGGCCAACAGAGGTCAGAGAGTGGCCAGCAGTAGAGCCGTGAGCCTGAAGAAGCAGCAGATGCGATCCTTCGAGGACAGTGCACCTGGTCAAGGGCCACTGAGAGACTTAGCTGGGCGGGTTACTTGGCGGGCCAGTGGAGGTCAGATAGTGGCCGGCAGTAGAGCAGTGAGCCTGGAGAAGCAGCAGATGCGATCCTTCGAGGACAGTGCGCCTGGTCAAGGGCCACGGAGAAGCTTAGCTGGGCGGGTTACTTGGTGGGCTGGTGGAGATCGGAGAATGGCCAGCAGGAGAGCCATGACCCTGGAGAAGCAGCAGATGCCATCCTTTAAGGACAGTGCACCCAGTCAAGGGCCAGTGAGAGGCTTAGCTGGATGGGTTACTTGGTGGGCCGGTGGAGGTCGGAGAGTGGCCAGCAAGAGAGCCGCGACCCTGGAGAAGCAGCAGATGTGATCCTTTGAGGACAGTGCACCCGGTCAGAGAGCGGAGGGTGTGCTCCTCTTCATTCTGGAAGTTTGGAAAGTACATAGGCAGTACCAAAGGCTGGTTTAGGTGAAACTCCGACACTACCTTAAGTAAGAACTTTAGACATGTATGGAGAATGACCTTGTCTCTGTAGAAAACGGTATACAGAGGATCCGTGACCAATGCATGTATCTCAAGAGACTCTGCTGGCAGAGGTAATGGTGACTAGAAATGCAGTTTTCCAAGTTAGGAATTTGAGGTCACACATAGCCAGCAGTTCAAAGGACTTACAGGTGAGCATGTTCTACACAAGGTTGAGGTCCCAGGTCGCTGTGGGTTTCCTGACTGGGGGCCTTGTGTGCAAAATGCCTTTTAGGAACCTCTTAAAAAGAGGCAGTTGAGCTAGGTGAGGTTCTGAACAGGCTTGTGGTATGCTGAACAGCACACAAGTGGCCATAGCTGTAAAGTATTGCAATTCAGCATTAACGAGGACCAGCAGGTACTCCAAAACCCTGTCTGGTGGGCATCAGAATGGGTCTATATGAGATTTGGAGCACCACTCGGAAAAATGCCTCCATTTGGCTGTGTAGGTCTTTCTGGTAGAGGACTTACAAATAGTTGGGAGAATATCAAGAGACCCTCTGAGACACCTTGTACCTGCTCACTTCTATCTCAGGCGTGGAAATGAAGGAAGTGCAGATTGGGATGAACCAGGGATCTTTGTGTCAGAAGGTTTGTCTGGAGAGGGAGGATTCTCAGAGGGCCGACTGATAGTTTGTTGAGTAGGAAAACCATATCTGCCAAGGCCAGTATGGGGCAATTAGAATAATTTTGCCCCATGTGCCTCCAGCTTGAACAGTACCCTCTGAACTAGAAGAACAGGAGGAAATGTGTACAGAAAGCAATTTGTCCAACGCAGTCCAAATGCATCTTGACAGAAAATGCCACGTTCTGGATTTTTGGAGCAGAATCGAGGCAGTCTGGCATTGAATGGGGATGCAAAATGGTCCACCTCTGGGGTTCTCCACTCATTGAAGGGAGACTGCATGATGTCTGTTGACAGTGACCACTCAGGAAGAACTTCTTCTGTCCAGCTCAGCTTGTCCGCCAGACTGTTCTAATCCCCTGGCAGATAAAGGATCTGGATTAGAACGTCCTGCTTCAGACACCACTCCTACACTCTTATTGCCTCCCTACAGAGAGGATAAGAGTGTGCTTCCCCTTGCCTGTTGATGTAGTAGACAGACTTGTCCATCTAGAGGAGGATTATCTTGTGGTGGACAGGGTCCAGAGGGCATACAGAACTGCTCTCATCTCCAAGACACTGATGTGGAGGTGGGACTCTGTAGGGCCCCAGACTCCCTTAGTGTGGTGTCCCAGACAGTGGGCCCCCCACTCCAGCAGAGATGCATCTGTGGTAAGGGTTATCTGGGGAAGAGAAGGGGAGACCCTGCAGTAGATTGTCCTCCTGTGTCCACCATGCAAGTAATCAAAACACAGGCTTCATCACCTTGGTAGGATAAGACTGAGAATGTGTCGCTCGAGACCACTGCATGCTGAGCATCCATTGGGTCACCCTCATGTGCAGGTAAGCCAGAAGTACTGTGAAGACAGAGGAGGCTATGAGACTTAACATGTGCTGCATGGAGTGAGCCGAAATGAACTTGTGTTTCATGATGAATTGAGCCATCTGAAGGATGGCTTACCTCCTGTCCTCTGGAAGAAAGGCCCTCGCCCCCTGATTTCAATCAATCAATCTTTATTTTACCAGGCAAAACACCACTGAGTAATACTCATTTACAAGATGGACCTGGACGTTTCTTCGGAACAAGAAAGTAATGGGAGTAGAAGTCTGTGTTGCACTCTGCCTCTGGCACTACTGCCACTGCCCTGTTGCTCAAAAGGCCCACAATTTCTTTTGCAAGAAGGTCCAACATGGATGCTGAAAAGGGGCACTGCTTTTTGGGTGTATAATCTGGAGGGAGTGCTTAGAAATTCAGTGAATATCCCTCCCGGATGATCCTTAAGACCCACATGTCTGTAGTGATGGATTTCCACTGACGGTAAAACTGAGTCAGGCCCCCCCCCCACACCACTACAGAGGAGAGGTCTGCTCTGGGCAGCTGAGGCAGGACCAGGGAGGAATTTCAGAGAGTGGCACTGGGCGCTTTTGGGCGCTTTTGGGGCCTGTGCCTTTGATTGCATTTTCTTTTGTGGCTGGGGAGGCTAGGACTTGACTTGGACTCCCTTGCCCCTGCCTCAAAAGGACTGCTTATTGTGATAAAAGACTTGCCGCTTTTCACTTTGGAGGTGAGAAGGGGCAGGTAGGGAACCTTTAATGGCCATTCTAGTCTTCTGAGAGGCTTCAAGGGACTGTTCTACTTGTTGACCAAACAGATAGGAGCTATTGAAGGGTACGTTCATGACCTGCTGCTAGACATCTTTGAAGAAGCCAGACATCCGAAGCCAAGAATGCTTTCTGATGCAGATTCCTGCAGCAGCAGAGTGGAAGGCAGTGTCACAGGCATCCACAGCTGTCTTCAGCTGATGCCTTTTTGATTCAATACCATGGGTAATAGTCTGAAGTATTTTCTGCTTAGTCTCTGATTCTGGCAAGGTCTCCACAAAAGATCTGACAGAGGTCCAAAGGGTGTACTCGTACTTAGAGAAATGCCCCTGGTAGCTAGCTATTCACATGCAATGGGTAGCTGCAGTGAAAGCTCTTTTCCCCATCGTATCTATTTTATGTGACCCTTTATTGATGAGATGCACTGTGACCTCCTGAGGGAGAATGGCATTGTCATTCTCAGCCAGAATGACAATCTTGTCAGTAATAGGCTGGGAAGCCAGAATAGGCCTGTCTTTAGGGGCAGCATACCTATGGTCTATCTGCCAACAGACAGAGGGAATAGACGCAGGCCTGGCCTACACTGTGTCCAAGAGGGTCTCAAAATCAGGGGGAATAGGAGGTATAAGGCTGACTGGCATAGTGGAAACGTTGAGCCACTCCAGACGGAGATGTTTCCCCAGGTCAGTTGGCATAAGGCTCAAAAGTAAGGGTTGTATACATGTTGCAAAGAAGAGCCTGGAATGAAAAAAATTCTCCTGTGATACAGGAAAAGGGCCTTGAGTTGAATTGTCCGGGCTATAAAAACAGTCATCATCATTGTCACCCTCAGAAATAATGAGGTTGGATCAGACTCATCCCCCTTGAGCTCCTCTCCGGAAAGAGGGGATGGGAGAGGGGTGGACTTAGAAATGCCTAACCCAGTTCCAGGAGTCAAAAAGATAGGCAACACCAGCACTGGCAGAGAAGGAGCCAGAACCAGACCTGATGCTGGCAAAGGGGAGGCTGGTGCCGAGCCTGGCGCTGCAAAAACAGGGAGTCAGTGCTGGCAAATGGGGAGCCGGCACCAAAGACAGCGTTGACAATGAGACTGAACCCGATGCCAAGGGTTCTCTCGGCACTAGAGGTGGCACTGGAATAGGCCCCAAAGGACATGACCCTTGCACCACCCGCGGCATTGCAAATCCAGTTGGCACTGGAGAAGGTACCTGAGCCTGTCCCAAAACAGTGACACTGTAAGGGGGTGCGGTCAGTGGAACAGGCATCGGCACGGTTACGGGCAAGGACCCAGAGGCCATTGTCCAAATCAAGTGCTGCACCTGGCTAGAGTGTCCTAACTGCAGGTCCAGTGCCCCCGACCCCACAGAGCCTGGAGCTGGCATTGTGAGAAGGGGCAAGTGAGCTGCCCAGTGATGAAACTGCCCACCAGAGTCTGCACAGTAAGACGGAGGGACTCCGGGCCCAAGATCTCGAACACCCGTAAGCAGAAACTGTTGTAGATACCAATGGCACTGGGGAGGGCCTCCAGCTACTGGATGCCAAGGACCTCACGGCAGACCTACCAGAGGGTGAACTCAAGCGGCACCGCTTCTTCCCCTTCCAACAGGAAGAGGAAGAACTCAAGGTCGAGCAGTGCCAGATCACCGACCAGGATCGAGAAAGTACAGTTATGTAAGAACTTACCGTAACAGTAGATCTTCGGGAGGATCTCTTGCAGCAGGCCATCACTGGTAGGATTAAGCCATCAGGCAACAGGACCATATAGAAACCTTTCTAGCTAGCAGTCTACCAGAGGGGGCCACCTACCTCCGACATCAGCCAATCCTATAAAAGGTGGGCAGCCCCCACACCCTCTTCATTTCTCCCACTGGAAACCAAGAGCAGGATCCCAGAAGGGGGGGAACCAAGGAGTAATCAGAGGTAGCCCAATAACCAATAAAAGGTAAAGGCAGAAGGCTCGCCACAATGGAAGGGGGGAGAGAGAGAGAGACAAAGGAGAAAAAGGGAGGGAAAGCAGGGTCTGCTGCAAGAGATCGTCTTGAAGATCTACTGTTATGGTAAGTTCTTATGTAACTGTACTAGCTTACTTTGATGGTGTCTCTTGCAGAAGGCCATCACCAGTAGGACTGAGTCCCAAGCAGTTCTGGCACTACAAACCATCTGGGCAGTAGGCAAAGAAATAGCAGCCTAAGAAAGGAGGCCTTGGAGGACAGCTAGTCTGATGTTGGCCTGACACGGACAGGTGATGTCCAGACTGTAATGCTTGGTAAAAGTGTGGATAGTGCTTCAGGTGGTAGCAGCACAAATAGCAGTAGCTGACACATTGTAGAAACAAGCCACTGATGTGGCCATACCGCTTGTGGAATGGCCTTTTGCCCCTCTATGAAGTTCCTTGCCATACGTCTGGTAACAACAACAGACAATGCAGTTGGCTAACCATTTAGACAAACACTGTTTGGACACCGGTGCCCCCTCTTTTCCAGGGGCAAATGAAACAAACAATTGGTTGGACTTCCTGGAGTCCTTAATCTGGTGTGCATAGTACCTCAGGATTCTATTCAGATCAAAGGTATGAAGCAGTGCCACCCCTTGATAGGAATGCTCCGGAAAATAAAACAGGCAGGTGAATGGACTGGTTCAAAGTAATCTCTGACACCACCTTAGTCAGAAGTTGAGGATTTGCACGCAAAGACACTCTGTCTTTGTGAAAAAACAAATAAGGCTCTTTACATGAGGGCCAGAAGCTTGGAAGTTCTTTGAGCAGAAGTAATGGCAATCAAAAATATTGCTTTCCACAACAGAAAGCATAGCTCATAAGACACGACTGGTTCAAAGGAAGGCAGAGTCAGCTGTTCCAACACAAAATAAAGGACCCAAGGCGGGACAGGGTCTCAGATTGGGGGCTGCAAATGCAAAATGCCTCATAAGAATGTGTGGGACACATTGAGCTGGGCCACTGAACGCCCCTCCACGGGTACATGATATGCAGAGATGGCAGAGAGATGTACCTTAATAGAGGAGTACCGCAAACCCGAGTCTGAGAGTGATAGAAGGTACTCCAAAACCTGATCCACTTGACAGGTGAAGGAATCTAAATGGTGTGATGCAGCCCAAAGAGCAAAGTGCTTACATTTCATAGAGTAAGTGACCCTAGTGGAGGGCATCCTGGCCACCACCAGGACATCTGCCACTCTGGGGGAGACCCCAAATCTGGCAATGGCAATGTCCTCAGGAGCCATGTGTGGAAATGGAGAGGCCTGAGGTCTGGATGGACCAGGGTGCCCTGTTCCTGGGACAGCAAGCCAGTGCACAGGGTCAGGAACAACAGAGGTTCCACAGCCAGTTGTTGCAGCAAAAGAAACCAGCTCTTACGAGGCCAGAAGGGGGTGATGAGAATCATTGTAGCCCCCTCCATCTGGAGTTTGATCAGAACTCATTGAAGGATTGGGAAGGGAAGGAAGGCATACAGAAACCTCCCTGACCAAGTGAGGGACAATGCATCTCACAAGAAAACTCCAGGCCCTGGATCTAGGAGCAGAAAAGCAGCAGTTTTGCATTCTGTGGGGATGAAAAAATGTCCAACTTGAGCTGACCCCATCTGTCAAACAGGTTTTCTATCACTGAGGTCAGAAGTTCTCACTCATGGGATCTGGACTGTAAGTGACTTAGGCTGTCCACCAGGACATTTTGGTCTCCAGGAACATGGATGGCCGAGAGTAGCAGATCGTGCTTGATGGCCCAGTACCAAACTCTTATTGCTTCCCTGCACAGGGGATAGGAATGAGTTCTCCCTTGCTTGTTTATGTAATAAACTATGCTCATGTTGTCCATCTGAACCAAGAGCGGACCTGGGGAGAGGCAAGTCTGGAAGGCCTGCAGAGCAAAAAGAACTGCCCGCATCTCCAGGACATTTATATGGAGATCCCTCTCTAACTCGGACCATGTCCTTTGAGTTTGGTGGGTCCCCATGTGGGCCCCCCAACCGAGGCTAGAGGCATCCATCGTAAGAATCTGCTGAGAGGGAGGCAAAAAGAAAAAGGGAACCTCCCAAAACAGATTGCTGGACCCAGCCACCGCAACAGAACCTTCTTGACCAGATTAGACACCAGCACTGGTTGATCCAGGTTGTTCAAGCATTGGTCCCACTGGACTCTCAGTATCCACTGAGGGATACGCATATGCAGCCAGGCCAAGGGAGCTGTGGCAATGGCTGCGGCCATGAGGCCTAAAAACCTCAGAAAAATCCTTGCTGGAACACAACAGCTGGAGTAAAGAAGACAGGCCTGGTCCATCAGACGCTCTGCTCTGTCTGGGGGTAAGAAGGCCCTCCCCTGGGTGGTGTCCAGCACTCACCCTATATACAGAAGGCAGTGGCAAGGGGTAAAGAAATACTTTATGAGGTTGATAATAATACCCAAAGCTTGGAACAGGCTACAGGTGTGAGAAAGAGTTTGAAGAAGGCGGTCTCTGGACAGAGTCGCAAACAGCCAGTCGTCCAGGTAGGGAAAAATGTAGAACCCCTGCTGTCTCAGGGTGGCTGCCATCACTGCCAGGCAGTTGCAGAAGACCCTGGGGGCTGAGGACAAGCCAAAGGGCAGAACTCTGAACTGGTAATGCGCTCCCTGGAAGTAGAAGTGGAGGAAGCGCTTGTGAGAGGCAAAAACCTGGATCTGCAGGAAGTCATCCTGTGTTTCCAGGGAACAAAGCCAGTCCACTTGATGATGTAGGGGTAGTGAACCCTGAAGGGTGACCATCCTGAACCATTTGTATTCTATAAACAGGTTCAGCTGGCTTAGGTCCAGGAAGGGCCAAAGTTCTCCTGTCCACATGGGGACCAGGAAGAAGTGGGAGTAGTACCCCCTTCCCTGCTGACATCGAGGGACTGGCTCTATGGTCTTTTTTCGAAGTAAGGCCTTGATTCTCTCCTAGAGGAGGGGGATGTGGCTGGGAGGATATGAGGAATTGCCTGGAGTTTTCCACAGGCCACTCTACGAACTCAAGAGTGTGACCATACTCGATAAGCTGCAGCACCCTTGTCTGTGGTGATTTCCCTCCACCTGTCCAGGTGCAAGGAGAAACGACACCTGATGACTGCCTCCTGTGGAATGACTTGGGAGGGTCTGGGAAGGAGTCAGTATGTGGGAGCAGCTGCAGCTGGGGCTGCTGCTACAGGTAGTGGCTGCAGCGGGAGTGGGGAAGAGTTGCCCCTGCCTTGCACTTACCCTGGCCTTTGGGAGGGGGTTGAGCTGGTCTGCAGGAGGAGTGACAAAAAGGAGCCTGCTGCCCCAAGTTTGACTGGGTATGGTACATAGTATGGATGGATTTCAGAACCCGTCCCAAAGTCTGGAGCTAGGAGCTGAAATCCGGGACATCCTCACAAAAAGTTAAACCCCCCTGAAGGGTGCATCCATAATATTCAACAGGACATCCTGTACAAAGCCTGAGACCCAAAGCCAGGAGTGACGCCTCCTATAGATAACTGCAGCCACTGGCCGACCCTAGGAATTCACAGCATCACAGGCAGCCCGGAGGATGAGAGTGCCGATGTCTGATCCTGTCTTGAGGGTCTGGATGGTCTGGTGCTTGGAGGGGTCATCCGGCATGGCTAGGACAGCCTCCCGAGCTTGGTCCCACAGCAGGTTCTGGTACTGAAACATATGGGCCAGATAACTGATTGTCCTGATGCTCAGAGTGGCAGAAGTGAAGGCTTGCGTGCCTATCTGTTCCAGCTGGCAGGACTCCCTGTAAGGGGGAAAAGGAGTTTAGGTGCTTCACTCTTTTGGTGCAGTCATGGGCCATATTAATAATGACCGAATTGGCCTTTTGTTGTTTACTGAAGTAGGGCTTGCCAGCCGAGGCAAGGTAAAGCCTGTTAGCCTTCTTGGATACCACTGGTACTGCATGGGAGTGGTGCCAAGCAGCTCGAGTAACGTCCTCATAGGAGTCAATCATGGGAAGGACCACCAGTGGAGGGATGTCTGGCAGGCGTAAGTAAATGGCAAGCCAACGCCGCTCCAGGTCCTGTTCCTCAGTCTCCCAGCCCATGGTGGCCTAAATGTGCCTCATGATGGCCATAAACATGGGGTCATCCGGGGTGGGACTTAGGGACGTTGCTGGGTGCCTTCTCCCCTTCTGAGGAATCAGGCCCCAAGGAGGAGGACTCGCTGCTGAAGCTCCAGTCAACATTATCCACATTGTCATCCCAGTTTTCCTTGGGCCGACTATTGACTAAGCACCCAGCAGACCCAACATCAGGCATATCCCGGGGTGTGTGAGCGGCACTAGTGTTGCGTCAAACAGGGGCCGGGGTAGTGAGTCCCAAGGGAGTCCCTTGAGGAGAGGCCAGAACCAGAGCCCTCGGGGCCAGGACCTATGTATGCATGAAGGACCAGAGGGCAGAAATGAGCCTATAATAATCCAAAGGTGCCGGCATTAGTCCCACCAGCGTTGGGTAAGAGGGGACTGGTGACATTCCCGCAGGAGCCGGGTATGGGTAGCCCAGTGCAGGTACAGGTGCTGGGCCAGCAGGAGCAGGCACTGGGTACACAGACGTCAGTCCTGCAGGCATGAGTTGCGGCAGGACAGGCGGCAGACCCAGTGGAGTGGGTGGTGGGAGAATGGGCAATGGGTCCACAGCTGCTGGCTGAGGTAGTAGGGCTGGTGCCAGACCCACAGGCTTTGGCAGAGGAAGGACAGGCACAGGCCCTGTGGGCGCAGGTCAAGGCAACACCGGAGGGTCCACTGGCGCCGGCTGCAGACAGACATGCACTGGGGTAGAGGGCGACTCCCCGAGTGATGGCTGAAGAGAAACTGGGCTCTGGGACGTGCTGGTGTCCTGCAACATCTGCCCCTGTGAAGGAAGGGCAGAACCTGTGGTGGTTCCAACAGAGGAGACCAGTGTCAATGTTGCGGATGTCGGTGTGGGGGGCAGCAGCTGGGAGGCTGGTGCCCACAGCACCCACGCTGACCAAAGAGACTCCGACCAAGTAGCTCTGTGGAGATTGGGGCATGTGGGGTTGTGGAGGTTGACCCCCCCGAGGGAGGAGGACCATTTTGTGGCTGAAGAAGCCTTATGTGGGGAACACGAGCAGGAGGCAGACCAGGGTTGGTCCCGGTCTTTGTCCTGGTGTTTATACTTCCAGGAAGATTTGTCCTGGGACTTCGATGAAGAAGAGCCAGAGGACTGGGACAGGGAAGCACAGGAGCTCCTAGCCTGCACCTCCCATTCTATTGAGGCGACCTTCTGCTAGAGGAGGTGGTTTTCCAGTATATTCTGGTGAGGTCGGCTGGTGGCCAGGTTGAATCACTGGCAGGCCTTGCAGGTCTGGACATCGTGGTCTGGGTCTAGGCACAAGATGTAGGCATAATAGCCTTTCTTGTCCAGAATCCATTTGCCACAGGCACACTTTGTGGAGCAGTCAGAAGAAGAGGAAGGTTACGAAGACAGACCATCTGGGAAGAACACTAAAAATTCGATGTTAAACTGAGAAAAAGTAAAACGAATAAAGTGCAGTAAAATGCGAGAAAAATGGCAGTTGACTGTAGCTGCGGCAGTAGCAGAGGTCCAACATGCACTGGTCAATGGCGGGAAAGAACTGGGAAGGGTGTGGGGGCTGCCCACCTGTTACAGGATTGGCTGACTTCAGGCGCTGATGTCAGGGGTATAGAAATGTTTCAGTGTGGTCCTGGCACCTGACGGCTTAATCCTACCGGTGATGACCTGCTGCAAGAAATATCCTCAATGTAAGATCAGGCCCGCTTCCTTTTCTGTTTATGGGAGGGCTGTCCTCCCTCACAAAGACAGGACCTCACATCATCAGAACCCTCCCCCAGAGAGGAAAGTGGACTGGACATGGCCCCGCTGCTGGAGCAGCATGCCTGAAGAGGCTCTCTACCATCAATGTTGGCATCCAGGGTCCTCAACTGTTGTTCACTAGGGCTGTGTGAAACTGACAGAAAAACTCCTTTTTTTTAATTACTAAACTGACACAAAAATAACAAGCACTAGTTTTAAGCACTTAAACTAAGAGAACTGTTTGCTGTTTTTATATAGACATGAAGTTCTGACTTCCATTGGGAGAGCAATGACATCACTGAAGTGCACTCGAGGTGGGAAAAAATGAACTGAGGTGGTTGAGGGCCAGTGCTGAGGTAAGCCATGCAGCGCAAGCTAGTCCCATGGTGCCGCACATGCATGCAGCCTACCTTGGCGCTGGCCCTCCTGAAATGTTCTGACTCCTGCAGGGTCCTAGCATCTCTGGCTCATACCCCATTGAAGTGAATCAATGGTGAAGATTGGTCCTGGAAGATTCAATATTTCTTGGTTTGGAGACACAGAAAAGAGCTTACAATTAATCGTTACAGTAGGAGACATGACAGAAAGCCAACTTTTACACATATTGAGAGTAGACGGTCAATAGCATCGCCACAGCAATGAAAGCCACAAAGTGTCCAAGTCTGAGTCCTTGCTACATGACACTGGACCTAGATGAAAGAAAGTCTGCCCAACAAAAACGTCTCTTTCATTTAAGCTCTGCAAACACGAGCTGTTAGATTCGGGTAACTGTAAAACATATAACTCCATTTCAAACAACTCCTCTAGGAAAGCACGGTATTGTAACCTCTTATGAGGAAAAAAACCTCTAATAATGACGTGAATAATCCTCCACCACAGACATAGAAACATAGAAGTTGACGGCAGATAAGGACCGCAAGGCCCATCCAGTCTGCCCATTTCTTTTTCTACCTTATAAATGTGCCATCGGCCTTTGCTCTGTCAGTGGCCTATCTAGTCATAGTCATTTGTATTGCTCCCTTATGCCTATCCCATGCCTGTTTGAAGCCCTGCACTGTATTCATAGCCACCACTTCTTGTGGTAAGCCATTCCATGCATCCACCACCCTTTCTGTGAAAAAATTTCCTCACATTCCCCTTAATCGGCCTCCCTCTAATCTCATGCTGTGTCCTCTTGTCCTGCTATTTTTCTTATATTTAAACATGTTAGACTCTTTCACCTTGTTTATGCCCTTAAGGTGTTTGAATACCTCATCATATCACCTCTCTCCTCCTTTGCTCAAGGGTATACATATTGAGCTCCGTTAATCTGTCCTCATATGTCTTCTGATGCAGTCCCTGCACCATTTTGGTTGCCCTTCTCTGGACTGCCTCAATTTGGTTAATGTCCTTGTGAAGGTGTGGCCTCCAATACTGCGCGTACTCCAGATGGGGCCTAACCAGTGTCTTGTACAGAGGATTAATACCTCCCTCTTCGACTCTGATACCCCTACTAATACACCTAACACCCCCTAGCCTTACCTACTGCTTTAGAGGTCTGCTTGGATGATTTTAGGTCATCAGTGATGATGATGCCCAAGTCTCTTTCTTCCTTTGTGACTGCTAGCAACCTCCCAGCCTATAGGTGGCTTCAGGGTTTCTCTTCCCTATGTCATGATTTTGCACTTCTTTGCATTAAATCCCAGTTGCCACTCTTCTGACCATTCTGTTAGTTTATCCAGATCTCTTCTCATTCTGCCACCCCATCTGGATCATCTACTCTGTTGCAGATCTTGGTGTCATCTGCAAACAGACAAGCCTTACCCTCTAGTCCATCTGCAAGGTCACTAATGAAGATGTTGAAGAGGACTGGCCCCAGGACTGATCCCTGAGGTACCCCACTTGTGACTTGCATCTCTTCTGACTGTATACCATTTACCACCACTCTGTTTTCTGCCCGTCAACCAGTTTGCCACCCAGTTGACCAACTTCTGACCCACCCCAAAGCCTACCCAGTTTATTTATCAATCTTCTATGTGGAACAGTGTCAAAAGCTTTGCTGAAGTCAAGGTAGGCGACATCAACTGCTCCCTTGGTCCACCACTCTGGTTACCCAGTCAAAGAAATCTATGAGATTAGTTTGACAGGACCTTCCTTTGTAAACCCATGCTGTCTTGGATCCTGTGCCCCTATGGATTCCAGGTGTTGCACTATCCTTTCCTTAAGGTGCCTCCATAATCTTGCCCACTACTGAGGTAAGACTGACCGGTCTGTAGTTCCCCGCCTCCTCCCTGCTACCACTCTTGTGGAGCGGGATCACATGAGCCCTTCTCCAGTCTTCTGGGACCTCTTCTGTGCTCAGAGACTCACTAAACAATTTTGCTAATGGCTCTGCTAGTTCCTCCTTTAGCTCCTTAAGTACCCTGGGATGTATGCCATCAGGTCCCATTGCCTTATCCACCCTGAGCTTAGCAAGCTCTTGTAGGACCCTGTCTTTTGTGAAGGGAGTAGTGCTCACCTCCCTCCCCCCTGTGTCCATGATGCTGAGCTGTGGGCCCTGCCCTACCTTCTCTTCAGTAAATACTGAGCAAAGTATCTATTTAGGATAGATGCCTTTACAGGGTCCTCCTCCTCCATGCTCCCTTTTCTCCATTAAGCTTAGCAATACCCGTCTGGACTTTCTCCTTTCACTAATGTATCTATAGAAAGTCTTGTCACCTTCTTTTACTGTTCGTGCTAGTGTTTCCTCGGTTTGGGACTTTGCCTGCCTTACTGCCTTACCTGCTTCCCTTAGGGCAGTTTGGTGTAGCTCCTATCTTCATCCGCTGTGTTCCTTATATTTCCTGAAGGCCAGCCTTTTGGCTCTGACCTTTTCTGCTACTGTATTGAGAACCAAAGTGGTTTCCTTCTTCTTTTGCACTTCCTTTCTGTCTAACACAATGGGATGTTGCTTCAAGTATTGCATCATAATGCTTGCCCACTTTGCCTGTACCCCTCACCTGTGTTTCTTTTGCCAGAGCTAGCTTAACTCTGTTGGCCATCTTATCAAAGTCAGCTCCTCTGAAGTCCCATATTTTTGCCTTGGAATGGGATGATTTAGATGTAGTAGCCAAATTGAACCATACCATGTGATGGTCACTGGCTCCCAGGTGACCTTCTACCTGGAGATCTGTGATCCCTTCTTTGTTAGTCAGTACTAGATCTAGGATAGCCCTGTCTCTTGTGGGTTGCTGTACCAGTTGTTTGAGGCCCTCCCCCTGCAGGGAATCCACTATGAGTCTAGTTCTGGCAGATGTTCCTGCTGGTATTGACCAATCTGTATCTGGCATGTTGAAGTCTCCCATTATCAGAACCTCCCCTTTAGCTGTCATGTTTTGTATATCTTCTAACAGTAATGTGTCTATGTCTTCCCTCTGGTCTGGGGGCCTATAGACAACCCCAGTTCTTATGGCTGTCCCATTTCCTGTTTCCAGGGTGACCCACAGTTCTTCTGGCTCCTTATGTGTATTCTGAATTTCTGTAGCTTTGATATTTTCATTAACATACAGGGCCTCTCCCCCCCTTTTGCACCTCGGTCTCTTCTGAACAATACATAGCCAGGTACTGAAGTCTCCCAAGTGTGGTTACTGGTAAACCACATCTCACTAATGCTACTATGTCCAGTTTAGCCTCTGACATTGTGCCTGCAGGTCTGGGATCTTATTTCCCAGGCTGTGAGCATTGTACATGATTTTCCATTGGCCAGATTTTGGTGTGTTAGTTGTTGGGTGAAGTTTGGCATTACCCTGTAAGTCGTATGGGAGACAAACCTTTTTCTTACCTGGTGATGCAAATGAGCGGCAAACATGCTGAATTCCTGTTTGACCACTAGCTGAGGGGAGGGTGTTCTTCCCATTCGACGTATGGGGTGCTGCACCCCTCTCCCCATTTGCTAGTTTAAATATTCTGCAAAGACGTCAAACTTCTGCCCCAATGCACTGACTCCCTCTTTAGTCAGATGCAGTCCATCAAATTTAAAGAACTTTCGCTCCCAGAACTGTTGCCAGTTCCCTACAAATCTGTGTCCTTTTTCCTGGCACCAGCCCTTGAGCCACGTGTTTAGCTCCCCTATCTCCTCTTCTCTGACCTTCCGTCCATCTGCTCCCCTCTCCCAGACTGGCAGGATCTCAGAGAAGGAGATGCGGACAAAATAGATGATAGTTTGTCACCCAGCCTAGTCAGGTGTTCCTTGGTCTCCACAACTGACCGGCTGGCGAGATCATTAGTCCCTATGTGTACTAGGACATCAATGTTTTCTCCTGCTTTGTGAACAATTTTAGCAATGCGGTCAGTGTCTCTCCATGCTGATGTACCTGGAGACATCTGACCATCACCCCTAGCTGGAGATGGGTATCAGCTCCCGAATCATGGAGTCTCCTATGATCAGAAGTTTTTGGATTTCCTTTGTGCTTGTTTTGTTTTGGTTCCTGATTTGGGTGAGTTTTGTTGTGCTAGCTCCTGTGCCACAGTGTCCTGCTCTGCAGTGTCTTCTGCCTCTTTATTTGATTTCAGAGATAGAGGCAGATACCTGTTTGTAGTGTTTATATGGTTTTGGAGGTAATGTGTTGGAGAGCAGAGAGTGATGGGGCACCTGATTTGCTCCTCCTAACCACCTGCCAACCTCCTGGACCAACTACCTCTGCAGTCGAGGTTTTCTGTTGGATGCTGGGGAAATGGCGGGTGGTTCTTATAATGTATTTCCTCTTCAATATGAAATTTAACGTGCAATCTCTGCCCATGCTGCCGGAGCTGAGCCCTAAGATCTCCAAAGGCCCAGCATGAGGACAGTGTCCTAAATCCTGTAAAACTGTCCTTCTGAAAATTGTTCCACAGTACCTGCAGTTAATGAAATCCATTTCAAATAAGTTGCTGGGTTTGTAACCTAGTCAGAGTAATTAGAAGGGAAAAAAAAAAGGAAAAAAAATGCAAGTAATGGCTTAATTGTGCTTTGTTTAACTTGTTATAACAAGTTAAATTACTAGTGCCCCTGTAAATGAGATCACCTTGTGGAGGCCCCACTGATCCGCCCCTTCCTGCTCTGCCACAGAAAATGTCACAACTGTGGTACCCTATAAAAGGAGTGTAGCGTGGGGTGGTTGGGGATGGGGGTGGGTGGCTGGGCCCTTCCCCTGCCTAAAAAGAAGAACCACGGATGAAAGAACAAGGAGGTAAGAGCAGAAACAATCAGTCAACAACAAATGCAGTAACCCTGAAAGCTTATCCTAATGTTAGATAAAACTGTAAAACCTGTAAAGCACCACCTGTAGTAATTTCAGAGAAGATATACGCTGTAAGAAACACTTTGCTCCAGAGAAAAATAAAGCAGTAACAGAAGATATACCTTGCAAAAGACAATTTGAATCAGAAGATTACAGGAGTAATCTGTTAGCACACACCTGTAGGCACACCTTGTAATAATGCAGAAGAAGGTATACCAGCAACAACAATTTGAATCAGAGAAAAAAATAAAGCAATGAAATGTTAGCAACAAACAGTAGCAATCCCTGTGAGTAAAAAATAAAAACACCACCACACAGTAAATCTGCTTAGCCAAACTAAGTCTTAATCCTTTTCCCTTGCTCTGGTAAGTTTCTCTACTCTGCCTTTCAAGCAGTCTTAGAAAGAAAGAGCTCAGGTGAAGATAGGTGCCTTGGCCAGCAAACCAAGTCTTCTACCTCCAAGATATCAACTAACCTGACTTTTTAACCTTTCTTTCTGTTGGAAATTACTGACAGTTTGCCAGCTCCACCCCCCCACATACACACCTAATCCTTTGGAAGACAAAGCAATACTGGACTTGCTGCTCACAAACAGCACAAAAGTCTCAGATGTGCATGTAGGGGTCAATCTGGGGACCAGTGACCACAGGACAATCCAGTTAACTTGGACTGGCAGTATAGCCTAGAGGTTAGAGGAACGAGGTGTGAACGAGCTTGGTACATCCAGCAGACCAGTCCTGAGTTTGATTTTCACAACCCCCACTTGCATACAGTGTGACTCCGAGCAAGTCACTTAACCAACCAGTGCTCCCAGGTTGCCCCTGAAAACAGGCACTTGTGCCTAGTGGGCCTTACCAAAGACTAAAATAAAAAAAAAAAAACTGTTAACAATGTAGAAGATACCAGTCACACTAAAACCAAGGTTCCAGATTTCAGGAGAGCGAACTTTCCTGAAATGAAACATACAGTCTCATCCATGCTAGATGGTAGAAACTAAGAAGATGTAGAAGACTGTGGGGAGGCCTTAAAACTGCTTTAAACACAGCTACAGATACATGCACTAGGCAGAGCACCAAATCCAAAAGATAGAAAAAATCCACTCTGGTTCACCAAGGAAGTTGCAACCAAAATCAAGGAAAAAAGGAGGGCTTTTGCAAAAATATAAACAAACTAAAAGCAAATTAGATAGAGAAGAATACAAAAACAAGCTGAGTGAGGCAGAAAAGGCAGTTAGGAGATCAAAAACACAGACGGAGGAGAAAATAGCACAAGGGGTCAAGAAGGGAGACAAAACCTTCTTCAGATATATAAGGGACAAAAGAAAGAGTAAGGGGGGAATAGTCAGGTTAGCAACAAAGGAAAGCAAGAGGCAGAGACAGATGAAGGCAAAGCAGTGTTACTGAGAGATTTCTTTTGCTCTGTCTTCACAACACAAGACAGTGGGAATGGTCCTACACTAAGTAGGTCAGTACATATCATCACAGGAGCAAACACAAGACACTACACAAGGGAGCGAGAGTCCTAGACAAGCTGAATAGGCTCAAGGTAGATAAAGCAATGCGGCCAGATGGCATCCACCCTAGGGTAATGAAGGAGCTTCATGAAGAACTCACCACACCACTGGCTGAACTTTTTAGCAAGTTACTGGAAAGCAGAATAATACCTCAGGACTGGATAAGGGCAACAGTAGTACCTTTACACAAGAGCAGAAGCAGGGAGGATGCAGGAAACTCCCAACCGGTCGGTTTGACCTCAGTGGTAGGAAAAATTATGAAGTCATTGCTAAAGAGGCGGACAGTGATGTACCTGGAGGATAGCAGAAAGATTGACCCCAGGCAACATGGCTTCAAAGCAGGACACTCCTGTCAAACCAATATAATCGACTTTTTCGACTAGGTCACCAGGGAGGTCAACCAGGGAGGAGCAGTGGACATTGTGTACCTGGACATCAGCAAAGCCTTTGACACCGTCCCCCACAGAAGGCTAGCTAAAAAATTAGAGCATACTGGAGTCGGTCATAAGACAATGAACTGGATCACCAACTGGCTGCAAGATAGGACGCAGAGAGTGCTTGTCAATGGATCATTATTAAGGAAAGGCAAAGTGACCAGTGGCATTCCACAGGGGTCTGTGCTGTGACCTATCCTCTTTAACAAGGTGCAGTCTAAATAGGGAGGTGGGCAGAAACATGGCAGACAAGATGGATCATGCAGTCCCCATCTGCTGACATGATTCCTATGTTCCCTATGTAATCGATTTAACAGATTTATTGGGACTGCGTTGAACTGCATTGATATCTGTTAATTTTGCTCTTTGTATACTACATAGTTATAAATTCAAACATATAGCTTACCTCCAAAATGATATGGCCTTTGTCTGGGAGGCTGCAATCAAAAACTGCACCCTCATGTCTCCAGTGATGTGCATCACATCCCCCTCACTTACTCAGTAGGTGCAAACACAACCACATAAGACTGACACCATTCCTATATAGAAATGCTGGGGCCCAGCCATCATCATGATGCTGTCATTTATTTATTTAGCTTTTGTTTACCGAGTATGTACACTAGACAAGTAGTATGCCTATTTTCAGGAACGACCCGGGAGAGCACAAAACATACAGTATACATACATGGCAACATTGGAGAAACAGCATGATACAGTAAAAAACAGCTACAACAACGCTTGTATAAGGGCAGAGATACTGCCACACATAGTACAAATTGTTACAGGACATAGATAGACATTAGAATCACTGAATACATATTTCATAGACCATCATGGACTCAGAGTGGACAATAGTGGACTGCAGAGTATTACATTACAGAGACTAGAGCAGTCACATCTTGTCGTTTGTTTTAGGTGGGACCACAGGAAGGGCGAAAGGTCCCATGGGAAGGGGCAGAGCGAACAGAGTCAGGAATGGAGTTCCAGAGCCTAGGCACAAAAGCGGCAAAGTCACGATCCCCCATAAGGGTCCGAGTAGGGGGAACTTTAAGCAACTCGGTGGTCTGTGACCTGAGCTGGTAGAGGATGGCGTCCAGTTTTGGGAGGAGATGCGCCAGTCCCGACGGGATGCCCATGGCAAGCACTTTCCTGGTGAAGTTTCCCACCAAGGATCAGGAATTCCGAGGGGAGCCAGTTGAGTTTGTCATAGAGCTCACATCAGTGGGTGAGTTTGGGAGCAGCAAGTGCAAACCGACAGATATCATTATATGCCGTGTTCCACGATTAAGATGGATTTGGGGTGACCTGGCAAATGGGTGGTATCCATAGCTAAGGGAGGAGAAGTACTCCCTGCAAGTGCCAACCTCGCTCCTGGAGTCAGGTTGTATTTGGCCCTGTAGGCAAGGCCAAGCTTACACCTGGTGGCTCTGCAGATGTTTTGATATGGCTTCCCATGTCAAGTTGTGGGTCAAGGGTGACCCCAAGATATTTAATTGAGCTCGCTGTTGGCAACAGGGCCTCCATCACTAAGCTATTTTGAGCATAGCTGATGGGTCTTTTAACTGGCCGTAGAACCAAAGAGCATGGCCTGAGTTTTGTTAGGATTCAATACCAGTCTATGGTTGGTAATCCAGGCCGAGACTCTGCTGAAGTCTTCAGATAGGCACTGGTTAAGGTCAGCAGCATTACGAGCATGGGCCACTAGCACAAGGTCATCTGCATAAAGCGTGACTTGGCAATGAGAGGTCATCCGTGGGAGGTGATTAATAAAAAGTGAGAATAGGAGAGGTCCTGGGGAACTCCCATGGTCACAGCCCTAGGCTCCGAGAGGACCTTGTTAAAGCAGGTGCGCTGCTTTCTACCCATTAGGTAGCCCATCATCCAACTCATGGCATGCGGAGAGAACCCGAGAGCCCTGAGCTGCTCCCCCAGTAGGTCATGGTTGACAAGGTCAAAAGCTTTTGACAAGTCAATAAATATAGCACCTGACAGTTTGCCCTGATCCATGGCGGATCTAATACTAGAGGTTACAGTAATCAGGGCAGTAGTGGTACTATGACCTTTCCGGAAACCATGTTGCAGCAGTCCATCTCCTGTATCAGGGTAGTATTGCAGACACTCACTAGGAAGCATCGGTTGCTGACTTGGCTTCTCCTCACCAGGTGTTGTCAACCCAGCAATATGCTCCTGTATGCTGATGATTTGATAATTTACCATTGTTCCAAGTCCCTGACCAACATCTATCTAACACAGAATAGCACTTTTCTCTCGGTCTAAAATTGGTTCTGGAGCAACAGATTACTGTTCAATAGCAAAAAGACCAAATGATGGAAACACAGACAATGACAGCAAAAAAGGTCGAATGGTTCATCTAGTCTGCCTGTAGTTCCCTATTTGCCCAGGGGACTGTTGTCCATTCGGGGTTTTATCTCTCCATGTCCACCCCCTGCTCCCCTCCCTACTGTTACCGACTTGAGTATTCACCAAAGAAGAAATTTCTTCATGCTTTCCATAATTTCCTTTTCTGTTATCTCCAAGATTGTCAATGGGTAATCATAATAACTGGGTATAGTGCACTTCTACCAGGGGAAATGGCAGAGCCCAAGCTTTAGAATGTTGGGCTCATGAGAATTGCAAGCAGCCACAACTCCCCAGTCACTACTGACCTTGCAGTGCCATAGTAGCTACACATTTGCCTATGTTATCACCAATTACTTGTATGCAACATTCCTTAACACTGTAAATAAAGCTGTTTTACCTTCACAGCAGACATCCGAGGAAGAGATGCTCCTCAATGTACACAAGGCTTGGATGATTTGGTCCTCTTTGCAGGAAAATGATCAGGCAACAAGGAAGGCTCCATACCAGTCGCTCATCTGGAAAGCTGAAACTGACCAGCACAATAATGCATAGATTTCAGGCAACAATTGAATGCAGTGAGACTACCTGCAACAAGGAAAACACCTTAAGAGTTAACACTAAACCTGTTAACCTGTGATCACAAACTGATTTAAAAATTATTTTTTTAAAATTTTATTATGAGTACAGTGCAGCAAAATGAAAGACGGATGTCCAAAAACATATTAGGGGATTTAATCAAACAGGACATACCTCCTGGCATAATGGATAACATTCTCCCGAAGAAGCCAGGCTCTTGGGTGGGCCCCATTGACAATGTTGGAGCTAACAGAAAAGGAAATTATGATAAGTATGAAGAAATTTCTTCTTTCTGTAGCACTCCACACTGTCAATGGGTAAGCATAACAACTGGGTTCTAAGAAGCAGTACCAAGAGAAACCAGGAGGGGGGAGAATATTATCCCATATGCCAGAGACAAGCACTGAGAAATTACTTGAGAACTGCTGCCTGCAGCACTCTGCGACCAAAAGCTGCATCAGCAGAACTCTGAACATCCAATTTGGAATGTTTGTGAACGTGTGGATGGAAGACCATGTAGTTGTCTTGCATAACCCTAAAGACAGATGCTTCACCTCTCTCTGCCCAGGACATCACTGTAGCCCTGGCAGAGTGAACCTTGATGAGAGCCGGAGGCCTCTTCTTTTCCGTGACATTGTCCTTAGCGATGCAGGCCCACATCTTTCTAACTAGAGTGGCCTTAGAGGCCTGATGACCCTGCTTCTCTGTTCCAAGAGGACAAACAGACTATCTGACTTTCCGAATGCAGCCATCCGTTTAAGATGGATCCCAATAGCGTGTCGTAAATCCAACTTGTGCAATTCCCTCTCTTTGGAGTGAGAAGGTTGCAGACAGAAGGATGAAAAGCCTATTTTCTGGTACACATGGAAGTTCATGAGCACTTTAGGAATGAAAAACGGAACCGTTCTGAGTACCACCTATCCTTAAGCATAATAAGGTATAGCTCCTTGTTGAATAAGGCCTGTAAGACAACACATCTAGTGATATGTATGATAGCAGTTAGAAAAACTTCTTGCAGAGAGCATTCAGAACTGAATTCAGATCCCACGGAGGAGCCGGAAATTGGAATACCAGAGGACTCCTACTGAACACATGCAAAAATGAATAATCTCTCTATTAGTTCCTAAGGGAAAAAAACATGGTGCTCCAAGAGCGGAAACCTGACCTCTCAGCATACTTTGTGCCAACCTCTTGTTCACGCTTTCCTGTAGAAATCCACAATCTGTGGAACAGAGGCAGTTGAAAGCTTAAAATCCTTCCCTCTGGTCCAAGGGTAGGAAGGTGAGACTGGGGGTAATGCACAGACCTTCCTCCCAAAGTGTAGAGATGGACGGAGAACTGGGGAAGCAAATAATGAAGCTTAGCCATAAAGGCAACAAGGCTGTAATTGGGAACTGAACACCCCAGCTACATCAAGTGCTAAGGAGCAGGTCCTCCTGGAGGCCTTCCAGGATGGTTTCCTCATGCAAAAAGTAACAGAGCCAACCAGGGAGGAGATCATTCTGTAACTGGTACTGACAGACGGAGAACTAGTCCAAGACATTAAGGTGGAGGACTCCCTAGTAGGAAGTGACTGCCGCACAGTGTGGTTCGTCCTAATTCTGGGGAGGGAGGTAGTCAGCACAAAGACAAGAGTTGCAGATTTTAAAAGGGTAGACTTTAGCAGGATGAGAACCATTTTGGAGGGGCACCTAGAAAGCATCAGACAGGACATGGATGCTGAGCAAAAATAGAACATCATAAAGAGGAGGTCTGACAGAGGCCACTAGCTCATGCACAAAGTGCCAAAGCAAAAAGGCTAGTACCAAAAAACTGAGCTGGTTGACAAGAGAGGTAGTGGAGAGGATGAGGGAGAAGACAGCAGCCTTCAGAAAGTATAAGAGATCTAAGGATGAGGACAGGGAGGAATATGTGAAGAAATCCAGAGAGGTGAGCAGAGTAGTGAGGGCAGCCAAGGCTTCTAAGGGACTAAAGCTGGCACAGGAGAGCAGGAAAGAAGAAAAGGATTTCTGAAAGTATATAAGAGAGAGGAGGAAGGGTAATGATCAGATAGTAAGGATTATGAAGGATGGGAGGGGTGGGCTGATCAGGGGGCAGAGCAGGTGGGATACTAAATGAGTACTTCTGCTCAGTGTTTACCAGGCGAAGCCTATGTCTCGGGGAAGGGGGGAGGTAAAGGATGTGGAGATTCCAGTCGACAGGGTGTTGGAGAGCCATAGGTCCGTAAGGGTGGATAAGGTGCCAGGACCGCACGGAGTGCATCCTAGGGTACTGAAGGAGTTGGCAGAGGTCTTGGTGGGACCACTAGCGGATTTGTTCAACACTTTCCTGAGTACTGGAAGCATGCCCAGGGATTGGAGGATGCCACATGTGGTGCCCCTCCCATAGAGTGGGCCCAGGGATGAACCAGGGAACTAGAGACCAGTGAGTCTTACAGCTGGGAAAGCTGATGGAGACTATCCCTAAGGAAAGGCTGGTGAGCTTCCTGGAGGAGAATAGTTTACAGGATGATAGTCAACATGGGTTTATATCTGGTAGATCATGTCAGACCAACCTTGTTGACTTTTTTGACTAGGTGACAAGGTCACTGGATAGGGGCCATGCAGTGGATGTCCTTTAACTGGACTTTAGCAAGGCTTCTGACTCTGTGCCTCACAGGAGGCTGACCAGCAAGTTGAATAGCCTGGGAGCTGGGAGTAAACTAATCAGGTTGATTAAGAGCTGGTTGCAGGGCAGGCAGCAGAGGGTGGTAGTTGGAGAAGAGCTATCGGCACCCAGGGCTGTAACTAGCAGGGTACCGCAGGGTCTGGTGCTGGGTCCGGTACTATTTAACATCTTCATTGCCGATATATTGAACAGGATAAGGAGCAAGATCAACCTCTTTGCAAATGACACTAAGATCTGTGCAGAGGTGGATAGCGGGGAAGGGTGTAAAGTACTACAAGAGGAGTTGGCGAGACTTGAGAGCTGGTCAGTCACATGGCAGCTGAGGTTCAATGCTAAAAAATGCAAAGTATTGCATTTGGGGGCAGAAAACCCAGAGAACAGCTACTTGTAGGGGGGAGTGCAGTTATCCACTTCGACTGAGGAGAAAGACCTGGGGGTTCCGGTGACAGGGGACATGAAACACTCGGTGCAGTGCAGGAAGGCAGCAGCAAAGGCAAACAAAATGCTGGGATGCCTCACCAGAGGAATCAACTCTAGTAGGGTGGAAGTCATTTTTGGCCCTGTACTGGTCCCCTAAAGAGACCACACTTGGAATACTGCATGCAGTTTTGGCACCACTATTTAAAAAGGGATATCAAACTGTTGGCGGGGGTCCAGCGTAGGGCAATGAAGATGATCCTGGGGATGGGGGACAAAACATATGAGGAGAGACTGCGGGGGCTCAACATGTACACCCTGAAGGATAGAAGGGAGAGAGGGGCTATGATTGAGATGTTCAAGTATGTCAAAGGCATAAACAGAGTTAATTCAGAGAGTTTGTTTAAGTTAAAAGGGGGAAGGAAAACCAGGGGACACTTTCTGATATTGGAGGAGGAAGGTTCAAGAGGGCGATGAGAAGGCACTTTTTCATGGAAAGGGTGGTGGCAGGTTGAAATGCACTGCCAGAGGAAGTAATATCACTGCAGACAGTGGGCAGCTTCAAGAGGGGATGGGATAGGGCCAAAGGAGGGTCAAAAGTGTGAAGAAGTGTGGGGGAGAAGTTGGAGGATGGGGCACTAAAACAGAAGGAGGGTATAGGGAGGGAGGGAGGGACAGCTGCAGTTTAATTTAAACTGCCTGCTGCATACTCGCACAGACTAGATAGTCCAAAAGGCCTGTATCTACTGGAAATTTCGTATGTTCATATGTACTGTATGTAAGATAAAAGAGGTGGCTCATATCCGAGCATAGACTGCGGACGTAGAGATTTTCTGGCAGCCATCAAATTGTCAACTAGTTTCTTGGAGAAACCTAATCTTTTAGGGGGACTTCCTCCTCTCAGAAACCAGGCCACGAGCTGCATCATGCCTGGATTTGGGTGGAAAATGAGACCCTGACAGCAGGTCTCTTCGAACCAGAAAGCGGAAGGATGCTTTGCTGAACTAGATTCTATAAGTCCATGAACCAGAGTCTTCTCGGACACTCTGCATCTCTTAAGAGGAAGCTTCCTCTGGAGTGCCTTTTATATTAGTTATTGATTTTTTTTTTTAATTTGGAAAAAGAGGCAGTGGAGGAAAAGCATATATTCTGCTGAAGGTCCATTCTTGAGGCAGAGTGACCACTGCCTCCCTTTGTGGACACCGAAAATGACAGAGGAACCTTTCTAGATCTGAACATTGTGGCTGGGTGTGAACAGATCGATTTGAGGTCGACTGAACCAGTTGCACAGAAGTTTAAACACCTCTGTGTTCAACCTCCACTCCCCGGGGTGAATATGTTCATGACTTAGCTAGTCTGTCTGAAGGTTCAACTCCCCTGCCAGGTGTACTGCCAACACAGAGAATTTTGTTTCTGTTTACATGAGGCCAGTGGCCTCTTGTGCCACCTTGATGTTTATGTACACCACTGTGACGGCATTGTCTGACCTCACTTTTACTGCCTTGCTTGCAGCATGACTTGAAACCAAAGGGGAGCTAGGCAGACTGCCTCCATCTCCGGAACATTTATGTGGAGGTGCTGTTCCTAAACTGACCAAGTTCACTGAGTGGGTAGTTGGTTCAGGACTATCCCCCACCCTTGCAGACTGACAACTGTTGTGAGAATTAACTGGAGAAGTTCCAATGGAACCCTTGCTCAGATCCTGCACATCCACTCACCAACTCAGGGAGTGACGAAACTGAGGAGTGAGGAGATCCTGGCTTGATAATCCTCCGATGAGGGAACCCAGGCCATCAGTAAACCCATTTGAAGAGGCTGCATATGGAAGTGAACCCACAGGACTGGATCTGTTGCTGCCTACCATGAGACCAAGAATCCGCAGCAGACCAAGGGCAGATGCCAAAGACTACGTCCTGAGCCACTGGACTTCTGTTAATAAGGTCTTTTTCCGGGAAGACAAGAGAAAAACCTTCCTTGGTTTCATGTTGAAGATTGCTCCCAGGTATTCCAAGGTCTGAGGTGGCTCCCGAGAACTCTTCTCCCAGTTTACCACCCAGCTGTGTGACTCTAGCATCTCCAGAGTCCTGAGTACTGACCTGTTGCCAGGGACAATGTCAGTGCATGAATAAGCAGGTCGTTCAATAAGGATAGACATGAAGCCCTTCCTGTCGATGCTAAGCCACCAGGACTATCAGCACCTTCGAGAAACTCGGGAGCTGATGCGTGGCCAAAGAGAAGTGCTATGTACTGGAAATGTTTTTTTTTTTAATTTTATTTATTTATTTGTTCTAGGATTACAAATACCTTTGAGCTGAGGCTCTTTTACAAAGGTTCCATGTCATTGGTACAATTGAGACAAACATAAGCAAAGATAACAGTTTATAAAATTAAAAAAAAACAAAAAAAACACATAGTCTTGTAGGGGAAAAGAGAACAATAAGGTGAAACTTTAGGGAGGGGACAGGGAAAGGAGGAGGGTGAAATCAGGGAGACTAAGTGGATGGGAGAAAGGGGAGGTAGGTGGGGGGGGAACTGAGAGAGGAGAGGTGGAAGGCGGGTAAGAATAGAGGTAGTGCAGCTGGGTGGCATTTGTCATGGGCCAGCAGGGGAGGTGAAGATGGGGGGGGGGGTGCTGGCAAAGTGCAGAAGTAGATGTGGATCCAAAAGGGCATCTTCAGCTATGGAACCAAAAGACATGTTTAGCCACAACAGTCACAGAGGTTGGAGGCAGTGAGTGTTAGGCGGAGCCGAGTCTTATAAGTGCTGAGAGATAGTGAGGATGAGATGTCGCTGGGAAGACCGTTGTACCAACTAGTGGCCCAGTAAGCAAAGGATCTTTGGCCTTGTGTTGTGCGGCAATGCAGGATTTGCAGAAGCTGAGGTTTCGATCCCCTGGTATGGCGGGTGTAGATTCTCGGTTGTATGAGGGCACAGACTCCGGGGGCAAGGCCCAGCAAGATTTTCTTAGCAGTAATACAAGTTTGGTGTTTTATTCAATTGGCAAGATTCAACCATCCTGTTTGAGAATAGAGGTCACAGGTGTGAGTTAGGTGTTGGGAGCCAGTGACAAGTCGACAGGCCTTGTTGAGGGCAGTGGATACATGTTTGAGTGCGCTGGTTGTAGCAGAGCAGTAAATGACAATGCCATAATCAATGATGGATATGATGGAGCTCTGGACAGCGACAGCGAGGGCTTTGGGTGTCAGGTGTTTCCCATGATGGAATAGCAGGCCTAGCTGGGAGTTAGCGGCTTTGGCAACATGGTCGATGTGGATAGTGTAGGAGAGGTGAGGGTCAAGGGTGATCACGAGGTATTTAATGTTTTTGACCTGTTCCAGTGGCGGCACCTTGTCTGGTGATAACGGAGAGTTGGAAGTGCTTATGTTTATTATGGGAGCTGCTGAAGATCATGGCCTTGGTTTTTTTTTTGATTAAGGATCAGTTTGTGCTTTGTGAAACAATTCTCAACCAAGGAGAAGCCGAGTTGGAGATTTTCTTGCAATTTCTTCAGGTCCTGGTGTGTGGCAAGGATTACTGCATCATCGGCATACAGGGTGATATGTTCAGTGCAGGAGTCCGCTAGGGTGTTAAGGAACAGCCTGAAGAGTAGGGGGCCCAGTATTGAACCCTGGGGGACTCCAGAAAGGACAGGTTTGGAATCAGAGTGCACATCCCCGATTTTTACACACTGGGAGCGGCTTTCAAGATAGCTTTTGAACCAAGAGATTGAATCATTGGAGAGACCAGCATTTTTTAGTTGGCTTAGCAGGAGGGAGTGGACAGTATCGAAGGCTTTGGTCAGGTTGATGAAAATAGCACCAGTTAGTTGTCCATTGTCGAGGGAGCTGTGAATGGAGCCAGTGAATTCGAGTAAGGCAGAGGATGTACTATGACCTTTTCTAAAGCCATGTTGCTGTTTACAGAGAATATTATAATTGTCCAGATGCTTGGCAAGTTGGTCCGCTACTATACGTTCCAGTGCCTTCAATAGGAGAGGCAGAATGGAGATAGGGCAGAAGTTCACATGGTCAGTCTTATCACCACTTTTGTGAATCGGGGTAACAGTGTCCATTTTCCATTTGTCCGGGAATTGGCTAAGGAAAAGAGAGAGAGAGAGATTAAAGATCTTGGTGAGGGGCCCAAGTACCTCGTCAAGCATTAGGGCCAGTAGCTTGAGGTCAAGTGTGTCATTGCTCATTCTAGATTTTCTGATGGCTTTGGCAACGTAGTTTTGGACTTGATGTTTCTTTAGTGCTTTAAAGTAGAAAGGTGGGTGACAGGCATGGGTGGAGGAGTTGGGGGTGGGAGTTGACGCATCTTGGAAGAAGTCAGAGGGGAGAACACTGCTAAGGTCAGTGAAAGCGACTTTAAAAGTGTTCGCAGTAGTTTTAGGGTCAAGTGTAGTGTGCCAATTTATGTTGAGTATGTTCGGCGAAGATTTTGACTGCTTTCCAGTGACATCTTTAATGTTTTTCCCCGAAATCCCTCCCATTTCCCCAGGAGTTGGTGTGGGCATTTTTATAGTAGTCAGATTTCTGTTGTCGAGTGGATTTGGTGCAGTTGTTCCGTGCTCATTTATAATTTTGGATGTGGAGTTGCTTACCGGAGTTTCTAGCCAGTTCCCAGAGGTGGTCCCTGGATTTAAGTTTTTTTACGAGGTCTCCTGACAGCCAAGGGTTACTGAGCGATTTAGCTTTACACTTTTTGAGGGGGCCAAATTTATTACAGGCTTCATTGAAAGTGTGAATAAATTGCTCCAGTGCAGTATCAGTATCTGTTGCCTTGAAGATGGGGGACCAGTCCTGCAGACGGAGGTGCAATTTGAGGTGGGGTAACTGAACACGGGGTAGGACTCTGCTGGTGATGATTTTTGGAGGGGGCTTATAGAATTTGTTTGACCAGGTACAGCTGATGGGAGAGTGGTCACTGAGTGAGTAAGGGAGGACTGAGGTTTTTGTGATCCAAAAGGGGTTGTTGGTTAGGATCCAGTCGAGTAGGGTGCAGGTCCCAGTTCTGTAGTTCTTTCTGGTTGCATAGTCAACCATTTGAGTCAAGTTAGCTGATATAATGGAGTCCTTAAATGACCCACCTTCAGCTGAGAGCCAATTAATGTTAAAGTCACCAAGAAGGATGATTTCAGAATCCGATGGGTGGGATTTGACAAAGTCAAGGACAGTGGTTAGACCAGGTCCCTGTTCCTGAGGAGGTATGTAAACAGTGACAACAGTGAGGGCCTTCTTGTGGGCACCTAATAGGAGTCTGATGGGAAGAATCTGAGCAGGAGTTTCTGGAAGATTGGAATCAATGGGGTGTCCTTGGAAAGTGTCTCTCACATATAAGGCACACCCTCAACCTCTTTTGGACTTACGATCAACCTGGAAGACATTGTAGCCAGGAAGGGTGATTGCCTGGTCATGAATCTTTGGGGTGAGCCAAGTTTCAACTACTGACAGAATATCTGGGTTGTATTGGGTGGTAAAGGCTTGCAGTGCATCAAGCTTAGGAAGTAAACTGCAGATGTTCAGGCACATGATTGAGAGAGTGCCTGTTGGTTTGTTTTGGTTGGAGGTGTTTGGTCCGAGGTTAGGGTGAACAGTCCCTGATAGCAACAGGAGGAGGAGCACAAATTTCAGGGCGCATACATAGAGCTCAGTCAGAGAGAGGTTGCGTTTCTTTTTTGAACAGTAGCATGCCAGGTGGAAATGTCAAAAATGCAACATTGGAATAGTTGTATACGATGTGGCTAGATGTGCCCAAGGCTCACACATGAGCAGGGACAGATCAATATCAGTGGTGTGCCTCCAGGGGGAGGATCTGCTCCATTGCCAAATGATGTCAAATAATCAAATCCACAGGAAAAGGACCAGTAAACTGTTTGATCTACAGTAACAAGACAAAGAATGTGTTAAATTCCTGGAACACTGGTCTGGGGCATATGCAGGAAGTTAAAAACCTTAGTCAGTGTCTTCCCTTTGTTTAAATAGTTGTAAATGGTTCTCAAAGACATGCAGATCCCTTTAGCAACAAGGTAGACGGAAATGTGGATTCAATTTGCACTCCCCAGGTTAGAGCTTGTAGAATTTCTCAGCTGTACTTACTTTGATTGTGATGGCTTCCAAAAAAGTTGATTTATAATGAGAATCCCAATATCTGCTGGTGATGTTTTCCAGTTTCTTAGTCCAGGAAACTTTCATAGATCTCATATCCAAGAATGGTCTAGTTCCTCCAAGCCGAAACACATGAAAATCCACAAAGCTAAACTACTGACCGAGACAAACACAAACACCCAGCCACACAGCCCAAGTAGGCCCAGTATTGACAAAAGTACAGTTACGTAAGAACTTTCCGTAACAGTAGATCTTCGAGAGGAGTGCTTACAGCAGGCTATACCATAAGGACTGAAGCCAGCAGGCGCCAGGACCCCACGGAAAACTTGTAGCTAGCAGTCTAAAACTGGGGACCAGTAAACTGTCTGATCTACAGTAACAAGACAAAGGATGTGTTAAATTCCTGGAACACTGGCCTGGGGCATATGTAGGAAGTTAAAACCCTTAGTCAGTGTCTTCCCTTTGTTTAAATAATTGTGAATGGTTCTCAAAGACATGCAGATCCCTTTAGCAACAAGGTAGACGGAAATGTGGATTCAATTTGCACTCCCCAGGTCAGAGCTTGTAGAATTTCTTAGCTGTACTTACTTTGATTGTAATGGCTTCCAAAAAAGTTGATTTATAATGAGAATCACAATATCTGCTGGTGATGTTTTCCAGTTTCTTAGCCCAGGAAACTTTCATAGATCTCATATCCAAGAATGGTCTAGTTCCTCCAAGCCGAAACACATGAAAATCCACAAAACTAAACTACTGACCGAGACAAGCACAAACACCCAGCCACACAGCCCAAGTAGGCCCAGTACTGACAAAAGTACAGTTACGTAAGAACTTTCCGTAACAGTAGATCTTCGAGAGGAGCGCTTACAGCAGGCTATACCATAAGGACTGAAGCCAGCAGGTGCCAGGACCCCACGGAAAACTTGTAGCTAGCAGTCTAAAGCTGGAGCTCATCCCCAACATTGCCCAGTGGTATAAAAGTGGCGGTCCCTTGGCCCTACCCCTGTTCTCCTACCGAGGACACCAGCACAGCTAAAAATCGGAGAACCGAGGAGGTTCCTCAAATTGAGGAAAATAAGGTAGCTGGGAATGGAGAAGCAGATACCAGGGGGAAGGAGGGAGGAAAAGCAGAGCCTGCAGCAATCTACTGTTATAGTAAGTTCTTACATACCTGTACTATCTTACTTTGAGTGGGAGGTCTTGCAGCAGGCAACACCATAAGGACTGAGTCCCAAGCAGTACCAGGACAAATCCTTGACAGTTGGGTAGAGGAAAACAGGTAACTAGAATCCTTAAGAGAGCAGGCCATGGAGGACAGCAAAGCCGAAGCCTGTCCTATGCCTGGAAGCAATGTGCAGACTACAGTGCTTGATGAAAGTGTGGACTGAACTCCAGGTGGCAGTCGCACAGATATCTGCTGCTGATACGTTGTGTAAGGAAGCAAAACAGGCAAAGACACCCCTGGTGGAATGGCCTTTAACCAATCCTGGTAAAGGCTTGTACTTCTGATAACAGTAAACAATGCAATTAACCAACCACTTAGAGTCTGCTTGGAGACAGGTGTCCCTTGAGACTTCGGGGCAAATGAAACAAACAATTGATCAGATTTCCTGACATCCCAGATGTGGGTCAGAAAATAACGAAGAACCCAGTGGACGTACAGAGTATGAAGCAGAGCCTCCCCTTGATTAGAATGCTCTGGATAATAGACTGGAAGATGGATGTCCTTGTTCAGGGTAAATTCGGACACCACTTTTGGCAAAAACTTAGAACTGGTCTGCAAGGACGCCCTGTCCTTGTGGAAAATTAAATAAAGCTCTTTACACATCAGAGCTCGAAGCTTGGAAATCCTCTGAGAAGAAATAATGGCAACTATGGAGTAGACACACCAGAGGGTGTAGACAGAATGAGAAGGGACCTGCAGAAACTTGAAGAATGGTCAGGGGTTTGGCAGTTGAAATTCAATGCAAGGAAGTGCAAGATAATGCATATGGGGCACAAAAACCCTGGCACAATATATCAGTTGGGGGGTGAGGATATAGCATGCACCAAGCAGGAAAGGGATCTTGGAGTTATCATCTCTGATGACCTCAAGGCAGGGAAACAGTGTGACAAGGCAGCAGGTAAAGCAAATAGGATGCTGGGATGCATAGGCAGGGGCATCACCAGCAGGAAAAGGAGGTCATAATTCCACTATACAAGACACTAGTGAGGCCGCACCTGGAGTACACTGTGCAGTTCTGGAGACCTTACCTACGTGAGGACATAGACAGGGTAGAGAAGGTTCAGAGGAGGCAACAAAGATGGTGCATGGATTGCATCACAAGTCCTATGAGGACAGGTTGAAGGCACTGAACATGTACTCCCTGGAGGAGAGGAGGGAGAGGGATATGATAGAGACATACAAGTATCTTACAGGGAGGAACAGGGTGCAGGAATGCACTATTTTTAGCGAAAAGATGTTCCAAGACTAGAGGGCATGGGATGAAGTTGGAGGGAGGATGATTCAGAGGAAGCGTGAGGAAGAATTTCTTCACAGAGCGAGTGGTGGACAAGTGGAACACCCTGCCAGAGGAAGTGGTGGGGGCTGAAACAATCACGGGATTTAAGAATGCATGTGATAGAAATAAAGGAATTCTGGAGGTCAGGGGTAAGGGGCAACAGACTTCCTGGAAAACATAAACTGAACTTACAAACTTAAATGTGCAGACTGGGTGGGCCATAGGCCCTTATCTGCCGACACTGTCTATGTATCTATGTATGTATCTATGTAACTAAAAACAACACTTTCCATAACAGAAAGCATAGCTCGCAGCTCGCAGCTGGTTCGAAGGGTGGCAAAGTAAGTTTTTCCAAAATAAGCAAAAGGTCCCATGGAGGGACAGGGTCCTGAATGGGAGATTTCAAGTGTAAAATACCCCACAGGAAGGTGCAGGGCAAATCCAGTTGAGCGAGAGCTTTACTCTGTACTGGGGCATGATAAGTAGAAACAGCGGACAAATGCACCGTGATAGAGGAGTGTCTCAGCCCGAGTCCGACAGAGATGGCAGGTACTCAAGAATGGAGTTTACTGGACAGGTAAAGGGATCAAGGTGGTGAGCGGAGGCCCAGATGCAAAACTGCTTCCACTTCATATCATAGGTGGCACTAGTGGATGGTTTCCTGGCAGCTACTAGGACATCCGCCACTCTGTGGGAAACCCCGAACTGGGTCGCGGCTAAGTCTGCAGGAGCCATGCATGCAGGTGCAGTGACTTGAGGTCTGGATGTACTAGAGTCCCTCTCTCCTGAGAGAGCAAGTGCAAGCTCAGGGGCAGAGGAAGCAGAGGTTCCACTGCCAGCTGTTGGAGCAGGGGGAACCAGATCTGTTGAGGCCAGTAGGGAGCAATCAAGATCATGTCCACTCCCTCTGACTGCAACTTGAGAAGAACTTTCTGAAGTAGCAGAAAGGGAGGGAAAGTGTATAGGAATCTCCTTGTCCAGCAAAGGGACAAAGCATCTCACCAGAAAAAAGCAGGCCCTGGATCTAGTGAGCAGAAACTGGGCAGTTTGTCGTTGAGCAGGGACACGAAGAGGTTCAATTCGGGATGACCCCATCATTTGAAAAGATCTTCCACCACTGATTGCAGAAGCTCCCACTCATGAGCCTTGGGCCAAGACCGGCTTAAGCTGTCGGTCAAGGTGTTTTGGACACCTGGAACATGCACGGCAGAAAGTTCCAGTTGGTGCTCGATGGCCAAGTACCATATGCTCATGGCTTCCCTGCAAAGGGGATAAGTGTGAGTAACCCCTGCTTGTTTATGTGAAAAACCACCAACATGTTGTCTGTCTGGATGAGAAGGTGGCCTGGGACTAGATCCATCTGAAAAGCCTGTAAAGCATAGAGAATCACGCTCATCTCCAACACATTGATGTGGAGAGTTTTCTCCAGAGCAGACCACGTTCCCTGAGTCTGATGGCCTGCAAGGTGGGCTCCCCAGCCCTGGCCGGAAGCATCCATTGTCAGAAATTGGAGAGGAGGTGCTCTTCAGAAGGGTATCCCCCTGGAAAGGTTGGGAGGATCTAGCAACCACTGGAGAGTCTGTCATACTGGCTCTGAGACTCTCACAGACGGCTCCAAGTCATCTATGCGCTGATCCCACTGGACTTGTAGGGTCCATTGGGTCACTTATGTGCAGCCGAGCCAACGGAATGGTGGCAATGGCTGCCACCATGTGTCCTAAGAGTCTGAGGATGACACTGGCTGGAACCAGGTGAGATGAGGACACTATCCAAGTGTGAGCATTAAGGCATTCTGTTCCATCTGGAGGCAGATAGACTTTGCCTTGGACAGTGTCTGGGACTGCCTCGATGAACTGGAGCTGTTGGCTCTGCCAAGAGGAGGATTTTGGGAGATTTAGGGTGATCCCTAGGTTGCGAAACAGAGAAAAGGTTTCTTCCATGGTGCTTAACAGCTGTTCCCTGGTGGAAGCTGTGAGTAGCCAATTGTCCAGGTAGGGAAAGACATAGTGACTTCTCCTCCATAAGGCCACTACCACTACCACGAGGCACTTTGTAAAGACCTGGGGAGCTGAGGACAGGCCGAATGGCAGAGCTCAGAACTGGTAATGGTTTTCTTGGAAAAGGAACCGCAAAAACCATCTGTAGGGCTGGAAGACCAGGATGTGAAGATATGCATCCTGCATGTCCAGAGAGCAAAGTCAATTCCCTTGATGGAGGAGGGGAATCATGCCTAGAAGGGTAATCATCCAGAATCATTTGTATTCCACATATTTGTTCAGATTACTGAGATCCAGAATGGGGCGTAGATCCCCTGTTTTCTTGGGAACTAAGAAAAAGGGGGAACAAAAGCCCTTCCCTCTTTGGGCCACTGGAACTGGTTCTATTGCCCACTTGTGGAGGAGCACCTGGATTTCCTCTAGGATGAGAGTGGCATGTGATGGGGAATAATGGGACGGGAGAGGAGGGATGTCCGGAGGCAGCTCTAGAAATTCTAGAGTATGTCCCTTCTCAATCAATTGCAGGACCCAATGATCTGACATTATCCTGCTCCATACCTCTAGATAGAGAGCAAAATGACCCCCCCACTGCCTCCCTCAGGGATTCTGCTGGGGGAGGGGGTCAGGCAGAGGCATTTGGGTTAGGTAGAGTGGCCTGGGAGGTCTTGTGGCTCTAGGGGGCTGATCCTCCTGGGGTCTGAGAGGTGGCCTTTCGTTTAAAGCTGCCTCACAGCTGCTGCTGTCCTTGGGCTGTTGTCCAGAGGAGCAACGAAAGGATTGATGCCTGAATTGCTTCCGAGTAGACCGGTACATGGTGTGAACTGACCAGATATTCTTGCCAGAATATTGAAGGCGAGTGATGATTTTCTCTGATTCCTTGCCAAATAGGACTGGGCCTTTGAATGGGGTATCCATACTGCCTGCCTGGATGTCTGGAGAGAAACCCGAGACCTGGAGCCAGGTGTGTCGGTGTATACAGACACCTGTAGTCACTGCCCTGGTGGCAGTGTCAGCAGAGTCATAGGAGGAACGCAGGATGTGTGTGCCAACGTTTGACCCAGACTTTAAAAGTTTGAGCAACCCTGCCTTTTGGGGAACATCCGGCAGGGCCTGAGCAAGCTCCATGCCCTGCTCCCAGAGGGTGTTCTGATATTGGACCATATGAGTTAAGAAATTCAGGGAGTGAATAGTGCAAGTGGCAGAGGCATAAACCTTTTTGCTGAGCTGGTCCAGTTGTTTCAATTCCCAGTTGGAAGGTTGGGTGCTGAGATGCCTAGGCCATTTAGACCTGCCATGGGTTAGCTGTGATGACCAAAGAATCCACCAAGGGTTGTTCCCCCAAAAAGGATTCATCCCTGGGAGCCCTTCAAAGACAGTCAGACTTTCTGGGCACTGTTGAGGAAGTAGAAGAGTGCTTCCAAGCTATTCTGGTGACACCCTGGAAGGTGTCGACCAAAGGTGGGACCACAAAGAGCTTAGGATCCTTCTGACGGAGATAGTTTTTTTGCAGTTAAATTATTATTTCCAGTTTACAAAAAAGGATCAACAGAAATAATTTCACAGGTGAAGGTTGTTGGTTACAGAAACAACCCAGCATGGTGTAGCTTAGCATACAATCAGGAGATGCTCACTTACCATTACAACAGCTGTTTAAAGGAGTTGAGTGTTAGGAGATTCAAGGCTTCTGTACTCCAATTTAGGGGGTATCAGGGGTCCGTGAGGGACTAGGATTAGGTCTAGACATCCTTCACCCTAAAATAAAACAGAACACAAAGTACCACTATTCTATATTTACAGTTTTTAACTATGTACATCAGGGATTAACAATGTATGCTGAGACATCTTATTCACATTCACCATCTACAGACAGATATTGTTTTGAATAACCAGGTGTCCATTAACATTTAACGTACACCTGTTTTGGGGTACTGTATCGCTGGAAGGGGATCCAGCACTCCTTATACCTTGCCATAGAGATGGTAGCCAGATGAGAAAGCCAGTCCATTATGGCTATCTGAACCATGGAGGCTAGAATCTCCAGGTCTTTGGGGATTTCTGTGGTCCTTCATATACATAAAATGAAGCACTTGGCTTGCATAGCTCACATTGCCAACCAGCGGTGATCTGAGCTGTGTAGCTGGGGGGCTTCTAACCTCATCCCCAACAGAAGCAGGGGTATTGACCTGGGGATGGGCTTGCCTATGACCTGTGTCCCTACCTCAAATATGTAGTCCCAGGTCTTCTGCAATAAGGAGCAGGTCCAGAGCATGTGTAGGAGGTTTCCAGGGTGGGAGTGACACCTCCAACAAAGGTCTGAGCTTAATACACCTGCTGCATGCAAGACCACTAGGGTATGGTACCATAGGTGCAGAATCTTATTCTGCATTAACCTGCTCCTTGCATCCTTGAAGTTCTTTTGGGCAGAAGTCCAACACTCCATCCACTGTCCTTCTGTGAATTTGGTGTGCAGGGCCATTTCCCATTTATGCTGGGACTTTTTGGATTGGCTGGGCATCATGTCTCTTAGGGCGGTGTATATAGTGCTGGCTATGCCTCTTGTCTTTGCCAGCCATAAGGCTATTGGAGCCTGGGTGGTTCCCTGGGGTCTATGTTTAAATATATTCCTGAATGGCACTGAGGATCTGTGGATACCTCCAAAATTATGTATTCAGGAGTTTCCAGTGGATTTGCAGACTGGAAAATGTATCTACCATCATAGTGGGCGGGGTCAGCAGATCCTCCACTCTGTGTATACCCTTGTCTTCCCATCCCTTCCAGTGAATTGGTTTCTTCTCTATTTGAAGATTGTCATTCCCCCATATTGGGGTTAGTTTACTCGGGGTTAGATAGTTCTCCAGCAGTCTCCAGAGTTAGGCCCAGCTCTGCAGGGCTGCTCCAATGGTAGGGTGACTGTCATCAAGGCACAGGTCAGGAAGCTTAGGAAAACCAGGAGTAGTTGTAGAATTCACCAAAAATATTTATTTGTACTAGCAGTAACATGAAAAAAATGTTCAGCATAACTATTTACAAAGGCAGAATAAAATAGTGAAGATCCATCAGAGTTTTCCTTCAATCTCTGTGAGTCCATCAAACATGCAATTGCAGCTCTGTCTTATAAGTCCTTCCAACCCCCATTTTTAACAAGCATCCTGTTTATTCCAAAGTGTTCTTATATATTTCAGGCAGGTGCTGCAAGAACACAATGTTCCTGAGCTGAGGCCCCTTTTTCACAGCTCTTCTGCAAAAGGCTTAAAATATGCACTCAGGTAACATCTTGAGTTTCCAATTGCTTTTTGCAATCATCTCAAACCACAATTACATACATTTCAAAAATTAACACTATATAATTTCTAAACAAAAGGGATCCCATTATCAGTTACATTTCCATACAATGATCTGCATATATTTTTTATCAGCAGATATACAAAGGAGGAAAAGACAAACAGCAAGGGAAGACTGAGAGACAGTGAGAGGCAAATAATTGTGAGACTGTTGGGGTGATCAAATCCTACGTTTCACATGAAAATTTGGTTGCGCAACCAGACAGAGAAGAGACAGAAAAGGAATAGAACAGAACAGATCCCTGCATTTAAACACTTTCTATAACAACTGGGACAGGGTCCTATTCTACCCTGTCGCATACACACCCCCTTAAGAGGGAACCTGTTTTATTCAACAGGTTTCCAAAATGTTCTATTAATTCTCTAATAATATTAGCTTCTAATTTGTCAGAAATTAAACACATAACGCATTATCCTTTTTTCTATAACAATACAGCAAACAGTAAAGTTCAAACCCATACATTTGTTTTTCAACCTTCAGAACCCTCAGTTCCTGATCCGTATTGTGACAGAAAATCAACATTGCTATTCTCTTTACCAGATGTATCACATTGAATTTAAATGGCTGTAGTTCCAGGTACCACCTTGTGATTCTGGAATTTTTATCTTTCATTTGGTTAAGCCAACAGAGAGGATTGTGATCTGTTATAAGTACAAAGTCAGTTCCTAGCAAATCAAACTTTAGGGGCTCCATGGCCCACTTTGCTGCTAAACATTCCTTTTCAATGGCGGAGTACCTTTTCTCTCTGTTGTGCAACTTCCTACTAGTATACAGAATAGGATGTTCTGTCCCATCTATATTTTGACTCAGTACTGTACCTAGGCCTACCTCTGATGCATCTGTTTGTAACAAAAATGGTTTCTCAAAGTCTGGGCTTCTTAAAACGGGCTGAATATAATGCAGCCTTAATAGCTTGAAAAGCTTCATCACACTCTGGGGTCCATTTCACATTATTTGGGTACTGTTTTTTCATGAGTTCAGTGAGGGAAGTAGCTAATTCAGCAAAGTTGGGAACAAATCTCCGATAATAACCAGCCAGCCTTAAAAATGACCCGACATGTTTCTTTGTTTTAGGGATAGGGTTGTTAGCTAAAGCTTCTATTTTAGAAATTTCTGGCTTAACTTCTTCATTTCCCAACACATAGCCCAAATATCTGGCTTCCTGCATGCCCAGTGCACATTTGGTAGGATTAATAGTCAGACCTGCATTTTTGATAGCTTGAATAACTGCTCGTAGGTGTTCCAGGTGTTTTTTCTAGTCTGGACTGTACACCACGACATCATCCAGGTATGCAGCACAATAACCAATGTGAGGTGATAAAATTACATCCATGTACCACTGGAATGTAGCTGGTGCACGCACCATGTAAATTAAATGGTATGGTGGTGAACTGATAGAATCCAACAGGAGTGGCAAATGCGGTTTTATCTCTGGATTCTTTAGCTAAATGTATTTGCCAGTAATCCTTGGTAAGATCAAGGGTACTGATATACTTTGCACTCCCCAGTCTGTCCACCAAATCATCTATTCTGGGCATAGGATAACTGTCAAATTCTGACACTTGATTGAGTTTCCTAAAATCAAGGTAGATTCTAACACCCCCTTCTTTTTTGTTTACATTTACCACTGGAGATGACCAAGCACTCCTTGACTCTTTTCTGATACCCAGTTATTTCATTTTTTGTATTTCCTTAACCACGTCAGCTCTTAACCGCTCTGGTAACTTGTATGTCTTTTGCCTAATAGGACGAGCATTTCTTGGCACTATCACATGCTCGGCCCCTTTTGCTCGGCCTGGTACTGTGGTAAAAGTATTGTTAAATGTCTTTAGCACTTTACAAATGTCTGCAGTTTGTTCTGAGGTTAAGGAAACATTCACCTTTACAGCATCAGCATTTACAGTTTGTTCCAGTCTATCATAAGCTACTGTACATCAATATCTTCTTTATCAGTTTCTGGAAAAACTAGCAAAGTAGCTTCTGGCATTTTTTAACCCATTTCTTGAGAAGGTTAGCATGGTATATCTTAGTAGGATTTTTCCTGTCCGGGGTCTCAATCTCATAGTTAACGGTGCCAGTACATCTAAGAACTTACAAGGCCCTTGCTACTTTATTAACAGTTTATTTTCTGTGGTGGGTAACAGTAGCAAAATCTTTTCACCTGGCTCAAAAACCTTTTCTTTTATCCCATGGTCATAATTTACCTTCTGCTGGTTTTAGGCCTCTTCCTGATTACTATGGGCAATTTCAACATATTTTGCTAGCTTCTTTCTTAGGGCACACGTATAAGAAGTTATAGATTGCTTCTGAGTGGGGTTATCTTCCCACATTTCTTTTATCACATCCAGTGGCCCTCTTGGCTGCCTACCATATAGCATTTCAAATGGTGAGAACCCTGTTGATGCCTGTGGCACTTCTCTGTAAGGAAAAAGTAGGTAAGGCAAGTATTGGTCCCACTCTTTCCCTTCCCCTTTTACAAACCTTTTTAACATGCATTTTAGGGTTTGGTTAAAATGCTCAACAAGACCATCTGTCTGAGGGTGATGGGAGGTTCTTATGACAGTGATACCTAGTAGTCTATACAGCTCCTTAAGTAATGCAGCACCAAAATTACTACCCTGATCAGTAATAATTTCTTTAGGTATGCCCACTCTGCTGAACATTTTTGCAAGCTCTGCTGTAACTTTTGAAGTTGTGACAGTACGCATTGGAACTGCTTCTGGGTATCAAGCAGCATAGTCGCATACTACCAGGATAAATCTATTACCCTTTTTACGTTTGTCTAAAGGATCAACCACATCCATTGCAATTCTCTCAAAAGGCAGATCTATCAAGGGTAGGGGCACCTTGTCTTTTCTAGTGATTGGAGCTACTTTCTGACACTCAGCACAGGAATTACAATAGGTAGCAACATCTTCATGAATTCCAGGCCAGTAAAATCTATGCAGCAATCTGGCAAGGGTGCAATCCCTCCCTGAGTGACCAGCCATAGGACTATCATGTGCTACCTGTAACATCTCTGTTCTATACTTCTGTGGTACAACCAGTTGTTCTGTCTGTTCCTGTGTCTGAGGTTTAACACAAACTCTGTACAGTAACCCATTACATTTTTTACATTGTTCCATCCTGTTTTAGTTTCATCCCCAGCTGCTTAAAATAACCCTGGAGAGAAACATCATTAGCTTGCTCTGAAAGAAAATCACAATCAGTTATCAGCTTAGTTTCAGCATGTTCATATGTTAATCCTTCATGTCCATCAGTCATTTGTTGCCACAGTTTCTTCAGGCATCATCTTTCTTTCTTTCCTGGATTTCTGGATCTTGGAGCTGTGCTCAAACAAGTCCAAATCAAAATCATTGAAAGGAAAAGTGTCCCCACCGTCTGAAATTTTCTTTGCCTGATCTCTTGTCACCACAGCTGCGGAAACATCAGGATTTACTCCTTCTTTGATTAACTCAGAAAATCCTGGAAAGTCATTTCCAATAATCACAGGTACAGGTAACTTAGGTACTACCCCCACATTCATTTGTTGCGACACATCCTTAATGGTCAGAGTCACTTGGGTGGTGGGATAGTATCGAGTGTCCCTGTGGATGCAGATGATACCAGTACCTAATCCTTTTGCACAGTGTTTTCCCAGCAGTTCAACATGCACGAGGGTCTGTCTGCTTCCCGAATCAATGAGTCCCTTTACAGTCTTATCCCTCACCTTCACATCTGTTAAGTCCTTGCGCCAATTTGCCAAGGACAAATCTGCTCCAGTGCCACTCTTCTTATGGCAATTTCTTGCAACATGACCTGGCTTATTACAGTTTTAGCAAATATGTGTCTTTGGGCACAGATCTGTTACCCCCACCAGGGTTCTTATCAGACTTGTAGTTTAAATAGGAAAAAAGAGTGTCATACCAGTGCTTGGCTGTTACCATACTGCTGCGGTGTCTGTCTGGCCATTTGGTAGTGCTCGGTCAAAGAAACAGCCTTTTCCCCACTTTCTGGTCAGTGTTCCTTTACCCAAAGCTGCACATCTGTAGGCAGGATGTTGATGAATTACTCCATTGCAAATGTGTCAATAATCTGTGGGACTGTTTTGCCCTCTGGTTGGAGCCATTTTATAAGGAGTTCTCTGAGTCGGGTGAAGTCTTCTCGAGGATTGCTGACTGAGTTGTATTTCAGAGATTGAAATCTCTGCCTGTAGGTCGCTCCTGAGATGTCATACCTTTTCAGGATTTTGCTTTTCACCAGGTCATAGTTTTCTGACTGTGCAGTGTCCATATTGCTGTAGGCAAGCTGGGCTTTCCCTGTCAGGTAGGGTACCAGTTTGATTGTCCATTACTGCTTTGGCCATTGGCAGGCTGTGGCATCTCTTTCAAAAGTTGTCAGGTATGCCTCGATATCATCCAAGGGATACAACTTTGTAAGTTTAATGGCTTTTAAGTTGTTTGTATTTTGTTGCTAGTCTGGATCTGTGGCAGATCCTCTGCCTTTGATAGCTTGCAAGGCATCCAGCCATCACAGCTCCTGTCACTGCATCTCTTCTTTTCTCTGTGCTTCTAAATGTTGAAGCTCTTTTTCTTTGCTTCTCAGGCTCTTCTTGTTGTATAGCCTACTATTTGAAAAAGTACATCAGGCTTTCAGGTTCTGTCACTGCCTGTTCTTTTTCCATAATTTGTGCTGGCTGTACAATCTCAGCTTGAACTTCTGTCTCTGCTAGTTTGGCTGCCATTCTCCTGGTAACCACTCCTGGACTTGCTGCTGCAGAATCCATACCTTTCTCTATGCTTCCCTGGTACTAGGTCCAGTACCCACGCATAAAACTCCTGGCTTAAAGTATGCACGGCATAAATCCCATTTAGTCTGACACGATCTGTCATACAGGCACAGATCAGAAAGCATAGGAAAACCAGGAGCAGTTGTAGAATTTACCAAAAATATTCATTTGTACTAGCAGTAACATAAAAAAAATTAAATTGTTCAGTATAACTATTTACAAAGGCAGAATAAAATAGTGATGATCCATCAGAGTTTTCCTTCAATCTCTATGTGTCCATCTAACATGCAATTGCAGCTCTATCTTATAAGTCTTCCCAACTCCCATTCTTAACAAGCATCCTGTTTATTCCAAAGTATTCTTGTATATTTCAGGTAGGTGCTGCAAGAACACAGTGTCCCTGAGCTGAGGCCCCTTTTTCACAGCTCTTCTGCAAAAGGCATAAAAATTGCACTCTGGTAACCTTTTGAGTTTCCAATAGCTTTTTGCAATCATCTCAAACCACAATTATATACATTTCAAAAATTAACACTATATAATTTCTAAACAAAAGGGATCCCAATATCAGTTACATTTCCATACAACGATTTGCATATATTTTTATCAGCAGATATGCAAAGGAGGAAAAGACAAACAGCAAGGGAAGACTGAGAGACAGTGAGAGGCAAATAACTGCGAGACTGTCAGGGTGATCAAATCCTAGGTCTCACAGGAAAATTTGGTTGCACAACCAGACAGAGAAGAGACAGAAAAGGAATAGAACAGAACAGACCCCTGCATTTAAACACTTTCTATAACAACTGGGACAGGGTCCTATTCTACTCTGTCACAGTGAGATTTTAGCCCTGTCGGGGGGGGGGGATTATATACCAGTAGTGAGAGGGAGTGCCTTTTACTAGCTTTGAGCTCCATTGCAATCCATTGGGGTGTGCCATCCCCCTTGGGCTGCATCCAGTGGAGTGTTTGTGTAGTGTGAAAGGCCAGTTTATAGCCTTTGAACTATGGAAGACACCAACCCCCCCCTCCTTCCAGTGGGCTCTCAGTTTGCTCCTGTTGTACCTTGGGAGTTTCCCTTCCCAGAGGAAACTGCTCACTGCCTTGTCTATTTTTTGAGCCCAGCCCAAGGGAAGGGTTAGTTGTATGTGGGCCAGCATGTAAAAGGGGGTTAAGATCATTTTGACCACTGATATCTTTCCTGCTAATGTAAGGTGTAGTTTTTCCCATCTAGACATGTTTTCTCCCATCCCTGCCAATAATGGGTGAAGATTAAGATTCCATATCTTTGAAAAATTGGTCATGAACCTGACTCCCAGGTAGGTTATGCCTTCTCCAGTTCATTGGAGCCCTGTGTCACCCAGATCCTGTGGTGTGTTACTGGAGTTTAGTGGGAGCACTTCAGTTTTCATATGGTTCAGGCACAAACCTGATAATTCCCAAAACTGCTGGAGAATATCCAGCAAGGGGGTAGGGCTCTGGGTAGGTCCGAGAGTATGACCAGCAGGTCATCTGCATATATCAATGTGGTGTGTTCCTCCCCCCACCTGAATCCCTTGTGTTCCCTTGTTCTCCCTGAGTTTCATGACAAGGGGTTCTACTGCCAAGACAAATAGCAGTGGGGAAGAGGGGACCCCCCTGCCTTGTGCCCGTTCCAGTCTGAATGGGGGGGACAGGGTAGAGTTTGTGAGAAGGTGGGCAGAGGGGAGTTGTATGGGGCTGCTATCCAGGCCCTGTAGCAGGGTCCAACATCTATGTGCCTCAGGACTTCATGGTAGTAATCCCATTCTAGGGAGTCAAAGGCCTTATCAAAGTCAATGGCAATGGCAGCACCAGGTGAAGTGAGATCTTTGGCTGCTTGAGTCAGGTTGATCAAAGTTTTAATACAGTCAGCACTGTATCTGCCGGGGATGAAGCCTACCTGGGAAGGGGATGTATAAGTTCTGGGAGTAGGAGGCTTAGCTGCCAGGTTAGCACTTTGGTCAGTACTTGCTGTCCACATTGATCAGTGAGATGGGCCGATAACTACCAGGGGAGGTTGGGTCTTTGCCTTTCTTTGGCAGTACCATAATCTCCGCCTTTCTTAGGGTTGGGGGGAAAATCCCTTTGGATTCTGCTTCCAGAGATGTCTGCTGCAGGATAGGGGATATATCTGCTAGAGCCTGCCAGAACTCCACTGTGTAGCCATCCCCCCAGGGGCTTTCCCCCTGTTGAAGGGAGAGCAGGGCCTCCTTCATTTCTGCGACTGAGAGTGGGGAGTCTAACTGCTCAGCATGTTGGCCAGAGATGAATGGTAGGAGGAAAGAGTGTAGGAAGTCTTGGGTGGTTTGAGGATTGGCTGTCCTGGAGGAGGTGTATAGGGAGGTGTAGTAAGTTGCCATCATCTTATTAAGCTCTGTGTCTTTGGTGCACTCTACTCTGTCCCTGTCTCTTAGGCCTGCTATATGTCTTTCCATTCGCTGCTTCCTCAAGCGGTAAGCTAACACTCCCCCCCTTTCTCCCCATCTTCCCAGTATTTCTGCTTTAGTTGCAGAATGGAGACCTCAGCCATACGTGTTAGGAGGGAGTTAATCTCTAAATGGAGACCCAGTATTTTCCGTCCTAGTGGCCCTTGCTATTTCTGCTCTACCAGTTTTTTCTGTGCCCTCTCTGCAGCCTTTACCTTGTTCTCCAGCTCCACCAGCTGCTTTTCCTGCTGCCTTCTCCTGGCCACCATATAGCCAATGAGTTTACCCCTCTTTGATGCTTTAAATGCTTCCCATGTGTTCCTCGCTGTAGTGTCCTGTATGGGGTTCTCTTGAAAGAAAAGCATTGCTTCCACTTTAGCCCATTCTAGAAATTCAACTTCTTTCACTAACAGTGGGTCAAGTCTTCATGTGGTGGAGGTTGGGGTCCCCAAAGTGTAGTTAGTTGAACTGGGGCATGGTCAGATATTATAATGGGCAATATTTCTGAGGCTATAACTGCCTGAGTGATCTGAGGGGAGGTCAGCAGGAGATCTAGCTGACTGTGGGTCCCATGTACAGCTGAGTAGAAAGAGTAGTCCCATCCCCGGGGATGTAGCACCCTCCACACATCAGCAAATCCTTGGTCTGTCATCCAGTTTCATAAAGCTTTCCAACCCTTCTCGTGCAAGTTCCCTCCCTAGGAGTTTTTGTCCATCGTGGGGTGTAGAACCAGGTTAAAATTGCCCCCCAGGATAGTAGGGATCCCTGTTTTAGCTAGGTTAAGAAATGTTTGAGAGGTCTGGTGAAAAAAAAACAGGGTCATCTTCATTGGGGGTATAGAGGTTCCCCAAAAGAATCTGTTCTGCAGGGGGTTGGTATATTGCAAACACCCACCTGCCCTGTGAGTCAGCCTTGAATGTGACAGGAGACCAATGTAGCTGTATGTGCACCAGGATGGCTACCCCCCTTTTCTTTGTGGCTGCTGAGACATGAGCCACCTGATCTACCCAGTCCCTTCTCAGGAGTTCATAATCTTTCTTTATAAGTTTTGTCTCCTGTAGGAAAGCCACCTGTGTTTTTATCTTTTTCAAATAAGCCAGCACCTTTTTCCTCTTCACTGGAGTATTCATATTTTAAGTTAGCCATAATCAAAGCTTGCAGGGGTTATTGACAAGAGGAGTAATATGCATTGTACCATGAAGAGGGAAAGGCGCTGCCTGCTGTGTGGAAGTCCCCTGGGGGTCTGGCTTCCCAGGGTCTCTGGGTGGAGGGGCCAGTCTTCAGTGTCTGGGCAGGTGGCTCCCTGGATAATGATTTGAGGCACCTGTGAGGTTCTGTGGCGTCATTTAGGTGCTTTCCTTTCTACAAGGCTGCTGGGGGACCCTATCCCTACTATGTGCCCCATAGGTGTGCAGAATAATTTCCTAAGACCTCTGGGTGTTGTGACCTGGACAAATCACATGCAGCATAGTAAAAATACATTTTATGTAAATCATCCCTTTTTACACACAGAATAACAGTAAAACACAAAACCAAACTATATACATTTTGCACACTCGTGCTTTTTGGGGTCCACCTTGCGTATGTGATCGATTGCCTTTTCAGGCAAAGCAAGATCCGCATGGTGGTCCCTGTGGGTGTGATATTCCCATTGTCAACGGGTCATGCCTCAGCCCGGTCTTCTAATAGATCTGTTCAGTTGCGAGCACATGAGCTGCTGCACTGCACACATCAGATGTGGTGTTCCCCAGCTGTGTCTGATGCCCTCGAGGCACTGCCCAAACCTTCTCCAGCCTCTCCAAATGGGGGTCACTCTTTTTCCTCCTCCCTGGATGCAGGGAGGGGGGTGCTATAAAAGAGGTGCTGGGGGGAATCGGGGGGGCAGTTCACCTGGGTGTTACAGCTTAATATAATGAGTCCTTGCCCATCCCCCCCTTCCTGCCCCAGTCATATATGCTAGCTGGGATGTGTGGTACGAGTGGTGGGAGTCCCCCTCCTCCACCCACTCTGAGTGAGGGGGCTCCCACCAGCACAAGTGAAGAGTCCGTCTCCCTAGGGGCATCAGAGAGGGGGTTGTGATACCTCCCATGGAGCTTGGTGAGTGCTTCTCCTCCCCTGATCCCACATTGCAGCTATCATAACCTCTGTACCCCCGTTTTCCCCCTACAAAATCTGTTCCCCTATACGAGCATTTCTGGAGGTCCGGGGGTAAGCCCCTTCTGGAGGGAGGGGGAGTCAAGGTGGTTAGGCAACCATGTCCTGGAGAGCATCCTGCCTCCATTTGGAGTCATCCTCATAGTCAAAAGTTTGTTTCCAGCAGCCTTGCAATTGTCCTCAGGTACCTCAAAACCACCCCCCTTCCCTCCCTCCTTCCCTCCGAAGAGAATACAGTACTTATCTAGGCAGTGTCTACTGGGTCTGGTGCTTCCCTCTGAGGGCTGCAATCAGTGGGAGGTGATCCTGTCTTGGTCCGGAGATCTTCATGGTCTTCAGCTGCTGCACTGGATGGCTGCTGCATCACTGCTGGGCCTCCTTGTATTCCTCCTTGGTCATCCGACCTAGCTGTATGATCCTCCTGCCCCGTGGGTTGCTGCTGTTGGGTCAGGGTCGGTGCCACCTGTTGTTGGTCTGCCGGTTCTGGAGAGACTGGTCGCAGGGCCTCAAACTTGTTGTAAGTCATGTGGCCCACCAGAGCTGTTGTTTCTTCCCTTTGTTGGTTGTGGCCTCCTTTGCTGCTGCTGTGCCTGGACCTTGGCTGTGGGTGGATGCATTTGGGGTGGGTGTCCTTCAGGGCTCTCTTCCTATTAGGTCTCAGGAGGACCCAAGCATTGTCAGCCTGGTACCCCTCCTTGGCCTCCATTTCTTCTCCCCCCAAAGGTGTTTTGGGGCTGGTGTGTCCAAGGGAGGAAGCTCTTAGAATCTGCCACTGCCTTTTTTAGTCTTCCCCAAATATTCTTCCAGCTCTGCAGGTGTTTCAAAAAATAGAGGTGCCCCATTTATTACAATCCTCATGGTTTCTGGGTACCAGAGGGAGTACTGAAATGAAAATTATGTACCTACCGTAGTTCTGATCTTTCTGTGTATCTTCACCATTCATCACCTTTGGGTATTGGCCAGAGGTCACGACCCCACGGGAGCTCTTTTTTTTTTTTTTGGATGGTCAGAGTCAATACACCATCGGCGCCACCCTCGAGGCTGACGCACTGCGTGGCACTCGCAGGTTGGCCATTAGTGTTGTCGACTCCCTCCTGCCAGTTCTGAGTCGAGAGAAAGAAAGGCTGGGAGGGAGGGACAAGGAAGTCCAAAGGACAAACAAAGGAAAATATATACAAACTGAAAGGAGAAATAAATGACTGAGAGGACAGAATAAGGTGGAAAACTATTGGGAAGAGGCCCCAAACTCTGGAGTAGAAAGGAGGAGGGAGGGTTAAGGAATCTAGAGAAAAGGATGTGGGGGGAGAAAAGGGAAACACCCTGGAACCTTGACCTGTCTCCAGATTGTATAGGAACTGTGAAGGAGCAGCCAGAAGGCTAAACTGCCAGAATTCAAGGCACAGAATCACTGGCAATAACTCCCACAAAGCAGAATCGGCTATTCTGGAAGAAAAGACAGGATACAGAGATGCACCCCCCTCCCATAATGAAATTTTTGGTGTAAGAAACCTAGTTTCTTAAATTAAATTTAGGTTGTGTCCAAGGACAAGGAAATCAAGTAAGGCTGATGGGAAGAAGGGAAGAGAGAGTGGAAAATAGGGCAACTACCCACCCCCACCCCACGGGGGTGGAGCCGAGGCACTGAAGAAGAAGTGCCCCCCCATTCTGACCACTCTCCCCTATAGAAAAGCATCCTCCTATGTGCCCAAGGTCACCCCACTCCTGACTAACAGAAAGGAGGGGGGTGAAAAGGAAGGCGTAGAGAGGGAGGGGGGAACCCAGAGACTGAGGCCCCAGGGGGATGGTGGGTGGAATTGTGATGAATGGTGAAGATACACAGAAAGATCAGAATTACGGTAGGTACGTAATTTTCATATCTTATCTGTGCCAGTCTTCATCATTCATCACCTTTGGGTGAGTGCCAAGCTCCCCCAAAGGGGACCCTAGACCCTAAAGGAGTAAGTCTCTTAGCTCTCAGTGGGTGGCACACCAAGAGAGAGAACCTTCATGGGCCTGGAGAGGCCTGGGAGTGGGGAGAGTGAGACAGGGACTCTTCAGATGGAGTATGAATTTGCCCTGACAGTCGCCATCTCACCCTATGGGAGAAAAGATGGGTTTTCTGGTAGGGGGAGGAAATCACCCTACGCCAGGCCAAGGGTGACAGCCTGGAAAGATGTAGCCATGCCATCCACCTAGTGCAGATTGCTGTCCCTACGACCCTGGAAGCTACCTTGCTGGCATTGTAAGATGCCCTTGCTTGGTGCCTTGTTAGCGCCAGGCCATGTGCAGAGAGTGCAATGCCTTGTCTGGTTACCTCTGTGTCAGGCATAATGGCAAGGAGTTGACCTAACCTGGACCACAGGAACTTATCATAGGCAGCATAGTGGGCCTGATGTGCTGAAACAGAGAGCAACAACCATGCCAAGTAAAAAGTCCTCTTCCCCATGAAGTCAAAATCCATAGAATCTTGATCGGGGCCAGTCACGGTGAGGGGCGCAAAGCCCATCAGGAGTGTCCAGCTGCGTCAATCCTGATTAAGGATGAGGCATAGAACCTGGAGACTCCGAAGGGGCACAATACCTCTGGCAGAGATCCCTAGGGGCTGGGACTCCGGAAAAGGGTCTCTGCCAGAAATGTAGTGACACCTCTTGAAAGGAAGCAGGCCAGGGGGACACCACAAGGGTGTCCGCACTGAAATTGCCTAAAAAGGCATGCATCAAGTGTTCCAGATAGTGCTGCGTGGGAGGGGTGATGTGCAGGTCCTCCAACATCCTCACAAGGAATCGCTGATACTCTGCGAGATCAGCAGCTGGGGAGATGTGAACAGGTGGTTCCTCTACTCCAGAAGAGGGGGATGAGGAGTCGGAGGGCCTCAAGAGTTCAGAACTGGCTGCTCAGGGGGAGGTTGAAAAACCTGTCTGTCCATAGCCAGGGCCCCGAGATTTCCGCGATTCCGCGGGTTCGGCAAACCGCGGAAATATCTGTGGAATTTGCCATCACCCACGCAATTCGGGGCCACCTGCGGAACAACATCCCTTGCCCAATCCCCCGCCAGCTTCACTGCCCCTCAATGTCTGTATGCCACACTGAGAGCCCACTCCAGCATGGCAAAAGCCTTTGCTGACGGGGGTGCCTAATCCCCGCCGGGCTTCACTGTCCCCAGCTGCTGTGTCACATGCTGGAGCCCACCCTAGCATGGCAAAAGCTTCCATTGCTGATGGGGTGCCCAATCCCCATTGGCTTCACTGTCCCCCAAGTTGCCTGGTGCCATGCTGGGAGCCCACCCAGCATGGAAGAAGTCCCTCGTTGAGTCTAAAAAGAAACCTGAAACAAAAAACCTTCCCTCGTTGATTCTTTTGCCCCTCCCCAACCCACACCCACCCTCTGCGTATGCACCTCCCCACACCCCACCTCAACCCATACTTGCCTCTGGAGCCCAGCGTGACGATCTTCGTGGACTGGAACATGTCTGCATCTTCAAAGCCGACAGCTTAACTGAAGAAATGCTGTAAGCAGTATAATGGCATAAATGGATTTTTTTTCAACTTTAGTGCATATCTCAGCCATTTCTGGGAATTTTTTCACCAAATTTTCAACATGGGGTTTTTGGGACCCCTTGAACTGTGACACTGTTATTTCATTATCAGTCTCCGAAAGGTGGTTCCGCAGTCACCGCGTGGAACCACCTTCTGGAATGATTAACAAAATGACAGTGTCACAGTTTATGAGGTAGGCTCCAAAAACCCTATGTTGGAAATTTGGTGAAAATATTCCCCAAATGACTGTTTTACGATCAAAAGACCGCGCAGTTCCTACGCAGACGCCAGAATCGATCATTTTTATATTTTCACCCAGATTTTCAGTATTATCATTTTACCATTATTCTTCCTTATGAACAGTACAACTGTCATTTTTCACATCTCACCAAAATGTGTTTTCGCACATGTAGCGCACAATGGCACGGTCGGTGTGCAAAATCAATGTTCAGGACAGATTAAGAAAATCACAGTGATACTGTTCATGAGCAGAGGTCTTAAACTGGCTATGTTGAAAATTTGGTGACAAATGCGACATAAAATGACTGTTTACTTAATGTGCATTGTGCAGTTCTCACGCATCAGTAATCACGAGCATTTTACCTTTTTCACCCAGATTTTCAGTATTGCTATCTCTACCACACCTCCTTATGAACAGCACAACTGTCATTTTCAATATCTCACCCGAAATGTGTTTTCTGTCACGTAGCTTACAATGGCACGGTCGGGTGGCAAAATCAATGTTCGGACAGATTAAGAAAATCACAGTGATACTGTTCATGAGCAGAGGTCTTAAACTGGCTATGTTGAAAATCTGGTGACAAACACCCATAAAATGACTGTGTTAAGAGCGTGCATTGTGTCAGATATGGCAAAAAAAACAAAAAAAGGAAAAAAATTAAGGGTAAAAATGTGCCACAGAATTGCCGCAGAAATTGGTGTTGAGTGTCACAGAACTTCTGTGGCAAATGAGAACCCTGCCGCAGAACTTTGCTCTGATGTGCCACAGAAAAACTGGGGCCCTGTCCATAGCCCTGATGTAAGAGGGAAATTGAGCAGCCACAGCTCTGAACTGCTCCCAGGAGAGAGGACCGCTAGGACCAGGAATACCAAGGAGAGCAGGAGAAGGTGGCAAAGGAGAAGGGACAGAGCCAAGAACAAGAATCGGCTGTCCTCTGCCTGGGCCAGAGAGTGCACCTGGAGCCCCAAAGAAAGAGGGAGCTCTGGAAGACTCAACAGTCGATAGCTGGTCAACCATACTGGAACTGCCTAGGCTGCACCCTGAAGAATCCCCCCTGTGAGGAGACTGAGGCTGTGAAAGTCCAAAAGGATGGCCCCCTACCTCCAAAGAACAGGGTCCTCTCGAAGAAACCAAAAAGGAAGGGCAGAGATCCACACTATGACTCCTTCCAGAACCCAGGTGGGTCCCAGAAAAGGGTCGCCGTGTCAAACCCCTACCCCCTCGAGCCCTCAGTGTCTGAAAGAGCCCTTCTCCTTGAAAAAGCCAGCCTAGGCAGCTGACAACCCTGGTCAGTCCCCAAAGGGACTATTCAGGGAGCAGCACCCTCCCCTCCTGTGGGTGCTCCGATCAGCCCCAAAGTTGGGCGATCCAGGCACACTACCTGAGGAGGTACCACCTCCGAGGGGTCAGAAAACCCTCCAAGGCCAAGTTGCAGGGCAATGGTGGCCTGCACAACCACCTGATGGCCAGAACCCCTGACCCTGGACCCGGGGACCACTGTCCGCTCCTCAGAGGGGGGGCTGGCTCCGGCCTGTCGAGGACACTACCAAGGTGTCCACGTGAGCAGCCAACTCCAAAGAGTCAGACTGCCTATCTGACTCAGAGTCCGATTGCTCCTCCGAGGAGGTGGAGATCGAAGTTCTGTACCAAACGGTACGTGGACGCCCACTGCCATCCCAACTGAATGGGGCACCAGACCGAGTGACTGGACCAGAGTCAGCACCGATGTCCTCAGCCACACCACGAATGGTGTGGGAAGAAGACACTGCACCAACAACGGCAGCAGCTTCGGAGCCAGAGCCTGTCACGCGCCATCCCGACCCATGGCGGCGGGCAGCTGGCCAGAGATGGCACCAATGATGGCTCTGACCACACTTCGGGTGGCCGGAATGGTGCTGAGGCCAGAACCCCCACGGTGCCATCCCGACCCATGGCACCACGAGCAGCACCAAGGCCAGAGACAGCGCCGATGGCTCTGACTGCACTCTCAGCACTGAGATCCAAAAACCCCACTGTGCCATGTCCTCGCTCAGTGCCGCAAGTGGCTCCAGAGCTGGACACTGCACCATGCTCAACCACGGCACCACGGACAGCGCCAAGGTGAGAAACAGTAAGGGATGGCACCGTAGAGCCTCCCACGGTGCTGTTAACACCATCAGTGCCGCAAATGGAGCCAACAGCAGAAACGGTGCCATGCGACAGACCGGCGCTGACAATGGCATCATTAGGGCCCATGGCGCCGTGAACAGCACTGAGGCCCAAGTTGGCACCAACAGACAGCGTCAAGGATGGTGCCAACCCAGGCCTTCCGAGCTGAGGGCGCGACACCGGGGAGCCTTCACCCCTGAAGGGGCGATTGCCAAGGCAATGCCTCCTGCCCGTCCCCCAAGGGGAACAGACTGGGCCTCCTGCACCATGGGAGAGGCTTCTGCAATGGCTGGGCTAAAAGAAACAGAAGCCCCCTCCTCTGCAGTTCATATAGAACCGGGAGAGGACCCAGAGGAAAGGCAGAGAGAGCGTGGCTTGGCCCCATGAGTGCGCGCCCGTCCCCCGAAAGTCGAGGAGCGCGTCCAACTTTCCACGTGTGTTGTTTGATGACACGATGGTCCATGGAGAAGCAGACATCGCACGAATCCATGTCGTGTAGTGGGCCAAGACACACGAGGCAACGGTCATGTTGGTCGGTGACGGAATACATACAGCTGCATGGGCACCGACGCATAGGGGCCGTCCCATCTTCATAGTTTTCTTGCCCCCCAACCAAGACATGACCTATGGAAAAAACACCAAACATGACTTGACGTTGCAAAATAAAGAAAGGAGCAGTCTTAGCACAGGACACAGGACAACTTTGAAACTAGATCTATGACCTAAAGTTTGCTATCCTGTATAAAAATAAACATTTTTACTACTACTACTACTACCAGGTGATGTAGAGTGGAGCGAACAGTGGAACCGGCAGGAAAACTTTAAATTCAACGAGTCGAAAATTCAACGAAGTCAACGGACTTCTAGAACGGAGCTGAAGGCTTCAAAGTACACAACAGGCCTCTCACGCAGCAGAGCTGCCAATGAGGTGCGACCTCAATGGCGGGAGACAAAGAACTGGCGGGAGGGCAGCGTCGACAACACCTAACAGGCAACCTGCGAGCGCCACGCAGTGCGTCGGCCTCGAGGGAGGTGCCGATGGTGCGTCGATTCCACCCATCCAAAAAAAAGAGCCCCCTATGGGGTTGTGACCTCCGCCACTACCCAAAGGTGATGAATGGCTTAAGATTGACGAGATAAGATTGCCCATTTTTGTATAGTATACTGGGCCTGTGTGTACTCCCTCCTCTTCACCGAGAGGTCTTTTGAAAAGTCTTGGTAGACCGAGATAGGGTGCCCTTGCCAGGCTAGGTGCCCCACCTCTCTTGATCTTGTCAGGATAAGCTGCCTCGTGGTGTAGCTTAAAAGTTTGATCAATATTGCCCTGTGCCACTCCCCTTTCTGCGGTGCTGGGGCTAGGGTCCAGTGGGCTCTCTCTATATCTAGCCAAAACCCTTGTGCAAGCCCTAGGATGGAAAGGAGGGCTTGCTGAAGGAACGCAATTGTCTTTTTTTTTTGGACCCCTCCAGAAACCCTATTAACCACAGATTGTTCCTCCTACCACTGTTTTCAAGGTCTTCCACCTTTTGGAGAAGTCCATGGATAAGGCCTTGCTGATGTCTGGTGCCCCCCCCCAGATTTCCTCTAGCGATGTCTTGTGGTCCTCCACTTTTTCTCTGTTCGAGTAATTCGGCCATCTAGCTGTCGGATGGCTAAGGTGGTTTGCCGAGATGCTGCTGTAACCTCGTCCATGTGGTGGAGCAGAGTTTCAAACATAATTGAGAAGTGGCTGAGATCGAGCACCAACCCCCTCTGTGCCACCTCACTCACCATGCTCAGGCCCGGAGAAGTAGCCATATGCACCGGAGGCCGAAAACAGCTCAGATATTCCCACAGAAGGTACATGTAGATTGCTGCTCTCCCACTGTAATTTTGCTGCAATTTATATTTGCCAGGTAGTACTTATGGTATTAAATAGCTGGATGATTATGCAGCGCCAGACGTAGCTCCCTAGTTAAGCTGCCATCTTAGGTACGGTCAAGCCACACCCCCAACAGAGATACTTGGCCAGATGGCGTCTTTCTGGATCCAGATCTTCTGTGTCCCACCCCATATTGACATGGATATGCCGTATGATGTCCATGAAAGATGGATCATCAGGTGAGGACCTGGAGGAGTCCTTGGTATCCGGAGGTGAAGGAGCACCCCCTTAAAGGGAAGATCTAGAGGAAGAAGAGCTACATCTGGAGCCCTCTGAAGAATAAGACCTAGAAGAGGAATGCCGGGATTGGCATCCTCTAGAATGGCGTCTGTGCCTGTCCAAAGATCTGGAGGAGGAGGAACGGTGCCTCCTGCCTTTATGGCCAGAATGACCCTTATCAAAACCATTGGGCTGTGGGGTCGGTTCCCTAGGCTGGTGGGTATGTTCTCTGGGCTTAAGAGAAGGCTGCGTAGGGGGAATCCCTGCAGTCGTAGACTCCTGAGGAGTGGGCGAGGAAGGCTTCTGTGGGAGAAGATCGCCTTGATAGTGTTCCACCAGGATGAGAAAAACTCTTTGACATCCAACAGTGGAATCCTTGGCTACAGGGGAGTACCCAGCATTGGCAGGGCAGCCAGGCCAGGCATCATGTCCTGAGGCAGCGTTAGCCCCTGTGGAGTAAGCATAGCTTGTGTCAACTCTCCCGGAGTACGGTCGTCCAGAGTCAGACTCAGCTGATTGGACAACAGGCCCTCAGGCTTCGGCTTAGGGGAGATGTTATTATTCATAGGTGACCTACAAAGGTCTGGCGACGATGGCTGGGGGTTCATCAGCATGTACACTGGGGAGGCCAGTATACAGAGGATGGGCATGCGCAGGCACCGGTCCAGTGTAGCTGCCCATGTCAACTTAGGAGAGGCCCGCTGAGGGGAGTTAACTCCCGAGGAGGGCAGAGGCGTCACTCTCCCAGGGAAGGTGAGTGCATGCAACCGGTGCTGCTCAGAAGAGTCAGCCCTGGAGTCAGAGGCTGACCCGGCGAATGCCGTGGCTGATCAGACAATGGGTAAAGACCCGCCACCCAAGGAAGAACTGGCTGAGCTACCTGGCTGAGGATCCAAAGGCTGGGAAGTGGGCCTGAGCTTCAGGGGTTGAAGGACAGAGAATGAAGTACTGGACCCAGAAGAGCCTCTGCCCAATGTCAGAATAAGAGTGGGAGACCTAACCACTGGGAGCCCAGATGGAGTGAGGGCTGCCTGGGGAGCTGAGTCCAATCTCCCACAGGAGGAGGACCCGGAATCGATCGTCATCTTGTGCGGGGACCGGGAACATGAGTCTGACCAGGGTTGGTCCTGGTGTCGATGCTTCCCGGCTGACTTCTTCTCCTTATGGTGAACAGAAGAAGTCAAGGCCCCTGAGACAGGGGGAAGAAGAAGAACTTTTACCCTGGATCCCCTTCTGCATGGCAGCTAGCTGTTTTTCTAGCAATAAGCTTTTCAGGGCTTTCTGGTGGTGAATCCTCATCCTGCTGTTGAACTTCAAGCAATGCTGGCAGGTCTGTGTATCGTGGTCTGGGCCTAGACAGAAGAGGCGGTCCGAATGGTCATCTTTAGAAGGAATTTGCTTGCTGCAGGCACACTTGGACTGGCGCCGCTTAACAGAAGAAGATGGAGAAGAAGACATGCAGAGAAAGAACTACAAATTTTGTAAAGTAAAATAATAAAATGCTGGAAAATGCATGGGAAATGGCGGTTGACTGGAGCAGAAAGTGTCTATGGAGCCGATGTGCATGGGTCGACAGTGGGAAAAGAACTGGAGTAGAGCCGGGGGACCGACTCTTTTAAACCACTGGGTGATGGGGGCCGGCCAACATCAGGGGGCAGTCCCCTGCTGTAGACTGCTAGCTGGAAGTTTTCCATGGGGTCCTGGTGCCTGCCAGCTTCAGTCCTTATGGTGTACCCTGCAGCAAGAGCTCCCACTCAAAATAAGATCCTGAGATACATTTGGTAGGACTGACGGATGGGAATGTGGAGGTAGGCATCTGTTAGACCTATTGAAGCTATGAAAAGCCCCTGGCTAAACAGCGTGGGTGATGACCTCAAGGACTCCATCTTGAAAGGTTTGTGGCGCACAAACTGTTCAGATGCTTCAGATTTAGAATAGGCCTGAAACCCCCCATGAGATGGGTCAGGGTCTTTGACAACGGCTGGCCTTTTGCAATGTCTTTGGAAACCGGGGCGGTAGAAAATGTTCCCTAGAGGAAACCATTGAGAAACTATGGCATAACCCAAGAAAAAGATCTCCAGAACTCAGTCGTCTGATGTTGGTTTTGGCCCATCTTGAGAAAAAAACTTCTGTAGTCTTCCACAAAGAAAAGGAGGTAGGGATGAGCCCACATGCCTTTATTGTGAGGCACCAGGTTTTTGGAGCTGGGCCTCCTGCATGGCGTCTGACCAAGGCTTCTCTGATACTGTACCCGTTGTTACCTGAGTAGGCTCCTCTATTCTCTGGAGCCAAAGTTCTGAAGGAACGAAACCCCCCTCAGAACTGCCTGCACCGGCCGTTACCTTGACCCCTTTGGGTTACGGTAGTCTTATGCTGTTGTTTGACACTGGAGATAGCCCTTCTTGTACTGCATAGCCTTTAAAATGGTATCCAGGCCAGAATCAAACAATAAGCCTCCCTCAAAGGGAGGTTAAACAGCTTAGCTTTTGAATCTTGATCAGTGACCCAATGACTAAGCCACATGTCCCTCATGGCTGAAACAATGAAGTAGGATGAACGGCTGACATGCGCACTTCTCCACTGTAGAATCACCTAGAAAGTAGAGGCCAAGGCCATCAATTGCAAAATGCTTGCATCTTTCGAATCAGGTGGAACAAAACGGGCAAGAGTAGTGTCCCATATGTTTGAGGGTCTGGCAACAATAAATGAAGCATAAGACGTACAAATATTTGTGCTGATAGAGGCGAAAACCCCTCTGTACACGGTGTCCACCTGCTTGATATGAGAATCTGCTGGGGCCAGAGAGCCTCTGACAGACAGGGCGATGCATTTGACAGAATAATAAACAGCCTTGTCTTCCAGTGGAGGAGTTTCCCACCTGCGAGATCTTTCCTTAAAAAAATGGAAAACCCGTGTCTTTGGTTGGGAAGATACTTTCTCTGATCCACACCTTCCAATCGTTGCTCAACAATTTGCCACATAGTAGCTGAGGGGGATGCAGATAGAGTAGGATTGACATCCATCATCTCCATGGACTGTATCTCCTGAGCTGTAAGGATCTAGATGCCTCAGATATCCAAAAAAGACAATGACTTATTGTCAAACAGGGGAGGAATCAAGATCCCTGACTTGGGCTCCGTCCACTCCCCTTCCTCCTCCTCAGAAGGAAGGGAACATCCTCCTCAACTGCAAGCCTATTTTTTTTTTTTAAATTAAGGTCAGGAGCTTCCCCAATATCCCTGCAATCCTCATCCTGGCCTTCTAAGAAGTCGGGGTCGGGGTCTGTCTGCACATCTGTTTCCACAGCCTAAGCTCTCTGCGACACACCTGGATGTGCCTGTCTGGGCCCCCTGGACCTGAGGGGCCCAATTTGGGGTTGGATGTGTCTACTGGGATGTCCTGCAGAACATTGGGGCCCAAAAGCTCACTCAGGAGCCACAAAAAAAAAAAGTCACAATTCAGCTTGCCACTGCTAACTGAAGAACCAGGTGCCCCCTCCCCAGAGAAGAGGACCACCTGGGGTGCTGAGCAACACATAGAGTGCAATAGAAACCCATAGGGGAGGGCTTCATCAACATTGCAGGTTTTACATCGTGTCATGATTAATGGTCTTTGATAAGCCATGGTGCCAAGGAAAGTTATATGGTGAATGCCAAGGTTACACATTTTTTGCTGAGAAAGAATAATTAGCCCTTATATGTGAACCTGGGCTCTAATGGCTCTCCACTGAAGTAAAATCTGTAATTAGTGTGACCTAAAAGCACAGGCTAGGGGTGCGCACTCACTTGAGGGAACGCACAGCACATCACAATGTTTTACGTGACAGCGCATTAGCGCAGATATGTGCGCACCAGCAATCGTGTAAACTTTCTAGCGCAATACAAAACAATAGGTGACTGCACGCACCAACAGTTGTGCGCAACCGCGTGCACCACTGGCTTGAGGGAAAATGGAATGAAGGAAGAGCACATGCAGAACCATCACCATGGGTGAATGGCGACCGTGCTTAACGGAAAACAGAGGGCTGTGGAAGAAACCCCCCACAAAATCCTCTGAAGTACCCATAAAACACATTTTGTTGATATCAATACAGATAATCACAGACAACCTGAAGCTGGGGGGGGTGGAAAGAACCTACGTCAGAACCGAGGGAACCCCTCATATCCTACACTCCCAGAAAACAAGTAAAACATTTACCTACCTGTGGCACCCTTTTTTTTTTTAAACAGAGACCATTAGGAACACCCTAGCATGGCATAAGTGGCTGCCAGTCCTCGTAAGGCAATCAAAAAAAAAGGCAGGTTAGTCAATTTGAAAGCTGCAGCTTAACAGACACAATTTTAATTTAGGGTTGCTCCCTGGAATTAGGCAGCCCCAACCTGCTATGCAGAATTGCAGCCCCAACAGAAAGAGTCTTGACAGAAGATAAAAGTAGCTGCTTCCTATTCTAATGGCACAGCATAACTGGGGAGTTGCTGCTGCTTGGAATCCTCATGAGTCCAACACTCTGAAGCTTGGGTTGTGTCATTTCCCATGGTAGGGGTGCACTATACCCAGTTGTTATGATACCCATTGACAATGTGGAGCGCTACTTAAACCCTTTACTCCATCCCAGCCATGCTTGAAACCATTTATGGTCATGGTGCCCAACACATCTGCTGACAGAATGTTCCATGGCTCCACCACCCTTTTTGTGCAGTAGAACTTCCTCATATCCCTCCAACCATTTCCCCACCATTTTCCACTCGTAACCATGAGTTCTTGAATATTTACTCCTGCTAAATAGTTCCCCGCAGTTTACCTTGTTTATTCCCTTCAGGAACTTGAAGGTCTCTATTATATCCCCTCTCTCTCATCTGGTCTCAAATAGGTACTGTACATATTCTATGCCTTGAGACGATCTTCATAAGATCTGCCCTACTGGCCCTGAATTGGCTGGGAAATCCCAGCCTCCCCCACAAAACAGGGTAGTTAACGAGGTAAACACCAAGGTAGAGAAGTCAATAGGGAGCAGGACAGGGGTAAATGGAGAAAAAGGCAAATGTAGTAAGGACAGGGATGGGACTAAAAGAGGTAAGTCCATAAAAAAATGGAGGGCGATGAGTACCAATGCCCATAGTCTCGATAACAAGCTCCCTGAACTAGTGGCCTTGATGGAAGATGGATGCCTGGATATTGTAGCAGTCACAAAAACATGGTACACAGAGAACCATGACTGGGATGTCAACATACCAGGGCACGCAATCTACAGGAGGGACAGGGAGGGTAAGAGAGGAGGAGGAGTAGCTCTCTACATTAGGGGAAGGGATCAAAGCAATGGAACTAAAGGGTAAACAGGGAGGAGAGGAGGTACTGTGTGTCACCCTGGAGACAGAAAAGGGCACCACAATCCGCACGAGCATTGTATACAGATCCCCGTCTCAGGGGGAGGCAATGGACAAGGAAATTACAGAAAATATCCTTAGAATGGCAGAAAAAGAGGAGATGTTGTGATGGGGGACCTGAATATGCCAGATGTTAACTGGAGCACCTTTGCTGCAGCCACATCCAAGAGCAGGGTCATTCTCGATGCCCTACAGGGGACATGCCTCAAACAGCTAATGTTGGAACCCACTTGGGAGAGAGCAATCTCAGACCTGGTACTCTCAAACGGGGACAGAGAGAGGATCTTGGATTTAGAAGTGGGCAGCCATCTGGAAACAAGTGACCACCAAACAGTGTGATTCACGATAAACACAAACGTAGAGTTAAACCTTACAAAAGCAAGGATACTGGGCTTTAGGAGGTCTGACTCTGGGAAAATTGGAGAGTGCCACAGGAAAGCACTAGCAAATGGGCAAGAAGGAGGGGTGGAGGAACAATGGGGAAAAATCAAAACAGCTATCACAGAGGCAACAAGTCTTTGTGCGAAGCAAATCAACAAATCAACAAAAGAAAACGAAGGAAAAAAACACTATGGTTGTCAAAAGAGGTGGTGGGAAAGGGTAGGGAGAAAAAGGTAGCATTCAGGAAGTATAAGGAAATGCAGAAGGAGCAGGACACATTGAACTGTACCAGTTAAAGCAGAAGGAAGTGAGGAAGGCAGTCAGAATAGCAAAGGCTCAAACTAAGGAAAAGATACCCAACTCAGTTAAGAAAGGGAATAAAACATTTTATAGGCACATTAGGGAGTGCAGAAAGACCAAAGGAGGGATAGTGAGGCTTAATAAAGGGAAGGGGGAGTGGGCAGAGGGTGACAGTGAAAAAGCAGGGATACTGAACAAATACTTCAGCTCAGTATTCACAAAAGAAGAGGAGGGGGAGGTACCTAAACCAAACAATAGAAGCACTCTGGATAGGGGGGTTGATATCAGTCCATTCACAGAAGAAAGGATCCTAAAAGAACTCCTAAAACTGAAGGTGGACAAAGCAATGAGGCCTGATGGGATTCACCCCAAAATACTAAAAGAATTAAAGGGAAAACTAGTGACACCACTGACTACCCAAATCAAATCAAATCAAAAATACTAACAAATCATGGGAGGATGGTGTGGTACCTGAGGACTGGAGGAGGGTGGAAGTGATTCCCCTTCACAAAAGTGGGAGCAAGACAGAGGCAGGAAACTAAAGACCTGTTAGTTTGACCTCAGTGGTAGGGAAAATGATGGAATCACTTCTGAAGGAAAGAACTGATGAGTACCTAGAGGTCAGTGGGGCACAGGACTCAAGACAGCATGGATTCACAGCAGGAAGGCCATGTCAGATGAATCTAATTGTTTTGACTAGATGACCAAAGTAGTAGACCAGGGAGTGGCCATGGATATGGCCTACCTAGATTTTGGCAAGACAGTTGACACAGTCCCACACAAAAGATTAATAAACAAGTTAGCCAGCCTGGGAGTGGGTCCCAGGGTTGTATCCTGGGTAAAATATTGGCTGGACAACAGGACACAGAGGGTGATAGTAAATGGAGTCCACTCAGAAGAAAGGGGGGTTACTAGTGGGGTACTGCAGGGTTCAGTACTGGGATCGGTCCTCTTTAATGTCTTTATAGGTGACACCGAAGAGGGACTGGAAGGGAAAGCATGCCTCTTTGCAGACAACACAAAGATCTGCAACAGGGTAGATACACAAGGGGGGTGGAAAGGATGAGAAGAGACTTGGCAAAGTTGGAGGAATGGTCAAAAGTATGGCAGCTTAGATTCAATGCAAAGAAGTGCAAAGTAATGCACCTGGGAAACAGAAACCCAGGAGAAGAGTATACAATGTGGGAGGAGGTACTAACAACAACAAAAATGGAAAGGGACCTGGGGTAGTCATATCAGATGACCTAAAGGTAGGCAAGCAAGGTGAGAAGGCAGTAAGGAGGGCTGGGGGGATACTGGGATGCACAGGGAGAGGCATCACCAGTAGAAAACAGGAAGTTGTTATCCCTCTGTACAAACAGTTGGTGAGACCCCATCTAGAATACTACGTGCAGTTCTAGAGACCCCATCTCCGCAAGGACATAAACAGGATGGAGGCAGTCCAGAGAAGGGCAACAAAAATGGTGCAGGGTCTGCATCAGAAGCCATACGAAGAGAAACTAAAGGAGCTTAATATGTATACCCTCGAGGAAAGGAGGGAGAGGGGGGACATGATAGAAACATTTAAGTACCGCAAGGGAATCAACAAAGTCCAAGAGGTTAGCATCTTTCAGAAAAAAAAATGTGCAAGAACAAGGGGGCACAATTTGAAGATAGAGGGGGCATCTCAGGGCAATGTGAGTAAGTATTTTTTCATGGAGAGGGTGGTTGATGCATGGAATGGCCTTCCTGAGGAAGTTGTGGAGTCAAAAACATTGGGGAATTCTAGAATGCATGGGACAGACATAAAACAATTCTAGTGGGGGGTATTTTCTTTTTATTTATTTATTTATTTCAATCTAGGATTACAATACCTTTGAGCCGAGGCTCTTTTACAAAGGTTCCATGTCAGCGTGTGCAACAGTCATCATTTTTAGTTACAAGCATATAACTATTGACTTGCAGACATGTAATAACCAGTACAAAGACTTTAGCTATGAGCAAGACAAAGGAAGAAGGGTGGGTAGGTGGGGGAGAAGTGAGGGTAGAAGATCGAGGGGGGAAGGAGGTGCAGGGGGTAATGGGGAGTACGAGAGGTGGTTGGGGGCAGGGGCAGGAGTGGAGACACGGGGGGAGGTGGGCGAGGGCGGGAGACAGTACAGCCAGAGGGCCTTGTCGAGGGAATATGACAGGTAAGGTGCTAGGCATGCAAAGACTGATTGTAAGTGATGGGTGCTGAGGCATGTGCAGCTGGAATGGTGGAAATGTTAAAATGGGCAATCGCAGGATACAAGCAGTGAGAGGCGCAGCTTGGACTTGAAGAGGCCAAGTGTTGGAGCGTCTGCTATGTCGCTGCCAAGAGAGAGTTGAGCCAGTTGGATGCCTGATAGGCGAATGACCTTTGTCCTTGGGTTGTGCGACATCATGGAATATGTAGTAGATGGGAATTGGATCTCCTTGTAGTGACGTTCCTATGTCTAGGCTTAAGGAAGGCACAGACACCAGGTGGGGCAAGCCCCATTATAATGTTCTTGGCCGTGATACAGGTTTGGTATTTTATGCGTTTGTCCAGTTGAAGCCATCCAGATTGGGAATAAAGGTCACATGTGTGGGTACGGCGATGTGAGCCAGTGATGAGACGACAGGCCTTATTCAGGGAGGTCGCGATACGTTTGAGAGCAGTGGTAGTTGCAGACCCATATATGATAAGACCATAGTCTATGATGCTGACGATGGAGCTTTGGACGGCCACTGATAGTGCTTCTGGGGTTAGGTATTTCCTGTGCTGGAATAATATGCCTAACCTCACATTGGCAGACTTTGCAACATTGCTGATGAGGACAGCGTATGAGAGGTGGGGATCAAGGGTGATGCCGAGATACTTGAATGATTGTGTTTGCTCTAGGATGGCTCCTTGTTCAGTTGCAATGGAGAGGTGGAGTTATTTGTTTTTGTTGTGGGGGCTGCAGAAGACCATAGACTTGTTTTTTTCTGATTGAGAAGCAGTTTATGATTTAGGAACCAGGATTCGATGGAGGAGAAGGCCTGCTGAAGTTTATTTTATAATTGGATTGGATTAGGGTCCAAGGTGAGGATCACAGCATCATCGGCGTAGAGTTATTTGTTCTAGGCAGCTGTCCAGTAGTGAGTTTAAGAATAGGCTGAAGAAGAGGGGTCCCAGAATGGAGCCCTGGGGGACTCCTGAGTGGACTGGTCTAGGGTCTGAGAGTGTATCAGCAATTCTTACTCTTTGGGACCATTCTTCAAGGTAGCTCTTAAACCAGCCAATGGAGTCGGTTGACAGCCCAGTGTTCTGAAGCTGGACAAGCAGGAGGCGGTGATTGATTGTGTCAAAGGCTTTAGTTAAGTCAATGTAGATTGAGCCTAATAGTTCGCCAGAGTCAAGTGCATTGTGGATTGTGCCAGTGAATTCAAGTAGGGCTGTGGAGGTGCTGTGACCTTTGGGGAACCTGTGTTGTTACTTGCACAGGATGTTGTATGTATCCAGGTATTCTGTGAGCTGGTCCGAGACGATGCATTCTAGTGCCTTGTAGAGTGGGGGTAGTAGGGAGATAGGTCTGTAGTTATCGTGGGCAGTTTTGTCACCACTTTTATGGATTGGGGTGACAGTGGCAGATTTTCTTCTGTCCGGGAACTGGCTAAGGCTGAGTGAGAGGTTGAAAATTCTGGTCAGAGGACTAAGCACTTCATCAAGTGTGAGAGACAGGATTTTGAGATCGAGGGAGTCATTGCTGAATCTTGATTTACCAAGGGCTTTGGTAACATATTTACGTACTTGGTGAGCCTTGACTGCTTTGAAGTAGAAGTGGGGGGAGCTGGTGGGGGTAGTGTTCATTGCGGACAGAAGGGCTTCACCATCTTTGAAGTAGTCCTGGGGTAGGACAGCGCTGAGGTCGGTAAAGGCTTTGTTAAAGGCATCCGCAATGGTTTTTGGGTTGAGGGTTGTGGTTCCGTTGATGTTGAGTATTGATGGGGGGTTTTTGGGTGGATTCCCGGTGAGTTCCTTTATGTTTAGGCAGACTTTGTTTGCCGGATGGTTTTGGTGCAGTCATTGCTGGCACGTTTGTAGTTTTGGATGTCGTTTTGCCTTTCAGAGTTTCTGGCCAGCTCCCATAGGTGGTCTCTTGTTTTTAGTATCCTGAGGAGGTCACCTGTGAGCCAAGGGTTACTGAGTGATTTGACTTTGCGATTCTTAATAGGAGCATACGTGTCACAGGCCACAGTGAAGATGTTTATGAAGTGGTCAAGGGCAGTGTTTACATTGGTTGCATTGAAGATAGGGGACCAGTCTTGATGGAGGAGGTGGGATTTGAGTCGAGAAAGGTGACCACGGGGTAGAACCCTGCTGGTGATAGTTTTTGGTGGTGGTTTGATGAATTTATTTGACCAGGTGCAGCTAACAGGGGAATGGTCGTTGAGAGAGTCAGGGAGGACATTAGTGTTAGACATTCGTGATGGGTGACTGGTAATGATCCAGTCCAAGAGTGTGATGGTGCCAGTCCTGTAATTTTTCCTGGTTGGTGAGTCAACCATTTGTGTGAGGTTCACCGCAGCAACGGTATCCCTGTGTGCACCAGCATTGGCCACTGGCCAGTTGATGTTGAAGTCGCCTAGGAGGATGGATTTGGTGTCTGGTGGGAGTGACTTTACAAAGTCAAGAACAGCTGTTAGACCAGTTCCCTGTTCTTTGGGAGGGATGTAGATGGTGGCAACAGTGAGGGTTTTGTTTTGGGCTCTGAGGAGGATTCTTACTGGCAGTTTCTGAGCAGTTGTGGGTTGGAGTGAGGTAATGATGTGGTGCCCCTGTATGGAGTCTTTTAGGTAGAGAGCGCAGCCCCTGCCTCTTTTGGAGAGGTGATCCAGCCTAAAGATGTTGTAGCCAGGAAGGCTGATTGCATGGTCCGGTACTGATGGCGTGAGCCAGGTTTCGACAACTGCCAGGATGTCATGGCAGTGTTGGCTGATGAAGGCCTGTAGGGCATCCATTTTAGGAAGGAGGCTGCAGATGTTGATTGATATGAATGAGAGGGCACCCGAAGACTTGCTCAGATTAGGGGCTTTAGAGCAGAATGGGCCAGGGTTTGGGTGCACGTTGCCTGACAACATTAGAAGGAGGAGAAGGAATAGCCTCAAGGAGCTGTGTCGTATTTCTTTAAGGGAATGCTTTCGCCTGCTAACATCTCGGGAAATTGCCGAGCATCGACGATAGTGGGTGAGGGTAAGCGTAGACGGGGGGACCAGAGTGGAGGACTAGGACCAGTGTGGGTGTAGGACAGTTTCATGGTGGTAGGTTGCACCCTAGGCAAGGGGCAGTGACCAGTGTGCAGCGTGCCTATGTGGAGGAAGGACGTAGGAATGTGGAAGCTGTGGGGGAGGGAAGGAAAGCAGGCTTTTAGGACGTGCAGTAGAGGAGAAATAGAATAGGGGATAGAGAGCGGTGGAGGCGCATGATTAAGGTAGGATTCATGGTAGGCGGAGGGAGGGGGTTAAGACAGGCTGGCAGGGCTAGGAGAAGGGGGAAGAAGAGCAGTAGCTGGATCAGTGGGAACTGAGGATATAGCCAGGAAGGCCAGGCAACCAGGGAGTGGGAGGTGGCGACTAAAAGATGGGGGGAGTCCCAAAACAGGTACCCAATGGAGCACGAGTGGGGGGTGGAGCTACCAGAGGGTGTGGAGAAAGGTCTATAAATTTAAGGTCGGAGAGGGGGGCGGCATAAAATTTCAGCCATTTGCCATAGAAATGAATGGGCGTAGCAGCCCCGAGCACAGCAAAGTTTTAGCTGGCTCAAGAATGCGGTACAGATACCCTGAGGCCAATGGCGCAGCTCGCAGCAGTCCCGGTGGTTCAGGGAAGTCTTACACGGTTCAAGAGGATCTCGAGGGTGGGAAGGAAGGTATATAGCAAGTAAAGCAACTGTGATTTTAAGAGGGTAGACTTTTATTTTTTTTAAATGAAAGAACAAGAATCCCTCTAGTGGCAGGTCTGTATAACCTGCTAATGGAAAACTAGCCCCGTTCAAGGGCAGGCAGTTGGAGAGAAGAAAATATAGCAGGGTTTAAATAGCATAGAGGTAGGATAGGTTTAGATTGAGCAGTTTAGCAAGACAAAGGAGAGTTAGACTTTTTGGCGCCAAGGCAGAGTGCTTGGATGGGGGATGCAGGAACAAGGAACCAGAAGAGCTGTATCACTTTTAAACAGTAGTAGAAATTACAATCCAGCTAATACAGTTGAAAACTTATTAGACACTTGAATTTTGCTTAGTTGCAGCTAAATCTGTTTGTAAAAAGCGCCAGGTGGCAAAAGCAGGGGAAAAGTCTTGGCCAATCAGAGCGGGTTTGCTGGAAGCACCCATGTTCCGATTGGCTGCGCTGTCGCCGTACCTTCATAGGAGCTGCAGGCGAGCGTCCTGGTCTCGGTCGGTGGCTGGCTGGGTGCCGACCAACCGTAGGGGAGCTGAAGCAGCCCCTTTTTAGGGCAGGAAGCTGGAGAGAAGAAAAAATAGCAGGGTTTAAATAGCATAGAGGTAGGATAGGTTTAGATTGAGCAGTTTAGCAAAACAAAGGAGAGTTAGACTTTTTGGCGCCAAGGCAGAGTGCTTGGATGGGGGATGCAGGAACAAGGAACCAGAAGAGCTGTAAGCACTTTAAAACAGTAGTAGAAATTACAATCCAGCTAATACAGCTGAAAAACTTCTATTAGACACTTGAATTTTGCTTAGTTGCAGCTAAATCTATTTGTAAAAAGTGCCAGGTGGCAAAAGCAGGGGAAAAGTCCTGGCCAATCAGAGCGGGTTTGCTGGAAGCACCCATGTTCCGACTGGCTGCGCTGTCGCCGTACCTTCCAAGGAGCTGCAGGTGGGCGTTCTGGTCTCGGTCAGTGGCTGGCTGGGTGCCGACCGACCGTGGGGGAGCTGAAGCAGCCCCGTTCAAGGACAGGCAGCGTCCAAGGAGCTGCAGGCGGGCATCCTGGTCTCGGTCGGTGGCTGGCTGGGTGCCGACTGACCATGGGGGAGCTGAAGCAGCCCTGTTCAAGGGCAGGCTGCTTCCAAGGAGCTGCAGGTGGGTGTCCTGGTCTTGGTCGGTGGCTGGCTGGGTGCCGACCAACAGTAGGGAGCTGAAGCAGCCCCATTCAAGGGCAGGCAGCTTCCAAGGAGCTACAGGCCGGCGTCCTGGTCTTGGTCGGTGGCTGGCTGGGTGCTCACCACCTGGGGGGAGCTGAAGCAGCCCCATTCAAGGGCAGGCAGCTTCCAAGGAGCTGCAGGCGGGGTGTTCTGGTCTCGGTCGGTGGCTGGCTGGGTGCCGACTGACCATGGGGAGCTGAAGCAGCCCCGTTCAAGGACAGGCAGCGCCCAAGGAGCTGCAGGCGGGCATCCTGGTCTCAGTCGGTGGCTGGCTGGGTGCCGACTGACCATGGGGGAGCTGAAGCAGCCCCGTTCAAGGGCAGGCAGCTTCCAAGGAGCTGCAGGCGGGCGTCCTGGTCTCAGTCGGTGGCTGGCTGGGTGCCAACCACCCGTGGGGGAGCTGAAGCAGCCTCGTTCAAGGGCAGGCAGCTTCCAAGGAGCTGCAGGCGGGCGTCCTGGTCTCGGTTGGTGGCTGGCTAGGTGCCGACTGCCTGTGGGGGAGCTGAAGCAGCCCCATTCAAGGGCAGGCAACTTCCAAGGAGCTACTGGCTGGCATCCTGGTCTCGGTCGGTGGTTGGCTGGGTGCCGACCGCCCATGGGGGAGCTGAAGCAGCCCCGTTCAAGGGCAGGCTGCTTCCAAGGAGCTGCAGGCGGGCGTCCTGGTCTCGGTCGGTGGCTGTCTGGGTGTCGACCACCAGTGGGGGGAGCTGAAGCAGCCTCATTCATGGGCAGGCGCTTCCAAGGAGCTGCAGGCAGGCGTCCTGGTCTCAGTCGGTGGCTGGCTGGGTGCTGACCGCCCATGGGGGAGCTGAAGCAGCCCGGTTCAAGGGCAGGCAGCTTCCAAGGAGCTGCAGGCGGGCGTCCTGGTCTCGGTCAGTGGCTGGCTGGGTGCCGACCGCCCATGTGGGAGCTGATGCAGCCCCGTTCAAGGGCAGGCAGCTTTCAAGGAGCTGCAGGTGGGTGTCCTGGTCTCAGTTGGTGGCTGGCTGGGTGCTGAATGACCGTAGGGGAGCTGAAACAGCCCTGTTCAAGGGCAGACAGCTTCCAAGGAGCTGCAGGTGGGCGCCTGGTCTCGGTCAGTGGCTGGCTGGGTGCCGACCGACTGTGGGGAGCTGAAGCAGCCCGTTCAAGGGCGAGCAGCTTCCAAGGAGCTGCAGGCGGGCGCCCTGGTCTTGGTCGGTGGCTGGCTGGGTGCCACCAACAGTAGGGGAGCTGCAAGCAGCCCTGCTTCAAGGGCAGGCAGCTTCCAGGAGCTGCAGGCGAGCGCCCTGGTCTTGTCGGTGGCTGGCTGGGTGCCGACCACCCGTGGGGAGCTGAGCAGCCCATTCAAGGGCAGGCAGCTCAAGGAGCTGCAGGTGGGTGTTCTGGTCTCAGTCGGTGGCTGGCTGGGTGCCGACCGCCCGTTGGGGAGCTGAAGCAGCCCCGTTTAAGGGCAGACAGCTTCCAAGGAGCTGCAGGCGGGTGTTCTGGTCTCGGTCGGTGGCTGGCTGGGTGCCAACCACCCATGGGTGAGCTGAAGCAGCCCTCTTCAAGGGCAGGCAGCTTCCAAGGAGCTACAGGCGGGTGTCCTGGTCTCGGTCGGTGGCTGGCTGGGTGCCGACCGCCCATTGGGGAGCTGAAGCAGCCTGGTTCAAGGGCAGGCTGCTTCCAAGGAGCTGCAGGCGGGCGTCCTGGTCTCGGTCGGTGGCTGGCTTAGTGCCGACCGCCCGTGGGGAAGCTGAAGCAGCCCCATTCAAGGGCAGGCAGCTTCCAAGGAGCTGCAGGCAGGCGTCCTGGTCTTGGTCGGTGGCTGGCTGGGTGCCGACCGCCCGTCGGGGAGCTGAAGCAGCCCCGTTCAAGGGCAGAAAACTTCCAAGGAGCTGCAGGTGGGCATCCTGGTCTCGGTCGGTGGCTGGCTGGGCGCCGACCGCCCATGGGGGAGCTGAAGCAGCCCCGTTCAAGGGCAGGCAGCTTCCAAGGAGCTGCAGGCAGGCGTCCTGGTCTTGGTCGGTGGCTGGCTGGGTGCTGACCGCCCGTGGGGGAGCTGAAGCAGCCCCGTTCAAGGGCAGAAAACTTCCAAGGAGCTGCAGGTGGGCGTCCTGGTCTCAGTCGGTGGCTGGCTGGGCACCGACCGACCATGTGGGAGCTGATGCAGCCCCGTTCAAGGGCAGGCAGCTTTCAAGGAGCTGCAGGTGGGTGTCCTGGTCTCAGTTGGTGGCTGGCTGGGTGCTGAATGACCGTAGGGGAGCTGAAACAGCCCTGTTCAAGGGCAGACAGCTTCCAAGGAGCTGCAGGTGGGCGTCCTGGTCTCGGTCAGTGGCTGGCTGGGTGCCGACCGACTGTGGGGAGCTGAAGCAGCCCCGTTCAAGGGCAGGCAGCTTCCAAGGAGCTGCAGGCGGGCGTCCTGGTCTTGGTCGGTGGCTGGCTGGGTGCCGACCAACAGTAGGGGAGCTGAAGCAGCCCCGTTCAAGGGCAGGCAGCTTCCAAGGAGCTGCAGGCCGGCGTCCTGGTCTTGGTCGGTGGCTGGCTGGGTGCCGACCACCCGTGGGGGAGCTGAAGCAGCCCCATTCAAGGGCAGGCAGCTTCCAAGGAGCTGCAGGTGGGTGTTCTGGTCTCAGTCGGTGGCTGGCTGGGTGCCGACCACCCGGGGGGGAGCTGAAGCAGCCCCGTTTAAGGGCAGACAGCTTCCAAGGAGCTGCAGGCGGGTGTTCTGGTCTCGGTCGGTGGCTGGCTGGGTGCCAACCACCCATGGGTGAGCTGAAGCAGCCCTCTTCAAGGGCAGGCAGCTTCCAAGGAGCTACAGGCGGGCGTCCTGGTCTCGGTCGGTGGCTGGCTTAGTGCCGACCGCCCGTGGGGAAGCTGAAGCAGCCCCATTCAAGGGCAGGCAGCTTCCAAGGAGCTGCAGGCAGGCGTCCTGGTCTTGGTCGGTGGCTGGCTGGGTGCCGACCGCCCGTGGGGGAGCTGAAGCAGCCCCGTTCAAGGGCAGAAAACTTCCAAGGAGCTGCAGGTGGGCATCCTGGTCTCGGTCGGTGGCTGGTTGGCGCCGACCGCCCATGGGGGAGAGCTGAGCAGCCCCTGCTTCAAGGGCAGGCAGCTTCCAAGGAGCTGCAGGCAGGCGCCCTGGTCTTGGTCGGTGGCTGGCTGGGTGCTGACCGCCGTGGGGAGCTGAAGCAGCCTCTGGCGGGGCAGAAAACTTCCAAGGAGCTGCAGGTGCGCCCTGGTCTCAGTCGTGGCTGGCTGGGCAATCACCGCCCATGGGGAGCTGAAGCAGCCCCGTTCAAGGGCAGGCAGCTTCCAAGGAGCTTCAGGCGGGCATCCTGGTCTCGGTTGGTGGCTGGTTGGGTGCCGATCGACTGTGGGGGAGCTGAAGCAGCCCTGTTCAAGGGCAGGCAGCTTCCAAGGAGCTGCAGGCGGGTGTCCTGGTCTCGGTCAGTGGCTGGCTGGGTGCCGACTGCCTGTGGGGGAGCTGAAGCAGCCCCGTTGAAGGGCAGGCTGCTTCCAAGGAGCTGCAGGCAGGCATCCTGGTCTCGGTCGGTGGTTGGCAGGGTGACGACCGACCATGGGGGAGCTGAAGCAGCCCGGTTCAAGGGCAGGCAGCCAGAGGAAGTAGGCTGCTGGTTAACTAGGATCTGCAGCTCATCCAGTAGGTAGGGAAATGGGCAGATTGGGTTGGCCAAGCAATCCTTATCTGCCATCAAAGTCTATGTTTCTGTTTCTAATCATCTTGGTCACCCTGCGCTGCACTGTCTCCAACCTGTCTCTGTCTCTCCTTAAGCGTGAGCTCCAGAATGGGGCACATTATTCCAGAAGTGCCCTCCCCAATGTACTAAAAAGAGGTAGTGAAAACAGGTTACTCACCTGTAACAGTAGTTCTAGGAGTGGTATATGTTGTTCATCCACACTTGTTGGCATGTCCTTTCCCTTTAAGATTCTTGCTAGAAGGTCTAAAAGTTGGCTCCTCCCACCCACCCGGATGGTATATGCCTTGGCACCTCCCCTTGATGCCAGATCTTGCCCACTGGAAGCAGAGGGTCGTGCGTCGAACCTGGGGAGGTCGGTTGGGCTAGTGTGGATGAACAACATATACCACTCCTAGAAAGTACAGTTACATAAGAACTTACCGTAACAGTAGATCTTTGAGAAGTGTCTCTTACAGTAGGTAATACACTTGGGTCGTCGCCGGAGGTCGCTCTGACGCACGGCAGCTCTTCTAGCAGTCTTTTACCAGAGGCCACCCACACATGACATCAGCTTCCTGTTTCCTATATAAGCGTGGGCAGTCCCTGGTATCCTCAGTTCCCCCGCCGGATTCAGCTCGCTAAGCGAGGACTGAGGGGAACCTGAGATACCAAAGGTATCCCAACCCAAAAGTCATTGGACCAGAATTTGTTCTTCTGGAGAAGGAGGGGGACAGAAGGTGGGATCAGACCTACTGCAAGAGACACTCCTCAAAGATGTACTGTTACGGTAAATTCTTACGTAACTGTACTATCTTCCATGGTGTGGTGTCCTGCAGTAGGTAATACACTTGAGTGGAATTCCAAGCAGTTTACCCAAGATGGGTGGACATTATGACAAAAGGCCCTGAAGGACTGCTCGGCCAATGGCTGCCCTACAGCGTGAAGCAATATCCAAATTGTAGTGCTTCATGAATGTATGGATTGTAGACCAGGAGGCTGCATTGCAGATACCTGAAATGGAGGCTCCTTTCAAGCAAGCCACAGTAGTGGCCATAGCTCTAGTGGAATGGGCTTGGACAGGACCTGGAAAGGGTTTGTTGTATTTTTTATAACAAAATGTGATACAATGTGCCAACCAGTTAGAAAGGGTTCTTTTAGTAGCTGGGAGCCCTTCTTAGCCCAAGGCAAAGGTGACAAACAATTGAGAAGTCTTTCTGATCGATTTTGTTCGATTAGTATAGTAACGCAATATACGAAGGACATCTAAGGTGTGTAATAGACGTTCACCGTGGTTGGAGTATTCAGAATAGTATACTGGTAACTCCAGGTACTGATTTAGAATGTGTTCAGACTACCTTAGGAAGGAAGGAAGGGCTGGTATGAAGTGCCACCCTATCTTTGTGAAAAATGAAGTAAGGTTCCCTACACATGAGAGCATGAAGCTCTGAAATATGGCGAATTGAGGTGACAGTCACTAGGAATAAGGTTTTCCATGAAAGGAAATGGAGGTCACAAGTGGCCACCAGTACAAAAGGCTCAAGAGTTAATTTTTCTATTAGAAAATTGAGATCCCACAGAGTGGGTTGTCTTATAGGTGGTTTGATATGTAACATTCCTTTCAAGAACATTTTGGCTAGATGATGTTGGCACAGTAATCTGCCATCAAGCAGTTCATGGAAGGCCAAAATAGCGGCTAAATGGACTCTGATGGAGGAATAGCTCAAACCTGACTTGGACAGCAAGGCCAGGTAGTCTAGAACTTTTGTCAGTGGGTAGGAATAGGGATCCAATGATTGAGAGGCAGCCCATATGGAAAAGCGTTTCCATTTGGAGTTATATGTTTCTCTGGTTGCTGGCTTAAGTGAGGCCAAGAAAATATTGGCAACAGGAGAGGACACTAGTAATCTGGCTATGAAAGCGTCCTCAGGAACCATGCGTGAAGGTGTAGAGCCTTCAGGTTGGGATGCAACAGGGCCCCTTGACTCTGAGTCAAGAGGTCTGGTCTGATTGGCAACGGAACGGGTTCCTGTACTGAGAGTTGTTGAAGTAGAAGAAACCACACTTGTCGAGGCCATATGGGAACTTTTAGGATCATTGTGGCAGGCTCTAGTTGTAGTTTCAGTAGAGTCCATTGCAGGAGAGGGACAGGGAGGGAGCATATAAGAAGAATCATGTCCATGGTTGGGACAGGGCATCTATAGACTGTCCCTTTTTGCTCGGGATAATGGAAAAATATTTGGGAAGACAGTGATTGACTGGGGAGGCAAACAGATTTATGTGTGGAATCCCCCAGAGGTTGAAGATTTTCTTGAGTAGTTCATCGTGAAGTATACATTAGTGTGTGGATGTCTGGTGACTGAGACGATTGCCCAGAAGACTGTAACATCCTGGTAAATGGATGGCTGTTAGTATCAGGTGTTGCTGGATGGCTTCTTGCCAGACTGCACGGGTTTCCGTGCATAGAGTATGGGATTTCGTACCTCCTTGCTTGTTGAGGTAGAATACCACTGCAGTGTTGTCTGACTGGATCACCAACTGTCCTGCAGTCAAATGGTGTTGAAATGCCTGAAGGGCTAAGCGGACTGACTTCAGCTCTAGGAGATTCATGTGAGACTGAGGGAGAGAAGTGGTCCACTTGCCTCGTGTCTGATAAGGACCCAGGTGTACGCCCCAGACTTCCAGGGAAGCATCCATGGTTAACGTCTGCATGGGAGGGAGGGAGGGACTGAAAAGGCATTCCTTGACATAAATTGGTTCTGATTGTCCACCAAGTCAGAGCTGACTTCAGGGAAGGAGTGACCCTGATCTTGTCTTCAAACTGTCCTGTTCTTTGAGACCACTGATTCTGGAGAACCCACTGAATAAGTCTCATATGAAGACGGGCGAATGCCACCGTAGGGGTGGTAGCAGCCATGTGACCCAGAAGGCACAGCATTTGTCTGGCTGTGACTACTTTCTGAGTCTGTATGCGTGATGCCAGAAAAAAAGGGTGTCCTACTGGGCGACTGGAAGGTAAGCTCTGGCTGAGACTGTATCTAGGACAGCCCCAATGTATTGGAGAGACTCAGAGTCAGGTTGGACTTTGGCCAATTGACTGTAATCCCTAGAATGTGAAACAGTTGCAGGGTAGCTACTAGGGAGGAAAGCAGAGCTGTTCTGGAGTCTGCTTTGATTAGTCAGTTGTCTAGAGATGGGAAGATGAAGTGCCCTTTTCTTCATAAAGCTGCTGCAACTACTGCTAGGCATTTGGTGAACACCCTTGAGGCTGAATGAGAGTGCTCAAAACTGGTAGTTTTGACCTAGCAGGTGGAAGTGAAGAAACCCGTGGTGGGCAGGGTGGATGGGAATATGTAGGTAGGCATCCTTCATATCTAGGGCACAAAGCCTATCTCCCTGTTTCAGTATTGGCACGATGGAATTCAGAATTATCATGCAAAACCATTTGTACTGGATGACAAGATTCAGTTTTCTGAGGTCCAGTATCAGTCTGAGGTCTCCAGTTCATTTGGGTACCAAAAAGAAGTGGGAGTAGAATCCCATTTGATGTTCTGAGGGGGGTACTGGACAAACAGCCTGGTTGACTAGTAGAGACTGCAATTCCTCCTGAAGAATAGGTATATGATCTGGTGGGTAATGAATATCTCGAGGATGGTGGGGGGGTTAGAAATAAATTCAGGAGTATGACCCCTCTGTATAATCTGGAGTACCCATTCATCTGAGGTGATTGTTTGCCCGGCCTCCAGATGGAGGGCAAAATGACCACCCACACACTTGGTTGAGGAGGCATGCGCAAAGCCCTAGTGGGTCACTGGGCACTGGGCTGTCCAGCCCCATTGGGATGGTGGAAGCGGGAGCCCTGGGCAGAAGAGGTGTTGCCTCTGCTGGATTGAGTACAACCTCTGAAGCTGCCTTTATTGGTACCTCTATTTTCCACCTCTTTTGGAAAAGAAAGAGGACTGAGTATGGTAGATTGTATGCAGAGTATGGTACATGCCAGAAACCGTACATAGGGTTCTGCTCGATGCCTGTAGGTCATCTAGTAAGGTTTGTGTACCCGGCCTGAACAGCTTGGACCCAATAAAAGGGGTGTTAGCTACTTTGTGTTGCACATCAGGTGTAAAACCTGAAATGCGGAGCCAAGCGTGGCGATGCAAAGAAATGCCAGAAGTTGACAGTCAGGCCGAGGTATCTACGTCATCATATCCTGACCTGATTAGGTATCGAGGAAATAGAATTGCTAGTGGACACTGTAGCCAATAATTGTTCCCTTTCCTGTGAAGGAGGGAGTTAATTGATAATATCAATGGCAGAGGACCCAAGGGTACGTTGGTATTTAATCATATAACCCATGTAATTTAGGATTCTGATATTCATGGTACTGGAGGAAAATACCGTTTTACCCAGATAGTCAAGCCTTCAAGATTCCTTATCAGGAGATAAGGAGCTCATGTGTTTAGGTCATTTAGTACGATCATGAGCAGCAGTAATGACAACAGAGTCCACCTCAGGGGTAGTGGAAAGGAAAGGATGATCCAGAGGAGCTTGATAAATGCGATCCGCCTTGTGGGGAACAGCTGTAATAGCTGAAGTCTGGTGCCAGACTGCAAGCATGACATTTTGATAGGCTTGGATTAGTGGGGGAACAACTAAAACAGGCCCCTCTGGTAGTTCAAAATATTCTGCCGTGTTCTTACATTGCTTGTCATGTTCTATGGTAGAGAATCCCATGACTTTTTGGATTTGAACCATCATTTCACAAAATGAAGGGTCATCAGGAGAAGAGGCTGTGGAATGTCTAGGCAGGTTCTCATCCAAGGAAGAGATTTCTGAAAAAGGAGACTGAGGAGGGAAATCCAGCTCCTGGAATGCTTCATCTTCAAGGTCACCGGTGAAATCAACTGGAGCTCTTGTTCATCTGATAAATAATCTTCCATATAAGGAGGAAGTGACCAGGGTGGTAATGGATTCCTGTCACCATGAAACTTCTTAGGCAGAGGAGTAGGAGATTGGGAAGGATTACCCTGCTGTCCTGGATCAGAGGGCTGGGAGTGCCGCATGGCATGCAAGAAGTGCTGTACTACAGTAGTAATGTCCAGATCTTCCTGAAAAGGGGGGGGGTGTTGAGACACTAGGGGATGATGGAGGTGATTGGACACACATAGTCTGAGCAGGTCTTGCCCCTGGGTGGTAAAGACCAGGGTCCTGATTTCTGTCTGCCTGACCCCTGTGAGTAGTCACCTGGGAAGGTGGAGGGGCAGTAAGCATGGCATAAGCCATTGGGTTCCCTTGAGGAATGCGGGTTTTCGTCGACGGACCCATAGGGGAAGAAGGATTATAATGTATATTTAAAGGAGCCATCGATGGGAGAGAAGCCCCCACCAACAGAGCAGCATTAGAACCCATATATGGTTCAATTTGTACTGCATTTAAAGCACTGGAAAGCGCAGTTGACAAGACAGTATGTGCTCCCATCAATGAAGATGCAGTGTGAAGGCTCGTCATCGATGGAGGGACACCTGGAGGGGTGGCTTCTGCATGGAGTGTGAGGAGGGTTTCTCCGTCTCCTTTTTATGCCATGGAAGAGAATCAGTGGAGGGTGAGTCCTTGGGATGGGCCCCCTGATTCTCTAAAAAAGACATTTTCTGCTCCATTAGTAAATGTTGAATCTCAAGCAATCATCGATGATGAGTTGCTTAATTAAATTCCTGACAACAGGTGCAGGAACTGATGTCGTGTGTGGGTCCCAGACACCGTACACAAGAGGTATGGTTGCCAAAGCAGTATATCTTCCAACCGCAATGGCAGGAATTAAATAATGCTTGTTTGTTTGAAGATTCTTTAGACATTCATTTGTAGCTCAAATTTTCATTGATGACTACTGTTCAGAAGTTGCTCTAGCTGCTGCGCACAAGCTAAAGATGGCAGGAAAATTAACTGAGGATACCAGGGACCGTCCATGCTTATATAGGAAACAGGAAGCCTGTCATGTGTGGGTGGCCCCTGGTAAAAGACTGCTAGAAGAGCTGCCATGTGCCACAGTGACCTCTGGTGATGATCCAAGTGTATTACCTACTGCAAGAGACCACTCGGTGGAAGATCTATTATTACAGGTGAGTAACCTGTTTTTCTAGGATCGTGGATATGTTTTTCTATCCACACTTGTTGGCAGACTCCTAGCAGTTCTCTGGGAGGAGTGAGGCAAGGCACACACCCCCTACTTGAGAAACAGATTGGAGAACTGAGGCCCCAAAACCAGCATCCCGGCATGACTCTAGTCTAGGTCAATGTGGTAGTGGGAAATGAAGGTGTTTGCTGACTTCCAGGTAGCAGCCCTGCAGATTTCCTGGATAGGGATGTCCCTGGAAGCAGCCACTGACACAGCAGCATGGCGGGTGGAATGAGCTCTTACCTCTACGGGAGGCTCCTTGCCCACCAACCTATAGCAGAGATCAATGCACAATGTAATCCAACTGCCAATTATCCACTTGGCTGCAGGTCTGCCAGGTGCGGCTTCAGCATAGGTGACAAACAGCTGGCAAACCTCTCCCCGAACGTCAGTCATCTGCTCCTTATAATAAGAGAGCGCTCATCTCAGGTCCAAAATATGGAGCCTGTACTCAGCCTCCAAGGTGTAATTAGGGTAGTACACCAGCAGAGTCAACACCTGGTTAAGGTGAAACTCTGACATCACCTTTTGGAAGGAGTTTTGGGTTGGGGTGAAGGACAACCTTGTCTCTGTGGAAGACCAGGTAAGGAGACTTGACAGAGATTGCCTGTAGCTCCCCAGTGCTCCTGGCTGGCATGATAGCCACCAAGAAGGTGGTCTTCCAAGACAGATGTGACATCTCACACCTGTGCATCAGTTTGAATGGCTTGCCCATGAGCTTTTCCAGTACCAGTAGTAGATCCCATGGTGGTGGTGGTGGTTCACGCACCAGAGGGGAAATATGGTTAAAAATGTTTCTTATAATGATGAGACAAGCGAACTGCTATGGATTAAAATTAAGCTAACTACAGATCATACCATCACTGTTGGATTGGGTTATAGAGCTCCTAATTTAAATAAGGAAGAAAACTATCTATTTTTGTATAATATTGAAGATAACCTTACTGATAAAGATTGTATATTTATGGGTGATTTTAATCTCCCTAATATAAATTGGAGTAATCATAAAGGTAGTTCTGCTTTGGATTACTCTTTTCTCAATCTCATGTCTATTAATAATATGGAGCAACTGGTCAAAACACCTACTAGAGATAAAAACATATTAGACTTATTTTTTTCTAATATTGATAATACAAACACCAAGGTTAATATTATACATCCATTAACAAATAGCGATCACAATATGGTTCTCTTAATAATGAACCTCACATATTTTTCAGAAACTTCCAGCTGCACTGTTATAAGGAATTTTAATAATGCTAATTATTCAAATATAAAAGCCTATTTAGAGAACTGGAATTGGGAAACTGATCTTATAGGTAGTGATTTATTTGAAATATGGAAAAACATAGAAACATAGAAACATAGAATTTGACGGCAGATAAGGACCACTTGGCCCACCCAGTCTGCCCATTTCCCTACCTGATGGATAAGCTGCAGGTCCTAGTCAACCAGCAGCCTACTTCTTCCTACCCCCAACCCCTAGAATTGCCTTATGACTGTCCCATGCATGCTTGAATTCCACCACTGTTTTGACTCCACAACCTCCTCTGGAAGGCCGCTCCATACATCCACAACCCTCTCTGAAAAATACTCTTAAATTACCTCTGAGCCGCCTCTTCTATCTTCAAATTGTGCCCCTTGTTCTTGCACACCTCTTTTTGAAAGATGCTACCCTCTTGGACTTTGTTGATTCCCTTGAGGTACTTGAAAGTTTCTATCATGTCTCCCTCTCCCTCCTTTCCTCGAGGCTATACATATTAAGCTCCTTAAGTCTCTCTTCATATGTCTGCCAGTGCAGACCCTGCACCATTTTAGTTGCCCTCCTCTGGACAGCTTCCATCCTGTCTATGTCTTTGCGGAGATTGGGTCTCCAGAACTGCACACAGTACTCCAGATGGGGTCTCACTAGCTGTCTGTACAGAGGAATAATAACTTCCTGTTTTCTACTGGTGATGCCTCTTCCTATGCATCCCAGTATCCCCCCCAGCCCTCCTTGCTGCCCTCTCACATTGCTTTCCCACCTTTAGGTCATCTGATATGACTACCCCCAGGTCCCTTTCCATTTTTGTTGTTGTTAGTATCTCACCCCCCATTGTGTACTCTTCCCCCTGGGTTTTTGTTTCCCAGGTGCACTACCTTGCACTTCTTAGCATTGAATCTAAGCTGCCATACATTTGACCATTCCTCTAACCTTGCCAAGTCCCTTCTCATCCTTTCCACTCCACCTTGTGCATCAACTCTGTTGCAGATCTTTGTGTCATCTGCAAAGAGACATACTTTTCCTTCCAGTCCCTCTGCAATGTCGCTTATAAAGACATTGAAGAGGACCGGTCCTAATACTGAACCTCGTGGACCTCACTACTAACCCCCTTTTTCAGAGTGGACTCATTTACTATTACTCTTTGTGTCCTATTCTCCAGCCATTCTTTACCCAGGCTGTCATCTTGGGACCCACTCCCAGGCTGGCTAACTTGTATATTAATCTTTGTGTGGACTGTGTCAAATGCCTTGCTAAAGTCTAGGTAGGCCATGTCCACAGCCCTCCTGATCAACTACTTTGGTCACCCAGTCAAAGAAATCTATCAGATTTGTCTGGCATGACCTTCCCGCTGTGAATCCATGCTGCCTTGGGTCCTGTGCCCCTCTGGCCTCTAGATACAGAACAATTCTTTCCTTCAGAAGTGATTCCATCATTTTCCCTACCACTGAGGTTAAACTAACAGGTCTGTAGTTTTCTGCTTCTGCCTTGCTCCCACTTTTGTGAAGAGGAATTACATCTGCCCGCCTCCAGTCCTCGGGTATCACCCCATCCTCCCATGATTTGTTAAAGAGGGTAGTCAGTGGTGTCACTAGTTCTACCCTTAGTTCTTTAGAATTCTGGGATGAATCTCATCAGGCCCCATTGCTTTGTCCACCTTCAGTTTTAAGAGTTCTTTCAGAACCCTTTCTTCTGTAAATGGCTGGTATCAACTTCTGTATCCAGAGTGTTTCTACTGTTTGTTTTAGGTACTTCCCTCTTCCTTTGTAAATACTGAGCAAAATATGTGTTTAGTATCTCTGCCTTTCACAGTCACCCTCTGCCCACCCTCCCTCCCTTTACTAAGCCTCACTATCCTCCTTGGTCTTACTGCCCCTGATGTACCTATAAAGGTTTTATCCCTTCTTAACTGAGTTGGCTATCTTTTTCCTCGGTTTGGGCCTTTGCTGTTCTGACTGCCTTCCCAGCTTCCTTTGCTTTAACTGATACAGTTCTCTGTCCTGTTCCTTCTGTGATTCCTTGTACTTCCTGAATGTCTTTTCTCTTGAACCTTCACTGCCACTTCCTTTGAGAACCATAGTGGTTTCTACCTCGTTTCATTTTGTTTATTTGCTTTACACAAAGGCTTGTTACCTCTGTGATGGCAGTTTTATTATTCCCCATTGTTCTTCCACCTCCTTCCTGCCCATTTGCTAGTGCATTCCTTAGGCACTCACCCATTTTGACAAAGTCAGCCTCCTAAAATCCAGTACCTTTGTCTTTGTATGGCTTGACTCTATTGCTGTGTTTATTGTGAACCATACTGTTCGATGGTCGCTAGTTCCCAGATGGCTACCCACTTTACATCTGTGATCCTCTCCTCATCTCCATTTGAGAGAACCAGGTCTAAGATTGTTCCTCTCGAGTGGGCTCCAATACTAGTTGTCTCAAGGCATGCCCCTGTAGGCATCTAGAATAACCCCACTCTTAGAAGTGGCTGCTGCAACTGCACTCCAGTTAACATCTGGCATATTCAGATCACCCATCAGCAATATCTCCTTTTTCTGCTATACTAAGTATACTTTCTATCATCCATTTCCTCCCCTGAGAAGGGGTCTGTATACAACCCTGTGCAGATTGTGGTGCCATTGTCGGTCTCCAAATTTACCCACAGTGCTTCTTCTCCTCCCTGTTTACCCTTTTGTTCTGTTGCTTTGATTCCTTCCCTATGTAAAGAGCTACTCCTCCTCCTTTACCCTCCCTGTCCCTCCTGTAGATAGTGTATCCTGGTATGTTTACATCCCAGTCATGGTTTTGTGTACCATGTTTCTGTGACTGCCACGATATACAGATGTTCCTCCTCCATCAAGGCCACTAATTCAGGAAGCTTGTTACTCAGACTACGGGCATTGGTACTCATTGCTCTCCATTTTTGATGGCTTTACTTTCTGTTGCAGCATCCCCACTGACTGCTCTACTCGTCTTTTCCCATTTAGTACCCTGTTTTTGTAGGGAGAGGCTGGGATTTTCTGCTGCTTATCAGTGCCTCCCTTGACTAGTTTAAAAGCTTGCCAATGAAGCATTTAAACCGATTGCTCAAAAGACTTGTTCCTTCCTGGACAGATGCAGACCATCCTGCCAGTATAGGCTGGTGTCCTCCAGGTGGCACCCCAGTCCCCAATGAAGCCAAACCCTGTGCTCCACACCATTTTTTCAACCACTCATTAAACTGATGGCAAAGTACCTTGCCTCACTCATGCCATTTACAGGCAGCACCTGAGAAGGATACTGTGTGCTACTTGTCTAGGGCTCTCCCCCAGTTCTACAAAGTCCTTCTGCACTGCCCCACGCTCATGTTGAGCCAAGTCATTTGTCCCTAGGTGGACAATGACATCCAGCTCAGACTCCCATGCAGCTGTTCTCGTGATCCTGAGGATGCGCTTCCTGTCCCTACAAGCCATGGCACCAGGCCGGCACTTTACTTCAGTTTTCCCTGCTCCCCCCAGTTCTATCCCCCTAATAATTGAGTCCCCCACCAGGAGCTGCTTCCTTTCCTTGTGGCATCCTCTGCCTCCTTCCTGTGGGCCTCCTTGTGACAGGTGTCCTCAGCCTCCTTAATCTCCTCCGTGAGTGCATCCGTAGGGGAACTATGCTCCCCCGGAGGTGTATGGATTGTGGAGTGGAACAACTGACTGGGTGTGCCTCTGTTCCACCCTTCTCACCCTCCCTGAGCCCACAGTGGTCCAACTGCTGTGCTTTCTTTGCAACCTCTGAGGTAGTGGTGGTGGCTCTGGTGCTCCCTGGATGTGGGGGTTCCTTCCACCATCCAGTCTGGCCTGGGGAAGGTTTTTACTGCTGTCCAGTGTGGCCTGAAGACGGGCAACTTCCTCCTCAGGGCAGAGAGTTGTCTGCAAATAGGGCAGCATCTCAGCCTCCAGAAAGACTCCGAAGACTGCTGCCCCACAGCCATTACATTGCACTACTCCCCACATGACTATGTATTTTTTTTGTGTGTGTGTGTGCTTGTGTGAGTGATTGGTTTGTTATATAGAAATATATATATATTATACAATGTGTATGCGTATATTTTCAGTGCTGTGTGCTAGAGAGGATATGACATTGATATGCACCTTGCACTCTTGAGGAAATGATGTCAGAACCCCAGGTTAAAGGAACTATTTCAGGGTGGGGTGAGGGGTGGAAGGGGTTGGCCTAAACTGTGCCCTCACAAAACAATCAGCTAAGAGTTCTGACCCACCGCTGCGATGAGTGCCTTCCTGTCTGCAAGATACTATACACAACAATTTGACAGAGAAAATCCCCTGCTAATCAAACAGAGAAAAATCCAGACATTCAAGTCAGACACAGGTAAACCTCCCCAGCCCCAAAACAGCCTGGTGGTTTGTGCTCTGAAAGCAGTCAGCCCCCAAAATAAGTGAGCTGTGCTTTGAACTCTTCCTGCACTGAAAATCTTAAGAATTGTAACAAGACTGTCTTTTCCTGATAATTGTAAATTCCTTATTTCACCTTTCAGTTAGAAGCAGCTCCACCTGCAGTATATCTACTACAAAGCAAAGACAATTGAAAGGTTCCTCCCTCAGTTGTGAGCACAACTCGCTTTCTTGCAAATCCTATGTTCAGTATTGCAGTTCCCAACAAGAGATAGTTTGACTAGGAAAATTAAGTCCAGTGTTGCAGCTTGCAGCCAGAGGTAGCTTCACCTGAAGACTATGAGGTTATCTGATGAGCCTGCTAAAATTAGTACTTTTATCAAGGTCTGTAAGATTCTTCCAGAGCTATTGGCTGTTAAGTAGCTATGATGTAAGCACTTCCTGACACAGTCTGTCTTGGCCTTATAAGGCACTGGAGGTACACAAAGAAAAACAGTTTTCACCCCTAGGGACTGTCTGGGTCCAATACACAGCCTGTAACCTGCTCTCAATTCAGGGCTTATGACAAATTCTTAGCCCAGTGAATACCACAGTATTACAAATATTGCAATGCAAACAGTCAATCACTAACTCCAATCAAGTCAGAAGGGCAGAAACACAGAAAACAGTAAAATCTTAACAATTGTAACAAGTAAAGCAAACTCCACCTCCTCTGTTGATTGAAAGACTGCCTTTCTGATAATTCTAAGTTGTTTATTTCACCCTTCAGTTAGAAGTATCCTCCACCTGAAGAATATTAACTTTCCTAAGGAATCTGCTTCAAACTAAAGACAATTGTAAATTGTAAAGTTCACCTCCCTCTGTTGTGAGCACTACTCACTTTCTTGCAAATCTTAAGTCCAGTGTTGCAGCTTGCAGCCAGAGGTAGCTTCACCTGAAGACTATGAGGTTATCTGATGAGCCTGCTAAAATTAGTACTTTTATCCATTTTAAATTTATCTTAAGTTACAATTTTGTATCAATTCATGGGTTCCAATAAGGAAAAAATATAATAAAAACGAAGATTACCATTGTGGTGGAATAACAATGTTAAGAAAGTCTTGGCCAAAAAACAAAAGCTATATAAGAAGATTAAAAAAAAATAAGACATCGTTAAATTGGAGCCATTATAAAAAGATTGCAAATATAAGCAAGAACTTGATAATTAAACAGAAAAGGAATCTTGAAAAAAACTGGCTAATACTGTAATGGATAATAAAAAATATTTTTTTAACTATATTGGCTCATTAAAGCAAAATAGTCCCTCTATTGGACCTATTCAAACTTCAACTGGCATTCTAATAGATGAAACTGAAATTGCAGATAATTTAAATAATTATTTCATAAATGTTTTCATATCAAAACATGTAGAATATGTACATAATAAAAATGTGAATTCTTCTCTTATTCCTATATCTGAACATGAAGTATTGGAAGGGATAAATGTATTTAAGAAAAATGGGTCTCCTGGCCCCGACGGAATTCCTCCAATATTTTTAATTAATCTTAAGGAATTATTGGTGAGTCCACTAACAATATTGTTTAATTTATCTTTAAATACTGGTAATATTGTCCCATTGTGGAATAAAGCAATAATCATTCCATTACATAAAGGTGGTAACATATGCCTTCAACAAAATTACAGACCTATAAGTTTAACTGTTGTATTTTGTAAACTGTTCGAAAGGATATTAAAAAATAGAATAACTAAATATTTGGGTGACATAAAATTTGTGGACATTTACCAGCATGGTTTTGTAAAAAATAGATCATGTCAAACAAATCTTTTACATTTCCTTGAACCGGTCAGTGAAGCTCTGGATAATGGCTTATCGGTGGACATAATTTTTCTGGACTTCTCTAAGGCATTCAATTCCGTATCTCACCAAATTCTTCTTCTTGTTGAACTAGAGAACTTAAAAATTCACCCAGATATTGTTAACTGGATACATGCATGGCTATCAAACCGGACTCAACAGGTTTCTATTAAAGGACATCTGTCAGCATGGGGTCCAGTGACTAGTGGTGTGCCCCAGGGTTCTGTGCTGGGTCCAACTCTTTTTAATATCCTGATTTCATCCATGAGTCCTTTAACTAATTCTTGCTGGCTTGCCAAATTTACTGATGATTGTAAACTAGGAAGCATTATTTATAATGCAAATTCTGCCATTGAATTACAGAATAATTTAACCCATCTTGTTGACTGGTCTAAGAAGAAGGAATTTTTGTTTGTTGAAGCAAAGTGCAAGGTTATGTATTTAGGCAAAAATAATCTGTGTTTTACATATACAATGAATAATATAGATTTAGAAGTTACAGAACATGAAAAAGATTTAGGAGTCATACTCTCTAAAGACTTTACATTCAACATGCATACAATCAATGTTGTTAAAAAAGGGAATAGAATACTAAATTGTATTTTGAGAAATATCAAAAGTAGGGACTCAAATGTCTTGATTCCATTGTACGCTGGCCTTGTTAGACCACATTTGGAGTATTGTTCTTCAGTATTTGCTCCTTATCTAATTAAAAATAAAAAAACTAATAGAAAATGTTCAACGTAGAACTACAAAAAAAATATCTAAATTAAAAGAACTAGACAATGAGACTAGATTAAAAAACATTGGTCATTACTCTATGGATTACAGAAGATTACATGGCGATCTATGCTTAACATATAAAGCTATACATAGTGATGCAGTACTTGAAACAATAGGATTACAAAAAAATTAGACAATTGTGAAGACTAGATCGCATTCATTTAAATTAAAAGGTACCCAAAATAATACCTCAAAAAGGAATAATTGGTACACTCAAAGGGTGAAAACCACTTGGAATAAACTTCCTCCGAATGTGGTATTGAGTACTTCTATGGCATCTTTTAAATTTCCATTAGATAATTATATGGGAGATTCTAAGTTTAAATTCCACCTGTGATTGGTAGCGAGTTCATAAAAGGTAGCAATACCTACTGAACTTGTATAAAACCTATGAACCTATGGTCAAGGCCTTTAAAGAAGTGCCAGACTGCCTTCTCCTATGCTACCATCTGCTGACCGGCCCATGCCCAGTAAGCTGAGATGGCTACCAGGCGCACCTTAAGGGTCCTAGACCGAAGACCCCCTTTGGACAGGGACCAAAGGTAGTCATGGATGCTAGCCATCAGACAGGACAAAGGGTCCATGCCCTTACCCAGACACCAAATGGAAAATCTTTTCTATTTGAAGGCCTAGAACCTCCTGGTCGACTCCTTCCTAGATGCCTCCACAACTGTGAGTACATCTTCAGAGAGACCCAAAGCCTGGAACTCTAACCACTCAGAAACCAGGCTATCAGGTGCAGGGATTGAAGGTCCATATGGAATACCTTCCCCGGATTGACTAATATCAGGTCCGGGCGTATGGAAACAAGCCTTGGAAGCCTGGAGCTGAGGCTGAGGAGGTCTGGATACCAGAACTGGCAAGGCCCAGACTGGAGTTACCAGGATCACCTGTGCCTTGTCCCTCCTGACCTTAAGGATCACCTCATGAACTAAGAGAAGTGGAGGGAAGGAATAGAAGAGGCTTGGGGTCCACGGCCTTGAGAATGTGTCCCCTTGCAGTGAGCCCTGCTGTGGGGGGTGGGCATGAAACAGCCTCAGCTTAACATTCTCCCTGGAGGCAAACAGATCCACCTGAAGTTTGCCCCAGTGGGAGAACAGCCTGTGTACTACCTCTGGATGGAGAGACCACTCATGGGACGCCTCGCCCACATGGCTGAGAGCGTCTGCCAGTTGATTTGAAACTCCTGCCACATGGATGGTTAGGAGATCTGCCTCCAGGTGGCTCATGAGGGTCCAGATGTGGAGCGCTTCCCTGCACAGAGGCTGGGAGTGCGTGACACTCTGCTTGTTGAGATAGTACATAGTCGTGTTATTGTCCATCTGGACTTGCACCACCTGACCCTGAAGGAGTGGAGCGAATGCAGACAGTGCCAGCTGGACTGCTCTGAGCTTCAGCAGGTTGATATGACATCAGGATTCCTCAGGGGTCTAAAGTCTATATACTCTGTGATTCCCCATGTGGGCACCCCACCCTGTGAGAAAGGCATCAGTATTGAGAATGACCGTCAGCTCAGGACAGACAAATGGGATCCCTTCCTGCAAGTGTGCTAAGACAGTCCACCACTGGAGAGCATCCCACATCATCTGAGTCACAGTGACCAGCTGGCGAAGTGACCATGTCACTGAGTCCACTGGCTGGCCAGCTCCCATTGAAGGGGGTGCATATGCCACTGGGCCCATCAGACCATGGCAGTGCAGGCAGCCATGTACCCCACAAGGTGCAGGAAGTCCCAGGCAGGGTGCAAGTGCCCAACCAGAAATGACTGGGCAAAGGAGGAGAGAACCTCTGCCCTGTCCGTTGGGAGCCTGGCTCTGGCTCGGCAAGAGTCAAGCTCTGGCCCGATGAAGCAGATCACCTGCAAAGGTATGAGTTCTGACTTGGTCTCATTGATAAGGAGACCATGTTTGATGCAGGTCTGGAGGGCCAGATCCCTGGACTTCTCCACCTCCTGTCTGGAGGAACCGGCTATGAGCCAGTCATCGAGATAGGGGTACACTCTGACCCCTTGACGCTGAAGGTGGGCCGCCACCACTGCAATGCATTTGGTGAGAACCCAGGGTGCTGATGACAGGCCAAATGGCATGGCTTGGAACTCAAAGAGGGTTCTCTCCACTCAAAAATGGAGGAAACTTTGGTGAGACAGATGGATCGGTACGTGAAAGAACGTGTCCTGGAGATCCAGAGAGCAAAACCACATGTTCTGTTCGAGAGATGGTATGATCTGCGACAGAGTTACCATCCTGAATGTGCAGAACCTGAGAAATTGGTTCAAGTCGTACAGATTTAGAATGGGGCACCAGCCTCCCATCTGTTTTGGGACCAGGAAATACTTGGAAACTAACCCTGGGTTGACAGTGGGGTCTGCGACTCTGGCCACCACCTCCTTGCGGAGGAGTTAGGCCATGTCGTCTCAGAGAGCCGACTGAGTGTGTACACACACACCATTTCCTCCCATGGGGTGTGGGCTTGACTTGGGTACTGCTCGAATTTCAGAGGCAGTCCCTGGCTGACCACTTCTAAAACCCACCTATCCATTGTAACAGCGGACCAGCTGGAAAGAAAGTGGCAGAGCTGGCCCCCCATGGGAGGACCCCAGAGCTGGTGTGACAGATATGGTGTTGGCCACCCCATCTCATCACTGGGCAAGCTTGGAGGAAGAGGGTCCGGTTTGGGAAAAGGAGCACAAGGAAGGATCGTCTCACCAACAATGTTCTTGGGACCGTGAGAGATCTCAGTCCCAGGAATCTTCTGTCTTGACTTTGGTCAAGGTTGCGGCCTTGGCCGCTGGCTTCATGGTACCCCTGTCAGGCCAGCTGGCTAAGACGCAGGACAATGACCAAGTCGAGATTATTCTTGACCCCATCGACCTGTCGTCGCTTGATGATGCCAACAACTCCTTATTCAGGACCCCGGTCCTGCCTGATCCCACCGAGGAGGAGACCCAGCCCACTGGGAATCCTCTCATGGTCCCAGTCCCTGACCAGGAAGAGCTGCGGTTCTCGCCGGCTCCCTCCGAACAACCCCGTCGGTCTCCCAATGGTCCAAGTCAAAGTCTCGGACCCCTTCAACTGACAGGCCGAAGATGGCACATAAGCACTCCAAAAAGAGGTGCCACCTCCACTCTTCCTCGTCCTCCTTGGATGAGGAGAGTCTTTGACGAAAACTGCATCGATGCTATGAGGATTTGATGTGGCAGCAGTTGATTATGTCCAGCCAGAAGTCGGCTCCGGCTTCTACCTTGGCCATTGCTTGGCCGTTGCCTTCTAGGCTGATGTTGACTCCCCAGGAGCCGATCCGTACCATTCCTCTGCCTGCAGAGTCGATTAAGACCATTCCGGCTCAGTCAAAACCAGCCTCTCCTCTCGTTGTGGTGGAACTGCCTTTGGGGGCTCCTTATAAGGAGTCTTGGCCCATTCTGGGTCTTCTGCATAGGCTATCTGTCACCCTCACACCCGACCATCCTAGGCAGGTGGAGGGCGACTCTGGTGGCCGGGCAATCTATCCAGACTCCTTGGAGTCCGAGGACTCTGACCTACATTCTCGCTCCTTGGATGAGGAATCCATCGGGAATCTTTCAATGGAGGAAGACCCTACTTCTTTCATGGGCATCCTCCTTCTCATCCCGAATCCACAGTGTCCTTAGAACCTGTTCAGAAATGGGCCGAATAGCCCCTCACTGACATCCTCAAACAAAGGGATTTGCCGACAGAGGCCTTCCCAGTGCTAAGGCCATTGTTGGTCAAGACAGAAGATTCCTGGGACTGAGATCTCTCACGGTCCCAAGAACATTGTTGGCGAGACGATCCTTCCTTGTGCTCCTTTTCCTTCTTACGGGACCGTGAGAATTGCATGCCTGAGGGGCCCTCTCTCTTGGTAGGGAGGGACTTACACATCTGGGTGGGAGGGAGGAGCCAGCTTTTAGACCTTCCAGCAAAAATCTTAAAGGGAAAGGACATGTCAACAAGTGTGGATAGAACAACATATCCATGATCCTAGAATACCACCTTTTTCCCTGCTGTCAATACCCCTTTCAGTTCAACCCAGTATCCTATTAGTCATACTGTAGGTCTAGTTACACTGGTTTGGTTGTTTGAGGGGAGTCACTAATAATGACTCCCAGGTTCCTTTCTTCTGCTGTAGTGTTTAGTTTTACCCTTCCTATCCAGTACTCTGTCCTGGGGTTTTTGTTCCCTAGGTGCAACATCTTGCACTTTCTAGCACTGACTTTAAAAGGCCAGTTATGGAAATTATGTACTTACCATAATTATTGATCTTCTTGGACAGTCTCCATCACTCATTCACACTAGTGGGATAGCGCCAGAGGCGCTAGGACCAAGTGGGAGCCAAAAATGTTCTGAAGGGCCGGCGCCGAGGTAGGACCACGCACACGTGGCACTGCGAGACTGACTTGCGCCTGTGTAGGCTATCTCGGCGTCAACCCTCCAACCGCCTCCAGTACCTTTTCGACCAAGAAGGTGCAGCATAACTAATGAGAATAACTCATTCTGAGTTTCTGGGCCTGAGAGGGCCCAGATGGCCTTTGTAAGAAAGGTCAAAGAACAATGTCTTCACAGTCCGAACCATAGGCCATGAAGACCAGGAAAGAAAAATGAGTGAACCCAGGGGATGGTAGGGAGATAGAGTGATGGAGACTGTCCAAGAAGATCAATACCACGAGGCACGTACTTCCATATCTTCCTGACTAAGTCTCCATCACTCATTCACACTCAGTGGAGAGTACCAAGCTAAAATCAACAACCCTGAGTAGGGTGGTAGGAGACAGGGTTCATTTCAGAAAGGACAGCCAAGGACTGTCCTGTTAATAAAAGAGCTGTCTTGTAAGAGCATCTATAACATAGTGCCTACAAGATAAACGCCGAGTTGTAACCTCGTCACCTTGCCGATGACTACAATGGGCAAAAGATGAAAGTCTGCCAGGCAGCCGCAACTACTCTAGGAGAGCGGCAAGAACCTGGCCTCACGATTTGATCTAGGACCAAAATTAATAGTGTCAAAGACATGCACTAATCTAATGTAAAGGACCTCAGGAACTGCAAGAGCTGGAGGTAAAGTGTACAGGTTCAGGGTAGACCGAAAAGCGGAGACGGAACCCCCACTACCAAGTATGGCTGACCTGCAAACAACAGGTCCAGTAGCACTTGAACCCCTTACTTGGTGAGCAAAAGAAGGACCAGGTGGGGTTAGCTCATCAAGGAAAAGGTTTGTACTAAGTCACTGAAAACTTCCTGATGGAAGGCAAAGCACAACTTAGAAGCCTCTTGTAGTGGCCTAGTAGAATCAAATCCTAGTCACTGCATAATCCAAAAGGAATCATCCTGCCCCTATGTGTATGAGTATGTGAATATTTGTGAAGCTACCTCAGAAAAGACCTACTTGACTAATGGTCAAGAAAGGAGCATGTCTTCTGTTAAGTTGAAGCAAACATGGAAGTAGGAATCTAAGTTCCGACTTGCTGAAGAGTCACTTCTGTTGCTGCAAGGCTCTGATCAAGAGAAGAAAGCCTGATTAAAAAACCAAAAGGGACTAACAGACTGGTTATATGCCTAAGTTTTGGAAATATCTTGGAATAAGAGACATTCTCTAGAGAAAAGAGGTGAGCTATACCACCGCTGGATCGGACTGCCCCCTAGGGGTAGAAGAAAACAGGTACTCTTTACTGAGGTTTAGAGACGACCGCCTCAGGTTGAGGCGAACCTGATCAGATCCAAGTGTGGTATCGGGAAATTCCAACTAGGCCCTGTGCTGTGATAATTCTGACCCCCTTTTTTTTTAAATATCATTAGTCCGAGCCTGACAAGGTTGCTGGCTGCTATTTGGCAAGGATTGCCTGATACAGAAATGACAAGGATGTCATTCCTCTGAGGAGTAGGAGGAGCCTGAGGATCCATAACCGAACCCCTGACTGGACTAATAATAGCTAGACAGATGTTAAGTACCTGTGGCGAAGCAGCCACCAGAGGGGCAGCATCAAAAGAGGGCTGTATACCCCTATCAAAGGAGCAGAACAGTCTGTGCGGCTCCCGACCATTGAATTAATATGTTCCAAAGAGTGTAATTGTCTTGATCACTGAAAAAGTCTAGACGCAGAGGTATATAGTCCACAGATCCAGTCTGAACACTATGGTGGACCCCATAAATGAGGAACTACTAAAAGAGCTTGCATCACAGACTCTGATGATAGAGAGGGCATGTCTTTCAGTATATAAAATGAGTCATCCGCTGTATCACTGACCAGAAGGACAGGGAGAGACTCATCTAGATGCCTTTCTACCACAGAAGGACCCCAAAAAGAAGTCTAGGTTAGAGCCACTAGAGACTCCACCACCAGGAAGGGTGTCGAGGAGCTTGGCACCACATAGGGGGCTGAGAAAGTGCTGAGCGGAATGAGAGATTCCACTGACAGAACAGAACAGAAGAGTCCCATCAGCGGAAAACCGCTGGATGAGGAGATCCGATGCAGACCGCCACCCACAAAAATGTGTGGAAAATAATCCGCAGAATAGGACTTCATTCCATGGAAACATTCCAACACAAGTCCTGTGGAAGAGAGGTCTGCAAAAGAGATCTTTCCCTAGTTCTGTCAGACAGCACCAATTGGCACCCCTGTGGCACCAGCGTCACTCGGGGCACAGGAGGGCACCAAGCAGTACCCATGCCAACCTGAGAGACACCAGAGGGCATCCACGGCAGAACCCGCAGGTATCCTCGGTACCAATGGCAGCAATGGCATGCAAGGGCACCCCCGACACCCATGGCACCCAAGAAAACCATGGCACCCAAGAAACCCATGGCACCCATGGGCATCCATGGCCCCATGCCACCGGCGGGTGCCAGGTGCCACCCACGGGTGCCCAGCGCCATCCACGGCACCACCTACGGGTGCACGGCACTGCCTGCAGCACCCACGGGTGCCCGTACCACCCGTGGGTGCCCACAGGCATCAGTGGCACCATGAGACACCCACAGCACCACTAGCGGCACCGGCAATGAAGCACCCACGGAGCCGAGCACGGTGCCCAGCGCAGCATGAGCCATGGCACCGATCCATGGCGCCGAACACAGCGCCGAGCCACGGTGCCAACTGTGGCACTGAGTAAGGCACCGACCACTGCACCAAGCTACGGCGCCGAGTGCGGCACCGAGTAAGGTGCTGACCATGGCACCGAGCCACGGTGCCGACCCAAACACCAGCGGCGCTGCCTATGGCACCAATGCCAAACCAGTGGCATGACACCGGACCTGCGGTGCCACCAAGGTGTCGGGAACAGCGCCAGGAAAAACACCGTGGAAAGCCAGTGGAAAAGATGGAGAAAGGTGGTGCCCGTGCCGGCCCCAGCATGGAAAGGGAAGAGGGGGGTAGGCACAAGGGGCTGACACAATGGCGAAGGCACCAAGATGGCACTGCGCTCATTCTGATCCAATTGACCCGGCTCCGGTCCAACGGCTCCAAGGCCCGGAGGCCCCGAAACCAGGAACACAACCAGGAAAAAAGGAGTCAAACCCCCTGCTCCACAGGAGCGGCCCAGAGGTGAAACTGCTCACCAGAACTCCAATGAGGACAGAGATGGAGTCCGGAGTCAAGTATGCAGCCGTTAGGAGCAGGGCCAAGGGGGAACCCACGAAAGTCGGTTCAGGCCTATCGCCCCTACCAACGAACAGTCCTCGTGCAGACATACCAACGGGCAACCTCGAGCAGCACCAATTCTTCTTCCTCAAATGAAGAAGAAGAGCTCGAGGCTAAGCGGAGCCAGATCCCCGCGCCACCAGATTCGTGGTGTGGACTGTCCTCCCCGGCCAAGCATAGGACCGTCCGTAGTCAGACCCCTGCTATTTAAGGTGGCAGACCGGCACAGCCTCTGCCATAACAACTTTCAAACGAAGTCTTCCTACTGTCACCGCTACCGTCTAAGGACGACTCCGTGGATGGCAGGAAAGAATTTCTTCATAATCTTCTTGTTTGTAGAATAAAAAAATTACCACTAAATAGTTAAATTAAAACGTTTAAATTAAACACTATAAGCTGCTGTCGTATAGACGAAAACTTTGACTCCGGCAGACGAGCGATGTCGACATCCAAGCGCACTCGACGGCGGGATAAAAGGAACTGAGGTGGTTGGAGGGTCAATGCCGAGATAGCCTACACAGGCGTGAGTCAGTCTCACGGTGCCGCTGCAAGTGGGTCCTGGCCTCGCGCCAGCCTTCAGAAAATATTTGGCTCCCCGCTTGTCCTAGCACCTCCGGCACTATCCCACTAGTGTGAATGAGTGATGGAGACTTAGTCCTGGAAGATCTTAGACCACCTCTCTAGCCTTTGTAGATCCCTCTGCATCTCCATGATTCCTTTGTCACTATCAACCCTACCACAGACTTTTGTGTCATCTGCAATGAGACATAACTTGCCCCGGATGCCCTTTCCAATGTCGCTGACAAACATATTGAAGAGGACAGGACCCAGAATAGATCCCCATTTGTAGAATGTGACCAGTGGCAAAAGTCGTATATAAGTTTACTAAGGGCAACACCAATGTGTAGCTGGTAAACCAAAAGGTTGAGAAGGTAGAAAAGGTTGCACGTAGCTAATAAATAACTAAATAATGCAACTATGTAAGTGTAAAAGAGTTTAAAACAAGCATTTGTCAGTGACGAATGTTGCTTGCTTGTATGTGCTGTGTAGGTATTTGGGAAGTCAGTGGAGTGCAAATATTGAAAATTTGCAAACTTACGAGCATGCGTAGGAACTGCGCAACGCACTCTCGTGAAACAGTCATTTTTAGGAAGTTTGTGACCAAATTTCCATTATAGCCATTTTAAGACCTCTGTCCATGAATAGTGTCACTGTGATTTTCTTAATGTGTCCCATACATTGATTTCGCACACCGATTGCGCCATTGTGCGCTAGATGGGCGGAAACACGTTGTGGTCGAGATGTGAAAAATGACAGCTATACTGCTCATAAGGAGGTGTGGTAAAATGGCAATGTTGGAAATCTGGAGTGAAAATATTGAAAATTCGCAAACTTAGGAGCGTGCGTAGGAAGTGCGCAACGCAGGCTAGTAAAACAGTCAATTTTAGGGAATTTTTCCACCAAATTTTCAACATAATCATTTTAAGATCTCTGCTCATGAACAGTATCACTGTGATTTTCTTAATGTGTCCCATACAGTGATTTCATACACCGACTAGCGCCATTGTGTGCTCATATGGTCGAAACACATTTTGGCGAGATGTAAAAATGACAGCTATACTGCTCATAAGGAGGTGTGGTAAAATGACAATGTTGAAAATCTGGAGTGAAAATATTGAAAATTCGCGAACTTACGAGCATGCGTAGGAACTGCGTGACGCATACTCGTAAAATAGTCATTTTTAGGAATTTTTCCACCAAATTTTCAACATAGGCTTTTTGAGAGCCCACCTTATGAACACTGGCAGTGTCATTTCGTTAATCAGTGCTGAAAGGTGATTTCGTGCAGTGACTGCGAAATCACCCTTCGGGCCCGATTAACGCCATGACAGTGAGAGCATTCATGAGATGGGGTCCCAAAAACCCCATGTTGAAAATTTGGTGCAAAAATTCCAAAAAATGCCTGAGATATGCAGCAAAGTTGAAAAAACCCTATTTATTACATTATACAGCTTACCGGCATTTTCTCAGTTCGCGGTCGGCTTTGAAGAGTGCAGACGTGTTCCTGGTCCACCGAAGATCATCGCACTGAGGTCCGGAGGTAAGTATGGAGTGAGGGGGGTGTGGGGAGGTGGGGTGCGCAGTGGGTGAGCGCAGGTTGGCCCAGACAGCGAGGGACTGTTTTTGTGTTGTAGGTTTTTTTTTTTAAAACAGGAGGACGACACGGGACATTTGCCACGCTGGGGTGGGCTCAGTGGCACAGGACGCTGTTTGGGGAGCACAGCACAGCCGGCGGGATTGGGCACCCGTCGGCTATACAAGTGGGGGGGGCAAGCACGCAGTATGCGTGCGTGTGTGTGTGTGTGTGTGTGTGTAGGGGGAGTGCGCATGAGCAGGCGATATCTTATCGCTGCTCACTGAAGCGTAGCTTCCCCTTTCAAATGTACGCCACTGCATTTTAGACTGCTGTCATAGACAGCTCCAGCAGCTATTGGAGAACTGCGGCCGCGCCTGCAAACACACTGACTGAATTGGAAGAGGGCTGCCACACCTCCGAAAACTCGGATGATGGCACTATGTTTCTTGCACATGCATGCAAGCAACATAAAAAGGGTAATTGTTAAAACTATGTAAATGGCATTGGTAACAGTAAGATATAGAGAGAGATGGGTGTAACAGCATAAGCAATGTTTAAAACAGATACTCCAAGCAAAATTAATTAGATTGGTGCAAGAGCATGAGCAATGTTTAAAAACAGATATTCTAAGCAAAATTAATTGGGTATGTTCAGCAGAAACACTTCATACAAAACATGTTTTTCTGTAACTTAAAAAGGTCATGGTCAAAAATAAGGTGCAGGTGTTCTAAGTAACCATGTCAGCAAGAACAAGAGTGTACGTGACTAGCCCTTGTCTAGTTCAGTTCCCCATCTCATGATGACTTATGTTTAAAAATATGTGTTACAGAAAGTTTATAAGAAATGCCATATCATGCTTGCTTTAGCAGTTATTTATTATGAGAGTATTTTGCAATACAGGTCTGGTATTTCTAAGCAAGTCATTTTTATAAAGTGAAATTCCCCCTTACTTGTTTTCTGTCTCCTGAGCATGTTAATTGGATAGTATAAAATTGCCAAACCACTTGTTTTTCCATCCAAGGATGATAATGAACAAAATTGCCTTATCTCTGCAAATTGGCAGATGTATCTTACGACTAATTTATTTTCAAAACCATTTGTTTTTCCGTCCAAGGACGACAATGAAAGAAACTCCCTTATCTCTGCAAATTGACGGATGTATTTTATAACCAATTTATCTTCAAGCCCCTATCTCATGATTTATTGGATGACACAGTGTCTTGGCTAAAATCTGCTGTAATGATTTTTGGAAAATTCCAACCATGCACCTTTGTTGTAAACAACTTGGGTATAAGTATAGGATCAAAATTTTATGTCCAGTGTCTCTCTGAGAGGAAACGAGCTTATGACCAAGCCATCAGTAGATGCTCTGGAAAGACCCAGAGGAAAAGGGGTAATATCACTTAATTTCTCTGAAAACCTGTAGCCCTGTAATACAGATATTACTAGCTGTTTAGATTGCATGTTAAAAACACCCCAATGGGACTGCCTCATTGGCTGTATAGATTTGAGTTGTATTAGAAACACTCGGACAGTAGTGGGCTATCCGATGCCTAGAAATAATGTTAGATTGTATTTCTTTTTGCAAATAAGGACTATTAATTATGTCAGGATGCATTCTTATTGTTAAAATATGATTTTTCTGGTTTCTATTTCTATTTTTAATACACAATTAATTTGGCTCCAAGTTTTAAATATTTTTGATGTTTACAAAATTATGTTAGAATGTACCTCTTTCTATGAACTAGGATTATTAATCAAGTCAGGCTGCATTTTTATTGTTAAAATAGGATTTTTCTGGCTAGTCTTTTTGATACTATACTAAAAAATCACTGCTAATTTGGCAAAGAATACAGTGTGGTGGCTTTATTGAATTACTGAGAATTGCCAACCAGGAACCTGTATAGTATGTAATCTCACTGAGGCATATTTGGTTTATTTACACATTGCATCCCACTTATAACCTCCTTCTTTTCCAATTTGACCCCATTTGCCATCTGCCTCTGCTGTCTATTCTTCAGCCAGTTGCCTATCCACCTATGCCCCTAGCTGTGCTGAAATCCTCCAGTTTCTTCTGAAGTCTTCTGTGTGGCACCGAGTCAAAAGCATTGCTGAAATCGACATAAAGTACATCCACAACATGGCCCTTATCTACTACCTTTGTTACAGAGTCAAAGAAAACTATCAGGTTGGTCTGAGAAGACCTCCCTGCCACAAATCCATGCTGATTACTATATTGTAGACCGTTGCTCTCCAGTTAGTTCACAAGGTCCTCTTTGACCAGTGACTCAATCGGTTTACCCACTAAAGAGGTAAGGCTAACCAGTAAGTCCCCAGTTGCTCCTTGTCCCCACCCTTGTGTAGCAGGACTACATTCACCACTCTCTAGGCTTTCAGAACTACCTGTCTGCATTATGCTACTGAATAGCCCCACTAAGGGTTCAGCCAGTTCCACTGCCAAGTCTTTGAACACCCTTAAGTGCATCCCCTCCAGCCTTGGGATCTTATCTACCTTTTGGGCTTCAAGCCTCTTCTCGACCCTTGCTCTGGTAAATACTAGCAGCCTCATGTCAAGAATGCCCCCGACAGCCACCTTGATGCCACTTTCAGGCAAGGACCTGCTGTCTTCTCTTGTGAAGACAGAGCAGAAGTAATCATTAAGGATAGCTGTTTTTTGTTCATCTTCCTCTATTACACCTCCCTCTTCTTGTAGTGTAACAATACTAACTTCCCTGATTTTTTCCCCCTTAATATATCTGAAGAAAATACAGTTACGTAAGAACTTACCGTAACAGTAACTCTTTGAGAGGAGCTCTTGCAGCAGGCTATCACAATAAGGACTATGCTGCAGGCACTAGGACCCACCGGAAAACTTCTCAGCCAGCAGTACCCAGCAGGGACCACCCCTGATATCAGATCCTCCCGAAGTCAGCCCTGGTACAAAAAGGGGTGGACCCAGCTCCACCCCAGTTCCCCCGCCAAGGCTCGTGAACGAGCCCTGACAGGAGAACGAGGCAAAGCTCAAAGATGATGCTCTGCACACCTCAAAAGGGGGACAGAGGGTGGGAAAGTAATGTCTGCTGCAAGAGCTCTCCTCGAAGAGCTACTGTTACAGTAAGTTCTTACGTAACTGTACTATCTTACTTCAAGTGGGAGCTCCTGCAGCAGGCTATCACAGTAAGGACTGAATCCCAAGCAGTCCCTCACCAAGGAGGCAATTGACCCCAGGAGGTAGAAGAGAGGAAGCTGAACACAGAAGCTCAAGACAGGAGTCCCTGAAGGACTGCCAGGCCGAAGCCGGCACGGCGTCTGGAGGCAATGTCCAAGTTGTAGTGCTTTTTGAAAGTATGCATTGAATTCCAGGTAGCGGCCATGCATATGTCCCTAATTGAGATGTTCCACATTGCAGCAAAGAAAGCAGACACTCCCCTGGTGGAGTGACCCCTAACCGGGCCCGGAAGGGGCTTGTTGTGTTTCTCATAGCAGAAAGAAACACAGTGGACAATCCATTTAGAAATGGTCTGCTTGGACACCGGTTTACCCAAGTGTTGTGGTGTGAATGCCACAAACAGTTGCTCCAACTGACGGTGAGAAGCCGTTCGCTTAAGGTAAAACCTGAGCGTCCTGTGGGCGTCCAAAGTGTGATGGACAGCTTCCTCCCTGTTAGAGAGAGAAGGGAAATAAACTGGAAGGTCAACCAACTGGTTGAGGGTCAACTCCAAGACCATCTTTGGAAGAAACCTAGGGTTCATCCTCAGGGAAACACTTTCCCTGTGGAAAATTAAATATGGCTCTTTACACATCAGAGCCTGAAGCTCGGAAACTCTTCGAGATGACGTAATGGCAACTAAAAAGCAAAGCTTCCAGGAAAGATATCGCAGCTCACAGTCTGCTGCAGGTTCAAACGGGGGAAGAGTAAGCTTCTCCAACACAAAAAGGAGGTCCCAGGGTGGGATAGGATCCTGAATGGGAGATCTCATGTGAAGAATCCCCCGTAAAATGGTGTGGGCCACATCCAACTGGCTAAGGCCCTGTCTCCCGAAAGGGTCTGATAAGCCGAGATGGCCCACATGTGCACCTTTATGGAGGAGTAGCTCAAGCCTTGCTGGTATAAGGAGAGGAGATACTGTAGAGCTGAGTTCGCTGGACAGGTAATGGGATCCAGATGGTGAGATGAGGCCCACAAGCAGAACCGCTTCCACTTCATAGCATAAGTGGAGCGCGTGGAGGGCTTTCTCACTGACACAAGAACATCCGCCACCTCTGGGGATCCATACCTGTATTTTGCGATGTCCGAGGGAGCCAAACATGAAGGTGTAAGGATCGGTGATTGAGATGGACCAGTGAGCCCTGATCCTGGAACAGCAACTGCGAGCATAATGGCAGCGGGATTGGAGGTTCCATGGATAGCCGCTGAAGTAGTGGAAACCAAATCTGCCGAGGCCACAGTGGGGTGATCAGAATCATTCGAGCCCTCTCGGCCTATAACTTCAACAGAACTCTCTGGACAAGAGGAAAAGGAGGGAAGGCATAAAGAAATCTCCCTGCCCAACAAAGGGACAATGCGTCTGGCCAGAAAACACCAGGCGTGGGCTTTTGCGAGCAGAATACTGGCAGTTTGGAATTGCATGGTGACACAAACAGGTCCAGCTCTGGACAACCCCATGTGTCGAACAGCTGATCCGCTACTGATTGCAGTAGCTCCCACTCGTGCGCCTTTATTTATTTTTATTCATTTATTTAATTCTAGGATTACAAGTACCTTTGAGCCAAGTCTCTTTTACAAAGGTTCCACATCAGAAATAACAAGCAACAAGGAAGCAACAGTGAAATAACAGTAAACAATTCATGTACAACAGTGCTATTGAAAGGGGTCAATTATAGGAAGAGTAAGGGGTAGAGGATGAGGAGAAGTGTAGGTAGTTAACAGAGGCAGCTATAGTAAGATGGTGAACACAGCTAGGACGCATATGCCCACAAGGAATGGGTAGGGTCAGGCACCCAGGGGTGGCAGAGAAACAGGGATGAGAGGAGAGAGGGAGGATGAAGATGCAGCCGGAGGCATTTGTCAAAAAATAAATGGGAAGGAGTGATAGAAGAGAAAAATGGGGCAGGGTGGGGGGATAAGTGCTGTAATGAGGCAAGGAGAGATTAATGAGGTGGTATATATACCTGAGATTTGAGTGGCACCTCAGGAGCTGGGGGGGAGAGGACTGGGTGGAGGCCTGGGGTTAAGCAGTATGTAAGTTAGGATTTAAGCTGTGTAGGTCATCTAGGAGAGGCAGTCACATGATAGAGGCAATGAGATGGGCCCGGAGTCTGGTTTTGAACAGACCTAGTGTTGAGGCAGAGAAGATGTTGTGGCTGAGACCATTCATCCGTAGAGGAGCCCTATAGGCGAAGGAGCATTGGCCCTGCGTAGTTCGACAGCAAGGAACTTGTAGAATCTGGGTTGTCAAGCTCCTGGTGTTCTGTCGGTTGGTGTTTTGATGTAATCAAGGCAGTAACACGGGGGTGTGACCAAGGTTGATTTTCCCGCCACAGCACGTGTGAATACTTTACTCACGGTTGGAAGCTGGAGCCATCCGGATTGTTCATAAAGGCACAGGTGTGTGAGAAGGTGGGCACCAGTTGTGAGTTGGCATGCTTTGTTAAGAGCAGTTGTTATAATGCCGGAGAGCGGACGCCGTGGAGGAGCCTAGGATAATGAGGCCATAATCAATAATTGACACCACAGAGCTCTGGACAGCAATCTTTAAGACCTCTGGGGTGAGGTGCTACCTGTGCTTGTAGAGTAATCCAAGGCATGTGCTGGCAGCTTTAGCCATGCTGTCAACGTGAGCCGCATAGGAGAGATTGGGGTCAAACAGAATCCCTAGGTATTTGAAAGAGTAAACTTGTTCGAGGACAGCCCCCTGCTTGGCGGAGATGGCAAGGGGGTGTTGCTTGTAATGGTTATGTGAACTGCAGAATAGAAAGGACTTGGTTTTCTTGTGATTGAGGACTAGTTTGTGATTGGAGAACCATGTTTCAACGGCACTGAATCCGGGCTGGAGGCTGTGCGTAGAAAAGACAACAGCATCATCCGCATACAGTATGATTTGTTCTGAGCAGGATTGTGGTAGGGAATTTAAAAAGAGGCTGAAAAGGGGAGGGCCCAGTATGGATCCCTGAGGTACTCCAGAGTGGACAGGCAAGGTGTCCGAGATAGCACTGGCAATTTTTACTCTTTGAGAGCAGTTGTCAAGGTAGCTTCTGAACCAGCGGGCTGAGTCCGGTCGGTGCGAGGCCAGCAAGAAGTAGCTGGTCATATAGCAGCCGATGATGGACCGTGTCAAAAGCCTTCGAGAGGTCGATGAAGACAGCCCCTGTAAGAAGTCCTTTATCAAGGGAACTATGCACTGCAGCGGTAAATTAAAGCAGGGTAGTGGTGGTACTATGCCCTTTCTAAAACCGTGCTGTTTTGTGAACAGAATATTATATTTGTCCAAATAATCAGTGAGCTGGTCTGCAACAATACGCTCTAGGGCCTTAGATAGTGGTGGCAATATGGAGATCGGATGGTAGTTAGAGTGGCAGATCTTATCCCCAGTTTTGTGGACCAGGGTAACAGTGGCAGTTTTCCATATTTCAGAAGAGAATGTACGGTGTGGAGAAAGAGGTTAAGAATTTTGAGTTACGGGACTGAGGACCTACGTCAAGTGTAATTATTAGCAGCTTAAGGTCCAGGGTGTCACTGCTGATTCTGGAAGTGGAGATGGCTGAGGCGATGTGGCAGCGAGCTTCATCTTAATCTCCCTGAAGTAGAGAATGAGGTTGGTGTGACAGAGTGCAGGGTGAGTTAGAGGGGTGTGACTGACTGTGAAGTAATCAGGTGTGAGGGCAGTACTGAGGGTCAGTAAAAGCCATGTTAAAGGTATTTGCAATGACCATGGGATCAAGGGTAGTGGACTCTTCAACAATTAACATGGCCTGAGGGGACTTTGATTGTTTCCCAGTAATGTCCTTGATATTGTCCCAGAAAGCATGACCATTTTCCCAGGTGTTGGTGAGGACATTCTTATAATATGAGCTTTTTGTGAGACAAATGGATTTTGTGCAGGCATTATGGCATGTTTGTATTTTTGGATGTCAGATTGTTTGCCTGTGGCTTTAGCCACTGCCCATAGGTGGTCCCTAGATTTTAGCTGGGAAAGGAGCTCCGCAGTTATCCAAGGGTTGCAGAGGCTTTTGTTTTCCGTTTTGAAGAAGCGAAGAGGTCACAGGCCTTATTGAAGATGGTGATGAAGAGGCTTGGGCAAGGTTAACATCCATCATGGTAGACGGGCAGCCAGTCTTGCAAGGATAAGTACTAGTTTAAGATGGAGTAAGTTGACCACGGGAGGACTCTGCTGGTAATGATTATAGGGGTGGCTTTAGAAATTTGATGAGCAATTCACAGATGACGAGGAGTAGTCACTGAGAGAGTCTGACAGGAGAGTATAGAGATCCTGGTAGGGTGGTGGTGAGGGGAACTAGTCAAGCAGGGCACTGGTGCCAGTTCTGTAATTTATCTGAGTTGGTGTGGTGACCACTTGCTGACAGATTTGAGCTACAAGGGCATCCTTATGAGTGTAGACAGATGCGAGCAGTTTATGTGAAATCACCAAAGCAGAATGTGTTTAGAGCCAGGAGGTTGGGAGCTGGCATGAGATTAAGAATCTTTGTGCCAAGATCTTGATCTCAAGGTGGAATATATACAGAGACGATGGTGAGAGCTTTCTGATTGGGACCTAGAAGAATTTTAATGGGTAGAAGCTGGGCCGAGGCAGAGACAGGGGTTAGAACAAGGTGCCCCAGGAGATTATCCTTAATGAAGATGGCACAGCCCCCTCCCCTTTGAGAAACACGGTCCAATCTGAAAACATTGTAGCCCTGTAAGGTAATTGCCAGATCAAGAATGTTTGGTGTCAGCCATGTTTCAACTACAGCAAGGATGTCAGGATTATGTTGGCTGATAAAGGCTTGGAGTGCATGAAGCTTTGGTAACAGGCTGCAGATGTTAATGGTTGCGATGGTGATGGCTCGTGCCTTTTTCAGAAGGCTTGAATAGCCCGGGCCAGGGTTCGGATGAACGTTGCCCGAGATCAGTAGGAGAAGTAGGAGGAGCTTCATTGAACAGAGGCGCAGGTCCAATAGTCATAATTTGTGTTTCCTTTTAGTGTATGGGCAGTAGGTAGAGTCCATATGACAGTCCTGATGATATACAATGTGGTACAGTAGGGATAGGCTGGCTTTAAGACCAATCTTAGTGGTGTTAAGAAGCAGCCAGGTATGTCCAAGTGGAGGCCCATGGGGAGGACTGGTCGAGAAGTGAAGTGTTCCCAAGGTACTGCTGGTATTGATTAAGTAGATAGTGAGTACGGGTTGGGGGTGGCAGGGGCCTGGGAGAGAGAAACAAGGGAGGAAGGACAAGGAGGGAGAGAAGGGGAAGGAGCAAGTGGGGGAAGGAACTCATAGCTGGTGTAGGGCAAAAGAAAAGAAAAAAGGAACAGGCAGGGAGAGGTAGTAAAAAGAGAAAATTTTGGCAAAATAGGATTTCATAGGGAGGCAGTACAAAGGAAGGTATATAGCAAGTAAAAGCAACTGTGACTTTAGAGAGGTAGACTTTTTTTTTAAATGAAAGAATAAGAACCTTTAGTGGCAGATCTATAGTAACTTACTAATGGAAAACTAGCCACTTAAAAAAAAAACTTCTATTAGACACTTGAGATTTGCTTAGTTGCAGCTAATCTATTTATAGCGCCAGTGGCAAAAGCAGAGGTAAAAGTCCTGGCCAATCAGGCGAGTTTGCTGAGGCATATGTTCCGATTGGCTGCGCTGTTGCTGCCTCTTCCAAGGAGTGTCGAGGCGATCCTGGTCTTGGTCGGTGGCTGGCTGGGTGCCGACTGACTGTGGGAAGCTGAAGCAGCCCTGTTCAAGGGCAGGCAGCTGGAGAGAAGAAAAATAGCAGGGTTTAAATAGCATAGAGGTAGGATAGGTTTAGATTGAGCAGTTTAGCAAGACAAAGGAGAGTGAGACTTTTCGGTGCCAAGGCAGAGTGCTTGGATGGGGGGGGGTGCAGGAGCAAGGAAACAGAAGAGCTGTAAGCAGTTTAAAACAGTAGTAGAAATTACAATCCAGCTAATACAGCTGAAAAACTTCTATTAGACACTTGAATTTTGCTTAGTTGCAGCTAAATCTATTTGTAAAAAGTGCCAGGTGGCAAAAGCAGGGGAAAAGTCCTGGCCAATCAGAGTGGGTTTGCGGGAAATGCCCGTGTTCTGATTGGCTGCGCTGTCACCGTACCTTCCAAGGAGCTGCAAGTGGGTGTCCTGATCTCGGTCGGTGGCTGGCTGGGTGCCAACTGACCGTGGGAGAGCTGAAGCAGCCCCGTTCAAGGGCAGGCAGCTATCTAGTACCCATTTGTCTGCCCTGATCAAGCTCCATGCCTGAAGGTAAAGGGAGAAGCGACCCCCTATCACCTCCCCTGGAACCTCTGCGGAGAAGGGGGTTGGAAGGGAGTTACTGGGCGGAGCCAGGAGTGGGCAGAGAGGCCCGGGAGGACTTGGGGCCACGAGGAGTGCCTCCATGTTGCTGGTTGCCGGCTCTCCTCCGAAAGCCACCTCCCTGGCCCTGTTGATTGCCACGAGCTTGACCACCCGAGGGCTTCCGAAATGGCCACTTACGTTGTCTCCGCTGGTCTCCACAGTACATTTGGCAGACAGACCAGATGGATTTACCTGACTCTTGCAGGCAAGAGATGAGAGACTCCATCTCCCGCCCAAACAAGATGGTACCCTGGAACGGCAAGTCCCGGATGCCCAACTGCAGATCCTGGTGAAAGCCAGAGATCCTCAAGCAGGCATGGCGTCTGAGGCAGACACCTGACGCTGCCACTCTGTCTGCCATATCCGCAGTGTCGTACGAGGTATGCAAAACATGTGTGCCTACGTCGAAGCCCGATTTTAGAATGTCCAGAATCTCCGTCTTCTTCTCAGAGTCTGGCAAGGCATTTACCAGCTCTTGTTCCCACTCCCAGAGCGCATTCTGGTACTGGACCATATGCGTTAGGAAGTTCAGGGATCTAATTGAACAGGTGGAGGCAGACTATACCTTCTTGCCCATCTGGTCCAAATAAGAGACTCCAGATCGGGACGCTGCGAGGTGAGGTGTTTGGGCTGCTTAGATTTATCATGAGCAGCCGTAATCATTGAAGAGTCTGCCTGAGGGTGTTCGGCCAGAAATGGTTCATCCCTTGAGGCTCTGTACAGCCTGTCTGATTTCTTCGTAACTGCCAGGACCGAAGCTGGACGCTTCCAGGTAATCTGGGTAAGGTCCTGGAATGTGTCCACCAAAGGAGGCACCACCAAGGGTTTAGGCTCCTTCTGCCTCAGGTACTTAGCCAATTGCCGGCATTCTGGATCCAGGTCCTCCATATCCCACTCACTGGAGTCCTGGATGTGACTCATGACATCCATGAAAGTAGGATCGTCAGGAGGCAAGTGGGGCTGGTCCTTCTCTCCTGGGGAACCCCCGATTCCTAAGAAGGAAAAGGAAGAAGAGGAGGAAGGGCTACTGAGTGTCGAGTAGCCAGACCTATCCCTGTGACTAGCCCCACTCGAACGATGGTGACTCACCGACCGACGACGGACTGAAGACCGACGTGGGTCACGGAACCGACTGCAGAGCGGAGACCGACATCGGGAATGGTCCTGCCTAACAAAACGGTAACGGCTTCTGGTGCGAGACCTGACCGGCGTCAGCTCAGATCTGGTAGAGCGCCGTGCTGTCCAACAGACCGTGAACAGGAACGAGCCTTGGGAGGAGGTGTAGGCGGCGGCCTCTCGGGGTCTTCTCTCGCGAAGATACACCTCCTGGCTGTGGTTCACCCAAAGGTCCGGAACCGGTGACGAGGATGGCTTCGGAGGGGGTCCGCTTCTGGACAAGCCCCCACCAGAAAGAAAAAAGATCCTGGAGCTCATCCTTCATAAAGACAGAGGCCACTTTCCCCGGAAAGGGAATATCTGGAACATCGGCCCTGGAAGGAGAGCCCCCCTGGAGAGCTCCGGTTGGAGAAGGACTTGGGGGATGGAGACACAGCCTCTTTGCCAGCTGCGCCTAGATATGTCATCCCATCACCCAGCGTCGGTAAGGGGACTGACGACGGGGTACCGCCGGGGGGCGCTGGAGTGTCCTTCGACTCTGAGGGTGCGCTCTTGTCAGTGCAGCACTGAGGCGTTGGAAGGCGGGGCCGAAGCTTGCGCCTCCTAGGACTTAATGGTGACCCTTAGCGGAGTCACTTTAGGCTTCGCTGGCCTCTCCCCTGAAGGCCCAGCCTTAGCCTGATCTTTGGATTTTGGACGCTCACTTGAGTCCATCGAACCATGGGCTTTCTTGGGAGAGGGCCGCGAGAGGGAGCGAGACTGGGAACGGGACCTGGACCGGTGCTGGAACAGACTACGGTCTTTGTCGCTGGACCGCTTGGTTTTATCCTTGTGTTTCACCTTCCCCCCTGAGGTCTGCAGATCCATCTTTCTCTCAAGAAGGTACGCCTTCAGACGGCGGATCCGGCTCCGGCTGGTAAATTTCTGGCAGGACGGACAGGCCACGGTGTCATGCTCAAGCCCCAGGCAAAAGACGCACTTCTTGTGGCCATCCTTGGAAGGTATCTGGCGGCCACAACCGCACTTATTAACATGGGTCCCAACGAGGAGACCGAGGATGGTGAAGACATATGTCGGTGACTAAAAACCGATGAAAAAGTTGAAATTGTGAAAAAGGCCTAAAAACCCAAAGTTTTTTTAGCTGGTACTGGCAAGCCAAGACCAATGAACCCTTCACATGCGCAGGACGTGGCGGGAAAAGAACTGGGGTGGAGCTGGGTCCACCCCCTTTTGTACCAGGGCTGACGTCGGGGCGGAGCTGACATTGCGGGCGGTCCTGCTGGGTACTGCTGGCTGAGAAGTTTTCCAGTGGGTCCTAATGCCTGCAGCATAGTCCTTATTGTGATAGCCTGCTGCAAGAGCTCTCACTTGAAGTAAGATTTGTTTCTCCCCACCTGTGGCGCCCTCTGCAATATATAGCTCCGTATCTGCCTTTGCCTCCTTGACTGTCCTCTCTGCTTCACTGGTTCTCATATGATACACTCCCCATTCCTCCTGCATTACTTTTTATTTTACCTAGGGAAAGTCTTTTTTCCTTTCTTGGTCCTGCTTCACTGATTCTTTCAGAGAACCATAATGGTCTGTTGTACCCGTTTTGTTTTGTAACAATTTTCATGCATAACTTTGCTGGCTACGAGAATGGTTCCCTTGATTGCTCCCCAATTTTCCTCTACCTCTGCAATGCTGTCCACCTTAGTCAGTTTGTCTCAGCCCAGCTCCCTCATCCAGTTGAAGTCTGGTCTCCTGAAATCTAGGACTTCAGTTTTTGACAGGGGCATTCTGGTCCCTAGGGCCAGCCTGAACCAAATGAAGTTATGGCTGCTGGACCCCAGTGGCTCCCCTACTCTCATACCACCCACCAAATCAATGATGTTTGGCTCCAAACCTAATCTCTCTAACCATCCCACCTCCTGAAAGAGGAACATTCCATACCAAGAGTCCCACACCCAAGTGTGGGGCTGGTCCCAATTTGTAGTTTGTGTGAAGGAACTTTTTTTTTTACTTACTGTTTACTGCAGTATAATCGATCATATCAGGCTGATTCTGTTGACTTCCAAGCTGACATTCTTTGTAAAGTACAGTTACGTAGGAACTTACCGCAACAGTAGACCTTTGAGAGAGATTCCTTCAGTAAGTCATCACATATAGGACTGGCGCCACCTGGCGTCGGGCCACACGGCAGACTTTTCTAGCAATACCTGACGGGGGACTGTCCAACTGATGTCACCGTGACTATATAGTGGTCGGTTCCCACGTCCGCCCTCCAATTCTCTCACCGGAGCCAGGAAGAGGCCTGACAGCAGGACCGAACAGGATTTGGAGTCCCTGTAAAACACAAAATGAGGGGAAGGAGGGAGGGAAAAATATGACCTACTGAAGGACTCTCTCTTGAAGATCTACTGTTATGGTAAGTTCCTATGTAACTGTACTATCTTACTTCGAGAGGGTTCCTTCAGTAGGTCATCACATATAGGAAAGAGTCCCAAGCATTCCCTACAAGGAGAGATCGAGAGAAACTAGGGAGGAGGAAAAACTAACTCCAACAGAAAAAACTGAAGTCCCAGAAGGACCCAGTCTAGGACAGAAGGCCCTGCAGGAAGGCTAGGCCAAAGCCAGCCCTCCGCCTAGAAGCAATGACCAGACTGTAATGTTTGGTAACGGTATGGACAGAACTCCAAGAAGCAGCAGCGCAAATATCAACTGCAGAAATGTTCCAAAGGAAGGCCGCGGAGGCAGCCATGCCCCTAGTAGAATGACCTCTGATGGAACCCGGCAGAGGTTTTTCATTCTTCTGGTAACAGTAACAAATACAGTTGCCTAACCATTTGGAAAGCCCCTGCTTAGAAACTGGTTTGCCCTTCGATCTCGGGGCAAAGGAGACAAATAACTGGTCGCAAGAGCGAAACTCTTTGGTCCGAAGGGTGTAACACCAGAGAATCCGGTGGACATCCATCTTATGAAGGAGTGCCTCACCTCTGTTCAAGGGGGACGGGTAATACACCGGAAGCTCTGCTGACTGGTTCAGCATGGCTTCTGACACCACCTTGGGAAGAAACCTTGGATGAGTTTGGAGGACCGCCCGGTCCTGATGGAAAATCAAATATGGCTCCTTGCAGACTAGATGTGATAGCCACAAGAAAAAGCGCCTTCCAGGATAGTAAGTGCAAATCACAGCTCATAGCCGGTTAGAAAGGAGGAAGGGTGAGCTTTTCCAGGATGAATTTCAAGTCCCAAGGTGGAGTGGGGCTGAGGATGGGGGGTTTCAGATGAAGAATCCATCTCAGAAAGGTTTTAGAGACCTCCAACTAAGTCACGGGTTTACCATCCACTAGCTCATGGTACGGTGTGATAGCTGGGATATGGACCTTTAAGGAAGAGTAGGACAGACTGGAGTCTGACAAGTGAAGGAGGTATTCCATGACTTGTGGGGCCGAGCAAGAGAAGGGGTTCCAGCCCTTAGCGGTCGCCCAAATGGAAAACCGCTTCCACTTCATGGTGTAAGTGGAATGGGTAGATGGTTTTCTAGCCTCAAGGAGGACTTGAGCAACCCTGGAGGAAACCCCGAAACGGGATATCGCTATGTCTGCAGAAGCCACGCATGGAGGTACAGGGTCCTGAGCCCCGGGTGTACCAGTCGACCTTGATCCTGGGTCAGGAGGTCGTGAGTCACTGGAAGTGGAACCGGTGGTTCCCGGGAAAGCTGTTGTAGCAGCAGGAACCAGATCTGTCTCAGCCAGAGAGGAGCGATGAGGATCATCTTTGCTCTCTCCACCTGAAGCTTGAGGAGAACCCTCTGCAGAATGGGAAATGGAGGGAAAGTGTACAAAAATTTCCCTGTCCAAGATAGAGATAATGTGATGCTCCAAAAAAGCACATTGCTCTGGAACGAGTGAGCAAAATTTGGGAAGTTTTGCGTTGGATTGGGAGGCAAAGAGGTCGATTTCTGGACGCCCCTAATTTTGGAAAATGGAATCTGCCACTTCCTGATGCAGTTCCCACTCATGAGCTAGGGTCCGAGACCTGCAGAGACTGTCCGCCAGGATGTTTAGAATGCCTGGAACGTGCATGGTTACAAGGACCAGATGGTGCTGGACTGCCCAGTTCCACACCCGCGTCGCCTCCCTGCAAAGGGGGTACGACCGGGTTCCTCCTTGTTTGTTGATATACCAAACTGCTGACATATTGCCTGTTTGGATTAGCAGTGATCCCTTTGGAAGGAGGGTCTGAAAGGCCTGCAATGTGTACAGGACCGCCCTCAACTCCAGAACATTGATATACAGAGCAGTCTCCAAGCTGGACCATGGTCCCTGTGCTTGGTGTTCCCCAAGGTGAGCTCCCCACCCCATATTTGAGGTGTCCGTGGTGAGGGTGGCTATTGTGGCAGGGGTCCGAAAGGGAAGTCCCAAAGAAAGATTGCGAGAATCCTTCCACCACTGCAAGTCTTTCTGAACTGCTGAGGAGAATAGAACTGGATGGTCCAGGTTGTCCAGGAGCTGATCCCACTGCACCTGCAATGACCACTGAGTAATCCTCATGTGGAGCCTTGCTAGGGGAACAGTAGTGATGGAGGCCACCATCAGGCCCAGAAGGCGAAGGACTTCCCGAGCTGCGATGGTCCTGAGGGAAGCCACTTTGGAGGCCTGACAGACAAGGGTCTCCATCCTGTCTGGAGAAAGCAAGGCTCTGCACTGGACCGTATCCAGGACTGCCCTGATAAACTGAAGTCTCTGGGCAGGGATGAGGGATGACTTGGGAATACTGACCATGATCCCTAGCCTGCTGAAAAGGTCCAGGGTAAAGGAAAGAGCCTCCAGCAAAGAATCCCTGGACGGGGCTGAAATCAACCAGTCGTCCAGGTAAGGGAAGACAACAATACCCCTGTGGCGTAGGAATGCCGTGACCACCGCCAAGTACTTGGTAAAAACCCTAGGTGCCAAAGACAGGCTAAAGGGGAGCGCCTGGAACTGGAAGTGTTCCCCTTGGAAACAGATTAGCAAGAATGTGTGGTGGCTGGGGAAAATAGTTCTGTGCAGGTAGGCATCCTGCATATCCAGAGCACAGAGCCAGTGGTTCTCCATGAGGAGGGGGAGGAGGCTCTGGAGTGTCAGCATTCTAAATTTTTTGTACTCGACAAACTGATTTAGCTGACTTAGGTTAAGTATGGGTCTGAAGTCCTAGTCTCTTTTGGAACCAGGAAAAAATTGGAATAAAATCCCCTTCCCCTTTGCTGGAAAGGGACGCACTTGATTGCTTGTTTGAGCAAGAGTGAATCTACATCCTCACGAACGAGAAGGGCCTGATCCTGAGAATAAGAGGATTTTTTGGGTAGAGTTTCTGGAGGAATCTCCAGAAATTCTATGGTGTGTCCGATGGACACTAGTTGCAGGACCCATTCGTCGGAGGTGATCGCCCTCCACTCCTGCGTGTGGCAAACAAAGCTCCCTCCCACCTGCTCCCCGTCGTGAGACTGAGGAGGCAGTGGAGCCAGGAAGTCAAGAAGTGGCGGGACATTCAAGGGGAAGGCCTCCTGAATGTCTCTGATTTTTGGAGGCAGGAGGGGTGGCTGTACCCGTGGCCTTCCGCTTCCCTTGGCGACGCGCCTGAGCATTCTTTCTCTGCCTCCACGTCCTTTTCTGAAAGGGCTGTTGTTGTTGGGAGCTCGATTGTTACATAGACCTGACAGACCTAAGTGCAATGCCCTTGTCCTGTAGGTCTGTGATAATATCCTTGGTGTCACCACCAAAAAGGATTGAGACCCTCAAAGAGGCATCCTGAATCACCGACTGGACCTCACTGGCAAGGCCAGAAAGATAAAGCCAGGAATGCCATCTGAGGGCAACGGCAGTTGCCAAGGTATGGCCACTGAGTCGACAGAGTCATAAGTGGCACGTACAGCGTGTCTACAGGAAACCTTAGAGAGGCAGAGATCCTTGGCAAGGTCCTCCTTCAAAGGCGAGGGATCCATGGACTGGACTCACGCTTCCAGCCTGGCCAGGGTTGCTTTTTGATGGGACACCACATGGGCCACATAACTGAGGGACCAGAGGGTGCACGTGGCTGAGGAATATATCTTCTTCCCGAACTGGTCCATCTGCCTCGACTCTTTGTCCGGAGGGGTAGTGCTCTTGTGCTTGGGCACTGAAGAGCAATCATGAGCCACAGAGATGACCACAGAGTCAGCCTTGGGATGAGCCTTTAAGAAAGGGGCATCCTTCAGCGCCCGGTAGAGCCTGTCCGCCCATTTGGGGACAGCCGGGATAGAATGAGGCATCTGCCAGATGGTAGTGGTGAGGTCTTGATGAGGGGCCATCCATGGAGGAATGGGAGACAGAGACTCTAAGTATAGGTGTTCCGTGAGCCTCTGTCTCATGGGATCCTGCTCCTCCAACTCCCAGTCGAAATAGTCCTTCATGGCCCTCAAGAGGTCTGAGAAGGCAGGGTCTTCTGGTGGAGACTTTGGCACGACCTTGCCCCTCGTGTCCTCAGGGTCCTCCGGGACCTCCTCAGAAGAATCTTCCCTCCCCTCTGAGCTGTTGTCATCATCATCATCTGCCTCCTTGACAGGACGGCGTCTGGTATTCGGAAGGGAAACGTCCTGTTGAGGCTATCAACGAACTGCTCGGGGAAGGGGACCTAGGAGACCACGGTTGTGGGAGCCTAGTCTCCAGGTCTGAGATCAACTCTGACTGAGCCCACTGCCACCAAGACTGTACTAAGGTCTTGAAATCCAGGGTAACCGGAGGAGGAGGAGTAGGTAGAGGCTGGGGAGGTGGGGGAGGAACAACCGGTGGTGGATAATAGCCCTGGAATCCCATATAATGGGAATGGGGATTAAATCCAGAGTACAACTGCCCAAGATAACTCCAGTCTGGAGTGGGACCCCCGGGTAGTGGTCCCCAAGATACCCCAATGGGTAATGTGGGACAGTTTGGGGTCATGTATAAATCCCCATTGTCAGATCAGGCATCGGGGGAACCCCCATCTTTCCCACCGTTGTATATATAGGTTGAGGGTCTGGCATCAGGACAGCCCATGTCAGGGGAACAGACAGAACCAGCACCACCTGATCTGGCATCAGAGGGGCCGGTGTCAGAACCGGACGATGGGGCCCTGGTGTCGGGGCCAAAGGCAAGGGCCGGTCAGCTGGTCCTGGCTGCGGGACTGTCGAGATAACTGGCATCAGAGGAGGTGCCAAAAGCCCGCAGGAAGGCGGAGGTGGGGCCTCTACAGTGAGGCCTGTAGGCCGAGGAGGAGCCTCCTGCTCCTTGACCCTAGAAGGGGAATGCGGAGTAGACCCCAAGACATTGACCAGGTCGATAGACTCTCCGCTGCCATCGCTGGACGTGCCCACCGGAGAATTGGAGGGCACAGGTGAGGAAGGAGGAGGAGGGAGAGTGGTTTTCTCCCTCTTGTTCCACCGGACATTGGTGAGCACCGTTAGGCCCCTGACAGGGAACTGAACCCGAGCAGTCGTCAGGATGGCCGACTTAGCGGGTGAGGTCGGGCGGTCAGGGAAGAAGCCCCCCGGCCGGCTTATCGACCGGAGGCGGGCGAGTACCCACAGCCTGGGTAGATGACTTACCAGCCGCCGCACGGTCCCTAGAGGAGCCGGGGGGCCGACTTATCAGCTGAAGCTGTGCGGTCGTCGTCGGAGCCAATGGCCGACTGATCCACCAAAGTTTTGCAAGACTTACCGATTTTCTGGGTGGCAGCTGTGTCTTGCTTGTCGAGAGCCTGGCATCGTCCGTGAAGCGGTCCTGCTCCCTAGTTTTCTCCTTATGTTTCTTTGAAGGAGAAGATTTTTTGGACGAATCTCTGAGACGATCCATCTTCTTCTTGAGGGAAGCCAGGCGGGCTTTTAGCAGATGGGTCTCCAAAGCCTGCTGTCTCCTCTTTTTAGTGGCCTGGTTAAAGGTCTGGCACTCAGGGCAGGAGGAGGCAGGATGGTCCAGGCCAAAAAAAAGGACGCACTTGAGGTGACTGTCTTTGGGTGGGATCTGCACTTCTTCTTGGGAGAAGACATCGATGACAACACCATTTTTTGAGAAAAAAGCAGCGAGGGATAAACTGATGCAATATCTTTTACGACGATCGCTAACTGGAAGTCTGCAATGCTACTGACATGAGGCGACGGTGGGAAAGAACTGGAGGGCAGGCATGGCACATGACGTCGGGTGGGCAGTCCCTGTCAGGTATTGCTAGAAAAGTCTGCCGTGCGGCCCAATGCCAGGTGGCACCAGTCCTATATGTGATGATCTGCTGAAGGAAACCTCTCAAAGTAAGATCTATAAAACCCCAAATCCCCTGCAGCATAGAAGTTGTCAGCAGATAAGGACCACTTGGCCCACCTAGTCTCCCTAAATTCCCTACCTACAGTGCTGCTGGAGACCCTACTTCAACTGTGGCTTACAACCCCTCTTGCTTCTAAGATTCGCAGTGTCAGTGGCTCAGTAGGTAGCGCACTCACCTCTGAGGCCGGGAGATCAGAGGGCTGTGTGTTCAGTTCCCACATCTGGCACTTGGGTTAATATCCCAATACTGACACTGTAGTGTAGCGTGAGAGGGGTGCTGCACTTCTGAGGTGCCATCTTTCGGATGAGACGTTAAACCAAGGTCCCATCTGCCTGGACTGGTGGTAGTTCAGGTGGATGTTAAGGGTCCCATGGTACTTATCGAAAAGAGTAGGGGGAATTTTTATTAAAGTTGGAAATTAACATACAATCAAATAATGCACAAAACCAAAATCAATTTGTAAAAATAAATATACATATACCAAATGTCAGAATAAAACCAAACAGTGTTAAGTCACACAATAATTTTAACTAAACCATATTTTTAAACACAATCACATAATTTATATGTATATTCGTATAACTCAGATCTTAAATTATTTATTCTATATCATGCTTTAATATAATTTAGGCATATATACTTACTGTACATTCTCATTTTACTAATATCTATTATAACCAATCAATAGAGGCCCATCTTCCTTGAAAGGTTGTTGACTGGATTGAATTATAATCTTGCAACCTGATTTCTTTAATTGCTTTTTCTATCATAAAAAACAACTCTTCAGAAGTAAAATGTAGTTGTTGAATAGTCAATCTGCACCGGACAAAACATATATAAAATTTAAAACAAACAAGAAATAACCATAGTGTTACTCTATCATAGTCAGAATAATCCTCGTGCAATAACTTGTAACACTAAACATCCACTGTAATTACAAAATGAAACTTTAGGATGCTATATATACATATATACTGTATATACTCTGTTGTACATATGTATATACTGTTAAATCCACTTACCTCATGTATATAAAGTATCAGCTAATCCATTGCATATTTATTCCAGCATTTTGCACTCTGCACCATTGTACTATTGTCTTGTTGTTTTTGTTTTTACTGTATGACTACTAAGTACATTGAGAGCAACGGAAAAACCGGAGTTAAATTCCTTGTATGTGTATACATACTTGGCCAATAAAAGTTGATTCTGATTCTGATTCTGATCATGTTTCGTCCATAGAAAAGGCAAAATACCAAGGCATAAGATTTTTAAAGTCATAAAACCAAATGGAGATGTAGGCCAGTGATGTTGAATTGATTGCCAAAATCCTTGAATAAAAGGGCACTCTAGGAATAAATGCTGCATTGTCTCAATTACATTTGGACATGTTCCTCTAGGACAATATCTCTCTGACACCTGTCTATGCTTTAGATTTCCTCTTATATTTAGGCGACCATGCAAGGCCAGCCAAGTTACATCCCACATAAATATAGGAATACGAGGGGAAATCAGCATTTCGCCTATCAGTAATCTATCTGACAAAGGACAAGAATCAAATCCTGCTGTCTCTTGAAAATATTTTAAAATCAAGGATTCATACAAGTTTTTCCGAGTATAAGAAAGGAAATGCTCTTTGGAAATATCCCATAGCTTTATTTTAGCAAAGCAAGTTCTCATTGGATCAGGTAAATAAGAAATCGAAATTTGTCGGGGAAGGACATCATACATGGGCCAAATAGAGAAAATAGGTCCCAAGGAATCTAAGATCCAAGGAGACCATCTATTAGTTTTTTATGCTACCAAGGGGAATAAATTAGCACATAAATATATGGTGAAATAAAAACACAGGTTGTATCATCTTCAACCCTCCATTTCTTTTTTCTGTTAATAATAAGCCTCTTTTAATTGGATTTAAATGGTTTCCCCAGATACACAAAAAAAAAAACTATATATTCTGGTTTCTAAAGTTGACTGTAAGCTATATACTGTACTTAAATATAAAAATATAGGTAACAAAAAAGTTTTTATCATGTAGATTCATTTTAATTTAGCTAAAATGCCAAGTATTCCAAAGATTAACTTTATTTTGTGCTTCATTCAATTTAAGTATCCAATTCTGATAAGCCAAATATCCAAAACCAAATAAGTAAGATCCCTAAAATAGGGGCTGTCCCTTTTAATACTGGTACCCCTATTATTATATCATCTGTGACATCTTCAGCATTAAGAGAAAGGCAACAAGATTTCTGGTAATTTATTTGAGCTCCAGTATGAGTCGTAAAATTAGTTACAATTTTTCCCAGGTTATGTGCTGATGGGATATTTCCTATTATAAAACAAACATCATCTGCATATGCAATGCTCTTTATTTCAGGGTGTTCACATGAAAAAGATACTCCCTGTATACCTCTTGTTTTCTCCACAACTCTAAGTAGCGGATCAATAGTAAATAAATATAATAAAGCACTCAGAGGGCATCCTTGCCGTACTCCCTTTAAAACATTACACCTTTGACCTATCCACCCATTACAAAAGGCTTTAGCAGAGGCAGACTTATAACATGTTTTAATCCAATCAATAAACATTACAGGAATACCATATGTAGCCAGACAACTCCATAAATTCTCATGATTAACATTATCGAAAGCTTTAGCTTGATCCAGACTAAAAATAAGACCTGTAAGCTCACCACTATTACCTCTATGAAATATTTCTCTAAGTAATATTAAACCATCAGAAATCTTTCTTCCTGGTATTGAACATGCCTGTGAACTGTGTAATAGAATATCAACCATTGGTATAAGTCTATTATGTAACAGTTTTGTAAATATTTGAAAATCTGTATTAAGCAGGGTAATTGGCCTCCAATTTGATAACTTAGTTCTATCTCCTTTTTTGTACATAAATACTACTAAACCATCCGACATACTATTTGATAATATTCCTGTAATCAGAATTTCCCTTAAGACCTCTACAAATTCTTGTAGTAATATTGTAAAAATTATGTTATAGATCTCATATGGCAAACCATCACTCCCTGGGGCAGTACCTGCCTTTGTTAATGAAAAACTAGCTGATACTTCTAAAGATGTTATATCAGCAATCAACATATCTCTGCTATGTTTATCAAGCGTAGGTGGAATCACTTGAGCTAACCATAAGGAATGTGGGGATCCAGAAACAGTAGCATATCCAAATAATTGCTGTATATGATTATCTAGAGCATTCATAATATCTTTCTTGGTCATACATTTTTTACCCGTAGAGTCACAAACCTCTGCCATATATTTTTGATGTCTTTGTTCAGCACAAAACTGATAAGGGTCCATAAAGGCTTTACCTCCTTGGGAACCAAATCTTCTTTCTACATCTAAGGATTTATATCTACTATATTGTGTTGAATTTAGTAATTTCCGAATTCTATCTAATTCAGATAAGGCTGTATAATCCCCTTGTGCAACTATAAAATGTAAGTCTAAAAACTGTTGTCGAGTTTTTAGATATGTATCTTTATTAAATTTCCCATTAATCTTGCCAATTATTTGGAAATACCGTTTTATATCTATTTTTGTATCTTCCCACCATGTGAATCATAGAGACTAACCACTGATTTCCTTGCTTGTAGTACTACTAAAATTCCTTCTGCAACAGTTGGTAACTTAAGTAATTTCAGGTTAAGACGCCAATATCCTGGTCCTCTATGCATTATTTCATAACTACCTATCGTTATCTCAAGTATCACATGATCAGAAGGTGCAACTGGTATAGTTTGAGCTTTTTGTATTGTTAAAGTATCTGAAATAAACCAGAAATATATCCTTGTTGCTTTAGTACCTTGAAAAAATGTTTTTTGTGGTTTACTAGTAAATCAAAAACATCAACCAATCCTGACTGTGTCAATAAATCATTAAGGCACTTAGTATCACAAAATAACTTTGTGGATCGTATACCTCTATCAGTATGATAACGGCTACAATTAAAATCTCCACCTAAAAGCACAAATCTAGAAGTGAACAAATAGGGTAATAAAGACTTAAATAATGCCATTCTTGCAGATTTAACTTGGGGAGCATAAACATTAATAAATCTACAGTGTAAATCATTAAGCATCATATCTAACAATAATATGCGACTCGGCAAAATATCTATAAGTTGAACTAGGCGAGCTGTAGGGTTATTAACTGCTATACCTACCCCTGTGCATAGCTCTTCACCAACAGACCAATAAACAGTACCCCATTTCCACCTTTCAGTGGCCTGTTCTACCTCAAACCTTGTATGTAAACGAGTATCTTGAAAATAGACTATATCATCCTTGCCTCTATCAAATAGTGAATATGTCAACATTTGCTTCCTATTTGACTGAATACTATTAACATTTAAGGATGCCAAATTTATGTTCAAAAGCAGAGACAAAAAGGAAGGGGAAAGAAGGGGTTTGTCATAACTCATATCAATGTTCCCTTTTATTTTTATAATTTCTTTTTTGTAGATTTTCTCGTCCCAGGTTGACCCTTTTTTTTAATTTTCACTGTATCCATTACATCAGCAGATGGTTCTGGATCAGAAGATCCTTCAGGTTATGAAGAATGGACTGAGGTTGAATCTGACTCAGTACCTATGTCTTCCTGTAATACCGAAAATGCATTCTGGAGGGGTATCAAACCTTGTTCAGATATTGGTATTTTAGTGGTCCTGGATCTTAAACTGCTATGTCTAGCAGTAATGAGGTTAAAAGATTCTTCAGGTGGAAGGGGGGGAGGCATAGTATTAGGAATAACCTGGGCCACAACAGAATCTGTAAGAATTACCATTTTAGTAGATATTAAGTTCTCCTCTTGGGAGGGAGTAGTTGATACAATTTCCGGAATGTCCGCCCATTCCATACTAAGTATGGTTTCAGGCCTACTTGGGGGGGGTGGAGGTACAGATTTTTGCCTCTGAACCGCATTTACTGCTGTATTTAGGTAAAAATCCTGTACACAAAAGTCTCCACTTGTTTTATTTTGGGCAGCCCAAGGACAATCAGTAAATACAAGGGGTTCTTCACAAAGCGAGCATTTAGCTGGATGATGACAATCTGACATGGTATGCCCCAATTCTCCACACTGGACATATTTGATAACTTCACAATTCCTGCTAAGGTGTCTACCAGAACCACATTTATAGCAGTGACGGGGCTGTCCTGGATAAAAGATAAATCCTTTATCCTCTCCCAAATAAAAGCAACTGGGAAGATGTTGAAAACCTTCTTCGGTTTGGTTTAAATTAACTTTACATCTCCAACCACCATTCCGAAATCCTTCTGTATCAAGAATGGGCTCTGGGTATCCATTTAGAGTACACTTTTTTCTCCAACCAATAAGAGATATTCTCCACATTTACCTCTTCATTATGGAACAATACAGTAATAACCTTGAATGTTTGTTTAGTTAATGGTATGGCCTGAAAATGAACCCAAGCAGGATTAGTCTTCAATAATGCGTATTTCATCCAGAATCTATTTAACATATCTGGTTTGCGAAAACGAATGTCATACGTATTATCCCCTGGTGTATGACTCAAGGCATACACCTCACTGGGCATAAAACCCAGCATTTGTTTAAGTAAGACTTTCCCCACATAGAATCTGTCAGGCATGGTATCAGTGGGTCCCAAAAACCTCAGCCTTACAGCACTACATCTTTTAGCCAAGGAAACAGGTTTATGAAAAAGGCTAGCATAGGAGGGTAGTTGGGCTTGTAAGACGTGGTGGGGTATTTTGATCAACATCAGGCCCTATATCATTAGTAGCCTTATTTTGGTTGGTATTTCCCTCCAAATCCTCACTTTGGCATTGTCGAGGTGATCTTGATCCTTGTTTAGGATTAACTGGCTGGTTTTGATTAACCACAGCACCTCGATCCATCAAAGGCCTGTTTATGTTGGGTAATTCTGCATTCTTTATTATAATAATAGGGTCTAAACTACCCTCAGTCCTAGCTGCAGGAACACTAGTCTCATGATTGAGTCCATCTAAAACTGCTAGAGGGGTATGATCCATACCTGGAATTAGTATGGCAAGGTCCGCGATTCACTGACCCGAATCCAACAGCAACCACCCCGCTATTTTCAGGGTGATATCTGGGGACCAAGCAGGGGAAGGTTCTACTTCTATACCCCCTGAAATCTTCGGTGAACAAGCTTTCTCCCCCTCAGTCCTGTTTGCACCTTTATGTACTTTCAAGTCGGCACCTGTATGACCCGAGGGTGAATCTACCTCAGGTCTCTTCCGTTTCCAAATCTCTTCTTCAGCAGCAAGCTGAGCAATTTGATATTCCATGGCAGCCTTCTCCCAAAGACTTCATTTCTCTTGTAATATAGTTAAAGCCTGTTGATCTTCCAAAGCAACATCGGCTGTCTCAGCATTAAGAAGCCGCACTTCTGGGTTTGGATTTAAAGCCGACGTGTTCTCGCAATTAAAGCTAGACATACTCCTCGTATGTGCTGGACTTTCGGTGCATTTTTCACCTTCCAGCTGAAAACTGTGTTTTGACGGGTTAGATACGTTTTGGCGGCCACCCCTCGGGTGCATTACAGCTGTATCATTCCCCTCTGCTCTGGATAAAACCTGAGAGCTCTCCTGCATCTGAGCTCCTCCACTGTCATCAGCCATTCTGAGACTGTTCCTCTCTCCCAACAGTCTCGTAGGGCCACCTGGCCATTTCAGAGTAGGGGAATTTCCCGGTGTCCTGGCCAAATTTCCCTCATTCACTAAAAATACCACCAACAGCTTAATCTGGTTCAAGGTCAGTTGGCATTCATCTGTATCCCCCTCCCCCGGGTCATGCCTGAAAATAGGCAGGATTTGTCTAGTGCACTTACCCGGTCAACAAAAACTAAATAAATAAATTCCCTTGTGTCTATCCCATGCATTCTTAAATCCTGTGACCGTTCTAGCCCCCACCACTTCTGCTGATAGTCTGTTCCAAGAGTCCACCACCCTCTCTGTTAAGTACTTCCTTACATTTCTTCTGAACCTCCACCCCTCCAGCTTCATATTGTGACCCCTTGTCCTTGAACATCTTTTTCTTTGGAAAATGCTCCCTTCCTGTACCATGTTTATTCCTGTGAAGTATTTGAATGTCTCTATCATATCCCGCCCCCCACGTTCCCTCCTGTATTCTAGTGAGTACATATTTAAATCCTTAAACTTTTCTTCATACAGCCTCTGATGCAGTTCCCTGCATCATTTTGGTTACTCTCCTTTGAACCGTCTCCACCCTATGTCCTTTCAGAAATGGGGCCTCCAGAAAGCACAGTTATGTAAGAACTTACCGTAACAGTAGATCTTTGAGAGAGGCTCTTGCAGAAGACAATAACCATTAGGACTAGAGCTGCCAGGCAGTAGGACCACATGGAAAACTTTAGCTAGCAGTGTCTGGTGGGGGCCACCCACCCGTCACGTGACGGATGTCAGTGTGACACTATATAATGGGTGGTCCCCACACCTGCCTTCCAGTTCTCAAGACAGAGACCTAAGAAGGTGTGACAGGAGAAAGAAGTGGACTCCTGGAGCCAAAAGAAAGGCTAGAAAGAAGCAACCACAGAAGCAGGGGAAAGGTGGGAGGGAAAAAGGTACCTACTGCAAGATTTACAGTTATGGTAAGTTCTTACGTAACTGCACTATCTTATTTTGACAGGATTCTTACAGTAGGTAATAACCATTAGGACTGAGTCCCAAGCAGTGTAATTCAGACAAAGGCTGAAGCACGAGAGGCTGGGAAAGGTATGCAGTAGGTACCAGGTTATGACAGGAGGCCCTGAAGGACTGTTAGTCCGAAGGCTGCCCTACGCCTAAAGGCAATGTCCAGACTGTAATGTTTGGTAAAGGTGTGGACAGAGCTCCAAGTGGCTGCTGCACAAATGTCCGCAGCAGAAACATTCCTGAAATAAGCAGTAGATGCAGCCATGTCTCTGGTTGAGCGACCCTGGACTTCCCCCGGAAGGGGCTTGTTATACTTCTGATAAAATGAAATGCAGTTTGCTATCCATTTGGACAAACATTGTTTAGAAACTGTGGCAATCTCTCTTTTGGGCACAAAGGAAATGAAAAGCTGATCTGACTTACGGACTGATTTTGTCTGGTTTGTATAATAATGCAAAGTTCTGTGCACATCGAGCATGTGCAGAATGGCCTCCCCGTGATTAGAGTGCTCAGGGTAATACACTGGCAAGTGTGTGGTCTGATTCAAAGTAAACACAGAAACCACCTTTGGCAGAAACTTAGGATTTGTATGCAGAGCCACCTGGTCTCTATGGAAAATCAAATATGGCTCCTTACACCTCAGGACCTGAAGCTCAGAAGTCCTTTGAGTAGAAGTAATGGCAACTAAAAAGAGTGCTTTCCAAGAAAGATAGTGCAACTCATGGCCGGTTCAAAGGAAAGCAAAGTGAGTTTCTCAACAATGAAGTTCAGATGCCATGGAGGAACAAGGTTCCTGACTGGGGATTTCAGATGGAGAATTCCTTTCAGAGAGGTTTTGGTAACCTCCAGCTGGGCCAAAGGTTTGACCTCCACCGGAGTGTAGTAGGCAGAAATGGCAGACAAGTGGACCTTCAGAGAAGAGTAACTAAGGCCAAGGTCAGAGAGATGCAGCAAGTATTCCATGACCTGTGGGACAAGGCAAGAGAAAGTGTCCCAATCCTTGGTGGATGCCCAAATGGAGAACCTCTTCCATTTCATAGCATATGTGGTTCTTGTGGATGGCTTTTGGGCCTCCACAAGGACATGCGCCCCTCTGGAAAAGACCCCAAAGCGTGCAACAGCTATGTCAGCAGGTGCCACATATGAAGGTGAAGTGACCAGAGAGGCCCGGATAGACCAGCTTGCCCTGGTCCTGAGTCAGCAGGTTCTGGAAGAGGGGAAGAGGAACCAGAGGCTCCACTCTCAGCTGCTGCAGCAGAGGGAATCATACTTGGCGAGGCCAATAAGGGGCTATGAGAATCATGTGAGCCCCTTTTTGTTGCAGTTTCACAAGCACCCTCTGCAGTAGTGGGAAGGTGTACAAGAATCTCCCTGTCCAGCAGAGAGACAGTGTTTCTCGCCAGAAAACACCATGCCTGGGAACGAGCAAGCAGAAACTGGGTAGTTCTGCATTGGATGCCGAGGCGAACAGATCAAGATCTAGGTGACCCCACCAATCGAAGATGTCTTCGACTACCGACTGCCTCAGTTCCCACTTGGATGCCCTTGCCTGAGTGTGGCTGAGAGTGTCCACCAGGACATTCTGAATGCCTGGGACATGCACTGCCATGAGCTGTAGGCTGTGCTGTATCACCCACTGCCACATGCGCACTGCTTCCCGGCACAGAGGATATGACTGCATGCCTCCCTGGCACCAGACCACACACACATTGTCTGTCTGTACCAGGAGAGACCCAGGAAGGAGAAGAGGCTGAAATGTCTGAAGGGTGTATAGTACAGCCCGCATCTCTTGCACACTGATTTGCAGAGATAGCTTCTGCTGAGACCAGGATCCCTGTGTCCTGTGGTCACCCAGATGAGTGCCCCAGCCCTGGCCGGAAGCATCAGTTGTCAGGGTCTGAGTCAGAGGGGGCACCAGAAAAGTAACCCCAGTGGTGAGACTGGACAGATTCTGCCACCAAAGGATGTCCCGACACATGGGGGCGGACACCAGGATCCTGTGATCCAGGTCATCTGATTGCTGGTCCCACTGGTCCTTCAGGGTTCACTGTGTAATCTGCATGTGGAGCCTGGCCAGGGGGACAGCCGCTGCCATAAGACCCAGAAGGTGTAAGACAGAATGAGCCACGGTCCATTGGCTGGTTGCCACTTGGATGGCCTGCTGACACAAGGTTTCTACCCGGTTGAATGGGAGGAAGCCCTGACCCTGAACAGTATTCAGCACCGCTCCAATAAACTGAAGGAATTGGGATGGGACCAGGTGGGATCTGGGATAATTCACCGTAACTCCCACTTGCCAGAAAAGGACCAGGGTAGCAGTCAAGGAGGCTGCTAGACTGTCCCTCAATGGTGCTGACAGGAGCCAGTCGTCAAGGTATGGAAACACATACATCCCCTGGCGGCGTAAAGCTGCTGCCACCACTGCTAGGCACTTGGTAAACACTCTGGGTGCCGAGGAAAGGCCAAACAGGAGTGCTCTGAACTGGAAGTGTCCCTCCTGGAAGATAAAGCGGCGGAAGCGGAGGTGGGAGGGAAAAATTGGTATATGCAGGTATGCATCTTGCATGTCCAGTGCACACAGCCAAAGTCCCTGGTAAAGCAGTGGCAACAGACCTGGTAGATTAGCGTGCTGAGGTCCAGAATTGGATGGAGGTCTCCCGTCTTTCTGGGGACCAGGAAGAAGTGGGAATAATATCCCTTTCCTTCCTGGGCCTGAGGAATGGGCTCTATGGCTGATTTTGTCAGAAGAGCCTGAATTTCCTCCCTTATAAGAGGAATGTGGCCTTTTGGGTAGTGAGAGAGAGACACCTGGAGGATTTCTTGGGGCCTCTCTGTGAATTCAATGGTGTGGCCTTGGGCAACTAGCGGAAGGACCCATGAGTCTGTAGTGATTGCATCCCACTTGGTCATATGGTTGGTGAATCTGCCACTTATTGATTCCTCCAGAGCTGGTGGCAGAGGCTGGGGGCCCTGCCATGATTCAGGAGGCAGAGGAGGTGTGTGGGAACATCGCCCCGGCAGCCTGCTGGGACTTGGCTGGAGGGGTGGCCGCTGCTGAAGGGGCCTGACATTTGTTCTGATGTCTGGCTGGCTGTTGCCTATTCTGACATCTGGGATGGCAACAAAAAGGCTGCTTTGGCTTGGTATTGAAGTGATACATAGATTGGACAGAGCGCAGAACCTTGCCACTGTCCTGTAGCTCAGTAATGAAGTCCTTGACATAATCCCCAAAAAGGACAGGACCTCTAAATGGAGCATCCTGGATGGCCATCTGGACATCTTGGACCAATTTGGATACTCACAGCCAGGAGTACCAAAGCAAGCTAACAGCTGTGGCGGTGCTCCGGGTAGAGGCGTCCACCGCATCATATGTTGCCCTAAGAGAATGATGCCAGGAGATTTCTGCTGTCCTGACTGTGTGGGCAATTTTAGTTTTTGCCTCGGGGTCAAGCAAGGCCTCAAATTTCGACTACAGCTGGCCCAAGATAGATTTCTGGTACACAGTCATGTGTGCCTGGTAATTCAGTGCTCTAAGGGCCAGTGTGGAAGACAAATAAACTTTGTGTAACCCCTCACCCCTGCCTTTTTAGCAAAATGACAGGTGGCATGCTGTTGAAGCTGACAGCAGTACCTGGGGGTACTGGGTTCGGGGAGGATGAAGTTACTCGGCACAGGGGGCCTAGGTTTGGCTACTCTGCACAGGGGAACCCAAGTAAATCTGAACACAGGAAGCAATAACTGTAATGTCCAGAACCAGGAATGGGATTCTACAGTGTGGCTTTTATTCACATCCAAGCTGAACAAAACAAAGCATAGACGGACCCCCACAGGACTACATTCCTGGTAATGCAGATTAGAGACAACAGAACACTTCTTCACTATTTCCAGCCCTCAGGCTCTGAACCCACCAGGCACACAGCCCAGACTTGCACACAGCTTTGGGTACACAGCCCGACTTGTACAATACTTGGGTTTTCCATCAGTCTGCCCCCACCGCCACTTAATCCACGGGTCCATTTTGGGAAATGAACCAATTATCCTGTTGTGGCTCCCCAAACCACCTTAGAGCCTTCGACTCCTAGAGGGAATTTTCCTTCCAATCCCACATCTGGGTACTTCCCTCATCACTGGCCAAGTGCATGAGGCAAAGTAGAAATCCACAGAGCAAATCCGTAGAGGTGGACCTGGTCACTAAAGATGAAGGGTCTCCCACCTCCAGCTCCCGCAGTCCATACCCAGCCATTTTTCTGGAAACTAATCAATTCTTTTACTGAAAGCTTGACAATGTAGATTCCTGGGTAGACGTATGAAACATCTCCTCTACATATCTTTTGATTTCCCAATAAGCACTGGACTTGAACCTACTTTTACTTTTTGGTTAAGCCTATTACTCTAGGCCTCCCACTATTTCAGTAGTCCAATCCCCACATGTCACACAAGTCCCAGGGTGAAAAACACAGGCCCTTTCAGGAAGAGCAGACACTCACCCTCCGGTTGCAGGTGCCCCACAGGCGATTCATAAATCTTCTTGTTCTCCCAAAAACTCTGGCACAAATAGGCAGCTTCTCCATTAGTAGCAGAACCAGGGGGTTTGCCCCAAGAATATGCAGGAAACCCTTTCCTGCCCCCCCATCCCCGGAGGGAGGGGGCACTGAGACCCGAAACAGCGGTCTCCACCACTTCAAACTACTTCTGTGTCTCTCTTTTGGTGGAGACACACACCCTTTTTACCTAAATGTAGCCCTGTGTCAGGGCTGAGGCTCCTAGAGCCTACACTGAGCTGCTGTGCTGCTTTCACAGCAAGCTCCAACTCCAACTGAACTACTGAATACTGTTCAAACCTCCCAACACTCTATTCCAGTTTCCTGCTGCAGATTCCATTGTGGCTCATGCAGCTGCGATAGTTCTATGGTGATGTCATCCCTCAGTCTCAGCTGAGACTGAGAACAGAGTGAGACAGTGTGAAATCCATTTAACTGGAGTTTCACAAGCTGCCTTCCCTGCCTACCATTAGGTCTTACTGGGATTCTAGTAACCCCGGGTAACAAGGGGGTTACATTTGTGCCCAACCTGGTCTATTTGCCTTGACTTCTTGTCCAGAGGGGAGGCGCTCATATGTTTAGGCTTAGCCACACGGTCATGGGCTGCATTAATGACCACCAAGTCTGTTTTGGGATGAGAACTAAGGTGGTCTATGCCCTCAGGAGCTTGATAAAGTCTGTCAGCCTTCTTGGTGACCGCGGCTACAGATGAAAGCTGCTGCCAAACCATGGAGGCCAGGTCCTCATGTGGTCCAATCCATGGAGGAATAAGCAGAAGGGACAGTTCAGGCATATCTAGGTGTTCTGCCAGCCTCTTATGTTGGGGGGCCTGATCCTCAGTCTTCCACTCATTCGCCTCCTAAATTTTCCGGAGGATCTCTGTGAAAGAGTGGTCCTCCGGGAGATTTAGGAGAACCTTTGGGTTTAGAATCCTCTGGGGGAGGGGTCTCAATACCCAAAGGAAAAGAGGCGGAGGAGTCCAAATCTGATGATGACCTTCTGTCAGGGGACAGAGCCTGTGAGAGCGGGATGTCCTGCAATGAGGCCACGAAGCCCATGCCATTACCAACTACCACAGTAGGGTGTGAGGCCGGTCCCGAGGTAGAGGGAAGAGACTCCGCTGGTGAAAGGGATCCCAGTGTAGGGTCTGTGCGGACCAGTGTGGAAGCCGCAGGCGACTTGTGCCAGTCCAACTCAGAAACTAGCTATGACTTAGTTTTAGACCACCAAGACTGAAGCACCACCCTAAAATCCACCTGAGGTTGAGGCGATGGAGGATTAGGTTGAGGGGGGGGCTGATAGACGGGAGGGTAGGCTTGAAAAGGATAACCCCATGTCATATAGCCTGGCGATGGGTAATGAAGACTTGGTGTACCATAGTTTGAATAGCCTGGCGTCGTATACCCCAGCGTGGGGTATCCTGGGAAAGGGTAGTGCAGCAAAAGGTAGCCTGGCATCGGGAGGCCCAGTGAAGGCCCCGACAGAAGAGCTGAGGGTCCTGATGGGGGGCCTGATGGTGGGTAACCAGGCGAGGGCCCAGACGGAGGGGCCATGGGCCCTGATGGAGGGTGAGAGGAGTCCAGTAACGTCAGGTCTGGCGTCAGACCCAACGGAGGAAAGTCTGGCATTGCCCCAAAGGGGCAGAGTGTCCCACCGGAGTCTGGGGTGGGGAACTTGCCCAGACAGGGGAGCCAACGGCACAGGAGACGCCAGCTCCCGAGGGAGGTCTGGCGTCGGGCATTCCGGCCCTGGCACTAGGGTGGTGTTGGGTGGACGCTTCTCCAACTCAGAATGGACGGGTGAGCCAGGAGACTCCCACCAGGAGAGGTGGGAAAGGAGGATACCATGAGGGAGAACCCTCTGCGGGGGGGTTGTGGCAGAAGTGGCAGCCTGCACTGATCCAAAGGATCGATGTCAGGCCTGTTATCAGGGCCCAATGAAAGCACAGTGTCTGGGCAGATGCCAGAGGAGCTGACGTGCGGCTTACCAGCCTGGGCCAGGCAGCTGTCAGATGAGCTGACGATTGACTTATTGGCCATGCCACAAGACTTAGGTCCTGGGGTTTTGAGGGGCACAAGGGTAGTGGAGCTCTCCAGAATATCGGAGGCGCCTGTCTGAACTGTAACCAGCTCAGGTGGGGGAACCAAGGGCTGCTCCATGAAAGAGGAAGCAGGCTTGGCCGGAGGAGGCCAGTACCTGCATCAACAGGAGGCTGCTGTTTTGCACCTGAGCCCCCAAAGGGGTCATGGGTGGAAGGGACCGATCGTGGTCCCGGCTTCTCCTCATCTTCTTCTTCTTATGGGAGTCTGAAGAATCCCCCGGGAGAGGATGTTCCCCATAGCTCCTTCTCCATGAAAGCCATCTTCAGTTTGTGAATGGCTTCCAGGGCCTGTTGGCGGCATTTCCGTGTGACCTGTTTGAAACTCTGGCAGGCCTCACAGTCCTCAGTCTTGTGCTCGGGTCCTGGGCAGAAAAGACGGAAGGAATGGCTGTCCTTGTGCGGCAGCTGAGTGCCGCAGGAATTGCACTTTTTCTTATGTGACTTGGAAGGCGTTGGAGAAGACAAGCACGAAAAAGATTAACTTTCCTAGAAATACTGAAAAATGAAGAAAAAAACGGTGAAATACTCATCCAAAAATGGCGGCCAACTGAAGCAGCCTTCTATGCGAGGTCCGACATGTGCAGGTCGATGGTGGAAAAGAACTGGAGGGCGGGTATGGGGAACACCCACTATATAGTGTTATGCTGTCTGTCATGTGACGTCGGGTGGGCAGTCCCCTGCCAGACACTGCTAAAGTTTTCCATGTGGTCCTAATACCTGGCATGTCTAGTCTTAATGGTTATTAGCTACTGCAAGAACCCTCTCAAAGTAAGATCTGTACACAATACTTGAGGTGGGGTTTCACCAATGATCTATAGAGGGGTATTATTACATCCCTCTTTCTGCTGGTGATGCCCCTCCTTAGGCATCCGAGCATTCCCCTTCCTTTCCCACTGCCTTGTCACACTGTTTAGCTACATTCAGGTAATCAGGAATGATGACCCCAAGGTCTCTTTCCTGTTTTGTGACTCCTAATACTATACCCCCCCCAACCCGAGTTGGTACATTGCCCCTGGTTTTGTGCCCTAAAACATGATTCTGCACTTTTTGCACTGAATATTAGCTGCCATACTCATGACCATTCTTGTAACTTCTTTAGATCCTCCTCATTCTTCAACCCCCCAGTGTGTCCGACTCTGTTAGATTTTTTGTGTCATCTTGCGAATAGGTATACCTTCCCTCCAGTCCTTCTGCAATGAGGACCGGGACTAATACTGACCACTGTAGCACCCCACTAGTCACCATGCCTTCCTCAGAGTGTACCCCATTTGCCACCACTCTTTGGTACCTACCACTAAGGCAAATCTCCATCTATTTTAGGACCTACTCCTAGGCTACTCAAGTTTGTTTACCAGCCTTCTATGTGGAACGGTGTCAAAGGCCTTGCTGAAATCCAGATAGGCCACTTCAACCACCCTTTCCTGGCCCACTTCCTTTGTTACCCAGTCAAAGAACTCAATCAGATTTGTCTGGCAGGACCACCCCCTGTGAATCCATGTTGCCTCGCATCCTGTAGACCACTGACAGCAAGGTATTCTCCAATCTTTTCCTTCAGTGGTGATTCCATTACTTTGCCAACTACCGAAGTCAGACTGACCAGCCTGTAATTTCCCGCCTCCTCATTTCCACTTTTGTGAAGCGAGTACTGCATCTGCCCTCCTCCAGTACCTTCCCTGTTTTTAGTGAAAGGTTGCACAGGGCTGTCAGAGGTGCAGCCAGCTCCTCCCTGTGATCCCTCAGCAGCTCTTTCCACTGTGAAAGGGCTAGCTTTCACCTCCCGACCCTTTATGCCTTTGTCTTGTAACAAAAGCCCATTTCCTATCCCCACTTCTGTGAATACTGAACAAAGTAATTGTTTAGTATGTCTGTTTTTTGGTGATCCTCTTCTACAGAAACCCCCCCTTCCCTTTCAGTCTTAATATCCCTCCTTGGACTTCCTCTTTCACTAATGTATGAAAAATGTTTCTTCCAACTTTTTTACTGATTTGGCTATATTTTCCTCTGTTTTCGCTTTTGTGCTCCTATTTGCCTTCCCTGCCTCCCACTGTTTCTCCTGATAACTCTCCCTATTCTCCTCCTTCTGTGTTCTTTTATATTTTCTGAAGGCTAGTTTTTTTGCTTTTACTTTTTCTGCTACCTCTCTAGAGAACCACAGTGGTTTCTTTTTTTTCTCTTGCCCTTGCTGACCAGCTTGACACAGAGCTTAGTAGCTTTGTCAGTTCCCTTTCTTACTGTAGCCCACTGTTCTTCTACTCCCCTAAGTTTTCCTATACCTGCCAGGGCATCCTTAAGGCATTCTCACATTTTATTAATATGGGCCCTCCTGAAGTCCAGGACCCTCATCCATGTGTGGTTTGATTCTAGCCCTGTTTTTACCACGCCAGCCAGTGATCACTGGTCCCCAGGCGGTCCCCCACTGTGATGTCAGCAATGCTGTCCCTGTTTGTCAGTATTAGGTCCAGCAATGCCCCTTCATGAGTGGCTTCCTTGACCAGTTGCCCAAGAACACCCCATGTAGGGAGTCCAGAATGTCCCTCCTCCTGGTCATTGGTGCAGTGGAAAAGGCTCCAATCCATGTCCAGCAGATTGAGGTCTCCTACTGTTAACACTTCTCCCTTGCGAGCCGTCTTATGGATTGCTACCATTTCCTTATTCATTTCTCCTCCCTTGTGATGGAGGCTAATAGACCACCCCGTGTGTAGAACTGCCCCTTTCCACTTTTCCAGGGTGACCCACAGCATTTCTGCACTCTCCCTTCCCCTCCTGTATTTCTGTAGCCTTTGCTGTTTTTTACATAAAGAGCCACTCCACCAGTCGGCTCGGTGGCGCTGAGGGTTGAGGCGCTGGTCGCCACATCTCACACCACGGCTGCGACCCGGGTTCGGGAACAAGCCAAGGTCAGAGGAGGTCAGCGAGGGGGGCGAGGATGTGAGAAGCTGCCGGCTGGCAGCACTCTGTCTTGGGTGGAGGTACCCAGCTCTCTCAGAGCTCAGCCACCCTCTGGTGGAGGCCAGAGGGATGGCGCCATGAGAGAGCTCAGACAAAGGTCGATGGGGAGGGTAGAGGGGACCTGGTCCAGAGCTGCAGTGTGCATGTGCGCCTCCACGCACATGCGCCACCGCTTCTGGGGGTCCCGGGGTAGTTTCAAGGGGAGAAAACGGAGGAAATCATGGGGGCCGACGTGGACGATGCCCCCGGACCAACTCTGGGGATCTGCTGGGATGCGCATGGTGCTAGAAGACCCCGAAAAGACCCAGAGATCGGTAGGCTAGGCGGACACAGATGTTGACCTGCCACAGGAAGATAAAAAGATAGTTAAAAAAAAAAAAAAAACACTCCACCCCTTTTCTTTTTACCCTGTCTTTTCTAAACAGATTATATCCTGGTATAGCCACATCCCAGTTCTGGTTTTCACTGAACCAGGTTTCTGTAATGGCTACTAAGTCCAGGTTAGCTTCTGCTATTGTGGCCTCTAAGTATGCAATTCTGCTGCCTAGACTGCGAGCGTTGGCACACATGACTCTCCACATGGTGTTATCACATTCTCTCTTTTTGCCCTCCTTTATCGTGTCTCATCTTTTTCCTCTTCAAAGTTTTCTCATTGGATTACATTTATTTGATTCCTTCTCAGGTTTTACTCCTCCCAAATTCCGAGTTAGCCTTGGGAACTTTTTGGGGGAGTTTCTCTCCTAGTCTTATTCCGCCTCCTCCCTCAGCTAGTTTAAATGTCTGCTAATGCAGCATTTAAACCTTTCACTGAGGGCTGCAGCCCTTCTCCTGGATAGATGAAGGCCATCTCCCATGTATAGGCCTCTATCCCTCCAGGTGGGGCCCCAGTTCCCAACGAACCCGAAACCTTCCTCTCCGCACCACTTCCTCAATAAGGTGTTGAAGATCCTAGTGCGGAGAATTCTGTCATCTCCCTTGTCATGGGTAGCACTTCCAAGAAGGTCACCGATCATACCACCAGCCGAAGACCACTACCCAACTCCTTAAACTCTTCTTGCACTATGGCTGGCTCATCCCTAGCCAGGTCACTCGTCCCAGATGGACAGTGATGTCTAGCTCTGCCTCCCTTCCTGCTGCCCCAGCAATCCTTTGGATCTTCTTTCCATCACTGTGTGCCATGGCACCAGGAAGGCACCAAACCTCCCTTTCCCCCCCACTACTTGCTTCCAACTATATCCCCCTAACAATGGAGTCACTCACCAGGATTTGCTTCCTCCTCCTCCTCTGGGGTCTCCTGTCACCCCCCTTGGGGTCTCCGCTGGGGAAGACTCCCACATCCCCTCCAGCCACTACTGCAAGTGCCTCTGTGAGATAATCCTGCTCTGCCAAGGCAGCGTAGGAGTTCTGTTCTGTTCTGTAGCAGTGGGGGATTCAGTTGCCTGCAGTGCATATTTGTGCTATTATAAGCTCTGATCAGATGTTTGCCAATTACACTGTTCTTCCAAGGCTAAGTACAATCCTTTATGACTGCACACTGCCCAGGGAGGACAGCGGGACCAGCAAACAAAAGATCAGATCTTATAAAAACTCTAACATGCACTGCTGGCTAGTGAATCTCCCACTGCTGCAGCCCTGCTGTGATGTTTGCTGCAGGGGATTTGTAGTTACAAAAAATGTCAGCCTGGAAGTCAAGAGAATCCATCTAATACAATCTACTACACACTGCAGTATGAGTAAACAGTAAGTAAAAACAATGTTTTTACCCACTCTTGGATGTGGGTCTCTTAATGCTGACTGTTCCCCTTTAACTCCTGCTGAGTCCAATGGATCTAACTACAGTACAGCAAGTATACAACTGTTTTAAAGGGCAGTCAGCATCTTCAGAAGAACTGTAGCAAAACAATATTTTTCTGCAATGCGACTGACACGAGGCGACGGCGAGAAAGAACTGGAGGGTGGGCGTGGGGACCACCCACTACATACAGTCATGCTGACGTCGGTAATGTGACGGGTGGGCAGTCCCCCATCAGGTATTTCAAGAAAAGTCTGCTGTGCAGCCCAACGCCAGGTGGCGCTAGTCCTATATGTGATGACCTACTGAAGGAACCCTCTCGAAGTAAGATCAGAATCTTTGCTCCTGAAGAGTTCATCTATTCCTGCTGCTTAGTCCCTACCTGAGGCCATAATACATTGCTTGTGACATTACAGTTGCTCTCTTGGCAACTGACTGCATAAAGTACAGTTACGTAAGAACTTACCGTAACAGTAGCTCTTCGAGAGAGGCTCTTGCAGTACGTAATTACATATAGGACTGAAGCCGGCAGGCATCAGGACCCCACGGAAAAATTTCTAGCTAGCAGTCTCTGGTGGGGGACCGCCCCCACATCAGGTGACCAACGTCAGTATAAAGGGCGATCCCCGCCTCCTTCAGTTCTTTCCGCCAAGGCAGGGAGAACGAGATAGAAGCGGATATTTCCCCATCCTGGAAAAGGAGCTGAAAAGCTTAGGGGATGGAGGTGGGAAGGTATTACCTACTGCAAGAGCCTCTCTCGAAGATGAACAGGTTACTCACCTGTAACAGTAGTTCTAGGAGTGGTATATGTTGTTTATCCACACTCTCTGGCATGTCCCTTTCCCCTTTAAGTCTGCCCGGAAGTCTTCAAGCTGGCTCCTCCCACCCAGGTGGTAAATACCTCGGCTTCGCTCCATGATGCCAGATCTTAGCCTGCTGGAAGCAAGGTTGTGCGCCTAAAGCTGGGGAGGTTGGGTGGGTGTGTGTGGATGAACAACATATACCACTCCTAGAACTACTGTTACAGGTGAATAACCTGTTCTTCTAGGAGCGTGGATATGTTGTTCATCCACACTCTCTGGCAGACTCCAAGCAGTTTGGGAGGAGGGATGCAAGGCGCACACCCCCTACTTGGGAAACAGAGATTGGAGAACCGAGGCCCCAAAACCAGCATCCCAGCGTGACTCAAGGTTGATGTGGTAGTGGGTAATGAAGGTGTTTGCTGACTTCCAGGTAGCAGCCTGACAGATTTCCTGGATAGGGATGTCCCTGGAAGCAGCCACTGATGCAGCAGTATGGCGGGTAGAATGAGCTCTTATCCCTCTGGGAGGCTCCTTGTCTGCCAACTCATAGCACAGACCTATGCATGATGTAATCCATCTCGCAATGATCTGTTTGGCTGCAGGTCTGCCAGAAGCGGCTTCATCGCAGGTGACAAACAGCTGGCGAACCTCTCCCTGAATTTCCGTTGTTCTCTCCTTATAATAGGGGAGAGCACATCTCAGGTCCAGAGTATGGAGCCTGTACTCAGCGTCCGAGGTGCAGTTAGGGTAGTATACCAGCAGAGTCAACACCTGATTAAGGTGAAACTCTGACACCACCTTCGGAAGGAATTTCAGGTGGGGGCACAGGACAACTTTGACCCTGTGGAAAACCAGATAAGGGGAGTCCACCGAAAGCGCCTGGACTTCCCCTGTCCTTCTGGCTGACTTGATAGCCACCAGGAAGGCAATCTTCCACAAGTGTGAGAGCTCACACTTGTGCATGGGTTTGAATGGCTTGCCATGAGCTTTGCCAAAACCAGCAACAAATCCCACAGAGGTGGAGGTTCATGCACCGGAGGGGATATGTGATCCAGGCCTTTGAAGAAGCACCCGACCACTGTCTCCTGTGCCAACATCGGCAGACCGGCCCGTTCCCAATAAGCAGAAATGGCTGCCAGGTGCACCCTAAAGGTCGATGACCATAGACCCCCCTTGGAGAGAGACCAAAGGTAGTCTCGAATGTTAGCCACAGAGCAGGATAAGGGGTCCATACTCTTACCCTGACACCAAATGGAAAACCTTTTCCATTTGAAGGCATAACATTTCCTGGTCGAGTCCTTATAAGATGCCTCCACTACGGTGTAGACATCCTCGGAAAGACCCAGAGTCTGGAACTGTAGCCACTCAGATACCAGGCTGTGAGGTGCAGGGATTGAAGGTCCAGATGGAATACCTTCCCCTGGTTGAGTGATATCAGGTCCGGGTGTGTACAAAGCTGCTCCAGGATCCTGCAGCTGAGGCTGAGGAGATCAGGATACCAGAACTGGTGTGGCCAATCTGGGGCTACCAGGATCACCTTTGCCTTATCCTTCATCACCTTGAGTAGCACCTTGTGGATCAAGGGAAATGGAGGAAAGATATAGAGGAGGCCTGGGGTCCACGGCCTCGAGAAGGCATCCCCCTGCAGCGAGCCCTGCTGAGGGGGGTGGGCATGGTACAGTCTCAGCTTGGTGTTTTCCCTGGAGGCAAACAGGTCCACCAACGGTTTGCCCCAACGGGAGAACAGACTGTAAGCTACCTCTGGATGGAGAGACCACTCGTGGGATGTCTGGCCTATGCCGCTGAGAGCATCTGCCAGTTGGTTCGAGACTCCTGCCACATGGATGGCTAGGAGATCCACCTCCAGCCGGCTTACAAGGGTCCAGATGCGGAGCGCCTCCTTGCACAGCAGACGGGAGTGTGTGTTTCCCTGTTTGTTGAGGTAGTACATGGTCGTGGTATTGTCCGTCTGGACTTGAACCACTTGACCCTGGAGCTGTGGAGCGAAAGCTGACAGTGCCAGTCTGACTGCTCTGAGCTCCAACAGGTTGATGTGGCATCGGGACTCCTCGGGGGACCAGAACTTGTAGGCTCTGTTGTTCCCATGTGGGCTCCCTAGCCCATGAGAGAGGCATTGGTCGTGAGAATGACCGTCAGCTCGGGGCGGACAAATGGGATCCCTTCCTGCAACCGGTCTGGGGCGGTCCACCTTTGGAGACCGTCCCACATCTTCTGGGTCACAGTGATCAGCTGGTCGAAATGACCGTGGCGCTGAGTCCACTGAGCGGCCAGCTCCTATTGGAGGGGGCGCATGTGCCATCTGGCCCAACGGACCACTGAGGTGCACGCCGCCATGTAACCCAGAAGGCACAGGAAGTCCTGGGCAGGGCACAAGTGCCCAACTAGAAATGATTGAGCAAAGGAGGAAAGAACCTCCACCCTGTCCGCCGGGAGCTGAGCTCTGGCTTGACGAGCATCAAGCTCTTCCCCGATGAAGTCCATCACCTGAGAGGGCACGAGTTCTGACTTGGCCTCGTTGATCAGGAGGCCTAGTTGGGAGCAGGTTCGAAGAGCCAGATCCCTGGATCTCTCCACCTCCCGGAGGGAGGAATCTTCCAAGAGCCAGTCATCGAGATGAGGGTAAATTCGAACTCCTCAACGTCGGAGATGGGCTGCCACCACTGCGATGCACTTGGTGAAGACCCTTGGGGCCGAAGACAGACCGAATGGCACGGCTCGGAACTCGTACAGGGTCCCCTCGACCCTGAAGCAGAGGAACTACTGATGGGATGAACGGATTGGGATGTGAAAGAATGCATCCAGTAGATTCAGTGACTAGAACCACATGTTTCGTTCCAGGGATGGTATGATCTGGTTCAGAGTTACCATCCAGAAGGTGCAAGACCTGAGATATTGATTCAGGTCATGGAGATCTAGGATAGGGCGCCAAACCCCCATCCACTTGGGCACCAGGAAGTACCTGGACACAAAGCCTGGGTCTGTAGGAGGATCCGGCACTGGAGCTACCACCTCCTTGCGGAGGAGCTGACCTATGTCGTCTCGAAGAGCTGACTGAATGCAAGCTGAGATCCTTTCCTCCTGAGGGGTGCGGGTTCGGCTGGGAGGGTACTGCTCGAATTCCAGAGGCAGTCCCTGGCCGACCACTTCTAGAACCTACCTGTCTGAGGTGATATCGGACCAGGTGGAAAGAAAGTGGCAGAGCCGGCCCCCCACGGGAGGACCCAGTGCTGGCGTGACGGGTGAGGGGTGGCGACCTCCAACCTGTCACTGAGCAGGCTTACAGGAGGAGGAGGCTCCTGGACCAGCACCTTGGCCTCCTTTACAGGGCTGCTGAGGACCCTGCTTGGGCCTGGGGCACCAAGCTTGAGCCTGCTGTTGCTGCTGGCCTCCTTGATAGAAGGGCTGCCTAACCACAGGGGAAAAGTGCCGAAAAGTCATCTTCTTGTGCTTCTGCTGGTTCTTGCCTGAAGAACCCTTCGCAGAGGTAGCATCCAAGGTGGCACTGGACTGCTCTATGCGCTGGAGGTGACCAGCCACTCCTGGACTGAAGAGGCCAGTGTCTAGGAAGTGCATGTCAGCTAACTTGTGCTGGGTATCCACCGGGAAGGAGGATAGCCTCAGCCAAGCCCTGCGGCGAGTGGCCACTGTGGCTGCCAAAGTGTGGGCACAGGAATCTCCACTGTCCAGGGCTGTCTGGAGCTGCTGTTTTGCAACAGCACAGCCCTGATCACAGACTTGCTTCACTGTGGTCTGCATGTCTGCCGGGAAATGAGGGAGGACTTCGTCCAATGATCCAAGAAGGGCATGAGAGAAGTGTGCCATGATAACAGTCGAGCTGGCCTGACGAAGGCCTAAGGAGGAGGCCGCATAGACCTTACGGGCAGAATGGTCCATATTCTTGGACTCCTTTTTCCGGGGGTCGGTCAGTGTCGGAAGAGCTGCCAGTACATCTGAATACAGAGGCAGTCATTAGGCTTTCGGCTGAAGGATGCTCTGTGAATCCCACCAGGGACTCCATGGGCACCGTATACTTGCAGGCCATGCAGGCAGATGGAGCTGGGCAGGAAGCTCAAGGGCCAGGCCAGTGATGACTCCAGCCACTGGAAACGCCTCCATTGGGGTATCCCCCCTTTTTAGAACATCTGTAATGGGGTATTCAACTTTGGAGCATTCCGGTGGACTCGGAGATCAGGCGGAGAATGCCCTGAAAGGAGGAATGGACTTCCTCCAGTCCAGCCACGGACGACTCATCATCTCCTGGATGAGAGTGTAACCCTGTGTCATCGGAGTCCAAAGAGTCAGGGTACAATGGCCTACCACCTACGTCCCCTTCGATCTGCCAGGGGCAGTCGGGGTGACCATAATGGACAGACGTCGGGGGAGCCCGGTGTCTGTTCAGTCCTTTCGAGGAAGCCCCTCCCTGAGGCTGCTCTGGCAGTGGCTCCACCAAAATCGGTGGAGAAGCCGAAATAGGGTGAGCTGGGATACGTGCTGGCCCCACGGGAGGTGGAACCGAGGCCTTCAGTTCCGGAGGGGTCAGCGTCAGCTTAGGAGGTGGGAGCTACGTAATGGCCGAGGCGGCCGGTGGAGCCGGCTTCTGCCCGGTCAGAATCAGCTGTTGCCATATCAAGTCCTCATAGCGCCGACAGAGTTTCCGTTGAAGCCTCTCCTCATTCGAGGATGATGTGGACTGGTGGCGGCGCCTCTTTTTTGAATGTTGGTCACCCTTTTTCGGCTGTTCGACCGAAGGGGTACTGGTCCTCGATCGAGAAAGACTGGGTTGGTTTGTTCGATCAGGGGACACCGAAGTCAATGAAAACTGAGGTTAGAAACATAGAAACATAGACTTTGAGGGCAGATAAGGACTGCTTGGCCCAGCTAGTCTGCCCATTTCCCTACCTAGAGGATAAGCTGCAGATCCTATTTAACCAACAGCCTATTTCTTTCTACCCCCCACAAAAATTGCCTTATGTCTGTCCCATGCATTCTTGAATTCTCCCACAGTTTTAGACCCCACAACCTCCTCAGGAAGGCTGTTCCATGCGTCCACCACCCTCTCTGTGAAAAAATACTTCCTCAGATTGCCCCTGAGCCGTCCCCCCTCTATCTTCAAATTGTGTCCCCTTGTTCTTGCACATCTCTTTTTGCTGAAAGATGCTACCCTCTTGGACTTTGATTCCATTGAGGTACTTAAACGTTTCTATCATGTCCCCCCTCTCCCTCCTTTCCTCAAGGGTATACATATTAAGCTCCTTTAGTCTCTCCTCGTATGGCTTCTCTTGCAGACCCTGCACCATTTAGTTGCCCTCCTCTGAACTGCCTCCATCCTGTCTATGTCCTTGCGGAGATGGGGTCTCCAGAACTGGACGCAGTACTCCAGATGGGGTCTCACCAACTGTCTGTACAGGGGGATAACAACTTCCTGTGTTCTGCTGGTGATACTTCTCCCTATACATCCCAGTATCCCCCCAGCCCTCCCTACCACCTTCTCGCATTGCTTGCCAACCTTAAGGTCATCTGATATGATTACCCCTAGGTCTCTTTCCATTTTTGGTGTTGTTACTACCTACCCCATTGTGTAATTTTCCTCTCGGTTTTTGTTTCCCAGGTGCATTACTTTGCACTTCTTTGCATTGAATCCAAGCTGCCATACTTCTGACCATTCCTCCAACCTTGCCAAGTCCCTTCACATCCTTTCCACGCCTCCTTGTGTATCAACCCTGTTGCAGATCTTTGTGTCATCTGCAAAGAGCATACTTTTCCTTCAGTCCCTCTGCAATGTCACTTATAAAGACATTAAAAGGACTGGACCAATCTGAACCTACGGTACCCACTAGTAACCCCTCTTTCTTCAGAGTGAACTCCATTTACAATTACCTTCTGTGTCCTGTTGTTCAGCCAATGTTTTACAGGCTACCACCTTGGGACCCACTCCCAGGCTGGTTAGTTTGACTATTAATCTTTGTGTGGGACTGTGTCAAATGCCTTGCTAAAGTCTAGGTAGGCCATGTCCACAGCCCCTCCCTGGTCTACTACTTTGGTCACCCAGTCAAAAATCAATTAGATTCATCTGACATGACCTTCCCGCTGTGAACCTATGCTGCCTTGGGTCCTGTGCCCCACTGGCCTCTAGGTACTCAACAATTCTTTCCTTCAGAAGTGATTCCATCACTTTCCCTACCACAGAGGTCAAACTGACAGGTCTGTAGTTTCCTGCCTCCATCTTGGTCCCACTTTTGTGAAGGGGAATCACATCCGCCTTCTTCCAGTCCTCAGGTACCACACCATCCTCCAGCACCTTTTCCTTGATTGGGACATCTGAGGGCAGTGTCTCCTCATCGGGAAAGGAAAGGACAGGCGTCCTTTCTAAGGAATCATCGACCGGAGTCGGCAACAAAGGCTCGACTGGTTCGAGAGTAATCTCAGCCGGTTCAGCCGTTTCCTCAGTATCGGTGCCTTGGCCAGACGGAAGGTCCATAAAGCCGGCGGCTGAGAAAGCGATCTCGACCGAAGTCGAGACCACATGTTCCTGGGACTCAGACCTCTCTCGGTCCCAGAAGCGTCTCCTTCGAGAAGAAGACGACTTTGGGTCCTTATCCCTCTTGCGGGAGGATTGCGAGCCCGAGGGCGCCTCACCCCTGGTGGGGAGAGACTGGTACAACTCCCTAATGGAGCCCAAAAAGGTTGAGCCAAGGTTTAGAGGAATGAAAAAACTGTGACTGGCCGAAGCCTGAGCTGCTTCCTCCACGAAAGCAGCCATCTGCTCTAGCTGCTCGGCGGATCCGGCAGCCGCGGAAACTGCCCAACTTGCCTCCTTAGATTTCATCGGTGGGTTTCTGAGTTTGGGTCTCACCAATTTTAGGCGCGCCTTGTGGTCGTCCAGAATGTTGGGATGGAAGGCCAAACAGAAGGTACAAGATGTGGTGTCATGAACGACACCTAGGCAATAGACACACGAGAGGTGGGGATCGGTGCGCGACATTTTCTGGCCACAGAGACACTGGCAAAATCCGGGAAATGATTTGTCCTCCATGTCCGATGCGCTGTAATCGGAGTCGTAAACCTTTTTTTTTTTTTTTCGGAAATTTGCTCTTTATTTCACGCCCCACGTCCGTCCTCAGCCTGGTCACGGACTCCGGGATCCCCGGTCACTGGACATTGCAGACTCCCCAGTCATCCCTGGCTTCCCCCCCAGGGAGTGGGGCCGCGGTTCCGACCCCCGGTATCGGACCGTGGAACTAGTAACTGGTCGGGGAGGCGGCTCCGGTGACCAATCAGGCGTCCCAGAGTAAGCGTCATATAGGCGCTGGGCGTGGTTTACCCCCATTAGCCCACTCCCTGAGAGGCAGGGAGCGTGCAATGGCGCTGGTGTCTGCCCCTGCCTCCTCCCCTCCCCTGATGTAAGCACGGCGTGGGTGATCCTATTTCCGCTGGGTCCCCGCCAGCGCCGACTGCTACCCAGCCCTCCCCGGAGAGAGGAGGCAGTCCGTGGGACGCTCGATCCTTCTCCCCCAGCCAGCCCTCCGACGACCGAGTCCGTTTCGGAACCGGGTCGCGTGCCATAGCGCCAATCCAACACTGCTCGCCGATGGGCCGGCCTTCAGAGTCGTAAACACTGATGAGTTTCAAGGTAATTTGCGGTGAAAACCGATGTTGCGAATCCAGGGCCTGTGAATTGCTAAAGTAGCACGAGGGAACCTGAATCTTCCAGCGGAAAGGAAGATCTGGCATCATGGGGCGGAGCCGAGGTATTTACCACCCGGGTGGGTGGGAGGAGCCAGCCTGAAGACTTCCAGCCAGATTTAAAGGGGAAAGGGACATGCCAGAGAGTGTGGATGAACAATATATCCACGCTCCTAGAACTACTGTTACGGTAAGTTCTTACGTAACTACTATCTTACTTCGAGAGGGCTCTTGCAGTAGGTAATTACACATAGGACTGAGTCCCAAGCAGTCTGGAACAAGGAGAAGCAAATGGGAGGAGGAAAAACTACTCAGAAGTAGACCCTCTGGCTGTGGAGGTCGTAGGAAAGGAGACCTTGCTGAACAGCCAACCCGAAGCCTGCTCTATGACAAGAGGCAATGTCCAAACTGTAATGTTTCGTAAAGGTATGGACAGAAGTCCAAGTTGCGGCTGCACAGATGTCTGCCGCTGACACATTCTTGGAACAAGCAGCAGAAGCTGCGACCCCTCTGGTGGAGTGGCCTCTGACTTGACCCGGCAAGGTCTTGTGGTACTTCTCATAACAGAAAGAGTTACAATGAGCCAACCATTTAGGCAGGCATTGCTTGGAAACAGCATTGCCTTCTCTTTTATGAGCAAAAGAGATGAACAGTTGATCAGTCTTTCTGAGATCCTTCATCCTGGTGGTGTAGTATCTCAGAAGCTGGTGAACATCCAGAGTATACAAGAGGTACTCTCCTTGATTGGAGTGTCGAGTAAAGAAAGCAGGTAACTCTATGGATCGGTTCAGCGTAGATTCTGCTACCACCTTGGGGAGAAACTTAGGGTTGGTACGCAGAGCCACACATTCCTTGTGAAAAATCAAATTCTGGATTTCACACATCAGGGCCTGAAGCTCGGAAATCCTTCGAGCAGAAGTAATGGCCACGAGGAAGCATCTTCCACGAGAGAAACTTCAGGTCTACTGAGGCCACCTGCTCGAAAGGAGGCAGAGTAAGCTTCTCAAGAATAAAATTCAGATTCCAAGGAGGGGCAGTAACCCGGATAGGGGGTCTCAAGTGGAGGACCCCTCTAAGAAAGGTCTTAGAGACCTCCAGCTGAGCAAACATCCTGTCTGCAAAAGGGACATGGTAGGCCAAAATAGCCGCCATGTGAACCTTCAAAGATGAATGACTGAGACCCAGGTCAAGGAGGTGTCACAAGTAATCCAAAAGCCGCCCAACAGAGCATGAGAAAGGCTTGAGATCTTTAGAAGAGGCCCAGATAGTGAACCGTTTCCATTTCATGGCACAGGTAGATCTAGTGGAGGGTTTTCTGGCATCCACCAGGATCTCAGCCACCTGGGGGGGAACCCCGAATCGGGCTTTAGCTACGTCTGCAGGAGCCACGTGTGCAACTCAAGGGACTTGAGTCCTGGATGGACCAAGGTCCCCTGATCCTGGGTCAGCAAAAGTTGCGAGGAAAAGGAGATTCCTCTGAATACTGTTGCAGAAGAGAGAACCAAAGTTGCCTGGACCAGAAAGGAGCGATCAGAATCATGCGAGCTCCCTCTGAGCTGAGTTTCTGTAAGACCCTCGGAATCAAGGGAATCGGGGTGGGGGGGAAGCATAGACAAATCTACCCTTCCAGTCTAAAGACAGAGCGTCTCTCCAAAAAATGCCACGCCCTGGAGCGAGCGAGCAGAATTCGGGAAATTTTGCATTTAGAGGAGATGCGAACAGGTCTACCTGTGGTGTTCCCCAGTGAAGGAAGATATTGTGTGCTACCCCCGATCCAGTTCCCACTCATGAGTGTGAGCAGATGACCGACTGAGGTGGTCTGCCAATGTGTTCTCGACCCCTGGGACGTGAATGGCTGTGAGGTGAAGGTTGTGCTGCACAGCCCAATCCCAAACTCGCATCACCTCCCTGCAAAGAGGGTGAGAACGAGTTGCTCCCTGTTTGCTGATGTCCCAGACCACACACATGTTGCCCATCTGGACAACCAGATGCCCAGGAAGCAGATGCAGAGCCTGAAGAGCGTACAGTACAGTCCAAAGCTCGAGCACACTGATGTGGAGAGATTTCTCGAGCTCGGACAAGGAGCCCTGGGTCCTGTGCGGTCTGAGATGGGCTCCCCAACCCTAGTCTAAGGCATCCATAGTCAGCATCTGGGAGGGGGGAGAAAGACAGAAGGGAACTCCCCGGCAAAGGTTCTCCTGAACCAACCACCATTGCTAGTCCTGAGCCATGGGAGTGGAGACCAGAACCAGTTGATCTAGGTCGTCCACCAGCTGATCCCACTGAGACCGAAGCATCCACTGAGAAATCCTCATGTGGAGCCGAGCACGAGGGACTGTCGGAATCGCAGCTACCATGAGCCCGAGGAGGCAAAGGACTGACCTTGTGCTGACTTGCCTGCAGCTGGACAACAGGTTGACCTTAGCCTGTAGTGTGGCCGCCCTGTCCAGTGGCAGGAAAGCCATGCCGGACGTCATGACCAGGATCGCCCCGATAAACTGGAGCCTCTGGGACGGAATCAAGTGGTACTTGGTCCGGTTGACGGTAATAGCCAGGCAGGCAAAAACCTGCAGGGTAAGGGAAAGGAAGCGCAGGAGTTCCTCCCTGGATGGGGCCACCAAGAGCCAATCGTCCAGGTACGGGAAAACCTGCACCCACTGGGTATGCAGGAAGGCCGCTACCATTGACAAACATTTGGTGAACACTTGGGGCGCTGAGGTGAGACCAAATGGGAGGGCCTTGAACTGGTAGTGGTCCCCCTGGAATGCAAAATGAAGGTATTTGAGGTGGGAAGGGCGGATAGGGATATGCAGGTAAGCATCCTGCATATCCAGAGTGCACAGCCACTGTCCCGGCCAAGGAAGGGGCAGAAGACCCTGAAGAGAGAGCATCCTGAGCTTGCACTCCACAGACAAGTTCAGGGCTGCAGAATGCACTCACGTCTCCCGACTTCTTTGGGACCAGGAAGAAATGGGAATAGTACCCTGTCCCCTGAAGATGGAGGGGGACGGGCTCTATCGCCTCCTTCAAGAGAAAGGCGGAAATTTCTACCTGAACCAGAAGATGATGTTCTTATGAGTATGACAACCTGGGCGGGGGGGCGGTTTCAAGGAGGTTTCCAAAGAAACTCTATTGTGTCCTTCTGTGATCAGCTGGAGCACCCAAGTGTCTGAAGTTATCGTCTCCCAACCCGGAAGATAGAGGGAGAACCTCCCTCCTACCGGTTCCTCTGGGGACCCCAGAGGCTGTGGGAGAGGAAAGGAGTCAGGTTGTGTGAGGCAGCGTCGCCGCTGAAGCCCCTGCTGCTTTTTTTGGGCAGAGGGGGCTTGGCAGCCGGAGGGGCCCCAACGTTTATTGGCCCACTTTCCCTGTGGTTTCGCCTTTTGCCAATTACATCTGCGAAAGGGACAACGCTGCATCTGAGGGGGTTTGTACATGGAGTCCAAGGACTTCAGAGCAGTCCCCTTCTCCTGCAGATCAGTAATGATGTCCTTGACATCACCACCGAACAGCACTGAACCCCTGAAAGGCGCGTTCTGGACAGCAGACTGCACTTCCAGGACCAATCCTGACACACGGAGCCAGGCAAGATGCCGCAGCCACCGAGCTCCAAACCAGCTGCGTCCACTGCATTGTACGTGGCACAGAGAATGTGCCAACTGGCCAAACGTGCAGAGCGGACTAGACTAGCCACTTCCTGCTTTGTCTGAGAGTCAAGAAGGGAGTCCAACTTAGATTCCCCCTCACTCAGAATTGCCTTCTGATAATCCCCCATGTGGGCAACATAATTCAGGGCCCTGATACCCAGAGTGGAAGAAGCGTAGGCCTTCTTTCCATACTGGTCCAGAAGGTGAGATTCCTTGTCAGGTGGCAACGAGCTCAAGTGCTTCGGGTTAGCTGTCCGACTGTGAGCGGCACTAATCACGACTGAATCAGCTTGAGGGTGAGAATTAAGGGAGTCAACACCCTCAGGAGCCTGATAAAGCCTATCTGACTTCCTAGGAAGAGGGGCTATGGGCGACAGTTGCTTCCAAATAATGGAAACAAGGTCGGCATGAGGCTTAATCCAGGGCGGCACCAAGGTTGGAGTGGTCTTGGGCAGATCCAGGTGCGCAGTGAGTTTCTTACGCTGTGGATCCGGCCCCAAGGAATGCCACTGATGAACCTCCTGGATTTTACGCAACTCCATGAAAGAAGGATCCTCCAGAGGGGATCCATGTCTTTTCATTGCAAAAATGTTGTCGCGGTCATCTACCACGCATCAATTTACCTCGCAGTACTGTTCAGCGTAGTTACTCTTCCAAGCATTACAGTTTACGCGCATATAGAGCCTGTGTTTAGTGCGCATCCACCTACTGTGCTATTGTGCTACAGACATGCCGCTGGACTATGTGAGGAGTATCCGAGGCAAACCAATGTTGTTGCAAAATGGATATCTGTATAGACTGGAGTGAACATATGGAGAGAAGCAGTATTGGAAGTGTCGGCAGTATGATACCTATAAGTGCCCAGCAAGAGTTCACACAAATGCAGAAACATTATTAAATACATACAGGAACATAATCATGTTCCTGATGCAGGCACAACTCTTGCACTACAGTCAGTGAATGAGATGAAAGACAAAGCCAGCTGCTCACAGGACAGTACCTAGCAGCTCGTAGAAAGCGCTACTGGTGGACTCAGCCAAGCAGTCTGTGCAAAATTGCCATCTGTTGGTAGCCTTAAGCGCACTGCTCAGAGAGCGCGACAAGCAGCAGCAGTCGTACCATCGCAACCTGCATCCCTGTCTGAGTTAGATATTCCAGCTGAGTACTGGAATACTGAGAGAGGGGGGAGCTATTTCTACAGTATGAATCGGGGTATGATGACAACCATAGATTCTTAATTTTTGCAACCACACGCAAATAAAAATTACGTACCTACCGTAATTATGATCTTTCTGTGTATCTTCACCATTCATCACAGATGGGTACTGGCCAGAGATCAGGACCCCGTGGGAGCCTTTTTTTTTTTTTTAAAAAGGATAGGCGGAGTAGACGCAGCATCGGCGCCACCCTCGAGGCCGACGCATTACGTGGTGCTCGAGGATTAGCCATTAGGTTGGGGTCGACTCCTACTTACCTACCAATTCTGAGTCACTGGAGAGGTAAGAGGAAGGGATGGAGGGTGGGACAAGAGAGTCCAAGGGACAGAAAAGGAAGAGAAAACTGAACTAAAAGGAGAAATAACGACTGAGAGGACAGCATAGAAGAAGTAAGACTAAGGGGATTGGGTAGGGGCCCCAATCTCTGGAAATGGAAGAAGGGAGGGAAGGGGGGAGAGAAAATTTAGGAGAGAGTGAGAGGCAACAAGGATCCAGGACCCTTGTCCGTCACCTGACTGTATAGGAACTGCAAGGAGTGGCAAAGCTCTCTTGCCAGAATTCAAGGCACAGAATAACTGGCAATACTCCAAAAGCAGAGTCGGCTATTCTGGAGAAGGACAGGGTACAGGGACTCACTACTCTCTCTGTAAAGATATTTGGTGAAAAAAAGGAAACATTTTTTTTTTTTTTAAAGTTAGATGGATAACAGAAGGAGGATAACCACCAGCTCCCAACCCGTAGGGGTGAAGATATATAGTAGAGTAGGAGTGCCACTCGAACTGTACCTCTTAGGGAAGAAACCACCCCTGTGTGTCCCAACTTTACCCCGCTGAAGAGAGGGGTAGGCACAGAGGGAGGAGGATCCAGAGACTGGAGCCCCAAGGAGATGGCGGGAGGGATTGTGATGAATGGTGAAGATACACAGAAAGATCATAATTACGGTAGGTACGCAATTTTTATATCTTATCTGTGTCAATCTTCACCATTCATCACAGATGGGTGAGTACCAAGCCCCCTGAAGGGGGTTGATTCATTGCACCCTAAGGGACAGAGTCCCTTAGCCCTCAGTGGGTGACACACTAAGGGGGGGAACCTTCTGAGCCTGGAGAGGCCCGAGAGTGGGGAGAGCGAGACGGGGTCCCCGGGAAGGAAGGCTGCCCGACAGACGCCATCTCGCCTACGGAAAAAGATAGTTCCCTGGTGAGCGGAGCAAATCACCCTACGCCGGGCCAAGGGTGACAACCGGGAAAGGCGAAGCCATGCCGATCTCCTGGTGCAGATCGCTGTCCCTATGACCCTGGTAGCTACCTCATTGGCGTCGTAAGATGCCCTTGCTTGGTGCCTTGCTAGCTCCATGCCATGTGCAGAGAGTGTGATGGCTTGCCTGGTTTGCTCCGAGTCAGGCAAAGCAGCTAGGATCTGACCTAGTGCTGACCACAAGAACCTGTTGTAGGCTGCATAGTGGGCCTGATGAGCTGAGATAGAGAGAAGCAACGGTGCCGAGTAGAAAGTCCTCCTCCCCCAGAAGTCAAAATCCAAGGAGTCTTGATCTAGGGGCCGGTCACGGTGGAAGGCGCAAAGCCCGTCAGGAGTGTCCAGGTGCGTCAATCTGGACTGCGGATGAGGCATAGAACCTGGAGACTCTGGGGGAGCGCAATACCTCTGGCTGAGGTCCCTGGGGCAAGAACTCCAGAGAAGGGCCGCTGCCAGAAACGCATGGACGCCTCCCAAAAGGGAGCAGGCCAGGGGGGCACCACAAGGGTGGCCGCACCGAAATCGCCTAGAAAGGCGTGCGCCACATGCTCTGGATTGCCCACGGACAGGGGAGAAAGGTGAAGGTCCTCCATCATCCTCACGAGGAAACGCTGATACTCGGAGAGATCAGCGGCAGGAGAGATGTGGACAGATGGTTCCTCTCCCCCAGAAGAGGGGGATGAGGAGCTGGAGGTCACCATGTGTTCCGAAGGTGGCTGCTCGGGGGGAGGTTGAAAAACCTGGCTGTCCATGGCCCTAACGTAGGCAGGGAACCGAGCAGCCACCGCTCTGAACTGGCCCAGGTGAGAGGGCCAGTAGGACCAAGAATGCCTGGGAGAGCTTGAGAATGCGGCAGAGGGATGGGGCAGAGCCGAGAGAAGGAATCGGCTGACCTCTGCCAAGGCTAGGGAGCAGACCATGGACACCCGAGGAGAGTGTCCTGGAAGACTCCGCAGCTGACAGCTGTACAACCACGTTGGTACTGCCTAGGCTGCGCCCAGAAGAATCTCCCCAGTGAGGCGACTGGGGCTGTATAGGTCCAGAAGGACGGTCCCCAGCCTCCAAAGAATGGGACCCCCTCAAGGAACTGGAAGGGGAAGGGCGGAAGTCCGCACTTCGGCTTCATCCAGGGCCCGGGTGGACCCCAGAGAAAGGCCGACGCACCGACTCCACACCCCTCGATCCCTCAGAGTCCGAGAGGGTCCTGGTCCTCGAGAGGGCCAGCCTAGGTAGCTGGCAGCTCTGGGTTGTCCCTGAAGGGGAGACCCAGGAAGCAGCACCCTCCCCCCGTAGACTTCCCGATGGGCCCCAAAGTTGGGCGATCGAGACACACTACGGGAGGAGGTACCACCACCGAGGGGTCAAGGAACACCCCCAGGCCAGGTTGCATGGCTATGGTGGCACGCACCATAGCCTGCTGGTCAGTACCACTGACCCCGACCTCGGGGGGAAACCAACGGTCCTCAGAAGTGGGCTGACTGTGACTCGTCGTGGAGACCACCGGTTCGCCCTCCTCTGCAGGCAACCCCAAAGGGTGTGACTGCTCGTCTGACTCCGAGCCCGACTCCGAAGAGGTAGAGTCCGAGGCCCTAAGCCAAATGGTAGGAGGGCGCGGCGAGGCGACCTTTCCGAAGGGCCCAGAAGTCGCAGCAGTGGCCGAGGCGGCACCTGTGCCCTCCACAGCCCCGCAGGCGGGGCTGGTAGAAGGCGGCAGGGCAGCTCGGACCAAAGGTCCAGAGCTAGGGCCAGCCGCGGCGCCGTCAAGTCCACCGGCACCGGGGGCGGTACCAGGAACAGAGACGGCGCCGGACGGCAGCCCAGCAACAGGCTCGTGCCGACGACACCGCCAGGCTCCCCGCGCCCGCGACAGCACTGAGGATCAAGGCGCCGATGGCTCAAAGGCGGACCGGCGCCGAAAAGGCACCGCCAGGCTCCGGTGCCGCTTGGAGAGCAGCAGCGGCACCAGGCGGCACTGACAGATGACCCTGAAGGTCCACGCGTGCATGCTCAACCTCGGCGCTGAGGCGAGACATGCAAAGCGCCGCGGATCCAGAATCGCAGCGCCCCGCGGCGCCTGAATGGTACCAACAGGGCCCATGGCGCCCGGCAGTCGGCACCGACAGGACCCAGGCACCGCGAATGGCGCGAAGGCCTCGACGGTACCACCGACGCATCGAGGACGGCGCACTCCAGGCCTTCGGACCAGGGAGTGGACACTGGGGAGCCTTCACCCCGAAGGGGCGATTACCATAGCGGCGCTCCCGCCCGCTCCGGGAGGAAGCAGGATGGGCCTCCTGCGTCGGGAGGAGCCTCGACCAAGGCTGAGCTACGGGAAGTGAGGCTCCCTCCTCTTCAGTCCATATAGAACCAGGAGGGGACCCAGAGGAAGGCTGAGAGGTGCGGCTTGGTCCGACGAGTCAACCCTACCCTCAGAGAGTCGGCGGGCTCGCCCTACCCTGCACTGAGCCGCTGTTCGAGGCAGTGGCAGTCCATGGAGAAGCAGGCGTCGCATGAGTCCATGTCGTGAAGCGGGCCGAGACACCGGTCATGCTGGTCGTCACGGAGAAATTCGCCGCGCACGGGCACCGACACATAGGGGGCCGCCCCGCCTTAGAAAATCTCTTGCCTTCCAACCGCGACATGACCTACAGGGAAAAAAACACCAAAAACAGACTCGACGTCACTTAAACTTTAAAATAAATGGAAAGATCTTACCGGCGACGTCGAGTGGAGGCAGAACCCAGAACTAGCTGGACGACCGACGGATTATCGACGAATAACACGGAAGTCTAAGGCCTAAAGTTTTCAAACTTCTTCAAATTTCTTCAACGGCTTCCCACGAGGCGACCTCGATGGCGGGAGATGAAGAACTGGTAGGCAGGCGGAGTCGACACAGCCTAACGGCTAATCCTCGAGCGCCACGTAATGTGTCGGCCTCGAGGGCGGCGCCGATGCCGTGTCGACTCTGCCTATCCTTTTAAAAAAAAAGGATCCCGCAGGATCCTGATCTCCGGCCAGTACCCATCTGTGATGAATGGTGAAGATCGACACAGATAAGATCATGCTGTACATGCGTTCAACCCCTCACTGGTATCCAGATGGCACCTTCAAATGTACACCAACAATATTCACTCAACTGTACACAATACATGGTGTTAGGCATTCAGCAGTAATCCCATCTGTTTACATACTAATGTCCAACAGAAACACTGAAAGCTATGCAAGGGTATTGAGGAAAAAAGGTAGGACAAACTGTCTTAATTTTGTCACAGTATATGTTGATCTGGCTAGCAATCAGTGTGTGTGTCACTCCCCACAAAATAATAACTTAGAGAGATATTGTCCCACTCCTTCTCTCTCTCTCTCTGCCTGTCACACTGACACTGGGTGCCGCTTTTTCAAATGTCAATTGCTCTGAGCATCATTGAGGGATGGGGGCCACAATATGAGTGAAGGGGAATACAGTGCTGAAAGACAGTCCTATAAGAGAAACAACAATGCCGCTCTTAGAAACAACAGTACAGCAATGAGTCGGGGGTTGTATGCAACGGCAACTGTGTTGTAGCCGAGCTGTCTCTCGTATCCAGAGCACCCACGCTGTACCCTTTCTCTCTCTCCCTCTCTCTCAGCCACGGAGGGGAACCAGCACACAATCTGTCACTCGCTCCTGTACAGCACTCTCTCTCTGACTCGCTCTCCACTGTCGGTTTTCCACTCCTGCCGGCATACACAGAGAGACAGAAATGACCAAACGGAGGAGAAGCAGGAACAAAGATCTCTCTTTCTTGGGGGTGTACACAGGAGATGGGCTTACAAGTCACAGCCACTCGGATATATGAAGATGAGCTACTGAGTGAGTGAGGAACAGCTATTAAATGTAGCATACGGTGATATAAATTGCGATGTACTGTTTGTGTCTGCGATGAAGTGTCGCAAGCGATTAAATGTAGCATACGATGATATAAATTGAAATGTACTGTTTACGCCGAATTGTTTGCGATGAAATGTTTACGATGAAATGACGTGATACCCTCCGGAGGAGACTTCAGAGGAGTCCTTGGCCTGGGCTTGTCTGGAAAGCGAGGCTCATCGTCTGGGTCGGAACAGCCATCTGAGTCATCCGAGGAGGATGAAGAGGAGGAAGAAGACTCAACCTCCCGGTGCAGGGGAAGAATGGACTCCTTGAGAAGCCCTCGGGGAAGCGTATCCAGCCCTGCCCTGGAACCAGAGGGCTCGCCTCTGGTATCCAGAGGAGGGGAAGGAGTCTCTCGTCTCGGACTTACAGGAACCGGAACCGGTACCGTCATTGGGAGATGACTCTCTACCTCCTTGGTGAGTTGAGCCTTGGCCTCAGCCCACCAGGAGGCTAGTCTCTCCTTCAGATCCACCTGCGGCTGGGGGGGGCGGTAGAGAAGGAGGAGGAGGGGGATATGGATATTGGGCATATCCATAGTGCGTGTATCCATACCCCGACAGCAGGTAACCCAGCATTGGGTAGTGAGGCACCATGTACTGTGGCGTTGGGTAGGCCGGCGTCGGGTACTGGGGCACCGGATACTGCGGTCCTGGGTATGACGGCATCAGACAGGATGGGGTCGGATACCCAGGAGCCGGGGGGGTCTGCCAGGGCAGACGGCCCAGAAGGGCACCCAGCAGGCGGGCCTGGAACAGAAGGCCTGGTGGGCGGCAGGCCGGTGTGGGGACAGCATCTGGGCGATGAAGAGGATGTCGCCAGCGATGGTAGGACCAGCGTCCGGAACCAGCGTCTGAAGAACGACATTAGAGTCGTCCGGCTCGGCGAGGGAGACTTGTGATGGCGAGGTAAGATTCCGGCATTGCCGGAGAAGGAGGGAGAAATCCCGGGGTCATGCTGAGGAGGCGCTGGGTCCTCCGAATGCAGCAAAAGCTGTGGGGTGCCCAGGACAGCGGACAGCATGGGGTCCAGCGTCGGCTCCGATGCCATGCGTGCTTCAGAAGGTCCGATGTTCGACTGACTGGTGGAGTCCAGGCAGATAGCGGAGGAGCCGATGTCCGACTTAGCGGACCCATCACCCGAGGCAGGCCACGATGGGGGAGTGGTCTGGTCGGGCAGAACAGGGGCCATGCGCTGCCCAGAAGGGTCAAGCAACTTAGCGGCCTTCTCTGGGCAGGTATCAGAGGAGCCAACGTCCGGCTTACCAGAGCCACTCACACCAGTAGGCCACGCGGCAGCGGTCTTACTGGGAGTGGAGGCTTCCTTTAGCCTGGAGGCACCCGAAGAGCCCGAGCCAGATGGGTGGGCCAACGCCATCTTGGAAGCCGCCTCCAAGATGGCCATCACGGAGCGGTCCCCCATGGGGGACGTTACCTTTAATATGGCGACTCCGCCGAAGTTGCGGAGGTTGAGGAGTTCCGGTCCCGGTGCTTCTCCTTATCTTTCTTCTTATGATGTCCCTCAGGGGAAGTTGAAGCCTGACGGAGCTTTTTCAGCTCTTTCTCCATGAAGGTCATCTTCTTGTTAAGGATGTGGGCCTCCAGGGACTGCTGCCTCCATCTGCGGGTGGCGGCACTGAACTTCAGGCAATGCTGGCACTTCTCCATGGGGTGATCCGGGCCCAGACAGAAGAGGCACTGGGAGTGACCATCCTTGTGCGGGAGTTGGGCGCCGCATGAGTCTCACTTATTCTTGTGCTCGGAGGGTGTGGGGGACAACATACACCACTGGAAAAGCTGATTAAAAGTCAAATTAAATTGAGAAAACCGAAGGTAGAACTACTGACGACAGATTGACGAGCAGTGAACTTTAACGCGAGACGCTTTCACAAGCTAACGGTGGGAAAGAACTGGAAAGCGGGTGTGGGGAACCGCCCCTTTATACTGACATCGCATGAGGTTGGTTACCTGATTGGGGGGGTGGTCCCCCGCCAGAGACTGCTAGCTAGAAATTTTTCCATGGGTCCTGACGCCTGCTGGTTTCAGTCCTATATGTAATTACCTACTGCAAGAGCCCTCTTAAAATAAGATCAGAGGATTATGACTTCTAGTATGGAATAAGAGGCAAACTAACTATAAGGAATTAGGATCCTGTTTGCATGCAAATTTGTGCAGTAATAAATACAGTACAACCCCGATTATCCGAAACTCAGTTATCCGAATATCTGGATTAACCGAAACTGTTCCATGTCCCCCTGACTACAACCTGATAATCGGAGATATACTGTTGTGTGCTTTAAATCAAAAGCATCTTGTTTAACTTTACCCGAGTTTCCTTTGTTCCACACGTGCGTGTCATTTGTCTAATATGCCATTTAGAAACCTTACCGCTTTCCTTAACTGGCATATTTATCACTCACTCTAGACCAATGTAGAACATTGCTGACTTAACTGCATCTTAATTATCATGCTGGGGCCAGTTTCAGATCTGCTTAAAAGCACTAGCATTAGCAGCAGTCAGCAGCTGATTAGGGCAGACAGTGTCATGGCAGCAAAGCACAAACAGCGTGTTCTTCATATTGAACAAATATATGTTCTTCAGCGCCTGGACAATGGGGAGAAGACTGTGGCAGTGGCGAAAAAGTTTAACATTGATAACTCCACAGTATGCGATATCCGCACAGCCACAGACAAATTACGTGAGTATGCTGCAACCATGGACTGTGCTGATGGGTTAAGACTCTGAGCTGCAGATCTGGGTTTGAATCCCACAGCCACCTAGGTGCATACTGTGTGATCCTGAGCAAGTCACTTAACTTTCTTGTGCTCCCAGGTCACATCTGGAAACAAGCTTCGGCTTAGTGTGTTACTCTTGGTTAAACAATGTCCCCAGTGATGGCCCCAGTAAATGGAACAGCGTGAAGGGGAGTAAAGATGAGGCAATGGATAAAGCCCTTAATTTATGGTGTGTCCAGAACTGTGTTAAGGGTGTCCCCATATCAAGTCCTATACTGATGTAACCCCTAGGTGGCGCTATTCTAAGGGCTACTACCCCTGCCTGTATGGCTATACACAGATTGAGGGGCCTGAGTTCACTAATAAGGTGCCTCCATCCAGAGTAGTGGTTTTTGGGGATGCCTGTCTGCTCTGGTATAGCCCTCTGGGAAGCTATAACTCCCCCACCAATCCTCCTAGTGGCCTAGTACCTGATGCAGTAGTAAATTCACAGACAATATGGAACAGTAATAACTTGCGCACACCCTTCACATTTACCAACAGGGTTAGATCTGCAGCAGTTTCCCTGGAGACCCCTTGTAAAGTAAGATTAGCAATACAATAGCACACTCTTAACACTGTAACCCAACTAATAATGTGCACACTAGTCAGGTTAAACGTGAAGAAAGACAATCGGGTTCATTTAGGGGCAGTGAACAAGGAAGGGGCATGAATTTAGTCAAATGATTAGCGATCTGATTCAGGTTTGGCATGCACTTTTAGTCCCAACGTGACAGTCACACAACACTGGGTACCCAGGATGATACATCTGGCTAACCAGCGGCTTTGCCCAGGATGGCCGATGTTGCAGCTGATGTTGGTGCCCTTGGTGGAAAGAAAAGCAGTTAACATGCAAAACAACCAGATTATTTGTAATCCAGGACGGTTGGCTCAGTCCTTTGTAAATCCAAGAAACTGAAACAATTAGATGGTGCCACAGATGATTTAAACACTCATTGCAGGGAGCTACCATGATTGTACTCATTCTACCAGGAACCTGCTGCAAGGCAGGTGATATGGAGAACTCGTGGTGATGACCGATGGGCATGGGGAAGCAGGGCTGACACGACACACCTCCTCTTCACGGCCTTTCCTCCAGGTGGCTGCAACCTGGGTGTTGTTGCTGTGCAGGGGCTGGATCCCTGAGCTGGTCTCTCACTGAAACAGTCTCTGGTGCAGGAGTAGCAGTCCAGGCTGGATTGGCAAGGCCCAGGCAGGATGAACACTCTGGCAAAGCCTGTGATCTTCTACTAGTGAAGCCTCCAGCTGGCGTAACAGGTTTGGCCATGGGTAAGCTGGTCTCGACCCACGTAACACATTCAGCACATTCAAAATAAACAGCTACCTCAGGGTACAGTTCTGATATAGTCCAGTTGCAATTCAGCAGCTTTACTGAGCAAACCTTTCGATCTGAGCAAATCTTGCACACAAGCTGGACCGATCACTTCAGGAGCAAGTCTTCAGTCCAGATCGCAAGTAGCACTAACAAACTTCTTTTCTTCTGCCGAAGTTCCAGGCTGGAATTGAACAAGTCCAATTTCTGCTATAGGCAGACTCAAACAGGAGAAAGGTGGCAGGGAGGCAAGTTGGGCCTCTTCCCATTGATTCCCCTACGCTCCTTCTGGGAGCAGCCGCTCGAAAGCTCGAGCTGTTCGCACTTCAACCTCCAACTCTAACTGATCCACTGTCTCTTGGCACACTGGGCTTTTCCCTTGTAAATCCAGCAACTCGGTTGGCTGAAGGAGCTGTCAGTTACAGTTATGGCTCCCCCTTCAGGTCTATTTGGCGCCAACTGAAAAACTACAGAACTACAGAATTTCCCTCCCACAGAACACTGGGGTTTGGATCCATTTTAGGTCCCCAGTGGTTCTATTGGTCCAATCACTGGAAGTCCCAGACCCAACATGGTGGCTCCCATCCAAATGAATGAGCTGCAAATAAAGCAGGTTAGACAAACTTCTCTATTTCCAATATAATAATGCACAAACAGTAAATAAGCATAGTTCCTACACAGGATTCCTCTGCACAAGTAGCAACTGCTGAGTGGAGCAAAACAGAGCAATGTCTGGCTGGTCACAAGCCCTAAATCGTTTGGACCCAGCACAGACCATTTACTTAACACAGGTTAGCTATTCTCTTAAAGGGACAGGCACGGAGGCTCAATATGGCACTCAGAGATGAACAGACTACTTAAAGACAGGACACCAGCCTGAGAGTGGTCAGTAAGGAGCCCAGGAAGACATTAAGGTAAACCTCCCAAATTGGAGGGGGGGGAGTTACACTGAGGCAAAAAGTCATCAGTTTTCATCACAACAGTAATGACCACGATGACTCCTTTAGTGCCAGCGAAGGTTGGTTGAATATATTTAAACAACAACATGGGATTTGGCAGCTGTCTGTGGCAGGTGAGCTGCTGTCTACCTCAAATGAAAGCATTGCACAGTTTAGAAAAAAATAGTTTGAAATGATGTTAGCCGAGGGACTTACTGCCACCCAAATTTATAACGCTGACGAAACTGGAGCTTATTGGAAGTTGTTACCAGAAAAGACATTAGCAGCATGAAGTGAGAAGTTTGCTCCTGGTTTAAAAAAAAACATAGACTAACAGTGCTTTTTTTTTTTTTTCCAAGTTGTTTAACCAGGAGTAGCACACTAAGCTGAAAACCTTTTTACAGGAGCGACCTGGGAGCACAGGGAAGTTAAGTGACTTGCTCAGGGTCACACAGTATGCAAGTGGAAGCTGTTGAATTCAAATCCAGGTCTGGTCTGCTGGATGTCACCAGATTTGCAGCTCAGAGCCTTAAACCACTGTGCTATACTGCCTCCCAGTGCTTGGTTGCTGTAATGCAATGGGGACCCACTGTTTAACGCTGCTTGTGATAGGAAAATCTGTGTGTCCCTGTTGCTTTAAACACATTAACATGGACACTTCCAGTCACTTACACCGCACAGCAAAGCAATGTGTGGATGAATGCCACAATTTTCAAGAACTGGTTCCATTCACATTTTGTACCTGCTGTCAGATCATATTTACGGTCTGTTAACCTCCCCCCATGCAATTTTGTTAACCGACAATGCAGGCACACGCCCAGAGTTGGAACAATTAACATCTGCTGATGGTGGTGGTGTGCGATGCATATTTTTGCCAGCTAACACAACCTCTAAACTTTAGCCAATGGATCAGGGCATTCTGCATTGGGCTAAGCTGCTGTCAAATGTGCTGGCTGATGAAAATGATGAGCTTACCCTGACAGAGGCAATAAGAAAACTAACCATTAAGGATGCCCGTTACCTGCTAGGTGAAGCATGGTCAGAAATCCGTTTGGAAACACTTATGCATTGTTGGGAAAAATCAGAAGTTTTATGCGCCCCTTCACAAGAACCAGTTGTGATCCAGCAAGAAATTGAGGCATGCGAAGAGCCACTACGGATAGCACAGCAAACTGAGTGCTCCACTGAGGCTGTGCAGGAGTGGCTACAGTATGATGCTAATAATGACGGGTACAGGGAACTGACTGATGAGGACATAGTCACCATCGCCCAGAACATACCGGAGGTGATGGATGCCACCGAGGAGGAACAGGAGGGCCAATGCAGGGGGTCAGACTGGGATTTTGCAGGTACTGACAGCTGCTGAAGCAGCTGAATCATTCAATCCGTGTATCTTGTGGCTGGAGATCCAAGCTACCACTGACTACCTTCACATACTGATGCTACGCAAACTCAGACTGCAGGTCGTAGAGCAGTTAAATCTAAAAAGCAGAATGTGATAATGTTTTTCAGTGTGGTATACAGTTACTTGCTGCTAATTTTTAATGCTTTTATCACTTTATGTATTTATTTCAACATAGCATTGCCGTGCATATTTTAGTGTTTTCATTGCTTTTTTTACTGTTTTCATTGCTTTCTGTGAAATTAAACTATGCTATTTAAAAAAACACATTAGCACTGTTGTATGGCAAGTTGTGTGTGGTGTGCTCAACACAAACATCATGAATTCCTTTTATCTGAAGCGCCGATTATCCAAATAAATTTTATGTTCCCCATGTGATTCGGATAATCGGGGTTCTACTGTAATGGAAAACACAAACAATAAGATATATGGAATGCAAGCTGAATTTTATCGAAATGTTTTTTTTCAGTTTTCCTTGATATGATGGCAGTGCTATAAATACCTTGGTGTCACACTGAATCCCTTTCTTACCTACTCTGATGTCATCTCTACCCTAAGCAAACATACACATCAAAAACTGAGTACAGCTCCCAAGCTAAAGCACTCCATAACTCCAGAAGTTTTTTTTGCCATTGCCCAAAGTACTCTACCTGTGCTTGACTATGCCTCACCAGTTTATACACAGACTGCTGCAAAACATGTCTCTCGACTGATCAGTATTCAGTAAAATCTGTTGGTTTGCCTTACTAACCCCTTTAAGAACCCACCAATGCAGCTTATACCAGAAACTTGTCTGGCTCTCCTCTAAGCATGCAAAGACTACACCTTCTGCTGTCTAACAGATAAATCACTGCACAACCCTGACCTCCTTCCCTTATCAAGGTTCCTTCGGCTCAAAGCCAGCCCACGTGACCTGCACTCCTCTGACCTCATTCTTCTTGAGATGCTACATGTCAATACAAGCATGTGTAACGCTGCCTTCTCCACAGATGCTCCATCCCTCCACTGGGGCCTAAGAAAGTACAGTTATATAAGAACTTACCATAACAGTAGACCTTCGAGAGAGGCTCTTGCAGTAGGTAATCACCTTGAGGACTGCGCCCCTGGCATCAAAACCACATGGAAAACTTTATCCAACAGTGTCTGATGGGGGAACCGCCCACCCGATGTCATGTGATGGACGTCAGCGTGACCCTATATAGTGGGTGGTCCCCACGCCCGCCTTCCAGTTCTCCCACTGGAGACCTCTGAGGAGGAGCAACAGGAGAAAAGGAAACAGAGGCTCCTGGAGCCCTGAATGAGCTCAGAAAGAAAGAGCAAGAAACCAAATAAATTTGGGGGATGGAGGGAAAAAGGTTACCTACTGCAAGAGCCTCTCTTGAAGATCTACTGTTACAGTAAGTTCTTACATAACTGTACTATCTTACTTCGAGAGGGCTCCTGCAGTAGGTAACCACCTTGAGGACTGAGTACCAAGCAGTGTGAATCAGAAGAAGCTGAAACACGGGAGGGCAGGATAAAACTGCTAAATGTAGACAGATCAGGACAGGAGTCCCTGAAGCACAGCTAGGCCAAAATCTGCTCTGCGCCTAGAAGCAATGTCCAGACTGTAATGCTTTGTGAAAGTGTGGACTGAACTCCAGGTAACCGCAGCACAAATGTCAGTGGCTCACACATTTCTGATACAAGCAGCAAAGGCAGACATACTCCTGGTGGTATGCCCCTTAACCTCCCCCGGAAGGGTTTTACCATACTTCTGGTAACAGAAAACAATGCAGTTTGCCAACCATTTGGATAAACACAGTTTGGAAACTGCGGTACCTTCTCTCTTGGGTGCAAAGAAAACTAAAAGCTGATGTTTTCTGGACAGACTTTGTTCTGTTAGTGTAACAGCGTAAGATTCTATGTACATCTAAAGTATGAAGAATTGCTTCTCCCCCGATTAGAATGCTCAGGGTAATACACTGGAAGTTGAATCGACTGGTTTAAGGTAAACTCAGAAACCACCTTGGGTAAGGACTTTGGGTTGGTACGAAGAGCCACCCGGTCTCTATGAAAAATCAAATAAGACTCCTTACAAATCAGGGCATGAAGCTCTGAAATCATTTCGAGCTGAAGTAACTGCTACTAAGAAAAGCACTTTCCAGGACAAGTAGTGCATATTGCAGGAACCAGCAGGTTCAAAGGGAGGCAGCATCAATTTTTCTAAAACAAAATTAAGTTCCCAAGGTGGTGCGGGACTGCGTACCTGGGGTCTTAGATGCAGAATTCCCTTCAAAAAACATTTTAGAAACTTTCAGTTGAGTCACTGTCCTACCTTCTACCAATGAATGATAGGCAGAGATAGCCAAAAGATGGACCTTTAAAGATGAGTAACTCAGACCCAAAAGATACAGGTGCAAGAGATACTCCATGACAGACGGAACAGGGCACAAAAAGGGGTCCCAATCCCTTGAGGTTGCCCAAATGGAAAAACGTTTCCACATCATAGCATATGTTGTTTTCGCAGAAGGTTTTCTACCCTGTACGAGGACTTGCACCACCCTAGAGGAAACTCCAAAGCACGAAACTGCTACGTCCTGAGGCACCACGTGTGAAGGAGAAGAGATTTCCATCTCCTTTTCCCTTCTCCTCCATCTTGACTGTCCTATCCCCGACTGAGCTCCTGGCCCCCAGTTATACTAGGGATTTTCTGTGCATGTCATACCCTGTCATTGCCTCCCCTTTAATAATCCACTACCTCCCTTTCCCAACTCCCTTCAACGTCTCTCCTCTATTGGCACTAAGGTCTCCTTTCTTATACCTGCTTCATCCTCTGGCAGGGTTCTCAACATCCTGAAGGGGTTTGAACTGGATAGTCTCCCAACCCCTAATTCCACCCCTCATCCCTCACACCTCCCTCCTCCCACTTCACCCTCTATGCTCACATCCCCTCCTCTTTCTAGCCCTATTTGCCCACTGGTTCCATACCCGTAACCTGATAGGTTAACATTGCTTTGTCTCCATCCCCTACCTCTCCTATTTACTCCCGCCCCTTTCATTACCCAGACCTATTTCATAGCTGAACAGATCTATTTTTCACCTTGACTATCTGCACTTCGGTCTTACTTAGAACATTGTATTTGTTTATTTAAATCTAGGATTACATTTACCTTTGAACCACAGCTCTTTTACAAAGGTTCCATGTCAGGAGAGTACATACATGTTAAACAAGAGCATACAACATTGAGAAAGAGCACACAACGATATTCATTAGTTCAGGTATGATAACACAGTAATAATATACATGAGTACCACATATAGGGGTCATTTCATAAACCTAGAGGGAAATCTAGGGTGAAGGGTGAGAGGATAAGGGAGTGGCAGCCAAAAAAGCCTAGAGCAGCTCACAGCTTTGTCAAAGAGGTCAGCAAGGGGTGGTTGAGCTATATGGGGAAGTGGGGAGTTAGGGGAGGCAGTCACAAGAGCTGGAGGCTATGAGATGAGGATGGAGGCTTGATTTGAATAATGCCAGTGAGGAGGTGGAGGTGATGTGAGTGCTGAGGGCATTCATCCAGCTGGGTGCACGGTGTGCAAAGGATCTTTGGCTCAGAGTGGTCTGGCAATGGGGGACCTGTAGTACCTGGCGTTCAGACCGTCTAGTATTACGAGGATTAGTGTATGAGCACAGAAGGGCTTGGACACTAGGTGGAGTAAGACCCAAGGTAGTTTTTTTCACCATTAGGCAGGCAAGGAACTTTATGTGGCTGGCGAGTTGAAACCATCCCATTTGAGCGTAAAGCTCACATGTATGTGTGAGTCAGTGGGCTCCAGTAAGCAGTCGACAGACCTTGTTTAGGGAGGTCGTTATGTGCCTGAGGGCGGTAGTAGAGGCAGAGCCATAGATTATGAAGCCGTAGTCTATGACGGAGACGACAGAGCTTTGGATAGCAATCTTCAGTGCTGCCTGGGTAAGGTGCTGTCTATTTCGGTTGAGAATTCCAATGCGTGAGTTCACAACTCTGGCAACACTATCAATGTGCATGTCTGAGTAACTCCTTTGTACTTGACCTAGCTATATAACAAGTTAGTCCATTCAGTCATTTCTAATCAGCAAGGAGTTATTTAGTACTTGCATTCTTTAGCTAAGGTTGAATTTCTGCAATTTTTTTCTGATGTTTCTTTATCCAGCTCCTTAGACCAAAACTGTTAGCATTTCACTATTTTATTACTCTCTGTACAGTTTACTGGCTTGTATTGTATGTATTTGTATGTAATTTTATAATGTTATGCTTTATTATGTTATTGTAATATATTTCTGTTCATACTCCCTATGTTCCCCTACTCCCCCGGTCGCACTGGGAGACGAGCAACTTGTTCCTCAGTGTGCCTTCCTGGTAAAACATTTCAATAAATAAATAAAATTTTAATCCCGGATTGACCAGTTTGCCCTCCTCCTCCTGAGCCACGAGATCTGTGCAGATGGGCAGGGGAACCGGAGGTTCCACGGCTAGCTGCTGAAGGAGCAGAAACCAAACTTGACGGGGCCAAAACGGGGCAATCAGAACCATATGGGCCCCCTCTGCCTGAAACTTGAGCAGAACCATCTGCAGAACTGGAAAGGGAGGGAAGGTGTACAAAAACCTCCCTGTCCAGCAAAGAGATAGTGCATCTCGCCAGAAAACACCATGCCCTGGAGCGAGTGAGCAAAACTTGGGTAGTTTTGTGTTGTATGCGGAGGCCAACAGATCCAGTTCCGGCTGACCCCACAGGTCAAAAATTTAATTTGGTGCAGAACAGCCAAGTTCCACACCCACATCGCCTCCCTGCATAAGGGATACGAGCGAGTGCCTCCTTGCTTGTTGAGATACCACACTATGCACGTTGTCTGATTGGACTAACAGTATGCCCTGATGAAGCAGGTGCTGAAAGGCCTGAAGAGCATACAGCACCGCCGTCATCTCCAACACATTTATGTGACAAGAAAGCTCTTCTTGGGACCACATGCCTTGGGTTTTATGGTCTCCCAGATGAGCACCACAATCCTTCCCTGATGCATCTGTTGTCGGAGTCTGGGAGGGAGGAGGGGACTGAAACAGGACCCCCTTGGTGAGATTGGAGAGATCTTGCCACCACAAGAGATCTCTCTGGATCGAATCAGAAACCATGACCATCTGATCCAGGTTGTCCAGTCTCTGATTCCACTGTGCCCGGAGTGTCCACTGCGAAATTCGCATGTGGAGCCTGGCTAAAGGCACTGTGGGGATAGCTGCCGCCATAAGGCCCAGCAGTCGAAGAATTGACCTGGACGAGACTTTCCTGCTGGAGGCCACTAAATGGGCCTGTCTCTGCTCTGTCTAGAGGGAGAAAATCCATACCCTGTACAGTATCCATCATGGCTCCAATAAATTGGAGATATTGTGAAGGGGCAAATTGGGATTTTGGGAAATTCACAGTGACCCCAACTTGTGAAAAGATATCCAGGGTAGCTGATAGGAATAATTCCAGCTGCTCCCTCGACGGGGCCGACAGTAGCCAGTCGTCGAGGTAGGGAAACACACACTGGCCCTGATGCTTCAGGGCCACTGCCACTACAACCAAGCACTTGGTGAAAACCAAAGGTGCCGAGGACAGACCAAAGGGAAGGGCCTTGAATTGGTAATGCTCCCTAAAGGAGTACTGGAGGTAGTGACAATGGGCCTGAAAGATCGGAATACGCAGGTAGGCATCCTGCGTATCCAGAGCACAGAGCCACTGTCCCTTGTGCAGAAGGGACAGCAGGCCTGGGAGTGTCAGCATTCAAAACCTTTTGTACTCTATGTACAGGTTTAGAGCACTGAGGTCCAGAATGGGACGCAGATTGCCCATCGTTTTGGGGACCAGAAAGAAGTGGGAGTAGTACCCCTTTCCTTCCTGGTGGTATGGGACAGGCTCTATTGCTTCTTTTTGTAACAGAGCCACGATTTCCTCTCGAGTTATGAGAAGTGCCAGAGGCCAACAGTCGTAGTGGTCCCCCTCTCAGAGGAGTCCATTGCGTCGTATGTGGCCCTGAGGGAATGTCTGCAAATCACTTTGGCGGGTCGGATGGAGTCCGCTAAGATGGAATTTGAATCTGAGTCTAGTAGAGCCTCTATGGCTGGTTCTAGCTGGGTGAACAGTGATTTCTGACAGACCAGCATGTGGCCCACATAATTCAGTGCCCTCATGGCCAATGTGGAAGAAGAGTAAAATTTCCTTCCAAATTGGTCTAGCTGCCTTGACTCCCTCTCAGGATGGGGGGTGCTCATGTACCGGGGCTTGGAAGACAGGTCATGGGATGCTGCAATAATCACCGAGTCCACCTTTGGGTGGGCACTTAGGTGGTCTTTCCCTTCTGGTATCCGGTACATTCTGTCTGCCTTATTGGCCACCACCGGGATTGAGGAGGGCATCATCCACATGGTGGATGCCAGGTTCTCATGTGGCTCAAGTCAGCGGGGAGTATGAAGAGGAGCTGCCTCCTGCATGTCCAGGTGTTCAGCCAATCTTTGACGTTTTGGATCCTGGGCATCCATTTTCCAGTCGTAAACTTCTGCTATTTAGCAAAGCAGGTCTGCGAATGAAGGATCCTCCGGGGGGGGGATACCTGGGGGATTCCTTTGGCAGAGGTTCCCCAGTGGGCAGGGTTTGAAACCCTGAGGCCCCCAATGAGGAGGCGTCGGAGTCAGAATCCTGGTCCGAATCTGATAAGTGGACGTTGGGACGACTCGGTTCACCAGAGTCTGGAGGCAGCTTCTCGAGCATCCGGTCTGATGGCAACTCCTTCGGAAGGGCCAGTGTCGGGGGATGCTGCAGTATTGGTGTCGGCCTAACCAGATGGACCTCTGGGCTCCTGGGAGGTTGATGGCTGTCCAGCTCCGAAACGAGCTGCACCCTGGTTTCGGAACACCAGGACTGGAGAATATCTTTAAAGTCCGTTGGGGTCTGAGGAGGCGGCTGTGAGGGTTGGTAGACCGGCGTATGATAAGACGTCGGGTACCTAGGCGAAGGGTAGGCAGGCGCATACTCTGGTGCATAAAAACCCTGATTGGGGGGGGTGGTGGCCTGAAGGGTTATACATGTGGAAATGAGGCATCGGGTACCCCAATGCCAGTAACTCTGACAGAGGGTAGCCCGACGTAAGGCCTGACGGTGGTGCCGGGGACCCTGACGGGGGACCCTGTGGAGCTCCTGTGCCTGAGGGGCCTGGAAGAACAATGTTTGACATCAGGCTGGTAGGTGGTGGAGGCAGGGGAGTCCCTGATGGGGAAGCAAGTGGCTGGGTTCCGTTGCGATTGCCAGCGCCTGACCTCAGGTCAAGAGGCAAGCTAGGCGGTAAACTGCCTGCCAGAGGTCCCTCATCTTCTGTCCCTCTGGGAATAGGGGAAGATGGAGGAACCACTTCCAGTGGAGAGGAGGGGCAGACCCAAATGGGAAAACCCTCCAGGGAAGGCTGTGAAAGGTTTGGCAAATGTGATTCGTCAGGGATGTCGCCGGACCCCCGACGCCAGGTTGGTTGAGCGGGCATTGGTGAAGCAGAGGCCCAACTTATCAGTCAAAGACGGGCGGACTCCGGAATCTCCAGAGCCCGACGAAACAGCCTGAGCTATGCAGTCATCGGGAGGCCCGATGAGCGACTTAACCCTTTCAGCAGGATAGACCCGACAAAGAAAGAGGTCTAAGCATTAGCGAGCCCTTGGTGAGGTGCCTTGATCACTAAGACTAGTGGTGGTGGGAGGCCGAGGACTGCTTTTTGGAGGGGCAGGCTGGGCCGCAGAGCTCAACTTCCCGGAGGAAGAGGACAGACACATGCCCGAGGGGCCTGCAGGTGGAAGGGGGACCTGTCCTGGTCCCAGTGCTTCTCCTTTTTTTTATGCCTGGATTCGGTTGGCGAGAATGAAGCGCTGTGAAGTTTTTGGAGCTCTTTCTCCATGGTGGCCATTCGCTGCTTCAGGAGGTGAGCTTTGGGGGCTTGTGGGTGGCGCTCCCATGTGGCCGGGTTGAAACTGGCGCAGGCCTCACAGTCCTCGACCTTGAGCTCCAGGCCTAGCAGAAGAGGTAAAGAGAATGCGAATCCTTGTGCAGCAGTTGCACGCCGCACAAAGCACACTTGTTCTTGTGCTTGATGCTGGACGGCGACGACATGCACAGATTATAACTTACTGAAAAAAATAAAGAAATAAATGGATACTCATCTGAAAAGTGGTCAAGATGTAGCGTACGATCTCCGTGAGGTCTGATGTGATCAGGTTGACTGTGGGAAAGAACTGGAAGGCAGGTGTGAGGACCGCCAACTATACAGGGTCACGCTGACATCTGTCACGTGACGTCAGGTAAGCGATCCTCTGTCAGACACTGCTGGCTAAAGTTTTCCGTGTGGTCCTGATGCCAGGGGGAGGCAGTCCTGAAGGTGATTATCTACTGCAAGAGCCCTCTCGGAGTAAGATCTGCCCCACCCCTTCTCTCGTTAAGGTAAAGCTCATGGACCACCTACTGCCCACATCTATCTGCAAAAGTGCTTCATAAATGTTGCACTGTTGCTACCTGTACATTATAGTAATCCACAAATACCTCATATTTATACATAATTTTAGTCAATTTTATTTGTAATGACTGGAGTGCATAAAAGTCATTGCCCCATGGCTGCTGTATCAACTATGAATCCTATCTATTTTGTCTGTACATCTGTTCATTTACAAATATGTTACATCACTGTTCTTACCCCTGTTGCTCATTACTATTATCGTTATTATGTTCTACCATTGAGGCCTGGGTCATGCTTGAAAAAGGTCCCTTGAGTTAGTGTACTTACCTGGTCAACAAAGAAATAAAAACATAAATAAGATAGTGTGGTGCTCGAGTGTGCCCTGGATGCCATTAAGGTGGCACTGGGTTCCCCCCTTCCATCCACTAAATAGTGCCACCTGCCTGAGAGTGGCCCTGGATGCCACAGCGGGACCTCGGGGGTGAGGGAGCAAGGGGCTGAATACTGCACTATCCCCCTCTCCGGGCTGAGAATCACTGCACTATTCCAGCTCCTTGCTGCTCCAAGCCCCATGGTCTGCTCCCAAACCCAGGCTGCTGGCACAGCAGCTAGGCCAACAGGAACCCCCCACAGCATGACTTTTCAGTGGTATTCATCTGTACTGTACTTTTAAATAAAAGGACAAAACAAAGCATAAGAAATATTTTATGATAAGGTCCTTGTTGGCTTATCGACCTAGAATGTTCAAAGAATACAAAATGCCTTTTAATTTCACAAAGAGGTTTAAATTTATTCCAAGTTAACTCCAACCCTTGAATACACTTCAGAGATCATCAATCAGCAGGTAATGTGGAAGCTCCGCTGCTCTTCTATGTGTGTGTGTCTTCATTACAATGTTATGTTACTATCTGTGCAGCTTCTGGTCATGCAGTTCCAAACTGTGTAGATATACCTTGCTGCTAGTAATAAGTTAAAAAATCAAAATATCAATTCTTTAATAATGTCAAAGTTTATTAAAACAAAGTACATCTACAGCATGCAAATTTTCCTTTTAATGTCAAGGTTTATTTTAGTACTGCATCTGTATGAAATTTTCATCCAAAATTTCTAGGTTCCTAATAATAGTGAATGATCTGAAAAATCTTGCAACTCTTCTGATAATAAATCCTTGTTCTGTTGCATAATGCAGTACAGTACAAGTGAACAAATGGCGAAGGTAAATCAGAAGCATATAAATGGAGAAAACTTCTCATTTGGGAGTTTCCCTAAGGTGTCAGCCTTTTGGGGTCACGAGGGAACATGGAGGTCTGACGAACGTTGTGCAGTCCCAAGAAAAGCATAGTAACACGCTCCAGGCCTAGGGAAAAAAAAAAAGAAACCATGTTATACAAATTATTTTCATATGATTCGGTCATTTGGGGGAAGGCAGTGTGTGGTTTTGTGATTGAAGCACTTAAGTGAGAAACAGCCCTAATTATTATCGTTTTATATGTTTTGGGGCCCTGAACTCCTAAGGAAGGGCGCCTAAGAAATAAATCTACTACTACAAAGCCACTAGCTCACTGTGTGACCCAGAACATGTCACCTGAGCTTCAGTACCCCCCCAACTGGAAATGTCTAACATTAGGTCCCCACTGAAAACGTGGTGCTGTATCTCAGTCAGCCTATCCTAGGTAATTTAATAATTCAAAACAAAAACATTTAAAGCTAATGAACTTTTTACTTTATTTGGATATTCGTTTACATAAATGATACATATTATTTCCAAAATGAATTACTGATATGAAATTATTTTACCAAGTAAGCAGTTCAGGCAGCAAACAGTCTTGTTGTCAGATGCAACTTCAGGAAGGGGGAAGGAAGTGGGTGGGAGAAGGAAGGTACAGATACCAGCATAAGGTTAACCAAAAAAGCAACAAAGGTAAATTACAACAGCAGCTATGAAATCATAATTAGGCTGGCACCATGGCGCTGAGCGAAGGGGTTCGTGCGGCATGCTGGCGACCCAGGTTCACGCCCTGAACCTGGGTGCCTGGAGCAGAAACCAGCAGGGAAGGATTATAGAGCGTCCATTGGACGCTTCCCTCCCAGGGGGTGGGCAGGGCCTTGGCACCTGGAGGTGGATTGGGTGATGTGTTTTGGGGGTGTGAAGCCTCGACATGCCCCTCGTGCGTCCCCACCTCAGGTCGCTACCACACTGGGCCAATTAGGGTGAAGGGAGTGGGAGGGCAGAAAAACTCTCCCCGAGAGACCGGATGACGGACTCTGGTCCTGATGCCACGAAGCCTTGGTAAGTGTCTGGTCTGACCCTGAAGCACCCAGGATACGGAGTTGCACCTAATAGGTGCTTCCCCCTTGGAAGGGAGGAACCCTCCTGATAAAGGGATACGTTGGGTTACCCAAGCGGCTGGGAGCAGTGGTTGGCAGAAAGGGGATGAGTGGTGCCGGGGTGCACCTTGGAGGCCTGAAGGAGGGGCCAGTCTGGGGTGCCTGGGGAGGAGCACACAAAAAAAAATTATAATTAACTTGTTTGATGACAGCACATGAACTGTTCTATTTATGGAAATTGTTTAATCAGGAAAGCATACAGGGATACAAAACAATCTCATTTACTGCAATGCCGACAACCACCGGGTTTGGGAATGTTCCTGGGAAATCAGGAGCCTGCCCGACGGGGGGAAGGGGGACAGGGCATCCCAGAAGATGCTCTCTTTCTGAAGGAGGAGGAATGTGCTCTCCCATGCCACACCACCGCTTGGGTGAACACAGGCTGAGGTGCAGCTGGAGACAGACAGTGACACATCCTAGCTAAGATATGCAGTCACACATGCACGTGCAACTAACAGTTACTCACTGTAACAGTAAATCTTCCAGAGAATCTCCTCTGTTGGGCCACACCTTTGTAACTGTAAGCCACCAGCATCAGGACCACTCAGAAACTTTTTCTAGCTGGGTGCTGCTCACGTTAACGTGTAACATCAGCACCTACATAATCAGGGGCAACCCCACTGCTCATCAGCTCACCACTGGTGATAAGCTCAGCAGGCCTCTTACCGTGAGGAACCAGAAAACCAGACCAGTACCAGACACACAAAGAGATGCATGGGACTGGAAATATGGTATACATATAGCACTTATGGACACCTCAGACAAGGCAGTGGACAAACCTGAAAGGGGGAAGGCGAGTGTATGCACTGTGGCCCAATGGAGGAGATTCTCTCAAATATCTACTGTTACAGTGATTAACTGTTCCATCTTCATCGAGGAAATCTCCACCACTGGGTCACACCTTTGGAATGATTCCCAAGCAATACACAAGGTACCCAGGGAGGATGGCAGGATAGAAGGCAACAAGCAACTGAAATGGCTATGCTGCGTGTAGTGTAGCCATGCACAGCACAAGGAAGTTCCTTGCTATACTACGAACGCAGTGTTCTATGTACACCAAGTGTTTGGAGCGATTCCTCACCTTTGCTATCATGCTCTGGATTATACACAGAAAGGTGTATGGTTTGAGTCAATGTAAAATCAGACACCACCTTAGGCAGGAAATCAGGACTGGACAATAAAGACATCCTGTTCTGTGGAAAATCAAATTAGCAGGCTCATGCACCAGAGCCTGAAGCTTGGAAATCCTATGAACAGAATTCATGGTGATCAAAAACAGCATTTTCCATGAAAGAAAATACATCTCACAGGTTGCAGCAGGCTCAAACAGAGCCAGAGTCAGTTTCTCACAAGTATGAAACTCAGGTCCCAAGGCAGAATCAGTTAATAAATTTGGGGACATGTGCAGAATACTCTTCAAAAATGTACAGGAAATGTCTAGTCACCATGTGCCCATCAATGAAGGCATGAAATGCCAAAACGGCAATCAAATGCACCTTAATGGACAAGCACTGGAGACTAGAGTCAGGCGGGGACAAAAGGTAGTCCAGTACAGTATTGACAGGACACATAAATGGATGCACTGAATGGGAAGCACACCATATGGAGAAGTGCTTCCATTTCAAAGAATATATGTGTCTCATAGAAAGCTTCCTAGCCACAAGCAAAAACCAGCCACCTGGGGGAAACCCTACAATGAACAATGGCTATATCTTCAGAAGCCAGGCATGCACATGTAGGGACAGCAGGCCCCAATGGACCAGGGACCCCTGAGTCTGCGACAGCAGGCCCTGACAAACAAGGAGCTGAACAGGAGGCTTCATCACCAGATGCTGCAAAGGCAGGAACCAAATCTGGCAAAGCCAGAAAGGCGCCACCAGTATTAGGGTGACAAGCTCAGCACGCAGCTTGAGCAGAACCCTCTGGATGAGAGGGATCAGAGGAAAGTGTCATCGGGGCACAGGTCAGGAAGCATAGGAAAACCGGGAACAGTGGTAAAATTCACAAGTGATTAATTATTAATAACAGTAAAATACAAAAAATAAACTTGTTCAGTACAACTATTTACAAAGGCTGTATAAACAGAAAAAAAACATCTGGGTTTCTCAATTTCCAATCTTAGCCTCTGTCAGTCTCTGTGTCTCTCTTTTACAAAACACTGCAGCTCCTTTTTATAAGTCTGTGCAGGAGCTCGTTAAGAAAATAGTATACTTCTCACACAGTGTTAGTGTGTAAATTTCCAATGTTGTCAGTTTCAGCAGGTACAGAAAAAAGAACAGTGACCCAGAACTGACCTCTTTTAGTCAGCTCTGCAGAGATTTTGCATCCAGCATTCTCAGGTTAACCCCTTGAATTCCAAATAGCTTTTTGCAATTATTTCAACAGTAAAACTATATACAGCTTTAGCTTTGCAATCATTTCAACAGTATGACTATATACAGTTTTAAACAAAGGGATCCCAGTATCAATTACATTTCTACAAAATGATTCACATGCATTTTTATACCAGCAGATATACGAGGGGGAGAAAAGACAGAACAGCAAGTGAGGGTAGAGTGGTAGCGTGAGGCAGAGAATTGCAAGTCCGTCGGGGTGATCAAATCCTAGGTCTCACAAGAAAATCTGGTTGTGCAACCAGACAGAAAAGGAGAGAACAGAACAGATTCTTACATTCAAACTATTTCTCCGCAATAACTGGGGCTTGGCCATATTCAGCCTGTCACATACCCCCCTCATTAAGAGGGAACCTGTTTTACAAAAAACAGGTTTCCAAAACGTTCTAGTAATTCTCATCTAACATAAGCATATAACCTTTACAGTGCTGTACATATGCAGTATCCTTTTTTCCAGGACAACAGTACAGCAAATGGTGAAGTTTAAATTTATACATTCGTTTTCTCAGCCTTCAGAATTCTCAATTCTAGATCCATATCTAGACAGAAAATCAGCATTGACATTCTCTTTCCCAGATTTGTGCATCACTTTAAATTTAAATGTCTGTAGTGCCAGGTACCACCGTGTGATTCTAGAATTTTTGTCCTTCATTTGAGTAAGTCAACAGAGAGGATTGGGATCTGTTACAAGTACAAAGTCAGCTCCTAGTAAGTAAAATTTAAGGGACTCCATGGCCCACTTTGCCACAAGGCATTCTTTTTCAATGATGGAGTACCTTTTCTCACTTTTGTGCAATTTCCTAATTATGAATAGAATAGGATGTTCTTTCCCATCTATATGCTGACTTAAGACTGCGCCTAGGCCTACCTCTGATGCATCAGTCTGTAACAAAAAATGTTTCTCAAAGTCTGGGCTTCTTAAAGAGCAGGTGCTTAGTAAGGGTGTATATATCTTAAAGAATGAAGGTTTGGGGCCTTTAGATGCCTCTGCAGTCATACAGTTTGCTTTTATTTGTTTCTTTACTTCCTTTTTCATCATTTTAGTTGTATTTTGTCGATTGCTAGTGAAAAAAGAATCCAACAGAATCCTTGTATTATGATGTCAGAAAATCTTTACTTTCAAGGCTGGCAGTGTATTTCAATGGGAAACTACAAATCTGTTTTCAGATTTTTATGGAGAAATAACACTTCCTGCCACCAAAATATTATATATTTAATAGAAATATGTGATTTTGATAACATGTGATCTTTTGTTATAATTTAACAGCTGACATTTTCTTCACAACCAGATTTTACTTGGAATGAAAAAAGATAAGTTAATTATTGTATTTAAAAACATAACATCATACAGATGGAGCACTATAGTGCAAACATATAAAATGCAAAGTTGTTGATTAAATAAGTATCAATTTCTTTTGAAAAAGATAGATATATTTACTTTCTCATTGAAATACACTGGGCTCATAAGTAGCTGGCAGTTTCTGACATCACAATACCATACTTCTACTGGATTCTTTTTTACTAGCAGTATGAAAAGCAAAGGAGAAAATCCACTTGTTTAATTGCACTAACAAATATTTTATTATAAAAGGTAGAAAGTGATTAACACATCAAAATACAATAAGTAAAACAGTCAGTTTTCTATTTGTTAGAAGTAAACACCTCTTCTTTAAAACCGGGGCTGAACATAATGCAGCCTTAATGGCTCGAAAAGCTTCATCACACTCTTGGGTCCATTTCACATTATTCGGGTACCATTTTTAAGTGAGTTCAGTGAGGGGAGTAGCTAACTCCGCAAAGTTGGGAACAAATCTCCGATAATAACCAGCCAGCCCTAAAAATGACCTAACATGTTTCTTGGTTTGGGGGACAGGGCCGTTAGCCACAGCTTCTATCTTGGAAACCTCTGGCTTGACTTCTCCTTTTCCCAAAACACAGCCCAAATATCTGGTTTCCTGTGTGCCCAATGCACACTTGGTAGGATTGTCAGACCTGCCTTTTTGATCGATTGGATAACTGCTCATAGGTGTTCCAGGTGGCTTTTCCAGTCTGGACTATATACCACGACATCATCCGGGTATGCAGCACAATAACCAGTGTGAGGGGATAAAATTACCTCCATGTACTGCTGGAATGTAGCGGGTGCGTCATGTAAACCAAACGGCATGGTGGTGAACTGACAGAATCCTATAGGAGTGGCAAAAGCAGTTTTGTCTCTGGATTCTTTAGCTAGGTGGATTTGCCAGTAACCCTTGGTAAGATCGAGGGTACTGACAGATTTGGCACTCCCCAGTCTGTCCACCAAATCATCTATTCTGGGCATAGGATAACTGTCAAATTCTGACACTTGATTAAGTTTCCTAAAATCGAGGAAGATTCTTACACCCCTTTCCCTTTTTGTTTACAATCATCACTGGTGATGACCAAGCACTTCTCGTCTCTTCTATGATACCCAATTCTTTCATTTTTTGTATTTCCTTAACCACGTCTGCTCTCAACTGCTCTGGTAATCTGTATGTCTTTTGTCTAATACAGCGAGCATTCCTTGTCACTATTACATGCTCGACCCCTTTTGCTCGGCCTGGAACAGTGGTAAAAGTACTGTTATGTCTTTAGCAAGTTACAAATGAGTGCAGTTTGTTCAGAGGTTAAGGAAACATTTACCTTTACAGCATCCACAGTTACAGTTTATTCCAGTCTATCATAAGTTACATCAATATCTTCTTTATCAATTTCTGGTAAAACCAGCATAACAGCTTTTGGTGTTTTTTCAACCCATTTCTTGAGGAGGTTAGCATGGTGTATCTTAGTAGGATTTTTCCTATCAGGTGTCTCGATCTCATAGTTAACTGTGCCAGTACATCTAAGCACCTTATAAGGCCCTTGCCACTTCATTAACAATTTATTTTCTGTAGTGGGTAACAGTAGCAAAACCTTTTCACCTGACTCAAAAACTTTTTCTTTTACCCCATGGTCATAATACACTTTCTGCTGGTTTTTGGGCCTCTTCCTGATTACTATGGGTGATTTCAACACATTTTGCCAGCTTCTTTCTCAGGGCACACATATAAGAGGTAATAGATTGTTTCTGATGGGGGTTATCTTCCCATGTTTATTTTATTACATCTAGCGGTCCTCTAGGTTGTCTACCATACAGCATTTCAAATGGTGAAAAACCTGCTGATGTCTGTGGCACTTCTCTGTAAGCAAAAAGCAGATAAGGCAAATATTGATCCCAGTCTTTCCCGTCCCCTTTTACAAACCTTTTTAACATGCGTTTCAGGGTTTGATTAAAATGCTCAACAAGACCGTCTGTCCGAGGGTGATAAGGGGAGGTTCTTATGGCAGTGATACCTAGTAGTCGGTATAGTTCCTTCAGTAATGCAGCACCAAAATTACTACCCTGATCAGTAATAATCTCTTTATTGGAACTGCTTTGGGGTATCGAGTAGCATAATCATATACTACCAAAATAAATTGATTACCCTTTTTACTTTTATCTAAGGGGCCAACCACATCCACTGAAATTTTCTCAAAAGGCAAATCTATCAAGGGTAGGGGCACCAGGGCACCTTGTCTTTTTTAGTCACTGGGGCTATTTTCTGACACTTGGCACAAGAACTACAATAGGTAGCAACATCTTCATGAATTCCTGGCCAATAAAATCTGTACAGCAATCTGGCAAGGGTGCGATCCCTCCCCGAGTGACCAGCCATAGGACTATCATGTGCTATTTGTAACAACTCAAATCTATATGTTTGTGGTATAACCAATTGTTCTATCTGGTTCTGTGTCTGAGGTTTAACCCAAACTCTGTACAGTGCCAATTAAATTTTTAAACATAGGTTCACCCTGTCTTGATTTCACCCCAGCTGCTTAAAATAACCCTGGAGAGAAACATCATTAGCTTGTTCTGAAAGAAAATCACAATAAAATCACAATCAGTGATCAGTTTAGTTTCAGCATTTTCATATCTTAACTCTTCATGTCCATCAGTTTTTTGTTGTCACTGTTTCTTCAGACATTGCCTTTCTTTCCTGGACTTCCGGATCTTGGAGCTGTGCTCAAACAAGTCTGAATCAAAATCAGTGAAAGGAAAAGAGACCCCACCATCTGAGATTTTCTTTGCCTGAGCTCTTGTTACCACAGCTGCTGAAACATCAGGATTTACTCCCTCTTTGATTAATTCAGTAAATCCTGGAAAGTCATTTCCAATAATCACAGGTAGAGATAACTTAGGTACTACGCCTACTTTCATTTGGTGTGACACCCCATTAACAGTCAGAGTCACTTGGCTGGTGGGATAGTATCGAGTGTTCCCATGGATGCAGATTACACTTGTACCTGGTCCTTTTGGACATTGTTTTCCCAGCACTTCAATATGCACTAGGGTCTGGATGCTTCCCGAATCTGTAAGTTCCTTCACAGTCTTATCGCCCATCTTCACATCTGTTAAGTAATTGCCCCAATTTGCCAAGGACAAATCTGCTCCAGTGTCACTCTTCTTGCAATTTCTTGCAATATGACCTGGCTTATTACAGTTGGAGAAAACAAAGTCTTTGGGCACAGATTTGTTACCCCACCAGAGTTCTTATCAGACTTGGAGTTTAAATGGGAAAAAGAGCGTCTTACTGTGGTGCTTGGCTATTACCTTGCTGCTGTGGCGTCTGTCTGACCATTTGGTAGTCTTCAGCCAAAGAAACCACCTTTCCAATACTTTCTTGTCGGCGTTCTTTCACCCAAAGCTGTACATCTGTAGGCAGGATGTTGATGAATTGCTCCATTGCAAATGTGTCGATCTGTGGGACTGTTTTGCCCTCTGATTGGATCCCTTTTATCAGGAGTTCTCTGAGTCAGGTGAAAGCTTCTCGAGGATTGTCGACTGAGTTGTACTTCAGAGATTGAAATATCTGCCTGTAGGTCTCTCCTGAGATGTCATATCTCTTCAGGATTTCGCTTTTCACCAAGTCATAGTTTTCTGACTGTGCAGTATCCATATTGCTGTAGGCAAGTTGGGCTTTCCCTGTCAGGTAAGGTACCAGTCTGATTGCCTGTGGCTGCTTTGGCCACTGGCAGGCTGTGGCAACCCTTTCAAAAGCTGTCAGGTATGCCTCAATATGATCCGAGGGACACAACTGTGTAAGTTTAATGTATTTTAAGTTGTTAGTATCTTGTTGCTCTTCTGGACCAGTGCCAGATCCTCCAGCTTTGATAACTTGCAAAGCATCCATCCATCATTGCATCTCTTCTCTTCTTTGCTGCTCCTCTCGCTGCATCTCTTTTCTCTTCAGCTCAAGTTGTTGCTTTTCTTCTTTTCTCTGCACTTCTAAACGTTGAATCTCTTTTTCTCTCTGCTTCTCTGTCTCTTTTTGTTGTATAGCCCACCATTTGAAAAAGGCAGTCATGCTTTCAGGTTCTGTCACTGCCTATTCTTTTTCTATAACTGGTGCTAGCTGTACAGTCTCAGCTTGGACTTCTGTCTCTGCTAGTTTGGCTGCCATTCTCCTGATAACCACTCCTGGGCTTGCTGCTGCAGAATCCATACCTTTCTTCTATGCTTCCCTAGTACCAGGTCTAGTATCCACACACAAAACTCCTGGCTTAGAGCATGCACAGCATAAAACCCACTTAGGCTGACACCATCTGTCATTGAGGCACAGATCAGGAAGCATAAGAAAACCAGGAGCAGTTGTAAAATTCACAAGTGATTTATTAACAGTAAAATAAAAAAATAAACTTATTCAGTATAACTATTTACAAAGGCAGTGTAAACAGAGAAAGTCCATCTAGGTTTCTTCTCAATTTCCTCTCTCAGTCTCTGTGTCTCTCTTTTGCAAAACACTGCAGTTCCTTTTTATAAGTCTGTGCAGGAGCTCATTAAGAAACTAGCATGCTTCTCACACAGTGTTGTTGTAAATTTCCAATATTCTTGTCAGTTTCAGCAGGTGCAGCAAAAAGAACATTGTGACCCAGAACTGACCTCTTTTAGCCAGCTCTGCAGAGATTTTGCATCCAACATTCTCAGGTTAACCCCTTGAGTGCCAAATAGCTTTTTGCAATAATTTCAACAGTAAAACTACATACAGCTTTAGCTTTGCAATCATTTCAACAGTATAGTTATATACAGTTTTAAACAAAGGGATCACAGTATCAATTACATTTCCACAAAATGATTCACATATATTTTATACCAGCAGATATGCAAGGGGGAAGAGAAAAGACAGAACAACAAGCGAGGGTAGAGAGACAGCACTGCATGACCACAGGGGTGATCAAGTCCTAGATCTCACGAAAAAATCTGATTGCACAACCAGACAGAGAAGAGACAAAAAGGAGAGAATAGAATAGATCCTTGCATTCAAACTATTTCTCCACAAAACTGGGACAGGGCCGTATTCAGCTATATCACAGAGAGGCATACAGGAACCTGTCTTTTCAGGAGAGGGACAATGCATTTCATCAAATATCTCCATGCCCTGAAGTGAGCAAGCAGAAACGCAGCAGTTTTACGTTGTGTAGGGATGCAAAAAGGTACAACTCTGGATGATCTCATCTTGCAAAGAGGTCATATACCACTGAGGCCGCAGTTCCCATGTGTGTGCCAGGGAATAAGACCTTCTGAGCCTGTCTGTAAAGACGTTTTGGACAACTAGGAGAAACATAGGTGATTGCTGATGGCTGTGAGACATCACCCAGTACCAATCTCTCATTGCATCCCTGCACAATAGATAAGAGAAGGTGCCACCTTGTTGGTTTATGTAGTGTATGACACCAACATCATCTGTCTGAATCAGCAAGGGACTGGGGCTGAGGTGATCATGGAAACCTGAAGACACAGTAGAACAGCCCATATCTCTAGGACACTGATGGACATCAGAGCCTAGATATGTCCAGGACCCTTGGGTCTGAAAGGATCTGAGATAGGCACCCCAGCCAGATCCCAAGTCATCTGTTGAGGATTTGCACTGCAGTCAGGGAAAAGGATGGAAATATGGTAATCAAACAACAGCAGCACTCTTGGAGAGAGCAACAGACAGCAGTATGCATACAGAACATTTGCTGCTAAGTCAGTTTTATTCCGAGCTGAAAAGAGCAGGAAATGCTGCTAAGTCAATTTTATTCAGAGCTGAAAATAGCAGACTACAAGCACCAACAACAGCACAGGGTGAAAATCAGTGTGCCAAAGTGACCATAGGAGGTAGCTGTGCATCGCCTAAATGGGCTTTGTCAAGGGACTTTTGTTGCTCTCTCCAGGAGTGCTGCTGCTGTCTGATGAATGCTGTTGCTAAGCCGCGGGCTAGCCACCCCTTACAGTAGCACCCCCTGGACTATCACTGAGATGCAGCTGTTCCTTGGATGCTCACAAACGGGAACAATGTGATGGGGTAACAGTGGGGGAGCAACTAGGGAACAGTGACCACCAATCTCTGTGGTTTGAAATCACAGAAGGAGCAGAACCAAACTGCACAAAAACACACATCCTGGATTTTAGGAGGGCAGACTAGGAAAATGGGGACATGCTTGAAAGAGGCACTAATGGGAATGGGGAGGGAATCAGGGGTGGAGGAACACTGGGCAATATTTAAAACCGGGATTACAAGAGCAACAGAATTATGCATTAAGCAGGTTAGCAAGGGGAAAAAGAAGAGGAGGCCATTAATTTTTTTCCAAGGAGGTAGCGAAGAAAGTGAAAGCCAAAAAGATTGCATTTAGGCAATACAAAAAGACGCAGGCAGAAGGGGATAGGGAGAAGTACCAGGAGAAGCAAAGGGAGGCAGGGAGGTCAGTAAGGGAAGCCAAAGCTCAGACAGAAGAACACATTGCAAAATCAGTGGGTAGCGGGAACAAAACCTTTTACAGGTACATAAGTGAAAAAAGAAGGGCAAAGGGAGGGATAGTGAGACTGAAGGGGGAGGACAGGGGCCATGTGGAAGATGACAACAGTAAAGCTGACATACTGAAATGGAAATTACGTACCTACTGTAATTCTTGATCTTCTTGGACGAAGTCTCCACCACTCATTCACACTAATGGGACTACGCCGGAGGCATTAGGACCCCGAGGGAGCCAAAAATCTTCAGGAGGGCTGGATAGGACCATGCATGCGTGGTGCTGCAAGACTAGTTCGTGCCCTATAGGCTATCTCAGTGTCAACCCTCCAACCACCTCAGTATCTTTTTGACAGGGGAAATGCAGTGTAAACTAACTAAAGAAATTCTAACCCTAACTTCCGGGCATATGATGGCCCAGATGACCCATGTAAGAAAGGTCAATTCAAAAATGTTTTCACAGCAAGAACAACAAGGAAGTGAAGACCAAAACAGAACGAGTGAACTCCCGGGTGGCGGGATGTGAATGAGTGTGAGAATTTTGTCCAAGAAGACTCAAGAATTACGTGAGTGCGTAATTCAATATCTTCCTGGACCAAAAGTCTCCACCACTCATTCACACTAATGGGAGAGTACCGATCAAACCCCTCGCCCCCCCCCCCAGAGTAGGGTGGTAGGAGACAGAGCTCACCCAGGACAGAAGTCCATAAAGACTGTCTTGCCGAAGAGAGTGAACTGTCTGGCATGGATATCCAGAACATAGTACTTTACAAAGGTATGCATGACCTCCAACTCACCACCTTGCAGATGTCTGCAATGGGTATATTACGAATCTCCACCAGGAAAGCTGCAGCCGAGAGTGGTGTGATCCCAGCCTTCCAACTTGACCTGCGCTATGGATTAGTAGTGTCGAAGACATGCTACTAACCATGCAGAAATACATCTCATGGCAACAGGCTGACCCAGCCAAGGCATGCTGAAAGATACAATAGTTGCTTGGATTGCGTACCTCTTTCGTTCTGTCGATGCAGAATTGCAGAACCCTCTTAACATCCAGAGAAATGAGGAAAGCGCTCTCTCCTTCATTCTGGAGTTAACAAAGTAAGTAGGGAGAAGCAAAACTTGACTAATGGTAACTGAGCCAGTGACATGTTCTCTACTGGCTCAAGATAGATTGAAAACGTGCAGAGGTGTACCTTCACTGCCAAATATTGCAGACCTGCATTCGACAGGTCCAAGAGGCACCCCAACACCTTATTTGGTGGGCAACCGAAAGGGTTCAGACAGGACTTTGCACACCAGATGGAGAAGTATTTCCACGTAGCCGCGTAAGCCCTCCTGGTGGAAGGCCTATGCATGGCTAAGAAGACGTCTGCGACTGTCTGGGAAACCTAAAACCTGCCCACTTCCATTTCCTCAGGAGCCCGGCATGGAGATGAAGGGAGTGCAGGTTAGGATGAACTAAAGTCCCTGTATCAGAGGGCCGGCTCGTAGAGGGAGTCACCTCGAGGAAACTTCTGACAGACTGTTGATCAATAGAAACATAGAATCTGATGGCGGATAAGAAAAAATTACTCACCTTAATGATTGTGTTTCTTCTAATGGAGTCTTGCTGTATTCTGACATATGCAGTTAGCCCCAGCACTTGAACTGCCCGGAGATGAAAGAGTTAACTCTATACAGAAGCATAGAATGTTGAGCTCGTGCTCGGATTTCAAACCTCTGTCTGTGGTGCTTCAGAGTGTAACCATCAGATTCTTACAAGCAAATAACTATATTTATTTATTTAGTTTCTGTTGACCAGGTAAGTGTACTAGACAAATCCTGCCTATTTTCAGGCACGACCCAGGGGAGGGGGATACAGATGAATGCCAACTGACCTTGAACCAGATTAAGCTGTTGGTGGTATTTTTAGTGAACTAAAGTTCAGTAACTACACTTCCAGTGTGGAAATTGTAAACAAATAAACCAAAAGGAAAATACTTGGGTCCCAATAGACTCAAGTTGAGAACCCAAGATAAAAAAACAGGTAGTGAACAAGATATATAATATATAAATTTAAAACAGAACAACACCCCACCCTAAAGAGGAGGGGTGTAAGGTACACCCCTGAGGTGCAACACTGTACCTGCCAGCCCACACCCCAAAAACTAGGTTCTGAGAGGGGAGGCGGGGGGAAGTCAGAATACAGCAAGACTCCATTGGAAAAGACACAATTACTAAGGTGAGTAATTTTTTCTTCAAACAACATGAAGTCTTGCTGTATTCTGACATATGTAGACTACCAAGCAGTACCTCCATGGAGGAGGGTACCGAACTTATTTTGGGAATAGGCTCTGCAGTACTGCTGTACCAAACCTAGCATCCCTCCTAGCCTGGATATCCAGAGAGTAATGCTTGGTGAATGTATGGACTGTTTTCCAGGTGCCTACTTTACATATCTCTAGTAAAGGTATATCCCTGGCAGCAGCCAGAGAAGCGGCTGTACCCCTAGTCGAGTGGGCCCTCAGGCCTGAGGGAGGTGTTTTACCTAGCTTGGTATAACAGAATTGTATATAAGCTACAATCCACCTGGCAATAGTTCTTTTAGTAGCAGGCCTACCTTTTCCCACTTCACCATGAGTGAGAAACAATTGAAGACATTCATTCCTATGTGCCTTAGTATGCTCTATGTAATAGCTAAGTGCCCTTTAAACATCTAAACTGTGTAACCTCCTTTCTCCTGAAGAAGAATGATCAGTGAAAAACACAGGAAGAGACATGGACTGATTTAGATGGAAGTCTGAGACCACCTTGGGTAAGAACCTCCTATTGGTTCTCAGGACCACCTTATCCCTATGGAAGGAGATAAAGTAAGGTTCAACTGACAAGGCCTGTAATTCACTACTCTGCCTGGCAGAAGTAATAGCTACCAGGAACACAGTTTTCCAGGTCAAGTACTTAAGCTTAGCTGAAGCCAGAGGTTCAAAGGGTGGCTGCATAAGCTAAGCAATGCAGACATTCAGATCCCAAGCTGGAGTAGGCTCTCTAAAAGGAGGGTTGATATGAACCAGACCTTTGAAGAACTTACTGAAAACAGGATTAGATGCCAGGGAAGAGCCCTTCCCTACTGACAGGAATGCAGAGAAAGCTGCAAGATGAACTTTTAAAGCGGCTAGCCTAAGGCCTAAGCCTTTAAGGTAAACCAGGTAATCTAAGACTGTGGCAATACCTGCAGCTTCTGGCAGAATACCCCTATGTGAACACCAAATGCTGAATCTTTTTTCCATTTGGAGTTATAAGTTTCCTGGTACAAGGTTTCCGAGAACCCTTGAGGATGTCTAAAACTCCCTGAGAAAGATGCAGGCCTTCGTATTCTAACTCTTCAAGAGCCAGGTCTTGAGATTGAGAGACTGGAGATTGGGGTACCAGATCCTCCCATGAGAGAAGGTTAAAAGACTGTCTCTCTTGGAAGAGGCAGGGGAAGTGAGACTGCTAAGGACAACAACAGAGGATACCAAGGTTGCCTGGCCCAGTCTGGAGCAACTAGAATCACTGTACAGGGTTGTGACCTGATCTTTATTAGAACCCTGAACAACAGGGAAGGGGAGGAAAGGCATAAAGGAACTTGCCTTCCCAATTCAATATCAGAGCATCCAGGGGGACAGTCCCCAGGACTGGAGGTCTGCAGCAGAATTGGGGAAGTTGATGATTGTCTGGGGCTGCGAAGAGATCTATCTCTGGAGTGCCCCACCTGGTGAAGATTACTTTCTGGATGAGAGGATCCAAGGTCCATTCATGATGGCCCTAGGAGATTCTGCTCAGAGCATCTGCTAGAACACTGTCCTTCCCTGGGAGGTGGACGGCTATTAGGGAAGTTTGCAGGGAGTAGGCCAGAGACCATACTCTCATGGCCTCCGTGCACAAGGCCATAGACCATGTGCCCCCTTGCCTATTGATGTACCACATGGTGGTGGTGGTGTCTGTCCTGACCTGAACCACCTTGTTCCTCCCCGAGTCCGAGAAAAACTGAAGGGCCAAGAATACTGCCCTGTGTGGGCTCCCCAGCCCAGGAGAGAAGCATCTGTGGTGAGGACCACTGAAGGAGTTTGCCTGAGAAATGGGACACCTTGCCTGAGATTGTCTTGGTCCAGCCACCACTGGGGAGCTTGGACCAGAGTTTGGGTCACTGGAATCAGCCTGGTAAGTGAATCTTTCTTCTGAGACCAAAAGGACCTTAAGTGGAATTGAATATCCCTACATCTGGAACCTGGTCCCTTGCACCATTGCAGTGGAAGCTGCCATGTGGCCTAAGAGCTGAAGAAAATGTCTTGCTGGACGAGAAACCAGAGGATAAAAAGAGGAAGCGAGATCTGTAAGGGCCTGAACTCTTGCAAGTGGGAGGAAGGCCTTTGCTTGAACAGTATCCAACTCTATCCCTATGAAAGTGAGAAGCTGCACTGGTTTGAGAACTGACTTTGGCAGGTTGAGAAGGAACCCCAGGGAACTGAGCAGATCCTGAGTGACCTGTAAAGCTGACTTGACCTGGTCGGAAGACTGTCCTACAATGAGCCAGTCATCCACGTATGGAAACAGCAAAATGCCCTGCCTTCTGAGGAAGGCCACTACTACTGCAAGGCACTTTGTAAACACACTTGGAGCTGATCTTAGGACGAAAGGCATAGCTCTGAACTGATAATGGCCTGAAGGCAACTCGAACCTGAGGTACTTTCTGTGGGAGCACCTGATGGGAATATGGAAATAGGCATCCTTGAGGTCCAGGGAAGCTAACCAGTCTCCTGGCCTTAGAGGGGGAAGAATTACTCCCAGAGTCACCATTTTGAACTTTGGTTTTAAGATGTGCTTGTTCAAATACCTTAAGTCTAGGATGGGTGCCACTCCCCTGTCTTTTTCAGAGTAAGAAAATATCTGGAGTATAGACCCTTGCCCCTGTGTAGAGCAGGAACTCTCTACGACTCTGAGAACCAGCAAAGAGGAAACCTCTGCTTCTAAAGCAATGGTTTCGGAGATAGTTTGCAGGTGGAAAAGACCTCACTCTCATTTTTTGAAACTTTTTGAAACTGAGGGCCAGTCCCTGGCTTACTACCTCCAGGACCCACTTGTCTGAGGTAATAGACTTCCAGGCCTGGAAGTAGTAAGCCAGCCTGCCTCCTACTGGAATTGGGGAGTCGACCTGGGCTGACACATCAGGGTGTCTGCTTGGCAGGAGCCTTAGACTGGGAAGAGGATGCAGCCCTGCTCATCCCCCTCCTGCCTCTCCCTCGAAAGAACCCCTCTGTGGGAAGGGAGAGGAGGCCTGGGCTTGGTAGAAAGGCCTGTGAAAAGGCCTGCCTCTGCCCCTAGACTGCTGCCTCTGAGGAGTGACTTGCCTATCTTTGGCATGAGCACTCCTCTAAGTAGTCCTGTAGTTGTCCATTTTTTTCATGTAAGCCTCTGTCTGCTCCCCAAACAGAGTTACCCACTACAGAGAAATCCATGGCCTTAGCCTGGGTGTCCTGTGAAAGGCTAGTACATCTGAGCCAAGCAACTCTCCTAAGAGACACAGACGTAGCCATGACTCGTGATGCCACATCATCTGAGTTCACAGCAGCATGGAATTGTACTTTAGATGCCTCAATCCCATCAGCAGCCACCTCCTTCAGCTCTTTGGCCAGCTGGGAGGAACCTGTTTGGCCAGTTCCAGAACAGTATCTCACCTGGACTTCTGGTACCTGGCTGCATAGGCCATATAATTCAAATAATTTGCCTGCCCGAGTCCCAAGGAGGATGCCAAATACTGTTTTTTGGCCATGGCATCCACCTTCCTGGAGTTTTTATCTGGGGGTGTGTGAAGCCAAAGGTATGTTAGCCCTGTCACAGGCTGCAGCCTGCACTACCCTAACATGGCTGCAATGATTGTACAAAAACTCCGTACCCGGGCCTGACAACATGTACCTCCTGTCCATTCTCTTGTCCACTGGAGGTAAAGAGTTTGGTGTCTGAAGAATCTTCTTTGTCTGGTTCCCCAAAGATTTGTGGAGAGGAATAGACAACCTTTTAGACTCTGGGATGTCCATCATCTCAACAAAATCAGGCTCCTCTTCCTCTTCTGCAGCTTCTACCATGGGGAGCTGTAGGGTTTCAGCCACCTTTTTGTAGAACAAATAGTGGGAAGGGGACTCCGAAAGCCTGGGAGGGGAGACATTGGAGGGTCTGTCTGGGGAGACATCCGGTTCAGTGGGCACATCCAGATCTTCTAAATCATTATCATCATCATCATCTTGTTCTGGGAAGTCTTCATCCCTCTTCCACTCCAATTCATAATAGGCATCCGGATCACAATCCGATGGGAGTGGGATCCTACCTAAACAATGGTGTTGGTTCGGACAGAACCGGTTGAAGCGATCGAACAATGCTCATCGCTTTGGCGATCTCATCAGCGGTTAGAGTACACAGTTCTGGATCCGAACTGGCTGATTTCCTTTTTCTTGCCACCGGAACCGACCCCTTCGAGTTGGATCTCCTTTTGCTTGAGGAAGTATCGCCCAGGTCAGTGGGCACCTCCTCAGGGTTAGCTGCAACTGAACCGGGCTGGCCATCCAGGTCAGCGGACTTCTCTGTCTCTCTTTCCTTTAGCCTACTCAATTTCTTATCCATAGTGGCTTTGGGAAAATTCTTACATATATGGCAGTCTGTTTTGAGGTGGTCAAACCTCAGACAGACACAGATGAAGTGAGGATCAGCCTTGGCAAAAGCTTCCCCACACTCACTACAGTGTTGAAACCCAGTGGGCCCAGTTTTCTTCTTGGGTTTCTCAGACATGGCCAGACAAACAAAATTACCCTTAATAGCTTTTACACCAGGTAATACTCTGCGATCGGTAACCAACTGTGTTACGGGCTGTGAAAAGAAACTGGTAAAAGTCCGTTTTTTTTTTTTTAATGGATTGGAACCGGCACACCACTTGCAAATTCCCAAAATTTAAACAGAAACAGTCGGTTCCCAACCGGACCGACTGCTAGGGAACCGAAGACTTATAATTTCCACAGCAGTAAAGACAAAAAAACAGTCCACTACCTATCTACACACTTACTGTACCGTAGACAGAGACTTGAAACCGAAAAAACAAGAAATCGGTGCAAACCGACACTTTTTAAGAAACTTTACCGAATCAAGCAAAGGAGCAATCTCTGGAGCGACTTCACAGTTAGGCGGAGTAAAGAATCTGATGATTACACTCGGAAGCACCAAAGATAGAGGTTTGAAATCCGAGCTTGAGTTCAACTGTTCTATGCTTCTGCATAGAGTTAACTCTTTCATCTCCACAGCAGTTCAAGTGCTGGGGCTAACTACATGTCAGAATACAGCAAGACTTCATGTTGTTTGAAGGACTGCTTGGCCCATCTAGTCTGCCCATTTCCCTACCAAACGGATAAGCTGCAGATCCTAGTTAACCAGCAGCCTACTTCCTCCTACCCCCACTAGAATTGCCTTATGTCTGTCCCATGCATTCCTGAATTCCCCCACTGTTTTTGAATCTATGACCTCCTCAGGAAGGCTGTTCCATGCATCTACAACCCTCTCTGTAAAGAAATACTTCCTCACATTACCTCTGAGCCATCCCCCTCTATCTTCAAATTGTGCCCCTTTGTTCTTGCACATCTCTTTTTCTGAAAGATACTTCCCTCTTGGACTTTGTTGATTCCCTTGAGGTATTTGAAAGTTTCTATCATATCCCCCCTCCACCTCCTTTCCTCGAGGCCATACATCTTAAGCTCCTTTAATCTTTCATGGGCAAGCAATGTGAGAGGGCAGCAAGGAGGGCTGGGGGGATACTGGGATGCATAGGGAGAGGCATCACCAGCAGAAAACAGGAAGTTATTATCCCTCTGTACAGACAGTTGGTGAGACCCCATCTGGAGTACTGCGTGCAGTTCTGGAGACCCCATCTCTGCAAGGATATAGACAGGATCGAGGCTGTCCAGAGGAAGGCAACTAAAATGGTGCAGGGCCTGCACCGGAAGACATATGAAGAGAGACTTAAGGAGCTGAATATGTATAGCCTCGAGGAAAGGAGAGAGAGAGGGGGGACATGATAGAAACTTTCAAGTATCTCAAGGGAATCAACAAAGTCCAAGAGGGTAGCATCCTTCATAAAAAGAGGTGTGCAAGAACAAGGGGGCACAATATGAAGATAGAAGGGGGGCGGCTCAGAGGTAATTTAAGGAAGTATTTTTCACAGAGAGGTTGTGGATGCATGGAATGGCCTTCCGGAGAAAAGTTGTAGTGTCAAAAACAGTGGTGGAATTCAAGCATGCATGGGACAGTCATAAGGCAATTCTAGGGGTGGGGGTAGGAAGAAGTAGGCTGCTGGTTAACTAGGATCTGCAGCTTATCTAATAGGTAGGGAAATGGGCAGACTGGGTGGGCCAAGCAGTCCTTATCTGCCGTCAAAATCTATGTTTCTATGTTTCATATGTCTTCTGATGCAGATCCTGCATCATTTTGGTTGCGCTCCTCTGGACAGCCTCCACCCTGTCTATGTCTTTGAGGAGATGGGGTCTCCAGAACTATACACAGTAATCCAGATGTGGTCTTACCAACTGTCTGTACAGAGGGACAACAACTTCCTGTTTTCTACAGGTGATGCCTCTCCCTATGCATCCCAGTATCGCCCCAGCCCTCCTTACTGCCTTCTCACACTGCTGGCCCACCTTTAGGTCAGCTGATATGACTATCCCCAGGTCCCTTTCTATTTTTGTTGTTGTCAGTATCTCACCCCCACTGTGTACTCTTCCCCTGGGTTTTTGTTTCCCAGGTGCATTACTTTGCACTTCTTTGCGGCGAATCTAAGCTGCCATACATTTGACCATTCCTCCAACCTTGCCAAGTCCCTTTTCATCCATTCCACCCCACCTTGCGTATCAACCCTGTTGCAGATCTTTGTGTCATCTGCAAAGAGACATACTTTTCCTTCCAGTCCTTCTGCAATTTCACTTATAAAGACATTAAAAAGGACCGGCCCCAGTACCGAACCCTGCAGTACCCCACTTGTAAACCCCCTTTCTTCACTGTGGACTCCATTTACTATTACCCTCTGTTTCCTGTTGTCCAGCCAGTGTTTTACCCAGGCTACCACCTTGGTCTACTACTTTGGTCACCCAGTCAAAGAAATCAATTAGATTTGTCTGACATGACCTTCCTGCTGTGAATCCATGCTGCCTTGGGTCCTGTGCCCCACTGGCCTCTAAGTACTCAACAATTCTTTCCTTCAGAAGTGATTCCACCATTTTTCCTACCACTGAGGTCAAACTGACAGGTCTATAGTTTCCTGCCTCTGTCTTGCTTCCACTTTTGTGGAGGAGAATCACATCTGCCCTCCTCCAGTCCTCAGGCACCACACCATCCTCCCATGATTTATTAAAAAGGGTAGTCAGTGGCGTTACTAGTTCTTCCCTTAGTTCTTTTAGAATTCTGGGATGAATCCCATCAGGCCCCAATGCTTTATCCACCTTCAGTTTTAGGAGTTCTTTTAGAACCCTTTCTTCTGTGAAAGGACTAATATCAACCCACCCTATCCAGAGTGCTTCTACTGACTGGATTAGGTGTCTCCCCCTGCTCTTCCTTTGTGAATACTGAGCAGAAGTATTCGTTCAGTATCCCTGCTTTTTCACTGTCGCTCTCTGCCCAACTACCTTCCTCTTTATTTGGCCTCAGTATCCCTGCCTTAGTCTTTCTTTGCTCCCTAATGTACCTATAAAAGGTTTTAACCCCCTTCTTAACCGAGTTGGCTATCTTTCCTTGGTTTGGCCATTGCTATTCTGACTGCCTTCCCCGCTTCCTTCTGCTTTAACTGGTACAGGACTCTGTCCTGTTCCTTCTGTGTTTCCTTATACTTCCTGAATGCTACCTTTTTCTCCCTAACCTTCCACGCCACTTCTTTTGAGAACCATAGTAGTTTTTTCCTTTGTTTTGATTTGTTTATTTGCTTCACACAAAGGCTTGTTGCCTCTGTGATGGCGGTTTTGATGTTTCCCCATCGTTGCTTGACCCCACCTTCTTGCCTGTTTGCTAGTGCTTTTCTGAGGCACTCTCCCAATTTGACAAAATCAGCCCTCCTGAAGTCCGGTACCTTCACTTTTGTATGGCTTGACTCTACAGCTAAGTGTAAGTGTTAGTGGCTCAGTAAATAGCACACGCGCCTCTGAGGCCGGGAGATCAGAAGGCTGTGGGTTCAGTTCCCACATCTGGCACTTGGGTTAATATCCTAGTACTGACACTGTAGTGCAGCATGAGAGGGGTGCTGCACTTCTGAGGTGCTGTCTTTCAGATGAGATGTTAAACCGAGGTCCCATCTGCCTGGATTGGTGGTAGTTCAGGTGGATGTTAAAGATTTCATGGCACTTATTGAAAAGAGTAGGGGAATTTTTTATTGAGAAAAACACAACAATCATAATGACACACTCCGTTTTAACAATTGCCAAACATACCTATTTACAAACATTATACAAAAGAAAAAGTATAAAGTACCCCCTTCAATATCTTCCCCCAAAACACTCTAATACAACATTTGAAAAAGAACATATACATAATTCACCCGAAACCCCTATACACCATAGCCAGTTATCCCCCCTTTTCATCTTAACCATACAATATGTTTCCAAAAATCCTGAAAGATATTTTTCTCTAGCATGCACTGCTCATATAGTTTCTGTTTACCCACTGCTAAGTCAATACGACTAAAAAGAACATTATTAGGCAGAAGGGTATGTTGTAAGGAAAACTGACACCTTGCTTGCCATAGATAATACTTAATACAGGCAAATATCAGATTTAGTGTACTTGGGTGGTATCTTCGTAAAAAACCTGAATAATCCCCCAGAACGAGACTCTGATAAGTGATATGAAGCAAAAATCCCCATTCCCACCGTTTTGCCAACTCAAACCAAAAAGACTTAACATACGGGCAAAGTAATAAAAAATGTTCTAAGGTTTCAATTTGATCTGAGCATCCAGGTCTAATACACATTCGATCCTGAATCTGTTTGTGTTTTAAATTACCCTGACTCCCAACCTCCCATGACAACAGAGCCACAACACATCCCATATGCTAGGGGGTATCCTATGGATCCATCGAGGTCTAATGCTTGAGACAATTTTGTCGGGTACACAAGGGAAAATCCACTTGGACGTAAAAAAATTAAACATAATTTCTGCATAAAAATCCTTCCTAGGAATGTCCTGCAATTGAGCTTTTCCTAATTTCCATTCCAGTAGTTTTTGACTGAGGCATCCGATAGGATGGGGCCAAAGCCATCTTACCTCTCATGGGAACCCCCCCCCTTCCCAAAATTACATAAAGGGAGAAAAAAGCAATTGTGTCCAAGCCGACCATGGATGATCCTGAGGTATAACCCTGGATTGAAAGGCAGCAATCATAAAAAAGGAATGAAAAATACCACTGGATTTATCATCCCTAAACCCCTTGATTCAGCTTTAAATAAGTAAAGGCTCTTTTAATCGGATTCAACCGGCTACCCCACACCATTTGAAAAAACACACTATACAATCTAGTTTCTAAAGCAACCGGAACTGGAAAAATCGCGGATACATGTAAAAAAATAGGTAATAAGAACTTTTTAATAATCAAAACCCGCTGTTTTTTGGAAAAACCCCAGGATTTCCATTGCTGTACTTTTTCTCTGCAATAACCAAAGCTTTTTCCCAGTTTAAAAATGCTAAGTCTCCTTTACCAAAATTTAACCCTAAAACGGAAATGTTCTCCTTAACTATGATGCCCCCAATATTCTGACAGACCATATTTTCCCCAACCACCAGACAGTTACATTTTTCTAAGTTTAGTCTGGTACCATTTAAATCAGCTAAACTTTAAATCACTTTAATAGCCTGAACCCCTGAATTAACATCTGCTACCAACAAACATATGTCATCTGCATATGCAGATATCTTCTGGGCTGGTAAATTACAAGAGGGCGATAACCCCCGTATTGACCTGTTGTACTCAATTTCTCTCAATAATGGGTCTAATGCAAAGGCATATAGTAACGGGCTAATTGGGCAACCTTGTCTAACCCCACACTTCATCTGAATCTCGGAACCTACCAATCAGACACTAGCATACACAAGAAATTGCATTGCAATATAAAGTGTGAACATATTGCACAAATATTTCGAAACCCATATTTCAATAACACCTGAAAAGAAAATCATGGGACATCGAATCAAAGGCTCTCGCCTGATCTAATGCCATAATAAAACCTGACAGTTTTCCTTGACGCCCAAATTCACATATATCCGTAATAATTTTAAATTCTGCTGAATTGATCTATGTGGAATAGCACATGTTTGTGCCGGTGAAGCACCCCTTAGCCACTTCTTGCAATCTTTACACAAAACAGATGAAAGTATTTTGTAATCTGTATTCAAAAGACTAATTGGTCTCCAATTACCCAATTCTGTAACATCCCTGACTTAAAATAAATGTTAAAATAGCTAGATTAAATTTCGAATCGCCAAACCCATATTGTAAGATATCATTAAAAACTTCTGTCAGAATACCACTCAGGCCATCCGAAAAGGTTTTGTAAAATTCATTGGTCAGCCCGTCTATCCCTGGTGATACCCCTACCTTTAAGGCACCTATTGCCCGCTGTACCTCCTGCAAAGCTATAGGCCTTTGCAGCATCTCTACTTCTGCCTGAGAAATGGACGGAATGGGGAAATGAAAAACATCTTCCCACCCCAAGGTGGAAACAAAACTGTTTCCAAATTGAGACACCACCTTCTCCTCTGCTATGACTAGCATTTCTGCCACGGATGATTTTAAATCTCCAACAGAATTTCTGAGCTCTGACATCACTCTTTTCTCAATCTTATTTTTACATGCCTTATACAGGTCTTGAAAAGGTTGTTGTTGAGTACCAAATTTAAAACAGGCATGAATAGATGCAGCCCTGTGATATTGATAATTTGACATGTTCTTTTACCCATTTAATCTGGGACTGAATCTCTGCATCCTACTTCTAGAATGAGACTGTAATTTATAATATTGATTTCAAATTCTAAGTATTGTAAATATTCCTTGAACCTTTCTGTTTCCTAAGCTATAAAAATCCTTTAACGCCAACTTGGTATCCGACCACCAAGAAACCCAGTCTGAGAAAATACTGCTACTGATTTACTGAAAACCATAAAGTTTTTAATTGAGCCAAAATCCTGCTTCTGTCAGCAACCGTGCATTCAACATCCATCTGCCCTGTAAAGCTGGAAAAGAGGCTGGAATCCGTTGTAAGCCTACAATACTCCATAACACATTGTGATCAGAGAAAATCATATGGAATCACTGAACACTCCACCGAGTTAAATGATTAGACAGAAAAAATAATCTATTCTTGTCTGAAAAGTTGCCCTCTTATAAGTATAACCCCCTTTTCATGCAATTCTCTAAAAGCGTCCTTTAACTTTGCAACCCCTATAGTTTGTGAAAGAGCATGGGAGTCACAATAAGTTTTTTGCTGGACACCGTCTCTTAACCGAACATCTAAACTGCAATTCATGTCTCCTCCCCAAATTATATTTTTTGAGGAAAACAAATATGGTTTTATCAAATTAAACAAGGCTATCCTTGCAGTTTTTACTTGTGGGGCATAAGTGTTAATTAATCTAAAACACAATCCATTCAAAAAACAATCTAAGAGCAATACTCTACCAGGCAGGACATCAATCAGCCTTGTCACCTGAACTGCTGCGTTAGAGAATAATATCCCTACCCCATCTGCCACATCTTCCCCAAATGACCAGAAGGACGGGCCCTCCCACCATAGCTTTTTAACCTGAGACACCTCTGTCAAAGAAGAAAAATGAGTCTCCTGCAAAAAAGCACATCCGCTTTCAATTCTCTGCAATACTGTAAGGCAATAAGCCGCCTCTTATAGCTCTTTAGGCTACAGCAATTGAGGGATATAATCCTTAAACAGGCCATATTACGCTTTGGTCATTTATTCATGACTTATCTTGTTTCCTCTTTCTTCCCTTTTTCTTCTTTCCTTCTAAGACTTCTAGCCCACCCTCTTCTTCAATTTCCATGTTTAAGTTCTCATCTGATTTTAACAAATCAGAAACTCCCTCCCCCTCTAAGTCTGCTAAAGCTGCAAAGGAATTCTGAATCAAACACACCCCTCCCGTACGACTACTTGCCCTTGTCACCCTCCGTGGAGTCTGAAAGGGAATGTCCTTCTCGGGTTCCCTGGTCAGGTCATCCGTACTTTTAGTCAAGGAATCTGCCATAGAAATGGGAGGGGGGCTACATTCTGTTGCAAAGGTGACCCAGTGAATCCTATTTCGCTGATAGAAGACTCTGATACTTCTGGAGGTGTCACTCTTTCAGTTTCCCTTCTTACTATGTTTCCTTTACTTACACGGGATTGAGTAGGCTCCCCCCTACATTGGGCCTGAGAAATCAGATCTTCTTTATTCAATCCCCCTTGCCTATTCTGCTCTGCCCAAGGACACTGGTGGTAGGCATGACCTAAATCGTCACATAAATTACATTTGAATTCATTCCTACACACTTCACTGTCATGGTCCAATTCGCCACATAAAGCGCATTTCACTCTATCACATGCACTGCTCAAATGCCTCAGACTACCACATCTATAGCACGCTTTTGGCTGGCCTGGGTAAAACCCCACGATCTCTCCCAAAAGAAGCTATTTGGGACATGTTGTATTTCATTATTTACCAAGAACAATTTAACTTTAAATTTCCATGCCCCAGTCCAAATATTTTCAGAGTTCAAGATAGGTTCTGGTGAGCCTAGTACCTCACATTTCTGTTTTAACCAAAAAACAATGTCACCCACATTCACTCCCTCATTCCGAAACATCACATTAACTGTTTTAAACACTGGTTTCGTGATTGGAATGGCTAAAAAAGGTGTCCATAAAGGTAATATCTTACAACTGTCATATTTATGCCAAAATTTTTCAAGACTAGCCATTTGTTTAAAGCTTACATCAAAAGTATCCTCCCCACGAATGTTAATTAAAGCATAAATATCTGATGGTAAAAAGTTTATAGAGTCCATCAATAATTTTCTAACTACATATACCCGGTCCGGGTGCTCAGGTAGCTCCTCTATACCTTATCCGATACACGCCTCTTCTTGGGGCTTGCTCCACCTTATTTCTTTAAAAAGGTCCGAAAATGTGGGCCCCTCCTCACTTCCTGCTCTTCTGGCCCCAGTTCATGCATACTTTCAGCAGGAGAAATCTCCCCCTCTGCTTAACTGATGTCCCCGCCCGGCCTAAGGCCTGGTCCTGTTTAACAAGTCCATCTGAGGCCAATGACTCACCGTCCTCTGTAGGTCCTTGCGATACCTCCGTTGCTCCTGAAGAGAAGGACAACCACTCCGAGTCCGGCACCCATCTGCCATCCGCCTGCCGGATCCATCCTGCCAGGATAGGGCCGTTTCTTCCGACCAGCTAGTGCTAGGCCCGTTTCCTGGTCCGTTCCTCCGGTCCCACACTCAAAACCGGCCGACTCCGTTCCTTCCTCTACCACGAGGTTACCTTTTCGCGATACCGAGACTTCCTCCTTCCTCTGGGTTCACGCTGATCCATGGCGCTTCCACCCCTAGCCGCACCGGAGAATACCTCTCCCTCCCGTTTGTTCACCGTCTCGCCTCCTTCCTCCACCGCTGCTCCTGCCATGATTAATTTTGAAATGGCTCCCGACAGGCTTTCCTGAGCCCCACGTTCATACCAGTCTCCGATGAAGCAAGTCTCGATACAGGCCTCGCCTGTACATCCTCAGTAAGAACAGTTGCTTAAAGTCTGGTATCTGTATTTCCTCCGTTGTCTCTGTCTCCATTTCTCCGGACCGAGCCTCCGTGCTCACACTGAGATCTGATCGCGCAGCATCCTCTAGGCCAGTAGCTTCCCTACTGACCAAGACCCAGCAACGCCTCCGGGTAGGGGAATTTCCCCGGTGTCCTGGCCAAATTTCCCTCATTCACTAAAAATACCACCAACAGCTTAATCTGGTTCAAGGTCAGTTGGCATTCATCTGTATTCCCCTCCCCCGGGTCGTGCCTGAAAATAGGCAGGATTTGTCTAGTGCACTTACCCGGTCAACAAAAACTAAATAAATAAATAAAATAAAAGTTTATCATGAACAACACTGTTTGGTGGTCGCTTGTTCCCAGATGGCTACCCATTTCTAGATCTGAGATCCTCTCTCTCTGTCCCCATTTGAGAGTACCAGGTCTAAGACTGCTCCCTCCTGAGTGGGTTCCAAAACTAGCTGTCTGAGGCATGCCCCCTGTAGGGCATCGAGAATGGCCCTGCTCTTGGATGTGGCTGCAGCAAAGGTGCTCCAATTAACATTTGGCATATTCAGGTCCCCCATCAGCAATATCTCCCCTTTCTCTGCCTTCCTAAGGATGCCTTCCATCATTTCCTTGTCCATTTCCTCCCCCAAGACGGGAGTCTGTATACAACCCCTGTGCGGACTGTGGAGCCATTTCCAGTCTCCAGGGTGACCCACAGTGCCTCCTGTCCTCCCTGTTTACCCTTTAGTTCTGTTGCTTTGATCCCTTCCCTTACATAGAGAGCTACTCCTCCTCTTCTTCTAACCTCCCTGTATCTCCTGTAGATTGTGTACCCTGGTATGTTGACATCTAAGTCATGGTTCTCTGTGTACTATGTTTCTGTGACTACCACGATATCCAGTCATTCCTCTTCCATCAAGGCCACCATTTCGGGGAGCTTTTTACCTAGACTGTGGGCATTGGTACTCATTAACCTTTTTATGGCCTTATTTCTTTTTGCCCCATCCCTTTCCTTACTGCCTGTGTCTTCTTCTCCATTTACCCCAGCCCTTCTCCCTATTGACTGCCCTATTTTGGTGTTTGCCTCACTAACTACCCTGATTTTTTTTGGGGGGGGGGCTAGGATTTCCCTTCTCCTTTTCAGTGCTCCCCCATTGGCAAAGTTTAAAAGCTTGCCAATGAAGCATTTAAACCTATCACCTAGGATCCTGGTTCCCCTCCTGGACAGATGCACACCATCAATCTAGTATAGGCCTGCATCCCTCCAGGTGCAGCCCCAGTCCCAAATGAAGCCAAATCCCTGAGCTCTGCACCAGTTTTTCAACCAGTCATTGAATCCCATGGTGCGGAGTACCCTAGCCTTATCCATGCCATAGACAGGTAGCACTTCCGAGAAAGTTACCGTGTGTGCCACTTGTCTAAGGCCCCTTCCCAACTCCACAAACTCCTGTTGCACTGCTCTGATCCCATTCTCAGCCAGGTCATTTGTCCTTAGGCGGATAATGGCATCCAGCTCACTCCCCCTTGCAGCTGCTCCCACGATCCTGAGGATTCATTTTCTGTCCCTCCAAGCCATGGTGCCGGCAGGCACCTTACCTTCCTTTCCCCTCCCTCCCCCAGCTCTATCCCCCTAACAACTGAGTCCCCAACCAGGAGTTGTTTCCTTCCCCTGTGGGGTTCTGTACCACTCTCCTGTGGGTCTCCACTGTGGAGGTTCCAGCATCCTCCTTGGCCTCCACTGCAGGTGCCTCCATAGAGGAACCATGCTCTGCCAGAGTGGCGAATGAATTGTGGAGAGGCACAACTGGAGGGATGCGCCTCTGTTCCACCACCCTCACCCTCCCTGAGCCCACCGTGGTCCAACCACTCCTCTTTCTTGGCAACCTCCGAGGTTGTGGCGGTGGCCTGGGTGGTCCCTGGGTGGGGGAGCAGGTTTCTCAAATCCCTGCCAGGTCAGCATGGAGTTGAGCAACCTCCTCCCTCAGACCAGAGAGGTGCCTTCAAATAGGACAGCAAAGTAGTCTCTAGAATGTCTCCTGGAAGACTGCTACTCCACAGCCACTGCATTGCACCACTCCCCACATGTCTGTCTCCCTTCCGGTTTCAGATGTTTATTCTTTTTTTCTTGTTTTGGTATGTGCAAGCTTGTGAGTGTGTCTACCCTCTAGTCGGTGGGCTGTGCCTTTAAGGATATGAACAGGTGTATGTTGTTAGCAATTTTGGGGAAGTGAATGCAGAACCCCTGCTATAAAGGAAGTTATGCACTTGGGGCGAGTGGGGTGAGGGGCAAGGTGGGTGGGAGTAAACCTGTGCCCTAAAGAAACAATCAACTACGACTTTGACCCTACATCCCGGGGAGTGCCTTCCTTCCTTTCAGACACCTATTTCACAGAGGTTAAGTAACAGGTCTAGTCACAGATGACCACAAATCTCTCCCAGCTAGAGTTACTCCCTGGCAAATAAAAGTTAAACTAAGAAAAGTCAACCCCAAAAACAGAGACTCAAAACGAGTTACTTACACAGACCCAAAAATTAATAATTCAATTCAGTGTAGTCTATTAAATTACCTCCTTGATTTAAGGAAGCATTTGGCTGTTTTCTCTCTCTCTCTCTCTCTCTCTCTCTCAGCAGGGAGATCCCACAAACAACTCCTGTTTTAAATCCACAGTTTCCCAGGCCCCTTTCAGCTCCTCCCCTTAACAGACGCCTAATGCAAATATATCTGCCGAGGCCAGTCTGGGATGATGAGAATCATCCTGCCCCCGTGCCTACAACTTGAGCAGCACCCTCTGAACTAAGGGAAGAGGAGGAAAGTGTAGAGGAAGAGTCTTGTCTACTGCAGTGAATACATCCCAGAAAACACCAGGGTCTGTATTTCTGAAGCAGGATAGAGGCAGTTTTGTGTTGAGAGGGGACACAAAATAGGACCAGGTCCGAACTGCCTCACTCTTTGAATCACGACTGCACAAAGTCTGAACTGACGCATCGTGCTCGAGGTACCACACTCACATACTCACGGCCTTCCTGCAGAGAGGGTAGGAGGGCACCCCACCCTGCTTACTGATGTAATACATCACAGCTTTGTTGTCTGTCTGCAGTAGGATCACTTTTTGGCAGTGGGCATCCTTCAGGACTTGGTGTATAAGATGGCGCTCATCTCTAAGATATTTATGAAAAGATGAGGTTCCTCCTGGCTCCACACCTGAGTGTTGAAGTCTTGACAGTGAGCTCTCCATGAGAGGTTTTGTCCGAGGCTCTGCCATTTTGTACAGAGGATTGTGGATGCGTGGTCGGAGACCAATGCTTGCTGCGGAAGATGCCATGAGCCCCAGCATCCGCTCCATCAAAAGGGGCCTGAATAGAATATTTTTCCATGATGTAACGAGTCATCTGAAGAGGTCATTTCTCTCATACTCTGGAATGAAAACCGATGCCCTGGAAGTATCCAGGAAGGCTCCTAAGAAGAGGAGCTGCTGGGAAGATGAAACTGGCACATTCCCCGAATCAGAAACCCCCTCCTGGAGAGAACTGAGAAGCTGTGGCAACTGCTTCCTGTGTCTCCTGCCTGGATAGGCTGGATAAGAGCCAAATGTCCAGGATGTGAAACTTGAATGCCGAAGTTTTAGTGAACACCTCCCTGAACAGGTACTTGTTTAACCTTCCAAGGTCAACAAATGGGCACATGCCGCCAGTTATCTTGAAACCAGAAGCAATAGAAATAGAAGCCTGTGCTCCGTTCTGTTGTGACACAACTTCTACTGCCCAGTTCCCGCAGAGGTCCCATATCTCGGAAGCAAGAGAGCATGATTGAGAGGCGGACAGACTGGGCTGCTGTCTGGGTAGAAGGTCTGGGGAAATCTCTGTGAAATTGGGAGAATATCCCTCTCGGACAATCCCAATGACACATATGTCCACTGTAATGGACTTCTACTGGTTGCAAAACTGAATTAGACACTCCTCCTACTGCCAAGAGGCGTCCCCTTCAGACAGCTGAGGAGGAACCTGGGCCAGATCCACATAGGTTGGTACAGGGCGCTTTCAGGCCCTGTGCCCTCTACTGCATTCTCTTCATGGCTGATGGGTTAATTCCTGATAGACACCTAGGCCTCTATCTTGGAAGGACCATCTGTTATGAGAAAATCAACGGTTCCTGTCCCTCTGAGAGGCAGCAGGCGCTGCCTGTTGTTTAAATGGCATCCCTATTGTTCTGAGTGGCTTCCAGAGCTCAACCTGTGGGCTGAACAGAGAAGCACCATCGAAGAGACTTTAACCACCTGCTGCCAGCAGCAGCTGCTCTAGAGGCAGAGCCGTAGGCATCCATGAAAGCTTTCAGCTGATTACTGGGCTATATGCCCCTAGCAATGGAGTGCTTGATTCTGGGATGCTCTTGACCACTGAACTGAGAGTGTTCCACAGGGTGTGTTCGTACTGAGGAATGTAGGAACTCAAGATGCAGAAGTCTGCTTTGGTCCACAGATGAAAACTGAAATGTTATGGTGGACTCCACACCCCTGAGGGAAAAAGACAGAAAGGAGATCTTCCATCAAACTGATACAGAAGGCTTGCCTTTCAGCCCATAAAATCAGTCATCCACTGTGTCTTTAAAAAAATAGAACAGGTAGGGGCTCACCTAGATCCACTTCTACCTCAGAATAACCTCCAAAAGGCAGGTCTAGGCCAGTAACATGAGAGATGCCACCACCTGGATTGCGTCCAAGAATTCAGCGCCATTTGCAGCACCAGCATCACACACAGCACCAGTACCACTGCTGGACCTAGACCTGAAGAAAAGAGGGGGGAGCGGTACCCGTGCCAGTCCCTGCAGGGAAAACAGTGAGGGGGTAGGCATGTGGAGTCGGCATCGATGGTGTTGGCACCAGAGAGGGCACTGCACACATCCTAGCCCAACCGACCTGGCCACAGCTCAGTGGCTTCGAGGCCCCGGAACTGGGTCCACTGGCCAGACGCCATACCCCCTGGTCTAAAAGAGCGGTCCTGAGGTGAAACTGCTCACCAGAGCCCCATCGAGGACAGAAATGGGATCTGGTGTTGAAGATCATGGCCGTTAAGAGCTGAGCCACCGAGGACCCCACCGAAGTCAGGTCAGGCTTACCACTCTACACCACCAATGATCCTTGTGCAGACATACCAGAGGGCAACCTTGAGCGGTACCAATTCTTCCACCGACAGGAGGAAGAAGAGCTCAAGGTCAAGTGGAGCCAGGTCCCCAGTTGAGGTTGGAAATGGGCCCGTTACTTTTGTGCTTTGGGCGGACTGTCCCCCCCCCCCAAGCACGGACTGCACATGGTTGGACCCCACCTTCTGCAAAGGGTGGTGGACTGGACACAGCCCCACTGCCATTACAGCTTTCAAACAAAGTCTCCCTACCATCACCACTAACGTCTAAGGTCGACTCTGTTGATGGCAGGCTGAGAATTTCTTTTTCTTTTTTAAGTAAGAAAAGAACACAAAAAAACAGTAAGTTAATCGAATACTGAACGGCTATGGCTGCTGTCGTATAGAAGAAGACTTGACTCACAGTGAACTGAATGGGTAACTGAAAAGTCATCTAGGTGTCTGAACTGAATGGGTAACTGAAAAGTCATCTAGGTGTAAATCTCAGGTGACTGAAAGGACTTAACTGCTGTGAGGTTTAAATTACTTGTAGAAAGATCTGGTAAGTAGGGGGAGTGGCTTAGCTAGAAGGAAGCTACATTTAAAGACTGCCTTAGAAAGATTCTGCTAATAGCTTGGCAGAAGACACCAAGAGAAAGGACTGCTGTGTGGCTGAACTTCTGCTGGGACTAAAGTAGAAGAACTTTTGTATTTGGACCTTTAATTTAGGGTAAAACCAACATACTAAACAAAACAAAAAGTGTGTGTTTGGGTTAACTGAACTGAATGGATAACTGAAAAGTCATCTAGGTGTAAATCTCAGGTGACTGAAAGGACTTAATTGCTGTGAGGTTTAAATTACTTGTAGAAAGATCTGGTAAGTAGGGGGAGTGGCTTAGCTAGAAGGAAGCTACATTTAAAGACTGCCATAGAAAGATTCTGCTAATAGCTTGGCAGAAGACACCAAGAGAAAGGACTGCTGTGTGACTGAACTTCTCTGCTGAGACTATATTGCCCTCCTTCCCTCCCCTCTACCCCCCACCCAAAGCTAGTTCTATTTTTATAGGCACAGGATTTGACTGACAACAGGAACTTCCTGTTTAGGGGCAGGAAGTGAGTGATCACAGACCTACCAAGGACCCACCATCCTAGAAGGGCAAGAGTAGCTCTCCGGCCCCCTCTAGCTGCTGGAGGTCTGCCTCTGAACAAGCAAGTGGTCTACTGAGAAATATAGGATATTCTTGTCTCAGAACAGGACAATCAGGAGCTTAAAGGGCATACAGGCAGAAAGTAAGGAGAGAGAGAAAAAACAGACGAAAAGAGTAAGGATTGCAAACAGTTAAGGGGTCAGAAATAAGACATGATTGGAGTGGTGCAGTGCAGTGGCTGTGGAGCAGCAGTCTTCCGGGAGAATTCTGGAGGATGCGGTGTTGTCCCATCTGCAGGCACCTCTCTGGGCTGAGGAGGAGGTTGCTCATCTCCAGGCTGAGTTGGCCAGGATTTGTGGGACCTCCTCTTCCATTCAGGGACCACCAGTGCCACTGCTGTTGCCTCAGAGGTTGCCAAGAAGAGGAGGCGGTTGGACCACAGTGGGCTCAGGGAGGGTGAGGGTGGTGGAACGAGGCACATCCTCCAGTTGTACCTCTCCACAATTCCTATGCCATTCTGGCAAAGTGTGGTTCCTCTATGGAGGCACCTACAGTGGAGACCAAGGAGGATGTGGGAACCTCCACAAAGGAGACCCACAGAGGGTGGCAGGGGACCCTGCAGGGGAAGGAAACAACTCCTGGTGGGGACTCCATTGTTAGGAAGGTAGAACTGGGCAAGGAAGGGAGAGGGAGGTAAGGTGCCTGCCATGCGCCATGGCTTGAGGACAGGAGCGTAATCCTCAGGATTGCCGGAGCAGCTGCACAGGGGAAGGAGCTGGATGTCATTGTCCACCTAGGGACAAATGACCTGGCTAAGAAAGGGATTAGAGAAGTGCAGGAAGAGTTTGTGGAATTGGGGAAGGGCCTTAGTCAAGTAGCACGCACGGTAACCTTCTCGGAGGTGCTACCCATCTATGGCATAGGAGAGGCTAGGGTGTTCCGTACCATGGGATTCAATCAGTGGTTGAAAAACTGGTGTGGAGCTCAGGGATTTGGCTTCACTGGGGACTGGGGGTCCACCTGGAGTGATGCAAGCCTATACTGGCATGATGGGCTGCATCTGTCCGGGAGGGGAACCAGGATCCTAGGTGATAGGTTTAAATGCTTCATTGGCAAGCTTTAAACTAGCCAAGGGGAGGCACTGGAAAGGAGCAGGAAAATCCAGCCCCAAACAATCACGGTAGTAAGTGTGGCAAACACCAACATGGAGGTGTCGATAGGGGAGAAGGGCAGGGTAAATGGAGAAAGCGACAAAGGCAAGAAGGACAGGGATGGGGCAAAAGGGGGTAAGACCATCAGGAAATGGAGGGTAATGAGTACCGATGCCCGTAGTCTGGGCAACAAGCTCCCTGAGCTGGTGGCCTTAATGGAAGAGGGATGCCTGGATAGCGTAGCAGTCACAGAAACATGGTACACAGAGAACCATGACTGGGATGTTAACATACCAGGGTACATAACCTATAGGAGAGACAGGCAGGGAGAAGAGGGGAGGAGTAACTCTATGTAAAGGAAGGGATAAAAAGCAACTGAACAAAAAGAGTAAACAGAGGAGAGGAGGCACTGTGGGTCACCTTGGAGACTGGAAAGGGTACTACAATCCGCACAGGGGTTGTGTACAGACCCCATGCCAGGGAGAAGGAATGGACAAGGATATGATGGAAGGCATTCTTAGAATGGCAGAGAAAGGGAGATACTGTTGATGGGAGACCTGAATATGCAGATGTTAACTGGAGCACATTTGCTGCAGCCACATCCAAGAGCAGGGCCATTCTTGACGCCTACAGGTGGCAGGCATTAGACAGCTAGTTTCGGAACCCACCTGTGAGGGAGCAATCAGACCTCGTACTCTCAAACGGGGCAGTGAGAGGATCTCAGAGCTAGAAGTAGGTTGCCATCTGGGGACAAGTGACCATCAAACAGTGTGGTTCACGTTAAACTCAGCTACAGAGTCAAGCCATACAAAAGTGAGGGTACTGGACTTTAGGAGGGCTGACTTTGGCAAGATGGAGAGTACCTCAGAAAAGCACTAGCAAACAGGCTAGAAGGAGGTGTGGAGCAACAATGGGGAATCATCAAAACTGCCATCACAGACGCAACAAGCCTTTGTGTGAAGCAAATAAACAAATCAAACGAAAAAAAGCCACTATGGTTCTCAAGAGAGGTGGCTGTGAAAGTCAGGAAGAAAAAGATAGCATTCGGAAGTATAAGGAAACACAGAAGGAGCAGGACAGAGAGCTGTACCAGTTAAGGCAGAAAGAAGCAGGAGGGGAAGTCAGAATAGCGAAGGCCCAAACTGAGGAAAAGATAGCCAACTCCAGTTAAGAAGGGATAAAACCTTTATAGGTACATCAGCAGTAGAAAAAACAAAGGAGGGATAGTGAGGCTGAATAGAATGAACGGTGGGTGAGGGGACAGTGAAAAGCAGGAATACTGAACGAATATTTCTGCTCAGTATTCACAAAAGAGGAGGGAAGTGCCTAATCCAATTAACAGAAGCATTCTTGATAGGGGTCGATCCCAGTCCTTTCACAGAAGAAAGGGTTCTGCAAGAACTCCTAAAACTGAAGGTGGACAAAGCAATGGGTCCTGATGGAATTCACCCCAGAATTCTAAAGAATTAAGGAAGGAACTAGTGAAACCACTGGCTACTCTTTTAATAAATCATGGGAGGATGGTGTGGTACCCGAGGACTGGAGGAAGGCGGATGTGATTCCCTTCACAAAAGTGGGACCAAGACAGAGGCAGGAAACTACAGACCTGTCAGTCTGACCTCTGTGGTAGGGAAAGTGATGGAGTCACTTCTGAAGGAAAGAATAGTTGAGTACCTAGAGGTCAGTGGAGCACAGGATCCAAGGCAGCATGGGTTCACAGCGGAAGGTCATGTCAGACAGAATCTAATAGATTTCTTTGACTGGGTGACAAAGTAGTAGACCAGGAGGGGCTGTGGACATGGCCTACCTAGACTTTAGCAAGGCATTTGACACAGTCCCACACAAAAGATTGATAGTCAAATTAACCAGCCTGGAGTGGGTCCCAGGGTGGTAGCCTGGGTAAAACATTGGCTGGACAGCAGGACACAGAAGGTAATTGTAAATGGAGTCCACTCTGAAGAAAGGGCGGTTACTAGTGGGGTACCGCAGGGTTCAGTATTGGGTCCAGTCCTTTTTAATGTCTTCATCAGTGACATTGCAGAGGGACTGGAAGGAAAGTATGCCTTTTGCAGATGACACAAAGATCTGCAACAAGGTTGATACACAAGGAGGCGTGGAAAGGATGAAAAGGGACTTGGCAAGGTTGGAGGAATGGTCAGACGATGGCAGCTAGGATTCAATGCAAAAAGTGCAAATAATGCACCTGGGAAACAAGAACCCAGGGAAGAATACACAATGGGTGGGGAGGTAGTAACAACAACAAAACAGGAAAGGGACCTGGGGTAATCATATCAGATGACCTTAAGGTTAGCAAGCAATGTGAGAAGGCAGTAGGGAGGGCCGGGGTATACTGGGATGTATAGGGAGAAGCATCAGCAGCAGAAAACAGGAAGTTGTTATCCTCTGCACAGACAGTTGGTGAGACCCCATCTGAATACTGTGTCCAGTTCTGGAGACCCCATCTCCGCAAGGACATAGACAGGATAGAGGCAGTCCAGAGGAGGGCAACTAAAATGGTGCAGGGTCTGCAAGAGAAGCCGTATGAGGAGAGACTAAAGGAGCTTAATATGTATACCCTTGAGGAAAGAAGGGAGAGGGGGGACATGATAGAAACTTTCAAGTACCTCAAGGGAATCAACAAAGTCCAAGAGGGTAGCATCTTTCAGAAAAAGAGACTTGCAAGAACAAGGGGACACAATTTAAAGATAGAAGGAGGGCAGTTCAGGGGCAATGTGAGGAAGTATTATTTCACAGAGAGGGTAGTGGATGCATGGAACAGCCTTCCTGAGAAGTTGGGGGTCTAAAACTGTGGGAGAATTCAAGAATGCATGGGACAGACATAAGGCAATTCTTGTGGGGGGCAGGAAGATAAAGGCTGTTGGTTAACTAGCATCTGCAGCCTATCCTGTAGGTAGGGAAATGGGCAGACTAGATGGGCCTAGCGGTCCTTATCTGCCGTCAAAGTCTATGTTTCTATGTTTCACAGCAGGCGAGCGACGTCATCATCGAAGCACACTCAATGGTGGAAGAAAAGAAACTGAGGCGGTTGGAAGGTCAATGCCGAGATAGCCTGTATGGCATGAGCTAGTCTCGCGGCACCGCACATGCACGGTCCTATCCCAGCACCAGCCCTCCTGAAGATTTTTGCCTCCCGCAGCGTCCAAGCGCCTCTGGCATAGTCCCATTAGTGTGAATGAGTGGTGGAGACTTTTAGTCCAGGAAGATCAGATATTTCTGTTCAGTCTTTACTGAGGAAGAGGAGGAGGGTAATGAACCGAAAGGGAGTACAAGAGGTGAGAATGGCGTAGAAATGGACACAAGTCCCTTTACACAGGAAAGGGTCTTAAAGGAACTGGAAGGAATAGGAATTGATAAAGCAATGGGGACAGATGGGGTGCACCCCAGGTTCGTAAAGGAACTAAGAGAGGTGGTGGCTAAAAATCTGGCAATCCTGCTTAGCTGATCACTGGAAACAGGGGAGGTACCCAAAGACTGGAGGACAACAGATGTAGTCCTCTTATACAAAAGCGGGAACAAAGAGAAAGTGGGGAACTACAGACCAGTCAGCCCGACCTCGATAGTGGGGAAGATTATGGAAGCACTACTGAAGGAGAGATTGGTGGAACATTTGGTTGCCAACGGACTACAGGACACAAGGCAGCATGGGGAGGTCATGCCAAACCAAACTCATTGAATTTTTCGACTGGGTGTTAAGGGAGTTGGATCAGGGGAGGGCAGTGGACATGGCCTATCTGGACTTCAGCAAGGCCTCTGACACTGTGCCACACAGAAGGCTATTGAATAAACTGGGGAATATGGGAGTGGGCAGGACAGTTGTGCAGTGGGTGGGTAACTGGCTGGGTGGCAGGACACAGAGGGTGGTGGTAAATGGCTGTCACTCCACAGAGGGAAAAGTGACCAGTGGGATACCACAGGGATCAGTGCTGGGACCAGTCCTATTCAACGTCTTCATCAGTGACACTGTGCATGATCTAGAAGGCAGAAGTTCCCTGTTCGCTAATGACACGAAACTCTATAACAGAGTGGACACGCCAGAGGGTGCAGACAGAATGAGGAGGGACCTGCAGAAGCTTGAAGAATGGTTGAGGGTCTGGCAGTTAAAATTCAACGAAAAGAAGTGCATGATAATGCATATGGGGCACAAAAACCCTGGAACAACATATCAGTAGGGGCGGTGAGGATATAGCATGCACCAAGCAGGAAATGGACCTTGGAGTTATCATCTCTGATGACCTCAAGGTAGGGAAACTGTGCGACAAGGCAGCAGGTAAAGCAAATAGGATGCTGGAATGCATAGGCAGGGGCATCACCAGCATGAAAAGGGAGGTCATAATTCCACTATATAAGACATTAGTGAGGCCACACCTGTAGTACAGTGTACAGTTCTGAAGACCTTACCAACGTAAGGACATAGACAGGGTGGAGAAGGTTCAGAGGAGGGCAACAAAGATGGTACAAGGATTGCATCACAAGTCCTATGAGGACAGACTGAGCGGACCTGAATATATACTACCTGGAGGAGCGGAGGGAGAGAGGGGATATAATAGAGACATGCAAGTACCTTACAGGGAGGAACAGGGTGCAGGAATACACTATTTTCCAGCAAAAGAGATGTTCCAGGACTAGAGGGCATGGGATGAAGTTGGAGGGAGAGCGATTCAGAGGAAACGTGAGGAAGAATTTCTTCACAGAAAAGATGGTGGACAAGTGGAACACCCTGCCAGAGGAAGTGGTGGGGCTGAAACAATCATGGGATTTAAAGATGCATGGGATAGACATAAGGGAATACTGGAGGTCAGGGATAAGGGGCAACAGATGTCTACAAAAACGTAAAGGGAACTTACAAGCTCAAATGGGCAGACTGGGTGGGCCATAGGCCCTTATCCGCTAACAGTATCTATGTATCCATGCATGCATGTATCTATGTAACACACTGTAACAGGTTCATGAGTTCCATCCACCATACTAGAGCATGGCAGAAAGGGGACGTGACAAGGGCCACTTGTTCCAGCTCGTTTGTCAGCTGATCCAATTGTACCTTAAGAGTCCGATGTGGCATGCGCATGTGGAGACAGGCAAAGGGAACCATAACAATGGCAGCAGTCATCAGTCCCAGGAGATCTAACATTGCCCAAATGGACATGTAATGACTCCTGTGTATCAGCTGGGCCTGGATAACAACAGCCTCTGCCCTGTGTGCAGGCAGGAAGGCACTGCCCAATGCTATGTCCTGCACTGCACCAAAACATTGAAGGCGCTGACAAGAAACCAGCACAGATTTCAGTATGCTTACCATAACACCCACTTTCTCGAACAACTGTATTGTTCTAGAAAATGTGTATAGAATCACTTCGCTGGACAGGGCAGGAGCCATCATTCACATACAGGAAGACATAGAAATTAAAATTACTTACTCACCATAATTCTTGATTTTCCAAGATATCTTCACCATTCAGCACTGGTGGGTTCTGGCCGAAGACGTAGGACTCCACGGGAGCAACAGCTTTAAGATTTTAGGAGTAGGGAGTTGATGTCAGGAACAGCGCCGCCCACGAAGCTGACATATGATGTGGTGCTCGTGAACTGGCCAGTAACTGATGCCGGCCCCCTCTCCTCCTCAGTTCTGTCTGCAGGAGAGGAAAGAAAAGGTAAGAGAAAATAAGAAGGATGGGGCAAAGGAGCTCAAGGGATAGGGAAAAGGAAAGGATAATAAAGTAAAATAATAAAAATCCACCAGAGAAGAAGAGGTAAAAAGAAACTCTGGGCAGAAGGATTTTAAAAGGCCAAGGATGACCAGGACCACTGGGCAGGTCAGGGAAATGGTGGTGGTGGGGGGGGGATGGACCCAGGATCTCAGTCAAAAGGGGTGTGCAGAAGAGCTGGCTTGCTCCCACACCACATCAGGAGTTACCGACACCCCAGGGAGTACAACCCAAGTCAGGTAGGAAAAACTGGGCCATAAAAAAGCACAGGTAAGAGGGTGTTGCAAGGAATGAAGTACTTCTCTGAGGCAATAGAATAATCTGAGTAGTTTGAGCCCTGTGGGGACATAGCTTTGCCCGCAGGCGGCTCCCTGAAGAGGAGGTCAGCATCAAGTGCCCTTCCTGCTGACCTAAATACTTATAGGACATTACGAAATTCCTGTAAGAAGGATATTAAAAAAGCCAAAAGTTCCTATTGTAAGGAGTTATTAACAAACTCCTACGGTGACTCTAAAAAGTTCTGGTCACATATAAAACCCTTCCTGGGTGCAAACCAAGCCTCTATCCCAGATAACATGCTACTAAATGGCGTACACTGTAACAACCCCCTTACTATTCCTAACTTCTTTAATACCCAATTCTCTGATCTAACCAAATACACTTCTTCCTTCCCAGTCCAATCAACCTCCTCCTCCCCTACTAATGTCACAGTACCCAAATTATTTTTCAAGTCAGTCTCCTAACGTGATGTCTTAAGACTGCTCAAGAACATATCGGATTTCACTGCAATTGGGCATGATAACCTAGAACCTAAGCTCCTCAAACTCGTGGCACCCTACTTAGCTGCTCCCCTAGCTAAGATTTTTACTCTCTCTCTCTGCCACAGCCATGTTCCGGATATTTGGAAGACAGCTAGGATCACCACTGTCTTCAAAAAAGGTGACCACAAAGACTCATCCAACTATAGGCCAATTGCCATCCTGTCTGTCCTTAGTAAAATTCTTGAGAAACTCATTGCCACTCAAGCCACGGACTTTCTTCAGCAATCTGACCTTCTAACAACGGCCCAGTATGGTTTCTGCAAAGGTCATAGTACAACCACGGCATTACTCAAGTTTACATCTGATACCTTGCAAGCCATGGACTCTGGCCTTCTCACTGATGTCTTATTCATTGACATGACCAAAGCGTTAGACTTAGTTGACCACCCCATCCTCCTAAAAACTCTAAAATCTGTAGGATTTTCACCAAATGTTGTCAAGTGGTTTGGAAGCTACCTAGCCAACCGGACTCAGACAGTGAAATTTAACTCTGCTTTTTCAGACAAAGCTACCATTTATATTGGAGTGCCGCAAGGGTCCATCTTAGGCCCCCTGCTCTTTTCTATATTCATAAACAATATCACCTTCAATCTCACTCACTCCGCCTCCCTGCTTTATGCTGATGATATTGTCCTGCACACCAGCGCAAAGGAAGTAACTGACATCAATACACAACTCTCCCAAGACCTCCAAATCTTTCAGCACTGGCTGATAACAAACAAGCTTATCCTGAATAAAGGTAAGACCCAGGCAATGTTATTTGGGTCCAACACTAAACTCAAACCTTCCCAAGCAAATTTCAAAGTTTTCACCACAAATGGCTCATCTGTTGGGGTAGTAGACTCGTTTAAATATCTCGGAATCACCCTTGACCTGATGCTCAACTTTGATCTCCATATTCAGCAAACTTGCAAGCTAGTTAATATGAAACTTAGTATTGCCTACTGGACTAGCTATGTGCTTACACCATCTGCTAGGCTTGCTATAGCTCGTGGAATACTCCTGCCATGTCTCTCCTATGGTGTAGTTACCTATGCCTCCGCCTGTAAATCTAGCTTTCTAAAATGGGATGTTACTTATAATAACATCTGTCGCTATGCTTCCTCCTCGCCTAGGCTGAAACACCGTCTCCTCTACTCTGACCTTGGATGGCTTCCTCCTTCAGCAGCCAAGTCTCATGCTTACGGATCTCTCATAGATAACGTTATCAGAGACCAAATTCCCAAATCTCTGGCTGGACTATTTATTAACCATTCTTCCAGCTATGGTCTTCATTCAGCAAAGAATGCCCCTGTTCACATTCCCAGATACAGAACGTCCAAAGGTGATAGTGCTTTTGCCTGCCGGGCCCCCCATTTCTGGAACTCCCTCCCTCTAAGCACTCAACTAGCATCAACCCATGCCTCCTTTAAGAAACTGTTTCAACTCCATCTTGTTGACTCCTCCTGCTGCACCTGCTTCAAACCACCCTAGCCCCCATATCCTCTCACTATACTTTTTACCACTTCTTGGTCTTTGACCTCCACCGATGCTTAGTTTCTCTTCTTCCAACCTCCTGTTTTATTACTTTCTCACTTCCTTGGGATTTAAACCTCTCCATATGTTCCTATCTTTCCTGTTCTATCCTACCTCCATCTCGCAAATCCTCACTTCCCCACTCTACATCATCCTATATCTTACCCCTAAAATGTTTCTGTCTCCTAGGCATAACCTTTCCTAGTTATCTATAACAAATTTAGCACTTATGACCAAACCAGCATTGTTTATTTGTATAATGTAATGTTAACTCTTTACCTCAATTTTGTTCGTCTCTTGTAATTTTATTCCACTGTTGTCTGTAATGTAATTTCACCAGCCTGCTCTGTAGTTTCCTACCTTGACTAGTTGTGATCCTATGTATTGTAACCTGTTATTGCAAATGTTTTGTTTTGTGCCCTCCCGGACCGTGCCCGAAAATAGTCATTGTTATGGCTAGTGCACCTACCTGGTCACCAAAAACTAAATAAAATAAAATATATGAGCAAGGATTATAGCAGCACTACCCCTACAAGTCCCAAAGTCTGGGACACACCAGGCACAGATTTGTAAAAAGTGACTGCAGGATGTAAAACAAAGAGAGAAGTACTTCTAAAATTAGACCAAGAACAGAGATCCTGTCAGACTAGGAGAAACAGATATGTTAGGAAGGGTCCCTCCCCTGGAAGATAAGTATGTGGGAGGATGCCAAGCCGTAAGGCTGAAGCAGCAGACTAAGGGTCTGTGGACCTACAGATTAGCTGAGTCGGAGGAGGGTAACTATAAAAACTTGTATACCCACAAGCTGAGATTCGTTGCAAGCTCTGTCCCAAGAAGGATCAGAACACAGTCCAACAGCAGCAGAGATTGTCCAACTAAAGAGAAGTGGTGAGGGGGAGGCAAAATACCAGGGGCCAAAAACAGTGTTTCCTGTCTGACTTTTTTTTTTTGAAGGACCAACGGGTCCAGAGAAGAAAAAGCAAGGTCACAGACATACAGAGAAATATATGTCCACGTTCCTATAACAGACATGTGAGGAACCTCTTCTTTTGACAGCAGTGAAGATTCAGAAGGAAAGTAGGAGCAAATGCCCCAGAAGCAGTTGCCTTCTTGCCTTCCCCTAAAAGGAGAATAGACAAGAAGTCCTACAGAAGAGAAAAAAAAACATTTTGGGGCCAGAAGGAAAAATTCCCTTTGCAAGTAGCTTGCTGACAGCCAACACCCGTTTTTTAGTTTTTAAAAGGAGGAAGGCAAGAGGGGGGAAGACGCTGCCCAGAAGCCTGGTCATGAGAGGGAAAGTGGGTGGGTAGCAGTGCTAAATGGTGAAGATATCCTAGATGGTCAAGAATTATGGTGACTACGTAATTTTCATATCTTCCAAGGATCAATCTTCACCATTCAGCACTGTTGGGTAAGTATCAAGCTACCACCAAAGGTGGTGTTGGGAAACCCTGAGGGAAGCTGTTGTTCCCTCAGCCTCCTGTAGGGTAAAACACAGAGAGGCAGGGGCCCCTTACAGGTCTCGAGAGACCCGAGACTGGTCAGGTGCAGGCGGAGGCTCCCTTGGCCTAGGAGAAGGAAGACGCCCAGCAAACTCATGCCTGGCCCTATGGGAAAAGAAATGGGCCACCTGTAATTGTAAGGCGACTACCCTACGCCAGGCCAGGGATGATAACCTTGATAGGCGAAGCCACAACATCTGCTGAATGCAGACCACAGTTCCCACCAACCTGGAAGCTACCTCACCGGCATCGTAAGATGCCCTTGACTGATGTTTCACCAGCTCCAGGCCCTGGGCAGAAAGACAAATGGCCTGCCTCACAATCAGGCATGGATGCCTGGAGCTGTCCCAGCATTGTCCACAGCTACCTGCCATAGGTAGCCATGTGGGCCTCATGTGCAGCAATACACAGCATAGTGCACACCGCCAAGAAGACTCTGCGATCCCAATGGTCAAATCTGGCGGAATCTGACTCAGGGGGACGGTCACACTCTGGGCGGTGATGCCCAGATGGGGTATCCAGGAACTATACACCCGAAGTGGGGTGGGGCAGGGTTCCTGGAGACCCCAAAGGTGCACAATACCTGTGCTGGGTGTCCCCTCGGAGCTGGGGAAAGGCAGAGAGACAGCACCAGACATTCCAAAATGCCTCTGTAAACAGCTGGGGCCATGGAGGGATAATGGTAGCATCAGTACTGTACTTCCCAAGGAAGAACAGCTTTGACTGGGCAAGGCTGCACGCAGTGAAATGGTCCAGATGCAGATCCCGATACATCTCCAAAAGGAACTGCTGATAACTGGAAAAATCATCAGAGGAGAGGTGGACCGATAATTCCTCTTCCTCGGAGGAGGAAGACAGGGATGGAGAGGAGCTACTCTCAGGGGGTGGCAGTGTAGGAGTTTCTGGCTGAAAGACGGCTTAGTTCATGGTCCTAAGGTACGCAGGAAATGCAGTCGCTGACACCCTGAACTAATCTCAAGTGCCTCGTAGAGCCACAAATACCTGGGAGAGGGGGGGGGAGGAAGAGGAGGAGGGTCATGACGGACCAAACTAGGCCCTCTGCTAGGGCTCCGAGAGTGGGCGGGGGATACCTACTGGGGAGGGGGGCTGAGCAACTCGGCCATCCCTGAACGCCCAACCGTGGAGGAGAGGACAGGTGGTGCCCTTGGGAGTAACCCACTGGTGGGTAATCCGGAGCTGTACAGGTCCTACAAGGCAGTCCCTGACCCCTACCTGCTGCAGACATAGATGATTCTGGCAGAGATAGGAGACCCAAGTCAGTGCGATGACTCCTGGCTGAGACTCCAGCAATTCTAGCAATGGAGAGCAGCATCGATCTTGGTTTCCCAACCCCCACCTCACCAGAAAAAGACCTGCCCCTCGAAGAAGGGCCAACTGACAAAGGAGAGCCAGGGATACGCAAGAAAAGGGGGTCGGCACCATGAACGACACTGACATCTCCTTCGGCACCATGAACGGCACTTGAATTGGGCTAGGGCACTGTGGACTGTGCCAGAAGCCAACCTGGACTGGAAGTAGCACCAATCCTCAACACGGCACTGGCCATGGTACTGCCATCCCCTTCGGCTCCAGAGTTAGCGTCGGTGCTGCAAGTGGCACCGTTGAACACAGGGGAGGCGGCGCCATGGTTGGCACTGAGAGGAGTACTCCCAGGCCCTACCGACACCAAAGGCCCTGAACTGGGCCTAGAAGGGCCTCGAGGCTCCCATGGAGCTGGGGGACCAATCAGGATCATCCTGATCCTCATTCTCTGAGATGGAGGATGAGATTAGGGAGATCACCAAAGTGGCCACCCCCGAGACCGTCCCTCTCCTGGTGCCACAAGTGACTGTGTCACCTTCTTTATCGGCAGCAGCTAAAAGGTCAGGAGCTAAAAGCAATACTATACAGCAGTGTCAAGGGATCTGTCAGTATGGGCCCAGTGTATAGCTGTGGCACTGACACTGGGGGATGTCAGGGCGCCCGAAGATGCACTGGACGGTGAAGGGTGCTCAATCCCTGGAGAAGGCCAGCTGTCCCACCAACCACTGGTGCAGGCCTCCCATCCCAGCAAGACTAGGAACAGCAGAGGCCTGCTCTCCCTCAGTACGTACAGTACCAGGGAGGGGCTCAGGGATAGAGCCCTGAGTGTGATGTCACCTTCTGAAGGTTGGGGGGGTTCCGCCTCAACCTCACTGTGTGCAACTCCAGAGTGCAGTAATCCATGGAAAAGCAAGTGACTCATGAATCCATGTCGTGGTCTTGACCCAGGCAGGTGAAACATCGGTCATGAGAGTTGGTGGTCGACATACCCTTCCCACAGGGGCACCAACGCATGGGGGGGGGGGGACCGCCTTAGACTTTGCGGATTTTCTAGGCCTTGAACTGGACATGACCAACAATGGTATATAAGACAAAACACACAAAGACTCGGCGCTGTACTAAGGAAAAATGGAAAACAATAAAGCAAGTCACCTGAAGTGGTAAACTGAAGTACGGCGTTGAACGAGGTGGCGCAGAACTGTTGTCGCAGCAGAAATTCAGCTCCCATGAAGTGCAGATGAAGTCTTGACTGCGGGAAAAACAGAACTGAGGAGGCGAGGGAGCCAGCATTGGTTACTGGCTAGTCCACGAGCACTGTCATATGTTAGCCTTGTGGGCGACTGTATCCCCAGCATTGGCTCCCCACTCCTAAAATCTTAAAACTATCTCTCCTGCGGAGTTCTGTGCCTCTGGCAAGAACGCACCAATGCTGAATGGTGAAGAACTGATTCTTGGAAGATGCCTTCCCCCTGGAGGGCTGTTGCCACAACTGCTAAGCATCTGGTAAATGCCCACAGTTGCCGACGATAAGCCAAAGGACAATGCTTGGAACTACAATGGCTGTCCTCTAGCATAAAGCGTAGGTACTGCCTATGGCACTTGGGAATTTTATATTTATTTATTTATTTATTGAAATTGTTTCACCAGGAAAGGCACACTGAGCAAAAAGATGCTCGTCTCACGGTGCGACCTGGGGGGAAGGGTAACAGTGGAGGCAGATCATATACAGACAAAAAATATTGAATTGCGTAATACAGATGATGTATATAGCTGGGAGGGATAACATGAGCACATTATTTACAATAGATGGAACAATACAGGAGAACTATAGAGCATTTAAACAATAGGTGAAACAGTACAGAGATCAGAGCATGAAGGACAGGGTATACATAACATGGAACACTTCCGGTTAATACATGCTTAAGTAAGTGCCAGTAGCAATGCATGAGTGGCGGTAGCATGACAAGAGTTGAAGCGAGATGCATCAAGTTGACAGTAGGAGAGGAGGGTGGGGGGGTAGAGGTGAGCAGTAGTAGTGCGTGAGGTTGAGAGCGAGGATAACTGAGGAGGGAGGGAGGGTGGGGAGAGATTAGGAGGGAAAAATTAGAGGAGTAATGAAGTGCGTGGGGCAGTGTATAAGCCAGGCAATTTGACGAAGGCCGTGCCGCTGGTCAGGCACAAGGGGGAGATGGTGGGAGAGAGCTGGTGGGGTGGGGGTCAGGGGCAGTTGCAGTTTGGTGCAAAGAAGTTAGTGAGGGCCGAGGATAGGGAGTGTTTGGATGATGAGAGGCGTATCTGAGCTGGCAGGTAATTCCAGAGTTTAGGGAAGAGGTAAGAGAAGGCTGATTGGCCAGGTGGTCCCACGGTGAGGGATGACCAATAGTCTTGCATCAGAAGATCTGAGGGAGTGGGTGGGGGAGAGATAGGGAGCATGCGAGGTAGGGAGGAGGGAGCCGAGCCAATAGTTGGAAGTGAATTTGGCACAGTGAATTGGGTGCCGGTTGCTCAGGGAAGGTAGGGCCAGAGATCGATAGAGCTTGCAGTGATGAGAACGGGGGGGAGCATCGAGAGCGAAACGGAAGAAGGCATTAAAGAGAGGGTCAAGTTTGGTTAGGGAGGTCTTGGCGGTGGAGCTATAAACGACATCACAGTAGTCAAAGGAGGGTAAAATCATTTTCTGGACTAATTCCCTTCTGACTGGTAGAGGGAGACTAGAGCGGTTGCAATAGAGGGCACCAAGTTTTGGATGCAGTTTAGAAATGATGGCATCCACGGGTGTGGAGAAGGTGAAGTGTCAATCCAGCCAAACCCCTAGATATCTGAAGGAGGGCACATCCTCGAGGATGGAGTTATTTAGGGTATGGAAGCTGAGGGGGCAGGTGAGTTTGGATAGACGCTGTCTAGTGCCGAAAGTCATAGAGACAGTTTTTTTGGCGTTTAGGGATAGCTGGTTGGTATTGAACCAGTGTTGGATTTTGTTGAAATCAGTTTGGAGTTTGGAGGAGACTTCTTCGTGGGTCCGACCGGAGGTAAAGAGGACCGTGTTGTCCGCGTACATATGGATTGCGGTAGAGGAGCAAGAGTTAGGCAGGTCGTTTAGAAGGATGAAGAAAAGGATGGAGCCAAGAACTGAACCTTGGGGGATGCCGGTGGTGATAGGGAGGGGGGTGAGGTATGGTCGGCAATTTTAGTGGATTGGGTTCTATTTATAAGGTAGGCCCTGAACCAGTTAGTGGCAGATTCTGTTAACCCCACTCCAGATAGGTGGGATAGGAGGAGAGGGTGGGATACCGTGTCAAAAGCTTTTGCTAGGTCAATGAAGATAGCGGCAGTGATTAGTCCATTATCCATCCCAGTGAGGATGGAATCCATGAGTCTAAACAGGGAGGAGGAGGTCGAGTGGTGTTTTCGGAAACCAGACTGAAAAGGGGTGAAGAAGTTAGTTTCAGAGAGAAAGTCAGAGAGTTGGGAAAGCACTAGGTGTTCCTGGAGTTTGGCGAGGGTGGGGAGGAGGAAGATGGGGCGGTAGTTTGTAGTGGAGGTAGGATCACCGCTTTTTGGGAGGGGAATGACAGTGGCATGCTTCCATTCGGAGGGTAGTTCCTCGGCAGAGAAAGAGAGATTTAGTAGGGCCGCGAGGGGAGTAGCAATAGCGGGGGCAGAAAGAAAGAGGAGTTTGTTATCCAGACCATCAGGGGATTTGCCTTTGGAGGGGTTCAGGGAGTGAAGGGCAGCAAGGGTTTCGGCAGGGGAGATAGGCCTAAAGGAAAAAGTGTTCCTACCAGTCGGAAGGTGGATAGGTGACTGGGGAGCGGGTGAGGTTGCTGGAGGAAGGGATTTTAGGAGGGCCTGTGCACAGGTAGTAAAATAGGTATTAAACTCGGAGGCGACCAACAGGGGGTCGGACAGGAGAGTCCCATGGGAGAGGAGAGGAGGGGAGGCTTGTTGTTTGAGGGGTGAAGAGGGAGTTAATGATCTTCCAAAATTTAGAGGGGCAGTCGAGGTTTTCATTTAGGGTATTGCTGAAGTAATCAGCCTTAGCTAAACGGGTGGCCTTTGTGCATTTGTTGAGGAGCGCGCGGTAGGTAATGTAGTTATCTGGGAGGGATGTGGATTTGTAGTTTTGCCAGGCCTTATCACGGGCTTGTTGGCAAACTAACAGCTCAGGGGAGATCCAGGGTAGGTGAGACCCCCAGACTCTAGTCTGGCGCAGGGGGGCGTGTTTGTCCCAGATGGCGAGGAAGGTGTTTCAAAAGTGAGAGAGGGCCATATCCATGTTACAGCAGGTAGGGCTTGGGACCCAATTTGAGTGGGCCAAATCAGCCAGGAGGAGGGAGAGGTTAAGGGATTTGTAAGACCGTTGGAGTATGAATTTGGGAGGGGTTTTAGTTCTGTGGATCTTGCGGACCAAGTAGATTAGATGGTGGTCACTGATGGAATCAGGGAGGAGGCCTGAACTGACGATGCGGTGTGGGTGGGAAGTAAGCGCCCAGTCAAGAAGGGAGTGATTAACGGACTTATGATTAGAGCGAGTGGGTTCCAAGATGGTTTGACTAAGGTTTAGGGTGGTTATTTCAGTTTGGATTTTGTTAAAAGTGGGTGCTAGCCAGTTGTGGTTGAAATCTCCCAGGACATATAGTTCACCTGACTGTGAGAGAGATGAGAGCTGACCTAGGAGGTTGGTGACTATAGTGGTTGAAGCACCTGGGCAGCAATAGATTCCAGCCACATAGATAGGTAGTGGGGGGGGGGGGCAGTTTTACCATTAGTAGCTCAAAGGCTTTGGGTTCGGCTTCAGTGAAGTGTGGGGCTGATTTGATGTACATAGCCACACCACCGCCTCTGGAGGGCCGGTCTTGCCGTATGATGGTGTACCCTGGAATAGTGATGGTATTGTCTGGGAGGCTGGGGTTTAGCCAGGTCTCGGATAGGATGATTATGTCAGGGACATGGTGGGTGGCTAGGACCTGGAGCTGATCGAGCTTAGGGGCTAGGCTACAAATATTTAAATGGAGAAGGCGGAGGCCACGGGGAAGATAGCCAGAGCGAGAGTTGGTGGGGGTCCTGGCTGAGGGGTTTGGCGTGTGGTGGTTGGAGCTTGAGGACAGAGTAGGGCCTGGGTTAGGGTGTATATCCCCTGCTGCCAGAAGAAGTAGGGCAATAGTTAGGTGGCAGCGTAGAGCGTGGAGGGACCGGGGTTTAGCCCTACGCAGGTTGGCGGAGGTGCTGAGGCGGGCAGAGTGGAGGGAAGGGGAGCTAGAGAGGGAGAGAGAGGCCAAAAGGCAGTCAAAGGAATAGACAGAAGGGAGGGGTGGGGAAGTGAGACCATGAGATGGCTGGGAGGGAAGCAGAGCACTTATAGGGGGTTTTTGTAGGATGGGTCAGAATAGCAGGTGAAGGGGAGGGTGCTGGGTAGTCGCTGGGGGGGGAGTTAACGTGGGAAGGGACAGTAAGATGAAGGAGAACAGTAGTACGAGGGTTGTTGATGGGGACAATATACCAATTTTGGGGAAAAGGTGCCCGAACATAGCGATAGGGTAAGTGGGGTGGTGAAGTATAAGAGTTTGGTTGCCCCTCAGAGAGCATAGATACCACTTTAGAGTAGTGGTACTGTCATGGACTCTGGTGGACAGGGTACAAGGTTCAAATCTCTAGCTGGGCAGTTGGGAGAAGGCCTGGCAGAGAGTGGGGAAACTAGGTACAGAGGGACTTTCAGTGGCTGGGATTGGGCTAGAACAGGAGTGAGAATAGTGACTCTTAGTGGTCACTGGGGGTAGTGGCTGGCTAGGTAAGGGTCAGAAGGATGGGCAGCTGGACACAGGACGAGGGTAAGGTGTGGGCAGAGGCAGAGGTGGGATGGGGGACAGACGTACCTAGGCAGGTAAACAGGTTACAGGAAGTAGGAGTGGGGAGGCTGAGGAGCTAGGGTCAGAGGGTCCCTCTAGTGGCTATCTGGTATAACCTGCAAATGGGGAAGTGGGGACTTTGGAAACAGGAAATGACATCACTAGACAGCAACTATAAAGGAAATGCTGAGCCAGGGTGGGCCGGGCAGTTCGATGGGCTATTCCCCCCCCACACAAGGGTGCTGTAGATGGAGGTGTTTATTACCTCTGGCACCTGTGTTTGAGTCCACGCTCCTGAAGGGAGCTTCCTGAGGGGTCTGGACGCAGTACTCCAGATGGGGTCTCACCAACTGTCTGTACAGAGGGATAACAACTTCCTGTTTTCTGCTGGTGATGCCTCTCCCCCATGCATCCCAGTATACCCCCCAGTTCTCCCTACTGCCTTCTCCCATTGCTTGCTAACCTTAAGGTGATCTGATATGAATACTCCCAGGTCCCTTTCCTTTTTTGTTGTTACTACCTCCCCCCCAATTGTGTAATCTTCCCCTGGGTTTTTGTTTCCCAGGTGCATTATTTTGCACTTCTTTGCATTGAATCCTAGCTGCCATACTTCCGACCATTCCTCCAACCTTGCCAAGTCCCTTCTCATCCTTTCCATACTCCTTGTGTATCAACCCTGTTGCAAATCTTTGTGTCATCTGCAAAGAGGCATACTTTTCCTTCCAGTCCCTCTGCAATGTCAGTTATAAAGACATTAAAAAGGACTGGACCCAGTACTGAACCCTGCGGTACCCCACTAGTAACCCCTCTTTCTTCAGAGTGGACTCCATTTACTATTACCTTCTGTGTCCTGTTGTCCAGCCAATGTTTTACTCAGTCTACCACCCTGAGACCCACTCCCAGGCTGGGTAATTTGACTATTAATCTTTCGTATGGGACTGTGTCAAAATGCCTTGTTAAAGTTTAGGTAGGCCAAGTCCACAGCCCCTCCCTGGTATACTACTTTGGTCACCCAGTCAAAGAAATCAATTAGATTCGTCTGACATGACCTTCCCGCTGTGAACCCATGCTGCCTTGGGTCCTGTGTCCCACTGGCCTCTAGGTACTCAACAATTCTTTCCTTCAGTAGATTCCATCACTTTCTCTACCACAGAGGTCAAACTGACAGGTCTGTAGTTTCCTGCCTCTGTCTTGGTCCCACTTTTGTGAAGGGGAATCACATCTGCCTTCCTCCAGTCCTCGGGTACCACACCATCCTCCCATGATTTGTTAAAAAGGGTAGTCAGTGGTTTCATTAGTTCTCCCCTTAGTTCTTTTAGAATTCCGGGGGGAATCCCATCAGGCCCCATTGCTTTGTCCACCTTCAGTTTTAGGAGTTCTTTCAGAACCCTTTCTTCTGTGAAAGGACTGGGATCGATCCCCCTATCCAGAGTGCTTCTGTTAACTGGATTAGACACCTCCCTCTCTTCTTCTGTGAATACTGAGCAGAAATATTCGTTCAGTATCCCTGCTTTTTCACTATCCCCCTCTGCCCACCCACCGTTCATTCTATTCAGCCTCACTATCCCGCCCTTTGTCTTTCTACGCTCCCTGATGTACCTATAAAAGGTTTTATCCCCCTTCTTAACCGAGTTGGCTATCCTTTCCTCAGTTTGGGCCTTTGCTATTCTGACTTCCCTCCCTGCTTCCTTCTGCCTTAACTGGTTCAGCTCTCTGTCCTGCTCCTTCTGTGTTTCCTTATACTTCCCGAATGCTATCTTTTTCTCCCTGACTTTCCCCGCCACCTCTTTTGAGAACCATAGTGGCTTTTTCTTTCGTTTTGATTTATTTGCTTCACACAAAGGCTTGTTGCCTCCTGATGGCAGTTCTGATGATTCCCCATTGTTGATCCACCCCTCCTTCTAGCCTGTTTGCTAGTGCTTTTCTGAGGCACTCTCCCATCCTGCCAAAGTCAGCCCTCCTGAAGTCCAGTACCCTCACTTTTGTATGGCTTGACTCTGTAGCTGAGTTTAACGTGAACCACACTGTTTGATGGTCACTTGTTCCCAGGTGGCAACCCTCTTCTAGATCTGAGATCCTCTCACTGTCCCCATTTGAGAGTATGAGGTCTAAGATAGCTCCCTCATGAGTGGGTTCCGAAACCTGCTGTCTGAGGCATGCCACCTGTAGGGCATCGAGAATGGCCCTGTTCTTGGATGTGGCTGCAGCAAGTGTGCTCCAGTTAACATCTGGCATATTCTGGTCTCCCATCAACAGTATATGGAAATTATGTACTTACCGTAATTCTGATCTTCTTGGACGGTCTCCGTCACTCATTCACACTAGTGGGTTAGCGCCAGGCGCTGGGATAGCGGGGCAAAGGGGTACACAGAAGGGCGTGCCGAGATAGGACCACTACGCGCTGCACCGTGAGGACTGACTCCACGCCTGTGTAGGCTATCTCGCGCCGACCCTCCAACCGCCCAGTACCTTTCGACCAAGGAGGTGCAGCGTAACTAATGAGAATAACTCATTCTGAGCTTCTGGGCCTGAGAGGGCCCAGATGGCCTTTGTAAGAAAGGTCAAAGAACAATGTCTTCACAGTCCGAACCATAGACCATGAAGACCAGGAAAGAAAAACGAGTGAACCCAGGGGATGGTGGGTGGGTGTGTGAATGAGTGATGGAGACTGTCCAAGAAGATCAGAATTACGGTAAGTACGTAATTTCCATATCTTCCTGGACTAAGTCACCATCACTCATTCACACTAGTGGAAGAGTACCAAGCTAAAATCAACAACCCTGAGTAGGGTGGTAGGAGATAGGGTTCACTCAGAAAGGACAGCCAAGGACTGTCCTGTTAATAAAAAGAGCTATCTTGTAAGAGCATCTATAACACAGTGCCTACAAGATAAACTAACACAGTGCCTACAAGATAAACACTCGAGTTGTAACTCGTCACCTTGCCGACGACTACAATGGGCACAAAATGAAAGTCTGCCAGGCAGCCGCAACCACTCTAGGAGAGCGGCAAGAACCTGGCCTCTCAATTTGATCTAGGACCAAAATTAATAGTGTCAAAACATGCACTAATCTAAAGTAAATAACCTCAGAAACTGCAAGAGCCGGAGGTAAAGTGTACAGGTTCAGGGTAGACCGAAAAGCGGAGATGGAACCCCCACTACCAAGTATGGGTGACCTGCAAACAACAGGTCCAGTAGCACTTGAACCCCTTACTTGGTGGGCAAAAGAAGGTCCAGGTGGGGTTAGCTCATCAAGGAAAAAGTTTGTACTAAGTCACTGAAAACTTCCAGATGGAAGGCGAAGCACAACTTAGAAGCCTCTTGTGGTGGTCTAGTAGAATCAAATCCTAGTCACTGCATATTCCAAAAGGGAATCATCCTGCCCCTGTGTATATGACTGTAGAAGCAGTTTCTGAACTCAGGGAAGAAAGGAAAAAGTGTACAGGAGGAGGGACACAGCAGGACCAAGTTAGGGCTAACCCATTCGTTGATGTGACTGAATAGCAGCAGAAGTGGCTCAATGCGGTGAGACACTACTTACTCCGGCCTCCCTGAAGGGAGTAGGAAGAACTCTAGTTTGCTTTGTTGAAAAAAAAAAAACATCACCGCTCCATCACGCAGTCAGATAGGATAGCTTCGAGTGCTGCTGGCACGGAACCAGTGCACAGGAACTGAAGGTGTGAATATTTGAGAAGCTACCTCAGAAAAGACCAAATTGACCAACGGTCAAGAAAGGAGCATGTCATCTGTTAAGTTGAAGCAAGCATGGAAGTAGGAATCTAAGTTCCGACTCGCTGAAGAGTCACTTCTGTTGCTGCAAGGCTCTGATCAAGAGAAGAAAGCCTGATTAAAAAACCAAAAGGGACTAACAGACTGGTTAGACGCCTAGGTTTTGGAAATATCTCGGAATAAGAGAAAATTCTCTAGAGAAAAAAGGGTGAGCTATACCACCGCTGGATCAGACTGCCCCTAGGGGTAGAAGAAATCAGGTACTCTTTACTGAGGTTTAGAGACGACCACCTCAGGGTTGAGGCGGAACCTGACCAGATCCAAAGTGTGGTATCGGGAAATTCCAACTAGGCCCTGTGCTGTGATAATTCTGACCCCCTTTTTTTTTTTAATTAATTATCATTAGTCCGAGCCTGACAAGGTTGCTGGCTGCTATTTGGCAAGGATTGCCTGATACAGAAATGACAAGGATGTCATCCCTCTGAGGAGCAGGAGGAGCCTAAGGATCCATAACTGAACCCTTGACTGGACTAATAATAGCCAGACAGATGTTAACCACCTGTGCCGAAGCAGCCACCAGAGGGGCAGCATCAAAAGAGGGCTGTATACCCCTATCAAAGGAGCGGAACAGTCTGTGCGGCTCCCGACCATTGAATTAAAATGTTCCACAGAGTGTAACTGTCTTGACCACTGAAAGAGTCTAGACGAAGAGGTATATGGTCCACAGATCCAGTCTGAACACTATGGTGGACCCCATAAATGAGGAACTACTAAAAGAGCTTCCATCACAGACTCTGATGATAGAGAGGGCGTGTCTTTCAGTATATAAAATGAGTCATCCACTGTATCACTGCCCGGGAGGACAGGGAGAGACTCATCTAGATGCCTTTCTACCAGAGAAGGACCCCAAAAAGAGGTCTAGGTTAGTGCCACTAGAGACTCCGCCACCAGGAAGGGTGTCGAGGAGCTTGGCACCACGTAGGGAGCTGAGAAAGTGCTGAGCGGAATGAGAGATTCCGCTGACAGAACAGAACAGAAGAGTCCCATCAGCGGAAAACCACTGGATGATGAGACCCGATGCAGACCGCCACCCACTAAGATGTGTGGAAAAATAATCCGCAGAATAGGACTTCATTCCACGGAAACATCCCACCACAAGTCCTACGGAAGAGAGGTCTGCAAACGGAGATCTTTCCCTAGTTCTGTCAGATGGCACCAACTGGCACCCCTGCGGCACCAGCGTCACTCGTGGCACAGGAGGGCACCAAGCAGTACCTATGCCAACCTGGGAGACACCAGAGGGCACCCACGGTGGAACCGCAGGTATCCTCGGCACCAACGGCAGCAATGGCACGCAAGGGCACCCCTGACACCCATGGCACCCAAGAAACCCATGGCACCCATGGTACCATGGCACCCAAGAAACCATGGCACCCATGGACACTCATGGCACCCATGCCACCCGCGGGTGCCCGGTGCCACCTGTGGGTGCCCGGCACCACCTGCAGCACCCGTGCCCGCCGCCCACAGCACCCGTGGGAGCCCCTCGCACCGCAGGTGGCACCGCGAGATTACCCACAGCACCGCTAGTGGCGCCGGCAATGAAGGCAACAATGACAGCACCCATGATGCGGCGAGCGGCACCGAGCATGGCGCCGAGTCCCGACGAACGACCCAAACACCAGCGGCGCCGCCTATGGCACCAATGCCAAACCAGTGGCACGGCGCCGGACCTGCGGTGCCACCAAGGTGTTGGGCATAGTGCCAGGAAAAACACAGTGGAAAAGCCAATGGAAAAGATGGAGAAAGGTGGTGCCCGTGCCAGCCCCAGCATGGAAAAGGAAGACGGGGGTAGGCACGAGGGGCTGACACGATGGCGAAGGCACCAAGAGGGCACCGCGCTCATTCTGATCCAATTGTCCCAGCTCCGGTCCAATGGCTCCGAGGCCTGGAGGCCCCGAAACCAGGAACACAACCAGGAAAAAAGGAAAGTCAAACCCCCTGCTCCACAGGAGCGGCCCAGCGGTGAAACTGCTCACCGGAACTCCAACGAGGACAGAGATGGAGTCCGGAGTCGAGTATGCATCCGTTAGGAGCGGGGCCAAGGGGAACCCACGAAAGTCGGTTCAGGCCTATCGCCCCTACCAACGAACAATCCTCGTGCAGACATACCAATGGGCAACCTCGAGCGGCACCGATTCTTCTTCCCCAAACGAAGAAGAAGAGCTCGAGGCTAAGCGGAGCCGGATCCCCAGCACCGCCAGATTCGTGCTTCGGTGGACTGTCCCCCCCGAGCACAGGACTGTCCGTAGTCAGACCCTCCCCCGTTACTTAAGGGTGGCGGACCGGGCACAGCCCCTCTGCCATAACAACTTTCAAACGAAGTCTTCCTACCGTCACCGCTACCGTCTAAGGACGACTCCGTTGATGGCAGGAAAGAATTTCTTTTTCTTCATAATCTTCTTGTTCGTAAAATAAAAAATTACTACTAAATAGTTAAATTAAAACGTTTAAATTAAACACTAAAAGCTGCTGTCGTATAGACGAAAACTTTGACTCCAGCAGATGAGTGACGTCGACATCCAAGCACACTCGACGGCGGGAGAAAAGGAACTGAGGTGGTTGGAGGATCGACAGCCTACACAGGCGCGAAGTCAGTCTCGCAGTGCCACGATGCATGGTCCTACCGCGCCGCCCTTCAGAAAATTTTGGCTCTCGCTATCCCAGGCCCGGGCGCTATCCCACTAGTGTGAATGAGTGATGGAGACTTAGTCCAGGAAGATCACCCCTTTCAAACAACATGAAGTCTTGCTATATTATGACTGATGCAGTTTGTCCCACCATTAGAACTGCTCCGGAGGTGAAAGAGTTAACTTCCATGCAGTGCATGGAACTTAGAGCGCGAGCTCGGTTAAGAAAGCTCTGTCAGGGTAATTTCAAACCGAACCCGTCAGATTCTTTACTCCGTCTCACTGAACAGTCGCTCCGGAGATTCTTCCTGCTGCTTGGTTCATTTTCTCGGTTTAAAGAATTTTTTCTCGGTTAAATTCAACCGCGATTTTCATTATTTTAACCGCAAAACGATCGGTTCAAGCTCTGTCTATGGTATTGTAAGTAATAGATAGGTTTTCTGTGTGGAACTTGTAAATGTTTATCGGTTCGGTTTGAACCGATCAGATTGTATTTAAATGAAAATTACGTACCTACCGTAATTCTTGATCTTCTCTTGTATCTTCACCATTCATTACTTACTGGTTGTAAGCGGGCGCGCACCCGTCCAGGAACTTTTTTAAACTTTGGCTAACGGCACCGCCCTCGAGTGGCGTCATGCGCGAAGGGCGGCCGTTAGTAGCGACCGACTCCTCCTCCAACTCAGTTCTGTGAGCCGGAGAGGCAAAAGCGAAAGCAGAGAATAAAGATAGCGAGGCAAGATAGCCAAGGGATAGCAAAGCAGGAAGAATGAACTGAAAAAGGAATAAGCCGATGGAGGAAGGACAGAGGAGATAAGAGTATCCCTAACCTAGGGACTGCAGGGCCTCCTTACCTGGGCGACTCTAGGAGGAGAGAGAAGGAGGAAATGAGAAAGAGAAGAAGAAGAGAAGAGATGGGATGTTGAGGGGCCCAGAATGCCCAAGGAGCCTAGTTGGCTTATGAGCTGAAGGCTGGACTTAACAGGGAAGGAAGAATCCCGGAGATAGAGCTGAAGAGAAGGTTCACCAAACCCGCTAGACAGACTCAGGAGGGCATAGTCCTCATCCTCAACATGCCATTGTTTTGATAACCACTTCGGGCTCCTGGCCGAGGAAGGCCTTTAACTGGAGGACACCCGAGGAGGAGAATAAAACCCCCGGCAGTATGAGAGCACTGCTCAGGGGTTTGGAAATGGAAACTGTAAGCCTTTCAGGAGTTCATAAGTACAGAAGTGGGACTCAGTCGGACTCGCCAAGGCAGGCCAGAGGCTTAGGCTGGCTGGGATTGGTTATGGTCAGCACTGCTTGTCTGTAAAACTGTCCGAGGACACTAGAAAGGAAAACACCAATTATCAAAATCTGGTGAGAAGGGCAGTCTGCCCTCTCATCTTACTTCTTGTTTGTTTTTCTCTTTCTTTTTTTTTTTTGACAGATAATCACTTGCAGGCTAGGAGCGTGACCTGAATACCAAGAATGCCTATGGCAGTCGAAGAGAGTTCCCTCAGCTTTTTCTTTTTTTTTTTTACAAAAAACAGACGTGCCCGTTCCTCCTCTCTGCAAGGCAAGAATTAGGGAAGGGGGAAGGGTTTTTGATTCTAGGGCTTAACAGCTGGAGCACGGGATTGCAGGATCAAAACTGAATAGCCTGAGCCAGGCTAAAACCCCAGAGGTATCTCGCCCGAGGGATGGCAAGAGATAGTTGTGCAGTTTGATCGCCAAGCAAATCCACTAGATGGCCCAAGAATCTTAGAGTAAATAATTTTTCTGGAGAATAAGAACCCCAAGAAATAGATTTTTTTTTTTTTTTTTGTGAAAAATTGAGCAATTCTTCCCATTTTTTATAATTTTTTTTTTTTTATATATTGCAGAGAGAGGAAGGAGGCGGAGGTGGAGAAGCCACAGGAAGAGGCCACTGAGGGGATGGAGGGAGTGTAAGTAATGAATGGTGAAGATACAAGAGAAGATCAAGAATTACGGTGAGTGCACGTAATTTTCATATCTTCCCTGTCAATCTTCACCATTCATTACTTCCGGGTGAGTACCAAGCCCTCTCTTCCCCAGGAAGGGGAAGAAGCCATACCCTGAGGGAACAAGACCCCAGCCTTCTGTTGGTGAGAAACAGAAGGAGAAGACCCTGCTCATTCAGAAAGCCTAAGTGGGGAAGAGCTAGAGGTGCCTCCCGAGGATGAGGAGACGGAGGAGCCCTGTAAAAGTCTCCTAGCTCTAGAGGAGAAAAGACGGTCCCCGGAAGGCGGAGCAATCACCCTACGCCGGGCCAGGGTGACAACCTGGAAAGACGAGCCATGCCGTCCGCCTGATGCAGATCGCTGTCCCCGCAAGCCTGGAAGCCACCATTACGTCGAAGATGCCCTTGCTTGGTGTCTTGCCAGCTCCAGGCCTACCGCGGAGAGGGCAGCGGCTTGTCTGGTTTGCTCCGTGTCAGGCATTGATGCCAACAGCTGGGACATCATCGACCACAAATGCGGTTGTAGGCAGCGTGGTGAGCCTGATGAGATGCAATACTGGCACTTTCGCCGACGAAGAGAACACTCTTCGCTAGCGGTCGAACTGGGAGAGTCCGGATCCAGTGGTGATCGTCGCCAGGCAGCCCAGAAGGAGTGCCTAGGTAAACCAAACCGGAGGGCGGGTTGGGAAGAGAACCTAGAGACTCTGAGGGGGCACAATACCTACGCTGACAGTCAGCCGGGGCTGGAGAAGAAGCGGCTGGGGACTGCCAGGACCGGATAGACGCCTCCTGGAAAGGGATAGGCCAGGAAGGTACCACCAAATGCTGGGCACTGAATTCACCAAGGAATTCTCGTCTCCCGTTCGGTATTGTCTCTCCGAACATAGGAAATCCGAAGATCCCTCACCATCCTCGAGAGGAAACGCTGATATTCAGTGAAATCAGCATCGGAGGAAAGATGAGCAGGGGGTTCCTCTCCCTCAGAGGAGGGAGACGAGGATGATGGGGAGCTGGAATGTCCAGAGGATTCCTGCGGCGGTGGGGAGAGTCGAAAGACCCGCTCATGCATGTATCTAACATATGAGGGGAAGGCCGCCGCAGAACCCCTGAACTGCTCCCAGGATAACGGACCCGTAGGACCGACATGGCCTGGGAGCGGGGGTGGAGAAGGCAGAGAGATGGGAGAGGGGCACTTCTGAGGAGACAACTGCTCTCTGCGAGGGCTCTGGAATCCGGGGAAAGGAGCCCTAGTAGGAGGGATCCCGGATATCAGACCAGGCCACAGAACGGAACTCTGGGGAAGCGGAGCCTGGAAGAGCCCTGGGGGAGAACCTTCCTGTGACGACGCCGGGACTGCATGGATCCAGAAGGGCAGTCCGCACAAACGCTGCCGGAGGACACCCTAGAACCCTGGAGGGAGGGGCGAGGTTCCACTACGGCTCCTGGCCACACTCCCTGAGGTGGCCAAAGAAGACCGAGTGGCAGACCCCCTGCCCCTCAACCCCTTGGACTCCGAGAGGGCCCTCCTCCTCGACCACAGCGTCCCCCTGTCCCTAGAGGGGGCAGCTGTCACCGGCCCTCCAGAGAGGGGAGCCTCCCCCTCCGTCACCCCCACGCCTGCCCCCCGGGGCTCCCGCCACCCCAGCCGGGAACCCTCAGGAGACAGACGGAAGGGGGACAGAGGGAGGGCCCGCTCGCCGCCTGGTACCTGTAGCCACAGGGACCCAGACCCAGAGTGGGGGTGCCAGGATGGGTCCACGTCCGAGTCATCGCCTCCGAGGAGGCGAGACCAGCTGGACCTCGATGCTGGCCACCCAGGGGTCCCTGAGCCCGCGGACCCATGAGCGCCCCAGTACCAAGGGTGATGCCCTTCGCCCCCACACCGGTAGCAGCCAGGCCCAACTCCGAACCCCAGCCAGCACGGCAGGCCAGCACCGCTGGGAGGAAGGACAAGGCCCGCAGGCGCCGCCCGGCCCGGCGTGCGGGAGGGCACCGCCCGGCAGGCGCCACCAGGTCCATCGGCGTGGCGAGCAGGCGCCCGATGCCCAAAGCGGCGCCCGCCCGATCACCCGGTGCATGACGGCAGCTGGGATCCAAAAGCAGCGCCCGCATCAATCACGGCACATGAGCGGTGCGGGATCCGAACAGCCCGAAAGGTGGCGTCGGAGTCCACCGAGCCAGGCCAAAAGCCAGGGCCACCGACGGGGAGCCTGCACCTCCGAAGAGGTGATCGCCAGGCGGTGTCGGCGCGCTGGCCCCGGAGGGACCACACGCCCCAACACCGCGGAAGGGGCCTCCTCCTCGGCAAGAAAAGGCGAGGAGACCCCTCCTCCTCGGACGTATAGGCCGGAGGGACCGAGGGGGGCCTAACGACCTTGCCGAGAATCCGAGGCGACGTGTCGTCCCAGAGTCGGCAGGGCCTTGCGAGCTCAGTAGCAGTTCGAGTGCGACGGTCCATCTCGAAACAGGCGTCGCCACGAATCCATATCATGGTTGGGTCCCAGGCAACGAAGGCAAGCGTCATGCGGTCGAGGCGAGATGCCCGACCACAGGGCACCCGACGCATAGGGCGGCGGCCCGTCTTAGGCAAGCAACTCGAACCGGACATAGCGAAAACTAACAAGGCTAAACACAGCAAAAACACACCGGCGCCGTAGATAGAAAAAGGAACAGTCTTACGGATCGGCGTTGAGTGTGAAAAAAAACAGATCGGCAAACCACGCACTAAAATGACTGCTACTGCGCAACAGGTGCTGCCTCGGCGGCAGGAGAAACAGAACTGAGTTGGAGGAGGGTCGTCGCTAATAACGCAGCCCCTCGCGCGCAAGCGTCACTCTCGAGGCGGTGCCGTTAACAAAGTAAAAAAAAAAAAAAAACTCCCGTGGTGCAGCGCCTCCGGCTTACACCCAGGAAGTAATGAATGGTGAAGATTGACAAGGAAGATACTTCATTCTGAAGCATTTTAAGGCTTGTTAGAGTGGGTTCGGTTCTTATCGGTTCAAAAGGTTCATTACAGTTTTCCACGACCCGGTAACCGTTTAGGAACCGATAAAGGGTGTCTTACCTGGCACTGCCAACAAAGGGCAAGTTTTGGTTAGGCTGGCATTATGTCTGAAACCCAAAAGAAAACCAGGCCCACTGGGTTTCAACACTGTAGTGTCTGTGGGAAGCCTTTGCCAAGGCTGACCCACCCCCATGTTTATTGTCTGGGGTTTGACCACCTCAATGCAGACTGCCAGATTTGCAAGAATTTCCTGCAGCTACCTAGGAAAGAGTTGGTAGGCTCAGGGGCGAGGCCAAAAAGTCCGCTGACCGGATGGCCAGCCCAGTTCGGTGCCAGCCAAACCGGAGGTGCCCTCTGACCAGGGCCAGACTTCCTCGGAGCAAGCGTAAAGCTGACTCTGAGGAGCAGTTCCAGCAAAGAGAACTAGAAAGTCAGCAGGTGTGGAGTCAAAAATTCCTTCTCCAACTGCTGCAGAGATATCGAGGGCAACACAGATTGTCCAGTCACTTTCCCAGTTCCCTCCGAACTGCCACTATCTGGCAAAAGGTCAGTTCGGTCGGTTCCACCTGTTCAGAATATGATATAGAGGAGTTTATGAACCAGAGGAGGATGATTATGATCAGTGTGAATGTGACTTTGAAAGTCTGGATGCCCATGATGAACGGACATCTCCCAGACAGACCTTTAGGTGAATCTCCCTCTAGGCTTGCTGAGTCCCTTCTCATTTTCTGTTTATAAAAAGTTGCTGAAACCCTCAGCTTCCTTTAGGAGGCTTTGGATGAGCAAGAGGAGCCTGACTTTGTAGAGATGATGGATATCCCAGAGTCCAGGAGATTGTCTATTCCTTTACATAAACCTTTAGGAAACAAACAAAAATTTAAAAGCTCTAATTCTGTGCCTCCTGTGGATAAAAAGATGGACAGGAGGTACACTTGTCAGATCCTGATACAGATTTTCTTTCACAGGAATGCAGTCATGTTGGGGTAGTTCAGGCTGCAGCCTGTGATAAACTAATATTCCCTGACTACATCCTCCTGACAAGGACTCCAGGAAGATTGATGCCAAGCAAAAAACAATACATGGCGCGTCTTTGGGACTCAGACAAGCAAACTATATGGCTTATGTTGCGAGATACCAAAATACAGATGGGATACTGTCATGGCCTTAGCCAAACAGCCCTGCCAGCCAGCCTTGAGAGCTGGAGCAGGTGGCTGCTGATAATTGAGGCATCTAAGGTGCAATTTCATGCTGCAGTGGATTCTAATGATGTATCCTCTGAGTCATGGCTACATCTGTGGCTTTTCATGGAATTGGCTTGGCTCAGGTGTACTACTTTGTCACAGGATACCCAGTCTAAGGCTATGGATTTTCCTGTGGGAAATTCTCTGTTTGGGGAGCAGACAGAGAATTATATGAAAAATGGATGAATATAGAACCACTTATAGGAGTGCACAAGCCAAGGAGCGCAAGCCACTCCTCAGAGGAAGCCCAGGGTAGGGGCAGGCCTTTTACCAGACCCAGGCCTCCTCTTCAGCCTATGTTCAGAGGGGGTTCTTCAGAGGGAGAGGCAGACGGGGTACAAGCAGGCCTGCTCCCACCCCTCAGCCTAAAGCCCCTGCCAAACAGGCACCCTGATGGGATGCCCAGGGCCGGCTCTCCATTACCTGTAGGGGGCAGGCTGGCTTACTTCGTCCAGGACTCGGAGTCTTTAACATCAGACAAGTGGGTCCTGGAAGTAGTGAGCCAGGGTCTGTTCTCAGCTTCAAAAATTTCAAAAGATGAGAATCAGATCCTTTCACCACCAAACCCTTTAGAGACTCTTGCCTTGGAAACGAAGTCTCAACCCTCCTGGCTCTCAGAGCTGTAAAGGGTTTCTCCCACACCAGGGCAAGGGTCTGTACTCAGGTACTTCCTTACCCCAAAAGACAGGAGGTGGCGGCCCATCCTGGACCTAAGATATCTGAACAAGCACCTTTTAAAACCAAAATTCAAAATGGTGACTCTGGGAATGATTTTACCTCCTAAGGCCAGGGGACTGGCTAGCTTCCCTGGACCTCAAGGATGCCTACTTCCATGTTCTTATCAGAAGCTCCCACGAAAGTACCTCAGATTCAAACTGCCCTCAGGCCATTATCAGTTCGAGCAATGCCCTTCTGCCTTACCTCTGCCCCAAGGGTATTCACAAAATGTCTGGCAGTAGCAGTTGCTCATCTAAGAAAAAGGTTGCCATCTTTCTATACCTAGACGACTGGCTCATTGTGGGTCAGTCTCAGACAGTCTATATCACACCTGCAAGTTGCCAGCAGCTGCTTACCTCTCTGGGCTTTCTTCTCAATCTTCCAAAGTCAATTCTGGAACCTGTCCAGGTACTCACCTTTAGAGGTGCAGAACTGATGGACACAAAGCAGGCAAGAGCCTTCCTTCCCTAGAAAGGGTAAGGACCTTGGTGGCCCTGGCCTCGTCCTTCACTCTGCAGGTCTCTCGACCAGCAAGGCATTTCCTGCAGCTCCTAGGACACATGGCTGCTTCCACAGCTGTAGTGCAAGGAGCAAGATTTCAGATGAGGGACATTCAGTTCCATTTGAGAGCCTTCTGGTCTCAAAGGAGATTCCCTATCCAAGTTAATCCCAGTGACTTGAACCCTGATCCAGGCCCTTCAGTGGTGGCAGGATCAGAGCAATCTGAGACAAGGGGTGCCCTTCATCCCTCTACCCACTCCTTGACCCTTACTACAGATCGTCCCTCTTGGGATGGGGAGCTCACATGGGCGACCTCTCCACCCAGGGTTATGGTCCCCTCAGGAATCTCTGCTCCACATCAATCTGTTGGAACTCAGAGCTGTTTTCTAGCACTTCAGGTTTTTCTGCATCTGTTCAGAACAAGGTGGTACAGGTCAGAACAGACAACACCACTACAATGTGGTACATCAACAAACAAGGGGGGCACTCGGTCTTGACCTTGTGCACCGAGGCGATAAGTTGTGGTCTCTGGCTTATTCCTGAACACTTCCCTCACAGCAGTTCACCTCCCAGGCAAGGACAATGTCCTGGCAGATGCTCAGCAGGATTTCCCAGGGCCATCACGAATGGTCACTGGATCCCCTAGTACTGGGGATAGTTATTGCCAGATGGGGCACTCCTCAGATAGATCTTTTTGCAGCCCCAGACAGTCATCAACTTCCACTTTTTTGTTGCAGGCCCCCAGTGTTGGGCTCAGTCCCCCTGGATGCCTTTCTCCTCGATTGGGAAGGGAAGTTTCTCTATGCCTCCCCGCCCTTCCCTCTCCTGTTCAAGGTGCTAGTCAAAATCAGGTCTCAGCCCTGCAAGATGATCCTGATTGCTCCAGACTGGGCCAGGCAGCCCTGGTACCCACTCCTTCTGTCCTAGCAGTCCATCTTCCCTGTGTCTCCCCAGGAACCACAATCTGTTAACCTGTGCTCAGGGAAGTCTGGTATCCGAATCTCAAATCCCTCAACCTCAAGGCCTGGCTCTTGAGGAGTTAGAGACTGCTGATCTACAACTTTCTCAAGGTGTTCTCGAAATCTTGAAAGCTTCTAGGAAGCCTTCCACCAAGGCTACTATAACTCCAAGTGGAAAAGGTTTTCCATATGGTTTCTGGAAGCATATTTCCCGAATCTGCTGATTTACCCACTGTTTTGGACTATATGGTCCATCTTAATTCTTGGGACTGAGACCAGCTACCCTGAAAGTGCATTTGGCAGCTGTCTCTGCTTTCATTCAGCAGGAAGCCCTCTTCTTTTTCTGCTCACCCTGTATTTTCCAAGTTTTTAAGGGATTGCTTCATACCAATCCTCCATTCAGGGACCCTGCCCTGCCTAGGATCTTAATGTTTGCATTGCTCAGCTGATGCAACCCCCTTTGAACCTCTGTCTTGGCAGAGCTTAAGTATTGACTTGGAAAACTGTATTTCCTAGTAGCCATCACTTCTGCCAGGCGCATAAGTGAGTTACAGCTTTATCAGTGGAGACTGACTTTATTTCCTTTCACCAGGGATAAGGTAGTCCTCAGGACTAACAGGAAGTTTTTGCCTAAGGTGGTTCTGATTTCCACCTAACCAATCTATTTCACTTCCAGTGTTCTTTACTGACCATTCCTCCTCTGGTGAGAGGAGGCTGCACAGCTTAGATGTTAAGAGGGCCCTAAGTTTCTACATAGAGCGTACCACGGGTCACAGGTTTGACTCCCTCCAACCATTTCTCACTTATGGTGAGGTTGGGAAAGGGAGACCTGCCACTAAGAGATCCACTGCCTGGTGGATTGCCTCTTGTATCCAATTTTGCTATCAAAAACTGGGTAAGGTTCCCCCTTCAGGCCTGAGGGCTCACTCTACCAGAGGTACAGCTGCGTCTCTAGCTGCTGCCAGAGACATCCCTATCTTGGAGATATGTCAAGCAGCTACTTGGAAAACAGTACACACTTTCACCAAGCATTACTCCCTGGATATCCAGGCCAGGAGGGATGCTCGGTTTAACACAACCATGCTTCAGAACCTATTCCCTAAGTAGGTTCTGTCCCTCCTCCATGGAGGTACTGCTGTGTAGTCTGCATCAGTCATAATATAGCAAGACTTCATGTTGTTTGAAGAAAAATTACTCACCTTAGTAATGTTGTTTCTTCTAATGGAGTCTTGCTTATATTAAGACCTCCCCAACCTGCCCTCTCAGAACTTCTACTTTGGGTATGGGGTGGGCAGTCCACTGTTGGCATTATTGATGCCCCTTTATGTTTTCCACCCCTTCTGTTGGGGTGTTTGGGTGTTGTGTTTTATTTATTTTATCTTATTTTTCTGGTCCCCTGACTTGAGTCTTGGTGTTGGGACCAGAAAAATGTGAATATTTAGTAGCCAGTTGGCTAGTGTGGTTACAGCTTCCACACAGAGCCTAGTGAGTTTTGCCGTAAAGATCTGATGGTTTCGGTTTGAATTACCCTGACAGAGCTTTCTTAACCGAGCTCGTGCTCTAAGTTCCATGCACTGCATGGAAGTTAACTCTTTCACCTCCGGAGCAGTTCTAATGGTGGGACAAACTGCATCAGTCATAATATAGCAAGACTCCATTAGAAGAAACAACATTACTAAGGTGAGTAATTTTTTCTTCTCTGCCATCCTAAGAATGCCTTCTATCATATCCTTGTCCACTTCCTCCCCCTGACATGGGGGTCTATATACAACCCCTGTGCGGATTGTGGTGCCACTTCCAGTCTCCAAGGTGACCCACAGTGCCTCTTCTCCTCCCTGTTTACTCTTTTGTTCAGTTGCTTTTATCCCTTCCTTTACATAGAGAGCTACTCCTTCCCCTCTTCTCCCTTCCCTGTCTCTCCTGTAGGTTACGAACCCTGGTATGTTAACATCCCAGTCATGGTTCTGTGTACTATGTTTCTGTGACTGCTACGCTATCCAGGCATCCCTCTTCCACCAAGGCCACCAGTTCAGGGAGCTTGTTGTTCAGGCTACGGGCATTGGTACTTATTATCCTCCATTTCCTGATGGCCTTACTCCATTTTGCCCCATCCCTGCCCTTCTTGCCTTTGTTACTTTCTCCATTTACCCCTGCCCCTCTCCCTATCGACATCTCTATGTTGGTGTTTACTGCACTTACTACCGTGACTGTTTTGGGTGGGGGGGCTAGGATTTCCCTGTTCCTTTCCAGTGCCTCCCCCCTTGGCTAGTTTAAATACATGCCAATGAAGCATTTACACCTATCACCTAGGATCCTGGTTCCCCTCCTGGACAGATGCAGCCCATCATGCCAGTACAGGTTTGCATCACTCCAGGTGGACCCCCAGTCCCCAATGAAGCCAAATCCCTGAGCTCTGCACCAGTTTTCAACCACTATTTGAATCCATGGTGCCAGAGCACCCTAGCCTCTCCTCGCCATAGACAGGCAGCACCTCCGAGAGAAGGTTACTATGCGTGCTACTTGTCTAAGGCCCCTCCCCAATTCCACAAACTCTTCCTGCACTGCTCTGATCCTTTCTTAGCCAGGTCATTTGTCCCTAGGTGGACAATGACATCCAGCTCCATCCCCTGTGCAGCTGCTCCGGCAATCCTGAGGATTTGCTCCCTGTCCCTCCAAGCCATGGAGCCAGGCAGGCACCTTACCTCCCTCTCACCTTCCTTCCCCAATTCTACCTTCTTAACAATGGAGTTCCCCACCAGGAGTTGTTTCCTTCCCCTGTGGGGTCCCATGTCACCCTCCTATGGGTCTCCTTTGTAGAGGTTCCCAGCATCCTCCTTGGTCTTCACTGTGGGTGCCTCCATAGAGGAACCACACTTTGCCAGAATGGCATGGGAGCTGTGGAGAGGTACAACTGGAGGGATGTGCCTCTGTTCGTCCACCCTCACCCTCCCTGAGCCCACTGTGGTTCAACTGCTCTTCTTTCTTAGCAACCTCTGAGGCAACAGCAGTGGCCCTGGTGGTCCCTGGATGGAAGAGGAGGTCCCACAAATCCTGGCCAACTCAGCCTGGAGATGAGCAACCTCAGCCCAGAGAGGTGCCTGCAGATGGAACAACACTGCATCCTCCAGAACGTCTCCCGGAAGACTGCTGCTCCACAGCTACTGCACTGCGCCACTCCCATCATGTCTTATTTCTGGCCCCTTCAATATTGTTTGGAATCCTTACTCTTTCCTTTTTTTTTTCTCCTCTCTCTACTTACTTACTGCCTCTGTGCCCTTTAAGTTCGTGACTGTCCTGTTCTGAGACAAGAAGGTCTTATATTTCTCAGTAGACCCCTTACTTGCTTAGAGGCAGACCTCCAGCAGCTAGAGGGGGTCGGAGAGCTACTGTTGCCCTTCTAGGATGGTGCATCTTTGGTGGCTCTGTGATCACTCACTTCCTGCTCCCAAACAGGAAGTTCCTGTTGTCAGTCAAATCCTGGGCCTATAAAAGTAGAACTAGCTTTGCGTGGGAGGGAAGGTGGGCAATATAGTTTTTTAGAAGAGAGTAGAAGAGTTCTACTTCTTTAGTCTCAGTAGAGAAGTCCAGTCACATAGCACTCCTTCCTTCTGGTGTCCTCTGCCAAGACTCTGACAGAATCTTTCTAAGGCAGTGTTTAAATCTAGTTTCCTTCTAGCTAAGCCACTCCCAACTCCCACTTCCAACACAGCCTACTTACAAGATCTTTCTACAAGTAATTTAAACTGCACAGCAATCAAGCCCCTTCAGCCACCTGAGATTTACACCTAGATAACTGTTCAGTTAACCACTTTAGCTAACTGAGACAAACACACTAATATTTTTGTTTGTTTTTTTACCCTAAATTAAAGGTCCCAGTAGAAGAGTTCTACTACTTTAGTCCCAGTAGAGAAGTCCAGTCACACAGCACTCCTTCCTTCTGGTGTCCTCTGCCAAGCCTTCACACAGGTACCAGAAGGGAGGGGACATGGTTTTGTGCATGAGGCTGATGATGAGAGGAACAACTACCACGGGCCCCAGGCCTGCGAAATGTGCCCCTAGCACACACCTTGGTGGGTTGAGGGGTCAGAGATTTGAGTGACCTTAAAGTCATCCTGGAAGATTGAAGCTCACTTACAGCATTTTCAACATGACTCTTGAACAGCCCAGAGCTTCTAAAAGGGGCACTCAGTAAACCTGTTGTATATCAGTAGCAAATTCAGCTACCCTAAGCCAGAAATATCTCTGCAAGCATATGCCTGAGGCAGCAGCCCTGGCAGAAGCACCATACGGATCTTTGCAGAGTCTGACAGATGCCTTCCAGTACCCACACCAGCTGAGGCAGCTTTAAGTAAGTCAGTCTTGAATGTCTGCACGGTTGATTCTCGACCCCGGGTCGACCCTGAAAAAGGGACTGTAATTGTCTCAGTGGACTTACCCGGTTACCAGAATTCAAATAAATAAAAAATAAATAAGGTCATCAGGCAGAGCCTGAATGGTAGACACAGAAGATTTCCATAGGCTGTTCTGATATTTAATCATGCATGCCTGATAATTTGTGATTTTTAGGCACAAAGATCCAGAGGCATAAGTTCTTTTGCCCATAACATACAGCCTCCTGGATTCTGTGTCAGGAGGCAAAGTGCTCATAGATACATAGACATTGTCAGCAGATAAGGGCCCATGGTCTACCCAGTCTGCCCATTTGAGCTTGTAATTCCCTTTATGTTTTTCTATAAGTCTGTTGCCCCTTTCCCCTGACCTCCATAATTCCCTTATGTCTATCCCATGCATTCTTAAATCCCATGACTGTTTCAAACCCCACCACTTCCTCTGGCAGGGTGTTCCACGTGTCCACCATCCTTTCTGTGAAGAAATTCTTCCTCACATTTCCTCTGAATTGCCCTCCCTCCAACTTCATCCCATGTCTTCTAGTCCTGGAACATCTCTTTTGCTGGTAAACAGTGTATTCCTGCACCCTGTTCCTCCCTGTAAGGTATTTGTATGTCTCTTATCATATCCCCTATCTCCTTCCTCTCCTCCAGGGAGTACATATTCAAGTCCTTCAGCCTGTCCTCATAGGACTTGTGATGCAATCCCTGTACCATCTTTGTTGTCCTCCTCTGAACCTTCTCTACCCTATGTCCTTACATAGGTAAGGTCTCCAGAACTGTACACTGTACTCCAGGTGGGGCCTCACTAGTGTCTAGTATAATGGAATTATGACCTTCCTATTCCTGCTGGTGATGCCCCTGCCTATGCATCCCAGCATCCTATTTGCTTTATGTGCTGCCTTGTCGCACTGTTTCTCTACCTTGAGGTCATCAGAGATGATAACCCCAAGGTCCTTTTCCTGCTTGGTGCATGCTATATCCTCACCCCCCAACTGATATGTTGTTCCAGGTTTTTTGTGCCCCACATGCATTATGTTGCACTTCTTTGCACTGAATTTCAAACCAAACCCTTGATCATTCTTCAAGCTCCTGCAGGTCCCTCCTCATTCTGTCTACACCCTCTTTTTGTGTCCGCTCTGTTACAGAGCTTCGAGTTATTAGAGAACAGGGAAATTCTGCCTTCTAGGTCCTGTGCAATGTCACTGATGAAGACGCTAATTAGGACCGGTCCCAGCACTGACCCCTGTGGTTCCCCACTGGTCACCCTTCCCTCTGTGGAGTGACAGCCATTTACCACCACCCTCTGTGTCCTGCTGCCCAGCTAATTACAGACACACCGCACTACTGTCCTGCCCACTCCCAAAGTACCCAGTTTGTTTAATAGCCATCTATGTGGCACAGTGTCAAAGGCCTTACTGAAATCCAGATAGGCCATGTCCACTGCCCTCCCCTGATCCACCTCCCTCGTCACCCAGTCGAAAAATTCAATGAGGCTGGTCTGGCATGACCTCCCCCCCCGGTGAAACCATGCTGCCTTGGGTCCTATAGTCCATTGGCAATCAGATGTTCCACCAATCTCTCCTTCAGTAGCGCTTCCATGATCTTCCCCACTACCGAGGTCAGGCTGACTGGTGTGTAGTTCCCCACTTCCTCTTTGTTCCCGCTTTTGTATAAGGTGTTCCATGGACCACCACCCCTGACTGGGGCCGTATGTCGCAAACAGTAATACTTAGGGCACAGGCACTTAGCATATAAGCATACGTGTCAGGATCTGGGTTCTACTGTTCTATTATCATTGCTGCTATTGATTACAATGCTTGTGACTGTATCCTTGCTATATAATCACAATACTTTACATATGTATGACAGTGCCTTATATACAATTATACACCGTTACTACCAATATTCTACATGATTATTGTGTTTTACTGAAAATCGTTATGTACTAATGTACTGAGAAAAACTGCTGTTTCTGGATACTTGTATAATTGCAATTATTTGTTATACAATGCTGTCATCTTTAGGTTTTAGTGCAAAGTAATTATTAAGTAAGGGTCATCATGACCTAACTGCATATAAAGACTGTTTATTTTCTCTTATCAGTGTCTTTGCTACTTCGGTGCATTTTCCCAGGCTAGCAAGAATCACCTTATTTCTTCATCCAATTATATATGTTTTTTGTATCTCTTTTGCTGGTTTCTATTGCAATAATCAGAGAATAAGAGTGACTGTTTTCAGCTTAGAGCTCTCAGAGGAGAAGAAAGCTGATTCTGCCTAGGTGAGAAATAAGAAGGAAGACTGGTTTGTTAGTGGTAATTAAATATTTATTTTTATCACTGCATGGTTGTAAGTCTGTTTTATGTACCAGAAATAAATCATTATCAGACTCTGGAAACCATGTGTTTGTTGTTTCTCTACTTTGAAAATCCAGACAAGAACTGCAATAGAGTAAGATTTATTGCTCTACTTACACTGGTGACTGCGGCAGGACTGGAGTGTCAGAGTGAGATTCATATCTCAGTTCTTCGATCTTAGACATTCAGCAGTGTGGCACAAATTCATATTGCCACTTGGACCTGTCTGAACATACCGTGGTTTTTCCTTTGCAAACCTTTTTAGTCTGAGAGGCCCCCGTAAACTCCTGTGAGTTACAGCATACCGCCTTGGCTTAACTACTTCTAGCAGGAGGCGGAAACCTGTCTGAAGTCAGAGCCCAGGATTTTAAAACCAGTCTTCCACTTTTTTTCTCTCTCTCTCTCTTGTTTTGTCTGTTAACCCTTGTGTGTCCAATGTCTCAACTATGCACAGAACTGAGACTGGATGTCTCCAACTACCTCACCTCCCATGGAGGATGGACTGATTTTGCGCTGGATGCAAAATCAGCTCAAGACCCCTTGCTTGCTATCTCAAACCAATATCTTGAGTCCAAGCAAAAGGCAAAGAAATATTTCTGCAAGGGATTATTATTAGCTGCTCTTAACACAGCTGTTAATACCTTGCTTACCCATTGTACTTCTCTTGAGCTGCAAATTGCCTCTTTGAAAAAGGAGGGTGGGTTGCAAGCACAAGAGTTCCTCAAAAGGGAACAGAAATTAATGGAGACACAATCGCTCCATGAACACAATAACAGGCTGTTGCATTGTACTGCTCAAGAAACAGAATGTGAAAATTGCATGTTAAAAGAGGATAATGAGAGGTTGAAATGTGACAAAAAACAGTTGTCTTATTTAAATGATATTTTGAGTGACACAAATGCAAGTTTGCGTGATGATAATGTGCGATTGAAAGAGGAGAATGAAAGGCTGATGAATGAGCTAGACAAATAGCTTAGGGAAAACGTCGAATTGGGTGCCATGTATCGAGTTATGCAGCGTGAGGTTGAGAAAGGTATTTAGCAGGGCACTGCAAAAGCTTGTCATAGAAAATGTAAGGCAAAGATGGCGAAACTGCGCCATCAGCGAGACATTCTCGCTGGCCATGTTAAAGCCATAAATGGTTTTCAGTACACACCCATTGATATTACGTCATCAGGTGATGACGATTCGGATTACAAGGACATTGGCCGCCTCATCACATCCAAACCCTCGCCCCACAGGGTGGTGGCATTTACTAGCCATCCACAAGATGGCCGCCATGTTGGCACATCACCAATGTTGCCATGTGACAACCAAAATGGCCGCCCCATGATAGCCCTCCACAAGATGGACGCCATGTTGGCACATCACCCATGTTGCCATGTGGCAACCAAAATGGCTGCCCCATGCTAGCCATCCACAAGATGGCTGCCATGTTAGCACATCGCCCATGTTGCCATGTGACAACCAAAATGGCCGCTCCCATGAAAACCAAAATGGGCACCCCATGACAACAAACATGTCAGCCCCCATGACAACCAAAATGGCCGGCCCAATGACAACAAATATGGCAGCCCCCATGATATGGGAAGCCAGTCACCATCAGGCCACGCGCTCCCACTGGCTCCAATCACCAGGGAGGACAGTGCGGAGGTGCGCGGCATTGTGCAGGATATAATTACTAACTTAGTTACAAACCCCAGTGCTGTGTCAAACCCTGATGCCCTGACCCTGCACAGTCAAACTGAACGCATAGTTAGGCATGCTGTCAGCCAGGATACTGCGTTCCATGCAGTTGCTACTGCGGCGGAGGACGCCACCCTTCACGGTGCTTTAAATTTCGGCCCTCCACGAGGCCTGACATCCAACCCACTACAGATGGCTCATTCTGTTCAACAAATTGCCCAAGGCATTGGACAAATGGGCCCCAATGACAACCTTAGCTGTCATTTAGAGAAGGTATGCTCCCTTTGTGAGAAACTTTCTCTCCAACCCAAGTATCAGGTTCAAGTTTTGAGACAAACTATCAAGCCAACCCTCTGGGCCAAGCTCTCAGAGGACATTTGCAACTGTGACACGCTAGATTTCAATGATATCTCACAGGCCCTTCTATTGGCCAATTCCCCAGGTATCGTTGGAGACTGCTTGGCCTACACGGTTAAGCAAAATGTAAAAGAAAGCCCAGCGGCTTATCATCAACGGTTGTGGCTTGCCTACCAGGCCAGCAAAGGCCTAGTGGGAGAGACCGCCACTGGAGACCAAATTGAGTACAAGGACTTGTACATCCGAAACTGACTGGGTCTCTGGGAAAAAGTTGAACTCAACGTTTACCCACAGACCGACACTTTTCAACAGATCCTTACCAAGACAGAGCGTGCCTTTCAGGTTTACCTCCGTAATCTCACTTCTGGCAAGAACAAGACGGCCACCGCCATCACCTCGATGGCCCAGACAGACGTGGCACAAGTTGCTGTGGTTGGCTCAGCCCCCACTCACTACACTGTGGAAGGTGGCAACACCAAGCAGGATGCCCCTTCTGACGACCGTCAGGTTCAGGCCCACAAGGGGGGAGGGGGGGCAACCAAAATTACAAAAACAAATGCAATAACAACAACCGAAATGGCCAAAACACAAATTCCAATAATAAGTATTGTAATGGGCCTACTTATAGGGAATTAAAGGATCAAAATGAGACCCTCCGTAAACAACTGGAGGAGGTCCTTGCTGCAACGGATGGCACTGCAGGCCGTTCTGTTGCAGCCCTGTCACCATTCAGCAATACAAACCCTTTCAGGTCTTCAGCCTCGGTGGGGACAAGTGGCCGAGGAACAAACCCCTTCGCAGCACCGAGTACTGGCCAGGCCAGTGCAGTGATTGAGGAACTGCCCATTGAGCAAGTGGAAATTGCACCTCTGACGTCACAGGTACAGTATTCCCATTCTGTGATGCCCCAAGGGGGAGGGGCCCAACAAGCCCCTATAGGCCGTAAGGCCCAGGGACAGGAAGATGAAGAAGAATCAGAGAACTATACAGATTGACAATTACAGGCCCCAGTCCAGATTGTGAGTGACATGCTTGTTGACACAAATGGACAGCCCTGTGTAAGGAACTCAACATGCTCCTAGACACAGGAGCAGCCATGTCGGTTCTCCGTAATGAGAACCCAGCCACTTGTGCATGGTCCACCGGCTGGCAGACTAGTGCACAAGATGTAGATGGTACCAAATTACAAACTTTTCGATCTGTAGCACTACCTATACAGGTAGGCCACCTAAAAACTAAATTTGTTTTTGACCTCATGGTATTATGTCACCACCCCAGCATATTGGGAATTGATTTCCTTGCACAGCATGGCTGTGTAGTGGACCTAGCTAACAAGCTATTGCTACAGATCCAGGGCCAATGCCATGCTGTCACCATTCTAGACTCACATGCGGTGGCAGCCATCAAACATTACAACAAGGAGTATGACGTCATGGCTTTGTTCAACAGTCATGACCTGTTTCCTGAACTAGCACCTTTGTTGCAAAAACACATTGGTTTGTTTGCTACCAACAAGCATAATTGTGGTAGGATGCACACCACCATTGAGATCACAGGGCCTAACCCTGTGAGGCAGAAGCAGTACCCATTTCCTGCTGAAGCCTTGCGGTCATTGAGAGAGACCATCCAGTCACTGCTGCAACAAGGAGTGATTAGGCCTCGTGTCTCCACCGTCAATTCGCCCATTTGGCCCATTAAAAAGCCAAATGGAGCTTGGAGGCTTACAACTGATTACAGGAAGCTTAATCAAGTCACCCTCAGATGTGCCCCAACTGTGGCATCAGCCCCTGATGTGCTCAAGTTGCTGATGCCTGACAAAAAGTGGTTTTCAGCTCTTGACATTTCTAATGGGTTTTGGTCACTCCCATTAGCCCAGGAAAGCCAATACGAGTTTGCTTTCACCTTTGAAGGCCGCCAGTACACCTGGACGTGTTTGCCCCAGGGATTCCATAACAGCCCCTCCCTCTTCCATCTGCACATGATGGATGCCCTACACCTGACAGTCTCCTGCAGTATGTGGATGATTTGCTTTTGGCAACTTCCACCAAAGGGGAACACCTAACCCTTTTGGATGAACTACTGACTCTCCTCGGGAGAGCAGGCCTCAAGTGCAACCCCTGTAAGGCACAACTGTGTCAGAAGGAGGTCACATTCCTTGGCCTATGCATTACAGACCAAGGCAGAAGCCCAGCAACTAAAAAGATCCACGGCTTGCAAGATCTACCACTTCCTACAAGTGTGGCAACACTCAGGCGCTTTTTTAGGTATGGGTAAACTACTCCAGGGATTTCATCCCTGATTTTGCCTTGAAGATTGCTCCCCTGTATGAATTGCTACAAAAGGATGTCCCATGGACATGGGGCTCCACAAACACTGAAGCTGTGGCCCAACTCAAACAGGCCCTAGCCTCAGCCCCAGCACTGGTCAACCCAAATCCAAAATTGCCTTTCCATTTGGAAACTGCCACCTCTGATGAGGCCATGTCCGCAGTGCTGGCACAAAAGTACAATGGGTACTTCAGGCTCATTACCTATGCATCACAGATGCTATCCCCTGTAGAAAGGAAATACAGCCTTTGCGAAAGGTCACTACTGGCAACCTTTTGGGCTGTCAAACACTTTCTCTACATCATTGGGTATGCTCCCATCATGCTGCATACCTGCCAGACCCCAACCAATTTTTTGCTTTCAGACAAAGTCAAAGATGGATCAGTTTCCAACACCAGACTAACTCATTGGTCTCTGCTTTTGCAGGACAGAGACGTTAAAGTACTGCCTGCCAAAATGCCATCCATCTTGGCCCATGGCCTACTATACACAGGTAAGCCTCATGATTGTGCCCTCCAGCCACCTGACCCACGGCCCTTCCTGCCAGCAACACCTGAGGTCCTGGAGGTCAAAACAATGTTCCACATCTTTACAGATGGCTCTGCATCCCATCTGGATCGAGAACAGGTAGCAGGCCTTGGAGTGCTCATACTGAATCATGAGGGTGATTACAGATGCATTTCTAGGAAATGCACTGTTCTCTCCTCACAGTATGCAGAACTGACAGCTGTGTCCTGTGCCTTAGAGATTATACCCCATGGGGACACAGATGCAATCATTTTTGCAGACTCCAATTGGGTATGCTCATCCCTAACTGAATTCTTTCCATTCTGGCAAAAGAATAATTTTACCTCATCCGATGGTACCCCTTTCAAATATAGGGAACTGTTTGTGTACATACACACCCTCACCCAAATGTTCACACACAAGCTATACATACAAAAGGTAAAGGCTCACTGCAAATCTGACCCTTACCATGAGTACAACGAGCGAGCCGACCTGCTTGCCAAAGCAGGCGCTCGATGGGGGGAGACATGGGAAATGACTCACCCACAGGGTATAGCAGCTATTGTAACATCTATGATTGCTGCCACCAAGAAACCAGTACCAGAACTCCCACTGGATCTTTTTGCTGCTCAGAAAGCAGATGCAGAGATCAGAGATGTGTTCAAATTCCTGGACAAAGGAACTGAACAGGCACTGCCTGTAGGCAGTCCATACAAGAGACACTCAGACAATTTACACTTGTCTGGTGATCAAAGACTCATCTGGTATCACAAACAGGATACAGGTGACAAACTGTGGGTGGCCCCACACTCACTGTGAACTGAATTTATTCATATGGTTCATGACACTCCCACTGGTGGACACCAGGGGATGAACAACACCCTCCAGAGACTCAAAACAGTTGTCTGGTGGCCTGGCATGGCCAAAGACGTGGAACACTATGTTGACAACTGCATAGCGTGCGCTCAGAACAATCCCATTCCTGCAAAGAAAAATGCAAGATTGTCACCCCAAAGGCAATCCGGACCATGGAATGCAATTCAAATTGATTTCATTGGCCCTCTTACTAATTCTAGTAAGAACAACAGGTATGCCCTTGTTGTCACAGACTTGTTCTCTAAGTGGTTAGAAGCATTTCCCACTAAGAACAACACTGCAAAGACCACTGCCAAAATCCTGGTGGATCAGCTATTCTCCAGGTGGGGTTTACCCCTCAAGGTAGACTCAGATCAGGGTTCCAGCTTTACAGCCGAACTGATGCAACAAACACTCCAACTTCTTGGAATTGATCAAAAATTCCACATCCCCTACCATCCTCAATCCTCAGGCCAGGTAGACAGAGCAAACAGACGCATCAAACAGATATTATCTAAAGTCATTGATGATAATCCCAAAGATTGGGATTCCCTTTTGCCACTACTCCTCATGGCAATTAGGGCCACACCTGCAGCCACTACTCAGTGTACCCCTTATGAGGTTATGACTGGTAGAGCTATGAGACTACCTGAACACCTGTTGGTTGATCTGCACACCCCCACTGCAAACAGAGTATCTGTAAACAAGTACGTAGACAAGCTTCATGATGACATCATGAAAACACATGTGTTTGCTGCAAAGCAAATTGGCAAAGCCCAACAGCAAGCAAAAGCCCACTTTGACAAACATGTTAAAGAAGTCGACTGGCAAGTTGGAGATCAAGTCATGCTTCTCCAATACAGACAAGCCCCTCACTCATTTGCCAGTAAATGGGAATGTCCTTATCCCATTGTAAACAAGCTCAGGCCGCTGTGTATCAAGTCAGAGTACAACAGCAAAAGCACAAAAAGACTGCTGACAAGTGGTTCCATGCTAACCAACTTAAACTGTATAAAGGTGACTAAACTTACTTTTCCTAACCCCACAGGGCGGAATAGTACTTTCAGCTAATTAACCCTTTCTGTTTCTTTCAGATATCAGCAAGATGGCTATCTTGCACATCCTTCTCCTGCTGGGTGAATTTCTACCTCTTAACAGTTTTTGCTCCCCGACTTCTACCAAAATAACTGAATCTTCTGGCACAATTGCTTGGAAAATCTGATATGGGTGTTAAAATTACAATTCCTAACAAAAATGTTAAAGTTACTCAAGGAAAAGATGCTTTATTAGATGCTGTTGTTGTTGCTCCAGATAAATCCTCCCTTACTATCCAATGGGATACTGATGCAATGGGCTACAAAATTCCTGTAGCACGCCTAGCCAAGGGCACATTCCATGGCTGGCCTAACACTGACATATCACAGAATGGTATACTCTCTATTAGACAGGCTTCCCCAAGACACACTGGTCAATATAACCTTACTGCACTTATTGACCCTGCCTTCTGTGAGCAACTCCCTTCATCAGTGGCCCAAGATTTTTGTTCTCAAAATGATGCTGCTTTTTTATCTCTCTGTCTGTCGTTCCACCCAGCCAGGAAGAACTTCTCGCCTGCCCTCATCTCAACGAGGGACCTTCTAGTGGTCTGACCGCCACGTCACTCCCAGGTGCCCTTATTAACAATGTACAATGTATGCATGTCCCAGTTATTTTCAATTTATCACATTGGAATATGGCTGAATTTGGTTTATGGCAAGATACTAATACTTCTAAGTTTCACAGTATGATGCTTACTCAGGGTTTTAAATAATTGATTAGCAGTTTTTTTTCTTGGGCCTATACTAACTGTACAGAAAGTATTTAGATTTTTTAGAAGTGTTATGATCGTTAAATACAGTGAGGCAAGAGCTATGCATTTTCACAAAGATTTAACACTTTTATGAGCAAAACGCTAATCAATTTTTAGAGTTAAATAAATCCGTTACTGATATTGTTGCTGCATACCAAACACGCACTAATGATCCCATTGGTGGGCCCCACACCATGAATCATGTAGGTGTTTTCAGACCTGCCCGTAAATACCACAAACCTAGGAAAACACGCCACCCAGCGAGATGCAGCCTCAGCTGGTGCTGCTGGTACTGTCTCTGGTATTACTGGAGTTGCCGGCACTGTTACTGGCCTTTTTTGGTTCAGGAATGTCTATTTGGAATAGAGCTGATATTGCTTCCATTAAAGCACAAACACTAACATGCCAACAAACAGTTGGCAATGATGTTATGCCCCCATCTTACAAGGTGTCAATACTCTTAAGTGAGGAAGAAAGATATACTATATACAATATGCAAGAGATTGCTCAAGGGTCCAATAAAACAAGAAACAAGCTTAATGATCTTATTTTTCAGAACAACTGTGAGGCGTACAAGCACTTTATTGGGTGTGAAATTTTATGTTCTGCTTATGGCTCTGATGTTATTTCTACTGTTAACAGTCTCTTCAGGGACTTGGAATCAGGCAAAATTCCAGATCTCATTTATGATCTCAGATTGGGTAAATGGTATTGTCCCCACTGTACAGGTACAGGTTGTATTTCTATGTGTTTAAAAAATACTCTCAATATTTCAATGTCAACTGTCCATAACATTGGTTATGTTTCCAGGTTTCCCAACCAAGCCCCTTGCCACAAAACCCAGACATGTTCTAACAGGGAGAACATGTTCATTACCTTTACAATGTCACTTCCACGTTTTGATCCAGCTACAGCTGTCTTTGATAAACTTGCTAACATACATTCTCTTGGACATCTTGAAAATGACATTTTTCGTGAAAGAACTGAACTTCCAACTATGTTGGTGTTTCATCCTGTGTTCCAAGCTTGGACTTCTCCTCATACGAACTGTTACGCCAAGAAAGGATATTACTTCTTGTGCCGCTGTGATGTCTTTGACGTTGTAAAACCCATATGTGGCTACTCTCCAGAACATCTTGACTGGGCCTTGACTTTGGGTGATGATCTGCTGAGTAACCTTACTGATGTTGATCCAGATGACATTCCTCCTGCTGCATCTTCAGTGTTCGACACTAAAACAGCACCATCTCGAAACTATCTTGAAGAGATACATCGCTTCACTACCCGGCTCACCAATTCTACGTTTTCTTGTCCAGTCCGCCTGCAACATTGGAGAGTTCCCAACCTCAGAGTCACTTATACTGCCGAAGGGCAGTATTGTATTGTTACAAATTACAAAACATTCTCCTATGGTCTACACACTTGCAATATTGATAAAACTAACTTCTGTTTTACTCCACAGCAGAAAACGGTTATTGGTCACACTGTTATTACGCCTGTTCCTCTCCCTGAACTTGACGTTATAGATACTGAGCCCCAATATTGGCTTGCCTCGTCTCAATATTTGCCTATTTTTAACGTGCTCTTTTAGCTAGAAAGGATGACGATTTAATTTACATTAGTAACAATGTATCTAAAGCGAATAATATTCTCAATGATCTTATTCATGATGGTGATTTAAGCTTAGCTGTAGGTAATTACTGGGTTGAATTATCTTTTAAGGTTTTCATTATTATACAAGCCTTTTTAATTGTTTTTCTGATTTTATATCTTTGCTGCCTGCAACGTACCCTCAAACAACATTGTGAACAACTCAAGTTCCTTTACAAGGCTCGCGCATCGGGCTTGTAAACGACTATTTAGCTCCATCCCTACATACCTACTTGGGATTGATGCCCCTTCTGAGGCATCAAGGCGGGGAATGTTATCCATGGACCACCACCCCTGATTGGGGGCCCTATATCACAGACAGTAATATTTAGGGCACAGGCACTTATCATATAAGCATAAGTGTCAGGATCTGGATTCTACTGTTCTATTATCATTGTTGTTATTGATTACAACGCTTATGACTGTATCCTTGCTATATAATCACAATACTTTATATATGTATTACGGTGCTTTATATACAATTATATACTGTTATTACCAATATTCTACATGATTATTGTGTTTTACTGAAAATCATTATGTACTAACGTACTGAGAAAATACTGCTGTTTCTGGATACTTGTATAATTGCAATTATTCGTTATACAATGCTGCAATCTTTAGGTTTAGTGCAAAGTAATTATTAGGTAAGGGTCATCATGACCTAACTGCATACAAAGGCTGTTTATTTTCTCTTATCAGTGTCTTTGCTACTTCGGTGCATTTTCCCAGGCTAGCAAGAATCACCTTATTTCTTCATCCAATTATATATGTTTTTTGTATCTCTTTTGCTGGTTTCTATAGCAATAATCAGAGAATAAGAGTGACTGTTTTTAGCTTAGAGCTCTCAGAAGAGAAGAAAGCTGATTCTGCCTAGGTGAGAAATAAGAAGGAAGACTGGTTTGTTAGTGGTAATTATATTTATTTTTATCACTTCATGTTTGTAAGTCTGTTTTATATACCAGAAATAAACCATTATCAGACTCTGGAAACCACATGTTTGTTGTTTCTCTACTTTGGCAATCCAGACAAGAACTGCAATAGAGTAAGATTTATTGCTCTACTTACAAAGGGATCCAGTGATTGGCTAAACAGGATTGGCAGAGGTTCAGCCACCACCTCTCTCAGTTCCTTTAGGACCCTGGGGTGCACCCCATCTGGCCCCAATGCTCCTAAGAAAAAAGAACCCCACAATGGAATATTGGATAGGAGGGATAAAACCTAGTACCACAGCAGAGGAAAGTGATCTAGGAGCCATCATCAGCGACACCCTTAAACAGGTAAGAAAGTGCAACAAGGATTGTAGTAATTCAAATAAAATGCTCTGGTGTATTGGGAGGAGTATTGACAGTAGAAAGAAAGGAGTGATACTCCCCCTCTACAGATCCTTGTTGAGACCACACCTTGAGTACTGTGCCCAGTTCTGGAACCCTCGCCTTAGAAAGAATAAGGATAGCCTGAAGGCAGTACAGCATAGGGTGACAAAGATGATTCAGTGCCAGCAGTGGGAGTCCTATGAAGAGCGCCTGAGGACACTGAACATGTACTCTCTTGAGACCAGAAAAGAGAGGGGGCACTCTACTCTTTTCCGTCTAGCCCTTTTAGATAGACTGACTTTACTAACTTTTGGACAACATGATATTTTCTGCCACAAATGGGACTCTTTCTCCACTCATACTTTTGTTCTGTGCCTCCCCCCCCCCCGCCTCATAACCCTCTTAGTGTTTAGGATCCTGGCTTCCTAGCTGATTGTACTCCATTGTTACCAGTGTGTTATTATTTCTCCGTTACTCCTTTTTCTACAGTACTCAGTTTTTTGGGGTTTAGATTATCTACCATACTGTAATTGTTATGACTATTTCTGTTATTTGTGATATACATGCTGATTCTATTTATTTTTAGTCAGTAGTTTTTGTTATTAAGAGGTTGTGGCTAACATGGTTAATTCTTGTTTATATGATCTTTAGCTAGTGCATATTGTTTTTTATGGTTTGTACATACTTGGTTGTTTGGCAGTTCTTTGTCTGCATTTGGTCCCTTAGTGCTGTTCTAAGTGCTTACTGGTTAAAATTTCAATAACATAATTTGGGTTAAAAAAAAGAAGAGAGAGAGTGGACGTGATAGAAACCTTCAAATTCCTAAGAGGAATAAACATGGTGAACTACGAGGAACTATTAGCAGGAGCATCAGTTCAACAACATGAAAGCACAAATGGAACCTGATAGGGATATGGTTCAGAAAGGATGTGAGGAAGTATTATTTTATTGAAAGGGTGATGGAATCATGAAACTGCCTGCGGGCAGAGGTGATGGGAGCTAAAACTGTGGGGGGCTTCAAATGGACTTGGGACAGGGCGAAAGAACAGTGCTCACTTGTAGTGATGAATCTAAGGTAAGGAATAGGGAGACTGTTGGGAAGGGTTAAAACCCTGTATTGAAGCTGGGTTGCAGGGTTACATAGGGTCTCATGGGTAGACTTGATGGAGCATTGGTCTTTTTCTGCCATCACTGTCGATGTTGGTCATAAGAACACAACACTGGGTCCTAGTCTGCATTATATGAATCATACTGAAAATCGTCAAAATAAAATTACGGAAGGATCTATCCAAGATAACTCTAGGTGGATCCTTAATGGTTTTAACATGTCTCACATACTCTCTCTGGACTCGTGCACAGAACAACAGTCAGTATACTCAAACAGCCCTTTTTTTTGCTCCTTTATGCACTCCCCGACCTGCCATTCATTCTGGCTGTTCTTCATCCCGTTCTGCCCGCCAGTCTCACCCTTCACTGCCGTTCCTGCCACCTGGCTCACCAGACTGTCCCTGCATCCTCGGAGGCAGTACACTAGAGGGACTGTTGAAGTCGGGGACTAGGCAGCTGTCATCCAGCATAGAAACAGAAAATTTGATGGCAGATAAGGGCCACTTGCCCATTTCCCTACCTAATGGATAAGCTGCAGATCCTAGTTAACCAAAAGCCTACTTCCTCCTACCTCCCACTAGAATTGCCTTATGTCTGTCCCATGCATTCTTGAATTCCCCCACTGTTTTTGACTCCATGACCTCCTCATGAAGGCTGTTCCATGCACCCACAACCCTCTCTGTGAAAAAATAATTTCTCACATTACCTCTGAGCCGTCCCCCCATTATCTTCAAATTGTGCCCCCTTGTTCTTGCACATCTCTTTTTCTGAAAGATGCTACCCTCTTGGACTTTGTTGATTCCCTTGAGGTACCTGAAAGTTTCTATCATGTCCCCCTCTCCATCCTTTCCTCGAGGGTATACATATTAAGCTCCTTCAGTCTCTCTTCGTATGTCTTCTGGTGTAGACTCTGCACCATTTTGGTTGCCCTCCTCTGGACAGCCTCCACCCTATGTCTTTGTGGAGGTGGGATCTCCAGAACTGCACGCAGTACTCCAGATGGGGTCTCTCCAACCGTCTGTACAGAGGGATAACAACTTTCTGTTTTCTACTGGTGATGCCTCTCCCTATGAATCCCAGTATCCCCCCTGCCCTCCTTACTGCCTTCTCACATTGCTTACTCACCTTTAGGTCATCTAATATAACTACCCCCAGGTCCCTTTACATTTCTGTTGTTGTCAGTATCTTACCCCACACTGTGTACTCTTCCCCGGGTTTTTGTTTCCCAGGTGCATTACTTTGCACTTCTTTGCAATGAATCTAGGCTGCCATAGATCTGACCATTCCTCCAACCTTGCCAAGTCCCTTCTCATCCTTTCCACCCCCACCTTGTGTATCAACCCTGTTGCAGATCTTTGTGTCCATAAGGACATTAAAAAGGACCAGACCCGGTGGTGCAGAGGGCTGAGGCACTGGTGCCTTACCTCGAACCACGCCGGTGACCCGGGTTCGGAAATGGACTCGGGGCACCAGGGGTTGGCAGGGGAGGAGGAGGGGATCGAGCGTCTGTTGGACTGCTGTCCTCTCCTGGGGTGGATAGTGGGATCACTTCGCTCTGCAGCGACCCCCAGTGGAGACCAGGAGCACTGCATGAGCGTCGCAATAGAGGGATGAACCAAGAAAATGGAAAAACAGCCCAGGATCGACCGGGTGATGGCAGCTGGCCTATGACACCTCTGAAGGGCCTCCCGTGGAAGTTCCATCTGCCTCAGCAGTGCCCTGGGACCAAGAGAAGAGTGTGCTGGGTGTCCCCCACCGGTGCCTTCCCCCTCGGAGGAGGGGGACCCATCCAGCAAAGGGTTACGCCGGGCTGCCCTGGGGTTAGGCTGCAAATATGAGGTAAGGAGGGCTCCAGGGGGAGGAGGAGTAGGGGGAGATCGGAGACCGTGGCTGCGTGAAGGAGTGGCGGATCCTGGGCATGTAGGGGCTAAAAGAAATGATGCAAAAAAAAAAAAGGACCGAACCCTGCAGTAACCACTAGTAACCCCCTTTCTTCACTGTGGACTCCGTTTACTATTACTCTCTGCATCCTGTTTTCCAGCCAATGTTTTACACAGGCTACCACCCTGGGACCCATTCCCAGGCTGGCTAATTTGTTTATTAATCTTTTGTGTGGGACTGCGTCAAATGCTTTGCTAAAGTCTAGGTAGGCCATGCCACAGCCCCTCCCTGGTTTACAGCTTTGGTCACCCAGTCAAAGAACTCTATTAGATTCATCTGACATGACCTTTCCACTGTGAATCCATGCTGCCTTGGGTCCTGTGTCCCACTGGCCTCTAGGTACTCAACAATTCTTTCCTTCAGAAGTGATTCTGTCATTTTCCCTACCAATGAGGTCAAACTGACAGGTCTGTAGTTTCCTGCCTCTGTCTTGCTCCCACTTTTGTGAAGGGGAATCACATCCGCCTTCCTCCAGTCCTCAGGTACCACACCATCCTCCCATTTGTTAAAAAGGGTAGTCAGTGGTGTCACTTGTTTGCCCCTTAATTATTTTAGAATTCTGGGGTGAATCCTGTCAGTCCCCACTGCTTTGTCCACCTTCAGTTTTAGGAGTTCTTTCAGAACCCATTCTTCTGTGAAAGGGCTGGGATCGACCCCCTATCCAGAGTGCTTCTGTTAACTGGATAAGGTACCTCCCCCTCCTCCTCTTTTGTGAATACTGAGCAGAAGTATTCTTTCAGTATCCCTGCTTTTTCACTGTCCCTCTCTGCCCACCCACCATCCATTCTTTTCAGCCTCACTATCCCTCCCTTTGTCTTTCTACACTCCCTGATGTACCTATAAAAAGGTTTTATCCCCCTTCTTAACCAAGTTGGCTATTTTTTCCTCAGTTTGGGCCTTTGCTATTCTGACTTCCCTCCTTGCTTCCTTCTGCCTTAACTGGTACAGTTCTCTGTCCCACTCCTTCTGTGTTTCCTTATACTTTCTAAATGCTATCTTTTTCTCCCTAACCATCCCCGCCACCTCTTTTGAGAACCCTAGTGTTTTTTTCTTTCATTTTGATTTGTTTATTTCCTTCACACAAAGGCTTGTTGCCTCTGTGAAGGCAGTTTTGATGTTCCCCCTTGTTGTACCACCCCTCCTTCTTGCCTGTTTGCAAGTGCTTTTCTAAGGTACTTTTCTATTTTGACAAAATCAGCACTCCTGAAGTCCAGTACATTCACTTTTGTATGGCTTGACTCTACAGCTGAGTTTATTGTGAACCACACAGTTTGGTGGTCACTTGTTCCCAGATGGCTACCCACTTCTAGATCTGAGATCCCCCTCTCCATCCCCATTTGAGAGTACCAGGTCTAAAATTGCTCCCTCCTGAGTGGGTACCAAAACTAGCTGTCTGAGGCATGCCCTCTGCAGGGCAATGAGAATGGCCCTCCTTTTGGATGTGGCTGCAGCAAAGGTGCTCCAGTTAACATCTGGCATATTCAAGTACCCCATCAGCAATATCTTCCCTTTCTCTGCCATCCTAAGGATGCCTTTTATCATTTCCTTGTCCATTTCCTCTCCCTGAGACGGTGGGTCTGTATACAATACCTGTGCGGATTGTGGTGCCATTTCCAGTCTCCTGGGTGACCCACAGTGCCTCCTCTCCTCCCTGTTTACCCTTTAGTTCCGTTGCTTTGATCCCTTCCTTCACAGAAACACAGAAGTTGACAGCAGATAAGGACTGCAAGGCCCATCCAGTCTGCCCATTTTTCTACCTTATGAATGTGCCATAGGCCTGTACTCTGTTAATGGCCTATTCATACTCATCTTTATTACTCCCTTATGCCTGTCCCATGCCTATTTGAAGCCCTGCACTGTATTTACATCCACCACTTCCTGAGGTAGGCCATTCCGTGCATTCACCACCCTTTCTGTGAAAAAAAAAACTTCCTCACATTCCCCCTTAATCGGCCTCTCTCTAATCTCATGCTCTGTCCTCTTGTTCTGCTATTTTACTTATATTGAAACAAGTTAGACTCTTTCACCTTGTTAATGCCCTTAAGATGTTTGAATGTTTCGATCATCAGGTGCGAAACTGCCTGACTGTCCAAAGCTTTAAAGGAGCCTTGAAAACCTACCTTTTTAGTAAAGTTTTTAATGATTGTGGATTATCTTAATGTTGTTTTAATTATTTATTGTTTCATGTAACCTGTACAGGCGCCTTGGTTCAAGAAAGGCACCTTATACAAATAAAGAATGATTGATTGATGATATCACCTCTCTCCCTCCTTTGCTCTAGGGTATACATATTGAGCTCCGTTAATCTGTCTTCATGTGTTTTCTGATGCAGTCCCTGCACCATTTTGGTTGCCCTTCTCTGGACTGCCTCCATGTTGTTAATGTCCTTGTGCAGGTGCGGCCTCCAGTACTGCACGCAGTACTCCAAATGGGGCCTAACCAGTGGCTTGTAAAGAGGGATTATTACCTCTCTCTTACGACTTGTGATACCCCTACTAATACACCCCAACATCCTTCTAGCCTTACCTGCTGCTTTAGTGGTCTGCTTGGATGATTTCAGGTCATCTGTGATGATGATGCCTAAGTCTCTTTCTTCCCTTGTGATTGCCAGCAACTCCCATCCCAACCTATACGTTGCTTCAGGGGTTTCTCTTCCCTATGTGCACGATCTTGCACTTGAACCTTCTTTGCGTTAAACCCCAGTTGCCACTCTTCTGACCATTTTGTCAGTTTATCCAGATCTCTCTTCATTCTGCCCACCCCATCTGGATAATCTACTCTGTTGCAGATCTTGGTGTCATCTGCAAACAGACAAACCTTACCCTCCAGTCCATCTGCAATTTCAGTGATGAAGATATTGAAGAGGATGGGCCCCAGGACTGATCCCTAAGGTACCCCACTTGTGACTTGCATCTCTTCTGACTGAAGACCATTTACCGCCGCTCTCTGTTTTCTGCCCCGCCAACCAGTTGACCAACTTCTGACCCAGTCCGAGCCTACCCAGCTTATTAATCAATCTTCTATGTGGAACAGTATCGAAAGCTTTGCTAAAGTCAAGGTAGGTGACATCAACTGCTCCCCCCTTGCTCCACCACTTTGGTTACCAAGTCAAAGAAATTTATGAGATTAGTTTGACAGAACCTTCCTGTTGTAAACCCATGCTGTCTTGGATCCTGTGCTCCTATGGATACCAGGTGTTGCACTATCCTTTCCTTAAGGTGTGTCTCCATAATCTTGTCCACTACTGAGGTAAGACTGACTGGTCTGTAGTTCCCTGCCTCTTCCCTGCTACCACTCTTGTGAAGCAGGATCACATGAGCCCTTCTCCAGTCTTCTGAGACCTCTCCTGTGCTCAGAGACTCACTGAACAGTTCTGATAATGGCTCTGCTAATTCCACCCTTAGCTCCTTTAGTACCCTGGGATGTATGCCATCAGGTCCCATTGACTTGTTCACCCTGAACTTAGTGAGCTCTTGTAGGACCCTTTCTTTTGTGAAGGGACTAGTGCACACCTCCCTCCCTCCCTCCTGTGTCCATGGTGCTGAGCTGTGGGCCCTGACCTACCTTTTCCTCAGTAAATACTGAGCAGAAGTGTCTATTAAGGATAGATGCTTTTCCTTGGTCCTCCTCCTCCTCACACTCCCCCTTATCCCCTTTGATCTTAGCAATACCCCCTCTGGACGTTCTCCTTTCACTATTGTATCTATAGAAAGTCTTGTCACCTTCTTTTAATGTTTGTGCTAGTGTTTCCTCGGTTTGGGCCTTTGCCTACCTTAGTGCCTTCCCTGCTTCTCTTACGGAAGTTTGGTATGCCTCCCTATCTTCGTCCTGCTGCGTTTCCTTACATTTCCTGAAGGCCAGCCTTTTGTCTCTGACCTTTTCTGCTACTGTTCTTGAGAATCAAAGTGGTTTCCTTCTTCTTTTGCTCTTGCTTTTCTCTGTAACACAATGGGATGTTGCTTCAAGTATTGTATCCTTAATGCTTGCCCACTTTGCCTGTACCACCTCACCTGTATTTCTTCTTGCTAGGGTTAGCTTAACTCTGTTGGCCATCTTATCAAAGTCTGCTCATCTGAAGTCCCATGTTTTTGCCTTGGAATGGGATGATTTAGTTCTAGTGGCCAAATTGAACCATACTATGGTCACTGGCCCCCAGGTGACCTTCTACCTGGAGATCTGTGATCCTTTCCCCGTTAGTCAATACTAGATCTAGGATAGCCCTGTCTCTTGTGGGTTGCTGTACCAGTTGTTTGAGGCCCTCCCCCTGCAGGGAATCCACTATGTGTCTAGTTCTGGCAGATGTTCCTGCTAGTATCGACCAATCTCTATCTGGCATGTTGAAGTCTCCCATTATCAGAACCTCCTATTTAGCAGTCATATTTTGTATATCTCCTAACAGTAATGTGTCTATGTCCTCCCCCGATCTGGAGGCCTGTAGACAACCCCAGTTCGAATGGCAGTCCCATTTCCTGTTTCCATGGTGACTCACAGTTCTTTTGGCTCCTTATGTGTATTCTGAATTTCTGTAGCTTTGATATTTTCATTGACATAAAGGGCCACTCCACACCCCCCCCTTTTTGAACCTCGATCTCTTCTGAACAGTACACAGCCAGGTACTGAAGTCTCCCAAGTGTGGTTACTGGTGAACCATGTCTCGCTACTGGCTACTATGTCCAGTTTAGCCTCTATCATTGTTGCCTGCAGGTCTGGGATCTTGTTTCCCAGACTGCAGGTAATATTACATGATTTTCCATTGGCCAGATTTCGGTGTTAGTTGTTGGGCAAGGTCCGGCGTTTCCCCTTTGCGTCGTATGGGGAGCCGGACCTTTTTCCTTACCTGGTGATGCAAATGAACTACAAACATGCTGAACTCCTGTTTGATCACTAGCTGGGGGGTTGGGGTGTTCCCATTCGACATATCGGGTGCTGCACCCCTCTCCCCATTTGCTAGTTTAAATATTCTGCAAAGACATCAAACTTCTGCCCCAATGCACTGACTCTCTCCTTAGTCAGATGCAGTCCATCGAATTTAAAGAACTTTTGCTCTCAAAACTGTTGCCAGTTACCTACAAATTTGTGTTCACTTTCCTGGCACCAGCTCTTGAGCCACATGTTTATCTCCCCTTCTCTGACCTTCCGTCCATCTGTCCCCCCCCCCCCGACTGGTAGGATCTCAGAGAAGGAGATGCCGGATGAAACAGATGACAGTTTGTCACCCAGCCTGGTCAGGTGTTCCTTGGTCTCCACAACTGATCGACTGGCGAGATTGTTAGTCCCTATGTGTACCAGAACATCGATGTTTTCTCCTGCTTCCTGCACGATTTTAGCAATGCGGTCAGTGTCTCTCCACGCTGATGTATCTGGGAGACATCTAACCATTACCCCCAGCTGGAGGTAGGTATCCACTCCCCAAATCATGGAGTCTCCTATGATCAGAAGTGTTTTGGATTTCCTTTTTGCTTTTTTGTTTTGGTCCCTGTTTTGGGTGAGTTTTGTTGTGCTAGCTCCTGTGCTGAAGTGTCCTGCTCTGCAGTGTCCTCTGCTCCTTTGTTTGATTTCAGAGATAGAGGCAGATACCTGTTTGTAGTTTTTATATGGTTTGTGGAGGTGATACGCTGAAGAGCACTGAGTGATGGGGCGCCCGATTTGTCCCTCCTAACCACTTGCCAACCTCCCAGACCAACTACCCTCTAGGGTCAAGGTGTTTCTGTTGGATGTTAGGGAAATGGCGGGCGGTTCTTATAATATATTTCCTCCTGAATATGCGATTTGAGATGCTCAATTTCTGCCCACGCTGCCTGGAGCTGAGCCCTTAGATCTCCAATGGTCTAGCATGTAGGATAGTGTCCTAAATCCTGAATAACTGCCCTTTTGAAAAGTGTCCAGCAATTCCTGCAGTTAATAATATCAATTCCAGATGAGTTGCAGGGTTTATAACCTGATCAGTGTAATTAGGAGGAAAATGAAAGCAAAAAATTTGATTTTGTGTTTTGTTTGTTTTTGTATAACTTATTATAACAAGTTAAATTACTTGTGCCCCCGTAAATGAAGTCACTGTGTGGATACTACTCTGATCCTCCCCTTCCTGTTTTGCTACAGGAAATGTCACGACTGTGCTACCCTATAAAAGGAGTGTAGCATGGTGTCGCTCTTTGAGGGGTGCTCCGCAGCACCCTCCTTGGGAGGAGAGTGTTTGCTCGTACACTCTAACACTCTCCCTGCTGGCCTCCACTCCTGACGTCCCCGGGCTTGGAGCTCAAACTCATACCACCAGCATGCCAGGCACACTGCTCAATGCTATGGACCTGGCCTCAAATAGCCCATTTGAGCATTTGCAATACTTGTTTCACAGGATAACTTGTTTTTCCATATGCCTTCTAATGGCTTCCTTCAAGCCTTGTGCCTTGTTTACAGTGATTACAAACTTTATAATGCATGGCATTTACTACTGAGTCAGCAGTTTGTGGCGCCATTTTCTACGTTCACGCACCCATTCACATAGGCATCTGCAATGATGAGGAAATAGCGTAAAGAGGCATCCAGCACTGCAATTTCAGAAAATGTAAAAGATATGAGCTCAACCCAAGTGAAATTGAATTTTTCAGTGAAAACAGAAAACTGAGCATGTTAAACCATATTAGAAAATCAATATTGCAAACAGGACACAGACACAATATTAGCGATATACATTACCTATGCCACCGCCTGCATGGGGAGGTGCTCCAAAGCGGAAGGAGTCAATGTAAGCTTTGATTTTCTCCAAGTCTGTTAAAAAAAATGCTTGGATAAATAAAGACGCCATCTTAAGCGATACACAAGTACTCCATTTTTCTAATTACAGCATCTGTAGAGATTGCTCAGGATTAATAAAACTTTAAAGAGATTTATAGTCCTTATAGGCATACAGATTCAATTGTAAAGAGCTGGGGAATATTTGGAGACTAAGACAGGGGGTATGTGGAGGCCAGGGCAAGGAGGCTAGTCGGGGAATGGAGGGGTATCAACTCTGTTACAGATCTTTGTGTCATCTGCAAAGAGGCATACCTTTCCTTCCAGACCCTCTGCAATGTCACCTATAAAGACGTTAAAGAGGACTGGGCCCAGTACTGAGCCCTGAGGTACTCCACTAGTAAACCCCCTTTCTTCAGAATGTGTTCCATTCACTATTACCTTCTGTATCCTGTTGTGCAGCCAGTTTGCTACACAGGCTACCACCCTGGGACCCACTCCCAGGCTGGCTAACCTGATTATTAATCTTTTGTGCGGGACTGTGTCAAATGCCTTGCTAAAGTCTAGGTAGGCCATATCCACAGCCCCTCCCTGGTCTATTACTTTGGTCACCCAGTCAAAGAAATCAATTAGATTAGTCTGACATGACCTTCCTGCTGTGAATCCATGCTGCTTTGGGTCCTGTGCCGCTGGCCTCTAGGTACTCAACAATTCTTTCTTTCAGAAGTGATTCCATCATTTTCCCCACCACTGAGGTCAAACTAACAGGTCTGTAGTTTCCTGCCTCTGCCTTGCTCCCACTTTTGTGAAGGGGAATCACATCTGCCCTCCTCCAGTCCTCAGGTACCACCCCATCCTCCCATGATTTGTTACAAAGTGTGGTCAGTGGCGTCACTAGGTCCTCCCTTAGTTCTTTTAGGATTCTAGGGTGAATCCCGTCAGGCCCCATTGCTTTGTCCACCTTGAGTTTTAGGAGTTCTTTCAGGATTCTTTCTTCTGCAAATGGACTGTCGTCAACCCCACTACCCAGAGTGCTTCTATTGTTTGGTTTAGGTAACTCCTCCTCTTCTTCTTCTTTTGTGAATACTGAGCAAAAGTATTCATTCAGTATCTCTGACTTTTCACTGTCTCCCTCTGCCCACCTACCTTCTCCTTTACTAATCTTCACTATCCCTCCCTTAACATTTCCATGCTCCCTAATGTACCTATAAAAGGTTTTATCCCCCTTCTTAACTGAGTTGGCTATTTTTTCCTCGGTTTGGCCCTTTGCTTTTCTGACTGCCTTCCCCACTTCTTTCTGCTTTAATTGATACAGCTCCCTGTCGTGCTCCTTCTGTGATTCCTTATATTTTTCACAGAAGGACCTTGACTTCAGCAACGCTTTCAACACTGTTCCACATAGAGGATTGATAAATAAGCTGGGTAGGCTCGGGGTGGGTCAGAAGTTGGTCAACTGGGTAGTAAACTGGTTGACGGGCAGAAAACAGAGAGTGGTGGTAAATGGTATACAGTCAGAAGAGATGCAAGTCACAAGTGGGGTATCTCAGGGATCAGTCCTGGGGCCAATCCTCTTCAATATCTTCATTAGTGACATTGCAGATGGACTAGAGGGTAAGGCTTGTCTGTTTGCAGATGACACCAAGATCTGCAACACTGTAGATGATCCAGATGCGGTGGGCAGAATGAGAAGAGATCTGGATAAACTAGCAAAATGGTCAGAAGAGTGGCAACTGGGATTTAATGCAAAGAAGTGCAGGATCATGCACATAGGGAAGAGAAACCCTGAAGCCGCCTATAGGTTGGGAAGGGAGTTGCTGGCAGTCACAAAGGAAAATAGAGACTTGGGCATCATCATCACCGATGACCTGAAATCATCAAGCAGACCTCTAAAGCAGTAGGTAGCAGCTAGGGGATGTTAGGGGTGTATTAATAGAGGGTATCACAAGTCATAACAGGAGGTAATAATCCCTCTTTACAAGACACTGGTTAGGCCCCATCTGGAGTACTGCGTGCAGTACTGGAGGCCACACCTTCACAAGGACATTAACCAAATTGAGGCAGTCCAGAGAAGGGCAACCAAAATGGTGCAGGGACTGCATCAGAAGACATATGAGGACAGATTAAAGGAGCTCAATATGTATACCCTTGAGCAAAGAAGGGAGAGAGGTGATATGATCAAAACAACCTTAAGGACATTAACAAGGTGAAAGATTCTAACATGTTTAAATATAAGAAAAATAGCAGGACAAGAGGACACAGCATGAGATTAGAGGGAGGCCGATTAAGGGGGAATGTGAGGAAATTCTTTTTAACAGAAAGAGTGGTGGGTGCATGGAACGGCCTACCTCAGGAAGTGGTGGCTATGAATACAGTGCAGGGCTTCAAATAGGCATAAGGGAGCAATACAGATGAGTATGAATAGATAGGCCACTGACAGAGCAATTATCTGCCGTCAACCTCTATGTTTCTATGTTAAAGGTATTCACACAGGGGCTGGAGAAGTACATTAAAAACAACATAGATTTAAACTGAGGAGTGGAGAGAAGCTGAGTCGGATAGCAGGGAGGGAGGAGAATGAGGAGAAGTTACCAAGATGAAGGGGGACAGACGGGAAGAGGAGGGGCAGGACACTAGGTGGACTGTAGTATCCTTGAATGCAAGGAGCTTAGCAAACAAGATGGCAGAGTTCCAGGCAATGATGGTGGAGGGGAAGGTAGATATTGCCGCCATCTCAGAGACCTGGGCCATCCAATACCATGACTGTGATCTCACAATCCCGGGATACAAGGTGTTCCACAGGGACCGGGAGGGGTGGCTATTTATGTCACAGAGGGGATACTGGGTACCAGGGAGGAAGGGGACGAGAGGAGGCCAGAAGCCATATGGGTATTGCTCCAAGACCCTAAAGGTAAGAAACTCAGGATGGGGGTGGTGTACAGGCCACCCTCACAGAATGAGGAGGTGGACAGGGAGCTGGGGGAGCAAATCAGGAAAGTCAGTGGCAAAGGGAATACAGTTATAGAGGGAGACTTCAACCTACCTGGGGTTGACTGGCAGACAGTAACTACAGTACACGCCACGGAACAGGTGCTGCTGGAGGCTATCCAAGACAGTTACCTAGTACAAGGGGTGATGGATCCTACTAGGGAGGGGAACATACTGGACTTGGTGCTAACAAATGGAGACCAAGTCCAGGATGTGGTTGTACAGGACCCTCTAGCAGGAAGTGACCACTGCTCAGTGTGGTTCCTCCTCAACACAGGGAGGGAGTCTGTTAAGACCAGCACAAGAGTGCTGGATTTCAGGAAGGCAGATTTTGCCAGAAGGGGCAGCATCCTAGAGGGGTATTTAGCTGAAATTAACCCAGGGATGGATGCCGAACAGAAGTGGGCAATCATTAGGAAGGGGCTAAATGAGGCCACAAACATATATGCCAAATCTCAGAATAAGCAGTCCAGGTCAAAAAAACCTAGCTGGCTCAGCAAGGAGGTAGAGCAGAAGGTGAAGAAAAAAGATTGGCCTTCATTAATTTAAAAAAATCTGGGTGTGAGGAGGATAGAGAAGTGTTCTCAAATGCATCTAGGGAGGTGATCAGGTCAGTTGGGCAACCAAGGCAGCACAGGAGCTGAAGTTGGCTCAGGGGATCAGAGATGGGGGAAAAAAATACACAAGGGAGAAGAGGAGTTGTAGGGATGACATTGTTAGAATCAAGAGAGAGAGGAAGGATGGGTGGAACAAGGGGAAGATCAGGCAGAGGCACTCAATGAGTATTTCTGCTCGATGTTCACAAAAGAAAGGGATGACCAATACCATAGTGGAAGGGGCAAGGGTGGGGGGCAGAGATAATAGATGAGGTCATCCAAGAGGATAGAGTTCTGAAGGGTCTTAAAGGCTTGCGGGTGGACAAGGCACCAGGACCAGACTGTGTACACCCAAGGGTCCTGAAGGAACTGTCAGAGTTGTTGGCAGGCCCTCTGACGGACCTGTTCCAACACCTCCTTGGAGACGGGGAATGTACCCAGGGACTGGAGGATGGCTCACATGATGCCCCTTCACAAGAGTGGACCTAAGGACCAACCAGGTAACTACAGACTGGTGAGCTTGACTTCCATAGTGGGGAAGTTGATGGAGACCATTCTGAAGGAGAGGTTGATAACCTTTCTTGATAGCAGTGACCTGCAGGATGAGACAAAGCATGGGTTTGTCACAGGAAGATCTTGCCAAACTAACTTGATCGACTTCTCTGATTGGGTCACTATGGCGGTTGACAAAGGCCATGCTGTGGATGTCCTGTATCTGGACTTCAGCAAGGCTTTCGACTCTGCCACACAGGAGGTTAATGAGCAAGCTGAGGGACATGGGAGCAGGGGAAAAACTGGTGGGGTGGGTTGAGAGCTGGCTGCAGGGCAGACAACAGAGGTAGTTAGAAGGGGGGAGACATCCACACCACGGCCAGTAATGAGTGGAGTACCGCAGGGTTCAGTGCTGGGCCCCGCTTTGTTCAATGTCTTCATTGGAGACATTGCAGAGGGGTCAAGAGTAAGATCTGCCTGTTCGCGGATGACACTAAGATTTGTGCAAAAGTGGACAATGAGGAAGAGAGGCAGGCACTCAGAGAGGATCTAGCTAAACTCGAACACTGGTCTAGGGCGTGACAGTTGGGGTTTAACATTAAGAAGTGCAAGGTCATGTACCTTGGAGCCAGAAATCCCAGGAACAGCTACTGGGCTGTTGGGAGTGCAGGTAATGGCTTCAGAGGAGGAAAGGGATCTGAGGTAGTAGTCACAGGGGACATGAAGGTACCTGCACAGTGTGGGAGAGCTGCAGCAAGGGCAAATAAGATGCTGGGGTGCATTGCCAGAGGGATCACCTCTCGAAAGGGGGAGGTCATCCTGCCATTGTACAGATCACTGGTGAGGCCACACTTGGAATACTGTGTACAGTACTGGTGCCCATACCTCAAAAAAGATGTGAGATTACTGGAGGGGGTGCAGCGTAGGGCTAGAAAAATGATCATTGGACTATGGGAGTTTCCATACGAGGAAAGGTTGAAAGAGCTCAACATGTACTCGCTGGAAGACAGAAGGATGAGAGACCTTTAAGTACTTGAAAGGCACAGAAAAAGTCAGGGAGGCAGGATTGTTCTGCTTAAAGGGGGGAAGGGTCACTAGGGGGCACAGTCTAAAGTTGGAAGGGGGAAGGTTTAGGAGAGAGATGAGGAGGCAATACTTCACAGAGAGAGTGGTGACAGGTTGGAACGCACTGCTGGAGGAGTTAATCACTCAAAGGACAGTGGATAGCTTTAAGCGGGGTTGGGATAGAGTCAAGGGCAGGGTTAGTACAGACAAAAACACAAAGTGGGGGGAAGGACCAGGAAAGAGGAGGAAGAGAGGGGTTTGGGAGGGGGTGGGGCAGCTGTAGTGATATGAAACTAAGAGCTACACAATCAGGCAGACTTGATAAACCTGTGGGCCTTTTTCTGCTGGCAATTTTGTATGTTCATATTAAAGCTCAATTATAATAATAATAATTTTTATTTATTTTGCGCCTTTCAAATATCAAGGCACATTACAAAATATAAAACCTCATAAAACAACAATAATAAATACTTAAAAACCATAAAGTTACACAGTTAATCACAGTATTCTATTTGAGGTATTAATTTTAACAAGTAACCAGCTTCCAGTTATTAACTCTTTTCTTCCAATTTCAAGATTTCCTGTGTGTATAAAGAAACACAATGGCAGTGTAAATAAAAAACCCACAAATATCAGGGTATTTTTGCTTTTCGGCACCCACAGTGGGAATAAACAGGTTACTCACCTGTAACATTAGTTCTAGGAGTAGTACATGGTGTACATCCACACTTCTGGCAGTGTTCCTTTCTCTTTAAGACTTGCTGGAACATCTTCAAGCTGGTTCCTCCCACCTACCAATGTGGTAACTCCCTCAACACCGCCCCGTGACGTCAAATTTTACCCACTGGAAGCAAGACCGGTGTGCCTCTTGCCAGGGGAGGTCAGGTGGGTCAATGTGGATGTACACCATATAACACTCCTAGGAAGTGCAGTTACGTAAAGTCTTACTGCAACAGCAGATATTCACGGAATGTCTCTTGCAGTAGATAATTACTTCTGGGAGTTTTCAGCAGAGGGCGCTGTCACACGGCAGCTCTTTTAGCAGTTTTCACCAGGGACCGCCCACACGACATCATGTCCTGCTTCCTATATAAGTGTGGGCGGTCCCTGGTATCCTCAGTTGCCTCGCCGGATTCAGCTCACAAAAGCGAGGACCGAGGGGAAGCTGAGGTACCAAGGAGTCTCAACCCTAAGTCACTGGAACAGAATTTGCTCTGTTAGAGAAGGAGGGGGGACAGAGGGCAGGATTGCACCTACTGCAAGAGACATTTCTTGAAGATCTACTGTTACAGTAAGACTTTACGTAACTGCACTATCTTCCATGGAATGGTCTCCTGCAGAGGGTAATTACTTTTGGGAGAATCCCCAGCAGTCATGTCCATATGGGAGGACAATTATGATAGGAGACCTTGTAGGACTGCATAGCTGAAGGCCATCCTACATCGTGAGGCAATATCAAGATTGTAATGCCTTGTGAAGGTATGGATTGTGGATCAGGTAGCCACATTGCAGATATCTGAAATGGAGGTGCCTTTAAAGCAAGCCGCAGTAGTGGCCATAGCTCTGGTGGAATGGGCTTGGACAGGTCCTGGTAAAGTCTTGTTGTACTTTTTGTAACAAAAGGTAATACAATTCACCAACCATGAAGACAGGAAGCTCTTTTCTGCCAGAGGAAAAGGTGACAAACAATTGAGACGTTTTCCAAATTGGCTGGATATGATTAGTGTAATAGCGTAGAATACGATGGACATCTAAGGCATGTAATAGATGTTCACCTGGAATGGAGTAGTCAGGGTAGTAAACCAGAAGCTCCAAGGACTGATTTAAAGTATGTTCAGAGACTACTTTAGGAAGGAAGGAAGGATGGATTGGTATGAAGGACCATCTTGTCCTTATGGAAAATCAAGTAAGGTTCCCTACACATGAGGGCACGAAGCTCAGAAATACAACAAGTTGAAGTAATAGTCACTAGAAACAACGTTTTCCATGTAACGAAACAGATCACAAGTGGTAGTTGGCTCAAAAGGTTCGAGGGTCAGTTTTTCTATAACGAAATTGAGATCCCATGGAGGAGTGGGTCTTCTAATAGGAAGTTTGATATGTATCATTCCTTTCAAAAACGTCTTGGCTAAATGATGTTGTACAGAAGTTTGCCATCGAAAGGTTTATGGGATGCTGATATGGCAGCCAGGTGGACTTTGATGGAGGAGCAACTTAAGCCTGACTCTGATAATGAGGCCAGGTAATCTAAAACCTTCATCAGTGGACAAGAGTAAGGGTCCAGGGAGCAAGAGGCAGACCATATAGAAAAGTATTTCCATTTGGAATTACAGGTTTCTCTGGTTGCTGGTTTATGAGAAGCCAGGAGAATGTTGGCAACAGGAAAGGACACCTGGAGTCTATTTATGAATGTGCCCTCAGAAGCCAAGCATGAAGATGAAGGGTCTTCAGGTTGGGGTGCAGTAGGGATCCATGACACTGAGTCAGGAGGTCCGGTCTGACTGGCAACTGAATGGGTTCCCTTACTGACAGCTGTTGGAGCAGAGGGTACCACGGATGACGTGGCCACATTGGTGCTATGAGAAGCATGGCGGCCGGTTCCATTTGAAGTTTCAATAGAGTTCATTGCAAGAGAGGGACAGGGGGAAGGCATATAAGTGGAGTCCTGTCCAAGGTTGGGACAGGGCATCTATTGATCATCCCTTGTTGCTTGGGATAATGGAAAAGTAACTGGGGAGCCGGTGATTGACAGGGGAGGCAAACAGATCCAGCTGTGACGTTCCCCATAGGTGTAAGACTTCTTGGAGTACTTCTTTGTGAAGTGTCCATTCATAAGCAAATGACTGGCGACTTAGCCGGTCTGCTAACTGATTGCACCGTCCCAGTAGGTGGAAGGCCGTTAGCGTTAGGTCTTGTCTAATGGCTTTCTGCCAGACTGAAAGGGTCTCTATGCAGAGGGTGCACAATTTCGTGCCCCCTTGCTTGTAACACCACTGCAGTGTTGTCTGATTGAATCAGTAACGGTCCTGGCTTGAGATAGTGCTGGAATGCCTGAAGGGTGAGACGGACTGCCTTCATCTTGAGGAGATTGCATTGCAGCTAAGTGGGACGGCAAAGTGAAGAGAGGAGTCTGACCGGAGTGTGGCAGGTTCTGTGACTGGCTATTTCCTCTTATCTTTTGCTGATAACACTCTATCTGTCAGTTACCAATGACTGCTGTGAATTACAATTTCACAGCCTGCAAGCCTGTGAGTGAAACCTGAATTGCTGTGTTTGACCTGTTTTACCCCCCTTCCCCTTAACTCGTAGACTGATTTTAACTTTAATCACATTGAAGCTGCTACAGGACCTGAAGTGTGCTGCATAGACTGCTGTCTGAGTCTACATGAGTCATCTGTTGTTGAGAATTGTATATGCTAAAGTTCTGTGGAGCTGTGGCTGATTTGGGTTGCTAGGTAATAGCACAGTACCTGACCTGCTTGCAGCATTATTGCCATCACCTACTTTCATTGAATTCTGTTCTGGTCTCCACATTTTCCAGATGGTGGCAGCTCTGGGAAGTGGAGGCGTTCAATATAAAGGCTGCCTTCTACACAGCGGCAGCGTCAGCGGCAGCAGCTAAGTGGGGCAGCAAAGTGAAGAGAGGAGTCTGACCGGAGTCAGACCGGGGACGGACTGGGCTACTAGAGTTTGTAATATCTTGCTTCGAGTTATTCATTTCTTTTGGGTTTGTACCTATAGATTAGTTATGATTAACAGAGGGATATTGTTGTGTGTAGCCTATACACTTTGTGTTTTGTGTACTGATGGATTATTTTGTTCTATGTGTGTTAATAATGACTTTAGAACGTATGAAAATAATCAGATTCTGGAGTTCCAGACTCAACTGTTTATTCCTAATTATAGTCATTTATTTGGTGTAAAGGTTAAATACATGTGTTATAACTTGGGTTACAGTGTTAGGAAATATAAGACACGGAATGTGTTCTGCCTGTTTGCATAAGAACCTGGTTACATTGCTTTCTCTTGCTAATTCGATCTGGCAATGTTGAAAGCAACCCTGGTCCTTTAGCAAACGAGTATGGCAGATAGTGATTTTTTGCAGCATTCATATGGCCTCAAAATTATGCATTTTAATGTATTAAGCTTAACATCTAAATTTCATGAGGTGGAGTCATGGATTAGTTTATATAATCCGGATGTTCTGGCACTGACTGAAACCTGGTTAACCTTACCTGTTCTTGATACTGAACTTTGTATACCTGCTTATAAACTTTTTAGAAAGGATCGTGTCACTGGTAGAGGGGGTGGGGTTTTGTTTTATGTTAAGGAATATTTAATGGTAAATGAGACCACTATATTTAACAGTAATTTGGAATATTGTGAACATATTACTATTCAGTTATTGTTGAGGTTTGTCAAAAATTAACTATTTGTTGTGTATATCTTCCACCTAATGGTAGCAAATCAGGCTTACAAGAACTTGTAAATGCTTTGAATACTGGGGTTTCTACAGGGTTAATACTACTGGGGGATTTTAATTTAAATTGGATGGGTTCAGATATAACAAAGTTAAATATGGTCTTGTCTCAGTCTGGTTTACAACAGATTATTACTTTGCCCACTCGACACAATAATAGATCAGGAAATCACACATTGCTGGACTGGATATTAACAAATAGACCTATTAATATGATAAAATGTGGTTTGATCTCCAATTCGTTAAGTGATCATCATCCAGTCTTCTGTATTTGGAAGCATGGGGGACTGAAGAAGTCTAAGCCAATTATAAGGATTTCGAGATCTTTTTCTAAATTTGATGTACATTCTTTTTGTAGAGTTGGGTAAAATAGATTGGTCTTTTTTATATTCTATCCCTGATGTGGATTCTGCATTGCTTTTTTTCATTACTGAGTTTACACATGTTTTGGACCAGTTAGCTCCCCTTGTTAAAAGAAGGGTCCGAGGGAAAACTTATGGGTGGTTAACACCTCCTTTGATTAAACTTATGAGACAACGAGAAAAGGCCTGAAAGCGATAAAATGAACCATTCTGCTTCTGGTTATCATGCGTATAGGACTTTAAGGAACCAATGTAAGGCTAAGATAAGGAAGGCTAAAACAGACTATATTCGTCATAAACAATGTGAAGGGTTATCTAACGCTACTACTTTTTGGAAAACAATTAATAATTTCATAAAGCCTAATGTTTGTCAACCAGGTTCAATGAGGTTGAATGGTGACTACTTGTCTTGTCCATTGAAGATAGCTAACGAGTTTAATTTGAAATTTACTGCATTGCCTGATTCCTTTAGTGACCAGTCCAAGATGAACTACTTGGGACTGACTGAAGATTTTACAGTTAATCCTAAATTGTACTTAAGGACTACTACTCCGAAGGAGGTAGAGAAGTTGTTGCATTGTATTAAGAGGGACAGCTCAGCTGGTTCTGATGGCTTATGTCCTAGTTTATTGGTGGATGCTGCCTCGGTTATAGCACTTCCAGTTAGTATTATTTTCAACTTGTCTTTTTGTTACAGGTACTATACCTAATATATGGAAACATACTTTGTCACTCCTATATTTAAATCTGGTTCACAACATGAGTTTTGTAACTACAGACCTATTTCTATCTTGTCTGCTTTAGCTAAAGTTCAGGAAAGAATAGTTTATAATCAGTTGATTGGGTATGTGGATCGCTTTGGATTATTGTCTCAGAACCAACATGGTTTTAGAAAGGGAAGGAGTACTGAGACTGCCTTGGTCGAGTTCACGAACGCGGTACTTAATGGCATGGATAAAGGGTGTCTGACGGGTGCCGTGTTCGTGGACTTGACCAAGGCATTCACTCAGTTGATCACCAATTGTTGATTTCTAGACTTGGGTCATTGGGAGTTGGTGAGTCTTTCTTGGACTGGACGAGGATTATTTAACAAATAGGTTTCAAAGGGTTAAATATAGGGTGCTGTATCAGACTCTGTAATGGTTAAGTGTGGGGTTCCACAAGGTTCTATCTTGGGGCCACTTTTGTTTTCTTTGTTTTTTGATCAACTAGTAAGTGTGATTAATAATGCTTCTCTAACACTTTACGCTGACGATGCAGTAATTTATACGCAGGGTTTGTCATTTGGAGATCTAGGTGTTTCTTTAACAGAGGAAATGTGCAATTTTCAGTCTTCACTTATGGCCTGTAAATTACTCTTAAACAAATCTAAGACAAAGGTGATGGTTTCTGGTACCCACCTAGACTGAGATCTGAGGTTGGTACTTTGGAAGTTAAATCTCTTGATGGATTACTGTTTGACTATGTTGATACATTTCAATATCTTGGGGTATTACTAGATTCTCATCTAAGTTATGAATCTCATTTTTTGAGGGTTACCTCAAGAATACATTGTAGATTAGGTTCTTTGTACAGAATCGTTCATTTCTTATTCCTGAGTCTAGGCTGGTTATTTCAAATTGCTGCTTACTTCCTATTGTGAACTATGCAGCTATGATTACTGACACTGCTTCTGCGACAGTGATTTCAAAGAAATCCACTTTACTTCACTTGATAGCTAAGTTTGCTTTAAATTGTTCTAAGTCATCTCATCATTGTGTGATTTTGAAAGAAATGGGTTGGTTACCGGTTTCATTAAATTTCCAATACTGTGTGGCCAAGTTCATATATAAAGTTATGGACTCTGGGATTCCACATAGTATTTCAAAGTTTTTGAGACCATATATTGATGGTCATTATTCTAGACATAGGTCAGACAGTAGGTTTCTCGAGATTCCTTTTATGAAATCTAAAAGTGGACAAAGATCCTTTGCTTATATTGTTCCATTCATTTGGAATGAAATTCCTCAAGATATTAGGTGGTTGTGTTCTGTCAAAAAGTTTGCCGATGCATTAAGGATGTATTTCGAATCTCAATTTAATTGTAACTGTTTTTTATGAATTTTATACGTAACAAAGACATTTTTGTCTGCAATTTGCTGCATTGTATATGTATGTTTGATTATGTATTGTCTGTATGCAATATATGTGGGTTGCACCTGTAAAAGGAACTTGTTTCCAGTGTGCTTACCCGTTAAGCGAATAAACAAACAAACAAACAGATTGATACGAGAGTGATGGGAAGATGCGGTCCACTAGCCTTGGGTCTGATAAGGACCTAAGTGTGCGACCCATCCGTCCAGGGAAGCATCGGTGGTTAACGTCTGCCTGGGAGGGAGGGAGCGGAAAGGCATTCCTTGACACAAATTGGTTTTGATTGTCCACCACTTCAGGGATGACTTCAGAGAAGGAGTGACCCTGATTTTGTCATTGAACTGTCCAGTTCTTTGAGACCACTGATTCTGGAGGATCCACTGGACAGGTCTCCTGTGAAGGCGAGCAAATGCCACCGTCGGGATGGCTGCAGACATGTGACCCAGAAGTCTCAGCACTTTTCTGGCCATGACTATTTTCTGGGTATGTATTTGCGAAGCCAGAGATATAAGAATGGCCTGACGAGCAGGCGGAAGGTAAGCTCTGGCTGTGACTGTATCTAGAACAGCTCCGATGTATTGGAGAGTGTGTCGGGTGTGGACTGAACTTTGACCAGTTGACTGTTATCCCTAGATCGTTGACCATGCTCAGAGTAGTGGCTAGGGAGGCAAGCAGAGCTTCTCTGGATTCTGCTTTGATTAGTCAATCGTCTGGATATGGGAAGACGAAGTGCCCTTTTTTCTATAAGACTGCTGCTACCACCGCTAGGCATTTGGTGAACACTCTTGGGGCCGAAAGGGAGTGCTCAAAACTGATAGTTTTCACCCAGAAGGTAGAAGTGCAGAAATTTCTAATGGGCAGGACGAATGGGGATATGTAAGTAGTCATCCTTCATATCCAGGGCACACAGCCAGTCTCCTTGTTTTAGAATAGGCATGATGGTGGATAGGGTTATGTGAAAATGTGTGTACTGAATATATCAATTCAGATGTCTCAGGTCTAATATTGGTCTGAGATCCACAGTTCACTTGGGTACTGGAAAAAACTGGGAGTAAAATCCCGTTTGATGCTCTGGAATGGGCACTGGTAAAACAGCCTGCTTGGCCAGAAGTGCCTTCAATTCTTCTTGAAGGACAGGGACATGATCTGGTGGGTAATGGATTGTCCAAGGTGGGGACGGGGGTGGTTCGGAAAGAAATTCCAAAGTGTGTCCCTTTTGAATTATCTGAAGCACCCATTTGTCTGAAGTGATCGTTTGCCAGGCCTCCAAATGGAGGGCAAAACGATATCCCACCGCCTCCGAGGCCTGGTGGAGGAGGCGACGGGAAAGCCGTGATAGATCACTGGGTAGTGGGTTGTTCGGCCCCTTCCGAGGGATGGGCACGGGTGGCAGAGACATTGCCCCTTGTGGGCTGGGCATGACGGTGTCCGCGATGTGGGCACTTGGGGAAAGGGTACCGACAATAATGACCCTCTCCCCAGCGCATTGTAACAACGTGCACAGGGGATACGGTGGCGGATGGTGGGTGGGATGACTATATGGCACATTGTGTCGCATAGGCTACACGCGCTGCGGTGGGAGGCACTCACAGTGAGGATGTGGGGTGGTGCCACGGTCGGTTGCTGTGCCGACCCCGTGGCGTGGTGGGTGGGTTGCCAGTGCTGGTCAGCAGGATACAGGTTTCGGGTCCGGGCGTTGCTGCGTTTTGTTGCACCCGCCCAACCTTTTTTTTTTTCCTCCATGTTTTCACCCCGAATCCTTTAGTAGGGAGTGTGGGGGTGCAGCCTGCCCACAGAAAGCATTAAAAACTAAGTCCCTGGTGGCCTTTTTCTGTGCACCAGGGTGTCAAAATACATTTTTGGCACTCCTGACTTCTGCATAACAGCGATCGTCTTTAGGCTTTTGCCGTTATGACATGGAACCGCATAACCTCGAAAGCCACCTCTATTAGAAGTCTTATATTTTCCACCTCTTTCGGAATAGGAAGAATATTGTGTACGGTAGGGTGACTGCGGAGCATGGTACATGCCGTGCACCGTACGAAGGTTTCTGCCTGATGCCTGCAAATCGCTTAACAATGTTTGAGTACCTGGCCTGAACAGTTTGGACATTAAAGGGTGCATTACCACCTTTGCGTTGTATGTCAGGAGCAAAACCTGAAATGTGAAGCCAAGCATGGCAACGCAGATAGACTCCAGTAGCTGAGAGTTGGGCTGAGGTATCAATGGCATCATAACCCGACCGAGCAGGTGGCGGGATACAGAATTGCTAGTAGACACCGTGGCTAATAACTTGTCCTTCTCCGGGGAGGGAGGACGCTTACTGATAAGTTCGATGGTCAAAGCACCAAGGGTACATTGGTATTTAACCATATGCCCCATATAATTCAAGATTCAAATATTCATGGTGCCTGAAGCAAAAACCTTTTTCCCCAGGTAGTCAATCCTTTGAGATTCTTTATCAGGTGATAAGGAACTCAGGTACGATCATAAGTGGCAGTAATGACCACTGAATCCGCTTCTGGAATGGTGGACAGGAAGGGATGATCCAGGGGAGCCAGATATAAGCGATCTGCTTTTCGGGGAACAGCTGTAATAGCTGATGGTGGATGCCAGGCAGCCAGCATGGCATTCTGGTAGGTCAGAATCAGTGGGGGCACCACTAAGACCGGCTCCTCTGGCAATTCAAGATATTCTGCCATATCCTTATGTTGTTTGTCATGTTCTATGGTAGAGAACCCCATGATCTTTTGTATTTGGACCATCAACTCGCTAAACGACTGGTCATCTGGAGGAGAGGTGGCAGCCGGTATAGGCATGTCCTCATCCAGGGAAGCGATTTCCGAGTAGGGGGACTCCGGATTCAGGAAATCCAAGTCTTGGAAGTCTTCTTCGTCAATATCACTGGGGATATTCACTGGTAGCTCAAGTTCATCTGACAAATAATCTTCCATATTAGGAAGAGGGGACCAGGGTGTCAGTATATCCCTGTCGCTGTGAAATCTTTTAGGTGGAGGACAGGGAGACCAGAAATGATCCCCGAGCACTCCTGGGTTGGAGGGCTGGGTATACCTCATGTTATGCAAGACCTGCGTCACTACCGTGGTGATGTCCCATTCCTGGGAGGAGGGGGGGGGTTAGAAGCAGGGTTTGAGAAACAATGGGGGAAACAGAGGGGATGGGATGGGTAGAGGGAGCAGGTCTCACCCCTGGGAAGAACAAGCCCGGGTCCTGGTCTCTATCCTATTGCCCCCTGTAAGATGGCACCTGTGAGGGTGGAGCGGCATGCAGCAAGGCAAAAGCTGCTGGTTTGCCCTGAGGAACAGGGGACGTCGTCAACGAGCCCGTGGAACGATTATCCTGGAATATGCCAGACGTCGTTGATGGGAGAGGAGCCCCCATCATCGGAGCAGCCATGTATCTGGCTAAATTTAGGACACTAGACAGTGTCATCGACGAGAGGGCATATGCCCGCGTCGACGGAGCAGGCAGAGCCTGCATAGAATTTAAAGCACTAGACAGCGCCGTTGATGAGAGGGTGTGAGCCCCCGTCGACGGGAAGGCTGTAGGAAGATGCTCCACTGACGGAGAAGCCACAGAAACGGTGGCCGCCGATGGGCGTCGAGGCCGGTAGTGAGAGGGGGGTGTATCCCGCTCTTTACCCTGCCAGGAACAAGAACCAGAGCTGGGGGTGCCCTTGGTATGAGCCCCCTGGTTCTCTAACTGAGACATTCTCTGCTCTGTAAGCAAATGTTGAATCTCGAACACCGTCGTTAATGGGTTGCTCTACTGAACTCCTGACAGAAGCTGCAGGATTTGGTGTCGTGTGTGGGTCCCAGACACCTTACACAAAATGTGTGGTTGTCAAAACGGTATATCTTCCTACCGCAACAGCAGGAACAAAACAGATCTTGTTTGGTTGAAGAATCTTTAGACATTCATTTTGTAATCCAATTTCTTGTCGATGATTGCTACACAGAAGTTAAACTAGCTACAGCGCGAGCTGAAGATGGCGGGAAAATGAACCGAGGATACCAGGGACTGCCCACACTTATATACGAAGCAAGACATGATGTCATGTGTGGGCGGTCCCTGGTGAAAACTGCTAGAAGAGCTGCCGTGCGACAGCACCCTCTGCTGGAAACTCCTAGAAGTAATTACCTACTGCAAGAGACCATTCCGTGGAAGATCTACTGTTACAGGTCAGTAACCTGTTTTTCTAGGGACGTGGATATGGTGTACTATCCATACTTCTGGCAGACTCCTAGCAGTTCTCCGGGAGGAGGGGGCAAGGCGCACACACCCTACTTGGGGGAAAAAGAGTTTGGAGAACTGAGGCACAAAAACCAGCATCCCGGCGTGACTCAAGGTTGATGTGGTAATGTGAACTGAAGGTGTGTGCTGACTTCCAGGTAGCAGCCCTGCAGATATCCTGGATAGGGACATCCCTGGAAGTAGCCACCGAGGCCGATATGACAGGTGGAATGAGCCCTTAGCCCTAACCGTCAACCTGTAGCAGAGCTCGATGTAGGATACAATCCACCTGCCAATCATCCACTTAGCTGCCGGTCTTTCAGGTGTGGCTTCAGCGTAGGGGAGACAAATAGCTGGCGATCCTCCTCGCTGAACTCCAGCTTAAGCGCCTCCCTATAGTAGTGAGGCTTGCCACAGGTCCAAGGCATGGGGCCTGTGCTCGGCCTCCGAGGTGTGGTTGGTGAAGTACACTGGGAGATTAATCACCTGGTTAAGGTGAAACTCTGACACAACCTTCGGGAGGAACTTTGGGTTGGGGCAAAGGACAACCCTGTGGAAGACCAGATAAGGAGACTCCACCGAGAGCACCTGGAGCTTACTGATCCAGAAGGGCAGACATGATAGCCACCAGGAAGGCGGACTTCCACAACAGGTGAGACATTTCACATCTGTGCACTGGTCCAAATGGCTTGCCTATGAGCTTTGCCAACACCAGCCAACACCAGCAACAAATCCCAAGGTGGTAGTGGTGGTGGTTCACGCACCGGAGGGGAAATGTGATCAAGGCCTTTAAAAAAGCACCAGACCACCTTCTCCTGTGTGACAGACTGCACACCATCCCATCCCACACCCTGTAAGCAGAGATGGCTGCCAGGTGCACCTTAAGGGTCATCGACCGGAGGCCCACTGACAGAGGGACCAAAGGTAGTCGAGAATGCTAGCCACCGGACAAAATAAAAGGTATAGCATTTTTGGGTCAACTCCTTCTAAGAAGCCTCGACCACAGTGAGGACATCTTTGGAGAGACCCAAAGCCTGGAACTCTAGCCGCACAGGAACCAGGCTGTCAGGTGCAGGGATTGAAGGTCCGGATGGAATACCTTCCCCTGACTGCAAGAGAGCAGGTCTGGGAGCAGAGGGAGATGCCTCAGGAGCCTGCTGCTGAGGCTGAGGAGCTCGGGGTACCAAAACTGGTGGGGCCAGTCCAGAGTCACAAGAATCATCCATGCCTTGTCCCTCCTGGCCTTGAGCAACACTCTGGATCAGAGAAAACGAAGGGAAGGCATAGAGAAGGCCCAGGGTCTAGGGCCTTGAGAAGGCATCCCACTGCAGCGTTCCCTGCTGAGGGGAGCGAGCACAAGACAGCCTCAGCTTTGGGTTCTCCCTGGAGGCAAATGGGTTCACTAGATTGGTGCCCTTTTGGGAGAACAGGCTGTGTACTACCTCTGGATAGAGGGACCACTCATGAGACACCTCACCCACATGTCTGAGGGTGTCCGCCAGCTGGTTGGAGACACCAGCCACATGAATGGCCAGAAGATTGGCATCCAGACTGTCCATGAGAGTCCAGATGTGGAGGGCTTCCCTGCACAGAGGAAGGGAGTGCATCCTGCCCTGTTTGCTGAGGTAGTACATAGTCCTGGTGTTGTCTGTCTGGACCTGAACGACCTGACCCCAAATGTGTGGAGCAAAGGCCATCAGCACCAGCCAAATAGCCCAAATCTCCAGCAGGTTGATATGGCATCGGGACTCCTCGGGGTCCAGAGCCCGTGGACTCTGTGGTCCCCCAGGTGGGCACGCTAGCCCATCAGGGAGGCATCAGTCATGATGGTGACTGTCAGCTCCAGGTGGACAAATAAGATCCTATCCTGCTGATGTTCCAGGACTAACCACCACTGGAGGGTGTCCCACATCAGCTAGGTCACAGTGACTGGCTGGTTGAAGTGGCCCTGGCAGTAAGACCACTGGCGGGAAAGCTCCCACTACAGACAGCGCATTCTCCACCGGGCCCAACGGACCACGCTGGTGCATGCCACCATGTATTTTATTTATTTATTTATATTTGAATTTTGGTGACCGGGTAAGTCCACTGATACAATTGCAGTCCCTTTTTCAGGGTTGGCCTGGAAGGGGTACAGAACAAAGCAGTACAAGAATAGAAATAAGTTATACAAGGTACAGAAACAAGGATGCTGTTAAATATGCAGAACAAGGTACAGAAACATATGATACAGAGCACCGGTAAGGCAATATCAAATATAAACATTATATACAACAGCCGCAAACCCTACAGGCAGTATGGTACAGAGTAAAAGAATCAGCATGCTGAGGCTAGCTAGCAGAAAGGTTAAGCTTTAAGAACACAACACATTTTATACAAAGTACAGGCAGGTACTTACATATATACAAATTATGCTTGACAGACATAGTATCCCAAATAGGACAGTCTCACTCTTGAAACTGCAACCCAAGGAAAAGGAGGCTGGTGTAGGAAAAGAGATATCAGGTGAGACAGGAAAAGGTCATTGAGGTTGAGAGTGAGGCATACAAGGAGGATTGGAACGCTGGGAGAGAGGAGCAGGATAGAACAGAGGGTGGAAGGGAGTTCCAATCGGAAATCACAGCAAAGGAGAAAGACTTACGTGCAGTGGCAAGACGCATATGGGGCTTAGTTAGCAGGGGGAGTGAGGCAGATCTAAGGGAACGAGGAGCTTGCCTCAGATGTACAAACTCACTGAGGCAGGGAGGGGTAAATTTATGCACCAGTTTAAACGGGAGGCTAAGGGAGTGGTACCTTAACTTAGATGCACAGGGTAGCCATCCTTGTGTGGAAAGGACGGTACAGTGGTGCTGACAGAAGCTAACCCCCAGAGTGAACCGACACACCCTATGATAGGCCTTGGAGAGTATAGACAGGGTCATGGGAGGCAGAGAGACCAGCAAGGGTTCACCATAGGTTAGGAGAGGTATAAGAGACGATGTGGCAATCTTGAGGCAGGAACCAGAGGATAGGAGAGGACGTATCCTGTAGAGTAGGCCTAGTATCCCAGGAGGCGCAGGAAGTCCCGAGTAGGGCACAACTGCCTAACCCGAAATGATCGAGCAAAGGAGGAGACAGCCTCTGCCCGGTCCGCTGGAAGCCAAACCCTGGCTCTGCAAGAGTTGAGCTCCGCCCCAATGAAAAGAATCACCTACGAGGGCACAAGTTCCGACTTGGCCTCATTCAGCAGGAGGCCAATGGATGAGCAGGTCTGGAGGGCCAGATCCCTCCACCTCTTCCCCAGAGGGACCTGCTACAGGCCAGTCATCCAGGTAGGGGTACACCTGGACCCCTGAGCACCTCAGGAAGGCTGCCACCACTGAGATGCATTTGGTGAAGACCCTGGGAGCTGAGAAGAGGCCGAAGGGCATGGCCTGGAACTTGTAAAGAATCCCCTCTGCTTCGAACCAACAGAACTGGTGGTGGGACGGACGGATGGGGACATGGAAGACTGTGTCTTGAAAATCCAGGGAGCAGAACCACAGGTCCTGCTCCAGAGATGGGACAGAGTGATCATCCTGAAGATGTGTGACTGGAGAAACTTGTTCAGGTCATGCAGGTCTACAATGGGGTGCCAGTCCCCCATCCGTTCTGGCACCAGAAAATACTTGGGAGACAAAGCCTGGGTTCACTGGAGGGTCCGGAACTGGAGCCACTACCTCCTTCTGGAGGAGCTGGCCGATATCTTCCTGAAGGGCTGACAGCATATTGGCGGACACCATGTCCTCCTGTGAGGCACAGGCTCGACAAGGTGGGTAAGCCTCGAACCAACCACCTTGAGGACTCACCTGTCTGTGGTGACAGCAGACTAGGTGGAAAGGAAGTGGTGTCGCTGGCCCCCCACAGGAGGACACAGGGAAAGCAGGATGGGCCTTGGGAGGCACCCACCAACCCGTCACTGGGAAGACTTGGAAGCAGAGAAGGGACCGGCTGAGGAAGCAGTGGGTCCTTGATCACCTGACTTTTGGACGACTGAACCGACTGACTTCGGTCAGGGGTGCCAAGCCCGGGCCTGCTGTCCAGCCGAGGGCTGGGACGGCTTGGCCACAGGGGCAGAGGGGGGCCAAAAGGGATTCTTCCTTTGAGGCTTATCACCCTTTGGATCCCTCTGGGTGCAGGCCACTGAGTCCAGGGTGGCACTGTACTTCTCAATGCGAGTAAGGTGTCCTTCTACCCCTGGCTGAACATGCTGGTACCCAAGAAGGGGACATCCACCAACTTGTACTAGGTAACCGTCATAAAGGTCGAGCTCCTAGCCAGCCCGGTGTGGCTGAGGGTTGAGGCGCTGGACGTCACACCTTGTGCCACGCCGGTGACCCGGGTTCGGGAACGAGCCCGGGCCGTCGGGGTCGGCAGGGGAGGACTGGGAATGAGCATCCATAGATTGCTCTCCCAGTCCTGGGGTGGGTTGGGGAATCTCGTCGCACTGTAGCGGCTCCTGGGGATGCTCGGGGGCACTACAGGTGCTGGCGATCTGGAGAGGGAACACGGCGGACGTCGGCACGCAGTGCCCAGATGTAACTGCATGTCCATGTTCCAGGGGACCATTCAGAGGAAAATGGCTGGGCGTGACCATGCAGCTTGATGGTCGCACTCCGAGCCGCCTGGAGGACTTTGGTGGAATCCTGTCGGGGAGGGTCCAGGGCTGTCCTGGCTGGCTGAGGCAGAGGGGGAGCCCTCCAGCGGGATGGCAAGACGGCCGTCCCAGATCCTCTTGGGTGCAGTCTGAGCTACTCAGTTTTCCAGGCGGGCGGAGCCGGCGGCTGGATGCCCCAAGCCGGTAGTGTGCCGCAGCAGGTGGCAAAAAGCATTACATAAAAAAAAAAAATAAAAGTCGAGCTCCTCAGCCAAGCCCTGCGGTGCATGGTGACTGTGGCAGCCATGGAATGGGCACAAGAGCTGCCGATGTCCATGGCTGCCTGGAGCTGCTGCTTAGCCGCTGCTCAGCCCTGGTCCCAGACCTGCTTGACCATAGTTTATAAGTCAGCCAGGAGCTGAGGAAGCACCCCATCGAGCATGCCTAAAAGAGGATGAGTGAAGTGGGCCGTCAAAAGGGCCAAACTCATCAGCCGAAGGCTGAGAGAGGAGGCCGCATATGCCTTTTTGGCCACTCTGATCCAATTTCTTGGATTCTTTGCTAGGAGGCTTATCCATGTCTCTGATATTGCTCGAGTGCTGAAAGACTGAGTTGGCCACCAGACCCTCGGCTGAGGGGTGTTCCATGAAACCAGATAGGGAACCAGTAGGGCCTGCTTACGTGTGCACTATTCGAGCCGACAGTGCAAAACAAGAGGCAGAGTGCTGCCAAAGCTCCAGAGTGGGGCTAAGAATGGCCTCAGCGACCAGGAAGGCCTCCCCAGGGGAGTCACCTCGATCGAGAATCTCGGTCAGTGGGTACTTGGCCCATCTCTGGATGGGCTCCATCTGGAGACCCGTTGATTACAAGATCTGCCAGAGAAGGTCAGTGAAAGAGGTGGGACCATGCGGTCGACAAATCCTCTCCCAACTCAGTGTCCAACAGACGGGAGTGTAGGGAGGAGCCCCTCCAACTCCGAGGATTCGTCGAAGAGCAGTCGACTGCCAGACCCTAGAGGGTCTGTCGGGAGTCACGGTAACCAAGCGCCGCCAAGAAGTGGTACTGATGGTGGGACTCAGAGGGAGCCGATGAAAGCAGAAGAACCTCCTGGGTAATCGGATCCTGAGGGTTGGGGACTGGATCAGCGGGCTGGTCCGACCCACCCCAAGAGGTAATAGGCAGGATCGGAGTCCTAGAGAGGGAGGTGTCGGCCTTATCTGGTGTCAGTGTGTCGACCGGGTTGAGAAAAATCTCAGCAGTTTTGCCAATGGGCGTCACGACCAATTGGCCCAACAGGGAGACCATGGAGTCAGCGGCCTGGGCTGAAGGATCGACTGTAGTTGAAACCTCAAGAGAAGTGTGGGAATCCGAGGCCCGAAAGCACTTGCGATCCCACGGTCAACGGCGAGACTTCTTTTTAGTTTCATTCTTTGAAGATTTAGTTTTATGCCCTTAGAAGGGCTCTGCCCAAATAGCGGGACGGGACTGGCATAAATCACAAAATGCCCCGAAAAGGTGGCGCCAAAAGTAAGCGGCACGAAGGCCAAAGCCAAGCTTCTTCAAAAGCCACAAGTTATTCAGCAGACCCTGCAGCTGCGGAAACTGCCTGACGAGTGTCCTTTGAGCGAATGGGAGGGATCCTGTTCATCAGGGCACCCTAACAGAAGCCAGGCATGCTGGTCTTCTTAGGTAGAAGGGTGCAAGGTGCAACAAAGGCCACACACCTGAAGATCATGTTCGTGGACTAGGCAGTAGATGCACGAGGAGTGCGGGTCCGTCCAGGACATCTTCTGTCTGCAGTCGCATTTTTTTTAACCCCGGAGTCAACTTCATGTCATCCATTGTGAAGAATAATAATTTGCCTGAAGACAAGAGGTTTTCGTAAAGATTGCAAAAGTCTGGACCAAAGGGCCTACTAAGCACGGAGAGTGGAAAGGAGGGAACCTTCTTCTTCCAGCGAAAAGGAAGATGTGATGTCATGGGGTGGTGCTGAGGGAATTACCACCCAGGTGGGTGGGAAGAGCCAACTTGAAGACGTTCTGGCAAGTCACGAAGGGAAAGGAACACTGCCAGAAGTGTGAATAGGTACACCATATCCACATTCCTAGAAATAAAGGTTACGTTATCTGTAACCACAGTTTTGATATTAGCATTCAGTTCACATCCACACCTGGGCAGTTACACTGGACGCAGCTCAGTTACTGGATGTCTCCAATCTTGCCTCCTCCCAACACCCATGGTGTCAGACTAAGGCTCCACCCTATCCAATGTAGGATCCGCATACTGGAAGTAGGAATCCAACTAAGCACGTCTTGTCAGGGGAGGTTGAGTGGGTAGTGTGGCTGTGAAATGAATACTAGCAGCAGAAATTTAGTTATAGGTAAGTAACCTCTATTTCTGACAACCTATATTCAGTGTACTACTCACACTTGGGCAGACTCCTACGAGACCTCTGTGAGAAGGGGGTGTGACAGGGTAGAATAGGACCCTGTACCAGTTGTTATGGAGAACGTGTTTTAATGCAAGGATCTTTCCTTTTCTGTTTCTTCTCTGTCTGGCTGCGCAGCCAAATTTTCCTGTGAGACTTTGGACTTGATCAAACCGAACAGTCTCGCAATTCTTTGCCGCGCACTGTCCCTCAGTTTTCTCTTGCTGTCTGTTTTACTCCTTTGCATATCTATATCAGCTAATATAAAAATATGTGTAAATTAATGTATGGAAATGTAACTGATAATGGGATCCCCATTGTTTAGAAAATATATAGTGTTAACTGCTGAAATGTATATATTTATGTTTTGAGATTATTGCAAAAGCTATTGGAAAAATCCAGAGGTTACTTGAGTGCAAATCTTCCAGCCTTTTGCAAAAGGGGGCCTCAGCTCAAGAAGCACACTGTGTTCTAGCAGCCCTGCCTGATATTTACAAGGACAGGATGTTTGCTAAGGATAGGGGTTGAAAAGACTTATAAAAGAGAGCTGAGCTGCAATTTGAGGAGAATGAGAGAAAAAAGGGACACACAGAGACTGAAGAAAGATTTTATTTTATTTCTTTGTACATAGTTAAACTGAACAAGTTTAATTTATGTTACTGCAACTGCAAATTGTTTTGTTGAATTCTACAACTGCTCCTGGTTTTCCCTATGCTTCCTGACCTGTGCTTCGCCGACAGAGGCAAGGCACGCACCTAAACTATTTGGGAAAAAGAAAATGGAGGACTGAGGCTCCAAATGCAGCATCTCAATGATTGAGCACATCAGTGCTGTAGTGAGATGCGAATGTATGTACACTGGCGCAGGAAAAGCCCTGCAGATATCCTCAATCAGGATTCGTCTACCCATAGCAACAGCAGCAGCAGTATGTCTAGGGGAATGAGCCTTCAACCACTTGCGCGGCTCTCTACTAGCCAGCGTGTAACACAAATCGATGCTGGATGTTGTCCATTGGTCAGTCATCTGTTTGGCTGCCAGCCTTTCCAGAGCAGCTTCAGAGTAAGTCACAAACAGATGGTGAACCTCTCTGGGAACCCCTGCCGTGCGATCCCTATAATAGAGGAGCACCTGGCACATGTCCACAGTATGCAGCACAGGGTATTAACTAAGCTAAAAAAAACTGATTAGCATTTTAATGTATGAAAGTGCCTATCAACTGTGAAAATGCATAGCACTTGGCACAGACTGAATAGCAAAATGAAAAATAAAATGTGGTTTTATTCATGTAGTCTCCTGTGCCATGGACTCACTCAGAAAAATGGTTAGCAGTCTACTGCTACACATTTCTGGAAATGGTTAGCAATACCCTCTGTTTTGAGTAGCATTTTTCCTACACTATACCAGCTAATTAATGCCCTGGCAAGAATGCATGGCATCTGAAGTACGTTTCGGAAAGTAGGCAGTGAGCTATAGCACCTCATTAAGGCTAAACTCAAAGACCACCTTAGGCAGGAACATTGCGTGGGGAAAAGGATGATCTTGACCTTGTGGAAAACCAGATATGGAGACTCCACTGACAGCGCCTGGAGCTCATTCACCCACCCGGCCGAGTTGGTGACATCCATTAAAAAAAAAAAAAAAAAAAGAGGTTACTCGCGTATAACCGTAATTCTAGATGTGGTATATGGTTCACATCCACACTCTGGCATTTCCACTAATTTTCACTAGAATGGGTCTAATTGGTTGGATGTCTTTAAGCTAAGCTCTTCCCACCACCCGGGCAGAATATCCCTCGACTCTGCCCTGTGATGTCAGATTTTGCATGCTGGAAGCAGGAATCTGCGTGTCACTTGCCAGGGGTGGTTGGGTGGGTTATGTCGATGTGAATCATATACCACTCTGCGACAGGGTGACTCCTGTCATAGTGGACACCCCTGGGATAAACTGAAACCCCTTCCCCAAGCTGTTTATATGTTTTGTACAATGTCCAACATGCTGCTTGGCTGGCTATAACAAAACTAAGAGTATGGTTACAAAACTAAGACGGCAGTTTTAATAGAAGAATAACAAAAGTTTGGGTCTGTTTTTTCTAGATGTTAGCAGCTCTCTTCTAAGATATATTTTACAGCAGACAGCATGAGGCAATATGACCCTGCAGGAGAGTTTAGGAGTGCACAGAATGTTCTGACCTCGGGACTGACCTTTAATAATGTTGTAAACAAGTTATGTAATGTGCTCCAGGTGCCAAATAACTGTTCTCTATGAAGCAACAGTGGCCCCTAGCGGCTAGTTTTATGTTATGTTTGCTGTTAATCAAAAGGCAGGGGAAACTGTTTTTCCAGCTTCTAGTGAGCTGATGAAAAGCCCTACCTCAGTACTGAAAGAGGATAGATAGGGTGGTCAGTTGGACACTGACTGAGGAAGGTGAAAGACCTCCTGGTAGTGTGTGCTTTCACACTGTTTGATTCATGCTAGGCTGGTGAAAAGCCTTAAAAACTGTTGAAGCTAAACAGTTGTCTGACTTACTAGTTTGCTTTCTGTATATTTTACTTGATGAAAATAAAATGATAAACGCAACCTTGCATTTTTTATGTACCAGACTTGTGGTCTGCCTGAAATTGTGTTATCATAAACCCACGCCCGGTAACACACTCATAGAACTACAATTACAGGTGAGTAGGAATAGGTTACTCACCTGTAACCGGAGTTCTGGGAGTGGTATATGGTACACTTCCACGCTCTGGCAGTTCCACTGGAACAATGTTATCTGCCAGACGTCTTTAAGCTAAGCTCCTCCTACCATCCATGCAGATATATCCCCGGGCTCCCCTCCATGACGTCAGATCTTGCATGCTGGGACAGAACACGTGCCACTTGCCAGGGGAGGCCGGGTGGGTTGTGTGGATGTGTACTATATACCACGCCTACATATACGGTTATAGGTGAGTAACCTATTCTTCTAGGAGTGTGGATATGATATACAGTACTATCCACACTCTGGCAGACTCCTAGTAGCTCTCTGGGATGAGGGGGCAAGGCACACACCCCTACCTGGTGAACAGAGACTGGAGAACTGAGGTCCCAAAACGTGCATCCTGGTGTGACTCTAGGTCGATGCGGTAGTGGGAGACAGTGTAGCGGCCCTACAGATCTCCTGAATGGACACATCCCTGGAAGTAGCCACTGAGGCAGCAGTATGTCTGGTGGAATATGCTCTGATCCCTACGGAAGACTCCAGACCAGCGAACCTGTAGCAGAGGTCGATGGAAGATGTGATCTACCTTGTAATCCTCCGCTTTGCTGCCGGTCTTCCAAGTGCGGTTTCAGCGCAGGTGACAAACAGCTGGCGAGCCTGACCCTGAACTTCAGCCAGGTGTTCTACATAATAAAAGAGCGCCCTCTGCAGGTCTAGAGTGTGGAGCCTGTGGTCAGCTTCTGAAGAAGGGTCAGTAAAGTATACCTACAAGTTAATCACCTGGTTAAGGTAAAACTCAGAAATCACCTTCAGGAGGAACTCCGGGTTGAGGCAAAGGACGACCTTGTCCCTGTGGAAAATCTGATAGGGAGAGTTCACCAAGAGTGCCTGGAGCTCCCTAATCCTTCTGGCAGACATAATGGCCACCAGGAATGCCGTCTTCCACAACAGGGGTGGGATGTCACACCTGTGCATCAGTTCAAACAGCCAGGACCAGCAGTAAGTTGCCAGGTGCACCTTAAGGGTTTTCGTTTATTGTCCCAGCTGGGAAAGGGAACAGAGATAATCCAGGATGTTAGCCACTGGGCAGGCAAGGGGATCAAGCTCCTTGTCCTGGTACCAGATGGAAAATCTCTTCCATTTAAAGGCACAGCACCTATCAGTCTACTGTTTTCTGGAGGCCTCCACAATGTGGAGGACCCCCTTGGAGAGACCCAAAGCCTGGAACTTTAGCCACTCAGAAACCAGGCTGGGAGGTGCAGGGACTGAAAGTCCAGGTGCAGGACCTAGTGTCTGGTCGTGGAACTGCCACAGGGGCCGTTGTTGAGGCTGAGGAGATCTGGGTACCAGACCTGCAATGACCAGTCCGGAGCAACCAGAACCATCCACGCCTTGTCCTTCCTGACCTTGACCAGAATCCTGAAGATCAAGGGGAAGGGAGGAAATGAATACACGAGGCCAGGGGTCATGGGCTTTGTGAAGGCATCCCCACACCAGTGTTCCGGACTGTGGGTGGTGGGTACAAAAATGTAAATTACGTACCTACCATAATTCTTGATCTTCTTGGATGAAGTCTCCACCACTCATTCACACTAATGGGACTACACGGAGGCACTAGGACCCGAGCAGGAGCCAAAATGCTTCAGGAGGGCAGGCGCTGGGGTAGGATCCCGCATGTATGGCGCCACAAGATTGGCCTGCGCCATGCAGACTATCCTGGCATCGACCCTCCAACCGCCTCAGTACCTTTTTTACAGAAGAGGTGCGGCATACACTTAGTAAAAATCTAATGTATGTTGGACATAAGATAGTCCATATGACCTGTGTAAGAAGGGTCCCTACAATAGTGTCTTCACATCCCAGTCAATGAGGAAGTGAAGACCAAACAAGACAGGTGAGCTCAGGGGGTGATGGGTGAGTGTGTGAATGAGTGGTGGAGACTTCGTCCAAGAACATCAAGAATTACGATAGGTACGTAATTTACATATCTTCCTGGACATAAAGTCTCTACCACTCATTCACACTAATGGGAGAGTACCGAGCCAAAATAATACCCTAAGAAGGGCAGCAGGAGAGAAAAGACCTTACCCATGACAGAAGTCCATTGAGGATTGTCCTGCCAAAGGACAGATGCTGTCTGGCATGGACATCCAAGGCATAGTGCTTCACAAAGGTGTGCACAGAGCTCCAAGTAGCTGCACTGCAGATATCTGCAATGGGCACATTTCGTATTTCTGCCAGACATGCCGCGACTGCTCTGGTAGAGTGGGCATACACCCTGTCTTCCAGCTTGACCTGCGCCACTGAACAGCAATGGCGGAGACATGCTACCAGCCATACTGAAATACACCTGATGGCAACAGGCTGACCCAGCCAGACCATTCTGAATGAGACAAAGAGTTGCTTGGATTTACAGATCTCTTTTGTTCTATTGATGTAGAACCGCAAAACTCGTTTTACGTCCAGAAAATGTAGGGTACGTTCTTCTTCATTCTGAAAATTAGCAAAATCGGTCAGAAGGACCAATGAAGGGCTGGTTTAGATGGAATTCCGAGACTACTTTTGGAAGAAATTTAGGGTGGGTCCTGAGAACCACCTTGTTCTTGTGAAATACTGTGTACGGGGGTCTGAGACCAGGGCATGTATTTTGGACACACTGCTAGTGGAAGTAATGGCTACAAGGAAGGCAGTCTTCCATGTCAAGAACTTCAATTTGCAAGTTGCTAGAGGCTTGAAGGGTTTACTGTACAAGTGAGCATGTCTAGCACAAGGTTGATATCCCAAGTGGCTAGCGGTCTCCTGACCGGTGGCTTTGTGTGGAAGATACCCTTAAGGAACCTCTTAACCAAGGGCAGATGAGCCACTGACAGACTGTGGGTAGGCTCATGGAAAGCCAAAATTGCACAGAGGTGTACTTTCACCGTTGAGTATTGTACCTCTGAATTTGGCAGGTCTATCAGATGCTCTAAGATTTTGTTTGCTGGGCAAGAAAAGGGGGCCAGGGAGGACTTTGCACACCAGATGGAGAATCGTTTCCACTTTGCCATGTAAGTTTTCCTAGTGGCTGGTTTGCAGGCTGCTAGGAGAATGTCTGAGACTCTACGGGAGACGTTAAATCTACCTACTTCTATCTCCTCAGGTGCCGGGCATGGAGATGAAGAAACCTCAAGTTGGGATGGACTACTGGGCCCCGGGTCAGAAGGTCCGTTTGAAGTGGTAGTTGTCTCGATGGAACTTCCGATAATCTGTTAATTAGCAGAAACCAAATCCGACGAGACCAGTATGGGGGCAATGAGACTCATTCTCCCCCCATTCCTCCAGCTTGAGAAACACCCTCTGAATTAAGGGAAGAGGAGGAAATGTGTACAGAAAGCGTCTAGTCCACCATAGTCTAAATGCATCCTGACAGAAAACGCCAGGTTCTGGATTTCTGGAGCAGAATAGAGGCAGTTTTGTGTTGAGTGGGGACGCAAAAAGGCCCAGGTCCAGAGTGCCCCACTCTTCAAAGAGCGACTGCATAACGTTTGAGTCGAGAGACCACTCGTGTGGATCTGCCTCCGTTCTGCTGAGGCGACCTGCTAGCTTGTTCTGGACTCCCGGCAGGTAAACTGCCTGGATCAGGGCTTCATGCTTGAGACACCATTCCCACACTCTCATGGCTTCTCTGCACAGAGGGTAAGAGTATGCTCCACCTTGCTTGTTGATGTAATACATCACTGCCTTGTCTGTCTGAAGAATTACTTTGTGACAGAGGATATCATTCAGGGCTTGAACAGCATACAGGATAGCTCTCATTTTCAGGACATTTATGTGTAGCTGAGACTCGTCCTGACTCCACAGACCCTGGGTGTGGAGATCCTGACAATGGGCTCCCCAACCCATCAGAGATGCATCCGTGGTGATGGTGATCTGTGTCTCCAGTGGGGGCAAAGGGAAAACCTTGAAGAAGGTTGTCCTCTTGGATCCACCAGGTGAGTGACCTCTTTAGAGGTTCAATCACCCTGATATGAAAGGTCTGTGGATGTGTGGTCAGGGACCGAGGAGTACTGAGCATCCACTGAGTGGTTCTCACGTGCAGGTGAGCCAGAGGCACCATGAACACTGCTAATGCCATGAGGCCCAGCATCCACTGCATCGAGACAGCTCAAACTGAGTCATTCTCCTTGATGAAAAAGGCCATCTAGAGGATGTCGTTTCTCCTGTCTTCCGGAAGGAAGGCCCTTGCCCTGGAGGTGTCCAGGAGAGCCCATATGAAGATGAGGAGTTGGGAGGGCTGCAGCTGTGATTTTTCCAGATTCAACAGCACTCCCATGGTCGTGAGGAACTTGGAAGCCGTGGCCACCACTTCCTGTGTCTCTTGTCTGGAGGAGCTTGCTAGGAGCCAGTCGTCCAGATATGGGAATACTTGAATTCTGAGTTTCCTGAGATGCTCTGCGAGTACTGCAAAGCACTTCGTAAAGACTTGTGGTGCTGAGTACAGCCCAAAGGGCAGGACTCTGAATTGGCAGTGCAGGTCCAGAGCCACAAAACGGAGATACCTGTGGTGGTTTGGGTGCACGGGAACATGCTGGTAGGTGTCCTGCATGTCGACGGAGGCCAGCCAATCGTTTTGATAAATCAGAGGTAGAAGCATACTGAGTGATATCATCTTGAATTTCTCTTTGACAAAGAATTTGTTTAACTTCTTTAGGTCTAGAATAGGGTGCATACTGCCTGTTTTCTTTGGAACTAAAAAGTAATGGGAGTAGAATCCTGTGTCCCGTTCCTCCTACAGAACCACCTCTACTGCCCTGTTGCTCAGAAGGCCTTGAATCTCGGAAGCGAGGAGGTCTGACTGAGTGACAGACAGTTTGGGCTGTTGTTTGGATGGATGATCAGGAGGGGCATCCGAAAAATTTAGACAGTAACCCTCACAAATTATCTCAAGGACCCATTTGTCCATGGTGACCGACTTCCACTGGTTATAAAACTGAGTCAGATGCCCCACTACTGCCAAAGAAGAGTCCCTGTCGGCGTAGCTGAGGTGGGACCTGGGTCGGAACTTCAGAGGGTGGCACTAGGCACCTTCGAGCCCAGTGCCTTCTGCTGCATTTTCTTTTGCGGCTGAGGGGCTTGGTTCTTGTGAAAACTACCTCTGTCCTTACCACGAAAGGACTGATGGTTATGAAACTGCCGGCGGTTTCTGCCCCGCTGAGGGGCAGCAGGGGACAGTCTAGCCATCTTAATAGTAGTCCTAGTTTTCTGAGTGTCCTCCAGTGCCTGCTCCACCTGAGTGCCAAACAGATAAACTCCATCAAATGGAAAATTCATGACTCTCTTTTGAGCATCATTTGTGAACCCTGAAGTCCATAACCATGAGTGATGCCGGGTGCATATCCCTGTTGCTGCTGCTCTCAAAGCAGCATCAAAGGCATCCACAGCAGCCTTAAGTTGCTGATTATTTGACTCAATGCCTCTAGTAATAGTCTGGAGAAGCTCTGAACTAACGTCTGACTCTGGAAGAGCTTTCACAGTGGCTTTTAGCGAGTGCCAGAGGGTATACTCATATTGAGAAAAATAGCCCTGGTAGTTCGCAATACACATTCCTAGGGTAGCAGTGGCGAACACTCGCTTCCCATAAGTGTTGATCATACGGGATTCTTTATTTACTGGATGAGCTGTAGATTCCTGGGGTAGAACAGCTTTGTCATTTTCTGCCAAGACCACTATGGCATCTGCAAAGGCTTGAGATGCCAAGATTGGTCTATCCTTGGGGTATTTCCTGTCTATGGACTTAGCCACAGAAGGAATGAGCACCAGACTGTCCCACACCATCTGTGAAAGAGTCTTGAAAGAGGACTCAACTAGAGATGCCAATTCCACAGGGATTTCCGGAACTTGCAGGTATTGAAGGCGCAACAGCTTCCCAGGATCCACCTCCGATGTCTGAAGAGAAAAGGTGGAATTCATATTCTTCAGGACAGACTTTTAGGATAGGTCCTCGACCAAAGGCTCTGCTGGAGTAGAGGACTTACTTTCCACTCCAAAAGATGAATCTTCACTGAAGTCATCTCCTAATCACAGATCAGGATCAGGCTCAACATTATCTCCTACTAGCCCACAAGGGATAGTATAGAAAGGAAAAGGAGGAAAGAAAGCAGGAGGAGGAGGTGCTCCTTGAATTGGAGTCAAAAATTCTGGCACCTAAGGCAGCACCGCGACGGATGTGGCACTGGTTGCAGCACCGCCAAGGCCGGAGCCAAAGGCGGCACTGTAACCGCTGCCGGGCGGAAGCCTGGAGACCCTAACCCTAGGGCACCAGAAGCTGAAGAACTGAAAAACAGGAGAAGGAGAAGCCAGTACCTCTGCTTCCTCCTGCACCGCAGCCAGGTGAGGGGGAAAAGCACGAGAGCGCAGCGTCAACGGCACCGAAAAAGATGTTGTGCGACATGCGCAGTCCTACCCCAGGGCCGGATCTCCTGAAGATTTCTGGCTCCCGCTCGGGTCCTAGTGCCTCCGGTGTAGTCCCATTAGTGTGAATGAGTGGTGGAGACTTTATGTCCAGGAAGATCAGCCTTAGTTTAGTGTTCTCCCAGGAGGCATACAGATCCACTGAGGGCAAGCCCCACTGGGAAAACAGGTGGTTCACTATCTCCAGATTCAGAGAGCACTCGTGTGATGACTCTCCTACCCAGCAGAGAGCGTCCACCAGTTGACTGTCTTTCCCTGCGATGTGAATCATTAGGAGATCGGTGCCAGGCTGTGCTTGAGGGTCTAGGTGCAAAGTGCCTCTTGACTCAAGGGAAAGGAGTGTGTGAAGTCTGTTCAGATAAAACGTGGCTCTGGTGTTGTGCTGAAGGTCATATAATACATGCGACAGGATAGTGGCGGGATTTAAGGTTAAAAAAAAACATTGCAGAGGAGCTGGAAGGGAAGGTGTGCCTCTTTACAGATGACACAAAGATCTGCAACAGGGTTGACATGCCAGGAGAGGTAGAGAAAATGAGAAAGGACCTAAACAAGCTTGAGGAGTGGTCAGTGGTGTGGCAACTGAGATTCAATGCAAAGAAGTGCAAGATCATGCACTTGGGGCACATAAACGCAAGGGAGGAGTACACGATGGGGGGCAAGTACTGATGGCCACCAAAAAGGAAAAGGACCTGGGAGTAATCATATCTGATGATCTAAAGGTTACCAATGTGAGAAGAGCCAGTGGAATGCTGTGGTGCATAGGGAGAGGTATCTCCAGCAGAAGGAAGGAGGTGGTGATGCCACTGTATAGAACATTGGTGAGACCTCATCTAGAGTATTCTGTCCAGTTCTGGAGGCCATATCTCTGGAAGGACATAGACAGAGTAGAAGCGGTTCAGAGAACGGTGACAAAAATGGTGCAGGGGCTTCACCAAAAGTGATATGAGGGGATCTAGGATCTCAATATGTATTCCCTGGAGGAGACGAGCGCGAGGGTGGATATGACAGAGACTTTTAAATATCTCAAGGGTGTAAATAAGGTACAAGAGGGTAGCATCTTGAAAAAAAATGTTCAAGAAAATAGAGGGGGGTAGATTTAGGGGTAACATGAGAAAAAACAGGTTACTCACCTGTAACAGTAGTTCTAGGAGTGGTATATGTTGTTCATCCACACTTATTGGCAGAGTCCCTTTCCCTTTAAATCAGCCGGAAAGTCTTCAAGCTGGCTCCTCCCACCCACCCCGGTGGTATTACCCTTGGCTCCGCCCATGATGCCAGATCTTAGCCAGCTGGAAGCCAGGTTTCGTCTGCCAGCCAGAGGCCGGGTGGGTCCGTGTGGATGAACAACATATACCACTCCTAGAACTACTGTTACAGGTGAGTAACCTGTTTTTCTAGGATCGTGGCTATGTTGTTCATCCACACCTATTGGCAGACTCCTAGCAGTTCTCTGGGAGGAGGGAGGCAAGGTGCACACTCCCTACTTGGGAAACAGAGATTGGAGAACTGAGGTCCCAAAACCAGCATCCCAGCGTGACTCAAGGTCAGTGTGGTAGTGGGTAATGAAGGTGTTTCCTGTCTTCCAGGTAGCAGCCCGACAGATTTCTTGGATAGGGATATCCCTGGAAGCAGCGGTATGGCGGGTAGAAAGAGCTCTTATCCCTTTGGGAGGCTCCTTGCACACCAACTTGTAGCATAGACTAATGCAAGATTTAGTCCATCGAGCAATCATCTGCTTTGCTGCAGGTCTGCCAGAAGCGGCTTCAGCGTAGGTGACAAACAGCAGGCGAACCTCTCCCTGAATCTCCGCTGTCCTCTCCTTATAACAGAAGAGAGCTTGTCTCAGGTCCAAAGTATGGAGCCTGTATTCGGCCTCTGAGGTGTAACTGGGGTAGAATACCGGCAGAGTCAACACCTGATTAAGGTGAAACTCTGACACCACCTTCGGAAGGAATTTTGGGTGCGGGCGCAGGACAACTTTGTCCCTGTGGAAGACCAGAAAAGGGGGTCCACCAAGAGTGCCTGGAACTCCCCTGTTCTTCTGGCAGACATGATAGCCACCAGGAAGGCTGTCTTCCATGACAAGTGTGACAACTAACACATGTGCATTGGTTCGAATGGCTTGCCCATGAGCTTTGCCAGTACCAGCAGTAGATTCCACGGAGGTGGAGGTTCACACACCGGAGGGGATATGTGATCCAGGCCTTTGAAAAAGCGCCCGACCACTGTCTCCTGAGCCAATGTCGGCTGACTGGCCCACGCCAGGTAAGCAGAGAAGGCTGTCAGGTGCACCCTAAGGGTCGATAACCGAAGACCCCCTTTGGACACAGACCAAAGGTAGTCAGGAATGTTAGCCACTGGACAGGACAGAGGGTCCAGGCCCTTGCCCCAACACTAAATGGAAAACCTTTTCCATTTGAAGGCATAATACTTCCTGGTCGACTCCTTCCTGGATGCTTCCACTACTGTGAGGACATCCTCAGAGGAACCCAAAACATGGAACTTTAGCCGCTCAGGTACCAGGCTGTCAGGTGCAGAAATTGAAGGTCCAGATGGAATACCTTCTCCTGACTGAGTGTGATCAAGTCCAGGCATGCTGGAAGCCGCCCCAGGGGCCTGTTGCGAAGGCTGAGGAGCTCAGGGTACCAGAATTGGCGTGGCCAGTCTGGGGCTACCAGAATCACCTGCGCCTTGAACCTCCTCACCTTGAGGAGCACCCTGTGGATCAAGGGAAATGGAGGGAAGGCGTAGAAGAGGCCTGGGGTCCACGGCCTCGAGAAGGCATCCCTCTGCAGCGAGCCCTGCTGAAGGAGGCGGGCATGAAACAGCCTCAGCTTGGTGTTTTCCCAGGAGGCAAACAGGTCCACCGTGTGCTACCTCTGGATGGAGAGACCACTCATGGGATGTCTCACCTATCTCTCGCCTATGCGGCTGAGAGCATCCACCAGTTGGTTTGAGGCTCCTGCCATGTGGATGGCTAAGAGATCCGCCTCCAGACGGCTCATGAGTGTCCAGATGCGGAGCACTTCCCTGCATAGTAGACAGGAATGCATGCCGCCCTGTTTGTTGAGGTAGTACATGGTCGTCGTATTGTCCATCTGGACTTGAACCACTTGACCCCGGAGCTGAGGAGCGAAAGCTGACACTGCCAGTCTGATTGCTCTGAGCTCCAACAGCATGATGTGATAATGGGACTCCTCGTGGGATCCAGAACCCGTGGGCCCTGTTGTCCCCCATGAGAGGTGCATCGGTCGTAAGGACGGCCGTTGGCTCAGGGTGGACAAATGGGATTCCTTCCTGCAACTGGTCTGGGACGGTCCACCATTGGAGAGCATCCCACATCTTCTGGGTCACAGTGATCAGCTGGTCGAAATGACCATGGCGCTTAGTCCACTGGGTGGCCAGCTCCCACTGAGGGGCACATGTGCCACCAGGCCCAATGGACCACGGAGGAGCACGCCGCCATGTAACCCAGAAAGTCCCGGGCTGGGTGCAATTGCCCAACCAGAAATGATTGGGCAAGGAGGAGAGAACCTCCGCCCTGTCCACGGGGAGCTGAGCTCTGGCTTGCGGTCGACTCTGCCCCAATGAAACACATCACCTGGAGAAGGCATTGAAGCTCCGACTTGGCCTCGTTGATCAGAGGCCAAGTTGGGGAGCAGGTCTGGAGGGCCAGGTCCCTGGACCTCTCCACCTCCTGCTGGGTGGAACCTGCTGAGTGCCAATCGTCAAGGTAGGGGTAAATTCTGACACCCCCTCCCAACGCCTGAGGTGGGCTGCCAGCACTGCAATGCATTTGGTGAAGACCCGTGGGGACGATGACAGGCCGAATGGCATGGCTCGGAACTCGTATAGGGTTCCCTCGGCTCTGAAGAGGAGGAACCGCTGATAGGACGGATGGATTGGAACGTGAAATAATGCTTCCTGGAGATCCAGTGAGCAGAACCACGTTTCGCTCCAGGGATGGTATGATCTGAGACAGAGTGACCATCCGGAAGGTGCGTGACCTGAGATACTGATTCGGGTCATGCAGATCTAGAATGGGGCGCCAGCCCCTGTCCGCTTGGGAACCAGGAAGTACCTGGAAACGAAGCCTGGGTCTGCTGGAGGGTCCGCCACTGGAGCTACTGCCTCCTTGAGGAGGAGCTGAACAATGTCATCTCGGAGCGCCGACTGTGTGTGGGTGGATACCCTCTCCTCCCATGGGGCACGGGCGTGGCCTGGAAGGTACTGCTCGAATTCCAGAGGCAGTCCCTGGCCGACCACTTCTAAGACCCACCTGTCCATAGTAACAGCGGACCAGGCAGAAAGAAAGTGGCGGAGCCGGCCCCCTACGGGAGGACCCAGAGCTGGCGTGCTGGGAGTGGGGGTGGCAGTCCCCCCCCCGTCACTGGGAAGGCTTGGAGGCAGAGGGTCCAGGGCCTGAACCCCAGCCTCCCTCACGGGCCTGGGAGGGTCCAGGCTTGGGCCGGGGGCACCAAGCTTGTGCCTGCTGCAGCTGCTGCTGACTCCCTTGAAAGGAGGACTGCTGGGCCGCAGGGGAAGAGTGCCAAAAAGGCTTCTTCCTCTTCTGCTGCATCTTGGGACCAGAAGAACCCTTAGCAGAAGTGGTGTCCAAGGTGGCATTGGACTGCTCAATGCACTGAAGGTGACCAGCCACACCTGGGCTGAAGAGATCGGTGCCCAGGAAAGGCACATCAGCTAGTTTGTGCTGAGTATCCACCAGAAAGGAGGACAGCCTCAGCCAAGCCCTGCGGCGAGAGGCAACTGCGGCTGCCAATGAACGGGCACGAGTCCCCGATGTCCAGAGCTGCCTGGTGCTGTTGTTTGGCAACAGCATGGCCTTGGTCCTGGACCTGCTTGACCATGGTCTGCAAGTCCGCAGGGAGATGTGGGAGTACTTTGTCCAAGGGCCCCAAAAGGGCATGGGAGAAGTGTGCCATGATGATGGCCGAGCTTGCCTAACGGGGGCCTAAAGCCGAGGCCGCATAGACCTTCCGGGCAGAGTGATCCAAATATTTGGATTCCTTCTTGGGAGGTCTGCTGGTATCAGCAGAACTACCACTACGCCTGAACACAGAGGCAGTCACAAGGCTCTTGGCCGAAGGGTGCTCTGTGAACCCCGCAAGGGACCCCATGGGCACCGCATACTTGAGGGCCATACGGGCAGACGGAGTTGGACAGGAGGCAGGGTGCTGCCAAAGTTCTAAGGCTAGGCCAACAATGGCCTTGGCCATAGGAAAGGCTTCCGTCGGGGTATCCCCTCTCTTGAAGATGTCAGTGAGAGGGTACTCCACCTTTTTCTGGATAGGTTCCAGGGGCACCCCTGTAGACTCAGAGATAAGGCAAAGAATGCTCTGATAGGATGAAGGACCTTCATCCGTCTCTATCCCACTGGCCGATTTATCATCCCCTGGATGAGAATGGAGGCCAGTTTCATCCGAATCCGAGGTATCCAGACACAGAGGTCGACCGCCCACATCACCCTCGACCTGCCGTGAGCAGTCAGGGGTGACAGTGATCGAGAGATGCCGGGGAAGCCCAGTGTCCAGTCTAGCTTCCTTAGAAGGAGCCCCTTCCACAGGCTGCTTGGGCAGCAGTCTCACCAAAATTGGTGGAGAGACCGGTTTAGGCCGAACCGGAGGTTTTGCCAGCTCCACGGGTGGAGGAACCGACTTAATCGACTCCAGAGGAGTCGGCTTTGGCCTTGGAGGCGAAAGCCAAGAAATGGCTGGGGTAGAAGCCGGGGTAGGCTTGTGCCCAGACAAAATCAGCTGTTGCCACATGAGGTCTTCGTAGTGCCGGAGTGTCTGCCGGAGACTCTCCTCACGATGGCACTGCCTCCTTTTAGAGTGCTTATGGCCCTTCCTCTGCCTTTTGGTCAAGGGGGTCAGAGACCTCGATCAAGATCAGACAGGCTGAATTGATCGCGCGGTAGACACCTGTGGGACCGGTGACTTCCCGGGGTCAGGGACCACTTCCTCGGCAGGATTCCCAGCAGGCTGGGTTTCCTCATCGGGGAAAGCAAGGACTGTAGCCTGAGAGAGGTAGTCATCGACCGGAGTCGGTGACAAGGGGTCGATTGGGTCAAGAATTATCTCAACGTCGTCGATCGACACTTTGGTCGCCTGGCCAAATGGCAAGGCCGAGAAGCCAGCGGCCGAAAAGGAGATTTCGACAGACGTCGAAATGGCCGGTTCCTGGGACCGACATCTCTCCTGATCCCAAGAGCGTCTCCGTTGAGACGAAGACGGTCCCGGGTCCTTCTCCCGCTTACGGGACCGATAGGAGTGTGTGCCCGCAGGACTCTCACCCTTAGTTGGGAGAGAGTGGCACAACTCTCGGAAGGAACCCGAGAAGATGGAGCCCAGGTTGAGCAGAACGAAGAAGCTCCAAAAGGAATATTCCGCTGCATGAGCCGCTTCCTCCTTGAAGGCTTGCATGCAGTCCAATTGCTCGGCGGATCCCGCAGCCACATAAACTGCCCACTGGGCCTCCTTGGATTTCACCGGTGGGTTCTGTTTTTCGTGCCTCCCCAGCTTAAGGCGTGTGAGACAGTCGTCGAGGACGTTAGGTTGGAACGCAAGGCAAAACTCACATGTCGTGGTGTCATGGCTGACACTCAAACAATAAACGCATGCGGCATGCAGGTCAGTGCGTGACATCTTCTGGCCACACAAACACCGGTGAAATCCAGGGGAAGACTTGTCTTCCATGATCGAGGAAAAACAATCGCTATCGCTAACGCGAACAAGACGAATGTTCAGAATAACCGAAGGTTTTGAAGCCAGGGCCTATAAAATGTGAGAGCACGAGGGAGGCAACCTGAAACTTCTAGTGGAAAGGAAGATCTGGCGTCATGGGGCGGAGCCAAGGATTATACCACCCGGGTGGGTGGGAGGAGCCAGCTTGAAGACTTTCCGGCTGATTTAAAGGGAAAGGGACTCTGCCAATAAGTGTGGATGAACAACATATCCATGATCCTAGAACTATTTTTTCATGGAAAGGGTGGTGGATCCATGGAACAGCCTCCCGGCAGAGGCTGTAGGGGCAAAAACAGTAGGGCAATTCAAAAACACATGGGACAGATATAAAACAACTCTAGCGACAGGAAAGAGAGGGTAAGCTGCAGATCTTTTAGGATCTACGGTATATGAAACAGGTAGGGAAATTAGGCAGACTAGGTGGGTCAAGTGGTCCTTATCTGCCATCATGTTCTATGTTTCTATGTCCATCTGGACCTGAACGACCTGACCCCGAACAGAGAAGCAGATTTTGTGAGGACCAGCCGCACTGCATGGAGCTCTAGCAGGTTTATGTGGTGACAGGATTGCATGGGTAAACAGAACTCGTGGGCGGTGTGATCCACCTCATGCGCTCCCCACCACACCAGAGAAGCTTCCGTCATCAACGTGATGGTCGGTTATGGGTGGACAAACAGGACTCCTTCCTCCAGATGTTCCAGGACCAGCCACCACAGGATGGCACCCCACTTTGGCTGGGTCACTAAGAATGGCTGTTCCAGGTGACCTTGGTGCTGGGACCACTGACAGCCCGGCTCCCACTGCAGGGTGCACATCTGCCGATGAGCCCAATGGACCACGCTGGTCCAGAATGACATGTACCCCAGCAGCCGTAGGAAATCCAGGGCAGGGCACAATAGCCCAACCTGAAATGATCGGGCAATGGAGTTATGATCCAGTACCCGGTCTGCTGGGAGGCAGGCCTTGGCCCACAGGGAGTCTAGCTCTGCCCCAATGAACATGATCACCTGCTGTGGTAGAAGTTCAGACCTGTCTGGGTTGACCAAAAAGCCCATGTCCCACCAGGTTTGGAGGGCCAGGGTTGTGGACCTCACCATGTCCTCTCTGGACAGACAGGCAATCAGCCACTCGTCTAGGTAGGGGTAAATTCTGACCCTGAGGCGCCGAAGATGGGTGTCACGACTGCTATACACTTGGTAAAGACACTACCAGGAAAACACCCACGTTCAAGTAGTAACCAGGGGTGCAATGGCTAATCCTCACAAAATACGAAGAGGAACAGTGCTGCACCTCTACGATACCTGCAGAGTTTGAGAGGAAAAAAAAAACTGCCAGGGACTCTGAAGTTTTTGATGATAATTTATTGCCTAAACAATTATAAACAGACACACTCCAACACAAGCCAATCACCCACTTTTTTTTTCCCCTCAAACTCTGGAAATATCGTAGGAGTGCAGCACTGTTTCATTTTTCACTTGGAAAAGAAGCTGAGAGCTGAAGAGAGGCTGAACAGCCATGACCTGGAACTGGTACATGACACTCTGCATGGAACCACAGGTACCGGTGGTGGGAACTGCAGATGGGTATGTGGAAGAACACGTCCTGGAGGTCTAGGGAGCAGAACAACATGTCCTGTTCCAGAGATGGGATCATTTGGTTCAGAGTGACCATCCAGAACTTGTGTTTTCCATACATACTGGCTGAGATTATAAAGATCCAGTATGGGATGCCAGTCCCCCTATCCGTTTCAGGACTAGGAAGTACTAGGACCCAAGCTATGGCTCCTTTTGCCAGGAGCTAAGCAATGTCCTCCCAAAGGGTAGACAGCATGTCCCAAGACACCCCGGACTCTTAAGGTGCATGGAGGCAGTAGGGCAGAAGTCTCAAAATCAAGAGACATACCTCTGTCCACTACGTCCAGTACCCACTTGTCCATTGCGATAGCGGACCAATGTGGAAAAAAGTGATGCAGCCTGCCTCCAATAGGAACAGTGGTCGGGGACAAGACAGGTGGAGGGATGACACCCCGGAACCCATCACTGGGAAGGCTTGGAAGGGGCACTGGCGACTGCTACCAGAGGGGCACCACTACCCCTGCCCCCCCCCCTTTTGGACCCTGGCCCTCAGATTTCTTTGGGCACCAGCCCTGAAAATACCCCTGCTGGGGACTGTTGCTGAGGAGGAGGAGGAGGAGGTGACTGAAAGGACCAGTACTGGAAGGCCGGCTTCCTGGACTTCTTCTTCGGGTCTTCCTGGGACATCACCGAGTCCAGGGTGGCACAGGACTTCTCAACTGGAGTGAGATGTCCTTCCACCCCAGGGCCAAAGAAGTCAGTGCCCAAGAAAGGGTCATCTGTTGGGAGTCTGCCATGGAGGTGGACAAGCGCAGCCAGGCCCTGGAATGCATGGAGACAGCTGCTGCCACTGCATAGGCAAACAGGTTGCCCATGTCCAAGGCTGTATGGAATTGGTGTTTAGCCAATGTTTGACCATGGTCCTGGATAAGCTCCACTGCCACCCACTGCTCTCGGTGAAGGTGGGGGAGGATAATATCAAACAAAACTATCATGGCATGACCATTGTTAGCCAACATAACAGCATAACTAGCCTGCCTGAGACCCAGTGTAGCTGCTGCGTACACCCATTTAGTGGTGTGGTCAACCTTACGGGATTCTCTGTCCATTGACTTATTCTCCTGGTGTCTGGACAAGCAGAACACTGAGTCCAAAATCAACCCCTTCATGGAGAGGTGGTCCTAGAAGCCTGAAAGGGTGCCCGTATGGACTGCATACTTGCGGATCATGCAGGCTGAGGATGCAGGATGCTGCCAGAGCTCCAGGGCTGCTCCCAAGATAGCCTCGGCCACTGGGAAGGCAACCCCCAGAGATGCGTCCCCGTCCAGGATGTCCATGTGACAGTAGGTAGCCCTCTTCTTGATGGACTTTAAGGGGATGCCTGCGAATTCCAAAATGAGGCAAAGAAGCCCACTGACTGACACTGAACCTTGGTTGGTGGCGGACTCTTCAGCCAGCTCCCAGTCAAAGAGCGGAGCTCCAGAGAAGGCCACTGACTCCTGGTCCGAGTTGAGGGAAAACTCCTTGAAGACGGCTGTCAGATGTAAGTTGTCACAGACCCCTCAGGACTCCTCAACCAGGGTGATCCTCATTGACAACCAGCATGGCAAGCTGGGGCTGTACGGCCAGCCTCTATGGAGGGAGCGCTGGTTGGCCGCTGTCAGGGTGGCAGCTCCATCATAATTGGTGGAGATGGGTGGTGACTGCACCCGTGGGGTGCAGAATGGTGGGGGAACCACTGGCAGCTGCCAAGGAAGTATGGGGCCTTGGGGTACAGCCCTACGCTGCCCTGTCATGGCCCACGACTGCCAGAGGAACACCTCATAGAACTGACTCATTTTGTGGTGGTGCCTCTCCTCTCCAAGGAAGAGGAGATTGAGGAGCACTAGCATGGCACCTTCCGGTTGAATGGGCTCGAGTGCCTCGACCGCAACCTTGACTGTCAACCAATCAGCCGACGGAAAGAGTCATCCTAGGGTCAGCCGTAAACCACGTGCCTGCCCATGTGCACCAGCATAGGTGTGGAGGACCTGACCTCAGATGGAGGCATGTCCCTAATTGGGTCGAGTGGTGAGATCGGTCGAGCTAGGTCCCACTGAGTCAGGATTGGGACCACAAAGGTCTGTGAGGCGAAATACTCGACCTCGTCAGACAACAGGTTGACCAAGTCGAGAAATATCTCAGTTGGCTGGTCGACCAGTGCTGAGGTTGACTGGCTCGTCAGCAATGCCGAGGAATCCTTGACCTGCCTGACCTGCTCCTTGACTAAGGGGTGTTTGACCTCCGTTGAGCAGTCAGGTGAATCTGGGGACCGGGAAGACTGAGATCACCCCCCATCCCACGACCAGTGATGGTGGTGTGACTATTTTTTCTTCACCTGGGTCTTTGACCCAGAGCCATGGAAGGCAGGGCTCTCCCCAAAGGACTCGTGGGACTGGCATAATTCATGGAATTGACCTACAGTCGTGGCCAAAAATATTGGTGTCCTTGCACTTTTTCAAATAACTCACAATTTTCTCTAAACATAAGTTGAAATTAACAACAGTACAGTATTTGGTCTCCACAATTCTTTATTTCTCTGTTAATATTACAGAACCTTTGTTTTTGTTCAGAATTTAATATATCATTTTAAATCAGAAAATGAAAAGAAATGGCATTGACAAGATTATTGACACCCTAGACTTAATATTTGGTAGCACAGCCTTTGGTCAAAATAACTGCAATCAACCGCTTCCTATAGCCATGGATGAGCTTCCTGCACCTCTCTACTGGCAGTTTGGCCCCTCTTCTTGTGCAAACTGCTCCAGTTCTCCCAGATTTGAAAGGTGCCTTCTCCCAACTGCTGTTTTCAGATCTCTCCACAGGTTTTCAATAGGATTTAGATCTGGACTCATTGCGGGCCACTTCAGAACAGTCCAGCGTCTTGTCTTGAACCATTCCTGGGTGCTTTCTGAAGTGTGTTTGGGGTCATTGTCCTGCTGGAAGACCCATGACCTTCCACGGAGACCCAGCTTTCTGACACTGGGTTCAACATTGTGCTCCAAAATGGCCTGGTAATCTCCAGATTTCATGATGCCATGCACACGTTCAAGGCACCCAGTGCCAGAGGCAGCACAGCAACCCCAAAACATCACTGAACCTCCTCCATGTTTGACTGTAGGGAAGGTGTTCTATTCTTTGAAGGCTTCATTTTGTTTTCTGTAAACAGAGAGATGATATGCTTTACCAAAAAGCTCTAATTTGGTCTCATCTGTCCACAGGACACTCTCCCAGAAGGATTTTGGCTTGTTCAGGTGTGTTTTGGCAAACCCCCAGTCGGGCTTTCTTATGTCTCTCTCTCAGCAGTGGGGTCCTCTTGGGCCTCCTACCATACAATCCCCTTTCATTGAGTTGGCAACGGATGGTGCGAGTTGAAACTGTCGTACCTTGTGTCTGAAGGTCAGCTTGAATCTGTTTGGCAGTTGATCGAGGTGCTTTCTCCACCATTCGAACAATCCTGCGCTGCAATCTTCGATCAAGTTTTCTCTTGCGGCCACGTCCAGGGAGGTTGGCTACAGTGCCATGGGCCTTAAACATCCTGATAACATTAAACATCCTGATAACATTACGAACGGTGGAAACAGGAACATCAAGGTCTCTGGAGATTGATTTGTAGCCTTGAGATTGTCCATGCTTGGCTACAATCTTCTGTCTGACCTCCTCAGACAATTCTCTGGCTGTCTTTCTTTTCTCCAGGCTCACTGCGGTACACACAGTGACACAAAACAGGAGAATGAGTCCTTTTCTCTATTCAAACTGGCTGAATGAGTGATTTTTATATTGCAGGCACCTGCAACTCACCACAGGTGAGTTCAATTCCAAAAGGAGAATCACCTGCTTGAAATCTATTTCTAACTACTTCTAAAAGGTGCCAATAATTTTGTCCGGGCCATTTAAGGATTTCTGTGTGGAATAAGCTAAGACTTAGTAACTTTTTTTTGCTTTTTGTGTTTTATTCCACTACAAACCAAAGACATACATATGTGGATACCAAAATATTTTTTAATTTCAACAATTTTCTGGAAGGAATGGTGCATTATTAGAAAAAACTGCAAGGGCGCCAATATTTTTGGGCACGACTGTATGAAGGTACCTCTAGCACTGGCCCCAACTGGAAGCAGCACTGAGGCCGATGAGGTGTCCACTGCCGCCTTCACTTCCATGTCAGCATGCTGTGATGCACACCTGGCAGCAGCTGAGGCCTTTTTGCTGCCCTTTGAGTGGTCCTTCCAACCTCTTTTCAAAGTCTGTCCCTTAATGAACTGGAGCTTCCTCTCTCTGAGAGAGTCAGGTAACATGGAGAGGCAAAGGCCACACACCGACATGTTGTGTTGCCCACCCAGTCAGTACACACATATGTCGTGAGGATCGGTAACCAACAGTTTCTGGTGACACCACACAGAATTTGAATCCAGGCTTCTTGTGATCCATTGTAGCATGAAAGGAGTCAAGAAATCCCTGAAAACTTCAAAAGAGCGTTGCCTATGGCGCAGAGAAAATTGCTAAGCGGAGTGTGAAGGAGGTGACTTGTTCTTCCAGCGGAAGAAAGGTCTGACGTCACTGGGTAGACTCGGTGGGGGGGGAGATATATCTGCCAAGGGTGATAGGAGGAGCTTAGCTTAAAGACGTCCAGTAGATAAGATTGTTCCAGTGTGGAACTGCCAGAGTGTGGATAGTGTACCGTATCCACACCCCTGGAATGTGGCAGTTTTGCATTGTGTGGGAACGCAAAAAAGTCCAGCTCTGGATGACCCCATCTTTCGAATAAGTCGTCGACCAGTGAGGTCAGCAGTTCCGTCTCATGCATCCTGGACTGTGACCTGCTGAGCTTGTCTGCCGAGACATTTTGATTGCCTGGAATATGTACTGGAGATAGTTTTAGACCATATTGCAGCACCAAATACCAAACTCTCACTGCTTCTGTACACAGCAAGTATGAAAGAGTCCCCCCTCTTGTCTGTTGATGTAATGCATCACATTGACATTGTCTGTCTATGATAACAAAGGACCTGGGGACAAGTGGTTTTGGGAGGCCTGGAATCCATACAGGACTGCACTTATTTCCAGAACATTGATGTGCAAAGTGTTCTCTACCTGGTTCCATGTGCCTTGAGTCTGCTGAAGTCCCAGGTGGGCTCCCCCTCCTGATCTCGAAGCACCTGTGGTTAGGATCTGATGTGGGGAAGGAAGCAAGAATGGGACATCTTTGAGCAGGTTGCTGCATTCCATCCACCTGTGACTAGAACCACCTGTTCTAAATCGTTTGTCAGCTGGTCCCTCTGGACTCTCAGGGTCCACTGGGGAATATAATACGCATGTGCAACCTGGCCTTGCATTCTATGAAGAAGTTCAGATCTCTTAGATACAGAGTAGGCCTCAGGTCCCCTATTCACTTTGGGATGAGGAAGAATCTGGAGTAAAAGCCTGTGTTCTTCTAGTTTAGAGGTACAGGTTCCATTGGCCGCTATTGGAGCAGAGTTTGTACTTCCTCTAGCAACAGGGACATGTGCCTTGGGGGTATGCTGTCATAACTGGTGGATGGACTGGAGGGTTGTCCAGAAGCTCCACAGCATGACCCTTCTCTATGATCTACAGAATCCAGGCATCAGTAGTCAGCTCCCTCCATTGATCCAAGTGGAGGGACAGGTGACCCCCTACAACCACCCTGCAGGTAAGGGTAGTTGGGAGATGTAGGAGGAGTCAGGTTGAGTCGATGAGGGCGGAGTCACTGGCTCCACTACGTTTTGATGCTTTTAAATGGCCACTTGAGGTTGTGCTGGGGACTGGCAAAGGCTCTGCACCTTTGCCCCTTCCCGGCTGTTTGTGGGCGAAGTGCTGCCCCAACACCAGCTGGGCGAAAAGTACCCCAGCTCCTACCTCTGTTTGGGGTAAGGTACAGGGGAGTTTACTGATTTCAGGGTCTTGCCAGAGGATTGAAGATCTTTTAAAACTTCTTCTGCCTCATGGCCAAACAATTTCTGTCCTCTGAATAGGGCACTGAGAATTGTCTGCTGCACATCAGTGGAAAAACCTGCTACTCTAAGCCAAGAATAGTGCCTGAGACAAATGCCAGAGGCTGCAGCCCTGGCAGAAGCATCAGAAATGTCATATGCTGTGTGGAGCAAATGCTTTCCCACAACAGCACCAGCAGGAAGAATTTTCATTAACTCCTGCTTGGTAGACCACTCAGGCAAGGCCTGTGCAGTGGCCTTAGCCTTCCTCCAGGGAATAATCTGACAATTCATCATATGGACCTGGTAATTAGTGATACGTAGGCCCAATGAGACAGAGGCATATGTATGCTTGCCTAGAATGTCCAGCTTCCTGGATACTTTTTCGGAGCTCAGGTGTCATGGACAGCTGTGATAACCACTGAGTTAGTCTCAGGCTGGCTAGTAGAAAAAGGCTTCCCAGATGGGGCAGAATACATTCTGACTGCTTTTCTGGGCACAGCCGGTATACTGTTTGGCCTATACCAGACTGCATAAGTGGCATCCTTCTAGACTGGAAACAGGAGAGGAACCATAACAGACAGGGTTTCTGGCATCTCCAAAAAATCCAGCAGGTTCTTTTTGGTAGAATCCTGCTCCTCTATGTCACACTTGGACCACTGATTCTGATTCATGTATCATTTTTTTTGTGTATTACATATAATTTATGTAGGGGAAGGGTAGTCAGAAGACCCACAGTCATTCTGATCTGACACAGCCAAACACCCCAAGGGATAAGTTCAAAGAACAGGACATAGCTAAATCTGCAGCTATTTAAAATGCAATTTCTTTGTTAAATTTTCTTTGAAGGCAGGAACCAAAGTATCCACTTTATAATGCCCTCAAGGAGATCCTTTGACTTGCAATAGTAGCCAGGAAGAACCTGTGTTGGGAGGGGTGTCGCAGGGAGCCCTTGAATTACATCAGAAAGACCTCTGATGTGTAGATAACAAGGATCCAGACGAATCTGAAAGGTCCAATACACATTCCCAGGATGCTTTGGAAGGACATCACAGAAACTGTTTGTGTGTGTGTGTGTGTGTGTGTGTGGCAGAACAAAAAACAGTTCTGACCAGTTAACCTGAGGAGAGGAAATTGAGTATGTCACCTCATTTTTTTTTAAATCTTGTTGGGACATCCTGTGCTGTAAAATATAACTTTTAATACTCCAAGGCGAAGTCTAATGACCTCAGAGAGGAGGCCAGCTCAGGACTGCTTTTATCCAACTGAGCAAGCCTTAGAGACACACATTTTATTTTATTTCTAACTGAGAGAAGAAGGACAACATCAGCACTGTAGGAGATAAGTATTATGTGGATAAGAGAGCTTAGTTTGTACTTTAAAAACCTGTTTTGTTTTTAAGATTGTATGTGTTTGGGATATTTGTTCTGTATTTATTGTTCTGTTTTGATATTTTAAAGTAAAGATATATTTTACAACGGAAACTGCCTGGAGTGCCTTGACATTTCTTTTTATTTAAGTGGAGCTTTTTAAAGGTTACAATTAACAATGTGTATGGGCTTACTGATATACCAAACTGGGAAACGGATATAGTTCTCTAAAGCCTTACATAGAGTTCTAAGGGTTCATTTGAAAGACCTGGTTGGGTGCCCGTAGGCAAAGATATCTGGCCCCCCGAAGACAGAATTATCTGAGCCTGATAAATGGGTACGCTAACAAGAGGTTATCAGTTTGAATCCCTCCCGAACTTGAGACTAAGGTGACTTGAACCCACAAAACAGACAAGAGGGTCACCTTGTTCTGTTCACTGTCCACAAATCATACGCTCAGAGGTTGGCACTTTGGGAGTGGAGGGCTGACCGAGTTTGTGACAGACTGGTTGGCAGTGGTGGCATAAAAAGTTTGGTGGTATAAGCTTCATTGTTCAGTGTGTCAGCTTGAGACTGTTTAGCTCACTTGAGAAAAAAAGAAAGGCAGTGTTTTATTTAAAAAGGAAACAGAACTATATCCCTTGACTTACAGTGAAGTTCCCACCCATTTTATTTTTTTTTCTCTGAAGTGCCAGTCAGAATAGTATTAGTAGTGAGGGAAGAAGAAAATGGCTTCCGACTACAGCAGGCACACTGTAGATTTCTTAAAGCAGTTGTGCAGGGACAGGGGAGTCCCGTTTGAGGTGAAAGCCAGTTAGCAGAACCTCATAGAGGCCCTGATGGTAGCAGATACCCAGAGCAGCGAGTCACAGACTGTGACTGAAAGGGACCAAACCTCAAGTCTGGAAGGGCTAGCAGCCAGTGAGGGGTCCCGAGCTGATGAGTCGGACAGCAGGACCACTGTCAGTGAAGGGCCACAGCAGGAGGGACAAGTCACCAGTATCTTGAATCCAGAAGTTCTCAGGTTGCAACTTGAGTTGCACAGGATGGAGCTGGAGTCCCAGGAGAGGAGAGAAAGGGAACAGCGAGAGGCAGACCATGAGGAGCGTGAGCACCAGCGAGCTGCAGAGGAGAAGAGAAAGCGAGAACGCAGAGAGGCAGAGGAGAAGAGTGAGAGAGAGAGAACGCAGAGAGGTAGAGGAGAGGGGAGAGTAGAGAGGAACGCCAATGGCAACGCGAACTGGAGAAGTTACGACTCCAACCAGCGGCACCAGGGCAGGTAAGTGGCTTGGGTTTAACTCAGACTGTAGGACTGGGTTCCAAATTGAACTCCAAATTGATAGCTGAGTTTAAGGAAGGGGAGGACATGGACGCCTTTTTAAATTCTTTTGAAAAAGTTTGTATTCAGGCTAAAATTCCTAGAGAGTCCTGGAGCTTCCAGCTATCCCCGCTACTTACCGGAAAAGCTTGGGATGCACTGGGTCAAATGAACAATGAAGACAGTGATGACTACAGCAAGTAAAAACTGCACTGTTAAAAAAGTTTCAATTAACTGCTGAATCATACAGAGCTAAATTATGTAAGCTCAGGAGAAGCCCTGATATGAGCTATGAGGAGCTAGCCACGAAACGACGTCAGTTTTTAAAACGTCGGTAGGAAGGAATTGAGGCAACCTCTGTTGATAAAATTGAAAATGTGATTTTGTTAGAACAGTTTTATTGGGCATGCCCAGCAGAGTTAAAAACCTGGCTAGAGGACCGAGATCCAAAAACAGTGCGAGAGGTTGCTGAACTCTCAGACTGCTATGCCAAGAGCACACCTGCTCTGAGAGCGAATGGGGTGAGTGTGGCAGTGCAGAAAGGGGAACGCACGTGTTCAGGGCAGTTAAAACCCTCACTGCCTCCACTGAAACCAGTTAGCTCCAGGTTTCAAAGAAAAGATTTCTCTGAAGTAAGAAATGTTTGTTGGTTATGTAAAGAAACTGGGCACATTGCCAGACAGTGTCCAAGAAGGGCAAGCAATAATACGCAAAGTAGTACCAGAAAGGAAATGGGTTGTTTGTGTGTCCCTGGAAGTATGCCAGTGAACATGAGGGAACACATGCACCCAGTCATGGTAAATGGCGTACAGACGCAGGGGTTAAGGGACACAGGGGCATCCCTGACATTGGTAAAGGGGGATCTGGTACAGCCCGGTCAGCTTATACCCAATAAATACGTAACTGTACAAGGGTTTACTGGTGAAGAGAAAACATTGCCACTCGCTAGTGTTCTCCTTGACTGGGGTGAAACGGGGGAACTGTGCAACAGGTGGCTGTAGCCAACACATTAGCAGTGGATGTGATCCTGGGTAACAATCTCCAGCAGGGGGTGGTATGTGCAGTTACTCGTAGTCAAGTGGCCAGGGAAAACTGTAGTTCCCTGAGCCCCCCAAAAGCCATTGGGGAAGATACTGAGAGGCTGGTTCCCCAGCCTGTGTCTCCAAAGGGGGAGACTGATAAAAAAAAGGGTAGAAATTTCCCCAGTAGCAAGTAACCACCTAGCTACAGAGGGTTACTCCGAAGAGGGAGGGGTGACCTCTTGTCAGAGGGTTGGGATTGACAGTGATCCTGAGGGCCCTGACGCTAGTGCTAGGGACCCTAGTTTAGTGACGGAAGGGGACCTGTCCCATGCCTTGGGAAGGTGTGAGGGGTTCGCAGCTGCTCAGAGAAGTGACCCTAGTTTAGGGAAGCTGAGGGCTTGGGCATACTCGGACGGTGCACAGGGAGGTGACAGCAGACATAAGGTTTATTGGGAAGATGGACTTATGTATACCCAGGCAGTACAGACTGAGGGAGAGATGCCAGGCAGGCAGCTTGTCGTTCCCCAGGGATATCGTGAGCAGCTGCTCAAGGTTGCCTATGATATTCCCTTGTCTGGTCATCTGGGAATCACGCGCACAACGCAGCGGTTGGCCCAGAATTTCTACTGGCCTAACTTCACCCAGCAGGTGAAGGAGTATTGCAGGTCTTGCCACCGGTGCCAAGAAATAGGGAAGGCGGGCAAGAAAACCCAAACCGCCCTGATTCCATTGCCCGTAGTGGAGGAGCCATTCCAGAGGGTGGGAATGGATATTGTGGTGCCTTTAAATACCCCCAGCTCCTCAGGGGAAAAGGTTCATCCTGACTGTGGTGGATTATGCCACCCAGTACCCTGAGGCAGTCGCCCTATCCTCACTGAGGACAGACAAAGTGGCATATGCTTTACTTGGGATTTTCTCCCGTGTTGGGTTTCTGCAGGAAGTAATCACTGATTGAGGGGGTTCCATTATGTCGGACCTAATGAAATGTCTATGGAAGAAGTGTGGGGTGGTGCAGAGATGCACGACACCATAACACCCACAAGCCAATGGACTTGTGGAACGATTCAATGGTACCCTAAAGTCAATGCTCCGGGTGTTTGCTGAACAGCATGGGAGGGGCTGGGAGAAATACCTTCCCCACCTGTTGTTCACATACAGGGAGGTGCCCCAAGAGTCGACAGGTTTTCTCCCTTGAGCTCTTGTATGGACACCGACGCGTGAGTCCCTAGACTTGATCCGGGAGGACTGAGAAGGCAAGGACGCCACCCAGGGTACTCCCATTGTGGAGTACGTCCTACGGTTTAGGGAAAGGCTGAAGAAGCTTATGGGGACAGCCCAAAGCAACCTGGCAGCTGCCCAACAGAAACAAAAAGTATGGTACGACCACAGAGCCAGAGCTTGCTCGTACATGGTGGGTCAGGAAGTCATGGTCCTTATTCCAGTCCGGAAAGACAAGCTGCAAGCTGAGTGGGCAGGACCGTACCAAGTGGTTGGGAAGGTAAATGACGTAAACTACATTGTGGAGTTACCTGACCGTAGACAGACAGAAAGGATGTACCATGTTAACATGATGAAGCCATATGGAAACAGGGCTGACATGGTGTTCACAGTGTGTAGTCATGGGGAGGGGACGGACGAAGGAGACCCCCCTCTGGACTTGCTGGAGGAAAGTAAGTGAGAGTCCTCTGTGGAGGCAGTAAAATTGTCTCCCCAGCTGAACCCGGACCAGAACCAGAAAGTGAGGGAGGTTTTAGCAGACTCTGTCCCCTTGTTTAGCGCCAAACCTGGACTAACCCCCTTAGCGACACACTATGTGGAGACAGGGACACATACGCCCATACGGCGGACAGCATATCGGGTGTCAGAGGCTGTCCAAAAGGACATTAGGAGGGAAGTGGAGGACATGCTGGATTTAGGGGTAATCCAGAGATCCCACAGTCCCTGGGCCTCACTCGTAGTCCTTGTACCCAAGCCAGATGGCTCGACCCGTTTCTGTGTAGACTATCATGGACTGAATGTAGTCACGATGTCAGACGCCCACCCGATGCCCCGGACGGACGAACTCCTGGAAAAGTTGGGGGACCTACCTTACAACTATTGACCTGACAAAGGGGTACTGGCAGGTAGAGTTGACGGACAGAGCTAGGGAGAGGTTGGCCTTCATCACTCTGATAGGCTTATTTGAGTTCAAAGTAATGCCTTTGAATGAAGAACGCCCGCCACTTTCCAAAGGTTGGTGAACCAGGTGTTAAATGGTGCTGAGGAGTACGCTGTGGCGTACCTGGATGACACTGCCATCTTCAGTACCAGCTGGGAGGAAAACCTTTCACACCTTAGGGAAGTGCTGGGCAGAATACAGAGGGCCGGGCTCACTGTCAAAGCCGAGAAGTGTCAGGTGGCCATGGGAGAAGTGGCATACCTCGGGCATGTGGTAGACCAAGAACAGCTCCATCCTAGTCAAATAAAGATAGAGGTGATCCAAGCGTGGCCCAGACCAGAAACCCAGAAGCAGGTCAGGAGCTTTTTAGGGACAGCAGGGTACTACAGAAAGTTTGTACCTAATTACTGTGCCCTGGCTGTTCCCCATCTGACCTGACAAAGAAAAAAATGCCAAGGAAAATCACCTGGGGCCCAGCCTGTGAGGAAACCTTTACCAAACTGAAGAAGGCACTGTGCAGTGCTCCTGTTTTGACAAGTCTGGACTATAGCAAAACTTTTATAGTTCAGACGAATGCCTCAGACGTGGGTATTGGGGCAGTACTAAGCCAGACATCCTGGGAAGGGAGGGACCACCCCATTGCCTACCTGAGTAAAAAAAACTGCTTCCCAGGGAGCAAGCGTATTCCACTGTGGAAAAGGAGTGTCTTGGCATAGTATGGGCCCTAAAGAAACTGGAGCCATACTTGTATGGGCAGCCTTTTGTGGTGCAGACTGACCACAACCCTCTGGTTTGGCTGATGCAGATGGGGAAAACAATGGCACACTGCTCAGATGGAGTCTTACTTTACAAGGGTATGATCTGAAAATCGTACATAGGGCCGGAGCCAAGAATCAGAACTCAGATGGTTTGTCCCATGTGTATGAGGAATGAACTGATTTGGGAAGCTCATCCCATGTAGGGGACAGATCCCCCAAATTCAGTCTAGGTGGGGAGGAACTGTGACACTTGGACCACTGATTCTGATCCATGTATCAATTTTTTTTTGTATTACATATAATTTATGTAAGGGAAGGGCAGTCAGAAGACCTACAGTCCTGCTGAACTGACACATCCAAAATCCCCCAGGGATAAGTTCAAAGAACAGGACATAGCTAAATCTGCAGTTATTTAAAATGCAATTTCTTTGTTAAATTTTCTTTGAAGGCAGGAACCAAAGTATCCACTTTATAATGCCCTCAGGAAGATCCTATGACTTGCAATAGTTGCCAGGAAGAACCTGTGTTGGGAGGGGTGTCGCAGGGAGCCCTTGAATTACATCAGAAAGACCTCTGATGCGTAGAGAACAAGGATCCAGACAAATTTGGAAGGTCCAATACACATTCCCAGGATGCTTTGGAAGGACATCACAGAAACTGTTTGTGTGTTTGTGTGTGTGTGTGTGTGTGTGTGTGTGTGTGTGTGTGGCAGAACAAAAAACAGTTCTGACCAGTTAACCTGAGGAGAGGAAACTGAGTATGTCACCTATCATTTTTTTTTAAAATCTTGTTGGGACATCCTGTGCTGTAAAATATAACTTTTAATACTCCAAGGCGGAGTCTAATGACCTCAGAGAGGAGGCCGGCTCAGGACTGCTTTTATCCAACTGAGCAAGCCTTAGAGACACACATTTTATTTTATTTCTGACTGAGAGAAGAAGGACAACATCAGCACTGTAGGAGATAAGTATTATGTGGATAAGAGAGCTTAGTTTGTATTTTAAAAACCTGTTTTGTTTTTAAGATTGTATGTGTTTGAGATATTTGTTCTGTATTTATTGTTCTGTTTTGATATTTTAAAGTAAAGATATATTTTACAACGGAAACTGCCTGGAGTGCCTTGACATTTCTTTTTATTTAAGTGGAGCTTTTTAAAGGTTACAGTTAACACTGTGTATGGGCTTACTGATATACCAAACTGGGAAATGGATAGAGTTCTCTAAAGTCTTGCACAGAGTTCTAAGGGTTCATTTGAAAGACCAGGTTGGGTGCCCGTAGGCAAAGATATCTGGCCCCCGAAGACACAATTATCTGAGCCTGATAATTGGGTATGCTAACAAGAGGTTATCAGTTTGAATCTCTCCAGAATTTGAGACTAAGGTGACTTGAACCCACAGAACAGACAAGAGAGTTACCTTGTTCTGTTCACTGTCCACAAATCATATGCTCAGAGGTTGGCACTTTAGGAGCAGAGGGCTGACCGGTTGAGCGAGTCTGTGACACTCTAAAGTGAATCTCATGGCAGCTTGCATTTGCTGCGTCATAGCAAAAAATTAGGGCTCCTCTGGAGGTGATCTTGGAGTGTTCACTACAGAGTCCTCACAGCAGTAGGGGACTGTGGAGCTGGTGCCATGTTCATAGTGGCTCTCAGCACAGTCTTCCTTCTCCACTTCATGCATCATAAGATCTGGACTGTATTCATGCTCAACATCGACTGTAACATTGACAGGAGGTAAAGACTGTGCCGGCAATGTTGGCAGCAGATGAGGAGGTCTATGTGGCAAGGGAGTACCTTGTGGCTTCAATGGGGTATTTACAGAAGTCCCCATTGACGGGCCCCCTGGGACAAGGAGGCCAGGCAGTAGACACCTTATTATATCTGAAAAGGTGGTAAGGACTGCCTGAGTGTCTTTATTTATTTAATCATTCTCAGATTACAAGTACCTTTGAGCAGAGGACTGCTCATTTACAAAGGTTCCACGTCAATAATGGGAGGGGTAACAAAGACAGACAAAGGAGAGCAAAAATAATCTTACAGTTTACAGCAAACATCATAGTACAAAGTTGAGCAGCAGTCTCTGATACATTTGCAATATAAAGGTGGTGGTAAACTAAGTGAAAGAGAAGGGAGGTAAGTTAAGTTAGGTCAGAAATATAGGATGGGAAAGTTGCAGCCCGGTGGCCTTGTCATGTGAAGTAGTAAGGTTGGCAGAGATCGGGGTAGAATGGGAGAGCAGAGGGGGCTGGTGGTGAGAGACCGGGGCAAAAGGAGGGGAGAAAAGGGAGTGGAAAGAAAGAAGTGCAGGGAGATCTGTTTTGGCCAGGGGTCTGACATGGCGGTTAAGTGATTTGCAGGGAATAAGGGGAGTGAATATAGAGGTGTGGGTGTAAGCGGGAGGAGATAGGGACAGAGGAGGCCCTGTCAGAGATGAGAACTAGGTGCACCGGAGAGCACATCATGAGGTTAGTTGGGGCAGTCACAGGTGCTTTCATTTATAATGTGCTTGTGGAGGAGACGTTTAAATTGGGTCAAATGAGGTAGGCTATTAAGTTCATAGTCCAGGCTGTTTAGCCAACTGGGGGCTCTGTAGAGAAAAGACCGCTGGCACTGGGTGTTCCGTACCTGTGGAATGAGTAGGTGTTCAGTGACAGAGGCCCGAGTATAATGAGCCTTGAGGGATCTGGGCAGAAGGCAGGAGATTCCAGTTGGCAGCGCACCAAGGAGCACCTTTTTGGCTAGTATGCAAGATTGGTACTTGATTTGTCCTCAGAGATTAAGCCATCCAGATCACATGTGTGGGCGAGGTGGTAAGTGTCCATGATTAGCCTACAGGCTCTGTTCAAGGTAATATTTAGCCTTTTTAGGGATGTAGCGGAGGCAGCTCCATATATTATCAAACCGTAGTCAATGGTGCAGAGTACCGAACTGTAGACAGCAAGTTTAAATGCTTCAGCGGTCAGATTCCTTCTATGTCTGAATAGCAAGCCTAGTTTTGCATTCACAGACTTGGCAACGATCTCAATGTGAGGTACATAGGAAAGGTGGCTGTCCAGTGTTACACCAAGATATTTGAATTGTTTAACTTGTTTGAGGGCAGCTCCAAGGTTATTTTTGACTGTCAGGGCATGCGACCTATCCTTGTGGTGAGAGGAAAAGAACAACAGGAGTTTGTTATTTTTGTAGTTCAGTACAAGTTTGTGCATTTGGAACCATTTTCGACTTTGAGGAAACCAAGTTGGAGGTTGTCTTCAAGCGCAGAGGGATCAGGGTTGCTTGAGAAGATAACAACATCGTTGGCATAAAGGAGCGTCCTTAGTTGACAGGCATGTGGCAGATTGTTTAGGAAGATGCTAAACAGGAGGGGACCAAGAATGGTACTCTTGTGGGACACCAGATCGGATGTTTTGTATCTCCGAGACGATGTTGGATATCTTTACCCGTTGCGTCCTATTCGCAAGGTAGCTTCTGAACCACTTCAGCGTATTTGGTAAGAGTCCGACTGTTGCAAGTTGATCAAGGAGTAGTTTGTGATTAACGGTGTCAAAAGCTTTCGTGAGGTTGATGAACGCCGCTCCAACAAGATTGTTTTTGGCGATGGACTGATGGATGAAACTGGTGAATTCTAAGAGAGTCATGGTAGTGCTGTGTTTTTTCCTGAAGCCGTGTTGTTGGGGGCATTGTAAAGTGTACTTCTCAAGGTAGTCTACTAGTTGGTTGGTTACTATACGTTCCAGGACTTTCGATAGTGGAGGGAGGATAGATATTGGCCTGTAGTTGCAGTGTTGTGTGTGATCACCGGATTTATACACTGGGGTGACCAGTGCAGATTTCCATACTTCAGGGAACTGTGATAGAGTGCGGGATAGATTTAGTATCTTGGTTATTGGCAGGATAACTTCCTCAAGGGTAAGTGCAAAGAGTTTGAGGTCAAGTGAGTCTCCACTATGCCTTGATTTCCCCAGGACTCTAGTGAGGCGCTTTCTGACCTGGGTTTGGGAAACTCGCTTGAAGTAAAATGCATCGGGTTTTAGGTTAGTAGTTTCTGCTGATCCAGCTGGTAAGGAGGGAGCATCATCAAAGAAGTCTTTTGGAAGGACACCTGACAGATTAGTAAAAGCTAAATTAAAAGTATTTGCGATTTGGAGTGGGTCCATGATGGGATTTCCATCTTCTATTAGTACTGTGGGAGAGGTCTTTTGTGTCGACGCTGCTTTAGTTAGCAAGCACGACTGGAGTGGCTGATGGTGGAGGTTGGGTCCCCATTGGTAACAGCGACATACCGGCTGTACTAGGCCCAGTGGTGCCTACGTCAAGCCACGACCTTGTTGTCTGGTTGACGGTTGGTTGGTGTCAAGGTTGGTTGTAGAGGACAACAGCGAAGCAGAGGTTGTACCTGTAGTCCGCAGGTGCAACCTGGATTTGGCCTGGGAGGCCTTGTTCTTGTCCCGGTGCTTGTGTTCGTGACTCCCTGAAAATTTTTCCCTGGACTTTAACGACCATGATTCAGTCGACGGGGCTGGCAATGTGGAGTTTTCTTGGAGCTCCATTCTTGCTATGGTCTTTTGGAGCAGGAATTTCTCCAAAGCCCCCCTTGTGCATAGCCTGGTTGTGGAACTGAATCCCCGGCAGATCTCACAAGCCTTCACATTATGATCAAGGCCTAAGCAGCAGATACAAATGTCATGGGAGTCTCCCATGTAGATTCTCTCTTCAGTCGCAGTACCAGAAGAGTTTAGAGGGTTCTTTCAACAACATACAGGTCACTGAAAATCACTCTAAAAGTGATTACTTGCGTGTACAGAAAAAAATAAATGGCAGCTATGAGTAGTGACATTTCAATGGACCTGATGAGTCTGATTGACAGTGGGAGAAGAACTGAGGAGAGGAAGGGCAGCCCACGTTTATGTATATGCTGATGTCTGACATCGTCGTGGGCTGTCCCTGGCTGACTGCTTACAAAAGTTTCCATGTGGTCGTAGGACTTGGCGGCTATATGTTCCAAAGGTGTGGCATGAGGAAAGAGATATCCTTGAAGAAGATCTCTATCTTTGTGAAAAATAAGAAATGGGGAATCTTCAACCTTAGCCTGTAACTCAGACATGTGTCTAGCAGACTTCACAGCCACTAGGCGCACTCTCTTCCAAGAGAGGAAGAGCAGCTCACAAGTAGCTGCAGACCTAAGTGGAGGCACAGTAAGGGTCTCTAGGACCAAATTTAAGTGCCACACCGAAACTGTATTGCGAACACGAGGGTAGGGAGGGTTAGAAGTAGAATACCTGTGAGAAACCTGTGGGAACCCTCAAGCCTGGCCACATTCTTGCCATTGCTGAGGGCAGAAAATGCCAACACAGTGACCAAGTGGACCTTGAAGGAGGAATACCTGAGGCCCGCGTCCATAAGGTACAAGAGGCAGTCCAGCATAAGACTGACCAGATATGTATAGGGGTTCAGGTTACAGGCAGTAAACCAAACTGTAAAACATTTCCATTTTTGCAAGTAGCGGTACCATCTAAATGACTTCCATGATGTCAGCAGAATAGCTGCAACCGTCTGAGAATCCCCAAAGTGGGAAAGTTCTTTGTCTTCAGGAGCCAGACATGAAGGTAAAGGGATTAAAGATCTGGATGCACCAGAGCGCCCTGCTCCTGTGAAAGACATCCTGCCCGCAGAGGGAGCAGGACAGGGTGTTCCACTGGCAACTGCTGGAGAAGAGGAAACCAAATTGGTCTGGGCCAGTACCCAATCACCAGAATCAGAGTGGCCAACTCAGCCCTCAGCTTGACCAAACCTCTCTGTATGAGACGGAATGGGGGAAAGGTGTACATGAACCTCCCTTTCCAAGAGAGTGACAATGCGCCTCACCAAAAACATTTATTTGGTTTTCGGTAACCAGATAAGTACACTAGACAACAGTGTGCCTGTTTTCAGGTACAACCCGGAAGATTACATTTCACAAGAACAAATAACGATTCACAAAGCACGTCCACAAGAGCTGATTACAGTTCACAAAAGTACATCATAGCGACAGCAGCACATTTCAAAAAGCACTACTACAAGAGCAGACTACAGTTCACAAAAGTACTTCATAGCGCCAGCACCACATTTCAAACAGGTGGGAACAGGTGATTTTACAGGCAGTTGATTATACAAATAGTTACCCAGCGGCTGTAAAGAGAGACTTAAAAGACGGGTTTGCCCTAAGTAGTACAGAACAGATAGTAAGGGAAGCCTAGAGTACATCCATGTGCAACAGAAATATTCTTACATCCAGGCCCTGAAGCACACAAGCAGAAATGCAGCAGTTCTGCACTGTATGGAGATACAAAAAGGTCTTTGTCTGGGGTGACCTCAGTTAATGAAGAGGTCATCCATGATGGAGTCCAAGAGCTCCCATTGAGACAATTCGCAAGAGTGCTGAGGGTGCCAGGTAGAAAAATGGCCAAGAGGAACATGTCATGTTCCATGGCCCAATTCCAGACTCTCACTGCCTCTCTGCAGAGAGGATACAAATGGACTTCACCCTGACGGTTGATGTAGCACATCACAGAAATTTTGTATGTATGGATCAACAGCTGATGTTTCAGAAGAAGGGTGGCAAAGGCCTGTAAGCCAAGCAGAGCAGCCCTCACCTCCAGAGTGCTGCTGTGCAGAACTGTACTGCGGGGACCACTGGCCCAAAGTTCAAAAGGGGCCCAAATGGGCACCCCACCCCGAACCCAAAGCATCCGTTGTCATCATCAGGAGAGGGGACTGACAGAGAAAGGGTGATCCTGTCTCGAGGTTGGAGTGGTCCAACCACCAGAGCAGGGAGCGACAGAGTGGAGGGGTCACTGCTATAAGACACTGTAACTTGTTGTAGTGCTGTGCCCACTGGGCATGGAGGAATCACTGCAGGATCCTCATGTGCAGATGTGCCAGTGTGAGAGTCAGTATGGAAGAAGCTATGAGGCTGATGAGCCATAGGAGACATCTGCGCGAACCACAGTCACTGGAAGAGACCAGCAAAGCTTGAGGAACCAGCACTGTAGTACGGTCTGAGGGCAGGAAAGCCCGATCCACACCCGTGTGCAGAACAGCTGTTATATATTGGAGGCATTGGCACGGATTGAGAACTGACTTCAGCTCGTTCAGAACAACAGCTGCTGTTCTCAGCCTTTGCTGATTGTATTGTGAGGCCTTCTGGCACCATGAAATTCTGCTTAAAGTTACATACGAACATACAAATTTGCCAGCAGATAAAGGCCTTATGGTCTATCGAGTCTGCTCAAGTGTGCAGCTAGCAACCCTTATACTGAAGCTGCTCCTCCCTCCCCTCCCTGCCCTGACCTTCCCTCTTACCCTATTCCATCCCCTTTTGAAGCAGTCCACTGTTCTACAGGATACCACTTCCGTAGGCAACGTGTTCCACCCAGACACCACTCTCTCTGTGAAAAAGTGTCTTCTCATTTCCCTCCTGAACCTTCCACCCTCCAATCTGAGATCATGACCTCGAGTGTCCCTACCCTCCCTTAACTTGAATAGTCCCTCCGTTGAGCCAGTCCAAATTAATTCATGGGCATTTGCATATGCTTCCCATGATGCTTTGTATTACTGGGGTATGTGCAATTTGTGTTTTCTTTAACATTTGGCTGTATGGCCACTATCCTTCAGGATAACCCATGCCCCAATGCATTTGCTCTGGGGTTCTTTTGTGGATGAACAACAGTCTGGTCCTGAACAGTGTGCAGACTATAGCATCCCTCAACAGGGCCTTCAGAAGCTAGTCGATATATGGGAAGACGCACAGTCCCTCTTGATGAAGAGCGGCGAGAGCAGCTGCAAAACACTTGATAAAGACATGCGGTGCAGAGGACAAACCAAAGGGCAAGACAAAAAACTAACAGTGTGAGTCCTAAGCCAGCCCAGTGGTGTAGAGGGCTGAGGTGCTGGCGCCGTACCTCTACCCACGCTGACAACCTGGGATCGGAAGCGGCCTCGGGAGTCAGAAGATCGGCCGGGGGGAAGGGAGGAGGATTGAGCGTCCCATGGACTGCTCTCCTCCTCCGGGGAGGGTGGGTGAGGTTGACTGCTGAGACAATGGCTCCTGGTGGTGGCTGGTGCATGCTCGGGGTCAAAATGAATGGGGAGATGCGGGTGACGTCGGACGTACAGCATACGGTAGCGTGCGCTGCAGCATCCCTGACATCACTGCATGCCCATGCCATGAAGGGATCTCAGGAATCATGCTACAATCCTCCAGTGCGCTTGAAGGCCGGCCCCGATGGCACCGCCATGGATGCACCAAGTCAGCTCCCCCTGAGCCCGGCCTCCAGGTCTCTGCAGTGGTGGGGCAAGTACCCACTGCGAGTGGCCTGGGAGGGCTAGTGGTGCAGGGGTTCAAGCTCTGGCTGGGGCTGGGGGCTATGAGGGCGGGCTGGAAGGGGGAACCCCCATCCGAGGGGGTAAAAATACTGCAAAATAGATAAAAAAAAAAAAAAAACATAAAAAAAGTGTGAGTCCTGAGCTCTATACCTCACTCATTCTTTCACTTTTCCTTGACATACCTAAAGAAGGCCTTACTGTTCTTTCTCACCTGTTCCGCAATCAGTCTTCACCTGTGCCTTGGCCCTCTTTACTGCCTTGCTAGCTTTCTTTGTTTTGACAAAGTACAGCTCCCTGCTTGCCTTTATATACTATGAAGGCCACCTTTCAGGGGTTGAAATTGGCACTGGTCCACCAGCCAAATGCTGGTAGATTTTGTATTGGACTAGTAACATTTTCCTTTAACCAGCTCTGTGCGCTTGTACTGGAGAAGGTAACATTTCAACAAGTACATTAGCTGGGCCAATGGAAAGGTCTGTGGGGGCTAGTGGATATTCACAGTAACTGGATAGTGGCTGCAAAACTTAGATTCGACCCCTGCCTTTCTGCCCTCACTGTTACACCGACCTCCTTAGAAAACCATACAGGCCCCTTGTACCTCTTTCCCACTTGCTTGAGGCAATATTTTGTTAGAGCCTAGAACTCCTTCTCTGATATGTTCTCTCATGTTCTCTGTCTCATATGTTGATAACCTCACTTGCATCTCCCTTAGCTCCTCCTCCATTCCTCTAAAGTCCACACTCCTGAAGTCCAGGACCAGTATCCAGGTCAAGTTTCTTTGTGATTTCAGGGCTATGATGAACCACACTGTGTCACTGCTGCAAAACCTAAGCAGACCTTCCACAGTTAAACCCCAGATGCTGTCTCTTTTGGCCAGAACTAAGCCTAGTATGGTCCCGTCTCTTGTCTGCTCTTCTACATATTGAGTAAGGAAGGAAGCAGTCACAGAAAGTGTCCACTAGCACCTGATTTATGGGCTCCATGCCACTGGAATGCACCTGTCTGGTATACTGAAGTCTCCTAACAGGATGACTTTCCCTCCAGATCTCTTTGGCTGGAGCGCTGTCCACCTCCTCTAACTGACTAAGAGGTCTGTAGCATACTCTTATGCAGACAACCCTTCCCCATCTGCCGCAAGCTGTGCCCATAGTGATTCCACTACACCCCCATTCCCAGTTTCCTTATCCTCTATCACTCTGATTCCTTCCCATACATACAGGACAACCCCCTCTCCCCATTTCCCTGTCCCTCCTGAAAAAATACATAGCTGGACCATGAAGTTTCAGTTGTTGGTGAGTGGTGCGCATGTTTCTGTCACTGATATTATGCTTGGACTGCCAACTGCTGCCATGGCCTGGGGATCACTTTTTTTTTTTTTATCACCCTTAATGGCTTATTGCATTTAGGCAGACCACTCTCCAGGAACCCTGTCTGCTGCACTTCCCCCGTCCTTTGGTCAGACCTAATTTAATTTGTTTCCTTTGATATATTTCTATCAAATCTCCTCTCCAATCTGATTCAGTTCTCTCTCTCATGTGACAGTGCCCGGTACCCCATCTGTGTTCCCCCCAGCTTCCTGAATGCCCCTTCTGGTCGGGGGAGTGCTTACTAGGTCTTCCTCAACTGGGCATACCTGTTAAGTGACCCTAGCTCCAACCTTCCTGCTAGACTTTTTTTTTTTGCATTATCTGTTTTTCCACCTACTCTGGCCCCCCAGCCCACCACTCCATCGGGCTGCACTTGCCCCTAATGCCTGCTTGTCTCATTCATGCAGCCAGCTCCCGCCACCTGACTCCCACATTACCTGTGTGTCCAGAGGATTCCGGCTTATCCCTGCCAGAGAGGGCATGGGGGAGAGGAGTAGCAGACTCTAATCCCTCTGGAACTACAGGTGCAGGGGATGGGAGTGGTTTGCCATGAGGATATAGGTGTGGTGGGATGGGCAGCTGTCATCCGGCTGGCTGGGTTGGGCATTTTCTGGCCCACCCACCTCTCACTACTGCCTGCTTCTGCAGTGGTGTCCTGGGGCAGAGACGTCCATCAGTGTGTGTTCACCCATGCCACTGAGGACATTACAAGCCCCCACCAGGAGCCGCTGTAGTAGCAGCGCAACCCCCCCCCCCAAGAGGGAAGTTTCCTAAGAACACTCTTAACTCCCTTCCTGCTAGCCTCTGCTCCTGACATCCAGGCTTGGGACGGAAACCCAGGTCGCTAGCGTGCCAGAGTAATGCACCACCACTTGGCAACATGGAGCCAGCCTACCCCTGCTACTTTAAATGCCCTAAGATGAAACCTCAAGCCTCTGGCCCAGTGCCCTTATTCCTCCCCTCTAGGATGAAGCTATCTGGTTTAAACAGGCCTTAGTCCAACCAAAAGGCTCCCCAGCTTCCAAAGAAAGTGAATCCCCTCTTCAGGGCACCACCCATTCAACCAATAATCGAAGTGGAAGATTTGCACCTTCCTTGCCCCCCCCCTTTCCCGTTGTACTGTAGAACCTCTGATAAGGTCACAGTACCAGCCAATCCCTTGAGCCTGACCCATGCCTGGAAACTGTGTAACTCCCCCTAGTGGCTTCACTGCCAGATTGTTCATCCCAACATGGACATAAGAACATACGTACAAACATACAAAAATGCCAGCAGATACAGGCCTCATGGTCTATCGAGTCTGCTCGACTCTGCAGTTAGTCCCTCACCTTGCAGCTGCCCCACCCACTCCTCCCCTCTTCATAATTAACCCCCCCATTGCTCTGTCCCATCCCCTCTTAAAGCCATCTACCATGCTACAGGCTACTACCTCTTCAGGCAGAGTATTCCACTTGTTCACCACCCTCTCTGTGAAATACTGTCTCCTGACTTCCCTCCCTCAAATCTCAGCTGGTGCCCCCTCGTGACCCTCACCTTTCTGATCTGGAAAATCCCTTCTGTACTAGTCCTGTTAACCCCCTTTAGGTATCTGAAGGTTTCGATCATGTCCCCCTATCCCTCCTCTCCACCAGGGAATACATGTTCAGCTCGACCAGCCTCTCCTCATAGAAGTATCCCGCTAATCCGTGGATCATCTTTGTCGCCCTATGCTGTACACCTCCAACAATCTGATGTCGTTCTTCAGGAATGGGCACCAGAACTGCACGCAGTATTCCAGGTGCGGCCTGACCAGCAACCTGTAGAGGGGCAGGATCACCTCCCTATTTCTAAAGGAGATTCCCCTCACTATGCACCCCAGCATCCTGTTGGCTTTTGCTGCTGTCCTCCTGCACTGAACTGAGTTGTTCATACTCCCCATTATGAGCACCCCTAGATCCTTCTCCTTGGTGCATTTCAGCTGTACCCCCCCCCAGCCGATAGCTCCTCCCCTGGTTCTTAGACCCGAAGTGCAACACCTTACACTTTTTGGTGTTAAACCCCAACTGCCACGCCTCCAACCACTACTGTAGTTTGTTCAGGTCCTCCTGCTGCCCCCTCTACCCTTCAATGTGATCTACCACAGCTCCCATCTTTGTGTTGTCTGCAAAGAGACTGATCTTACTCTGGACCCCGTGAGAGATGTCAGAAATGAAGACCCCAAACAACACCAGTCCCAACATTGATCCCTACAGCACCCGGCTCGACACATCCCTCGGTGATGAGAGTTTCCCCCACCACCCCTTTGCTGCCTACCCTTCAGCCAATTGGTGATCCAGTTCACCAACTTTGTTCCCACCCCTATATATTCCAGCTCCCCCCCCCCAGCCTCCCATGTGGCATGGAATCAAAGGCACAGCTGAAGTCCAAATACAGGACATCCACCGCATGACCTTTGTCCAGTTCTCTTGTCACGCAGTTGTAGTACTCAATCAGGTTTGTCTGGCAGGATCTTCCCGAGGCAAACCCATGCTGCTGACCGTCCTGGAGGCCACTCTTCTCCAAAAAGGTCACCAGCCTCTCTTATAGGATTGTCTCCATCAGTTTTCCCACAACCGATGTGAGGCTCACTGGTCAGTAGTTGCCTGGTTTGTCCTTGGGTCCACTTTTGTGAATGGGTAGTTCCTTAAGTACCCTAAGGTGAATGCCATCTGGACCCAGTGCCTTATCCCCCCTCATTACCCTTAATCCTTTCAGCACTCTATCCTCTGTAGTCCCTGTATCAGTCACCTCCTCCCCCCCCGCCCACTCCTCCTCTCCCAGGTGGTGCCTGCCCCCCTTTCTCCTTCGTGAAAAAAGAGCAGAAGTAATCGTTTAGTGCCTCTGCCTAGTCCTTCTCCACCCAGCCCCCGTCCTTCTTTATCCTCACTATCTGATCTTTGTTTTTCCGCCTTTCACTGATGTTATCTGAAGAAGTCTTTTTCTCCATTCTTAATGCCCTGTGCCAATCTCAGCTCCCCGGAAACCTTGGTTGCTCTGACCAGCCTGGTAACCTCCCTGGCCTTCTTCATATACATCTCCCTGTTGTCCTCCCCTTCTGATTTCTTGAGTCTCCAAAATGACTTTTTCTTGGCCCTCACCCGCTCCATGACTTCCTGCGTCAGCCAGCTGGGTTTTTTTGCCCTCCCCTTCTTACTCCTTGTTCTTGTACATGTCCCAGTAGCCTCCACCAGCCCTTTCTTAATAACATCCCATTTTTGGCTACCATCCATGCATGGTCGAATACCCGCCATATGGCAGCCCACAATATACCCCATCATTTTAAAGTCCGCCCCCTCTTGAATTCAATCACCCTGGTACTTGTACCTCCTGATTCCTTGCCCATATTGAGTGTGAACCATACCGTGTGGTGGTCACTCCCAACCAGAGGGTCCTCCACCTCCAGATCCCTTGCAGCCTCCCCATTTGACAGAACTAGGTCTAGAGTCCTATCCAGTCTAGCTGGCTCCCGGACTAACTGCAGCAGGGAGCTGTCCTGGAATACCTCTAACATGACCTGCTCCTTTGCACTTGTGGTGGTATGGGGTGCTCCACTCAACCTCCGGTAGGCTGAAGTCCCCCACCACCACCAGAGTGTTCCCCTTTTCTACAGACCCTTCTGATCTGCTCAGCTAACTGCCTATCCAGGTCATTCCTTTGGGCTGGTAGCCTGTATACCACCCCCATCCTCAATGTCCTACTTTTTAAGTCTTGGAGCTGCATCCATAGGGCCTCTGTTCTGCCTTCCTCACCCTCCTCCCTTATGCACCTTATCCCCTCCTGTACATATATTGCCACCCCCCTTCCCTTAGCCCTGTCCTTCCTGAATATCCTATAACCTGGGACCATCAAATCCCATTCCTGGTACTGAATGGCCCACATTTCCGTGATGGCCGCAATGTCCACCCTCCCTATTGCCAAGAGAGCCTGTAATTCTGCTGATTTATTACCAAGGCTTCTCGCATTCAGTGAGACCACCCTTCAACCTGACCCTGACCCCTTCCCTCTCCAGGATACCCCACTCTTAATCCTCCCCATGCTAGCCTGGGGGTAAGTTTGTTTGTCTTCCCTCTCTGGGATCCATGCCTACCTTCTGTCCACTCGCCACCCCCCTACCTAGTTTAAATCCACCTTCATAGCTATGTATTCTCCTACCCTCTGCTTCAATATCTCCTTCCCCTCCCTGCTCAAATGTAGCCTATACCCTGCATAAAGTTTATTGTTGTCCCAGAGTCTGTCACAGCCCCCAACCAACCCGTATCCCCTGGAATGACACCATTCCCTCAGCCAGTTGATGAACTCCCCAATCCTTACCTTCCTCGTCATACTAGTGCAGGGTACTGGGAGCACCTCTGAGAAGGCCACTAATTCCCCCAGTTCCCCACACAGCCTGCCCAGATCCTCGAACCTCTCCCTCATTACTTCTACCATCTCCTCCCATATGTACCACCCCTCCTAGCACACTTCTGAACTGACTGCCCCACCCTGCCTGCAGTTAAGCCAGGTATGGACTCCACCCAGATGTGGCTATGTCATTCCCCCTCATTGCCCCATCTTATCCCTTTCAGTATTGAATCCCCCAGCACTAATACCCCTCCCTCTCCAATCCTAAACCCCCCTCCACCCTTTTACCTTGGTGACTACTGCTAGATTCCACCTCTGCTGAAACCCTCCCCTTCCCTCCTATGGATCTCCCCCAGCCCTATCTCCGCTCCCCCTCAAAACTCCCTCACACTCCTCCCCCTCGTTACCTTAAACCCTGGGCCCCCCTTCCCCACCGCTAAGTCCCTGCTATTCACCTTTCTAGCCTTGCTCCTCTCCCATTTACCCCACTCCCTTTTTCCATCCTTCCAGTTGTGCTCCTCCCCCCTTACCACTACCACCCTCTGTCAGACTCCTGCTCCCCATGCCATCCTCTCATTTCCCCTTACCTACCCCCTCCTGGAGATCCGTCATCTCCCCCCTCCTCCTCCAATGTTGCCAGCATTGCAAACCTATTACCTGCCCTCTCTGCTGTGCTGGGTGTGGGCTTCTTCCTCCTGCTCCTACCCCCCCCCCCGTGCTTTGCCACCTATTTGTATTTCTACGGCACTTCTTCCCCATCCCATCCCCCGAACCATCGTTCCACCCACATGGTGTCCTCCTGCAGCTCTCTGCCCTTCCCAACCTCCTCAACTCTCTATTAAGCCACTGCACTTCCTTCTCAAGTCTCCTCAGCCTGTCACAGATTGGACACACTCCTAGCTTCCACAATACATTCATCCAGACTGCCGCCCCACAACCATTGCAGCACACTATTCTACCCCCGCAGGCCCCTCTAGCATCCTGCAGCCCCCTGTACCCCCCTCCTTTGCTGTCCTCGTTTCCCCCTCCTAATGCCACTCCATTCCCTAGTGTATCCTTCCCTACCTCCCACCATCTGCTCACCTTGGTGTTGCCTTAATCTCTGAAAAAAAAAAAAACAGATGTAGACCAACATGTCCCTAGCAAACCACTACCCTGCTCCCTGCAAAGATCATAGACCTTAGTACCCTTCAATTACGCATCTACAACTGAATTTCCCCCTAGACCAACAGTTACAAACCCCACAAATTGTCATACATCAATCACTTTAAGTTCCCCTTAGAATACCGAACACAAACAACTACCCCACTCCGCAAGCATCAAATCCAGTCACAGTGCCCTTGTTCTGAAGCAGCTCCTCCAGAAATGGACAGACACAGTACCTTGCTCCAGGCACAGCCCCCGTGCCCCCAACCTTATAACAAAGCCACCAAAAATGTAAAAGTCACGGTACCTTCGACTTAGTCCAATAGCAGTGCCCTTCTAGCCAGATATATCCCTACCTTTCAGGTCACCCAGGGATCCCTCCTTCCAACGAGCTCCTCCTCCTGCTCCTTGTCAGAGGGTGGCCCCTGGGTAGGAGGCTGAATTCTTCTTTTCCGTTTCCCCTGTTAAACCCCTCCCCCCCAAGAGGGAAGTACTGATTATTATTGAAGTGCAGATGAAGAATGGTGCAATAGTTAGTGCAACTGTACTTTCCATATACAGTATAGAGTTAGTAATTAAATGGGCAGCTATGCCTAAGCGCAGAGGGATTAAAGTGCATAAAGTGCCTTATTAAGTAAAACACTTAGAAATGCAGAGGTTAAGCACGGAACCCTTATAGAACAAAGACATAATAGTACTGTCTATGTTATAAAGCCTTTGAAAAGAAGTTAGTAGATTTCTATTGGTTAAAGTAAGCCTGTTCCTTGAGCTGGACCTTCTAATTCTATAAAATCTACTGTTGTAACAGTTCTTTCTTGATATTCCTTCTCTGTACTATAACTCTTAGTTCAGATGGTTGGCCACCACTGGACGCCCCCCCACCAAAGCTTTTCTGTCTCCGCTGTCTTTCAATTTTCCTGTGGTCCACAAATAAGGCTAGGTGCATTCTGCACAAAAGGGCCCGGAGCTGTATCATCGCCTGGCACTGTTACATATTTGAATGCTTGGTTTTAGAAGCTGCCTCACTATATTAAACAAGTGGGGTAATTTAAAAGCCAGACTGGTATTTAACTCGTAGCTAAAAGCTTTGAAGTAGCTGCATTTAGTGTTATATTATTAGAAATGGGTCTTGAGAAAGAATCCCTTTAAGTGTGTTGAGCTTTTGATATTTTAGACTTTACACCAAGCAAACCTCAAACAGGTACTTGTCATGCACACAGGTAAAAGCACATAGCAGCGAGTAAATATGCACGCTACATAGGATACAATTTGTTTTCTAAATAAAACTCCTGTACAAGAACGTCCAGTGCCGAGTTTAGCAAGGGAATTATGCCTGCTTGCTACAGACTGGTGCACGACCCTTTTGTACAGCTAAAAACTGGAAAATGTGCAGCGCAAGTCTGCACTCTGCGTTTCCCTGTTTTCTTTCCTGTGTTCCTTCCCTGTCTCATTGCCTAAAACGCTTAAGCGCATTGAGGCACTTGCTTGTGCTTTGAATCACTGCTTGTGCCATTAAATGGGAAGCCTGGGCGCTGGTACTCACCCTCGCTGTTTTCTGGACTTTGCTGACATGTATAATAATGACATAAAATAGTAAGAAATTACCCCCCTTCTCAGCAAGTCCGGTATTTCTTGTCACTTTGTTTTATATTGCAGCATGTCCCTGTCTGCAGCTCAGCTCTGCCCCGACATACCAAGAGACTGTAGCGCTGCAGCAGGCTCACAGTCTACCCTTGCTCTGCCCAAGTCTGAGAGTGGCAGACTCTCCTGCAGGGTAGACACTTCGAGTTTCGTCTCTCCTCCCTCTCGGGTCTGCGACTGTTTGACTCAAGTAGCCCGCTTGTGCTCCTGCTGACTTAGCGGTGGGTTGTTTAAATAAAATAAAGCTATTCCCCTGCTGAAATGAAACAGGAGAGGCTATCCCGAGTTACAGCCCCATTAGAGTGTGGGAGTAACACTCAAGTCGTCGGCTGAAACACAAGCCGTCGGGAAGGGGCTAAATAAATGTTTGCATCCCACAAGGAAACAGTCTAAGCACAACAGGAACTGCTCTATTATTTTAAAATATGAATGTACTTTAAAAGGGGAAACTTACAGGCTGCTGAAGGCTGCATTTCGACAGGGAAAACTCCTCCAGGAGTTTTTAGCTGTTCCCGTTGCTCAGCTAGTCTCCTTTGCTTGGTAGCAAGGCATTCTTGTATTAAAATAATAACCAGGCAGAGAGTCAAGAAAGAAATCAAACTAAGTTAAACTTACTCCCAAAAGAAGTGAAGCTCTGCAGACTCCTGCAAGCAGGGTGTGTCCGCTGTTGTTTGCCTAGTTGTTGTGTGCTCGCATTATAGGGCCGCAGCGACCCCTACTGTATACCTTTATACTGCAACACTTTACCTTAAAAGTGAATGAAATGTTTTCTATTTGAAATTAAAGCTTTCCCAAACTAAAAATATGTTTTGTTTGCTCAGACCTGATATAGCGTATATTAGTATGAGCTCCCTATATTATATAAATTAAATGGAGCTCTAAAAACAAAATTATATGAACATGATGATGCTGTGGACACATGACGGTGTGGGCGGGTATAAAGGTATAACCTGTTCAGCAATTTGAGAGGTAGGGTCAGTGTTTTCTGACCAGAGAGTGAGAAGGGTCGATAAGACCTTATCACACAAGTGGAAACTGAATGTTTAAGTTTGCCACTCTGGTACAGAATGTTATTCGATTTATATAGCCTTTATTTTGCTCACAGTTTGAGCCTTTTAATACAGTTCCTTTCTGTTGGCGTTGGAACAAATAAACATTGCACCTTGCCAATGGTGCATTGAACTTTACAGCCCTCTGTTGTGTTAATTTGTTGTCCCACATCCTGTTACACCCCTACTGACAGGTCCTCTTCACCACCAGGAGTGGTTTACCTCTATTTATAAGGAGGTGGTGTGGGGCGGGTGGGAGGAGAAATGACTTTCCCTGACACTCAAATCAGCTGGCCTACTCCCGACTGGTTCCTCCCAGAGCCCTGCTGACCGGCACGCCGACGATGCCTCCCTGAAGCCGAGCCCTGCCTGTTGCTACAGCGTGGCTCCTTCCTCCAGTCTCCTGCTTCCTCCTTTGTTCCCTGAGGCTGCCGACACGGCCCACTCCCAAGTGGCAATGGATGTGGACGATTCCGGCTCAGATGAGCCCTAGGGAATGAATACAGCTCCTTCCCTGTGCCAGCTGAGTTTTCCCTGTGACTGGGCTCTGCCTTTTAAGGCCCAGTTGCATACTCAAATCGGCCGCCCTGCTCCTGATTGGCTCCTCCCAGAGCCCTGCCGACTGGCGCGCCAACAATGCCTCCCTGGAGCTGAGCACTGCCGGTCGCTACAGTGCGGCTCCTTCCTCCGGTCTCCTGCTCCCTCCTTTGTTCCCCCGAGGCCAAGCAGCAACAGCCGTGGACGATTCCGGCTCAGATGAGCCCTCAGGAATGAATACAGCTCCTTCTCTGTGCCCGTCTCTCCCTTCACACCTCCCCAGCCAACCCTTCTACCCTAGGGAGACCCCTATTTGCTTTTGGCCCTGGGTAAAGTGTACTACCCTACCCACCCCATCTACGTCACTGACTCAGTACCTTTAACATCTTAGTCCATTATTATGAGCACCTTCTTACCAGCTTTCCTGTTCAGACAGCACCCCTCACAGCAGGTTTTGCTGCTGCTGGGGCCCTGGGGGCAGCAGGGTGCTCTAACTTGACAGGGAGAGTAGCATGCACTGCATCCCTCGGGGGGGGGCACAGTTACTTGTTGCTATTGCAGAGCCCCTTTCCTCTCCTTAAGCATCCTCTGGCCGCCCACCATGTCCATCACCTTCCATTCCCTACTGCAAATCCTTGGGGAATGCTGAGGGAGAGGACTGGCACTGAACATCCCTTGCACCCACTGCATCTAGTTCTGTAGCTGCCATATTACAGTCCCCATTGTAACCAGCTCAGAGTGGAGTGCCACAAACCTCTGTCAGACCAGGCAAACCTCCTCACCTCATCATCAAAACAAAATGGCTCGCGCTCCCTGATGCTGGTTTGTGGTGCCGCTGTAGGGACAGCTATCCATTGAAGACAATCAGAGAAAACAAAAGCCAGCACGCTCAAGGAAACAAATGGATTCATTATGTATTGCTGCAAAATGCAAATATTTATTAAATGCCCAGACAGGGACAAGGCACTCAGTGTTGCCGGCTAAGTGCCCCCAGGGCAACACTGTTTGTTTTGTCCCTGTCTGTGCATTTAGTAAATATTCACATTTTGTAGCAATATACAATGATTCCATGTGTTTCCTTGAGTGGGCTGACTCTGGTTTTCTCTGATCCTCCACACCACTACATTACTGTGGAGGAGTGTGGCTTTGCAGGACCTGCAACTATCTGCCCCACCCAAGGTTTCCCGATCTTCCTGCTGCATATGGCTACTCTTGGTCACCTCTTTGAGTCTGGGCTATGATAAGCCCTTGCCTGGATGTCACTCTCTAGTACAGAGTTCTAATTTCTTAAGCTGTTCCGTAACAGTCCTCAAGATTAAAACTAGTTACTGCTGCAACCCAGTTAAAACAGGAGAGTCCAGTTATAAACAGTGGAGCTCTAGGTTTAGATGTAGTTAAAGCAACATTGCAGAGTTGACACTGAAGAGCTTTTCCATATGGAATGCCATATTCAGAATTTAATAAGGAGAGAAAGCATGTTAGGTTACGGATTCTCAGGAAATAATATTGATAGAATTTAATAAATCTCTTCCGTAACTAGAAATAAATTTTGCTGAGAAAAACAAATTCCAAAATGCTACGAATAGTGTGTTCCAAATGTGATGATGTCTTTTATTTGCCTAAGAATAATAAAAGAAGTTTCTGAGACTTGGCTGTTTCTGCTGCATGTTGTGGAATGTTAGAAACTTCACAGGTTTATCAACTTTTCATCAGATGCATTTTCTGCTATTGCAGAGAATTCAGAGGTTATTTAGAGTAATAGTAAATCAGCTATTAAAATGATTAAACATGCCCCTTACCAATTCCATGGTGTAAGGCTCTTTCAATTAACAGCTCCGTATCATGAACTCTCTGTGCTCCGGACAAGATTTCCTCTCCTCTCATGAACATATCATAGGAGTTAGACAGTTTCTGGAAAGGAAGCGATAACAATAATATTTTCCCAAAAACATTACCAAGATTTCTAGCATTTAAAAGGAAAGTTTGTCTGTTGTTGGGTGTTTTGTACTCTGACCCATAATCCATCTTCACAAAACCACTGGTCAAAGTAGGGTATGAGATGAAACGGTGGTACAGCCTTGAGCAACACAGTTACTGCAGTGACATCTCAGGACTGAGTTACATAGTATGGTAGAGACAGCAGGGACTTTATGTCCATCTTGTCCACCCTGCCTGCCACAAGGTAATGACCACGTTCAATAATGCTGCTGTCAGAGGTCATTCAGGACACAATGATCAGCAGCATTTAAAGCAGAATCCTGAAATGGATACAAAAAACACTGAAATCTGATTGGCTAAGAGGTACTTAGAAAAATAGGTACTTTCGGCTGGGCTGTTATCCCAGCACAACAGTTGTCTGGAAAAACCTCCAGTCAGAAGAGACTCAGCACTCCAGTGCTCTCCGCCTGTTGTCCATGTCCAAATAGCCCTAAGAAAAATGTCTACCCTATCATCATCCCAGTTCATGTAGTAAAATTATTTATTTTTATACAGGATAAGATCACATATTCACATCTTTAGGTCCGTAGACCTATTTGCAAGATGGTCCTGTTTTATACCCTCCAGCTGCATAAAAACTTTTACATAAAACAAATACCACAATCAATCCAGTACTTCAAATTCATCCATCAACATTTTTATTACACAAAAAAGAACAGTACTCACAATCCCCAATCTCCACCCCAATTAAGATCCTTGATATTTTGCTCTTCAACCATTGCACATACATCTTATACTCAAACATTGTGTAAGTTACTGAAGAGTTTTGGGTTACTGGTTATTTTTCTTAATTTTTTATCAACTGAATGCCATATTGATGTATAATTGGCCAGAAAAGTCATGTTTCCAAATTCAGTATTGCTTTTTTTGTCTAACAAATCTGTTTTCAAGATCCCATAAATTGTTTCTATGTTTGTGTTCATTTTTCTCCAGTTTATCAACCAAATATTTTAGATTTACTTGAATTTATTACTCTATAAAACTGGTTGGCCCACACCATTTTCCTTTTATTTTCCAGTGTCAGCCAACCTAGTTCTTGAAACATTTTGCAGTGGTGTTTTCAAGCATCACATCTTAAACTAAACATAGCCAGGTTATTATAAATCACATCCACCTTTTTAAAAGAGTCTTGCCAGCCATACTGTAAATATGACTGCCATAGTCTATACTTGGAACAAAAAGCTGGTTTACAATAGTGGTTCTCATTTTTTTATCCATACACAATCTTGATCTTCGGAAAGCACCCACTTTTTTATTTAATTTCCCATTCATTTCTAGAATGTGGAAATCAAACTTTAGACCCTCATCTATCCACACCCCTAAATATTTACAATAAGGTTCTTGAACCAGAATTTCATTTTTGGTGGTTTTAATATTGATGCCCTGTCCTAGTCTAGGGACTTTCTTCAAAGAGGGCTTGAAGACCATAGCTTTAGTCTTTTTACTATTTAGGACCAGTCTTGACTTTTCTAGCCATATTTCCAAGTTTGTAAAATCCAGTTGTAATTTCTGTTCAAGTTCGCCAACTGTGTGACCGCTAGCCAGTAATACTGTATCAGCAGCATATAATCTAATATTTCTCTGGGTTATGATGTTTGCCAGATTGTTTACATACAAAAATAATGTAGGCCCCAAAAGGGAGCCTTGAGGGACTCCTCTCAGTACCTTCTCTTTCCTCAATAGGGTGTTCCCAATTTTTACTTGTTGGCTTCTATTTAGTAAATAAGAGCGAAGCCAGCCCAGGGTTTCTTCATCTAGGCCGATTTGTCGCATTCTGTAAATTAAAGTCCTGTGGTCCACGGTGCTGAAGGCTTTGGACAAGTCCACAAACACTGCGCCCACCACCCTGCCCCCATCCAAGTTGAAGGCTATCATGTCTCTAAGGTCAGTGAGTGCGGTGTCTGTGGAGTGGCCCTTTCTAAATCCAGAATCAGAACCAGCCAACAAGGAGAGCTTTTCTAAGTACTCACATAGCTGTTTCTGAACTAGTTGCTCCATCACCTTCGACACCGTAAACAACAGGGTTATCGGCCTATAATCTGTAGGAAGTGTCGATTCCCCCTTTTATAAACTGGGATTATAATCAATTTTTTTCTATTCTGCAGGGAAATGCCTCTCTAGCAGGCTCTAGTTGAAAAATTTTTGTTAAAACTGGGGCTATAATTTCAATTGCATTTTAGGAATCTATTTCCTATACTATCTGGCCCATAAGCCTTGTTTTTTTTTTGTTTACGTAGTTCCCCTTTAACTTCTTTACACATTATAATCTTAAATCTAAATGCTGGTGTTGTCGATGACCTAATCAGGACTTTATCTTGATCCTCATCTTGCTGATAATCAGGAATAGCTGTGTCAGGCAAGGTTACAAAATAATTAATATGTTAGCGGAGTTTGTAAAACTCAATTTTTTTGAATTTGGATCGGTATCTTGTTTTCTACTGTTTTTTCAAAGGATTTATCAACACCCAGTATTTTCGTGGGTCAGTAGTTTGTTGTATTTTGTTTTGATAAAACATCTTTTCAGAGTTCCTAATTTTCTGTCTTAAGGGATTTTTTTCCTTTTTATATACTTCCCAATCCTACGTCTTTAGAGTTTTATTTTTTTCCAGAGCCTGTGTTTTATTCGAATAGCTTATTTTAGTTTTTCTGTTCTTCATGGTAGCTGGTCCTTCTTCAAAGAAGATATTTTGAAGGGAGCTACTTTATCACATATACCCAGGAAGAGTTTAGTAAATTCCCCCAACTGCCAAGTCTAAGTTTGTTGATAAGAAACAACCTTTCCCAGTTATTTTTTTCTAATTCATGAATTAATAATTCTTTACTATACTTTTTAAAAGTTCTTCGTTTTATTTTTGAATTATCTGTCATAGTTTTTCTCCAGTTACTCATGCTCCTACATACGTCATGGCACATTCGCAATGTTTCTGTCAAAGCAGACCCACACCTCCACAAATACAGCTGCTGAGGTACCTTTTGTTTATTTACAAGTTTCACCAGGAAAGACCTATAATGGCAACAGCTCATTTACAAAACATCGGCCGAGGGGGACAGAGGAAGGGCAAAGTAAATGATGTGCAAATAAGCATCGTAATGTAAGGTGCAGTAGTAATACAACTAAGCACAGCAAAAATTCATACAATGGAATAAATCAAAAATAAATAACAGTGGGCCGTCACAATTTACAGGCAGAATATTCAGGAGTACAAAAATAAGGATGCGATAAAAGGCAAATTAAGATACAAGTGCTATACTGTACAGGGAGCAATACCAGACAGTAGCAGGATTAGCACCACCCAGACTGCTAAAGTGAATACAGATTATGCCCGTACAGGAGGTAGGCTCAGGAGCAAAGTACTGCCAGATGGATCAACTGATTAAGGCACAGTTATTCTTGGGTGGGGTGGGGGTGGGGGGTTAAAAGTTGCTCACAGACGGGGTGATGTGGAGATGAATTATGGTTCAGACTACAAAATACCCAACAAACTTTCCCCTTTACCACACTTTTCTTCATACTTACTTAACTGCTGGACTGAAACCACGCTGCCCCAGCATGCCTCCCACTCTAAACACAAGCAGAATGAAACTGTTGCATATACTGCCCACTTTCACAGAAATGAGCTGAACCTGTCAAGCGTTGGTCCAACCGACAACAAGCCACACTCCAATAAAACTGCTGCCAAGCTGTTCAGTCCTATGCAACTTGTGACACAAGTGCCTCCCACACTTCAACCAGAGATCCTGCGCTCCGCAGCCAATGTAACCTGAAACAGGCCATATGGTCCTTTGCCGCTCCACTTAAGCCTTTTCCATTGCTCTTACCCTGCTCTTTGGCGACAACAAATGCCCTTACTGAACAGGTGAAAAGTCACCATCACTTCTCTACTACCCTTACTTGACAACTGCACTTTACATGCAGTGTTGGTGCAACCTACTGGCCAAACATGAACACTGCTTTGGATAAAGAGAACTATGTTTTCATTTTCTACTTTTTATGTTTGCTTGCACGCATGTGCAAGAAACATAGTGCCATCATCCGAGTTTTCGGAGGTGTGGAAGCCCTCTTCCAATTCAGTCAGTGTGTTTGCAGGCGTGGCCGCAGTTCTCCAATGCCTGCTGGAGCTGTCTATCACAGCTCCAAAATGCAGTGGAGTATAGCTGAAAGGGGGAGCTACGCTTCAGTGAGCAGCGATAAGATATCGCCTGCTCATGCAGCGCTCCCCTACACACACATGCCGCATACTGTGTGCCTGCGCCCCCCTCACGCACACTGTGTAGCCGGCCGGGGTGCCCAACCTCCGGCCAGCTGTGCTGCGCCCCCAAGCAGAGTTACATATGCCACGCTGGTGCCCACCCCAGCATGGTCGCACATTGTATAGCCGACAGGGGTGCCCAATCCCTCATCTCTCCACTGCCCCACCCCCAGTACAGGGTGCAAGCGTGGCAACAGATGCTATTGCCGACGGGGGTGCCCAATCCCTGTCGGCTCCTCGCCCCCCCACCAGCCGTCCTTGTGCCACGCTGGGAGCCCACCCCAGTGTGGCAAATGTCCCGCGTCGTCTTAATTAAAAAAAAAAAAAAAACTGTAAATAAAAAAACGGTCCCTCACAGTCTCCCTGCCCACCCGCACCCACCCACTGCACCTGCCTCCCACCCCCATACCCCATACTTACCTCTGGACCTCGGCGCGACGATCTTCGGTGGACCGGGAACACGTCTGCACTTTTCAAAGCCGACCACAAGTGAGGAAATGCGGTAAGCTGTATAATGGGATAGATAGGTTTTTCAACTTTGCTGCATATCTCAGCCATTTTGGAATTTTCACCAGATTTTCAACATGGGGTTTTGGGACCTTCTCATGAATGCTCTCACTGTCATGGCGTTAATCGGGCCTGAAGGTGATTCGCAGTCACTGTGCGAAATCACCTTTGGACCAAGTAACAAAACGACACTGCCACTGTTCATAAGGTGGGCTCTCAAAAGCCTATGTTGAAAATTTAGTGGGAAATCTAAAAATGCATTTGTTTTGACGTGCGTTATCGCAGTTCCTCACCACGCCGTAAGTTTCTTAATTTTTAATATTTTCACTCCAGATTTTCAACACTGCCATTTTACCACACCTCCTTATGAGCAGTAGCAGCTGTCATTTTTCATCTTGCCCAAAGCGTGTTTCTCGCCATGTAGCGCATGATAAGCGCCGGTGTGCTTGAAATCAATGTATGGGACACATTAAGAAAATCACAGTGACACTGTTAATGAGCAGGTCTTAAAATGGCTATGTTGAAAATTTGGTGAAAAATTCTAAAAATGACTGTTTCTAGGCGTCAGCGCACGTAGTTCTCACGACGCTCATAAGTTTGCAAATTTTCTACATTTTCACTCCAGATTTTCCACATTGCCATTTTATTACACTTCGTTATGAACAGTACAGCTGCCATTTTTCACATGTCGCCCAAATGTGTTTCCGCACAAGTAGCGCACAATGGTGCAGTCGGTGTGCGAAAGCAATGTTTGGGACAGACTAAGGAAATCACAGTTACACTGTTCATAAGCAGAGGTCTTAAAATGGCTATGTTGAAAATTTGGTGACAAAAGTCCATAAAATGACTGTGTTACGAGTGAGCATTGTGCAGTTTCCACGCACCCTCATAAGTTCATGACTTTGTAATATTTTCAGTCCAGATTTTCACCAGTGGCATTTTTCCACACTTCCTTATGAACAGTACAGCTGTCATTTTTCACAACATGGCCCAAATGTGCTTTCACACTTTCAGCGCAGAGATGCGTGGTCGCTGTGGGAAATCATTGTTTGGGACAGATCAAGAAAATCACAGTGACACTGTTCATGATCGGAGGTCCCAAAATGCCTGTGTTGACAATCTGCTGCAAAAAAAATCCCCAACCTAATTACATTACGGGTGTACACTGCACAGTTTCTATGCACGCTCGTGACTTCACCAGTTTTTTTAATATTTTTGCTGCAGATTTGCAACATTGCCATTTTTTTACACCTCCCCATGAACAGTACAGCTGTCATTTTTCACATCCTGTTTGGAATTTTTTATTTTTTTTTTATTTATTTATTACAGAGATCAGAAATACCTTTGAGTCAGAGACTCCTTTACAAAGGTTCCATGTCACATAGAATATCTACAGATATACAATACAGTGAGGACAGATAATCAATACAGTACATGTTACAGAGTAGAGTTATGTTAATAACAGGAAACAGTTAGAGCAGCTATCAAGAGAAAAACTGGGTAACATCCATGGGAGGGAGATTAAGAGCAGATTGCAGAGGCAGGCCAGAGGCCACTGTCAGGTGTAGACGGGATAGGAGGCACCGATTCACATACAGACACAGTCACTTGTGGAGTGAAGATGAGCCCTGAGTGCGTTTAAAGTGTCCAATTCTATGTCAAGGCGCAAGGCGGAGGGTGAGTTATTCATCCACAAAGGGCCCTGTAACAAAGGATCTTTGGAACTGAGCTGTGCGACAGGAGGGATGGAGAAAAGAAGGGTGTCAGAGTTACGGGTGTGCTTAACTTTTGAGTCCTTAGTGATTAAAGGGGTGAGTGCAGCGGGGGAGAGGCCAAGGGTAATTTTTTTTGCCAAGATACAAGTGTGGAATTTGATTCTGTTGTCAAGGTTCAGCCAGTTGGTGTCCTTATATAGAGCACAGGTATGGGTGAGTCTGTCACATCCTAATATAAGATGACAGGCCTTGTTTAGGACGAGTCTAAGACTATCAAGGGCTGAGGAGCTAGCCCCTCCAAAAATCAGGAGACCATAGTCTAGCAGGGAGAGTACCAAGGAGGAAACAGCAAGCTTAAGGGCCTCAGGGGTAAGGTAATGTTTATAGCAGTACAGGAGCCCTAGCCGGATATTTAGGGCCTTGGATAATTGTTGTATATGCTCATGATAGGTAAGGCCAGCGTCCAAAGTGATGCCCAGGTATTTAAACGAATGCACAAATTCAAGGGGATGCTGATAGTATTTGTGGGAAAAGCCCAATTCTGGAATTCTGCGGATGTGCGAATAGCATACACTTGGTCTTTATATAGTTAATAGAAAGGCGTTGTGAGGAGAACCAACTTTCAACAGCCTTAAAGGAGGACTGGAAGGAGTGGTGGAGTAGGGAGGGGTCAGGGCTGGAGGAGAATATGACAGCATCATCTGCATATAGTAGTGAGTTGGAGGTGCAGGATGCGGGAGGAGTTTAGGAAGAAGCTGAAAGGAGGGACCCAAAATGGACCCTTGTGGGACCCCAGAGAGGACCAGAGATTTAGGTGAGAGGGTATTGCCAATTTTAACTTGAAGGGTCGGTTGGTAAGATAGTCAGCGAACCATCCCACTGCTTCCTGTGAGAGACCCAGGTTGAGCAAAGAGGTTTGGAGTAGTGAATGGTGGACGGTATCAAAGGCCTTGGTGAGGTCAATGAAGATCGCCCCTGTGATGTGGCCTTTATCCAGTGCAGTGTGGATATGAGATGTTAGATCAAGCAGGGCAGTAGTCGTGCTGTGACCTTTGCGGAAACCATGTTGTTGTTTGCAGAGTAGGTCATATTTATTGAGGTGGTCAGTGAGCTGATCCGACACTATCCTCTCTAAGGCCTTGGAGAGGGAAGTATGGAGATAGGCGGTGGTGTTAACAGAGGAGGCGGTCCCACCTTTAAATATGGAATGATGTGGCGGATTTCAAATGGCAGGGAATTTGCCTAGGAGAGAGAGAGGTTTAAAATGTGGGTGAGAGGGGCAAGGACTTCCTTAAGGGAGAGCCAAAGAATTCTGAGGTCTAGGGAGTCTGTGTTAGAGGAGATGTGGCTAAGGGCAGCCGTAAGATAAGGTTCAGCTGACATGGGAGAGATGTGGCGAAGGTAGAAGGGGGGGCACCGGGGTTCGGGGCGGGTGAGCTAGGAGCAGGTGGGTCATAGAAATTCGGGGGAGAACATGGCTAAGATTGGAGAAGGCATCGCAGAACGCTGCAGCAATGTGAATAGGGTCAGAGGTCAAGGACCCATTAGACAAGACTTGGCGGGGACCTGGTTGGGGACCTTACCGCCATTTCCTAATGTTGTTCCAAAACTTACGGCCAGAGCCCCAGGAGGAGGTTAAGGCGGATTTATAGTATTCTGCTTTTGCCCTACGAATGGCCCAGGTGCACTTGTTCCTGGCCATTCTATAATTCTGTCTATCTTGGGGGAGGCCGGACTCGATGGAGAGGTACCATAGTGAGTCTCTGGTTCGCATTAAAGTCTTGAGCCGTTCAGTGAACCAAGGTACATGATTGCCTTTAACCATTCTTTTCATGAATGGTGCATAGAGATCACAGATATTGTTGAAGGACTGGGTAAATAAGTCCAAGGCAGTGTCTAGGTTTATAGTGTTAAAAATGAAGGACCAGTCCACGGCCCTGAGGTGCGCTTTTAGTTGTGCCAATTTACCAGGACCAAGTTTACGTTGCACAATCATTTTGGGAGGGGATCTTGGGATTTTACAGGACCAGGAGCAGAGAACTGGAGAATGGTCACTGAGGCATCTGGAAGGACAGAAACATTCAGAATCTTGCCCGGGCGATTGGAAAAGATGAGGTCCAGTAGGGAGGAGGATCCAATGCGTGGATCCAAACGGGTAGGAAGTGACCAATTGAGTTAGGTCTTGGGCTGTGGCGAGATCAATGTAGGATGGCATCCTTACTTAGCCAATTGATATTAAAATCACCAAGCACAAGTAGTTCGACTGTGATGGTAATGTGTCCAAGTGCGACAGTACTGCTTGGAAAGCTGATTTTGGTCCTTGGGAATGTATACTGTTGTAATGTATAATGGGTTTTGGGCTCTTCCCAGAGCCAGCATGACTGTGAGGGCCTATGCGCCAGCCCCCAGATGAGGGGAGTGGAGTAGGTGACCTTGTAAGGTATCCTTAGTGTAGAGGGCACAGCCACCCCCTCGCATACCATGACGATCTGCACAGTAAAGGGTGAACCCGGGCAATGATACGGAGGAATCCGGGGTCGAGGAAAGTCAGGTTTCACACCTGCAATGACATCAGGTTGATGTTGAAGTACCCAGGCCTGGAAGAGTCCCATTTTTTAGGATGCCTCAAATATTGAGAGAGGCAATGTGTAACTGGCCGGGAATGCTTGGGGTGGCATCATGCCAAATTGTGGTCCAGGATTAGGTGGATATTCCCAGACAAGAGGAGGAGGAGAAGGAGGAGTCTTGAGGAGGGGTACCTGAGCACTTCCTCTTTGAAGCGGATATCAGGGAAAGTGGTAAAGTGGTGGAGATTGTGGGAATGGGTATGTGCATGGCGTTAAGGTAAGCCTGAAGGAGTAATGAAAGTCTAGGGTGGATGACGGTGTTGCATATTGAGGTTTCTGGGTAAGGACAGCCCTGGAGCAGCAAGGGTTGCTTGGTAAGGCAGGCCTGCATGGAAGTTAAAAGGAGTGTCGTTAACTGCCAAACCCCTATAACAGGTGCATGGGGGCTGGTGATTACCAGAGTAAGACAGCTGCCAAGTGTTCAGACTGCAGCCAAGTGGGGGTTGGGGTACATCAGGGTACTCCACGGTGGGGGCTGGGCAGGAGGAGCAAATGGCAAGCAGAGCAATTATAGTAATCATCCTGACACTAACAGTTGGAGGCACAATGACAGCCAGAGAGTCAGGAGATCAGGCAATGGAGCAGCCTCTAGTGGTTAAACGATATAAGCTGCTAATGGGAAAACTGGCTGATTGGTTCCCGCTCCCAATAAAAGGGAGTGCTCACCAAGGGTGGTGGTGGGGGCGGTGGGGAGCCGACGCCCTGCGTCGGCGGGGCCAAATTCCAGCAGCACAACAGAGTCCTGGAAGGAAGCAGCAAGCCCGGTGGCTCTCCACAGATAGTCCCGTACCTTTGTCCGCTTGTAATCGGGGGTGGGGGGGAGGGCGCCGTAGCCAACTAGCTCTCTCGACTGCACCGTAGCGTCTGTGGAGAAAGCAGAGGATAGATAAGGTTTTTATCTGGTCTGTGCACGGGAAACAAAGGGGGAAGGGATACAGCAAGAGAGCGTTGATCGGACTGCAACTATATCATAAGCTGTAAGATCTAGGTAAACTAACAAGTTAGACTAACATTCCAGCAGCACAATATACTTTGCAACTTCAGCCTTTTGTACTCGCTCTTACACATAGCTGCAAATCCGTGGACAGAAATTAATTAAATGAGCCAGTTCCTGCTGCTAAATCAGACCTGGCACAAGTCTTAGGCATCGGTAGCAATAGCAGTCATAACAGTTAAAATTTAAAAGAGTTACTGCTACTATGGTGTTCTGTTGCAGCTCCGACTGTGGTTGTAGTGCCAGAAAGCCGAAAATTAACCCCAGAGCAAACCTTAAGGCAACAGTCAAGTTCAATAAAAAGGCGCCAGGAATCAAAATCACAGTTCTTAAGGCACCAGTCAGTAATATAGAAATATATGGGAAACACTGAAAATGTGCCCCTGCAGCAGACTATCTCCACATCTGCGCCGACTAAAAAAGGTGCCAAGATTCAAATTCCAGCAGCACAACAGAGTCCTGAAAGGAAGCAGCAAGCCCGGTGGCTCTCCGCAGATAGTCCCGTACCTTTGTCCGCTTGTAATCGGGGGTGGGGGGGGGGAGGGCGCCAGCCAACTAGCCCTCTCGACCGACCAGAAGCCTTTGTCCTCTTGTAATCGGGGGTAGGGTGGGAGGCGCAGAAGCAAACTAGCCCTCTCAACCGCACTGTAGCATCTTTGTCTGCTTGTAATCGGGGTGGGGGAGGGCGCCAGAGCTAACTAGCCCTCTCGACCAAGACTGTAGCATCTTTTAACCGCTGTAATCGGGGTGGGGTGGAGGAGGGCGCCGTAGCCAACTAGCCCTCTCGACCGCACCGTAGCGCCTTTGTCCGCTTATAATCAGGGGGTTGGGGAGGGCGCCGGAGCCAACTAGCCCTCTCGACCGCACCGTAGCGAATGTGTTTTTGCACCTGTGGTGCTAAATGCCGTAGTCGCTGTGCATAAGTAGATTTCGGCTAACAAACTGATATTGCCACTGTTCATGAGGTGGGGGTCACAAAAAAACCATGTTGAAAATTTGGAGTGAAAATACCAACGAATGCCTGAGGTGTTAGGGTTTCCAACCATAACTCCCCACCCTGTAGGTTGTAGTGCCAGAAAGCCGAAAATTAACCCCGGAGCAAACCTTAAGGCAACAGTCAAGTTCAATAAAAAAAGGCGCCAGGAATCAAAATCACAGTTCTTAAGGCACCAGTCAGTAATATAGAAATATATGGGAAACACTGAAAATGTGCCCCTGCAGGAGACTATCTCCACATCTGCGCCGACTGAAAAAGGTGCCAAGATTCAAATTCCAGCAGCACAACAGAGTCCTGGAAGGAAGCAGCAAGCCCGGTGCCGACTAAAAAAGGTGCCAAGATTCAAATTCCAGCAGCGCAACAGAGTCCTGGAAGGAAGCAGCAAGCCCGGTGGTAGAGAATGACAGGCATCCGGGGTGTGACTTGGGATTCTTGCCTGTACTGCTCATACCATTCCACATCCTGCAGCCAGTGAGAGGCATCGAGGTATGCCTTGGACTCTTCGGCCCCAAAGTTCACCCCATTCTCCTATACTGCACCCATCTCACCATATTTCCTGATGGAATGGGGTGTGCATAAGGGCCAAAGACAGGAGCACCGTGACACTTGTCAGTGTCTGCAGGGTAGGGTGTGGTGAAATGGCGTGGCCGTTATGCCTGACGACCCAAAGGCACACCCCAATGCCTGTCACTCTCTGCAGGGTGGTGGTGGGGTTGGCTTCAGTTCAATACTTCACTGCCATTTCTATTATGCAGCTCTGTAACTTCTACACTACCAATGCCAATGCCAGCAAGCAAACATTCGGCATTGACAAATGCTTGTTTCTTCTCTTTCTCCTGTTTCTTCACTAATTAAGCAACAAGGTATGTCTGAGGGTTACGTTAATGGCCTGTCACATCACACCGCTGGCTTTGTACGTGGCACGAGGCATAGCGGAGTGCCACATGCCCCCAAGGGTGTGATTAACAGGCCATTAACGTATCCCTCAGACATACCTTATTACTATTATAAAAAATAAAAGAAGATTGTAAAACTGCACCTTTTGTTTTTTCCTTTTAAATTTAATTTTTATTAAAAGACATGCACACAGGTAGCCACTGAAGGACTGAAGTACACTTTCGCAGTAAGACAACATATACAAGTTACGCCTTCAGTTATAAACAAGGCGATGCCTATCATATATTCAATCTCTATTGTCATATATAAGACATTTCCACAGTATCCACTGGTTTCTAAAATATAGAAAATCAGGCAGGCCTGGTGGCGCTGAGGGTTAATGCGTAGGACTTTACACCTCGCGCCACGCCGGTGACCCAGGTTTGGGAATGAGCTCGAGTTGCCGGGGATCAGCAGGGGAGAGAGGATCGAGCGTCTGGAGGACTGCTCTCCTCTCTTGGGGAAAGGGAGACCTGTTGTCCTGCTCATTGACTGCCTGGCAGTGGCTGGAGGGCAGTATGGGTCGGGAGGCATGTACTGATATCCTCACATCAGTACAGGAGGGAGGACGGGAGAAAAAAGTGGAAATGGAGCCTGGCAGGTTCCATGATGGCTCCTGCGCTTGCAGGGGTCACCCCCGGTGTCTGGATTGGGTCTCGGGGAAGGGGAGGAAGGCACCCTGCTCCCTGACCCCACTGTGGAGGATTAACTAGGAGTCAGCAATACGGCAATGTACGGAGCCAGAGAGCGAGTCTCTCCGCAAGGAAGGACTGCAGCCACCTGCCAGGGCTTCCGGAAGGGAAAATAAATAATACAAAAAAAACATAGAAAATCAACATTGTTCTCAGGGAAATCCCCAGTCCTCCTCCCATCCCACTTGAAGCTGTGCCCTCCCAGTCCTCTTCAGCTGCTATCTCCAAAGAACAAAAGTTCCATCAATTTGGGCCATGTACCATATCCATTTCTGCCATTTCAAGGTGAAAATATGTAGGTTGTCATCTAAGCCTGCTGTTAATCTTGCCAAGTAATAAATGGTTAAAACAATTTATCTCCAGTCCTCCACAGTGAGCACAACTGGCTGCATCCACTTCCTAGTGATAGCTCTTTTAGCTGCCAAGAGGTATAGAGGCAGTAAAGTTTTTATACTAAGGGGAACGTGAAGGCATAATCATTTGCAGGACCATCATCTGTTAACGCCACTGTCTCTGCTAAACAATCTCGTAACTCATCCTGCAGGGCACATCAGAATGGAGTCAGCAGAAGACATGACCAAAAATATGCCCCAAATCCACATTCTGACACAGACAGCCCCTCCAACAAGCCCCATATTGCGGTAGAAGATATTTAGTTAGGAGAGCTGGAGCTCTAAAATATCTACTTCTACACTTCCAGGAAAACTCCTGCCAAATCACTGTATGTGTAATTTTAATTGCCGGAAGTGCAGATTGTATCCATGCTTCAAAAGGTATAGAAGAGCCCAAATCTTTTTTCCAACTTTCCAACACAGACAAAATGGAATCACCCAGTCATTCTCATACATCTGTTGACTTGCAGGTATCTGTATTTATCCTTCATGGGCAAGCCGTAACTGTTCTGAAGGGACTCAAAAGGAATAACACCTTCCGAATTCAGGAACTGATAAAGGAATTGCAGGCAGAGACAAAACTATTGTTTAAATACCATGTCCATACAACTCTGTAAAAAGTGTTCATCCGCTGATAACAGCCTAGTATTGTCAAATATATCATTACATTTAGAATGATTTCTTAAACAATACCATACTTTTAATGTTTGGGAGGTGATATGAGTAAAATGCCAAAAGTGTGTGGTGTGGGGGCATGGATTTATTTGTGGAGAACAATATGGCTACTATATCATGAAGATCATTGAGCAGAAATTCAATGTCCTTCCAAGGAGCCCTGTACTGAGAGGCCAACCAAAGTAGCACCACCTTTTGTTGTTTTCTTCCCAGTTTTAGATGAAAACCATTGAAAAATAGTTCTGCCGCCTTGACTGCCGTGCAAAGTTGGTGTCATGTTGCCTACCAACGCATCCGACATCAGGATTGCGACCCCCACAAAGAGTATGCGACTAGCTGCAATTGATTTTGACAAAAAAAAAAAAATCTGTCATAGCAACCAGTAGCACACTCAGTGGGGAGTGCAGTTCGAGTCAGAAAATATAAAAAGAAACCCCATTATCTTTTAGTTTTCTTTCATTCCCAAACCAGGATATGGGATTTTAAATTTTTTAAAAGTTCCCATTTACCGTGTCATACCATCTTGTGGTTGCATGCTCATCACCGCCATAACAAACAAGCATTTGTCAATGCCGAATGTTGTCGTGCTGGCATTGGCAGTGGTGGAGCTAGAGACACATAGCATTGTGATTTTGTGAATGTGTCCCAAAAGGTGGTTTTCCACAGCGAGCACGCCATTGTGAGCCACAGCTGCGGAAACGCATTTTGGGCAGGCTGTGAGAAATGGCAGCTGGACTGTTAACAAGGAGTTGTGCACAAATGCCAGTGGTGAAAATGTGGCATGAAAATATTGCAGATTTACGAAGTTACAAGGGTGCGTGGAAACTGCGCAACACACACTTGCAACACAGTCATTTTATGGACTTTCGGCACCAAATTTTCAACATAGGCATTTTAGGACCTCTGCTCATAAACAGTGTCACCATCATTTCTTCAAGCTGTCCCGAAAACTGATTTCGTACAGCGACCATGCAATTCTGCACTGGACGTGCGAAAACACATTTCAGCCAGCTATACTGTTCATAAGGAGGTGTAGGAAAATGCCAGTGATGAACAGCTGGAGTGAAACTATTACAAATTCACAAAGTCACGAGCATGCGTGCAAACTGTGCAACGCACGCTCGTAAAACACTAATTTTATTGACTTTCGTCCCCAAATTTTCAAAATAGGCATTTTAGGACATCTGCTAATGAACAGTATCACTGTCACTTTAATAATGTGTCTCGAACACAGACTTTCCACAGCGACCGCACTATTCTGCGCCGGAACTGCAAAAACAGATTTTGGTCAGGATGTGAAAAATGACAGCTGTACTGTTCATTAGGAGGTGCAGAAATGAAAATTACGTACCTACCGTAATTCTTGATCTTCTCTTGTATCTTCACCATTCATTACTGCTTGGGTGTAGCCAGAGGTGTGCGCCTGCCACAGGAGTTTCTTTTTTTGTTAGAGGAGTCGGCGCCGATGGGGCCGCCCCCGAGACTGACACATTACGCGGTGTGTGAGGGGCGGCCGTTAGGCGCTGCAGACTCCTCCTACATCCCAGTTCTGTTAGCCAGAGAGGTGAAATAAGGGCAAGAATAAAAAGAGCGAGGCAAGAGAGCCAAGGGATAGAAAAAGGAAAGGATATAAACTGAAAAAGGCATAAGCTGGTAGAGGACAGAAAAAGAGACGGGACCTACCTAAAGGGGCCGCAGGGCCTCACTGCTGGGGCAGCTCCAAGGGAGGAACAGATAAAGAAGGAAAAAAGACAAAAAAGAAGATGGAGGGGTGTTCGGAGGGAGAACTCTGCCAATTAAAGGTTGGTTTGAGGCTTATAAGCTCGGTACCAAGAACAAGGGAGCAAGGATCCCACAGGATGGAATTTGAGAGACGGTTCAACCAAGCCATTTGAATTAGTTCGGATACAAAAGGTAGATGTTCTACACCTCCCGACATCTCCAACCGTATAAACTCTAGCTGAGAGCTCACAGATTGCCTAAGCAGAAAGTCTGTTCCGAAAGGAAAGCACCCAACTAGGCAGGGAAGGGCTTATCTAGCACTCTGTTAAATGTTAACACCAAAGTGCGTGGGGGAATGACCTAAGAAGGCACCCCTTTAGATAAAGGAGAATGAGAACTCAATCGGACTCCCTGAAGGCAAAGCGAAGATCACCAACTCTAAAAGAGTAATGTCAGGACAGAAGTATCCGAGACTGACATAGCAGATCAGGGCTCACCAGAGAGGACCTTGAAAGGAGACAAAGCCCAAACTGGCGGTCTCCTAAACTGTAAATTAAACAGCATGGTCAAGAGAAAGTCCAATAAATCACCCCCTTGGGGTAGTCAGAAAGAGTTCTCTAAGGATAGTAAAAGTCCTACTCGTTCCCTTTCTCTCCCTGAGAAAGTATCTGTTCAGACGAACAGGCACGCAGGTTTTTTTTTTTTGGCTTAAATGCCAACAAAGAGGAGGGGAAGAATGAGCAGGGAAGGGGAGATGCCGAAGTAGGAGGCCCTAGAGGGGAAGGTGGGTTGGTATCAGTAATGAATGGTGAAGATATGAGAGATCAAGAATTATGGTGATACGTAATTTTCGTATCTTCCCTTGTCAATCTTCACCATTCATTATTGCTTGGGTGAGTACCAAGCCCCCCTTCAGGGGGGCAAGAAAAACCCTGAGGGTACAAGACCCACAGCCTCCTGTTGGTGGAAAACAGAAGGGAGAGACCCTGCGTTAATCAAACAAAAAGCCTAAGGCTTAGGAGAGCTAGGAGGTGTCCCTCGAAGATGAGGAGACGGAGGAAGACCCTGCAAAAGTCTCCTAGCTCCCGTGGAAAACAGGCGGAACCCTCAGAAGGTGGAGCGAATCACTCTACGCCGGGCCAGGGGCGACAACCTTGACAGATGAAGCCATGCCGTCCGCCTAATGCAGATCACTGTCCCTGCAAGCCTGGAAGCCACCTCATTGGCGTCATAAGATGCCCTTGCCTGGTGCCTTGCCAGCTCCAGGCCTATAGCAGAGAGGGCAATGGCCTGTCTAGATTGCTCTGAATCAGGCATGGATGCTAGAAGCTGAGATAGCATCGACCATAGATGCCTGTTGTAGGCAGCATGGTGTGCCTGATGAGATGATATACAGAGTATCATACGAGCAGAAGAGAACACTCTTCTCCCCAACTGGTCAAATTGTAGAGAATCTGAGTCTGGCAGTCGGTCATGCGCCAGGCGGCAGCGCCCGGAAGGAGTCTCTAGGTATGCCAATCCCAAAGGCGGGTTGGGGAGAGAACCTAGGGACTTAGAAAGGGCAAAAGACCTCCTCCTGCAGTCTGCCAGGGCTGGGACAGGGTCGGCTGGAGACTGCCAGGAACGGATAGATGCCTCCTGGAAAGGAATAGGCCAGAAAGGCACCACCAAATGCTGGGCACTGAATTCACTGAGGAATTCACGCGTCTCCCGTTCGGTATTGTCTTGCCTAACAAAGGAAATATGAAGATCCCTCACCATCCTCAACAGGAAGTGCTGAGAGTCGGTGAAATCAGCATCAGAAGAGAGATGAGCAGAGGATTCCTCTCCTTCTGAAGAGAGACAAGGATGATGGAGAACTTGAGTGTCCAGAGGACTCCTGCGGTGGTGGGGATAGGTGAAACACTCGCTCATGCATGCATCTAATGTATGAGGGAAAGGCCGTCACAGTGCCTCTGAACGTCTTCCAGGATAACGGCCCCGTAGGACCGACATGACTGGCCTGGGTGACTGCAGAGGAATGGGAGAAGGGCACCTACGTAGAGGCAACTGTCCTCTGCTAGGGCTCTGGAATCCAGAAAACGGAGCCCGAGCTGGCGGGGTTCCGGATAACAAGCCAAGTCGCAGAACGGAACCCTGGGGATGCGAACCTTGGCAGAGTCTGGAAGGGGGTCCTCCCCTGTGACATGTCTGGAGCTGTATGGATCCAGAAGGACGGCCCACAGCAACACCACCGGAGGGATCCGCCAAACCCATGAGGGAGAGGCGGGGCTCGGCGCTATGACTCCTACCCACAACCCGAGGGGTGGCAGGCGGAAGCCGGCCCGCCTCACCGTGGCATCTCAACCCCTCGGATTCGGAGAACACCCTCCTCCTCGACATCAGCGACAGAACCCATTGATCCAGGAGTCTCCCAGGGTAGCCCCCTGAAGACAGGGCCCTGACTCCGCCCTGAGAGGGTGCAGCAGCACCGGAGACGGCAGCTGCCACAGCCCCCTGTGGGAGAACAGCCCTCTCCCCAACCTCCACGCCATCTCCTCCCAAAGGCTCCTGGCCACCCCCAGCCTGGGAGTCCTCAGAAGATGACAGCTGTGGAGACTGAGGAATGGGCGCGCTGGGCCGCCGGCTCCATGTCCCACAGGAGACTCCGATCCCGAAGAATCGGGGAGCCAGGATGGGTCCACATGCGAATCGTCAACTTCCGTGGAAGAGGCGATCAGCAGGACCTCGATACTGGCCAGCCCAGGAGTCTCCCGTGAAACTGCGCCATGAGCGGCGCTGGTGCCACACATGGTGCCAGTCAACACCCCCGCACCCGAGACAACGCTTGAACCCGGTCTTGACCTGCCAACAGCCACAGTCAAGTCCCTGGCACCGCCCTTGGTGCAGAGACCCGACATGATGCTGCTAAGCGGAGTCGACCAGGCCCATGGCACCGCCAAGAGCCAACATGGCGCCGCTCCTGGTCACTGGCGCTGCTATGGCACCGGGAAATGGCATCGAGGGTCCACCCATACCGGGCCCGGCAAGCAAAGGCTGCGACACTGGGGGAGCCTACACCTCCGAAGAGGTGATTGCCGAGGCAGTGTCTCCACCGCAGCTCGGGGAAGGACCACGGCATTCCTCAGACACCGCAAAAGAGGCCTCCTCCTCGGCAAGACTTAAAGATGAGGAGGCCTTCTCCTCTCAAGACCGTACAGACCTGGGAGGGGACCCTGAGGAAGGGTCTAAAGTTCTTACCTGGGAAACCTGACAGCGATGCCGTCCTCCAAAAGTCGGCGGGGCCTTGCCAATCTTGAATGCGTGGATTTCGAGAACATGGTGGTCCATCGAGAAACAGGCGTCACATCTGTCCATATTATGGTTAGGTCCCAGGCAATGAAGGCACACATCATGTCGGTCCGTGACGGAAAAATGCCGGCCACAGGAGCACCGACTCATGGGGGCACGGCCCACTTTCGACTTACGTTTAGCTCCCGAACAGACATGATGCAAAATAAACAGTTTAAACAGAAAAGCTCCCGGTGTTGTCAGAAATATAATAAGGAACGGTCTTACCAGTAGATGACATCGGGATAATGAACCAGGATGCAGGCAGCGTCGAAGAACAATGAAGGAAAAAACACAGGCCCAGTGACACAGTAACTTCTCTCGCTCCATGCAGTAGGTGCAGCCTTGATGGCGGGAGAAACAGAACTGGGATGTAGGAGGAGTCTGTGGCGCTAACAGCCGCCTCGTGCACAGCGTGTGTGTCATCTCGGGGGCAGTGCCGCCTGCTCGACTTTCAACAAAAAATAAAAATAAAAACTCCGTGGCTGCTGCGCCTCCGGCTGCACCCAAGCAGTAATGAATGGTGAAGATTGACAAGGGAAGATTAATGGTACTGTTGAAAATCTGAAGTGAAAATATTATAAGTTTGCAAACTTATGAGCGTGCGTGCAAACTGCGTAATGCATGCTCATAACACAGTCATTTTATGGAGTATTTTCAACACAGGCATTTTAGGACCTCTGCTCATGAACAGTGTCACTGTCATTTTCGTAATGTGTCCCAAACACTGATTTCCCACAGCGACTGTGCTATTCTGTGCCGGAAGTGCGAAAACACATTTCAGCCAGAAAATGAAAAATGACAGCTGCATGGTTCACAAGAAGGTGTGGTAAAATGCCAATGTTGAGAATCTAGCATGAAAATATTGCGAATTCGCTAACTTACGAGCGTGCATAGCAACTGTGCAATGCACACTCGTAATACAATCATTGTTTTGATTTTTCCCACCAAATTTGCAACATAGGCTTTTTGAGAGCCCCCCCCCCAATGAACAGTGGCACTGTCATTTAGATTTCGGTCCCAAAAGGTGATTCCAAGCAGTGACTGTGAAATCACCTTTCTGGACCGAATAACGCCATGACAGTGACAGAATTCATGAGGAGAGGCCCCAAAAACTCCATGTTGAAAATTTGGTGCCAAAATTCCCAAAAATGCCTGAGATATGAACCCAAGTTGAAAAAACCCTATTTATTCCATTATACAGCTTACCGGCATTTCTTCAGTTTGCGGTCGGCTTTGAAGAGTGCAGACGTATTCCCAGTCCACGAAGATCATCGCGCAGAGCTCCGGAGGCAAGTATGGTGTGAGGGAGGTGTGGGAGGCAGGAGCGAGGGTGGTGCGGTGGGGCCAGGAGACCACAAGAAACAGTTTATGTTTTGCAGGTAAAAAAATGAAAAATAAAGATTGTGGGACAGTTTTTTTTTAGAGGATTTGGCAACTGGGGTGGCCTCCAGCTGCCACCTAACTATTTGGGGGTTCTGAAGCCGACGGGGACTCCGCACCCCGCCGGCACACAGCACAAGGGAGGGGAATTCATGCCACGGGGGATTGGGCACCCCGCCGCACACAAAGAAAGCAGGAGGGCAGAGTCAAGGGGATTGGGAACCCCTCAGCATTTAACAATGGGTTGTCATGCAGACGGGAGGGCCCCGTCGCACACAAGGAAAGTGGGGGGTAAGAGCCGAGGGGATTGGGCACCCCCTCGGCATATAACAAATGGGGGGTGCTTTATGCCGATGGGAGGCCCCTGTCGACACATACATAGGGACAGGTAAACCTACAGGGATTGGGCACCCTCGGTCGGTAGTTTCATGCTCATATGTCGGAGGAGCACATCCAGGAAAGGTCCGCTGTGTCTGACGAGCTTTGCTCAGATTGCAGTGGACCTTTTCTTAGATGTGCTCACCACATTATGTATGCATGGTGTGGCGCCAGCATGCAGGCTGATTGGGGAATGAGGGACGCACCTACTGATGCGTGCCCTGCATTCGACCAACAGTGGCCGCGCATCCAAATTCCCACTGCCGCAAGATGTTGGCTGCGCAAGCGGGCCAACATAAAAAACAAAGACCAAACACATCTGCCTGTCCCATAACTCAGCATTTTCAGCCCCCCCCTTCATTTCCATTTTAGGCCATCTTGCACTGGGTGAACACAGAAGGAAACAAGCATTTGTCACTGCCGAATGTTTGCTTGCTGGCATTGGTAGTGCAGAAGTTACAGAGCTGCATAATAGGAATGGCAGTGAAGTATTAAACTGAAGCCAACCCCACCACCACCCTGCAGAGAGTGACAGGCACTGGGGTGTGCCTTTGGGTCGTCAGGCATAACGGCCACGCCATTTCACCACACCCTACCCTGCAGACACTGACAAGTGTCATGGTGTGCCTTGGGGTCTTTGGTTCCTTATGCGCACTCCCATTCCATCAGGAAATATGGTGAGATGGGTGTGTATAGGAGAATGGGGTGAACTTTGGGATGAAGAGTCCAAGGCATACCGATGCCTTCTCACTGGCTGCAGGGTGTGGAATGGTATGAGCATTACAGGCAAGAATCCCAAGTCACACCCTGATGCCTGTCATTCTCTACAGGGTGGGGCGTATGGTTGGAAACCCTAATAGCTCAGGCATTCGTTGGTATTTTCACCCAAATTTTCAACATGTTTTTTTGAGACCCCACCTCATGAACAGTGGCAATATCAGTTTGTTAGCCGAAAGCTGCTTATGCACAGCTTATCACGGCATTTAGCACCACAGATGCAAAACACATTCAACAGGATGTGAAAAATAACAGCTGTACTGTTTGGGGAGGTGGAAAATGGCAATGTTGCAAATCTGCAGTAAAAATATTAAAAAACTGGTGAAGTTCACCATGTCTTAGAAACTATGCAACGACACCCATAATGTAATTAGTGTGGGGATTTTTACAGCAGCAGATTGTCAACTCAGGCATTTTGGGACCTCCGATCATGAACAGTGTCACTGTGATTTTCTTTATCTGTCCTGAACAATGATTTCCCACAGCGACCACGCATCTCTGCGCTGAAAGTGTGAAAACACATTTGGGCCATGTTGTGAAAAATGACAGCTGTACTGTTCATAAGGAAGTGTGGAAAAATGCCACTGGTGAAAATCTGGACTGAAAATATTACAAAGTGATGAACTTACGAGGGTGCGTGGAAACTGCGCAATGCTGACTCGGAACACAGTCATTTTATGGACTTTTGTCACCAAATTTTCAACATAGCCATTTAAGACCTCTGCTCATGAACAGTGTCACTGTGATTTTCTTAATCTGTCCCAAACACTGCTTTCGCACACCGACTGCACCATTGTGCGCTACAAGTGCGGAAACACATTTTGGGCAACATGTGAAAAATGGCAGCAGTACTGTTCATAAGGAAGTGCAATAAAATAGCAATGTGGAAAATCTGGAGTGAAAATATAGAAAATTCGAAAACTTACGAGCGTGCGTAGGAACTGCGCAACGCACGCTCGTAAAAGTCATTTTTAGGAATTTTTTCACCAAATTTTCAACATAGCCATTTTAAGACCTCTGCTCATGAACAGTGTCACTGTGATTTTCTTAATGTGTCCCATACATTGATTTCGCACACCAACTGCGCCATTGTGCGCTACATGGGCGGAAACACATTTTGGGCAAGATGTGAAAAATGACAGCTGTACTGCTCATAAGGAGGTGTGGTAAAATGGCAATGTTGAAAATCTGGAGCGAAAATATTGAAAATATGCGAACTTACGAGCGTGCATAGGAACTGCGCAACACATGCTCATAAAACAGACATTTTTAGGAATTTTTCCACCAAAATTTCAACATAGGCTTTTTGAGAGCCCACCTTATGAACAGTGGCAGTGTCGTTTCATTACTCGGTCCCGGAAGGTGATTTTGCGCAGTGACTGCGAAATCACCCTTCGGCCCCAAATAACACCATGACAGTGCAATAATTCATGAGGAGGGGTCCCAAAAACCCCATGTTGAAAACTTGGGCCCAAAATTCCCAAAAATGCCTGAGATATGCAAAAAAGTTGAAAAAACCCTATCTATCTCATCATACAGCTTACCGACATTTCCTCAGTTCGCGGTCGGCTTTGAAGAGTGCAGACATGTTCCCGGTCAACCGAAGATCGTCACGCCGGAGTCCGGAGGTAAGTATGGGGTGCGGGGGTGTGGAGGTAGGGTGCGCAGTGGTGGGCGCGGGTGGGGGCAGACACAGCAAGGGACCGCTTTTGATTTTCATTTTTTTTTTTAAGGAGACGACGTGGGACGCTTGCCATGCTGGGGTGGGCTCCCAGCGTGGCAGAAGGACTGGTGGTGGGTGTGTGGAGCCGACGGGTTGGGCACCGCCGGCTATAGACACTGTTGCCACGCTTGGGTGGGCTCCAGCGTGGCACCCTGTACTCGGGGTGGGGAGAGCAGTGAGCCGACAGGGATTGGGCACCCTCGTCGGGTTATAGCGAGTGTAGCCACGCTTGGGGTGGGCACCCAGCGCGCACATGGAACTGTGTTTCGGGGCACAGCACGCCATACAGTGTGCGGGAGGGGTGGCAGCACGCAGCGCGTGTGTGTGTGTGGAGGGCGATGAGCAGGCGGCATCTTATCGCTGCTCACTGAAGCGTAGCTCCCCCTTTCAACTGTACTCCACCGCAGTTTGGAGCTGTCACAGACAGCTCCAGCAGGCATCGGAGAACTGCGGCTGCGCCTGCAAACACACTGACTTAATTGGAAGAGGGCTGACATACCTCCAAAAACTCAGATGATGGCACTATGTTTCTTGCACATGCGTGCAAGCAAACATAAAAAAATTAAGTTCCTACCGTAATTATGATCTTTCTGTGTATCTTCGCCATTCATCACATTTGGGTGTCTGCGGAAGTCCATGACCGCTGAAGCTTTTTTTTTTTTTTTTTTTGGGATGGGCGGAGTCGATGACTGTCGGCGCCGCCTTGAGGCCGACGACTGCGTGGCGCCGCAGGTTGGCAGTTAGGTGCTGTTGGCTCTGTCCTCCGCCAGTTCTGAGTCACCGGAGGTGGAGGAAAAGGTTGGGAGGGTGGGACAAGAAAGTCCAAGGGACAGATAAAGGAAAAGAGATATAACATAAAGGAGAAATAATGACTGAGAGGACAGATTAAGAAAGAAGTCTAAGGAGATTGGGAAGAGGCCCCAATCTCTGGAAATAGGAAAAAGGGAAGAGGAAGGATTTAGGATAAGCGTGAGAGGGGAAGGAGAAAGGTGACAACCGTACCCTGGACCTTGACTTATCTCCAGATTGAATAGGAACTGCAAGGAGTAGCTAAAGGGCTCACTGTCAGAATTCAAGGCACGGAACCACTGGCAAAAACTCCAAAAGCAGAAAATGGCTATTCTGGAAGAAAGACAGGACATAGGAAATTGTCCCCCTCTCAGGGAAAAACAGTTTTTGGTGAAAAAAAGTTTTTTTTTTTTTTATAAACGATATGTCCACTGGACAAAGAAAATTAAAGATGGGCGGGAATCAAGGAGGAGGAGAGAATGGAGGGCAACTGCCAACTCCCACCCCACAGGGGTGGAGCTAGAGCACTGGAGAAGGAGTACCCACCATGCTGACCACTCTCCCCTTAGAAACAAAATCCCCCTATGTGCCCTTGTTTACCCCACTCCTAACAAGAGAAGGGGGGGGCGAGGCTGGGCACAGAGAGGGAGGGGGACCCAGAGACTGAGTCCCCGGGGGATGGAGGGCGGGATTGAGATGAATGCTGAAGATACACAGAAAGATCATAATTAAGGTAGGTACGTAATTTTCATATTTTATCTGTGTCAATCTTCACCATTCATCACATTTGGGTGAGTGCCGAACCCCCCCGAAGGGTTTTTTTCCTTTACCCCTAAGGGGACAGGGTCCCTTAGCTCTCTGTGGGTGACATACTAAGAGGGAGAACCTTTGGGACCTGGAGAGGCCAGAGAGTGGGGAGAGTGAGACGGGGACCCCCGGAGGGGGAAGGAAGTTGCCCCGACAAACGCTGTCTCGCTCTACGGGAGAAAAGATAGGTTCTCTGGTGAGCAGACTTAATCACCCTACGCAGGGCCAAGGGTGACAACTGGGAAAGATGCAGCCATGCCATCTGCCTAGTGCACTTCGCTGTCCCTACGACCCTGGTAGCTACCTCGTTGGCATTGTACGATGCCCTCGCTTGATGCCTTGCTAGCTCCAGGCCATGTGCAGAGAGTGCAATGGCTTGTCTGGTTTGCTCCGTGTCAGGCACTGAGGCTAGAAGTTGACCGAGCCTGGACCAAAGGAACCTGTCATAGGTTGCGTAGTGGGCCTGATGTGCTGCAATAGAGAGCAGCAACCGTGCCGAGTAGAAAGTTCTCCTACCCCAGAAGTCAAAAATCCGAGGAGTCTTGATCTGGGGGACGGTCACGGTGAAGGAGCGAAGCCCATCAGGAGTGTCCAGTTCGTCAATCTTGACTGAGTATGAGGCATGGAACCTGGAGACTCGGGCACAATACAGCTGGCAGAGATCCCTGGGGCAGGAATTCAGAAAAGTCTCTGCCAGGAACACAATGATGCCTCCCGAAAGGGAGCAGTCCAGGGGGGCACCACAAGGGTGTCCCTGCCGAAATCGCCTAAAAAGGCGTGTGCCAAGTGCTCCAGATTGCTTTGAGTGGGAGGGGTGATACACAGGTCCTCCAACATCCTCACAAGGAATCGCTGATACGCTGCAAGATCAGCAGCAGGAGAAATGTGGACAAAAAGCTCCTCTCCCCCAGAAGAGGGGGATGAGGAATCAGAGGACTTAGGCTGTTCGGAGTGCGGCTGCTCCGGGGGAGGTTGAAAAACCTGTCTGTCCATGGCCCTAACGTATGCGGGGAACTGAGCAGCCACGGCTCTGAACTGCTCCCAGGTGAGAGGCCCAGAAGGACCAAGTGTACCAGGGAGCGCAGGAGAATGCGGCAGAGAGATGGGGACAGAGCCGAGAAGAGAAGTCGACTGACCTCCGCCTGGGCTAGGGAGTGGACCAAGAGCTCCAGAAGAAGAAGGTGCTCTGGAAGACTCCACAGCTGACAGCTGAAAGTACAGTTACGTAAGAACTTACCGTAACAGTAGATCTTCGAGAGAGGCTCTTGCAGTAGTTAATTACATATAGGACTGACGCCGGTAAGTGGCAGGACCCCACGGAAAAATTTCTAGCTAGCAGTCCCTGGCGAGGGACCGCCCCCACGTCAGGTGACCAGCGTCAGGAGACGTCGGTATAAAGGGGCAGTCCTGGATGCCTGCCTTCCAGTTCTTTCCCGCCACAGGCCAAAAGAGGCCGGATGAGAGAGAAGCTGATAATTCCCTCAATGGAAAAGGAGCTGAAAAAGCCTAGGGGGATGGAGGGCGGCAACGTATTACCTACTGCAAGAGCCTCTCTCGAAGATCTACTGTTACGGTAAGTTCTTACGTAACTGTACTATCTTACTTCGAGAGGGCTCTTGCAGTAGGTAATTACATACAGGACTGAATCCCAAGCAGTCTGGAACAAAGAGAGGCACCGGGAGGAGGAAAACTACTCCAAAAGGTAATACTGGTTGTGTAAGTTTCAAGATAGGAGGCCTTGCAAAACAGCCAGCCCGAAGCCTGCTCTACGGCGAGAGGCAACATCCAAACTGTAGTGTTTAGTAAAGGTATGGACGGAAGTCCAGGTGGCGGTGGAGCAGATGTCTGCCGCAGACACATTCTTGAAACAAGCCGCTGAGGCAGCTACTCCTCTTGTGGAGTGGCCTCTGACTTGACCCGGGAGGGTCTTATAGTATTTGTCATAACAGAAAGTGATGCAATGAGCCAACCACTTAGACAGGCATTGCTTGGAAACAGCATTGCCTTCCCTTTTGTGAGCAAAAGAGACGAACAATTGATCAGTCTTTCTGAGATCCTCTGTCCTGTTGGTGTAGTATCTCAGAATCTGGTGAAAATCCATAGTATGGAGTAAATACTCCCCTTGATTAGAGTACTGCGTAAAAAAGGCAGGTAATGCTATGGACTGATTTAGAGTAGACTCAGCTACTACTTTAGGGAGAAATTTAGGATTCGTGTGAAGAGCAACACGTTCCTTGTGAAAAATCAAGTACGGGATTTTACACATCAGGGCCTGGAGCTCGGAGATTCTCTGAGCAGAAATAATGGCCACCAAGAAGAGAGTCTTCCACGAAAGAAACTTCAAATCCACAGAAGCTGCAGGTTCGAAGGGAGGGCGAGTAAGTTTCTCGAGAACAAAGTTCAAGTCCCAAGGGGGAGCAGGAGTACGGATGGGGGGCCTCAGGTGGAGGACCCCTCTGAGAAAGGTCTTGGAGACCTCCAGTTGAGCGTAAGCCTTGTCTGCGAAGGGAACATGATAGGCCGAAATGGCCGCCATATGTACCTTCAGAAAGGAATGACTGAGACCCAGGTCAAACAGATGACGTAGATACTCCAGCAGAAGCCCCGCTGAACAGGAGAAAGGTTCCACATTCTTGGAAGCAGCCCAGAAAGTGAATCTTTTCCACTTCATGGCATAAGTGGATCTGGTGGAGGGTTTTCTGGCCTCCACTAAAATCTCCGAAACTTTGGGAGACACTCCAAAACGGGATTGGGCTAAGTCTGCAGGAGCCATGCATGCAGTTGAAGGGATTTGAGGCCTGGATGGACCAGGGTCCCCTGATCCTGGGTCAGTAAACCTTGACATAGAGGTAGAGGAAGAGGAGGCTCCTCTGAATATTGTTGTAGAAGAGAGAACCAGACTTGCCTGTGCCAGAAAGGAGCGATCAGAATCATTCGTGCTGCTTCTGAAGCTAGTTTCTGCAAGACTCGTGGAATAAGTGGAATTGGGGGAAAGGCATAGACGAATCTGTCCTTCCAGTCTAGAGACAGAGCGTCACTCCAAAAAGCGCCTCGCTCTGGAACGAGCGAGCAAGAAAGGAAGTTTTGCGTTTAGGGCGGATGCGAACAGGTCGACCTGTGGTGTTCCCCAAAGTTGGAAGATATTGTCTAGGACCCCTTGGTCCAGTTCCCACTTGTGAGTCAGAGCAGAAGAGCGACTTAGCTTGTCTGCCAGGGTGTTGTCGACTCCCGGAACGTGAATTGCCATGAGGTGAAGGTCGTGTTGTGTTGCCCAATTCCAAACCCTCATTGCCTCCCTGCATAGAGAGTAGGACCGAGTCCCACCCTGTTTGTTGATGTACCACACCACGCACATGTTGTCCATCTGGACAGCTAGGTGGCTGGGAAGGATGTATTGCTGAAGGGCTTGGACAGCATACAACACTGCCCGAAGCTCGAGCACATTGATGTGGAGAGCTTGTTCTAGCTTGGACCAGGAGTCCTAGGTCCGATGAGGGCCTAGATGGGCTCCCCAAACTTCGCCTGAGGCGTCTGTGGTTAGAGTCTGGGAGGGGGGAGGATGAAAGAAAGGAACTCCCCGAAACAGGTTCTCTCGAACCATCCACCATTGCAAGTCTCGAATCATCAGTGAGGAGATCAGAACTGGGTGATCTAGGTTGTCCATTAGCTGATCCCATTGAGAGCGTAGAGTCCACTGACAGATCCTCATGTGGAGTCGAGCGCGAGGCACCGTCGGGATAGCAGCTGCCATGAGCCCGAGAAGGCGAAGGACCGACCTCGCTGAGACCATCCTGCGGTCGGACAACAGACTTATTTGGGTCTGAGGGGTGGACGCCCTGTCCGAAGGCAGGAAGGCCTTGCCCATGGTCATATCGAGATTGCCCCAATAAACTGTAGCCTCTGGGATGGGTCCAGATGAGACTTGGAATGGTTGATGGTAATACCCAGGCAGGCAAAAACCTGCTGGGTAAGGGAGAGGAAACGCAGGAGTTCCTCCCTGGATGAGGCCGCCAGGAGCCAGTCGTCCAGGTACGGGAAAACCTGCACTCCCCTTGTACGCAGGTGGGCCGCCACCACTGCCAGGCATTTGGTAAATACTCAGGGAGCCGAGGATAGACCAAACGGGAGCACCATGAACTGGTAGTGGTTCCCCTGGAACACAAAACGAAGGTATTTGCGATGAGATGGGCGAATGGGAATGTGCAGATAAACATCCTGCATATCCAGAGCACAAAGCCATTGACCCAGCCGAAGGAGGGGTAGAAGGCTCTGCAAAGAGAGCATCCTGAACCTTTTGTATTCTACGTAAAGATTCAGGGAACTGAGATCCATAATTGGTCTGTGATCTCCTGTCTTCTTTGGGACCAGGAAGAAATGGGAATAGTAATCCGCCCCTTGCAGATGAAGGGGGACAGGCTCTATTGCTTGCTTCAGCAGAAGAGCTGAAATTTCCTCCTGGACCAAGAGAAGATGTTCCCGTGAATACGACGACTTCAGAGGGGGGTGGCAGGGTGGTTTCTGAAGAAACTCTATGGACTGTCCTTCTGCTACGAGCTGGATCACCCAAGAATCTGTGGTTATCCTCTCCCATCCTGGAAGGTGGAGGGAAAACCTCCCTTCTACCGGTTCCTCCGGGGAGTCCTGAGGCAGTGGGAGAGGAAAGGAGTCAGGTGGTGTGGGCAACGCTGCAGCTGAAGCACCCACTGCTTTTGGGCGGGGCTTGGCAGCTGCGGGGGCCCGGCATTTTGTGGCCCGCCTTCCCTGGGGTTTCGCCTTTGACCGATTCCATCTGCGAAAGGGACGGCACTGCTGGTGATGGGGACGGTACATGGAATCAACTGACTTCAATGCCGTCCCCTTCTCTTGCAAATCGGTGATGATGTCCTTGACATCACCCCCAAAAAGCACCGATCCCCGGAAGGGTGCTTCCTGGATAGATAGATTGCACCTCCGGGACCAACCCTGACACACGGAGCCAAGCATGACAGCGTAGGCCTACAGCGAAAGCTGAGCTCTGCCCAGCAGTGTCCACTGCATCGTATGTCGCACGTAGCATGTGTTGACTGGCCGAACGAGCAGAGTGGACGAGATCAGCCAACTACTGCTTGACTTGAGAGTCAGGCAAGGAGTCCAGTTTGGCTTCCGCCTGAGTCACGATGGCCTTCTGGTAGTCCCCCACATGGCCGACATAGTTCAGGGCCCTGATCCCCAGCGTGGAGGAAGCATAAATCTTTCTCCCATACTGGTCCAGAAGGCGTGATTCCTTATCAGGTGGTGACAAGCTAAGATGTTTGGGGTTCGCCGACTGGCCGTGAGCGGCGCTAATCACCACCGAGTCGGCACGAGGGTGAGAATCCAGAAAATCAACACCCTCTGGAGTCTGATATAGCCGGTTCGACTTCCTAGGAAGTGGGGCTAAGGCCGACGGCTGTTTCCGTATTGTGGTAACGAGGTCGGCGTGAGGCTCTATCCAGGGTGGCACCAAGGTAGGAGCTATCACAGGCAGATCCAGATGTTCAGCGAGTTTCAGATGCTGAGGATCTGGTTCCAGGGAGTGCCACTGATGAACCTCCTGGATTTTCCTAAGCAACTCCGTAAAAGAAGGATCCTCCGGAGGAAACTTCGGAGGAGTCCTTGGCCTGGGCTTCGACGGAGAGCGTGGCTTGTCGTCTCTCTCGAAGCAACTGTCGGAAGAGTCCGAGGAGTCCAAGGGTGAAGAGGAGGATAAAGAGGAGAAAGACTCCCTTTCCCGACCCGGGGGAGGAACGGACCCCTTGGGTAGTCCCCGGGAAGTGTGTCCTGCCCCTCTCTGGATCCAGACGGAAGAACCCTGGAGTCCGGAGGTGGTGAGGGAGTGTGCTGCCTCGGACGTACGGGAACCTGGGACAGCACCGTAGTCGGAAGGCGGCTCTCGACCTCTTTGGTGAGCTGAGCCTTGGCCTCAGCCCACCAGGAGGCCAGAGTCTCCTGCAGGTCCACCGGCGGCCGCGAGGGTGGTGGAGGAGGAGGAGGCCGGGGATAAGGATATGGGTTGTAACTGTATGGAGCGTATCCAAAACCCAGCTGCAGGTAGCCCTGCGTTGGGTATTGTGGCGTCGAGTACTGCAGTGTCGGGAAGCACGGCGTCGGGTACTGTGACGCTGGATACTGCGGTCCCGGGTACACCGGCGTCGAATAGGACAGAGGGTACCCGGGAGCCGGGCTGTTGGAGCAGACAGCCCGGCTGGAGGCCTCACGGGCAGGTCCATAGTGGAGAGCCCGGAGGACTGAGGGCCCGATGGGAGTGGAATGTCTCCCGGAGTCGGTAAGGCCGACGGCGGAGGCCCTGGCGCCGGAGGTAACGACGTCAGAGGGGCCGGCATTGGAGCCGGCGTCCAGGGAGCCGACGTCAGGTCCGGTGCACCAGTTGGAGGAAGGACTGATGGAGGCAAAAGATCCCCAGCTTCTCCCGGGGACGGAGGGGAAAAGTCCCGGGGTCGAAGGAGAGACTTGTTTCCAGACGGCAGCGGCGGGGCTGCAGGAACCGGCACGACGGACATGGGGGCCGCGCTGGTTCCTTTGCCGTCTGGACGTGAGGCTTAGGGAGAGCTCTCGGTGGGCGCCGGAGGAGCTGACGTCCGACTTGTGAAACCCATCACTGGAGGCGGGTCGAGTAGAGGGAATGGCCTGGTCCGGTGGAGTGGAGGCCATGCGTCGCCCCGGAGGGTCGGACGTCTTACTGGCCCTCTCCGGGCAGACGTCAGAGGAGCCGACGCCCAGCTTACTGGAGTCACCCGAAATGGTAGGCCGCGAGCCTGCGGCCAAACCAGGGGCGGAGGCCTCCAACTGCCTGGAGGCGCCCGCAAGGCCCGAGCGCGAGCCAGACGGGCGGGCCGATGCCTCCTTGGAAACCTCTGAGGTGGCCGTCGAGGAGCGATCCCCTGGAGGGGATGTTACCTGCGTCCCAGCGACTCCTGAGGGAGAAGCAGTGGAGGAGCCCTTGTCCCGGTGCCTCTCCTTCTCCTTCCGATGGCCTTCGGGGGAAGTGGACGCCTGCCTCAGTTTTTTGAGCTCCTTCTCCATAGAACTCATTTTCTTCTTTTTTTTTTTTTGGGTACTATTTTCTCTCCTCCAGAGCTCTGGCTACAACCCCCGCCCTCCGTTGTTCCCCCCAGCGCCATCCCCGGACATCAGACCCCCTCCCTTGTGCAGCCAGCGACTTACCCTTCGCGGCAGGGTGATTCAGGAGGCCGACTCAACCCACCCCAGCGGATCCATGCCAGGAGGTGCCCCTGGAATGGTGCTGCGGGGAACAACCATGCTGCCGGACTCGCTTTTTGCTGTTTTCCTCCCGGAGAATCATGATGCAATGGCGTAGCGACTGGGTGCATGCACACTCCCGTGCATGCCCCAATCAGCGTCTGCCCACGACCCGCCCCAAGCTTGCGGCTACGTGCTGTCAACCCCAGCCCCTCCGCTAGAGTCAGGCAAGCGGCCGCCCAAATCCCCCTCCCGGAGATGGAGAGCAGTCCCTTGGACACTCATCCATCTCCTCCCCACCGACCCACGGCAACCCATGCCCGTTCCCGAACACGGGTCGCCGGCGTGGCGCGAGGTGTGGCGACCAGTGCCTCAACCCTCAGCGCCACCGGGCCGGCATTTTCTTCTTTAGAGTATGGGCTTCCAGGGATTGCTGCTGCCTTTTCTGGGTAGCCATGTAGAAACTGAGGCAGTGCTGGCACTTCTCGACTGGGTGATCGGGGCCTAGGCAGAACAGGCACAGGGAGTGGCCGTCCTTGTGCAGTAGTTGGGCGCCGCACGAATCGCACTTATTCTTGTGCTCGGAGGGTGTAGGGGATGACATACACCGACGATAGTACTGACGTTAGTCGCGAAAAAACAAGATTTTTTTTTGTAAAAGCGGCGAAGGTGGGCTGATGAAGCACGCGAACTTTTCCAGCGGGTGCTGCGAGCTGCTGGCGGGAAGAACTGGAAGGCGGGCGTCCGGGACCGCCCTTTATACTGACGTCTCCTGATGCCGGTCACCTGACGTGGGGGCAGTCCCTTGCCAGGGACTGCTAGCTAGAAATTTTTCCGTGGGGTCCTGCCACCTGCCGGCGTCAGCCCTATATGTAATTACCTACTGCAAGAGCCCTCTCGAAGTAAGATCAGCCATTTCGGAACTGCCTTGGCTGCGCCCGGAAGAATACCCCCTGTGAGGTGACCGGGGCTATGTAGATCCAGAAGGGCGGTCCCCTACCTCCAATGAATGGGCCCTCTCAAAGAAATCGAGGGGGAAGAGCGGACAGCCGCACTACGGCTCCTCCCAGAGCCTGGGTGCGTTCCAGAAAAAGGCTGCCGAACAGAACTCACACCCCTAGGAATCCGAGAGTGCCCTCCTCCTCGAAAGAGCCAGCCTAGGCAGCTGGCAACCCTGGTCAGCCCCCGAAGGAGCTATCCAAGCAGTACTGCCCTCCCCTCCTATGGGTGCTCCGATCGGCCCCAAAGTTGGGCGATCCAGGCAAACCACTGGAGGGGGTACCACCACTGAGGGGTCAGCGAACCCTCTGAGGCCAGGCTGCAGAGCAATAGTGGCCTGCACCACTGCCTGCTGGTCAGCACCCCTGACCCTGGCCACGGCAGCCGCTGTCCGGTCCTCAGAAGGGGGCTGGTCGTGGCCTGTCGAGGATACTACTAGAGTGCCCACCTGGGCCCTGAAGGCGCCGTTGTCGGTGCCGGCTGGTCTCTCAGCGCCGTGGTTGCTGTCGGCACCGTTCATGGCACCCGATAGTGCTAACAGCGCGTCCGGAGTTTCACGGTGCCATGAGCGGTGCCGACAGCAACCACGGCGCTGAGAGACCAGCCGGCACCGACAACGGCGCCTTCAGGGCCCATGGCACTGCAAACAGCGCCGAGGCCCAAAATGGTGCCGACCAACGGTGTCGAGGACGGCGCCGACCCAGGCCTTCCAAGCCATGGGTCCGACACGGGGGAAGCCATCATCCCCGAAGGGGCGACTGCGATTACGGCGCCTCCTGTCCGTCCCCTGGGGGGAAGGGACTGGGCCTCTTGCACCGTGGGAGGAGCCTCGGCCATGACTAGGCTGGGACAAGCCGAGGCTCCCTCCTCCTCGGTTCATAAAGAACTGGGAGGGGACCCGGAGGAAAGGCCAAAAGTACATGGCTGGGCCCGACGAGTGCGAACCCGACCCCCAAAAGCCGCCCCACTTTCCACGTGCGTTGTTTGATTACTCTCCAATCCATGGAGAAACAGCCGTCGCACTAATTCATGTCATGAAGCGGGCCAAGATACGTAAGACAACGGTCATGCTGGTCGGTGACGGAATATTTTCGGCCACATGGGCACCGTCGTATGGGGGGGCCGCCCCCTCCTGGAAGATTACTTGCCCTCCAACCGAGACGTGACCTACAGAGAAAAAAACACCAAAAACAGACTTGACGTCGCAGAAAATAGAATAATTGGAAAGGTCTTACCAGGCGACGTTGAGTATGGCAAACAGAACCAGCAGTAGGAACCGACGAACTTCGGCACCGAAATTGAAAATAACGACGGAGTCGAACTAAGAAGCAGGTAGGGCTTTCAAACTTCTTAGCTTCCCACTTAGGTGACCTTGACGGCGGAAACTAAGAACTGGCGGGAGGGCGGAGCGAGCAATCCCAACTGCCAACCTCGAGGGCGGCGCTGAGAGTGCGCCGACTCTGCCCATCCAAAAATTAAAAAAAATGAAAAAGCTCCCGCGGTGTCATGACCTCCGGCCATACACTCAAATGTGATGAATGGTGAAGACTGACACAGATAAGATCAAGTAAGCAGCAGGTAAATTTGAACAAAAAAAAAAGTGCTATCTTTCATGGTCTTGCATGCTCAGTCAGGCATTCGTGTTTTTATATTCATGCCTCTTTTCAATTGTAACAGTTTTTCAACACGTTAGTGGTGGCTCTAATGGCAGATCAGTGTTCTGAACAAAGAACACAGTTAAGGTGGAAACTTATTTTAGCAAATCACTGCATATGTGTACCACCGGGTCTGAAGGTATATTAATTAAAGATTAATGCAGGGCTGATAGAATCGTATCAACCAATCGCAAGCCATGATTTCTTAGACCCTTTTTATATTCTGAATGATTTAAAAATCATTTCTTTTACTAATATTGATGGATCTGTTTAATTACTGCAATATGGCCCTCCGGTGGATATGCTGTGGTGGGATAATGGCACTCTGTGCTTCCACCCAACCGAGGCATGCAGGCATCCCACCACTGCACATCCTCTTTCATGCCTTACTGCTTAAAGGGAACTGTCAGCTCCCCAGGAGCAAAATAGCAGGACTTACAGGACACAATTAGCAAATACACACAATATTTGAATTATTTAAACAACTGAAATGGCTGTAAACTGTATTTGTATCTTGTTGAACAAATGAACAATTTAAAGATAGAGGGGGGCGGTTCAGGGGCAATGTGAGGAAGTATTATTTCACAGAGAGGGTAGTGGATGCATGGAACAGCCTTCCTGAGGAGGTTGTGGGGTCTAAAACTGTAGGAGAATTCAAGAATGCATGGGACAGACATAAGGCAGTTCTTGTGGGGGGTAGGAAGAAATAGGCTGTTGGTTAACTAGGATCTGTGGCCTATCCTGTAGGTAGGGAAATGGGCAGACTAGATGAGCCAGCGGTCCTTATCTGCCGTCAAAGTCTATGTTTCTATCCTGCAGTCCCCCGCCCCTTAAGCTGGTGTTATTTTCCTAGTGATCCCTGCAGCCAACTCTCTGATGACGCAGCCAATAGGTTAAGCCATGGGGGACACCTGTATGCCAGTATATGAAACAGAAAAGATAACAAAAACACAGCTTGTGTTTGCACTGCTAATGCCAGACTGAGGAAAGCACTTTCCTCAATCAGTACCGGCATTAGAAATGCAAACATCCGCTATATATGTGTTAATCATTTTTGTAACATATACTGGTACACAGGAGTCCTTAGCCTGTTGGTTGTGTCATCAGAGGGCTGGCCGCAGGGGACACTGGGAAAATAATGGCCAGTGAGTAGGTGGGGGGGGTCGCAGGACCAACTAGATAAAAATACAAATTACAGCCAAGTAAGTTGTTAAAAAAAGTCTAATATTGTGCATTTTTGCTAATCAGGACCTATAGGTTCTGCTTTTTTGCTCCTGGGGTGCTGACAGTTTATATATTTATTCAATTTTGGTTAATCAGGTAAGCCACGATAGTTCTGCTTTATGTATTTGTTATTCTGTAAAAAATTTCATTATTCATGTGTTGTTTTAGTAATAAAGTAATGTTATTTCTGGCAATTTTATTTTCATTTAATTTCCTGAACTGAGATATGTAGTTCTGAAATCTATGTAAGTTCTTGCTTTGTTGCCATGCCCACAAAGAAAAAAATAAACACCTTTGTGTGGTGCTGTGCTGTTGAAACTCATGTCCAGCATCATCCTAAAACAGCCACAGTATGACTCTAGTAGGTACCGTGAGAAAGGAACCCCATCAGAACAGATTTTCAAAAACTGTTAGTGGTAGCCATATTTATTGATGTACTGATCCCCCCAAAAAAAAAGATATATTTTTGCTCCTTCACCGGCATCTGTGGCAGATGTACTGTCCTATCTGCCCACCCCCCCCCCTTGGTTGGGGTTGTCATTGTGCTTCAGCATTGGGGGATATCTTAGTTTCAACTTGCCCCGTCCCCCAGGACGCCGGCATGAGAGGTTATGGACAGGATGGCGATGTGCTGATGAACATCTCAGCTAAGTGCCTAATGGTGTGTTCCCCTTCCTTACACCGCTAACCTTGCATTGCCACCCATGCATCCCCAGGTGGCAGTGTTGAAGCGATATGACAACCCTCCCTTCCCAGAGGAGGAGAGTGTTCCCTAGGATGCTCAATCCTCCATCCCCCAGCCTTGTGGCCCCCCTAATAACCCAAGCTACTTCCTGAACACAGGTTGATGGTACCGCGAGTGGTAGCATTACTGTGTACCGTGAGTGGTAGCATTACTGCTGCGCCGACAGGCCAGTGAGTTATTGATTTAATGTGTCTATAGATATAAAACTAGTAAGAAAAAACAGTTTAAAAAGATTAATGAGGAATTAACAACTGATCATGACTCTAATGATGTGAGAAATAGGAAAGCTACTTGCTGTTTTTTAATATAAAACTTTTTATTCAGATTTTTCAACACATAAAATGTGAACGACAACAAAGCACAAAGAAAAAGTATAAAAAGACAACTGTCATAAATCAGATGGTACTACACCAACTAGCAATTAACCAACAAAGGATACCAAGCATACAGTGGAAGTCCAGGTTGGTGAACCCGATACGAAAAAGGCGAACAAAATGGATCTATATCCTGGAAGGCAGCATCAAGAAGGCCGAGTAGTGTGAGAGTGCAGAAGAGGTAAGAAGATGGAAACTGACACATTAACAGAAGCAGAGGCTATGGGAGCAGGATCAAGTGGGAGGACTACTAGGCTGTGGCAGAGGAACCGACTATAGATGCGACTGAAGGAAAGGGTCCCATTTTTTTGTGACAAATGTCCTGTTTTGCAATTGTGGTGAAGGGTAATCTTTCAAAAGGAGCCAGTTTGGTAATTGCCAAATGCCAGGAGAGCAGCATGGGGCAAGGGCATTGCCATGACACTAAAGTAAGTGTTTTTGTATCCATTAGCACGCCTAAAAGCCAGCATTGTAAAGGTTTAGACAGAGCAGGTGGAACTGGTGGGATTCTTAAAATTCAAAGCACTGGGGAAGGTTGGATAGGCGTATTTAAAGTTTTGGAGCAATCCAAAAGAATATTCTGCCATCATGAAACGAGTTTGTGACAGCTCCAGAATATGTGGAGGAGTCCTGCAACTGGCTGTGAGCATCTCCAGCAAGTAGAAGATGAGGCAAGGGTCATAGAATAGTGCACAAGGGGGGCGGGGAGGTCTTAATACTGATGCAGAATTTTAAGTTGGATGAGACGACTCTTAGCATCCCTGTGAGCCACATGGTCGAAACAGGTGGTGGCAGTCAATAAGCAGGGGTGCTGGGGTGATCCAGTTCCATTTCCAAACCTGCTTTGCCTTTCCAGCCTGCTTTGCCAGATTTAAGAATGTCAGATCGGGAATCGCGGATAGTGGCATATATCCTGCCATTCTATCCCCAAGTGCTTTGAGAATCTAGACGTTGTACGGAGACAGGTCCAAGAGGATAGAGTTGAATGGGTCTTTTCAGATGACTGAATAGCTGACCAAAGTTGTAAGTAATGCCAAAAGTCAGTATGGAGAAGACCATATTTAGTCTGAAATTGCTGAAAGGATAAAAATGTTGCAGAATGCCGAATGTAGAGGTCTGAGATAGTAAACAGCCCTTTCGCTGTCCAAGTGGGCCACCTAATTAATTTGCCATCAGTTTGTATGTGGAGGTTATGGCAAAGATAAGTATATTGTTTGGGAGGAACATGCATGGTCTTAGGGAATGCCATAAGGATGATGCATCTATTCCAGACTTGCAAGGTACAGGCCAGTATAAGGTGGTCAGAAACTACCTAAGAGGGTTTACGCTCCAATAAGGTACTCAAACAGGGGACCGCAGTGTCATAGGTCTTTACGTGTATCCACTGTGGTGAGGAAGAGTGAGGAGTAAACCATCTGTATGCTTGGGACAAGTGGTACACCAAAGCATATCCTTTAAACCAAGGGAGACCAAAGCCACCCCTGCTTCCAGTGAGCCATGAGTTTTACTTTGTTACACCGGGGGGGGGTTACCAGCCCACAGGTGGTTACTTAAGATTTTGTCGATCTTGGTGAAGAAAGTACACAGGACAAAAACATAGAAAACATAGAAGTTGACGGCAGATAAGGACCGAAAGGCCCATCCAGTCTGCCCATTTCTTTTTCTACCTTAAAAATGTGCCACTGGCCTTTGCTCTGTCAGTGGCCTATCTATTCATACTCATTTGTATTGCTCCTTTATGCCTATCCCATGCCTGTTTGAAGCCCTGCACTGTATTCATAGCCACTACTTCTTGAGGTAAGCCATTCCATGCATTCACCACCCTTTCTGTGAAAAAGAATTTCCTCACATTCCCCCTTAATCGGCCCCCCTCTAATCTCATGTTGTGTCCTCTTGTCCTGCTATTTTTCTTATATTTAAACATGTTAGACTCTTTCACCTTGTTAATGCCCTTAAGGTGTTTGAATGCCTCGATCATATCACCTCTCTCCCTCCTTTGCTCAAGGGTATACATATTGAGCTCTGTTAATCTGTCCTCATATGTCTTCTGGATGCAGTCCCTGCACCATTTTGTTGCCCTTCTTTGGACTGCCTCAATTTGTTTAATGTCCTTGTGAAGGTGTGGCCTCCAATACTGCACGCAGTACTCCAGATGGGGCCTAACCAGTGTCTTGTAAAGGGATTATTACCTCCCTCTTACGACTAGTGATACCCTACTAATACACCCTAACACCCCCTAGCCTTACCTACTGCTTTAGAGGTCTGCTTGATGATTTCAGGTCATCAGTGATGATGATGCCCAAGTCTCTTTCTTCCTTTGTGACTGCTGGCAACTCCTCCCAGCCTATAGGTGGCTTCAGGGTTTCTCTTCCCTATGTGCATGATCTTGCACTTCTGTGCATTAAATCCCAGTTGCCACTCTTCTGACCATTTTGCTAGTTTATCCAGATCTCTTCTCATTCTGCCCACCCCATCTGGATCATCTACTCTGTTGCAGATCTTGGTGTCATCTGCAAACAGACAAGCCTTACCCTCTAGTCCATCTGCAAGGTCACTAATGAAGATATTGAAGAGGACTGTCCCCAGGACTGATCCCTGAGGTACCCCACTTGTGACTTGCATCTCTTCTGACTGTATACCATTTACCACCACTCTCTGTTTTCTGCCGTCAACCAGTTTGCCACCCAGTTGACCAACTTCTGACCCACCCCGAGCCTACCCAGCTTATTTATCAATCTTCTATGTGGAACAGTGTCAAAAGCTTTGCTGAAGTCAAGGTAGGCGACATCAACTGCTCCCCCTTGGTCCACCACTCTGGTTACCCAGTCAAAGAAATCTATGAGATTAGTTTGACAGGACCTTCCTTTTGTAAAACCATGCTGTCTTGGATCCTGTGCCCCTATGGATTCCAGGTGTTGCACTATCCTTTCCTTAAGGAGTGCCTCCATAATATTGCCCACTACTGAGGTAAGACTGACTGGTCTGTAGTTCCCTGCCTCCTCCCTGCTACCACTCTTGTGGAGCGGGATCACATGAGCCCTTCTCCAGTCTTCTGGGACCTCTCCTGTGCTCAGAGACTCACTAAACAGTTCTGCTAATGGCTCTGCTGTTGTTAAACAGACAGGAGAATTTAGGAAGAATGACCATCCTGATAGACTCATTCTTCCCCAGATCTTCAGAAATACCCCCTTCATAAAGTACCACTCTTTGATCTTAGAGCCAGGGGTGACAGGACTCAGTGGGAACCAGAACACTTGGGGCCTAGCACCAACCATGGCAATGTCCATGCACCTGCAAGGCATACATAGCAGTGCTGGCCTCATACACTTCAACACTTTTTTATACCGAGGAGTAGACTGAAAGACTATCTATTCTAATATGTTATTGGCGAAAAATAAAAACGGCATAAGATAGCCCACAATCCATGCAAGAAGGGACAACAGCAAGAACAAGTGTCTTTACAGCATGTACCTATCTGAGGAGGGGGAAGAAGACAAGATAAACAAGGCTAAAGTGAATCTGGGGCATGGGAGGGGTGGGGCAGTGGTAATCTCATTAATAATACCCAACAGGGTGGGCGGTATTGGGTTATATCGAACTGCCCTGGGGTGTAATCAGTCTAAATACTACAGGCGGAGGGCCTTATAGCCCCTGGACAGCAATACTGCCCACCCTGGAGGGTATTACTACGCTTAAAAATGGGTTATTTGTAAAATTTGTATAAGATATTTTTAAAACTGTAAAAAGAATAAAGTACAAATTATTACAAATGAACAGAGATGCATTTTGATGTAAAGTAGTCCCCGTACTGGTACAGTTGCCTATAGAGGGCACTGCTGTTTTTAACATAGTTATTTAAGTAGTTGTGTGCTTGTTTCCTTATGGTTTGCCGCCCCCCCTTTTTTTTTGTCAGTGTGATGACTGTCAGTGTGAGAAGCAAGACTGGAATATGTGGCAGCTGTGGTCGGCGTGCCTTTTTTTTTTTTTTTTTTAATTCTTTTGGTAACCAGGTAAGGCCCACTTGGCACAAGTGCCTGTTTTCAGGAGTGACCCGGGAGCACTGGGGTGGTTAACTGACTTGCTCAGCGTCACACAGTATGCAAGTGGAGGTTGTGGGAATCAAACCAAGGTCTGGTGGATGTACCAAGCTCATTCACAGCTCGTTACTCTAACTACTAGGCTATACTGCCAGCTCCAAGGGATGCTTGGGGTGGCAGAGTGGGCAAGTTGAAACCGGAACTAACAGTGCTGCAAGTGTACTCTGTATTAGCGTTGTGCTCACTTTTGTTTTTATCAAAATGATGATTGTGACCATGGATGTCATTTTTTGAAAAGCAGAAAGCAGGGTCTGAGTGGTGGAATCAAGCAGAGAACAGGTGATGCACATAGCTGTGCAGCTGTTACTCTTAGAAACGTGATTGTATGGCAGTGGGAATCTAAAGCGCATATACATTTTCAGCTGAACTACACCAACGTGGAACATGGAGAAATGGCAAGCAGTAAAAAAAAAAAAATTTTTTATACAGATACAGTAACAAGTTTAGAATCACAGACTTTGACAGCAGATAAGGACCGCTTGGCCCACCCAGTCTGCCCTACCTATTGGATAAGCTGCAGATTCTAGTTAACCAACAGCCTACTTCTTCCTACCATCCACTATAATTGCTTTATGTGTGTCCCATGCATTCTTGAATTCCCCCACTGTTTTTGACCCCACAACCTCTTCAGGAAGGCCGTTCCATGTGCCCACCACCCTCTCCATGAAAAATACTTACGTTGCCCCTGAGCCATCCCATTCTATCTTAAAATTGTGCCCCTTTGTTCTTGCACATCTCTTTTTCTGAAAGATGCTACCCTCTTGGACTTTGTTGATTCCCTTGAGGTACCTGAACCTTTCTATCATGTCCTCCTCTCCCTCCTTTCCTCAAGGGTATACATATTAAACTCCTTTAGTATCTCTTCGTATGGCTTCTGGTGTAGACCCTGCACCATTTTAGCTGCCCTCCTCCAGACTGCCTACATCCTGTCTATGTTCTTGCAGAGATGGGGTCTCCAGAACTGCACGCAGTACTCCAGATGGGGTCTCACCAGCTGTCTGTACAGAGGCATAACAACCTCCTGTTTTCTACTGGTGATGCCTCACCCTGTGCATCCCAGTATCCCCCAGCCCTCCTTACTGCCTTCTCACATTACTTGCCTACCTTTAGGTCATCTGATATGACTACCCCCAGGTCCCTTTCCATTTTTGTTTTTGTTAGTACCCCCCCCATTTACTCTTTCCCTGGGTTTTGTTTCCTGGGGTGCATTACTTTGCACTGAATCTAAGCTGCCATACTTTTGACTATTCCTCCAACCTTGCCAAGTCCCTTCCCATCCTTTCCAACCCCCTTGTCTATCAACCCTGTTGCAGATCTTTGTGTTGTCTGCAAAGAGGCATACTTTTTCTTCCAGTCTCTCTGCAATGTCACCTATAAAGACATTAAAAAGGACCGGTCCCAGTACTGAACCCTGTGGTACCCCACTAGTAACCCCCCTTTCTTCGGAGCGGACTCCGTTTACCATTTTCCTCTGTGTCCTGTTGTCCAGCCAATTTTTTACCCAGGCTACCAGCCTGGGACCCACTCCCAGGCTGATAATTCTGGAATGACCTTGATAATACAGTACACATGTGTCCTCATCTAGAATCAAAACACTGACCCTTTGCTTGTAAAGCAAGGACACATCCAGTGTGCTCCTGAAGAGCTCGTGAGAAGTTTGTGACACTGGAGTTATGGCGGAGGATCTTGCTCGCTACGTGAGAAAACAAATGGTGGCCATTTGAAACTGAAGATTCTATTTATGCTCACTAATTCTGGTAAAAAGGCAGCCTGGCACAGAGACTAGATATTTACTGGTCTCTGTTGCCAGATACCCGCCCAGGTGATGGGTGCTTTCCATCAATCAGGAAGCAGGATTTCACCAACCCATTTTGTAAGGAACAGATATTTCTGAAGATCCAGATTTAGAGTAAGTAACTTTTGTGTAATGTTTGGGTCACCCCTGTAAAATGGTCTTTATCTCAGTGGACACTCTGCGGTTATCAAAGTCTCAATAAATAAAATAAACGTTCCTATCTTCCAAAAATTGTCTCCAGAGGGTCCCACTCTGTGGTCGAATAGCAAGCAATATATTCAATCTCCTAGACTACTAAAGCTGAAGATCTAAGACTCATGAGGAAAACAGGTCCTGAAACAGCCAACCTAAAACCTGCATGTTTTCTGGAGTGACTGTCCAGAATTTAGTGTTTTGTGAAGGTATGAACACTACTCCAGGCAGCAGCCTTACGTATGTCTGAAATAGAGCCAGAACAGAGCTAAGCCACAAGGTAGCCATCGCCTGGGTGGAATGAGTTCTGACAAGAGCCCTCTAATTGCTGCCCTGCTAATGTGTAGCAGTCCTGAATGCAACTGACAATCCAAAGTATTGTTTGGAGATAAAAAGGCCCTTTAAACTGGGGTCCAAAGAGACAAACAGTTAAGAAACTTGCCTGTAGTCTTTGGTTCTATCTAGGCAGAAGGTGAGGATTCTTCTATCTGAGAATGCAGCAACACCTTCCCCAAGATTTTCCAGCTTGACATCGAAGGCTGAAAGCATTAATGACTGATACAGATGGAACTCTGGACAATGCCCTTGGCAGAAATTTGAGCTATGTTCAGAGTACCACCCTGTCATCATGAAAAACCTTAAGTATTGTCAGCCGTTCCCTCCACCATCAAATTAAATGGGAATCCGCATGGACTGGGGCCCAAGAGCGCCAATAACCGTCATTTAGCTGGCTCGGGGCACAGGTCTTTTTTGTCCAGTTTCCTCCCCACCCAAAGTCCCTCCTTCTATCCCAAGGTGTAAGCAGGGCCTCTGCTGACCTCATATGCACAATGTCCTTGCGGTGACAGCAAGCTTCCTGGCCCAACTGCAGGTATCGCTGTGGTGCCGGAACCCACAACCAACCCACTCCAACTGAGGGACACTGCCGAGTGGCAGCTACCTCAGCCAGGTTTGCCTCCTGACGCAGCGACCTAAGTCCCTTCCCTCAAACCTAGGTCACCAGCATGGCAGCACGATGTGCCACTGCTGGGGCATCAGGCAGCCTACCAGCTGACTGACTGCTTTTAAAAGTTAATATTAATTTCCGGTAGTGCGCTAACTTCTCTAACCTCTCCGTAATCTTCCTCTAATCTCACGCTGGCTGTTTGACTCTCCCTCTGTGGCTAAATAGCAGCATCATCCTGCCCTGCTTCACCTGGATTGTAAAGCACTTGGGAATACCCTTTGGATGGAAGTTGCTACGCAAAACCACATTCAGTTCCTATCCTTACCTTTCTAGTATTTAATGTTAAGAATCTGTTATATCTGTCCACTCTGTTTGGGTAGATGATCCTCCAGCCCTTGGTGGCAATTAAATTCAGACTCTGAGTCCCGAAGGGAGCAGTGCTAATCTTTCACCCCCTAGCTGGAAGTTTAAAGAGCGCCTTTGAGTTTCATACTTGCTATCTCATTGACCAGCACTGTAAGTCTCTAGCTGCTGTTATAAATACTCGGCAATACCTTGACTGTCCCTCACTACTTTTACTACTAGGCAAGGCAAGGCTATTTCATTTTTTAAGGCACCCTTTCCCTGGAGCTCAGGGTGCCATACTATGAAAACAAAAAAGCAAATATAAAATACATTAAAAATTAACAAGAAAATAAAATAATACACTACATAAACAAATAGCTCCAAAAAACAAAACATTCCAGCTGGCTGCAGTTCAATAAGTTAGAAACAATTTTTAAATTAAATAAAATCAAAGCAGGCAGTTTAAGTGAACTCAAAATGATGGGACGTCAGGGCCCTTTCAAAGGCCTCCACCATGCTGGCAGAGAGGATGTGGAAAAGCAGAGAGCTCCACATCATGGGGTCATCATGGGCACAGCTACAATGAAAGCTCTGTCCCTGGATAACTTCAGCCTTGAGCGGGCCACTGACAATAAGCCAGCATCAGTGAAGCGGAGAGGGCATCAGAGGTGTGGGGTCAGGAAACATTTAACAGAACCATGTCACATACAGTACCATATTGGCCCTTGCACACCAACCAGTACCATATTTCACCAAATAGTAGCCACCTTTGAATAGAAGTCGCACCTAAAACCAGTTATGTTACTAGAAGCCACCCTCATTTTGTAGCTGCGGCTACAATTCGGTGAAACACAACTGTGTTGTTAGTAATATGCGATATACATTATCTTGCTTTTACCAGTAACCAATAATCAAAAGGAAACAATTTTAAGCATTTTTAGCCTTTGATGAAGCTGAGCAAAAGGAAATTAAATTCAGAAAACGACACACACTGCAGCAATCCCTCAACGTAGTTTAGTCCAGATCACTTTGGCTATCTACTGTAGCTCTGCATGCAGGTCAGATTCACGTTTGCTTTCTAGAAGAAAGCCCTTTTCTGAACTGGATCTCAGAGCTGTCACTGCCCCAGCAGGAGTTCAAATAGCACAGTAAAAGAGGGTTACCCACCTGTAACTGAAGTTCTAGGAGTGGTACATGGTGCGCATTCACACTTCTGGCAGTTGTCAGTTCCCCTCTGAATCCACCTGTAACATCTTCAAGCTAAACTCCTCCCACCCACCTTGGTGGTATACTCCACGGCTCGGCCCCATAGCATCAGACACTGCAAGCTGAAAGCAGGGATCAGTGTGTCACTTGCCAAGGGAGTTCAGGTGGGTTGTATGGATGTGCACCATATACCACTCCTAGAACTACGGTTACAGGTGAGTAGCCCTCTTTTCTAGGGGAATGGATATGGTGCATTATCCACACTTCTGGCACACTCCTAGCGGTTCTCCAGGAGAAGGGGGCCAGGCGCACATGCCTGTCTGGCAAACAAGGATTGGAGAACTAAGGTCCAAGAACCTGCATCCCAGCGTGACTCAAGGTCGATGTGGTAGTGGTAGACGAAGGTGTGTGCTGACCTGCAGATCTCCTGGATAGGGAGGGCTCTAGAAGCAGCCACTCAGGCGGCAGTATAGCTGGAGGAATGAGCCCTAAACTCTACAGAAGGCTCCCTACCAGCCAACCTGTGGCAGAAGTCAATGCAGGAGACTATCCACCTGCCAATCATCCACTTTACTACTGATTTGCCAGGGGCAGCTTCAGCGTATGTTAAAAATAGCTGGTGAACCTCTCCCTAAACTCCAGCTGTGCGATTCTTGTAATAAGTGAGTGCTCGCCTCAGGTCTAATGTGTGGAACCTGCGCTTGGCCTCCAAAGTTGGAGTTGTGAAGTACACTAGGAGGTTAATCACATGATTACGGTGAAGCTCCGACAAAACCTTCAGGAGGAACTTCCGGTGGGGGCGGAGGACAACCTTGTCCTTGTGGAACACCAAATATGGAGACTCCACAGAGAGCACCTGGAGCACACTGATCCTTCTGGCAAAGGTGACAGCCACCAAGCTGAGACATGTCACACCTATGCATCGGTTCAAATGGCTTGCCCATGAGCGCTGCCAGAAACAGCGACAAGTCCTGTGGTGGTGGTGGTGGTTGACACACCGGTGGGGACAGGTTGTCAAGGCCCCTAAAGAAGCACCCAACCACCTTCTCCTGCACCACCATCCACATACTAGCCTGTACCTGGTATGTAGAGATGGCTGCCAGGTGCACCTCGAGTATCATCAACCTCAGGCCTGACAGAGAGGGACCATAAGTATTCTAGAATGCTAGCCAAAGAGCAGGTCAGGGGGTCTAGCTCCCTACATTGGCACCAAATGGAAAACCTCTTCCATCTGAAGGCATAGCACTGGCAGGTTGACTTTCCCGGGAGGCTTCCACAACATGTAGAACCTCTTTGGAGAGACCCAAAGCCTGGAACTATAACTCTAATCATGCAGGAACCAGGCTGACAGGTACAGGGACCGAAGGTCTGGATGTAGGACCTTCTGCATGTGACAGGAAAGCAGGTCTGGGCATGGGGCAATCGCCACGAAGGCCTGCTGCAGCCAGTCTGGGGCTATCAGGATCATCCGTGCCTTGTCCCTCTGCACCTTGTCAAACATTCTGTGGACGAGGGGAAATGCAGGGAAGGTGTAAAGGGGGCCCGGGGTCCAAGGCCTCACGAAGGCATCCCCCGCCAGTGTCCCGCACTATGGGGGGCAGGCACAGAACAGCCTCAGCTTTGCATTTTCCCAGGTGATGAACAGCTTGACTAGGGGAGTGCCCCACTAGGAGAACAGGTGGTTCACCACCTCCTGATGGAGGGACCACTTATGAGACACCTCACCGCCCCACTGAGGGTATCCGCTAGCTGACTGGAGACTCCTGCTACATGAATCACCAGATCATCGGCATCCAAGCTGTGCACTAGGGTCTAGGTGTGGAGGGCCTCTTGACACAATCGAATAGCGTGCATTCCACCCTGTTTGTTCAGGAAGTACATGATAGTGATGCTGTCCGTCTGAACCTGCACAACCTGACCCTGAAAAAATGGAGCGAATTCCATCAGAGCAAGGCGCACTGCACAGAGCTCCAGCAGGTTGATATGGTAATGGACTCCTTGGGGGCCCAGAGCCTGTGGGTCCTGTGGGCCCCCAGTTGTGCTCCCCACCCCCCAGGTGACTGCTAGCTCTGGGCGGACAAACTGGACTCCTTCCTCCAGATGTTCTGGAATGAGCCGCCACTGGATGGCATCTCACATCGGCTCAGTCACCTTGACTGGCTGGTCCAGGTGACCTAGGCACTAAAACCACTGGCAGGTCAGCTCCCTCTGCAGGTGGAACATCCACCAGCATTTCCATCTGACCACGTTGGTGCAGGATGCCATGTACCCCAGCAGCTGCAGGAAGTCCCGGGCAGGGTGCAAGTGCCCAACCTGAAATGACCGGGCAAAGGAGGTAAGATCTGAAGCCTGATCCACAGAGTCAGGCCTTGGCCTGGAGGGAGTTGAGCTCTGCCCCAATGATGTAGGTCACCTTCACAATGTTTTTTCTTTTCTTTTTTTTTTGCACTATTGTCCACCGTAATTGTAATCTTACGAAGTGTACTGTATTGTATTAATGCCCAGGACCACCTTGAAAATTAGCCTGCTCAATGGTGTTTATGCCTGGTTAAATAAAGTGATTGATTGATTGATTGATGTAGATAACCTGTGAGGGGTTGAGTTTGGACTTGACTGGGTTGACCAGAAGGCCCCAAGTCTCTGCAGGTCTGGAGAGCCAGGTCCTCTCGCACCACTACACTGCCTCCCTGATGGTCTGGCAATTAGTTAGTCGTCCAGGTACAGAAAGACTTGAATTGCTCAGTACCTCAGGAATCCTGCCACCACTGCAATGCATTTGGTGAAGACCCTGGGGGCCAAGGAGAGGCTGAAAAGCATTACCTGGAACTTGTAGAGAACCCCCCTGTGAGGTACTGCCAGTGGGATGGATGGACTGGAGTGTGGAAGAAGGCATCCTGGAGGTTCAGAGAGCAGAACCACATGCCCTGCTCCAGGGATGGAATGATTCGGCGAAGAGTGATCATCTAGAGCTTGTGCTTCCTCAAGAACAGATTGAGATTGTGAGGATCCAGTATGGGGCACTAACCCTCCCCCCAACTGTTGGGGACCAGGAAGTACCTGGACATGAAGCCCAGGCCAGCTGTAGGGTTCGGGACATGGGCTATGGCTCCTTCCTCTAGGAGCTGAACTATGTCCTCCTTGAGGGCAGACAGCATGTCCTGCAGCACCACAGACTCCTGTGGAGCATTGGCTCAGTATGGCAAGAGAATTTTGAAGTCAAGAGACAATCAGCTACCCTTCACTTCTAGCATCCATCTGTCTGAGGTGATGGTAGCCCAGCTGTGCCAGAAAGGGTGAAGAAGACCCCCCACGGAGAGCTCAGGCAGGGACTGGATGGGCGGGAGGTAGACACCCACCGACCCATCAATGAGCGGCCCTGGTGGGGGCACCAGCATTAGCTTCTGGAGAGGCCCCGCTGCCCTGACCTCCAGACTTTTGGAGCCCAGGCTAGCAAACTCAGTTTTAGGTCACTAGACCTCTGATGGCCCCAACTGGGACTGCTGCTGTTTGGGTTGCTAAAACAGAATGGGCTAAACCTGAAAGGGCTTTTTCTTCAGCCGCTTTCCCGACTGATCTTTCTTTTTCTTTTCCATACAGCTTTTTTCCTCCTCCTGAGCCCTGGCAGGGGCTGTGGTCCTCTGAAGGAGGAACTCTCTCTCGGGTCCCGCCACGCTGCATTTTAGCCAACCTGGTATTTCCCTCATGGCTTGTCCCCCCCGTGGCGGGGCCGGGATGGTGGTACCCCCTTCCCAGAGACCCAATCCAGAACCCAGAGTTAGCTCATGGCATGGCAAACGGTCATGGAACCCTGCCAGGCTCATTTTCCTCCTATTTCTCCTGATCCCCTCTCCCTACTGACGTGGTTACATTGGAGTGGTCTCCCAACTTGTATTGCCCACCAGCCACCACCAGAGGGCAATCAACAAGCGGGACAATGTGATACCCTCCCCCAGAGAAAGGAGAGCAGTCCTCCGAACGCTCAATCCTCTCTCCCCCTGCCGACCCCCGGCGACCTGGGCTCATTCCCGAACCTGGGTTGCCGGCATGGTGTGAGGTGTAGTGACCAACGCCTCAACCTCCAGCACCACTGGGCAGGCCATGGACTGATCTTTCTGTGAGGACAGGTGGTACTGGACTTTTCAATCCTCTTGTTTTTTTTTTTTTCAACTTTCTTTATGCTCCCACAAGGTCAGGGCATCTCTCAGAGGTGGTCACTCGGACTGACACCTCTACTCTCGTACCTGAAGCCCACTTCCCTTTGGCACCCCCCAACCAAACTTTCCAGCCCCCTGAATCACCCCCCGGGGAAGGGGCCACCTCTCCAACCTGGCGGTCTTTCTGAAATTAGAGAGTCCATCTGGTAAGGGGCTTGGCCAGCTGCTGAGGAGTTGGCCCGGCGCTGCGAATGTGAGCGCACTCCACTGGACCCTCTTCACCTCCCTAGACCTAGAGAGAATTTTTTTATTTACTTGATGCCCCCGGAGCTTGGAAATGCAATGATGTCAATGGCACATACGTGCGGATGTCCACCGCAGCTCCACCCCGCATCAGCTCGCACCGCAAGTTCCTTGCGCCCCCACCACCGTAGGGGCCACCCAGGAGTGGTGCAGATGCAGAGCCCTCCCAGGAAGGGAGAGCAGTCCTCTGGGCTCAATCCCTTCCCTGCTGACCCGAATACCCGAGCCCATTCCCGAATCTAGTTCGACGGTGTGGCGCAAGGTGTGGCGTCCAGCGCCTCAACCCTCTGCACCACGGGGCTGGCCCCTTCTCGATTGTTTTAAGGTGCTCATCCACCTCAGGGCTGAAAAGGTCAGTGCCCAAGAAGGGAACACTGGCCAGTTTGTGCAGGGTGTCCACCATGAAGTTGAAAATCTGCAGCCAGGCCCTGTGGTGCATCACAACAGGTGCTGCCACGGACCAGGTGCAGAAGTCTCAGATGTCCCAAGCTGTCTGAAGGTGGTGTTTTGTCAGCACTCAACCCTGGTCTCTGACCATCTTAACCACCATCTGCAGATCAGCAGAAAGGCGAGGAAGGACATGGTCAAGTACTCCCATCAAGGAGTCACCAAAGCTGGCCATCATCAAGGTGTAACTCGCCTGACTGAGACCCAGGGTGGACGCAGTGTAAACTTTCTTGGCTATGTGGTCTAGCTTCTTGTACTACTTGTTGACGGGTTTGTCCACATCCAACATGGCTGGTCTTAAGGAAGACAGAGTCCGCCACCAACCCCTCAGTCAAGGAATGGTCCAAGAAACTGGACAGGGAGCCAGTTGGGACTGCATATTTGTGGATCATATGGGCTGAAGGTGCCATACAAGAGGCCGGATACTGCCAGAGCTCCAACACAGGTCCCAGAACAGCCTCCACCACTGGGAAGGCAATCCCACGGAATTATCCCGATCCAGGATTCCCGTGAGGGGGTACTTGGCCTGCTTCTAGACTGATTCCAAGGGGATCTCCACTGATTCAGAGATCAACCAGAGCAAAGCCTCAAATGACACCAGCCCATGTTCGGTGGTCAGTTCTTTGGCTGATTCACGGTTGAAGCCTGGGGTCCTCGAAGACTGCACAGAGGACCTATTGGAGCCCGAAGACTCCTCAAAGACCGCCCACGGCCACTTTTCTCCATGAATCACCCTTGACTCATCCAAGTGGGTGATCTTGACTGAGAGTGGGTGATCTTGACCAACAGCTGACTGGGAAGGCCAGTAGGTGGATGGGAGGCCTTGGCAGGGTCTCCCTATAAGGGCTGCCTGCGGCGATTCCACTCAGATTAGTAGAGAGGCTGGCGCCGGAGACACCGGGCATGGCAGAGCTGGGACGGACTGGATTGGGGGCGACCAGGGAAGTGCAAGGGCCAAGGTCTACCCTTCCCGAAGGCCCACTGTTGCCACATCAGCTCCTCACAGCACTGACACAGGCTGAGATGCAGCCTTTCTTTGCCCAAACACAATGAGGAGCACAGAAGGCACTTCCGAGCCAAGGGTCAAGTGCAGGAACACAAGAAGTCCCTCGACTGTGATCCTGACTAAGACCATTGACAACGAGGAGAAGCAGCGAAGGGGCAGTGTATAGCACATGCACCAGCTCCTGCCACGGGACTCCAGAAGGAGGTAAGTCCTGGGAGGAGACAGTCTGGTCTACCGACTGCTCCCGATTCTCCTGGAAGAGGGTTGAAAATAACGGAGTCCTTGAGACTGAGTCATCCTTGATCCCCTTAGACAATGGGTCAACCAGGTCGAGAAAGATCTCGACCACTTGGTTGGTCTATGTCACGGCCAACAAGCCCAACTGTGAAGCTAACGGCCTGACCCTCAACCTACACCAGCTCAACTGAAGTGAGCACTCGAAGGCTGTCGAGCGGTCAAGGGAATCACGGGAGGGGGAAGAGCATGTTCAATTCCTGGTCCCATGACCGCTGGCGGGATTTAATAACCTTTTTCTTGTCACTACGGGAAGGGCCCTTCCCAACTGTCTGAAGAGACTGGCACATTTCTTGGAATGTGCCTATGAAGGACGCCCCAATGCTGGCCCCGATCGGAAGCAGCGTGGACGCTGAGGAAGCATCCACTGCAGCCTGGGTGGCCACCCCTTCCATGGCTGCAAGTTGGGTAGCTGAGCCCGTTGCCACAGATGCCGCCTTGAAAAACAATGTCAAGGACCCCCAAGTAAATGAGGCCATGCATCCAGATATGTGCATGGTCTCATTTACTTGGGGGTCCTTGACAGGTTTGTTTTTTTATTTGGTACTTATACTGACAATTGATATCATCTTGTATAAAATGGAATTAAACAGGGGGCTCCACAAAAACCAAACAGCTGCATCCAACTTAACTTTCCATACGTCAAAACCCGACGAGAAGATCAGGTCCAAGGTGTGGGCATGCTGGTGGATACCAGTGGCTACAGCCATTGCTACTAGGCCCAGCAATGTCATCTACGAGAGGAACTGCTAACCAAAGACAGAGGCTTTATCATTGATCCAAGCACTGAAATCCTCCAGAAAAACCAGTCTTGGAAATTATAACACCAGGTTTGTAAGAAAGTCCACGAATTCCTGCAAGAATTGGCTTCCATGCCCCAGAAACCAGTACACAGGAACGACCCACTACCTACACCTGGACCACAATAACAACCACGCATTCAAATGACCCTAGTCATTAACATGGGGCAAGCTGTGAGTCCCAGAAAGGATTTAAAGCAGATGGTCACCACACCTCCATGTGCTCCCGCCTTAGATAATGTACCACGGAATACCCAGCTGAGATAGATGCCTCCATCGCAGGGCCCAAATCATGCCCCAACCAGGTTTCTATAAATAAACCAATCGAAGAACTCCCTTCCCCTGGGCGTGAGACACTCATATTCTGTGAAGAGCATCTCACGCACAGATGCTCTGGAAATGGGCACGTCCCAGGAACAATTTTAAAAAAAATATATATTATTGATCTCAATCAATAATATATTAATACGTCCCCTGTCGACACTCGTTCCTGTATCAGAGTGGTTTCACTTGCCTTCAGCCTGAGCCAGAATAGCTCAGCTTTGCTTCGTTGTTCTCGCTGCTGCTGAAGGCGCGTGAAACCACTCTTATACAGCCATGAGTGGCTTTGGGGAATGTATTAACATATAAATAAGGCCAACCAAGGTGTTCTTGATAAAACCCTTCATCACCACAGTTTTATTCCTCAGTAACCTTGCATTAAACAACGCAACATTAAGGAGAGTGGCTGGTTACCTCCTGCCTGTTCCTCTTCTCTGGAGCTCTAGATATCAGAACCTGGCAGAGGAATTCTCCTATCCTGGTTTCAATATCTTCCTGGAAGTCTCTATATCTTCAGCACCCCATTCTTGCCCTTCCCTATGTCCCCTTGACCCTTTTCATGGACCATCCCCCGACTCCTCAGTGGCTGAGAAGTACTGACGATGATCAAGACAGGGTCCCTAAAGGGGCAGAGCTGCCTGAGATAGTCAGGGGAGTAGACATGCCTCCAGGGGACCCACAGTGACACATATTGCTGAAATAAACCTAACAAAGTGCTGCTTAATATGGAATACCACCCAGACTACCCAAAACCTACTACTAACCACACACACCCTGACTCACTCAATAAATATAATACCCTACCACTCACACTCCCAAATCATTCTAGACAGAATAAAATATCAAAAAACTTGTAATAAGAAGGGCTGAGGGGCTCCGGCATGAGTCAACTATGAAAGGTATTGTAAACCTGAACTTACAAATCAGCAAGTTCATCAATTATAGTGTGTACTACACCTGCTGCCACCAGGTGAAGCATGCACAGTCTAGTAAATAGATTGTTGCAGTATACTGGCATCAATCCATCACACTCCAAGAAGCCAGTTTCCATACAATGATTTTATAAAATCCAGCTGGCTCAAACAGCTAGTGTACTGCCTAAAAGGAATATTAGAGTTTAAAAGCAGCCAACAATTACATTTTATATCTGAGGTGCTTTTTCTTTTCCCTTTGCTTATCGTAATTAGAAGATTGTTTACCTGATGTGAGTAGGTGTGATGTGTAGTACAGCACTGTGCCTGGTAGCTGACATATCTTGCTCTACTACCCCCACTAAATCATCAGCTTTGTGACCTCACTGACTGTGACATCACTGTTGCTTATGAACAGCCATTCAATGACTGCCAGGTCATTCACTTGTGATGTCACTGACAGTGCTATCACAATGCTGATGATCTAGTGTGTGTGTGTGTGTGTGGGGTGACAGAGATAGATATGTCAGCTGCCAGGCTAACAGCTGTTCCACACATCCAGCACAATGTTATCACGTAGAAAACTTTCTAATGAGCAAAATGGGTAAGAAAAATAATGCAGAAATAAAAAGTTACACCTGATTGCTTCTTAAAATTTGTATTATTTTCCTGTCTGCCTGCTTTGGCTCCACTAGCTTTTTAAGAAGTCCCATGCCTAAAGCACAGTAGCAAACTGGTCAAGCCAAATTCCTATGGTGGCCACTAGATGGCAGAGCTTTACACAGACTACCTTTTGACAAATACACAGCAATCACCATTCACAGCTTTTTATGGTATAGATTTCCAAAATCGTTCTTACTGGATTGTGTGGGTCTGGCATTGTATAGAAAGGTCTCACTGCCAAAGGATACTTGTCAAGAATGTAGAAATCAGTATCGTACTGGGAATAGAAAAAAAAAAGCAAAAGGTTTGCAAGACTCATTATGTTTTGCCACTGAAACAGTATAAAAGTACACACTGTCAGCAAGGAGTTTACAGCGCGTAAATGTCAACATAGTTTGTGTTACCTTTTCCTTCACCAAACGACCCAGAAGCTTTTCGTTAGGAGTGCTGGAAGAAGACAGATGGACTATGTTATAGCTTGCTTTTACTACAAGTGTAAATTACCTAACAAATGCTGGATGGATATCTTGAGAGGCCATCAATTTTTATTTTGATTCAGATGTAATTGCCATTAAATTGTCAAGGGAACTGCACCCAACATACCTCATTAATTTCTTTATCAGGTTTGAGGACATCCAGGTTGCTAGGCAGGATGTCCCTTCTACCTTCAAAGACCCACAGTGGGAGTTCTAATCTTTTCCCCTCAGAGTTAAGTGCATCAGTGCCGGGATGCTGCTTGCATGTCACCAATCTGGGTGGGAAGGCCAAGGCCAGGATCAAACCAAGGCTTCCTGCATAGCAGCACAAATTAACACAATCCTGGACCCGATACGTACTTTGAACAGAACAGGGCAAGAGTGATTCCCACTGAGCTAGTGAGGTAATGATCTTGATGGACCACTGGCCAGCTTTGTTTCCAGAAGCTTCCAGTTTGTATAAGTGCACCATACATAATTCAACAAACTAGCAGTCCATGCTTTAGGAACCCTGAACTGTATGAGCAAGGACTGGACAGTGCTCTCACCTTGCCAAGGCAGTTCTGTCAAGATCAGTGCAGAGGTACACTAGTGGAGCAGTGTGAGAAAGGCCAGCACTGTAGTACTACATAGATACATAGACAGTGTCGGCAGATAAGGGCCTATGGCCCACCTAGTCTGCCCATACTGAGGTAGAGTACACTGGTACAGCATTGGGAGCGAGCCTGGACCATAGTGCTGAGGAACACTAGTACGGCAAGCACTACTGACGTGCATGCACAGCATGGGGGTAGGGGGTGGAACCTGTACTGTAGTAGGTAGGGACATCTGTGGAACTGTGTGGGCGGACGGGAGCCACTACTGTAGCACTGATGTATACTGGTAGAGTAGTGGGAGGCAGAAGCCTTCACCTCAGTACTAAAGTATGTTGGTACAGCAGTGGGAGGGGTCTGTCATGTAGTACTGAAGCACCTGCGTAGAACAGTGTGGTGGGGGAAGACACTTCTCACCTGTAAAGGTTTAATATTGACAGTAACAGTAGATCTTTGAAAGGATCTCCATGAACTCATAATACAATGGACTGTAAGCCATCTGTGTCAGGATGTTGCAAGAAGCTTTTTCAAGACAGGGCCTCTCATGTCGATGAGACTATGTGTACGTCAGTGGCACACAACACTGCCTAAAAACGTGGACAGGCCCAAACCTCTTGAGGTTCCTGCTGTCAGTGGAGTTCCAAACATCCACCAATGGTATAAATGCCCCTCCCCCCCACTATTAATCATGCACAGAGAACAGATGGTAATCCTCCCACAATTACTGTATTATATATGATAAACAATATACCATTGCCCCTCCCAAGGAAAGGACTAACTAGACAGCAGAAAATAACTACATACATACTGTATGGGGGGAGGCGACAGACCTCGAATAGCCACCAAAAAATTACAGATGCAAAAAGACAGAGAAGGACTCATGCTCCCAGATTTCTATCACTACTCCCTGGCAACTCTACTAAAGCATGTGATAGGATGGCTCTCTCCAAACTTAGCGCCCTCAGGCTGGGTGGAAGTAGAAGACTCATTGGTGGAGTTCCCTCTGAATCCAGAACTCATATTCCAACCTGACCAAAAATTAGCAGGTGCTAGATGCTCTGCATTCGCGGGGGAACTTATAAGAAGTTGGAAATTCTTTTTGAAATTTTCAGAAAATAGATTCAGCTCAATATGGATGGGAGTTCCAGTGCTTCATCCCAACTTCTCCCTGGCACAGACAGACAGAAGTTTTAGGAGATGGATAGCACAAGGTCTAATACACACAGAACAATTTTATGAAAAAGGTATTTTTAAGACATTTTCCCAACTCCAATTGGAGTTCTCCCTGCCAAGACAGGATATTTTTTTTAAATACCTACAAATCAGACACTTTTTCGGGAGAATGAGTGGGACTGAGGGTGGAGGATATCCCGGTTCCCCCGATATTCCATCTTCTCTTACAAGTGGCGGAAGAGCCCCGCCATGAATATTTAGTTTCCAGATTTTATAAAGCACTACGGGAAGCTCCATCCAGGGAGATGGAAACTGTCCAGAATAACTGGGAGGACGAATTATTTTTAGATCTTTCCCCTAAATACTGGTCACTCATATGGAACCGTCAACATCAAACTACCAAATCCCATACGTGGCGAGAATATGCATGGAAAGTAGTAGCGAGATGCTTCCGTACACCTCAGATTACTGCAAAGTATTTCTCAAGAGGAGATTCCTCATGCTAGAGAGGATGTGATTGTGGAGTGGCAACGCATTCACATATATTATGACAGTGCCCAAAGCTGACCTTGTTCTGGAGCGAGGTTGGAGACACACTGGGCCGTCTATTCCCGACTCTGGGCCCATTAACCCCTGAGATAGTGATATTAACCCATCTCCCTAAACAATTTAGGGGAAAACAATATATTTACCTCTTAACCATTATGCTAATGGCGACTAAAAAAGTGGTAACCCAATTATGGTTAACAAAAAGCACCTCTGATACAGCACAATGGGAATCCACTATATATGAAATTTATAAAATGGAACTTCTTACAGCTAAATTACTTAATCAGGTTCCAGCTGATGAATAGATGGACTCAATTGTTCCTTCTAATGGGGGAAAGGAGACAGGACATAGTGCCACAAGAGAACTTGAAGAGAACAACAGACCCAAATACAAAGATAACCCTGGGAAGGGAGGAAAGGGAAATGGAGATGTTGAGAACAGTTTGAGAGAGTTTATTGCAGTAGTCCCTTTTCCCCTACAGAGGAAAAATGGAAACAAGGTAAAGCCTAATAAAGTTAAAACATAACTACACTGGTAACTCATAAAGAAGAGTAAGATGAATCTAGGAATTCATCAGAATCCCCTCAATAGTAGATAAGGGAGGGATACCTTAGCCAACATAATAATAAAGAAAAATAGACGAAATAGGAACGATAGTGACTTAAGGAACTGTAAATGTTATTCCACTGCTGTACATTGATGATACTGGTATTACCTGTCTTGATGTGAATGTAAAGAGACTTCCAGTGTCAGAAAAACTTAAATAAAAAGTTTAAAAAAAAATCATGCAAAGAGAGGCAAGGGGACCAAAGCAAACACTGTCCACCACAGAACTACTGGAGGCACGGATCAAAATAACAGACTCCGTGCAGTGCCTTGCCAAGCAGCTGAAATTATGGGTGAGCCACACCAGGGGGGCAATGAGTGGGGAAAAAGGTATGGCTCTGTGGGGATCATTTCAAAGATATATAGGTTACACACCTGTAACTGTAGTCCTAATTGTGGTACTCAGTTCACAGCCACACTCTGGCAGTTCTTCTGGAGACAGCTGAGTCACCAATATGTCTTCAAGCTAAGGTCCTCCCACCAACCGGGTGGTATATTCTCCAGCTCTGCCCCATGATGTCAGATCTTTGCATGCTGGAAGTAGGGACCTGGGTGGCACTTGCCAGGGGGGAGGCTACCTTGGTTGTGTGGCTGTGAACTGAATATCACTATTGAAACTACAGATACAAGTGAGTAACCTGTATTTCTAAAATCAAGGATTCAGTTTTATTCTCTGGCAGACACCTAGCAGTCCTCCAATGGGGAGGGGGCAAAGCGTGTACCCCTGTTTGGCAAATACAGACTGAAGCACTCAGGCCCCAAAAGCAGAATCCTGATGACTCATTACATCAATGCTATAATGGGACATGAAGGTCTGTGCGTCTGCCCAGGTTGCAGCCCTGCATATCACATCAATTGGGATATCCCAGGAAGTAGATAATGATGCAGAGGTATGTCTGGAGGAATGCACCTTAAGGTCTTGGAGCGACTTCTTACCAGCAATCCAGTAGTAGTGGTCGATGGAGGATGTGATGCACCTGGCAACTGTCTGCTTTGCTGCCAGTCTGGCAAGCATGGCTCAGGGGTGTAGCCAGAAATTTCCGTTTTGTACACACTCTCCAACAGTTACACCTCCATAAAAAAAATGTACACATTCTCTCCAAATGGTACCCCCTTCCAAACAAATCAGATTGCTATCAGATGATTCCTCTAATCTCTAAAGAGGTTATACATATATCTGTCTCCTAAAAAACAGAAGTTTAAACAGAGACACTCCTCAGTGGCTTACACTACCTCAAATACTACAGATTAGAATGAAAACGTTAACAGAAAGGTATGGTTTGTGATAGGCACTCAACAAAACTGTACACAAATGTGTACAGTGAGTACGCCTGCCTATACCCTTGGCATGGCTGCACTGCAAGTGACAAACAGCTGGTGAGCCACTCCATGAAGTCTCACTGTGTGCTCCTTATAGTACATTAGCGCCCTCTGCAGGTCCAAGGTGTGGAGCCTGCAATCAGTGTCTAAGGTTGTATTGGTGAAGTACACTTGGAGATTGATTAATCACATAGTTTTTTTTTTTTATTATTAGAACTTTTTCTGGCCCCTCGTGTAAGCAGGCACTACTCAGTACTTTCCTGCTGATCCCCCCAAATCCACCCAGAGATCCCGCATGGCTTGTCAGCATGGAAGGACCAGGAGAGGGAGGGCCACCCCTCCACCAAGTCATAATCCAGATTCTCATCAGCGCAGCAGTGATGGTGTGGGTGGAGGTCAAGCAGGCAGGGCTTCACAAAGCCTGCCTCACACCGAGGTCTTTATACCCTGTTTTTTGGTCCCACCCACCTCCCCTGATGTCTGGTACTGTCCTTTGTCGGCCTCCCCACACTCTGGCTCCCTGTGGTCTTTATTGCCAACTGCAGGGGGTCACCAGAGTGGTGGAACCAGACGCCTTCCAGCAGTGCCTCCTCAGCCCACGGGCGACCCAGACACTTTCCCAAGCCTGCTTCTGAACTCAAGTCGCCAGCATGGGAGCATACAGAGCTACCCACTCAGCTATCTGGCAGCACTATAATCACCTAGTTATGGTGTTATTCTGGCATGACATTTGGGAGGAATTTCATGTTGAGGTGAAAGACAACCTTGGTCTTGTGGAAGATCGGGTAGCGAGGCTCCACCAAGAGTGCCTCAAGCTCACCCTTCTGGCTGACGAGATGACCATAAAGAAAGTGGTCTTCCATGACAAGCATGACATCTCACACTTGTGCATCATCTCTAGTGGCTTGCCCATTAGCACTGCCAGAACCAGTAGATCCCAAGGAAGTGGCGTTCAACACACTGGAGGGAACAGGTGATCCAAGCCTTAGAAAAAACACCTGACCACCTTCTCCTGCACCACAGTCAGCATAGCAATCCGTGTCCAGTATGCAGAGATGGCTGTCAGGTGAATCTTAAGGGTTGTGGCTCGCAGTCCCAACTGAGAAAGGAACCAGAAGTAGTCAAAAATCACTGTCACTGGGCAGGCCAGGGGATCAAGATCCTTCCCTTGGCAACAGAAAGAGAATCTCTTCTACTTAAACGCATAGGCTTTGCGAGTATCTCCTTTCAGGATGTCTCTACCACATGAAAGATGACTTCCGAGAGGCCCAAAGCCAGGAACTCTAGCCACTCAGGAGTCAGGCTGAGAGGTGCAGGGACTGAAGTTCTGGGTTCAAGACCATTCCCTGTTTTCTGGTCAGCAGGTCGGGGCAGAAAGGCAATCACCACAGTGGCCTGCTGCTGAGGCTGAGGAGATCCAGAAACCAGAACTGGCCAGGCCAGTCTGGTGCAATGAAGATCATCTGCACCTTGTCCATTCAGGCACTGATCACCACCTTGTGAGCCAAGGGGAAGGGAGGGTAGGCGTACAGAAGGCTGGGGTCCAGTGCCAAAAGAAGACATCCCCTGCAGTGTCCTGGACTGAAAGGAGTGGGCACAGAAATATAGGTTACTCATCCATAAATGAGGGTTTCTCACCTGTAACTGTAGTTCTAGGAGTGGTATATGCTGCACATCCACACTCTGGCAGTCTTCCTTTCCCTTTAAATCTTGCCGGACATCTTTAAGCTAAGCTCCTCCCACCCACTCGGGTGGTATACTCCTCGGCTCCACCCCATGATGTCAGATCTTGCATGCTGGAAGCAGGGATCCTTGTGCCACTTGCCTGGGGAGGTCAGGTGGGTTGTGTGGACCTGCACCATATACCGCCCTAAAAGTACAGTTACGTAAGAACTTACCGTAACAGTAGATCTTCGAGAGAGGCTCTTGCAGTAGGTATTCACATATGGGACTAAGCCACCAGGTGTCAGGACCACACAGAAAAATTTCTAGCTAGCAGTCTCTGGCGGGGGACTGCCCCCACGTCAGGTGACCGGCGTCATGCGACGTCAGTATAATGGGGCGGTCCCCCACACTCGCCTTCCAGTTCTTTTCAGCCAAAGGCCAAAAGAGGCAAGACAAGACAGAAAAGGATATTTCCCCCCATGGAAATAAAGTGAACAAAACTTAGGGGGACGGAGGGCGGGAAGGCAATACCTACCCCTTGATTGGAGCGTTGAGTAAAGAAGGCAGGTAGCTCCATAGATTGATTCATCCACAATCTTAGGGAGAAACTTGGGATTGGTGCGTAGAGCCACACGTTCCTTGTGAAATATCAAGTAAGGTATTTTACACATTAAGGCCTGCAGCTTGGAAATGTGCCAAGCGGAAGTAATGGCCACTAGGAAAAGTGTCTTCCAAGAAAGGAACTTCAAATCAGCAGTTGCTGCTGGCTTGAAGGGAGGCAGAGTAAGCTTCTCCAGGATGAAATTCAAGTCCCATGGAGGGCAGGAATGCGGATGGGGGGTCTCAAGTGGAGAACCGCTCTAAGGAAAGTCTTAGAGACTTCCAACTGAGCAAAATCCTGTCTCCAACGGGAATATGATAGGCTGAAATAGCGGCCATGTGGACTTTCAACGAGGAATGGCTGAGACCCAGATTGAAGAGGTAACACATGTAGTCCAGGACTTCACTGACTGGGCACGAGAAAGGCTCTAAGCCCTTTGAATTTGCCCAAATAGAAAATCGTTTCCACTTCATAGCGTAGGAGGACCTGGTAGAAGGCTTCCTGGCCTCTACCAAAATGTCCGTCACGAGAGGAGAGACTCCAGAGCGAGCTTTAGCTATGTCTGCAGGAGCCACGTATGGAGATGAAGGGATTTGAGACCTGGATGAACAAGGGTACCCTGATTCTGGGTCAACAATTGTTGCGACAGAGGAAGAGGAAGTGGAGGTTTCCTCTGAAAACTGTTGCAGAAGTGAGAACCAAACTTGCCTGGGCCAGAAGGGAGCAATGAGAATCATTCGAGCTCCCTCCGATCTGAGCTTGTTTAGGATCCTCGGAATTAAGAGGAATGGGAGGGAAGGCATAAACGAATCTGTCCCTCCAAGCGAGAGACAGAGCGTCCCGCCAAAAAATGTCTCGCCCTGGGGCAAGCGAGCAGAAGGCAGGAAGCTTTGCATTTTGGAGTGAGGCGAAGAGGTCTATCTGAGGTGTTCCCCATCGCTGAAAGATGTCATTTACGACTTCTTGATCCAGCTCCCATTTGTGGGACCTGGCTGAAGACCGACTGAGTTGGTCTGCCAGTGTATTTTCCACTCCCGGAACGTGAACCGCAGTCATGTGAAGGTGGTGTTGGGTTGCCCAATGCCAGACTCTCATCGCTTCTCAGCACAGAGGGTAGGAATGTGTCCCTCCCTGCTTGTTGAGGTACCAGACAACGCACATGTTGTCTGACTGAATGAGAAGATGATCAGGGACGATGAATGGGAATAGAGCCTGAAGAGCATAAAGGACTGCTTTCAGTTCGAGCACATTTATGTGCAGGTTTTGTTCGAACTTGGACTAGCTGCCCTGAGTTCTGTGAGACCCCAGATAGGCACCCCGACCTTCTCCTGATGCATCCGTCGTCAATGTCTGGGAGGGTGGATCGATGCAAAAATGAACTCCCAGGCATGGGTTCTCCTGAACCATCTACCATTGCAAGTCCCTGATCATGGGATCTGATACTAGAACATCTTGGTCTAGGTTGTCCCTGGTTTGGTCCCATTGAGACCGAAGCATCCACTGAGCGATCCTCACATGAAGCCGAGCCAGTGGGACTGCCGGAATGGCAGCTGCCATTAGCCCAAGGAGGCGGAGGACTGACCTGGCTCTGACCCTCCTGCGACCGGACAGAAGACAGGCCTGGTACTGAAGGGTGTCTACCCTGTCCAGAGGCAAAAAGGCTTTGTCCATGGTCATGTCCAGAATCGCCCCTATAAACTGGAGGCGTCGGCATGGGACCAAATGGGACTTGGCTTTATTGATGGTGATACCCAGGCTGGTAAAAACCTGCAGGGAAAGGGAGTGCATGAGTTCCTCCCTGGATGGGGCCGCCAGGAGCCAGTCGTCCAGGTACAGGAAAACCTGTACTCCCTGGGTACGTAGATGGGCCGCTACCACAGACAGGCATTTAGTAAACACTCAGGGTGGCCGAGGAAAGACCAAATGGGAGGGCTTTGAATTGGTAGTGGTCCCCCTGAAAGCAAAAATGAACGAATTTGCGGTTGGAAGGGCATATGGGGATATGGAGGTAGGCATCCTGCATGTCCACAGCACATAGCCACTGTCCCTGCCGAAGAAGTGGTAGAAGGCTCTGCAAAGAGAGCATTCTAAAGCATTTGTACTCCACGAACATGTTCAGGGAGCTGAGGTTTAGGATAGGCCTCAGATCTCCCGTCTTCCTTTTAACTAGGAAGAAATGGGAATAGTATCCTGTTCCCCCAAAGATGGCTGGGAACTGGCTCTATTGCCGCCTTCAAGAGAAGGGAGATGATTTCCTCTAGGACCAGAGGAAGATGTTGCGGGGAGTAAGACGACTGGGGGGTGGTCTTTGGGGTGATTTCTGCAGAAACTCTATTGAGTGTACTGCTATCAACTGGAGCACCCAAGCATCTGAAGTTATCCTCTCTTAGCTTAGCAGATGGGAGGAGAATCTCCCCTCTACCAGTTCCTCTGGAACCTCCAGAGGCAGTGGGAGAAGCAGGGAGTCAGGGGGTGTGGGGTAGCGCAGCAGCTGAGGCTCCCGTGGCTCTTTTGCTGGGGGGAGTCTTGGTTGCTGGAGGGGCCCGACATTTGTTGGCCCGTTTGCCCTGTGTTTTTTGTCTTTGTCAGTTTTGGTGATGAAAAGGACACTGCTGCCCTTGTGGGGGTCTGAACATAGTCTCGATGGACTTGAGTGCAGTACCCTTCTCCTGCAGTTCAGTAATGATGTCCTCAACATCACCGCCAAACAGCACTGAACCTCTGAAGGGAGCATCCTGTATAGCGGATTGCACCTCAGGGACCAAGCCTGACATGCGGAGCCAGGCATGATGCCGTAAGCCTACGGCGACGGCCGAGCTCCTTCCAGCTGCGTTCACTGCATCATAAGTGGCACGTAGCAAGTGCCGACAGGCCGAGCGAGCAGAACGGACAAGGTCGCCCACTTCCTGCTTAGTCTGTGACTCAGGAAGGGAGTCCAATTTAGATTCCACCTGGCTAAGGATGGTCTTCTGGAAATCCCCCATATGTGCCACATAGTTAAGGGCCCTACCCTAATACCAAGGGTAGAAGAGGAATAATCTTCTTCCCGTACTGGTCCAGAAGCTGGACTTCCTTATCAGGTGGAGATGAGCTGAGGTGTTTAGGATGGGCGGAGCAGCCGTGAGCGGCGCTGACGACAACCGAATCCGCCTTAGGGTGAAGGTTAAGAAAGTCTCCACCCTCCGGAGCCTGGTAAAGCCTATCAGCCTTCCTCAGAAGGGGGGCCAATGCAGATGGTTGTTTCCAGATAGTGCAGACAAGATCTGCATGAGGGTCTATCCAGGGTGGAATCAGTGTCGGAGTGGTCTCGGGCAAGTCCAGATGAGCAGTGTTTTTTACGCTGTGGGTCTGGCTTCACTGATTGCCACTGATGAGCTTCCTGGATTTTCCTCAATAACTCCGGAAATGAAGGATCCTCTGGAGGAGACTTCCGGGGATCCCTCGGCCTAGGACGTTCCGGAGTAAGAGGCTTATCTTCTGGGTCAGAGCGGCCGGACTCAGAGTCTGTGTCCATCGATGACGAAGAGGAGGAAGACTCCTCCCTATTAGAGGGAGGGACGGCCCCTCTGGGGAGATCTCTGGGGCGTGTATCCTTCCTGCCTCAGGCGCCAGAGGGCTCTCCTCTGGTGTTGGGTAAGGGGGAAGGATTCTCCCGTCTCCGACGTAAGGGATCCTGTAAAGGGTCCAGCATCGGGAGATGACTCTTGACCTCCCTGGTGAGCTGAGCCTTTGCCTCAGCCCACCAGGAGGTCAAGGTTTCCTTCAGATCCGCTGGTGGCCGAGGAGTGGGTGGAGGAGGTGGGGGATATGGATACTGAGGGTATCCGTATAAGGGAGTATCTGTAACCCGATAGTGGGTAGCCTGGCGTCGGGTACTGGGGCGCCGGATATTGCGGAGTCGAGTACTCGGGGGCCAGTGGCTCTGACGGAGCAGAGGGACCTGGCAGAGGCCCTGCAGGTGGGCCAGATGGTGGAAACCCTGGCCCCGTGGGTGTCGGGCCTGGTGTGGGTATACCTTCAAGAGGGTCCGACGGACCTGATGGAGGCTTTGGCCTGTCGACAGGTAAGGGGACGCCAAATGGCGTCGGGTTGCCCGGCGTTGGGACCGGCATCTAGGGTCCGGCATCTGCGGATCGCGGCACAGGGGAGGGAACCCTGACGGCAGCGTCCCAGTATCCTCGGTGAAGACCAGGAAGGAGGGATTGAGGTCAGTCGAGGGACGGGGGACCCCAGAGGGCAATGTGGTAAGATGTTGCGGAGAACCTGGGGCGTCAGACTGTTCGATGGGGTCTGGCGCAGGCTTCTTGGCTGGGCCGGCATCAGTGGAACCGGCATCTGACTTATTGGCCGAATCCAGGCGGACATCACAGGAGCTGGCATCAGACTTATCAGACTCCTTGCCCGAGGAAGGCCGTGAAGGAGAAGCAGTCTTGTCGGGCGGAGTTTTGGCAGGGTGTTCCCCTGAACGAGTAAGCAACTTAGCAGTCTTGTCCGGGCGAGTGTCGGTGGGACCGACGTCCAACTTACTGGACCCGCTCTGACTGGAGGGCCGCGTGGAATAAGCAGCCTTCACGGGAGCAGAGGCCTCCTCTGCCCCAGAGGCTCCCGAAGGGCCCTAGCGTGAGCCAGATGGGAGGGGCGATGCCTTCTTGGTAACCACCAAGGCGGCTGTTGTGGAGCGATTCCCCAGAGGGGATGTTACCTTGAGTGCCGCGACTCCAGCCGAAGTCATGGCTGCTGTGGAAGCCGGTTCCTGCTCCCAGTGCTTCTTGTTGCGCTTTTTCTTGTGAGCTTCCGGGGAAGTAGATGCCTGCTTAAGCTTTTTTAACTCTTTTTCCATGGAGGCCATTTTCTTCTTAAGGATATGGGCTTCCAGGGACTGCTGCCTTCTCTTGCGGGTAGTGGAGCTGAACTTCTGGCAGTGCTGGCACTTCTCCACAGGGTGGTCTGGGCCCAGACAGAAGAGGCACAAGGAGTGGCCGTCCTTGTGTGGAAGCTGGAAACCACATGAGTTGTTCTTGTTTTTATGCGATTCGGAGGGCATTGGGGACGACATACACAGTGAATTGTTTGCAAAAATCGAAAATTAGAGAAAATGGGTCGAAAAGTTTGAAAACTTAGAGACCGGCGAATGACTGACGAGGGCTGTTCTACTGCAAGAAACTTTCACAAGCCGATGGTGGGAAAGAACTGGCAGGCGGGCGTGGGGGACTGCCCCTTTATACTGACATCACATGACGCCGGTCACCTGACGTGGGGGAGGTCCCCCGCCAGAGACTACTAACTAGAAATTTTTCTGTGGGGTCCTGATGCCTGGCGGCTTAGTCCTGTATGTGAATACCTACTGCAAGAGCCCTCTCGAAGTAAGATCTACGGTTATAGGTGAGAAATCTTCATTTCTAAGGGTGTAGCTATGGTGCAGTATCCACACTCTGGCAGACTCCTAGCAGTTCTCTCTTGTAAGCACAAGCTTACTTGGCAAACAAAAACTGGAGAACACAGGCCCCAAAAGTAGCATCCCAGCGTGACTAAAGGTCGATGCTGTAATGGAAGATGAAGGCATGTGCTGGCTTCCCAGTAGCAGCCCTGCAGATTTCCTGGATAGGAACATCCATGGAAGCAGCCACCGAGGCAGTGGTATGTCTGGTGGAGTGAACCCTAAGCTCTATGGGTGGCCTCCTACCAGCCAATCTATAGCAGAAGTCGATGCAGGAGACTATCCACCTGCCAATCGTCTGCTTAGCTGCTGGTCTGCTAGATGCGACTTCAGTGTATGTCACAAAGAGCTGGCGAACCTCTCCCTGAACTCCAGCTGTGCGCTCCTTATAATACGCGAGTACTCGCCTCAGGTCCAACAAGTGGAGCCTGTGCTGGGCCTCCAACGTTGGGTTGGTGAAGTACACAAGGAGATTCATCACCTGATTAAGGTGGAACTCTGAAACAACCTTTGGGAGGAACTTCGGGTGGGGGCAGAGGACTACCTTGTCCTTGTGGAACACCAGATATGGAGACTCCACCGGAAGCACCTGGAGCTCACTGATCTTTCTGAGAGTGATGGCCACCAAGAAGGTGATCTTCCACGACAGGTGTGATATCTTACACATGTCCATTGGCTCAAATGGCATACCCCTGTGCACTGCCAACACCAACAAGTCCCCAAGGTGGTGTTGGTTCACGCATCAGGGGGAACAAGTGGTCAAGGCCCTTGAAGAAGCGGCCACCTACCTTCTGCACTACCATCGGCATACCAGCCCATGGCTGGTATGCAGAGATGACTGCCAGGTGCACCTTTAGGGTGGTCAACCTCAGTCCTGACTGGGAAAAAGACCACAGGTAGTCTAAAATGCTAGCCAAAGGCCAGGGTTCAAGCTCCCTGCTCTGGCACCAAGTGGAAAATATTTTCCACTTGAAGGCATAGCAATGACAGGTTGACTCTTTCCGTGGAGCAAATTTTCTAAGATCTGGGTGCAGCATCTTTTCCTTGTGACACGACAGCAGAACCGAGCACAGAAGTAACCACCACGATGTCCTGCTGCTGAGGCAGAGGAGATCCAGGTACCAGTACGGGTAGGGCAGTCTGGGACTACCAGGATCATCTGGGTCTTGTCCCTCCACACCTTGATCAACACCTTGTGGATCAGGGGAAAGGAAGGGAACGCATAAAGGAGGCCTGGGGCCCAGGGCCTCAAGAAGAAATTCTGCATTAGAATACTGCACTATGGGGATTGGGCACAGAACAACCTCAGCTTTGCATTCTTCCAGGAGGCAAAGAGCTCGACCAGAGAGGAGTGTCCCACAGGGAGAACAGATGGCTCACCATCTCCTGATGCAGAGACCACTCATGTGACACCACTTCCACCTAGCTGAGGGCGTCCGCTAGCTGGTTGCAGGCTCCTGCGACATGGATGGCCAGGAGATCTGTATCCAAGCTGTGCATGAGGGCCCAGGTGCGGAGAGTCTCCCAACACAGATGAAGGGAGTGCGTGCCGCCCTGCTTGTTCAGGTGGTATATGGTCATGGTATTGTCCGCCTGGACCTGCACGACCTTACCTCGGACAGATGGAGCAAATTCCATCAGAGCAAGGTGCACTGCACAGAGCCCCTGCAGGTTAATGTGGTGATGGGACTCCCTTGGGGCTGAGAACCCATGGGTCCATTGCTTCCCCAAGTGTGCGCCCCATCCCACCAGAAATGCATCGGTTGTCAGGGTGACGTTTCAGCTCTAGGCGGAGAAACAGGACTCCATCCTCCAGATGTTCTTGGATGAGCCACTACTGGATGGCATCTCACATCGGCTGGGTCACTCTGACTGGCTGGTCCAGGTGACCTAGGCACAGAGACCACTGGTGCCCAGCTGCCACTGTAGGTGGCGCATCTGCCAGTAGGTCCATCTGACCACACTGGCGCAGGATACCATGTACCCCAATGTGAAATTTCAAACGGGATTTGAACCTGCGCTGAGTAGGGCATCTAGCCCTGAAAGTGCAAACAAGTCCAAAACACAGCATTACTCAGGTAGTTTAGTATGCCACGTATGGTACAAAGGCTGATGTTCGGTGAAGATTTCACATTTATTGCTTTCAAAATAACAAATAAACAGTGCAGTACAAGGTATCACTCTAATCACCAGCGTGCAACTGGCCTCAGCGCTTCAGCAATAGCCTTCCTTAGGGGGCGTAACCCTGATAGGGCTTCTTTCCATTTGTATAGGCTTCAAGAGTATGACATCATCAATTGCTTTATACATCATTGTCACGTTGTACATTATCACAGTTGCTTTAAGCAACCCATTTCAAAGTCCTATACATGTGCGGAGACATAATTTAAAGGTGAACATATAACAAAACTATTACAAATTAACATTAGTTACATCTTATTTTTTTCACTAATTTGTATCAATGCAAGGTAGAAAGATGGAAAAAGCATAGGCTTTAGGCTGCTATATTTGAACCCTATGCGCAAAAATGTATAGATCGTTGTCTTAATATATTCACTCTACGTATATAGAAAATGTGATCTCTCATAATAGATTCTATGGATCAGAACATCCAAAATAATATTGTTTAACATTATGCAGATCCTTAACACATACTGGGTAGGCCACCTAGATTAGAGAGGGAAGTAGACAGAAACATAGTCCAGATGGAAATCTGGATATATATTCAGTGTTTGTCGGTGAGCCATCTCTCCAAAGATAAAAAGGTAGAAAGATGGATTTCCCTAGGAAAGGAAGAAAAGCATAAAAACAAAGTTAATAAAGTTTACCAATCGTGTACAAATGTTATCTTTAACTATTTCTGTACATGACTGCTAAACTTTTATTAGCTTTGTTTTTATGCTTTTCTTCCTTTCCTAGTGAAACACATGGCTCGCCTCACTGCTGCTTTGGTCATCACAACAAATCTAAAAAAAACATTATTTTGTAATTACCACTGCAGTACTTTCTGGGGAAAAAAATAACACACAAAAAAACATTTGTGGGAGCCTAACACAGAAAAGAGCTACAAAGAGTACAGGAGAGTGTTGCTGGTAGTAGTGGGCATAGTTAATAAAGAGAGAACATGCAAGTGGTGGTGCAGTGTAGTGGGTGCGGGGCCGCCAGTGTTCAGGAGAACATTCTGGACCATGTGCTGCTGCCCCATCTGTAGGCACCTCTCTGGGTTGAGGGAGGAGGTTGTCTGTCTATGAGCCGAGTTGGCCAGGTTACAGGGGACCTTCACCCCCACCCAGAGGCTGTGTCCACAACCTGACCCTCAAAGGATGCCCAGGAGGAGAAGTTGGACCACAGTGGGCTCAGGGAGAGTGCAGGAGGAGGGTCTGAAGCACATCCACCAACTGGTCCAGCTAAGTAACTCCTACACTGTCTTGGAGGAGTGGGAAAGCCCCACAAGAACAACCACAGCTGAGACCAAGGAGGACGGGCGGGTACTCTGAGATGGAGCCCCAGGGAAGAAGGGTAGAGGACCCTAGAGGAAGAGGAAGCTACTCCTGGTGGGGGACTCAATTCTCTGGGGAGTGAAGTTAGGGGCACCTAGTAGTGAGGAGAGAGTGGTAAAGTGCCTTCCAAGAAGCACTGCATGGAGGGATGGGAAGCGGATTCATAGGATCGCAAAGGTGATAGTACGGAGGGAGGAACTGGATGTCATTGTCCACCTGGGGACAAATGACCTGGCAGGGGACAAGGTGAAGATAGCCAAAATCCAGGAGGATTTCAGGAAGTTGGGGGGGGGGGCACTAAAGCAGATAGCACGCTCCATCTCCTTCTCAGAGGTACTACCTGCCCACGGCATGGGGGAGGCTAGGTCACTCTGCATCCAGAAATTCAACTCCTGGTTGAAGGAATGGTGTGGAAAGGAGGGTTTTGGCTTCACGGGGGACTGGGGCCCCACCTGGAAGGATGCAAGCCTGTATAAGGATGATGGCCTGCATCCATCGGAGAAGGGGACCTTAGTCCTAAGTGAGAAGTTTGAATGCTTCTGCAGCAAGCATTTAAACTGGCCAGGAGGGGGGAGCCAGGAAGATCAGGAGGCTTAGTATCCCCCCTCCATGAGCACATGCTCTGCACAAGTATCCAAGGAGTGGATAACCAGACAGAGGGTGAAAGACAGGGAGGACCGGGGAAAAAGAACACCAGGGAAGGGGATTAGGGGTTTAGGGCAACAAAACAGGGGAGGGAAGTCACATCCCAGAGAGCCATGTGTGCCAATGCCCAGAGCCTCACTAACAAGATGGAGGACCTGGAAGCAGCCATGGCACAGTCGAACCTGGACATTGTGGCCATCACAGAGATCTGGTGTAATGATAACCATGTCTGGGAGATGGCCACACCAGGTTACAATCTATTCAAGAGGGACAGGACAGGCAGGAAAGGGGGAGGAGTGGCACTTTATGTGAAAGATAACAAAGGCCACAGAGATTCAAGAGGAACAAGGAGGGGGGAGATACCGTGGGTTAAGCTTAAAAGAAAAACAGTATCAGCCATCTGCACGGGGATAATTTACAGACCACCAGCCCAGGGGGAGGAGACGGATAGGGAGATGATGCTAACTATCCAAAGGATGGCACACAAGTGGGAGGTAGTGCTGGTTGGTGATTTCAATATTCCTGATGTGGACTGGAGCCACCCAGCAGCGGCGTCAGCCAGGAGCAGGTTTATCCTGGATTCCCTCCAGGGAGCCTTCCTTAAACAACTGGCCATGGAACACACATGGTGGGAGGCACTACTGGACCTGGTGCTCACAAATGGGGACAGTGTGACGGGGATCACAGTAAGGGAGCACTTGAGGAACAGTGACCACCGGTCAGTGTGGTTTAACATAACTGAAGGGGGCAGAACCCAGCCACAAAAAAATGCAAATCCTTGATTTTAGGAGGGCAGATTTTAGAAAAAATGGGGAAATGCTTGGAAGGGAGGAAACTGGGGTGGAGGAACAGTGGGCAATATTCAAAACAGGGGTAACAAGGGCAACACAATTATGTGTATAACAGGTTAGCAAGGGGAAAAGGAAGAGGAGACCATTATGGTATTCCAAGGAGGTAGCGGAGAAAGTGAAATCCAAAAAAAATCACATTCAAACAATACAAAAAAGACACAGGCAGACGGGGACAGGGAGAGGTACCAGGAGAAACCAAGGGAGGCAGAGAGCACAGTAAGGAAAGCCAAAGCACAGACAGAGGAGCATATTGCGAAATCAGTGGTTAGAGGGGACAAAAACTTTTACAGTTACATAAGTGAAAACGGCAAGGCAAAGGGAGGGACAGTGAGGCTGAAAGGGGAGGATGGGAGTAGAGTGGAGGATGACAACAGCAAAGCAGACATACTGAACAGATATTTCTGCTCAGTCTTTATAGAGGAGAGGGCGGATAATGGGCCAGAAGCGAGTAGAAAGGATAGGAAGGGTACTGAAATGGATACAAGTCCTTTTCCACGGGAAAGGGTCCTAAAGGAACTGGAAAGAATAAGAGTCGATAAAGCTATGGGGCCAGATGGGGTACACCCCAGGTGCTGAGGGAGCTAAGAAAGATGGTGTCTGAACCTCTAGCAACTCTGTTTAGTCAGTCACTGGAAACAGGAGAGGTACCTAAAGACTGGAGGACAGCTGATGTAGTCCCACTATACAAAAGTGGGGACAGAGAGGAAGCGGGAAACTACAGACCAGTCAGCCTGATCTCAGTAGTGGGGAAGATCATGGAAACACTACTAAAGGAAAGAATAGTGGAACACCTGGATGCCAATGGTCTACAGGACCCAAGGCAACATGGTTTTACTGGGGGGAAGTCATGCCAGACTAACCTCATTGAACTGTTTAACTGGGTGACAAGGGAGGTGGATCGTGGGGGGGGGGCAGTGGATGTGGCCTATCTGCACTTCAGCAAAGCCTCTGACACTGTGCTGCACAGAAGACTGTTAAACAAGCTGGGGAACATGGAACTGGGCAGGACGGTGGTGCGGTGGGTGGGGAACTAGCTGGATTGCAGGACACAGAGGGTGGTGGTAAATGGCTATCACTCTGCAGAGGGAAGGGTGACCAGTGGGGTGCCACTGGGATCAGTTCTGGGTCCAGCCCTCTTCAACATCTTTATCAGTGACTTTACAGAAGATCTAGAAGGGAGAATTTGCCTGTTCACTGATGACACAAAGGTCTGCAACAGGGTGGACATGCCGGAGGGAGTGGATAGAATGAGGAGAGATCTGCAGAAGCTTGATGACTGGTCAATGGAGTGGCAGTTGAGATTTAACACAAAGAAATGCAGAGTAATGCACATGGGTCACAAAAACTGGGAACAACTTATCAGCTGGGGGACACAGAATGCTCCAAGCAGGAAAGGGACCTAGGGGTTATCATCTCTGATGACCTCAATGTAGAGAGTCAGGCGACAAGGTGGCAAGAAAGGCAAACAGGATGCTGGGACACATAGGCAGAGGTTTCAACAGTAGGAAAAGGGAGGTCATAATTCCACTATGCAAGACATTAGTGAGGCTACACCTCAAGTACAGTGTCCAGTTCTGGAGGCCTTACCTACGCAAGGACACAGACAGGGTGGAAGTAGTTCAGAGTAGGACAACCAAAATGGTGTAAGGATTTCATCACAAAACCTATGAGGACAGGATGAAAGGCTTAACTATGTACTCCCGGAAGGAGTGGAGGGAGAGGGGGGATATGATAGAGACATACAAGTACCTCACAGGGAGAAGCAAGGTGCAGGCAAACACAATTTTTCATACAAAAATATGTTCTAGGACTAGGGGACATGGGATGAAACTGGAGGGAGGGAGGTTCAGAGGGAATGTGAGGAAGTATTTCTTCAAATGGAACACACTGCCAGAGGAGGCGGTGGGGACTGAAACGATTATGGGATTTTAGAATTTATGGGATAGGCATCAGGGGATCCTGGTAGTCAGGAGAAGAGGACAACCTAGTTCCAGAGAAGCTTGAATAAGCAAAGTTACTTGCGTAAAAGGGCAGAATAGGTGGGCCGTAGGCCCTTATCTGCTATCAACATCTATGTACCATCTGTTGAAGTTACACAGTTTCCAAGAAAAATCTTTACCTCAAGTCTTCGTCGTCTCCCATCTCAACACCAGCTTCTTTTAGCATGGCCACACCTTCAGCATACTCTAGCCTCAGTGTCGGCTCCAAAAACTTGAATGGTTCACAAGGAAACTGCTTGTTTACTGTCTGAATTTCCGTCTGAAATCTATAAAATAACAAAACCATGAGATCAAACACTCTAATTCAGTTCGGAAGGTCAATATTTCTAATGCTGAACAGCCTGTTTGGAGATATTTAAAACCTGCACTTGTGCTTTCTTGCCACAAGAGGTCAGGACAAGACAGCATCTTGTATCTTAGCACTGGTGGGTTGATAAGTATTCAACAGGCCTGACAGTTGAATATAGCGGGCTTTTTCAGATGAAAAGCCACAACAACAGATTCATGCTACGTACTGCTCAGGATCCACCAGCATGCTGCAGCTGCGGTTTCAGCTACAGTCCTACTGATGAGACATTTGTAATTACAGCACAATTCTTTGCACGAAGTGTTCAGCTATGTACATCTGAGAGATAGGCAGATGCTTGGCAGACCAACTGAGGGAAATTACCAGGCAGTCAGAATTGGAGACACGTAAAAACCCATCGTGTCCTATTTTACCTCCAAAGACCATGGTGTCAATAATCTTTCTGTTTGGTGGAGGTAAAAACAGTAGGGGTCTTCAAGAATGCATGGGACAGACAGGGGCATGGTAGTGAATGGGCAGGAAGGAGGGAAGGTTGCCAGAGACCAGTTAGGAGCCATCTGAGCAGACTGGGCTGGCAAAGTGGTCCTTTTCTGCTGACAAATGCTATGTTTCTATGAGGCCTAGAACAGCCTGCCAGAAAAGGTGGTGGGGGGAGAAGACAGCGGGGAGCGTCAAGCATGCTTGGGATAGGCACATGGACATAATAAGCAGAGGTAAGGGAGGGAGGGATACTGATGACCAAATAGGGTCCAGGCTGTAGTAACAGGCAGGGAAAAATACGGCAGACTGGATGGACCTAGTTGTCCTTTTTTTGCTGACAAATTCTATGGATGTTCTAAGTTCTATGTTTGTCTCCTTTAGCAGGGTTTTCAGACTGCTGACCAAAGAAAAAACAGAGAAACCAAGCTTATCTTCCACTTAAGCTCCTAGCAGCTCTCTGGTTTAAACATCAGTCTGACTTTCTATTAACATCTATTAGCCACCTCATGATTTGCCACTGAATATGTCTTTATCCCCACGTTACCCATATCTTTGTTTTCATGTGGGCGTGGTACACTTGTATGTGTGCTTGGTACATTTGTATGTGTGCATATGCCTGCACACATTTCCATTTAGCATTTTAGCAAACCTGCAAATGCGCTGTATCTAGTTTAATGTATTTGTATCTAATTGTATTTTAAGTCACTGTATGTTGTTTTCATTGTATTGTAATTTTACCTTCAATACTTACTCCCCTTCCCCTTCCCCAGGACGCATCTGGAAATGAGCCAATCTGCAGCTCAGTATGCCTTTCCTGGTGAAACTTTTAAATAAATAAATAAATAAATAAAATAAAATTTAGGGGGTGTGTGGACATACTCACATGGGCATTAGAGCTATGTGTGCATATCCATTTTCTCCAGGTGTCCCTGTCTTCTTCCCCCACATCTGTCACATTTCAGCCTTCTTACTATGCCCAGTTAATGACACCCTACTTGAGGACTCCTCAGCTCATTCACTCTTACAATGTCGCTCCCTCCCCATAATCACCTTTTTGTCTTCCAGCATCTGATCTTAACTTGATTATCGTTACTTTTTCTCCTACACCCTCTGTCCTATTTTGCTTTCTTACATATATATCTCTGATTTCCCCTTCCCTCTCCAATGACTTTGCTATCTTCCTTTTATGGATAACTCCTGAAGAAGACCCATGGTTGAAACACTGATTCTAACTCTGTTTTCAGCCTGCATTTACCACCTTTTTTTTTTTTGGTATTATTTTTTATCCCTGCAGTGCGGTCCCCGTCTGGAGGGCGCCCCCAGCCTCGTCCCCCAGTATCCACCAGCCGGGGCTGGCACTCACTCCCAGGGCTTGCCCCCCCCGGTGGGGCTCCCAAACCCCCGCCAGAGACTGGATCCAGTATGGCCAGCGCCGTGGCTAGCCCAGAGTGGGGCCTGCGAGGCATCCTCCTTCATCTGCCGCACTGCTCTTTTTTCCTGTTTTCTGCGCCTTGCGGGCATGCAATGACGTCTGCGATGGGGTTGCGCACGCTCCTGTGCGCACCCACGTCAAGCGCCGTGCCGTGTTCTGCCCTATCGCTATTGCGGGTTCGTGTCGCTGAGCCCCAGGTTCCGCTAGTGGTCAGCTGTGCACTGGCCAATGATCTCCCCCCCTCCACGGAGACACAGAGCAGTCTGTCAGACGTTCGATCCATCTCCTACCCTGCCGACCCACGGCGGTCTGTGCTTCGTGAGTTGTGGTGTCCAACGCCTCAACACTCAGCGCCACTGGGCAAGCATTACCACCTTTTTTTTTTTCTTCTGCCCACATGCTGATGTAGCACCTTGTTTTTTGGTTTTATTACAGTACAGTGGCCATTAGGGCAAAGGGGTTAGGAGGTCTCTCTCTGTAGAAATATTTCTGAACCTCACAAATGCTTGAAGTCCATGAAGCAGAGGGAAAACCAGTCTCCAGTTAAGTGGTTCAGTGATTAAACCACTGACAAGGAAAAGACTTCAGAATGGTCCTGAGCTGGCAGTCTGAGTAGGGCTTTGGTCGCTAGACTAAAAAGTGAGTTTGTTACTTTTGAAAAAAACAAACAACTTAGTGCCTATTTTTAGCCTTATCCGGGTTGGGGTGGGGGTAAAACAACTGAACCTGAATCAGATTAAGCTGCCAGTGATATTCTACTGAATGGGGGAAATTTTTCCAGGACCTTGGGAGAATTACTCTTTTCGAGGAGTGCCATGGGATTTTTAATGCCCACTTGAACAACCACCAGAATAGGCAGACAGGACACCTTGGTTTAATGTCTTATCTGATGGATGGCACACAGTGACAGTACAGTATCCCCATAGTACTGAATGTAGATGCCAGCCTTTATGGTATAAACTCAATCCCAATGTGGGATTAGAACCCACATCCGTGCCACCAACTGAGTCACACTGAAATGAAATGAGGAATAAATGAAACAGAAATAAGATTTATAAAATATAAGCTATTTGTGTCTAAATATAAAGTTTTCAAGGATTTACCAAAACAGACAAACTCACTCTATGAATCTCACTCCAGTTTTTTTTTCTCCATATTGCTTTTTACCTGATGGGGTCTGGCAGGTGGCTACGACCCCGCCCCCCCAGGGTGCTTGGTTCTCTGCCACGGTCCCCTGCTGCCCCGACTACAGACTTCCCCGGTAATCCCCCACAGATATTCCCTCCATGGCAGGGTCAGAGGGGGAACCCCCCCCCCTCGAAGCACAATCCAGATCCGGGGGAAGCTAGAGCCAGGCACGATGCCGCAGCATCAAGCAGCCTGCCAGCTCCTTCTTTTCCGTTTTTCCCCATACAACCCCCCTCCCACTCATGGTGTGCGCGTGTGGAGGCATGCGCACACGTTTCACACTTCTGTGTCTCCCAGTCTCCAGCACAGCCCTCCGGCCTCCACCAGGGGGCAGCCAAGGAGTGGGATGACAACCCTTCCCTCCATGGGAGAGGAGAGCAGTCCATCGGACGCTTGATCCTTCTCCTTCCCCACCGACCCCCGGCAACCCGAGGTCGCTCCCGACTCCGGGTCACCTGCGTGGCATGAGGTGTTGCATCCAGCGCCTCAACCCTCAGCACCACTGGGCCGCCCGTCTCACTCCTCTTTTAAACAACTTCAGAACATATTCCATGTATTCACTCATTGTACCTTAATGAGCAGTTTCGTGCTTCTAGCCCGCCTCCACCCAAGCATATAAGCAAGCTTACTCAGCCGTATGTTGTCTGTTATGAAAACTGTATTTAGCTCCCTGGAGCCAAAAGTCAAAACAGTGCCGCTTCCGTATTGCTGTGACACGCCCTCTGCATGTTTTGTGGTGTCAGTAAATGAAGAGTGCGAGGATGCGCTCCCTAGAGTAGCACAGGGATAGTTTTTTACATGCGTTTTATTACAATTTAGAGTTCTGCTTATGGATGGTTTTTACATGCATTTTATTACGATTTAGAGTTCTGATTATAACAAATCAAGGCCACTGCTCAACTAACAAGAACCCTGTTAGTTGAGCGGTGGTCTATATTTTTATAATTGGAGCTCTAAATTGCAATAAAATGCACATAAAAAATGTCCCTATGCTATTCTATGCAGCACTCCCCTGCACTCTTCCTTTAGACATCACAAAACGTGGGGGCGTGTCACAACAATACGGAAGCAGCACTGTGAGCCAAATACAATTTTCTGGATTTTTTAAACAAGGCAGAAATAAAAGGAAATTTTCACAGCAGACACCTTGGGGCCAAGTAAGCTTGCTTATATGTTTTTTTGTGGGTGGAGGGGGGGGGAGAGACATCAGAAGGTATGCTCCTCCCTCCTCCCTCCCTCATTTAAGCATGTTTGCTGTGTTTACCTATTTCAATCAAACTATTTCCTTCCTTAGTCTGAGCTGAGACAGGCTTTTTCTCTGTAGGAGTTATGCAAACAATTTAAGTGAAGCACTGATAATCTGCATGCATCAGGCACCAAATGGTTAACTCTACCTGGCTTGAAGTCCCTTGAAGATCTGCACCATGGTGTCAGCAATTTCATCCACAACCTCATGATAGTGGTAATTAAAAGCCATCTCAATATCCAGACCTACAAACTCAGTCAAGTGACGGTGTGTGTTGGAGTCTTCAGCTCTGAACACTGAACAGATGACAAAGAAAGGCAATTGTGTCATAACATATTGTGATAGGTAGTTGTAGACAAAAAGGGCTTTAGCTGTGGTTGACTGCTACCTAAATACAGGATAAACTACTTTCTAAAATGGGTTCTAAAAATCCTGCAACACCGGTCAACTTGTACCACATGACAATGGGATGAGAGAACACAACCCACTGTGAGGAACTGTTTTCAGTCATGACTGAGTAGCCTCTTGAGTGCTGCCCTCCAGACAGTGTACAGTGATCCCTGCCCCTGGTGCAGTATACCTGCTTGCCGCCCCTAGGGCAGTGCTTCAGTGTATAGCTTGCTGCAGCTGCCACCCAACTCATCAGCTGCTGCAGCCTAAATGGTTAGGGAACTGCACAGTGAACCAGAAATCTGGGGTTAAGACCCTAAACATGGTAATGGTTTGCTTGTTCTGAAATTTCACTGCCACGGTGAGCCACTCCTGCATGATGCTGTAAATCTACACTAAAGGGACTTTGTGCAAGAAGAAATAGTTCTTGAAGGGAAGACTGCCCAGTGGCAGCACTTGGGGGGACAATTGGGTGGGAGCTACATTTGGCACCCTAATCTACAACCAAACCTCAGGACAAAAACACCACCACTACACCAGACTCAAAACAGACACATATAAAGACGCAATAGTTCTCTTATCAGTATACTCCTCCAAAAGGAAGAGTAGGGGTTGCTAGAGGGACAGAAAAATGTCTGCAACAGGAATAAGGGCATAAAATGAATAAAAATTAAGCTGCAAACTACACAGTATTACCAAAATTAAGAAAACGAAAATATATATATTTTTTTAAATCTCATGTAATTCTCTGTACCTATACAAAAATAGCATTGATACAGTCTGTTGATACAAAGAAAACAGAAGTTACTTTGACCATGAACTACTGCAAGACCCTTCCCATGTGGAACTGAAGGTACTGCCTGTGGGACAGACAAATGAGGCTATGAAAGATTGCATCCTGGAGGCCTAGGGAACAAAAGCATGTCCCTGATTCCAAGAACAATATGAACTGCTTGAAAGTGAATGTATGAAAGTTCTGCCTGCAGATGAACTTGTTCAGATCATGCAGCTCCAGAATAAGTGCCAGTCCCCAATCCACCCCCCCCCAGGTTTTTGTACTAAAAAATAGATAGGCATATATCCCTGCAAGGTTAGGATGTCCAGGACGAGCTTAATAGCACTGTGCTCCACAAGCTGAACGATACTGCTCAGCAATGCAATCAGTGTGTCCTAGGGCACCATGGACTCCCTTGATGCTCAGTATGTGGGAAGAGACAGACTCAAACTCACCACCCCCAGAAGTCACTTGGCTGATGTGATGGTGTGATGGCAGACCACTGTGAAAGGAAGAGGAGGAGATGACCGCTGACAGGAGTGGCAGCAGGGACCATGCGGGAGGGGAATGGTGCCCTGCAACATCTCACTTTTTGCCCCGGGGGGAGGGATCCAGAGGACTGGACTCTGGAAGCAACGCCATCCCCCCTTTTTTCTGACACTAATCATCAGACTTGGGCTTTGCTGGATGGTAGTGCTGATACTTGCTGCTGGGTTTGGTAGTCTGACACATAAAAGGAGCTTTTCTTAGGCTTAGAAAGCTGCTTAGCCTGCTGGGACAATGACACTGAATCCAGGGTGTGACTGGACATTTCTATGTGAGTTAGATGATCTTCCTCTTCCCACTCACGAGACAAAGAGGCTGGGCCCAAATAGGGCTGCAGAAAAGTAGTAAAGGTTGAGTCACCAAAGGTCAATTGATCTCCATCCAACCTTTTGAGGAGGCAGCCATGGTGGAGTCCTCAGAGTCTGAGCCCCTGAACAAGGGCTGAGGTATGCATTTGGAGGTGTGGACTACCCTCTTATTAGGGGTGATCACTAGGATAGGATACCAGGCAAACTTCTCTTGGGCCTACAGGCCTTGGTGGGAGCCCCCTCCTGCAGCTGCAGAGGGGGTGGCTTCACTTGGACTGGCTGAGCAATGGGAGCCACCAAAGGTGAAACCACTGGATGCTGACCCATGGGCTGCATCGGCATGCACAACCAAGATCTATCTGGCGAGTTGTCCTTGTGGTGCACTTTACATTAGTAAGACCAAACGACAATTTAAAATTAGAATAGGTAAGCACCTCAAGGACATAAGGAATAAAAATAAAGAAAATGTTTTAGCCAATCACATTAACCAGGCATGCAGTGAACATAGTTTTTGTTTTATGGCAAACGAAAAAGTGTTTCCAAGTAGATGTGGTGGAGGTCTAAACAAGATGCCTTTAAAAAGAAAAGCACTCTGGCTGTGTAAAACAGGGAAATGAAGTTGGCCAGGGCTGAATGGCCAGTTTAACTTAGTGCCGTTTTTAAAATAACATGACTTGCATAGCTATCCCCCCAAAGTTAAACTGATTTTGTACATAATGTATACATCCGTTTGAAACTGTTTTAACTATTATATGTGTTGTTTCAGATGAAATTTACACTGGAAATATTGAAGATAATCATGGAGATTCAATTTAGTCTTCTATCCAGACTGCAGCTATTCTAAAAAAAAAAAAAAAAAACTGTGTTTTAACTGTTGCTTCTTACTAGCACATGCACGTTGTTTCACATTTACTTGTGGACTGAACCTATTTTCTATGTATGCATAGCTTAAAATGAAATCCGTGTAAAAGCTGTATGTGGCAAAGGGGAGATTCCCTTGAGAAAGCGTTGATAAGGTGACGCTAAACGTTTGGTGATTTGTCCTGCCAGTTGTCCATGAGCTGCACTGAAGAGGACTTTCAAAATAAAGTATGACTGTACTGGAAACGAATCGAGCTGTTTTGCCTTAATATGCAATAAGATGAATATTCACTGACTGGCAGCCAAGTTTCTCTTGGCTTAACAAGTAGGAATGTTCCCCCCTCCCATGATCAAGAGCAATAGCATTTGTTGTGCTTCTTTTTATAAAGGGGGATCTCCTCGAAAGTTTGCACAGCAAGGTACATGTCCCAGAACTCTGGGCAATCCTGAAAGGGAATACTCATGGCCAGCAGCAGGGGGACCAAGGCCGACAAGGCCCCTATTGCCACTGCCTCTTCCTCTATGGCCTGTAACTTGGCCACTTAACTTTTGGCAGAGGAGGTCTTTTTTTCCTTTTTCTGATGTCTGCGCTGGAGGAATTGCACCTTGCATTTGTCTAATGAGTGGTGATGCATAGCCTGACAGCATGGACATCCTCAATATCATGGTTAGCCCCCAGGCAGTAGTGACATGTGTACTGGCCATCAGTAGCAGACATTTTTTTTGTCTGCATGAAACAATTTTGTGTTCCATCTTGGTAGCTTCAACGGAGCAACAGTTAAAAGATGAGGTGCACACTTTAAGCTGAAAACTTACATATTATCTCATTATACCCTGGGCAGCCATTTTGTATCAGGAGAATCAATGGATGGTTCAGACTTTATACGGAGCTATTGGGTACAATGAGGTAAGTCGAATAAAGTTGCTAAAAAAGCACCTGAAAACTGAAAAACCTCTGTTCACTCCAGGAGCCATGAAGAAGAAGACCTCTGCAAGTGGACAAGGCTATGGGACCAGATGGGATACACCCAAGGGTACTAAAGGAACTCAGGGAGGTGCTAGTTGTCCCACTGATGGACTTATTCAGCAGGTCACTGGAAACAGACGTGGTTTCACAGGTCTGGAAGAGAGCAGATGTGGTTCCTTTCCAGAAGAGCAGCAGCAGGGAGGAGGCTAGCAACTACAGGCCAGTCAGTGTCACATAAGTGCTGGGAAATTAATGGAAACCCTGTTAAAGAAAAGGTTGTTAGAGCATCTTGATTCCAAGGGGCTACAAGACCTTAGGCAGCATGGATTCGGCGGGGGGGGCATGCCAGACAAATCTGATTTATTTTTTTGACTGGGTGATACGAGGAGTAGATCAGGGAAAGGCAGTGGACGTGGCCTACTTGACTTCAGCTAGGCCTTCAACTAAACACTGTGCCACTCAGAAGACTGACAAAGAAACTGAGCTGCCTAGGGGTGTGATCCAAAGTGGTGAGTTGGGTAATGAACTGGTTAATGGATAGGCAATAAAAGGTGGTGGTTATTGGCACTCACTCTAACGAGGGGAGAGTGACCAGCAGGGTAGGTTCTATGTGATAATGGTGAAAGCCTAAAAGGATCCGTATCATCAAAGCGATCACCGTTATCAGAAGTCTAAAGTGCGAAAACACTTCCGGCACTCGACACGGCCGCATGGAAAGCGGCACGAGGACTTACTTTTATGTTTTTCTGCGAGGCTGTGCACCCCCACACCCCCTACTAAAGAGTTCTCAACTCCAGGAGGGTGCATGTCGGGGAGGTGGCTTATTACAAAAATAAAGGTTGACCGGTATAATAAAATTTCACCAGAGCCCGGACCCGAACCCGTGCCTTCGACCAGCGCTGGCAATCCACCCACTCTCACCACGGGTCAGCTCAGCAACCACCCCAGCACAACCCCTCATGTCCCATTGCTGTGTGTGCCACTCCCCCCGAGCGCGCATTTCCACGATAGCGACATCCTGTTGCTACACTCGCCAACCCCCATCCAGCTGCCATACCTCCCATCGCCATGGGGATTCGCTGGGAGCGGGCTGCCATCACGGTCGGCGCCCTTTCCCCAGCGCCCTCATCACAGGATACCACGGGGGTGCAGCAGGGCTCAGTACTAAGACTGGTCCTCTTCAGTGTCTTCACAAGTGACACTGCAGAAGAACCGGAAGGAAAGGTATGCCTTTTTGCAGATGACACCAAAATCTGTAGTAGGGTGGACACTCACAGCAGGGGTGGAGGAGATGCATTGCAACCTTGGGAAGCACAAGAAGTGGTCAAGAGCATGACAATTGGGGTTCAATGCCAAAAAGGAGGGAAATGTCAAAAGGAACTACAGCTTCACAGAACGAGTGGCTGAAACTTGGGTTAGTCATCACAGTAGATGAGGTCAGCAGATACTGATGACGACATTCAAGCTCAGACTTGATAGATAATTTGAAGAAAAAAAGGGGAGGGGGTGACAGGGTATTCTCACTGAGCTGGTGGAAGGATGGAACTCAATGGACCAATAACATTTTTCAGTAACAGAGGTAAGAAGGAACTCTAGGTCAGTCATGTCCAGCTCGCCTCATAATGATATGCAGACACGTACTTATTTATTGGGATTCTTCACCTACTCTACTATCAGGATACCCTGTGGTTTCTCTTGGCAAGCAGAAATTTGTTCAGGCTTACTGTGAAGGCCTGAACTACCTTCATCCCCACACTCTTAGCTGGCAGGCTCTTAGACGTGCTTCCTAACATTATACCCTAAATATTCCACCTTAATGTCTCTCTTTCTCTTCCTAATCTCTGTATGCAAGTACTGTTTCTGGATATTACATTTTAAATGGTTTCCCTGGATAATGGAAACATGGTTAAAGACTCACAAGACAGATAACACCCCATCTGAGTTATGCACCCTTTGTGCTCCTGCTACCCCCCCCCCCCCACACATCTTTTCTTGAACTGCATTTAACTTCTGCAGCAGTATGTCCTATAGATCACTGCTGGTACATTTGTCTGCTCATATGGTTTGGCTTCAATGATTCCTGCATTTTAAAAAGTTTTGTGAGTGTTTACGATATGAGTCCTGATGGCATGGGCCATTCTGGAGCCAAGTGACATCAACTGTGATGAACAATATTTTCTGCACCCCCCCCCACACACACACACACGCGTGGATTTCAGTAGGGACTGAGAAATTCTGGATGAAACATGACTGCTTATGTCATGCGGTTCCAAAATGGTTTATGCCACCAGGAACTAAATGAACAGACAACTGACAAATTTATTAAAAATTATACTAACTTAAGAAAAAAACAGGTGGGGCCAATACTTACAAACCATGTTCCATGAACATGTACAGGTAAAAAGGGATGCAGTGAGTTCATAAGAGGGGAGTAGTTCACTGAAGAATAGGATCTAAATGTTATTACTATATAGTTCCTGTTAACCAAATAAGCATGCTACATAACAAAAACAGGTTACTCACCTGTAACAGTAGTTCTAGGAGTGGTATATGTTGTTCATACACACTTCATGGCTGGTACCTTGCCGCTTTAAGATGTGCCAGAAAATCTTCAAGAGGGCTCCTCCCACCCACCCAGGTGGTATAGCCCTTGGCTCCGCCCCATGATGTCAGCTCTCAGCACGCTGAAAGCCAGGTTTGTGCGTCAAAGCCAGGGAGGTCGGGTGGGTCAGTGTGGATGAACAACATATACCACTCCTAGGAAGTGCAGTTACATAAGAACTTACCGTAACAGTAGATCTTCCAGGACGTGTTTCTTGCAGTAAGTCATTACTTGTGGGAGTTGCCACCAGGTAGAGCTGTCTCATGGCAGCTTTTTCAGCAATCCTGTATAGGGGACGTCCCCACGACATCACTTCCGTAGGCATAGTATAAGAGGGGGTGGCCCCTAGTACCCTTTGTTTACCGTCAGCTTCAGCACACATGGTGAGGACTGAGGTGAACCGAGGTACGAAGGAGTCCCAGCCCAACATCCAGAGTTGCAAGGACTCTGAGAAAACCCAAGAAACAACAAAGGCAGGGGGATGGAGGGTGGGGCACTTACTGCAAGAGACACGCCCTGGAAGAGCTACTGTTACGGTAAGTTCTTACATAACTGCACTATCTTCCACGGACTGGTCTCTTGCAGTAAGTTATTACTTATGGAAGATTGCCAAGCAGTAAGATCCATAAGGGAGGATCAGCAAAGCTTGGAGCCGGGCACGAGGGCGTGGCACAAGAAAGTAAAGAGGTGGGCCAGCCCGGTGGTGCTGAGGGTTGAGGCGCTGGACACCACACCTCGCACCACGCCGGCGACCCGGGTTCGGGAAGGGTTTGGCAGGGAAGGAGAAGGATTGAGCATCCGTAGGACTGCTCTCCTTCTCCAGGGAGAGTGAGCTGCCACGGTGTGCTGGTGTACTCCCTATCGATGGCTGGCGGCGATGCAGGGCACAGGTAGACTTGGGGAACGTGTTGGGGCCGACGCTGGGAAGGCGTGTGTGCGGTAGCGTGTGCACTCCTGTCCACTGGCGTCACTGCACACCACACATGACAAGGGGAGAACAGGGAAAAGTGCACCAGTCGCAGCGGCATGATGGCTGTCTCCGTGGAGGGACCTGCTTGGCGCTGAGGGTATGCGGCAGTACTGGATCCGGTCCTGGTGGCAGATCATGGGGGGGGGGGCTCTCCACCTCCCCGCTATGGTAGGCAAGCCACAGGGGTAAGCTGCGGGGCCCGAAATGGAGCTGAGGAGTCCGCGGGACGGTGGCCGGAGACCTCAGGAGGATGCCTTGACTTGTGAGAGGTAAGCAGACTGGTTGCCAGGGAGAAAAAGTAATAACAAAAAAAAAAAAAGAGAGACGGTAAAGAGGACCGTTCGAGAAAGAACGGAAAAGAAGAAAAAATTACTCACCTGTTGTAATCCTGTTTCTTCCCAGGGATCCACTAATATTATTACTCTTTGCAGTGCTCCCTTAGGCCAGCACTGCCCTGAAGCCAAATAGAATGCTATGCTAATTATGGAATGTTTAGCTCATGCATTCATTTTCAAACTGCCCTATTCTAACTGCCTGCATTCTACCTCAGATTTCTGTGAAGCCTGCAAAGAGGCCATAATATATATAACAATTAACAATTAGAATGCTAATGCCAAACAGGGCCATGTAAAAAGAAGTAATAGGCCAAGAAAGGGCCAACAAAAAGACAGTAATAGAATGAGTCCTCTTTTCTGAGCCAGATATACCCTTAGAAAAGAACCTTCCAGCTAAGCATTACCGAAATGTGCCAGCAGGTGACATACCCATCATACTGAGAAGCATCTCAGCTATATAGAGTATTTTTCTGTGATTCTAAGGGGAGGACCAGGGGTGGGGAGTAATAATATTAGTGGATCCCTGGGAAGAAACAAGATTACTACAGGTGAGTAATTTTTTCTTCCAACCCCAGGAATCCACTAATATTATTACTCTTTGCAGACTATGTAGCAGTACCACTAGGAGGTAGGCAGAATCTATTTGGGAAAAAGACTGCAAAACAGTGTTTCCAAAAGTGGCATTACTCCTGGCCTGAGTATCCAGGCTGTAATGTTTAGTAAAGGTGTGGACTGACCTCCAGGTAGCTGCTTTACAAATCTCCAACAGAGGGACCTCTCTGGCAGCTGCAATGGTGGCAGCTGTGCCCCTTGTGGAATGGGCTCGAAGACCTGAAGGAGGGACCTTGCCCACCTTTGAATAACAGAACTGAATACATTGGACTATCCACCGAGATATAGTCCTCTTTGAAGCAGGAGATCCCTTACCTACTTCCCCAAAGGTAAGGTACAGTTGCTGTCTGTCCTGCCTATGATCCTTGGTATTGGCTATATAATAGCTCAATGATCTCTTCACATCCAAGCTATGCAGCCTACGCTCAACAGAGCTAGAGTGTGCAGTGAAAAATACTGGTAAGGTAATGGACTGGTTCAGATGAAAGTCAGAAACTACTTTGGGAAGGAACTTTCTATTTGTTCTCAACACTACCTTATCATTATGGAAAGAAATATAGTCCTTTTCCACACACAGGGCTTGTAATTCACTTATCCTCCTAGCAGAGGTAAGTGCCACTAGGAAAACTACCTTCCAGGTAAGAAATTTGAGCTCTGCAGAAGCTAAGGGTTCAAATGTCAGAAGCATAAGCTGGGCAATACAAATGTTGGGGTCCCAAGCTGGCACTGGTTCCCTATGAAGGGGGAGCAGATGTAAAAGGCCCTTAAACTACCTTCTAAATATGGGATTCGAAGCTAGGGATACCGCTTTCCCTACAGAGAGATAAGCTGAAAGTGAAGCTAGATGAACCTTCAGAGTTGAATGCTGCAATCCCAAGGAATGCAGATAAGACAAATAATCTAGGAGGGTTGGAATGCCAGCCTGTGCTGGGATTATGCCCTTGTCTGTACACCAAACAGAAAATCTTTTCCATTTTGAAGCATACGTTTTCTTAGTAGAAGGTTTTCTGTAACTATTAAGGACTTCTAAAACTGCTTGGGAGCATTAGGAATCTGAATACTCTTAAGTCCTCAAGAGCCAAGCTTTGAGTCTGAGAGACCTGAGATTGGGATACACTACCCCGCCTTGAATGGAAGTCAGTAGATTGTACCCCTGAGGGAGGTTGATCGGTTTGCTCACTGACACTGAGAGCAACAGGGAGTACCATGGCTGTCTTGGCCAGTCTGGGGCTATCAGAATAATCGAGGCTGGTTGTGACCTGAGCTTGATGAGTACTCCAAGAATCAGAGGAAAAGGATGGAAGGCATAAAGGTATTTGCCTGTCCAATCGAGAATCAGGGTGTCCATGGGAACAGTCCCTTTCACTGGAGCCCTGCAGCAATAGAGGGGTAAGTGGTGATCCTGGTGGGAAGCAAAGAGATACATTTCTGGGGTTCCCCATCGTCTGAACAGGACCTGCACCACTTGGCTGTTCTGTGACCATTCGTGATGGGCCAGGTTTATCCTGCTCAAAGCATCTGCCAGGGTATTGTCCTTCCCTGGCAGATGAATTGTTTGTATGGAGGCATCAAGAGAGTAAACCAGGCTCCATATTTTCATTGCTTCTGTGCACAGTGGAGTGGATCTTGTGCCTCCTTGTTTGTTGAAATAGTACATTGTGGTGGTATTGCCTGTTCTGATCTGAACTTGAAGGGCCAGGTAAACTGCTCTTAACTCCAAGAGATTTATGTGCAGAATGGACTCTGCACTGTTCCAGGAGCTGTGAACTGTGTGGTCTCCTAGGTGGGTACCCCATACTAGAAGGGAGGCATCCATTGTGAGCACTAAGGAGGGGGACTCCTGCTGGAAAGGCACCCCTTCCCTTAGGCATGGGTGTAGGCAGGCATACTCCAAGCACTCCATGGTGTGCAATTTTATTTAAGGGGGGTAGTAAATAGGCTCTGAACTGCTTCCTTTTTCCATGAAAACTAAACAAGAAAATACTGACCCTTTCTGTAATTTTATTCATAGGAGTCGAAACTAGGACTGGTCACTAATACTCTCTTTGCATCCCAACGACAATACAACTTTACAGGCTCTGGGCTGGTATGTGGGTGTCTTCAGAAACAATGCATGGCATTTGTGTTTACCCATGCATGGCAACATCCATTGTCATGAGATACAAAGTGGTATTTATTGTGCCAAATGAGGCAACAAACACAGTCCTGGTGTACATGTGTATATTGTCAGGCTACATCCCAGGGGGGGCTCACCCCAACAAAGGAGGGGTAGCAGTGTGTCCACTTGGTGTACAGATCTGAAATCTCTGCCTACATCAATGCCCTTAGGTTGTCTGGATTCGTCCACCACTGGAGGGCTTGTAGAAGAGATTTTGTTACAGGGACTAGTTTTGAAAGTGGATCTTGCCTCTGGGACCAATGGGCTCTGAGGTGAAACTGAATGTCCCTCATTTGGAATCTGGCACCCATGACTGTGCTTATTGCTGAAGCCATGTGGCCTAAAAGTCTGTAGAAACTGAGTTGCTGGTTTTGGCCTGCCCAGGACGAATGAGCTTGCCAGAAGCTGGACAGCCTGTACCCTTTCAAAAGGTAGAAAAGCCTTTCCCAGAATTGTATTGAGTTCTCCCCCTATGAACTGCAACACTTGGACTGGGGTGAGAACTGACTTTTTGGCATTTAGAAGAAACCCCAGGGAGGAGAGAACACCTTGAGCTAGCAGTAAGTGTTCTGACACTTGGGATTTTCCTACAATCAGCCAGTCATCCAGATATGGGAAAACTGTGACACCCAGCTTTCTGAGATGTGCCACTACTACTGCTACGGACTTTGTGAACACCCTTGGTGCAGAGGTAAGGCCGAAAGAAGTGTTGAGAACTGGTAGTGGCCTGAGGGGAGAGTGAACCTGAGATATCTTCTGTGTGATTCTCTGACAGGAATGTGAAAATATGCATCTCTTAAATCCAAAGAGGCTACCCCGTCCCCTTTTTGTAGTGCTGGCAGGATTATTGCCATTGTAACCATTTTGAACTTGGGTTTCACCAAGTACTTGTTTTGGTGTCTGAGGTCTAGTATAGGCCACCACTCTTCAGTCTTTTTTGTTGTTAGGAAATATCTGGAGTAGAACCCTTGCCCTCTTCGATTGTGTGGGACAGGCTCGACTGCTTTTGCCAGTAATACATTTTTTACTTCCTGCTCCAGCAGTTTTCTTTGTGAGGGACTGATGCAAAACGTTTTACCCTTGGAGGGGGAAGGGACTTGAAACAAAGGGAGAGACTCTGACCCACTATTTCCAGAACCCACCTGTCTGATGTGATTTTGGACCAGTCCTGGAAATAGTGGGAAAGTATGCCTCCTACTGGATGTGAAGAGGCAGCCTGAAGGGAAGAGTCAGGGGTTCTGCTTTTGTTGTTGTTGTTGAGGTTGGGTAGAATGAGACCCTCTACGGGAGCCTCTTCTGCTTTTTGCCCTATAAAAACCCGTCTGCTGGGGTTGGTACTGTATCTGAGGAGCAACTTGCACCTGAAAGAAAGGTCTCCTAAAGGTAGACCTGCCCCTGCCTCCCCTAGAATAAGAAGTGGAAGGAGAAGGTTTGTCCCTGGTGGAATTACTTCTGAAAGTAGCATTGTACTCATCTACTTTCTTCATGTAGGCTTCAGTTTGTGCACCAAAAAGGGAATGGCCCTCAACTGGTAAATCCATTGCTTTGCTTTGGGTGTCCTGGGTGAGGTTGGTAGCCCTCAGCCAGGCGAACCTTCTCATAACTATGGTACCAACCATCCATCTGGCAGCAGTGTTGTTCGTGTCTGCTGCCATCTGGAACTGGTATTTGGAAGCCTCCAAACCCAATCTGGCTGTCTCTAGTAACTCCGAAACAGTGAGGGAGGGATTTGCCTCTGCATTATCCACCACATACTGCCATAGAGCCTTTTGGTAAAAGGCAGCATATGCCTGGTAAGTGGCTTGCCCGACAGCAAGAGATGCTGAGATGTACCCCCTCTTAGCCATACTGTCCACCCTTCTGGAGTCTTTTTCAGGTGGATGTGAAGACAAGGGGTTTTTGGCCTTCTCACAGGCTGCCTGCTGTACAATGCCCGGATGATCTGGGTGACTGAATAAAAACTCAGCGGCAGATCTCTCCAACTGGTACTTTTTGTCATATTTTTTGTCAACAGGTGAGACAGTTTGAGGAGCTTTTAAAATTTCCAGAATGGATCCGGGAACAATTCCCCTGCAAGTGGGACATAGGGAGGATAAAATACTTAGGGATAAACCTGACCAGAGACTTAAGGGACTCCTATAGACAAAATTACATCCCTTTCACCACTCGCCTTAAGGAGGACTTGGCTAACTGGAGTACACTCCCATTGAGCCTGTCTAGGAAGATAGATCTCATCCGAATGGTTACCCTCCCTAGAGCATTGTACCTTTTTAATAACATCCCCATTACACTTCCCCATTCTGTATTCCTGGAATGGGAAAGAGCCATAACTCACTTTATATGGGCAGGTCGCAGGCCAAGAGTTAGGCTAAAACTTCTAGCTACACCAAGGAACCTCGGAGGACTGTCTCTCCCCGATCTTTACCGATACTACCAAGCTGCACATCTTCTTCATACGTTTGCTAGACAACTAATGGAGAGTGCGATGCACTGGGCAGAATTAGAGCAGGCAATTATACCAGATTTGGAATAATTTGACATATTATACCGAGGGACCATACACTCAGCTGATTATCAGAACCTGCCTGTTAGTGCTCAGCACAGAGTGTCCGCTTGGTATCAAGTTAGGAGACAGCTTTCAATTTTCCCCTTTATTCCGTTAATTTGCCCAATAGCAGTCTTACCAAACTTTCAGCCTGGGAGACTTGATAACGCTTTTAAGCAATGGTCAAGGTACGGCCTTAGATACCTGTTCCAAATTACAACTGGAGGGAGACTATGGTCGTTTCAGGAAATACAGACAAAATTTGGTCTGCCTAATTCACATCATTATAGGTATTTACAATTAAGGCACTATCATGGGTCCTTACCGGACACTGTGCGCACTCCTGAATGCTGCCCCCCCCCTTAATTACCTGCATGCAGTCTTTGTTTTCCTCCCTTAATCAGAGGCACCTAATATCGGTTCTCTATCGAGCCTTGGTGTCCTCCCATACAGTTAATTTGGTTGACACACGCGGAAAATGGCAACAAGAATTGGGTGAACCCATAGAGGGAAAACAGTGGGAACAGGCCTGCAGATAGGTGGCTCGCACATCTAGCTCACACCAGTGGTGAGAGTACTCCTGGAAATTCCTAGTTAGATATTTCTATACACCAGAGGTCACTAGTCATTTCACCCCTGGGAGCTCAGCTGCCTGCTGGCGACTATGTGGTGAAAGCAAAACTCACTTAACACATGTAATGTACACTTGCCCAAAGTTAAACTTGTTTACCCAAGCCTTACAGCTTGAACTCCAAAAGATCTTTGGAATACCTTTCCAGCTTACCCCACAAATATTTATCCTTTTAATTTTCACTGAAGACCTCAAGGATCAGGGCATCCGCTATCTTTTAGCCATCCTTCTGTCGGCAGGGAAGACAGCCATTACCAAATTGTGGCTGACCCTTGATCCCCCAACCCTTCGGGACTGGTGGGCTATCTCTAAGCAAATTTACTACATGGAAAAAATAACCTACAGACTGAATAATAGAGAAGGTAAATTTAACTCAAGGTGGAGTAGATGGCTGTTATATTATATGCTTGAAGATCTGACATTTGTCCCATGAGTTGATAACCCTCCCCCCTTCCTTTTTCCTCCCCCCTCCCTGTCCCCCTCCCCCTTCCCTTTTCCACAATTTTACAGCTAGGATTAGACTGATGTATTGTTTGGGATTCCCCTCTCCCCCCCCCTCCTTCTTATCACAATTGAGATTTGAGTACCTACAGGATGTTTATATGGCAGCAAGCTAATTTACATTAAGGGGGATCTCAATTATTAAGGTTTCTCTTTGCCTTTTTGGGCCACTGCCAGTATTCTTCACAAACTAATTCATCTCTGATTGAAGGGCCTCTGGACGCCCTGGCCCTATACGGAACACAAGTTTGCAGGCTCTGGAATTAACTTTAATACTGTATTAGTTTCAACTGCCTCAATCTTAATGTGACTACTCTGTGTACCCAAGTTAGGTTTGATTCCTACTTTTTACCTATGTATGGACACAATCGAACTGAATGTACTGTATGAAAATCAAATAAAGAAAAGAATAATAAAAATAAAAAAAAAAATAAAAATTCCAGAATGTCTTTTCTGAAAAATGTGTAAAGAGGAAGGAGAAGTCATTTTGAGGGTATTAGCCCCATTTGTTCCATATATTGAACCTCCTCTTCATCCTGCACTTCCTCAATTGTTTGGAGGTCCAGTGTTTCTACCATTTTCTTAATGAAAGAAAAATGGGAGGAAAAATCTTCTGAGGGCCTGGCCGGGGTGGGGGCAAAGTCTTGCTCCAGTGACACCTCAGGCTCTATTTCTTCCTCCTCATCACATCATCACCACCACCCATTGTGGGAACAGCAGCTGTTTTATCAGCTGGAACAGTTACAGGCTGCTGGGGGCAGGCCGAGCAGCATTTGTAACAAAGCCAGAGCTTGTGTAATATCAGTAGGTAAGGGAGTATGAGTGGGCACCTGAGGGACCCTTGAGGGGTTTCAGCTGGGCTGTAAGTGTGCTTACTTTTTCTTAGTTTCTTGGCCGGCACCGGAGAGTCAGCTTGCTGATTGCCTCTCTTACTAGAGACCTCTCCCGTATCGGGGTGGATTTGGAGGCTCTAGAAGGAATTGCCACATTTTTAAAGGGGGTGGACTGGTCAGAGCCCAGAGACCCCTCTTCAAGTCTTCTCTTAAGCCTCTCCCTGCGCTTCTCCACAGTTTTTTCAGGGAAATACTTGCAAATCTCACAATCCTCACTGAAATGTTTCACACCAAGGCAGAGCAGACAAAGGTCATGTTTGTCAGCCCTGGCAAATACCTCAGCATATTTAAAACAATTCTTAAAACCTGTGGGTTCTGTATTTTTTTTAGGTCTATCTGCCATTACAGAAAACAGGACTCAAAAACCGCTAAATAGAACAAGATTTCAAAATATGCGGTCAGTTTTAATAATAAAGCGATCGGTTCAGAAACTGATAAATTTGAACAGAACCATGGTTCCGAACGGTTCCGGAACAGAGAAAACCGCAAGGAGAACCAGAATAACCTCGGTTCAATAGTGGTTAAATTAAGTAATGTTAAAAGGAAAAACAATCGGAAATATAAAAAAATTTCTCCTATGAAATTAACAAAGGAGTTGGTCACCCCTCGGTTCCGAGGAACCGATAAAAAAACTAACAATAAGAATAAAGCAGTAATGAAAAAATAAGACATAATACTTAAGTTTTTTGTAATCTTATGCACAATTTAGATGATCTTGATAGAGAGAGATCTCCAGGGCGTCTGAACTTTGCAGCGGAGACAAGAAATCTAAAGTAGAATGCAGGCAGTTAGGATAGGACAGTTTGAAAATGAATGCACCAGCTAAACATTCCATAATTAGCATAGCATTCTTTTTGGATCCGGGGCAGTGCTGGCTTAAGGGAGCACTGCAAAGAGTAATAATATTAGAGGATTCCTGGGGTTAGAAAAGGTGAGCACAGTCCAGGTGAAAGCCATAGAGGAGCCACAGACCCATGCAATGGATAGCCGTGTAAGCCCAGACAAGGGACAGCGTCACAGAGCCAGAGTCAAGGAAAGACACACCACTCCCGCAGGTGGCAAATAAAACAGTGATCCCTGAAGGGAAAGAATGAATAGGGCCATGCCAATGATACAACCTGCTGTGCAGGGGTGTGAAAGGCAATGGCTTGCAGTAAGCACCCCAGAGCATCCAAAGCACCGGAGAAACAGGCGGGGAGCCTGACGAGGCAGAACAGAAAGCTGCAGGAGGCCAAGCACAATGATCCATCCTGAACAAGCCAGGGGTCAAGAGTACATGGCACGTAGACAATCCAGTAGTGCTCCTGAAGGCGCGGAAAGTGCAGGAGGTAGTGGATAACCTGAAAGCAAGGGGACACGAAGGGCTCCCAAAGGGGAGAGTAGCAGAGGTCCCCAAGAAATCCACATAAAGCGTCAAGTCCGGTAAGAGAAGCAGGCCTCCACATTAGATGGATGGAGTCCCTGATGCCTCTGAGGCCTGCAGGAGGAGGACGGGGAAACCCGATGGAGAGGCTAAGGTGCAGCTGCGGGCCCAGGCCCAGGAGGGGGACGGGTATGGGACAGAGGGGCTGAAGGGGCAGAGCCCTGGGAAGCCCAATCATGGCCACGAGATGCCCTCTGGAACAAGGCCCGGGAACGCAGAGGCCTGCCCAGAGGAGTGGGAGATGGGGTCCGCGACACACCACGATACAGGTCCTGGAGAGACCATAGGGCATGGCCAGAGGCCTAGAGAGAATCCAGAATGGACTGGGTACCGGCACCAAAGCGTCAATCCCCGCAGAACGGGGCGTCAGCCACTGACAATTGAATGTCGGGGGCCAAATCAAACACTCGAAGCCAAGCATGGCGCCGCAATGCTAGATGGCAAGGGAGAGCAGGGCAGCCACTGACAGGGCAACCTGCGCTGTGGCTCACAGGGAGGACAGCGCATCTGCAGCCGAGGCATCCAAGGCGTGCAGACAGCGGGACATGTGGCCCAAATAGTTAAGGATGTGCAGTAGAAGAGTACTGGAGGCACAGACCTTCTTGCCAAGAAGATCGAGGCACCGGGACTCACCGTCCGGTGGCACCAGACCGGTATGGCGAGGCTGGACAGCCTAACCATGAGCCACCGCAATGATCACGGAGTCAGCCGCAGGGGTGACAGACAACCAAGGGTGATCTGGGGGGCACGGTAAAGCCGGTCAGTCCCATGGGGGGTGGGCACGGCGGAAGCAGGGTGGCGCCATGCCTGGGCGATGGCACTGGCATAAGCCGGGATCATGGGAGGGATAACCCGGACAGGTTCAACCGGCAAGCCAAGGTATTGGGTGAGGTCCCAATGAAGAAAATCTGGGTCCTCATCGGGAAAGTGGAAGACACCCTGGAGCTGCATAAAAGGATCCATGAAGGAGGCATCCACAGCGGCGGAGGCGTCCGGAGAGGCCAGCAGGACATCTGCCAGTAGAGAGAAGATGAAGGAACCATGGTCCCCGTAGTCCGAAGAGCCGGTGTCTGAGCCCAGGAACCCAAAGGGGTGCTCCATGTCCAAGGCTCCAAGAGGGGAGGTCGGACACGGGGGGGTCCAGGCAGGAACTGGAGGGACCAGGCAAAAGCGCTTGGGCGGGGGTGATGGAGAGTGACGGGGGACCCACTGGGGAGCCTGAGGCCTGGCCATGATCCAAGGAACAGAGAACCCCATGACGTTGTGGGCAATTCCCGGCACCTGGGAGGTGGGCGCCCAAGGGCGGTGCCCAGAGGAGGGTGGGGCACCATGGGGGTGGGCACTGGCGGCCCCGACAGGTGGCATCCCCATGCCCAAGGGTTGGCATTAGAGGAGGGGCAAGAAAATTGGGGCAGGCACCAGAAAGGGATCGGCCGCAAAAGCGGGTGAAGGGTCGATGGGGGCAAACCCATCTGATGCCGCAGCTGGGTGTCCATGCCAAGCAGAGCAGGGGAGACCCTGAGACCCATCGTCCGGAAGGGCTGGGGTACAGTGCACCCGACGAAGAGAAAGGCTGCCCCTTGGGAAGGGGTAGAATGGCAGGAGGTGCCGTCGATGAGGGAAACAGAGCATGACTTCCCGTCGACAGGGGACGTCCCCCTGTCGACGAGGAATGCCCAGTTGATGGAGGAAGCCATCTCGTTGATAAGGAATGCCCATCAACAGGAAAGGAGCTCCCGTCAATGACAGAGAGTATCTAGAACATCCTGTTGATGGGGAAAAGCATCCCATCAATGGGGAAGAAGGAGCAGCAAGCTCAGTCAATGGGGGGGAGCTCCCCCATCAACGAGGGACAAGTCGGTGACGGGGGAATAGTGCCCATCGACGAGACATGTCCAGGAGAGGGAGCAAGGAAAGCTCTGTCGATGGAGGGAGCTTCCCTGTTGACACAGAACACCCCGTCAACAGCGGAGAGGATCGGTAGGAGTGTGAGAAGTGCGAGTCCTGCTCCCCCAGATGCCTTGAATGAGAGCTCCTACCTGGGGTACCCTGAAGACGAGTCCCAAGCCTCATTACGATTTCTGAAGGGCTGCCTTGTCAGCCATGGAAGAGGCTCCTGACCCAGGCTGGGCCAAGGAGCAGCGGAGGTACTGTGAAGGAACATAGGCCCGCAGACAAGGACAGCTGGGGTGCTGTGAAGAGCACAGGCCCGGCCCTGAACCTAGAAAAGAACTGGGGCCTGGGAGCAAGCCAGAGGCCTAGGTAGGAGATAGAAAAATTGGGTTCAGATTCCATCGAAGACTGCAACTCAGGACACTGAGTTAGCAGCTGTATGAGCTGAAGTCGGCGGGAAAAGGAACACAGGGTTCTAGGAGGTCATGGGGGCGGCCGGCCCCTATACAGGACTGTTGAAAAAGCTGCCGTGAGACAGCTCCACCTGGTGGCAACTCCCTTAAGTAATGACTTACTGCAAGAGACCAGTCCGTGGAAGATCTATTGTTACAGGTGAGTAACCTGTTTTTCTAGGATCGTGGATATGTTGTTCTATCCACACTTCACGGCAGACTCCTAGCAGTTCTCTGGGAGGAGGGAGGTGAGACACACACCCCCTATTTAGGGAAGAGGGACTGGAGAACTGAGGTTCCAATACCAGCATCCTGGCATGACTCAAGGCTGATGTAGTAATGGGAAATGAAGGTGTGTGCTGAATTCCAGCTAGCAGCCCTGCAGATTTCCTGGATAGGGACGTCCCTGGAAGCAGCCACCAACGCAGTGGTACGGCAGGGGGAATGAGCCTTAAAGGAAAACTACACCCAAAACTTGAAAAAATATATGCTGTGCAGAGTGTTTTTTTTTTTTTAATTACTATTTATTTCTCCTCCCCAGCCTGCCACCTCCGACCCTTCAGGGGGAACAATTGGACAAGCCACTGCCCTGAACCCTACCCAAGCAGACCCCCAGACCTCTATGGAGCTGCTGGATTACTTCGGTGGGACGAGGCGGGGGGACCTAGACCCCAGAATTTACCTTTTCTGTCAGGGGTCTGAGGTCTGCTGGGCGGGCACAGGCAAATCGTGGGCACGGCCATGGTCCTCCCATCTTCCCGGCTGAGGCAGGCTTGTATTTCCACGATTTCTCCCTCCCCAAGCAGCAAGTAGCTTCCCCCCGACGTCATGACGCACGCGCCGATGTCCATGCTGCTCAATGGCTGCCCATCCCCAAATGGAGCTTGCAGTTCCTCGAGCCTCCGCTTGGGGTCATGCAGGTGTTGGGCATCGGCCAAATCCCTCCCCGGAGAAGGCGAGCTGTCATTGGACGCTCCAGCCTATCTCCCCCCGGCCGACCTACCGACGACCCGAGTCTGCTCCCGAACCCAGGTCGCCGGCGTGGTGCGAGGTGTGCGCTCAGCGCCAACCTCAGCGCTACCGGGCCAGCTTGTGCAGAGTGTTTTAATTTGTATGTGAAGTTCTAGTGTTTCCTTCCCTCTGACTGGTATTAGGAGTTTCTCCTAAATTAGCCTGCTAGCTTTAGGGTAGTTTTACGACCCCTAAAGATCTCCATATCAAATAGCTTTATTGCATTTCTTTGTCCTGCGATGCACCTTGTTTCATGTGATGGTGATGTAGCAGAGCCCATAAATCCAGCAGAAAGCATTGCATTACAATCAGTTCACAAAAATAGAGATGGCTATATTTTAAAATCTGTAGAATTCAGCTTGGTGACCACCCTCATCCTAAAGGTTTTACTGTTCTGAAAAACTTTGCTGCTGGTAATTTTTGTGCAGCTTGTAAAGCTTCCAAGATATTTAGTTTGTTTGGCATGTGTGTGCTGAATGTTGGGTCTCTCTTACATCACAGTCACATGAGACAAGATGCACTGTGGGAACAAGAAACTATCAGGTATGAAGATCCCCAGGGTCGTAAAACTAGCATAAAGCTAGCAGGCTAATTTGGGAAAAACTCCTAATACCAGTCAGAGGGAAGGAAACACTAGAACTTCACATACAAATTAAAACACTCTGCACAACATATATTTTTTCAAGTTTTGGGTGTAGTTTTCCTTTAAGCCCTGTGGGAGGCTCCCTACCTGCCATCCTATAGGAGAGGTAAATGCAAGATGTAATCCACCGAGCCACTGTCCGCTTGGCTGCAGGTCTGCCAGGTGCGGCTTCAGCGTAGATGACAAACAGGTGGCGAACCTCTCCCCGAACTTCCACCATTCGCGCTTTGTAGTAGGCAAGCGTTCGTCTCAGGTCCAGAGTATGGAGCTTGTACTCGGCCTCCAAGGTGTTAATGGGGTAGAACACCAGCAGAGTAATCACCTGGTTAAGGTGAAACTCCGACACCACCTTCGGGAGGAATTTCGGGTTGGGGTGCAGGACAACTTGTCCCTGTAGAAGACCAGGTAAGGAGACTCAATGGAGGGCACCTGCAACTCCCCAGTCCTTCTGGCTGAAGTGATAACCACAAAGAAGGCAGTCTTCCACGACAAATGTGACATGTCACACATGCATAGGTTCAAATGGCTTGCCCATGAGCTTTGCCAAGACCAGCAGTAGATCCCACGGAGGTGGAGGTTCACGCACCAGAGGAGATATGTGATCTAGGCCTTTGAAGAAGCGCCAGACCACCTTCTCCTGTGCCACCGACCACTGACTGGCCTGCGCCCGGTAAGCTGAGATGGCTGCCAGGTGCACCATTAGGGTCGTCGACCGTAGCCACTGCTGGGAGAGGGTTCAAAGATAATCCAAAATGCTAGCCACTGGGCAGGACGAGGGGTCCAAACCTTTGCCCTGACACCAGATGGAGAATCTTTTCCATTTAAAGGCCTAGCATTTTCTGGTTGATTCCTTACAGGACGCCTCAACAATGTTGAGAACCTCATCAGAGAGACCCAAGGCCTGGAACTCTAGCCGCTCAGGAACCAGGCCGTAAGGTACAGGGATTGAAAGTCTGGGTGGAGTACCTTCCCCTGGCTGACTGACAGCAGGTCTGGGTGTGCTGGAAGCCGCCTCAGGAGCCTGGAGCTGAGGCTGAGGGGATCTGGATACCAGAACTGGTGGGGCCAGTCTGGGGCCACCAGGATCACCTGCGCCTTGTCCCTCCTGACCTTCGTGAATCAAGGGAAGTGGGGGGAAGGTGTAGAAGAGGCCTGGGGTCCACTGCCTCGAGAAGGCATACCCTTGCAGCGAACCCTGCTGAAGGGGGTGGGCATGGAACAGCCTCAGCTTCGCGTTCTCCCTGGAGGCAAATAGGTCCCCCTTGGGGGTTCCCCAGTGAGAGAACAGATCTTGTACTACCTCCTGGTGGAAAGACCACTCGTGGGATGACCTGCTCATCTGGCTGAGGGCATCAGCCAGCTGATTCGAGGCTCCTGCCACATGGATGGCCAGGAGATCCGCCTCCCGGCTGAGCACAAGTGACCAAATGCAGAGAGCTTCCTTGCAGAGGGGTAAGTAGCGCATCCCGCCCTGCCTGTTGAGATAGTACACAGTCGTGGTGTTGTCCGTCTGGACTTGAACCACTTGACCCCGAACAAACGGAGCGAATGAGGTTAGGGCTAGGCGAACTGCTCGAAGCTCCAGCAGGTTGATGTGGTATTGGGACTCCTGAGGGGACCAGAGCCCATGGGTTCTGCGCTCCCCAAGATGGGCACCCCAACCCATCAGAGAGGCATCGGTCGTCAGGATGACCGTTGGCTCAGGGCGAACAAACGGGAGCCCGTACTGCAGGTGGGAGAGGACAAGCCACCACTGGAGGCCGTCCCACATCCTCTGGGTCACAGAGACCAGCTGGTCGAGATGACCTGAGCGCTGAGACCACTGGCTGGCCAGTTCCCACTGAAGGGAATGCATATGCCAGTGGGCCCATCAGACCACGCTGGTGCAGGCCGCCATGTAGCCCAGAAGACACAGGAAGTCCCGAGCAGGGCGCAATTGCCTAACCAGAAATGATCCGGCAAAGGAGGAGAGAACTTCTGCCCTGTCAGCTGGGAGCTGAGCTCTGGCTTAGCAGGAGTTGAGCTCTGCCCCAATGAACTGGATCACCTACGCAGGCACGAGTTCTGACTTGGCCTCGTTGATCAGGAAGCCAAGTTCTAGGCAAGTCTGGAGGGCCAGATCCCTGGACCACTCCACCTCCAGCCTGGAGGGACCTGCTATTAGCCGGTTATTCAGGTAAGGGTACACCCGGACCCCTCGGGGCCTCAGGTATGCCGCCACCACTGCCATGCATTTGGTGAAGACCCTGGGGCTGAAGATAGGCCGAAGGGCATGGCTTGGAACTCGTAAAGGGTTCCCTCAGCTCTGAAGCGGAGAAACCATTGATGGGATGGACGGATCGGGGTGTGAAAGAACGTGTCCTGAAGAGCTAGGGAGCAGAACCACATTCCTTGCTCCAGGGATGGTATGATCTGAGCTAGAGTAACCATCTGAAGGTGCGGGACCTGAGAAAATTGTTCAGGTCGTGCAGAGCTAGAATGGGGCGCCAGCCCCCTGTCCACTTTGGCACCAGGAAGTACCTGGAGATGAACTGTGGGTCTGAAGGCGGGTCCGCTACTGGGCACACCACCTACTTGAGGAGGAGCTGAGCTAAATTGTCTCTGAGAACTGACTGAGGAGCTGCAAACACCAGATCCCCCGTGGGGCACGGGCTCAATAAGGAAGGGCCTGCTCGAATTCCAGAGGCAGGCCTCGACCTACCACTTCTAGAACCCAACGGTCTGTGGTGACAGCAGACCAGGTGGAAATGAAGTGGCTGAGCTGGCCCCCGACGGAGGTCCCAGGGGAGGCGTGATGAGATTGAGGGAGGCACCTCCCAACCCATCACTGGGCAGGCTTGGAGGAGGGTCCGGCGGAGGGGCCGCCAGGACATTTCCCCCCGGGCTTCCTAAATGAGGACACCATGGACTTGGCCCGAGGATGCCAAGTGTGAGCCTGTTAGCCCTGCTGCTGGTCCTGCTGCTGGGTCGGTCTGGCCGCAGGAGTGGACGAACGAAGGGGCTTGTGGTTTTGACGCTTGGAGCCCTTGTCCTTTTGGGCAGATGTGGTGGAGTCCAAGGTGGCACCGGACTTCTCTATACACTGGAGGTGACCCTCCACGCTGGGCCTGAACAGGTCAGTGCCCAAGAAGAAAAAATTACTCACTTTAGTAATGTTATTTCTTCTATGGAGTCTTGCTGTATTCTGACTATTGCAGTGATATCCAACCTTTGAACTGCACCGGAGAGGAAAGAGTTAACTTTCCATGCAAGGCATGGAACGCTGAGCTCGAGCTCGGTTGAGACTCTTGTCTGTTGCTGTTTGAACCCAAACCGCCAGATCTTTACGAGCTAAACTCACTGGGCGTCCTGTGTGGAAACTGTAAACTTATACTAGCCAACTGGCAACTAAATCTAATAAAAAGGTTTTGGTTTTTTTTTGGTTCCAAGACAAAGATTCAAGTCAGGAAACCCAAAAACAAAACACAACACATACCCAAAAATAAGAGGGTGAGAAAAAGGGGGGCCACCTCTAGGGTGCCAACACTGTTCCTGCCCACCCACATCCAAAACCCAGGTTCTAAGAGGGGAGGCAGGGGGGGAGGTCAGAATACAGCAAGACTCCATTAGAAGAAACAACATTACTAAGGTGAGTAATTTTTTCTTCAAACAACATGAAGTCTTGCTGTATTCTGACTATTGCAGACTACCAAGCAGTACCTCCATGGAGGAGGGACAGAACCTACTTCGCGAACAGGCTCTGAAGCACTGCTGTGCCAAACCGAGCATCACTCCTGGCCTGGATATCCAGAGAGTAATGCTTGGTGAAAGTATGTACTGTTTTCCAGGTGGCTGCTTGACAAATCTCTAAGATAGGAATATCCCTGGCAGCAGCCAGGGAAGCAGCTGTACCTATGGTAGGGTGAGCCCTCAGGCCTGAGGGTGGGATCCTACCTAATTTTTCATAGCAACATTGTATACAAGAGACAATCCACCTGGCAATAGATCTCTTAGTGGCAGGTTTTCCCTTACCAACCTCACCATAAGTGAGGAACAGTTGGAGGGAGTCAAACCTGTGACCCTTGGTGTGCTCTATGTAGTAGCTAAGGGCCCTTTTCACATCCAAGCTGTGCAGCCTCCTCTCCCCAGAGGAAGAATGGTCAGTGAAGAAAACAGGAAGAGACATAGACTGGTTAAGGTGGAAATCTGAAACCACCTTAGGCAAAAACTTCCTATTAGTCCTGAGGACCACCTTATCTCTATGGAAAGAGATAAAATCAGGCTCCACTGACAGGGCCTGTAACTCACTTATGCGCCTGGCAGAGAATGGCTGCCAAGAACACAGTTTTCCAAGTCAGGTACTTAAGCTCTGCTGAGGACAAAGGCCTGCAAGGGGTTACATAAGCTGAGCATTGCAAACATTAAGGTCCCAAGCAGGGCAGGGTCCCTGAAGGAGGATTGGTATGCAGCAATCCTTTGAAGAATTTACAGAATACAGGATGAGCTGAAAGGGAAGAGTGCTTGCCTGCTGACAAGAAGGCAGAGACAGCTGCCAGATGCACTCTAAGTGTAGCTGGTCTGAGTCCCAAGCTATTGAGATGAACTATATAGTCAAGGACTGTAGGCAACCCAGCAGACTCTGGAGAAATATGCTTCCCAGAGCACCAAATAGTAAACCTTTTCCATTTTGAGTTGTAAGTCTTTCTGTGGAAGGCTTTCGAAGCCTTTAAATATCCAGAACACCTTGAGAGAGATGCAAATCAGCAAACTCTAACTCTTCAAGAGCCAGGCCTTGAGATTGAGAGATTTGAGATTCGGATACCAGACCCTCCCCTGAGAACATGTTAACAGGTTGTAATTCCTGGGAAGAGACAGGGGAAGATGGACTGCTAAGGGCAGCAAGAGAGGGTACATGGGCTGTCTGGCCCAGTCTGGAGCAATCAGAATCACTTTGCAGGGTTGAGACCTGATTTTGACTACTACCTTGAACAGGAGAGGGAAGGGGGGGAAGCATACAGGAACTTCCCTTCCCAATTGAGAACTAGGGCATCCAGGGGGACTGAGCCCAACACTGGGGGCCTGCAGCAATAAAGAGGAAGTTGGTGATTGTCTGGGGCTGCAAAAAGATCTATCTGTGGGGTGCCCCATCTGGAGAAGATCACCTTCAAAATCAGGGGATCTAGGGACCATTCGTGATGGCCCTGAGATATCCTGCTGAGAGCATCTGCCAGGACATTGTCTTTCCCTGGGAAGTGCACTATCATCAGAGAGGTATTCAGGGAATAGGCCAGAGACCACAACTTCATTGCCTCTGTGCACAAGGCCGCAGGCCGAGTGCCCCCTTGCTTGTTGATGTACCACATTGTGGTGGTATTGTTTGTCCTGATCTGAACTACTTTGTTCTGAACAGACTTGGAAAAAGCTTGAAGTGCTAGAAACACTGCTCTGAGTTCTAAGAGACTGATGTGAATCAGAGATTCTTGAGGTGACCACAACCCTTGGGTGGTCAGATCCCCCAAGTGGGCTCCCCAGCCCAAGAGGGAGGCATCTGTGGTAAGGATTAGAGAATGAGATTGAGTGACAAAGGGAACTCCTTGCCTTAGGTTGTCCTGATCCTGCCACCATTGCAAAGCCTGGATCAGGGGTTGAGTCACTGGGATTAGTTTGGTCAGAGAATCCTTTCACTGGGACCAGCAGGCTCTCAAGTGGAACTGAATGTCCCTCATATGAAATCTTGCTCCTTGGACCACTGCTGTAGAGGCAGCCATGTGGCCCAAGAGCTGCAGAAAATGCCTTGCTGGTCGAGACACCTGGAGGGTGAATGAAGAGGCCAGTGTAACAAGGGTCCATGCCCTGTCCAGGGGAAGGAAGGCTCTTGCCTTTATTGTATCCAGCTCTGCCCCTATGAAGGTGAGGAGCTGCACTGGCTCTAGAACTGAATTTGAAAGATTCAGAAGGAATCCTAGAGAAGTGAGCAGTTGCTGAGTTATCTGTAGGTGTGACTTGACTTGGTCTGGAGACTGACCTACTATGAGCCAGTCGTCCAGGTATGGAAAGATGGAGATCTTTTTTCTCCTTAGTAAAGCAACCACTACTGCCAGGCATTTTGTGAACACCCTTGGAGCTGATGTTAGGCCAAAGGGCATTTTTCCGAATTGATAGTGGCCTGAGGGCAACTCGAACCTGAGGTACTTTCTGTGGGAGCATCTGATGAGAATGTGGAAATGGGCATCCTTGAGGTCCAGGGAAACTAGCCAGTCCCCTGGCCTTAGAGAGGGTAGAATTATTCCCAGAGTCACCATTTTGAACTTTGGCTTTAAAAGGTGCTTGTTTAAATATCTGAGATCCAGGATGGGCCGCCATTCTCCTGTCTTTTTGGGAGTTAGGAAGTACCTGGAGTACAATCCTTTTCCCTTGTGTAGGGGTGGAACCCTTTCTATGGCTCTCACAGCCAAGAGGGAAGAGACCTCTGCCTCTAGGGCAAGGGCCTCTGAAGGATTTGCAGGTGGAAAGGACCTGGTTCTCATCTTGGGAAACTGTTTGAAGCTGAGAATTGTCCCTGGCTTACTACTTCCAGGACTCATTTGTCTGATGTTAAAGACATCCAGTCCTGGACAAAGTAAGCCAGCCTGCCCCCTACGGGTAGTGTAGAATCGGCCCGGGCAAACCCATCAGGGTGCCTGTTTGGCAGGGGCTTTAGGCTGAGGGGTGGTAGCAGGCCTGCTTGTACCCCGTCTGCCTCTGCCTCTGAAGAACCCCCTCTGGGCAAAGGCGGAAGAGGAGGCCTGGACTTGGCAGAAAGGCCTATGAAAAGGCCTGCCCCTGCCCCTGGAATACTGCCTCTGGAGAGTGGCTTGCCTTTCCTTGGCCTGAGCACTCCTATAGGTGGTCCTGTATTCATCCATTTTCTTCATGTAGTTCTCTGTCTGCTCCCCAAACAGAGAATTACCAACAACAGGAAAATCAATGGCCTTAGTCTGGGTATCCTGAGACAGGCTAGTACATCTGAGCCAAGCCATCCTACGAAGGGCCACAGATGTAGCCATGACTCTAGATGAAACATCATTGGAGTCCACTGCAGCATGAAAGTGCACCTTGGATGCCTCCAATACCATCTGCAGCCACCTGCTCCAGCTCCTTGGCAAAGTGGCCAGGGACCTGTTTGGCCACAGCCATCACAGTGTCCCATCTAGACTTCTGGTATCTAGCGGTATAGGCCATATAATTAGCCTGCCTGAGTCCCAAAGATGCTGCCATGTACTGTTTCTTTGCCATGGCATCAATCCTCCCTGAGTCCTTATCTGTGGGGTGTGAAGCCAAGGGTATATTTGCCTTATCACATTTGCCTGCACTACCCCAACATGGCTGCACTGCTGGGAAAGGAACTCCGTATCTGAGCCTGAAAGAGTATACCTCTGGTCCATTCTTTTATCCACAGGAGGTATAGAATTAGGAGTCTTTAAAATTTTAAATGTCAGTTTCCCAAAAGATTTATGGAGGGGAATAGACAGCCTCCTGGACTCTGGGATGTCCATCATCTCAACATAATCAGGCTCCTCCTGATCCTCTACTGCTTCCTCCATAGGAAGCTGAAGAGTTTCAGCCACTTTTTCGTAAAACATAAAGTGGGAAGGGGACTCAGAAAGCCTAGGAGGAGAAACCCCTGAAGGTCTGTCTGGGGAGATGTCCAGGTCAATGGGCACAGCCAGACTTTCATAATCACCATCACTATCCTCATACTCTCCTTCCTCCTCCTCTGGTTCATAAAAATCCTCTAAGTTATAATCCGGAACCGGGGGAACCGACCGAACCGAGCCCCTAACCGATGATGCGGTTCGGTCGGAACCGGAGTTAGAGACCGAACAATTCTTATCGCTTTGGCTATTTCATCAGTGGTCGGAGAAAGAACTTGTGGATCCGAACCGGCTGACTTATCCCTTCTTTTTCTTTTAACCTGAACCGACTCCTAAGAGTCGGTTCTCCTTTTGGCCGAAGAAGTTTTGCCCTGGTCAGAGGGCACTCCTTCTGGTTCGGTTGGAACCGAACCGGGCTGGCCATCCGGGTCAGCGGACTTTTTGGCCTCCCTTTCCCTCAGCCTACCTACTCTCTTTTCCAGGGTAGCTGTGGGAAAACTTTTGCAAATCTGGCAGTCTGAATCGAGGTGGTCAAACCCTCAGACAATAAACACAGGTGGGTGTGGGGGTCAGCCTTAGCAAAGGCTTCCCACACACACTACAGTGTTGAAACCCAGTGGGCCCAGTTTTTCTCTTGGGTTTCTCAGACATGGCCAGTCCTAACCAAACTTACCCTTTTTTCAGCAATCCGCCAGGCAAGACACCCTTATCGGTTCCTGACCGTGATACGGGTCGTGGAAAAAAACGTAATGAAATCCTCTTTTTTTAGAACCGATAAGGACCGGTTGCCACACTCTAAAAAGTAAACAAACTTTTTAACAAACCTGATCAGTTCAAACCGAACCGATCCGACGTTTACAAGTTCCACACAGAAGCAAACAATAATAAACCTATCTAGTACTCACGGTACCACAGACAGAGACTGAACTGACAGGTTAGATGGAATAAATTCGGTTGAAACCGAGGGAAAAAATGACATTTTAACTGATTAAATTGAACCGAGCAAAGGAGAAATCTCCGGAGCGACTGTTCAGTGAGGCGGAGTAAAGAATCTGGTGGTTTGGGTTCAAACAGCAACAGACAGAGTCTCAACCAAGCTCGAGCTCAGCATTCCATGCCTTGCATGGAAAGTTAACTCTTTCCTCTCCGGGGCAGTTCAAAGGTTGGATATCACTGCAATAGTCAGAATACAGCAAGACTTCATGTTGTTTGAAAGAGACATCTGCCAGCTTGTGCTGCATATCCGCCGTAAAGGTCGAGATGCATAGTCAAGCCCTGCGGTGCATGGCCACTGCGTCCGCTACCGAACAGGCACAGGACTCGCCAATATTCAGAGCCGTCTGGAATTGCTGCTTTGTCACCGCCCTACTCTGGTCCCGGACCTGCTTGATCGTGGTCTGAAGGTCAGCCGGGAGATGAGAAATTACCTCATTCAGGGAGCCCAAGAGGGCGTGGGAAAAATGTGCTATGAAAACGGCCGAGCTGGCCTGATGAAGGCCAAGCGAGGAAGCTGCATACATCTTCTTCCTGGAATGGTCCAATCGTTTAGATTCCCTGTCCGGGGGTCTGTCTGCATCCCCTTTGTTGCCTGGGGGTCTGTCCGCATCCCCTTTGTTGCCTGAGTGCTGAAACATGGAGTCAGCTACCAAACTCACCGCAGAGGGGTACTCCGAAAAGCCAGACAGGGACCCCATGGGCATCGCGTACTTGTGGGCCATGCGGGCAGAAGACACAGGACAAGATGGGGGACGCTGCCACAGCTCCAAGGCTGGAACCACAATGGCCTCAGCCACTAGGAAGGCTTCCATAGGAGTATCCCCTTTATCCAGAATCTCTGTAAGGCGATACTTAGTCTGTTTCTGCACAGGCTCAAGCTCCATTCCTGTGGATTCAGAAATGAGCCATCCGAGGACACTGGGAGCACCGGTGTCTAAAAAAAGAGAATCGTCAGCCAGATCGGGCGACAACTGAATGATCGGCTCGAGAAAGACCTCGGCCGCATCGACAAGCATCTCAGCAGACTGGTCAGACAGGGCTACAATGAAACCAGCAGCCTCGGCTGCAAATCTGACCAAAGTCGAGACAGGAGATTCCTGTGAGCGGGACCACTCTCAGTCCCAAGAACGTCGACGTGTCGACTTTTCCTTGTCCTTTTTCGACTCCTCCTTCTTGGAGCATGAAACATGCGACCCTGAAGGGCCCTCTCCCTTGGTAGAGAGAGACTGGCACAACTCCTTGAAGGAAGCAGAGAAGGAGGATCCCAGATGCAGTGGAATGAAGACCGAAGCTGAAGAGGGGCCTGCCGTGGCCTGAGCCACCTCCTCCTCTATGGCCTTGAGCTGTTCTAACTGCTCAGCGGACTCCGCAGCCGCGGAGACCACCCAATGGGCATCCTTTGATTTGACCAGCAGGTAACGCTTCTCCGGTTGCCCCAGCTGAAGTTGGGCAGCACGATCTTCAAGCACGTTCGGAGAAAAGGACTGACAATGATCACAGGCATGTGGATCATGGTCCAGTCCCACGCAATACACGCACGCAGCATTGAGGATCCGTGCGAGACATCTGCCTGGAGGTGCACCAGCGAAACCCGGGGCCAATTTTTCCTCCATCGTGGAAGCGAGAGACGAAGATGAAGACTGAACTCGAGAGTTTTAGAATCAGTTTTGGAACTGAATCCGAAGATTCAGGAGCCAGGGCCTACTACACGTGGGGCTGCTAAAGAGGGAAACTGAACCTTCCAGCGGAAAGGAAGATCTGGCATCATAGGGCGGAGCCGAGAGCTATACCACCCGGGGGGGGGAGCCAGCTTGAAGACTTTCCAGCACATCTTAAAGCGGCAAGGTACCTGCCATGAAGTGTGGATAGAACAACATATCCACGATCCTAGAAAAATAGGTTACCCACCTGTAACCGTAGTTCTAGGAGTGGTATATGGTTCACATCCACATGACGGCAGTTCTTCCTTAAGATCTGATTCACCAGAATGTCTTTAAGCAAAGTTCCTTCCACCACCCGAGTGGTAAACAGATAAGGCCCATCCAGTCTGCCTGTAGGCCCTATACACTGTATGTGGTTATTGACCCTATGTGATCAATGGATTTTCATTACTCCCGCCCCTCTCAAACTTTCATTGTGCCTGTCCCAGGCATGCTTAAACCCCTCCACTGTGCTTGCCCCCACTATCTCCTGTGGCAGACTATTCGAAGCATCGACTACCCCTTCTTTGTAGAAAAACTTCCTCATATTACCCCTTAATCTACACTCTTCCAATTTCATATTGTGCTCCCTTGTTCTAGTACTTTTTCTACACTGGAAAAGGTCCCCCACCTGCACCTTGTTTGTGCCCTTGAGGTACTTGAAAGTTTCAATCATGTCCTCCTGCTGTCTCCTCTCCTCCAGTGAGTACATAGTGCGGTCCCTTAGTCTCTCATATGTTTTGTGGTGCAAGCCCTGCACCATCTTTACTGCCTTTCTCTGGATAGTCTCCACCTTATCTATGTCTTTGTGTAGGTGTGGCCTCCAGAACTGCACGCAGTACTCCAGGTGAGGCCTTACCAATGTTTTATACAATGGCATCACCACCTCCCGCCTCCTGCTACTGATACCCCTGCCTATGCACCCCAGCATGCCACTGGCCCTCCCTGCTGCCTTGTGCACTGCTTTGACACCTTAAGGTCATCAGAGATGATAACCCCTAGGTCCTTTTCCTCTTTGGTGACAGTCAGCTTCACCCCCCAACCTGTAGCTCTCCCCAGGGTCCCTCTACCCATGTGCATTATTTTGCACTTCTTTGCACTTAACCTCAGTTGCCACATCTCTGACCATCTTTCAAGCTTCTCCAAGTCCCTCTTCATTTTCTGCACCCTTTCTGGAGTATCCACCCTGTTGCAGATCTTGGTGTCATCGGCAAACAGACAGACCTTTCCTTCCAGCCCCTCTGCAATGTCACTAATGAAGACACTGAACAGGACTGGTCCTAGTACTAATCCCTGTGGTACCCCACTGGTCATCTCCCTCTCCCCAGATTGCACCCCATTTACCACCACCATCTGTCTCCTGTCTGTTAACCAGTTCCTAACCCAGTTCACTACCTTGTCTCCCATGCCCAGACTACCCATCTTGTTAATCATCCTTCTATGTGGGACGGTGTTGAAGGCTTTGCTGAAATCTCGGTATATCACATGGCTCCATCCCATGGAGGCAGATCTTGCACGCTGGAAGCAGGGATCCATGTTCCACTTAACAAGGGAGGTTAGGGGGTGGTGTGGACATGAACCATGTACTGCTCCTAGAAAGTACAGTTACGTAAGAACTTATCGTAACAGTAGATCTTCGACAGAGGCTCTTGCAGTAGGTAATTACATATAGGACTGACACCGGCCGGCGGCAGGACCCCATGGAAAAATTTCTAGCTAGCAGTCCCTGGCGAGGGACCGCCCCCACATCAGGTGACCGGCATCATACGACATCGGTATAAAGGGGCGGTCCCGGACGCCCACCTTCCAGTTCTTTCCCGCCACAGGCCAGGAAGGCCCGGACAAGAGAGAAGTGGATGTTTCCATTCCTGGAAAAGGAGCTGAAAAAGCCTAGGGGGATGGAGGGCGGGAAGGTATTACCTACTGCAAGAGCCTCTCTCGAAGATCTACTGTTACAGTAAGTTCTTACGTAACTGTACTATCTTACTTCGAGAGGGCTCTTGCAGTAGGTAATTACATATAGGACAGAATCCCAAGCAGTCTGGAACAAAGAAAGGCACCGGGAGGAGGAACTACTCGTAAAAGTAGCACTAGCCGTGCAAGCCTCAAGACAGGAGGCCTTGCAAAACAGCCAGCCTGAAGCCTGCTCTACGGAGAGAGGCAATGTCCAAACTGCAGTGTTTCGTAAAGGTATGGACGGAAGTCCAGGTGGCAGCAGTGCATATGTCTGCCGCAGACACATTCTTGAAACAAGCCGCAGAGGCAGCTACCCCTCTTGTGGAGTGGCCTCTTACCTGACCCGGGAGGGTCTTGTACTTGTCATAACAGAAAGTGATGCAATGAGCCAACCACTTAGACAGGCATTGCTTGGAAACAGTATTGCCTTCCCTTTTGTGGGCAAAAGAGATGAACAACTGATCAGTCTTTCTGAGATCCTTCGTCCTGTTGGTGTAGTATCTCAGAATCCGGTGAACATCCATAGTATGGAGTAGATATTCCCCTTGGTTAGAGTGCTGCGTAAAAAAGGCAGGTAGCTCTATGGACTGATTTAAGGTAGACTCTGCTACTACTACTTTTTTAGGTAGAAACTTAGGGTTTATGCGAAGAGCCACTTGTTCTTTGTGAAAAATCAAGCAGGGGATTTTGCACATAAGGGCCTGCAGCTCGGAGATTCTTCGAGCCGAAGTAATGGCCACCAAGAAGAGCGTCTTCCACGAAAGAAATTTCAAATCTGCAGAAGCTGCAGGTTTGAAAGGAGGAAGAGTAAGTTTCTCAAGAACAAAATTCAAGTTCCAAGGGGGGGCAGGAGTATGGATGTGGGGTCTCAGATGGAGGACCCCTCTGAGAAAGATCTTAGAGACCTCCAGTTGAGCGAAAGCTTTATCTGCGAAGGGAACATGGTAGGCTGAGAGAGCTGCCATGTGAACCTCCAAGGAGGAATGGCTGAGACCCAGGTCGAACAGATGACGTAAGTACTCCAGCAGAAAAGCCACTGAACAGGAGAAGGGTTCCACGTTCTTGGAGGCCGCCCAAATAGAGAATCTCTTCCACTTCATGGCATCAGTGGACCTGGTGGAGGGCTTTCTAGCCTCCACTAAAATCTCCGCCACTTTTGGAGACACCCCAAAACGGGATTGGGCTAGGTCTGCAGGAGCCACGCATGTAGTTGAAGGGATTTGAGGCCTGGATGAACCAGGGTCCCCTGATCCTGGGTCAGCAAACCTCAAGAAAAAGGAAGAGGCCGAGGAGGAACCTCTGAATATTGTTGTAGAAAAGAGAACCAGATTTGCCTGGGCCAGAAAGGAGCGATCAGAATCATTCTTGCTCCTTCTGAGGCTAGTTTCTGCAATACTCATGGGACCAGAGGAATTGGGGGAAAAGCATAGACGAATCTGTCCTTCCAGTCTAGAGACAGAGCGTCGCTCCAGAAAGCACCTTGCTCTGGAACGAGCGAGCAAAAGATGGAAGTTTTATGCTTTGGGGAGAGGCTAACAGGTCTACCCAATGGGCCCACTAAAGCTGAAAGATATCGCCGAGTACCCCTTGGTCCAGTTCCCACTGTGCCAGGGCAGAAGAGCGGCTTAGCTTGCTCAAGCCAGAGTGTTGTCGACTCCTGGAACATGAATCGCCGTTAGGTGAAGGTCATGTTGTGTTGCCCAATCCCAAACCCTCATTGCCTCCCTGCATAGAGGGAAGGACCAAGTTCCTCCCTGTTTGTTGATGTACCACACTACACACATGTTGTCCATCTGGACGGCTAGGTGGCCGGGAAGGATGTATTGGTGAAGGGCTTGGAGAGCATACAACACAGCTCAAAGCTCGAGCACATTGATGTGGAGAGCTTGCTCCAGCCTGGACCAGGAGCCCTGGGTCCGATGAGGACCTAGATGAGCTCCCCAGCCTTCGCCTGATGCATCTGTAGTCAGAGTCTGGGAGGGGGGAGGATGAAAGAAAGGAACCCCCCGAAACAGGTTCTCTCGAACCATCCACCATTGCAAGTCTCGCACCATCGGCGATGAGATCAGGACTAATTGATCTAGGTCGTCCACAAGTTGATCCCACTGAGAGTGAAGAGACCACTGAGAGATTCTCATGTGGAGACGAGCTCGGGGGACCGTCAGAATAGCGGCCGCCATTAGTCCCAGAAGACGGAGGACCGACCTCGCCGAGACCCTCCTGCGTTCTGATAGCAGAGAAATCTGGGTCTGAAGAGAGGCTGCCCTGTCCAGAGGTAGGAAGGCCTTGCTCACGGTCGTGTCGAGGATAGCCCCGATGAACTGTAGCCTCTGGGAAGGATCCAGATGAGACTTGGAATGGTTGATGGTGATACCCAGGCAAGTGAAAACCTGCTGGGTGAGGGAGAGAAAACGCAGGAGATCCTCCATGGATGAGGCCGCCAGGAGCCAGTCGTCCAGGTAAGGGAACATCTGTACTCCCATTGTACGCAGGTGGGCCGCTACCACCGCCAGGCATTTGGTAAAAACTCAGGGGGCCGAGGATAGACCAAAAGGAAGCACCTTGAATTGGTAGTGGTCCCCCTGAAACGCAAAGCGAAGATACTTGAGGTGAGAAAGGCGAATGGGAATGTGCAGATAGGCATCCTGCATATCCAGTGCACAAAGCCATTGACCCGGCTGAAGGAGGGGCAGAAGGCTCTGCAGAGAGAGCATCCTGAACTTTCTGTATTCTACAAAAAGATTTAGGGAACTGAGATCTAGAATAGGTCTGAGATCTTCCGTCTTCTTTGGGGCGAGGAAGAAATGGGAATAGTAACCCGTCCCTTGAAGATGAAGGGGGGACGGGTTCTATCGCCTGCTTCATGGGAAGAGCCGAGATTTCTTCCCGGACCAAAGGAAGGTGTGTTCCCTTGAATAAGTTGACCTCAGAGGGGGGTGGCGGGGTGGTTTCTGAAGAAACTCTATTGAGTGCCCTTCCGCTATAAGCTGAAGCACCCAAGAATCCATGGTTATCCTCTCCCATCCCAGAAGGTGGAGGGAAAGCCTCCCTCCTACCGGTTCCTCTGGCAAGTCCAGAGGCGGTGGGAGAGGAAAGGAGTCAGGTGGTGTGGGGCAGCGCAGCAGCTGAAGCACACGCTGCTTTTTTGCGTGGGAGGGGGGGCTTAGCAGCTGCAGGGGCCCGACGTTTGGTGGCCCGCCTTCCCTGTGGTTTCGCCTTTGGTCGAATCTGTCTGCGAAAGGGACGATGCTGCTGTTGTTGGGGACAGTACATGGAATCCACTGATTTCAGGGCAATCCCCTTCTCCTGCAAATCAGTGATAATGTCCTTGACATCACCTCCGAAAAGCACTGACCCCCGGAAAGGTGCTTCTTGAATGGCGGATTGCACTTCCAGGACCAACCCTGACACACGGAGCCAGGCATGACGCCGTAGACTCACGGCGAAAGTGGAGCTCCGGCCGGCAGTGTCCACTGCATCGTATGTCACCCGCAGAATGTGGCGACTGGCCGAACGAGCAGAACGGACGAGGTCGGCTAACTCCTGTTTGACTTGGGAGTCAGGCAGGGAGTCCAGCTTAGATTCCACCTGAGTAACGACAGCCTTCTGGTAATCCCCCATGTGGCCGACGTAGTTCAGGGCCCGAATTCCCAGTGTGGAGGAAGCGTAAATCTTTCGTCCATACTGGTCCAGAAGGTGAAATTCCTTATCAGGAGGGGACGAGCTGAGATGTTTTGGGTGAGCCAACCGGCCATGAGCGGCGCTGATCATGACCGAGTCGGCCCTAGGGTGAGAGTCTAGGTAGTCAACACCCTCAGGAGCCTGGTATAGCCTGTTCGACTTCCTTGGAAGTGGGGCTAACGCCGACGGCTGTTTCCATATCGTGGTGACAAGGTCGGCATGAGGCTCAATCCAGAGTGGCACTAAAGTAGGAGCTGTCACGGGCAGATCCAGATGTTCAGCGAGTTTCAGTCGCTGAGGATCTGGTTCCAAAGAGTGCCACTGATGCACCTCCTGGATTCTTCTGAGCAACTCCATAAAAGATGGATCCTTCGGAGGAGATTTCGGAGGAGTCCTCGGCTGGGGCTTCGACGGAGAGTGGGGCTCGTCGTCTCTCTCAGAACACCCTCGAAGAGTCCGAGGAACCGAGAGGAAGAGGAAGAGGAAGAAGAAGAATAAGACTCCCTTATCCGACTCGGGAGGAACGGTTTCCTGGGTGGTACCAGAACGCTGTCTTGCCCCTCTCTGACCCAGACGGAGAGCCCGAGAGTCCGGAGGTGGAGAGGGAGTGTGCTGCCTCGACGAGGTAAATTGGGGCAGCACCGGCTATCGTAGGCGGTTTCGACCTTGGTGAGCTGAGCCTTGGCCTCAGCCCACCAGGAGGCCAGAGTCTCCTGCAGATCCACTGGCGGCTGTGGGGGTGGAGGTGGAGGAGGAGGGGGAAAAGAGTACGGGTTATACCCGTAGGGAGAGTATCCGAAACCCGGCATTGGGTATTGTGGTGTCAGGTACCGCGCGTGCCGGAAAACCGCGCTGGTACCGCGGCACCGGATACTGCAGTCCCGGTAATGGCGGCATCGATAAGACGGCAGGTACCCGGGAGCCGGGGGTGCTGCCAGAGCAGACGGCCCGGCCGGCGGCTTCCCAGGCGGGTCCACATTGGAAGGCCCGGAAGGCGGAGGGCCCGTCGGAGGGGGGACATCCGGAAGCGGGATGTCTCCTGGTGCCGGCAGAACCGGCGTTGGGGCCGGTGTCCGGGGGGCTGACGTCAGATCTGGTTCCGACGGAAGAGGGTCTGACGGAGGAGGAAGATCCCTCGCATCATCAGGGGATGGAGGAGAGAAATCCCCGGGGTGAGGCTGGGGCAACTCTGGGCCCCCAGACGGCAGAGCAAGCTGCGGGGAACCGGGTATGACGGACGTGGGGGAGTCCGTCGTCAGTTCCATCGCCTACCAAGCGAGGGAGGAGCCGGGGACAGGCGGTTTGAGGGCGAAGCTCTCGACAGGCGCCGGAGGAGCCGGGCGTCCGCTTACAGAAGCCATCCCCGAGACGGGCCGAGAGGAAGGGTAGGCCGGGTCCGGAGGGGTGGTGGTCGCGCTGCCCTCGGGCGGGTCGGGCGCCTTGCCGACCCTTCTACGCGGACGCCGGAGGAGCCGACGCCTGACTTAGTGGGTTTCCACGCTGGTAGGCAGCAAGCCTGGCGGCCAAACCAGGGGCGGAGGCCTCCAAAGCCCGCAAGGCCCGAGCGTGAGCCAGACGGGCGGGCCGACGCCTCCCAACCTTCAGGCGGCCGCCGAGGACTGGTTACCTGAGTCCCTGCGTCTCCCGCGGGAGACGCGGTCGAGGAGGTCTTCTCCCGGTGCCTCTCCTTGTCCCTCTTCTTCCGATGTCCTTCGGGGGAAGTAAACGCCTGCCTTAACTTTTTTAGCTCCTTTTCCATGGAACTCATCTTCTTCTTGAGTAGATGGGCTTCCAGGGACTGTTGGTGCCGTTTTCGGGTAGCTGCACTGAAGTTAAGGCAGTGCAGGCACTTCTCGACTGGGTGATCGGGGCCTAGGCAGAAAAGGCACAGGGAATGGCCGTCCTTGTGTGGCAGTTGGGCGCCGCACGAGTCGCACTTGTTTTTGTGCTCGGAGGGTGTAGGGGACGACATACACCGACGATGACCTGACATTATAAGAAAAAAATAACTAATTTTCGCTAAAATCGATGAAAGATAGGGTTGACGAGGCACGAACTTTACCGCGAGGCGCTGCACGAGCTAACGGTGGGAAAGAACTGGAAGGCGGGCGTCCGGGACCGCCCCTTTATACCAATGTCATATGCGACCGGGTCACCTGATCGGGGGCAGTCCTCGCCAGGACCGCTAGCTAGAAATTTCCAGGTCCTGCCGCCGCTGGCGCCAGTCCTATATGTAATTAACTACTGCAAGAGCCCTCTCGAAGTAAGATCTACGGTTACAGGTGAGTAACCTATTTTTCTAGAGGTGTGGATATGGTTCTGTTAGTCACACGATGGGAGACTTCCAGCAGTTCTCAGGGAGGAGGGGGCAAAGCACAAACTCCTACTTGGCAAACAGAGACTGGAGAACTGCGGCCCCAAAAGTAGCATCTCAGTGAGACTCAAGGTCAATGTTGTAATGGGAGATGAAAGTGTGTGCTGACTTCCAGATGCCAGCAATGCAAATCTCCTTTATAGGGATGTCCCTGAAAGCAGCCACCGAGGCAGTGGCATGTCTGAGACAACCTCTGGGAGGAACTTTGGGTGGGGGTGAAGGGCTACATTGTCCCTGTGGAATACCAGATAAAGAGGCTCTGGAGAGCACCTGGAGCTCACCAATCCTCCTGGCTGATGTGATGGCCACCAAGAAAGCAGTCTTCCATGACAGGTGTGACATTTCACAACTGTGCGTAGGCTCAAAAGGCTTGCCCATGAGCATAGCCAGTATCAGCAATAAATCTCAAGGTGGTGGTGACTCATGCACAGCACGGACAAGTGGTCAAGGCCCTTAAAGAAGCGCCGGATTACCTTCTCCTGTGCCACCGTTGTCATACCAGACTGCACCCAGTATGCAGAGATGGCAGCCAGGCGCACCTTAAGGTTCATCGATCACAGTCCCAGCTGGGACAGGTGTCAAAGGTATTCTAAGTTACTAGTCACAGGGCAGGCCACAGGATCAAGCTCCTGGCCCTGACACCAGATAGAAAATTGCTTCAATTTGAAAGCACAACACTGGCAAGTCGACTCTCTGAGAAGCCCCCACAATGTGAAGAACATTCTCCGAAAGACACAGAGCCCAAAACTCAAGCCACTCAGCAACCAGGCTGTTAGGTGCAGGATCTTCCTCTGTTGTCAGGTCAGCAGATCTGGGCAAAGTGGCAACTGCCACAGGGGTGCCCGGCTGAGGAGATCCAGGCACCAGAAATAGCAAGGCCAGTCTGGAGCTATGAGGATCATCTGCACTTTGTCCCTCCATATCTTGACCACCACCTTGTGGATCAGGGGAAAGGGAGGAAAGGCAAGCAAAGGGCCTGGGGTTCAGGGCGTTGTGAAGGCATCCCCCCACCAGTGTCCCGGACTGTGGCGGGAGGGCGGGCACAGAACATCCTCCATTTTATGTTCCCCCAGGAGACAAACAGATCCACCAGAAGAGTGCCCCACAGGAAGAAGAGGTAGTTCATCACCTCCTGATGCAGGGACCCCTCTTACGATGTCTCACCCACCTGGCTGAGAGCGTCTGCCAGCTGACTGCCTGCTCCTGCAACATGAAGCGACAGGAGATCTGCACCCAGGCTGTGCAAGATGATCCAGATGCGGAGGGCCTCTCGACACAATTGAAGGGAGTGCATTCTGCCCTGCCTGTTCAGGTAGAACATGGTTATGATGTTATCCGTCTGGACTTGCATGATGTAGCCGCTGACTAGAGGAGCTAATTCCATCACAGCTAGCTGAACTGCATGGAGCTCCAGCAGGTTATGTGGTGATAGGACTCCCTGGGTGACCAGAATCCATGGGTCCTGTGGTCCCCCGGTTCGCTTTCCACCCCACCAGAGACACATCTGTTGTGAGAGTGACAGTCAGTTCTGGACAGGCAAATGTGACTCCTTCCTCCAGATGTTCTGTGATCAGTCATCACTGGAATGGCATCCCATATCAGCTGGGTCACTGTGACTGGCTCATCCAAAAGTCCTAGGCATTGGGACCACTGATGGCCCAACTCTCACTGCAGGTGCCACATCTGCCAACAAGCCCACCAGATCATGCTGATGTAAGATGCCATGTACCCCAGCAGCCTTAGGAAGTCCAAGAAGGGCACAAGCGTCCAACCTGAAATGAGCGGGCAAAGGAGGTAAGATCCAATGCCTGGTCCGCAGAGAGGCGGGCCTTGGCCTGGAGGAAGTCTAGCCCTGCCCTGATGAAATGAATCACCTGTGAGGGGATCAGTTTGGACTTGGCTGGGATGACCAATAGGCCAAAGTCTTGGCAGGTCTGGAGGGTCAGTTACTTGGATAACTCCACTGCCTGTTTGGATGGCCCGGCTATCAACCAGTCGTCCTAGTAGGGATAAACTCTGATGTCCTGGGACTGCAGGAAGACTGCCACCACTGCAATGCACTTGGTGAAGACCCTGGGCACCATGGAGAGGCCAAATGGCATGACCTGGAATAGACAGAGTACCCCTCCTATTCAGAATTGGAGGTACCACCAATGCGATGGACGAACTGGGATGTAGGAGGTGGTCCAGGGAGCAGAACCACATGCCTTACTCCAACAATGGTATGATTTGGTTTAGCGTGATCATCCTGATCTTGCACTTCCTCATAAACTGGTTCAGATTATGAATATAGAGAGCCAGACCCCATCCGTTTCTGACCAAGAAATACCTGGACATGCACCCCTGGCTTGCCAGGGCATATGGGACACAGGCTATAGCTCTTTTTGCGAGGAGCTGAGCAACAACCTCCCTGAGGGTGGACAGCATGTCCTGAGACACCGAGGACTCCCTTGGAGACGTGGGATAGGTAGGGCAGAAGAGTATCGAAATCAAGAGACAGCCCTGTGCCAACTACCTCAAGAAAGCACTTGTCTGTAGCAATGATGGACCAGTAAGGCCAGCAGTGGCGAAGCTGACCCTCCATCAGAAGCTGAGTCAGGGGCTGGACAGGCGGGAGGCGAACATCCCCCCCCCCGACCCGTCACTGGGCAGCTCTGGAGGAGGCACTGGACGTTGAGGCCAGAGGGGCACCACTTCCTCTACCACCACTTTTTTTTGGGGGGCCGCTCACTGGAGAAACATAGACTTTGATGGCAGATAAGAACCGCTTGGCCCACCTAGTCTGCCCATTTCCCTACCTACAGGATAAGCTGCAGATCCTAGTTAACCAACAGCCTATTTCTTCCTACCCCCCACAAGAATTGCCTTATGTCTGTCCAATGCATTCTTGAATTCTCCACAGTTTTAGACCCCACAACCTCCTCAGGAAGGCTGTTCCATGCATCCACTACCCTCTCTGTGAAAAAATACTTCCTCACATTGCCCCTGAACCATCCCCCCTATAATTTTAAATTGTGTCCCCTTGTTCTTGCACGTCTCTTTTTCTGAAAGATGCTACCCTCTTGGACTTTGTTGATTCCACTGAGGTACTTAAAAGTTTCTATCATTTCCCCCCCCTTCCTCCTTTCCTCCAGGGTATACATATTAAGCTCCTTTAGTCTCTCCTCATATGGCTTCTCTTGCAGACCCTGCACCATTTTAGTTGTCCTCCTCTGGACTGCCTCTATCCTGTCTATATCCTTGCGAAGATGGGGTCTCCAGAACTGGACGCAATACTCCAGATGGGGTCTCACCAACTGTCTGTACAAAGGGATAACAACTTCCTGTTTTCTGCTGGTGATGCGCCTCCCTATGCATCCCAGTATACCCCCAGCCCTCCCTCCTGCCTTCTCACATTGCTTGTTAACCTTAAGGTCATCTGATATGATTACCCCCAGGTCCCTTTCCTTTTTTGTTGTTGTTGTTACTAACCCCCCACCAAGTTGTGTAATCTTCCCCTGGGTTTTTGTTTCCCAGGTGCATTATTTTGCACTTCTTTGCATTGAATCCTAGCTGCCATACTTCCGACCATTCCTCTAACCTTGCCAAGTCCCTTCTCATCCTTTCCACGCCTCCTTGTGTATCAACCCAGTTACAGATCTTTGTGTCATCTGCAAAGAGGCATACTTTTCCTTCCAGTTCCTCTGCAATGTCACTTATAAAGACATTAAAAAGGACTGGACCCAGTACTGAACCCTGAGGTACCCCACTAGTAACCCCTCTTTCTTCAGAGTGGACTCCATTTACAATTACCCTCTGTGTCCTGTTGTTCAGCTAATGTTTTACCCAGGCTACCACCCTGGGACTCACTCCCAGGCTGGTTAATTTGACTATTAATCTTTTGTGTGGGACTGTGTCAAATGTCTTGCTAAAGTCTAGGTAGGCCATGTCCACAGCCCCTCCCTGGTCTACTACTTTGGTCACCCAGTCAAAGAAATCAATTAGATTCGCTCTGACATGACCTTCCCTGCAGAACCCATGCTGCCTTGGGTCCTGTGCCCCACTGGCCTCTAGGTTCTCAACAATTCTTTCCTTCAGAAGTGATTCCATCACTTTCCCTACCACAGAGGTCAAACTGACAGGTCTGTAGTTTACCACTTTTGTGAAGGGGAATCACATCCGCCTTCCTCCAGTCCTCGGGTACCACACCATCCTCCCATGATTTGTTAAAAAGGGCAGTCAGTGGATTCACTAGTTCTCCCCCTAATTCTTTTAGAATTCTGGGGTGAATTCCATCAGGCCCCATTGCTCTGTCCACCTTCAGTTTTAGGAGTTCTTTCAGAACCATTTCTTCTGTGAAAGGACTGGGATCGACCCCCCCCTATCAAGAGTGCTTCTGTTAATTGGATTTGGAACCCCCCCCCTTTTGTGAATACTGAGCAGAAATATTCATTCAGTATCCCTGCTTTTTCACTGTCCCTCTGCCTACCCACCGCTCATTCTATTCAGCCTTACTATCCCTCCCTTTGTCTTTCACGCCTCCCTGATGTACCTATAAAAGGTTTTATCCCCCTTCTTAACCGAGTTGGCTATCTTTTCCTCAGTTTGGGCCTTTGCTATTCTGACTTCCCTCCCTGCTTCCTTCTGCCTTAACTGGTACAGCTCTCTGTCCTGCTCCTTCTGTGTTTCCTTATACTTCCTGAATGATATATTTTTCTCCCTGACTTTCCCCGCCACCTCTTTTGAGAACCATAGTGGCTTTTTCTTTCATTTTGATTTATCTGCTTCACACAAAGGCTTGTTGCCTCTGTGATGGCAGTTTTGATGATTCCCCATTGTTGCTCCACTCCTCCTTCTGGCTGGTTTGCTAGTGCTTTTCTGAGGCACTCTCCCATTTGCCAAAGTCAGCCCTCCTGAAGTCCAGTACCCTCACTTTTGTATGGCTTGACTCTGTAGCTGAGTTTAACGTGAACCACACTGTTTGATGGTCACTTGTTCCCAGATGGCAACCCACTTCTAGATCTGAGATCCTCTCACTGTCCCCATTTGAGAGTACAAGGTCTAAGATTGCTCCCTCACGAGTGGGTTCCGAAACTAGCTGTCTGAGGCATGCCACCTGTAGGGCATCGAGAATGGCCCTGCTCTTGGATGTGGCTGCAGCAAATGTGCTCCAGTTAACATCTGGCATATTCAGGTCTCCCATCAACAGTATCTCCCCTTTCCCTGCCATCCTAAGAATGCCTTCTATCATATCCTTGTCCATTCCCTTCCCCTGACATGGGGGTCTGTACACAACCCCTGTGCGGATTGTGGTGCCATTTCCAGTCTCCAAGGTGACCCACAGTGCCTCCTCTCCTCCCTGTTTACTCTTTTGTTCAGTTGCTTTTATCCCTTCCTTTACATAGAGGGCTCCTCCCCCTCTTCTCCCCTCCCTCTCTCTCCTGTAGGTTATGTACCCTGGTATGTTAACATCCCAGTCATAGTTCTCTGTGTACCATATTTCTGTGACTGCTACAATATCCAGGCATCCCTCTTCCATCAAGGCCACCAGTTCAGGGAGCTTGTTGCCCAGACTATGGACATTGGTACTCATTACCCTCCATTTCCTGATGGCCTTACTCCTTTTTGTCCCATCCCTGTCCTTCTTGCCTCTGTCACTTTCTCTATTTACCCCTTCCCTTCTCCCTATCGACATTTCTATGTTGGAGTTTACCGCACTTACTACCATGATTTTTTTTGGGGGGGGTTAGGATTTCCCTGCTCCTTTCCAGTGCCTCCCCCCCCGGGCTAGTTTACATGCTTGCCAATGAAGCATTTAAACCTATGACCTAGGATCCTGGTTCCCCTCCTGGACAGATGCAGCCCATCATGCCAGTATAGGCTTGCATCACTCCAGGTGGACCCCCAGTCCCCAATGAAGCCAAATCCCTGAGCTCTGCACCAGTTTTTCAACCACTGATTGAATCCCATGGTGTGGAGCACCCTAGCTCTCCTACGCCATAGACAGGCAGCACCTCCGAGAAGGTTACCGTGCATGCTACTTGTCTAAGGCCCCTCCCCAATTCCACAAACTCTTTCTGCACTGCTCTGATCCCTTTCCTAGCCAGGTCATTTTCCCTAGGTGGACAATGACATCTAGCTCCCTCCCCTGTGCACCTGCTCCGGCAATCCTGAGGATTCGCTCCCTGTCCCTCCAAGCCATGGCTCCAGGCAGGCCCCTTACCTCCCTCTCCCCATGCTCCCCCAGTTCTACCTTCCTAACAATGGAGTCCCCCACCAGGAATTGTTTCCTTCCCCTCTGGTATCCCATGCCACCCTCCTGTGGGTCTCCTTTGTGGAGGTTCCCAGCATCCTCCCTGGTCTCCACTGCGGGTGCCTCCATAGAGGAACCACACTTTGCCAGAATGGCATAGGAATTGTGGAGAGGTACAACTGGAGGGATGTGCCTCTGTTCCACCACCCTCACCCTCCCTGAGCCCACTGTGGACCAACCACCTCTTCTTGGCAACCTCTGAGGCAGTGGCAGTGGCCTGGTGGTCCCTGGATGGAAGAGGAGGTTCCACAACTCCTGGCCAAATCAGCCTGGAGATGAGCAACCTCCTCCCGCAGCCCAGAGAGGTGCCTGCAGATGGGACAACCCCGCATCCTCCAGAATGTTTCCTGGAAGACTGCTACTTCACAGCCACTGCACTGCACCACTCCCATCATGTCTTATTTCTGGCCCCTTCACTATTGTTTGGAATTCTTGCTCTTTCTTCTGGTTTTTTTTTTGGTTGTTTTTTTCCCTTCCGTCTCTCTCTACTTACTTACAGTTACTGTGCCTTTCATGCTCCTGATTTTCCAGTTCTGAGACAAGAAGATCCTATATTTCTCAGTAGACCCCTTACTTGCTCAGAGGCAGACCTCCAGCAGCTAGAGGGGGCCGGAGAGCTACTCTTGCCCTTCTAGCATGGTGTGTCTTTGGTGGCTCTGTGATCACTCACTTCCTGCTCCCAAACAGGAAGTTCCTGTTGTCAGTCAAATCCTGTGCCTATAAAAGTAGAACTAACTTTGGGTGGGGGGAGGGCAATATAGTCCCAGTGGAGAATCCAGTCACACAGCACTCCTTCCTCCTGGTGTCTTCTGCCAAGCTTCTGGCAGAATCTTTCTAAGGCAGCGTTTATATCTAGCTTCCTTCTAGCTAAGCCACTCCCCCTACTTACTAGATCTTTCTACAAGTAAGTAAATTGCACAGCTATCAAGCCCCTTCAGCCACCTGGGATTTACACCTAGATAACTGTTCAGACAACCATTCACTACAGCTAACTCAGACAAACACACAATTTTTTTTTCTTTGTTTTTTTTTTACCCTAAATTAAAGGTCCCAGTAGAAGAGTTCTACTTCTTTAGTCCCAGTAGAGAAGTCCAGTCACACAGCACTCCTTCCTCCTGGTGTCTTCTGCCAAGCTTCTTGCAGAATCTTTCTAAGGCAGTGTTTATATCTAGCTTCCTTCTAGCTAAGCCACTCCCCCTACTTACTAGATCTTTCTACAAGTAATTAAATTGCACAGCTATCAAGCCCCTTCAGCCACCTGAGATTTACACCTAGATAACTGTTCAGACAACCATTCACTACAGCTACGAACAGTTACATAAGAACTTACCGTAGCAGTAGATCTTCGAGAGGATCTCAGTCATCAGATAATACTGTAGGAACCTATGCAGTCGGCGAAGGGGAACCCTCATGAAAAATTTTCAGCAGTACAACCAGGCTGGCCACACCGTCAGGCAATGGTACCAACTCTATATAGGCGTAGGTGGCCCCACCCCCTACTTAGTTCTTTTCCCCCTGGAGATGAAGGGAGCAAGGCTCATGCCCTGGGGAACCGAGGAGAGACAGAGGTATCCAGCTTTAAGTAAAAAGACTGGATACACTAGATAGTCGGTTCCTAGACAGGAGCACCAAGAAGGGGGATGGAGGGAGGGAAATCATACCTGATGATTGAGACCTCCTAGAAGATCTGCTGTTTTGGTAAGTTCTTACTTAACTGTTCTGTCTTCATCAGGGGTATCTCAGTCTTCAGGTTACACTGTAGGAACGAGTACCAAGCAGTGACAAATGGAAACAGCTTGGGAGGTTGGATCTCCATAAACTTAAGACAGGAGTCCTTGTAGCACAGCCCTGCCAAATGCTGCATGGGCTCTTGAGGCAATGTCCACACTGTAATGCTTGGTTAGAGTGTGGACTGTACTCCAGGTGGCTGCTGCACAGATATCAGCAGCTAAGACCCTTCTCTAACAAGCCACTGAGGTAGCAAAGCCTCTGGTGGAATGAGCTTTGACAGCACCAGGCAAAACTTTGCCATATTTGTTGTAGCAGAACAAAGCAATTTTCCAACCACTTGGATAAACACTGCTTAGAAACTGAAGCGCCCTCTCTATCTGGGGCGAAAGAAACAAACAACTGCTTAGACTTCCTGGATTCTTTAGTCTGAAGCAGACAGTACTTCAAAGTTCTGCCCACATCTAACATATGGTGCAGTGCTTCCCCTTGACTGGCACGCTCGGGAAAATAAACAGAACAGACCGATTTAGTGTGAACTTAGAAATTACCTTAGGCAGAAATTAAGGATTTGCATACAAAGATACCCTGTCTTTGTGAAAAATCAAATAAGGCTCCTCGCACCAGAGGGCCTGAAGCTATGAAATTCATCGAGCAGAAGTAATGACAACTAAAAACGGCGCTTTTCAAGACAGAAAGCTCAAATTGCAAGTCGTGATTGGCTCAAAAGGAGACAGGGTCGGCTTCTCCAAAATAAAATTCAAGTCCCAAGCTGAGACAAGGGAATAGACTGGAGGTTTCAGGTGCAGGATGCCTCTAAGAAAAGTGTGGGAGATATCCCGCTGAGCAATCATGTGGTCACCCACGGGCTGGTGAAAGGCAGAGGTGGCCGAGGTGGAGCTTGAGTGAGGAATACAGGAGGCCTGAGTCTGACAGTGATATCAGGTAGTCCAGGATATGATTCGACGAACAGGTGAAAAGGTCTAGGACACGTTTGGCAGCCCAGATGGCAAACTGCTACCACTTCATGGCATACGTGGCTCGGGTGGAAGGCTTGCGGGTGGCAAACAGGACGTCCGCCACCCTATTAGAGACCCTGAACCTGGAGATGGCTATGTTCTCAGGAGCCAGACTTGCAGATGGAGGGGATTTGAGGTTGGGATGGTCCAGGGTCCCCTGATCCTGGGTCATCAGATTCCTGCAAAGAGGAAGAGGGACCGGTGATTTCTCTGCCAGCTGTTGAAGTAGAGGGAACCATATCTGGTGAGGCCATAATGGAGCCACTAGAATCATGCTGGCCCCCTCCATAGTTTGATCAGCACCCTCTGGATCAGAGGAAACAGAGGCAATGCGTACAAAAACATACCGCTCCAGGAGAGGGACAATATGTCACGCCAGAAAACTCCATGCCCTGAATCTAGCAAGCAGAAATTGAGCAGTGTTACACTGCATGGGGACATAAAAATATCCAACTCTGAACAACCCCATTTGTTAAACAAGTCTTCTGTGATGGATGAGAGAAGCTCCCACTCGTGCATGCTGGACTGAGTCCTACTGAGGCTATCTGCCGGAGTATTTAGTGCCCCCCGGAAAGTGGACTGCAGAGAGTGTCAGACTGTGCTCCAGCACCCAGTACCACACTTTCATGGCCTCTCTGCAAAGGGGATATGAGTCCTCCACCACTTGTTGATGTAGTAGACTACACTCAGATTGTCTGAGTATACCAACAGTTGGCCTGGAGTGAGGTGCTCCTGAAAAGCCTGCATGGCACAGAGCACTGCTCTCATCTCAAGGACACTGATATGCAGGGCAACTTCCCACTGGGACCAGGAGCATTGGGTTTGGAAGGGACTCAGGTGCACTCTGCAGCCCAGACCCGAGGCATCTGTAGTTAGGATCTAATGCAGGGAAGAAATCTGAAAGGGAGCACACTGAAGCACATTTAAGGGATCCATCCACCACTGCAGTACCTTGAGTACTGGATAAGAGACCAGGACTGGTTGATCCAACTCGTCCGTGCATTGGTTCCACTGTATCCCGAGGGTACGCATATGAAGCCTAGCCAACGGAATGGTGGGAATGGCCACTGCCATCAGGCCCAACAATCTGAGGCTAAAAGGCATGAACACTGCGTTGAAGCTTCCGCAGAGACTCATGCAAGCAAGTCGACAGAGGGAAAGAACTGAGAAAAGATCGGGGCTGCCTACACCTATATAGGGTTGGTGACGTCAGTAGACGTCGACAGCGTAGGCAGCCCCAGTTGTACTGCTGAAAAGCTTCCATGTGGATTCCCCTTCACTGATGACAAGGGTTCCTACGGTGTAACCTGATGACTCAGATGCCTCCGAAGAAGATCTTGGCCTTAGCGTGCCTGGCTTGGAATTGCCCCGGCTGGGGCTTCCACTGACGAGACGGCTGTGGCTGAAAGGGCCAAAACTGAAAGGCCTTCTTTTGCTTTTGATCTTTTAGGTCCTTCTGGGATGAAGCCAAAGAATCCAGGGTGGCACTGGACTTCTCCATTCTTGTGGGATTCTCATCCACCCCGGGCGGAGAGGTTGGTGCCCAGAAAAGGGACATTGGCCAATTTGTACTAAGTGTACACCGTGAAGGTAAAGATTCTCAGCCAAGCCCTGCAAGGCACTGCGACAGCCGCTGCCACACGGGCCTAAGAATCACCAGTGAACAAGGTCATCTGTAGCTGGTGTTTAGCCAGCATTTGACCTTAGAAACATAGAATTTGATGGCAGATAAGGACCGCTTGGCCCACCCAGTCTGCCCATTTCCCTACCTAATGGATAAGCTGCAGATCCTAGTTAACCAGCAGCCTACTTCTTTCTACCCCCACCCCCTAGAATTGCCTTATGGCTGTCCCATGCACGCTTGAATTCGGTCACTGTTTTTGACTCCACAACCTCCTCCAGAAGGCCGTTCCAAGCATCCACAACCCTCTCTGTGAAAAAATACTTCACATTACCTCTGAGCCGCCTCCATCTTCAAATTGTGCCCCTTGTTCTTGCACACCTCTTTTTGAAAGATGCTACCTCCTGACTTTGTTGATTCCCTTGAGGTACTTGAACGTTTCTATCATGTCCCCCCTCTCCCTCCTTTCCTCGAGGCTATACATATTAAGCTCCTTTAGTCTCTCTTCATATGTCTTCTGGTGCAGACCCTGCACCATTTTAGTTGCCCTCCTCTGGACAGCTTCCATCTTGTCTATGTCCTTGCAGAGATTGGGTCTCCAGAACTGCACAAAGTACTCCAGATGGGGTCTCAGCAGCTGTCTGTACAGAGGGATAACAACTTCCTGTTTTCTATTGGTGATGCCTCTCCCTATGCATCCCAATATCCCCCCAGCCCTCCTTACTGCCCTCTCACATTGCTTGCCCACCTTTAAGTCATCTGATATGACTACCCCCAGGTCCCTTTCCATTTTTGTTGTTGTTAGTATCTCACCCCCCATTGTGTACTCTTCCCCTTGGTTTTTGTTTCCCAGGTGCATTACCTTGCACTTCTTAGCATTAAATCTAAGCTGCCATACATTTGACCATTCCTCTAACCTTGCCAAGTCCCTTCTCATCCTTTCCACCCCACCTTGTGTATCAACTCTGTTGCAGATCTTTGTGTCATCTGCAAAGAGACATACTTTTCCTTCCAGTCCTCTGCAATGTCGCCATAAAGACACTGAAGAGGACAGGTCCTAATACTGAACCTCATGCGTACCCCACTAGTAACCCCTTTCTTCAGAGTGGACTCCATTTACTATTACCCTCTGTGTCCTATTCTCCAGCCAATTCTTCAGCCAGGCTATCATCTTGGGACCCACTCCCAGGCTGGCTAACTTGTATATTAATCTTTTGTGTGGGACTGAGTCAAATGCCTTGCTAAAGTCTAGGTAGGCCATGTCCACAGCCCCTCCCTGATCTACTACTTTGGTCACCCAGTCAAAGAAATCTATTAGATTTGTCTGGCATGACCTTCCTGCTGTGAATCCATGCTGCCTTGGGTCCTGTGCCCCTCTGGCCTCTAGGTACTCGACAATTCTTTCCTTCAGAAGTGATTCTATCATTTTCCTATCACTGAGGTTAAACTAACTGGTCTGTAGTTTCCGCTCTGCCCTGCTCCCACTTTTGTGAAGGGGAATCACATCTGCCCTCCTCCAGTCCTCAGTTACCACCCCATCCTCCCATGATTTGTTAAAGAAGGTAGTCAGTGGTGTCACTAGTTCTACCCTTAGTTCTTTTAGAATTCTGGGATGAATCCCATCAGGCCCCATTGCTTTGTCCACCTTCAGTTTTAAGAGTTCTTTCAGAACCCTTTCTTCTGTAAATGGGCTGGTATCAACTTCTGTATCCAGAGTGTTTCTATTGTTTGTTTTAGGTACCCCCCCCTTCATTTGTAAATACTGAGCAAAAATATTTGTTTAGTATCTCTGCCTTTCACAGTCACCCTCTGCCCACCCCCCTCCCCTTTATTAAGCCTCACTATCCCTACCTTAGTCTTCATTCGCGCCTGATGTACCTAAAAAGGTTTTATCCCCTTGGTCTTGGATGACTTTTACTGGGAGCTGTTTGTCAGTAGGCAGGTAAGGGAGGATGTTATTGAGCACTCCCAGCAGGGAGTGACCAAACTAGGCCATCATCAAGGTGTAGCTCGCCTGGCAGAGAACAAGGGAGGATGCTGCACAGACTTTCTTAGTCGTGAGGTCAAGCTTGTCCGACTCCTTATTGAGGGACTGCCAAATTTCCAGAAAATGGAATCACAGACCAAGCCCTCGACTGTGGGGTGGTCGGAGAATCTGGACAAAGAGCTGGTAGGGACTGTGTCTTTGAGGATCACTCGGGCTGAGGGTGCTAGGCAGGAGGCTGGATGTTGCCAAAGTTACAGAACTGGTCGGAGGTCCCACAATGGTGTTGGCCATAGGTAAGGCAACACCCAGGGATTCATCCTTACCCAGGATGTCAGTGAAAGGGTATATACCTCTCTTTTGAAATGATTCCAAACGAACATTCATGGACTCCGACATAAGTTGGAGAAGAGACACAAAATACACTGGCCAATGGTTGGTGGTCAGTTTCTCAACGAATCCCCAGTTAAACCTAAGTGTCCTCGAAAACTGCATGGAGGATCAACTGAAGTTGTCTGTGGACTCTTCAAAGATGGCCCTTGACCATGTACTGCCATGGACCACCCTGCAGTCGTCAGTGTGTGTAATTTCCACTGATAAGTGGCCGTGTAAGCCGGTCCCCAGATGGGAGTCCTTTGAAGAAGCACCCCATACAGGCTACTGTGGAGGAGGTTAGAACAACAAGGATGGAGAGACATGTCAGAGACAGCTGTCTCAGGTGCACCAGCATCAGCTTGACCAGCACCGGACAGTTGACCACTGGGGTCAGGGGTTCAACTATTCCTGGCCCCAAGGCCCACTGCTGCCAGAGGAGGTCCTCGTAGTGCTGCTGCATTTACCAGCAAAGCATCACCTCATCTGAAGATGAAGATGACAAGAAGCATAGACAGTGATGCATTCCAGTCGAGCGGGATCAAGAACCTGAAGAGCTCCTTGACCTCAACCATCGACCAGAGGGACAATGTCGAGGAGACATAGCCAGAGGTGCAGTGTAAATCACTTGCACCAGTTTCAACTGCATGACCTCCAGGAGAAGCTGATCCCAAGTGGGGACAGCCAGGGATACTGACCCTACCATGTCTTCCTGAATGATGACCGAACGGGATGACAGGGATTTTGGAGATGGACTCATCGTGGACCCACTCTGACAATGGGTCAACAGGGTTGAGAAAAAACTCAACCACCTGATAGAACAGTGTTGAGGTTGGCAAGCCCAACAGGGGTACTATGGAACTAGTGACCCACCCCTCGACCAACCGGGGCTCAGCCAAAGCTGAGCATTCAACAACAAATGAGTGGCCAGGGGGGTCAAGGGAGTGGGAGGAGTGTGATCTTTCCCGGTCCTACAACTAACAATGACGTTTCTTGCTTTTGTGCTTCTTACTATGGTGGGCAGGACTCTCCCAGAAGGTCTCAAGTACCTGAACCCATGTTACGGAACATACCTGTGAAGGACACTTTGGCAGTGGCCCCAGCCAGGAGCAGCGCTGAGGGGACAAGGTGCCCACCTTGGCCTTTGCCGCTGCCTGCTCCATAGCTGATAGCTGGGCAGCGGACCCCACTGCAGCGGAGGCTGTCTTGCGACCACCTTTGGCCCGCAATTTAGGGTACTGATGGGCTGGCTGACCGAGGAGAAGAAAAAATTAACTCACTGCAGTATTCTTGTTTCTTCCAAGGTATTCTTCAATATGATTAACTCTAGCAGTCAGCCTCCTGAGTTGCACTGCCCCAGAGATGACTGGAACTTTATGCTAATGATGGAACCTCTATTGGCTCGTGCCCGCCATTCAAACTGCTGCCCTTACCAACTTCTGCATTCTATAATGCTCAGATTCGCTGGAACCTGCAAAAAGACCACCTTACTAAGCTATTCTAGTAACCAACAAGTTAAAAGTAATAATAATAGTGACCCGGGTTTGGGAACAAGCCTGGGATGCTGGAGGGCCGGTCGGGGAGAGGAAGCTGGAGCATCCCATGGACAGCTCGCTTCCCCTGGGGAGGGATGGGGGCTACAGACTGGTGCTAGACTGACCTCTGGTGGAGGCCAGAGGTACAGCAGCTCTGATACTCATGTAGGGGAGGAGTGTGGTAGGACATCGGCGTACGCGCCTAGACGTCACGGCGCAACCGTGGCTGCGGGGAGAAAAGGGGGAAAAATGGAGCCAACTGAGCTCCTCCGGCAGAAGTGGCGCCATTTACCACTCGATTTGTGAGGCCACGACGTGGGGCTCGACGAAACAAGAAGGATTTGGGGGTCCCTCCACCCCAACCCCACCTGGGGGGCTTGGCCAAGGCTACATGGGAGCACCTGACCGGTGGATCGCAATCAAGGTGGGTCGGGGGAAGCTGGTTGGATCCAGGGGAGAAAAATACAAGTTAAAAAAAAAAGTAATAATAATAATAATTACCCCCCTCCTTTACCCCATGCCAATGGCAATGCCCATAACGCGGCCAACAACAAGAAAACAGGGCCACCTGGTTTAAAACTTAACAGTACCAGTGAATGACCAACATAACAGAAGTACTACCAGCTGTAATGCAGAGGCTAACTGGTTCTGGCAGGGAGGTAGGGTGGGTGAGTTAATAATATTGAAGAATACCTTGGAAGAAACAAGATTACTGCGGTGAATAATTTTTTTCTTCTAACCCCGGGAATTCTTCAATATGAATAACTCTAGCAGACTACGAAGCAGTACCTTTAGAGGTGGGCCCAGAACCCTACTTAAGGAACGAGCTCTGCAGCGCCAAACCTGGCATTACTTCTGAACTGGGTGTCCAAACTGTAGTGCTTTGTTAAAGTGTGTACTGTTCTCCATGTAGCTGCTTTACGGATTTCCAAGAGGGGAACATCCCTGACTGCTGCTATTGTAGCAGCTGTGCCCTTTGTGGAATGTGCCCTCAAGCCTACTGGGGGCTCCTTACCAGCTCTGCTGTAACAGAAATGGATGCATGTCACTAACCAGCGTGCAACTGTACTTTTCAAAGCTGGCATTCCTTTATCTGCATCACCATAGGTCAGAAACAGCTGCTGTCTGTCCTGCCTTCGGGCCTTGATGTGTTCAATATAATAGTTGAGAGCCCTCTTTACATCCAGACTATGCAGCCTTCGTTCCCCTGAACTAGAATGTTCAGTAAAGAAGACTGGCAAAGTAATAGACTGATTAAGGTGAAAGTCAGAGATTACTTTTGGATGAAATTTCCTTTTAGTCCTGAGCACCACCTTGTCCCTGTAGAAGGAGATGTAGTTCTGCTCCATGCACAGAGCCTGTAACGCACTTATTCTTCTGGCTGATGTAATGGCTGCTAAGAAAATGAAAATTACGTACCCACCGTAATTCTTGATCTTCTCTCGTATCTTCACCATTCATTACTGCTTGGGTTAGTGCCGGAGGCGCGCACCCTTCTGAGGAGTTTTTTTGGGTCGGCTCCAGCGGCACCACTCGGCCTGACGTACTGCGTCATAGCAGGAGCGGCCGTTAGGTGCCGCAGACCTCCTCTATCTCAGTTCTGGTAGCCGGAGAGGCGAAAATTAAGGGTAAGAAAAAGGAAAGCTAAGCAAGAGAGCCGAGGACAGAAAAAGGAAAGGATATAAACTGAAAAAGGAATAAGCCGGTAGAGAATAGACAGAGGAGAGAGAATTCCTACCCTGAGGGACCGCAGGGCCTCCTTTCCGGGGCGGCTCTAGGGGAGGAACAGAGAGAGGGAAAGAGAAAGGAGAAGAAGAGAAGGACGCATGTTGAGAGGGAGAATAGTGCCCATCGAGCATTGGTTGAGAGGCTTATAGGCTCGAGGCTAACAAGGGAGCAAGAATCCCAGTTGCTAGGACTGAGGGGAGGTTCAACCGAACCACCTGGACAGATCTAAATGAGGGCAACATCTCTGAACTCTCAACATGCCAAGTCCCTATATCCTAGCTGAGGGCTCATGGACTGCTTGGGCAGAACCTGTTCCGGGAAGAGCGCCCACCCAGGAAGGGGACTAAGTCCCTTAGCACCCTGTTAAGTGCTAACACAGCCGTGTATGGGAAAGATTATACCTTTCTGAAGGCAGCTTTGTATGAAGGATAGAGTGGGAACTCAATCAGACTCCCTAGACAAGGCAAACAGATGCTCAAGGCTGACAAGTTCAAGCAGCAGTTAGAATGAGCTCAAAGATAATACCTGCCAGGGGGATTCTAAATGTTGCTGAGGCCGAGTTAGAACATGGTCTCTTAAGCTGCGAAACTGCATAACCTGAAGAAGGTATTTAGAAGTGTGGTCAGAAAGAGTTCCCTCAGAATAAGAGAAAGTGCAAACCGTGCTCGTTCCTCCTTACCTTGAGGAAAAAAGGAACCATTCATTGAGAATGGAAAACAGAAGGTTTTTTTTTTAATTTGCATAAAGGCCAAAGGAAGGAAGAGGAATGAGACGGGAGGGGGAGACGCCACAGAAGGAGGCCACTGAGGGGAAGGTGGGAGGGTATCAGTAATGAATGTTAAAGATACAAGAGAAGATCAAGAATTACGGTAGGTACGTAATTTTCATATCTTCCCTTGTCAATCTTCACCATTCGTTACTGCTTGGGTGAGTACCAAGCCCCCCCACTTAAAAAGGGGGGGGTAGAACCCTGAGGGAACAAGACCCCCAGCCTCCTGCTGGTGAGAAACAGAAGGGGAAGACCCTGGGCTAATCTAGAGAGAAGCCTATGGGGAAGAAGAGCTAGGAGGTGCCCCCCGAGGATGGGGAGACGGAGGAAGCCCCTGCAGTAATCTCCTAGCTCTGGAGGAAAAGAGACAGGTCCCCTGGAAAGCAGAGCGAATCACCCTACGCAGGGCCAGGGGTGACAACCTTGATAGACGAAGCCATGCAGTCCGCCTAATGCAGATCGCTGTCCCCGCAAGCCTGGAAGCCACCTCACTGGCATCATAAGATGCCCTTGCTTGGTGTCTTGCCAGCTCCAGGCCTATAGCGGAGAGGGCAATAGCCTGTCTGGTTTGCTCCATATCAGGCTTGATGCTAAGAGCTGAGAGAGCATCGACCACAGATGCCTACTGTAGACAGCGTGATGAGCCTGATGTGACGCAATGCAAGCCATCGCACGAGAGGAAGAGAACACTCTTCGCCCCCACCGGTCGAATTGTAGGGAATCCGAATCTGGTGGACGGTCGCAGCGGCTACGGCGGCGTCCGGAAGGAGTTCTAGGTATACCAAACACGAGGGCGGGTTGGGAAGTGTACCCAGGATCCTCAAGGCACAATACTTCGCCGACAGTCTGCCGGGCTGGAGAAGGGGCGGTGGCGACTGCCAGGAACGGACAGACGCCCTGGAAGGGGATAGGCCAGGAAGGTACCACCAGGTGCTGGGCACTGAATTCTCCAAGGAATTCACGCATCTCCCGTTCGGTATTGTCACGCCTAACGTAGGAGATTCGAAGATCCCTCACCATCCTCAAAAGGAATCGCTGATATTCAGTGAAATCAGCATCGGAGGAGATATGAGCAGAGGGTTCCTCTCCCTCAGAGGAGGGAGTCGAGGATGATGGAGAGCTCGAGTGTCCAGAAGATTTCTGCGGCGGTGGGGAGAGGCGAAAGACCCGCTCATGCATATACCTGACATATGAGGGGAAGGCCGCCGCAGAACCTCTGAACTGCTCCCAGGATAACGGGCCCGTAGGACCGACATGGTCTGGAAGAGCGGGGGGTGGCTGCAGAGGCACTGGAGATGGGCACCTACAAAGAGGCAACTGACCTCTGCTAGGGCTCTGAAATCCGGAGAACGGAGCCCGAGCTGGCGGGATTCCGGACAACAGACCAGGTCGCAAAACGGAACCCTGGGGATGCGAACCCTTGAAGAGCCCAGAAGGGGATCCTCCTGTGATGAGCCTGGCACTGCATGGATCCAGAAGGGCAATCCGCAGCAACGCCACTGGAGGGGACCCTGGGGTCCAAGAGGGAAAGGCGGGGCCCAGCACTACGGCTCCTAGCCACCCCCCCAGGGGTGGCCGGCAGAGACCGCGATGACTGCACCCTGCCCTCGACCCTCGACTCCGAGAACCTCTCCTCGACCCCAGCTTTCCCCACCCGAGTGGCAGTAACAGCACCCGGAAGGGTAACTGTCACGAGCCCCCCAGGAGGGAGAGCCCCTTCCTCCACCCCTACTCCATCGCCCCCCCGGGACCCAGGACCACCCCTAGCCCGAGGGCCCTCAGGGGAGGACAGTAGTGGGGACAGCAGGAGAGGCCCGCTGTGCCGCCTAGCACCACGTGCCACCGGGGACCCCGACTCCGAAGAGTCAGGTTGCCAGGATGGGTCCATGTCCGAGTCATCGACCTCTGGAGAGGAAGAGACCAGCTGAACCACGGTTAGCAACCCCGGGGTCCCTGGAGAAATGGTGCCGTGACGGCACCGGTGCCAGAGTCGGCGCCGGACGACCTTGGCCCTCCGCACCTAGCAGGCCCGCCCGGCTCCCCGTGGCCGGCTAGGCCCATGGCGCCGCCAGCACTGGAACCCAACCCGGTGCCGCCGAGAGAGTGAACCGGGCCTGCGGCATCGCGAGCGGCGCTGAAGGCCAGAGCGGCTCCGCCGACGGCGCCGTCTTGATCACCGGCGCCGCTTGAAACGGCACCGGAGGGCGGCGTTGAGGGTCCACCGGTGCCGGGCCCAGCAGGCGCGGGCCTCGACACTGAGGGAGCCTGCACCTCCGAGGAGGTGACTGCCGAGGCGGTGTCCCCGTCATGGCCCCGCGAGGGACCACGATGTTCCTCCAACACTGCGAAAGAAGCTTCCTCTTCGGCAAGAGAAGAGGAGGAAGCCTCCTCCTCCTCCACGGACCGTATAGGCCGAGAGGGACCCGGAGGAAGGGCCTAGAACCTTACCTGGGAATCCTGGGCGGCCGCCCCCGGTCGGCCTTGCCGATCTTGAACCGCCGACTTCGAGGACACGACGGTCCATGGAGAAACAGGCGTCGCACGCGTCCATATCGTGGTTGGGTCCCAGGCAACGGAGACAGACATCATGCCGGTCCGAGATGGAGAAATGCCAGCCACAGGAGCACTGACACATAGGGGCACGGCCCGCCTTTGATTTACGCTTTGCCCCCCGAACCTGACATGATGCGAACTAAACAAGGCAAAAAAGAGCAATAAAGCACTTGGCGCCATCGATAGAAAATAAAAGAACGGTCTTACTGGGAGATGGCGTCGAGCGAGTCACTGAAGAAGAAACATAGAATTTGACGGCAGATAAGGACCACTTGGCCCACCCAGTCTGCCCATTTCCCTACCTAATGGATAAGCTGCAGATCCTAGTTAACCAGCAGCCTACTTCTTCCTACCCCCACCCCCTGGAATTGCCTTATGAATTGCCTTATGATGATCTAATAATTTATTCTCAGACTAAGTCTTTACCTCAAATTATGTCATTAGAATCGGAATTTCAAAGTACTTGTGACCAGTTTATTAATAATAGTTTGATTTAAAATGTCAAAAAGACAAAGACAATGTTGTTTGGTACACCCTATCTTTTGAAAGGTGACCCGGTTCTTGTTATACATCATAACATGGGAGCAGCAATTGAGTTTGTTAAGGAGTTCAAGTACCTTGCTGTCCTTTTGAACCCTGGACTTAATTTTTCTTCCCAGGTTAAATCAGCCTGCAAAAAGGTTAATTTGAAATTGGGTTTACTTTTTAAATTTAAAAAACGTTTTACACTGGGCATCCATAGGGCAGTTGTTGTTGGAAGTTTATTACCCCACTTGGATTATGCAGCCAGTCTATATTATAATTTTATCAACCAAAGAAATTAGCAAATTGTCAGTCACCTTCAATAATATATGTTGTTTTGTTTTAGACTGTGCTTATCAAACCCATCATTGTACTTTTGTATTCCAATTTGGGCTGGCTGTCTCCTTATTCAAAGATCACATCATTTTTGGATGTCAAGTTTTTAAATCCATTTTCTGTCTAACTACCCACTTAATGATCTGACTGACACGAGGTCTCCCACTCAGAATTTACGTACTTATAGTGGTGTCTTACTTCAAGAAACCATACATTATCCTAAAACTGGGGCTCAGTCTTCCTTGGCTGCTGCTCCTTTATTCTGGAACTCATTACCAAGCGGTTTGCGCTCCTCTTCCTCACTGCACAATTTTAAATTGCACTTCAAGAAGTATTTACAATCATCTGAGATTTGTCACTGCTTTGTTTCATATTATTGTATGTTTGTTTCTATTTATTATATGTTTGTATGTGATTGTTGTTAAATATTTTTGTCGGTCGAACCTGAAATAATCCCAGTGTTCCAACCCGTTAACAAACTAAAATGAGAAAAAAAAAAAAAAATTGGGGAAAAGGCCGAGCACGGACAACAGGTAGGGAAGACAACAGCAGAATGGATGCCTTGGCGACTCTAAGGAGTTGTGTGCAAGTGGCAGTGGAATAAACAAATGAAATAAATAAACAAAAGTGAATGACCAACCAGCACTGCACATGCAATTCCAGACCACATCACAGTAATATCTGACACAGCTCACAACAACATCCACACAAGATACGAGGCATCTTCAATGCAGTTGCTACATAACTTAAATGTCCTTTTAAATCCTAAATATTTACCAAATGGCTCCAAAATAATGGACTATGGACAGAAGGAACTGAAGGATGCTTGCACTTACTGCCAAGACAGACATCAAAGAACAAACACTATCAACACTTATTGATGAACAAAGGGCTGAGAAAGATTATGGATAATTCAAACTTGTTCTCAAATCTAAGAAAGCAATCAGTTTGCTCAGCAGTGGTTGCCGAAAGACAACTACTCAGATATCCAACATTTTACTTGTGTCTCCTGTAACATCAGTGGCATGTAAAAAAAAGATTTTCTGTGCAACTGTACGTAACACAACAAAACTGAAAAGCATAAGTTCTCTAAAAGCCGATGTTGTGAGCAAACTGATGGATGGCCCAAGAAGGAACTAAAGAGCACTATGACCCTGCACCTGTTCCAGCACTTTAAAAATGTAAGGCTATTGGACAACACATAAAATAATGTTTTAAAAATGTATTTGAAATAAAACGATTTTTTTTTTCTGACTTTCAGAACCGGACTGGAGAGACTCGGAGACAAAAAAAAAATGAATGAACCAGAGAGTGAGTGACTAAGTTTTGGGCACAGGAGAACAGAAGAACAAGATAAGTACTGCCATTAAATAATGTTTCCGGGGGGGGGGATGCCCATGACAAGTTAAATGCCCCATTCTGCTCTTTCCACAGTCTATGAACAGTGGCTTTTTTATCAAGCAAGAACACAAGTCACAGAAAAGATGACAGGAGAAGTACTGGGCAACAGAAAATGTAAGGAGAAGTTAAGGATGGAGGGAGAATGAGAAGTGATGGGCAGAGGGGAGTACTGGGTAGGACAGAAGGTCAGAAGAAGTAATGCCATGCCACATAGTAAGGAAAGGAAAACAGAAAATTACAAAAAAAAAAAAAAAAAAGTAATGTTAATGGGACTACAACAGGGGTTGCAGGAAGTAGGCTGCTGGTTAACTAGAATCTGCAGCTTATCCAATAGGTAGGGAAATGGGCAGACTGGGTGGGCCAAGTGGTCCTTATCTGCCGACAAAGTCTATGTTTCTATGTTCTATGTTTCTATGTAACATAACTGTTCACTCATTTAGCCTTCAGATAACATTTTGCATCATTATGGGCTAGAGTCTTGTCTTCTACCTGTCAGACAGTTGTTTAACTGAAAAAGAATAAGAACTACAACGTTCCCCCCCCAAAAAACAAATATTTATTGTAACTATTACTTGCTGCTAAGACACTGGTCTCCTATGGCAATGGCCTTCGTGGGAAGCAGAATGTAGCCTGCATGAGACATCAAGTCACAATTTTGTTTATTTATTTGTTCACTGGGTATGAGCACTGGTTCCCAGGGACTGTTTTCAAGCACAACCCGGGCCATGAAGATGGCACAATATACAATGGAGACAGGTAATTTGGGAGTTACAGGTACAATACAGGGCACTGGAGCAAAGACAAGCAATATAGCACGGTTAAGTACAAGAGTAAGATTCACAAGGATATAGTAGGTAAATGTGGATACTGGTGCAACTATAAGTACAGACTCAGTTAAGGGCAAGGATAAGAGGCACAAGATACAGAACAAGGTGTGGAAACACATTTAAGTAAACTGTACAGCTGTGTACAAGGATAAGCAAGAAGTTAGTAACTGATCATTTGATCTAATGTCTACCAAGCTACACCATGTCATATTTATGGCCTATTTAACATTTTGTGAAATCAAACACAATAACTGCAATGTAACATATGTTTAATGCTTCTACAGTACTATATCTGACCGCTGAGCCACATACATTGACGGTTGAGGATAGACAAGGATTGTCATTCGTCAAGGCTGTTCTACTGAAAAAAAATAGGTCTACCTGATCTGCCAGGCTCTGTGACTGAAACAAATTCTACCCGATTTGACAGGCTCTGCGACTGGATTTTAGCACACTGGGAACTGCTTATGTTCCTGATGACCCCTCTATATCTATATCTGCTCCATTAGCTCCTGATATTCGAGATCGAGTCTGCATTTACTAGCTCCTCTGGTAGCCTGTTCTGGAACTATTCATCACCATCCCAGTACAGAAAAACTCACTCAGATCCTTTTCAAACCACCCCCTCCCCCCATCTCAAGCTGTGAATCTTGATGTTTGCCTGGCCCTGTAATTTGAATAACTTGCTTGTATCCACACTTTTGAACCCTCATAAGAATGTGTGTGCCACAGTCCTGCACCCCTGCTGTCTACTAGTGAGTACAGTAGCTGCTGCCCCTATATAATATCTGTAATCACATATGAAACGAGGAGTCTTGATGTATAACCGTTAACTATCGCTAACTACCATGCAGCAGGTGCAGCCTCGATGGCGGGAGAAACAGAACTGAGATAGAGGAGGAGTCTGCAGCACCTAACGGCCGCCCCTCGGACATGACGCAGTACGTCGCGCTTGAGAGCGGCGCCGCTGGAGCCGACTCCAAAAAAACCTCCCAGAAGGGTGCGGCTCGGCACTAACCCAAGCAGTAATGAATGGTGAAGATTGGACAAGGAAGATACAGCTTCAAATGACACATTTCAGGTGGGCCATAACTAGGGTTCAAATGGAGATTCCATGAGCTTGGCAATACAGACATTTAGGTCACAGGAGGGCACCCGTTCCCTGTGGGGGGGGGGGGTACAGATGAGCCAGCCCTTTGAAATACTTCTTGAATATAGGATTAGCAGCCAGAGATACTCCCTTACCAGCCAAAAAAGACAGGCAGAGACAGATGCCAAATGGACCTTAAGGGTAGTGGTCTGTAGTCCCATAGAATGCAAATGGGTCACATAGTCTAACAAGACTGGTAACCCGGCTTCAGATGGTTGTATATCTCTGGTGCCACAACATATGGAAAATGTCTTCCATTTGGAAGCATAGGTTTTCTTCGTAGAGGGTTTCCTAGAACCCCTCAGAACCCTGAGCACACCCTCTGAAAGGTGTAGGTCAGAATATTATAGGTCCACAAGAACCATGCTTTGAGTCTGAGTAATCTGAGGTTCGGATACAGAATCCTTCCCTGGGAGGAGGTCAGAAGATTGTGCCTCTGATGGAGATGTATGGGCTGGGCCACTGACAGAGAGTAGCAGTGAGTACCAAGGCTGCCTGGCCCAATCTGGAGCTATCAGAATCATGGTAGCTGGCTGGGACCTGAGCTTGATCAGGACCCTGAGCAGCAAAGGGAATGGGGGAAATGCATACATAGTTTTCCCTGACCAGTCTAGCACCAGGGCTTCCTCTGGCACTGACCCCCTCACTGGAGGCCTGCAGCAGAATTTTATTTATTTATTTATTTTAATTTATTTAGGGATTCGGATCATACCTTTGAGCTCAGAGCTCTCTTACAAAGGTTCCACTTCAAACAGTGACAATGACAACAATAACACACAGTTTATATACAATACTCGAATAGTAGGTAGCTAGTATACAATAAGGTTACAATGCCATTTATAGTACCAATGGTGATAGTACAGCGTCAAGAGCATTCAATTACGGTAAAGGACAGTGTTTGTATGTAGCTAAGGAGATAAAGAGGTGAGACCTAGTGTGAGAGTCCGAGGAGGAGTTAAGGTGAGGGGAGGGGAGACGGGGGAGAGTGGCGCCAAAAGAAGTGGCTTTGTCTAGGAGGTTGGGAGGTAGTGGTAGTAGGTTGGTTATAAGGTTGATCCAGTAGGGGAAAAGGCACAGGGGGAGAGGAAGACAGAGGGATAGGGCAAGGGGGAAGAGTGGGGTAAAAGGAAGGGGAAGGAGAGTGTGGGTGAGTGGACATTATGGGTGTTAGAGTCCTAGTGGCAGTCACAAACTGTCCTAGTAACAAGATGTTGCCTTAGGCCATTTTTGAATTGTGAGATGCACTGAGAGTTTAGAATGTGCACCGGGATTTCATTGAGCTATTGGGGGGGCCCTATAGCTGAAAGCATGCTGTCCCTGCACAGTTCGACAGAAAGGTGTTGCTAGGGCCCCCTTCATTCTGCCTCTGGTGGTATAGCTGGTAGCACTTGGTGTTAGGATGCTAGAAATGCACTGGGGGAGGATTTACCCATTAGCGCCTTTTATCCAGGGAGATATGTTTGGAATATAATCCTGTTCTTTAGTGGAAGCCAATTGGTCTGCTTGTATAAGGAGCAGGTGTGGGTATTTCGATCTGCAGCCATTGTGAGCCTACATGCTTAGTGCAGTGTATGTTGCTGCGCTGTAGACCACCAATCCATAGTTGATGGTAGAAAGGATGGAGCTGGAGACTGAGAGACGGAGGGCCTCTGGAGTGAGACACTTTTGATGCCTACAGAGTACACCCAGCTTGGTGTTCACTGCCTTTACCACTGTGTTGGGTGAAGGTGAGGGAGTCATCAATGGTGACCCCCAGGTATCTGAAAGAGTGAACTTGTTCTAGCGCCTCATCGACTTCATTGGAGATGGTGAGGGAAGGAAGCTTCTTTTTGTGCTGTGGGCTGGCTGTGAGCATCACCTTGGTCTTTTTGTAGTTTAATAGAAGTTTATGGCTACAAAACCAGTCTTCCAGCTTGTAGAAGGATGCCTGTAGCTCGGAGTGGAGGGCGACTACTGATGAACTGCTGGTGAGAAGTACAGCGTTGTCTGTGTAAAGTCTCAGTTTAGTGTCACAGGCTTCAGGAAGATTATTTAGGAAGAGGCTGAATAGTAAGGGCCCCAGTATTGATCCCTGTGGGACCCTTAAAGATACCTTGTTGGAGCTAGATACTATGTGCCCAATTTTTACACGTTGGCTTCTGTGTGTTATGTAGTCCTTGAACCAGCAGACAGCAGTGGTTGCAACCCGCAGGTTCTGTAGTTGAGTCAGGAGGAGAGAGTGATTGACAGTGTCGAAGGCTTTGGTGAGGTCTATGAAGACTGACCCCACCAGTTTTCCTTCATCTAGTGCCTTGTGCAAGTAATCAGTGTAGTCCAACAAGGCGGTGGAGGTACTATGATTCTGCTTGAAGCCATGTTGGCTGGGACTTAATAGGTTGTATTTGTTGAGGTAATCTGTGAGTTGGGCGGCCACAATCTTTTCCAGGGCTTTAGATAAGGCAGAGAGGATGGATATTGGCGTTATACTTGGCAGTGCATGTCATATCACCGTTCTTGTGCATCAGCATCATGACAGCCTGTTTCCAGATCCTGGGGAATTGTGCAAGAGCCAGCAATTTGTTAAATAGTTTTGTAACTGGCACGATGACGACATACAGTGTTAGGGATAGGAGTTTCATATCGACTCCATCACTCCCCATTCTGGTCTTGCCTAGTATTTTTTTTGTGTGTTTGTAAACATCCTTCACTGACACTTTTGAAGTAGAAGACAGGGGTTGAGCCCCCTTGAGGCGTGCAGTTGGTTTGTTCCCCTGCAGGGTGCAGGTAGTCGGGGGGGGTAGCACTCCAGTCAGGTCAGTTAACGCTGTGTTGAGAGACTCTGCGATGTGCTGTGGGTCAGTAATCATGGCGCTGTTGATGTTGAGCGAGTGGGGGATCTTCTTATCATCCTTCCCAAGAAGGTTTTTGATGTTTTCCCCAAAACTCTTCCCACTGCCCCAAGTTTTATTAAGCTGCAAGAACTTGAGCAACTGGTGATTCTTTTCTGAGGCAAAGAGATTTGTCTCTGGTGTGCCTCACCTTTGAAACACCACTTCCAGTACCTGTCTGTTGGAGACCACTTGTGGTGGTTTTGTTTGATTCTGCTGAGTGCATCCGACAGGGTGTTGTCCTTTCCTGGGAGGCAGACAGCCACTAGAGATACCTGCAAAGAGTATGCTAGATTCCAAATTGTCAATGTTTCTGTACACAGCAAGTCGGACCTTGTCCCTCCCTGCTTGTCGATGTAATACATTGTGGTGGCATTGCCTGTTCTGACTTGCATCACTTTGTACCTTATCAGGGATGCAAATAACTGCAGCGCTAAGAGCACTGCCCTGAGCTCCAGGAGATTTATGTGCAGTAGTGACTCTGTGGGAGACCAAGTGCCATGCATTGTGTTCCTCCAGATATGCTCCCTGTGATGCTCTGCCCCCTTGCTTATGATTATTGTAGGATATCTGTAAAATAAATAACTGGTCTGTGTATGAAATTGTCTCACACAAGTTAGCAGATTTGGCTTGTAACTTTAAAGGTCAGTAGCTGGAACTACAGGATGTCATTAAACTGACCAGGGAAAAAAATATAGCTGCCTTCCTTCCAGAGGGCATTTTATTACCTTTTTATGACCTACCCAGGCTTTTGGAGTTGAAATCAAACATAATGTTTATGACATAACAGGATGAAGGGTAATCTGACAGGTTCCTCTCAAATTTTTACTGTAACTTGCAGCCGAGAAATAGTGACACATGGTAGGGTTGTTAAGTTCAAAGAGAAATGTTTGTTTAAGGATGTCATATTTAGGAAAAGGTTTTTTCTGATGTTGCCATTAATTAAAAATACCTCCTGGTAGAAATTATGTTAGAATTAATTCTAAAAGGAGGAGCTAGTTGACTCACCAAAAGGGGGAGAGGAGAGAAGAGTGAAATGAACCCTGTATCTGGGAAATGTGTGTCATATCATCTTGGGCTCTGAGACAGAATGTTCTCTCTAACTTAAACGCACTTAAAAAGATAATGCTTAGATAGCAAAGATCTTAAGTACTGTGGTAGGAGTTTTTTTCTGTAGTTTTCCCATTTTCTTTTGTGACTGTTAGCTCATGCTATTTATTCTGTATTTTATTTTACCTGTTTTTTTATCATATTTTTAGTAAACAACCGTTTCTTTGAAATATTGCCTGGGTGTCTTTCAGTTTCATTTTGCACGTGAAGTGCCTGTATTTAAGTCTGACAGCTGTTGTAAAGCTTGATTGTGTACTGAGCTTGTATAATAAGGTAAGAATATACCTAAAGTCTCTTATAGAGTTTTAAGGGTTCATTTTGGAGACCTGGCTGGGTACCCTTGGCGAAAGATTGTACTGCAGTCCTGAAGAGGGTACATATCATTGGGTATGCTAGCATAAGGTTCACAGTTTGAATCTCCCCCAGAACTGGAGGCTAAAAGTAGTTCGGACCCAAAGCGGACAGGAGGCTTACCCTGTCTGTTACCTGTTCACATTATTGCACTATGAGGTTGGCATTGTGGGAGCAGAAGGCCTTGACCTGCGGAGTGCGTTTGTGACAGATTTGGTTGGCAGCGTTGCGATTTAAAGTATTGGTAACACAAGCTTTAACAGTTCAGTGTGTCAGTTTAATACTGTACAACTCACTTGGAAAATAAGGCAGTGTTTTGTTTTTTAAGAAGTAAACAGAACTATATAATTTTGCTTACAGTCAAAGTTCCTACCCATTTTATTTTTTTCTGAAGTGCAGGTTAGAGTAGCCGTAGTTAGGGAAGAAGATGGCTTCCAACTACAGCGGGTACACTGCACACTACTTGAGGCAGTGTGCCAGGACAGAGGAGTCCAGTATGAGGGGAAAGCCAACAAGCAGAACCTCATGGATGCTCTGATGGCAGCAGATGCCTAGAGCCTCAAGTCGCAGTCTGTGACTGAAAAGGACTGAACCTTGGGTGGTGTGGAGGGGCCAGCGGCCAGTGCGGTGTCCAGATCCGGTGAGGAGGACAACAGGGCCAGTGTAAGCCAAGGGCCACAGCAGCAGGGGAAGGTCACCAGCATTCTGGAGCTAGAAGCAATCAGGCTACAGATGGAGTTGTGGAGGATGGAGCTGGAGTTCCAGAAAGAAGAGAGGTGAGAGCAGCGAGAAGTTGAGCGAGAACGGTGAGAAGCGGAACAAGAGCAGCGAGCCGCAGAGGAGAAGAGGGAGTGAGAAATGGAAATCACATACCTACCGTAATTCTTGATCTTCTCTTGTATCTTCACCATTCATTACTGCTTAGGTGTAAGCCGGAGGCGCGCACACACCACAGGAGTTTTTTTTTTTTGGAGAGGAGTTGGCGCTGACGGCGCCACCCCCAACAGTGATGCACTACGTGGTGTGCGAGGGGCGGCCGTTAGGTGCCGCAGACTCCTCCTCCATTCCAGTTCTGTAAGCCGGAGAGGCGAAATAATGATAAGAAAAAAAGGAGAGCAAGGCAAGAGAGCCAAGGGATAAGAAAAGGAAAGGATATAAACTGAAAAAGGAATAAGCTGATAAAGAACAGGAAAGAGGAAAACCTACCTTATGGTACCACAGGGCCCCACTCCTGGGGTGGCTCCAAGGGAAAAACAGATAAAGGACAGAGAGAACAAAGAAGAAGAAGAGAGAGAGGGAGGGGGATGTTGGGAGAAGTTCTGCCAGGTTGTGAGAATTGGCTTGAAGGCTTGTAAGCTCGGAACCAAGGTGAGGGATCAAAGGATCCCATTTAGGAAAACTGGTGAAGAAGGTTCAACTGAACCTTCTGCACAGCTTGGTACACAAAAGGCAGACTCTCTGTACCTCCCGCTATCCCCAGCCCCTTAACCTTCAGCTGAGAGCTCACAGACTGACAAGGCAGAAAATCTGTTCCGAAAGGAGAGCGCCCAACTAGGAAGGGGAAGGAAGCCCACTAGCACCCTGTTATGTGCTAGCACAGATGTGTGTGTGTGTGTGTGGGGTATCCGAAGCCCTACAGAGGGCACCCTTTTGTGGAAAAGGACAGAGTGGGAACTCAGTCTGACTCCCCAAAGGCAAGGCAAAAAGATCACCAGTTCAAGGCAATTGGAGTGCCAGGACAGCGTTTAACTAGCAGAGGCTGGCGAAAACAGGAGATTCAGACATGTCAGAGGGGACCTCGAAAAAGGAACCGAACCATTTGAGGAACGGTTTCTTTAACTGTGAATTGAACAACATGGCTTAAGAAGGAGCCAAGAGGTCACCCTCAGGGGCAATCAGAAAGAGTTCCCTCAGGAAAGAGATAAATTCTACTCGTTCCCCCTTCTTTCTCAATTAAATGGATCTGTTCTGAAAGAAGAACAGGAGGCTCAAAAAATGTATATATTTTTTTTATTTAGGCTTTAAGGCCAAGAAAAGGAGGGAGGAGGAATGAGCAGGGAGGAGGAGATGCTGAAGAAGGAGGCCTATGAGGGGAAGGTGGGTGGGTATCAGTAATGAATAGTGAAGATACAAGAGAAGATCAAGAATTATGGTAGGTACGTAATTTCAATACCTTCCCTTGTCAATCTTCACCATTAATTATTGCTTGGGTGAGTACCAAGCTCCCCCAAAGGGGGACAAGGAAAAACCCTGAGGGAACAAGACCCTCAGCCTCCTGTTGGTGAAAAACAGAAGGAAGAGACCCTGGCCTTACAAGACAGGAAGCCTAAGGCCGAGGACAGCTACGAGGTGTCCCCCGGAGATGAGAAGACGCAGGAAGCCCCTGCAGAAGCCTCCTAACCCTGGTGGATAAAAGGCGAGTCCCTTGAAGGCAGAGCGAATCACCCTATGCCAGGCCAAGGGTGACAATCTTGATAGACGAAGCCATGCCGTCTGTCTAATGCAGATCGCTGTCCCTGCAAGCCTGGAAGCCACCTCACTGGTGTCGTAGGATGCCCTTACTTGGTACCTTGCCAGTTCCAGGCCTATAGCGGAGAGGACAATGGCCTGTGTGAATTGCTCCAAGTCAGGCATTGATGCTAGAAGTTGAGAGAGCATCGACCATAAGTGCCTGTTGAGGCAGCATGGTGAGCCTGATGTGATGCAATGCACAACATTGCACGAGAAGAAGAGAAGAGAACACTCTTCACCCCCACCGGTCAAACTGTAGGGAATCTGAGCCGGTGGATGGTCGTGCGCCAGGTGGCGGTGCCCGGAAGGAGTCTCTAGGAACTCCAATCCTGAGGGAGGGTTGGGGAGTGTGCCTAGAGACTCAGATGGGGCACAATACCTCCTCCCGTGGTCTGCCGGGGCTGGGAAAGGAATGGCTGGAGACTGCCAGGTGTGGATAGATGCCTCCTGGATACGGATAGGCCAGGATGGCATCACCAGATACTGGGCACTGAATTCACCAAGGAATTCACACGTCTCCCGCTCGGTATTGCCTTGTCTGACAAAGGAGATACGGAGATCCCCAACATCCTCGAAAGAAAGCACTGATATTCTGTGAAACCAGCGTCAGATGATAGGTGAGCAGAGGGTTCCTCTCCCTCTGAGGAGGGAGTCGAGGAGGATGAGGAACTTGAATGCCCAGAGGACTCCTGCGGTGGTGGGGAGAGGTGAAAAATCTGTTCATGCATATATCTAACATATGGCGGGAAGGCCTCCGCAGTGCCTCTGAATGTCTCCCAGGATAACGGGCCCGTTGGACCAACATGGCCTGGAAGAGAGGGGGATGGCTGCAGAGGAATGGGAGAGGGGCACCTACGAGGAGGCATCTGTCCTCTGCAAAGGCTCTGAAATCCAGGGAATGGAGCTGTAGCTGGCGGGGTCCCAGATATCAAACCAGGTCACAGAACGGAACCCTGGGGATGCGAACTCTGGAAAAGCCTGGATGGGGAATCTCCCCTGTGACGCACCTGGGGTTGCATGGATCCAGAAGGGCAACTCACAGCAATGCCACTGGAGGAGTCCCTCGAGCCTAAGAGGGAGAGACAGGGCTCAGCGCTACGGCTCCTCCCCACACCCCGAGGGGTGGCCGGAGGAACCCGACGCCCCTCACCCTGGCCTCTCAACCCCTCAGACTCTGAGGACGCCATCCTCCTCGACCCCAGTGAACCGAGAGGTTCCGTCGATCCTGAGACCTCCCAAGGGGGGCCTCCGAAGACAGAACCCTTAGTCCACCCTGAGAAGGCGCAGCAGCAGCACAGGAAATGGCAGCTGCCACAGCCCCCTCTGAGGGGACAGTCCCCTCCCTAATCTCCAAGCCACCCTTCCCCATGGACCCCAGGCCACCCCCAGCCTGGGAGTCCTCAGAGGAAGACTGCTCTGGAGACTCAGGAATGGGAGCGCTGGGCTGCCTGACACCACGTTCCACAGAAGACTCTGATTCCGAAGAATCGGGGTGCCAGGCTGGGTCCACCTCTGAGTCGTCTGCTTCCAAGGAAGAGTCGACCAGAAGGACCTCGATGCTGGCCACCCCAAGAGTTCCCTGAGAAACGGCACCGCTAACGGTGCCGCTGTCACCCACGATGCCGTCTGCTCCTGGCACACCACTCGCGGCTCCAGAGTCCGGCACCGGAATTCAACACGGCGCTGCTGATGCAGTCGACCGGACCCACAGTGCCGAAAACCAACCCGGCGTTGCATGTGGTACCACCCAGATCACTGGCACCACGAGCAGTGTCAGGATCCAAGATGGCGCCGGAGGGTGGCGTTGAGGGTCCACCAATGCCGGACCCAGCAATCGTGGCCCGTGACACTGGGGGAGCCTGCACCTCTGAAGAGGCAACTGCTGAGGTAGGTCCCACCGCTCCGGGAGGGACCATGGTGTTCTCCTCGACACCGCGAAAGAGGCCTCCTCCTTGGAAAGACTTGAAGATGAGGAGACCTCTTCCTCACCAGACCATATAGGCCTGGGAGGGGACCCGGAGGAAGGGTCTAGAGACCTGGCCTGGGAGGCCTGAGAACGACGTCGTCCTCCAAAAGTTGGCGGGGCCTTGCTGATTTTGAACGCGCAGACTTTGAAAACATGGTGGTCCATCGAGAAAGAGGCGTTGCATCTGTCCATATCATGGTTAGGTCCCAGGCACCGAAGGCAGACATCATGTCAGTCTGAAACAGAAAAATGCCGGCCACAGGAGCACTGACGCATGAGGGCACGGCCCGCTTTCGACTTATGTTTAGCTCCCGAACCAGACATGATGTTAAATTAACTTATAAACAGTAAAGCTCCTGGCGCCATTAAAATAAAGAAAAGGAATGGTCTTACAGGAAAACGGCATCGGGAAATTAAACTGGGACAGAGTAGAAGGTTCGCTTGAAGTTTCAGGCCTAATGGCGCAGTGCTGACAACACGCATGAAGGTGTTGTTGTCTCGGTAGGGAAAGAGAACTGGGTGGAAGAAGAGTCTCGCGGCACCTAACGCCCTACTCTTCACGTAGTGTGTCGCTCTTGGGGTGCCGCCATTGGCGCAGACTCTCCAAAAAAAAAACTCAGAAGGGAAGCGCCTCCGGCTGACACCCAAGTAGTAATGAATGGTGAAGATTGACAAGGGAAGATCAGCGAGAAGCTGAACAGGAAGCGGAGCGTGAACAGTGAGAGGCTGACCATGAAGAGCATGAGCGCCAGAGGCAACATGAACTGGAGAAGCTATGACTCCAACCCCCAGCACCAGCACAGGTAAGTGGCTTGGGTTTAACTGAACTACAGGACTACGTTACAAATTAAATTCCAAATTGATAGCTGAATTTAAAGAGGGGGAGGATAGGGATGCCTTTTTGAATTCCTCTGAAAAAGTTTATGTTCAGGCAAATATTCCTATAGGGTCCTGGAGCTTCCTGCTATCCCCGCTACTCACCGGGAAAGTTCGGGATGCACTGGTCAAATGGACAATGAGGACAGTAATGATTACAGCAAACTTAAAGCTGCCTTTTAAAAAAGTTTGATTTAACTGCAGAAGCATACAGAGCTAAATTCCGTAAGCTTAGGAGAAGTCCTGACAAGAGCTACGAGGAGCTAGCCACGAAACAACGCCAGTTTTTAAAACGGTGGGAAGGAATTGAAGCAGACTCTGTGGAAAAAAATTTAAATGCTGTATTGTTAGAAGTTTTTTTGGGGCATGCCAAGCAGAGTTGAAAACCTGGCTGGAGGACCAAGATCCAAAAACAGTGCAAGAAGCTGTGGAACTCTCGGACTGCTATGCCAGGAGCAGACCTGCTCTGAGAGCAAATGGGGCAGAAGTGGCAGTGCAGAAAGGGAAAAGCGTGCCTTCAGGGCAGCTAAAACCCTCACTGCCTCCACTGAAACCAGTTAGCCTCAGGTTTCAACAAAAAGATTTACCTGAGAAAAGAAACAAATGTTGGGTTTGCAAAGAAATTGGGCATATTGCCAGACAGTGTCCCAAAAAGACAAGCAGTACGCATAGTGGTGCTAGGAAATAAGTGGGTTGTTTGTGTGTCCCTGAAAGCACTGTGAATGATGGACAGACACAAGGGTTGAGAGACATAGGGGCATCCCTGACGTTGGTAAAAGGGGATCTGGTAGAGTCTGGTCAGCTTATACCCAATCAATCTGTAACTGTACGAGGATTCACTGGGGAGGAGAAAACCTTGCCACTTGCTAGAGTCCTCCTAGACTGGGGTGAGACGGGGGGACTGTATAAAAGGTTGCCGTAGCCAAAACTTTAGCTGTTGATGTAATCATTTGCAACAATCTAAAACAGGGGATGGTGTGTGCAGTTACCCACAGCCAAGTGGCAAAGGAAAACTGTGGTGCCCCGGAACCCATAGAAGCCACTGTGGAAACCACTGGGAGGCTGGTTCCCCAGCCTGGATATCCTGAAATGGAGACTAATGAAAGGGAGGTAGAAATTTCTCCAGTAGCAGTTAACCAAACAGTTACAGAGGATTACTCCGAAGAAGGAGGGGGTGACCCATTGTAAGAGGATTAGGGATGGCAGTGATCCTGAGTGCCCTGACACTAGAGCTAGGGACCCTAGTTTAGACACAAAAGGGGACCTGTACCATGCCTTGGGAATGTGTATGGAGTTTGCAGCTGCTCAGAAAAGTGACCCTAGTCTAGAGAAGCTGAGGGCTTGGGCAGACTCTGACGGAGAACAGGGAGGTGACAGGAAACATAAGATTTACTGGGAAAATGGACTGATGTATATGCAGAATGCTAAGACAGAGGGAGGGATGATAGGCAGGCAGCTTGTCATTCCCCAAGGGTACCATGAGAAATTGCTCAAGGTTCCACACAATATTCCCTTGTCTGTCAGAGTGACGCATCGCGTGATGTGCAAGGGGTGGCCGTTAGGCGCCGTAGACTCCTCCTCCATTCCAGTTCCGTTAGCTGGAGAGGCGAAATAAAAGCAAGAGAAAAAGAGAGAGGCAAGAGAGCCGAGTGATAGAAAAAAAGGAAAGGATATAAACTGAAAAAGGAATAAGCCGGCAGAGGACAGAAAAGGGATGCCTACCTAAAAGGGCAGCAGGGCCTCACTGTTGGGATGCTCCAAGGGAGGAAAGATAAAGGAGAGAAAGAAGAAGGAAGAGCAAGAGGAGAGGAAAGGAGAAAAAGGGGATGTTGGGTGGGGAGAACTCTGCCAATTCAGAGATTGGTTTGAGGCTTATAAGCTTGGAACCAAAAACAAGGGAACAAAGCTCCCACTGTATAAAACTTGAGAGAAGGTTCAACCGAGCTGCTTGGACAGCTTGAATACAAAAGGCAGATTCTCTACACCTCCCACCATCCCCCGCCCTTTTAAACTCCAGCTGAGAGCTCACAGACTGCTAAAGCAGAATATCTGTTTTGAAAGGAGAGCGCCCAGCTAGGCAGGGGAAAGAAGCCTATTTAGCACTTTGTTAAGTGCTAACACAGATGTGTGTGTGTGTGGGGGGGTGCCGAAGCCCTACAGAGGGCACCCCTTAGATAAAGAATAGAGTGGGAACTCGATCGGACTCCCTGAAGGCAAGGCAAAGATCACCAGTTCAAGAAGAGTAGTGTCAAGAGAGCGTTCAATAGCAGAGACTGACACAAGGAGATCTAGGCTTGCCGGAGAGGACCTTGAAGAGAAGGTGAACCACAAAAGAGAGGTCTCCTAAACTGTGAATTGAACAGCATGGCAAGAAAGCCAAAAGGTCACCCCTCAGGGTAATCAGAAAGAGTTCCCTCAGGATAGAATAAATTCCACTTGTTCCCCTTCTCCCTCGGAAAATAATATCCGTTCAGAGGAACGGAAAAGCAATTGTTTTTTTTTTTTTGGCTTAAAGGCCAAGAAGGGGAGGAACAGGGAGGAGGACATCAAGCAGGAGGCCCTGAGGAGAAGATGGCGAGAGTTAATGAATGGTGAAGATACAAGAGAAGATCAAGAATTACGGTAGGTATGTAATTTTCAAATCTTCCCTTGTCAATCTTCACCATTCATGACTGCTTGGGTGAGTACCAAGAACCCCCCCTTTGAGGGGGGAAACAGAGAAACCCTGAGGGAACAAGACCCTCAGCCTCCTGATAGTGGAAAACAGAAGGGAGACCCCCTGGGCTAGTCAAATGAAAAGCCTATATCTGAGGAGAACTAGGAGGCATCCCTCGGAGATGAGAAGACAGAGGAAGCCCCTGCAGAAGCCTCCTAGCTCTGGTGGAAAACAGACGGGTCCCCCAGAAGGCAGAGCGAATCACCCTACGTCAGGCCAGGGGTGACAACCTTGATAGACGAAGCTATGCTGTCCACTTAATGCAGATCACTGTCCCTGCAAGCCACGTCATTGGCGTTGTAAGATGCCCTTGCCTGGTGCCTTGCCAGCTCCAGGCCTATAGCAGAGAGGGCAATGGCCTGTCTAGATTGCTCAGAGTCAGGCATCGATGCTAGAAGCTGAGATAGCATCGACCATAGATGCCTGCTGTAGACAGCATGGTGAGCCTGATGTGATGCGATACACAGCAACGCTTGAGAGGAAGAGAACACTCTTCACCCCCACTGGTCAAACTGTAGAGAATCTGAATCCAGTGGTCTGTCGTGCGCCAGTCGGCGGCGCCTGGAAGAACTCTCTAGGAATATCAATCCCGAGGGTGAGTTGGGAAGAGAACCTAGGGACTCAGATGGGGCACAATACCTCCTCCTGCAGTCTGCCGGGGCTGGGATAGGGTTGGCTGGAGACTGCCAGGAAAGGATAGACGTCTCCTGGAAAGGAACAGGCCAGGATGGCACCACCAAATATTGGGCACTGAATTCACTGAGGAATTCACACGTCTCCTGTTCGGTACTGCCTCGCCTAACAAAGGAGATACGAATATCTCTCACCATCCTCGACAGAAGTGCTGATATTCAGTGAAATCAGTGTCGGAAGAGAGGTGAGCAGAAGGTTCCTCTCCCTCCGAGGAGGGAGACGAGGATGATGGAGAACTCGCATGCCCAGAGGACTCCTGTGGTGGTCGGGATAGGTGAAACACCCGCTCATGCATACATCTAACATATGAGGGGAAGGCTGCCGCAGTGCCTCTGAACATCTACCAGGATAACAGACCCGTAGGACCAACATGGCCTGGGGGAGGGGGGGTGGCTGCAGAGGAATGGGAGAGGGGCACCTACGAAGAGGCAACTGTCCTCTGTTAAGGCTCTGAAATCCGGGGAATGGAGCCTGAGCTGGCGGGGTCCCGGATAACAAACCAGGTCGCAGAATGGAACCCTGCGGATGCAAACCTTGAAACAGCCTGGAAGGGGGTCCTGCCCTGTGATGTACCTGAGGCTGCATGGATCCAGAAGGGCGGCCCACAGCAATGCCACTGGAAGGGTCCCTTGAACTCAAGAGGGAGAGGCGGGGCTCAGCGCTACGGCTCCTACCCACACCCCGAGGGGTAGCAGGCAGAAGCCGACGTGTCTCACCGTGGCCTCTCAACCCCTCGGACTCAGAGGATGCCCTCCTCCTCGACGTCAGCGACATAGCCCGTCGCTCCTAGGGGCTCCCAGAGGAGCCCCCCAAAGACAGGACCCCGAGTCCACTCCGAGAAGACGCGGCGGCACCGGAGACGGCAGCTGCCACAGTCCCCTCTGGGAGAACAGCCCCCTCCCCAATCTTCACACCATCCTCTCTCGAGGACTGTAGGCCACCCCCAGCCTGGGAGTCCTCAGAAGAAGACTGCTGTGGAGACTGAGGAATGGGGCTGCTGGGCCGCTTGACACCATGTCCCACCGAGGACTCAGATTCCGAAGAATCGGGTAACCAGGATGGGTCCACGTCTGAATCGTCCCCTTCTGAGGAAGAGGCAACCAGCAGGACCTCAACACTGGCCATCCCAGGAGTCCCCCGAGAAACGGCGTCGCAAACGGCGACGGTGTCACTCAAGGCGGCGGCCGCCCCTCGCGCTGCGGAGACAACGGCAGAACCTGGTTCTGACTCTGCACCCACGGCCCCAGCCGAGTCCCTGGCACCACCCTCGTCACTGGCACCCGCTGCGGATCCACCAGCTTAGTCGACTGGGCCCATGGCACCACCGAAAGCCAACACGGCACCGCAAGCGGCGTCGCCCCAATCACCGGTGCCACTCCAAGATGGTGTCGGAAAGCCACGTCAAGGGTCCACCCATGCTGGGCCCGGCAACCGCGGGCCACGACACTGGGGGAGCCTGCACCTCCGAAGAGGTGACTGCTGAGGCGGTGGCCCCATTGTGGCCCCGGGAAGGACCACAGCATTCCCCCAACACTGCAAAAGAGGCCTCCTCCTCGGCAAGACTAGAAGATGAGGAGGCCTCCTCCTCTCCAGACCGTATAGGCCTGGGAGGGACTCGGAGGAAGGGTCTAAGGATCTTACCTGGGAGGCCCGAGAGTGACACCGTCCTCCAAAAGTCGGTGGTGCACTGCCGATTTTGAACGCGCGGACTTCGAGAACACGGAGGTCCATCGAGAAACAGGCGTCGCATCTATCCATATCATGGCTAGGTCCATCATGGAAAAATGCCGGCCACTGGAGCACCGATGCATAGGGGCATGGCCCGCTTTTGACTTACACTTAGCTCCCGAACCAGACATGATGCGAAAAAAATCTAAAATGTAGAAAAGCTCCCAGCGCCATCGAAAGAAAAGGAATGGACTTACCAAACGGCGTCGGGGGGGAAAAAAAACAGCAGGATGAAGGGCGTGGTAGGCCTCTGATGCAGATATACAACTCTCGCATGCGTAGCAGGTGCAGCCTCGATGGCAGAAGAAACAGAACTGGGATGGAGGAGGTCTGCGGCACCCAGGGGCCCGCGAGTAACGCGACGTCACCCAGGGGTGTGCCAGCCTGATTCCTCCCAAAAAAAACTCAGTGGCAGGTGTGCGCCGGCTTACACCCAAGCAGTAATGAATGGTGAAGATTGACAAGGGAAGATATAGGGAAGGCAGGTAAGAATACCCAAGCCACCCTAATTCCATAGTGAAGGAGCCATTCCAGAGGATGGGAATGGATATTGTGGGGCCTTTAAATACCCCCAGCTCCTCCGGGAAGAAGTTCAGCCTGACTGTGATATATTAGCAGTGTCAGTGGCTCAGTAGGTAGGACACTCGCCTCTGAGGCCAGGAGATCAGAGGGCTGTGGGTTCAGTTCCCACATCTGGCACTTGGGTTAATATCCAAACTGACACTGTAGTGCAGCATGAGAGGGGTGCTGCACTTCTGAGGTGCCGTCTTTCGGATGAGACGTTAAACCGAGGTCCCATCTGCCTGGATTGGTGGTAGTTCAGGTGGATGTTAAAGATCGCATGGCACTTATCGAAAGAGAGTAGGGGAATTTCCCCGGTGTCTTGGCCAAATTTCCCTCATTCACTAAAAAAATACCACCAACAGCTTAATCTGGTTCAAGGTCAGTTGGCATTCATCTGTATCCCTTCCCCCGGGTCGTGCCTGAAAATAGGCAGGATTTGTCTAGTGCACTTACCCGGTCAACAAAAACATAAATAAATAAAAAAATGTCACCCGGTATCCAGAGGCAGATGCCCTATCCTCACTGAGGACAAAGTGGGATTTTCTCCTGTGTGGCGTTTCTGCAGGAGGTTATCACCGATCGAGGGGGTTCCTTCATGTTGGACCTGATGAAATGTTTGTGAAAGAAGTGTGAGGTGGTGCACAGATGCACAACACCCTATCACCCACAAGCCAATGGGCTTGTGGAAAGATTTAATGGTACCCTTAAGTCAATGCTCCAAGTGTTTTCTGAACAGCATGGGAGGGACTGGGAGAAATACCTTCCCCACCTGTTGTTTGCATACAGAGAGGTGCCCCAAGAGTCAACAGGGTTTCCCCGTTTGAGCTCTTATATGGACGCCGGGTACGTGGGCCCCTAGACTTGATCCGGGAGGACTGGGAAGGCAAGCACGCCACCCAGGTAACTCCCATAGTGAATTATGTCCTTAGGTTTAGGGAAAGGCTGAAGGAGCTTCTGGGGACAGCCCAGAGCAACCTGGCTGCTGCCCAACAAAAACAAAAAGTGTGGTATGACCGCAGAGCCAGAGCTCGCTCTTACACAGTGGTTCAGGAAGTCATGGTCCTCATTCCAGTCCGGAAGGACAAGCTGCAAGCTGAATGGGCAGGACCGTACAAAGTAGTCAGAAAGGTAAATGGCGTAAACTATATAACAGTTACCTGACAGAAGACATACAGAAAGAATGTACCCTGTCAACATGATAAAGCCATATGCTAATAGGGATGACATGGTGTTTGCAGTGTGTAGTCCTGGGGAGGGGAAGGACGAAGGAGACCCCCTTCTGGACTTGCTGGAAGAAAGCAAGTGGGAGTCCTCATGGAGGCAGTTGAATTGTCATCACAGCTGGCACCGGACAAAATCCAGGAAGTAAGGGAGGTTTAAGCAGACTTTGCCCCACTGTTAGTGCCAAGCCTGGACTAACTCCCTTAGCGACGCACCATGTGGAGACAGGGACACAGACGTCCATAAAGCAGGAGGGAGGTGGAGGAAATGCTGGATTTAGGGGTAATCCAGAAATCCCACAGCCCCTGGGGCTCACCCGTAGTCCTTGTGCCCAAGCCAGATGGCTCTATTCGTTTTTGTGTGGACTATCATAGACTAAATGCAGTCACGAAGTCAGATGCCCACCTGATGCCACGGATGGACGAACTCCTGGACAAGTTGGGAGAGGCGACCTACCTTATAACTACTGAGCTGACAAAGGGGTATTGGCAGGTAGAGTTAACTGACAGAGCTAGGAAGAGATCAGCCTTCATCACTCCGATAGGGTTATTTGAATTTAAAGTAATGCTTTAATGAAGAATGCCCGGCCACTTTCCAAAGGTTGGTGAACCAGGTGTTAAATGGTGCTGAGGTGTATGCCGTGGCATACCTGGATGACATTACCATCCTTAGCACCAGCTGGGAGGAACACCTGTCCCACCTTAGGGAAGTGCTGGGCAGATACAGAGGGCTGGGCTCACTGTCAAAACTGAAAAGTGCCAGGTTGCCATGGCTGAAGTGGCATACCTTGGGCATGTTTTAGACCGGGGACAGCTCCGTCCTAACCAAGCAAAAACAGAGGCAATCAAGGCATGGCCCAGACCAGAAATGCAGAAGCAGGTCAGGAGTTTTCTAGGGACAGCAGGGTACTATAGGAAATGTGAATCCAATTACAGTGCCCTGGCTTCTCCCCTATCTGACCTGGTAAAGAAAAGGATGCCTAAGAAAATTACTTGGGAACCAGCCTGTAAAAAAGCCTTTACCAGACTGAAGGAGGCACTGTGTAGAGCTCTTGTGTTGACAATTCCTGACTATAGCAGACCCTTTATAGTTCAGACTGACACCTCAGAAGTGGGTACTGGGGCAGTGCTGAGTCAGACATCCAACCAAGGGAAAGATCACCCCATAGAGTACCTGAGTAAAAAGGTACTTCCCAGGGAGCAGGCTTACTCTACTGTGGAAAGACAGTGTCTTGCCACAGTGTGGGCCCTAAAGAAATTAGAGCCATACTTATACGGGCAGCATTTTGAGGTACAAACTGACCACAACCCCCTAGTTTGGCGGACACAAATGGGAAAAACGAATGGTAGACTATTAAGATGGAGTCTTGCCTTGCAAGGGTATGACAGGACAATCTCACATAGGGCTGGAGCAACCAATGAAAACACAGATGGCTTGTCGTGTCTGAGGAATGAACTGATTTAGGGAGCTCATCCCATGCAGGGGATAGAGAACCCAAAATCAGTCTAGGTGGGGAGGAGTGTGTCGCTCTGCCCTCTTGCTTATGATTACTGTATGATATCTGTAAAATAAATAACTGGTCTGTGTATGAAATTATCTCACACAAGTTAGCAGATTTGGCCTGTAACTTTAGAAATAGTGAGAAATGGTAGGATTGTTAAGTTCAAAGAGAAATGTTTGATTAAAGGATGTCATATTTAGGAAATGTTTTTTTCTGATGTTACCATTAATTAAAAATACCTCCTGGTAGAAATTATGTTAGAATTAATTCTAAAAGGAGGAGCTAGTTAACTCACCAAAAGGGGGTGGGGAGATAGAGTGAAATGAACCCTGTATCTGGGGAATGTGTGTCATATCATCTTGGGCTCTGAGACAGAAAGTTTTCTCTAACTTAAACACACTTAAAAAGGTAATACTTAGATAGCAAAGATCTTAAGTACTGTGATAGGAGTTTTGTTCTGTAATTTGCCCATTTTCTTTTGTGACTGTGAGCTCATGCTATTTGTTCTATATTTTATTTTACCTGTTTTGTTTTTTTTTATCATATTTTTAGTAAACAACCATTTCTTTGAAATACTGCCTGGGTGTCTTTCAGTTTCTTTTTGCATGTGAAGTGCCTGTATTTAAGTCTGACAGCTGTCTTTCAGTTTCTTTTTGCATATGACGTGCCTGTATTTAAGTATGACAGCTGTTGAAAAGCTTGATTGTGTACTGAGCTTGTATAATAAGGTAAGAATATACCTAAGGTCTCTTATAGAGTTTTAAGGGTTCATTTTGGAGACCTGGCTGGGTGCCCTTGGTGAAAGATGTACTGCAGTCCCAAAGAGTGTACATACCTGAGCCTGTACATTGGGTATGCTAGCATAAGGTTCACAGTTTGAATCCCCCCCACCCCACAGAACTCGTGGCTAAACGTGGTTCGGACCCAAAGCAGACAGGTGGGTTACCTTGTCTGTTACCTGTTCGCACTGTTGTGCTCTGAGGTTGGCACTGTGGAAGCAGAGGGCCTTGACCTACGGAGTGCATTTGTGATACTCCCCACCCCAGAAGTGGGGCACTAGGGTAGGAGATTCTTTTTGAATGGAATTCCGTCCCTTAGGTTGAATCTGTCCTGCCACCACTGCATCAGGGGCATTGACACAGTCACCATTTTTGAGAGAGAATCCATTCTTTAGTACCAGTATGCCTGGAAACGAAATTGTATGTCCCTTATTTGGAATCTGCAGCCCTGCACTGTACTGGTGACTTCAGCCATGTGTTCCAGCAACTGCAGGAAATATCTTGCTGGCTTTGATTTGTTTAAGATGAATGATCCTGCAATGTGCAGGATGTTGTCCACCCTGTCTTGAAGGAGGAAAGCTTGTCGCTGTGCAGTATCCAGTTCTGCCCCTATGAAATGCAGGACCTGGACAGGCTGTAAGACAGACTTTTGGATGTTTATGAGGAATCCCAGAGACTCCAACGTCTCCTGGGTAATCCTGAGAGATTCTCTTACCTGTTGGGGTGATTGTTCCACGACTAGACAGTCATCCAGGTATGGAAACACCGATATGCCCTGCCTCCTTAGGTGTGCCACCACTGCTGCCAAGCATTTTGTGAACACCCTGGGAGCTGAGGTTAGGCTGAAAGGCACAGCTGTGAACTGGTAAAGACTTGAAGGTAGTCTGAACCTTAGGTACTTTCTGTGGGATTCCCTTATGGGAATGTGAAAATAGGCATCCTTTAAGTTTAGTGATGCCAACCAGTCTCCCTGTTGTAGTGTTGGAAGAATCATTGACAAAGTTACCAACCGGAACTTTGGCTTTATGAGATGCTTATTTAAAGCTATCATCTAGAATGGGTTGTCACTCCCCATTTTTCTTTGAGCTTAGGAAGTATCTGGAGCAGAAACCTCTTCCCCTTTGGGAAGAAGGGACTGCTTCTACTGCTTCTGATGCCAAAAGAGTGGAAACTTCTTTTTCTAGTACTGCCCTCTCTGAGGGGCTTGGGGAACTGAAATACCTTGGTCCCAGTTTGGGGAAGGTTTTGAAACTGAGGGCTAATCCCTGACTCACTACTTCTAGCACCAGCTTGTCTGTGGTGATGATTTTCCAATTTTGGAAGTAGTGAGTCAGTCTGCCCCCAACTGGAATAGAGGAGGCAACCCTGACTGGCACATCAGGGATTCTGTTTTCCTTGGGTGGCAGTCTGAGGGGACTGATCCCTTCTTTTGGAACCCCTACGGCCTCTACCCCTGAAGTAACCACTTTGCTGGTACCCAGTGGTAGCTTGTGCCTGAAAAAGGGTCTACCATAACCCCTACCTATACCTCCCCTTCCATATGGCCTATAGGAGATTGAAGCCTTTTCTTTTGCAGAGTTATTCTTATAAGTGGACTTGTATTCATCCACTTTTTTCATGTATGCCTCAGTCTTATCACCAAAAAGGGAATGTTTCTCGACAGGGAAATCCATGCCTTTTTTTTTTTTTTGAGTATCCTGTGTAAGGTTGGTTGCTCTGAGCCAGGCAAACCTCCTCAAGGCAATGGTTAGAGCCATCCATCTGGCTGCACTGTCATTTGCATCCACAGCCACATGGAACTGGTATTTTGTGGTTTCCAAGCCACGCTTAGCAGTTTCCATTAAATCAGCTGCAAAACCTGGTGGATCTTTATCTGCCATGGCCATGACAGAAGTCCACAAGGTCTTCTGGTACTGGGCTGCATAAGCCACATAATTGGCTTCCATGATGCCCAGGAAAGCTGCCAGGTATCCTTTCTTTGCCATTCCATCCAGTTTTCTGGAATCCTTTTCTGGAGGATGGGTGGCCAGTGGTATCTTGGCCCTGTCACAAGCAGCTGTCTGAACTACCCCTTCTGGATCTGGGTGAGATAATAAAAACTCAGCACCCAGGGGGTCCAACTGGTACTTTTTGTCAGCCTTTTGATCCACAGGTGGTATGGAGTTTGGGGTTTCCCGTACCTTTACCACGTTTTTTTTTTTTTTTTTAAGAATTTATTAATAGGTAACAGGATTCTTTTTGTGGGTGTTAACCTCATCATGTCTAGGGACTGCAATTCCTCCTCATCCTGTTCTGATTCATATGGTGTAAGGTCCAGTGCCTCCACTATCTGCCTTTCAAAAGTGAAATGTGAGGAATAATCCTCTGGTGCCCTAGGTAGAGATTCAAATTCCTGCTCCAGGGACACCTCCAGTTCAACTGCCTCTTCATCTTCTTCTTCCATATATTCCTCAAGAGAGGATTCAAGTAACATTGTTCTTTGTACCGAGGCGGCAGTACCCAAAACCGATGAACCAGTTGCAGTTAGTTGTGGATGAACCAGTGCCAGTCCCGTCTGCAAGGCTTTTAAAATTTCTAAAGCCTGTGCTACCTGTTCGGCAGTAGGCATACTGGACTAAGATACTGGGAGCCTCATTGTTTTTCCAGCTGGGGAGCCAATATGTTTCTTTTTATCGTTTCTTTAAAGGAACTGAATCCTTTATCAGTTCACCAGGTCTTTTAAGTCTGGATGTCTCGCCTTTTTCAGAAGTGTTAACGTCTACGTCCTTAGATTTTTTCCTTAGGTTCTGTGGTCTGATCAGCTGGAACCGAAGTTAAAGACATGTTTTTCTTTGAAATGCTTAAGGCTTTTCTCAACGTTTTTTGGGGGAAAGGTTTTGCAGATTTCACAATTCGCTTCAAAGTGTTCCGCTACGAGGCAAAATAAACAGGTCACTCACTTGTAGCAGTAGTGCTAGGAGTGGTATATGTTGTTAATCCACACTGTTTGGAACATCCTTTCCCTTTAAGAATCTTGCTGGAAGGTCTTTAAGCTGGCTACACCCACCCACCAGGGTGGTATATGGCTCGACTCCGCCCCTTGATCCAGATCTTGCCCGCTGGAAGCTGAGATTGTGTGTTGAAGTCGGGGAGGTTGGGTGGGTTTGTGTGGATATACAACATATACCACTCCTAGAACTACTGTTACACGTGAGTAACCTGTTTTTCTAGGATCATGGATATGCTGTTATCCACGCTGTTTGGCAGACTCCAAGCAGTTTTCTGGGAGGGAGGCAAGGAACACACCCTCTATACTTACATGGGGACAGAGGCTGGAGAACTGAGGTCGCAAAACCAGCATCCCAGCGTGACTCTAGGTCGATGTGGTAGTGGGTAATGAAGGTGTTTGCTGTCTTCCAGGTGGCAGCCCTACAGATTTCCTGGATAGGGATGTCCCTGGAAGCAGCCACCGATGCAGCAGTATGGTGGGTGGAGTGAGCTCTTATCCCTATGGGAGGCTCCTTGCCCGCCAACCAATAGCAGAGATTCAAGTTCAAGTTTATTGCAGGAAGACTCGATTGGGCAAGCTCGTTCACAAGGAGGTCCTGATGGTTATACACATACAATGACACATTAAATAGTACAGCGCCTTGGTACAAATATACAAAGTGCTATCAAGGTTCAAATCAATACATAGCAAGGTACAGCATTGAAGATGTAATTACAAAAAACAAAACAAAATGTACAGTCAGTAAGGTTTATCACTTTATCACTGGATGATGGCATGGATAAACATAATGTGATACACATCTGTGAAAAGAGATAGTATAATTAGGGTGCATAGGGGTGGGGGGGTAGATTAGCAGAATATAGTGTATAAGTAGACAAAATAGACAATAGAGGAGAAGCACGCTTAAGGATTGGGGGGGCTTAATGGCAGTTACAAGTATCTTTTATTTTTGATGCAACTAGCTCTCGGTAGAAGTTAACCGAGACAATATTAGTTAGTTTCAGTATGGACTGGAGTTGATTCCATATAGATGGAAGGGCATATGAGATAGCACGTTTGCCAAAGGAGGTACAAGTCCTAGGTACATCGAGCGTGATAAAGTCAGTTTTCCTGAGGGAATATGCACTGCAGGAAATTCAGATTAATGAAGTTAGGTAGCATGGTAATTTCTGTGAAAGCATCTTAAGGGTCTAGTGACCAGCGTGGAACAGGTGTCTAGTGGTAAGAGATGTCCAACCAACAGCTGCATATAAATCACAATGATGAGTACTGTAAGAGGAATTGGTAATGAATCGTAGCGCTCGGTGATAAAGGACGTCCAACTTGCTTAGGCTTGAAGTTGCAGCTGTAGTGTAGATTAGATTGCCGTAATTGAGTAGGGGGAAGAATGTGGCCTGGACAAGCCTGATACGTGCCTCAAGGGGGAATAGAGACCTATTTCTAAAAAAGAATCCTAATCTTACTTTGAGCCTCCTGGAAAGTTCATCAATGTGGTCATTAAAAGAGAGCTTATTATCAATCAAAATACCCAAGTATTTGAATTTAGTAACGACTTCCAAAGATTCACCTAGTGTGGTAACAATAAAAGCATTTGGTAGAACAGGGGAAGGACTAGGGAAGGTACTACGAGAGAAAAACATTGCTTTCATTTTCTTTGCATTAAGGAGAAGTTTGGCTTGTATTAAATTGTTTTCAAGCTGAGTGAAGTCAGCTTGTAATACTTCCCTGACCTCTGATACCGTTGATCCAGAAGTATACAGAACAGTATCGTCCACAAAGAAATGCAGGCTGGAGCTAGTTATGCGGGAGTCAAGATTGTTTATGTACAGAGAGAACAGTATCGGGAATAGTATGGAGCCTTGGGGTACTCCTCTGACTACCGGCAGGGAGGCAGAGAATAGACCATCCACTTTGACTTTCTGTGTTCTCCCTGATAGGTAGCTAGTGAACCACTGAGTGGTGGACGGAATGGCACATAGGTTGGACAGGAGATCAATGCCAGATGTAATCCATCTGCCAATTGTCTGCTTTGCTGCAGGTCTGCCAGATGTGGCTTCAGCGTAGGTGACAAACAGCTGGTGAACCTCTCCCTGATCTTCAGCCGTCCGTTCTTCATAATAAGAGAGCGCTTGTCTCAGGTCCAGAGTATGGAGCCTGTACTCGGCCTCTGAGTAGTTCCCCCAGTCCTTCTGGCTGACATGATAGCCACCAAGAAGGCAGTCTTCCACAATGAATGTGACATCTCACATCTGTGCATAGGTTCTAATGGCTTGTCCGTGAGCTTTGCCAGTACCAGCAGTAGATCCCACAGAGGTGGAGGTTCACACCCCAGATGGGATATGCGGTCGAGGCCTCTAAAGAAATGTCAGACCACTGTCTCTTGTGCCACCGTCTGCTGACTGGCCCACACCTGGTAAGCAGAGATGGCTGCCAGGTGCACCTTAAGGGTCGTGGACCGAAGACCCCCTTTGGACAAGGATCAAAGGTAGTAGAGGATACTAGCCACTGGACAGGACAAAGGGTCCAAGCCCTTGCCCTGACACCAAATGGAAAACCTTTTCCATTTGAAGGCACATCACTTCCTGGTTGACTCCTTCCTGGATGGTTCCACTACTGTGAGTATATCCTCAGAGAGACCCAGAGCCTGGGACTCTAGCTGCTCAGGAACCAGGCTGTCAGGTGCAGGGACTGGAGGTCCAGATGGAATACCTTCCCCTGATTGACTGATAACAGGTCTGAGCGTACCAGAAGATGCCTTGGAGGCCTGGAGCTGAGGCTGAGGACACCTGGATACCAGAACTGGCAGGGCCAGTCTAGGGCTATGACGATCACCTATGCCTTGTCCTTCCTGACCTTGAGGATCACCCTGTGAACCGAGGGAAGGCATAGAAAAGGCCTGGGGTCCACGTCCTCAAGAAGGCATCCTCCTGCAGCGAGCCCTGCTGAGGGGGCGGGCATTCAACAACCTCAGCTTTGCATTCTCCCTGGAGGCAAACAGATTCACCTGAGGTTTGCCCCACTGGGAGAACAGGCTGTGTACTACCTCTGGATGGACAGACCACTCGTAGGATGTCTCACCCACAAGGCTGAGGGCATCTGCCAGTTCGTTTGATGCTACAGACACATGGTTGGCTAGGAGATATGTCTCCAGTCATCTCACGAGGGTCCATATGCGGAGCGATTCCCTGCACAGCAGCCGGAGTGTGTGCCGCCCTGTTTGTTGAGATAGTACATGGTCGTGGTACTGTCCGTCTGGACTTGCACCACTTGACCCCGAGGGAGCGGAGCGAATGCTGACAGTGCCTGTCTGACTGCTCTGAGCTCTAGCAGGTTGATATGATATCAGGATTCCTCATGGGTGCAGAACCCATGGGCTCTGTGATTCCCCATGTGGGCATCCCGGCCCGTGAGAGAGGCATCGATCGTGAGAACGACCATCAGCTCGGGATGAACAAACGTGATCCCTTCCTGCAAATGTGCTAGGATGGTCCACCATTGGAGAGCATCCCGCATCTTCAGGGTGACTGTGACCAGCTGATCGAAATGACCAAGATGCTGGGACCACTGACTGGCCAGCTCCCACTGAAGGGGGCACATATGCCACTGAGCCTATCGGACCACGGTGATGCAGGCCGCCATGTACCCCAGAAGGCACACAAAGTTCTGGGCAGGGTGCAAGTGCCCAACCAGAAATGATTGGGCAAAGGAGGAGAGAACCTTCACCCTGTTCATCAGGAGACGGGCACTGGCTCGGCAAGAGTCGAGCTCTGCCCCAATGAAGCATATCACCTGCAAAGGTATGAGTTCCGACTTGGCCTCGTTGACCAGGAGACCAAGGTCAGTGCAGGTCTGGAAGGCCAGATCCCTGGACTTCTCCAACTCTTCTTTGGATGAACCCATTAAGAGCCAGTCGTCGAGATAGGGGTAAAGTCAGACCCCTCAACGATGAAGATGGGCCACCACCACTGCAATGCATTTGGTGAAGACCCGTGGGGCCGATGACAGGCCAAACAACATGGCTCGGAACTTGAATAGAGCTCCTTCTGCTTGGAAGCAAAGGAACCTTTGGTGAGACGGACACATTGGGACGTGAAAGAATGCATCCTGGAGATCCAGAGAGCAAAACCACATGTTCTGCTCGAGAGATGGTATGATCTGGGACAGTTACCATCCTGAATGTGCGTGGCCTGAGAAACTGGTTCAGGTCGTGCAGATCTAGAATGGGGTGCCAGTCCCCCATCCACTTCGGGAGCAGGAAGTACCTGGAAATGAACCCTGGCTTGCTCTGTGAATCCCGAAAGGGACCCAATGGGCACCGCGTATTTGCAGGCCATATAGGCAGAAGGCGCAGGGCAGAAGGCAGGGTGCTGCCACAGCTCCAAGGCCAAACCAACAATGGCCTTGGCCACCGGGAAGGCCTCCGTTGGTGAATCCCCTTGTTTGAGGATATCGGTGCGGGGATATTCGGCACAATTCTGGACGGGTTCAAGAGGCATCCCCGTAGATTCGGAGATGAGACGGAGGATGCCCATAAAGGAAGAGAGACCTTCCTCCGTTGAGAGACTACTGACCGAGTCCTCATCCAGGGGATGGGAATGAAGGTCCGAGTCCTCAGACTCTGAGGAGTCCAGATAAATCGTCCGGCCACCGGAGTCTCCCTCCATCCGCCTAGGATGGTCGGAAGTGAGGGTGACGGAAAGCCTATGCGGGAGGCCTGGAACAGGCCGAGACCCTTTGGCAGGAACCTCCGAAGGGAGCTGTTTGGGTGGTGGCTCCACCAGGATTGGTGGAGAAGTCGATTTTGGCTGAACTGGAATGGTCTTGACTGGCTCCTAAGATGGAGGAATGGTGTGGGCTAGCTCCTGAAGAGTCGGCGTTGGCCTAGGGGGTGATAGCCAAGTGATGGTCGGGGTAGAAGCCGGGGCCGACTTCTGGCCGGACATAATCAGCTGCTGCCACATTAAGTTTCTGCAGCATCGATGGAGTTTCTGTCAAAGCCTCTCCTCATCTGGAGAGCTTGTATGCCATCTTCGGCCTATCAATCAGGGAGTCTGAGACCTCAACCTAGATCGTCGGGGCCAACGGGTCAATCGGAAGGTGCCGGAGAGGACCGTGGCTCTTCTTGGTCAGGGACTGGGTCTCCGATGGGATTCCCAGCAGGCTGAGTCTCCTTGTCGGTGACAGGCAGGACCGGAGTCCAGAATAAGGAGTTGTCGCCCTCACTGAGCGACAACGGGTCGACTGGGTCGAGAATGATATCAACCGGATCGTCGTCCAGCGTCTGAGCCGGATGGCCTGACGGGGGAACCGTGAAGCCAGCGGCCGAGGCCGCAACCTCAACCAAAGACGAGACAGGTGATTACTGGGACCGAGATTGCTTACAATCCCTGGAACGTCGTCAGTGAGATGAAGTTTCTCTCGGCTCCTTGTCCTTTATACAACTTGTGCGCCCAAGGGCCCCTCGCCCTTGGTGGAAAGGGATTGGCACAGCTCTCAAAAGGAACCAGAGAAACTCGAGCCAAAGTTGAGCAGTACAAAGAAGGACATCGAGGACCGATAAGCGGCCTGAGCCACCTCTTCCTCAAAAGTCTTCATTTATTTGAGCTGTTCAGCGGACCCCGCAGCTGCGGAGACCGCCCACTGGGCTTCCTTCGATCTAACCGGCAGATTCCGTTTCTCCGGTCTGCCCAGTAGACGATCGTCTAAGACGTTTGGGTGAAATGTGCGGCACATCTCAGAGGCCTGAGTGTCATGGCTGACACCCAAGCAGTACACGCATGAGGCATATGGGTCGGTGCAAGATATCTTTTGCCTGCATAGGCAGCGGCAGAAACCAGGTGAGGTTTTATCCTCCATCGTGGTCAATATCGCGAAGCGATTCGCTACAACTCTAACGAGTCGAGGTTTAGGTAAATCCACGGATTTGAAAGCCAGGGCCTACAAAATGCATGAGCGGTAAGAAGGGAACGTGAATCTTCCAGCGGAAAGGAGGATCTGGTGTCAACGGATGGAACCGAGGCATATACCACCCGGGTGGGTGGGAGGAGCCAGCTTAAAGACCTTCCGGCAAGATTCTTAAAGGGAAAGATGCCAAACAGTGTGGATACAACATTTCCTCGATCCTAGAAAAAAAAACGCGTGTATTTGCTTTTGCAAAAACATCCCCACACTGAATACAATTTTTAAATCCAGTCGGCCCAGTTTTCTTTTTAGGCTTCTCGGATATCACCACTGTATTTACTAGAAAAAAACACAAATAAATAAACCCAAATCAGTTCCCCAGCTGAGCAGAAGATGGTTAAACACCGACAAACAATTTTAACATGTGTCGTCCCTAGGTAGTACAGGGTCGTCCAGGCACAGGTCAGGAAGCATAGGGAAAACCAGGAGCAGTTGTAGAATTCACCAAACATTTTCTTTACAGTAGCAGTAACATAAAAAATAAACTTGTTTAGTGTAACTATTTACAAAGAAGAAATAAACTAAAATCTTCCTTCAGTCTCTGTGTGTCCCTTTTTCTTCTAATCTTTCTTGCAGTTGCAGCTTAGTTCCCTTGTAAGTCCTTTCAACCCCCACTCTTAATTAATTCAAGCATCCTGTTTTTGTAAATATCAGCAGGATCTACTAGAACACAGTGTACTTGAGGCCTCTTTTGCAAAAAGGCCTAAAAATTGAACTCTGGTAACCTCTTGACTTTCCCATAGCTCTCTGCAATCATCTCAAAATATAATTATATACATTTCAACAGTAATACTATATATTTCTGAACAAAAGAGAGCCCAATATCAGTTTCATTTCCATACAATGATTTGCACATATTTTTATATTAGCTGATATAGATATGCAAGGGAGAAAAACAGACAGCAAGAGAAAACTGAGAGCCAGTGTGTGGCAAAGAACTACGAGCCTGTCGGGTTGATCAAGTCTGAAGTTTCACAGGAAAATTTGGTTGTGCAACCAACAGAGAACAGACAGAAAAGGAAAGACCTGCATTTAAACACTTTCTCCATAACAACTGGGACAGGGTCTTATTCTACCCTGTCACACAAACCCATCAGACAGGTTTCTAAAACTTTCTATTCTCTTATAACCTTTGCTGCTTTCAGATATTAAGCACATGTACATCATTCATTTTTTCACAATACAGCAAGCAGTACAGTTCAAACTCATACATCTGTTGTTTCTTTTCAACCTTCAGAACTCTCGATTCCTGATCCATATCTTGACAAAAAAAATCAGCATTACTATTCTCTACCAGATTTGTGAATCACCATGAATTTACATGGCTGTAGTGGCAGCTACCACCTTGTGATTCTGGAATTTTCATCTTTCATCCTGGTTAAACCAACAAAGAGGATTGTGATCAGTTACAAGAACAAAATCAGTTCCTAGTAAATAAAATTTAAGGGACCCCATAGCCCACTTTGCTGCTAAACACTTCTCTTTGATAGTGGAGTACCTTTCCTCTTTGTCATGCACTTTCCTACTTATGTACAGAATAGGATGTTCTGTCCCATCTACATTTTGACTTGGGATAGCACCTAGGCCTACCTCGGATGTATCTGTTTGTAACAGAAATGGCTTCTCAAAGTCTGGGCTTCCTTAAAACAGGGACCGAACATAATGCAGCCTTTATGGCCTGAAAAGCTTCATCACACTCTGGGTCCATTTCATATTATTTGGGTACTATTTTTTCATTAGTTCAGTGAGGGGAGCAGCTAATTCAGCAAAATTGGGAACAAATCTTCGATAATAACCAGCCAGCCCTAAAAATTACCCGACATGTTTCTTTGTTTTAGGGACAGAGCTGTTAGCTACAGCTTCTGTTTTAGAAATCTCTGGTTTGACTTCTCCATTTCCCAACACATAGCCCAAATACCTGGTTTGCTGCATGCCCAATGCACATCTGATAGGATTAATAGTCAGACCTGCATTTTTGATAGCTTGGATAACTGTTCATAGGTGTTCCAGGTGGCTTTTCCAGTCTGGACTGTACATCATGACATCATCCAGGTACGCAGCACAATAACCAGTGTGAGGGGATAAAATGACATCTATGTACCGCTGGAATGTAGCTGGCGCACCAAGTAAACCAAAGGGCATGGTGGTGAACTGATAGAATCCTATAGGGGTGGCAAATGCAGTTTTATCTCGATTCTTTAGCTAAAGGTATTTGCCAGTAACCCTTGATGAGATTGAGCGTACTGATATACTTTGCACTGCCCAGTCTGTCCACCAAATCATCTGTTCTGGTACTTGATTTAAGTTTCCTAAAATCAAGGCAGATTCTAACACCTTCTTCCTTTTTATTTACAGTTACCATGGGAGATGACCAAGCACTCCTCAACTCCTCTATGATACATAGTTCTTACATTTTTGTATTTCCTTAACCACATCAGCTCTTAACCGCTCTGGCAACCTGTATGTCTTTTGCCTAACAGGACAAGCAGTCTTCGTCACTATTACATGCTCAACCCCTTTTGCTCGGCCTGGTACCATGGTAAAAGTACTGTTAAATGTCTTTAGCACATTAGGACCGTCTGCAGTTTGTTCCGAGGTTAAGGAAACATTCACCTTTACAGCATCAGCACTTATAGTTTGTTCCAGTCTATCATAAACTACATCAATCTTCCTTATCAGTTTCTGGTAAAACTAGCAAAGCAGCTTTTGGCATTTTTTCAACCCATTTCTTGAGGAGGTTAGCATGGTATATCTTAGTAAGATTTTTCCTATCGGGGTCTCAATCTCATAGTTAACAGTGCCAGTTTGTCTAAGAATTTTATAAGGCCCTTGCCACTTCATTTACAGTTTATTTTTTGTTGTGGATAACAGTAGCAAAACCTTTTCACCTGGCTCAAAAACGTTTTCTTTTACCCCATGGTCATAATATACCTTCTGCTGGTTTTGAGCATCTTCCTGATTACTACGGGCAATTTTAACATATTTTGCCAGCTTCTTTCTTAGGGCATACATGTAAGATGTTATAGATTGTTTCTGAGTGGGGTTATCTTCCCACATTTCTTTTATCACATCCAGTGGCCCTCTTGGCTGCCTACCATACAGCATTTCAAATGGCGAAAACCCTGTTGATGCCTGTGGCACTTCTCTGTAAGCAAAAAGTAGGTAAGGCAAGTATTGGTCCCAGTCTTCCCCTTTTACAAACCTTTTTAACATGCGTTTTAGGGTTTGGTTAAAATGCTCAAGAAGACCGTCTGTCTGAGGGTGATGGGGGAGGTTCTTATGGCAGTGATACTTAGTAGCCTGTACAGCTTGTTAAGCAATGCAGCACCAAAATTACTACCCTGATCAGTAATAATTTCTTTAGGTATGCCCACTCTGCTGAAAATTTTGGGGCTGTAACAGTATGTAATGGAACTGCTTCTGGGTATCGAGTAGCATAGTCGCATACTACCAGGATAAATTACTCTTTTTACTTTTGTCTAAAGGACCAACCACATCCATTGTAATTCTCTCAAAAGGCACACCTATCAAGGGCAGGGGCACCTTGTCTTTTCTAGTGACGGGGCTACTTTCTGACACTCAGCACAGGAATTACAATAGGTAGCAACACCTTCATGAATTTCAGGCCAGTAAAATCTATACAGCAATCTGGCAAGGGTACGACCCCTCCCTGAGTGACCAGCCATAGGACTATCATGTGCTATCTGTAATAACTCTGTTCTATACTTCTGTGGTATAACCAGTTGTTCTGTCTGTTCCTGTGTCTGAGGTTTAACCCAAACTCTGTACAGTAACCCGTTACATTTTTTAAAACACTGGTCCACCCTGTTTTGGTTTTACCCCAGCTGCTTAAAATAACCCTGGAGAGAAACATCATTAGCTTGTTCTGAAAGAAAATCACAATCAGTTATCAATTTAGTTTCAGCATTTTCATATTTTAACCCTTCATGTCCATCAGTCATTTGTTGCCACAGTTTCTTCAGGCTTCGTCTTTCTTTCCTGGATTTCCCGATCCTGGAGCTGTGCTCAAACAAGTCCGAATCAAAATATTTGAAAGGAAAGGTGTCTCCACCATCTGAAATTTTCTTTGCCCGAACTCTTCGTCATCACAGCTGCTGAAACATCAAGATTTACTCCCTCTCTGATCAACTCAGTAAACCCTGGAAAGTCATTTCCGATAATCACAGGTACAGGTAACTTAGGTACTACCCCCACTTTCATTTGGTGCGACACACCCTTAATGGTCAGAGTCACTTGGGTGGTGGGATACTATCAAGTGTCCCCATGGATGCAGATGACACTAGTACCTGGTCCCTTTGCACAGTGTTTTCCCAGCACTTTAACATGCACTGGGGTCTGTCTGCTTCCTGAATCAATGAGTCCCTTCGCAGTCTTATTCCCCACCTTCACATCTGTTAAGTACTTGCTCCAATTTGCCAAGAACAAATCTGCTCCAGTGCCACTCTCTTTATTACGGCAGTTTCTAGCAAAATGGCCTGACTTATTACTGTTATAGCAGATAACGTCTTTGGGCACAGGTTTGTTACCCCTACTAGAGTTCTTATCAGGCTTGGAGTTTAAATGGGGAAAAAGAGTGTCTTACCGGTGCTTGGCTGTTACCTCGCTGCTGTGACGTCTGGCCATTTGGTAGTCCTCAGCCAAAGAAACAGCCTTTTCCACACTCTCTGGTCAGAGTTCCTTTACCCACAGCTGCACATCTGTAGGCAAGATGTTGATTAATTGCTCCATGGCAAATGTGTCGATGATCTGTGGGACTGTTTTGCTCTCTGGTTGGATCCATTTTATCAGGAGTTCTCAGAGTCGGGTGAAGGCTTCTCGAGGATTGTCGACCGAGTTGTACCTCAGAGATCGAAATCTCTGCCTATAGGTCTCTCCGGAGATGTCATACCTTTTCAGGATGCCGCTTTTCACTAGGTCATAGTTTTCTGACTGTGTAGTGTCCATACTGCTGTTGGCAAGTTGGGCTTACCCTATCAGATAGGGTACCGGTCTGATTGTCCATTGCTGCTTTGGTCACTGGCAGGCTGTGGCAACTCTTCCAAAAGTTGTCAGGTATGCCTCAATATCATCTGAGGGACACAACTTTGTAAGTTTAATGGCTTTTAAGTTGCTAGCATTTTGTTGCATGTCTGGATCTGTGCCAGATCCTCTGTCTTTAAAAGCCTGCAAGGCATCCAGCCATCGCTGCTCCTGTCATTGCATCTCTTCTCTCATCTGCTGCTTCTGTCACTACATCTCTTTTCTCTCTCTGCTTCTCGGTCTCTTTTTGTTGTATAGCCCACCATTTGAAAAAGTCCATCAGGCTTTCAGGTTCTGTCACTGCCTGTTCTTTTTCCATAACTTGTGCTGGCTGTACAATCTCAGCTTGGACTCCTGTCTCTGCTAGTTTGGCTGCCATTCTCCTGGTAACCACTCCTGGACTTGCTGCTGCAGAATCCATACCTTCCTCTGTGCTTTCCTGGTACTACGTCCAGTACCCACGCACAAAACACTTATCTTCGGGTATGCACGGCGTAAATCCCACTTCTCACACCATCTGTCATCGCAGCACAGATCAGGAAGCATAGGGAAAACCAGGAGCAGTTGTAGAATTCACCAGAATTTTTTATTTACAGTAGCAGTAACATAAAAAATAAACTTGTTCAGTGTAACTATTTGCAAAGAAGAAATAAAATAAAATCTTCCTTCAGTCTCTGTGTGTCCTTTTGTCTTCTCTTTTTTTCAGTTGCAGCTTAGCTTCCTTATAAGTCCTTTCAAACCCCACTCAATTCAAGCATCCTGTTTTTGTAAATGTCAGGCAGGATCTGCTAGAATATAGTGTGCTTGAGGCCCCTTTTGCAAAAAGGCCTAAAAATTGAACTCTGGTAACTGCTTGAGTTTTCCATAGCTCTCTGCAATCATCTCAAAATATAATTATATACATTTCAACAGTAATACTATATATTTTGTACACAATGGGGGGTGAGATACTGACAACAAAAAATATGGAAAGGGACCTGGGGGTAGTTATAGCTGATGACCTAAAGGTGGGCAAGCAATGTAAGAAGGCAGTAAGGAGGGCTGGGGGGATACTGGGATGTACAGGGAGAGGCATTACCAGTAGAAAACAGGAGGTTGTTATCCCTCTATACAGACAGTTGGTAAGACCCCATCTGGAGTACTGCATGCAGTTCTGGAGACCCCATCTCCGCAAGGACATAGACAGGGTGGAGGCTGTCCAGAGGAGGGCAACCAAAATGGTGTAGGGTCTGCACCAGAAGACCTACGAAGAGAGACTAAAGGAGCTTAATATGTATACCCTAGAGCAATAGTTCTTAGACTTTGTCACAGTGAGCCTCCCCAAATCCATGGAAAAGATTTTGAGCCTCCCCTAAAAACTGAAATAATCTTAGGCCTCCCCAAAGAAAAATAACATACAATTCTTTGCACAGTACACCATGAATATATTGAAACCCCTCTGAGTACTTGGCTCACATTCAGTTCTTTGTCTTATACTGATGTGAAACCTTTGAAAAAGAGTGTCTGTGCTCAAAGGTGTTGTCTGAATAACAAATAAAATAAACAAATATAATTATTCAGCTTATTACTTTGCTCCTTCCTGCTATTGCTCTTAGCACTTCTATGCTCAACCCTTGTATTTGGGCTGTTCTGCCATCAGACTACAAATTGATCAATTACCACCAGTCGTTATTGGTTTATTGTTCATACTTGTTTGCACTAGTGTTCACTGTGTATTTCTTGATTGTTTTGCAGTTACCTTTTGAAATGTATTCACTACCTACCCTTCCCTGGTACACCTGAAATGAGCCTTGGCTCATTCACCTTCCCTTGTCACCTGTTAGTAAATAAATACATAAAATCCACCTACTATTATCCTCTTTCAATTTGCTTCATCTCTTCACACAAAATATATAAAACTCAAAATTTAAATACAGTACTTTTTCAGACTTGCTTGGGCCTCCCCTTGAACAGGTTGGGGCCTCCCCAAGGAGGCTGGCCTCACCATTTGAGAACCCCTGCCCTAGAGGAAAGGAGGAAGAGTGGGGACATGACAGAAACTTTCATTTACCTCAAGGGAATCAACAGAGTCCAAGAGGGTAGCATCTCATCTTTCAGTAAAAGAGATGTGCAAGAACAAGGGGGCGCAATTTGAAGATAGAAGGGCATGACTCAGAGGTAATGTGAGGAAGTATTTTTTCACAGAGAGGGTTGTGGATGCATGGAACAGCCTTCCTGAGGAGGTCGTGGAGTCAAAAACGGGGGAATTCAAGAATGCATGGGACAGACATAAGCAATTCTAGTGGGGGGTAGGAGGAAGTAGGCTGTTGGTTAACTAGAATCTACAGCTTATCCATTAGGTAGGGAAATAGGCAGACTGGGTGGGTCAAGTGGTCCTTATCTACCATCAAATTCTATGTTTCTATGTTAAACAAAAAGGTTCCTAATATCAGTTTCATTTCCATACAATGATTTGCACATATTTTTATATTAACTGATATAAATATGCAAGGGAGAAAAACAGACAGCAAGAGAAAACTGAGAGACAGTGAGAGGCAAAGAACTGCGAGCATGTCCGGTTGATCAAGTCCAAAGTCTCACAGGAAAATCTGGTTGTGCAACCAGATAGAGAAGAGATAGAAAAGGAAAGATCCTTGCATTTAAACACTCTCTCCATAACAACTGGGACAGGGTCTTATTCTGCCCTGTCACATACAGGCACAACACATGTGGGTCCGATCGTGACATCTTCTGCTGGTACGTGATGCAATGTCTGAAGCCAGGAAAGGGCTTTGCTTCCTTATGTTCCATGTTTTCGATCGAGTGCTGAGAGTGGGACCAAGGAATATACTAAATATCGAAAAGTAGGGAAGTCACAAGTTTGCCAATGGTGTACTTAACAGGCCCTACAATGGAGCTACGAAGGAGGAGTCCGAGCTCTTCCAGCGGAAAAGAAGATCTGATGTCACGGGGCAGAGCCAAGGGGTATACCACCTGAGTAGTGGGAGGAGCTTTGCTTAAAGATGTTCTGCTGAATCAGCTCATAAGGAAGAACAGCCATCGTATGGATAAGTGAACCATATCCACGCCCCTAAGAAAGGCCTATATTCAGGCATGAAGTAGGAGATTACGTACAAAAAGCCTTACAAAGCAAAAACACAGTAAGGTTCCATTAAGTTTGTAGTTGAGCTAAGTGTCTCCAAGTGTGCCACAGAACACCCACCATTGCTTCCTCATGCCAAAATAAGGAAGTTGCAGAAACTAGATGCAACACTCGTGACATCATGTTATTAAAATACTTAAGTACTGTACATTTTTGGACACGTAAACGTTAGTGACAGAAGTTCAATATTTCAGCCCTGTCAGCAGTGCAGTTTTAGAACCAAGTGGATTATTAAAGTAATAAGACATGACAGACTGTGCATTGTGGTGGGATAATGGCATGCCTCAGGTAGGTCAAAGCATGCGGTGTGGTTGTGCTGCCACCACATGAAAAGACTGGATATCCAGCCGACCCAGTGGCGCTGAGGGTTGAGGTGCTGGACGCCACACCTCGCGCCATGCTGGCGACCCGGGTTTGGGAACGAGCCCGGGACGTCGGGGGTTGGCAGGGGAGGGAGGGAGAGGACTGAGCGTCCAAGGACAGCTCTCCTCTCTCGGGGGGTGGGAGACACATCCTCACTGTCTGACTGGCCTCTGGTGGAAGCCGGAGGCATGGAAGACAAAAAGGCGCACTAAGGGGTTGGGAAATGGCTGGCGTTGGCGGATATACCATGACGTCAGGGCAGTAGCCACTCCCGCAGAACAACGGAAAATAACCTACGGCACTCCCATGTAGATGGAGCGCCAGGCCCTGATCCCCAACACCCCTACCTGCCCCGGTAACCGGCGTCCTGACGGTCAAGGAATTTCGGGGTGCTTACTTCCCCACCTCGGCCCCGCCTGGGGGGTAAGCTAAGACAACATGGAGGATGGACCGCCACGGGATCCAGGTAGGAGGTGGGGACTAGAATGGCCACTGGCAACTCCTGAAGAGAGGGGAGTGCTGTGGGAAGAAGGCGCGAAAAAAAAAAAAAAAGACCGGATATCCCACACCAGCACACACCTTGGAGTGCCTTACTGTGATTAAAAAAAAGGGATCCTTGTTCGTCTTTGTGGGATGTTTTTCTATGTTTAAATTAACATTTTTGTTGAGTAAGGTCATAAAAAAAGTTTGGCAAAGTTCCAGTGTTTGGCCAGAAAGCAGTGCTTACAGTACACTGAATGACACAGACTGAAGATAAGATGGCCACCTCCCAGTTAGTCTGCTGCTCCATTTGATCAAATATTATCTGGTAATAAATGTGCCTCTGCACCACAAAAACAAAAACAAACAGAAAAAAACTGTAGAGGAAAAGAACAAACTCCATCTGATAAATTCTCTCCCGTTGTGATCTATGGGATCTCCAGCTCGGACTCATGAAGGCAGCAGAGAAGGCAGTGACATCTACAGATGCCTCCATTCCAAAGGTACAGGTTGTCAAAATCAGTTTAGCAGAGATATTGTACAAGCTGAAGTATTCACTGCAGAAGCTCTACAAACACCAGTTACTGTACTGCAGCTTAATGTATGTTGGAGACACTGGAGAACTTATTAAGAAACAGAAATGTATGATTTTTAGGACTACCTGAGGTGCTGAACTCAAAGTTTGAAAGCTGCAGGGATTTGAAAAAAGATGTAATGAAAAACAACCCCAATCTTCTTGACAAAAACCTACCTATTACTGCAGAGTTATGCAGTGTGGCAGGCAAACACCCTAGAATTGAAATACAGTGTTTACAATCACAGAACCTATCAGTTTCAAAACCTGCTGAGAGCAAAGCAGGTACCACTCAACAAAATAAAGTGGATGTATAGCACAGAACAATGATGTGTTTGCATTTGAATCAGATTGAGATATATTAATGAAAATAAGGTGCATGAGAGGACAAACTGAGTACAAAGATGTTAAATTTAAAATCTACCCAGACATTTACTTTTTAGAATAGCAATGAAAGAAGAGATTTCTGGCATTCAGAAATGGAAGTTTTGGAGCTAGGAGGTAACTGCCCCATCACGGAGACAGCCAAATGTCACATTAAGATAAAGGAAAATTTCGAAATTGAGCAAACATCTGAACTTCTGAGAGCAAGACACATGACAAGTGCAAGCTCACTCGACTGTCTCTGGTGTCGAGTTCACCTAGTCAGAGGGATGTAGTAGTAATAATGGTTTATTCTTGAAATTCGAGAAAAGGATAACCCAATTGAGCCAAAGTTCATTTACAGTGGGGTCCATCCAACACACAAGCAAACATACAAATCGTTAACAAAATTCATACAAGTAGTACAATTATATACATATATATATGTATATAAACATCAACATCATTAGTATCAATTACAGCAAGTTCAAGATATCCAAAAATAAAACCATTCTACTACGTAGTACCCAATTATCCTTTTTCATCACAGGTACAACAATTTTTGGCAAAAAAGAATAATTTAAAAAACAGGATGTTATGAAATTCTATGATGCTTTCCCTTCTCTTACTTTTAAGGGGTGAGGTAATTTGTGCCAGGTCTTGGGTCCGAGACTAAGGACAGTCAAGTTACCTTTAGGCATTTTCAATACTGGAACTTTAACTTCCAAGTTCCCCGCTGATCTTAGGCCATCTCTCATAGTACAGACTTGAAACAGATTATTTAAATACAATAGAGTTCTTTTTGAGAGGGTTTGATGAATTGCATGTAAAATGTGCAACTTTCTTCGTTCAGTTAAACTTATCCAACCCAATGAGTGATACAATAGGAAATGGGAGAGTTAAACGTGGGGCGTCCAATATAAAACAAGCAAACCTGTTATAGACCATGTATAATTTCCTCAGTTCCCTTCCAGCCCCCCCCAATAAACCACATCCCCACAATCAAAAAGTGGGGTCACCATTGTGTTTACAGTTTGCTTTCTTGTATTCATAGGGATACAACTTCTAACTCTATATAATGCCCCCAACGCGCATTACATTTTTTTGTTACGTAATCTATGTGTACATCCCATTTACACTGGGAATCCAACCAGACTCCCAAGTATTTATAAGAATTCACTTGTTTCAGGGTTGAACCTGTTTTTGTTGAAATATGTAATACAGTAACCCCTCGCTATAACGAACATCATGGGAGCCACAGCCAGCATTCATTTTAGTAGGAAATTCGTTATAGTGAGGATATGATTAAATCAGTTGACTGCCACACAGTTTACCCCACTGCAATGCATAACAACACAAAGTAACAGATTAGCAGTGTAAACCTTTATTCTCATTATTAAATGATGTAGAAAAAAGTGAAACAATATAAACAAAATTGTGCAGTATCTTCACTCAGTAGTTCATCTGTGCCCATTTAATCACTGTCAGTAGCAGGTTTCTGGAAGAAGTCAGTTATCTTACACTGTGTTGTGCTCCGTCGTATGGCTACGTCCCGTGCATAGGAAATCGCATTAAGCCGCTGAAGGACATTTATGAGGCTTGCATCCTGTGACTGCAACCAACGCAACCCAGTTTCTAGTCCCGCAATTGCCTCCTGATAACTCGGTACAGGCGCACTCTCCTCTTCATCCGCTGACTCCGATTCAACATCTGGCTTGGTTGTTGTGTCGTTAGCGCTTCTACAGCAGAGATGATGTCCATACCAGTGAGCTTGTCATGTGTGAGCACTCCATCATCCCCACATAGCCAGTCCTCGATGTTATTAAGAACAGGTTACTCACCTGTAACAGTAGTTCTAGGAGTGGTATATGTTGTTCATCCACACTCTTTGGCATGTTCCTTTCCCTTTAAATCTTGCCGGAAGTCTTCAAGCTGGCTCCTCCCACCCACCCGGGTGGTATATACCTCGGCTCCGCCCCATGACGCCAGATGTTAACCCGCTGGAAGCAAGGTTGTGCGCCTTAAAGCCGGGGAGGTCGGGTGGGTGCGTGTGGATGAACAACATATACCACTCTTAGAACTACTGTTACAGGTGAGTAACCTATTCTTCTAGGAGCGTGGATATGTTGTTCATACACACTCTTTGGCAGACTCCTAGCAGTTCTCTGGGAGGAGGGAGGCAAGACACACACCCCGACTTAGGAAACAGAGATTGGAGAACTGAGGCCCCAAAACCAGCAACCCGGCGTGACTCAAGGTCAATGTGGTAGTGGGTGATGAAGGTGTTTGCTGACTTCCAGGTAGCAGCCCGGCATATTTCCTGGATAGGGATGTCCCTGGAAGCAGCCACTGATGCAGCAGTATGAGCTCTTAACCCTCTGGGAGGCTCCTTGCCTGCCAACTCATAGCACAGACCTATGCATGATGTGATCCATCTTGCAATGGTCCATTTGGCTGCAGGTCTGCCAGAAGCGGCTTCAGCGTAGGTGACAAACAGCTGGTGAACCTCTCCACGAACTTCCGCCATTCTGCCCTTAATATATGAGAGCACGTCTCAGGTCCAGAGTATGGAGCCTGTACTTGGCATCCGAGGTGTAGTTAGGGTAGTATACAGGCAGAGTCAACACCTGATTAAGGTGAAACTCTGAGACCACCTTCGGAAGGAATTTTGGGTGGGGGCACAGGACAACTTTGTCCCTGTGAAAGACCAGATAAGGGGAGTCCACCGAAAGCACCTGGAGCTCCCCTGTCCTTCTGGCTAATGTGATAGCCACCAGGAAGGCCGTCTTCCAAGACAAGTGAGAGAGCTCACACTTGTGCATGGGTTTGAATGGCTTGCCCATGAGCTTTGCCAAAACCAGCAAGAGATCCAACGGAGGTGGGAGTTCACGCACTGGAGGGGATATGTGATCCAGGCCTTTGAAGAAGCGCCCGATCACTATCACCTGTGCCAATGTCGGCTGGCCGGCCCACGCCCGGTAAGCAGAAATGGCTGCCAGGTGCACCCTAAGGGTCGATGACCATAGACCCCCTTTGGAGAGAGACAAAGGGTAGTCTAAAATGTTAGCCAAAGAGCAGGATAAGGGTTCCAGACTCTTACCCTGACACTAAATGGAAATCCTTTTCCATTTGAAGGCATAACACTTCCTGGTCGATTCCTTACGAGATACCTGCACCACAGTGTAGACATCCTCGGAAAGACCCAGAGCCCGGAACTCTAGCCGCTCAGGTACCAGGCTGTGAGGTACAGCGATTGAAGGTCCGGATGGAATACCTTCCCCTGGTTCAGTGATATCAGGTCCGGGCGTATACAAAGCCATTCCGGGGGCCTGCACCTGAGGCTGAGGAGATCTGGGTACCAGAATTGACGCGGCCAATCTGGGGCTACCAGAATCACCTTTGCCTTGTCCCTCCTCACCTTGAGTAACACCTTGTGGATCAAGGGAAATGGAGGGAAGGCGTAGAGGAGGCCTGGGGTCCACGGCCTCGAAAAGGCATCCCCCTGCAGCGAACCCTGCTGAGGGGGGCAGGCATGATACACGCTCAGCTTGGCATTCTCCCTGGAGGCAAACAGGTACACCAACGGTTTGCCCCAACGGGAGAACAGACTGTAAGCTACCTCTGGATGGAGTGATCACTCGTGGGCTGTATGGCCTATGCGGCTGAGAGCATCCGCCAGCTGGCTTGAGACTTCTGCCAAATGGATGGCTAGGAGATCCGCCTCCAACTGGCTGATGAGGGTCCAGATGCAGAGTGCCTCCTTGCACAGCAAATGGGAGTGCGTGCCACCCTGTTTGTTGAGACAGTACATGGTCATGGTATTGTCCATCTGGACTTGAACCACTTGGCCCCGGAGCTGAGGAGCAAATGCTGACAGTGCCAGTCTGACTGCTCTGAGCTCCAACAGGTTGATGTGGCATTGGGACTCCTCGGGGGTCCAGAACCCTTCGGCCCTGTTGTCCCCCATGTGGGCTCCCAGCCTATGAGACAGGCATCGGTTGTGAGAACAACCGTCGGCGCGGGGCAGACAAACGGGATCCCCTCCTGCAACCGTCCTGGGGCGGTCCACCACTGAAAAGCGTCCCACATCTTCTGGGTTCGTGGCGCTAAGTCCACTGGACGGCCAGCTCCCATTGAAGGGGGCGCATGTGCCACCTGGCCCAATGGACCACTGAGGTGCATGCTGCAATGTAACCCAGAAGGCACAGAAAGTCCCGGGCAGGGCGCAAGAGCCCAACCAGAAATGATCAGGCAAAGGAGGAAAGAATCTCTGTCCTGTCCGCTGGGAGCCGAGCTCTGGCTTGACGAGAGTCGAGCTCTGCCCCGATGAAGCCCATCACCTGAGACGGCACGAGTTACAACTTGGCCTCGTTGATCAGGAGGCCAAGCTGACAGCAGGTTCTGAAAGTCAGGTCCCTGGATCTCTCCACCTCCTGAAGGGAGGAACCCGCCAGGAGCCAGTCATCGAGATAAAGGTAAATTCGAACTCCTCGACACCAAAGATGGGCTGCCACCACTGCAATGCATTTGGTGAAGACCCGAGGGGCTGATGACAGGCCGAACGGCATGGCTCGGAACTTGTAAAGGGTCCCTTCGACCCTGAAGCGGAGGAACCGCTGCTGGGACGGACGGACTGGGAAGTGAAAAAATTTGTCCTGTAGATCCAGTGAACAAAACCACATGTTTCATTCCAGGGATGGTATGATCTGGTTCAGAGTTACCATCTGGGAGGTGCGAGACCTGAGATAATGATTCAGGTCGTGAAGATCTAGGATGGGGCGCCAACCCCCTGTCCACTTGGGCACCAGGAAGTACCTGGATACGAAGCCTGGGTCTACAGGCGGATCCGGCATTGGAGCTACCGCCTCCTTGCGGAGGAGATGAGCTATGTCATCTCGAGGAGCCGACTGCTTGCGAGCTGAGATCCTTTCCTCCTGAGGGGCGGGCTTGGCTGGGCGGGTACTGCTGGAATTCCAGAGGCAGTCCCTGCCCTACCACTTTTAGAACCCACCTGTCCGAAGTGATATTGGACCAGGCGGAAAGAAAGTGGCAGAGCCGACCCCCCACGGGAGGACCCAGGGCAGGCATGATGGGTGTAGGGGTGGCAACCCCCAACCTGTCACTGAGCAGGCTTAGAGGAGGAGGAAGAGGAGGAAGCTCCTGGACCAGCGCCTCGGCCTCCTTTACGGGGCTGTTGAGGGCCCTGCTTGGGCCTAGGGCGCCAAGCCTGAGCCTGCTGCTGCTGTTGGTGCTGCTGACCTCCTTGATAGGAGGGCTGCCTGACCACAGGGGAGGACTGCTGAAAAGCCTTCCTCTTCCGCTGGTTCTTGCCTGAGGAACCTTTAGCAGAAGTGGCATCCAAGGTGGCATTGGACTGTTCAATACGGTGAAGGTGGCCTGCCACTCCTGGGCCAAACAAGTCGGTCCCAAGGAAAGGCACATCAGCTAACTTGTGCTGGGTATCCACCGGAAAGGAGGATAACCGCAGCCAAGCCCTGCGGTGTGTGGCCACTGCGGCTGCTAAAGAGCGGGCACAAGAATCCCTGATGTCCAGGGCCATCTGGAGCTGCTGTTTGGCAACAGCATGGCCCTGATCACGGACTTGCTTGACTGTGGTCTGCATGTCCGTGGGGAGGTGAGGAAGTCCTTCATCCAATGACCCTAGGAGGGCATGAGAGAAGTGAGCCATGATTACAGCCAAACTGGCTTGACGAAGGCCCAAGGAAGAAGCCGCGTAGACCTTACGGGCAGAGTGGTCCATGTTCTTGGACTCCTTGTCCAGAGGTCGGTCAGTATCGGCCGAGCTACCAGCCGAGAGATGCTCCGTGAATCCCGGCAGGGATCACATGGGTACCACGTACTTACGGGCCATACGGGAAGATGGTGGTGGGCAGGAAGCTGGACGCTGCCAAAGCGCAAGGGCCGGACCAGTAATGGCTTCTGCTATTGGAAAGGCCTCCATCAGGGTATCCCCCCTCTTAAGGATATACATAAGGGGGTACTCCGCCTTTTTCTGGATGGACTCCAAGGGCATCCCGGTAGTATCGGAGATAAGGCGGAGAATGCCCTGAAAGGAGGAGGGACCTTCCTCCAAGGCCGAGAGTGACTCCTCATCAGCAGGATGGGAGTGCAAACCGGTGGTATCCGAAACAGAGGAGCTGGGCTACAGCAGTCTCCCGCCCATGTCCCCTTCGATCTGCCGAGGGCGATCTGGAGTGACTGTGATAGACAGATGTCGGGGAAGCCCATTGTCTGGACAGTCTTCTTTTAAGGGAGCCCCACTGGGGGGCTGCTTAGGTGGTGGCTCCACCCTAATAAGTGGTGAGACCGATATGGGCCTAGCCAGAATATGGACCAGCCCCCCAGGTGGAGGAACCAAAGCCTTCGGTTCCGGAGGGGTCAGTGTAGGCCCTTAAGGTGCAGGCCAAGTAATGGCCGGGGCGGATGGCGTAGCCGGCTTCTGCCCGACCAAAATCAGCTGTTGCCACATGAGTTCCTTATAGCGTCGACGGAGTTTCCGTCAAAGCCTCTCCTCATCCGAGGAGGATGAGGATCTGCGGCGGTGCTTCTTTTTTGAATGCCAGTGGCCTTTCTATGATTTTCCGGTCAAAGAAGACAGAGTCCTCGATCGAGACCGACGGGGTCGGTTAGGTCAATTGGGGGAACCGGACTCGGGGAAAATCGAGGTTCCGGTTAGAGTCCCTCGATCAAGACACCCACAGGAGGCGTCTCCTGATCGGGGAAAGAGAGGATAGGTGTCCTTCCTAGAGAATCGTCGACTGGAGTCAGCGAAAGTGGCTCGATCAGCTCGAGAAAAATCTTGTCAGTTCAGCCAATGCCTCGGTGTCCGCCTGGCCAGATGGAAGATCCGTGAAGCCGGCGGCCAAGGAAGCGATCTCAATCAAGTCGAGACCGGCTGCTTCCTGGACTCGACCTCTCCTGTCCCAGGAGCGCCTTCTGGAGGAAGACTTCGATCCTTGTCCCTCTTGTGAGGGGCGGAGGAGGCGAGCCTGAGGGCGCCTCACCCCTGGTGGGGAGAGACTAGCACAGCTCCCTAAAGAAACCTGAGATGGTGGAGCTGAGGTCGAGAGGAATGAAAAAACTTTGGCTGGCCGAAGTCTGAGCAGCTGCTTCCTCAAAAGCCTTCATCTGCTCTAGCTGTTGGGCGGATCCCGCAGCCGCAGGAAACCGCCCACCTTGCCTCCTTCGATTTCACCGGCGGGTTCCATTTCTCCGGTCTCCCCAGCTTAAGGCGAGCCATGCGGTCATCCAAAACGTTAGGATGGAAGGCTAAACAAAAGGTACAGGTGGTGGTGTCATGACCGACACCTAGGCAGTACACACAGCTAAGGTGGGGATCGGTGCGTGACATTTTCTGGCCGTATGAACACCAACGAAATCTGGGGAGCGACTTGTCCTCCTTATCCGATATACTATTATCGGAATCGACAACTCAAACGAGTTTAAGAGATAAATGCAGTTAAAAACCGACGTTGCGAAGCCAGGGTCTACGATTGCTAGAGTTAGCACAAGGGAACCTGAATCTTCCAGCGGAAAGGAAGATCTGGCATCATGGGGCGGAGCCGAGAGTTATACCACCTGGGTGGGTGGGAGGAGCCAGCTTGAAGACTTCCAGCAAGATTTAAAGGGAAAGGGACATGCCAAAGAGTGTGGATGAACAACATATCCACGCTCCTAGAACAGCTGTTTCATCATTTGGCAGTAAGTCTAACTGTGTTAACCACAGCTGAGTGGCTTTATCAACCACATCCTCATCTGGACACCTCATTTTTTTTCTTTGCAGACCGTCCGTCTCATTACATTCACCAGCAAACTCCCGTAGAGCCTGCTCCTGCTTCCTCCAGGTGCATATCGTAGACTTGGAATACCCAGTTTCTAGCGACAATTTTGCCAAACTTTCTCCATTTTTTAGTCTGTTAAGCACAGAATATTTTGTCGCAACCGAATAACCGGAACACTTCATGATTAGGATGCAGTTAGGATGAGTTTGGATGCTAAGCAGAGCACCTTATAAAGGGGAGGAAATGAGTGGTAATTACTGTTCAATTGATCAAACTAGAGAAATAAAGCACTGGATAACGCTACTGGCAGCAGCGCTTAGAGACATGTCAGATAAACAATCTTCGGACCAGTCATGGACCTGGGCTTGGAGGGACAGGAAGCGAATCCTCAGGATCGTGGAAGCAGCTGCACGAGGGAGGGAGCTGGATGTCATTGTCCACCTAGGGACAAATGACCTGGCTAGGAATGGTATCAGAGCAGTGCAAGAGGAGTTTGTAGAGTTGGGGAGGGGCCTTAGACAAGTAGCGCATACGGTAACCTTCTCGGAGGTGCTGCCTGTCTATGGCAAGGGTGATGCTAGGGTACTCCTCACCAGGGAATTCAATGAATGGTTGAAAAACTGGTGTGGAGCTCAGGGTTTTGGCTTCATTGGGGACTGGGGAGCCACCTGGAGGGATGCAGACCTATACTGGTGCGATGGTCTGCATCAGGTGAGAGGTTTAAATGCTTCATTGGCAAGCATTTAAACTAGCCAAGGGGGGAGGCACTGAAAAGGAGCAGGGAAATCCCAGCCTCCCCCCACAAAACACGGTAATTAGTGAGGTAAACACCAAGGTAGAGAAGTTATTAGGGAGCAGAACAGAGGTAAATGTACAAAAAGGCAAAGGCAGTAAGGACTGGAATGGGGCTAAAAGGGGTAAGGCCATCAAAAAGTGGAGGGTGACGAGAACCAATGCTCATAGTCTGTGTAACAAGCTCCCTGAACTAGTGGCCTTGATGGAAGAGGGTTGCCTGGATATTGTGGCAGTCATAGAAACATGGTACACAAAGTGACTAGGGAGGTGGATCAGGGGAGGTCAGTGGACATGGCCTATCTGGACTTCAGCAAGGCCTTTGACACTGTGCCACATAGAAGACTATTACACAAACTGGGGAATATGGGTGTGGGCAGGACAGTAGTGTGGTGGGTAGGTAACTGGCTGGGTGGCAGGACACAGAGGGTGGTGGTAAATGGCTGTCACTCCACAGAGGGAAGAGGACCAGTGGGTACCACAGGGATCAGTGCTGGGACTCGTCCTATTCAACATCTTCATCAGTGACATTGCACAGGATATAGAAGGCAGAATTTCACTGTTCGCTGATGACACAAAGCTCTGTAACAGAGTAGACACACCAGAGGGTGTAGACAGAATGAGAAGGGACCTGCAGAAACTTGAAGAATGGTCAAGGGTTTGGCAGTTGAAATTCAATGCAAAGAAGTGCAATAATGCATATGGGGCACAAAACCCTGGCACAATATATCAGTTGGGGGTGAGGATATAGCATGCACCAAGCAGGAAAGGGATCTTGGGGTTGTCATCTCTGATGACCTCAGGTAGGAAACAGTGTGACAAGGCATCAGGTAAAGCAAATAGGATGCTGGGATGTATAGGGCAGGGCATCACCAGCAGGAAAAGGGAGGTCATAATTCCGCCATACAAGACACTAGTGAGGCCCCACCTGGAGTACAGTGTACAGTTCTGGAGACCATACCTACGTAAGGACATAGACAGGGTAGAGAAGGTTCAGAGGAGGGCAACAAAGATGGTGCATGGGTTGCATCACAAGTCCTATGAAGACAGGTTGAAGGAACTGAACATGTACTCCTGGAGGAGAGGAGGGGAGAGGGATATGATAGAGACATACAAGTATCTTACAGGGAGGAACAGGGTGCAGGAAAACACTATTTTTAAGCGAAAAAGATGTTCCAGGACTAGAGGGCATGGGATGAAGTTGGAGGGAGGACGATTCAGAGGAAACATGAGAAAGAATTTCTTCATAGAACGGGTGGTGGACAAGTGGAACACCCTGCCAGAGGAAGTGGTGGGGGCTGAAACAATCACGGGATTTAAGAATGCATGGGATAGACATAAAGGAATTCTAGAGGTCAGGGGTAAGGGGACATAGACTTCTAGGAAAACAAACTGAACTTACTAGCTCAAATGGGCAGACTAGGTGGGCCATAGGCCCTTATCTGCCAACACTGTCTATGTATCTATGTAAAGAACCATGACTGGGATGTCAACATACCAGGATACACAATTTACAGTTGGGACAGGGAGGGAACAAAGATTAAACAGGGAGCAGATGAGGCACTCTGTGTCACCCTGGAGACAGAAAATGGCACCACAATCCGCATGGGGGTTGTATACAGACCTCCATCTCAGGGGGAGGAAATGGACAAAGAAATGATAGAAGGCTTCCTTAGAATGGCAGAAAAAGGGGAGATATTTTGATGGGGGACGTAAATATGCCAGATGTTAACTGTAGCACCTTTGCTGCAGGCACGTCCACGAGCAGGGTCATTCTTGATGCCCTACAGGGGACGTGCCTCAGACAGCTAGTATTGGAACCCACTCGGGAGGGAGCAATCTTAGACCTGGTACTCTCAAATGGGGATGGAGAAAGAATCTCAGATTTAGAAGTGGGTAGCCATCTGGGAACAAGCGACCACCAAACAGTGTGGTTAACGATAAACACAGCCATACAATCAAGTCATACAAAAGCAAGAGTATTGGACTTTAGGAGGGCTGACTTTGGCAGAATAGAAGAGTGCCTCAGAAAAGCACTAGCAAACAGGCAAGTAGGAGGGTTGAAGGAACAATAGGGAGTAATCAAAACAGCCATCACAGAGGCAACAAGCCTTTGTGCAAAGCAAATAAACAAAACACAACGAAGGAAAAAAACGCTATGGTTCTCAAAAGAGGTGGCAGGGAAGGTTAAGAAGAAAAGGATAGCATTCAGGAAATATAAGGAAACATAGAAGGAGCAGGACAGAGAACTTTATCAGTTAAAGCAAAAGAGGCTGAGAAGGCAGTTAGAATAGCAAAAGCCCAAACCGAGGAAAGGATAGCCAACTCTGTTAAGAAACATAGAAACATAGACATTGACAGCAGATAAGGACCGCAAGGCCCATCCAGTCTGCCCATTTCTTTTTCTACCTTATAAATGTGCCATCGGCTTTTGCTCTGTCAGTGGCCTATCTATTCATACTCATCTGTATTGCTCCCTTATGCATATCCCACGCCTGTTTGAAGCCCTGCACTGTATTCATAGCCACCACTTCCTGAGGTAGGCTGTTCCATGCATCCACCACCCTTTCTGTGAAAAATAATTTCCTCACATAAGACTTTTTATAGGTACATTAGGGAGCGAAGAAAGACCAAAGGAGGGATACTGAGGCTTAATAAAGGGGAGGGAATGTGGGTAGAGAGTGATACTGAAAAAGCAGGGATACTGAACGAATATTTCTGCTCAGTATTCACAAAGGAAGAGGAGGAGGAGGTACCTAAACCAAACAAGAGAAACACTCTGAAGATGAGGGTTGATACCAGTCCATTTACAGAAGAAAGGGTTCTGAAAGGACTAATAAAATTGAAGGTGGACTAAGCAATGGAGCCTGATGGGATTCACCTAAGAATTCTAAAAAACTAAGAGTAGAACTAGTGACACCGCTGACTACTCTCTTTAACAAATCATGGGAGGATGGGGTGGTACCTGAGGACTGGAGGAGGGCGGATGTGATTCCTCTTTACAAAAGTGGGAGCAGGACAGAGGCAGGAAACTACAGACCAGTTAGTTTGACCTCAGTGGCAGGGAAAATGATGGAATCACTTCTGAAGGAAAGAACTGTTGAGTACCTAGAGGCCAGTGCGGCACAGGACCCAAGGCAGCATGGATTCATGATGGGAAAGTCATGTCAGACGAATCTAATACTGTAGATTTCTTTGACGGGGTGAGCAAAGTAGTAGACCAGGGAGGGGCTGTGGACATGGCCTACCTAGATTTTAGCAAGGCATTTGATACAGTCCCACACAAAAGATTAATACACAAATTAGCCAGCCTTGGAGTGGGTCCCAAGGTGGTAGCCTGGATAAAAAATTGGCTAGACAACAGGACGCAAAGGGTAGTATTAAATGGAGTCCACAGTAAAGAAAGGAGGGTTACTAGCGGGGTACCGCAGGGTTCAGTACTGGGACCGATCCTTTTTAATGTCTTTATAAGTGACATTGCAGAGGAACTGGAAGGAAAAGTATGACTCTTTGCAGACGACACAAAGATCTGCAACAGGGTTGATACACAAGATGGAGTGGAAAGGATGAGAAGGGACTTGGCAAGGTTGGAGGAATGGTGAAATGTATGGCAGCTCAGATTCAATGCAAAGAATTGCAAGGTAATGCACCTGGGAAACAAAAACCCAGGGGAAGAGTACACAATGGGGGGTGAGATACTGACAACAGTAAAAATGGAAAGGGACCTGGGGGTAATCATATCAGATGACCTAAAGGTGGGCAAGCAATGTGAGAAGGCAGTAAGGAAGGCTGGGGGATACTGGGATGCATAGGAGAGGCATCAATAGTAGAAAACAGGAAGTTGTTATCCCTCTGTACAGACAGTTGGTGAGACCCCATCTGGAGTACTGTGTGCAGTTCTGGAGACCCCATCTCCGCAAAGACACAGACAGAGTGGAGGCTGTCCAGAGGAGGAAACCAAAATGGTGCAGGGTCTGCACCAGAAGACATACGAAGAAAGACTAAAGGAGCTTAATATGTATACCCTTGAGGAAAGAAGGGGAGAGAGGGGACATGATAGAAACTTTCAAGTACCTCAAGGGAATCAACAAAGTCCAAGAGGGAAGCATCTTTCAAAAAAAGAGATGTGCAAGAACAAGGGGGCACAATATGAAGATAGAGGAAGGACGGCTCAGAGGTAATGTGAGGAAGTATTTTTTCACAGAGAGGGTTGTGGATGCATGGAACAGCCTCCCTGAGGAGGTCATGGAGTCAAGAACAGTTGGGGAATTCAAGAATGCATGGGACAGACATAAGGCAGTCCTAGTGGGGGTAGGAGGAAGTAAGCTGTTGGTTAACTAGGATCTGCAGTTTATCTGTTAGGTAGGAAAATGGGCAGACTAGGTGGGCCAAGCGGTCCTTATCTGCCATCAAATTCTATGTTTCTATAACCGCAAACCACAAGTGTATGAAGAATGTGTTTGTAAGCTTACAAAAACGTGATTTTTCGGGGTCCAAGCAACTCATTCGTTATAGCCGAGCATTTGCAATATAGGGGTTCGCTATAACGAGGGGGTACTGTAATAGATTTATTTTGTTTTTTTCCAAAAATCATCACCTGTGATTTTTTTATAATTAAAGGCCAATTTAGTGTCTGTAAAGTAATCCTGTAAACTAACCTGAACGTCTGCTATTGTTTTGCCCTCTAAGTAAATTACTATATCATCTGCATACAGATGGTGCCAGGCCTACTTAATAAGAGGCCCGATTTCCTCTATATACAGATTAAATAAGACAGGTCCCAGAACTGACCCCTGGGGGACTCCAGATCTAATAAAATCAAGGTGAGACCTGAAGTTCCCCAGTGCAACTAGCTGTGTCCTTCCCAACAGATATTCACTGAACCAGTTTAGGGCCACCTGGTCGAGACCCAGTTTCTCCAGCTTACCCAACAGAATTTTATGATCTAGGGTATCAAAAGCTTTAGATAAGTCTATAAATATGGCCCCGACCCCTATCCATGGCCAGCTGGATGAGACCCACGTTCATAATTTCTTTGCCTCTTCTTGATGTAGAGCTCCCTTCACCAGAACACTGATAACTTTTTATTTATTTAGATTTTGTTAACTGGGTGGGCTCTCTGAGACTAAAAGTTCCTTTTTCAGGAGCAACCCGGTATTAATTACATACAGCAATCATTAACATTACAGTAGATGCAATAATCATAATTATCAAAGTACAACTGAATGAACAAGTGATGAAAGCTTTGAGAAGTCAAGGCAAAATATATAAGTACACTATAGTAATATCAACATCCACAATGTTAGAGAGTACAACACAGAGCTGTAGCAGCAAAACAACCAGTTGAGGCAGGATAGTAATCAGGTCCACGACCAAAGGAGGGGCCTAAGTAGCAGCAAGAACACCAGCTACTCAGAAGCAGAAGGCCCTTGAGAGAGGTTTTGAAGGACTACAATTTGGGCATTCCAGGACACTGATAGGCATGTTATTCCATGGCCTGGGTGCAACGGAGGCAAATGATCTCACATCAGCAGTAGATAAGGCTCTTGGGACTGCTAGAAGTGTCTGAGCAGAAGACCGAAGGAGCGTCCTATGAGGACTGAATTTCAAGACAGAGGCAAGATTTGGGGGGAAGGAAGTGTAAAATGTTATGTGCCAGCACAGCACAGTGTAATGAAGTCTCCCTTCCAGGGGAGGCCAGTTTAGCACAGAAAGTACCATGCAATGGTGCTACCTCCTACTAACACCTGCAGCAAAGCAAAATACACAGTGATACAAGGCCTTTAGTTTGGAAAGCTCGGTGTCTTTAAGTAAGATGAGACCGGGGCTCCATTCAGTAAGATAAGCAACAGAATGCTGCTGGCTATGGATAACCTTTCTTTATGTAAAGAAATAATGTTTTTTGGATGACTCGCAAGAATCCATCATCATGATTTTATTAGCTATTTGCAGAACTAAGTCTGTGGACTGTAACATTTCCCTTGGCATCTGAAATACTGTGTGTGTGTGTGTGTGTTGAGAGTGTGTGTGTGTGTGTATATATATATATATATCTATGCTATTGCAGATGATTCTGCCTAAACACCCAGTACTTTATGTATTTTGTCTGGTTAAATTGATTTAAAGGAAATGAGTAGCCTCAGAGTCATCATTGTTGAGTTCAGTTTTATAGTACCTCATCTTTTTTTTTTTTTTTTTTTTAAGTCTTTGGTAACCGGGTAAGGCCCACTAGGCACAAGTGCCTGTTTTCATGGGCGACCTGGCAGCATTGAGCGGTTAAGTGACTTGTTCAGAGTCACACAGTACGCAAGTGGAGGTTGTGAGAATCAAACTCAGGTCTGGTTTGCTGGATGTATCAAGATCATTCACATCTCGTTCCTCTAACCTCTAAGCTATACTGCCAGCCATCTTAGCGTGCAAGTATTTTTTTAAAGGATTTCACTAACATACTGTGTGCTCTGCCTAAACCAATAACTCTATGGATCCACCATTTATTACATTTTTCCATCATTTCTGGGGAATAAAAAATCATTTTCTTTATAATGGAATATCCTGATGATTTAGGGTATATTTTCATTAAGAAGAGAACTGGAAAAGTTCTCTTTCTGTACTGAAAACTACTAAGTACCATGTCCCTTTTATACTTTGATTATACTGTTGTCCTAATTTAGTATTGTAGTTTATGTTAGTAAGACTTTTGATGTATTGCTTTTTTCATGATGCAGCTTATTGATGTACTTACAGAATATCGGAAAAAAAAAAAAAACAGAACTAAGGAGTTTAAAAAAATAACTGAATGGCCGGATTGTAAGGCAAATTAGGGCCACTGTGGTGGTTTCAGGGCATCAGAACCATATCAGAGAGGGGCAGCTGGCTGTAGTGAAAATGGGCTGGAGTGGGAGACATGGTTGGTATCTGTTTTAAGTGAAAGCTTTGGAAATCTGTGTGACAGAAAGACAGCCCCAGTCAGCAGCAGTAAAAATGAACTGGAGACACATGGGCAGGAGTAGGGTCTGCTGTCAGGGTCTATTTAAATGAAGGCACTGGGAGTTCATGAGAGAGACATGCTTGGTGACTGCAACAGCAGGCTTCAGCCATGGTCACTGATATTTGACAGCAGAAGCACAGTGCAGAGAATACTGTCAATGTAAATTTAAAAAGAGCATATCAAAGAGTGGGCTGCATTTATGGTCAGTGAGAAGAAGCAGTGAACAGCAGGGACTAAGTGGGAGTGGGGGGCAGTCATCGAGGTGGTAGGTATCAACAGTGCTGTTTGTGAGTGTGCTGCAAGAAAATATGGTGAACCTGCCTGAATTGGGCACCTAAAACCTGTTCAAATTGGCTGGACTGGCGGTGTGTGTGTGTGTGTGTGTTTTAAAATGTATTTCTGTGTTTTTTACACAGAAATTGAAAAAAAAACAAGCTGTCTTTATATGGTCTTACTGACAGGATGATGGCAGAACAGCCTTGTTTGAAGTGGGTGTTTGAGGATGGCAGAGTGGCACATGGCTCTGGGGTGTGTGTACTGCACCATTTTTTGGCTGGAGTTTGTTACAGCTGTGCTACTGTGCTGGGATAACAGCATGGCTAACAGTACCTCTGACCCAATCACAGTTCAAGATCCTTACTGTCCAGTTCCTTATAAATATTACAACACAAAATATCTGACTATACACCATTTCAAAAAGTTTTCATGTCCCTTGAACATGCCGACAATATTATTCTTAAAATGCAAGACAAACCCTCTCATACCTGGCCCGATACAGAACACTTTCTCAAAGTCAGCGCAAATACACATCTGCTTGTACAGCTGTGGAGACTGAGCCAGGTAGGCACTTGTTTTGAAGTAGGATACAGTGAACACATTGGCTCCTCCTTCACTGGCAGCTAAAGCAATACAAATGATATAGTTAAAAAAGGGCTTGAGATTAAAAATGAAGTACATTTTTTTTTAAATACTACAGCATATAAAATTTCAAATAAAATTCTACAGGTTGAGACTTGCATGCTAAATTGAGGTGGACATCAAGATCAAATGTGGGGAAGTATAAAGAAATACAGTACTAAAATCTTAGAACTGCAAATCTCTTGCACCAATAGAGAACTACATTGTAATTTTAGTCCAAACGGGCTTAGTCAGTGATATTAATGACTCTATAATTCTCCCTAACTCTTCTTAGTCTGTATAAAAGATATATTATAAAACATTAGCATTTTGAACATCCAGCTATTTTTTAAAGGGAAACAGCACAAAGGGCCCCACACTACTGTGGACTTTGTGCAAAACCTTTAAGTTTATTTGCGATTACTGTAGTTTAGTTTGTGTCACTCTAATTTTGCTTAGTTCTACGGTGACATCTTCTGTTACTACAAATCTCAGAATCCCCTGCAACTGACATCAGAGCAGTAGGCAGCCATGGGAAATTTAAAAGCCTGCAGTGCATGTTAGAGCTTTTATAATCTCCGATCCGATGTTTTCGGGGCCTGCTTTTCTCTGGGGACTAAGTACAATCTTTTGTGACCATACTAAACCCAGGGAGCACTACAGGACCAGCAAACAAACAATCAATGCTTATAAAAACTGTAACACGAATGCACTACAAGTTATTGAATCTCCCACTGCTTGAAATAACAGAAGATGTCAGCCTAGAACTGAGCAAACTTATCTACTCTACTACAGTAAACAGTATGTAAACCAAAACGTTTTTTGCACACAGAGTGCACACTGGGACCAGTCCCACCATTGGGTGTGGGACCCTTGGTGCTGACTATTCCCCTTTAAGTTTCTGTAAGCCAAACATAAGGACTGCCACAAAAATAAGATACTGTATCTTACCAGGCCACACTATCACTGTATGATGCAAATTTCAACTAACTACAGTAAAACTCTGCTCGGCTGAATGAACAGTTTATAGGCTTCTGAAACCATCATCCTACCCCTGATGCTTGCACTGATATACTGATGGAGGAAACACTTGATCAACATTTTAGAAAACAAAGAAGAAATAACACAATGACACTATCATATTGAATGCAGCGGTGGTTTCCGAGATAGATCATTATGATTCAGATGAGAGATGATATGTATACGATTTACTACAATTTGGCTCTTAAGGATACAATCCCTTGAGAGCAGTATCTTGTTTACCACAGAGTCCTGGTGTCAGCAGCAACACATCACATCAAGCACACCCTGTAATGTGGAGCTGTTGGCATTATAGCTCTTCAGTTGCAAAACTTGTGTGTTTTAAAATAATTCATCCTTTTCATGATTCATATTAAAATGCTAGTTTTTGCACAACTGCAGGCCCTCTTGCAGTCTTTTTTTTTTCTTACCCTCATCCCAGTCAGCCCTCCTTCTGAGGAGCACCCCAGCCCCATCACCCTGACATCCGCCAGAACTTATCTGTTGGCAGCCTTCCCCCAGGGCTTGCCCTTCCTGGCGGGGTCAGCGATGTTTCCCAAGCCCCGTCACAGAATGGATCCAGTTCAGGCAGACATATCCAGCTTGTCAGGTGCGGGGCCTGTGGGCGCTCCTCATCATCCTGCCGCCGAATTTTTTTTTCTGCCTTTCGTGCCCCAGGAGGCATAGTGTGAAGTAACATCACGGTGCATGCCACACACTTATATGTCACACCTCTGGACCTTCCTGACCCGGGTTGCCTCTCCCCTAGCTTCCACCAGGGGTCAGGCAAGCATCCAGCTCAGTCCCCCCCCCTCCCGGGACAGCAGTCCTACAGATGTCTGATACTCCTTCCCTTGGCTGGCCCTCCGACACCCTGGATTCACTTCTGAACCCGAGTCACTGGCGTCACATGCGGTAGCACTACCGATGTGCTGGCGGGCCAACCTAGCCCTTTTCAATCATTATTTCTAAAGTCCGTCTACCACACTCATCAGCTATGTCAGTTACAATATCACTTAGCATCTAAGCAAGTGCAGAACACAAATCTGCCTTACAAGTCAATCAATTCTGCCACTGAAGTAAACCAAATCTGTCGCAGATGTTTTACCACAAAAAAGTATGCAACTTCATAAAAAAGTACAGTTACGTAAGAACTTACCGTAACAGTAGATCTTCGAGAGAGAGGCTCTTGTAGTAGGTAATCACTTGTAGGACTGCGCCCCCTGGTGTCAGGACTGCATGGAAACTTTTGCTAGCAGTGTCTGATGGGGGACCGCCCACCCAATGTCACGTGACCGACGTCCGTCCTTCAGTTCTTCCGCTGGAGACCTCCAAAGAGTCTTGACAGAAGAATGGCAAGAGGCTCCTGAATCCAAAAAAGGGCTTTCTGGAAAGAGAGCTATAACCAAAGAGGGGAAGGTGGGTGGGGAAAAAGGTTACCTACTGCAAAAGCCTCTCTCGAAGATCTACTGTTACGGTAAGTTCTTATGTAACTGTACCATCTTACTTCAAGAGGGCTCTTGCAGTAGGTAATCACTTGTAGGACTGAGTCCTAAGCAGCAGAGTGTTCAAAGGACAAGAAAACATGGGAGGCTGGAATGTAATCGTAGTAGAAAGCCAGGTAGTTAGGACAGGAGTCCTTGGAGGAAAGCTAGTCCAAAACCGGCCCTACGCCTCGAGCCAAGGTTCAAACTGTAGTGTTTTGAGAAAGTGTGGACTGAACTCCAAGTAGTTGCTGTGCAGATGTCTGCGGCAGATACGTTTCTGAAACAGGCTGTGGAAGCAGCCATTCCCCTGGTAGAATGTCCTTTTACCTGCCCAGGAAGGACTTTACCATACTTCTGGTAACAAAAGGAAATCCAGTTTGCCAGCCATTTGGAAAGGCACCGTTTGGAAACTGCCGCACCCTCTCTTTACGGTACGAAAGAAACAAAAAGCTGATCCGTCTTTTGGACATCTTTTGTCCTGTTCATGTAATAAAGTAAAATCCTGTGAACATCTAACATATGCAGGATGCCCCCACTCGATTAGAATGCTTGGGGTAATACACTGGCAACTCTAGAGACTTATTAAGGGTAGTCTCCGAAACAACCTTTGGAAGAAACTTGGCATTTCTGTGCAGAGCCACCCGGTCTCTGTGAAAAATCAAATAAGGCACCTTACACATCAGGGCTTGAAGCTCTGAAATTCTATGAGCAGAGGTAACTGCAACTAAAAAGAGTGCTTTCCAGGACAAAAAGCACACGTCACAAATACTTGCTGGTTCGAAGGGAGGTAAAGTAAATTTCTCTAAAAGAAAATTAAGGTCCCATGGTGGAGCAGGGTTACGCACTGGGGGTTTCAGATGCAAAATACCTTTTAAGAATGTTTTGGAGACCTCTAACTGAGCCAGAGTCTTGCCTCCTACTGGATCATGGTAGGCAGAGACAGCTGCTAGATGCACCTTCACTGACGAATAGCTCAAGCCCAGATTTGACAGATGTAGACGATACTCCATGACCTGGGGAGTGGGGCACGAGAAAGGATCCGAATCTTTCGAGGTGGCCCAAATGGAAAAGCGCTTCTACTTCATAATATAGGTAGTACTGGTAGATGTCTTTTGTGCCTCTACCATAATTTGAGCTACCCTTGGGGCAACCCCATACCTAGAATCAGCTATGTCTTGAGGTGCCACGCATGTAGGTGAAGGGACTTTAGCCCCGGATGTACTAATGTGCCCCCCTCCTGGGTCAGAAGATAGTAAGACAAAGGTAGAGGGATCGGAGGTTCCGCTGCTAGCTGTTGAAGCAGCGGGAACCAGATTTGTTGAGGCCAAAATGGAGCCATCAATATCATTTGTGCTCCTTCTGTCTGAAGCTTGATCAACACGCTCAGTAAGATTGGAAAGGGAGGAAATGTGTACAGAAATTTCCCTGTCCAAGAAAGCGACAGTGCATCTTGTCAGAAAGCTCCATGCCCGGGATAGAGCGAGCAAAACTTGGGAAGTTTTGCGTTTGATGGGGCTACGGACAGATCCACTTCCAGACAACCCCAAAGGTTGAAAATGTGATCTAGAACGTCTTGCCTTAGCCCCCATTCATGGGCTCTTAACCCTGGTGCGAGTAAGACTGTCCGTAAGAACGTTCTGCATGACTGGGATGTGGAAAGCTAGGAGAGGGACCCTGTGCAGAACCACCCAGTTCCAGACCTGCATCGCTTCACTGCAAAGAGAATATAAGCAGGTGCCTCCCTGCTTGTTGATATACCACACACATGTTGTTCGTTTGGATCAACAGAGTTTCTTGTAGAAGGATGTGCTGAAAGGCCTGAAGAGCATAAAGCACTGCTCTCATTTCTAGCACATTTATATGCAGGTGCACTTCTGCAGGGCAGACTAGGTGGGCGAAGCGCTCCTTATCTGCCATCAAAGTCTATGTTTCTATGTTTCACAGGCCCTGGGTCCTGTGGCATCCCAGATGGGCACCCACCCCTGTCCCAATGCATCTGTAGTCAGTATTTGGGAGTGAGGAGGGGTCTGGAAAGGGACGCCTAGGATCAGGTTGCTGGAGTTCTGCCACCATACCACATCCTGTTGCATTAGGCTGGAGATGAGGACCTGACAGTCCAAGCTGTCCTCCCTCTGATCCCACTGGGATCTTAAGAGTCCACTGTCAGATACGGTATGTGGAGTCTGGCCAATGGGACTGTAGGGATAGCCACTGCCATGAGGCCAAGAAGATGGAGAACCGCCCTGGCCGAGATGTGTCGGTTGGAAGATACCAACTTGTCCTGTCTCTCCAGGGTGTCCACTCTGTTCAGGAGGAGAAAGGTCATGCCCTGCACTGTGTCCAGCACCGCCCCAATAAACTGAAGGGAAGGAGCTAGCTGAGACTTGGGGTAATTGACCGTGATACCCAGGCACTCAAAAACGTGTAGGGTAGCCGATAAGGAAGCTTCCAACCCCTCCCTCGATGGTGCTGCGAGGAGCCAGTCATTGAGGTAGGGGAAGACATAGTGCCCCTGACTCCTCAAGGCACCTGCCACTATCGCTAGGCATTTGGTAAAGACCCGTGGAGTGGAGTACAGGCCAAAAAGGAGAGCTCTGGACTGGTAGTGCTCCCCTTGGAAAGAAAACCTGAGAAATCTGCAATGTGGATGGACTATTGGGATGTGTAGATACGCATCCTGCATGTCCAGGGCACAAAGTCATTGTCCTTTGGAGACGAGAGACAGAAAGCCTTGTAATGTCAGCATCCGAAACCTCTTGTACTCTATGAAGAGGTTCAGGGTACTGAGTTCCAGAATTGGGCGTAAATCCCCTGTCTTTCTGGGTACCAGAAAGAAGTGGGAGTAGAATCCCTTCCCTATCTGGTTTGCCAGCACTGGCTCTTTTGCTTCTTTTTGAAGAAGAGCCGTGATCTTCCCCCTTAGATGGGGGATATGCACCCTTGGGTAATGAGAAGACTTTGGTGGATTGTTTGGAGGTTTTTCTCGAAATTCGAGAATGTGACCAAGCTTTATTAGCTGAAACACCCAGGCATCTGTTGTGATGGACATCCAGTCTCCCAGATGCCTCACAAATCTTCCGCCAACCTGTTCCCACGGTCAGCAAGTCAGGAATTGGGGGGTGAGGAGGTGGGGAGGACCGCTCCTGAAGCCCTTTGTGTTTTGGCTGGAGGGGCGGCAGCAGTGTTGGGAGCCCTAAATTTGAACTGGCGCTTGGGCGCTTGCTGGTTTTTCGTCTGGTGTCTGTTTCACTGATGAAAAGGATGTTTTTGTTGTTGTTGTTTCGACTGATACATGGTATGAACTGACCGAAGAGCCGTGCCTTTATCCTGCAGACTTGTAATAATGTCCTGGGCATCTCTGCCGAACAGGACAGAGTCTCTAAAAGGGGCATCTTGGATAGCCGACTGAACATCAGGGGCTAGGCCTGATACTCTTAGCCAACAGTACTGGCAAAAGCTTACAGCTGTGGCAGTACCTCTAGTGGAGGACTCCACCGCATCGTAGGTGGCCCGCAAAGAATGACGTTCAGCAATCTTGGTTATTTTTAAGGCATTTGCCAAGGATGACTGTTTCAGAGTCTGGTACGGCCTCGACAATGGGCTCGAGCTGGCGAACAAGGATTTCTGGTACTTCAGCATGTGCAAGACATAGTTCAGAGCACGTATCGCTACAGTAGAAGAAGCATAAAATTTCCACCCGAACTGGTCCATTTGTCTGGACTCTTTGTTGGGGGTGAAGTACTAAGGTGCTTAGGCTTAGCAGATCGATCATGGGCTGCAATGATGACCACCGAGTCAGCCCTAGGATGCATGTTGAGGTGGTCTTTGTCCTCAGGGGTCCTTGTCATATGGTCCAGGGTAAATCCTTGTAGGGTTCCAGCCATGGGGGAGTGAGTACCAGATTCGTATCTGGGAAGTTCAAATGCTCTGCCAACCTTTGTCTCTTAGGGTCCAGAGCCTCTGACTCCCATCCTTGGGCCTCCGCCATATGCTTGAGGAGGTCCACAAAGGAGGGATCTTCGGGCGGTGATTTTAGGGATTCCCAAGGGACTGGCTCCTCAGGGGGAGGTGTCTCAAAATCCGACCCGGAAGAAGAAGAATCTGAGTCCACTTCGGAATCTTCCGAATCCTCTGGAAGTTTTTCAGGAATCGGAGGATATGGCTCCCTGGTGATCTCTTCAGACATCAGGGTCTGCATTGGAGCTGATGAACGGCCTGACGATGAAGTGCGAGGAAGGACCGGAGAGGGCGCCCTAGGGGGGAAGAAGCTGGGTGGCCTGTGTCCAGAAGAATAGGATGCCTGTTGTCTAATTCTGAGACCAATTGGGTTTTGGTCTCAGACCACCAAGATTTTTTTTTTTTTATTTAATATGATTTATTAAGTTTGTTAACATACCATTAATACAGATCAGGGTATCATGACACACATAATATTTTTCAATACATACACATACCAAATGACAAATAACAAGACAAACACACACCTCACCCCCTACCCCCCACCTCCCATCACCCCATCCCAACCCCCCACCAACCCTCCCTCTAACTCTCGTACCAACACCTAATAATCTCCATTTGCACAGGGGGAATACCAGATAATGTTAAGGGAGGGATAAGAACTTATGGTTTTCACAAGGATAGGAGCGCATGAAGAGGCTCCCAAGTCTTCTTGTAAGCTTGAGGTCTGTTGTACATGCGGGCTATATGCTTCTCCAATTGAATAGCCAGTAGAGTTTTGCGGTACCACTCCATTACAGAGGGGAGAGAAACTTCTTTCCAATGCCTTAGCATAGTTAGTTTTGCTGTGGCCGCAATCAGGGCCAAATGGGCTTTTCAGATTCTGAGGTGCCATGGGGGAATACGTTTATGAGGCAACTCTCTAGGGTAAATAAAGGTTCGAGGCCCAGCAACAGATGGAGCACGTTTAATCGAGGTCCAAAAATCTTGGGTCCTTAGGCAGCTCCATAATAAGTGGAACAGCATTCCAGGGGCCTCTCCACACTGAGGACAGAGGGGAGAAGAGAGCTTGCCCATCTTGTAAAGTTTGTGCATGATGTTAAACTGGATGAGCCGGAGCCTATCCTATTTAATAAATTGGTAAACCAAACACCATATCTTTTTCCAGACTGCTTCCTCAGTAGAGAGGGACAATTGCTGGACCCAGTAGTAACATGTGCCTGAAGGGAGGTGGGAGCCCAGAGACTGGAGAAGTTTATATGCTCCAGAGACCGCATGTGGTTGATCTGCTGCCTTGAAAAGAGAGGACAATGTCTCTCTTGGGGGAGAGGGCCAAGATTTCCATCCCAGGAGGGAGAGAATGGCCTCTTTAGTTTGCAAAAATTTGAAAAGGTTTTTACAGGAAACATGAAGTTGAGATTGGAATGAAGAGAAGGGAATTATTATGTCCCCGACCAGAAATGTAGAAAGAGTACATGCAGTCAGGAGATCGGAATCAGGCAATTATTTATCCAGAAATGAGGATTGTTTAAGATAGGCTGTTCACGGGACCTTTGCCAGTTCATCAAAAGGTGAACTTGGATTTGATTAAATACTTTTATTGACCACCCAACCAGGGAGTTCCTTAAGGATTTCGGGACCTGTGAGGGAGATAAATAAGCCAGAGATGGGAGGGAGCAATGATTTTTATTTGCTAGGGATCTTTCTATTTCCAGCCATAGGGGGGTATACCCCTAGGACTCTCGTGTGGCTGACCTAGTTACCCAGAGAGCTAGCTTGCTAATGTGATGGGCTCATTAATATATGAAAAAAGAGGGGACTGCTAGGCCTCCTTTCGACTTAGGGACAGTAAATTTGTTACAGACCCTGCATACTCCCTTCCACTTCCATATGAAAGCATTAAGGTACTTTGGAGACGATTGAACCACATTTTAGGGAAATAAAAACCCAGCATATTCACAGAGTATAAGAGTCGAGGGAGTACATATATTTTGACAATACTAATCCACCCCCATAAACAGAGAGGAATAGCATCCCACTTTCCAGATCAAATCTTAGAGTATGGAACAACTTGGTGAAGTTCTCCTTGACCAGACTACCAAGATTTTAGGAGCTGCCTAAAATCCACCTGAGGCTGAGGAGGAAGAAGTGGCATGGGAGAAGGTGGAGGGTGAGCAAATCTGATTCCAGACCCATGTCCTCCAAAGCTAGAGGGTGGATAATGGTGTGGGTAGCCTGGTGGTGGACAGTAACCAGGGTAGCCTGAATAATAAAAGGTTGACAAAAAGGGATCCGGCGTCAGGGCTGATGGAGGAAAGCCCGATGGCAGATACCTCAACGGTGTCACCCATCGTTGTAAAGCCTGACATCAGCCCTGAGGGAGGGTAACCTGATGGAGGCCCTGACTGGGGATAGCCTGATGGCAGCCCCAATGGAAGAAAGCCTGAAGGCGGCCCAGACGGAGGGACACCTGACAGTCATGCAGGAGGACAGCCCAAAGGACCTGCGGGGGAGGAATACCTGGCAAAGGCCCTGAAGGGTAAAGCCCCGAGGGAGGCCCTGAAGGTGGAATACCTGTTGGGAGCCCCAAAGGGTTAAGGCTCAACGGAGGTCCTGGGGGAGGTAAGGGGACCTGCAGGCACTGAGGAGGAGCATGGTCTGGCACTGCTATAGGAGGCATTGGAGTCACCATAAGGCCTGCAGGTTCCCTGACGTCAGGTAAACCTGGTGAAGGGTGTGTGTCCATTGGGTCCTGCGGGTCCGGTGACAGTGGAGGGATCTCCAATGGAACAGGAGATGGGGGTTCTCCATGGAGGGAACCCCCGGAGGACCCGTGTCCTATCAGCCAGGACAGAGCTGTCATCCGGCTGCGCCACGTCAGAGCCTGACAAACGCGAAGATGTCATGCGATCGTCAGAGGGTCCGATGATCGGCTGATTGACCTGGGTCATGCAGGAGTCAGAAGCCTCGACTAACGACTTACCAACCCCGGCCGGGCACTCGTTGGAGGGTCTGACGAGCGGCTTGTCGACCGCACCTGCCGACTTACAGCCCGGGGGGAAAATGGGCCTAAGAGCGGCCGCAGACTCAGATGGATCTGAGGAGCCCGCTGTCACCATAACCAGTGGCGGCAAGGGGGCCAAAGCCTGTTCTGAAGGCAGAAGTACAGGCTTGGCTACGGCATTCACCTTCCTCAAGGAGGAGGCCGATCCTCTGAAGGGCACATGGGCGGCTTCGTATGGGGGGAGAGGGGGAATGCTCCTGGTCCTGATGGTTTTTTTTGTCCCTTTTCTTCTTCTTGTGTGGATCAGCTGGTGAGGAGGAGGAGGAGCCTTTCAGCTTTTTTAATTCTTTCTCCAGCTAAGCCATTTTTTGTTTCAGGAGATTGGTCTTGAGAGATTGTTGGTGCCATTTCCGTGTGGCCTGGTTGAATTGGGTACGGGCCTTGCACTACTTGACTTTGTGGTCAGGACCCAGGCAGAAAAAGCAAAGGGTATGCTGGTCCTTATGCGGTAGCTGGATGCCGCATGAACCACACTTGTTTTTGTGTGAATCCGTAGGAGAAGAGGATGACACACAAACTACTGAAAATTATTATTAGAAAGGAGAAATAACGGATACTCATCCGAAAAAAGGCATCCGAACTGCTGCGACGAGCTTCAGTTGGTCCGACATGCACAGGTCAGTGGCGGGAAAGAACTCGCGGGCGGACGTGGGGACCGCCCACTATACAGTGTCATGCTGACGTCAGTCACATGACATCAGGTGGGCAGTCCCCCGTCAGACACTGGTAGCAAAAGTTTCCATGCAGTCCTGACACCAGGGGGCACAGATCTACAAGTGATTACCTACTGCAAGAGCCCTATCGAAGTAAGATCTGCACGTGAACAGAAAGGTTGGCTAAAAAGCACTATATCAACAAAGCGGTAGATTGGAGGAATGGGTGCAATGTGTTGGGAATTAACTGCCTGCCACATTAAGAGCAACATGGTAAAGGTGTCAACACCCATGATATGATCAACAGAGATGCCTGGTCAGTTCCTGTTGCCAGTTTCAGGCATCAACATTTATAGGCTAAAATCAGGATGTCATACTGAATAGGAAAGGAACTGCCACCTTACTGTACACTCCTCTTTTATTGTCCCTGAAATGTGTTTCTCATCTTTTCCATCCCATTCAGGAGATGTCCCTGCCATTTTCTGTAGCCCCACTAGCAAGGAGACTGGGCCAGGTGACATTCTGCATGAGGGAGCTGTGTCTGTCTTTCCTGGCCTATCCAAGGAGGTGGGCCCAAAGTTCTAGGCACAGGATGACAGACTCATCTGCTATTCCAGGAAAAGGTCACCAGAGGCCCTACACCAACTTTAAGCTCAAGCGACCACATCCCATGCTGACTTATCAGTCATGATGCATGGACCTGGACTTCCCGCAAAAGCAAGTGACAATCCCTTGATAGCATGGTAGCGTTAGGCTCTGCTGTCATATCACTGGGGCAGCCCAACATAGCCCCATCCATTTATGGATCTTACTTTTGGGTCTTATTTTAATTTTTTTTTGAAATTATACTTCTGTTGAGTTTTTTCATTAACATAAAATGTGAACAAGACATTAACAACGGGACAATTCACATACAAAAAAAAAGTAAACAAAAATTACAGCGTACAATGACAACAACCAGATAAAAATAACAGGAGAATAAAATAAAAGAAAAAATGAGTGACAATTAAATAACAGAATTGCATACACCCAAAAATCAATATATCTAGTCACTTATACTCTATGATTTTTGTAGGTCAAGGAGTCATCACATTATATATTCATCAATCTGGGATACAGACAATAATAATTAATATCCAGTTGCTATACAGTTCAACCCGCCCATCAATTAATTCTAATTTATTGTAAAGAGACCTGGGGTCCACCTCTTGATCCTTTAAACAAAATGAGTAGGAGAGGTTAAACCCGCCTGGTCACCTACTCCAAACTTTCCGGCCCCACCCTCACTTAGCCCGACCTCAGGAATCAAGGCATTAACAGGGAGGGCAACTAAGCATGCCTGGCAAGTATCTCCAGAACATTTATGTGTTCTTTCTCCGTCTGATAATGGAAACATGGTAACCAGTGGGCCTTAAATTTGTCTTTATGCAACCGAACTCTAACAGTAAGCTCCTCCATTTCTAGAATAGCCACACATATATTGTACCAGGCCTCTAAAGTGGGGATGGGTCAGCCATTTAAGGGTTATGGCCTTGAGAGCTGCGGCTAGTAGTATATTATACAAATATTGTTAAGCTTTAGTTTTGATCTTTTGGGGGTAAACCCCTAAAATCCAGTTCACCGGGTCTCCTGGGAGGTTGTCGCCAAAGATCTTTGCCATGTTTGCTATGATCTGCTGCCAGAAGATTTGGAGCCTGGGACAGGCCCAAAACATGTGTGTGGGTGTCTCTATTTCCACAACCCCGCCAAAAAAAATCAAAGGGAAGGTGGCCATAGTGCTTGGTGATTACTGGAGTGTAGAAATAGTGTACAACAATCTTCCATCTAAATTCCCTCCAGAAGTTGGAGGCCGTAGCTGAATGGATGGCTTTCCACACCATGTCCCATTCCGGGTCCCCCATCTCTATCCCCATCTCCAACCTCCAGGTACGCTTAATATTCTCCAAGGGGTCCTGTTCTAGAACTGAAAACTGAGAGACCAGCCTCGAGATCAAGCCCCGAGGTAGCTGGTGAGTGGCCTCTTGAAGTATCAGGTCAGCTATTGGGTTATTATTAGTTGTAACACTGACTTTACTCACTTTCTTTTTCTTGCCAAAAATGCCTAAGCTGAAGATATCTAAAAAAAATCTTGGTGGGGATAGCCCAAACTCTATTGAGAGCTGCTGAAAGAATTTAATATTCTCTCCTGTATACATCTGACCTACCTTTACTAGGCCTTTCCTAACCCACATCTTGAATCCTAGGATCCATCTAAGGGGTGCAAAATCCAGACAGGCTCTAATGGGGGTATTACCACCTGACCCCATTTCCAGCCCCAATTTCTTGTTCATTTCTGTCCAAGTAAATTTGATGACACCGGTCCATGGGTTACTTAGGTGGAGATGATATGCTTCCTGCCTGTCCATGCAGACCAGATCTCCGATATCCCCATGAGAGGATCGAGGCTTTTCTATTTCCACCCATTGGGGGGGGGGGTTCCCCCAGTGACATCAAAGTGACCAATGGGTGGAGCTGGGCTGCCCAGCAGTATTTTCTAAAATCTGGGAAACCTAATCCACCCTGTCCCTTGGCTCGAACCAGTGTGTTCCACCTAATTCTGGGGTGTTTACAGGCCCAAATAAACTAAGTGAGGACTTGAGGGATTTCCAAAAGATATCTGGGAGCTTAAGGGGGAGAGACTGGAATAAAAACCAAAAGTGAGGGAGCACATTCATCCTCACACTTTCAATTCCTCCCATCAAGGAAAGAGGAAGCTCCCCCCATCGTCCCAGATCAGCCTTAACTGTCTGAAGGAGCTTTAAGTGATTAGTAGTGTATAGTTTTGCATGTCCCTAGGAATCCATATGCCCAAATATTTACTGCCCTCCTTCGACCATTTGTAATGACCTAATACCAGGAGATTTCCCTCAGGGATCCACCCCAGGGTCAAAAATTCAGTCTTAGTATCATTTATTTTAAAACCGGAAGCCTTGCCAAAATCCCCCAGCATGGAGTTAATCAGGGGGATTTGCTTTACTGGATCTGTAACATACAAAAGAGTATCATCAGCATAAAAGGAGATTCTGATTTCAACTCCTTGAACCCTTATACCTTTATACTTCTCTGATAATGAGAGCCGCCAGGGGCTCCATGCAGAGGGCAAACAGCAAGAAGAAGAGCGGGCATCCCTCTCTAGTTCCTCTTTCAATCTTAACTCTGTTCAACATTACCCCATTTACTTTTACCCTTGCCCAGGGATCTCTATAAAGGTTTGCTATCCAACTTCTGAATTTTTCCCCAAACCTGAAATTTGGTAGGGTGCGGTCTGAAAAACCCAATCCAGGCAGTCAAACGCCTTCTCTGCATCCAAAGGCATCACTGCCCGAAGAGTCCCAGGCGGGAATGCTCTGAAGGCAGACAAGGCGCTCAGCAGGAGTCTAATATTGTCCTGAATATGCCTCCCCAGTATAAAGCCCATCTGGTCTTCATGGACTAAGTCTGGGATAAAGTTCTGGAGGCAGGATCCAATAATCTTTGCGAAAGTCTTCGCATCTTGATTAATTAACGAAATGGGTCGATAACTCCCACATTCTATCAAATCTTTACCAAGCTTGGGTAACTGAGTAACCACCGCCTCCCCCATGAGTTGGAAGTTGCTTCATCTTCATGTGCGATATTGCAAACCTTAGTCAACAAGGGGACCAAATTGCTGGCAAAATGTTGGTAGAACTCCACCATGAACCCATCGGGACCCGGGGCCTTCCCCCTGTTAAGAGATTTGATAACTATTTTCACTTCCGCCTCCGTAATGTTTGCCTCTATTTGTGTTATCTGAGACTCCTCTAGAGTCGGAAGAGAAACCCTCTGCAGAAATTCTTTAACTCTCTCAGTATGATCTGGGTCCCTTTCTAGGGCATATAGCCTAGTGTAACAATTACAAAACTTCTCAGCAATCTGAGTAGGGTTAGAGTGGACCAAATGCGGCCCTGGCCCTTTAATGCTGGGGATGTATTTTTCGGCCTCCTGCTTTCTCAGGCGAAGTGCCAGAAGGTGACTCGCTCTCCTCCCAGTCTCATAATATCTTTGCTTTGTATATCTAAGGCCGTTCTCTGTTTTCCTTCTCATTTCTGCGTTATACTGTTCCCTGGCCTCTCTCAACTTCAACAAAACAGAGGGATCTCCGCTCTTCTTATGTTCCCCTTCTAGTGCTGCAATACTCTCCAGTAGCTTCTCTATTTTGGTTTGATGTCTCTTATTTTTATAAGAAGCATAACTAATAATTTGACCCCTGAGGACCACTTTCAACCCGTCCCATATAAATCTAAAATGGGAATCCTCCTCACGGTTCTCTCTTATGTAGTGCTGAATACTGTCCCTTATTTGGTCTACAAATAGTTTATCATTCAACAACCCCGGGTCAAATCTCCAACTCCCCTTACTCTTTTTGCCTGACCATTTCACTGTCACACCGATCGTCGCATGGTCAGAAAAGGTGACCAGGTGAATTATCATAGTAACCATAGAATGGGCATTCACCATTTGTGTATAAAATCTATCCAGCCTTGAGCAGGAGCTGGAGGCCTCAGAGTAAAAGGTACAGTCTCGAGTCTCTGGGTTCTGGAGTCTCCATGGATTGACCACCCCCCCTTCCTTCGGAGACCAGAGTTCTAAGGAACCTGAAATTGGCCACCCACCCCCCAACCCCTTCCTGGCCGAGCTCTTATCCAACAAAGGGTTCTCAAAGGTTTTCTTACTTTGAAAGTTGCAGATTTTTAGCTGGTCATATATTTTTACCAAGTAACATTTTCTGTAATTTCTTTCTCTATAAATATAGGGAATTATGTTTTCTTCATTTAAGATCTAGCAGGTTTTGTGTTATGAATGCCAAAATCTTGCAAATGAAACAGCCAGGCACATGAACTGCTAATGGAAGGATTCCAGTTTTGTTATACTGAGGATTTGACCCTTCCATGCCCAGCTGTCCTTGTTTACACTCTTACCAAGGGAAGTTTTGACTGGAATAGTAGCTGGCTTCCCTCACTGTGAGCTTGTATCTATGAGGAGGGATTAAGATGATCATGTCTCAGGTACGTACATTAATACATTTATACTTCAGGAACATGCCTTTCCCTCTTTTCCATTAAGAATATTTACCCTTCTTGTCAACACATGCTTAAAAAACCTCTAGCAAGTTTCTAGTAGTTTTAAGGAAGCCTTTAAAAATCAAACTATCAAATGCAACATAGTTAATGACTAAAGCGAAGGCAGCCCCTTTGCTGTATATAGTTCCACATAGTACATATTTCAAAGCTGGAAACAGTCAGCAGTTGTACTTCAAACAACACAGCAGACAGCTTCTAGTACTGCCTGATAAATGACCCAAGCAGGACAGCAACCTCCACTTCAGGCCAGTGGATGCTCAACTTTAAAGATTGGGCAATGGATATTTAGCACATGAACATGTCCCACTGGCTGATAATGAAGCACCACTGACACATGCCATGCGGGCCAGCTTGCTAATCAAGCATTTGTGGCCAGAAGACTGATATCATTAGAGAGATCCCCATAACTGTGTAAGTAGAGATGGAGAAGGAGGCACCAATGATTAGAACAGAGAAAATGCCATGTCAACTCGTCAGCGCAGCGATATGGGCTACAGCTTGAGACATCGGAGACTTGGGTTTGGAAACCAGCTCGGGTTATCAGTGGCTGGCTGGAGGAGTATTGAGCATCTCAAGGGGCACTCTCCATTTCTTGGGAGGCCGAATCCCACATGCAGCAGTTCAACATGGGTGACCAGTGTAGCTGCAGACTGGCACTCCTCGGGAGGGGAGATGCTGGTCGATGTTGCATGGTGGCACACCCGTGCATGCTCCCATTTGAGCATCCTTGCCACCAGCCTTTAGGGGACTGAAAAAGAAAAACCCAAGCCTGGCAGGATGACACCCCCAAGCTGGCAGACCCTATACTAACTTGGTTCCTAGTGCTATCAGATGTCAGACTTCAGAGTTGTTTGAGTGACTCCGCTGACTCTACCAAGGTGGGTTATCCATGATGGAGGGGGGATCGGGGTAAGGCCAGGAGATGGTGGGCGACAGGACTGGGGCTAAGGCGGATGGGGCCCAGTTAGTTATAGCAGGGGCTTAAACAGTAAATAAAAACAGACAATGCCACTTGAAGTGGAAAAATCCTAACCCCTCCTGAACTAGTTCTGGGATGAGGGTGATGTAACAAGGAGAGGAAAGAACACTATGACTATAATATATAGTGGTCTACAAGCAAGCAAGCTAGGAAAGCTACTACTTACTTTACTTTATCGGGCGGTTTGTCCATGTCCCCAGCATTTCCGGAATGCCAGAAAACACTGTCGGACACCAGCCCCTCCGCAGAGGGGTGCTCCGAGAAACTGGAGAGTGAACCGGTGGGGACCATGTACTTGCGAGCCATCCTGGCCGAAGGCGCGGGACAAGATGCAGGCCGCTGCCACAACTCCAGGGCCGGGCCAACAATGGCTTCGGCCACTGGGAAGGCCTCCACAGGGGAATCTCCTTGGTCCAGTATCTCTGTGAGGGGATACCTGGCCCATTTCTGAACGGGTTCGGGCTGCATCCCAGTGGACTCTGAGATGAGTCGAAGTATTCCCAAGAATGAGGATGGGTTCTCGTCCAATGACTGACCCTCTGCAGATTCCAGGTCAGTGGGCCTGGAGTACAGGGAGGAGTCGTCAGACTCTGAGGAGTCTGCGAACAGCTGCCGATGCCTGTGCCACCCTCCACCTGCCAAAACTGATCGGGAGTGAGGGGTGACCGACAACCTGTGTGGCAAGCCTTGACCCGACCGATAATCCTTGGTCGGGGCCCCAGTCTTCAGTTGAGGAGGTCGTGGTTCTGCCACAATGGGCGGAGCAGCTGGTTTCGGCCGAACAACCGGTGCCAGGGCCGGCTCCTCGACTACTACGAGGGGTTGCTTCGGTCGCTCAGGTGACAGCCACTTAATGGCAGGAGAAGGCAACGGAGTCGGCTTGTTACTAGCCAACAAAAGTTGCTGCCACATCATGTCCTCGTAACGCCGGCGTAACTTACGTCGGAGCCTATCCTCCGAATAGGACGAGCGGCGATGCCGCTTTCCATGGTGCCAAGACCAAGACCGCCGATGTCGGCAGGACCTACCCGACAAGGAAGAGGACCGAGACCTTCGGGGTCGCCAAGGGTGGGTCAGAGAAGGGGCAGGGGAAACCCGCTTACCCCTCGAATCAGGGTCCTTGACCGGGGACTTCGGCACAGGTGGCACGGGCAAGTCCTCCGTTACCACTGGGGAAACCGCTGAAGAAGGGTTGTCGGCTTCTCCAGTCGACAACCCGTCCAACGGGTCGAGAAAAATCTTGACCATGTCGACAGGTGTCTAGGCCGGCTGACCTGACGGGGACACCGTGAAGCCAGCGGCCTTAGCCGCAACCTCGACCAAAGTCGAGAGACGACGGTCCGGTGAAGAGGATCTCTCCCATTCCCAAGAACGTCGACGGTGGGACTTACCTTTTGGTTCTTTTTTCTTTGACCTCCTGGTATGTCCCAATGGCCCTTCTCCCTTGGTGGAGAGGGACTGGCAAAGCTCCTTAAAAGAAGCAGTGTAGGAGGAGCCCAAGGAGAGCGGGATAAATGCCACGGCCGAGGAGGAAGATGAAGCGGCCTGAGCCGCCTCCTCCTCGAGGGTGATCAACTGCTCCAGCTGCTCCGCGGAGCCCGCAGCCGCGGACACCGCCCAACAGGCCTCCTTCTACTTCACCAGCCGGTACCATTTCTCGGGGCGCCCAAGTTGTAGTCGGGAACTGCGGTCCTCTAAAACTGAAGCAGTGAAAGACTTGCACAGATTGCAGGCCTGCGGATCGTGGTCAAGACTCAGGCAGTAAACGCACATGGAGTGCGGATCAGTTTGGGACATTTTCTGCCTGCAAGGGCACCAACGGAAGCCGGGAATGGATTTGTCCATCGCAGCTGTGAGGGAAGATGGAAGACTGTAGTCTAGTAAACTTTAAAATTATTTTCAGAAATTCCGCGAAGTGTTTGAATCCAGGCCTAAAACACAGAGCGCTATGGAGGGAACCTAAGCTTCCAAGCAGTAAGGAAGATCTGGAGTCATGGGGCGGAGCCGAGGGTTTTACCACCTGGGTGGGTGGGAGGAGCCAGATTTAAGACCTTCCGGCAAGATTTAAAGCGGCAAGGAACCTGCCACAAAGTGTGGATTGAACAAAATATCCACGTCCCTAGAACAATAAAATAGGCCGAGTGGCCTGGCCTGAAAATCTCCAGTACATAACCACCTGAAGATGGAACCACAGCCATGAACTGCAAAAAAGGCTCACCACTTGGGAAAAGGCGGAATGAAACTGGCCAGGGTAGTTACTCCTATGTTAATGCCTCTGGCCAATAAAATACGTACGAGACATACCACTGTTGTGTGCCAACAGAGGTGAAACCCCTCTTGTATGCGGTGTTCACCTGCTTAATCATGAAAGATTGATAGGGCCAGAGCCATCTATAGGCAGGGTGGTGTCTTTTTAGAAATACAAACAGCCTGGTCTTACAGTGGAAGAGTTTCCCACCCACGAAACATTTTCCTTAAAAGGAAAAACCATGTCATGAATGGGAAGACTATTGTTTTTTTTGGATTCACACCTGCCCAGTGTTGCTCAAGAACTTTGGTCACATAGTAGCCGGAGAAAATGCAGACAGAGACAGAATGACATTTGCCATTTACGCACACTAAACCTCCTGAGCAGGAAAGAACTATATGCCTCAGCTATCCAAAAAAAGACAAGGGCTTATTATGAATCAGGGGAGAAAAACATCCTTAATGTTTTTTAATTTTTTATTTTATTAAGGTCAGGAACTTCCCCAAGATCTCTGTAATCATCATCCCGATCTTCGGAAAGGCAAGGTCGGGTCTGCCTGCACATCAGTTATTGCAGCCAAAGCTCACTGCGCCACACCTGGACATGCCTGGATGGGGCACTACTGGGATCAGGTGTATCTGCATGGATGTCCTGCGGGACATCAGAGATCAAGCTCACTTCGGAGCCACAAAGGTAATATCTTGCAGTTCTACTGCCACTGCCTTGAAAAACCAGGTGCTCCCCTTCTCCAGCCAAGAGAACCAGCTGGGGGTGCTGAGCAACACACTAATCACTGTTGGGTATCTGCCGGAGGTCAGGACCCCGCGGGAGCTTTTTAATTTTTTAAAGGTAGGCAGAGCCGACACCATCGGCGCCGCCTCGCCGAGGGCCGACGCGTTATATGGCGCCGCGGGTTGGCTGTTAGGTTACGACCCGCCTGCCTGCCAGTTCTGAGTCGCCGGAGAGGTAAGAGGAAGGGAGTGGAGGTGGGACAAGGAAGTCCAAGAGTCAGAAAAAGGAAAAGATATATATCCAAAAGGAGAAATAACAACTGAGAGGACAGAAAGGGAGAAAGTCGGAAACTAAAGGGATTGGGAGGGGCCCCAATCTCTGGAAAAAGGAAGAGGGAGGTAGGGTGGGTAAAGGATTTAGAAAAGGGAGGGGGAATTAAACATCCCAGACTCTGGTCCATCTCCAGATTATATAGGAACTGCAAGGAGCAGCCAAAGGCTTTCTGCCAGAATTCAAGGCACAGAATGACTGGCAAACACTCCTGAAGCAGAGTCTGCTACTCTGGAAAAAGGACAGGGTACAGGGAAATAACACCCTCTCAAGGAAAGATTATTGGTGAAAAAAAAAGGGGATCCCCCCTTTTTTTTTTTAAGAAAAAGGAGAAATAGGTTGGACAGGAACAGGGAGGAGAAGAGAAAGGAGGGCAACTGACAACTCCCACCTCACAGGGGTGGAGCCAGAGCACTGGAGAAGGAGTACCCTCCTTGCTGTCCACTCTCCCCGGACCATTATCCCCCTGTGTGCCCCTGTTTTACCCCACTCCTAAGAAAGGAAAGGGGGAGGATGGGCACAGAGAGGGAGGGGGGACCCAGAGACTGAGGGTGGGATCGTGATGACTGGTGAAGATACACAGAAAGATCATAACTACAGTAGATACGAAATTTTCATATCTTATCTGTGCCAATCTTTACCATTCATCACTGTTGGGTGAGTACCGAGCCCCCCGAAGGGGGTTTGTTTACACCCTAAGGGACAAAGCCTTAGCTCTCAGTGGGTGACACACTAAGAGGGAGAACCTTCAGGGCCTGGAGGCCCAAAAGTGGGAGAGTGAGGCAGGGTCCCCGGAGAAGGAAGTTGGCCCGACAAGTGCCGTCTCGCTCTACGGGAGAAGAGATAGGTTCTCCGGTGAGCGGAGTTAATCACCCTACGCCGGGCCAAGGGTGACAACTGGGAAAGACGCAGCCATGCCGTCCGCACGACCCTGGTAGCTACCTCATTGGTATCATAGGAAGCCCACACTTGGTGTCTTGCTAGCTCCAGGCCACGGGCAGAGAGTGCAATGGCTTGTCTGGTTTGCTCCGTATCAGGCAATGAGGCTAGGAGCTGACCCAGCCTGGACCACAAGAACCTGTCATAGGCTGCACAGTGGGCCTGATGTGCAGAAATGGAAAGCAATAACCGTGCCGAGTAGAAAGTCCTCCTACCCCAGAAGTCAAAATCCGAGGAGTCTTGATCTGGGGGCTGGTCACGGTGAAGGGCGCGAAGCCCATCAGGAGTATCCAACTGCGTCAGTCCAGACTGTGGATGAGGCATGGAACCTGGAGACTCCGTGGGTGCACAATACCTCTGGCTGAGATCCCTAGGGGCAGGAACTCTGAAGAAGGGCCTCTGCCAGGAACACAACGGCGCCTCCCAAAAAGGAGCAGGCTAGGGTGGCACCACAAGGATGGCCTCGCCAAAATCGCCTAGAAAGGCGTGCGCCGACTGTTCAGGATTGCTGATAGTGGTAGGAGTGAGGTGCAAGTCCTCCAACATCCTCACGAGGAAGCGCTGATACTCAGCGACATCATCAGCTGGAGAGATGTGGACAGAAGTTTCCTCTCTCCCAGAAGAGGGGGATGAGGAGCTGGAGGGCACCGGCTGTTCAGTGGGTGGCTGCACGGGGGGAAGTTGAAAAACCTGGCTGTCCATCGCCCTAACATAAGCAGGGAACCGAGTAGCCACCGCTCTGAACTGCTCCCAGGAGAGGGGCCCGCTAGGACCAAGGACGCTTGGGAGCACAGGAGAATGTGGCAGAGGGATGGGGACAGAGCCAAGAAGAGATGTCGGCTGACCTCCGCCTGGGCTAAGGAGCGGACTGGGAGCACCCATGGAAGAAGGTGCCCTGGAAGACCCCACAGCCGACAGCTGAACAACCATTTCGGTACTGCCTTGACTGCGCCCGGAAGAATCCCCCCTGTGAGGCGATCGTGGCTGAATAAGTCCAGAAGGACAGTCCCCTACCTCAAAAAAATGGGTCTCTCTCAAAGAGACCGAGGAGGAAGAGTGGAGATCCACACTACGGCTTCTCCCAGAGCCCGGGTGGACCCCCAAGAAAAGGACGCCGTGCTGACCTCACGCCCCTCGACCCCTTGGAGTCCGAAAGAGCCCTCCTCCGTGAGAGGACCAGCCTAGGTAGCTGGCATCTCTGGGCAGCACCCAAAGGAGCTATCCAGGTAACAGTACCCTCCCCTCCCCTCCTGTAGGTGCTCTGATCGGCCCCAAAGTTGGGCGATCTAGGCACACCACAAGTGGGGGTACCACTACTGAGGGGTCAGTGAACCCACCAAGACCAGCCTGCAGAGCTATGGTGGCCTGCACCACTGCCTGCTGGTCAGCACCCCTGACCCCAGTCTCGGTAGCCACCGACCCCACCTCAGAAGGGGGCTGACTCCGGCTTGTCGTGGAGACTACTGGGCTGCCCACCTCAACAGCCAACCCCAAAGGGTCAGACTGTCCATCTGACTCAGAGCTCGACTCCGCCTCCGAGGAGGTAGAGGCTGAGTCCCTGTGCCAAACCGTAGGAGGGCGCCCACTGCCATCTTTGCCAAAGGGCCCAGGAACCAAAGCCATGCCTGAACCGGTACCAGTGCTCCCCGCAGCACCGTGAGCGGAATCCGCAAGGGGCATGGCTCCAGCCCGAACAGGAGCTCCAGCCCCGGGACCAGTCACGGCACCATCTGGCCCCACGGCGCGCAAGTGGTGCCGAGGACGAAGACGGTGCTGACGACGGCTCCTACGGCACCATCGGCGAACGGCGCTGAGGGCAGAGGCGGTGCCGACGGAGGAATTCAAAGGCCCCACGGTGCCGAGCCCCGAGGACATGGCGCCGTGCTCAACCTCGGAGGATGGCGCCGAGGCGAGACATGGAGAAAGACAAAGCCGTAGCAGCTCCTACGGTGCCACTAGCAGTGTCGGCACTGCGAACAGCTCCGACAGAAGCCACAGCACCGTGTGACAAGTCGGTGCTGATGATGATTCCGTCAGGGCCCACAGCGCCACGAACGGCGCTGACCGACGACATCGAGGACGGCGCCGACCCGGGCCTTGCAAACCGTGGGTCCGACACCAGGGGAGTCTTCACCCCCGAAGGGGTGATTGCCATAGCGGCGCCTCCCGCCCACCCCCAGGGAGGAGCGGGATGGGCCTCCTACGCCACAGAAGAAGCCTCGGCAATGGCTAGGCTACTAGTAGCCAAGGCTCCCTCCTCCTCGGTCCATACAGAACCGGGAAGGGACCCGGAGGAAAGGCCGAGAGAGCGTGGCTTGGCCCAACGAGTGCACACCTGACCCCTGAAAGTCGGCGGAGTGCGCCCCACTTTCCATGCGCGTTGCTCGATGATCCGGCGGTCCATAGAGAAACAGACGTTGCATGAATCCATGTCGTGAAGCGGGCCAAGACACGAAAGACACCGGTCGTGCTGGTCGTTGACAGAATACTTTCGGCCGCAAGGGCACCGGCGCATGGGGGACCAGCCCATCTTAGAAGATTTCTTGCCCTCCGACCGAGACATGAAAAAAACACCAAAAACAGACTCGACGTTGTGTAAATATAAAGATAAGGAAAGATCTTACCAGGCGACGTCGCGTGTTGACAAAAACAAAACCGGCAGGAGGACCGACAGACTTCGACCGAAGGAAAGGATTTCGAAAAAAACTGTGGAGCAGGCCTAGGATTTCTTCACAGCTTCCCACAAGGCGACCTCTACAGCGGGAGATGAAGAACTGGCAGGCAGGCAGGGTCGACGCAGCCTAACAGCCAACCTGCGAGCGCCACGCAATACGTCAGCCTCGAGGGCGGCGCCGATGGTGCGTCCCGTGGGGTCCTAACCTCCGGCAGATACCCAACAGTGATGAATGGTGAAGACTGACACAGATAAGATCTAAAGAGTAAACAGGGAGCAGATGAGGCACTCTGGGTCACCCTGGAGACAGGAAATGGCACCACAATCCGCATGGGGGTTTTATACACACCCCCAACTCAGTTGGAGGAATGGACAAAGAAATTATAGAAGGCATCCTTAGAATGGCAGAAAAAGGGGAGATATTGTTGATGGGGGACCTGAATATGCCAGATGTTAACTGGAGCACCTTTGCTGTAGGCACATCCAAGAGCAGGGTCATTCCTGATGCCCTACAAGGGGCATGCCTCAGATAGCTAGTATTGGAACCCACTCAGGAGGGAGCAATCTTAGACCTGGTGCTCTCAAATGGGGATGGAGAAAGAATCTCAGATTTAGAAGTTGGGTAGCCATCTGGGAACAAGCGACCACCAAACAGTGTGGTTCACGATAAACACAGCTATACAATCAAGCCATACAAAAGCAAGAGTATTTGACTTTAGGAGGGCTGACTTCGGGAAAATGAGAGAGTGCCTCAGAAAAGCACTAGCAAACAGGCAAGAAGGAGGGGTGGAGGAACAATGGGGAGTAATCAAAACAGCCATTACGGAGGCAACAATTCTTTGTGTAAAGCAAATCAACAAAACACAATGAAGGAAAAAAACGCTATGGTTTTCAAAAGAGGTGGCAGGGAAAGTTAAGGAGAAAAGGAGAGCATTCAGGAAATATAATGAAACACAGAAGAAGCAGGACAGAGAACTTTATCAGTTAAAGCAGAAAGTGGTACGGAAGGCAGTCAGAATAGCAAAGGCCCAAACCGAGGAAAGGATAGCCAACTCTGTTAAGAAGGGGATAAGACCTTTTATAGATACATTAGGGAGTGAAGAAAGACCAAAGGAGGGATACTGAGGCTTAATAAAGGGGAGGGAATGTGGGCAGAGGGTGACAGTGAAAAAGCAGGGATACTGAATGAATATTTCTGCTCAGTATTCACAAAGGAAGAGGAGGGGGAGGTACCTAAACCAAACAAGAGAAACACTCTGAAGATGGGAGTCGATACCAGTCCATTTACAGAAGAAAGGGTTCTAAAAGAACTAATAAAATTGAAGGTGGACAAAGGAATGGGGCCTGATGGGATTCACCCAAGAATTCTAAAAGAACTAAGGGTAGAACTAGTGACACCGTTGACTAATCTCTTTAACAAATCATGGGAGGATGGGGTGGGGTGGTACCTGAGGACTGGAGGAGAGTGGATGTGATTCCTCTTCACAAAAGTGGGAGCAGGACAGAGGCAGAAAACTACAGACCAGTCAGTTTGACCTCAGTGGTAGGGAAAATGATGGAATCACTTCTGAAGGAAAGAACTGTTGAGTACCTAGAGGTCAGTGCGGCACAGGACCCAAGGCAGCATGGATTCACGATGGGAAGGTTGTGTTAGACTAATCTAATAGATTTCTTTGACTGGGTGACCAAAGTAGTAGACCAGGGAGGGGTTGTGGACATGGCCTACCTAGATTTTAGCAAGGCATTTGATATAGTCCCACACAAAAGATTAATACACAAATTAGCCAGCCTTGGAGTGGGTCCCAAGGTGGTAGCCTGGATGAAAAATTGGCTAGACAACAGGACGCAAAGACTAGTAGTAAATGGAGTCCACAGTGAAGAAAGGAGGGTTACTAGCGGGGTACCGCAGGGTTCAGTACTGGGACCAGTCCTTTTTAATGTCTTTATAAGTGACATTGCAGAGGAACTGGAAGGAAAAGTACGTCTCTTTGCAGACGACACAAAGATCTGCAACAGGGTTGATACACAAGATGGGGTGGAAAGGATGAGAAGGGACTTGGTAAGACTGGAGGAATGGTTAAATGTATGGCAGCTCAGATTCAATACAAAGAACTGCAAGGTAATGCACCTGGGAAACAAAAACCCAGGGGAAGAGGACACAATGGGGGGTGAGATACTGACAGCAGTAAAAATGGAAAGGGACCTGGGGTAATTATATCAGATTACCTAAAGGTGGGCAAGCAATGTGAGAAGGCAGTAAGGAAGGCTGGGGGGATACTGGGATACATAGGGAGAGGCATCAATAGTTGAAAACAGGAAGTTGTCATCCCTCTGTACAGACAGTTGGTAAGACCCCATCTGGAGTACTGTGTGCAGTTCTGGAAACCCCATCTCCGCAAAGACAGTCAGATTGGAGGCTGTCCAGAGGAGGGCAACCAAAATGGTGCAGGGTCTGCACCAGAAGACATACGAAGAAAGACTAAAGTAGCTTAATATGTTTACCTTGGAGGAAAGAAGGGAGAGAGGGGACATGATAGAAACTTTCAAGTACCTCAAGGGAATCAACAAAGTCCAAGAGGGTAGCATCTTTCAGAAAAAGAGATGTGCAAGAACAAGGGGGCACAATTTGAAGATAGAGGGGGGACGGCTCAGAGGTAATGTGAGGAAGTATTTTTTGATGGAGAGGGTTGTGGATGCGAGGAACAGCCTCCCTGAGGAGGTTGTGGAGTCAAGAACAGTGGGGGAATTCAAGAATGCATGGGACAGACATAAGACAGTCCTAGTGGGGGGTAGGAGGAAGTAAGCTGTTGGTTAACTAGGATCTGCAGCTTATCTGTTAGGTAGGAAAATGGGCAGACTAGGTGGGCCAAGCGGTCCTTATCTGCTGTCAAATTCTACGTTTCTATATTTCTAACCACCATACTTCAGGTATCTTCTTCTGAGTCCTGTGGTTCCCACTGTGGTTCAGGTCGATCGCTAACGGAATTCTGATATGATGGTGTCTACCTTTTTCCATGTCTCCTCTGGGTCATTGTACTGAAAAGTTTCCCTCGCATAGGTGATATGGAGGCATGCTGGAGCTAGGAGAGAGTGGGCCACCCCTAGGCCTGGGAGTTGCTTCCTCAGCGGGATGAATAGCTTCCATCACGATCAGGTAGCAAAGGACCAATCTGGAAATAGCTTAACTTTGTGCCCTTCCATGGACATCAGGAAACTGGCTCTTGCCCACTGCAGAATCTTGTCCCGTATGTCTGCTCCAGTTGTTATGAGCATGATGGTGAGGGGTGTTTCAGAATTACCTTGGGCCCTTCTGAAGTTAATGCAGAAGGCCAGTTTAAGAGAGTCCAGGTCCAGCTACAGCTTGGAGGAGACTGTTTGCACACCATTGTTTAGGTAGGAGGAGGCCGTACTTGCTTTTTGATTAATTCTGCTTTCATAGCCAGCGACCGGGTTCAGGAATGGACCGGGTCACTGGAAGAAACAGCCAGGGGAAAGGATTGAGCATTCTAGGACAGCTCTCCTTCTCCAGGGGAGGTGGGAAGTGTCCCTGCAGATGTACTCCTAGTGGAGGCCAGGGGTCCCACAACACCGCGCGCCAGACTCAATGGAGGCAGGGCAGACGTTGGACATCATTGCATGTCCTGCCTTGGAGGAAAACTAAAAGAAATGGAGGAGAGCCTGCTCACATGAAGCCCTCCCGGGCTTCAATTAGCCACCGCACTTCCAACCAGATACCAGTTCACGGCGCCGAATTAGGGAACTGGCACCGGGCCTCAGCCTCCGGGGGTAACCAGGAGTTGCGGCACTTATGTGCGTTGGTGGAAGTCTCGGGGCTTGACCAGGGAGAGACGGAGGCCCCCGGGAAAAATGATACATAAAAAAAAAAAGGTAGGATAATACGTTCTCTCCCTCCAAGCCTTCTGGAATCCCTACCAGGCGTATGTTCATTGCCTGCAATGCATTTTCCATGGTCTCCATACTTGCACGGAGATGACTGATCTCCATGATAGATTTGGCAAAGGCCACCTGGGTCCTCTGGGACCGATCAATGGCTTCTGTAGTGACCTTGGTTGTTACCTCTATCTTTGTGTCTTGTGCCCCCAATCTCTCCAACACTTCCTCCAGCTCGAGGTCCATTTCTCTGACCATGTTTAGGATCACCCGCACCCTTCAGGTCCGATGACTGCTCCTGTTTCCCACACAGAGCCCGTGTGGATGGATTACTAGGTTTTTGGCCAGAGCCTCCAGCCGTTCCCTTTGGGCACCCCATACTTTTTTGGTATCTTTTTCCTCCTCAGCTGATGGGGCACCTGAAGGTGTCGTTAACTTATACAAAATTACTCTGAATTCAAGTTTTTATGGTTGATACAGAGCAAGATGCAAAGCAACGGAGAAAAATTCCAGTCAAGAATGCAGCTCTCTAGCGCCCCCCCCCCACCACATCACCCTTGTTGCAGGACTTACATTATTTCTTAATTAATGGTCTCCGATAAGTCATGGTGCCAAGAACATAACTCTACCAAACAAGAATTGTGAGGTAAAAATAATACTCAGCCCCAATATCTTTTTTGGGCTAAAAAAATCTTTACCACAGTGTTGTCTTAGGACACCTTGTTCAGTGTCACACATCATTCAAATGGAGGGCGTTGGAATCAAACACAGATCCACTGAATGTAAAAACCATAATAATGTAATAATTATAATCCCTATTACTTGTTGGACTACAAGAGAGGGTTATGGGAAGCAAACCCAGGACTGCTGGATTTATGAAAGCCATAGTAATATAATAATTATTAGCCTCATTGATAGTTGAGTCAAAACCAGCAGTACAAGTGTAATTCTGTAATAACATGCTAAAAAAAACTCAGGTTTAAATGTATTAATGTTTATAAAACATGGTTGACAGGAAAAAAAACTGTTTTTTACTTTAATATGCTTGTTTGCTTCAAAAACTGTCAAACAGCATCCGCGCACTCAGAAACATGCATGCATCCACCAGGCACGCAGGAACGTCAGCGTGCTCAAGCGAGTGTGCGCACCCTTGTGCAATAGGATTCAAGTAGAACTAGTGCTGTGCAATGTGGTTAGTGCTGCACATGTGCGCACACCATGAGCGTGTGCTCAGAACACTGGCAGGAAGCCTAAATGATGAAGAAGCAGCCCTAATGGTGGCCACACAAATGGAAAAAAATGGAAATTACGTACCTACTATAATTCTGATCTTTCTGTGTATCTTCACAATTCAGCACCTTTGGGTACGTGGCCGGAAGGTCATGACCCCGCGGGAGCATTTTTTAATTTTTTTGATGGGAGGAGTCGATGCACCATCAGCGCCACCCTTGAGGCCGATGCACTGCATGGCGCTTGTGGGTTGGCCGTTAGGTGTTGTCAACTCCGCCTCCAGACAGTTCTGAGTCGCCGAGAGAGAAAAGGGTTGGGAGGGTGGACAAGGAAGTCCAAGGGACAGACAAAGGAAAAGATATATAAACTAAAAGGAGAAATAAACGACTGAGAGGACAGAACAAGCTTGAAAGACTTAGGGGACTGAGTAGGGGTCCCAATCTCTGGAAGTAGAAAAGAAGAGGGAGGGTGGGTAAGGATTTTTAGAAATAGGAAAAACATACCCCGGAACCTTGGCCTGTCTCCAGGTTGTATAGGAACTGCGAAGGAGTAGCCAAGAGGCTAACTGCTGGAATTCAAGGCACAGAATCACTGACAATAACTCCAACAAAAGCAAAACCGGCTATTCTGAAAGAAAGACAGGATACAGGGATATCCCCCCCCTTCTCAAAAAGGAAATTTTGGTGTAAGAAATCTAGTTTCTTAAATTAATTGAGGTTATGTCCAAAGGACAAGGAAATGAAAGGATTGACAGGGAGAAGGACAGAAAAGAGGGCAACTGTCAACTCCTACCCCACAGGGGAGGAGCCGAAGCACTGAAGATGGAGTGCCCCCCATCTTGACCACTCTACCCCTTAAGAAAATTATCCCATGTGCCCACCCTACCCCACTCCTGACTAACAGAAAGGAGAGGGGCGAGGAATGGACACAGAGAGGGAAGGGGACCCAGAGACTGAGGCACCAGGTGGATGGAGGGCGGGATTGTAATGAATGGTGAAGATACACCGAAAGATCAGAATTACGGTAGGTACATAATTTCCGTATCTTATCTGTGTCAATCTTCACCATTCATCACCTTTGGGTGAGTGCCGAGCCCCACGAAGGGGGGTTTTAACCCTAAGGGACTGAGTCCATTAGCTCTCAGTGGGTGGCACACTAAGAGAGAGAGAACCTTCACGGGCATGGAGAGGCCCGAGAGTGGGGAGAGTGAGACAGGGACCCCACGGAGGTGGTAGGAAGTTGCCCCGACAGACGCCGTCTCACCCTACGGGAGAAAAGATAGGTTCTCTAGTGAGCGGAGTTAATCACCCTACGTCGGGCCAAGGGTGACAACAGGGAGAGATGCAGCCATGCCGTCCACCTAGTGCAGATCGCTGTCCCTACAACCCTGGTAGCTACATCACTGGCGTCATACGATGCCCTTGCTTGGTGCCTTGCTATCTCCAGGCCACGTGCATAGACTGCAATGGCTTGTCTGGTTTCCTCCATGATAGGCATCGAGGCTAGGAGTTGACCTAGCCTGGATCACAAGAACCTGTCATAGGATGCATAGTGGGCCTGATGTGCTGCAATAGAAAGCAGCAACCATGCCGAGTAGAATGTCCTCCTCCCTCAGAAGTCAAAATCCAAGGAATCTTTATCTGGAACCAGTCACGGTGCAGGGCGCGATGCCCATCGGGAGTATCTAATTGTGTCAATCCTGAGCTAGGATGAGGCATGGAACCTGGAGACTGGGGCGGCACAATACCGCTGGCAGAGATCCCTAGGGGCTGGGACTCCAGAAAAGGGTCTCTGCCAGGAACGCAAAAACGCCTCCTGAAAGGGAGCAGGCCTGGGGGCCACAAGGGTGTCCGCACTGAAATCGCCTAGGAAGGCGCGCTTCGAGTGCTCTGGATTGTGTTGAGTGGGAAGGGTGATGTGCAGGTCCTCCAACATCCTCACAAGGAGTCGCTGATACTCTGCGAGATCAGCAGCTGGAGAGATGTGGACAGACGGCTCCTCTCCCCCAGAAGAGGGGGATGAGGAGTTAGAGGACCTCAAGAGTTCAGAAGCTGGCTGCACAGGGGGAGGTTGAAAAAACCTGTCTGTCCATAGCCCTAACATAAGAAGGAAATTGAGCAGCCACTGCTCTGAACTGCTCTCGGGAGAGAGGACTGCTAGGACCAAGAATACCTGGGAACGCAGGAGAATGTGGCAGAGGAGTAGGGACAGAGCAGACAACACGAATCGGCAGACCTCCGCCTGGGCTAGGGAGCACATCAGGAGCTCTAAGGTAAGAAGGAGCTCCAGAAAACTCCACAGCCGACAGCTGATCAACCAAACTGGAACTGCCTAGGCTGCGCCCTGAAGAACCCCCCCGTGAGGTGACCGGGACCATGAAAGTCCAAAAGGACGGTCCCCTACCTCCAAAGAACGGGGCCCTCTCAAGGAAACTGAAAGGGGAGGGCGGAGATCTGCACTACGGCTTCTCCCAGAGCCCGGGTGGGCCCTGGAAAAAGGCCGCTGCATCGGACCCCATACCCCTCGGAATCCGAGAGTGCCCTCCTCCTCAAGAAAGAGCCAGCCTAGGTAGCTGGCAGTCCTGGTCAGCCCCCGAAGGAGCTATCCAGGGAGCAGCACCCTCCCCTCCCATGGGTGCTCCGATCGGCCCCAAAGTTGGGCAATCCAGGCACACCACATTAGGGGGTACCACCACTGAGGGGTTAGAGAACCCTCCAAGACCAGGCTGCAGAGCAATGGTGGCCTGCACCACTATCTGCTGGTCAGCACCCATAACCCTGGCCACGGGAGTCACTGTTCGCTCCTCAGAGGGGGGCTGGGTTCGGCCTGTCGAGGACACTACCAAGGTGTCCACATGCGCAGCCAACTCCAAAGAGTCAGACTGCCTGTCTGACTCAGAGTCTGATTCCTCCTCCTCCGAAAAGGTGGAGATCGAAGTTCTGTGCCAAACAGTGCGTGGACACCCGCTATCATCCCAACTGAAAAGGGCACTAGAACCAGAGACTGTACCAGAGTCAGTGCAGACGTCCCCAGCCACAACGCAAACTGTGCCAGATGAAGACACGACTCCAACGATGGCAGCAGCCTTGGAGCCAGACCCTGCCATGGTGCCGTCCAAGCCCACGGCACCGCAAGCAGTGCCGAGATCAGAGATGGCACAGATGATGGCTCCGACCGTGCTCGCGGCGCTGTGGTCAGAGACCCCCACAGTGCCGTCCCACCCCATGGCGCCACGAGTGGCGCTGAGGACAGAGACGGCACCACTGATGGCCCTGACCACGCTCTCGGCGCAGCGGATGGCGCTGAGCTCCGAAACTCCCATGCGCCATGCTCAACCACGGCACCGCGGACAGCACCAGGGCGAGAGACAGTCAGGGACGGTGCTGTAGAGCCTCCCACAGCACCGCTAGCACCATCAGCACCGTGAACACCGCTGACAGCATCAACGACACCAAGCGATGGACTGGCACCGATTACAGCACCATCAGGGCCCACGGCGCCACGAATGATGCCAAGGCCCAAGATGGCACCGACAGACATCGTAGAGGACGGCGCCCACCCAGGCCTTCCAAGCCACAGGTACTTGTTAACTGGGGGACCTTGCCCCGGCGGCAACTGCCAAAGCGGTAAACACCTGTTCCCTGGGGAACAGACTGCCTCCTGCACCGCAGAAGGGGCCTCTGCCACAGCTAGGCTACAAGAGGAAGAGGCCCCCTCCTCCTCAGTCCATACAGAACCGGGAGGGGACCCGGAGGAAAGGCCAAGAGAACGCGGCTTGGCCCGATGAGTGCATGCCCATCCCCTGAAAGTCGGCACAGCTCGTCCCACTTTTCACGCGTGATGCTTGATGACACGGCGGTCCATGGAGAAGAAAGTGTCGCACAAATCCATGTTGTGTAGCGGGCAAGACACACAAGGCAATGGTCATGCTGGTCGGCGATGGAGTACTTACGGCCGCATGGGCACCAACGCATGGGGGGCTGTCCCGTCTTCAAAGTTTTCTTGCCCCCCTGACTGAGACATGACCTATGGAAAAAGAACACCAAACAAGACCCGACGTCGCAAAATAAAATAAGGAACAGTCTTACAAGGCGATGTCGAGTGGAGTGAACAGAACTGGAAGGATAACTCGGAGTCAACGGACTACTACACAACAAGGGGTCGAGAAACTGCATAGCCACAACTGCATAGCAGTTGAAGGCCTCAACAGCAGAGGTAGGCCTCTAGAAAATCTTCTTCTCAGCTTCCCACGAGGTGAGCTCGTTGGCGGGAGATGAAGAACTGGCGGGAGAGCGGAGTCGACAACACCTAATGGCCAACCCTCGAGCACCACACAGTCCGTCGGCCTCGAGGGCGGCGCCATGAGCGCCGATTCACCATCCCCAAAAGCTCCCCGGGTCATGACCCTGCAAAGTACTCAAAGGTGATGAATGGAGAAGACTGACACAGATAAGATCAGAAGTTGAGCTGGAAAAACACCACACCGCAGAATTGCTCAAAAAAACACAATTTCTGTCAAACATTAATAAACACAGAAACTCAAGCTTGTTGGGGGGGGCAAGGGAACTGACACCAAAGTTGAGGGACCCCCCCCAGAGACCCTGCACTCCCAATAACTAAATCTGTACCTACCTGTGGCACCTTTTTTTTCTTTTCTTTTATATTTTTAACAGGAGACCATTAAAAACACCCTAGCAAGGCAAAGTGGCTCCCAATCCTCATAGGGAATGAGAAGAAAAGGCAAGTTATTCAACTGGAAAGCTGCAGCTTAACAGGCCCGATTTAAATTTAGTGGTGTTCCCTGCAAACAGGCAGTCCCAACCTGCAGAGCAGAATAGCAGCCCCAAATGAAGTCTTGAATCTTGAAATCTTCAGAGAAGAGAAAAGTAGCTCTGTCCCTTTTGAACGGCACAGCTTAAAGAGACTCACCCGGATGAGCCCATGCACCACACATGTGGGTGCCTTAGTGCTAAAGGATTACCATATGATGCACCACTCTTAAAACTGTTTAATAGAAGATAAGTTATATCCCTTGTAAAATTGTACATTCCGGGTCCCCAGGACTTCCCGGTTATAAGTTCCTTCCCTGCTCCACCTCCATGCTCAGAGACGTGATGACGATATGCAAGTGAGAGCGCAGGGGCGGACTCCATTATAGTGAATGGGCTTGTACTTTTTTTTCAATCTATTTTTAGTAATATAATGGCCACTTGGCAAGGAAATGTGGGCACCAGTTGACTAACAAGGGCCTTGTTAGTCGATCAGTGCCCACGTTTCATTGCCAAGTTGTCATTATGTTACTAAAACAGAATGAAAAGTATAAGCTCATTCAATATAATGGAGCGCGCCCCCGTGCTCTCACTGGCATATTGTCATCACGTCCCTGAGAGTGCGGGCGGAGCGCGGCAAGGAGAAAAAAACCGGAAGTTCTTGGGACCCGGTATACATGATTTTATGAGTGAAATAACTTCTCTTCACGGAGACACTTTTAGGAGCAGAGCATCATCTGGTGATCCTTTGGCGGTAAGGCACCTATTTATTTGGTGCAGGGGCTTCCCCTTTTATCTTGGTGGGTCTCTTTAACTGGGGAGTTGCTGCTACAGCATGGAATCCTCATGTGCCCAACTTCTAAAGCTTGGACTGTGCCATTCCCCTGGTAGGGTGCACTATACCCAGCTGTTATTATTACCCACTGACAATGTGGAGTGCTACAGAAAGTGAACCACTGGTGCCATGCAGAATTTGGCCTCAAACAGAGGGGTTGGAGTGACCAGCTGTAACAGTGGCATGATTACAGTGGCATGACATATATTTGGTAAGCATGTAGCACCACAATCACCACTCTTACCTCTGCAAGCCGACGCTCACAAAATGCGCCACCACTTTTTCTACGCTTAATCTGGGGCTGTGATGATTCCAGGAGGCACGTCATGGAATCTGATGAACAGAGTTCAACAGAACTTGATGTGGCCAACGTAGACGACACTTTAGAAACTGACTCAGGTGCATGGATCGAGGGCACAGCATCAGGTAAACGTAGACACTTGACAAATTTCATTTTGTACTGCATCAAAATGGAAGGGTCAAAGCAGGACTCTTCAAAATGAAAGGAACACAGAACACTATACTTGGAAAGACCTTTCCAGTCTGAGCATTTTATACTAACAAATCTATTCCATAGCTTTAAAATATGTGAATTTTTTGGAAAGGTAAATAAGCAGTACCCATCCTTATGTGTGTTCCCACAATTACCTGCAACACTGCGTGAAGGCATAACTAAGAATTTCAAGGTATGTGATGAGGCCGTACAAAACAACGTAAATAGCTGGTCAAAGAATAAAACTGCAGTATGAGACTACAGTAATTATCAGATATCAATATAAGTGACAGCAATTGAATAAACAAATGTAACTGTTAGTAGAATAAATAACATTTAAACATGTTATGTCATATGAAAAAACTAGCTTTCAAAAGCCAAATGACAGTAACTGATGCACCCTGCAGCACGCACATACACACACACACTGCAGTTACCACTCACTGCGACACTAAACTAGAAGACTGCTTTCTCTCACAGCACTATATGTCTGTCATGACATAACAAACATTTAGAATAATTCATGATGACCATTCAGTGCACTACTAATATTAGGCCACTATGAAGGTAGACAAATGCTGATGGAGGACCACTGTAAATATCAGTAAGATCCCCTACATAGGAAAAAAAAACAAATAATTGGAATTTTTATTTCACAACACTCTACTGTCAGGAGACTATGAAATAAACACAATGGTTCAAAACTACAATCAAGTGTCACTACAGTAACATCCATGTAGAGAAGTGCTATCTTTTAAAAACAAACTCTGGCCAGAGCCGATAGGGCTGTGAAAAGCTACCAAGTGACGAAAATTACACATGTGCGTAGAAATTATTCAATGCCCAGGTGTAACTTGGCCATTGTTTGGAGGTGTTGCACCAAATTTTCAACATGACCTTTTTTGGACCCCTCCTCATGAAACAGTGCCAGTGTCATTTTGTTCAATTGTCCCAAAAGGTGATTGCGCAGAGCAAACGTGCTATTCTGTGCCACAGGGCCGAAAACACATTTTGGGCAGGTTGTGAAAAATGACAGCTGGGCTGTTTTGAAGGAGGTATGCAAGAATAGCAATGTTAAAAATGTGGAGTAAAAATATTAAAAACTGGTGACGTTAGAAGCATGCACAGAAACTGCGCAACACACACTCGCAGCAGTCATTTTTTGGAATTTTTCACCAAATTTGCAACATGGGCTTTCTGGGATCCCACCTCATGAACAGTGGCACTGTCATTTTGTCAATCGGTCCTGAAAGGTGATTCCACACAGTGACCACAAAATCACCTTTCGGGACCGAGTAACAAAATGACAGTGACAGTTTTCATGAGGTGAGGTCCCAAGAACCCCATGTTGACAATTTGGGACATAAATTCCAAAAAATGACTGCGACAGCAGCATAAGTTGAAAACCCCACTGAATGCTTGTATAGCATGCTTACCTTTAATTCTTCAGTTCGTGGTTGGACTTTGAAGAGTACAGACATGTCCCAGTCCAGAGAAGACGACAGGGCCCACCTCCGGAGGTGGGTAAGGAGGTGTGCCGGGAAGTGGGTGCTCAGTAGATGGGTGACTACAGCGACAACGAGGGACTGGTTTCAGTTTTACAGGGGAAAAAACCTGACAACGAGGGACTGTTTTCTAATTTACAGAAAAAAAAAAATTTTCGGCACACTGGGGTGGGCTCCCAGTGTGCCACATGAATGCTGACATGGGGGTTGGGCATGACTTGGGGAGGGGGGCACCAGGGAAAAAAGAACACGACGACGAGGGACCGTTTTCTAATTTACAGAAGGAAAAAAAAAATTCTGCACACTGGGGTGGGCTACCAGTGTGCCACATGAATGACGACATGGGGACTGGGTACCCTTATGTCAGGCATGACTTAGGGAGGGGGGCACAGAAAATTGTGAATGGCATTTTGCCATTCGCAACATGGCAGCACCGGCAGAACTGTGTATGCACACGAGTCGTGCACATGAGCAGTTCATGCACTGGAATGTGGAAGTAACAGCCGAAATAGTGTGGCTGTTATTCCGTAGCTGCCGATCGTGGCGGAGGGGTTTAAGCTCCATTGGTCTTTCAGAAAGATACTTCGAAAAGTCCAACAGAAGGGGTTCCACGATCGGCTGTTCTTAGAGCTACCGAGCTGATGCAAAACGGCTATATGTACACTTCTGTAACTTGAATTCAGATGTTCACATCAATCACAGACTGTAACATCGACCATATAATACACAGCTCCACAAATAGAAAACTGAACACAACACAAGTTAAGAACAGGGTTAGCTTTTTATTTAGTTGTTAAAAAGAGAAACTAAAACGAAAGCTAAATAGAGAGTAAGTTATCTAGTATTATACAATGGCAAGAAAGAATGCTGGCCTCTGACTGGTCCATGTGGGACTGGACCTGTGATGATATTCCCAGCATAACATCACAGATCTAGTCCCAGTATACAAATGACCACATCAAATTTAAACTGAATCACTCCACAAGCCATAGTCAATGAAAGTGAAACCGTTTATGTGATCGGCTTCACTACCACCCAGCTTAACATCTCTCCCACTGAAGAATATGAGTAGCTCCTGCAGTAAAGTACACAAAAACCAAGCAAACCAATAAATTAAATAAAAGTAAAGTCACCCTCCTCCACTTCTTGCTCTGCTCCGCGAGACAGGAACAGCGCATCCCAATGAAAACAGCTGCACTGCGGTCACATCGAGAATCACAGCCACATCATGTGTTGTCATCTTTCCAATGCCATAACTTCAAATCTGCTTTTTCACTCACGACCGTGGTTTTCAACAGAGCACCATTTCAACAGGTTGCCACGTGACAGTCAGCTACAAGGACCACTCCCTCACCGCAGGCACACACAAGGAGCAGAGCAGGGGACTGGAAAACCCAGGCTGACAGTCAAAAAGACACAGGGACTGAAATAAACCAACAGAGGACATAACTCAACAAGGAAGGACTGAACTGAGTCACAAAGGTCATGGCACGGCAACAAAGGAACGAATGGCAGACCAGCGTAGTCACAAGCACACACCATAAAGCTGCATACATGCACTCCTGTAGCATTTGCGCCATCTGCTGCACACAAGAAAAACTATACACTCTTTTTTCAAGTAGTATAACAAAAAGTAAAACAAACATTATAAACATATTTTCCCATTTTCTCTTCTTTTTTTTAATACATGAGCCATTGTATAATAGGAATAATGCACTCCAGGGTGAGTGTCGTGCTGGGATAATGTCACTTCTCAGGTGCTGGACGCACACAGCATGTGGCCTTGTACCCAACCACCTACAGCGTGACATTATCCCAGCACGACACACACCCTGTCATGCATTATTCCTTTAATGCAATATAGGAAAACAACGAACCACACACAATTCAGTCTTCATGCGACTTCAATGAACTGAGGCAGGACTGCTGCACTAGGTGGATCACGAGCGTGTTTCAGTTTTGGTCCGGCACTCTGATCCAGCCCAAGTTCAAATGCGAGTTTCTGAAGTGTGTAAAATATAAATTTTAAACATCTAAAAAATAACTGTTTGAGGATTTGCTTCATGAAAAACTCTGAAACGGAAAACGTGAAGTGGCATGGTAAGTGCATCACTGCAATCTCAATCTCAGGAGTCCCTCCAACGGAGGCTTCAGTACTAGGGAGTGCTCAGCAGGTGGCAACAGTGGTGTACTCCACACAAGTCCCAATGTCTCTAGGTCTAGGAGGAAGGTTTACATGCAGTTGACACCATATTATGTTACACCATGCTACACTACAGTTTACGTGTAACCGGCACGTGTTACAAAACTGCCACAAGGTACTTTAGAAAAGCTTTAACAACAGGCACAATTTTTATTTCTCACTTTTGATTGTCCATATTGTTACAGGTTTATGAGAAGGATTACAGTAATGTACATTCTGTTGATTTAAAAAAAAAATTATTCTGGTTTTCTCTAAATATCAACATGTAAACCAGCATCAAATACTAGTTCATATATATTCATTAACAAGTTCTAGCCAGAGCCGATACGGCTGTGGTGAGCTTGTAAAGCCGAATACAAGGAATGCCGCCCAGTGCCATCTCCAAGATAGCGGCGCCAATGCAACTGCACATGTGTGGCACTAGTGCATGTGTAGCTGCAGTGAATGGCATTCTGCCATTCCCAAGATGGCAGCGCCGAAAGAACTGCGCATGCGCAGTTCTTGTCCCGGAATGCGGAAGTAACAGCTGAAAAAGTATGGCTGTTACTTCACAGGGATTGACCGTGGCGGAGTGTTCCAAGCTCTGTTTGACTTTCGGAAAGATGCTTCCAAAAGTCCAGTGGAACAAGTTTGCCATTGGAACCTGATGCCAGGGGGTGCAGTCCTATATGTGAAGACCCACTGCAGGAACCTCTCTCGAAGATCTACTGTTTCGGTAAGTTCTTACGTAACTGCAAAAAATATATATATATATGATGGCTGACAGTATAGCCTAGAGGTTTCAGTAATGAGCTGTGCATGAGCTTGGTATATCTATCAGACCTGGATTTGATTCCCACAACCACCACTTGCATGACCCTGAGCAAGTCCCTTAACCTCCCCGGTGCTCCCAGGTCACAGCTGAGAACGGGCATTATGCCTAGTGGGCCTTACCTGTTACCAAAAAAATAAAAAAAATATATATACATTCCCCATTGACGGTATGGAGCGATGTAGAAAGGAAAACGAGCATTTCACTTACCATTATTTCCTCTTCTGTTCATTTCAACATTGCCAAATGGGGCTTCTCCTGGGAACCCATGGCTCCTATTGGAGAATACTGTCCAATATATCTCTGGAATTCTTGACTTCAGCAAAGATAATTTTCTGCAGTTAGATTTCTGTGCAGCCATGACAGTGCCCCTATTTTTCTTGTCATTCTTATTTCCACTGGTGTTTTATGTATGTTAGATTAAAGCTCTTTCAGATAGAAAAACGTTTGATCATGTGTGATCGATTATAGAAGAGGTAATTTCCGATGGTGCCCATTTAATGAGGCCTAGTACTGCACCAATTCAGGACCTGTGGTCTATATGGAAGATGGGTAGGCAATTTGGTTTTGTGGAGAGATCCCTGAACCATGAAATGGCTCATCCCAGGTTTAAATCTAGCCATAGCCACTGGCTCATTGTGTGAAAGCATGGTTCTTGACCCTCTCTGTGCTTCAGTCCCCTCAGCAGTAAAATGAGGAAGAGGCAGGACCACCAAGGAAATGAGATATTGAACCTCAGGTGTGCTAGTCTGGGTAAATACATTTGAAAATCAAGTTTGCGCAAGACATCTTAGTACAGGAAGGTATTATAAACCCATTGAACAAGGTATTTTGAAAGGCGGAGTACAGCTGCCCTAAGTGTAGATCCCAGAGCAACAGGGCTTTCATAGCTCACAGTATCAAAGCTGCTTTTTGGAAGGTAAGTCTGGGTATCAACCAGATCCCTTGAATAACCACAGTTGGCAGCCTTCTATGATTACTGGCTGTTTTCTTTACTTGGTATTGCACCTTATCCACAGAGACCTCCCTCTTCCATTTCCCACAGCTTTGGCCAAAGGGTGAGCAGCAACACTGCTGCAGGTTACATGTCACTACACCATTGCTGGCAGGGGACCTGGTCCATGGAGGACAGACTGGCCTTGAGAAATCATTACAATGATTATCAAGGGGCTATTGGCTGTAAGAAGGCAGAGTTCCTGTCCAGGGAGATTGCTGCAAGGAGGAGCAGACCAGCTCCGCTCTTTTGGACTGTGGACAGACTGTTGCATCCAGTCTGTCTACAGCTGAAAAGGGCAGTTTCAATCACATTGTATGAAGAGTTTGCTCTGTTCTTCTTGGACAGAATGTTCTCTATATGGGCTGGTATCACTCCAGCGGGGCAAGATCAGCCCTGCAGTGGTTGGCCTGGTTAGAGCATGGGCACTCCTAATGTCTGGGGGGAGTTTCAGCTAGTGGAGTTGGCTGAGGTCGTTGAGGTGATTTTGAAGCTGCGACCCATCTTTTGTGAACTGGACCCTGGCCCAACTCTTCACCTAGTGGGATGTGCCGAGGCCATTGGTCCAGTGTTTGCTGGAACAGTCTGGTGTTCGCTCTCAGAGGGTCTTTTCTCTAACACTTTGAAGGAGGCGTTGGTGAAGCCCCTTCTGAAGAAATCATCGCTCGACCCTGACCTCCTGGCAAATTGTAGACCTATCTCCCACCTTCCATTTTTAGAGAAAGTTGTTGGGAAAGTGGTGGCTCTGCAGCTCGAGGCACACCTTGCAGCCTTTGACATTTACGAGCCATTCCACTCCAGTTTTAGGACTAGGCATAGCAAGGAGATGGCGCTGGTTCATGTGCAAAATGATCTCCTCAGGGCAAGAGATAGAGGGGAATGGACAGTTCTCGTCCACCTCGATCTCTCATCAGCATTTGACACTGTGGACCACACTGTGTTTTTGGATTGCCTAAGAGTGTATTGTGGAGTCACCGGAACTGTCATCCAATGGTTTGAGTCCTATCTCTAACAGGAGGCAACAGGTGGTGATGGGGAATATCTCCTCCTCCTCGAATCCCCTGGTCATATGTAGTTCCTCAAGGTTCAATCCTTTCGACGATGTTGTTCACGGAGTACATGCTGCCCCGGGTGCGCTCACTGGACGTTACAGTCTAGGCTTCCACTGCTATGTAGATGATATCCAGCTGTATATGTCATTTGCCCCGGAACAAATGGCACCATTGAAGTGCTGAACAGGTGCCTGGCTGAAGTTCAGGATTGGATGTCCTCTAACTGGCTGAGGCTGATTCCTGACAAAACGGAAGTACTGGTGACTGAGCCTGGCCACTGGAATGATGGGAATGCCTCTAGGGCAGTGACAGGTTTGGTCCTGGGATCTATCCCGTTGATGGCATCCCCCAAGGTGACAAATCTGTGCGTTGTAATTGATGACAGACTGACACTTGATGCCCAGGTGTCGTCTGTTGTCCGAAGTGGTTTTTACCATTTAAGGAACGTCGCCAGGATTAAACCCTTGATTCCGCCAGAATACGTGCCCTCACTGGTGCACACCTTTGTGACATCTAGGCCCGACTACTGTAATGCTCTATACTTCGGGGTCAGTAGAGGGATCCTACGCTGTTTGCAGCTGGTGCAGAATGCGGCACCTAGGTTGCTGACGGAGCTGCCTAAGTTCTGTCATGTAACCTCGGTCCTGCGAGATCTGCACTGGATGCCTGTCAGATGAAGGATCATCTTCAAGGTGGGCTTGCTCATCTATAAGGCCCTACATGGCTTAGGCCCTGGCTACCTGTCTAACCTCCTTACACGTGCCTTCCTGGTACATTCCCTCCACTCCACCACTGAGGGCCTCCTAGCCGTTCCAAGGGCTAGGCTAAAAACCTTGGAAGATTGCACCTTCAAACTCGCTTCCAGACTCTTTAGGGAGTCCCCACTGGTGGAGGCATTTAAAAAGGGCCTGAAGACTTATCTTTTAAAAAAAATACATTTTCAGAAAGTTTCTGCTGATTTTAAGAAGACTGATTTATTAATTTATTATGTATTTATATTTCCTGTATGTTTGTTTAACCCTGCCTTTATTACCTGTGAGGTGCCCAGAGCCTCCGGGATTGGACACCGTATAAATAACATTTTACTTACTTACTATGCTTTACTACAGAGTTTACATATAGCTGATAGTTGTCTCAAAAGGTTCAAGCAGAGTTTACAGAAAAGCTTTAAAAAACTACCTTTACATCTCACTTTGTTATGCTCATATTAACACTGGCTTTCAGTTGGAATTGGGTGTAATGTTTTTCTTTGATTATTTACACTTTTATTTTTAGAGAAAAAAAATTGTACTAATTGCAGTTTTCATGACTGTGAGCGGGGCCTACAGCCTTTTTTTCTCCGGCTTCTAAAACGGTCGACAGTTCTTTTCCACCGGGGACCTACAGAAAGGTTAGCAGAAAAAGTAGGAGTGAAAAACTCCCAGGACCATGCTTCCTCTCTTGACCCAAGGGCTAGGCAGGATGAAAATGAAGCAAACATTCCAGGAGTAGGGGGAAGGTGGGTGGGAAACTAGACCTACAGCAGGAACCACTCTCGAAGATCTACTGTTATGGTAAGTTCTTACGTAACTGCAATATCTTACTTCGAGAGGGTTCCTGCAGTAGGTCTTCACATATAGGACTGAATACCAAGCAGTCCCAAAAGAAATACTGCAGAGGTACATCCGGGTGGAGGAGAAGCCGCCAACAGGAAATTACGACAGGAGGCCTTGTAAAACTGCAAGGCCAAAGCCAGTTCTGCACCTTTTCTTCAACAACATATCATTCAGGTCCTGGGGGGGGGCAGGGATTCTGGATCAGAAGTTTTAGGTGGAGGATACCTTTCAGAAAAGTTTTGGCAACCTCCAGCTGAGCCAAGATTTTGCCCTCCACCGGGAGGTGGTAGGCAGACACCACAGAGAGATGAACCTTAATGGAAGAGTAACTAAGGCATCTGATAAATGTGCAAGGTACTCTAACACCTGGGTCGTCGAGCACGAAAAGGGGTCCCAGTGTCTTGCTAGGGCCCAGATCGAAAATCTTTTCCACTTCATGGCATATGTGGATTTGGCAAAAGGCTTTCTGGCTTCAACCAAGATATGTGCCACCTGTGTCGATACACCATAGTGGAAAACTGCTAGGTCCACAGGTGCCACGCATGAAGGTGGAGAGACTGAAGGCTCAGGTGTACCAAGGTGCCCTGGTCCTGAGTCAGAAGGTCATGGGATAACGGCAATGGAACTGGAGGTTCCAGTGCCAGATGTTGCAAAAAATGATACCAAATCTAGCGTGGCCAGAGAGAAGCAATTAGAATCAACTGTGCTCCTTCCTCCCTAAGTTTCACTAGAACCTTCTGAATGAGACGAAAGGGAGGAAACATGTAAAGAAACCTCCCTGTCCAAGAGAGAGACAGTGTGTCTCGCCAAAAAGCACCATATCCGGGAACAAGCGAGCAAAAGTTGGGTAGTTTGGCATTGAATGGGGAGGCGAACAGATCTGTCTCTGGTTGACCCCATCGAAGAAAGAGGTCTTCGGCCACCTCTAGCTTTAGCTCCCACTCGTGAGCCTTGGCTACTGATCGGCTAAGACTGTCTGCCAGAGCATTGCTTATGCCTGGAACATGGATTGCTGTCAAGAAAAGGCTGTGCTGAATTGCCCAGTACCAGACCCTCATTGCTTCTCTGCAGAGAGGGTACGAGCGTGTGCCTTCCTGTTTCTTGATGTACCAGACAGTGGACATGTTGTCCATCTGGACAAGAAGTGATCCTGGTACCAGAGGAGACTGGAACGCCTGGAGGGCATGCAGAACTGCCCTGGTCTCCAGAACGCTGATGTGGAGCAGAAGCTCCTGGTCGGACCAAGACCCCTGTGTCTTGTGCATCCCCAGATGGGCTCCCCAGCCCGAGTCTGAGGCATCTGTGGTTAAGATTTGGGTTGGGACAGGGGAATGGAAGGGGGCTCCCCTTGAAAGGTTGGAGAGATCTTGCCACCAGCGAAGATCCCTCTGTAGGCTGTTGGAGATCATGACTTTCTGGTTCATGTCGTCCATCCTCTGATCCCATTGGACTCGAAGAGACCATTGGGCGACCTTCATGTGAAGTCTGACCAGGGGCACTGCGGAAATGGCCGCTGCCATCAGCCCCAAGAGACGAAGCATGGCATGTGCTGGGATCCACTGAGCCTGGGCCACGAGAGTGGCTTGAGCTACTAGAGTCTCGGCTCAATCCGATGGCAGAAAAGCCTTGCTCCGAACTGTGTCTAGTACTGCTCCAATAAATTGCAGCCATTGAGATGGTACTAGATGGGATTTGGGCAGACTGACCGTGACACCCAGAAGGGTAAACAAACTCAGAGTGAAAGAGAGAGACTCTTTCAGGCTGTATGGAGAGGGTGCTGCGAGGAGCCAGTCATCCAGGTATGGAAAAACGTAAATGCCCCGGTGGCGAAGAAAAGCCGCAACCACCGCTAAACACTTCGTGAACACCCAAGGGGCCGAGGAAAGTCCAAAGGGGAGTGCTCGGAACTGAAAATGGTTCTCCCAAAAAGTAAAATGGAGGAAGCGGCAGTGGGCTGTTGCTAGCCTTGCTTGTAGAGCAGAAAGCAGCTAACTAAAGAAGCTACAGTTTCTTATTAATTTAAAACGTATATCTCAGCAGGAGTCAGTGTCTGTTAAGATTAAGTAGACAGATAACTTTATTAGAAGTAGAAGGGGTCTTATTTAGGGTTAAAAAAAAAAGAAAGAAAAGAAATAAAGCCAGTGTGTGTTCTGTGCAGTGAAGGGTACTGTATCAGCTGACTTTGCTAAACCAGTAGGAGGAAACAGAGCTTACCTGGGGTGTGGTTTAGACACTATAAAAGCAGGTGAGTCAAATTGCAACTTCCTGTTGCTAGCCTTGCTTTTAGAGCAGAAAGCAGCTAACTAAAAGAAGCTACATTTTCTTATTAATTTAAAATGTATATCTCAGCAGGAGTCAGTGTCTGTTAAGATTAAGTAGACAGATAACTTTATTAGAAGTAGAAGGGGTCTTATTTAGGGTTAAAAAAAGAAAGAAAAGAAATAAAGTCAGTGTGTGTTCTGTGCAGTGAAGGGTACTGTATCAGCTGACTTTGCTAAACCAGTAGGAGGAAAGAGAGCTTACCTGGGGTGTGGTTTAGACACTATAAAAGCAGGTGAGTCAAACTACAACTTCCTTGTACTAGCCTTTTTTCTTACTGATTGCCCTCCATCCCACCCCCCCAAAGCCAGTTCTACTTTTATAGCCACTGGATTTGAATGTCAACAGGAACTTCCTGTTTGGCAGTAGGAAGGAAAGGATCATAGAGAAACATTGGTTTTGTCAACCCTAAAGTAAAAAAAGTAGCTCACTCTCCCCCCCTAGCTGCTGGTGGTCTGATATTGAGCAAGGAAGAAGGAGGCTACTGAAGAAGATAGGAAGTTGCTGCCCCAGAACAGGAAGGGTGAGAGTTGTAAGGAGAGGAGAGAATAAGCATCCAGAGAAACAGTAGAGAGGACACAAAATAAGACATGATAGGACTGGTGCAGTGCAATGGCTGTGGGGCGGCAGTGTTCCGGGAGACATTCTGGAGGCTGCGATGCTGCCCTATTTGCAGGCACCTCTCTGGTCTGAGAGAGGAGGTTGCCCGACTCCAGGCTGACCTGGCTAGGATTCGTGAAACCTCCTCCCCCACCCAGGGACCACCAGGGCCAATGCCACTACCTCAGAGGTTGCCAAGAAAGAGGAGAGACCGGACCAGGGTGGGCTCAAGGAGGGAGAGGGTGGTGGAACAGAGTTGCATCCCTCCAGCTGTACCTCTCCACAATTTACTCGCTCTTCTGGTGGATAGTAGTTCCTCTATGGAGGCACCTGCACTGGAGACCAAGGAGGATGCTGGGAACCTTCACAAAGGAGACCCACAGGAGGGTGGAATGGGACCCCACAGGGGAAGGAAACAACTCCTGGTGGGGGACTCAATCATTGGGGGGGTAGAAATGGGGGAGGAAGGGGAGAGGGAGGTAAGGTGCCTTCCTGGCGCCACGGCTTGGAGGGACAGGAAGCGAATCCTCAGGATCATGGGAGGAGCTGCACAAGGGAGGGAGCTGGATGTCATTGTCCACCTAGGGACAAATGACCTGGCTAGGAATGGGATCAGAGCAGTGCAAGGAGTTTGAAGAGTTGGGAAGGGGCCTTAGACAAGTAGCACATACGGTAACCTTCTCGGAGGTGCTGCCTGTCTATGGCAAGGGAGATGCTAGGGCACTTCTCACCAGGGGAATTCAATGAGTGGTTGAAAACTGGTGTGGAGCTCAGGGTTTTGGCTTCATTGGGGACTGGGGAGCCACCTGGAGGATGCAGACCTATACTGGTGCGATGGTCTGCATCTGTCCGGGGGAACCAGGATCCTAGGTGAGAGGTTTAATGCTTCATTGGCAAGCACTTAAACCAGCCAAGGGGGAGGCACTGAAAAGGAGCAGGGAAATCCGAGCCTCCCCCCATAAAACATGGTGATTAGTGAGGTAAACACCAAGGTACAGAAGTTATTAGGGAGCAGAACAGATTTAAATGTAAAAAAAGGCAAAGTCAGTAAGGACAGAAATGGGGCTAAAAGGGGTAAGGCTATCAAAAAGTGGAGGGTGATGAGTACCAATGCCTGTAGTCTGTGTAACAAGCTCCCTGAACTAGCAGCCTTAATGGAAGAGGGTTGCCTGGATATTGTGGCAGTCACAGAAACACGGTACACAGAGAACCATGACTGGGATGTCAGCATACCAGGATACACAATCTAAGGAGGGACAGGAGGGTAAAGAGGAGGAGGAGTAGCTCTCTATGTAAGGAAGGGATCAAAGCAACAGAACTAAAGAGTAAACAGGAGCAGATGAGGCACTTTGGGTCACCTCTGGAGACAGGAAATGGCACTACAATCCCATGGGAGTTGTATACAGAACCCCATCTCAGGGGAGGGAATGGACAAGGAAATTATAGAAGGCTTTCTTAGAATGGCAGAAAAAGGGGAGATATTGTTGATGGGGGACCTGAATATGCCAGATGTTAATTGGAGCACCTTTGCTGCAGGCACATACAAGAGCAGGGTCATTCTTGATGCCCTACAGGGGGCATGCCTCAGACAGCTAGTATTGGAACCCACTCGGGAGGGAGCAATCTTAGACCTGGTACTTTCAAATGGGGATGGAGAAAGAATCTCAGATTTATTTTTTTTTTTTACTCCCGAGCTGCCTTGCCGCCGTATTTTCAGCCCGGTCACAGGCCGCCTGCCTCTGCCCCCCAGATCGGCCGCTGTCCCCCGATACCCCGTGGCTTTCCCCCCACGGTGGGGCCTGCGGCACACCCCCCGTATATGCCACAGGCACTGGGACTAGGTCGGGGGCCCGGCCTGGGGAGCACATCGAGGCCGTGACGGCGGGCTTCACTCTCGGCGGCGGGCAGGCTCCATCCATTTTCGCTTTTTTCCGGGAGGCGGGGTTGTGCCATGATGTCACCATCCGCCCCGCCTCCAATGGGATTGACAAGCCGCGGTCTGCGTGGGAACTCCCGGCCTCAGCCAGTCCCATGCACCGCCCGCTATCCACCCTCCCGGAGAAGGAGGCTGTCATGGACGCTCGATCCTACTCCCCGGCCGGCCCTCCGGCCGGCCGAGTCCATTCCGAACCGGGTGCCGGGCGTCAAGCGAAATCCAACAGCTGCGCCAGTGGGCCGGCCTAACAATCTCAGATTTAGAAGTGGGTAGCCATCTGGGAACAAGCGACCACCAAACAGTGTGGTTCACGATAAACACAGCCATACAATCAAGCCATACAAAAGCAAGAGTACTAGACTTTAGGAGGGCTGACTTTGGGAAAATGAGAGAGTGCCTCAGAAAAGCACTAGCAAACAGGCAAGGAGGAGGGGTGGAGGAACAATGGGGAGTGATCAAAACAGCCATCACAGAGGCAACAAGCCTTTGTGTAAAGCAAATCAATAAAACACAATGAAGGAAAAAAACGCTATGGTTCACAAAAGAGGTGGCAGGGAAGGTTAAGGAGAAAAGGACAGCATTCAGGAAATATAAGGAAACACAGAAGGAGCAGGACAGAGAACTTTATCAGTTAAAGCAGAAAGAGGCTGGGAAGGCAGTCAGAATAGCAAAGGCCCAAACCGAGGAAAGGACAGCCAATTCTGTTAAGAAGGGGGATAAGACCTTTTATAGGTACATCAGGGAGCGAAGAAAGACCAAAGGAGGGATACTGAAGCTTAATAAAGGGGAGGGAATGTGGGTAGAAGGTGACAGTGAAAAAGCAGGGATACTGAACGAATATTTCTACTCAGTATTCACAAAGGAAGAGGAGGGGGAGTTACCTAAACCAAACAAGAGAAACACTCTGAAGGCGGGGTCGATACTAGTCCATTTACAGAAGAAAGGGTTCTGAAAGAACTAATAAAATTGAAGGTGGACAAGGCAATGGGGCCTGATGGGATTCACCCAAGAATTCTAAAAGAACTAAGGTAGAACTAGTGACATGACTACTCTCTTTAACAAATCATGGGAAGATGGGGTGGTACCGAGGACTGGAGGAGGGCAGATGTGATTCCTCTTCACAAAAGTGGGAGCAGGACAGAGGCAGGAAACTACAGACCAGTTAGTTTGACCTCAGTGGTAGGGAAAATGATGGAATCACTTCTGAAGGAAAGAACTGTTGAGTACCTAGAGGCCAGTGGGGCACAGGACCCAAGGCAGCATGGATTCATGATGGGAAGGTCGTGTCAGACAAATCTAATAGATTTCTTTGACTGGGTGACCAAAGTAGTAGACCAGGGAGGGCTGTGGACATGGCCTACCTAGATTTTAGCAAGGCATTTGATACAGTCCCACACAAAGATTAATATACAAGATAGCCAGCCTTGGAGTGGGTCCCAAGGTGGTAGCCTGGATAAAAAATTGGCTAGACAACAGGACGAAAGGGTAGTAGTAAATGGAGTACACAGTGAAGAAAGGAGGGTTACTAGCGGGGTACACGAGGTTCAGTACTGGGACGGTCCTTTTTAATGTCTTTATAAGTGACATTGCAGAGGAACTGAAAGGAAAAGTATGTCTCTTTGCAGATGACACAAAGATCTGCAACAGGGTTGATACACAAGATGGACTGAAAAGGATGAGAAGGGACTTGGCAAGGTTGGAGGAATGGTCAAATGTATGGCAGCTCAGATTCAATGCAAAGAAGTGCAAGGTAATGCACATGGGAAACAAAAACCCAGGGGAAACGTACACAATGGGGGGTGAGATACTGGCAACAGTAAAAATAGAAAGGGACCTGGGGTAATTATATCAGATGACCTAAAGGTGGGCAAGCAATGTGAGAAGGCAGTAAGGAAGGCTGGGGATACTGGGATGCAAGGAAGAGGCATCAATAGTAGAAAACAGGAAGTTGTTATCCCTCTGTACAGACAGTTGGTGAGACCCCATCTGGAGTATTGTGTGCAGTTCTGGAGACCCCATCTCCATAAAGACATAGACAGAGTGGAGGCTGTCCAGAGGAGGGCAACCAAAATGGTGCAGGGTCTGCACCAGAAGGCATACGAAGAAAGACTAAAGGAGCTTAATATGTATACTCTTGAGGAAAGAAGGGAGAGAGGGGACATGATAGAAACTTTCAAGTACCTCAAGGGAATTAACAAAGTCCAAGAGGGTAGCATCTTCCAGAAAAAGAGATGTGCAAGAACAAGGGGGCACAATTGGGTAAATTTGGAGACCGGCAATGGCACAACAATCCGCACAGGGGTTGTATACAGACCCCCTTCTCAGGGGGAAGAAATGGACAAGGAAATGATAGAAAGTATACTTAGAATGGCAGAAAAAGGGGAGATATTGCTGATGGGTGATCTGAATATGCCAGATGTTAACTGGAGTGCAGTTGCAGCAGCCACTTCGAAGAGTGGGGTTATTCTAGATGCCTACAGGCATGCCTAGACAACTAGTATTGGAGCCACTCAGAGAGGAACAATCTTAGACCTGGTTCTCTCAAATGGAGATGAAGAGAGGATCACAAATGTAGAAGTGGGTAGCAATCTGGAACTAGCAACCATCGAGCAGTATGGTTCACAATAAACATAGCAATAGAGTCAAGCCATACAAAGGCAAAGTACTGGACTTTAGGAGGGCTGACTTTGCCAAAATGGGTGAGTGCCTAAGGAATGCACTAGCAAATGGGCAGGAAGGAGGGGTGGAAGAACAATGGGGAATAATAAAAACTGCCATCATGGAGGTAACGAGCCTTTGTGTGAAGCAAATAAACAAAATGAAACGATGTAAGAAACCACTACGGTTCTCAAAGGAAGTGGCAGTGAAGGTTCAAGAGAAAAAGAAAGCATTCAGGAAGTACAAGGAATCACAGAAGGAGCAGGACAGAGAACTGTATCAGTTAAAGCAAAAGGAAGCTGGGAAGGCAGTCAGAACAGCAAAGGCCCAAACCGAGGAAAAGATAGCCAACTCAGTTAAGAAGAGGGATAAAACCTTTATAGGTACATCAGGAGCGAAGGAAGACCAAGGGAGGGATAGTGAGGCTTAATAAAGGGGAGGGAGGGTGGGCAGAGGGTGACTGTGAAAAGGCAGAGATACTAAACAAATATTTTTGCTCAGTATTTACAAAGGAAGAGGGGGAGGTACCTAAAACAAACAGTAGAAACACTCTGGATACAGAAGTTGATACCAGCCCATTTACAGAAGAAAGGGTTCTGAAAGAACTCTTAAAACTGAAGGTGGACAAAGCAATGGGGCCTGATGGGATTCATCCCAGAATTCTAAAAGAACTAAGGGTAGAACTAGTGACACCACTGACTACCCTCTTTAACAAATCATGGGAGGATGGGGTGGTACCCGAGGACTGGAGGACGGCAGATGTGATTCCCCTTCACAAAAGTGGGAGCAAGGCAGAAGCAGGAAACTACAGACCTGTTAGTTTAACCTCAGTGGTAGGGAAAATGATGGAATCACTTCTGAAGGAAAGAACTGTCGAGTATCTAGAGGCCAGAGGGCACAGGACCCAAGGCAGCATGGATTCACAGCGGGAAGGTCATGCCAGACAAATCTGATAGATTTCTTTGACTGGGTGACCAAAGTAGTAGATCAGGAGGGGCTGTGGACATGGCCTACCTAGACTTTAGCAAGGCATTTGACACAGTCCCACACAAAAGATTAATATACAAGTTAGCCAGCCTGGGAGTGGGTCCCAAGATGACAGCCTGGGTAAAGAATTGGCTAGAAAATAGGACACAGAGGTAATAGTAAATGGAGTCCACTCTGAAGAAAGGGGTTACTAGTGGGGTACGCAGAGAGTTCAGTATTAGGACGGTCCTCTTCAATGTCTTTATAAGCGACATTGCAGAGGGACTGGAAGGAAAGTATGTCTCTTTGCAGATGACACAAAGATCTGCAACAGAGTTGATGCACAAGGTGGGGTGGAAAGGATGAGAAGGGACTTGGCAAGGTTAGAGGAATGGTCAAATGTATGGCAGCTTAGATTCAATGCTAAGAAGTGCAGGTAATGCACCTGGGAAACAAAACCAGGGAAGAGTACGCAATGGGGGTGAGATACTAACAACAACAAAAATGGAAGGGACCTGGGGTAGTCATATCAGATGACCTAAAGGTGGGCAAGCAATGTGAGAGGGCAGCAAGGAGGCTGGGGGATACTGGGATGCATAGGGAGAGGCATCACCAGTAGAAAACAGGAAGTTGTTATCCCTCTGTACAGACAGCTGGTGCGACCCCATCTGGAGTACTTCGTGCAGTTCTGCAGACCCAATCTCTGCAAAGATATAGACAGGATGGAAGCTGTCCAGATGAGGGCAACTAAAATGGTGCAGGTTCTGCACCGGAAGACATATGAAGAGAGACTTAAGGAGCTGAATATGTATAGCCTCGAGGAAAGGAGGGAGAGGGGGGACATGATAGAAACTTTCAAGTACCTCAAGGAATCAACAAAGTCCAAGAGGGTAGCATCTTTCAAAAAAAGAGGTGTGCAAGAAGAAGGGCACAATTTGAAGATAGAGGCGGCTCAGAGGTAATTTAAGGAAGTATTTTTTCACAGAGAGGGTTGTGGATGCATGGAACGGCCTCCGGAGGAGGTTGTGGAGTCAAAACAGTGGTGGAATGCAAGCATGCATGGGACAGTCATAAGGCAATTCTAGGGGTGGGGGAGGAATAAGTAGGCTGCTGGTTAACTAGGATCTGCAGCTTATCCATTAGGTAGGGAAATGGGCAGACTGGGTGGGCCAAGCGGTCCTTATCTGCCGTCAAATTCTATGTTTCTATGTAAGCTAGAGGGGGGACGGCTCAGGGGTAATGTGAGGAAGTATTTTTTCACTGAGAGGGTTGTGGATGCATGGAGCAGCTTCCCTGAGGAGGTCGTGGAGTCAAGAACGGTGGGGGACTTCAAGAATGCATGGGTCAGGCATAAGGCAGTCCTAGTGGCGGGTAAGAGGAAGTAAGCTGTTGGTTAACTAGAATTTGCAGCTTATCTGTTAGGTAGGAAAATGGGCAGACTAGGTGGGCCAAGCGGTCCTTATCTGCCGTCAAATTCTATGTTTCTATGGGCCGGGATGATAGGGATGTGCAGGTAGGCATCCTGCATATCCGGGAAGCACAGCCAAGAATTTGTCTGAAGCAGGGGAAGAAGCCCCTGAAGGGTCAACGTCCGAAACCTCTTGTACTCGACAAAGAAATTGAGCATGCTGAGGTCCAGGATAGGTCTCAGATCGCTCGTCTTCTTTGGATCTAGGAAGAAGTGGAAGTAAAATCCCCTTCCTAGCTGGTTTTGAGGGATGGGTTATATGGTCTCTTTTAACAGAAGGGCCTGGATTTCTTGGGAGATGATTGTGATCTGATCCCTCGGGTAAGACGACCGTCCCAGAGGATGAGGGGCGGGAATTTCGGAAAACTCTATAGAGTGACCTCGCTGGATGAGTTGTAACACCCAAGATTCTGCAGTGACAAACCTCCACCCCTCCAGGTGGAGGCTGAACCTCCCCCCACCCAACGGTTCCTTCTTGGCTAGTGGAGGTAGTGGAAGAAGAGGAAAGGAGTCAGGATGCCGAGGGGAAGGAAGCTTTTGCCCCGGAGGCCGGCTTGGGGAACTTGGGCTCCTGAACCAGGGGCTCGTCATTTGCCCTGACGTTTACCCTGGTTTTTATTCCACATCCTTTGGCGGGGTGGGGGGGAATGCAGGTCCAAGAGGAAACAGCACACAATAGAAAGTGAAATACTTTCACTTTCTTTTCAATGTATTTATTTATTTTATGTATTTATTTAAAAATAATGGCAGGATCAACCAAATAGCTGTATTTAAATAACTTTAAACTGCAGGATCAACCAGACAATTTTTCTTTTCAAATAACATGTCAACTGTTCTGCTGCTGGGGGGATTATGTTGCATGTGGCCCAAAACACATGGTGTATGAACAGAACATGACATGGTCCAACTAAAGATATCATATTTATCTTTACTCAAGGCCAATGACATCAAGATATCTTACTCCTGGCTTCACCACTCGTGAGATATCATCATATCACTGACCTCTCAAGAAGATAAATATAATACCTTCAGGCAGGCCATGTCATATCATATATACATATATATATATATAGATATAGGTATGTACGTGTGTGTGTGTGTGTTTTGAGAAGCAGTATCCATCACAACAGGGGGGGGTGAAGAATATTACCCCATATAAAATCTGAAAGGGCAATATGGCCTTGTCCACACTACCATCATTTATCATGTTTTAAACCATTTTAACTCTGTTAAACTGGTTTAAGAGACTTGCATCCAGACTGTAGTACGGTAAGAAAAAATTACTCACCTTAGTAATTGTGTTTCTTCTAATGGAGTCTTGCTGTATTCTGACAATATGCAGTTAACCCCAGCACTTTAACTGCTTCGGAGATGAAAGAGTTAACTCTATGCTAAGAGCACAGAATGTTGAGCTCGTGCTCGGTTCAAACCACTGTCTGCTGCACTTTCAAGTGTAACCATCAGATTCTTACGAGCAAAGACTAAGTATACCTAAAATGTGGAAAAAAAAAAAAAAAAAAAAAAAAAACACTAGCCATAACGGCAACCAAAAGTTTTGGAATCCCAAAGAATCAAGTCGAGAACCCCAACACAAAAACTCAGGTAGTGAACTTAACATACCTTTATAAATAACAAACAATAGAGCCACTATGCACAGCTCCTCCCAAAGGAGAGGGCCAATGCACCTCTGGGGTGCAGCACTGTACTTGTCAGCCCACTTCCCAAAAACAGATTCCGAGAGGAGGCGGGGAGGTCAGACAGCAAGACTCCATTAGAAGAACCACAATTACTAAGGTGAGTAATTTTTTCTTCATACAACATGAAGTCTTGCTGTATTCTGACAATATGCAGACTACCAAGCAGTACCTCCCAGGAGGAGGGTACAGAACCTACTTAGGAAATAGGCTCTGCATCACTGCTGTGCCAAACCTAGCATCACTCCTAGCCTGGATGTCCAGAGAGTAATGCTTGGTAAAAGTATGAACTGTTTTCCAGGTGGCTGCTTTACAGATCTCTAAAGGGGTATATCTCTGGCCGCAGCCAGAGAAGCAGCTGTACCTCTGGTAGAATGAGCCCTCAGGCCTGAAGGGGGTATTTTGCCTAGCTTGTCATAGCAGAATTGTATACAGGAAACAATCCACCTTGCAATAGTTTGTTTGGTAGCAGGTCTACCTTTTCCCATTTCACCATAAGTGAGGAACAGTTGGGAAGAGCCAGATCTAAAATCCTTAGTACGTTCTAAGTAGTAGCTAAGGGCCCTTTTAACATCCAGGCTATGCAATCCCCTTTCCCCTGAAGAGGAATGATCAGTGAAAATGACAGGAAGGAACATGGACTGGTTCAGATGAAAATCTGACACCACTTTGGCTAAGAACCTCCTATTGGTTCGAAGGACCACCTTATCTCTATGGAATGAAATGAAGTCAGGCTCCACTGACAGAGTTTGCAGTTCACTGATCCGTCTGGTAGAGGTAATAGCTACCAAAAAGACAGCTTTCCAAGTCAAGTACTTAAGGTCTGCAGAAACCAAAGGCTCAAAAGGTGGCTGCATAAGTTGAGCAATGCAATCATTGAGATCCCAAGCAGGAACAGGTTCCTTAAAGGGAGGATTAATATGAAGTAGCCCCTTAAAAAATTTACAGACCACAGGGTAAGAAGCTAGAGAAGAAGGCTTCCCCACTGATAAAAATGCAGAAACAGCAGATACTGTAGATGCACCCTGAGGGTAGCTGGTCTGAGGCCTAGGCTATTGAGATGAACCATATAGTCCAGAACTGCAGACAAGTCAGCAGAGTCTGGTGATATCTGTTTACTAGAACACCAAATACCTAACCTTTTCCATTTGGAGTTGTAGGTTTTTCTAGTGGCAGGTTCACGAGAAGCCTTGAGGATATCCAGAAACCCATGAGATAGATTCATATTTGTATATTCTAGCTCTTCAAGAGCCAAGCTTTAAGACTGAGAAACTGAAGATTGGGATACCAAATTCTCCCCTGAGAATAAGTAAACAGATTGTGATTTCTGGGGAGAGCCAATGGAAGATGGACCGCCAGAGACAGCAAGAGAGGATACCAAGGCTGCCTGGCCCAGTCTGGAGCAATCAGGATCACTTTGCAAGACTGTGACCTTATCTTGACTAGAACTCTGAATAATAGAGGAGGGGGGGGGAAGAGGCATACAGAAACTTTCCCGACCAATCCAACAGTAGAGCATCCAGAGGAACTGAGCCCAATATTGGGGGTCTGCAACAAAAGAGAGGAAGTTGGTGATTGTCTGGGGCTGCAAAGAGGTCTATCTGAGGAGTGCCCCATCTTAGAAATATCACTTTTAGCACCAGAGGATCCAGGGACCATTCATGATGGCCCTGAGAAATCCTGCTCAAAGCATCTGCCAAAACATTGTCCTTCCCTGGAAGGTGGACTGCTACCAGGGATGTCTGTAGAGAACAGGCCAGAGACCAGACTTTCATGGCTTCTGTGCACAAGGCCGTCGACCGAGTGCCTCCCTGTTTGTTGATGTACCACATGGTGGTGGTGTTGTCTGTCCTCACTTGAGCCACCTTGTTGCGTACTGAATTCGTGAAAGCCTGTAAGGCTAAGTATACTGCCCTGAGTTCTAGAAGGCTGATATGGAGAAGAGACTCCTGAGGGGACCACACTCCTTGTGCAGTGAGGGTTCTCAAATGAGCTCCCCATCCCAGGGGAGAAGCATCTGTGGTCAGAACCACAGAATGAGTCTGAGAGATGAATGGGGCTCCTTGTCTGAGGTTGTCCTGATCCAACCACCACTGGAGAGCATGGATCAAGGTCTGAGTCACTGGAATCAGTTTGGTGAGAGGGTCTTTTTTCTGGGACCAAAAAGCCCTCAAGTGAAACTGGATGTCCCTCATCTGAAACCTGGCCCCTGGAACTACTGCAGTGGCAGCTGCCATGTGGCCCAGAAGTTGGAGAAAATGCCTTGCTGGGCGAGAAACCAGGAGATGAAATGAGGAAGCTTGATCTGTAAGGGCCCTTACCCTTAACAAGGGAGTAATAATAATAATAATTTTATTTTTAAAGCGCCTTTCAAATTTCAAAGCGCTGTACAATCATAACAAAAAATAAAATCCAATACAATCATCATTATAATACAATATAAAACACTCATAAAACCACAATTTTATAAACAGATCACATAATACTATAAAAAAGCCATGTGATACAAATGGGTTTTAAGGCCTTTGCCTGGACAGTGTCCAACTCCACCCCTATAAAGGTGAGGAGCTGCATTGGTTAGAGAACTGACTTTGGAAGACTGAAGAGGAATCCCAGGGAAGTGAGTACTTGCTGGATCACTTGTAGACTTGACTTGACTTAGTCTGGAGACTGCCCCACAATGAGCCAGTCATTGAGATATGGGAATATAGAGATGTTTTGCCTCCTTAAAAAGGCTACTACTACTGCTAGGCATTTTGTAAAGACCCCTGATACTGATGTTAGCCCGAAAGGCATTGCCCTGAATCGATAATGGCCTGAGAACAGTTCGAATCTGAGATACTTTCTGTGGGAGCACCTGATGGGAATGTGAAAGTAGGCATCCTTGAGGTCCAGGGAAGCTAACCAATCCCCTGGCCTTAGGGAAGAATTATTCCCAGAGTCACCATTTTTTTTTTATTTAGTTGTTTAACCAGGTATAGCACACTAAGCTGAAAGCTTTTTTACAGGAGCGACCCGGAAGCACAAGGAGGTTAAGTGACTTGCTCAGGGTCACACAGTATGCAAGTGGAAGCTGTGGGATTCAAACCCAGGTCTGGTCTGCTGGATTTCACCAGATTTGCAGCTCAGAGCCTTAGACCACTGCGCTATACTGCCTCCTTTTGAACTTTTGAATTTTGAACTTTGACTTTAGTAGATGCTTGTTTAAGTATCTTAGGTCTAGGATGGGCCGCCACTCCCCTGTCTTTTTTTGGGTAAGGAAGTATCTGGAGTACAGACCCTTGCCCCCGAGGGATGTAGGAACTCTCTCTATGGCTCTGAGAGCCAACAGAGAGGAAACCTCTGCCTCTAGGGCAATGGTTTCGGAGATGTTTGCAGGTGGAAAAGACCTGACCCTCAGCTTTGGAAATTTTTTGAAACTGAGGGCCAGTCCCAGGCTTAATACCTCCAGGACCCACTTGTCTGAGGTAACAGACTTCCAGGCCTGGAAGTAGTAAGCCAGTCTGCCTCCTACAGGGATTGAGGAGTTGACTCGGGCTGACACCTCAGGATGTCTGCTTGGCAGCAGCCTTAGGCTGAGAGGTGGATGCAGCCTTGCTCATCCCTCTCCTGCCTCTCCCTCTAAAGAATCCCCACTGGGAAAAAGAAGAGGAGGCCTGTGCCTGGTAGAAAGGCCTGTGAAAAGGCCTGCCCCTGCCACTAGCCTGCTGCTTCTGAGGAGTTGACTGCCTTTCCTCGGCCTGTGCACTCCTATAGGTGGTCCTGTACTCATCCATCTTTTTCATGTAGTTCTCTGTCTGCTACCCAAACAGAGAATTACCTTCAACAGGGAAATCCATGGCCTTAGCCTGGGTATCCTGCAAGAGGCTAGTACATCTGAGCCAAGCCATCCTCCGAAGAGCCACAGATGTAGCCATGGCTCGTGATGAATCACTGGAGTCCACAACAGCATGAAACTGAACCTTAGATGCCTCTATCCCATCAGCAGCCACCTCCTCCAGCTCCTTGGCTAGCTGGGGGGACGCCTGCTTAGCCAGATCCAAAACAGACTCCCCACCTGGACTTTTGGTATCTAGCTGCAGAGGCCATGTAATTAGCCTGTCTGAGTCCCAGAGAAGATGCCAAGTACTGCTTCTTAGCCATGGCATCTATCTTCCTGGAGTCCTTATCCAGGGAGTGTGAAGCCAAGGGTATGCTAGCCTTGTCACAGGCTACAGCCTGCACTACCCCAACATGGCTGCAATGCTGGTACAGGAACTCCGTAGCCGAGCCTGACAGCATGTACCTCCTATCCATTCGTTTGTCCACTGGAGGCAATGAATTTGGAGTTTTTAGAAGCTTGTGAGTCTGTTTTCCAAAATATTTGTGTAGGGGACTAGACAGTCTCTTGGGGAACGGACAGTCTCTTGGACTCGGGGATGTCCATCATTCCTACAAAATCAGGCTCCTCTCACTCCTCCACAGCTTCATCCACAGGGAGCTGGAGGGTATCAGCCACTTTCCTGTAAAACATAAAGTGGGAAGGGGACTCAGAAAGCCTGGGAGGGGAAACTCACGCAGGTCTGTCTGGTGAGATGTCCGGTTCAATGGGCTCATCCAGACCTTCCCCATCGTCCTAATCCTCATCATCATCAAACTCTTCTTCGCCATCCCATTCCTGCTCATAATATTCTTCCACAGAATAATCGGAAAGCAGAGGAACTGACTGAACCAAATGCCTACCGAGAGATGCAAGATCGGTCGGAACCGAACGGAGCGATTCCACAATACTAATTGCCCAGGCAATTTCCTCGGTGGTTGGATGGTGGGGATCTGAATCCGAACCGGATGACTTTTCCTTTTTCTTCTTTTTTGCAGGAACCGACCCTTCAGGGTTGGCTCTCCTCTTGCCCGAGGAAGTCTGGCCCTGGTCAGAAAGCACTCCCTCAGGTTCGGTCGGAACCGAACCGGGTTGGCCATCCGGATCAGCGGACGTCTTGGCCTCTTTCTCCCTAAGCCTGCCCAACCTTTTTTCTAGGGTGGCCTTGGGGAAATTTTTGCATATTTAGCAGTCTGAATCGAGGTGGTCAAACCCCAGACAATAAACACAGGTGGTGTGGGAGTCAGCCTTGGCAAAGGCCTCCCCACAGACTACAGTGCTGAAACTCAGTGGGCCCGGGTTTTCTTTTGTGTTTCTCAGACATGGCCACAGCAAAACAGAAAACTTACCCTTTACACGGCTTCAGGCCAGGTAAGACAGACTTATTGGTTCCTAACCGTGTCACAAGTATTTGAAAAAAAAAACGTTAAAACACGTTTTTTTTGGGAACCAATAAGCACTGGAATCACCACAGAAATCCAGAGAGTGATCGGTTCAGCTGAACCGACCGTAACAATTTTACGTTTCACAATTTCCACAGAATTTACCACAGTCCACTACCTCTATTACTTACAGTACCACAGACAGGGATCTGAACCGAGGAAAAAGTAGAACATTTTCGGACTAAACCGACGCTTTTCACTAACGTGAACAGAAAGCATCAGGAGAAACTCCGGAGCGACTGTTCAGTTAGGCGAAGTAAAGAATCTGACGATTACACTTGAAAGTGCAGCAGACAGAGGTTTGAACCGAGCACGAGCTCAACGTTCTATGCTCTTAGCATAGAGTTAACTCTTTCATCTCCAGAGCAGTTAAGTGCTGGGGTTAACTGCATATTGTCAGAATACAGCAAGACTTCATGTTTGAAAACCGTGCTCAATCCATGTTTAAAAACCCTGCTTAGAGCAGAGTTTTGGCACAATTTTTGAACAGCATGGTTGCTTTAAACCATGTTAACAGCAATGTGGATGCAAACTGTGCTGTGATACGGATTAAAGCAACTTCTGCTGGACTGCTATTGCTTTTTTTAAGAACCAAAGAAAACATGAGTGCACACAGGAATAGGCAGTGCTGTGCCAGGCAGTTGGCCAGAAACAATATATGAAGAAAGGCACAGCACTCGTGTAGAGATTTTAAGCTGCAAATTGCAGAATTTTATTCGGCATGTGCCCAGAAAGCACCCACTAGCACCAGCGCATCAACCCTTCACTGGACCTTCCTCAAGGGGTTTAAAATCTCTCCACAAATGCTATGCCTTTCTTCATATATAGCTTTTTTTAGCCTGGCAAAAACCAAAAGACATGATTGACTTACATTGTTAAGCTTGCAATGAGCTCCAGAACAACAAATGCTGTAATTTCTTTCTCAGATTGGTTACCAAGCCTGATTGCGAGTATCCCAGCATGCACTGCAACACCTGCAATGCTTTGCAGTACTGCTGCAATTATGTATGGGAACTTTCTTCTATTCAGTCACATATAACTTGATGATGCAAGCCCTCGCTCAGCAGGCTATGGTGCACTTAGAAGTTTTCTGATTCTTCTATGCCACTCCAAACAGTACAAACAAGGTCTCAGACTTTCTGAACTCCTCTGTCTTCTTCAGATACATCTTAACTGCCCCATACAAATCCAGCTTGTGAAACTCCCTTTCTTTCAGATTTCCCCAGCTTAGGGGAGAATGATGGCAGGCAAACTTCCTGGTTCACGTGGAAGGCAGTGGAAACTTCAGGCACAAAAGAAAAACTGTCATCACCACCTTATCCTTATGCATCATAAGGTAAGGCTCCCTATGTGAAAGAGCCTTAAATTCACCAGTCCTTTTATTTGAGCAGCTTGCTGTCAAAAAACACACCTTGTAGGACAGAATGTCCAAAGGTACTGACCAAAGCAGTTCAAGTAGCACTCTACACAGGGCATGTAACACCAGAGGTAATGGAGATCGAAATTTTGACTAACTCCTGCTAACTACCCTGAGAAAGTGTATAACATTGAAGGTGGTTCCCAGGAATGAGCTCATGGATGTTCCAAACACTGTACCAAGTGTGGAAACCTGGTCCTGCTGGTACTCAATGGTAGGCCTTTGCCCACCCTCACCTGAAAAAAGAAAACAAATTCAACATCTGTGGGGGACAGTAGCCTTGCACAGTCCGATACCTGTATCTCAGCCAAAACAAAGAAGGTGTTCTACATTCAAGTCATATGCCGCTAATGTAGAAACCTTCATGGAGGCCATCAGGGTGTCTACTATTATCTTGGAATAGCCCTGCCTCAAGAGCCTCCTCATTTAGGAGCTGCCAGCTGCATCACCTCTGGGTTTGGATGCAGAATGGGGCCCCTGCTTAGAAGGTCTCCTTGAAGCAGTCAAAACGGGGCCTGCTGAACTAGGTTTCCTAGGTTGGAGAACCACAGACTTCTTGGCCACTCTGGAAATATGAAGAGTAAGCTTACTCTTGGGGCGCTGCTGAACAGCCGTTACCCAGTCTTTGTTGTTCTTGATGTACACTGCCAATCTGTTTTGTTGGAAGTTTTTTTCCTGGGAACTGGGGGATTATGCTTATATATATATGTATAATTTGTATGCCTTGGGGAAATCTTTTCTACCATGGAGTCACTTTGGTAATATGGTAATTCTATATATTCCATTCTCTTTTTTAAATTCCCCTTTGTCCTTCCAGGACTGCATGCGATGTGTTAATACTGTTTAAATGTAGTTCTAATAGGTATTCCTCGCCCCCCCCTCCAAGTTGTAATGTCAGATGCAGTGCCTTTCATTGATCCTTGCCAAGTGAATTTTAGACAATGTAATATATTGCTATACTACAGCATGTATTTTTTGACTTGTAAGTTTTTGCTTGCAAACTCATTAAATAAAAAGTTAAAAAAAACAAGCATTTGTCAATGCTGAAAGTTTGTCGTGTGCACTGGTGCCGGGCGGGGGGTTACGAGCCGGTGCTGGCAAATTTCAACACGGGTTCATAACTTCATTGTTTTTTTAATATTTTTACACCACATTTTCAACTTAGCCATCTTATTACACCACCTTACGAAGAAAGGAAGGGTACATTTTCAACTTCTGTCATAATGGTACTTTCACGCAGTGGCTGAGAAATTAGCTTTCGGGATACAAAAAAAAACATTTTGCCCAGGATCTGGAAAATGGCAGCTGTCACACTCATGAGGTGCAGTGAAGAGATGGCTATGATGAAAATTTGGGGTCAAAATACTGAAAAGTACCAAAGGTACGAGCCTGCATTTGTTAATTTAAGTACATGCTCGTACCTTTGTTGTTTGTTAATATTTTCACACCAAATTTTCAATGTAACAGTCTTATGACCCCACCTCATGAAAAGTGCCAGTTTCATTTGGTTCACTCATCCTGACAGGCGATTTCACAGAGCCACCATGCCAATCTGCGCCACAAGTGTGAAAACATGTTTCAGGCAAGATATGAAAAATGACAGCTTTACTGTTCATAAGGAGGTGTGAAATAATGGCAATGTTGAAAATCTGGAGTGAACATGTTAAAAACTGGCAAAGTTAGGAGCATGTGTAGAAACTGCGCAACACACGCTCATAACGCAGTCATTTTTTGTAATTTTTTCACCAAATTTGCGACATGGCTTTTTGGGACCCCACCTCATGACCAATGGCACTGTCGTTACATTAATCAGTCCTGAAAGGTGATTCCGCATAGGGACCACAAAATCACCTTTCTGGACCGAGTAACGGAAAGACAGTGACAGTGTTCAGGAGGTGGGGTACCAAGAACTCCATGTTGAAAATTTGGGGCCAAAATTCCTAAAAATGGCTGAGATATCAACCTAAGTAGAAAACTCCCCCACTGATTCCCATTATACGGCTTGCCTTGAAATCTTCACTTTGCCGGTCGGCTTTGAAGAGTGCAGTTGTGTCCCGGTCCGTAGAAGATCGTTGCTCCTGACCTCTGGAGGTAAGTATGGGTAAGGAGGGGTGCAGGGGGGAGAGTGCGCAGTGGGAGGGTCGGGATGGGGGAGGAGGACAGGGAGACAACAATGGACCATTTTTCCCCAGGTTTAAAGAAATAAAGACACTGGGGACCGTTTACTTTTTTAATAGGAGAAAGGATGTGAACATTTCTGGACACTCCCAGTGTTGCGGGGCCGGGGGGACTGGGAGCGGAAGGTGCGAGTAGGACAGCAGCAGTGGGAGGGAAAGGAATGATTTGCTGTGTGTGTGTTTGGGAGGGAGGGGCCTCGAACAGAGCGAGGGTGTGGGAGGACACGGAAGAGGGAGGGAGTGATTTGCTGGTGGGGGGCTTGAACGGGAACGCAGGGAGGACAGGAGCAGTGGGCAGGCTCAGTGAGTTCACACTGTAAGCGCTATGGCAGTGTGAACGCGCAACCAGGAAGTCAATGTAATGCAGGTCTTTACACATCAATGGACCGAGCCGCGACACTATTGGTTCGACTCTTTCCATTGAAAAAGTTTGCCAACTCCACCCCAAAAACAGAAACTGAGTCATCACCAGCCTGCCAACTGATTTGCCTGCTGCTGACCTGCCCCTTGGAACTGAACTCTCCAGTGGACGCACCCCCCTCACACCCCTGTATAGCAACTCTCATTTCAATGAGTTCATCTGTGCTTGCAAGCACGACAAACTCAAAAAGAGTAAGCTTACTCTTGATTGTCTGATTTTTTTGCAGTACCCTGGACACCAGCGGAAGTGGTGGGAACAAGTATGCTCTGTGGAAACCCCATCATTGAGACCTAGAGCCCACCACCTCTACCTAAAGACATCAATACTGACCCAAAATCTCAGTACCCGAGCCATTTCTTTCAGTGCAAAGAGATCTATCTGAGGGTGGTCAAATCTTCTGCACAGGAGTTTGAACATCTCTGGATGCAGTGTCCATTCACCTGAATGAACCCTCTTGTGGCTTATCCAGTCGGCCTGAATATTCAGCTCCCCACCAGATGAACTACAGAGAGTGCCAGGAATATTAACCTCTGCCCACTGAAGGACTCTAGTTGATTCTGGTTGCTTCTGCTACCATGCTTGTGGTTCTTCTGTCCCACTGAATGTTTATGGATGCCATGGTGACGATGTTGTCCAACCTTACCTTCATGGCCTGGAACTGAACCCAGTTCTGAAAGTGGAGCAGAACAAGATGACTGCTCTCATTTTCAACACATTTATCTGAAGCTCCTGCTTCTGTGGGGTCCAGACACCCTGAACTGGGATCTTGTCTAGGACTGCCCCCAGTCAGACAGGATGGCATCTGTTGTCAGAATAAATTCCTGTGGGGCTTCCTGGAGAGTCCTCCTGTAAAGGTTCTTAAGAGCTCTCCCACCAGGCAAGTGACTGCAGCACTGAGCACTGTCCTAGACAGTGGAATCAGGGTCTGGTAGTCTTCTGAAGTGGGGGACCAAACCTCCAGCATCCTGTTCTGAAGAGGCTGCATGTGAAAACGTGGTCCATGAATGAGTTCTATCGCTGCAGACATCAGGCCCAAAATCTAAAGGAGTCTTTGAGCAGAGACTGCAGATTTGGCCCTTAGCCACTGCACCCCTTGAACTAAGGTCTCCTTCATGAAAGTAGAAAGTTAACACTCTTTTTCATCCATCTGGAACACTGTCCCCAGGTGTTTCAGCCTCTAAGACAGCATCAAGTATTTTTTCTACCAGTTGATAATCCAACCATATGTTTCTAGAACCGCCAAGGTCCTCGCACACTGATCTTCCTGTCATCTGTGCAGCTGGGGCTCAGATGAACAAACTGTCCATGATAGGGGTGTACGTGATACATTTTCTTCCACAGCTACAACAGCAACACAATCAGTACCTCTGAAAATATCCCGGGTGCTGTTGCCAGTCCGAAGGTGAGAGCCCAGTACTGGAAATGCTGTTCCTGAATCGCAAACCTCAGACATTTCTTGTACAACTGATGGACTGGGATGTGGAGGTAGGTGTCCTTTAGATCTATGGGTGCCAAGAAGCTGCTGGTTGGAGCACTAGGATGATGGACCGCAAGGACTCCATATTGAATGCTGTGTGAATCCAAGACAAGCCCAAATCACCCTGACTTCTTGGGGACTCCAAAGTAAATCAAGTAGAATTCCAGACCTTCCTCATTTGGGGGAACTGGGACAGTTGCCTTGATCTGTCTCAAGTGATTGAAGATCTGGCTCACCGACTGCCTCTTCACATCATTCTGGAGTACTGGAGACTGTAGGATACAACCTCTTGTGGGTACCTGAGGAAACTCTATAGTATAATCCATATGTAAAATTTCTTGAATGCACCCGTCTGGAGTTAGTTGGACCTATTACTGCTGAACTGTTTTTTTTTTTTAATTAGTAGTTTTTGTCCCCTGGTTTTCTTCCATCCCCATCATAGCGTGAATGCGCGCATGTGGATGCATGCCCCGTGAGAGAAGAGCTGCTGTTAGGCAGCTCGATCCAACTTCCCTCCCTCCCCCCCGGTGACCCAAAGTCGTTCCCGAACCTGGGTTGCCGGCATAGCCTTGACATAAGGCGTCCAGTGCCTCAACCCTCAGCGCCACTTGGCTGGCCCCTACTGCTGAACCTTTTGCATCTTCCACCAAGGGCAGGAGTGCAGAGATGGGTCCACGTACCTTCACTGACAGGTACCTCCTTCTCTTCTTCTTCTTCTAGCACTTCCATTTCATTTGTTGGTGAAGGAACCTCTGTTGCAGTTACCCTTGAAGCCATAATAGGCTCCAATATTCCTCCAGTTTCTGAAATTCTGAAAGAATTGAAAACCACCTTTAGCGTGGCGGTGCTGGCTAAAACCCCATCCTCTTGAGGTTGGGTTTGCCTTCTGTCTGGACACCAGTAAAGAACAGTTACGTAAGAACTTATCCTAACAGTAGATCTTTGAGAGAGGCTCTTGCAGTAGGTAATTACAATATAGGACTGAAGCCGGCAGGCGCCAGGACCCCACGGAAAAATTTCTAGCTAGCAGTCTCTGGCGGGGAACTGCCCCCCATGTCAGGTGACCGACGTCAAGCGACATCAGTATAAAGGGGCGATCCCACATGCCCGCCTTCCAGTTCTTTCCCACCAAAGGTCAAAAGGCAAGACGAGAGAGAAGCAGATATTTCCCATCCTGGAAAAGGAGCTGAAAAAGCTAAGGGGGATGGAGGGTGGGAAGGTATTACCTACTGCAAGAGCTTCTCTCAAAGATCTAGTGTTACGGTAAGTTCTTACATAACTGTACTATCTTATTTCGAGAGGGCTCTTGCAGTAGGTAATTACATATAGGACTGAATCCCAAGCAGTCTGGAACAAAGAGAAGCTCACGGAAGGAGGAAACTACTCACAGATCCTCTGGCTGTGAAGGTCTTAGGAAAGAAGACCTTGCAGAACAGCCAACCCGAAGCCAGCTCTGCAGCGAGAGGTAATGTCCAAACTGTAATGTTTCATAAAGGTATGGACAGAAGTCCAGGTTGCGGCTGCACAGATGTCAGCCACCGACACATTCTTGAAACAAGCAGCAGAGGCAGCGACATCCCTAGTGGAGTGACCTCAGACTTGACCTGGCAAGGTCTTGTGATACTTGTCATAACAGAAAGTGATACAATGAGCCAACCATTTTGAAAGGCATTGCTTGGAAACAGCATTGCCTTCTCTTCTGCGAGCAAAAGAGACAAACAGTTGATCAGTCTTTCTGAGATCCTTTGTCCTGTTGGTGTAGTATCTCAGAATCCAGTGAACATCCAAAGTATGTAAGAGGTACTCCCCTTGATTGGAATATTGCGTAAAAAATGCAGGCAGGTCCATGGATTGATTCAGCGTAGATTCCGCTACCACCTTAAGGAGAAACTTAGGGTTGACATGCAGAGCCACACGTTCCTTGTGGAAAATCAAGTATGGGATTTTGCACATTAAGGCCTGAAGCTCGGAAATTCGTGGAGCAGAGGTAATGCCCACCAGGAAGGGAGTCTTCCAGGAAAGGAACTTTAGGTCTACTGATGCTGCCTGCTCAAAAGGAGGTAGGGAAAGCTTCTCGAGAATGAAATTCAAGTCCCAAGGAGGGGCAGGTGCACGAATAGGGGGTCTCAAGTGAAGAACCCCTTTAAGGAAGGTCTTAGCGACTTCCAGCTGTGCAAAAGACCTGTTGCCAAAAGGAACATGGTACGTGGACATGGCCGCCATGTGAACCTTCAAAGAGGAGTGACTGAGACACAGGTCGAAGAGGTGACGCATGTAATCCAGGAGCCTCCCGACAGGGCAGGAGAATGGCTCAAAAGCTCTGGAAGAGGCCCAAATGGAGAACCTTTTCCATTTCATGGCATAAGTGGAACGAGTGGAAGGCTTTCTGGCCTCAACTAGAATCTCCGCCACCTGCGGTGAAACCCCAAACTGGGTTTGAACTATGTCTGCAGGAGCCATGCATGCAGCTGAAGGGATTTGAGTCCTGGATGGACCAGGGTCCCCTGATCCTGGGTCAACAAGAGCTGCGACAGAGGAAGAGGAAGTGGAGGTTCCTCTGAATACTGTTGCAGAAGAGAGAACCAAACTTGTCTGGGCCAGAACGGAGCGCTGAGGATCATGCAAGCTCCTTCTGAACAGAGTTTGTGTAAAACCCTCAGAATCAACGGGATCGGGGGGAACGCATAGATGAATCTGCCCTTCCAGTTTAGAGACAGAGCGTCTCTCCCAAAAACTCCGTGCCCTGGAGTGAGCGAGCAGAAGACGGTAAGTTTTGCGTTGAGAGGAGAGGCAAACAGGTCTACCTGAGGGGTTCCCCAGCGTAGGAAGACATCGTCTACTACCCCCTGATCCAGTTCCCATTCATGAGCTTGGGCGGATAACCTGCTGAGGTGGTCTGCCAATGTGTTCTCGACCACCGGAACATGAACCGCCGTGAGGTGAAGGTTGTGAAGTACTGCCCAATCCCAAACCCGCATCGCTTCCCTGCAAAAAGGGTAGGAACGTGTTCCTCCCTGTTTGTTGAGGTACCACACTACGCACATGTTGTCGGTCTGGACAGCCAGATGACTGGGAAGCACATACAGATGCAGAGCTTGCAAGGCATACAGCACGGCCCTTAGCTCAAGCACGTTTATGTGGAGAGTCTGCTCGAGTCTGGACCAAGAGCCCTGGGTCCACTGAGATCCCAAGTGGGCTCTCCAACCCTCGTCCGAGGCATCTGTTGACAGAGTTTGGGAGGGGGGAGAAAGACAGAAGGGAACTCCCCGGCAAAGGTTCTCCTCAACCATCCACCACTGCTAGTCCCGAACCATCAGAGAGGAGACCAGGATCTCCTGATCTAGGTCGTCCACCAATTGATTCCACTGAGACTGAAGCATCCACTGAGAGATTCTCATGTGGAGCTGAGCGCGAGACACTGTCGAAATGGCAGCCGCCATGAGCCCAAGGAGGTGAAGAAGTGACCTGGCAGTGACCCATCTGCAGCTGGACAACAGGCTGGCCTGAGCCAGAAGGGTGGCCACCCTGTCCAAAGGTAGGAAGGCCATACCAGAGGTCATATCCAGGATCGGCCTGATAAACTGGAGTCTTTGGGATGGGATCAAATGGGACTTGGCCTGGTTGATGGTAATACCCAAGCTAGTGAAAACCTGCAGGGTAAGGGAAAGGGAGTGCAGGACGTCCTCCCTGGATGGGGCCGCCAGGAGCCAGTCGTCCAGGTATGGGAAAACCTGAACCCCCTGGGTAAGCAGGTGGGCTGCTACCACAGAAAGGCATTTGGTAAATACTCAGGGAGCCGAGGAGTGACCAAATGGGAGGGCCTTGAACTGGCAGTGTTCTCCCTGAAAAGAAAAACAAAGGTATTTGCAGTGGGACGGGTGGATAGGGATATGTAGGTAGGCATCCTACATGTCCAGAGCACATAGCCACTGTCCCGGCTGAAGGAGGGGCAGAAGGCCTTGCAGAGCGAGCATTCTGAACCTCCTGTATTCCACGAACAAGTTCAGGGAGCTGAGGTCTAGGATTGGCCTCACATCGCCTGATTTCTTTGGAACCAGGAAGAAATGAGAATAGTAACCCATCCCTTGGAGATGGGGATGGACGGGTTCTATCTCCGCCTTCAGAAGAATGGCAGAGATTTCTTCCCGAACCAGAAGAAGGTGTTCCAGGGAGTAAGATGACCTTGGAGGGGGTTTTCTGGGAGGTTTCTGAAGAAACTTTATTGGAGTGTCCTTCTGCTATCAGCTGGAGCACCCAAATATCAGAAGTGATCCTCTTCCAACCCCGGCAGATGCAGGGAGAACCTCCCTCCTACCGGTTCCTCTGGGAAGCCCAGAGGCTGTGGGAGAGGAAAGGAGTCAAGAGGTGAGAGGCAGCGCCGCGGCTGGAACTCCCGCTGCCCGTTTGTGTGGGGGGGAGCTTCACAGCCGGAGGGCCCCTTTGTTGGCCCGCTTTCCTTGGGGTTTCACCTTGGCCTGTGCACATCTGTGAAAGGAACAGCACTGCGGCTGAGGGGCTCAGTACATGGAGTCAACTTCCTTGAGAGCAGTGCCCTTCTCCTGCAGGCCAGTGATGATGTCCTTGACATCACCACCGAACAACACCGAACCCCTGAAGGGCGCGTCCTGGATAGCGGACTGCACTTCCGGGAACAAACCCGACACTCGGAACCAGGCATGATGCCGCAAACTTACAGCGAATGCTGAGCTTTGTCCAGCAGCGTCCACTGCATCATAAGCAGCACGTAGCATGTGCCTACCGGCCGAACGAGCATAACGGACTAGGTCTGCCACTTCCTGTTTGGTCTGTAGCTCGGGAAGGGAGTCCAATTTAGCTTCCACTTCGCTAAGGATGACCTTCTGGTAATTCCCCATGTGAGCAACGTAGTTCATGGCCCTAATACCCAGAGCGGAAGAAGCAAAACCCTTCTTCCCATACTGGTCCAGAAAATGGGACTCCTTATCAGGTGGAGACGAGCTCAAATGCTTTGGGTTGGCTGTACGGCCGTGGGCGGCACTGAACATGACAGAGTCAGCCATGGGGTGTGAAGTAAGAAAATCAACACCCTCCAGAGCCTGGTACAGCCTGTCCATCTTCCCCGGAAGGCGGGCTGTGGCGGATGGTTGTTTCCAGATGGTGGAAACAAGGTCCGGGAGAGGCTCAGTCCAGGGTGGAACCAAGGTAGGAGCGACCTCTGGCAGATCCAGATGTGCAACTAGCTTCTGCCGCTGTGGATCTGGCTCCAAAGATTTCCACTGATACAATGACTGGATCTTTCGTAGCAACTCTGTGAAGGAAGGATCCTCTGGAGGGGACTTTGGAGGAGTCCTAGGCCGGGGCTTGTCTGGAGTTAATGGCTCGTCATCAAAGTTGGAATGTCCGTCCGAGGAGTCTGAGGAAGATGGAGGAGACAAAGACCCCTTCCCGCTCAGGGGAGGAACTGATCCCCTGGGAAGCTCCCGGGGTAACGTGCCACCCCTTTTCTTGGAACTGGAGGGGACACCTCTGGTAACAGGAGGGGGGAAGGGGTCTCTCGCCCTCGATGGGGGTCCGGAACGGGTTCCAGCATCGGAAGGTGATTACTTCCTTGGTGAGCTGAGCCTTGGCCTCAACCTCCAGGAAGCCAGAGTCTCCCTCAGGTCCACTGGCAGCTGGGGCGCGAGTGGAGGGGGATCACGGATATTGGGGATATCCATTATGGCGGTATCCATACCCCAACAGCGGAAGCCGCGTCGGGTACTGAGGCGCCTGGTACTGCGGTGTCAGGTACTGCAGCATCAGTGCAGCGTCGTCGGATAATGCAGACCTGGGTAAAGGCGGCGTCGAGATAAGATGGTGTATACCGGGCGCCAGGGCTCCTGGGGCCGGGGCGAAGGCCTTGGAAACGCCTCGCGAGGCGGGCCGGGAATAGGCGCCAGCAGGCATCGAGTCTGGCGAGGGATGGCATCCGGAGAGGAATGTCGCCCGGCATTGGCAAGGCCGGCGTCGGTGCCAGCGTCCGAGGGTCCGATGTCAGGTCGTCCGGCCCAGCAGGAGGGAGACCTGACGGAAGTGTGCCTGTATCCTCCGTATCCCCGGGGTCTAACTGAGGAGACGCTAGGGCCTTGTAAGGCAGCGGCAAATTCTGTGGGGAGCCAGGGACGACAGACTGGATGACAGGGTCCAGCGTCGGCTCCAACGCTGTGCGACCGTCGGACGGGCCAACGGTTGCCTTACCGGCGGGGTCTGGGCGGACATCGGAGGAGCTGTCATCTGACTTAGCGGAACCGGCGCCCAAGGAAGGCCGTGAAGGAGGGGCGGCCTTGTCGGGCAGCTTAGAGACCGTGCGGTGCCCCGAAGGGTCGAGCAACAGGGGGCCATCTCCAGGCAGGCATCAGAGGAGCCGACATCCGGCTTACCGGAGCCACTCGCACCAGAAGGCCACACGGCAGTGGCCTTGCCAGGAGTGGAAACCTCCTTTAACCTGGAGGCTCCCGAAGGGCCCGAGCATTAGCCAGATGGGAGAGTCTACGCCGTCTTGGAAGCCTCCAAGACAGCCGTTGCGGAACGGTCCCCTGGGGAGAATGTTACCTTGAGCACGGTGACTCCAGCCGAAGTCGCGATGGTCGAGTAAAAGGAGTTCTGGTCCTGGTGATTCTCCTTGTCCTTTTTACGGTGACCCTCGGGCTAGGTTGAGGCCTGACGAAGCTTCTTCCACTCCCTCTCCATGGAGGTCATTTTCTTCTTAAGTATATGGGCCTCCAGGGACTGCTGCCTCCATCTGCTGGTGGCGGCGTTGAATTTCAGGCTAATGCTGGCACTTCTCCACAGGGTGATCCGGGCCCAGACAGAAAAGGCATTGGGACTGTCCGTTTTTGTGCGGGAGTTGGGCGCCGCACTTGTTTTTGTGCTTGGAGGGAGTAGGGGACGACATACACTGCACAAACCATGACAAAAATTCAAAGAAATCGAACAAAAAACGGTGATAAAACTACCGACAATCAACTGACGAAGCAGTGGAACTTAACCGTGAGGTGCTTTCCCAAGCTAACAGTGGGAAAGAACTGGAAGGCAGGCATCGGGGACCACCCCTTTATACTGGTGTCACTTGACGTTGGTCACCTGATGTGGAAGTGGTCCCCCCCCCCACCAGAGACTGCTAGCTAGAAATTTTTCCGTGGGGTCCTGGACCCTGCTGGCTTCAGTCCTATATGCAAGTACCTACTGCAAGAGTCCTCTCGAAGTAAGATCTGCCCTTTTTTGTCCCGCATGTCCTTCAAAATATGGTCCAGCTCTGGGTTGCATAAAAATGCCCTTGAAAAAGACATGTTAAACAATGTGCCTACAATGTGCCTTTGATGTCTGGTCTGTGACTCAATGGCATGTCATACACTGTGCACAGCCGCCTCAATATGATAAGCAAAGAGGGCTGACATCTGTAAAATGTCCACCGCCACATCCCCTAGAAAGGCAGATGCTAGGGACACAAGCTTTAAAATATCTGTCCCCTTTGACTCTTCAGGGAAGAAGTTGCCTAAGGCAGCAACCCAAGGAGTTAACGCTCTGGAAATAGTAAGAATGCAGATGGTGTCCAAAGGTTCAAACTGTTTGAGGTAAAGCCTATCTGCCTGACACATCCACTCTCGTCATTCACATCCCCAAACCTTCAAAGGGCATGGTTGTGTGTTTGAGTGCCTTGCATATAGCCTTGTCTGTCACTGGAGGATCTCCCACTTCTTGGAACTCTCCTCCAGAAATGGGTAACATCCTACCCTTGGTCTAACAAGTTGTTTCCACTTATCCACCCCAGCCCATTTCTGTTCAATAATCTGACTGCAATGCTATATCTTCAGAAAACACTTTGGAGCTGATGCCAACGCTGACAGAGTGGGTTTCATGTCTAAGGTCTCTATGTCCTGAACCTCCTTTAGTTGCAATGTCCTACAACTTCTGTTATAAGACCCAACAGCAGTTTGGTTTTTTTTATCAAAGGGGATATTGGAATCTTTTCCTTGGATTCTGTCCACTCCTCTTCCTCCTCCTCAAAGGGACACTGTTCCTCGTTGACAGTTCCTGTTCCATCAGGCTGATGCCAAGGTAGACAGGTTAGGGTTCACATCCAAAGTTTTTATGTCCTGAGCCTCCTTCAACTGTAATGTTCTACATGCTTCTGTTATAAGACATTGACTTCGTATTAAACAAGGGGTTATTGGAATCTTTTACTTAGGTTCCATCAGTTCCCCCCTCCTCAGAGGGAAATTCCACCTTCTTTGATGGTTCTGGTTCAGGATTTTCCAATGCTCCCCCTACATCGTTATCTTTACCTTAAATGCTGTCAGAGTCAGGGGGTCACCTGGAAATCTAGGTGATCAGGATTGTTCTGCTCTGGTGCACCTGGACGTGCTGTATAGGTTCCCCTGAGCTAAGGGGCCAGCCTTGGGTTTGGGTGTGTTAGTGGAGATGACCTGCAGGTCATCAGAGCTTAGCAAATCATTAAAGAGGAGCAAAAAGGAGTTGCACAACTCAGCCTTAACACTGCCAGTCGATACCACAGGTGTAGCCTCCTCCAGCTCAGGAGTTCAGATGGGGCCGGGGACCAACATGAAAAAATTACTCACCTTAGTAATCTTGTTTCTTCCGAGGTATTCTTCAGTATGATTAACTGTAGCAGTCAGCCTCCTGTGTTGAACTGCCTCAGAGAGAAATGGAACTTATGTAAATGATGGACCATCTATTGGCCTGTGCACCATTTAAACTGGTGCCCTTACCAACTGCTGCATTCTATAATGCTCAGATTTATTGGAGCCTGCTGGGTAAGACCCCAAAACTAGGGGCGTGGCTTGAGGCGGACTATGGTAGATGCAGCTTAGCCTAGCTCCTGTGGGCGCTTAGCAAAATTCATGGCGAACTGGTCTGCATGGTGAAGAAATTGAACAACTATACGGTGGAATGATAGCCGAAATTGATGGCATCAGGGAGGAGTAAAAATAAACAGACTAAGCTCCAATTTCCTAAGCCACAGCAATCAAGATCACAGCGTCACGGCCTAGAGATTACAAGTAACAACGGAGACTCTGAAATGGCGTGTGAAGGAGCCGCAGAGATAGAGGGCTCACTCGCTTCTGTATCTGCTACCTTGGCCCTTATACAACATGATATGAAAACAGGTATTGATAATATCACGGCGCAGATCTCTCACATGCAGGCCATAGTCACTGGGCTTTCTGAGACTTCGTCTACTCATACTAATCAAATAGCTGAATTGAAGAATCGGGTTGGGCGGCTTGAAGAGTCTCTGGCTACAGTTACAACTGATAATGACACACTTAAACAACAGATGGCAGACTTACTAAAGAGAGTCGATGATCAAGAAAATAGGTCACGTCGCTCTAATATCCGCATAATCAGTCTTCCTGAGGGAACAGATCCAGGAAAACTGCATGTGTGGCTTACTGAACATTTGGAATCACCACCTGAGCTGCATAATTACGAAGTGGAGCGTGCGCATAGGGTAGGTCCTAAAATGGCAAATACTCATCCCAGGCATTGTTTAATTAAATATTTATGTTTTACTAAGAAGGAAGCTGTTCTCCGGAAAGCAAGGGAGAAAGGTCCGATAGTCCTGGGCAGCACTAAAGTATTCGTTTTTCAGGATTACAGCAAGGATTTGCAGCAACGCAGGCAGAAATTCAGTGAAATCAATGGGCGCCTCTACAAACTGGGTTGGTCATTCTCATTTTTATACCTAGCTAAATTAAAAGTAAACAGGCCAGGTGGCAGCCCTCATACCTTTACTTGCCCTAAAGAAGCCATGCAGTGGGTGGATGGTGTAGTTAATGGAAACGGAGGGAGAACACCGCATCGCAGTGACTCAGATGACCGTTGATGATATGGGCTGACTGGCTATACTGCAAGATTTTTGTTGATATGGGGACTATCAATGACTATGATCTCTGAGAGTAGAAGCACGCTTGTTGAATGCCTGGTTTGATAGTTCTGGCAACTGCACTGTACAGACAGGAATCAGAACTGCATATCACCGAGTGCTCCCCTCAGACTGGAACTTTGGTGAATTCTGTATGGTTCCCCATATAGACACCCCATCCCCATTTATTTCCACTGGATCCAGTGGGGTAGTGGCTGCTTTTTGGCATGATTAACACATTATCTAGTTAAGTACCTGAGTATTGCTAAACAGAGCACCATAAATATTTATTTTCAAAACACCCCTGGTAATCTGGGTCATAGGAGTGGGGAGGGGACGTGCTAGACACATTTTTAAGCTGTTTTAATGAAGAGTTATCCTCATAATTTGAGTTAGTTGTTCAAGTATGACTGTTAATATTTGGGCATTCCTAGAAAGGCTGAATGGTTTGAATAGTGCCCACAGACATGATCTAATTATAATGTTTGCCAACTGTTTGCAGGGAGTCTATACAGGGCTAATAACAGTCCTGTGGGTGGGGTGGGGTGGGGGGCTTGTTATCTTATACTGTTTCTGAGGGGTGTTAAATGCTTGGTTTGGTTTATGGAGGATTTGATATTGGGGGATGTCAGCGTCTGACCTCATGGAGTCTCGCTCTTCCAGGACCAGGTCACTGTTGCTGTGCAGACCGATCTCCGGTATAAGCTCGCAAGCAATTGCTCTGCATGGGCCTATCTGCTGACCCTGGATTTTTTCAGGGCTCCTAGGGGAGGATTGTTAATATTAAAATAGGACTCGGTCTTGTATGCCACGCAGACACTGTTGATGGGAATTTTATTTTGCACATCGGGTATACTTGGTGGTTACTGTGGTGGCTTCGAAGATACTTTATTTTTTTAACAAATGGCCACTGAAATTCGGGTGGCTACCTGGAATGTCAATGGGTTAAAAACAGTAATGAAAAGGAAGAAGTTGTTAGCTGAGATTAAGAGAGCTAAATGGCAGGCGGTTTTATTACAAGAAACCCATATGTCAAGAGCAGAAGCCTCCAAGATGGAGAGTTTCCTGGGAGGGACTTGGGTATCTGCTCATTTTTCGACTAAGGCCAGAGGTGTAGCCATTTGGTTGCCTGGGGGTTCACAGGCCAAACTGACGGAATCCCGTGCTGATTCAGCAGGAAGATTTGCTCTGGCAAAAGTAGTGTTTCCCGGAATAGGATCTTTCAATTTTGCTTCTGTTTATGCACCGAATGTAGAGACCCCAATTCTTTCAGAGACTTTCTTTGGAACTGGTAGCATGGTCCGGACCCTGGGTGGTGGGGGGAGACTACAATTGTGTGTAAGATGTGATTCTTGATAGATCTAGCACTAAACCCATTTCTCTCACTAAAAATGCAAGCGCTTTAGGGGTCATGGAGGAGGAGATTGGTTTGATTGATGCCTGGTGGCACCTTTACCCCGTGGGTAGAGACTACAGTTTCTACTCCCACGCACACAAATCATACGCTAGAACAGATCGTATTTTAATAAGCCCCACACTTCTTCCAGCATTAAAAGGGGCGAGTTATTCCCCTATATTACTTTCGGACCATGCTTCCCTGTCCATGGAGTTCTCACTGGGGGGATTTTCTCCGGGAACAAGCCTGGGACATTAGATCCATTGTAATTAAAAGATCAAACATACATTGAATATATGGAAAAGTGTACAGGGGATTTTTTTAAGTTTAAAAAAAAAAAGGGAGATATTTCATGCTCCACCAGGTGGGAGGCACTGACAGTTTATATACGGGGCCAAACAATTTCTTTCGAAAGCCATAGGGCACGGACATTTGCTGGGGAGGTTGAAGCTTTAAGACACTAAATTGAAGCTTGTGAGCAAGCACATAAGAATGCCTCTACCCCTGCTCTATACTCCGAAGTGCAACAATTAGAATGGAAATATAATGCGCTAAATAGTGCTCGTTTAGAAAGGGCCATTTTGCTATCTCATGCGGGTCAGTATTTTGATGGTGACCACGCTAGAAAGCTGATGACCTGCCAATTACGTAAGAGGGATGGTGAGAGGGTGGTCTATCAGGTCCATGACTCGTCGGGGGTGTTGGTGGATGACCCAGAGGAGATAGGCTGTACCTTTGGGGACTATTATAGACTCCTTTACCCCTCTGAGGTCACGCCTTCCTCTGAGAGGGTGAACTTTTTCATAGATGGAGCTGGTATTCGCTTGCTTACAGAAAAACAGGCAAGTGACCTTGATGCCCCTTTGACACCTGAGGAGCTGAGCCAGGCTATTAGGTCTCTGTGTGGTGGGAAGGCCCCTGGGCCGGATGGGATCCTGATTGATTTTCTAAAAGGCTTCCATGACCTTCTTTTGGAACCATTGGGAAATGGGGAGCCTAGCTGGTGGGATGCTGCCCCCCTCCACCTGGTCAGCCACTATAACTATCTTCCCGAAACCTGGTACGGATCCTACTTATTATGCCTCGTATAGGCCTATCTCACTTCTAACAGTGGGCTATAAGGTACTGGCTAAAGCACTGGCCACCAGGTTAGAACCCTTGCTCCCTGATCTGATTCATCCGGACCAGGCGGGGTTTGTAAAGGGTAGACAAGGGAAACATAAGAAGGACCTTGAATATAATACATTACTGGGGGAAGTCTAAACATAAACATGGGGCCTCCATATTGACTCTAGATGCAGAGAAGGCCTTTGACCGGGTGGAGTGGGGATACCTCTTTACCGTGCTGCGGAGAATGGCTTTCGGTACGCGTCTTATCTCTTGGGTGAAAACTTTGTATGCTGATCCAGCGGCTCAGGTAGTAATAAATGGATGGCTAACCCCAAAATTTAAGTAGGGGCACCAGGCAGGGTTGTCCTCTCTCCCCCTTACTATGTGTTTTGTCCTTAGAGCCACTGGCGGGAGTCATTCAGAGTGCTGCAGGGATCAGGGGATTCCAGATGGGAAAGCAGGAACATAAACTGGCTATGTATGCGGATGACATCCTCATGTTTCTTCAGTGTCCATAAGAGGATCTCTCGATAGTACCCACAGTTCTGCAGGAGCATGGTTCACTATCGGGCCATAAAATTAACTGGTCTAAGAGTGAGGTATTGCCTACTGGCTTACTGGACAGACAGCACCTACTCCAGAATCTTAATGGGCTGCAATTAGTATCAAAAATAAAATACCTGGGTATAACCATCTCCAGCAAAACCCATGCTCTTTATAGGCTACATTTTAGGCCCATATTGGGGAGTATCTCTGAAGACTGCGCGAGATGGACACCTTGCCATTGTCTCTTAGGGGGAGGGTCGGAGGGAGTGATTAATATGATGAATCTCCCAAAATTATTGTATTTATTTCAGTCCCTTCCAGTTCGGATTCCAAAGAGTTATTTTCAAAGAATTGACTCCATTGTTCACAGCTTCCTCTGGTGAGGTAAGCCTGCTACAGTATCAAAAACTATACTCCAGCTTCCCCAGAGGATAGGTGGTCTCGGTCTCCCTAACTTTACATTATACTATTTGGCTGCACAAATGGCTGCGATACCTACTGGTTTGAGTGGGGATGATTCTGGGTGGCTTAAGCTGGAAGAATCGAGCAGCACACGGCAACTTAAGGGAGGCCTGTTGGCTGAGGACTTATGGACGGGCGTGAAGCCATCACATCCTAACCCTTTTCTAGCCTCGACGATCAATGCATGGCATAGGTCTCATCTTATTTCAGGCTGGACTCCAGCACCCACGAGGTTGACCCTGATCCTTGAGACAGTTTGGTTAAGATCCTCACCCTTGGTGGCAGTTGTGCAGCGGCTCTGAATGCAGAGGCCTGTGTTGGGTTGGACAACTATACGAAGGGGATACTTTAAAGAGTTTTCATCAGTTGGTAACACAGTGAGAGATTCCATGTGGATATTTTTTTATATTCCTTAGTTTAAGAAATATGTTTGGCAGCATGTTAAGCTCTAAAGATGGTTGGTCCCTTCTCTCTGCATTTGAGGAAGGTCTTTTTCACCCACAACCCGGAGCTAAACAGTTCTCCACTTTTTATCGAATTCTGAGGGGGGGGGGGAAGTGGAAGGGAGATAGAGAAGACTGTCAACAGGTGGATTGGGGATTTGGGGTACACAACTGATGAACAGACATGGCTTGGAGCATGTAAATACTTTGCAATATGTTCAAAGAACAATAAGCTAAGGCAAATACAATTTAACTTTCTCCATCGGACCTACTTCACCCCAGTGAAGCTGAATAGATTAGATCCCAGTAAATCAGAACTCTGTCTCAAGTGTGGTATTACTAACATACTAATTGCCAGCAGATTAGGCCTTACGGTCTACTGAGTCTGCTCGAACCTCAGATCCCTAGTTGGGTGCCGAGGCCCCCCCCTTGTGTTCCAGAAACCCCTATCATCCATCCCCACCCCCCTGGGCCAGGCTATCATCTGATACATCCACTTTCTGGGTCTGTCCCACCCTCTCTTGAAGCCCTCCACTGTGGACCTCTGAACCAGCTCGCCAGGCAGTGCATTCCAAGTGTCCACCACCCTCTCAGTGAAAAACTCTCTCTTCCCCCTCACCTTCCACCTTCAAACCATGCCCTCTGGTGATACCTCCCTGCTTTAGTCTCAAAGATCCCTCCATGTTTACCTATTTATTCTCTTGAGGTACTGAAGACCTCAAACATGTCCCCATTTCTCTCTCTCTCCTCCAATGAAAACAGGCAGAGCTCCTCAAGTCTGTCCTCATCGTCAAATCCCTAGCCCTCGTATCATCTTAGTTGCCCTCCTCTGTACCCTCTCCAGGAGCTGTATGTCCTCTTCAGTGTGGTCTCCAGTACTGTATACAGTACTCAAGGTGTGGTCTACCAGTCCATTGTACAGCGGCAGAATCACTTCCCTGCTCCTAGAGGTGATCCCCTATGATGCATCCCAACATCCTGTTTGCCTTGTAGCCGCTCTCCTGAACTGCTCAGAGTTATTCATACATGCATCCACCATGACCCCTAGGTCTTTTCCCTATTGAGGCCTCAGCGCCTCCCCTCCCAGGGTGCACCTGTGTTTAGGGTTTCCCCGCCCAAGATGTAACACCTTGCACTTGGTGATATTGAAATTTAATTTCCATGTGTGAGCCCAGCTTTCCACAGTGTCCAGGTCCCCTTGCAGGGCCAACCTCCCCTCTTCCCCCTCAACTACTGCTCCCATCTTGGAGTCATCAGCGAAGAGACTCATTTCACACCCTATACCCTCCCTGATGTCCAATATGTATGCATTAAACAGGATCTGACCCAGGACCGAGCCCTCGCGGTACCCACTACTGACCTCTCTGGGGTTACGGAGCTCCCCACTGACCACTACTCTCTGGAGTGCGCCCAGCCAGCCAGTTTTAATCCATCTGACCATCAAAGGCCTACTCCTAACCCCATCAGTTTCTCCACCAGACCATTGTGGGAGACAGAGTCAAATGCCTTGCTGAAGTCCAAGAATAATACATCCACAGGCTTTCCCGTCCAGTTCTGATGTTACCCATTCATAGAACTCCACAAGATTGGTTTGACATGATCTACCTGGCATAAACCCATGTTGCCGACTATCTAGACCTCCCACCTCCTCCAAGTACACCCCTAATCGTTCCTTTAGTATACTCTCCAATAATTTTCCCACCACCGAGGTCAAACTGATGGGTCTATAGTTACCTGGTACTTCCCTTGGCCCCCCCCTTATGGATTGGCACCACATGTGCCTCTCGCCAATCCCTAGTACCCTCCCTGTCTCAAGCGACCTGTTGAAGAGCTCCACCAGGGATGTAGCCAGTATGTCCGCCAATTCCCATAGTACTCTCGGATGATTGCCATCCGGCCCAGGAGATTTGCTTTTCTTTAGGGCCTTGAGGGCTAACCACACCCTTTCGGTGGAGATAGCATCATCCGTCCCCTCCACCTTACTAGCCTTTTTATCCTTATCCTGATGTGACACCTCTGGGGTACCTCTCCCTCCCTCTTGCTCCATTTCTGTTGCTCCCCTGATCCCACTCACTGCCGCTTCTATCCCCATCGTGCCTTGCTTTGCAGATATCCCATCCCCTCCTAGTGAACACAGAGGCGAAGTACTCATTTAATACTTCTGCCTGGTCCCTCGCCTCTTCCACCCACCCTCCTTCTGATCTCAATCTGCTGAGATGGCCCTTAGTTTTTTCTCTGCTCCCCAGTGTACCGGAAGAACCCCTTTTCCCCCTCCATGAATCCCCCCTCACCATCCAGGTGACTTTTCTAGATGCAAGATGGTACATTTCCTTATCCCTATCCCCTCTTGTTGTTTTATATTTTTGTAAGCTGCCTTCTTTCTCTGACCGCTACCTGAACCTCACTGGACCACCAGCATGGTTTATGTAACCTTGCTCCCTACGTTTCACCTAGCGCAGGTCCTGACTGCCTCATGAAGTCCCCATTTTATGACCTCCCATCTCTTTTCCACATTTGTCATTGATGTAATCCCTTCAAGTGATCCTTGAGAATATTTCCCATGCCCGCAAAGTCTGCCCCCTTGAAGTCCACTGCAAGTGTCCTAGATCTCACCCCTCCTCCCCCCATGCTTATTTGAAACCAGACAGTATTGTGGTTGCTCCCAGTCAGGGGATCCTCTACAACCAGGTCCCTTACCAGATCCCCATCTGCCAGAACCACATCCAGGACATGCCCCTCCCTTGCGGGCTCCATCACATGCTGTGTTAAGAACTCATCCTGAAAGCCGTCCAGCAGCCTCTGCTCCTTGGCCACCTTAGAGGACATGGTTCCCCAGTTTGTACCTGGCATATTAAGGTCCCCCATCAACACCACTCCTTCCCCTTTTGGTCCACACTGGGCAATGTTGTCGTCCAGCAAACCATCCTCCAGAACATCACCCATCCCGGGGGGGCCTATATACTACACCCAGCTTGACCTTATCTCCTGCTGGGGTTCGTAAGGTGACCCATAAGGCCTCCACGTTTCCCTCTGCCTCTTTTACCCTAGCAATTTCTATGTCCTAGTGGGGATTTTTTACATTTAGCTCTATTATGCCCTAAGGTTGCTCCCTTCTGGTATGAGATACACGCCATTATGTCCAAAGTCTTGGGCGTTACCCTTCCCAGCAGCCCTACAGAGTTTATGCTGGGAGCAGACCCAGAGCATCCTGTTCAGAGGAATACAAGTGCCCTATGGTCGTTGGCCTTAGTTAATGCCAAGAAAACTATTGCACAGGCATGGATGTCTCCAACAGCTCCCTCAATTCAGCAATGGGCTAATAATCTGAATACTTGTTTATTACTAGAGGAAGAGGGGTATGGCGCTGCTGGTTTACAGTATAAGTTTGAGGAGCTCTAGGATCCCCTCATTAAAGCCACAGAAAATGATCAATTTCCTTCCTAAAATACATTAATACTGGAACATATTTATAGTAATTTATTTTACCTATTATCAAAGAGTTTTTCAAGTTAAACCTCCTTTGATATTTCCAGGTGTAGCTTAAAGCCACAAATGCATTACACTGATCAGTTTTGTTGGTTTCTCTTATTACCACCATGTATCCTATGTGATTTTTTTGTACAATGCAATCTGATGTAACAAGATGTGTATTTATTTAAGCTGTGTCGCATGCAACCCAACTCCTCAATAAAATTTGTTGACAAAAAAAAAAGACCCCAAAACTAAGCTATTCTAACAAAATAAAAACAATTAGAAACAAATACCCTTTTAACCTGTCCCCTGGCAATGCCAGATAGGACTAACGAGAGAAAAAACAGAGAGGCACTTGGTTTTAAAACTTAAGATGGCCAGAACATGACCATCCTAACAATAAAAGAAACCAGCTGTGATGCAGAGGCCAACTGGTTCTGTAAGGGGAGGTAGCGTGGGAAAGTTAATCATATTGAAGAATACCTTGGAAGAAACCAGATTACTAAGGCAAATACAGGTTACTCACCTGTAACAGGAGTTCTAGAAATGGTATATGTTGTTCATCCACATTTATTGGCAGGTTCCTTGCCGCTTTAAATCTTGCCGGAAGGTCTTCAAGCTGGCTCCTCCCACCCACCCGGGTGGTAAAACTCTCGGCTCTGCCCCATGACGCCAGATCTGGCCCGCTGGAAGCTCAGGTTGTGCGTCGAAGCCGGGGAGGTCGGGTGAGTCGTGTGGATGAACAACATATACATTCCTAGAACTCCTGTTACAGGTGAGTAACCTGTATTTCTAGGGACATGGATATGTTGTTCATCCACACTTATTGGCAGACTCCTAGCAGTTCTCCAGGAGGAGGGAGGCAAGCGCTACACCCCCTACTTAGGGAATAAAGACTGGAGAACCGAGGCCCCAAAACCAGCATCCAGGCGTGACTGAAGGTCGATGTGGTAATGGGTAATAAAGGTGTGTGACTTCCAGGTAGCAGCCCTGCAGATTTCCTGGATAGGGGCGTCCCTGAAGCAGCCACCGATGCAGCAGTATGTGGGTAGAATGAGCTCTTATCCTCTGGAAGGCTCCATGCCCGCCAATATAGCGATCTATGCAGAGAAGGTGACCCACCTGCCTATATCGTCCGCTTGGCTGCAGGTCTGCCAGGTGCGGCTTCAGCGTAGGTGACAAACAGCTGGCGAACCTCTCCCGAATTTCAGCCGTGCGCTCCTTATAATAAGTGGCGCCCTTCTAGGGTCCAGAGTATGGAGCCTGTGATAACCTCGAGGTGTAATTGGGGTGAGAACACCGCAGAGTCAGCACCTGGTTAAGGTGAAACTCCGACACCACCTTCGCAAGGAATTTCGGTGGGGCGCCGAGACAACCTTTTGTCCCTGTGGAAGACCAGGTAAGAGACTCGATGCAAAGCGCCTGGAGCTCTCCCATCCTTCTGGCTGACGTGATAGCCACCAAGAAGGCGGTCTTCCACGACAGGTGAAGAGATCACACCTGTGCATTGGTTGAATGCTTGCCCATGAGCTTTGCCAATACCAGCAGTAAATCCCACGGAGGTGGAGGTTCTCGCTGCGAGGGAAATGTAATCAAGGCCTTTGAAAAAGCGCCCGACCACCTTTTCCTAGCCACCGACTGCTCCCCGGCCCGCGCCTGGTAAGCAGAGATGGCTGCCAGGTGCACCTTTAAGGTCGTCGACCTAAGCCCTTGACTAGAAAGGGACCATAAATAGTCCAAAATGCTTGCCACAGAACAGGAGGAAGGGTCCAAGCCCTTGCCCTGACACCAAATGGAGAATCTCTTCCATTTGAAGGCGTAGCATTTTCTGGTCGACTCCTTACGGGACGCCTCAACAACATTGAGGACCTTGTTGGAAAGACCCAAGGCCTGGAACTCTAGCCGCTCAGGAACCAGGCCGTCAGGTGCAGGGATTGAAGGTCCGGATGGAACACCTTCCCCTGATTGACTGAGAGCAGGTCCGGGCGAGCTGGAAGCTGCCTCGGGAGCCTGGAGCTGAGGCTGAGGAGATCTGGGTACCAGAACTGGCGGGGCCAGTCTGGGGCTATCAGAATCACCTGTGCCTTGTCCCTCCTTGTCTTGAGAAGCACCTTGTGAATCAAGGAAATGGAGGAAAGGCGTAAAGAGGCCGGGGTCCACAGCCTCGAAGGCATCCCCTGCAGCAAGCCCTGCTGAGGGGCGGCATGAAACAGCCTCAGCTTCAGCATTCTCCTGAGGCAAACAGGTCCACCTGAGGTGTGCCCCATGGGAGAACAGATCTTGTACTACCTCCGGCAGGAGAGACCACTCGTGAGATGCAGCCCCTATCCGGCTCAGGGCATCGGCCAGGGTGTTGGAGGCTCCTGCCACATGAATGGCTAGGAGATCCGCCTTCAGGCTGCCACGAGTGACCAAATGCGGAGAGCTTCCTTGCATAGAAGCAGGGAGTGCGTCCCACCCTGGTGGTTTAGATAGTACATGGTCGTGGTATTGTCCGTCTGGACTCGGACCACTTGACCCCGGAGAAAAGGAGCAAAGGCAGTGAGAGCTAGGCGGACCGCTCGGAGCTCCAGCAGGTTGATGTGGCATCGGGACTCCCGCGAGGACCAGAGGCCGTGCACTCAGTGTTCCCCCAGATGGGCACCCCAACCCATCAGAGAGGCATCGGTCGATAGAGAGACCGTCGGCTCGGGGCGGACAAACGGGATGCCCTCCTGCAGATGGGATGGAATGGTCCACCACTGGAGAGCGTTCCACATCTCCTGGGTCACTATCACTAGCTGGTCCAAAGGATCGCAGCGTTGTGACCACTAGCTGGCCAGTCCCCACTGAAGGGGGCGCATGTGCCAGCGTGCCCAACAGACCACGCTGGTACAGGCCGCCATGAGACCCAGGAGGCGCAGGAAGTCCTGGGCAGGGCGCGATTGCCCAACCAGAAATGATTGAGCAAAGGAGGTAAGAACCTCGGCCCTGTCCGCCTGAGTCGAGCTCTGCCCGATGAACAGGATCACCTGCTTGACTCGAGTTCCGACTTGGCCTCGTTGATGAGAAGGCCGACTTGAGAGCAAACCTGGAGGGCCAGATCTCTGGACGCTCCACCTCCTGCTTGGAGGGGCTGCTATCAGCCAATCGTCCAGGTAAGGGTACACCCGGACCTCGGCGCCCAAGGAATGCCGTCACCACTGCCATGCATTTGGTGAAGACCCTGGGAGCTGGAGATGGCCGAAGGGCATGGCTCAGAATCGAAGAGGGATCCCTCCGCCGAAGCGGAGGAATCTCCGGTGGACGGACGGATAGGACGTGAAAGAATGCGTCCTGTAGGTCCAGAGAGCAGAACCACACGCCGTGTTCCAGAGATGGTATTATCTGCGCCAGAGTGACCATCCTGAAGGTTCGAGACCTTAGGAACTTGTTCAGGTCGTGTAGGTCGAGAATGGGCCAGCCCCGTCCGTTCGGAACCAGGAAATACCTGGACACGAACCCGGGTCTGAAGGGGGGTCTCTACCTCCGTGATCACCTCCTTTTGGAGGAGGAGAGCGATGTCGGCTCGGCGAGCCGCCAGTGAGGCTGCGGACCCCGAGGCCCCCCGAGGTGCGACGGCTCTGAAGGGCGGGGCCTGCTCGAATTCCAGAGGTAGGCCTTTTCCCACCACCTCCAGTACCCACCTGTCCGTGGTAACAGCGGACCAGGCGGAAAGGAAGTGTCTGAGCCGTCCCCATGGGGGAACCAGGGGTGAGGTGACAGGGATGGGGGCGACACCCCTCAGCCCGTCACTGGGCAGGCTTGGAGGAAGGACCGGCCGAGGGACCACCTGGGCCTTTTCCTCCCTGCTTCCTGTTGGAGGAAGCCGATGGCTTGGGTTTGGGTTGCCAAGCTTGAGCCTGCTGGCCCTGACGTTGCTGGGCGGGCCACGGGGCGCAGAAGGACGAAAGGGCTTAGGCTGTGGCTTGCGGCCTTTGTCCTTCTGAGTGGAAGAGACCGAGTCCAAGGTAGCATTGGACTTCTCGATCCTCTGCAGGTGACCTTCCACCCCAGTGCCGAAGAGGTCAGTCCCCAAAAAGGGAACATCCGCCAACTTGTGCTGGGTATCCGAGGTAAAGGTGGATATCCTCAGCCAAGCCCGACGACGCATGGCCACTGCGGCCGCCACAGACCTGGCACATGAGTCCCCGATGTCTAATGCAGTCTGGAGCTGCTGTTTGGCCACTGCCCTGCCCTGGTCCCGCACCTGCCTGACCGTAGTCTGCAGATCTGCCGGAAGATGAGGGACAACCTCATCCAGGGAGCCCAACAGGGCGTGAGAAAATGTGCCATGAGGACGGCCGAACTGGCCTGACGAAGGCCGAGAGAGACGAGCATAGACTTTTCGCCCGGCATAATCCAATCTTGATCTTTGTCGGAGGTTTGTCCACATCCTCATGCTCGGCACGCCGAAAACGCTGTCGGTAACCAACCCTTGCCGAGGGGTGTTCAAAAACGGACAGAAAACCGTGGGACCGTGATACTTCCTGGCCAACCTGGCCAAGGCGAGGGCAGGAAGCGACGCTGCCAAAGTTCCAAGGCCGACCACTATGGCTTCGGCCACCGGAAAGGCCTCTGTAGGAGAATCTCCTCGGTCCAGAATCTCTGTGAGGGGATATCTGGCCCATTTAGAAACGGGTTCGAGCTTCATCCCGGTGGACTCCGAGATGAGTCAAAGCAACCCTAAGAAGGACGAAGGGCTATCGTCCATTGACTGCCCTCCCAAGGATTCCAAGTCCATGCCCTTGGAGAAGAGGGAGGAACCATCATCGGACTCAGAAGAGTCCTCAAAGAGCTGCCTCGGGCCTGAGCCACCCTCCACCTGCCAAGGTTTATCAGGAGTGAGGGTGACAGACAGCCTATGGGGCAAACCCAAGGCCGACCGAGAATTTTTGGTTGGAGCCCCAACTAATGGCTGTGGAGGCGGAGGTTCCACCAGAATCGGTGGGGCAGCTGGAATTGGCCGAACATCCGGCCTGAGAACAGGCTCCTCGACTACAACGAGGGGTTGTTTCGGCTGCTCCGGTGACAGCCACTTAATGGCCAGGAAGACGACTGGGTGACTTATTCCCGGTCAAAAGGAGCTGTTGCCACATGAGTTCCTCGTGCTGGCCAACTTCGCGAAGTTTCCCTATCCGAGGAAGAGGAAGAGCGGCGGCGCCGCTTGCCGCGGTGCCAAGACCGAGACTGCCTATGGCGGCGGGATCGGTTGGACCGCGAGGATGTCCGAGACCGAGAGTCTCGACTAGGCCGAGGAAGGCGAGGAGAAGTGTCGGAAATCGGCACTCCCGTCGGCTCGGACGATCCCACCGAAGGCTCCGGAACCGGAGGCACAGACGAGCCGACGGGACCCTCAACTCCCACCGGGGGAACCGGGGAGAGGGGATTCTCAGCTTCTCCAGCCGACAACCCGCCTAACAGGTCGAGAAAATCTCGACTGCCGACGTGGAGTCTCGGTCAACTGGCCTGGACGGGACACCGTGAAGCCAGTGGTCGGAGCTGAGGGGTTCGACCAAGTCGACTGTCGACAAGGGAGGGGATCTTTCCCCCCCAAGAGCGCCGACGGAGAGACTTACTTTTGCTCTTTTGGACCTGGAAAAGGTCCAAGAAGTTGGACCCTCACCTTGGTCGAGAGGTCAGACAAAGCTCCTTAAAAGAAGCCGAGTACGAGGCACCGAGAGAGAGCGGGACAAATGCCGCAGCCGAGGTAGAAGCGGCCCGCGCCGCCTCCTCTTCGAGGGTGATCATCTGCTAGAGCTGATCCGCCGAGGACACCGCCAATCGGGCCTCTTTAGATTTCACTGGTGGAATTCTTTTCTCCGGGCACCCCAGTTGTAATCGGGCAGCACAGTCTTCAAGGACGTAGGCCGAAAAGGAAGAGCACAAGTCGCAGGCCTGCGGGTCGTGCTCAAGGCCCAGGCAGTAGACGCACGTGGAGTGCGGATCCGTCCTAGACATCTTCTGCCCGCAAGGGCACCTCCGAAAACCCGGAGTCGATTTGTCCATCGCAGCCGCGAGGAGAAGAAGACCGAAGTCTTTTTAGCAAAAACTTTTGATTTCGAACTTTCGAAGAATTAGGAACCAGTCTTAAACGCAGCGTGTTAAGGAGGGAACCTGAGCTTCCAAGCGGTAAGGAAGATCTGGCGTCATGGGGTGGAGCCGAGAGTTTTACCACCCGGGTGGGTGGGAGGAGCCAGCTTGAAGACCTTCCGGCAAGATTTAAAGCGGCAAGGAACCTGCCAATAAGTGTGGATGAACAACATATCCATGTCCCTAGAAGTATTTTTTTCTTCTATCCCTAAGAATTCTTCAAAATGATTAACTGTAGCAGACTACGAAGCAGTACATTTGGAGGTGGGCACAGAACCTATTTAGGAAACAAGCTCTGCAGCACTGCTGTGCCAAACCTGGCATCACTTCTAGACTGAATGTCCAAACTGCAGTGCTTTGAAAAGGTGTGTACTGTCCTCCATGTAGCTGTTTTAGACTTCCAACAGGGGAACATCCCTGAGAGCTGCTATTGCAGAGCTGTGCACCTTGTGGATCGTGCCCTCATGTCTATTGGGGGCTCCTTACTAGTTTTACTGTAACAGAATTGGATACATGCCAGTATTCAACGTGAAATGGTCCATTCAGAAGCTGTTTTTCTTTTTCCCACATCCCCATAGGTCAGGAACAGCCGCTGCCTGTCCTACCTATGGTCCTTGGTGTGGTCAAGATAGTATCCAACAGCTCTCTTGACATCCAGGCTACACAGCCTGCGATCCCCTGAACTAGAGTGTTCAGTGAAGAAGGCTTCCAAAGTGAATGACCAGTTCAAATAGAAATCAGAGACTACTTTAGGAAGGAATATCCTATTAGTCCTGAGAACCACTTTATCCCTGTGGAAGGAGATGTAGTTCTGCTCTATATACAGGGCTTGTAGCTCACTTATCTGTCTGGCTGAGGTGATAGCCTCTAGGAATATGGCTTTCCAAGTGACAAACTTCAGATGTGCTATGGCCATGGGCTCCAACAGAGGTTCCATGAGCTTGGCAATGCAAACAATAAGGTCCCAAAGGCACCAGTTCCCTGTGAGGAGGGTGCAGCTAAGCTAACTCTTTGAAGAACTTTTTTGAAAATAGGGTTAGCAGCTAGAGAAACACCCTTACCTGCCGAAAGATAGGCTGAGACTGATGCCAGGTGGACCTTAAGGGTAGTGGGCTGTAGGCCCAGTGAGTGTAGGTGGGTGAGATAGTCCAGTAAGGCTTGCAACTCTGCCTGGGTAGGTACTATGCTGTTAGTACTACACCAAATACAGAACCTCTTCCACTTTGGAGTATAGGATTTCTTGGTGGAGGGCTTCCGCGAGCCCCTGAGAAACCCTAAGTACCCCTTCAGAAAGGTGTAGGTCAGCATATGCTAGGTTTTCAAGAGCCATGTTCTGAGTCTGAGAAACCTGAGGTTCAGGTACAGGATCCTCCCCTGTGAGGCGGTCAGGAAGTTGTACCTCTGAGGGGGTGTATGGGTTGGGCTAGTGACACAGAGAGCTGTAGTGAGTACCATGGCTGCCTGACCCAGTCTGGAGCTTTTAAAATCACTGTAGCTGGCTGAGATTTGAGCTTGATCAGGACCCTGCGTAACAAGGGGAATGGAGAGAATGCATACAGCTGCCTCCCTGACCAGTCTAGCACTAGAGCATCATGAGGTACTGTGCCCCTTGCTGGTAGCCTGCAGCAGAATTGGGGCAACTGATGGTTCTATTCTGAGGTGAAAAGATCTATCTCTGGGGTGTCACACCTTTGAAATGCCACCTCCAGCACCTGCCTGTTGAGTAACCACTTGTGGTGCTTTTGGTTGATTCTGCTGCGTGCATCCTCCAAGGTATTGTCATTCCCTGGAAGGTGGATGGCCAGCAAGGTCACCTGGAAGGAGTAAGCTATACTCCTTATTTTCATTGTTTCTGTACATAGCAGGTTGGACCCTGTCCCTCCCTGCTTGCTGATGTAGTACATAGTGGTGGTGGTGTCTGTCCTGACCTGTACCACCTTGACCTTAACCAGGGATGCGAAAGAGTGCAGTGCCAGAAGCACTGTCCTGAGTTCCAGCAGGTTTATGTGCAAGCGTGACTCTGCTGGGGACCACGTGCTGTGCACTGTATGCTCTTCCAAATGTGCCCCCTACCCTAGGAGAGAGGCATCTGTTGTAAGCACCAGAGTGGGGGACTCCTTCTTGAATGGGACCCCCCACCCACACCTCTGAGGTTGCTTCTGTCTTGCCACCATTGCAGAGCTTGCAATGGCGTCTTTGACACTTGTACCAGTTTTGTGAGAGAATCTATCCTTTGGCACCAATGTGCCCTGAGGTGAAACTGAATATCTCTCATTTGGAATCTGCAACCCTGAACTGTCGCTGTTGCTGCAGCCATGTGCTCCAGCAACCTTAGGAAATGCCTTGCTGGCTGTGGCTTGACGACACAGAATGAGCCTGCAATCTGCAGGGTATTGTATACCCTTTCCTTAGGGAGGAAGGCTTTCCCTTGCCTGGTATCCAACTCTGCCCTTATGAAATTTAATACCTGAGCAGGTTGAAGTACAGATTTAAGGACACTGATCAGGAATCCCAGTGACTCTTAGTGTATCCTGGATGAACCTGAGAGCATCTTTTACCTGTTGTAGTGACTGCCCCATGACAAGCCAGTTGTTCAGGCAGGGGAGAACAGTGATGCCCTTCTGTCTTAGGTATGCCACCACCACTACCAAGCACTTTGTGAATGCCCTGAGAGCAGAGGTTAGGCTGAATGGCAGGGCTGTAGAATGATAATGTCCTGATGGTAGTCTGAACCTTAGGTATTTTTTGTGAGATTCCCTGATGGGAATGTGAAAGACATCCTTCGGGTCCAGTAATGCCAACCAGTCTCCTTGTTGAAGAGCGGAAGAATCACTGCCAAGGTTACCACTCTGAACTTTGGCTTTGTTCGGTGCTTGTTCAGAGCTCTTATGTCTAAAATGGGTTGCCACTCCCCATTTTTCTTAAAAGTTAGGAAGTAATCTTGAACAGAACCCTTTCTCCCTTTGTAAGAAGGGAACTGGTTCCACCACTTTTGCTACTAGCAAATTGGACACCTCTTTTTCTGGAAGTGCCCTTCCTGTCGGGGAAGCTGGTCTGAAGAGTTTGACCTCAGCTTGGGGAAGGATTTAAAGCTGAGGGCCAGGCTCTGACTCACTGCCTCCAGGACCCACTTGTCTGTGGTAATGATTTTCCAAGCCTGGGAGTAGTGCATCAGCCTGCTCCATACTGGTAGTGGGGAGGCGACCCTGGCCAACATATCAGGGAGTCAGTTTTATTTATTTAAGAGTTTTACCAGGAAGGCATGCTGAGCGGGGTACCACTCAATTCCAGATGCATCCTGGGGACAAGTACAATAAAACAACATGAGGCGTACACCGTAACAGAGGAGATAATTGATACAGGCAAATTAACAGCAGGTTGCAACACTACACAGGGTATATCACGGTACAGGGTACAAGTGCATTTATAGGGAGGGTTACAACAGCTGAGTGCAGAGCCAAGTGTGATAAGGGATATGGGGTGCAATAGTGCATCCTAATATAGCCATGACAGAAGTTCCACATGGAAAGTAAGTATGGGGACCACTTAACTTGGTAAGGAGGTTCTGAAGTGGTGCAGGGTATCCAGGTGGGGAATAGGTGTCGCAGAACTGAGAATAAGTTAGGTACAAGAGCAGGTGGTGCTGAAATGTGCGGTCAGAAAGCCATTTAGGTGCTGGGAGGGTGAGGAGTTATAGATATCAGGTGGGAGGGAGTTCCATATCTTGGGCACGCGATAGCTGAAAGCTGCCTGACCTGATGATGAGGATCTATGTGGGACGTAAAAGAGCCTAGAGTCATTTGTCCTGGGTTTGTATAGTGGGGATGGGTGAGTGGTCAGGGCCGAGAAGAGGTAGGGAGGTAGAGCATGGGCCCAGTATTTGGCGGCGAGGCGTGCACAGTGTGAAGTTCTATAGTCCTTAAGGGAGGGTAGACCTAGTGTTTAGCAGAGGGTACAGTGATGGGTGGAGTAGGAACAGTCAAGAGCAAAGCGACAAAAGGAGTGGAAAAGGGAGTCCAGCATGGTCAGGGAGGAATTGGGGGTGGCACTGTAGACTATGTCACCGTAGTCAAAAAATGGCAGTATCATTTTCTGCACTGTGGCTCGACAAGCCAGCAATGGGATACAGCCACAACTGCAGTAGAGGACACCCAGTCTTAGATGGAGTTTTTTATGGATGTCCTCGATGTGTACAGAAAAGTCCAGGTGCTGGTCAAGCCAGACCCACAGGTATCTGAAGGAAGGGCAGGCCTCCAGTACAGTCCCATTCATGGTGTGGAAAGTCGGGGGGGGGGAGGGGAGCCGCAAGAGTCTTTGCCTTGTGCCGAAGGTCGTGGAGACAGTCTCTTTGGCATTAAGGTGAAGCTGGTTTGAGCAAAACTAGAGCTGGACATTGTTGAAGTCCTGCTGAAGTCTGGTCGCAACATCCACAGCAGATGGTCCATATGTATACAGCACAGTGTTGTCTGTGTACATTTGAATGGAAGTGTGTGGGCAGGTGGAGGAAAGGCTTTTTAGAAAGCTAGAGAGCAGGAGAGGCCCCAGAACAGAGCTCTGCGGCACTCCTGAGATGATGGGGAGGGGGTTGGAGGTGGAGGTGGAGTTGCCTATCCTGACTGACTGCATCTGGCCAACAAAGTAGGATTGGAACCAGGCAGTGGCCGAATGACAGAGACCTGCGCTGGCAAGTTTGGTGAGGAGGAAGGAGTGGGAAACTGTGATGAACACCTTCCCTAGATCCACAAAGATAGCTGAGGTGATGTGCCCTTTGTCCATAGCCATGAGGATGGAATCTGTGAGCTGCAGAAGGGAAGTGGTGGTGGAGTGTGATTTTCTGAATCCAGACTGGAAAGGGGTGTAAAATGAAGGTGAGTTGAGGAAGGAAGAGAGTTGAGAGAGAACACATTTTTCTTGGAGCTTTGCTAGGATAGGCAGGAGGGAAATGGGTCACCACCCTTTGGTAGGGGGATCAATCAATCAATCAAAATTTATTTATAATGCACTTTTCAGCATATCAAAGAGCAAATACACATTTGGGAGGCAGTATAGCGCAGTGGTCTAAGGCTCTGAGCTGCAAATCTGGTGACATCCAGCAGACCAGAGCTGGGTTTGAATCCCACAGCTTCCACTTGCATACTGTGTGACCCTGAGCAAGTCACTTAACCTCCTTGTGCTCCCAGGTCGCTCCTGTAAAAAAGCTTTCAGCTTAGTGTGCTATACCTGGATAAACAACTAAATAAAAAAAATAAATAAATAAAAAAATAACGTCAAGCATAATAAATAACAACATAAAAACAATAAAAGCAGCAACAGACCTATTCAAATAGATAACTTTTGAGAGACACCTTAAATGATTCCGTGGACAGGCACTCTCTAATCTGATGAGGTAGAGAATTCCACAGGGTTGGGGCCATGAAAGAAAAAGTTCTGGCCCCAGATGACTGAAGATGAACCCTGGGAATCTCTAGCTATCCCTCGTCAGTGGAGCGGAGTGGGCGGTAGGGTCGAAGAAGATCTTGCAAGTAGTCTGGTCCCTAACCGTGTAGGGTGTTATAGGTCAGCAACACGACCTTGAAGATGATTCTTCACCGCACCAGCAGCCAGTGCAGTTTGCGGAGCACAGATGTGATATGGCAAGTTCTCGGTAACCCAGTCAACAACCTGGCTGCAGCATTCTGCACCAGCTGCAGGTGACGGAGATCCACCCCTGGCAACCCTAGATATAGAGCATTACAGTAATCAAGACTCAAGGAAACAAAAGCGTGGACCAACACAGGAAGATCATCATGTGGAACAAGGTGTTTCATCTGGGCGAGATTCCTCAGATGGTAAAAGGAAGACTTGACAGCAGCCGATACCTGTGTCTTTAGCGTCAGCTCACTGTCAAGAATTACACCCAGATTCCACACCTGTTCAGAAGGTCTCAACTGGTTACCCCCTAATACAAGGCCAGAGGGAGACCCAGGAGTCAACTTCCCTACATGATGACCCGGGTCCACAACCAACACCTCAGTTTTATCCGGATTCAGTTTCAACCAGTTAGGACTCATCCAATTCTGGATCTCAGCGAGGCAGTTATTAAAGACCGATAATGCGTCATTCTGCTCGGGTACGAAGGACATATAGAGCTTAGTATCATCTGCATAGCAGTGAAAACTCAGCCCATAACACCTTATAATGTATCCCAATGGCAGCATATACACCGTGAACAACATGGGGGAAAGTACTGAGCCCTGCAGCACCCCACAGGACAGAGCAGAGGAAAAAATTCCTGAAACTACCCTCTGACTTCTGCCTGTGAGGAAAGAATGGAACCATCTAAGGACTGTCCCCGACAGTCCGCAGAGTAGCCGAAGGCGATCCAGCAACATCCCATGGTCCACAGTGTCAAATGCTTTAGAGAGATCAAGGAGAACCAAGATCGAATGGCTCCTCCGATCTCTCGCTATCAGGAGATCATTAAGTACTCAAACTAATGCCGTCTCGGTACTATGCCTCTTCCTGAAACCGGACTGGAGAGGATCACAGACCTCATGGGTGGTAAGAAAGTCATCGAGCTGCAACTTGACTACTTTCTCAATAACCTTGCACAAAAAGGACAGGTTAGAGATCAATCTGTAGTTAGCAAGACAGTCAGGGTCAAGGGAAGATTTCTTCAAAAGGGGTGTCATGACAGCCTCTTTTAAAGACTCCGGAAACACCCCTTGGTCCAAAGAGCACCAGACTATCTTCGCAAGGCCTGGTCCGATTGCATCCATGCACCCACAAGGAGGCGCGTGGGACCAGGATCCAAACTACAGCAAGTCGGTCGCAAGCCTTGGACAATCTTCATGATATCCACGATCACTTGCAGGTCAAAATCTGTCCAGGTAGACCGAGGGCCTGTAACCCCACATTTATCGCTGCAACGCTCATTAGAGCGCGTACTGCGGATCTCCAACCTGATTGATGACACCTTATCCTCAAAGAACCGAGCAAACTCATCACACTGTATTTGTGAAAAAGCTCTCGGACCCTGCAGACAGGCTGGATTGCACAGTCTGTCCACGGTCCGAAGGAGCTGAGCAGGTTGATTTCTTGATGCAGCTATCTCCCTGGACAGGAACTCTGCCTTCTTACAGGAGATTTCTGATTGATAGTCCACATAATGGGCCATCAATCTAAGTTTGTCACCTTCCAGGCTGGATTTCCGCGCCAACAGCGTTCCAATCTTCGCCCCACTCTCCTCAACTACCTCAATGTCCCATCAAACCAAGGTAACCGAGGGCGAAGGGAGAGGGGAGGAACATGGACAGGCGCTATGGAATCCAGTGCCCTCGGCACCATATTATTATAGTGCACTACTAAGGCATTTGGTTCCATGCACTCCAAAGGCCAACTGGATAGATCCAGCACCACCATCAGACCCTCAGGAGTAACTCCCCTCAAAGGGCGGTACTGGACCATCTATAAAGGGGTAGGTCTCACAAGGGGGGGGGGCGGGGGCCGCAAAATCAAACCTTATGGAGCGAAGGTCAGACCACCCAACTGGTTCCACCACCAGTTCCGTGATCTCCATCCCCAGGGTGAACACCAGATCCAAAGAGTGACCCTGAATATGGGTAGCAGCTGTAACAACCTGTGTGAAGCCCAACGGAATCATCAATTGGAGGAAGTCTTGACCAAAATGCAAGAGTGATGACTGTGGTGTGTTTCCATCTGCTGGTACTGAGGCTTGTGAGAAGGACAGGCTAAATATCGCAGCAAGAGGGGGGCGCAATGGCAGGGGCTGAGAGGTGTAACATCTTAGCATCAAGGCCTGTGGGGCATCCCCCCTAGGACGGGTTGAGAGCAAGGAGAACACTGTACACCTCAAGTGGAGTAACTAGGCAGAGGGAGAAGGAGTGAGTGGGTGGGAGGTCTAGGGCGGGTTCGAGGAGAGGGGGAGTGGGTGGTGGGGGCGGCGGGAGAGGCGTTAGCAAGGAGGTGATGCAGTTAACGAAAAAGGAGTTGAAGGCTGTGGCTACAGCAGGGGGGTAATTTATTGAGAAAGAGCCTATATTTAGGGACGGCATTGGTGGCTGGGAAGGAGGATCGAGTAGGGATTTGAGGACTTTCCAGAATCTAGTGGGATGGTTTATGTTTGCATGGAATGCAAAGTTGAAGTATTTAGCCTTTGCCTGTCGGATTAGCCTTGTACAAGTGTTGTGCAGGGTTCAGTACTTCTGGCGGTCTTGTGGCAACCCGGTCTCCTTAAAAGATTTCCATGCCAGGTCACGGTCTTTGATGCTGGTGATGATTCTAGTTGAGATCAAGGGAAGGTGTGCTCCACATACCCTGGCACATCTGATAGGGGCATGATGGTTCCAGATTGCAAGGAACCTGGATCTGAATCCCTCTAAAGCAGTGTCTGGGGATTTGCTTGGATGATGAAGGATCAGTCAACGTTGGCCAGGTCTTGCAGAAGAGAGGTAATGTTTAAGACTTTGTAGGATCTGGTGCGGAGGATGAGTGATGGTGATGCCTTGGGCCTGAAGATCTTCCTGATCATGTAAATCATATGGTGGTTGCTAAGGGAGTCAGGGAGCAAGCCCACTTCAAGGATCTGGTGGGGGTGGGAGGTGAGGGATCAGTCAAGAAGGGACTGGTTTAAGGATTTGGAATTCAGGCAGGTGGGCTCAGAGATCATTTGGGTGAGGTTTAGGGCACTGACTTTATTCTGGGTTTGGGCGCTGCTTCGGGAGAGCCAATTCTGGTTGAAGTCCCTAAGGATGTGTAGCTTACCCCCTGCAGCGAATGCTTTTAGGGTGCCAAGGTGGTCTATAATAGTAGGCAGGGTGGCATCAGGTGCGCAGTATGAACCTGCGATACATATTGGCACGTTGTGAGGGAAGGCTACCTTTACTAGGAGCACGTCCTGGGCTGCGGCCTGTGGGGTCTGATCCCCAACCCTTCTGCCCCTGCCCCTTAAATATCCCCTCTGCTGTTGATAGAAAAGGGTGGCGTGGGCTTGAAAAAAAGGTCTGCCGTTGCCTGACCTACCTCTACCTCCCCTTCCTTGTGGTCTATGAGAGGTGAATCCTTCTCTGTAGCTGCATTGCTTTTGCAGGTGGTTTTATATTCATCTATCTTCTTCAAATATGCCTCTGTTTTATCCCCAAACAGGGAACTATTCTTGCAAGGAAAGTCCACTGCCATCTGGGTATCCTGACTGAGGTTTGTGGTTCTGAGCCAGGAAAACCTCCTCAAGGCCACGGTCAAAGCCATCCACCTGATCGCAGTGTCAGAACCGGTTCAACAGCCAATTCCCCGGTTCTTTCTGGCTTTGATAGCTCACCTTTGTCAGAGGTGGTAGGTTCCATGTCTTTCTTATCCTTCTTATTTGAAGAAGGAGCCGGTTGATCCACTGCTGGATCACTAGGAACTGTAGTGGAAGCCATTCTCTTTTTAAATCTTTCAAGATTCCACGGTTTTAGCCGGGAAGGTCTTACAAATTTCACAATCTTCTTTAAAATGTAAGGATCCCAAACAAAATACGCACAAGTCGTGCTTGCCCACTTTTGCAAAAACTTCCCCACAATTAACACAGTTCTTAAACCCAGTAGGCCCTATTTTTTTAGGCTTATCAGATATAACCACAAGTTCAAATCAGAACAAATTTTGAACTTAACCCGGTTCCCAAATGTAATATTATCAAGAAAAAGAAAGGCAGTACGGTTACACAGAATATCGCAGTCAGTTCCTGAACCGGGAAGAAAACGCTAATAGACAGAAAATTAAACTAAATCTTCTAATAAACTCAGAAGGGTTCGGGTAAAGTTCAAATGCCAAAAATAAAAGAAATAATCAAAAAACGAAGCAAAGATAGCCAGGTCCCCAATGGTTCAGCGAACTGCTGAGGAACTGCTTACTGAGGTAAAAACTTACTAAAAAAATCACTAAACTAGCATTAACTTATAAACTAAAATAAGTACTATAAAGAAATTAAAACGGTATACTTATTTCCCAAGAAAATAAAAGAAATCTCAGTCACACTGAGGAGCAGTCTCCAAATCATCTTACTAGCCAGAAGGAGAAAGAAATCTGAACATTACAGAATGCAGCAGTTGGTAAGGGGAGCAGTTTGAATGGTGGCATGAGCTAGTAGATGTTCCATCCTTTGTATGAGTTCCATTTCTCTCCAAGGCAGTTCAACACAGGAGGCTGACTGCTACAGTTAATTATATTGAAGAATTCCTGGGGTTAGAAAAACATGTTGCCCTCACTCTGGAACAAACTACAGAAACCTATGAAACTGAGTGTAACCCCCCTGCAAATGGGGGTTCCCAAAAGACTTCCAGGAGCTTGCTTGAATGCTCCAAGCCTGAATGATGTTTGGCATTTAAGCCATTTATCAGTGAGTGTTTTTAGAACCTCTGGTACTGTCTCTTTAAGAGCTGTCTGCTTGCAGACATAATTAGTTTGTATGGGGGACTGTGTGTTTCTTTGATTGAGTACCACTCAAGCTGCTGCCAATTCACTTCATTTTGCAGTCACTAGGAGTGCAAAGGGAACCTATCTGAAAGATGTAACTGTTTGCCAGAAATTATTTAGAGTAATAATGAAATTACAGTTTGTCTAACCTGCTTTCTTTGCAGTCAGAACTGTGTCTGCTAGTTCCCCATTCTAGTTTTGAACTGCTGAACTGGACCAATCAGTGTGGGGTAAGCTAGCTCTAAAATGGTGCCTTGGGCCGAATCAGAACTTGGACTCATAATCTGAGCCAGCCACAAGAGGATTGTATGGGCAGTGACTCTGGGAGATGTAGTTTAGACTTCAGTGCCTTTTTGGACCAACAGCAGCAGTCTATTGAGTGACAGCCAATCCAGTCAAGAACTGGGAGGAACTCAAAGGAAGTGCCCGATTTTGTCGGTTGGAGTTTCAGTTGAGCTTTGGCAGTGAAGAAGGAAGGAGCCCTGTTGCTTTTCAGTGTGCAGTTTTAGTCAAAAAAGCGTGTATGAGCCCAGAGTTCGGTCTGCAGCTTGTGTAACAGCTTGTTAGGACTGAATCCGTCCTGTGAAAAGAATCAAAGGATCTCTGAAGAGTAGAAACCAGGCTCACCCTGTAGAAGACTGGAGGAATTGCTGAAAATTGCACTCTGTCTGTCAGGAACTGAATCTGCTGTGTGTTCTCCCGGGTATTGTGCAGTAATTGCGATCGGGATACAGATGCAGCCTGCCTGGTATAGTGCTTTCTTTTATGTGGATGTGTGAAAAGGTTTGTGTACCTCAAGTGAGCCCTGCTGACATTGAAGGACCCTATCTTATTTGGAGGTCGTGAGTACTAATTCAGGGTCGCTCCCTGTTGAATTGCCACATTAAATCCAAATGGAATTACTGTACTGCTAACTGTTTAATTCTCCTTTTCTCTGTGTGAAAGGGCCCCTACCAGCTGCCACGGTTTGGACTAGCCACTAGGGCTTGGGTACCCAGGGACAGTAACTGATAGGGATAGGCCTGTGCACAGAGCCATAGGTACATTATTAGAGTGATAAGCTAATTAACCTGATTTCCCCCTGTCCTTGTTATATCCCCCTAAATAAATCAGAGCTGCTTGTTTCAGCAAAGTTATACTGCCTGAGGTATTTGTCTATGTTAAAGTACTGTACTGTGATTGTTGCACTGTATCTCATTTCACAGGAGGTCCCAGTGCGGAACCAGACCTGGGGGTAAGTGTATACTGTGAAGGTAATTCTGATATATTGTGTGGGCCACTAGTGGGAAGAAAGGGGGGTTGCAGTGTCCCAGAGGGCTGTGACCAAGTTAGTTTAACTATTGCAAACCCTGACCTCTGGGTGGAGGCACCCGCCATTGGATCCAGGCCCCTCAACCTGTTAGTGGCAAATCAGGCAGGGGTAGTAGCCCCTGGGATAGCGCCATCTAGGGGTTACATGAGTCTCCCTGTTAGTCTTAACCACCTTCACGACCTTGTATGCCGAGGCTGTTAAGGAGCTATGCAGCTGTTTCCAGCACACTTAGCGTGCTAGGGTGCCTACTGCTCACCTGCCCACTACATCTCCACCTATACCCCCTTTTTTTTCTGCTAATTCACTACCTTTCTTACCCTCAGACTCCTAACATACATGTCCCCAGCCCATCTACCATAGCACCCCTCCTAGAACAGCTGCAGTCCTGTACCCCTCCCCTCCATATCTGCCCCTTAAGTTTGTATATGTCCTGACCAATGATATGCCGTGCTGTTTGAAAATGTTTTAATATGCTGGCTGTTTCAGAATGTTTTAATTCCCCTTCTCATATCATTCTTCCTAACCTTGTTAACCCTATACCTGAAATATTTGTTATTGCTCTGTGCATTTTTTTTTCTATTTCTGTATAATTATGCTTATTTTTTATCTGTACATAAAAGTGTTATTCTTGACCTTGTGTAACGCAGGTCCACCTTGTAAATGAGCCTGCTCAATGGTGTTCGCCTGGACTTGATTGATTGATTGATGTTACATTGAGTTACACAGTTGGAAGTGTACAATCCCAAAGAGAGTGTCTCATCATTCTCCTGTGTAGCACATCAAATAGGCGAAGGAATATGAGCAAAATTAAATGAGAGACTCAGAAAGAGCGATACGCATTTGAGCGACTGTACAACAATACGAATATGCATAAAGAGTGACTAGACATCTGGGTGACCACTGATTTAGCCTACCCCCTGTGTCCATGTACAGTGTGGTGTTAGAATCCTAAAATGGGGCGGACCCCCCTACATGACGAGAGTGCACCTATGGCTGCAGGGATAAAGATAGGTGGGGTGTGTTGTGGGAAGTACTGGGCCGAAAATGGTAGGGAGTTCACAGAGTGAAAGGGGATGCAGATGCGTTTCAGGTGCCGATGGCAGTCGGAGAAAGAGGGTGTCGTGATCTCGATGGCAACTGAAGTACAGGTTGTGGGGGAGTATGGCATTCGTACACCTTCATGGTGTTGCCTATAATATACATGTGTATTAGGAAAAAAGAGTCGCTACTTAAGCATTCGTGTCTGTTTGCAGTTGCTGTTTTGACGTTTGCCTTTTTAAATTTGCTCATTTTGTAATCGCTCAATAAACCTCGGTCATATGACATGGAACCTTCTCCTGCAGGTCTTGCATCTTTTAAGTATTACTGGTCATTGATAAGCGATGGTGCCACCAAACCAGATCAAAGTAACTGGGCTAAATAACAGATAAATAATCATCTCGTTTGTATGTTCGTATCTCTCATCTGCCCACAAATCTTGCTGTTGGGGCCATCCTGCTCTATAACATTGCCCCCCCACACTCGCTGTTCTAGTAAACAATGCAACTCCACTTTAAATTAAAGAAAACACCATGAACTGCTGAAGGCAAGGCACAATGTTAAATAATTGTGTCTGGGAGCCACCAATACCACTGAAAAGGGGAGGAATAAAACAAAAAAACTGAACCAATGTCGTTTGTTGTAGTAGGGTGGTGCTACTAGGGGCAGTGTAGATGGTGCCAACTTAAGGCAATGTTACAAGAAAGGCAGGTCGGCACACAGCAGCATCAACGCCAAATATCCTTTCCTCCTAGGAGACCACCAAGCTGTTCAGCGTGTTTAGCAGTACTAATGCTTCCGAGCTCATGCATGTTGACGTCACACTGATGCACATGATGTCAAATGCTATGCGTCAGTGGCATGTGCGCATGCCAAACAATACTGGGAACTGGACAGCACCAAGAAGCTGTCGAATGCTACAAAAGGGCACAAAAGGAACTGGTAGTCAGCCAGCATGCGCAATGCCCCGGAACGGTGCTTTTGTCACTGACAAAGAAACATAGCTGAGTGATGCACCCCAAATTGGCAGACTCCAACCATGGCCACCAGGAAGAAACTTAAACATCACTGGGTGAATCGTGTATCAAGAAATAAACTGAAAAAACAGTAGCTGCAGCAATGCTGAAACCAAAATATTTGTGGCTAGGACCCTGTATAAACTGCACAACTAAACACAGAAATTACCAGCTCCATAAACCAAACTGACACTATCATAAATGTGGTGGTGGGGCCACACTAGAGAACACCACGGAGAAAATTTGGTAAGATTACATATACTGTACTGAAGAATTCCCCTCAGCCTAACTAACTGCCTGAGCCTTCTCTGCCCCCCAAAAATAAAACTTACTTACCCGAGGCACCAGGCTGAGGAATACTATCACAGACCTTGTTGAAAAAGCAAGTGGTCTTCATTCAGACACTGAAGGCACTGAAAGATTATTTAGCTAGCAGGTTAGTTAATTTGAAAGCCACAACTTAACTGGCAAGATTTCTAAATTTGAGAGCGTGCTCTGTTAACAGGTCACCCCAACCTGCCTCTAAGTTTCTCAGTTCTACTTAAAAAAAAAAAAAAAAAAAAGCTGTAAAATAGCAACTTTTCTGCAGTGAGCTCTATCTAAGCAGTCTACCCCTCAGTGGTACAGCAAGGACTAACTGCCAGCTCCGTGACGCCGAGCGGAGGGGTTTGCACGGCACACTGGTGACCCAGGTTCATGCCCCAAACCCGGATACTGGGAAGGGAGTCCGTCAGGGAGGGGATCAAGAGCGTCCATTGGACGCATCCCTCCTGGGGGGTGAGCAGGGCCTTGGCACCTGCGGGCAGATTGGATGATGTGCTAGGGGGATATGCAGCCTCAACAGGCCCCCCCCACACATCCCTGACCGAGGTCACCGTTCTCCCACAAGGTCATCTGGGGCAGTTGTGGGTGGGCCAGAAATCGGAAAAAGTGCCCCCCAGTCAGCCAGATGACGACTGCCAGCACCATGCCGCCACAGAGCTCCAGAGTTAGCCTGGTTCGACCCCACAGCAGCACCCGGGATATGCAGACCGATGACAGAAGCACCCCCCAGAAGAGAGGTACCCTTCTGATGAAGAGATATGTCGGGTTACCCAGAGGGCTGTGACTGGGGTTGGCGGATGGCAGCAGGAGTTAGGATGGTGGTTGAGGACCTAGATGGTTTGAAAGAGTGGCGGGCCAGGGGTGCCTGAAGGGGGAGCATAAAAAAATAAAAAAAGGCCACAGTAACTACTGCTTCTGGAATCCTCATGTCCCTGGGTTCTATGCAGACTGACAGCCTTGGGCTGTACCGCTACCCCAGTGGTGGATGCTCATTGCCCATACATATAAATTCAGTTGACAACAGGGAGTGGATTCAGAAAAACTACACATTTTAAGTCAGTCCTATTGTATATCCTCTATTTATATCCACCAACTGCCAATGTATTAGATCGATTTCTGCAAGTAAAGAAACTTCATAATGACTCTGACCATATTGAGTTAACATTCTTTTTCTTTTAGTGGAAAGAGTTTTTTTTTTTGTTGTATTATAGCCCTATATTTAAGGGGCTGAGAACATGTCATCAAGAAATGCAGATGTACTATAAAATGATAAATGTGCCTCATAAACAGAGTCAGCTGCATGAACATTTTGACCCACCTTTCTGTGCCTATTGCTAGGCCAGTAGCAAGCTACCTAGATCAAACAGTGTAATACCTGTTGGCTCAACTTGTTCCCCTTACTGCAACACTGTGCTCAAGATACAGCAATCACTGGTTTGGCAAATGGCCAATGTGCTACTGCTGTAATTTTCTAAATCACCAGATTGGCCATAAGCATTTCAACACAGGATTATGTAAAGGAAAGTCAACAGGGAACAAGATAAGACTATTCTTCAAGAATTTCACAATGACCACCCAAGCCGTTTACTCACTGTGTGACCTTAAGGGAGGACTAGCACCTTACAGAAATAATTGAAAAACACTATTTAGACAAAATTCAGAACGCCATATTGGGTATGGTTTGCATTTTATTGTTAAGTAAACATGAAGAAAACAAGCATTTGTCAATGCTGAACATTGGCTTGCTGGCATTGGTAGTCCAGGAGTTAAAAATGCAAAGTAGGAATGGCAGTGAAGTATTAAAGTAACGCCAACTCCTCACCACCCCGCCCCAGCAGAGACTGAAAGGCATTGGGAGTGTGGCTCTGGGTCGGTCATAACGCTTATGCCATTCCACCTCATCCCACCCTGCAGAGAGCGACAGGTGTCGGGGTGTGCATTGGGGTCTTCGGCCCTTACGCTCACCCCTTCCATAAGGAAATAAGCTGAGATGGGTGTAATATAGGAGAATGGGGTGAACGTTAGGGTGACAGAACCCAAGGCACACCCCAATGCCTGTCAGTGGCTGTAGAGTGGAGTAGAATTCTGCTAACATTATGGGCTAATGGAACCTAAGTTACGCCCCTGACACCTGTCAGTCTCTAAGGTGGGTGTATAGTTGGAAACCTAACGCCCGGTGTTTCTTGGTATTTTTACCCAAATTTTCAACACTGGCTTTTTGACCCGCCTCATGAACAGTGGCACTATCATTTCATTACTTAATCCTGAAAGGTGATTTTGTGCAGCAACTGCGCCATTGGGAGCCACAGGTCGCGGAAACACATTCGGTAGGATGCAAAAATGACAGCAATACTGTTCATGAGAGGTGTAAAAAAATGGCAATGTTGAAAATCTGGAACGAAAATATGAAAAAGCATGCGTAGATACTGACTAGCGCATCCCGTACTGCGGTTATTTTTTGTATAATTTTCAACATGAGCATTTTGGGACCTCGCCTCATGAACAGTGGCATTGTGATTTTGTTGCTCTGTCCCGAAGTTGATTTTGCACAGCGATCAGCACCCACTGTGTGCCACAGGTGCAAAAACATGTTTCGGGCAGGATGTGAAAAATGACAGCTGTACTGCTCATAAGGAGGTGTGCAAAAATGGTAATGTTGAAAATCTGGAGTGACAATATAAAAAATTGGCGAAGTTACAAGCGTGCGTAGAAACTGTGCAATGCACGCTGGTAATGCAGTCATTTTTTGGAATTTTTTAACCAAATTTGCAACATGGGCTTTTTGGGACCTCTCCTCATGAACACTCACTGTGATCTTCTTAATCTGTCCTGAACATTGATTTCCCATAGCGACCGCGCCATTGTGCTCCAGATGTGTGAAAACACATTTCAGGCAGGATGTGAAAAATTACAGCTGCACTGTTCATAAGGAAGTGTGAACAAATGGCAATGTTGGAAATGTGGAGTGAAAATATTAAAAATTTTTGAAGTTACAAGCGTGTATGGAAACTGCGCAACGCATGCTCGTAACAGTTATTTTTTGGAATTTTTTCACCAAATTTGCAACGTATGTTTTTTGGGAGCCCACCTCATGAACAGTGGCACTGTTGTTTCATTAATCGGTCCAGAAAGGTGATTCTGTGCAGTGACTGCGAAATCGCCTTTCGAGACAGAATAACGAAATGACAGTGACTTATTTCATAAGGTGGGATGCCAAGAACCTCATGTTAAAAATTTGGACCTAAAAGTCAAAAAATGGTGAGATATCCACCTAAGCTGAACCCCCCCCCCCAACTGATGCCATTATACAGCTTACCGTGATTTTCTTCAGTTTGCGGTTGGCTTTTGAGGAGTTCAGACATCTCTCGCTCCACGAAGATCGCACCGGGCCTCGAGGAGGTATCGGGTGAGGGAGGTGGGGTGCACAGAGGGTGGCAGGTGGGGAGATGGGCGCCGTGGACGACAAGGGACCATTTTCTTGTTTACAGGGCCAAAAACAAAACAAAACATCAGGGGAAGGCTTTTTTTTTTTGTTTTACAGGTTACATAAGTACATTTCCATGGCTCCCAGTGCGCTACCTGTTTTTCTTGGGGGACTGAAGCCGGCGGGGATTTGGGCACCCTGTCAGCAAAGAAAGCATGTCTGTGTTGGGGGGCATGATGCCAGGGGGGATTGGGCACCCCCCGTCAGCAGACAAATGACACTGGGGGGGACATTACGCCGACGGGGATTGGGCACCCCCATCAGCAAACAAATTGAACTGGGGAAGGGGCATGCCGACAGGGGGATTGGGCACCCCCGGAGTTGGCTTTCCAGGGATTGTGAGAGGCGGAGGGTGAGAGCCACTGCCATGTTTATTGAAATGTTTCACCAGGAATGGCACGTAATGGAGACGTGTCAGATCTGCCGCTGCAATAATGAACCTGTCTCTCATTGCAGCGGCGGATTTGTTTCAAGTTGGTGGTGTCACAAACCCACTCAGCAGGTCAGGCCTTCTACTCCCAAAGTGCCAACCTCTGAGTGCAGTCTTATGAACAGTGTAACAGACAAGGTAACCCTCTTGTCTGTTTTTGGGAGTTCGGATCAACCTTTGGTCTCAAGTTCTGGAGGGATTCAAACTGTGAACCTCTTGCTAGCGTACCCAATGCACAGGCTCAGATATTTCTGTCTTCAGGGGGCCAGATATCGTTGCCTACGGGCACCTAATCAGGCATACAGAGATGACCCCTTAAAAACTTTAATAAAGACCTCAGATCTAAAATGCTTCTCTTTCCAGTTTGGTACCACCATTCAGGCTTATGTTTAGTATCTGCAATAATCATATACTTTTCTTACAACTAAAAAGAAGTCAAAGACAGACCAAGTAAGTTCTAAAAAGAATTTTACTAAAATAGTTAAAAAAATGTAAAACGCAAAACACAGAACTCTTATACCACCAGACATACAAATCATTTAAAAGAAACAAGGTTTAAACAGTGCAAATTCCTACTTACAATACTTAGATTTGACATCTTTCTAAATATCTGTTTACAAGTCCTCCAAAGATCTTTCCTCAGTCAGAGTCTAGGTAAAAGTGTGTAAGTAAAACAGAGTATTCCTTAAACAACTGTATGGGACAACCCATTTTTGTGTGAGGTCAGCTAGCTCCTCCTCTGTTAAATTATGTATAAAAAATATTTATCTTATACAAAAGTATTACATTCTGCAACTTCAGCATAATTCATGTCCTTCAAATGACACTTCTTTTGATCTCATAATAAGCTTCTTCCTTCCAGGACATGAAAGCATCTATATGATTTTGCACTTCTATGTAATAAATACAGGTTACTCACCTGTAACAGGAGTTCTAGGAATGGTATATGTTGTTCATCCACACTTATTGGCAGGTTCCTTGCTGCTTTAAATCTTGCCGGAAGGTCTTCAAGCTGGCTCCTCCCACCCACCCGGGTGGTAAAACTCTCGGCTCCGCCCCATGACGCCAGATCTGGCCGCTGGAAGCTCAGGGGTGTGCGTTGAAGCCGGGAGGTCGGGTGGGTCGTGTGGATGAACAACATATACCATTCCTAGAACTCCTGTTACAGGTGAGTAACCTGTATTTCTAGGGACATGGATATGTTGTTCCTCCATACTTATTGGCAGACTCCTAGCAGTTCTCCAGGAGGAGGGAGGTAAGGCGCACCCCCCCAATACTTACTTGGGAAATAAGGACTGGAGAACCGAGGCCCCAAAACCAGCATCCCGGAGTGACTCAAGGTCGATGTGTATGGGTAATGGTAATAAAGTGTGTGCTGACTTCCAGGTAGCAGCCCTGCAGATTTCCTGGATAGGGACGCCCATGGAAGCAGCCACGATGCAGCAGTATGACGGGTAGAATGAGCCTTATCCTCTGGGAGGCTCCATGACCGCCAACTTATAGCAGCGATCTATGCAGGAGGTGACCACCTGCCTATCATCCGCTTGGCTGCAGGTCTGCCAGATGCGGCTTCAGCGTAGGTGACAAACAACTGGCGAACCTCTCCCCGAATTTCAGCCGTGCGCCCTTATAATAAGCGGCGCCTTCTAGGGTCCAAAGTATGGAGCCTGTATTCGCCTCCGAGGTGTGATTGGGTAGAACACCGCAGAGTCAGCACCTGGTTAAGGTGAAACTCTGACACCACCTTCGAAGGAATTTCGGTGGTGAGGGACAACCTTGTCCCTGTGGAAGACCAGGTAAGGAGACTCGATGCAAAGCGCCTGGAGCCTCCCATCCTTCTGGCTGACGTGATAGCCACCAAGAAGGCGGTCTCCATGACAGGTGAGAGAGATCACACCTGTGCATTGGTTCGAATGGCTTGCCCATGAGCTTTGCCAGTACCAGCAGTAAATCCCACGGAGGTGGAGGTTCTCGCATCGGGGGGAAATGTGATCAAGGCCTTGAAAAAGCGCCCGACCACCTTTCTGCGCTTACACGACTGCTCCCCGCCCGCGCCTCGTAAGCAGAGATGGCTGCCAGGTGCACCTTTAGGTCATCGACCCAAGCCCTTGACTAGAAAGGGACCATAAACAGTCCAAAATGCTTGCCACAGAACAGGAGGAAGGGTCCAAGACCTTGCCCTGACACCAAATGGAGAATCTCTTCCATTTAAAGGCATAGCATTTTCTGAGTCGACTCATACAGGACGCCTCAACAACATTGAGGACCTCATCGGAAGACCCAAGGCCTGGAACTCTAGCTGCTCAGGAACCAGGCAAGACAGGGTGGAGGGATTGAAGGTCCGGATGGAACACCTTCCCCTGATTGACTGAGAGCAGGTCCGGGCGAGCTGGAAGCTGCCTCGGGAGCCTGGAGCTGAGGCTGAGGAGATCTGGGTACCAGAATGCGGGCCAGTCTGGGCTATCAGAATCACCTGCCTTTGTCCCTCCCTCGCCTTGAGATGCACCTTGTGAATCAAGGGAAATGGGGAAAGGCGAGAAGAGGCCCGGGGTCCACAGGCTCGAGAAGGCATCCTGCAGCGAGCCCTGCTGAGGGGCGGCATGAAACAGCCTCAGCCTGCGTTCTCCCTGAGGCAAACAGGTCCACCTGAGTGTGCCCCAGAGGGAGAACAGATTTTGTACTACCTGCAGGAGAGACCACTTGTGAGATGCAGCCCCATCCGCTCAGGGCATGCCAGGGTGTTGTTGGAGGCTCCTGCCACATGAATGGCTAGAATCCGCCTCCAGGCTGCGCCGCAGTGACCAAATCACGGAGAGCTTCCTTGCATAGAAGCAGGAGCGCGTCCGCCCTGGCGGTTTAAGGTAGTACATGGTCCGTGGTATTGTCCGTCTGGACTCGGACCACTTGACCCCGGAGAAACGGAGCAAAGGCGGTGAGAGCTAGGTGGACCGCTCGGAGCTCCAGCAGGTTGATGTGGCATCGGGACTCCCGCGGGGACCAGAGGCCGTGCACTCGGTGTTCCCCCAGATGGGCACCCCAACCCATCAGAGAGGCATCGGTCGATAGAGAGACCGTCGGCTCGGGGCGGACAAACCGGATGCCCTCCTGCAAATGGAATGGAATGGTCCACCACTGGAGAGCGTTCCACATCTCCTGGGTCACTATCACTAGCTGGTCCAAAAGGATCGCTTGGCGTTGTGACCACTGGCTGGCCAGTCCCCACTGAAGAGGCGCATGTGCCAGCAAGCCACGGACCACGCTGGTACAGGCCGCCGACTGAGACCCAGGCGCTGAAAGTCCCGGTAGGGCGCAATTGCCCAACCAGAAATGATTGGGCAAAGGTGAAGAACCGCCCTGTCCACCGGAGTCGTGCTCTGGCTCAAGAGAGTCCGAGCTCTGCCCCTGATGAACAGGATCACCTGCTTCAGCTCGAGTTCGACTTGGCCTCATGATGAGAAGGCCAACTTGAGAGCAAACCTGAGGGCCAGATCTCTGGACCGCTCCACCTCCCGCCTGAGGGGCTGCTATCAGCCAACGTCCAGGTAAGTGGTACCCGACCCTCGTGCGCCACAGGAATGCTGTCACCACTGCCATGCATTTGGTGAAGACCCTGGAGCTGGAGATAAGTCAAGGGCATGGCTCGAACTGAAGAGGGATCCTCCGCTAAAGCGGAGGGAATTCTCCGCGTGACGGACAGATAGGGACGTGAAAGAACGCGTCCTGTAGGTCCAGAGAGCAGAACCACACACCGTGTTCCAGAGATGGTATTATCTGTGCCAGAGTGACCATCCTGAAGGTTCGAGACCAGGAACTTGTTCAGGTCGTAGGTCAAGAATGGGCGCCAGCCCTCGTCTGCTTCGAACCAGGAAATACCTGGACACGAACCTCGGGTCTGAAGGGGGGGTCTCTACCTCGTGATCACCCCTTTTGGAGGAGGAGAGCGATACGGCTCGGGCGCAGCTGCCAGTGAGGCTGCGATCTCGAGGCTCCCGAGGTGCGACAGCTCTGAAGGGCGGACCTGCTCAATTCCAGAGGCAGGCCTTTTCCACCACCTCAGTACCCACCTGTCCGTGGTAACAGCGGACCAGGCGGAAAGGAAGTGTCTGAGCCGCCCTTCACCGGGGAACCAGGGGTGGTGACAGGGATGGGGGCGACACCCTCAGCCCGCACTGGCAGGCTTGGAGGAAGGACCGCCAAGGGACCACCTGGGCCTTTTCTCCCGTTTCCTGTTGGAGGGAAGCCGACGCTTGGGTTTGGGATGCCAAGATCGAGCGCCTGCTGGCCCTGACGCTGGGCCGGGCTGCCGCAGGCGCAGAAGGACGAAAGGGCTTAGGTTGTGCTCACGGCCTTTGTCCTTCTGAGCTGAAGAGGACCGAGTCCACAGGCATTGGACTTCTCGATCCTCTGCAGGTGACCTTCCACCCCAGGGCTGAAGAGGTCAGTCCCCAAAAGGGAACATCCGCCAACTTGTGCTGGGTATCCGAGGTAAAGGTGATATCCTCAGCCAAGCCCGACGACGATGGCCACCGCGGCCGCCACAGACCTGGCACGAGTCCCCAATGTTCAACGCAGTCTGGAGCTGTTGTTTTGCCACCGCCTGCTCTGGTCCCCGCACCTGCCTGACCGTAGTCTGCAGATCCGCAGGAAGATGAGGGACAACCTCATCCAGGAGCCCAATAGGGCGTGAGAAAATGTGCAGCGAGGACGGCCGAACTGGCCTGACGAGCGTCGAGAGAGGACGAGCGTAGACTTTTTGCCCGCATAATCCAATTTCTGGATTCTTGTCGGAGGTTTGTTCATATCCTCTGGCTCGCACGCCGAAAACGCTGTCGGTAACCAACCTCGCCGAGGGTGTTCCAAAACCGACAGGGAACCGAGGACTGCACACCTCTGGCCATCGGCGCAGGGCAGGAAGCAGGACGCTGCCAAAGTTCCAAGGCCGACCCACTATGGCTTCGCCGCCACTGGAAAGGCTTTCCATAGGAGAATCCTCAGTCCAGAATTCCGTGAGGGGATACCTGGGTCTGCTTAGGAACGGTTCGAGCTTCATCCCGTGTACTCCGAGATGAGTAGGCAACCCTAAGAAGGACGAAGGGCTATTGTCCACTGACTGCCTTCCCGAGGACTCCAAGTCCATGCGCTTGAGAAGAGGGAGGAACCATCATCGGACTCGAAGAGTCCTCAAAGAGCTGCCTCAGGCCTGAGCCACCCTCCACCCGCCGAGGTTTATCGAGTGAGGGTGACAGACACCCATGGGGGCAAAACCCAAGGCCGACCGAGAATTTCTGGTCGAGCCCCAACTAATGGCTGTGAGGCGGAGGTTCCACCAGAATCGGTGGGGCAGCTGGAATTGGTCGAACAACTGGCTTGGGAACAGGCTCGGCACAATGAGGGGTTGTTCGGCTGGCCCTGTGACAGCCACTTAATGGCCGGGAAGATGACTGAGTCGGCCATTCCCAGTCAAAAGGAGCTGTTGCCACATGAGTTCCTCAGACTTCTCCGATTTAACTTGCGCCTAAAGCCTCCCTCGTCCGAGGAAGAGGAAGAGCGCGGCGCTCGCTATCATGCGTGCCGAGATCGAGACCGCCATGGCGGCGGGATCGGCCGGATCACGAGGATGTCCGAGATCGAGACCGAGAGTCTCGACTAGGCCGAGGAAGGCGAGGAGAAGTGTCGAAACCGCACTCGCCCGGACGATCCCACCAAGGCTCCGAACCGGAGGCACAGACGAGCCGACGGGATCCTCAACTCTCACCGGGAACTGGGAGAGGGGATTTCAGCTTCCAGCCGACAACTCATTTAACAGGTCGAGAAAAATTTCGACCGCGTTGCCGGAGTCTCGGTCAACTGACCTGGGACGGGACACCGTAGCCAGTGGCCGAAGCTGAGGGGTCGAATCAAGTCGACTGTCTACAAGGGAGGGGATCTTCCGCCTCCCAAGAGCGCCGACGGAGAGACTTACTTTTGCTCTTTTGGACCTGGAAAAGGTCCCAGATAGTTGGACCTCACCTTTCCGAGAGGGTCAGACAAAGCTCCTTAAAAGAAGCAGAGCACGAGGCACCGAGAGAGAGCGACAAGCCATGAGCTGAGGTAGAAGCGGCCCGCGCTCTTCGAGAGGGCGATCATCTGCTCGAGCTGATCCGCCGCGACACCGCCAACCGGCCTTTCAGATTTCACCGTGGAATTTCTCTTCGGGCGCCCAGTTGTAATCGGGCAGCACGGTCTTCAAGGACGAGGGTCGAAAAAGAAGAGCACAAGTCGCAGGCCCGCGGGTCGTGCTCAAGGCCCAGGCAGTAGACGCACGGGAGTGCGGATCCGGCTCCTAGACATCTTCTTGCCCGCAAGGGCACCTCCGAAACCGGAGTCGATTTGTCCATCGCAGCCACGAGGAGAAGAAGACTCAAGTCTTTTAGCAAAAAACTTTTGATTTTGAACTTTCAAGAATTAGGAACCAGTCTTAATCGCAGAGCGTTAAGGAGGGAACCTGAGCTTCCAAGTGGTAAGGAAGATCTGGCGTCATGGGGCGGAGCCGAGAGTTTTACCACCCAGGTGGGTGGGAGGAGCCAGCTTGAAGACCTTCCGGCAAGATTTAAAGCGGCAAGGAACCTGCCAATAAGTGTGGATGAACAACATATCCATGTCCCTAGAACCTGGGTTTTCCTTCCAACGTCATAAAATGTATATGTTATAGCAACTATGGTTGTAATTAACTCAGACAGACAGGATCCTTTATTAAGGCCTTACATGTAACACGTGGTCTCTAAAAACTGAGTGTGTGTGAACTCACATGCTGTCAGCATTTTTCTTATGGTTTTCATCTTTTAGGTAAAATCTGGGGGGGGAAGGGATGAATGAGGTCATTCTAAGAGCATCAGATTTTTTTTTAGCAGAGACAGTCAGTCATACATTTTATATTAAAAAAATGATACAACACTCAGAGCTGGCTGTCTACGTCACAGGTGGCACTCTCTGAAACTGCTGTCATCATCTGCATGCTCACTGATTGACGGCTGAGGGATACACCGATTAAAGCATCCCCTGGATTCGCCACAACACTGACACACCTTTGAAAGTGCTACTACCACAAGATGTTGCCTGCGGATGCGCGTGCAAGCCAATATAAAAATTACTCACTGTAGTAATCTTGTGTCTCCCAAGGGATCCCTCACTATGTTTAACAATTGCACCATTCCCCTGGAATGAGCTGTCCCAGAGCTTAGAATTTTATGCTAATTATGGAAAATGGAAAGAAATGCAAACTCTGCTGTGTTGTCATGCTCACCCTCACATTGTACGGTGAGCAATGACCACTAGCTAAATGGCTACCAAAGATACTTTTAAAATGTTATGAAGAGTTTAAAAGGCTAAGATCACTGGCTAACAGGATGGCCCGGTGGCATAGAGGGCTGAGGCGCTGCGCTCTACCTCAACTCCATCTGCCGCACTGGAACGAAAGCCTGGGGCTGAGGTCGGCATGGGGAGGGCGGAGCTGGATGGAGCTGCCGACAGGCAGGCTCTCCCTCCAGGAAGGAAACGCAGCATCCTCGGCTGATGGTGACCCCCAGTGGAGGCTGGAGGAAGCTTGGCAGGCAGAGGGCCTAGGCAGTAGGCCAAGGGGTGGGGGAAGGAGGCCGTGACCAGGGCTGTCCGGCGCATGAGGACCTCTCACACGCATGCGCTGACTCCTGGGGTCTCCGGAAAGAAACCGAAAAAATGTCGGGTCGGCAGGGTGAAGACCGACCACCCACAGGCGCCCGCCTCCCGGCTGGGCAGTGCGCCGTGACCCTGGGGATGGGGCTGGGGGTTGGTCGGATGGGCCGACCCGCAGAGGAGAGAAAAAATCACTGGATAACAGTTGTAAAGGCACTGTAAGAAGCAGTGCCAAACAAAGAACTAATTGTTGGCGAATCTTTTCTGAGGTTCTGGAAGGGGAGGTAGGGATTGGGATTGTTAAGCACAGTGAAGGATCCCATGGAAGAAACATTACTAGATTGAGTAATTTTTTCTTCAAACCCCAGGAATCCCTCACTTACGCTTAAAGGAATTTTTATGATATAAGTGAGCTACTCACTGATTCTTGTAGTTGTCCTCGGTGATAGTTATTCTAGTCAGGTTGTGAAAATTATCTTCAGGCCATAACCTTGTTTGTAAATTCGCAATCTGCCCATGGAGATGGTCAGTCTGATTGTTTCACAGTGCCCCGGTCATGCTGACCCCCCTCCCCCCCACTGTGCTCAAGTACGTAATGATGTCTAACCAGGGAGAGCATGGGGGCGCACCCCATTGAAGTGAATGGGGCTCAATTTTTAAGCTCAAGAATGGCCAGTTAGAGATTAATGAAGGCCACCGCTCGACTAACAAGACCCTGGATAAAAGATCTATGTGAAGAGTTAAGTCAAAGTCGGTAAAAACAGCAAACTAAACATGCTTTTAAAAAGAAAATTGTTAACAAGAACCATAGGAAGTCTAGAATTATAAATTATAAAGTAATTGAGAATCCAGTATTAAAATGGGTGTGTGCACTCCAACTGAAAGCCAGAGTAAATCTGACAGTACTAAAAGCAAGGCCTAGAGAGTGGTCATATTCAAGGAGTGGATATCAGACTAGGATTCCAAGAAAATGCACCGGAAGGGTAGTGGGCTGTAATGACTGTGGGACTGCCATGGTCCTTGTCATAGCATGGAGGAACGTGGGATACTCAGTGTGCAGACAACTTGCACACTTTGAACAGCAGCTAGGGTGGTAATTGTGGGAACTAAGGAGAAGAGAGCAGGGGGATAGGGGGACCTAGATATAAAGGAAACCCCAGGTGCTAAACAGGGAGAACGGGACAAACAAAGGGCCCAATCTCCAGCTAGGGAGTAAGGAGAATAGACAGATCTGGGAATGACAGCTCAGGAGATGGAGGGAGACTGAAGGAAGTAGAGGAAGGAGCAAAAACACTGAAAAAAAATGAGGTAAAGAGCAATAAGGGAAAAAGGAAGCAGGGAGAGGAGGAGGTCAAAGCACACACTCATAGGACAGAAGCTGAGATGGGGGAAAAGGGTACTGGGGGATTGTCAAGAAGAAGTTAATGACTGGGCCTAGTAAGGAGGAAATTTCCAGTGTGGAGGATAAAGCAGGGTACAGCCCAAGTAACAGCATAGCAAATGATAAGACAGGGGAAAGCTGAGAAAAAATGACAAGATGAATGAGGACAGGCTACGAGAACAGGGAGGTGGACTGGCAGGGGTATAGAGCAAGCATCGAGGATGGGACAAAAGGGTCCTAGTAGTAGGGATTCAATCATAAGAGGAATCAAATGAGGAGGCACGGGTAATAAGAGTAGTGAAATATGGGTGGGGCTGCTTACCGGGCACGACGGCGCACGAGACAAGGTACATTATACCAGCATACATGAGGCAGCAGGTGGAAAAACCTCACCTGGTGCTGCACCTTGGCATAGATGACCTTGATGGGAGTAGCCTGAAGGAAGTGCAGGCTAGATTTAAAGGACTAGCCAGAGCTTGTGGGGATAATGTTCAATTCACAGCCTTCTCAGAGGTGCTCCCAGTTCTGAAGGCAAGCACCATTAGGAAGCAGATGATTAGGGAGTTCAACGAATGGCTGACTCTGTGGTGCAGGCAGATGGGGTTTGGACTGGTGGGAAACTGAGGTGAGATATAGGAAGGCATGGGTTTGTATGCCCCTGACACACTTCACCCGAGTAAGAAGGGTACAGTGACTCTCAAACAAAGACTGGGAGGATTCATCGTAAAATCATACAATTAAAACTAAATGGGGGGGCTAAGACAAATTAATCAGACCAAGAAACATGACACGGGAGGCTTCCAGAACCCCTCTCCCCAAAATGGTGATAGGGACAGTGTTGTAGGAAGTTGATAAGGAACTAGTGAAAAGCATCACTGAGCACTGCCTAAGGGGAAATATGGTGGTGGTAGGAGATTTTAGCCTACCAGGGATAGATTGAAGCACAATGACCTTCACTAGTATCAGGGAGCAGGCCATTCTGGATGAGTTCCAAGATGCATTCCTCACACAGAGAGTACATTGAGGGGAACTTCCCTAGATTTTACATTATCAGAGGGGGAGCAGGGTGTAGGATGGTAAGAGCTGAGGATCCCTTGGCAGTGAGCAACCACAACACAGTATGGTTCTCCCTAGACATGGGTATGGTAGGCACATGCAGTAAAACCAGGGTGGCAGACTTCAGGAGGGCTGACTTTGGAAAGATGGCAATCATAGTGAGAAATCATGTAGCAACCATAAGGCAGGAGATGAATACTAATCAAAAGTAGGATATTGTAAAGAAGGGGCTGATTGAGGCAACAAACGTGCACAAGGAGTGCTAGAAAGAGTAAGAGGCCTAGGAAACCTAGTTGGTGTACAAGGGAGATTCAGGAGAGTGTAAAGGACAAAAGGCAGCCTTCAGGAAACTTAAGATAACAGGCAAGAAGGAGGATAGGGAGGAACATACAAAGAGATCAAGAGAGGTTACCAGAGTTGTGAGGGAAGCCAAGGCCGCAAAAGTGAGGAAACTAGCGCAGGGGACTAAGAAAGGAGAGAAAGACAATAATAATAATAAACTTTATTTAATTGAGCGCCTTTCAAGTACATCAAGGCGCTGTACATAAAAGTTAACAAATCTATAAACAAAACAGCAATGTAAAAACAATCAATAAAATCCATTTCAGTCTAGTTAACTGGAATGAATATGATGCCATAGAAAGTTTTAAGTGCCTGTTTAGGCCCCCGACAGTCGCGCAACTAAAGAAGCTGATGGGGTAGAGAATTCAGAGGCTGGGTCAGCGTACATATATGCATAGGCCCTGAAGATTTTAAGGATACTTTCAGAATCTCTAGCAACCCCTCCTCAGCCGAGCGGAGCCGTCACTCAGGGCAATATGGTAGCAGAAGCTCTTTCAGGTAGTCCAGGCCGCGTCCGTGTAGGGCTTCATACATCAGTAATCTGACTTTGAAGGTGATCAGCCACTGAATCGGCAGCCAAGGCAGCTCGCGCAATTCCGGTGTGATGTGACATGACCTGGGAATCCCCGTCAACAACCGGTCTGCAGGGTTCTGCACCAGCTGCAAGCGGCGGATATCAACCCCCAGTAGCCCTAAGTAAAGAGAGTTGCAATGATCAAGGCGCAAGGTCACAAAGGCGTGGATCAGCGTGGGGAGGTCACCCTACGGAACAAGGTGCTTGATCCTAGCAATGTTCCTAAGATGGTAAAAGGAAGACTTGATGACTGCCGACACCTGGGATCACAGTGTCAGCCCATCATCAAGCACCACCCCTAGGTCCCGTACCAGTTCAGAGGTAAGGAACTTGAAGCCCCCCAGGAAAAGACCCAAAGGCTGACCAGCCCCCGACCCCCCTATCCAGTGACCTGGATCCACAACCATCACCTCAGTCTTTCCCCGAGTTCAATTTCAGCCAGCCGGAATTCATCCAATCCTGGATTTCAGCGAGGCAGTTATTAAATATTAAGAAAGCACTATCCTGGTCAGGTGCGAAAGACAGGTAGTGCTGGGTATCATCATCATAGCAGTGAAACCTCAGCCCATATCCCCTTACAATGTCTCTGAGGGGCAGCATATACACCACAAACAACATGGGGGACAGCACTGAGCCCTGAGGAACCCCACATGGCAGAGAGAGAGGGTTGGAGGAATAAATCCCCGACACCACTCTCTGAGTTCTGCCAGTGAGGAAGGACTTAAACCACCCGAGGACTGTACTAGTCAGGCCACAGATGAACCTCAGGTGCTCAAGCAGCACCCCATGGTCCACGGTGTCAAAGGCTGAAGAGAGATCAAGAAGTACCAAGATGGAGTGGCTTCCCCGATCTCTCACCATCAGGAGATCATTGAGCACCTGAACCAGCGCAGTCTCGGTACTGTGCCTCTTTTGAAAACTGGATTGGAGAGGTTCATAAATGTTACTGATGGTCAAGTGGTTCTCCAGTTGTACAGCCTCTACCTTTTCAATTACCTTCCCCACAAAGGGGAAGTTAGAGATCAGTCTGTAGTTAGCAAGAAAGTCTGGGTCCAAAGAAGTTTTCTTCAGGAGGAGTGTCACCACTGTCTCCTTCAGGGAGCTGGGAAACCCACCCGAATCAAGGGAGCACCAGACTATCTGTGCCAGAACCGGGCCGATGATGTCACAATAACCCTGGCCCGGATCCAAACTACAGCATGTAGAGCGCATACCCTGGACAATCTGCATGACATCCGCGAACTCCAGCAGGTCAAAAGTACTCCAGGAAAATGAGGGACAGTGGCCGGGCACCGATCAGTAGCATCCCCCATACAGCGAGTTGAATGGATCTTCGCCCTGATGCCAGCCACCTTATCCGCAAAGAACCGATCAAGCTCATCGCACTTCCACTGCGAAAAGGCTCTTTGAGACTGCAGGCAGGCTGGGTTGCACAGCCTGTCTATGGTTCGAAAGAGCTGAGCCAGTCGGTTCTGAGCGGCAGCAATCTCCCCGGACAGGAACTCTGCTGTCATACGGGAGATTGTTGATTGGCAGACTTGATAATGGTTTAACAATCTAAGGAGGTCGGCCTCCAGGGTAGATTTCCGCCAACGATGCTCTAACCTTCATGCTAGTCGCCGCAACTCCCTCAAAGTCCCATCAAACCAAGGGGACGGAGGGTGAAGGGAGAGATGAAGAACACGGACAGGAGTGACAGAATCCAGGGCTGTGGCAATGGTCTTGTTATAGGCCAGAACCAAAGCATCTGGATTCCCGCTTGCCACAGGAAACTCCAAGTGGTCAAGTACCGCCGTTAGGCCTTCAGGGCTCACATCCAGTAAAGGGCAGTATCTGACCATCTCCACAGGGGGAGGCCTACGAAGGGGGGGGTGCAAATATTGAACCCCATGGTGTAATGATCGAACCATCCAACAGATTCCACCCCCAAATCGGAGGCTTCGATCCCCAGGAGAAAAACCAGATCAAGGGAGTGACTGTGTTTATGAGTAGCAGAGGTAATGATCTATGTAAGGCCCAGTGATATCATCAACTGGAGGAAGTGTTGTCCAAATTGCGAGTGTTCATCATCAACCCAGGCATTGAAGTCACTCAGGACCATCAGCCTAGGCAACTCAAACGCCATGCCGATCACGAAGTCTGCTACTTCCTGAAGGAATTGCTTCTCGTCCCCGGGTGGATGGTAGATGAGGGCTAACCTACAGCCTACACCTGCTACTATAGTACACTGGAATGACCTGGCCTCCTCAACTGGTACAATCATGAGTCCCAATTCGGTCTTGAAACAGACCGCGACCCCCCCCTTCCCCTGCGGTCCAATCTCGAGCGGTGTATCACAGAGTACCCGGCTGGAATTGCAGCCTCCAATGTGGGGCCAGCATTTTCATCCAGCCAGGTCTCGGTGATGCAAGCCAGATCTGCTGTTCCGACAAGATCTGCAATGATTGCAGTCTTGTTCTTGACAGATCTGGCATTGCATAACATCGCTCGAGTTGGACTGGTCTCCAGGGCCGCCCTGACTACTTGCACACCAAAAGTGGTGGTGCCCTTGGGTATGGGGACCAGACATAGAAGATCACATTCCAGACTCCATTTCGCCCCAGGGCATCTTCTGGATCCAACTACCCCGATGTGAGGGCCCCGCTCATTCATACTCCTTTGTTCACCCCCCCCCACAGGCAATACCCAGTGCTCTACAACACGGGAAGAGAGCAGAGGATGAATAGCATGACGATCCTGGGGAAGGCCTACAACACATTCTACACGCTCAACATAAACAAAATGCACCAAGCCCATAAAAAGAAGAAAGCTCCCCCTAAAACAAACCCCAAAACAAACAATACCCTATCCAGCAGCTCTCAGTTGCGGAAAAAGCAGACACAAATGACACAAAATAAATAACCCAATACTAAACAATTGAATTAAACCCTCTTACTTGAAGTTCACCCATACTCTCTCACAGAGGGGAGAGATTCAAACAATACAAATAAATAAAACTGAAATACCCACCCCACCCAAACCATAAATAATAAAAATACCCACCCGACCCAAACAATAAATAAAAATACCCACCCCACCCAAACCATAAAGAATAAAAATGCCCACCCCACCCAAACAATAAACAATAATACAATGAACAAAATGAGTTAAAATAATAAAAAAGGCCCTTTTAAAGCTGCTCTGATATTTCAGTCCAAAATACAGAGTCTCGGATAAGAGAAATCAGTCTGAGTGAGCAGCACAGGACTAGGAAGGGAGATGATGGTGTACCAGCCAACAGAGAAAACTCCCACTTTAAAAGCTGCATGTCAGAAAATAAAAACTAAACTGTTAGACGGAACCAAAACCATCAAGTATGAAAAAATTAAAATAAAACTCAAGTAGCCCCCCCCCCACCACTGGGTGTACAAAAGTTAAAGGATGAAATTTATATTTTGGCGACCAAGAAGGCAATAACCAGAAGATAGGGCACATTGACTATTCCTACTCTGGGAGATTGGAGGAGCCTGATTTTAGATATCTACTACATGGAATCCCTTATGGCCAAACTACATAATAAATATTCTGCATTTGAGGTCCAGTGGAGACCCTGGGTGATGCACCTCTCTAGATATGACCCTGATTTTGTCCCTTGAGTCTCTCCACATAGCTTCAACCTGCCGCTTCTGGGAGATTTTGGACCACGTGATGTCCTGCAATGCAGCCATCACATCTGCCATAAGAAAGTTTTTGTTTCATAGGGGAATATAATTTAGATAACATCTATGGGGGTGTTAAGCCCTTTGGACAAATGCTTTAGTCATGTTTTAGAAAGAATAGCACAGACACTGAAATGAAGACACTGTTAATGTTACTGCTTTTATTACCTGAACATCAATGATCAAGCAATTTGTAACAATCTGACATGATGATGGCTGTACAACATGTTGTTCTCACCGTTATCCAATTAAAGGAAATAAAAAAAGTTAAAGGATGAAGTCTGATGAGGATCAGACCCCTAGGAACTCTCACTACCTGGGAGTACAGATAAAACAAAAGCACTCTCACTGCCCAAATGATCGTCAGAAAAGAAAAAAATCAAGAGCTGACTGTGAAATTTCTCAGCTGGTTCAATTTCAAAGTAGGGACCTCCTGGAAAAGCCAAGATCCTACACAAACAGTATCCCAAGCCTGAAGGCCCTACCTGTTAGGGCTGTAGCCGGACATATCTGCCCCGCAACCTCAGCACCTAGTTTAAACCATCCCACTAGCTGGCTCAGCAAAGGGCCTTGGAAGACCGTATGCCCACTGGCCGGTTTCCCAACCAGTCCAGGCCCGGTCCACCCGAGCAAAGGCAGATTCCAATGGTTAGGCCAGCCACAAATGAAGGGTCAGGCTGTCTGAGCAGGCAACAGTTCGATTTATACGGAACCACTAACAGCCAACAGCCACCTCCAGAAACAAAAGGAAGCTTCGACTGTTCAGTTGAGCAAGCTGAAACTGTTCAGTTGGACAAGCTGAGACACAGGATATAGTCCCCGCAGACTCCACACCACAACGCGGGGTCCACTCGGCCAGGAACTCTCCCTCCAGGAATTCAATCCACGCTCTTGTCCTGGTGTTCATTCGACTTTTTGGTTTTTAGTCTTTGGTAACCGGGTTAGGCCCACTAGGCACAAATGCCTGTTTTCAGGGGCGACCTGGAAGCACTGGGTGGTTAAGCGACTTGCTCAGAGTCACACAGTATGCAAGTGGAGGTCGTGAGAATCAAACTCAGGTCTGGTCTGCTGGATGTACCAAGCTCATTCACACCTCGTTCCTCTAACCTCTAGGCTATACTGCCAGCCCACTTGGCTCAGCTCCATGCCACAACCTTCTTTCTCCAATTAACTCCCTACTGCAATACACATGAAACGCAAGCTGGGGAGGCAAGTCCCCTTTTCCTTTAACAACAGATTCCCAGGGATTCCCTCTTGCAGTCAGAGCGGTAGCGGGGGCAAGTCGGACAACCCCAGTGCACACTTCAAAGTGGATTGACAATGACCCCAATAACGCTCAGAAGCGTAAAACTAGCTAACTCCTTCAGATATATTAGAGAAAAAAGGAAAACCGGAACAGATAGCCAAAATTAAAAAGGATGATGGGTGGGCCGAGCAGGGAGCAGAACAAGCAGAGGTACTTAATGAGTACTTCTGATCAGTCTTTACAAGAGAAGGAGATGGGCCCATCCCAACGGGGAAAAGAGCTAGGAAGAGGGTGGGACGGACAACGTTAACAGACTGTGATATCCCAGCAGAGAAGGTACTGGCTAGCCTTATCTCCTTACGGATAGATAAGGCACCCGGGCCGGACGGGATATATCCACGAGTGCTAAAAGAGTTGGCAGAGGAGCTGGCAGCACATTTGGATGATGTGTTTAATACCTCCCTGTATACTGGTTATGTGCCATTGGACTGGAGGACGGCACATGTGGTGCCCATCCATAAGAGTGGCCCAAGGGACGACCCAGGGAACTACAGGCCTGTCAGCTTCACATCCACAGTGTCTAAACTAATGGAGTCCATCATGAAGGAAAGGCTGGTGGCATTCATGCAGGAGAATGGTCTGCAAGATAATCATCAGCATGGGTTCGTCTAGGGGAGGTCATGCCAGTCAAATCTGGTGGACTTCTTCGACTGGGTCAATAGAGCATTGGATGGGGGGGGGAAGCAGTTGATGTCCTATACCTGGACTTCAGCAAAGCTTTCGATTCGATGCCACATGGAAGGCTAGGGGGTAAACAGAGGACCCTGAGAATAGGTGAAAAATTGGCTAGATGGGTAGAAAGCTAGCTGAGTAACAGGCAGCAGAGGGTGGTGGTGGTGGTGGTGGGGAGCTCTCAAAGCCCTGAGCAGTCATCAGCAGGGTCCCACAGAGATCCATTCTGGGGCCAGTGTTCTTTAACGTCTTTACTGCTGGCATAACAGGGGAGTGGAGAGTAAAATGAGCCTGTTCGCAGATTAAACCAAAATTGGAGCAATAGTGGATGAAAGGGAGGAGGGGAGGGTTCTCAAAAGGGATCTGGATACACTAGGGGAATGGTCAAGGACTTGGCAATTGGGGTTCAATGTCAAGAAGTGCAAGGTCATGCACTTTGGGTCCAAGAACACTAGGTACAGCTACCATATGGGTGGGGAAAGGCTAAAGGTCTCTGAAGAAGCAAAAGATCTGGGTGTGATAGTAACAGGGAGGTTGAACTACTCAGAGCAGTGCAGAAGGGTGGCAGCCAAGGCCAACCAGAGGGATCACCTCCAGAAGTGAGGAAGTTATCCTACCATTGTACAGATCACTGGTAAGGCCGCACCTGGAGTACTGCATGAGGTTCTGGTGCCCCTACTTAAAAAAATACATCAAGCTCCTGGAGGGGTCCAGAGAAGGGCGGCCAAAATGATAAATGGGATGCGAAGGAAGCCCTACAAAGATAGGTTGGGAAAGCTCAACATGTATTCCCCTAGAGGACAGAAGGCAAAGGCAAGGCAAATTTTATTTAATAAGACACCCATCCCGGAGGCTCAGGGTGCCGAACATATTAAAATTTCATACAAAACTTAAATCAATACATTATAGATACACAAATAACACACTATTGGATATAAATATACAATACTACACAGTTATTATAAATTTATAAGGGACAGGGAAGATATGATAGAAACCTTTAAATACTTAAAGGGCATAAACAGGGGAGATACAGATCACATGTTCAGGCTAAAAAGGGAAGGGGTCACTAGGGGACACAGCATGAAGCTGGAGGGAGGTAGATTCAAGAGGGAGCAAAGGAAAAACTATTTCATAGAGAGGGAGGTGGCGGAATGGAATAAACTACCAGAAGAGATGGTCTCACAAAAGACAGCAGACATCTTCAAAAGAGGATGGGACAGATTCAGGGGCAAAATAAGTACAAAAGGAGACCCATCGCAGACAGATTGTGGGGTGGGGGGAAGGGGAGAGGAAGCTGTGGTATAAACCACAAGCTGAACAATCGAGCAGACATGACAGACCAACTGCCTTTATCTACTGGCTTCCTTCATATGCTGATATGCTCAAGGAGTCTGCTATTACATTGCCTTTCCGTGGTAGGTGTATTGTGGATAGCTGCATTTCCAGGAAATATTACAGGTTACAGATCTTCAAGGCTTCTGTGCACAACTTGGAAGATCTTGTTCCTCCGTGTTTGTACAGTACATGGCTGTGGTGTTGTCTGCTCAGATCTGTACAGACTGACCACTGATATGGGAGGAAAAGATTGCATTGCCTGGTGCAGTGCCCTGAGTTCCAGGAGATTTATGTGCTCCTGTAACTCTTGAGGAAGGGAATTCCCCCTCTCTGAAGTTGCATTCCTCCTTCCACCAATCCAGTGCCCTTAACAAGGCTCTTGTGACAGGCACCAGTTTAGATACGATGTCCTACGTCTGAGAACAAAGGTCCCCTAGTAGGTACTGAATAGTCCTCATCTGGAATCTGGCCCCGGTACCACTGCTGAGAAGGCCATGTGACCCAGTAGCCCTAGAAAATCCCCTGCAGGCCTTGGATGGCCTGCATTGAAGGACTCTACGCCTTCCCCCCTGCAGGGCAGTTAGCTCTGCACTAATAAAGTCTAGAACCTGAACCGGTTCTGTTGGGACTTTGAAAATTTTTGAGGAAACCCAACCCCTCCAAAATGTTTAGAGTCAGCAAAATAGAAGCGTTTGCTTCCTGCTGTGTTTTTCCTTAAATCAGCCCATCATCCAGGTAAGAGAAAAACACCACCACCTTCTCAAATGTGCAGCCACCACAGGTAGGCACTTTGTGACTACCCTTGGAGCTAAGGTGAGGCCGAAGAAAGGGGGCTGTGAACTGGTAGAGGCAGTCCCTTAACCTGGACCTCATGTATTTTCCTCAGGCACCTTGTGCATTTTTCTTTAGGGTTAGGAAGTATCTGGAGTAATGTCCCTTGCCCTGTTGTGCAGCTGGTACGTTTTCCACTGCATGTGTTTGCAGCAATTTCTTCACCCCTCAACTTCAGCAAGATTTTTTTTTTTTGCTGGTATGTGAGGCTGAAAGACTTTTAGGTCCCGTAGTTTTGGAAATCTTCTGAACTGCAGAGACAAACCCTGGCTCACAACCTCTAGGATGGGAATAGTGAACCAGCCTTCCTTCCACTGGCGATGGTTGGACAATCTGGACAGACTTGGCAGGGGTTCTGCTTTGTCTAGGGTTTGGGTGCTGGTGTTGCTGCAGCACATCTAATTCCCCTTCTACCTCTGTCCCATAACAGGCCTTTTGTGGAAGGTATTCGTAGGGGGCATAAGCATGAGAGCAGTACTCCCTACCCTCCTGTAGCTGGTTTTACACTCATCCACCTTTTCCACGTAAGCCTCTGTCTTGTCACCAAAATACAGGTTACTCACCTGTAACAGGAGTTCTAGGAATGGTATATGTTGTTCATCCACACTCATTGGCAGTATCCTTGCCGCTTTAAATCTTGCCGGAAGGTCTTCAAGCTTGCTCCTCCCACCCACCCGGGTGGTATAACTCTCGGCTCCGCCCCATGACGCCAGATCTGGCCCGCTGGAAGCTCAGGTTGTGCGCCGAGCCGGGAGGTCGATTGGTTGGGATGAACAACATATACCATTCCTAGAACTCCTGTTACAGGTGAGTAACCTGTATTTCTAGGGACATGGATATGTTGTTCATCCACACTCATTGGCAGACTCCTAGCAGTTCTCCGGGAGGAGGAGGCAAGACGCACACCCCCAATACTTACTTGGGAAAGAGAGACTGAGAACCGAGGCCCCAAACCAGCATCCCGCGTGACCTGCTGGCCGATGTGGTAGTGGGTAATGAAGGTGTTTGCTGACTTCCAGGTAGCAGCCCTGCAGATTTCCTGGATAGGGACGCCCCTGGAAGCAGCCACCGCTGCAGCAGTATGGCGGGTAGAATGAGCTCTTATCCTCTGGGAGGCTCCATGCCCGCCAACTTATAGCAGAGATCTATGCAGGAGGTTACCCACCTGCTTATCGTCCGCTTGGCTGCAGGTCTGCCAGATGCGGCTTCAGCGTGGGTGACAAACAGCTGGCTAACCTCTCCTCAATTTCAGCCGTGGCCCTTATAATAAGCGAGGCCCTCTAGGGTCCAGAGTATGGAGCCTATATTCGCCTCCGAGGTGTGATTGGGTAGAACACCGCAGAGTCAACACCTGGTTAAGGTGAAACTCCGACACCACCTTCGGAAGGAATTTCGGGTGGGGCGCAGGACAACCTTGTCCCTGTGGAAGACCAGGTAAGAGACTCGATGGAAAGCGCCTGGAGCTCTCCCATCCTTCTGGCTGACATGATAGCCACCAAGAAGGCGGTCTTCCACGACAGGTGAGAGAGAGACACCTGTGCATAGGTTCAATGGCTTGCCCATGAGCTTTGCCAGTACCAGCAGTAGATCCCACGGAGGTGGGGGTTCCGACTGGAGGGAAATGTGATCAAGGCCTTGAAAGCGCCAGACCACCTTCTCCGCGCCATCCGACTGCTTCCCGCCCGCGCCTGTAAGCAGAGATGGCTGCCAGGTGCACCCTTAGGGTCGCCGACCCAAGCCCCTGACTAGAAAGGACCATAAATAGTCCAAGATGCTTGCTAAGGAACAGGAGGAAGGGTCCAAGCCTTGTTCTGACACCAAATGGAAAACCTTTCCATTTGAAGGCATAGCATTTTCTGGTCGACTCCTTACGGGACGCCTCAACTACATTGAGGACCTCGTCGGAAAGACCCAAGGCCTGGAACTCTAGCCGCTCAGGAACCAGGCCGTCAGGTGCAGGGATTGAAGGTCCGGATGGAACACCTTCCCCTGATTGACTGAGAGCAGGTCCGGGCGAGCTGGAAGCTGCCGCGGAGTCCTGGAGCTGAGACTGAGGAGATCTGGGTACCAGAACTGGCGAGGCCAGTCTGGGGCTATCAGAATCACCTGCGCCTTGTCCCTCCTCGCCTTGAGAAGCACCTTGTGGATCAAGGGAAATGGGGGAAAGGCGTAAAAGAGGCCCGGGGTCCATTGCCTCGAGAAGGCATCCCCCTGCAGCGAGCCCTGCTGAGGGGGGCGGGCATGGAACAGACTCAGCTTCGCGTTCTCCATGGAGGCAAACAGGTCCACCTGAGGTGTGCCCCAAAGGGAGAACAGATGCTGTACTACCTCCGCAGGAGAGACCACTGGGGATGCAGCCCCTATCCGCCCAGGGCATCGGCCAGGGTGTTGGAGGCCCCTGCCACGTGAATGGCTAGGAGATCCGCCTCCAGGCTGCGCATGGGTGACCAAATGCGGGAGCTTCCTTGCATAGAAGCATGGAGCGCTCCCGCCTCTGGCGGTTCAGATAGTACATGGTCGTGGGTATTGTCCGCCTGACTGACCACTTGCCCCGGAGGAACGGAGCAAAGGCGGTGAGAGCTAGGGGACCGCCGAGCTCCAGCAGGTTGATGTGGCATCGGACTCCCGGGGACCAGAGGCCATGAGCCCGTGTTCCCCAGATGGGCACCCCAACCCATCAGAGAGGCATCGGTCGATAGAGAGACGCCGGCTCCGGGCGGACGAACGGGATGCCCTCCTGCAAATGATCTGGAACGGTCCACCACTGGAGAGCGCCCACATCCCTGTGTCACCGACACAAGCTGGTCCAAGGATCGCAGCGCTAGACCACTGGCTGGCCAGTCCCCACTGAAGGGACGCATGTTCCAGCGGGCCCAACGGACCACGCTGGTGCAGGCCGCCATGAGACCCAGGAGGCGCAGGAAGTCCCGGCAGGGCGCATTGCCCAACCAGAAATGATCGGGCAAGGAGGAAAGAACCTCGGCCCTGTCCGCGGAGCCAAGCCTGGCTCGAAGAGAGTCGAGCGCGCACCGATGAATAGAATCACCTGCTTCGCTCGAGTTCCGGACTTGGCCTCGCTTGATAAGGAGGCCCAGTTGAGAGCAGACCTGGAGGGCCAGATCCTGACCACCCGGCCTCCTTCCTGGAGGAGCTGCTATCAGCCAGTCGTCCAGGTAAGGTACACCGGACCTCGGCCCAGGGAATGCTGTCACCACTGCCATGCATTTGGTGAAGACCCTGGGAGCTGGAGACAAGTCGAAGGGCATGGCTTGAACTCAAGAGGATCCTTCCGCCGGAAGTTAAGGAATCTCTGGTGAGACGGACGGATAGGGACGGAAAAACGTGGCCCTGCAAGTCCAGAGCAGAAACCACATCACTGCTCCAAGGATGGTATTATCTGAGCCAGCGTGACCATCCTGAAGGTTCGAGACCTTAGGAACTTGTTTAGGTCGTAGGTCTGAGAATGGGGCGCCAGCCCCGTCGCTTCGAACCAGGAAGTACCTGGACACAAACCCTGGGTCTGAAGGAGGGTCCACCACCTTCTTACCACCTCCTTCTGGAGGAGGAGGCGATGTCGGCTCGACGAGCCGCCAGTGAGGCTGGGGATCCCGGCTCCCGAGGCGACGGCTCTAAGGGTGGTGCCTGCTCGAATTCCAGAGGCAGGCCTCTTCCCACCACCTCCAAGACCCACCTGTCCGTGGTAACAGCGGACCAGGCGGAACGAGAAGTGCGGGCCGTCCCCACGGGGGGACCCAGGTGGCCGGGATGGGGCGACACCCCTCAGCCGTCACTGGGCAGGCTTGGAGGAGGGACCGCCGAGGGACCTCCTGGCCCTTCCTCCTGCCTCCTGTTAGAGGAAGCCGGCGGTTATGTTTTGGGATGCCAAGCCGAGCCTGCTGGCCCTGGCGTTGCTGGGCAGCGCCGCCTGGGCACAGAAGGACGAAAGGGCTTAGGGCTGTGGTTTGCGGCCTTTGTCCTTCTGAGCGGAAGAGACCCAGTCCAAGGTGGCATTGGACTTCGATCCTCTGCAGGTGACCTTCCACCCCAGGGTCAAGAGGTCAGTCCCAAAAAGGGAACATCCGCCAACTTGTGCTGGGTATCCGAGTAAAGGTGGATATCCTCAGCCAAGCTTCACGACATAGCCACTGCGGCCGCCACCGATCTGGCACATGAGTCCCCTATATCCAAAGCAGTCTGGAGCTGCTGTTTGGCCACTGCCCTGCCTGGTCCCGCACCTGCTTAACCGTAGTCTGCAGATCGGCGGAAGATGAGGGATGACTCATCCAGGAGAGCCCAACAGGGCATGGAGAAACATGTGCCATGAGGACGGTCAACTGGCCTGACGGGCGTCGAGAGGACGCAGCGACTTTTCGCCCGACATAGTCCACTTTCTGGACTCCTTGTCAGGAGGTTTGTCCACATCCCTGGCGTCAGCGCGCGCTACGAAAACGCTGTTCGGTAAACCAACCCCAGCAGAGGGTGTTCCGAAAACCGGACAAGGAACCGGGGACCGTGATACTTCTGGCCATCCTGGCCAAGGCGCAGGGCAGGAAGCAGGGCGCTGCCAAAGCTCCAGTGCCGGACCCACTATGGCCTCGGCCACCGGAAAGGCCTCCGTCGGAGAATCCCCTCGGTCCAGAATCTCCGTGAGGGGATACCTGGCCCATTTGGAAACGGGTTCGAGCTCCATCCCGGTAGACTCCGAGATGAGCCGAAGCAGTCCTAGGAAGGACGACGGGCTATCGTCCATTGACTGACCTCCTGAAGACTCCAAGTCCAGTCGCTTGGAGAAAAAGGAGAATCATCTTCGGACTCGGAAGAGTCCTCGAAGAGCTGCCTCTGGCCTGAGCCACCTTCACCTGCCGAGGTCGGTCGGGAGTGAGGGTAACTGACAACCGATGGGTAGACCCTTAGCCGACCGAGAATCCTTGGTCGGAGCCCCAATTGTGGCTGTGGAGGGGAGGTTCCACCGGAATCGGTGGAGCAGTTGGTTTTGGCCGAACAACCGCCTGGGTATAGGCCTCGGATAAGTCGAGGGTTGTGTCGGCCGCTCCGTGACAGCCACTTAATGGCCGAAGGCGACGGAGTCGCTTATTCCCGGCCAGGAGGCTGTTGCAACATAAGGTCCTCGCACTGCCGACGCACTTACGCCGGCTTCCCTCATCCGAGGAGGAGGAGGACGAGGACCAGCGGGCGACGCCCGCCACCGCGGTGCCGAGACCGAGACCGCTTATGACGGTGGGATCGGCTGGACCGCGAAGAGTCGGAGACCGAGACCGAGAGTCCCGAATTTCCGAGGTCGGTGCGGGAGGTGTCGGCCGAACCGGCACTCCTTCGCTCGGATGGTCCATCCGAGGGCTCGGAACCGAGGCACAGGCGAGCCCACGGGATCCTCAACTCTCCCGGGGAACCGGGAGAGGGAATCTCGGCTGCTAAAGGCGACAGCCCGTCCAATGGGTCGAGAAAATCTCGACTTCGCGGTGGGAGTCTCGGTCAACTGACCTGGCGGGGACACCGTGAGGCCAGTGGCGAGGCGAGCGTCGACCGCCGACGGTCGACGGCCCGGAGAGGAACCTTCCCGCTCCCAAGAGCGCCGACGGAGGACTTCACCCTGTCCCTCTTTTTGGACCGAGAATAAGGTCCAGCAGACGCAGGCCCTTCTCCTTTAGTGGAGAGGGACAGACAAAGCTCCTTAAAGAAGCCGTAGGAAGAACCCAGAGAGAGCGGATAAATGCCGCAGCCGAGGGAAAGATACGCTGCGCCATACTTCTTCGAGGGCGCAACCATCCGCCCGAGCTGATCCGCCGAGCCCGCCGCCGCAGACACCGCCAACCGGGCCTCCTGGACTTCACACCGAGTGGAACCGGACGGCCCAGCTGTAATCGGGCAGCACGGTCTTCGAGACGAGGCCGAGAAAGATGAGCACAGGTCGCAAGCCCGCGGTCGTGCAGCCCAAAGGCCTAAGCAGTAGACACACGTGAGTGTGGATCCGCGCCGAGACATCTTCACCCGTGATGGGCATCTCCAAATCTGAGTCGATGGTCCATCGCAGCCGCTGAGGGATAGAAGACTGAAGTCTTTTGCAAAATTTTATTTTAAATCCAAACGGAGAAATAGGAACCAGTCACAAACGCAGAGCGTTAAGGAGGGAACCTGAGCTTCCAAGCGGTAAGGAAGATCTGGCGTCATGGGGCGGAGCCGAGAGTTATACCACCCGGGTGGGTGGGAGGAGCAAGCTTGAAGACCTTCCGGCAAGATTTAAAGCGGCAAGGATACTGCCAATGAGTGTGGATGAACAACATATCCATGTCCCTAGAACAGGGAATTTCCCTCAGAAGGAAAATGTATAGCTTTTTTTCTAGGAGCTCTGGAATAGATTTGTAGTTCTAAGCCAGACAAACCTTAAGGACACAGCGTGGGCTATAACCCTGGATGCAGCAGTATAGGTTAGAGTAACAAGGCCGTGAATGAGTTTGGTACATCCAGCAGACCTGGGTTTGAGTCCCGCAACCTCCTTTTGCATATTGTGCGACTCTGAGCAAGTCACTTAACCACCCAGTTCTCCCAGGTCACCCCTGAAAACAGGGACTTGTGCCTAGTGGGCCTTACCTGGTTACCAAAGAATAAAAAAATTAGTATCCACTGCCCTATGAAACTGTTATTTTGTGATATTTATGTCTGATCTTCCTATGCCAGTTATATCCTGTGCCAAGTCCCCAGTAGCCTTTTCGCTCATTGACAGAATGGGGTTCCATTAAGGCTCTCTGGTATGTTGCTAGGCAGGCCAGATAAGCTGCCTGCCTTAGGAGCAAGAAAGCTGAAGTACACACTTTCTTCTCCCCGGTTTCCAGTTTCCTGGAATCTTCGCAGGCCGCAGTCTGAACCACTCCCTTATGATCAAGGTGGGAATACAGGTACCCAAGACCCTATCTGTCAACCGCTTTTATTTATTTTCAATTATTTACTATGCCAGCAGCTAAGGTGGGTGTTGACATGATTTTAAAAGTGGCTTTTCTAAAGAATTTAGGGATGGGAAACATCAAGCGCACAGTTGGGGATAAGCCTATCATATCCATGAATTCAACCTCCTCCTCATCAGTTTCCTGAGGAAATGCTGAGGGTATTGACTATATGTCTCACAAAGGTATAGTGAGAGGCAAGTGTTCTAAAGGTCTTGGAGGTGAGACATATTTTCACTTAGGAGAACCATCTGGTTCTATGGGTTCTCCCCCTTCCCCTACTTTTCTTCATAGAACATTTCTTCCTTCTCCGCAGGCATTAGCATGGAAATGGAAACTGAGGAGAAGGGCAGGCATTCTGATGAAATTCCCCATATCCTAGAAAGCCTATAAGAACTGACATGCTTTAGTCATGCCCTCCATTGAGGGCATTTTATTTTTATTCACTGGCGACTCCTTTCCTTCTTCAGGAGGAGGGCCAGCTACTTTTTTTTTTTTTTGGACAGGCACCATCTCCAGTGCCTACTCTGATTCTTTTATTTTTTTTACAGGTTTCAGGGTTTCCCCATTCAGACACCCTGATTTCTGATCCATCTTTGCAGCTTTATCTTCTTTTATTTGTGTCAACTGGTGTCTCCTTTGCTTCTTTAGCAGGAGGGGCAGTGACATGTTTTTCTTTTGGCTTTTTCTTAACAGGCACTGGGTCCGATGCTGGCTCAATTGCCCTTTTACTCTTATTGCTTTCATGGATCTCCCTTCAGACACCCTTACATCTGTACCATTTCTGGCAGACTTGTCTATCTGCTTACTCTGAGGGGCTGGGCCCTTATCTGAGCCTTGCTGTGACATAGAGTCACACTGAGAAGCCGTAATGACTTCTGATTTTTTTTTAGTACATTGTTTTGTGTTTCAGGGCAAAACTCTAAACAAAGCTCACAACTGTTAACATCGTGGTCTGGACCCAGGCACCTTAAGCACAACTCCTGACAGTCTACCTTTGGCAGGAGTTGGAAAAAACAGGTTACTCACATGTAACAGTAGTTCTAGGAATGGTATATGGTGTACATCCACACAATATGGCAGTGTCCTTTCTCCTTTAAATCCTGCAAGAAAGTCTTCAAGCTGGCTCCTCTCACCCACCCGGGTGGTAACTCCCCTAGCACCACCCCGTGGCGCCAGTTCTTGCCCGCTGGAAGCATACCTGTGTGTCACTGCCAGGGGAGGTCGGATGGGTCCGTGTGGATGTACACCATATACCACTCCTAGAACTACTGGTACAGGTGAGTAACCCGTTTTTCTAGGGACGTGGATATGGTGTACTTATCCAAACGCTCTGGCAGACTCCTAGCAGTTTCTCTGGGAGGAGGGAGGCAAGGCACTCACCCTCTCAGGGAAAAGCGGTTGGATAATTGAGACCCCAAAAAACAGTATCCCGGCATGACTCAAGGTCAATGTGCTGATGGGAAATAAAGGTGTGAGCTGACCTCCAGGCAGCAACCCTGCAGATATCCTAGATAGGGATGTCCCTGGAAGCAGCCACCGATGCAGTGGTATGGCAGGTAGAATGAGCCCTTAGCCCTCTGGGAGGCTCCCTACTCGCCAACCTATAGCAGAGATCAATGCAGGATACTATCCACCTGCCAATCATCTGCTTGACTGCAGGTCTGCCAGGTGCGGCTTCAGTGTAGGTGACAAACAGCTGGCGAACCTCTCCCCGAACTCCAGCCGTGCGCTCCTTATAGTAAGTGAGCACTCGCCTCAGGTCTAGAGTATGAAGCCTGCGTTCAGCCTCCGAGGTGTGACTGGTGAAGTACACCAGGAGATTAATCACCTGGTTAAGGTGGAAATCTGACACAACCTTTGGAAGGAACATTTGGTTGGGGCATAGGACAACTCTGTTGTTGTGGAAGACCAAGTAAAGAGGCTCCACGGAAAGGGCCTGGAGTTCACTGATCCTTCTGGCATACGTGATAGCCACCAAGAAGGCAGTTTTCCATGACAGGTGTGACGTCTCACACATGTGCATCGGTTTGAATGCCTTGCCCATGAGCTTCGCCAAAACCAGCAGTAGATTCCAAGGTGGTGCTGGTTCACACACTGGAGAGAAAATGTGGTCCAAGCCCTTGAAGAAGCGCCAGACCACCTTCTCCTGCACCACCGACTGCTAAGTGGACCACGCCCAGTAAGCAGAGATGGCTGCCAGGTGCACCTTTAGGGTCATTGACCAAAGGCCCCCCTTGGAGAGGGACCAAAAGTAATCAAGAATGTTGGCACAGGACAAGACAAAGGGTCCAGCCCTTTGCCCTGACTCCAAATAAAGAACCTCTTCCATTTGAAGGCATGACATTTTCAAGTCGACTCCTTCCGAGATGCCTCAACAACGCTGAGAACATCGTTGGTGAGACCCAAAGCCTGGAACTTTAGCTGTTCAGAAACCAGGCTGTCAGGTGCAGGGATTGAAGGTCTGGGTGGAGTACCTTCTCCTGATTGATGGACAGCAGGTCTGGGCATAGTGGGATATGCTTCGAGAGCCTGTTGCTGAGGCTGAGGAGATTGGGTTACCGGAACTGGCATGGCCAGTCCAGAGCCACCAGGATCACCTGTGCCTTGTCCCTCCTGACCTTGAGCAGAACTTTGTTGATCAGGGGAAACAGAGGGAAGGCATAAAGAAGGCCCAGGGTCCAGGGCCTCAAGAAGGCATCCCTCTGCAGTGTTCCACACTGAGGGGGAGCGGACACAATACAGCCTCAGCTTGGCGTTCTCCCTGGAGGCAAACAGGTCGACCAGAGGTTTGTCCCAGTGGGAGAACAGGTGCTGTACTACCTCGGGATGAAGAGACTACTCATGTGATGCCTCGCCCACCCAGCTGAGGGCATCCGCAAGATGGTTGGTGGCACCGGACACATGGATGGCTAGACGGTTTTCCTCCAGACTGCACAGGAGTGTCCAGATGTGGAGGGTTTCCCTGCACAGCGGAAGGGAGTGCAAACTGCCATGTTTGTTGAGGTAGTACATGGTCATGGTGTTGTCCTTCTGGCCCTGCACCACTTGACCCCTGAGATGTGGAGCGAAAGCGGTCAGTGCCAGTCAAACTGCCTTGAGCTCCAGCAGGTTGATGGGACATCAGCACTCCTCAGGGGACCAGAGCCTGTGGACTCTGTGATCCCCCAGGTGGTCTCTCCAGCCCGTGAGAGAGTGGTCTCGGTTGTCAGGATGACTGTAGCCTCTGGGTGGACAAACAGAATATCCTACTGCAGATGTTGTGGGATTAGCCACCACTGGAGAGCATCCCACATCTGCTGGGTCACCATGACCAGCTGGTCGAAGTGACCATTGTGCTGAGACCACTGGCTGTCCAGCTCCCATTGCAGGGGCCCATCAGACCATGCTGGTGCAGGCCGCCATGTAGCCCAAGAGGCGCAGGAGGTCCCGAGCAGGGCATGACTGCCCAACCAGAAATTACTGGGTAAAGGAGGTAACAGCCTCCACCCTGTCCGCTGGAAGCCGAGCCCTGGCTCTGCAAGAGTCGAGCTCTGCCGCGATGAAGTGAATCAACCTGTAAAGGCACAAGTTCTGATTTGGCATAGTTGAGCAAGAGGCCCAGAGAGAAGCAGGTCTAGAGGGCCAGATCTCTGGACCACTCCACCTCCTGCCTGGAGGGACTCGCGAACAGCCAGTCATCCAGGTAGGGGTATACCTGGACTCCCCGGCACCTCAGGTGGGCAGCCACCATTACAATGCACTTGGTGTAGACCCTGGGTGCTGCAGACAGGCCTAATAGCATGGCCTGGAACTTGTAGAGTGTGCCCTCTGCCTGAAAGCGGAGGAACCATCGGTTGGATGGAAGGATCGGGACATGGAAGAACACATCCTGAAGATCCAGAGAGCAGAACCAGATGCCCTGCTCCAGAGATGGTATAATCTGAGACAGAGTGACAATCCGAGGAATTTGTTCAGGCAGTGCAGATCTAGAATGGGGTGACAGCCCCCCATCCATTTGGGTACCAGAAAGTACCTGAACACGAACCCTGGATGCTGTGGAGGGTCCGGGACTGCAGCCACCACCTCCTTCATCAGGAGTTGGGCAATGTCTTCCTGAAGGGCCGAATGAACGTCAACAGACAGCATGCCTTCCCGTGGGGCGCGGGCTCGGCTGGGAGGGTACTGCTTGAATTCCAGAGGCAGACCAGCTTGTGAACCCACCTGTCCATTGTGATAGCGGACCAGGCAGAAATGAAGTGGCAAAGCCGGCCCCCCATAAGAGGACCCAGGGGGTTCAGGATGATCCAGAGTGAGTGAAGAAAATCAAAGAATTCGAAAAATCAAAGCAATCTGAAGACAAAGTGGAAGCAAAAGTATGTAATGGCCTACACTGTGCATGGAGCTGTGAAGGCGGAGACCTGACTCTTCCAATAGAAATCAGACATCACGGAGCTGAGCTGAGGAGCATACCAACTGGGTGGGTGGGAGGAGTTTAGCTTTAAGGTATTCAAGCAGGATTAAAAGGAAGACTGCAGAGTGTGGACAGTGCAGATAATCACACCTGTAGAACGACTTTGCAATTTTTAAAGCCTGCAGGTTCTGTCTTCTTGCTGAGTCAGTCAGTCGAGCCAAACACGGATGAACCAGTGAAGACAAAATGTTAATAGAAAGTACATTTTTGAGAAAAAAAACTGTAGATGTAAAAAAAAAGTTTAAAGTATTTGAAATGTGGTTCAGTTTGGTTCCCTTAAAAATGAAAGGGCAAACAGAAATAGCAAAACAGATGAGTTCATTAGGCTAAACTTGAAAATAACTGTTCAGTTCCCAAATAAGAGGAACAGAGAAAAAACAAACAGAAAAAACACAAAGCAATTTAATTATTTAGCATTAGTAATTTAGAGAAAATAAAGTGGTTTCAAAAAAGCAGTTCTCCAACACTGGGAACTGTACCAAAAAATGGCCTTCTCCAGATCTCATGAACTGATGGGGAACCAGCGAAAAGTTAAAAAATATAAAATAAACCTAACTAAGCAGAGTTATGGATAAAATAAACAGTTTACTATGGAAAAGCTTTACAAAATAATAATCTGAAAAGCAGTCTGAAGTTGAAGAGAAGACTTTGGGGCGACTGCATCTTCAGATGAAGTAAATATGCTGTTAGAATGCAATGGTGAGCATGATCACACAACAGAGTTTGACCTTCATTCCGAATTCTATAATTAGCATAACATTCTAAGCTCCCGGGGCCGCTCACGGCAGGAGAATGATGTAGCTGTTAAGTTAGGGATTCCTAGGGTTTGAAACTTAGAATTTGCTGGCAGAAAAGGACTGTTTGGTAAACTCGGTCGGTCTGCCTGTTTTTCACTGCTTATAGCATCACTGCAGATCCTACTTGATCTCTGGCCCATCACCCACCCACCCTAGCCTCTGATTCCCTTATGCCTATCCCATGCATTCTTGAACCCCACCACTGTTTTTGCTCCCAACAGCTCCTGTGGAAGACTGTTCCAGGAATCTACCACTCATCCTGTAAAGAAGTACATCCTTTTATCTCTTCTGAATCTACCCCACTCTAGCTTATCGTGCCCCCTTTGTCCTTGAGCACTTTTTTCTGAAAAATACTCCCCCTCCTGTACCTTATTTGCCCCATGACGTATTTAAAGCTCTCCATCATATCCCCCCTCCTATCTTCCAGGGTATACATATTTAGGACCTTCAATCTCCTCGTAGAGCTTCTGATGCAGACCTTGTACCATTTTAGTTGCCCTCCTCTGGACCGCCTCCACTCTGTTTATGTCCTTCTGGAGATGTGGTTTCCAGAACTGGACAAAGTATTCTAGGTGGGATATTACTGACTATCTATACAGACACAGTACTACCTCCCTCTTTCTGCTGGTGATACCCTTCCCTATGTACCCCACTATCCTATTAGCCTTCCCAACTGTCTTGCTTGGCCACCTTTAGGTCATCCGATATGATTATCCCATATCTCTTTCTTGCTTGGTGGTCTTCAGTACCACTCCTCCCATTCTGTACTCTGTCCCTGGGTTTCTGTGCCCCAAGTGCATTACTTTGCACTTTTCTGCGTGGAAACCCAGTTGGCATATCTTTAACCACTCCTCGAGTTCTCTCAGGTCTCTGCTGATCCTTTCCACACACCCCCCCAAGGGTCCACCCTACTGCAGATTCTGGTGCCATCCTCAAAGAGGCAGACCTTCCCTTCCCTTCCAGCTCCTCTGCAATGTCACTTACAAAAACATTACAGAGGAATGGTCCCAGCACTGATCCCTGAGGCATCCCGCTGGTCGCCCTCCTTTCCTCAGAGTGAACTCCATTTGCCACCACCCACTGCCGCTTATCTCTTAACCAGTTTCTTACCCAGTTTACCACCTTTGGACCCACTCCCAGGCTGCCCAGCTTGTTAATGAGTCTCCTGTGTGGAATAGTGTTGAAGGCCTTTTTGAATGGACCTTTTTGTTTTATGTTCTCACACAACCAGGCTTTCCCATCCAATTTGTTGAAGTTCTAAAATGTCTACATGATTCTCCAAGGTCATCTTTAAAAATGAACTTATCTAAGGAGTTTTCAATTAAAATGGGGGTACGGCAAGGTTGCCCTCTTTCTCCAACTCTGTTTTTATCACATCTCTTTTTTTTCTGCCTTACTGGGGCGACTACCAGTGGGGGCATCCAGCCACCGGCCCTGCCTGCCGGGAGAGCACCAGACTCACTCACATGATGGGGGATCCGGTATGGCTGTCGCCAGTCTGCTGGAGGGTCTCCCCGTACTCTGCCCAGCTGGACCAGCCCCGGACCCCCCTCAGTGCGTTTCCATGAGAGCCCTCTCTGCGAGGCAGGGCGTGGCCATCAAGCTGCACAGTCGCGCCCAACCATTTTCTACTGGAGCACGGACGTGCAATGATGACCAGGCACAGAGCGCCTACGTCCGCCATGCTCCTCCCAGATGCACACCGGCATGTAGTGCCCCCGGGCGTCCCCAGTGGCCGCTACAGTACAGTTGATTTCCCCAGCCCTCCCCAGGATCAGGAGAGCAGTCTGCGGACGCTCGATCCTGATAATCCCCTGCTGACCCACCAATGTCCGGAGTCCGTTCCCAAACCCGGGTCACCAGCGTGGCTCGAGGTGTGGCGTCCAGCGCCTCAACCCTCAGCGCCACCGAGCCAGCTCTCCTACTCTGTCTTAAGTTTAAAAGTATTATTACAAGTGATCCATGCAAATTCTCTTTTTTTATTTCGTATTTATTAAAAGAGACTTAATTGTACAGAGCAAATACATTAAGTATCAGCAGGTATGGATAATAACATGGAGAATAAAAGCAGTAAAAAAAAAAAGTAAATGTGATACTTATAGATATTCAACACCAGGTATTTTTTGTCTGAATAATTGGCTCTCCAAGTATTAAGTCTTTAACCAGAAGGCAACCATAGCCCAACATTAAGAATTTTCTTTTAGGAAGCATAACAGCCTATCCCCCACTCCTATGTAAATCCCCATTCCACCAGCCAGAAGAGAAATCGGGCCACTACGTCCCTCTCCATCGGAGCCAGATGATCCAGACTCCCCCACTCCATCCCAAAGGAACAAATTCAGGGTCAGTCTGTGTTAAGTAGACCACCCATTTTTGCCATTTCACCCTGAAGGAGGCCAGATTATTATGTAATCTAAATGTGAGGCACTCTAGCATTTAGATACCTAAGACAATTTGTCACCAATCTGAAATTGTGGGAATTTTAGTGGACATCCATTTACGGGTTATGGCTTTTTTGGTGCCAACCAATAAAGTAGGAGTACAGTGTGGTGCCAGGATGGCCTGTGAGAGGGGTATATGGCTAGGATAACCATTTCTGCCATTAATTCAAGTTCTTCCACCAGACATTCCCGCAGCTCTTCTTGCAAAATACACCAGAAATGGCATTAGTTTAGGGCAGAATCATAGGATATGTCCTAGGTCTGCCAACGTACAATTACATTTAGTTTTTAGTTTTTTTTTGTTGACCGGGTAAGTGCACTAGACAAATCCTGCCTATTTTCAGGCACGACCCGGGGGAGGGGGATACAGATGAATGCCAACTGACCTTGAACCAGATTAAACTGTTGGTGGTATTTTTAGTGAATGAGGGAAATTTAGCCAGGACACCTCCAGCAATGGCCATAAAGGGGAGGGAGGTATTTATCCAAAACTGCTTGGGAGCGAAAAAATCTAGAGTGACATTTCCAAGCAAATTCCCTCCATACATTTCAAGAAGTGATTTTAATTGCCATTGAAGTAGTGTCTCTCCATACGTGGCACAAGATCTCCAGATCCAAGTCCCCATTCCAAGCCTCAAGTATCGTTTGAGAGGTATCTCCCAAGTCATCTCCCATAATTTTATATAGATGACCAGTCAGGTTTCTCCAGGGATGGCCTCCTTGAGTATCTCTAGAAGGACCCATAAAAGAGGTAAATGGGCAGGGCGATTAGCAGGAAACTCCCTCTGTCTTAAAAGAAGTTTCTCACCTGGGTATAGCAGAATGAATCTCTGTCAGATAGGCCATATTGTCTTTGAAGCTCATTAAAAGGTATAATGCCAGAGTCTATAATGAATTGGTGATAATAATTAAGTCCCAGTCTCTGCCATGCAGCAAAGGAAGTGTCTAGTTTAACCAGGTAGAAACCCTCATCCTCTGATATTAAGGTGTGAAAAAAGGTTCTTTGTTCAAAGGCTTTTTTTCATTTTAAATTTAACCAGACCCTTAATATTTGGGCCGAAAATTTAGTAAAGTTACGAAGGGGAGGGGTCCGTTCCTTTGAGGCAAATACAATCTTTTCAATATCATGTAAATCATTTATTATAAATTCTATTTCTTTCTATGGGGTCAAAGTAGTAGGAGAATTCTAGAGAAAGAAGAGCTTCAAAAATGCCATGATTGCATAGAACTTTAGAATGGGTAGGTTAACTCCACCTTGGGCTAGCGGGAAATGCAAAATGGAAAATTGAATTCTTGGCCTTTGGCCATTCCAGATAAAATTAGATATTAGTTTGTTCCAAGATTTAAAATAAAAGTCTGATGGGAAAATCTGGACATTTTAAAAAAAATATAAAAGTTGAGGAAGAATATTCATACGTATGGTTTCTATGTGTTGAAAGAAATACAGGTTACTTACCTGTAACAGGAGTTCTAGGAATGGTATATGTTGTTCATCCACACTGTCTGGCAGGTTTCTTGCCACTTTAAATCTTGCCGGAAGGTCTTCAAGCTGGCTCCTCCCACCCACCCAGGTGGTAGAACTCTCGGCTCCGCCCCATGACGCCAGATCTAGCCCGCTGGAAGCCAGGTTGTGCATCAAAGCCGGGAGGTTGGTCGGGATGAACAACATATACCATTCCTAGAACTCCTGTTACAGGTGAGTAACCTGTATTTCTAGGGACATGGATATGTTGTTCATCCACACTGTCTGGCAAACTACTAGCAGTTCTCCGCGAGGAGGGAGGCAAGGCGCACACCCCCTACTTAGGGAATAAAGACTGGAGAACCGAGGCCCCAAAACCAGCATCCCGGTGTGACTCAAGGTCGATGTGGTAGTGGGTGATGAAGGTGTGTGCTGACTTCCAAGTAGCAGCCCTGCAGATTTCCTGGATAGGGACGTCCATGGAAGCAGTCACCGATGCAGCGGTATGGCGGGTAGAATGAGCTCTTATCCCTCTGGGAGGTTCCATGCCCGCCAACCTATAGCAGAGATCTATGCAGGAGGTGACCCACCTGCCTATCGTCCACTTGGCTGCAGGTCTGCCAGGTGCGGCTTCAGCATAGGTGACAAACAGCTGGCGAACCTCTCCCTGAACTTCAGCCGTCCGCTCCTTGTAGTAAGCGAGCGCTCTTCTAGGGTCCAAAGTATGTAGCCTATATTCGGCCTCTGAGGTGTGATTGGGGTAGAACACCGGCAGTCAACACCTGGTTAAGGTGAAACTCCCGACACCACCTTCGGAAGGAATTTCGGGTGGGGGCGCAGGACAACCTTGTCCCTGTGTAAGACCAGATAAGGAGACTCGATGGAAAGTGCCTGGAGCTCTCCCATCCTTCTGGCTGACGTGATAGCCACCAAGAAGGCGGTCTTCCACGACAGGTGAGAGATGTCACACCTGTGCATCGGTTCAAATGGCTTGCCCATGAGCTTAGCCAATACCAGCAGTAGATCCCATGGAGGTGGAGGTTCTCGCACTGGAGAGGATATGTGATCAAGGCCTTTGGAAAAGCACCCGACCACCTTCTCCTGCACCACCGACTGCTTCCCGGCCCACGCCCGGTAAGCAGAGATGGCTGCCAGGTGCACCTTGAGGGTCGTCGACCGAAGCCCTTGCTGAGAAAGGGACCACAGGTAGTCCAGAATGCTAGCCAAGGAACAAGAAGAAGGGTCCAGGCCCTTGCCCTGACACCAAATGGAGAATCTCTTCCATTTAAAGACGTAGCATTTCCTGGTTGACTCCTTACATTGAGGACCTCGTCGGAAAGACCCAAGGCCTGGAACTCTAGCCGCTCAGGAACCAGGCCGTCAGGTGCAGGGATTGAAGGTCCGATGGAATACCTTCCCCTGATTGACTGAGATCAGGTCCAGGTGGGCTGGAAGCCACCTCGGGAGCCTGGAGCTGAGACTGAGGAGATCTGGATACCAGAACTGGCGGGGCCAGTCTGGGGCTACCAGAATCATCTGCGCCTTGTCCCTCCTCGCCTGGAGAAGCACCTTGTGGATCAAGGGAAAATGGGGGGAAGGCGTAGAAGAGGCCCGGGGTCCACGGCCTCGAGAAGGCATCCCCTTGCAGCGAGCCCTGCTGAGGGGGACGGGCATGAAACAGTCTCAGCTTCGCATTCTCCCTGGAGGCAAACAGGTCCACCTGAGGTATGCCCCAGTGAGAGAACAGATCTTGTACTACCTCCGGCAGGAGAGACCACTCGTGGGACGCTGCCCCTATCTGGCTTAGGGCATCGGCCAGAATGTTGGAGGCTCCTGCCACATGGATGGCAAGGAGATCCGCCTCCAGGCTGCGCACGAGGGACCAAATGCGGAGAGCTTCCCTGCACAGAGGCATGAAGCGCGTCCCGCACTGGCGGTTTAGGTAGTACATGGTCTTGGTATTGTCTGTCTGGACCTGGGCCATTTGACCCCATATAAACGGAGCGAAGGCGGTGAGGGCTAGACGAACTGCTCAAAGCTCCAGCAGGTTGATGTGGCATCAGGACTCCCGAGGGGACCAGAAGCCGTGCACTCTGTGCTCCCCCAGATGGGCACCCCAACCCATCAGAGATGCATCAGTCGATAGAGAGACCGTCGGCTCGGGGCGGATGAACGGGATGCCCTCCTGCAGATGTGCTGAAACGGTCCACCACTAGAGGGCGTTCCACATTCCCTGGGTCACTGTCACTAGCTGATCCAAGGGATCGGAGTGCTGTGACCACTGGCTGGCCAGCCCCCATTGAAGGGACGCATGTACCAACGGACCCAACAGACCACGCTGGTGCAGGCCGCCATGAGGCCCAGGAGGCGCAGGAAGTCCTGGGCAGGGCGCAATTGCCCAACCTGAAATGATTGGGCAAAGGAGGAAAGAACCTCGGCCCTGTCCACCAGAAGCCGTGCTCTGACGCGCAGAGAGTCGAGCTCTGCCCCGATGAATTGTATCACCTGCTTTGGCACGAGTTCCAACTTGGCCTCGCTGATGAGGAGACCAACCTGAGAGCAAACCTGGAGGGTCAGATCCCTGGACCGCTCCACCTCCAGTCTGGAGGAGACTGCAATCAGCCAGTCATCCAGGTGGGGGTACACCCGGACCCTTCGGTGCCGCAGGAATGCTGTCACCACTGCCATGCATTTGGTGAAGACCCTGGGAGCTAGGGAAAGGCCGAAGGGCATGGCCCAGAACTCGTAGAAGGATCCCTCTGCCCTGAAGCGGAGGAATCTCTGGTGGGACGGATGGATTGGGGCGTGAAAGAACGCGTCCTGGAGGTCCAGAGAACAGAACCACATGCCTCGTTCCAAGGATGGAATGATCTAAGCCAGAGTGACCATCCTGAAGGTTCGAGACCTTAGGAACCTGTTCAGGTCGTGCAGGTCTAGAATGGGGCACCAGCCCCCCGTCCGTTTCAGGACCAGGAAGTACCTGGACACAAACCCCGGGTCTGGTGGAGGATCCGCCACCTTCCTGATCACCTCTTTTTCGAGAAGCAGGGCAATGTCGGCTCGGCGAGCCAACAGAGAGGCCTGCGGACCCGTAGCCCAGGGGGTGACGGCTCGGAAGGGCAGGGCCTGCCTCGAACTCCAGAGGCAGGCCCTTTCTACCACCTCCAACACCCAGTGGTCCGTGCTGATAGTGGACCAGGCGGAAAGGAAGTGGCAGAGCCGTCCCCATGGGGAACCCAGGGGAGTGCGATTGCTGGGGCAACGCTCAAACCGGCCACTGGCAGGCTTAAGTGAGGGGCCGGCTGAGGACCCTCCTGGGCCTTTTCCTCCTGCTTCCTATTAGAGGAGTCCCAGGCTTGGCTTTGGGATGCCAAGCGCGAGCCTGCTGGCCCTGATGCTGGTGTTGCTGGGCCGGACGTGCCGCAGGCGCAGAAGGGCGAAAGGACTTATGTTGCTGACAACGGCCCTTGTCCTTCTGGGCGGAGGTGACCGAGTCCAGGGTAGCGTTGGACTTTTCGATCCACTGGAGGTGGCCTTCCACTCCAGGGCCGAACAGGTCAGTCCCCAAGAAGGGAACGTCCGCCAATTTATGCTGGCTATCAGCCGTGAAGGTGGATATCCTCAGCCATGCTCTGCGGCGCATGGCCACTGCGGCCGCTACTGATCTGGCACAGGAGTCTCCAATGTCCAGAGCCATTTGGAGCTGCTGTTTCACCACTGCCCTTCCCTGATCCCGCACCTGCTTGACCGTGGTCTGCAGGTCGGCCAGGAGATGAGGGATCACCTCATCCAGGGAGCCCATGAGGGTGTGGGAGAAGTGTGCAATCAGCACGGCTGAGCTGGCCTAGCGGAGGCCTAGAGAGGGCGCAGCGTACACCTTGCACCTGGCATAGTCCAGCTTTTGGAGATCACTTGTCGGGGGCTTATCCCATCCCTAGCGTTCCCGGGCAGCCCGGAAAACGCTTATCGGTGACCAACCCTCCGCAGAGGGGTGCTCCAAAACCAGACAAAGAGCCGGTAGGGACCGCATACTTCCTGGCCATCCTGGCCGAAGGCGCAGGGCAGGAAGCTGGCCGCTGCCAGAGCTCCAAGGTTGAGCCAGCAATGGCTTCAGCCACCGGAAAGGCCTCCGTGGGTGAATCCCCTCGGTCCAGTATCTCCGTCAGGGGATACTTGGCCCGCTTGGATACGGGCTCGAGCTGCATCCTGGTGGACTCCGAGATAAGCCAAAGCAGACCCATGAACGACGATGGGCTCTCGTCCATGGACTGCCCCCTGGAGGACGGCAGGTCAAGGGGCCTGAAAAACAGGGAGGAGTCGTCATCAGACTCCGAGGAGTCTGCGAAGAGCTGCCTGGGGCCTGAGCCACCCTCCACCTGCCGAGGACGGTCGGGAGTGAGGGTGACCGACAACTGGTGGGGCAGACCCTGACCCAACCGAGAGTCCTTGGTCGGTGCCCCCGATTTTGGTTGTGGAGGCGGAGGTTCCACCACAATCGGTGGGGCAGCTGGCTTTGGCCGAACAACCGGCCAAGACTTGGGCACCTCGACTACAGTGAGGGGTTGTTTCGGCCTTTCAGGTGACAGCCACTTAATGGCCGGGGAAGGCGACGGCATGCACTTGTTCCCAGACAAAAGGAGCTGCTGCCACATTAAGTCCTCGTAGCGTCAACTCAATCTGCGCCGAAGCCTCTCCTCTTCTGAGGAGGAGGACGACCGGCGCAGCCGCTTTCCTCAGTTCCGAGACCGCCGATGTCGGCGGGATCGGCTGGACCGAGACGAGGTCCGAGACCAAGACCCTTGGTGTTTCCGAGGGTGGGTCTGGGAAGGAGCAGGGGACACCCACTCTTCCCTCGGCTCGGGAGTCTTGACCAGGGATGCCGGCACAGGAGGCGCAGGCAAGTCCTCGGTGTCCACCGGGGGAACCAGTGAAGAAGGGTTGTCGGCTTCACCAGTCGACAGCCCGTCTGATGGGTCAAGAAAAATCTCGACCGCATCGACGGGTGTCTCAGCCGGCTGACCTGACAGGGACACCGTGAAGCCAGCGGCCTTAGCCACAACCTCGACCAAAGTCGAGTGTCAACTGTCCAGGGAAGGGGACCTCTCCCACTCCCACGAACATCGACGGTGGGACTTACCCTTCGAGTCCTTCTTTTTGGACCAAGAAGAGTGTCCCGATGGCCCCTTTCCTTCGTGGAAAGGGACTGGCAAAGCTCCTTAAAAGAAGCTGTGTAGGAGGATCCCAGAGAGAGTGAGATAAATGCCACAACGAGGAAGATGAGGATGCGGCCTGGGCCGCCTCCTCCTCGAGGGCGATCATCTGCTCGAGTTGCTCAGCTGAGCCAGCCGAGGACACCGCCCAACGGGCCTCCTTGGACTTCACCGGTGGGTAGCGCTTCACGGGGCGCCCAAGCTGTAACCGGGCAGCGCGGTCTTCTAGGACACTGGCCGAAAACGATCGACATAACTCGCAGGCTTGCGGGCTGTGATCTAGGCCGAGGCAGTAGATGCACGTGGAGTGTGGGTCCATCCTGAACATCTTCTGCCCGCATGGGCACCACCAAACCCAGGAGTGTATTTGTCCATCGCAGTCACGAGGGAGTAATTAGACCGAAGTCTTGAGAACTTTAGAATTATTTTTGGGTGAACCGAAGAATTAGGATTCAGTCTATACGCAGAGCGTTAAGGAGGGAACCTGAGCTTCCAAGAGGTAAGGAAGATCTGGCGTCATGGGGTGGAGACGAGTGTTTTGCCACTTGGGTGGGTGGGAGGAGCCAGCTTGAAGACCTTACGGCAAGATTTAAAGCGGCAAGGAACCTGCCAGACAGTGTGGATGAACAACATATCCATGTCCCTAGAAAGATGAGTTTTAATTGGCCCCATTTTGTTAAGTCATCCTGAATGAGAAGTGACAGGGGTTCATAATTAACTAATTCTAAATTATCTAGGTTTAGTGGGATATGAATTCCAAGATATTTATTTCTGGTGCAATGCTATCTTAGGGGGAAAGAATCTTTCAAAGACTGGGACAGTTGAAAGTATAAAACCAGTACCTCTGTTTCAGGTATATTTAATTTGAGATCCATGCAAATTCTAAGCTACTCAACTTGCTTACAAGCCTCCCATGTGGAACGGTGTTGAAAGCCTTACTGAAATCTACAAAGGCCACGTACACTGCTCCACCCTATCTAACTGCTTGGTCACCCAGCTAAAGAAATCTATCATATTCGTTTGACATGACCCTCACTCCCGTGAACTACTGCCTTGGGTCGTGTAACCCACTTGATTCAAGATATTCCACAATCCTTTCCTTCAGCAGTGACTCCATTAACTTTTCTACCACTGATGTCACGCTGACTGGCCTATAACTGCCAGCCTCTTCCCTGCTACCACTTTTGTGAAGTGGGACTACATCTGCCCTTCTCCAGTCCTCCGGAACCACTTGCTTCCGATGAGCTGTTAAAGGTGATAGGAAGCAGTTTATTACACCTCTAGATACCTTCCTGTTGTCCTTTTAGTGGCTATCCAATATTCTCATATGTTTTTGACCTTTTTTTTGTAAAATTAATGATCTAATTGTGTTGCCTTTGTAACTACCCTGAATCCCTCTCTCTGCAGCAGTTGCTGCTCTCTCTTTTCACACTGCCTAAACATTCTATGACATCAATAACAGCATTCCAGGCCATTCAGATTACTAGCATGGAATGGTATTACTGATGTTACAGAATATCTTAGAAATACAGTATGAAAATAAAGAGCAGTAGCTGGTGAGGAGACAAACTCTATTGAGATTTGAGGGCGTCCCTAAAGCTAGACCATTTATTTATCAAAAAATGGTCAAAGCATAGCAGAATACATTATTGGCATGAAAAGGAATGCGGAAGGGCAGTTAACTATGTAAAGATAATTTCCTATCTCCATTAAATAGGACTGTCGCCATCCTTCTACTTAACCACACTGTATGGTGATCGTTGTTCCCCAGGTGGCCTCCTATCATGATGTCTGCAACACTGTCCCTGTTGATGAGTACCAGGCCCAGTACTGCCCCATCATGAGTGGGTTCACTGACTAGCTGCCTGAGGAACACACCCTACAGGGAGTTCAGGATGTCCCTGCTTTTAGATGAAGCCACAGCTGGGAGGTTCTAATCTACATCTGGTAGACTGAACTCCCCCACCAGCAGCACCTCCCCCTTTTCTGCCATCTTGCCAGTAGCTTCCACCAGTATCTTATCTAACCCCTTCCCCTATGCTGGAGGTTTCTAGATTATGCCAGTGCAAACAGAGGCTCCATTTCCCATCTCCAGGGTGACACACAGTACCTCTGCTCCCCCCGTATTCCCTGTATCTCTGTTGCTTTTATGCCTTCCCTCACATAAAGCACCACACCCCTCCTTTCCTTCCCACCCTGTCCCTCCTGAACAGAGTACTACCTAATATGCACATGTTCCAGTCATGGTTTTCAGTGCAGCATGACTCTGTAATGGCTACAATATCCTGGTCAGCCTCTACCATTATGGTTTCTATTTCCTGGACTTCTAGCATTCGCACACATGGCCTTCCAGATTTTGTGACTACTCTTGGTACCCCTTTCTTTCCTTTTGGCCTTTTCTCCTCCACCCCCCTTTTTTAATGGTTCTGTTCCCATCCCCCTTTGTTTATACAGCCTTGATTCCATTATTAATTTACATCCTGGGGGATTCCATTCCCCTCAGGTTCTTCCACTATTAACTTCAGCCTGTTGGGGGGACAGTTACTGCCCTCTCCCCTATCTCTTCCGCCACCACCATCAGTTAGTTTAAATGTTCATCAAAGTAACATCTGAACTGTCCACTAAGGACTGCGGTTCCCCTTCTGGATAGATGCAGGCCATCATCCCTGTAAAGGTCCTTATCTCTCCAGGTGGATCCCCAATCCCCAATGTAGGCAAACTCTTCCTCTCTGCACCATTCCTTCAAACATGAGTTGAAAGTCTTGGTGTGGAGATCCTTCTCCTTCCCCCTGTCATAGACAGGCAGCACCTCAGCGAAAGCCACTGAGCGTGCTACCTGTCTAAGACCCCTTCCCGAGTTCCTTAATCTCCCCCTGCACTATCCCAGCCCCATCCCTGGCCAGGTCATTAGTCCCCAGGTGGACAATGACACCCACCTCTGCCTCCCATCCTGCTGCCACAGTGATCCTCTGGCTCCGCTTCCCTTCCCTCCAGACCATGGAGCCGCATAAGCACCTAACCTCCCTCTCCACCACTTTCCTATTTCCAAATATATCCCCCTCACAATCAAATCCTCCACCAGAAGTTGCTTCCTCTGCCTCTGGGGTTCTGTTGCTCCCTTCCTCCCTCCCTGGGGTCTCCGCTCTGGAAAATCCCCACTAGCATGTGTACCTCCTCCTGGCAGTCCTGCTTTGCCAAAATGACATAGGATTGTATAGTGGTACCAGCTGAGGAACGTGCCTCTGACCCACCATGCCCACCCTTCCTGAGCCCACCGTAGTCCAGTCATTCCTCCACCGTGGCATCCTCTGTGGTAATAGTGCAGACTTGGAGGCCCTTGGGTGGGGGAAGAAGTCCCCCGAATCCTAGCCAACTCAGTCTGGAGTCTAGTGACTTCCTTCCTCAACCCAAAGAACTGCACACAGATAGGGCAGCAGCGCGGTCTCTACAAAGTCTCTCTGAAAACTGCTGCCCCACAGACGCTGCACTACACCATTCCTAGCATTCCCATCTTCTATACTTCTTGTGTTACCTAAAAATACTTATGTACCTTTACCCCAATACAGTGATTGTAGCGTTCCCTTTTTTTGTTTGTTGCTACTTATGTTCCCCAGTACCTGGTATAAATTCCTTTATACTGTTACCCTTGATAGGGTGGTTGCTCCTATTCCCAGTTTTAGGCCTATCTTTTACCTTCTATCCTTCTTATCTTCCCCTTCTTTTGGTGTGTTGCTACTTGTGTTTCCCTGTACCTGGTATAACCTCCCTTATACTGTTACCCTAGATAGGGTGTTGCTGCTGTTCCCAGTTTAGGCCTACCTTTTACCTCCTGCCTTTCCCAGCAGTGAATACAACAACAAAAGTGAATATGTGTCTTACCTTAGTTGACTGGCAGAGTCCTCCGCTTCCTGTTTCTGCCTGCTGATGCCCAGGACACTAATCTTACACTTGTTACACTCCTTCACAGAGGGATTTGCATTAAAATAAGATATGTCCCACAAAATCCATTTGCTCCTGAAACTTTTCTGGAACTGAATTCATGCTCATCTATATGTGACAATCTTTTGCTGATAATGATTATGATGTCAGAAATAGAGGGTTATGACTTCAGCTAAAGAAGCTGCAGCAGCAGCAGATAAAAGGGACACTGTCAACCTTTTTTGTGTCAGATTACTTTATTTCTTGTTGAAAACCCACATTTTATGATTGCATGTCATCTCTAAAATTAAGTGTTTTTTATCTGCTTTCTTTCTTATTAGAACTAATATGCATGCTAACTGTGTAATTATAACCAACCTTATTTTCTTTCAGATCCTTGATCTACTCTTACTGCATACTTCCTGACCATTAGGAACAACCCCTAACAATTCAGCCACTCATGATGTAATAGTCTACTCTCCTCCCACTGCCTCTTGAGTGTCTAGACTGCGTTGGGGGTGTTCTCAAGTCCTGGAAAGATGCAGTGGAATTGATCAGAAACTGTAAACAAAAATGTTTTTGTGTAGTAACACCAGAATAGTGCACAGTCTGTTTTTCACTTTTAAAGACAAAAAATGAATTTCATTTATTTTTTATTTTATTCTTTTTGGTAACTGGGTAAGGCCCACTAGGCACAAGTGCCTATTTTCAGGGGCAATCTGGGAGCAGTGGGGTAGTTAAGTGATTTGCTCGGAGTCGCACAGTATGCAAGTGGAAGTTGTGAGAATCAAACCCAGGTCGGCTGGATGTACCAAGCTCATTCACAGCTCATTAGTCTACCCTCGAGTCTAAGCTATACTGCCAGCCCAAACAAACAAACTACCAACTACATAAGCACGCACTACAAAATGAGACCAATAATATAGTGTTGTTTTTTTTTTTTTTTTTTTAAACTAGAGACACTCTGAGGCCTAAAGGAGTTGGCAGTGTCCTCTGAATTCTGGGGACTAAGAATCTGTTGTTGTGCATGTCTTGAGTGATATGCAATATAAAATGAAATGTGTCCGATGAAGTTTCACAAACATGGCCATCCCTTTTAAGTAAGTCACTTTATATTCTTGTGCTTATTCCACCCAGCAGTCCAATGGGTACACGCAGGAATGCACTGAAAAGAAGTTTTATCAGAGCTGAGCTATTCTGGGTAAATACACTATAAAAACATACAAAAACCATGAAAAACAAACAGAATGACAACCTATGACAGTAATCTGCCACTAGGTGTCACCAATGCGTAAATCAAAAAGGTCCACCAGTACAGGCCCGCCTCTTAACTGTTAGTTCCACAAATACTGTAAGCATTTAACAGTCAGATTATCTACTGTGAATACTGTGGCTGTTATTATGCCACACAGATACAGAACAGGTAAAACACACAGTAAAGTAACTACTGATATTTGTCAGGCCTGTTCACTAAAAGTGTATTTATGTGACATACTGAAAAAGGAAAGATGCTTACTGTAACTCTAGATTTTCAAGAACATCTTCTCCATAGAGCACCACTTACTGGTCTTAGAACCGGAGGTGACATGACCCCGCAGGAGAAGAAAGCTTTTGGAGTGGGTGATGTTGATGCATGGCACCAGGGTGTAAGAGCATGAGTATGGCACTGTACACAGGTGTCAACCACCCCAGCTGCCACACACTCTGTTTTGCTAATGCCCAAAAGCCAAATACAAGTGTGAGAAAGAAAGAAATGAAAGAAAAATTAAAAGAAGTTTCCAACTGAACCCTCCAGGAGAGCGCCAAGTCTCTGCCCACAGACGCACTCATCATAGGTGGAGACCAATCCTACCTGGTGGTCGACGTCTTCTTTTTTTAATGAACTATTATTCCAAGAAAGAAACTCCCCAAATACTTTCAGTAAAGAAAAAGGGTTGAATCCTACTACTGTGGCTTGAAAGGGCAAATTTCTAGTTTGATGTTAAGGCCACAGCAATAAAAGGGGACAGAGACACTATCAGCACCAAAAGCAAACCCCAAATCCAAACCAACTATAAAAACTCCACCCAGCTACAGTATAATGGGGCAGAGACATCCTCAAAGAAGATCTCTAAAATAACCTACTGAAGCAATAGGAAGCTAAGGGCCTGCTTGACGAGCAGTTGCAGACACTGAAAAGGGGTGGGAGGTGGTGGTGCTAGTGGAGGGGTTAAGGCTCTCAGCCAGGGTTCTGAGATTGTAACTCCGCAACCCACAAAAATGAGAGAGAAAAAAAGAGACTGGAAAAATATCCCTCAGGACTGATGTTTATTTATTTATTTGATGACCGGGTAGGTACACTGGTCCAAGGGACAATTTTCAGGAATGACCTAGGCCATCTAGATGGCAGAAACAGTACATGGAATACAATATATGAGATTCAGCATACAATATGTAAGTTACAACAATTACAGAGCTAGAGGCAGTACTTGTGGTTAAATAGTTCCATCAGATAAGTCAGTGCATTAGGAACAACATACAAGGGGAAGTGATAAACAGAGTCCATCCATGCAAATGAGAAATGAAGAATTTGTTATGAGGCAAGTGGATTGACACCCTCAGTCAGGTAGCGTAAGAAGGTAAACTGATTATAGCCCTGCCCCCTCCCCATGTCAGGGAGAGCACTTGCAAGCTGAGGCAGATAGAAGGGTATTTTTAAAGTGGAATTTGAAGGTGGGCAATTCCAGAGCCTGGGGGTAATGATGGAGAAAGCTCTCTGACGCATCTTGGTAGCAGTGTGGGGATAATCAAGGAAACACCGTGAGAAGGACATTAGTTCACATGTGCCATGCATAATACTAAGGAGTCTAGTTGGAGTTACCTCTGCCTCCAGTTGCCGTCCATCAGGAGTACTCTTGTTCAGGTGCCCTCTACACAGCACAGTGTGGCCAGTCAGATTGACAGAGCCCAAGAGCATGTTAGTTTGTCATTCCAAAGGACCTGAAAACCAGTTCCAAGGAGCTAGAGGACAGCAGCTATACAAGTCACTCTTCTCATCCAAGTATGCATGACTAGGGATACAAACCCAGCTAGCTGAGCAGAAAAAAACAATAAGGGGCTAATTAAACAATACTGCTGGGGAGCAGAGTCCATCCTCCAACTTATGACACGGATGGAGTGAGTGAGTGGTGTTCTATGCAAAAGGTATTCTGGAAGATCTGGTTTAAGTAAGTAAGTAGGTAACTTTCCTGTCTTACAAGAATCAATATTCTGGCCTATCGGCATAGCGGTAGTGCTGCCGTTCATGACTCTGGCAACTTGGGTTCGGGAATGAGCAAGGGTCACCGGAGGACAGCTAGAAGAGAACGATTTACTGTATATTCCCAGTGAATGCTTTTCTCCTATGGGGAGGAAGGGTTCCCTTCCCCCCATGTACACTGCCCCACGGGTGACCACAGGTGGAACTGCAGTGAGTGGGTGATCTGGGGAAGGGGGATGTTGTCTGGCACCTGTGCATGGGTCACACAAACATATGTGCATGTGCACACTGTAGCCCCCAGATGGCAGCGTCCCACAGGTGGAACCAGAAAGCAGGAAAACCCCCGGAGTGAGCAGGGTGAAATGTGACGCAGGCTCTGTTCATCTGACTGGCCACACTGTGCTACCACACTAGATGTGCTACGGGGGCAGCTGAACAAGACAACTCCAGATGGATGGCATCTGGAGGCAGAGGTAAAAACCAGGAAAGGGTTAGGATGGGGTCAGAAGCTGCTGTGGGTAGATGGGGCAGGAAAATAACCAATCTTCTTCATAGGGCACAGCAGTATTTTACCATCACAGGGGTAGGTGGCAGGAAGACACAGTGTGTGATCGTGCAAAAAAACAACAACCAACTGGGATATCCAAGACAGAAAACACCTAATGAATAGGGAGAAAAAAATTCTCTACTGTGGATAAAACTCAGACTTCTGGGTGTTTCTGCAGAAATGGAGTCAACCTCCACCTTATGTTCAGAATGCTGGCAAGGCACAGAAGGCCCAGTGGAAAAGGGGCACATCTTCGAAGAATGCGAATGGAAAATTCGTAAAGTGTAACTCAAAAAGCCTCCATGACTTGTAGGAAGCATTTAGCAGTTCACACTTTGCTAGCAGGCTAATGCTGCTAGATGAAGCCAAGCATCTCAATGAACAGACTCCAGTGGCAGTCAAAGAAGCTGCTACTTCATATCATACTCTGACCTAATTAGATACCTATTTGCCCCTGCTCCACAGAGGGCAAGGACTAACATGTTCTGTTGCAGTTTCCCAGAGGCAACTGAAGTATTTGTGCATGCAAGCACTCTCAGATGCTAAGCTGGAAGTTAGTAGTATGCATCTGGTAGCGGACACTGCGCAATGGTGCTGTGGCATTCATCTGTCCTAAAGCATCAATCCTAGATTCCAAGGAAAGGGACATGTGCCTGGATAATGTATGAGAAATAACTCCAGAAGGGGTAGAAAACCCCTCACTTGGGCTAAGTGAGTGAAAGAGGGTGTCCAGTGGGGATGAGGTATTGGCACATAACCCGCTTGGACTGCCAATGAGGAAAAAAGCCAGCGGAAAACCACAAAAGTGGCCTGAACCACAGACATACGTAAATTAGACCCCCTAGTCTAGTCTGCAACTGGTGCTATCTTCTTTGGTCAGGCTGAAGTGCCTCGGCGTTGTGGTACAGGGGAACAAGGGATCCTGAGGCACACTGCTAGAGTGTGGAAGGGTATGCAGGGTTAATGACAGTGAGGGCAAGTGTTCACGCTATGACCCGCATCTTTGTGCAAATCTTTATGTTCAATTTTCCAGCTACAATGGGACAGATGAAACGGTGGTGGCTTTTTCAGCATGGTGGGAACAACTGAAAAGACCATGACAAGGCCTACACAGTTGAAGACTAAAGCTCATATAACCACACACTCGACAGTTGGGGGGGGGGTAGTTGAGCCAGTTGACAACTTTGTACAGTGCCATGCATGTCCCCTTACTCTGTGGTGACATACATCGATGTTGCTGTCTCCAAAAACATTCTCCCTTGGGGTCCTGTTACCTCTGGCTCTAACACCAAAGTGTGTTCTCTGTGGAGTAGACTGATTCTTGGAAGATCAGAGAAAATAAGATGTCACACTAAGCAAATGAGCATCACTGCCCAAGAAAATTATAGGCAAAACTGAAATGCACATGACTCAAATGATACCTGAGATAATTTTGGGAGTTTGGATTTCGACAAATCCTTTTTGGAGAAGCGTTTCTCGGGAAAGCTGGCACACACCAGACTGCAATCGGAAGACGGCCTGACTCGTTGTAGTCTGCAGGGAAGTGAAAAAAAAGAAATGAGTTTAGTCTTTGATTCCTGATCACAACTGTCTAACCTTGCCAGTCTTCTCAACAACGAGTACTGGGATGCAGAGACAGAGGAAAAGCAGAATTGAATTCTTGGTAAACGTTCCATCATTGGAGCTATGGCTTTCAAAGCAGCAGTACAATAAAAATGTGCATCCTTGGCGGGGCGGCATCTAACCTTGGTTTTGTTGTTGATGTGAAGGATTTCAGACATTTTCCAATTTCATATAGTGTACTTAACTAAAACTTTGTGTTTTTGCAAGAAGGAATATGGTTACTCCCTACCTTGCCTATTGTTCTTTGTCCCACTAACCTCAAAACTAGTCGATGTCATTTTCCACTCAACCTACATTAGAGCAATGCATCACGCAGTGTTGGTGGAGAACGAAGTATGAGTGTTAATAGCATAACATAACAGCATGCTATTACTGCAAGTCAGTTAGTGCAAAATTCAGGGAAGGCATTTACCTTTTTTAAGTCAAGATGGGGGGGCCTCTGCCCCTTAAAGTTAAAAAAAAAAAAAAATAAAGAAATTGGGCTGTGTGAGTGTGAAGTCCCTTATCTCAAGTAAAAAAAAAAAAAAAAAAACACAAACATAATGGTATGTAACCTCACGGTTGCATTTTAATACCTTACTAGCACAAATTGCATAGCATACGACTATAACCAAGGCAATTAGCGCTAGTCCTCTACCACTGTCCATCACCACACCGAACATAAAAAAGTGATGGGTGTGGCAGGAAGCACAGAATGCTTGTAGGTTTTTGATGATTACTTTAAACTGGAAACTAGAATTAAGTTCTTTTTGTCCTCAGCCTTTCCCATTGACTTCTGGGTCTGACATTCTGGACTCCTGTTCAACAGGCAATACCCTGAATCTTGCATCCTGCAGTGTGGAGTTCCTTCAGGGATTTGGATCAATGTTTTCATGGCAAACAGCTGGGACTGTGACCCTGGAGCAATCATTCACAACCAGGCACCACTCCCCCACCCCCCCAAATGGAGCTTCAATCACCTACCTTCCATCACAGGTGTAGCTCTGCTTGCTGCTCTAACCTACCAGACGGCTTTCTGATACAGCAATACCAGATATCTAGGCCATCCATCTGAGGTGTCCAGGGTGTTCGCATGGTAAAAAGACAGAACCATTCCCCCATCACTCTGTCTCCACAACGTGCTTGAGCTTCATTGGTGTGGGATACAAGCTGGGTTCCCGAACTAACTCTGGTCTCCCTCTTGGCACCTCAATATACTCTGCCTGTTCAGCCCAGCCCCGAGCATCAAACATATCAGGCACATTATACCAACAGGATCCCAATATGTTTTTTTTTTAGTTTCACTCCACTGATTTCAACAGAGATGCATGGTAGGTTTTATGGATGGTATCTCCAGAACCATTTGCCTTACTAAGTAATTAATACTTTATGCCATCTGAAACCAGAGAATGTGTTTTATATTACACAAAATCAAGTTGCCCAGCCTTGAGGATCAGCAACAGGGGTCTCCCCAGAATTTCATTAAAGGATATGGCATTTCTGTGCACTAAAAGGCAAGCTAATTTCTCTGGGGTGAGCTTTGAATGATTAATCTGCTGCCCCTAAGTTTGACAACCAAGTTCCAGGTGCAGTCGTCAGCCAGGAAATGTACCAAACAGCTGACGGGGGGGGGGCAGGCAAAAATTTCTGTTCCTGACAGTTTTGTATACTATATCTTTTGAACCACATGCCTTACAAAATAATTTACAACACAGGATAGGCACCATTGTTTCACCTTTGCTTAAGCTGGAACCCAGAGAAGTACCAATATAATTAGATCAATATAATAATAAGCATTTGTCAATGCTGAATGTTGTCTCGCTGGCACTGGCATTGGTAGTGCAGGAGTTAGAGATGCATAATAGGAATGGCAGTGAAGTATTGAACTAGCGCCAACCCCAACCCCACCCTGCAGAGACTGACAGGCGTTGGGGTGTGCCTTAGGGTCGTCAGCTATAACACTCATGCCATTTTACCTCACCCTACCCTGTAGACACTAAGTGTCGTGGTGTGCTTTGGGGTCTTTGGGCCTTATACTTACCCCATTCCATAAGGAAATACACTGAGATGGGTGCAGTATAGGAGAATGGGGTGAACTTTAGGGCCGAGCACTACAAGGCACACCTCAATGCCCATCACTGGCTGCAGGGCGGGGGTGGGGGTGAAATGGTATGAGCATTACAGCCAATGATCCCAAGTCACACCCCTGATGCCTGTCAATCTCTACAGGCTGGGGTGTTACAGTTGAAACCCTAACGCCGCGGTGATGAGTTGAGATTCACTAAATTTTCAACATTTGCTTTTGTGACCCCACCTCATGAAGAGCGCCACTATCAGTTTGTTAGCCGAAAGGTGGTTTTGCACAGCGACTATGCCATTTGGCGACACAGGCACGAAAACACATTTTGGGCAGGAAGTGAAAAATGGCAACTGTATTGTTCATGAGGAGGTGTAAAAAAATGGCAACATTGAAAATCTGGAGTGAAAATATGAAAAATTGGTGAAGTCATGAGCATGCCTAGAAAAGTACAGTTACGTAAGAACTTACCGTAACAGTAGATCTTCGAGAACAGCTCTTGCAGCAGGTTACACCATTAGGACCGAAGCCGCCAGGGCCAGGACCCGGAAAAATTCTAGCTCAGCTAACTACAGCGGGGACCGCCTCGACGTCGGTCCTGCCTCCGCCAGGCGTGGTACAAAAGAGCGGTCCCGCCAGATTCCCCAGTTCTCCGGCGGAGACTTCTGCCGGAGGCTGACATCAAAATGGAGACCTAGGATTCGTCAGAAGACAGAAAGATAACAATTCCTGCTCAGAAAGACTGAGCCATGCTCCTCCAAGGGGGAAGGTGTGGACGGGTACTTGCTGCAAGAGCTGTTCTCGAAGATCTACTGTTACGCAGTCCCACGTAACTGTACTATCTTACTGAGACACAGCTCTTGCAGCAGGTTACACCATTAGACTGATTCCCAAGCAGTAACGCTGTCAGAAAATCCGGGAGGAGGAAATAAAGGATAAATACCAGGTCCTGAACCTAGGACAGGAGACCCTGATGCAGCCAAACCAAAACCAGCCCTTCTCCGAGAGGCGATGTCCAGGCTATAATGCCTGATAAAGGTATGCACAGAACTCCAAGTGGCTGCAGCGCATATAGCAGAAGTGGAAACATTTTTGAGCGCTGCAAAGGAGGTAGCCACCCCTCTAGTGGAATGACCCCGGACTGTACCCGGGAGGGGCTTTTGTTTGATACCATAACAGTGAGAAATACACTGGACAAGCCAGCGAGAAAGGGACTGTTTGGATACTGATTGGCCCATCATTCTCTCAGAGAAGGAAATGAAAAGCTGCTCAGAACTACGAAAGGACTGAGTTCTGTTGAGGTAAAACCTCAGGCTGCGGTGAACATCCAGGGTATGGAGCAGAGCCTCTCCTCTATTAGAGTAGTTCGGGAAGTAGACCGGAAGGTCGATATCCTGGTTCAGAGTGAGTGAAGAAACCAACTTAGGCAAGAATTTAGGGTTCGCCTCAGGGATACTCTGTCCCGTGGAAAACTAATAAGGCTCTTTGCACATGAGAGCGTGAAGTTCAGAAATTCTTCTTGCCGAGGTAACAGCAACTAAAACAACGCTTTTCCACGACAGAAACGAGCTTGCAATCCGCTGCAGGTTCAAAGGGGGAGCGTGGCTGTTCAAGGACAAAAGCAAATCCTATGAGGCACAGGGTCTCTAATAGGAGGCCTAAGGTGCAACACTCCTCAAGAAATTCCCGAGGCGCCCACCTGAGCCACTGTACGATTTCCACGGGAGGTAGTAATAAAATGGCAAAGAGGTGCACTTTAATAGAGGAGTCGCTAGACCCGACTGAAAGAGGGAGAGCAAATATTCTAATATTACTCCCACAGGACAACCTAAGGGAAGGTCGCGTGCTCGCGACCATACACACATAGCGCGCATTTCATGGCGTACGTCGCATCTCGTTCGCTTTCTGGCTGCAGAAAGGACTTCTGCAACCTCTGCGACCCTCACAGGATTTAAAATGGCTATGTCTCTAGGAGCCAAGCATGCAGGTTCAAGGAACGAGTCCGGGTGGACAAGTGAACCTTCTCCTGAGACAGTAAGTGAGCTGAGCGGCAACGAGCGGGGTTCCCGGATAGTTGAATCAACAAAGGGAACCAAATCTGTCTGGGCCAAAATGGGCCACCAGGATCATTATTATGCGCTTCTCGCATTTGAGAAGAACTTCTGGATCAACGGGAAAGGAGGGAAAGCTAGAGGAATCTGTTGGCCCAGGAGAGGATAACGCTGCTCGCCCAGAAATACCAGGCCCTGATCTCAGCGAGCAAAATTGGGCAGTTTTAGCTGGATGGGGAGGCGCAACAAGTCTAGATCTGGAGTTCCCATCAAGAAACAGATCCTCTGCTATCTCTTGAAGGAGTTCCCATTCAGGACTCCTGGCCTGAGAACGACTCAGGCCGCTGCAACCGTGTTGTCCACTCCGGGAACGTGCACAGTGATCACGATTCAGCGCGTGTTCTGATTACTTTCCAACCCACACTCTCATGGCCTCCTAGGGGTAAGTGTGTGCGCCTGTTTGTTGAGGTAATACATCACGCCGTGTTGTCTGTCTGAAGCAGAAGAGTACACGGTGGGATAACTGACTGAAAGGCCTGCAGTGCATAGAGGACCGCCTCATTTCCAGCACGTTGATGTGAAGGTGAGCTCATCTGGGTCCACGCACTTGGGACTTTACCCCGCCCAGGTGTGTGCCCCCACCAAGACCGGAAGCGCCTGTGGTGAGGGTGACTCGGGACGGCGCAATGAATGGGACGCCTGATGAGGAGGCGACCCTGGGGCTAGCCACCACTGCCAGTCTTGAATCACTGAATTCGTGAGTCTGACGGATGCTGCAAGTGGTCTTGCCTTTGGTCCCATTGTACTTTGAGCATCCACTGAGTAATGCGCATGTGGAGTCTTGCGAAGGGACAGTAGGGAATGGCCGCGCCATGTGTCCAGCAAGCAAAGGACCGACCTGGCAGGTACAACCTTGCTTAATGATAGGTCCCTTATGAGGGATCTGATGCGCCCCGCTTCTGTCGGCCGGAAGAAAGGCTCTTCCTCGAACAGTGTCCAGAACTGCTCCTATGAACTGCAGTTTCTGCGACGGGTACCAGGAGAGACTGCACTTATGAGATGCCCAGGAATCGAACAGATCCTGGGTGCTCTTGATTGTAAAGCAACGCCTCTGGAGGCGGCCGCGAGAAGCCAGTCGTCCAGGCATCGGGAACACGTAGTGGCCCTGTCTCCTCAGAGACGCTGCCACGACTGCCATGCACTTGGTAAAGACCCTTGTGCGGATGACAGTCCGAAAGGAAGGGCTCGGAACTGAAGGTGGTAGTCGAGAAACTGGGCGCGCAGGAACCTCCTGTGCGCCTGAGCCATAAAGGGATGTGCAGGTAGGCATCCTGCTATGTCTAGAGACTTCAAAAGGTTCTGCTTGAGCATAGGGGATAAGACCCCGAAGGGTCACCATGCGGAATCTCTGTAGGTGACCGACACATTGAGGTCGCTGAGGTCCAAGATTGGACGGAGGTCCCTGTTTTCTTGGGAACCGGAAGAAGTGGAATAGTATCCTAGTCCTCTCTGGTTCTCTGGGACGGTCCTATCGCCCCTTTCTAAGTAGCGCAGTACTTCTGCCGATCAAGGCTTTGTGCTGACCCTGATACCGGGAGCAGAGGAGGCCTCGAGGGTGGCTTTCCATAATTCTATAAAGTGGCCTAGACTGACCAGTTGAAGAACCCACCTGTCGGTGGTAATGGCCTGCCATCCCGGCAGGAAGTTCGTAATCGACCCCGACTATAAACTCCTGATCCTGAGGGGCGGGGCCGGAAAGGAGTCAGGTGGCGGCAGATGGACCCGCTGGCTGGGCCTGCCTAGGAGAACGCTGGCCTCGGCTGGCGGGGTGTTGCCCTGGGCTCTCCAGAAACCCGAGCCCCTCTGAGGTGTGGCCAGATTAGGTCTGTTGCCTCTCGTCCAGCGCCAGCGAACGCTTTGGCTCACTGTAAAGGAACCAAGATCGGTACATGGCCTGAACCGACCTTATCAGCTCCCGCCTCTTGGAGTTTGGTGTAAGGATCTTTCTGTAGGATTACCAAACAATACTTCTCCCTCAAAAGGGCGTCAAGATGTTCTTTTGGACGTCCGAGGGAAACCGGACGCACAACCAAGAGTGTCTCCGAGGCAAACTAGAAGCTTGCTGCTCGGGCCGATGAGTCTGGCGAGTCATACGTTTCAGCACTGGGTCCTCATGCCTGAACCCGTAAGGAGGAGCTGAAGCATCTCCTCCTGTTCACACTGGCATCTTTTTTCAGCCGCTTCCAGACCCTGTTCCCACAAAGTGTTCTGGAACTAAACCATGGGTTAAATAGTTCAGGATCTGATGGCGAGGTGGAAGCGAAGACACGGTGCGCCTACCCAATGCGCTCCAGTTGTTTGGACTTGGACCGTGGCAGGGTGCTCAAATGTTGTGGCCTCTGTGACCGTCATGTGAGGCTGTGATGACCAGAGAATTGGCCTGAGGATGCTGCGCTGGCACTGGTCGTCCTTAGAGCCTTGTGCGCTGCTATCAGCTTTCTTCGGTCTCGCCGAGCGAGTGTGGACGCTCCACGCCGCCTTGGTGAGCGCCCACGAAAGTGTCAACCAAGGGTGGTACCACCACAGGCTAGTCCCTTGGCCGAAGATATTTGCGGAGTCGTACTTTCGGGTTCTAAGTCTTTCAGCATCCCATCCCATGTTCTCTTGTATATGTCTCATAATATCAAGGAACGAGGATCATCCGGAGGAGATCTAGGCATCTCACGTCGGGTCCGGAGAAGGGATGGAGAGGGAGATGGGGATCTAGAGGTGGAGTAGTCTGATCCCGTGTCCTCCGTTGAAGGCGAACGTCGGCGTCTCCTGGATCTCTTGGGGCTGGGTGATCCAGAAGAGGATTTCGACGGAGGTCTCCGTTTATCAGGTCTCCCCCTGGGAGGGGTTCTAGGCTCCCGGGGAGGAGGAACACGGCCTGCCGACCCCGATGGCGAGGGGGGGGCAGGAACCGGAGGAGGAGGAGGAGGAGTAGGAGTAGGAGGAGGAAGAGGGGGAACCATGTCCTTTTTAATGGTATCCCACCAGTAGGTGAACAGATCTTTCACCTCCACTAGAGAGAGGCCCGACGACGGCCCGGGTGCCGGTGGGCGGTCGTCGGGTCCCGGCGTCGGCTCCACAGGGGGCTCTGGTAATGGCGAGGGTTCCCTGGGAGTACCGACGGGACCGGGGTCGCCTGTCTGGTCCTCGGGCTGCTCTAGGTCCTCCGACAGAGGCTCCTGACCGATGTCGCCGGAGGCAACAGGGCCTTCTTCTTTTCAGGAGGGGCGGGCGCCGGTCCTTCTACCGCGTCCGCTGGGATGTAATGGCCGGCGCCGGTCGCCGGGCCGACGGCGGCTCCAGGGAAGAAGGGCGCACGGCTGACGGCTGTCGAGCCGGCGTCTGGGCTACAGGCCTTTTTAAAGGCGTGAGCTCCAACGTCTTGCGTGGAGGCACCGACGAAGACCTGACGTCGGGTACCGAGGAGCGGGAACCCGACTTGCGGTGGTGATGGTGTCGTTCCCCGGACTTCGCCAAGGCCCTGGAAGGGGAGGAAGGCCTGGCGGATTTCTCCTGAGATGAAGGTTTCTTGATTGCAGCCGGGGGAGATTTCGAACCGAGCTACGGACTAACCCCTGGAAGGGACCTGAAGGGCCTTCTCCTTCTCTTCTCCGCGTGCTTGTGGACCCTGGAGCTTTCCTTGAGGACATGGTCTTCAGTTGTTCCTCCAGAAGAAACGCCTGCAAGCCTTCTGACGCCGGATCCGGTACGGCTGTTGAACCCTGGCAAGAAGGACAGGCCCGGTATCGCGGTCTGGGCCTAGGGGCACTGGACGAGGCCGTGGGGGTCCTTGAACGGGATCTGCTTTCCACAAGCGCACTTCGATGGATGGCCAGAAGTTGGTGATGACATCAAGATGTTGCTTGAAGAATATTCTGAAGATTTTCGAAAATTTTATCGAAAAAAGAACTATTCACGTGTCGCGTGCTAGACTGGAAACCGAAGGGGTCAGGTAGCTAAGTCGACGGCGGGAAAAGAACTGGGGAATCTGGTGGGACCGCCCCCTTTTGTACCACGCCTGACGTCGGAGGCGGGACCGACGTCGGGGGCGGTCCTCGCTGTAGTTAGCTGCAGAATTTTTCCGTGAGGTCCTGGCGCCTCGGCGTCGGTCCTAATGGTGTAACCTGCTGCAAGAGCTGTGTCTCGAGGTAAGATCTGCGCAACACACGTCCGTAATCCAGTTATTTTTGGGATGTTTTTGACCACATTTTCAACATAGGCTTTTTGGGACCTCCCTCATGAACAGCGCCACTGTGAATTTGTTAATCTGTCCCTAAAAGTTGATTTCCTGCTGTGCCACTCCAATCGCCAGCGCCGCAGGTGTGAAAACACATTTTGGCAGGATGTGAAATGACAGCTGTACTGTTCATAAGAAGGTGTGAAAATGGCAGTGTTGAAAATCTGGCATGAAAATATTGCAAATTTGCGAGGTTACAAGAGTGTGTGGAAACGCGAGAATGCACGCTTGTAACACAGTCATTTTATGGACTTTAATCACCAAATTTTCAACATAGGCATTTTAGGACCTCTGCTCATGAACAGTGTCACTGTCATTTTCTTAATCTGTCCCTAAAACTGATCTCCCACAGCGCATCGTGTTATTCTACGCGGAAGTGCGAAAAGACATTTCGCCAGGATATATAAAATGACAGCTGTACTGTACATATGAGGGGTGGAAAATGCCAATGTTGAACATTTGGAGTGAAAATATTACAAATTCATGAAGTTACAAGCATGCGTGGAAACTGCACAAAGCACGCTTGTAAAACAGTAATTTTTTGGATTTTTTTTTCCCCACCAAATTTGCAACATAGGCTTTTTGAGAGCCCACCTCATGAACAGTGGCACTGTCATTTCATTAATCAGTCCCGAAAGGTGATTCCGTGCACTGACCACGAAATCACCTTTCAGAACTGAATAACACCATGACAGTAATTGAATTCATGAGGAGGGGTCCCAATAATCCCATGTTGAAAATTTGGTGCCAAAATTCCCACAAATGGCCGAGATATTCACCAAAGTTGAAAAAACCCTATTTATGCCATTATACAGCTTACCGGCATTTCTTCAGTTCTTGGTCAGCTTTGAAGAGTGCAGACGTGTTCCCGGTCCACCACAGATCGTCGCGCTGGGCTCCGGATGTAGGTATGAGGTGAGGGGGGTGTGGGGAGGCAGGGTACGCAGAGGGTGACGTGGGTTGGAGGAGGGGTCAGGAGAGACCGCGTGGGACCGTTTTCTTCTTTTACAGGAGGGAAAAAAAGACAACAAGGGTTGGTTTTCTTTTTTTGCAGTGTTTGTTTGGTACACTGGTGTAGGCTCCCAGTGTACCACCTGCATTGCGGGAGGGGACCGCAGCCGACAGGGATTGGGGCCTCTGTCGGCACAGAAACGGTGGGGGATGACGATGATGCCGAAGGGACTGGGCATCCCCTCGGCTCACAGTACAAATCGGGGGTTGGGGACATTATGCCAATAGGGAGTAGGCTCCCCCGTCAGCAAATTGAACTGGTAGGGGGGACTGAAGCCAACTAGGATCGGGCCCCCCATTGGCAAAGAAAGACTGTTGGGGGGCACATGATGCTGAGGGGGATTGGGCACCCCCTCGGCACAAAATTGGAATGGGAGGGGCATTATGCCGACAGGTGGTGGGCTCCCCCATCGGCAAATGAAGTGGGTCTGGGCATGCCGAAAGGGGGATTGGGCACCTCTGAAGACGGCACTTTGTGTGGCGGCAGTCAGTGCCGCCATGTTTATTGAACTTCTTCACCAGGAAAGGCACTTCGGGAGGCGTGTTATTGTGCTGCTGCGTGATGAGCTTGGCTCTCATTGCAGTGGCCCTTTCAGATCTGGTGGCCACTTTATGTATTGGTGGTGTCAATGCCTGCATGCTGGCTTATTGGGGAATGAGGGACGCACCTACTGATGTGTGCCCTGCATTCACCCACAGTGACCGCACCTTCAAATCTGCTACTACCGTAATATGTTGGCTGGTGCGCAAGCGTAAGCTAACATAAAATGATGGTTAGCATTGAACAACTTTTTGAACACATTCAGTGAGGATTCAGTACTGCTGTGGCAGCAGGCTGTCAACCCTCCAGGACTTCTCTGGACTCTCCAGAAATAAATTCGATTCACCAATTCCTGTTTCCGAACATAAGCAGGAGGTATAGCGCAGTGTGTTAAGGCTCTGAGCTGCAGATCTGGAGACCTGGGTTTGAATTCTACAGGTGCATACTGTGTGATCCTGAGCAAGTCACTTAACTTCCTTGTACTCCCAGGCCGCATCTGGAAACAAGCTTTGGCTTAATGTGCTACTCCTGGTTAAACATTGTTCCCTTACATTAATTTACTTGGGATTTATGCCTAGTAAGCCTGTGTTGATGGTGGTGGGTTGGGGGGAGAGGTCATAGACACTACCACTACAGTCATGTGGCTTGGAATTTTATGGAAACATTTTCAATTTACTTTTACTTCAAATCTGGTGAATGGGAAAGGCACACCGAGCCAAGGCTCATTCCCAGAAGTGACATGAAGGAAGAGAATACAAAACAAGAAGAGAACAAGAAAGATTTTTATTTATTTTATTTTTTATTTTATTATAGGATTACAAATACCTTTGAGCAGGAACTGCTCATTTACAAAGGTTCCACGTCAAAGGATGTAGGGTAACATACATACAAAGGTCAACAATGGTTACAGTCTTAAAAACACTAAGGCCCCGTCCACACTATACCACTAAAACCCTGTAACAGTTTCAAACCATTACAGACAGTAAACGTTAAGTGTGTCCACACTGCCAGTGAACCATTATGATAATGGTTCGGAACCGTTATAGCTGGTCCACATTGTGGGTGACGGGTGACCTTTTATTTATTTTTTTAATTTTTATTTATCAAGTCTAGGATTACAAATACCTTTGAGCCTTGGCTCTTTTACAAAGGTTCCACGTAAGAGAAATACAAATTATGGGGAACATTAAGACAGACATTACAACAATGTGGACACTGCAAACAGAGTACAGATTAATACAATTCAAGGGTAGCATTGTAACAAGGCAGCCAGCGGCATTTGTCAGAGAAAACAGATAACAGATGAGAAGTGCCAGAGTCATAGGGAGAGGGAAGAGGAGGGGAGAAGGAATGTAGGAAGGGTGGGGAGAGGGTGAAAAGTGCAGCATTGGGTATACAGTACCAAGATGTGAGGGCAGAATCCAGTGAGGAGGGGAGGGGGGACCACTAGAGCAGGAAGGGAAGTGGAGAAACAAGGTTAAGTTGAGCAGTCACAGGAGCTGTTGGTAGTGAGATAGTCCCGGAGTCTAGTTTTAAACATACCAATTGTTGGGGCAGAGGAGATGGTTGGGCTGAGGCCATTGAACCAGAGTGGCGCTCGATAAGCAAAAGAGCATTGTCCCTGTGAAGTGTGACAGTGGGGGATTTTCAGTAGCTGTAGCGTGGATCTCCTAAGGCACCATTTGTTAATTCGGTGTTGTAACAGAGTTGAGACCCCAGAAGGTGCAAGGGCAAGGTAGATTTTTTTCACCATGGAGCAGGTGAGAAACCTTATGCGGTTTGATAGTTGGAGCCAGCTGGTCTGAGGTACAGGTCACATGTGTGGGTGAGACGGTGAGCACCACTGATGAGCCGAGCCTTATTTAAGGCAGTTGAGAGCGCCTAAGGGTTGTGGTTGTGGCCGAGCCATAAATGATGAGACCATAGTCTATTACAGAGATCACAGAGCTCTGGGACTGCAACCTTCAAAGCTTCTGGTGTGAGGTGTGTCTGTGTTTGTAGAGGAGACCAAGCCGTGTATTAGCAGCTCTAGCTACAGTATTTACATGAAGTCCATAGGAGAGATTAGGGTCAAGCTGTATCCCTAAGTATTGAAGGACCCCACCTGATCTAGAGTGTTCCCCTGGGTGGTGGAAATAGCCAAGTGGTGTAGCTTGTGTGGGTTATGAGAGCTGCAGAAGAGCATAGATTTGGTTTTCTTGTTATTGAGGACCAGTTTATGATTAAGAAACCAGGTCTCTACAGAACTGAAACCAAGTTGAAGGTTGTGTTGAAGAGTTGCAGGATCTTTGTGAGTGGAGAATACAACAGCATCATCGGCATATAGTATGATCTGCTCAGAGCAGTGGTAAGGGAGGGAGTTTAAGAAAAGGCTATAAAGGAGGAGGCCCAGTATGGATCCCTGTGAGACACCCGAGCGAACAGGCAGGGTGTCAGAAAGAGCGTCCGCAATTTTTACTCTCTGCGACCGGTTTTCTAAGTAGCTTTTAAACCAGAGAGAAGAGTCAGGTGATAGCCCGGCATTCAGTAATTGGTGTATTAGTAGTCCATGGTGTATTGTATCGATGGCCTTGGAGAGGTCGACGAAAACGGCCCCTGTGAGAAGGCCGCTGTCAAGGGATTTGTGCAAAGCTCCAGTGAACTCAAGAAGGGCTGTGGTGGTGCTGTGACCTTTCCAGAAGCCGTGTTGTTGTGGACAAGGTATATTGTATTTATCCAAGTGGTCAGTAAGTTGATCAGTCATGATGCGCTCGAGTGCCTTAGAGAGTGAGGGCAGTATGGAGATAGGGCAATAATTTGAGTGATTCGTGTTATCCCCACTTTTATGGACGGGTGTCACGGTGGCTGTTTTCCATAGGTCCGGGAATTTTCCACAGCTGAGAGAGAGGTCTAGGATTTTTGTTAATGGATGAATTACCTCATCGAGGGTGAGCAACAGAAGCTTAAGGTCCAAAGTGTCGCTACTAGATCCAGATTTAGAGACAGCTGCAGTAATATAGCGGCGAAGCTCATTCAGCCTTACCTCCCTGAAGTAGAAGAGGGGATGGTTAGATCGAGGGGCTGAGGTATTTGGGGAGTAGGCCCTGTTTTCGAAAAAGCCATAGGGTAGAACAGCACTAAGGTCTGAAAAAGCCGTGTTAAAGATGTTTGCAATCACCTTGGGGTAGAGGGTTGAGGATCCAGCAACCATTAACATGGCCAGAGAGGTTTTTGGCTGCTTCCCTGTGACATCCTTGATATTGTCCCAGAAAGCACGACCATTTCCCCATGTATTGGTGACAGCGTCTTTGTAATAGGTGGATTTCATCAGCCGTATGGCTTTTGTGCAGACATTTCATGCTTGTTTGTAATTTTGGATGTTCAGTTGTTTGCCAGTGGCCCTGGCAACTGCCCAGAGGTGATCCCTTAGTTTCAGCTGTGAGAGAAGAGCCGCGGTTACCCATGGGTTAGAGAGAGATTTTGTTTTACACCTTTTAGCAGGGGCAAAGAGGTCGCAGGCTTTACTGAAAATTGAGATGAAGTGATCAAGAGCCATGTTAACATCTGTTGCTTCATAGATGGGTAGCCAGTCTTGTAGAAGCAGGTGTTGTTTGATATGTGGACATTTTCCATGAGGAAGGACTCTGCTAGCGATAATTTTGGGAGGGGCTTAAGGAATTTGTTAGACCATGCACACATGACTGGGGAGTGGTCACTGAGAGAGTCTGGGAGAATGGTCGACGAGAAACCTTGTGGGGTGAGTGGTGAGGACCCAATCCAAGAGGGTACTGGTGCCAGTCTTGTAGGTTAATCCTAGTAGGGGAGTTTACCATTTGCGTGAGGTTAGCAGCTGAGATGGAGTCTTTATAGGCAATGGCGCTCGATGCTAACCAGTTTATGTTGAAATCCCCTAGTAGAATAAGTTCAGCTTCGGAAGGAAGAGAGTTGATAAAGTTTAGGACATCGTTGAATCCATGTTTAGGGTCCCTGGGCAGGATGTATACAGAGACAATAGTCAGGGCTTTATGGTTGGGACCTAGGACGATTTTTATTGTCAGAATCCGGGCCGAGGCAGAAAGTGATGGAGTTGCAACAGGGTGCCAAGACAGGGAGTCTTTGATATAGATTGCGCAACCACCACCTTTTTTGGATATCCGGTCCAGCCTGTGGACATTGTAGCCCTGTACTGTTACTGCTCAGTCAGGAACTTTAGGTGTCAGCCAAGTTTCCACCACTGCAAGGATGTCAGGGTTGTGTTGGCATATGAAGGCTTGGAGTGCATCCAGCTTTGGTAGTAGGCTGCAGATATTAATGGTTGCAAGGATAAGGGTACCTGGAGTTTGTGTGTGGCCTGAGCTTCTAGGGCCAGGATTGGGATGGACACTGCCTGAGATGAGAAGGAGGAGGAGGAGTAGGAGTTTTAAGGAGCAGAGTTGCAGCTCTTTGAGAGATAGTTTTGATCGTTGTTTCCGGGGAGTAGAGGTTGCAAGGTTCCAGGCAGTATCCCATATGGACTGCAAGGTGGTACAGTGTAGAGAGGTGGCCACACTTGTTGAGAGTAGTGGTTGGGTTAAGTAACCAGGAATATCCAAACGGTGCACCAAGCACAAGTCTCGAGTGGAAGTGGAGAGTTCCCTTGGAGTAGCAATGGAAACCAGAGTAGAGGGTGGTGGGGGTGAGGTGGGGGTGGCTAGGACCAGGGAGAGAGAAAGGGGGGGGCAGGGCAAGGAGGAGGACGGGAGGTGAGAGAAAGGCAGAGAGAACCCACATGACTTACGTATTAGATATAGAGATATAGCCCTTCTAGTGGTGAGAAGATATAATCTGCTAATGGAAAAGTCCGTTATGGTCGGCACCCTATCCCACAATGCAGTTTGTGCTGCACTGAGGGCAATGCTGCTGCTACACGCTCACGCATCCACACTACAGCTGGTAACGTCACAGAGGCAGAACCGTTTTCGTAACCATTATTGAAACCACCTCATAATAATAATAAAAAAAAATAATAATAACATTTATTTGATTAAGCGCCTTTCGACTTTCAAAGCGCTGTACAATATACATAAAAACAAAACACATGTGCAAGTACATATAATATAAAATCAGGATAATACTGAAAATGCTTTCCCCCATAAAAAAGTCTTAAGTGACTGCTTGAAGCTCCCCACCATCCTGCACTCCTGAAGCTGATGGGGCATAGAATTCCAGAGGGTAGGTGCTGCAAACCCAAAGGCATGCGCACCAGATGACTTTAGGTTAACCCTCAGAATCTCCAGCAACACCTTGTCAGCCGAGAGGAGCTGTCGCAAAGGGGTGTATGGAACCAGGAGCTCTTTCAAGTAATCGGGACCCGATCCATGTAGGGCTATGTAAGTCAACAGACCTACTTTAAAGGTGATCCGCCACTGTCTAGGCAGCCAGTGCAGAGCGTGCAGCACAGATGTAACATGAGATCTTCTGGAGACCTCAGTCAACAAACATGCTGCTGCATTCTGCACTAGCTGTAAGCAGCAGATGTCAACCCCAGAAAGCCCTAGATAAAGGGAGTCACAATAATCAAGGCACGATGTCACAAAGGCATGGACCAAAACAGGCAGGCTGCTAGATGGAACAAGGTGCCTAATCCTAACAATGTTCCTAAGATGGTAAAAGGCCAGCTTGATGACTGCCGATACCTGATGACAAACAGTCAGACCATCATCAAGCACCACTCCCAGGTTACGCACCCATTCAGAGGTGAGAATCTGGGCCTCCCCCAGGACTAAACCGGAAGGGAGCCCAGTCCTCAACCTCTCTGCCCTATGACCCGGGTCCACACCCAAAACCTCAGTTTATCCTGGGTTCAACTTTAGACCGCTGGAGTTCATTCAATCTTGGATTTCTGCGAGGCAGTTGTTCAGTACCGAGATAGCACTAACCTGGTCAGGAGCAAAAGACAGGTAGAGCTGGGTGTCATCAGCACAGCAGTGAAACCTCAGCTCATACCGTCTTACAATGTCTCTGAGGGGTAGCACATATACTGCGAACAACATGGGGGACAGCACCAAACCCTGAGGTACCCCGCAAGGCAGAAAGAAAGCCCTGGATGAAAACAAACCCGAGACCACTCTCTGCATTCTCCCAGCGAGGAAAGATGAAAACCATCTGAGGACTGTACCCGACAGCCCACAGATAAACCTCAGGCGTTCGAGCAGAACCCCATGATCCACAGTATCAACAGCTGATGACAGATCCATGAGAATCAAGATAGAACGGTGTCTCCGATCTCTCACCATCAGATCATCATTGAGCACCTGAACCAGAGCAGTCTCAGTACTATGCCTCTTACGAAAACTCGATTGGAGAGGTTCAAATAAATTATGGATGGTTAAATGGTTATCCAGTTGAGCAGCACAACTTTCTCAATAACCTTCACCACAAAAGGGAGGTTAGAGATAGGCCTGTAGTTTGCTAGGTTCTCCAGGTCTAAAGAAGCTTTTTTCAGAAGGGGGATCACCACCCCCTCCTTCAGGGAGCTAGGGAACTCACCCACATCTAAAGAGCACTGGACAATCTGAGCTAAGACCGGGCCAATGATCTCGCTACAACCCAAAATCAAGGAAGTAGGGCCCGGGTCTAAACTACATCACGTGGAACGCATCTCCTGGACAATCCTCATAATGTCTACGAAATCCGGCAGGTCAAAGGTACTCCAGGAAACTCCAGGCTCTGCGACAAAGCACCAATCAACAGCAACCCTCTGAAAGTGAAGTTGGTGGCACTCCTGCCTGATGTCATCCACCTTATTAGCAAAGAATCGAGCGATCTCATCACAATCAGTTTGTGTAAAAACTCGATGGAGCTGCTGACAGGCTGGGTTGCACAGCCTGTCAACAGTTCTGAAGAGTTGAGCCAGTCGATTCCGTGTGACAGAAATTTCCCTGGACAGGAATTCTGCCTTCTTACGGGAAATTTCTGTTTGGTAGAGTTTATAATGCTCTAGCAAAATAAGGTGGTCGGCATCAGAGGCAGTCTTCCTCCAACGACGCTCTAACCTACGCCCCAATTTCCGCAACTCTCTTAGAGCCCCATCAAACCATGGGACCCCAGGGCGACACGGAAGGGGGCAAACTCGGATAGGAGCAATCAGATCGAGGGCTGAAGATATGGCCCCATTATAGGCCACAACCAAATGCTCGGGATCTGTGCAAGACTCGTCCAACAGCGAGAGGTCAATAACCGCCATCAGGTCTTCAGGGACCACATCCTGCAAAGGACGGTACCTGACCAACTCCACAGGGGCCGACCTACCCAAGGGGCTGCAAAACTGAAGCCAACTGAATAGTGATCAGACCAACTGACTGGTTCCACAACCAAATCGGAGGCCTCAATCCCCAGGAGGAAGACCAGGTCAAGGGAGTGACCTCCCTTGTGTGTAGCTAAGGGAAACAACCTGTGCGAAGCCCAGAGATGTCATCACCTGGAGGAAATGTTGACAAAAAAGCGAGGATTCGTCGTCGACCCAGGCACTGAAGTCGCCCAGAACCATCAGTCTGGTCGACTCCAAAGTCATGTCGGTGGCCAAGTCTGCTATTTCCTGCAGGAATAGCTTCTCATCACCTGGTGGACGGTAGATGAGAGCGATCCTGCACCCAACACCAGCTACCACGGTACAATCAAATGACCCGGCCTCCTCAACTGGTATACCAGTTAGGCCCAATTCGGTCTTGAAACAGACCGCACTTCGATCTCGGGTGATGTATACAACCGAGTACCCGTGGTTTCAATAACGGTTTATGAAAACACCTCCTGTAACATTACAGGTGTAAACGTAAACTGTTGCGGTAATGGTTTGGACCCTCTGTAACGTTATAGAGGGGAGTTTCCAGTGTAGTGTGGACAGGGCCATAGATGTCTAAGCATTTAATATACAGCCAAAAATGGAGAGAGACAATATAAGCCAGCTTCAGACAAGTTTCCGGGTGAAGAGCATATAGTTAGTATAGGTTAGGAGGAAGTCAGGAAGAAGTAGGCAGGCTAAAGAGCCATTGTCGGTAGGTAGAGGTGGGTGACAAAAGTGCAAGGTGGATGGGCTGGAAGGCCCCATATCTGAAAGTGCCATTAGAGAGGGGAGGGGAAGGGGTGGGTGAGGCGGTTTGGTGTGGTGGGGGTTAAGGGGTGAGAGTGGGGGAAACTGGTGCCAAAAAAGTGGAGCTCTAAGGGAGGTTACAGGTCACCTTTGTCTAGGGTAAAATGAGGAGCCAGTTACTTAGGAGAGGCAGTCACATTGAGTGGTAGAGGCAAGGAATAGTCAGAGTTGCCTTTTAAAGGGACCAAGCGTCACAGTTGTAAGTGTTTCTTTGTTAAGGGTATTGTACCACTGATGATACAAATGAAACAGCATACATCCCTCAGCTGGCAACCCTACGTGGCAGTGGTCTGTGCTGCTGTACTGTACTCGATACGATGCTATACATGATATTAGAAATGATAGAAGGTGACTGCCCATTTTAAACCATCTCCCATTTCCCAGTGGCTGTGTCCTTCAACGTCTTTATCTGTCAGGTAGTTGTCCAAATTCTTTTTAATTGTTTCTACAGTATTTGCCTTCACTACCCACTCTGGCAAACCATTCCACACACTTACCTCTCTCTGAGTAAAGAAGCATTCTCTGTTAGTGTTTTTTTTTGTATAGTTATGCTACTACCAATTGTAATGTGTGTGTCCCCTTAAACTGAGTGTATCAGTTTTAACAGAGTCAGCGATGTCATAAGGGCATTGCCTTTAATTAGTCTATACAGTTGTAACATATCCCACCTCATCCTTCTCCTTTCCAGTGTGAAAATTCCCAATTTTTTAATCTGTCTGCAGAAATCAGACTATCCATATTGCTATCTATGGGATTCAGGTACAGAAATAGATTTAGGCTACCAGGCACTGGGTCAGTAGAAGTTGAACAGTCAGTCACAGGTAACAGATGGCAACTGTTGCGAGTACAGTCAGCACTTTATCAGAGCAGGTATCAAGTAATCTCATATAATTCTCTTTATGCCATCCTAATTTTGCTAAAGCAACCCCCCAGACAAAATTCTAATAAAAGTGTTTAATGTGACAAAGCTGAAAATGGTAATGGGGGTACCGAAGTCAGCAGCAAGCATTACAATCTTCATAAAGAGGCAGTATAGCATAGTGGTTTAAGACTCTGAGCTGCAAACCTGGAGACCTGGATTTGAATACCACAGCGCCCATTTGCATACTGTGTGAGCCTGAACAAGTCACTTAACTTCCTTGTGCTCCCAGGTCACACCTGTAAACAAGAATCAGCTTTTGTTTTTTGTCTTTGGTAACCGGGTAAGGCCCACTAGGCACACGTACCTGTTTTTAGGGGTGACCTGGGAGCACTGGGCAGTTAAGTGACTTGCTCAGAGTCACACAGTATGCAAGTGGAGGTTGTAAGAATCAAACCCAGATCTGGTCTGCTGGATGTATCAAGCTCGTTCATAGCTCATTACTAGGTGTCTCTCCTGGTTAAAAAAAAAAATATATGTCCTGGAATTTGGAGACTTATAGTACTACAAGGGCAGCAGCACACTGTACACTTGCTTCTCTTAGTATCAGTGTCCAAACTACACAACTGAAGAGTGCTACAAAGTCAACTGTATTGCAATTCATATCCCTGTGCTATCAAATCAGTCTTCTGTGTAGGAACTCTCAGCCTTCTGCATAGGGAACTTCAGTGTATTCTCAAGTGCCCAGAGTCAATACATGTGAATTTTCTTAGATAGAAAACTAGCACTCTCAGTAACTTGGGAAGCTCTCTAAGTGCAGACCCAACAGCAGCTCTGATAAATGAGCAGGTAACAACTGTGCAGCTACTGACACTCCAGAATGCCTCTGTGAAGATGACCTTGATAGGGCTTATTTAGTTATTTATAAAAGGGCCCCACTGGCCTAATGTTGATAGTATAGGTTCATGCCCAAATGCCAAGAAAATCATAAACTGGATGGCAGAGGTAGTGCTACGTGTCATTATCTGACACTCCTGTCTCTAAGTGGATGGTTGGCTCTTGCCAACATACAACTGACCACAGTCAATTGACACAACATGATTGCATCCTGCGTCCACTCCTGTGCCACAGTAACAACTCTGTGCAATGGGTGGGCTTGGTCCCAGCACACATCTTATTGGTTGGACGGTCACTCACTTAAGTCACACCCTAGAAACATAGCAACTGACGGTGTGGGGGAGGGCCTTTTAAAGGAGAATCAGCCCTGGGGGAAAACATGAAAATTACATACTTAGCGTAATTCTTGATCTTCTAGCAACATCTTCACCATTTATTCACACTAATGGGTCTCTACCGGAGGCACTAGGACCCCATGGGAGACACAACTTTTCAGGAGGGTTGGCGCAGAGGCAAGATGTGTGCATGCATGGTGCTATGAGAGTGACTCGTGGCACCCGGCTTACCTCGGCCCCAACCACCTCAGTTCCTTTTCTACTGAGAAGATGCAGAATAAGCTAACTAGTAGTCATGCACTTACTTGAAGGGCATGATGAACCCTGGAGACCTGTGCAAGCATGGTCAGTATATGAGCAGACAGTGTCTTTACAGCTCAAGCCTTGAACAAGGGAGACAGCAAAAACACAACAAACTGAGCTTGGGGGGTGGGGGTGGGCATGAGAATAAATTGTGAAGATATTCCTAGAAGATCAAGAATTACAGTTAAGTACACAATTTTCATATCTTCTAGGAATGTAACTTCACCATTTATTCACACTAATGAGTCAGAGTACCAAGCAGAGAAAGAACCCATTGGGTAGAGTGGCAGGAGTGAAAGCTCACTCAGGACTGAAGTACATTCAGGACAGCCCTGCCAAAGTGGCATACAGGCAGAGGCATGCAGGGCAGAATGCGTAAGATAAATGTGCACTGTGATCCCAGTAACAGCTTTGCAATATATCTGCAACAGGCACAAAGCGAACCCCTGCCAGGGACGTGAGAGCTGCAGTGGTGGTGTTGGCAAGTACCTGACCTTTCAGCATGACCCAAGTCTTGGCATAACAGAGGTGCAAACAGCTCGCCACTCAGGCAGAAATATGCCCGACTGGAGGAGGCTGACTCTTCAACTGGAAGCAAGGGACCAAAAGATGTTTGGATTTCTTGAATCCTGGATCTGTCTAGGTGAGAAGTGAGGACCCCCTGAACATTCAGATAATAGAGAAGGGAGAGGGAGAGAGAGAGCTCTCCATCACTGTGGAAGCTGGCATAGTGGGTAGGCAGTACGCAGTAGATTTAGAGAGAAAACTTCAATGCCACTTAAGAAGAAACTTATTGAGTGCAGAGCACTACCTTGTCCCTGTGGAAAACTATATAAGGGAAATATGCGATCAAGAGCTGGCCACTAGAAAGCTGCTTTCCAAGTAAAAGCTTTGCTCACAAGTTGCAAAAAGACTCAAGGGGCTTGCGGGTGAGTTATGTCCAGCACAAGGTTGATATCCAGGCAATTACCAGCTTCCAGATGAGGGGCCTTGGGTGTAAAAATGCCCTAAAGGAACCTCTGAAAGAAACAGTTGAGCCAAGCAGAGGGTACCGGTTGGCTCATGGCATGCAGATATAGCACACAAGTGGACCTTGACTATGGAATACTACAAACTAGCATCAGAAGGTCCATCAACAACTCCAGAACTTAGTAAGTTGGACCATGGGTCCATGCAATTTTTGGAGCACCAGATGGAAAACCTTTCCATTTTGTTGTGTAGAGCTTCCTAGTGGAAGGTTACAGGCAGGAAAAGGTTTTGCAGGAATCCTCTGAAATACCTTTTTCCTAGTCACCTCTATCTTTCTAGGACCCAGGTTTGAAGGTGAAGGAGCATAGGCTGGGTGGAGTGGAAGACCCTGAAAAGTATCCAACCTGAGAGGAAGGACACTCTGTTGGCTGACTGATAGCCTGTTTAACATAAAAATATATCTGCCAAGGCCAACAGGGCACAACCAGAATGATTCTGCCCACTGCATGTCCAGTTTGAGCAATACTCCCAGCATGAGGGGGCTTGGAAGAAATGCAAACAGGAGAGATTCTGCCATAGCAGTCTAATGCAGCCTAGCAGTAAATGCCATGTCTTGGTCTTCTGAAGCAGACCTGAGGCAGTTCGAGCAAAAGAGTCTACATCTGTAGTGCCCCACTCACTGAACAGTGATCTCACAAAATCCGTTGAAAAGAATGGTCCCCCTGTTTGGCTGAGGTCACCTGCCATGTGCAGTAGACTCCGGGCAGATAACTGGCGTGAAGTAGGATCCCCTGTCCCAGGCCCTGTCTCCACACTCTCATAGCTTCTCAGCAAACAAGGTAAGACGGTGCTTATTGTTGTTTGTTCATGCACTACAAGGTGGACTGTTGACTGTCTGGAAAAGGACTGTTTTGTAGCTGGTAAGATCCACTAGGGCTGACAGGCCATACAAGAACAGTTCGTATGTGCAACCCAGTGAAGTGAAGATGAAACACCAACAGGTTCTAGATATCTTACGATTTAAACACTCACAGTGGGCTACCCAACAAGGAGGCCCCTGAAGAAAGAGTTGCCCAGGGATCCAGACGGGAGAAGGGGAACTGTGGAGGAGATAGTTTTCCACTAATTGGCAAGTGAGTGATCAAACTATGGGCTTGATCAGCTGCTATAAGGCCCAGCATAGTTTGCATGGAGCAGGCCAGAAGACATTCCTGCCCACAATGTAGCATGCTATCTGCAGGATTATCTGTATAGTGCCCTAGAGGGAAGGGTAGGCTTCAATCATATCTGTGAAAGCTCCTAGGCACAGCAGTTACTGTGACGGATGGAGCTGAGACTTCTAGACTCAACAGAACTCCAAGAAGGGAGGAAGCAAGAGGTCATGGCCCAGAGCTTTGTGGCTGGCTGAAAAGGCTATCAGTCAACTGTCCAAGAAAAGGAAACATGGAGTCCAAATATCTCATATGCACTGAGAGAGCACAAGGGGCAGGACCTAGAAGCTTGCATATCCAGGGAGCTAAACAATTCTGGAGAAATTAAAAATCCTGTATATGACAATCAGTAGTATGTCTTTTATTTTAAACCTGTGCCAGGGGCTGGGCGAGCTCCAAAGACACAAAGGGAAAAATACCCTTGGAGCTATTAACCACAAGAGCATGCCCTGAGGCATGGAGAAGTACCTGGGTCTGAAGAGTCCAGCCTAAGAATTTATTATCGCAACCCTTGGAAGAGATGAGGTAGGGTAAGACTTATCTTCCTCGTTATCCCCCCTTGGGGGAGAGGAGTAGAGAGGTTCCTCTGAGAACCTCTGGAGTCAATGAGGTGCCAGACAGGATGCCAGAGAGGACACCGGAGGTGGCACCAGGGGCAGCACAGACCTGGCCTAGGTCCCGCAATGACAGACATGGCCCCAGACGTTCAGCGCTGGACACAGCATCAGGCACTAGACACATGGTGCCAAGAACACCAGCAGAAGGCCGTACTAGAGCCAAACACTCTACCTGGCTTGGGGGGCCTCACCTGTGGGTTCAGTGCCACCAACCTACAAGAACCAGGGACCAGATCCAAAAGTAGTGACACACCAGCCTGATGCTACACCCACTACTCCAAAGCGCTGCCCAGGGAAGACTACCCACTGGAGAACCCACTAAGGGAACAGAAGGGGGACTCCAGGTCCAAGGCCTCAGTATCCCAGCACCAAGGATCACGATGAAATGGATGGTGCCGAAAAGGCCAAAGCCCCAGGAACAAAGGGTCTTGAGGAAGACTTTCCGGAAGGCATCCTCGAGTGGTACCATTTCTTTAAGAGGCAAGAGGAAGACCTCGAGGCAGAGCAGCAACAAGAATTTGACAGAAACTGGGAACCAGCCCACTCTTTCCTGCTCCAGAGGACTGCCCTTTCTCCAAGCACAGGACTACCTGTGGTCAAAACCCTTCCCTCGTGGGAAAGTGGACTGGACACAGCCCCACTGTCGGAGCAGACTGCCCAAAGGCCCCCTACTGTAATCATGCAGAGACGTCTTGGCATCAGCTCAGTAGGGCTGAGAGAAACTGACAGAAAAATGTACATAAAATTTCTAAACTGGTACAAACATAAAAAAAATAGCTTTAAACAGCTAAAAACTGAGAGAACTGAAAATGTCTGTCATATAGACGTGAAGTTCTGATTCCCAAAGGACAAGCAACATTGTCAAACTGAAGTGTACTCGACGGCAGGAAATAGGAACTGAGGTGGTTAGAGGCCGGTGCAGAGGTTAGTCTGGCACCATGAGCCACTCTCGTGGCACCATGCATGCGCATGGCTTCCTTTGGCGCCAGCCCTCCTGAAAGATTCTAGCTCCGCAGGGCCCTGGTGCCTCTGGTAGAGACCCATTAGTGTGAATAGTGAAGATACATTCCTGGAAGATCATGATGGTACACAGGCAGACAATGCCGTCACGCCTGCCCCACACAGTTCTGGTTTCTGGATTGTTTGGTCCCCTGCACTCCCATCTGTATATAGGGAAGTTTGTTCTGGCTTTGAGTCTGAGATGTTTGTCTACATCCAGAGAAGTGAGTCCAGGACACAAGGGGGGCTTGGCAATTAGTAGCTGCAGGACAGTGGCAACCCATTCAGATAGTGTGGAATATGGGCTTGTGGCTGGGACAAAGAGTCCTGTCCACCAGGAGAGGAAAAAATAAAACAAAAATTATTTATACATGGGGCCCCATTTAAATCACATCTTAAAGAGATTCATCAAGCTATATTGTGCTGCCCTTTCCCCTGCTAAATCAGTGCCTTACTGCCACAGAATGCTTAAATTGTGCAGTTGACACAAAAGTATTCCAGAGCTAAATAGTTATAGCCCTCATAAAATTACTTAAACTGGGTCCCAAGGACTTCCCAGTTTTTTGCAGCCGCTATGCTCCACCCCGCGCCATTAACGTTATGGCGAGATGCTAGGAAGAGGCATGAGGGCACGCTCAATATAATTAATACAGCGTGTACGTCATTTTAAACATTATATTGACACTTTTTAATGAAACATGGGCACGGTTGTATCAACAAGGGCCCATGTTTCGTTACCAAGTGGCCAATATAATGTTTAAAAAAGATCGTAAAGCTGCCGCCTAGGTCCAAAGGGCTTGACCTCCCTCCTTTCTGAGTAAACGGCCTACCTTAGAGAGACATTTAAAGCTGCTTGTGGAGGGACTTCACTGTTCATTTACAGCCATCTGCTGTTAAAACAAATTACATTCTATGTGTTTCTTTTACACTGTCAGTGCGATCGGTTTTTGCACAAAACGCTCATATTCTTTAGCCTGGCTACTTTTCAGTGGATTGTCTATAGTAGTAATAACAGTGTTAAGATCCACCAATTAAAATCAAATCTTGTTTCCTGTGACTTTGAAGCATGGAAGGTCAAACTAGTCTGACCTCCTGGTGTGATAAATAACATCAGACCTTTAAAACAGGTTCTAACACCCTGCCTCTTCTCACAGTAGAATTATGCATATGGCAATATAATTAACTGTTCTTCTCTGGTTTAATATATGAACATCCTCTGAAAAGTAGCCAGGCTAATGATATTAGCCTGTTTTGTGCAAAAACTGATCGCGCTGACAGTGCGATAGTGTCTAGGTTGTCTAACAACAGTCCGTACATGTGCGGAGACACTCGGCGCCACGTCATGATGTTGTGCGACTGTGGGATTGCACAAAACAGGTGAGAGGACACAGTGAAACAGCTCCTGTTTCAAACAGCTAGTGTTTTTCTCACGCAGCAACTAAAAGAGAGGAGAACTAAAAAGCAATGGTGGAGGTATGCAAGTTAAGAAATTATTTGTTAAAACAAAAGCCTTAATGTCCATAAAGTACAAAAAGTAAAAGTAAAAGAAACACATAGAATGTAATTTGTTTTTACAGGGCTGTAAATGAACACTGAAGTCCCTCCGCAAGCAGCTATAAATGTCTCTTTGTACCCAATAGTCCGTAGGAAGTCCGAACCATCCACTGACTCTCCTGATACAAAATGACGGCCTCGGGTAGAATGAGTTAAGGCAGGCTGGTTACACAGAAAGGAGGGCGGACAAGCCCTTTCGACTGCAGTTACAATAATTAACATTGGCCTGGCATTATCAGTGAATGTCATACTTCATTAATGAAGGTTATACTAAATATTTATGTTTATTTAATAACAGGAAGAATATTACTGTAAAATACACAGAATTGTGTTAAAAATATACTGTACTAAGAAAAGAGAATAAGAGGAAGTTTACCCAGCATTGTTATGTTTACATGCTAAAAAACTGTAATGAAACTTTAAAAAAAAAAAAAATATATGTAAAAAAAATAATCAAAAACATACATAGTAAAGAATGAAGAATAAAAATAAGAAACCCCCGTGAACAAGCTCTTTCATAGAGTGAAACGTAGGGGAAATTAATAAAGAATGAAAAAATTATATTGGTGTGAAGTCCATGACTCTAAAAAGAGCCAACCGAATACATGATTTTTTGAAGTTGTTTCTAAGCCTTTTTGAGTGGGCCGAAGAAAGAAGCCAAAGAAAGTCCATTACCTATATGTAGTGAATGAGACCAATTTAGCAGGGGCAGAGCTTGTTAGACCTCTTTAAGTCATGATTTCTGGAAAAAAATGACATATCAGGATTCTCCAGCAAAATCATGGGACACCTGAGACTTAATGTGTCAAAACTGCATTTTTAAACCATATTTACTTGTGTTTACAGTTCACGAGATTAAAGACCCCGTTCTACGCTATTTACAAAATTGACTCCCAGAGGTTCTTGATTAAGAAAATCTGTACTATTAATAGTTAAAACTATCTCCAAAACAACTTACAGTATTCTTTCCTACATGTTTAGTTTTAGCAACCTGTCAAATATGTCATTCCTACCTGTGAAATGTTTCAGTAGTGCCTGCAAATTTATCACCCATGGAAGCAGAATTATTACAACATATTAATCACAGCACAAGCAAACGCACATTTCGATATAAGGTACAACTGTTTAAAACAAGTACAGGATGCAGCAGGAGACAAGAAATAGAGAAAATAAGAAAGGTACAGCAGTACTGATGGAAGGAAACAGATTCAGGGAGCAAAGGAGCATTTTACTCCATTTGTGTATGATCTAGTTCCACATTCTGATTTTAAGAATTTGTTTCTCAACCTGTACATTTACAGTATATTTGGTATACATGCACACAAAACCTGCCAGCAGCAGCATATGGTGCTGAAGGCCATGGCAACATTCACTAACAGAGTGGAAGCAGTATGGGTAAAGCCAGAAAGGAGCATCAGTATCAACTGTGTACAGTGCCGCAGACTGTGTCAGGAGCTGATCCCTGGCTGGCTAGGGTTTTTGTTATCTGGTAAAATGTTAATAATAAGGTCTTGGGCCACCCCAGTGGCCCAGCAGTAATTCGTTGCATTCCTGTGTAGCTAACCCGGGTTTGGGAGCACCTCGGGTCAGCATGTTGGGAGGCAGACCAGGATGTAGGGAGCTGCCAGAAGGGGAAAGGGAAGGGAAAGGAAACTTTGTTTAAGCAGGATTAGCACACTAAGCTGAAGCTTGTTTCCAGATGAGACCTGGGAGCACAAGGAAGTTAAGTGACTTGCTCAGGATCACACAGTATGCACCTAGGCGGCTGTGGGTTTCAAACCCAGGTCACCCGATCTGCAGCTCAAAGCCTTAAGCCACTGTGCTATACTGCCTACTAAAGGCAGTGTATCTTGGCTGGGGTGGGTTGGCAGTGGGTTCTGGTGCCACAGCGGCTCCTGTGGGCTGACCAGGAAACTTGCTCCTTCTGCAGGTGCACGCTGTGCATGAACGCGGCCAACAGCGGTACTGTTCACACTACGAGGAGTAGGGGTGATGTGGGAGAAAACTGAGGAGAAAATACCAGGCTGCCGTCTATATTATGGTTTCAGCCTGAGCAGGGCCAGGTATATCCCTGTTGAGAGGGTATATCACAATGACAGCAAGGGACAGAAATAAAAGTCTAAATTAATTAAAAAAACATAGGGTCACAGCACTATGTAATAATGAGGAAGTATCTCAGGCTCTTTAATAGTTTCAGGCATAGACAGCCAGAAGCTGTAGGTTTCCATGCAAGTTTGAGACTTTGTGTAGAGGTGGGGGGTGGGGTCTGAAGCTGATCTGCAGATGGTGTTACTATTGTTTAGATGAAAACACTATCAGGTTAAAGAAGCTAGCATGTACAGCAACAAGGGAGGCGCACTTGTATATCAAAATGGAGCTGCTGTTCAGCCCTGTAAGCCCTGCATGCAAAACGCCTTGAATGAAAGGAAGCCATAGCTTTATTCAAGTGCCACTACCACAAAATAATAATCAAACTACAAATCTATGGATTTCAGGTAAGGCCTTCTGTGTACACGGTTCCTTTTTAGATGCACAAGGAAGACAGCAATAAATACTTCTAGTGAAAGCAGAAGGGGTCTTCAGAATGTAGGTGAAATCTGATCTACCATGTGTGCCAGTGCTAGCTCTTGTGACATTACATAATCAGGTAACATCTGACTGCAGCAGTTCGGGCAGATGCCTTAATCCTGATGTTTAGATGTTGGGGATGCATTATTTACCCATATATTTAAGAGCAGCTTGTTACCTTCCTGGTTGCCGCCTCCCACAACATATGCGATAGCCTACCTGCCCTGAAGCTGACTGACAAAGAATTCCTTTGTTTTCTATTTATTTATTTATTTATTTATTTATTTACATTTTAGTGACCAGATGAGCCCACTGAGACAAGGTCCCTTATTCAGGGGTGACCCAGGGAAGAGGTAACAGGTGGGAGAACAGGTAAGTGTGCACAGACACCATACAATAATACATACAATACAAGAGTAAATAAAAGGGGTGTACACAGACGCCACTTAAGTATTTTCATATAAGGCAATGACAATATAAATGAGTAGATAAACGGTAGGCAAAAGCAGAAGATAAGTACAAACAATGCTCCAGATAATGTTATCAGGTAGGAGGAATTTACTCACCAGTTTGAAATATAGCGAGTAAAACAAAATTGGGATGCATACGACAGCTGTAAATCTGGAAAAAATGCTTCTTTTTAATCACGTGCTGTGTTATGAAGCACTGTTCTATGAAGTGTGGAGCATTCACAAATGTTGGGTAAGTATAGGTACTCACTAAAAAAAAGTTTCTGAAGAGCATTTCCTAAAATGAGGTGAGTAAAATAGGCTGATACTCACCTTATCTGGAACCCTGAGTACAAATCATATAAAATAAATATATAACAAATGCATACTGTTGGAGAAGTTTCTATCTTCTTAAGTAGCCTACGTATGGAATACAGCTTGGATGGATGGGTCGGGGTGGGTGGGAAGACAGAGGTGTGAGAGGCGGGAAAAGAAAGGGAGGTGAGGGCGGTTATGATTAGCGGCAGTTGCAGGCAGGAGGACGAAAGAGCATTTCCTTGTAGAGTCTCTTAAAGTGAGAGAGGGTAGTACAAGAGAGTAATATGTGCGGGAGCTTGTTCCATTTTTGAGGTGCAGCAACGTGGAAGGATCTGTGACCTATAGCTGGGCGGGGTTTGGAAATATTTAACACGTGGAGGTGAGAGGATCTAGGCGTTCTGGTAAAGGGTTTCAGTGAGAGAGGATGAGCGGGAAGGTGGATTAGTTTAAAGACAGTGCATGGTACCGGGAAATCCATTTTAACCTGAAGGACGGCCAGCTTAACTCATTCCTTCCTGATGACGCCATATGGCATCATAAAAAAACATACCTCTTTTTCCTGATGACGCCATATGGCGTCCTAAATCATTTGCTGTAGTGCCTGATGATGCCAATTGGCGTCCATATCTTTCTCTTGGTGTAGCTCAAGCATTTGTTTACATTTGATGAATTGAGTTGTACCAGCTAATAGGGGACATCGTACCCTTACTGATTTTACCTAATATAATATGTGTTCCCATTGGCTATTTTTGAGAAAACAAGCCTTAATACATAAATAAATAAATTTACTATTTTTTGCATGTGCTATGAAAAATGTATTATGTTCATTCTGCCATTAGTTTGTATCGTAACAACAAATCATCTTGTTTTAGTGTAACATGTTAAGCTGAACAGGTTTACACTATAATTAATTTCATAATTTTTTTTTTTATTTGAGCAACCGATTGGCTGTCACCACTTTGGTGTATTTTTGTCTTTGGGGTATTTTCTACAATAACATGTTGTCACTGATATCATGATTGTTATAACTATTAGTCCATTTATACCACTAAATGAGCTGAATATTTCTGTATTTAAAATCGAGCTCTGTGATTGGTCGGATTTTCTGACATCATCAATTCTGAATTTAACTGGTATAAAGGGATTGTCTTAGATGCAGGCACCATCCCACTGATGAAGCCTTAGTTGTCACGCCAGGAACCTGCACGCAGATCTTTTGTTGTGTCTTCCCTATTCTATTTAATGTGTGCCTGAAACGTTAGACTAAGTCCTTATTTAGCATTCAAGCAAGGACTGTATTTTTACCAACCGTCGCTGGAGGGAAAGTGGCTTCTGGGCTCTGGAGTGTACAGTGATTTTTTTTTGATGTTTCAGTTAGGGGTGGCAGCCTCACCTGCACCCGCCTCTAGCTCTGTAGTGCGTCACCATTTGGTCATATTGATCCTCACTGTTGCCATGCTTGCTCTATGCTTATTGTACACGTCACTATTTCCATTAACCCGTCAGAGCGCACACTGGTGCAGGAAGAGCATGGTGACTAGAAACTTAGTTTCAAGATGGAGGCGCTCTTATCCTAAAATACTCACTTCATTTTGGTGCCAAAACCTCGATTTGTAATCTGTATTTACTTTATTTGTTTTATTTTTATTTATGATAAAAGTTTCATAGTTGTTACTTTGTTCATTTTGGGATAATTTCTGGTCATCCTGTGTGATCACATCTTATGGATCCGCTGGCATTCCTGATGGGAGAGAGTGTTTCTTGTGCATGTACTAGATGAGGTCACATGAATTCAGCACCTTTTGTTATTTTTAAAGAGTTTATGTTCGGATTATGGCTATATTAAAATCTATGTGGCATGTTGCTCCTCGCGTTATGGATGATAAGTGGGTTAGGGTCAGTAGCATGTTTGTCTCATGCTCTGCACTTGAGTTTTCTCCCTAATACACAGTTGCTGATTGTTTAAAATGAAAAAAATAATGGTGTTGCCTTCAACTTATCTGGCATCAGTCCAGCCCCAATCTCTGATGCATTGTAAAGGCCAAATCAGTTTTGAATCCCTCCACAGTCACTGGTGTTGTCCATCGACTCGTATGACGTCAATCCAGACTCAATCTCTGATGCACTGTAAAGTGTTCTTCAGGTTAAAATCCCTCCACAGCCACTTGTAAGATCTAGCTCCTTACCATGCATCAGTCGAGCCCCAAACTGTAGTGAACAGTGAAGTGCATTTCAGGTTCAGATCCCTCCTGAACTGATGGTGTTGTCCATCGACTTACCATGCATCAGTCCAGACTAATCCCATAATGCATTGTGAAGTGCATTTCATGTTCAAAACCTCCACATCCACTGGTGTAGTCCATCAGTTCAGCCCCAATCTGTGATGCACTGTAAAGTATTCTTCAGGTTCAAATCCCTCCACAGCCACTTGTAAGATCTGTCTCCTTATCATGTGTCATTTGAGCCCCAAACTGTAGTGAACACTGAAGTGCATTTCAGGATCAGATCCCTCCACAGCTAATGGTGTTGTCCATCGACTTACCATGTATCAGTCCAGACCAATCCCATAATGCACCGTGAAGTGCACTTGATGTTCAAAACCCTCTACAACCACTGGTGTAGCCCATCAATTCATATGACATCAGTTCAGCCCCACTCTCTGATGCACTGTAAAGTATTCTTCAGGCTCAAATCCCTCCACAGCCACTTGTAAAATCTATCTCCTTATCATGCATCCCTCGAGCCCCAAACTGTAGTGAACAGTGAAGTGCATTTCAGGTTCAGATCCCTCCACAGCCAATGGTGTTGTCCATTGACTGATCTGGTGTCAGTCCAGCCCCAACCTCTACTGCACTGTAAAGTGCTGTTCGGGTTCAAATCCCACCAGAGTCACTGATTTAGTCCATCTGTTCATCAGTCTTCAGTCCAACCTTTATCTCTGACACTCTGTGATGTGCATTACTGATATGGATCCCTCCTCAGTCACCATGGTGTAGTCCATTGTACACATCAGGATTCATTCCAACACTACCCTCAGATGCACTGTAATGTTCTATTCAAGTTCAAATCGCTCCACAACCACTTTAGTCCCTTGTGCTCATAATGCTTCAGACCATCCCTTACCTCTGATGCATTGTGATGTGATCAGTGCCAATGTATGACGTATACAGTCCATTCAAATGAAACATAGCACACAGTACACATGTGCACCAATGAGCATCACTCCATGGTGCAGGCACACCCACACTACTTCCCACCCACACAGTGCGCCATACTGAATGTTGCAAAATATTACATGTGTATGCAGGCAAACCATGTGACACAGCACATAGTACACAACCTTTACAGGTGTACATGTCATCACCCTGTATGTGTACCCACAATTTTTTTTGCATGGCATATGAACACCATTACCAGGTGCAGGCAGCCCCACCTGCTTCCCTACAACTGAGTATATCCCAAGGACAGGTGCCAATTCATGACACAAAATGATTGCAGTGCCTATGAGCATCATTCCTTGGTACAGGCACACCCACCCCCTTCCCCATGACACAGTATACCCCAAATTACCAGTGCCTTTTCAGCAATTTCATCATCCTATACGTATACCCATAATGTATCTACAGTGTCTGTTAGCACCATTATTAGATGCATACAGCCCCTCTCATTTCCCCAGAACATATGAAGTGCATCTGAGCCTGTATTATGAATGCAGGACCCCCCCCCCGCCACTAACACACAGTGCTTCATCATACAGTCATTCCTTACCTTAAACCATTCCATAATACAACCCCCAAAATAAACTATGCCAGGAAATTAAATAATACACAGATTTATGTAACATGATGTTTACTGAAAGACTGTGAACCTTTACATGAACAACATCATGCTTCATTTACAGTATGATAAAGCAAACAGCACAAATAAAATATAGTTTCCTATACTTATCATGGGATTTTATTGCAAAAATAAAGTAAAATAGTTTATTTCAATGAAATTATACATTTTAACTACAGCACATATGGAATTAATCATAGAGAGCCCTCCAACACTAACAAATGTCTCCATTTCCTGTGTCAGCTCACTGACCTACACTGGAAGTGTTCTTCCTGTTTACATCACTTGACCTCACAAAGCACTTCCTTCCTGCATCACTTCCTGATATGTCCTTCTAAGGTAATGTGTAAATATGTTCTTACTAAACTAGGGGAAAAACAAAAAAAATGATAATCAGATTCATAAATTAAAATCAGTGGGTAGGAAGAATTGAACACTGCAAAAATTCCAACCAGTGGAGTGGAACAAAAAAACTCAAACTGTAATAACAAGAGATTCAGATATTGATTTCTGACTAAAAAAATGGTACAAAACTTGCAAAATTTATATTTAGACAATGACAGATGTTTATTGTATATTTTTAACTATTTTAATGAACAATTTTACAGAAATTTAATATTTTTGCATGACTAAGTAAACAGAGCATAATTATATTTAGATAAAATCATCAGAATTTATTAAAATATGAAAACAACCTTACACAACATTAAATCCAGTAAAATAGACATTACCAAACCTCACTCATTTTCAAAAACTTTTTGTCCTGAAAAACTTTTCTTTTTACAGTTTTAAAATTGGATGTATGGTTTTTAAGATGTGTAGGTTTAAGCACAGTGCATTTGTATGAATGCTGCAGATCTAAAACCCCTTCAGGCACACAGGTGTTCTAGCAGCAGGCAGAGGCTACCTGAACATTCCAAGTGACAATAGGATAGAATGAGTTAAGGTGTGGAGAACATCACAATGGTGAGCCCGGGAGCATGCAGCAAAACGTGCAACTCTGTGATAGGCTTGCTCAAGTTTGGCCTGGATAGGAGTCCTGGCCGAGTGTGTGATAGGTGCCACACAGAAGAGTCCAGGGAGAAGCGTAGTTGAGGCAATGGTCTTTTGAGCATGGGGTGAGAGATATGGGGCGGGGCGGCATAGTAGGCAGAGTTTTTTTTTTTTTAATCTTTTTATTATGAGTGCGGTACAGCTTCAAGTACATCCAGGCTAATACATGATTATACTGACATATCATATGGCTTGACATATATTATATCACACCATCTCACTGACACGTGGAGCTGTAAATGCCCCTGACTGGCCCATATCTAGACCTCCGCCTGGCCCAATTTACAGACAATGTCCTTCCGGACTACCTTCTCCCCCAGCAACCACCCCTTCCCCCCAGGTATCGCTCCCTAGTACCCCTAGCGGTACCTTATTATTTATATACTAGACTAATTGTAACTAGTTGAAGCCTTTGTACACCTTTGTATTACTGGAATTGCTTTGTGTGTTCTTTATTGTATCTCACCTGTAATGTTCTCCATTGTTGTACTCCACCACCAATTGTTGTCTACTCTCCCTGCGATGAGGTGCCTTTGTAAATGAGTCTTTGACTCAAAGGTTGTAAATCCAAATTATGAAATCAATAAATATATAAATTCAGGTATATAGCATCAGAGGGTTATACGTCTACTTATATATTACTATTTCAATACACAACCAGAGTCATGCACTTATAAGTGTCCTAAGACTTATCAAATATATGTAATATACATCAGTTCACAGAAATGCAGGGCTCAGGAGGGCACTCAGGGAGGGTAAAGGCATATGATCCAGTCCAGTCTAATCAGGGATTATACCGGCCTTCACCGCAGATAACCAAGGTTCCCAGGTGGCACAGAAGTGTGGTGCCCTGCCCTGCGCACCCAGTTGGGCCCGCTCTAGCATCATGCAGGATTTCACATTTTGCACCCATCTAGCAATCGTAGGGGAGGCAGCAGACATCAAACCTGTGCAACTGTTCTCCTGGCATTTATCAGAGCAATGGACCACAAGGAGCTAGACAATTTCTGATTCGGGTGGGAAGGGTCTGCTCCTAACAGCAGTTCCAAAGGTGATTTAGAGGGGGAATACCCTAATACCTGGGACATTATATTGTGGATTTGATGCCAGAAAGGCGCCAACCTGGGGCAGGTAAGGACCAAATGAAGGAAGTTAGTCTCAGCTACCATACATTTGGGGCAAATGATCCTGTGCAACCATTTAGGAGTTGCATACGCCCTATGTAGGAAGTAGAGCTGGATCTGCCGCAGCTTATTGCTGCGAGAGCAATGGATATAGTGTGCACATGCCAGGGACCATGTTTTTTGATTCAAGGGGAGGGAGAGATCTTCACTCCACTTCGCCAAACTAGGATTATGCAGTTGGAGTATAAAACCAGTAAGCATCCGATAGTAAGTAGTCAAGGGTTTACTAACTGGCTGCGGATAGAACAATTCTTCCTCTAACGGAGAGGGGTCAATCCATTTGTTTGCAACAGTGAGAGTGTCTTCACATCTATGTCTAACTAGTAAATATACAAAATAAGTCCCTTGTTGGTATATTCCATTGTGCACAGGTCTGAGCAAAACTCTTCATCCGTCCCCCCTTCATATAACTGGTTTATTTCCACTAGGCCTTTCTTCCGCCATGCCCACACCCTCTGCAACATGCCAGTCGTATACCTGCCCCCATGTCGCATAAAGTCAAGTATGCTGAGATTAGGGGAGTTACCCCCACAAACCCAATCTTTTTGTGGGCTAGGGCCCAGATAGCCAAGGTGGTGGCGGTGAAGGGGTTACTGACTCGCAACTTTCTCCACATTCCGCAAGCTCCCAACCAACAGGTCATTCCTATAATTACCTTTTAGCATATCTTCCTCCAGTCCCACCCATGGGCAATCAAAGCCTAACTCTCCCATCGGGACAAAGGCCAATTGGGCGGCCCAGTAGTAAAATTTAAAATGTTGCAGACCTACGCCCTCCCCTCCGGGCTTCCTCTGAAGTAAAGCCCTACGGAATTTAGCGCGCCCCGATTGTCAAAGAGATATATGCAAGATCGAATCCAAGTATTTAAAATTAATTTGTGGAATCCTAATGGGGAGATTTTGATAAAAGTATAATAATGTAGGTAACAGCAACATTTTAATGACTCCCACTCTACCAAGCAACGGAATGAGCAATGCCATCCACCTCTCAAAATCCTCAGCAAAATCAGTCAAGAGAGGCTTTAGATTTAATTTATATAGATCCCCCACTAATGCAGAGATTCGCACCCTGAGATATTTTAATGTCTGGACCAGCTGTAGTCCCCCCAGTTGTGCTATCAGCTGTGCTCGATTCAGGGTACCCATCAGCATGAGTTCACTCTTGGACCAGTTGACCTTGTGTCCTGATACAGAACCAAAAGTGCACATTAGTTTGTGTATGGCCGGCAGGTCCTCGGCAGGGTTCTGCAGGTATAATAACTGGTCATCAACATACATTGCTAGCTTGTGTTCCCTACCCCCAAACCCCTTTATCCTTGTGTGTGCCCTCAAAGCTGCTCCCAAGGGCTCCAGCGACATCACATAGAATAGAGGGGATAACGGGCATCCCTGTCTTGTACCCCTGCCAAGGAGGAAGGGACTCAACATGACGCCTCCGGCATTAACCTTAGCTAGGGGACCCTGATACAACATTCGTACCCATGAACTAAAGACAGGACCCACGCCCAGTCTATTCAAGGTGTTAAATAGGTACCCCTACTCGACATGTTCGAAAGCCTTCTCTGCATCGAGGGCTACCACCGCTGATCCATGAATACTCTTATTACGTGCCCATTGAAGAACAGTATTAAGTGTGCGCCAGATGTTGTGTTTGCCCATGCGACCTTTAACAAATCCAAACTGGTCCAGATGCACAACCGATGGAAGTACCACCTCCAGACTGGTTGCAAGGGCTTTCGCCAGTATTTTATAATCTGCCATGAGCAATGAAACTGGCCTGTACAAGGGACATAATGCGGCGTCTTTACATGGTTTGGGTAACACTGTGATGGTAGCGGACCATGTGGGGGGCAACTCTCCCCTCTGCAGACCCTACTCAAGGGCAACAAACATGGGTTCCAAGATGTAACCCTTGAAAGCTTTACAAAAGTCAATAAGCAGGCCATCAGGCCCCAGGGTCTTGCCACTTTTCAAGGATTTCAGTGCAGTTTTTATTTCTTGTACAGTTATTGGGGTGGGGGGGCGCCAGTTTCCTAGCTTTTTCCTCACCAATCCTATTAAGAGGTGCCTCTGCAAAAAACTGGTCATACTCCTCCCGTGTAGGGGTACACTCTGAGGTGTAGAGCAGTTTGTAATAAGTACCGAATGTGTCCCCTATTTCCCTAGCACCCCTAACTATGTTCCCTTGGGCATCTTGAATTTGTGTTATAACTTTGGCAGATTCCCTCCTTTTAAGCTGCCAGGTCAGATATTTTTCAGTCCTATCCCCATCAAAGTATTGCCCCGCATTAGCTAAGAAGGATAGTGCGCTCCAGATGAACACTGGAGCGGTACTGAATTTCCAATTCAATTTCTGAACAATATTATATAAGATTGCTGAGGGTTTTAGCATGTATGTCCTCTTGCATGCCGCAATTTTACTCCTGAGAAATTTTAATTCTGTAGCGGCAGTTCGCTTCGCTTGTACTGCAAAAGCAATAGTTTGCCCCCTTACGTATGCCTTCAATGCTTCCCGCCGTGTGGAATGAGAGGTGTCCTCTTTGGGGTTGAATGTTAAAAAGTCCTGTAGTGCAACCCCCACATATGTCAGATAGTCCTGAGTCCGCAAAAGTAGCAGGTACAGTTTTCAGGCTCTGGCGCCTGCAAGGGGACCCGATCCACGGATACTGATATAATGAAGGGTATGATCGGAAATTAAAATGGGTAGATATCCTGCTTCCACCACCTGAGTTACCAGGGCGCTAGAGATTAACAGACTATCAATGTGGGCATAAGACTTATGTGCATGAGAATAAAAAACATATTCTCGCCCCAAAGGGTTTAGGTGCCGCCATGCACTTGACGAGGTCAAAGTCACCTTGCAAGACCCCTAGTGCTTTTGTATTGTGAGATTTTTGAACCGGGGTTGTACTGAAATGGTCCAGAACTGTGTCAATGACACAACTGTAGTCGCTGCCCAGTATCCAGGGGCCCTCCCAACTGGACATATCCAAGGCTAATTTCTGAAAGAAGCCTGGGTTTTCCATATTTGGGGCATATATGGAGCCTACCAGAACATTCCCCTTGACCGGAACCTCTGCCTTCGCCGGGGCATAACGACCAAGTGGGTCCACCATTTTATCCAAAATTAGCAGTGGGGAGCCCCTTGGAAGCCAGATGGAGGTGCTGTGGGCTTTAGATGAAAAAGTCGAGGACACCCAAATGCCTCCCATAAAATCAGCAGTATTTGTGATTCTGAGGTAGAGAAATGGGTCTCTTGCAGTAAGACCAGTGCCCCTTTTCACCTGCGGATCTCTGCAATAACCCTTTTGCGCTTCACTATAGGTTTAAGGCCATTAATATTCTAGGAGATACAATTACCATCATCCCCCATTATTAAACATCAGTCTACAACAGTATGTCACTCTGGTATGTAACAAGTAAGCCTGCACACTCTTTTTCCCCATGTTCACCAACCCCGCCCCCCCCCCGGAGCCAACCCAAGTATCACTCCCAATTCATCCCCATGCTTTTGCCAAAGTGCTAGGGCCATTAATAGTACCCTTAAAGAAGGCTCCAGTTCAGCATGTACCTGCAACAGCAATTTATGATGCCTCCAAAGTGTTGCCTCCCCTTCTCTCACAAGTGAAAAGGGCTGCATATTCTGGCCCTTTATAGCCGATGCTTCCCCCTTCCTCCCACTAAAAGAGTTCTCCCACCTCCCCACCTCCCCTGTATACTAAGAACGGACCCCAGCTTCAATCCAAAGAGGACTGAAGCCCCCCCCTTTCGGGTATAAACCCAACAGCATTCCCATTACAAACAACAGGCAGAGACAGATATTTGATCCTGCCCTTACTGCTAGCCATTCTGTTGGGAAGGGGGGGTCGTGACTCACAGGCCAAAGAATGAAGTATGAAATCAGCTGTATATCTAGGATTAAGAACAGCACTAAATGCTGGGTCTGGCTACGAATGAGGCAAGACCCCATTTAACATAAAAAAGTACAACAACAACAGTTTTAACAATGTGGCTGGCCAACAACGAATAACTCAGTGTCCCAAGAGTCCTGGGATAGACACCACATGGCAAGTGTGTGAGGTGGTCCGATGCTGTAGGGCGTCTGTTATAGGAGAGTTCCATGATGCAGTCTACGTTGGCCTGCTGAGACCTGTGCCCCCAGGCACGGTCGGGCAGGAAGACCTAATTAGGAGGAGAGCAGCCGGACACACCGGGGATCTTAGTACATAGCCCCACAGGGCCCAGCAGGGTATCCTAAAAGGTCAGTTTCTGCTACGGTCTGTGATCAAAGCCCCTGAGTCTTAGAAAGCATCTCCTCCCCTCACATTGGATTCATCCACATTCTTCAGCCTTGGGCCCAGTTAAATCTAAATTCCAGTGATGTTGGCCCTTATGTTAAGTTCCTGGGGCAAATAACTGCAGGCTGAGTAGAATACCCCCCCGCTGGCACCTGAATCCCCAAATTCAGTCGGGGGTGTCAATATGGAGTCTGCGTTTCCCTTTACCCTGTCCCGGTAAAGCAGGGCGCTTAGCTCCCATACAGGCGCGATCACACACTCGAGGCAGAAGTAACAGCCCCAGGGAAAATAACACAAAGAGGCCAGCTTGACATACATAATCACCAATCATGCCTAGAACATCAGCAGCTATAATTATTATGCTTATCTGTACTTAGTTTACTCATCGCTGGGCCTTGTTCGATCTCTCCAGGTCTCCTTTCCTTGAGCCATTTCTCCACAAGTTTGTGGCAGGTAAAGAACCAAGGATTCTGGCTGGGTCTGTCCACCTGTAGATGCACCGGATATGCCAAAGAAAATTTCCAGCCAGTCTGTAGAGCTTATTCTTAACCTAATATTCTTCAGGTGACGCTACCTCTGGCTGGAAGCTGCAACACCGGACTTAGGATTTGCAAGAAAGCGAGTTGTGCTCACAACAGAGGGAGGTGAACCTTACAATTTACAATTGTCTTTGGTTTGAAGCAGATTACTTAGGAAAGTTAATACTCTTCAGGTGGAGGATACTTCTAACTGAACGGTGAAATAAGGAACTTAGAATTATCAGAAAAGGCAGTCTTTCAATCAACAGAGGGAGGTGGACCTTGCTTTACTTTTGTTACAATTGTTAAGATTTTCAGTGCAGGAAGAGTTTAAACCCACAGGGACTGAATACTGTTTACTGCGTCTGTCCTTGTGCACAGCTGACGTGTTTTGGGGCTGACTGCTTTCAGAGCACAAGTCACCAGGCTGTTTTGGGGCTGGGGAGGTTTACCTGTGTCTGACTTGGATGTTTGGATTTTTCTCTGTTTGATTAGCAGGGTATTTTCTCTGTCAAATTGTTGTGTAGGGCATCTTGCTGACAGGAAGTCACTCATCGCAGCAGCAGGTCAGAGCTTTTAGCTGATTGTTTCGTGATGGCACAGTTTAGGCCCAAACCCTTCCCACCCCTCACCCCACTCACCCCTGGAAATAGTTCCTTTATAGTTGGGGTTCTGACATCATTTTCTCAAGAGGGCAAGGTGCATATCACTGTTATATCCTCTCTAGCACACTGCACTGGCAATATAAGCATACACATTATATAATATATATATTTCTACATAACAAGCCAATCACACACACACACACAAAAAAAAAAAAAACGAAGTAGAAAGACATGTGGGGAGTAGTGCAATGTAATGGCTATGGGACAGCAGTCTTCCGGGAGTCTTTCTGGAGGCTGAGATGCTGCCCTGTTTGCAGACAACTCTCTGCAGTGAGGAAGGAAGTTGCCTGTCTTCAGGCCGCACTGGACAGTAGTAAGGGAACCTCCCCCATTCAGGGAGCACCATAGCCACCACAACTACCTCAGAGGTTGTGAAGAAAGCACAGCAGTTGGACCACAGTGGGCTCAGGGAGGGTAAAGGTGGTGGAACAGAGGCACACCCAGTCAGTTTTTCCACTCCACAATCCATACACCATTCTAGGGGAGCACAGTTCCCCTATGGATGCACCCACAGAGGAGACTAAGGAGGTTGCAGACAACTGTCACAAGAGAGGCCCTCAGGAAGGAGGCAGAGGACACCACAGGGAAAGAAAGCAGCTCCTGGTGGGGGACTCAATTATTAGGGGGATAGAACTGGGGGGAGCAGGGAAAACTGAAGTAAGGTGCCTGCCTGGTGCCATGGCTTGGAGGAACAGGAAGCGCATCCTTAGGATCATGAGAACAGTTGCACGGGAGTCTGAGCTGGACATCATTGTCCACCTAGGGACAAATGACTTGGCTCATCATGAGATTAGAGCAGTGCAGAAGGACTTTGTAGAGTTGGGGAGGGGCCTAAGACAAGTAGCACACACAGTATCCTTCTCAGAGGTGTTGCCTGTCAGTGGCATGGGTGAGGCGAGGGTACTTTGCACCATGCAGTTTAACGAATGGTTGAAAAAATGGTGTGGAGCACAGGGGTTTGGCTTCATTGGGGACTGGGGTTCCACCTGGAGGGACACCAGCCTATACTGGCAGGATGGTTTGCATCAGTCCAGGAAGGGAACAAGTCTTTTGGGTAATGGGTTTAAATGCTTCATTGGCAAGCTTTTAAACTAGTCAAGGGGGGAGGCACTGATAAGCAGCAGGAAAATCCCAGCCTCCACCTACAAAACAGGGTACTAAATGAGAAAAAGACCAAGGTAGAAAGGTCAGTGTGGGTGCTGCTACAGAAGTTAAAGCCATTAAAAAATGGAGAGCAATGAGTACCAATGCCCATAGTCTGGGTAACAAGCTTCCTGAATTAGTGGCCTTGATGGAGGAGGAACATCTAGATTTTGTGGCAGTCACAGAAACATGGTACACACAGAACCATGCCTGGGAGGTAAACATACCAGGATACACTATCTACAGGAGGGACAGGGAGGGTAAAAGAGGAGGAGGAGTAGCTCTTTACATAAGGGAAGGAATCAAAGCAACAGAACAAAAGGGTAAACAGGGAGCAGAAGAAGCACTGTGGGTAAATTTGGAGACAGGCAATGGCACCACAATCCGCACAGGGGTTGTATACAGACCCCCCTCTCAGGGGGAGGAAATGGACAAGGAAATGATAGAAAGTATACTTAGAATGGCAGAAAAAGGGGAGATATTGCTGATGGGAGATCTGAATATGCCAGATGTTAACTGGACTGCAGTTGCAGCAGCCACTTCTAAGAGTGGGGTTATTCTAGATGCCCTACAGGAGGCGTGCCTTAGAGAGCTAGTACTGGAACCCACTCAAGAGAGAGCAATCTTTAGACCTGGTTCTCTCAAATGGAGGTGGAGAGAGGATCACAGATGTAGAAATGGGTAGCCATCTGGGAACTAGGGACCATCAAACAGTATGGTTCACAATAAACACAGCAATCAATGGGGAATAATAAAAAACTGCCATCACAGAGGCAACAAGCCTTTGTGTGAAGCAAATAAACAAAACAAAACGATGTAAGAAACCACTATGGTTCTCAAAGGAGGTGGCAGTGAAGGTTCAAGAGAAGAAGAAAGCATTCAGAAAGTACAAGGAATCACAGAAGAAGCAGGACAGAGAATTGTATCAGTTAAGGCACAAGGAAGCTGAGAAGGCAGTCAGAAAAGCAACGGCCCGAACCGAGGAAAAGATAGCCAACTCAGTTAAGAAGGGGGATAAAACCTTTTTTAGGTACATCAGGGAGCGAAGGAAGACCAAGGGAGGGATAGTGAGGCTTAATAAAGGGGAGGGGGGTGGGCAGATGGTGACTGTGAAAAGGCAGAGATACTAAACAAATATTTTTGCTCAGTATTTACAAATCAAGAGGGGAGAGGTACCTAAAACAAACAATAGAAACACTTTGGATATAGAAGTTGATACCAGCCCATTTACAGAAGAAAGGGTTCTGAAAGAACTCTTAAAACTGAAGGTGGACAAAGCAATGGGGCCTGATGGGATTCATCCCAGAATTCTAAAAGAACTAAGGGTAGAACTAGTTACACCACTGACTATCCTCTTTAACAAATCATGGGAGGATGGGGTGGTACCTGAGGACTGAAGGAGGGCAGATGTAATTCCCCTTCACAAAAGTGGGAGCAGGGCAAATGCAGAAAACTACAGACCTGTTAGTTTAACCTCAGTGATAGGGAAAATAATGGAATCACTTCTGAAAGAAAGAACTGTCAAGTACCTAGAGGCCAGAGGGGCACAGGGCCCAAGGCAGCATGGATTGAAAGCGGTAAGGTCATGCCAGATGAATCTAACAGATTTCTTTGACTGGGTAACCAAAGTAGTAGATCAGGGAGGGGCTGTGGACATGGCCTACCTAGACTTTAGCAAGGCATTTGACACAGTCCCACACAAAAGATTAATATACAAGTTAGCCAGCCTGGGAGTGGGTCCCAAGATGATAGCCTGGGTAAAGAATTGGCTGGAGAATAGGACACAGAGGGTAATAGTAAATAGTGGACAAAGCAATGGGGCCTGATGGGATTCATCCCAGAATTCTAAAAGAACTAAGGGTAGAACTAGTTACACCACTGACTATCCTCTTTAACAAATCATGGGAGGATGGGGTGGTACCTGAGGACTGAAGGAGGGCAGATGTGATTCCCCTTCACAAAAGTGGGAGCAGGGCAAATGCAGAAAACTACAGACCTGTTAGTTTAACCTCAGTGATAGGGAAAATAATGGAATCACTTCTGAAGGAAAGAACTGTCAAGTACCTAGAGGCCAGAGGGGCACAGGGCCCAAGGCAGCATGGATTGAAAGCGGTAAGGTCATGCCAGATGAATCTAACAGATTTCTTTGACTGGGTAACCAAAGTAGTAGATCAGGGAGGGGCTGTGGACATGGCCTACCTAGACTTTAGCAAGGCATTTCACACAGTCCCACACAAAAGATTAATATACAAGTTAGCCAGCCTGGGAGTGGGTCCCAAGATGATAGCCTGGGTAAAGAATTGGCTGGAGAATAGGACACAGAGGGTAATAGTAAATGGAGTCCACTCTGAAGAAAGGGGGGTTACTAGTGGGGTACTGCAGGGTTCAGTATTAGGACCGGTCCTCTTCAATGTCTTTATAAGAGACATTGCAGAGGGACTGGAAGGAAAAGTATGTCTCTTTGCAGATGACACAAAGATCTGCAACAGAGCTGATGCACAAGGTGGGGTGGAAAGGATGAGAAGGGACTTGGCAATGGTTAGAGGAATGGTCAAATGTATGGCAGCTTAGATTCAATGCTAAGAAGTGCAAGGTAATGCACCTGGGAAACAAAAACCCAGGGGAAGAGTACACAATGGGGGGTGAGATACTAACAACAACAAAAATGGAAACAGACCTGGGGGTAGTCATATCAGATGACCTAAAGGTGGGCAAGCAACATGAGAGGGCAGTAAGGAGGGCTGGGGGGATACTGGGATGCACAGGGAGAGGCATCACCAGTAGAAAACAGGAAGTTGTTACCCCTCTGTAAAGACAGCTGGTGAGACCCCATCTGGAGTACTGTGTGCAGTTCTGGAGCCCCAATCTCTGCAAGGACATAGACAGGATGGAGCTGTCCAGAGGAGGGCAACTAAAATGGTGCAGGGTCTGCACTGGAAGACATATGAAGAGAGACTAAAGGAGTTTAATATGTATAGCCTCGAGGAAAGAAGGGAGAGGGGGGACATGACAGAAACTTTCAAGTACCTCAAGGGAATCAACAAAGTCCAAGAGGGTAGCATCTTTCAAAAAAAGAGGTGTGCAAGAACAAGGAGGCACAATTTGAAGATTAGGGGGGCTCAGAGGTAATGTAAAGAAGTTTTTTTTCACAGAGAGGGTTGTGGATGCATGGAACAGCCTTCCGGAGGAGGTTGTGGGGTCAAAAACAGTGGTTGAATTGAAGCATGCATGGAACAGTCATAAGGCAATTCTAGGGGGCTGGGGTAGAAAGAAGTAGGCTGCTGGTTAACTAGGATTTGCAGCTTATCCATTAGATAGGGAAATGGGCAGACTGGGTGGGCCAAGTGGTCCTTATCTGCCATCAAATTCTATGTTTCTTCACTGGGTTAAACTTTTGTCACTTCATCTGAAGGTCCCGGCTATAGTCCTGCTATAATACACTGTCGTATTTTCAGCCTTTAAGGGACCCGCTTCCCTGGCCTTCTGTAGTACTGTCTCCTTGTCCCTCAATCTCAAGTATTTAATTTTAGGCAATGTTGGGGATGGACCATGGGTTTAGGAGGAGGGCCCACCCGGTGTGCACGCTCAATTTCGAACCCCGTGGCCTCCTCAGGGAAGCCTAACTGCTTTATAAGCCAGAGATGAATTCCAACATTGGGGTTTTGTCCTTCCAGATCCTCGGGCAGCCTGATAATTCCGATGTTGGATCTCCGAGAGCGATTCTCCTGATCATCTAAGCGCTCTCGGAGGTCAGCAATTATAGACTGTAAGCCATTTCTCTCAGTTGTGGCACCCACATATGTGTCCTCCATGTCGCTGACTCTCCGTTCTAATTCACAGATTTGCAACTTGTGTGTAGCCGTGGTTTCTGTCAAGATGGTGATCACAGACTGCAGATGGGTGAACTGCGTATTTAAATTGTGGAATCCTGCTTTCATAACCCTCTGCATTTGCGCTAGGGTATCAGAGACTCCTGCCAGTGTCTTAGTGAGATCCATTGTGCTGGGCTCGTTCTGCATGCCATCTGAACTAGCACTCGGTGAGAAAGACCCAGATCCACAGGAAGTATTCTCACCTCTGTTGGTCGATGCCCTGGACCCAAACTGCAATTTTGCTTAGCGGTTTTTCGATTTGTTGGAAGCCATCCGACCAGGGAGTAGAAATATTATGAAGGAGGTAGCCCAGAATCAGTTTTACAGTGGAAATTAACATATTAGAGCCACCTCCCAAGGCAACAGAGTTAGCAAGCATCCTCCATGCTTGCCCGCTAACCACGCCCCAGTAGACAAAGTTTTTGATTAGTAACTTTGATGACATGAGTTGTGTGTGGCTCAAAGGATAGGTGTACATCCAGAGTAAGGCTCAGGTATTTGCAGGAACTGTCTCTTTGATTTATTAAAATCTCAATTCTAAGTGTTAATAAAATGTAGGGAAAAGTCACCCCCAGTGAAATCAATGGGGCGTGCACACGCAGCCTTTGTTTTATGACATCACAAAACAGGGCTGCGTGTGCTTGCCTGGGGGCGTGTCGGCGGCTTGCGAAACTGGCTCCTTTTTTTACCGCGATGTCTGTTTTGGAATTTACGAGTGATGTATCTTCTTATACTGGCAGAAAACAAAGGAATTCTTTATGTCAATCAACTTCCGGGCAGGTGAGCTATCGCATATGTTGAGGTGAGGAGTAGCTAGGAAGCTGTTCTTTAATGCTCTGCCAACCACAAAAACAAAACAAGAGAAGCTCTCTGAATTCTCATTGGCGAGTCTAAGAATACACACTGATGTTCTCTATTCTAGACAGACAACAGTTCTGTCTAATTTGGCTATTTTTACACAGCTGTGGACTTCAGCTGTTTGACAGATGAGGTCACTCAAAGGTCACATGTGGATGATCAGCTTCTGACAGCCTGATCAGTCTCTCCTTGTAGAGTGAGAACATTTTAGATATGGGGAAATAAACTGCATACATGTCAACCAATTACTCAGAGATGAAGAAGACCCTAATATAAGGTGAACCTGTGTTGGCTGTGGCTTAACATCTTTGAGGAAACAGCACACAGAGGCACTTAATAATGACCTGGTGTGCGTGTGTTCCTCTTCTCTTTAAAGGGAACCAAGCCTTACTGTTGTACTGCTTATAATTTAAACAGATAAAATTCCTGATAGGCCTTGAGGTACAGTGGCACCTGGGAGAAAGAAGTTTAAAAGTGAGCACCGCAATGCCACACAGGGCCAGTGGGGAGGCAACCTCACTATGAAGTGATGGACTGGACTTTTTGTTCTTGTGATCCACTCCCACTATTTTGCATACACGGGGTGCCCTGTAAGCCCAGGAGGCACAGGCCACCCAGCATACACAAGACAGGGGGATGGGTAAGAAGAAAACAGAAGTCTTATTTCCACACTGCAATAAAGCCCCTTTTTCATGTACTTTAAAGACTTGCCTGCTTTCCACCATTTACTTTCAACTGCTAAAAATAAAATTACAGTAGTAATGATGCGTCTTTCTTCTACAGGGTGCACTAGTGAGTCAAATGATGTGGCTCATCTCAGCCCTGAGGTGTTGCCCCTGACATGGAACTTTATAATGTGAAAATTTAAACTCTACAATGTGCTCATGGCTGCCTGGCTGCAATCAAGTCCTCTGCTGTAGCCACTCAGAAAGGCTCATGGCTGGCTGCAAACCAGCATTTTGATACAACTGCATGGAGCAGCTCCTTGCTGGATGCAATGAGGCCCTTTGTTGCTGTCGGGTGAAGCCACTGCTAGGCCCTTTACAATGTATGGGAGCCACTTGTTATGTATGGAAATCACACAGATAATTTTCTTGTAATCTCATCGCTATGACGTCGGTGATAAACCTCTCTTAAGTACATCATGGCGATGAGTTTACAAGATGGAACATAAACACTGTTCAAGATTCTTTTTTTCAGAGCGCCGATCGCTAGCCCACTGCAAGCAGCTGAAATATCAATTTCACGGTGAAAGTTAAAACTTGCAGGAACTAACGATCAGCTGTAGCTTGTTTTTCTGCCCCCAACGCTAGGTACCTGCAAGGCTGTGTGCTGAATCTGTGTCCTGATGACCCTTGCTGGGCCTTCTCAGTGGTTGTTTAGACAACGTGTAGATGTCTCCCAGCATTCACTGCAATGACACCATGTGGTGGCAACTGACCAACCGGATCTCCCTAAATGGATTTCTCACAAAACGGCTGCTTTTTAAGATGTGTAGAGTTTTTCTGGTTCGTGATACTGAAGCGTTTAGTTACGGGGTTTGAACACGTCTTCTAATCCATACACTATAAAGCTAATGTATGGGGTTTCTATTAGTAACCTTGCTGAAATTGCTTCGAGGTTACCATGGCATAATTTAAACCCTCGAGCTGCGCTCTCGAGGTTTACAGTTGTCATGGTAACTTCTCAAAGTGATTACTGTGTGGTTACTAATTCAACCCCATACATTATCCTCTATGTTGCAACCACATGGAATTCCTCCTGGCTGGCCATGATTGAGCTCTTTGTTGCAGTCATGCGGAGCAGCTCCTGGTTGGCCACGATCAGGCCTTTAGGTACAAAAATAAGGACCAGCTCCTGGCTTGCCCACAACTGAGCCCTTTGTTGCAGTCGCATGAGGTGTCACCTGGCTGGCTGCAACTAAGTCCTTGTTGGAGCGATGCAGATGAGCGGAGGTTGAACTGGAGAATTTTACTTCTACTGGTAAATGCAGTCTTGTCTACTAAGCTGTTCAACCTCTATTCATCCTGTCTAGGGAGGAAACAGCATTTCCTCAAGAGGGCAAGGTGCATATCACTGTCATATCCTCTCTAGCACACTGCACTGGCAATATAAGCATACACATTATATAATATATATATTTCTACATAACAAGCCAATCACACACACACAAAAAAAAAACGAAGTAGAAAGACATGTGGGGAGTACTGCAATGTAATGGCTGTGGGACAGCAGTCTTCCGGGAGTCTTTCTGGAGGCTGAGATGCAGCCCTGTTTGCAGACAACTCTCTGCCCTGAGGAAGGAAGTTGCCCGTCTTCAGGCCGCACTGGACAGTAGTAAGGGAACCTCCCTCATCCAGGGAGCACCATAACCACCACAACTACCTCAGAGGCTGCGAAGAAAGCACAGCAGTTGGACCACAGTGGGCTCAGGGAGGGTAAAGGTGGTGGAACAGAGGCACACCCAGTCAGTTGTTCCACTCCACAATCCATACACCATTCTGGGAGAGCACAGTTCCCCTATGGATGCACCCGCAGAGGAGACTAAGGAGGTTGCAGACAACTGTCACAAGGGAGGCCCTCAGGAAGGAGGCAGAGGACACCACAGGGAAAGGAAGCAGCTCCTGGTGGGGGACTCAGTTATTAGGGGACTAGAACTGGGGGGAGCAGGGAAAACTGAAGTAAGGTGCCTGCCTGGTGCCATGGCTTGGAGGGACAGGAAGCATCCTTAGGATCATGAGAACAGTTGCACGGGGGTCTTGAGCTGGACATCACTGTCCACCTAGGGACAAATGACTTGGCTCATCATGAGATTAGAGCAGTGCAGAAGGACTTTGTAGAGTTAGGAGGGGCTCAAGACAAGTAGCACACACAGTATCCTTCTCAGAGGTGCTGCCTGTCAGTGGCATGGGTGGCGAGGGTACTTTGCACCATGCAGTTTAACGAATGGTTGAAAAAATGGTGTGGAGCACAGGGGTTTGGCTTCATTGGGGACTGGGGTTCCACCTGGAGGGACACCAGCCTATACTGGCAGGATAGTCTGCATCAGTCCAGGAAGGGAACAAGTCTTTTGGGCAATCGGTTTAAATGCTTCATTGGCAAGCTTTTAAACTAGTCAAGGGGGGAGGCACTGATAAGCAGCAGGAAAATCCCAGCCTCCACCTACAAAACATGCTTTACATTACAGTCTAGCAGAAGGAGGAGAAAAATGTCCAATGCAATAAACACTGTGCTTATTTTGAGTGTTTTTTTGTTTTTTTTTTAACACTAATGATATATTTATTGGCATGTCTCAATCCCAAGTTCCTCTTTCATGTTGTTGTGATAGGTACTTTTCACTCATCAGCATCTAACAGTGCAGTTCAATGATCTCAGTCATGCCAGTTTTGTTTTGAAGCCAATCAGAACTGAGGATTTCAAAACATTCCAGGATCTTGGAGTGTGTCTCATGCTAGCAAACAGATGAACCTATTATTTTGGTCTATGTAGGGATATTCCATTTACATTATTAGGGGCATGACCCTATGTTATCAGCAAAAACTATATTTTAATTTGAATTGAACATTCAATTTCACAAAATTCATTCCACATGATTTTTAAAATTTCTCTTGTATAGTTATAGGAAGGTCTTTTTTCAGTACACTTTTTTGTCCTCCGTGGTCTTTGGGCTGGGCTAATCCTGGCAACTTTCCTGCTCTGCAAGCCAGTAGCACCACCATCTCCCCAGTGGAGGTCACTGCAGACCAGGGCCAAGAGTACTAACAATCATGATTCCAGCAACCATGTGGGTTTTCTCCCTAAGGTGTTCGCTCTCTTGAACCCACTCACCTCCCAGTGCAGCATCAAGCCATAAAAGGCACAGAAGCACTTGCTAAAGCTGGAAAAGACTGCCACAAATTCCAATGAAACCGCATTTCCATCGTCATTTGATATCACTAGGCAGTGAGTCACCCATATCCCCACACCCAACACCCAACTGGCTGGCACATGCGTGATTTATTGTATTAAATCAAACTGTCAGTCAGATGCCACACCTGTAATTACCCACCAGCACTTGTGCAAGTCAGATTAGCTGGCTTGTCAACAACAAAAAAAAGATGGCTGAACCACAACATGTACACTTTGCATATGTCTAGGGCCCGAAAGCACTCACATCAATGATATATGGGCTGCAATTTGAATTGGAACACTCTTACCCCTCCAGATCTTTAACTCGAAGTGCAGAAAACATGAGGTCATGCCCAATGGGGAAAAACTCAGGACTTCTAGCCAGGGAAAGCTGGTCTAATACATGGGACAGTAGAAAGAATGCCAGTAGTGACAAAGTACAGTTACGTAAGAACTTTACCGTAACAGTAGATCTTCGAGAGAGGCTCTTGCAGTAGGTAATTACATATAGAACTGACGCTGGCGGGCATCAGGACCCCACGGAAAGATTTCTAGCTAGCAGTCTCTGGCGGGGGACCACCCCCACATCAGGTGACTGACATCGTGCAACATCAGTATAAAGGGGCAGTCCCCCATGCCCGCCTTCCAGTTCTTTCCTGCCAAAGGCCAAAAGGCGAGACGAGAGAGAAGCGGATATGTCCATCCTGGAAAAGGAGCTGAAAAAGCTTAGGGGGATGGAGGATGGGAAGGTATTACCTACTGTAAGAGCCTCTCTCGAAGATTTACTGTTACGGTAAGTTCTTACGTAACTGTACTATCTTACTTCAAGAGGGTTCTTGCAGTAGTTAATTACATATAGGACTGAGTCCCAAGCAGTCTGGAACAAGGAAAAGCAAACGGGAGGAGGAGGGCTACTCAGGAGTAGACCCTCTGGCTGTGAAGGTCTTAGGAAAGGAGACCTTGCAGAACAGCCAACCCGAAGCCTGCTCTATGGCGAGAGGCAATGTCCAAGCTGTAATGCTTTGTAAAGGTATGGACTGAAGTCCAGGTGGCGGCTGCACTGATGTCAGCCGCGGACACATTCTTGAAACAAGCTGCAGAGGCAGCGACCCCTGTAGTGGGGTGGCCTCTGACCTGAACTGGCAGGGTCTTGTTGTACTTGTCATAACAGAAAGTGATACAGTGAGCCAACCATTTAGATAGGCATTGCATGGAAACAGCATTGCCTTCTCTTTTAGGAGCAAAAGAGACAAACAGTTGATCAGTCTTTCTGAGATCCTTTGTCCTGTTGGTGTAGTATTTCAGAACTCGGTGGACATCCAAAGTATGTAGGAGGTACTCTCCATGATTAGAGTGCTGCATAAAGAAGGCAGGCAACTCTATGGATTGATTCAGCTTAGATTCCGCTACCACCTTAGGGAGAAACTTAGGGTTGGTACACAGAGCCACACGTTCCTTGTAAAAAATCAGATACAGGATTTTACACATCAGGGCCTGGAGCTGGAAAATCCTTCGAGCAGAAGTAATGGCCGCTAGGAAGAGAGTCTTTCAAGAGAGGAACTTTAAGTTTGCTGAGGCTGCCGGTTCAAAATGCGGCAGAGTAAGCTTCTCCAGAATAAAATTCAGATCCCAAGGAGGGGCAGAAACCCGGATGGGCGGGGTCACAAGTGGAGGACCCCTCTAAGAAAGGTCTTGGAGACCTCCAGTTTAACGAACGTACTGTCTGTAAAAGGGACATGGTAGGCCGAAATGGCCACCATGTACACCTTTAAGAATGAATGACTGAGACCCAGATCAAAGAAGTGTCGCAGGTAATCCAGAAGCCGCCCAACAGAGCACGAGAAAGCCTCGAAATCTTTGGAGGCGGCCCAAATAGTGAACCATTTCCATTTCATAGCATAAGTCGATCTGGTGGAAGGTTTTCTGGCCTCCACCAGGATCTCAGATAGTCGGGGGACCCCGAATCAGGCCTGAGCTACGTCTGCAGGAGCCATGTGTGCAACTGAAGGGACTTGAGGCCTGGATGGACCAGGGTTCCCTGATCCTAGGTCAGCAAAAATTGTGACAGAGGAAGAGGAGGTTCCTCTGAGAACTGTTGCAGAAGAGAGAACCAAACTTGCCTGGGCAAGAAAGGAGCGATCAGAATCATTCAAGCTCCTTCTGAACTGAGTTTCTGTAAGACCCTCGGAATCAATGGGATCGGGGGGGAAGCATAGACGAATCTGCCCTTCCAACTGAGAGACAGAGCGGCTCTCCAAAAAATGCCGCGCCCTGGAACGAGCGAGCAGTAGTCGGGAAGTTTTGCATTTTGAGGGGATATGAACAGGTCTACCTGTGGCGTTCCCCAACGTAGAAAGATGTCGTCTGCGACCCCCTGATCCAGTTCCCACTCGTGAGCTCGAGCAGATGACCAATGGAGTCTGTCTGCCAAGGTGTTCTCGACCCCCGGGACGTGAATTGCCATGAGGTGAAGGTTGTGCTGCACTGCCCAATCCCTAACTTGCATCGCCTCCCTGCAAAGAGGGTAGGAACGAGTTCCTCACTGCCTGTTGATGTACCAGACTACACACATATTATCTGTCTTTACAGCCAATTGACGGGGAAGCAGATGCAGATGTAGAGCCTGAAGAGAGTACAGCACTGCCCGAAGCTCGAGCACACTGATGAGAAGAGATTTCTAGAGCCTGGACTAGGAGCCCTGGGTCCTGTGAGGCCCTAGATGGGCTCCCCAACCCTCGCCTGTGGCGTCCGTAGTCAGCGTCTGGGAGGGGGGAGAAAGACAGAAGGGAACTCCCCGGCAAAGGTTCTCCTGAACCATCCACCACTGTATGTCCCGAGCCATAGGAGTGGAGACCAGAATGAGCTGATCTAGGTCATCCACCAACTGATCCCACTGAGACCGAAGCGTCCACTGAGAGATCCTCATGTGAAGCCGAGGGCGAGGGACTGTCGGGATCACAGCCGCCTTGAGCCCGAGGAGGCGAAGGACTGACATGGAGCTGGTCTGCCTGCGGCTGGACAACAGGCTGACCCGAGCCTGGAGTGTAGCCGCCTTGTCCGGAGGCAGGAAGGCCCTGCCAGAGGTCATGTCCAGGATTACCCCGATCAACTGGAGCCTCTGGGACGGGATCAAGTGGGACTTGGAATGGTTGATGGTAATACCCAGGTGGGTAAAACCTCCCTGGGTAAGGGAAAGGAAGTGCAGGAGTTCCTCCCTGGACGGGGTCACCAGGAGCCAATCGTCCAGGTATGGGAAAACCTGCACCCCCTGGGTATGCAGGTAGGCCGCTACCACTGAAAGGAATTTGGTGAACACTCAGGGCACCGAGGAAAGACCAAATGGGAGGACCCTGAACTGGTAGTGGTCCCCCTGGAATGAAAAATGCAGGTATTTGCAGTGGGAAGGGCGGACAGGGATGTGCAGGTAAGCATCCTGCATATCCAGAGCGCACAGCCACTGTCCCGGCCGAAGAATGGGCAGGAGGTCCTGAAGGGAAAGCATCCTGAACCTCTTGTACTCGACGAACAAGTTCAGGGAACTGAGGTCAAGAATCAGCCTTACATCCCCTGACTTCTTCGGGACCAGGAAGAAGTGAGAATAGTAACCCGTTCCCTGAAGAGGAAGGGGAACGGGCTCTATCACCTCCTTCAGCAGAAGTGCTGAAATTTCTCCCTGAACCAGAAGAAGATGCTCCCGAGAGTATGATGACCTTGGGAGGGGGTTTTGAGGGGGTTTCCGAAGAAACTCTATTGAGTGTCCTTCTGCAATCAGCTGGAGCACCCAGGAATCTGAAGTTATCCTCTCCCAACCCGGGAGGTGGAGGGAAAACCTCCCTCCTACTGGTTCCTCTGGAGACCCCAGAGGCTGTGGGAGAGGAAAGGAGTCAGGTGGTATGGGGCAGCGCCGCGGCTGAAGTCCCTGCTGCTATTTTTGGAGGTGGGAGCTTGGCAGCTGGAGGGGCCCGGCGTTTATTGTCCCACTTTCCCTGGGGTTTCGCTTTTTGCCAATTCTGCCTGCAAAAGGGACGACGCTGTGTTTGAGGGTGATTGTACATGGACTCCACAGACTTCAGTGCAGTCCCCTTCTCCTGCAGATCGGTGATAATGTCCTTGACATCAACACCGAACAGCACTGAACCCCGGAAGGGCGCTTCCTCAATAGCGGACAGCACCCCTGGGACCAACCTTGACACACGGAGCCAGGCATGGTGCCGTAAACCTATGGCGAAAGCCGAGCTCCTACCAGCAGTGTCACTGCCACCCATGTGGCACTAAGCATGTGCCAACTGGCCTTGATTACAGAGTGATCAGGTCGTCACTTCCTGTTTAACCTGAGAGTCCGAAAGGGAGTCCAGTTTGGATTCCACCTCACTAAGAATCGCCTTCTGGTAATCCCCCATGTGACCGACATAGTTCAGGGTCCTAATACCCAGAATGGAAGGAGCAGAGATCTTCTTACCATACTGGTCCAGAAGATGGGATTCTTTGTCAGGTGCAGACGAGCTCAAATGCTTCGGGTTAGCTGACCGACCGTGAGCGGCGCTAATCACGACCGAGTCAGCTCGAGGATGAGAATCAAGAAAGTCAACACCCTCGGGAGCCTGATATAGCCTGTTCTACTTCTGAGGAAGAGGGGCTAAAGCCGATGGCTGCTTCCAAACAGTGGAAACAAGATCGGCATGAGGCTCAATCCAGGGTGGCACCAAGGTCGGAGCGGTCTCAGGCAGATCCAGGTGCTCAGCTAGCTTTTTACTCTGTGGATCCGGCTCCAAGGAACGCCACTTATGAACCTCCTGGATTTTGTGCAGCAACTCCGTGAAGGAAGGATCCTCCGGAGGAGACTTCGCAGGAGTCCTAGGCCTGGGCTTAGTCAGAGACCGTGGCTTGTCGTCCGGGTTGGAACAACCCTCGGAGTCGTCTGAGGTGCCCAAGGAGGAAGAAGAGGAGGAAGAAGACTCCCTCTCCCGGCATGGTGGAGGAATGGATCCCTTGGGAAGCCCTCGGGGAAGCGTGTCCTGCCCCGCCCTGGAACCAGAAGGCTCGCCCCTGGTATCCGGAGGTGGGGAGGGAGTCTGTCGTCTCAGATGTACGGGGACTGGAACCGGCACCATCATCGGGAGACGACTCTCCACCTCTCTGGTGAGCTGAGCCCTAGCCTCAACCCACCAGGAGGCCAGAGTCTCCTTCAAATCCACCGGCGGCTGAGGGGGCGGTGGAGGAGGAGGAAGGGAATATGGATACTGCGTGTACCCATAAGGCGCGTATCCAAAACCCAACGGCGGGTAACCCGGCATCGGGTAGTGAGGCACCATGTACTGCTGCATCGGACAGGCCGGCATCGGATACTGCGGACTCGGGTAAGACAGCGTCGGATACCCGGGAACCGGGGGGTCTGACGGAGCAGACGTTGCCGTCTGGAGGCCCAATGGGTGGGCCTGGAGCAGAAGGCCCGGTGGGCGGAGGGCCCAGCGTTGGAGCAGCATCCAGGAGAGGGATGTCGCCAGGCATCGGGGCCGGCATCTGGGGAACCGACGTTAGGTGTAACGGCCCAGTGGGAGGAAGGCCTGACAGGGGCGCAGCAGGAACCTCAGTATCGCCCGGGGATGGAGGGGAAAAATCCCCGAGGTCAGGTTGAGGAGACCCAGGGTCCCCGGAGGGCAGCGAAGGCTGCGGGGAGCCGGGAATGACAGACGTAAGAGGGTCCGGCATCAGCTCAGCTGCCGCATGGGCGTCGGGCATGCCGACATCTGACTTATCAGCAGAGTCTGGGCGGGCGTCGGAGGAGTCGATGTCCATCTTAGCGGACCCATCGCCTGAGGCAGGTCACAAAGGGGGAGTGGCCTGGTCAGACGGGAGAGTGGCCGTGTGCCACCCCAAAGGGTCGAGTGATTTATTGACCGTCTCCGTGTGGGTGTCAGAGGCTGGCAGTCCGGCACGAGGCTGCTTGAACCAGTAGGCCGCATGGTGGCGGCCTTACTGGGAGTGGAGGACTCCAGTAGCCGGAGCGCCTGAGGGCCCAAGTGCAAGCCAGATATGGGTGGGCGGCGCCGCCTTGGGAAGCCTCAAGATGGCCATCGCAGAGGCGGAGGGGACCTTACCTGAGCACGCGACTCCAGCCGAAGTCGCAGTGGAAGAGGAGCCCCGGACCCAGTGCTTCTCCTTGTCCTTCTTCTTACGATGGCCTTCAGGGGAAGTGGACGCCTGCCGGAGCTTTTTCAACTCTTTCTCCATGGAGGACATTTTCTTCTTGAGGATGTGGGCCTCCAGGGACTGCTGCCTCTGTCTGCGGGTGGCAGCGTTGAATTTAAGGCAGTGCTGACACTTCTCTACCTGATGGTCCGGGCCCAGACAAAAGAGGCACTGGGAATGGCTGTCCTTGTGCGGGAGCTGGGCACCGCACTAATTGCACTTATTTTTGTGCTCAGAGGGTGTAGGGGACGACATACACCAACGAAACACCTGACAATTTGGTCAAATAAATCGAAAAAATGACAGTAAAAACTACCGACGAGAGGCTGACGAGCACTGAACTTTACCGTGAGGTGCTGACACAAGCTAATGGCAGGAAAGAACTGAGAGGCGGGTGTGGGGGACCGCCCCTTTATACTGACATCGCACGACATTGGTCACCTGACGTGGGGCGGTTCCCTGCCAGAGACTGCTAGCTAGAAATTTTTCCGTGAGGTCCTGATGCCTGCCGATGTGAGTCCTATATGTAATTACCTACTACAAGAGCCCTCAAAGTAAGATTATAGGTTACTTTTCTGTTACTACAGCTGTACTAATGGTATAGAGTTCACATGCACACTCTGACAGTTTTGCTTGATAGAGCTAGAGTCACTGGGCATCTTTAAGCTAAGCTCCTCCCATAACCAATGGTATGCATCCTCCAGCTCTGCCCCACTGGTGTCAGATCTTGTATGTTGGAAGCAGGGATCCATACATCGCTTGGCAGGGGAGGCTGCATGGGTTGTGTGGATGTGAACTGTATACCACTAGAAGAATGTACAGTTATGTAAGAACTTACCATAACAGTAGATCTTCGAGAGAGACACCTGCAGTAGGTAATAACCTTGAGGACTGCGCCCCCTGGCATCAAGACCACACTGAAACTTTAGCTAGCAATGTCTGACGGGGGACCGCCCACCCGATGTCACGTGACAGACGTCAGCAATGACCCTACATAGTGGGCGGTCCCACGCCTGCCTTCCAGTTCTCCCGATACCTCCAAGGAGGAGCAACAGGAAAATGGGAAAAGATGCTCCTGGAGCCCCAAATGAGCTCATGGAAAAAGAGCATCCAAGTAAAATAGGGGGATGGAGCAAGGGAAAAAGGTTACCTACTGCAAGAACCTCTCTCGAAGATCTACTTTTACCGTAAGTTCTTATGTAAGTGTACTATCTTACTTTGAGAGGACTCTTGCAGTAGGTTATAACCTTGGGGACTGAGTCCAAAGCAGTGTGAATCAGAGGAGAAACTGAAACACAAGAGGCAGGACTGAATCTGTAGAAGGCATAAAAATTAGGGCAGGAGACCCTGAAGTACAGCTAGGCCAAAGCCTGCCCTGTGTCTAGAGGCAATGTCCAGACTATAATGCTTTGTGAAAGTGTGGATGGAACTCCAAGTAGCCGCAGCACAGATGTTAGCAGCTGACACATTCTTGAAACAAGCAGTAGAAGCAGCCAAGCTTCTGGTGGAATGCCCCTTAACCTCCCCCAGGAGTGCTTTACCATGTTTCAGGTAACAGAAAACAATGCAGTTCGCCAACCATTTGGATAAACATTGTTTGGAAACTGCGGCACTTTCTCTCTTTGGTGCAAAAGAAACGAAAAGTCGGTCCGATTTCCGGATCTTGTTAGTATAATAATGCAGGATTCTGTGAACATCCAGTGTATGCAGAAGTGCCTCCCCTCAATTGGAATGTTCGGGTAGTACACTGGCAGTTGAATCAACTGGTTCAATGTAAATTCAGAAACCACTTTAGGTAAGAACTGAGGGTTGGTACGAAGAGCCACCCGGTCTCTGTGAAAAATTAAATAAGGTTCCTTAGGCATCAGGGCCTGAATCCTGAAGCTCGGAAATCCTCCAATCAAAAGTAACTGCCATTACAAAGAGTGCTTTCCAGGACAAATAGCGCATATCACAAGAACCGGCCAGTTCGAACGGAGGCTGAGTAAATTTTTACAAAATACAATTAAGGTCCCAAGGTGGTGTGGGGCTGCACACCGGGGTTTTAGGTGGAGGATTCCTTTCAGAAGGTTTTGGAAACCTCCAGTTGAGCTACTGTCTTACCTTCCACCAAGTTTGGTAGGCAGAAACAGCCGACAGGTGGACCTTCAGTGACGAGTAGCTCAGGCCTAAGTCATATAGGTGCAAGAGATACTCCATGACTTGAGGAACGGGACACGAAAAGGGGTCCCAACCCTTCGATGTGGCCCAAATAGAGAAACGCTTCCACTCCATGGCATATGTTGTCGTCTTAGAAGGCTTTCTAGCCTCTACCAGGACCTTTGTCACTGGAGGAAACTCCAAAACATGAAGCAGCTATGTCCTGAGGTGCCACGTGTGCAGGTGAAGGGATTTCAGCCCTGGATGAACCAGCATGCCCCTTTCCTAAGTCAGGAGATCGTGGCAGAGGAACTGGAGGTTCCACCATTAGCTGCTGAAGAAGCAGAAACCAAACTTGGCGAGGCCAAAATGGGGTAATCAGAACCATGTGGGCCCCTTCCACTTGAAGATTAAGCAGCACCCTCTGCAGAACCAGAGAGGGAGGGAAGGTGTACAAAAAACCTCCCTGTCCAGCAAAGAGATAGTGAGTCTCACCAAAAAACACCACGCCCAAGAGTGAATGAGCAAAACCTGGGTAGTTTTGTGTTTTATGGGGGGGGGGTGAACAGATCCAGGTCTGGACAATCCAATAGGTCCAAAAATGTGGTCAGCCACCTCTTGCTTGAGCTCCCACTCATGGGCTCTTACTCTGGTGTGGCTGAGACTGTCTCTAGGATCAATCAATCAATCAATCAATCAAAATCTTTATTTAATCAGGCAAACATCATTGAGCATAGCTCATTTACAAGATGGACCTGAGTGGTCAAGAAGTGCAAGTGTTATTACATTGACAAGGGTAGCATAAACAGTAATACAATGACAGGGGTAACATAAACAGTAATACAATGACATAAGTGCTAATATATAACAATATACATATGTACAAGGCACATTAAAACTTTTAATCTGTGAGACAGAAGGCAATGGGCACATCAGGAGTAATATGTAGATTATAGGACCTAGCAGGCATTTTGAGGGTGAATCTTGGGACTGGAAACGGGAGTTTTATCAGCATATAGGAACACAAAAAGAAAGGGGGGTAGGTAGGCTGGGTTTAGCCTTGGAAGCAGTTGCAGAGAGTTCTGGGAATAGGGTGGTGAATAATCTTTGAAGGATATTAAGGGTAGGAGGTTATTTAGCTTCATGGTTTTTGGAGTGAATTCCAAACAATTGCTAGTGAGTAGCTGATAGCAGCCTCCCAAACTGGGTGCAGACATTGGGACCTTAAGAATGATAATTTTGCTGATCCTTAGGTTGTATGGCCTAGAAGTAATTTGAGTAAAACAGTCTGAGATATAGGTAGGTAGCTTGCCTGATAAGGCTTTAATATCCAAATTGCAGCATTCCTATTTCTTCTGTGTTGTAATGATGTCCAGTTAACTGCCTTATAAAGGGAGCAATGATGGGTGCTGAAGGGAAGGTCAGTAATGAATCTGATGGACCTGTGGTATAGGGTGTCCAGTTTATTTAAGAGGGGAGTGAACAATGTCATACAGAAAGTCAGCATAGTCAATGAGGATAGGAATGAAGCCTGGATTAATCTTTTTTGGAGTCTCTGTTGAGGTAGTGCTTTATTCTAAAAATAAACCAAGCCTTTGTCTCAGTTTCTTTAGTAGCTCCTCAATATGGACAGAATAGTCAAGCTTGTTATCAATCCAGACTCCAAGGTATTTGAAGTTATCAACTAATTCCAGCTTCTCCAAGTAAGGTGGTTAGTTGTAGGTGGTGGATGGTGGGGTAGTGGCAGAGCAACTCTTTGAGGTAAAGAACATAGCTTTTGTTTTTTTGGCATTTAGAAGTAGTTTTTTATCCAGTAGGTTGTGTTGTAGGATGGAAAATTCAGATTGTAGCAGTTCACAGGCTTTAGATAATGAAGGATTAAACATATAATACAGTATCATCAGCAAACAGATGGATGTTGGATTGAGTGAGGTTAGCATCAATATTAATATAGATGGCAAAGAGGATGGGGCCAAGAATAGAGCCTTCATGGTACACCTCTTAACAGTGGTTTTAAAGGTGGATAGGTAGTTTCCATTTTTACCAGTTGTGACCTATCTGATAGATAGCACTTGAACCAATTGAGTGAAGGGGAATCAACCTAGTGAGCCAAGGGAGGTGATTAATGATTCATGATCCACTGTGTCAAATGCTTTGCTCAAATCCAGGAACACAGCACAGGTACTGTTCTTCTTATCCATAGCAATCTGCCAGTCGTTGGTTACTTTGGCTAGGGCTAAATGGTGCTATGCCTTGATCTAAATCCTGATTGTGCTGTATTTAGAGGTTATTGTTATCCAGGTAGTCCTTAATTGTGAGTTTACTAACTTTTCGAGCATCTTGGATAGAACTGATAGGATGGAAATGGGCCTGTAATTATTGAGGGCCATGGGATCACCAGATTTGAGTAAAGGAACTACTTGAGCTGTTTTCCAAGTGGAGGGAATGGATCCAGTGGTGAGGGAAAGATTGAAGAGATGAGTGAGGGGGGCAGATAAGACCTGAGATGCAATCTTGAGGAAGCAGGGGTCCAGGGAGTCTGTACCTGCACTTTTTGAAGTATCTAAATTGGAGAGGAGATCTTCCACTTCTTTCAAGGATATTGGGTTGAAGGAGAAGGTTGATGTAGCCTTTTGACCCACGGTGGATTGAAGGTTCAAGGAAGATCTCAGGAGATTTGCAGGTGAAGAGTCAAATGCTAGTCCAGCTGTGGTGAAGTGGTCATTGAAGGTATTTAGGATTTCTTGTTTGTCCGTAATTTCTGTGTTATTTAGTAGCAGTTTGCAGGTTAAGGCAGGAGTAGGTTTTGGCCCAAGATACCCTTTTATAGTTCCCCAGAGCCTGGTTGGGTTATTATAGGAGGCATCCAATTCAGCTCTATAATAGGCAGCTTTGCAGATCTTATTTGTGTTGTACATGAATTTCTTGCTTTTCTGAAATTTAGCCAGTCTCTGGAATCCTTAGTTTTTCTTGCCTTTTCCACAGTTTGTCTCTGGCTAACAAGGCTGTTTTAAGATCAGTGGTGAACCAGGGCAGGACCTTACTTTAGTTCTGATATTGGTGAATGGTGCATGAATATTGAGAGCATTAGTGATAATGTCCTTTAAGATCTGGAGAGCTGTTTCCACTGAGGTTGTAAGGTAGAAATCTTGCCAATATATTGTGTTACTCAGGTCATGGAGGTATCCTGGTATGTTGAACTTTTTGACCTTTGAGGACAAATTCAGCAGGGTTGGGTGGTTTGAGTGAAGATCTTATGCCAGCTATGGGACAATGGTCACTTACATCATTCGGTAGTACTCCTGCATGCGTATATAGTGAGGTTTGTTTACCAACATAATATCCAGGAGTGAGCTGTTGCTAGAATTTTTAGGTTAACCCTGGTTGGGTCTTTAATTAGCTGTGTAAAGCCATAGGTGTCACAAAAGGTTACCAATGGTGCAGATGCATTAGATAGCCAGTTTAAATTCAAATCACCAAGGATGATGGTATCTTCAGGGCCTAGATTGGTTATTGACCCCAGGTGAGATAGTAATTTGAGGCCTGCTGAGGGGCCTATAGCAGCCAATCAATTTAAATGAAGACAAGTTAGGAAGGGATATTTTGATTGACAAACATTCAAATTCCTTTGGTTCGGATGGGTTGATGAGGCAGGTAGCAGAGATGGTGTCCTTAATGTATATGGCCACCCCACCACCCCTGGAAGGGCGATCTGCTCTGAAGAGCTGATAGTTGGTAAGGTTTACAACACTGTCTTTGGTCAAAGGTCTGAGCCAAGATTCAGAGATGACCAGAAAGTCAGGCAGGGTATGTGCCACCCAGGCCTGTATTACGAAGAATTTTTTTAAGAGGCTGCAGGCATTGAAGTGTAGGAAGCTTAGGCCATTTATAGAGGATAGATCAGCAGGGGAAAATAAACTTTCAATGGGGCCAGGATTTATTTCAATGGTACCAAAACAGATCAGAAGGTAGAAGATTAATTTGAGGAGGCACCAAGGGACAGGGATAGTGAGTGGTCAGACGCTTCCTCCTAATCCTGGGTGCCTGCTGTGAGATGAGTGATGGTCCTGGTATAGGTGCGAATTTTATCATAGCATAATAATTTAATGGACAGGCATAGTGGGTTAATAAAAAGCCATGATACAAGTAAGGTGCCAGGGCTGTGCTGAATTGTTCTGAACGCCCGGAACACGAACTGCTGTGAGGTGAATCCAATGCAGAACTGCCCAGTTCCACACTCGCATCACCTCCCTGCAGAGGGGATGCAAGCGAGTGCCTCCTTGCTTATTGAGGTACCAGACTACACACACATTGTCTGACTGGACTAATGTAGTAGTAGTAGTAGTAGTAGTGATGATTTTATTCATTTATAATGAACAAGGTAAAACAATCCCATTGAGCACACAATTACACTCATTTTCAAGGGACACCTTCTAAAGTGCATAACCTGGTTACAGTATAAGGAGAAAATTTTACAAGACATATAAAAATACAAAAAATACAAATATACATATACTCAATAAATACATTTCCAACATATTTAAATCACATCCCAGTAGACACCAATTAACCATCTGTTAAACATTTATCCATTTTCCAATGCCATACAGCATTCATGAGGTTCCTCACTTTGCTTATGATACCAACGCCTAATCTTAGTCCAACTTATTTTAACACCATAAGATCTTAAATCAACAGGCAGATTTTCCAAATTTTTGGACCCAAATAAAACAATGTTGCACGCCCACATTTTGTCCTATACTTTGGCACTTCAAACTCTATATACTGGGCTGATCTCAAACCCTTAATTGGGTGTTTAATTTTTAAATCTTTAGTAATGTATTCAGGTAATTTATTTTCAATAGACCTGCACATAATTTTAGTTATATGTTGATTTCTCCTAATATACAAATGATCCCATCCTACATTTCTATACAACTCACAGTGATGTGTAAGTCTATGTAACCCTGTAATATACCTGGCCATTTTATTGTATACACTATCTACTTTTTTCAAATCAGTTTTATTTGCCTCCCCCATAAATTATGTCCGCATAATCAATCACTGGCACTAGCATTGTGTTAATCACGTGCAGCCTTGTGTTCCTTGAAAAATTACTTCTTATTCTGTAAAGCATCCCCAGTTGTTGCCCTAACCTCCTGACCAAATTATTTATATGAACGGACCACTTGCAATTTACGTCCATCCATTACCCTAGATATTTATACTCATTTACCATCTGTAATGTGGAACCATCTCTTACTATTATTTCCAAGGTTTTTTGTTTTATATACGAGTTTTTACTTTTTTGCCGAAATAATATTACCTTGGTTTTAGTAGTATTCAATACCAGTTTATTCTTAATATAGTATTTCTGTATGTCATCAAAAGCGAATTGTAATGTATGTTGTATGCTATAAGAATCCATATCTGAGACATACATAATAACGTCATCAGCGTACTGATGATATACTAATTTTTCTTGCTTGAATTCTAAATCATTTGTATATAAATTAAATAAAAGGGGCCCCGGGACTGTTCCCTGATGTACCCCCTGACCTATTTGCCTAAACTCTGAGAAATATGTATTTAGAAACACTTTTTGTTTTCTACCCCCTTAAATAATTAGAGAACCAAGCTACAACATTAACTGAAAACCCCATATTTTTCAATTTATCAATCAGTACATCATGATTTAAAGAATCAAAAGCATTTGACAAATCAATCATGATTGCACCTGTTAATAATCCATTATCCATTGCAATCTGAATATCCCGTGTTACTTTTATTAATGCAGTTTGGGTGCTATATCTTTCTCTAAAGCCTGACTGATTACTGTGCAAATTACGCTGCTCTTTTATATATTGCTTAACCTGTTTAGCTACTATTTTTTCACAAATCTTTGCTACTACTGGTATCAAAGATATTGGACGATAATTACTAATCTCTTTTTTGGAGCCAGATTTGAAAATTGGAATTACTTTAGCAAGTTTCCATTCATCTGGTACTTCGGCTGAATGTAATGACTAATAAGAGTGCCCTGGTGGAACAGGTGCTGGAAAGCCTGAAGGGCATACCAAACCGCTCTCATCTCCAACATACTGATGTGCAGAGGGAGTTCTAACTAGGACCACAGACCTTGAGTTTTGTGGTTCCCCAGGTGAGCGCCCCAACCTATCCCTGACACATCTGTAGTAAGAGTCTGGGTGGGAGGAGGGAACTCCCTTGGTGAGATCCTGCCACCACAAGAGATCCAGCTGCATCGAATCGGAGATCATGACCATGTGGTCCAGGTTGCCCAACCTCTGATCTCACTGAGCTCTGAGCATCCACTGCGAGAGTCGTATGTGTAGCCTGGCTAAAGGAACAGTGGGGATGGCCGCTGCCATAAGGCCCAGCAGTCGAAGAATTAACCTGGCCAAGATCCTCCTGCTGCAGTCTACTAAACGAGCCTGCCTCTGCAAAGTTTCCACCCTGTTCAGAGGGAGGAAAGCCATACCCTGTACTGAATCCATCACAGCTCCAATAAATTGGAGATGCTGGGAAGAGGCAAGTTGGAATTTTGGGAGGTTCACAGTGATCCCAACTTGCGAAAAGAAGTCCAGGGTAGCTGAGAGGGAAAGTTCCAGCTGCTGCCATGACGGGGCTGACAGAAGCCAGTCGTCGAGGTAGGGGAACACACTGTGGCCCTGACGCCTCAGGGCCGTTGCCACTACCGCCAGGCACTATGTAAAAACACGAAGCACCGAGGATAGGCCAAAGGGAATGGTATTGAATTGGTAATGCTCCCCCTGAAAGACAAATCGGAGGTAGTGGCAATGGGCCTGGAAGATTGGGATATGCAGATAGGCATTCTGCATATCCAGAGCGCAGAGCCACTGTCCTTCGTGCAGGAGGATCAGCAGACATGGAAGGGTCAGCATTCAAAACTTTTGTACTCTATGTACTGGTTTAGAGCACTGAGGTCCAAAATGGGACGCAAGCCTCTCATCTTTTTGGGGACCAGGAAGAAATGGAAATCATACCCCTTCCCCACCTGGTTGGACAGAATGGGCTCTTTGCTTCCTTTCGTAACACAGCTTCGATTTCCTCTCTTAGTAGAGGAATGTGCGCCTTTGGATAGTGGGACACTACTGGGGACCTGTTTGGAGGTTTTCCAGAAACTCCTGGGTGTGGCCCTGTCTTACCAACTGAAGGACCCAAAAGTTGGTGGTTACTGCTCGCCACCCTGGCAGATGACTGGCGCACCCTTCCCCCCCACCAGCTCCTCTGAGGTCCGTCACAGCCTGAAGAGGAGGCTGAGGCAGAGGGGGCTGGTAGACTGGTGGGTAACCCACAGGAAAGCCTGGTGTTAAGTAGCCTGGCATATGAAAGGAGTGAGCTGGGTACCTCGGTGGAGGATAAGCAGGCGAATACCCTAGCATGTGGAATCCTGACGGTGGGTAGCCGATGGAGAGTACACTGGGAAATGCAGCACTGGGTATCCCGGCAGAGGGTAACCCGATGGAGGGCCCAACAGCGGCAGCGCTGGCCTGACAGAGGGCTCTGGAATGCCCCAAAACCCGACCTTGAAGGACCTGGAAGAATAAAGTCAGATGCTGGACTGAGTGGCGGCAGATGTGGCACCAGAGGTGGTGTCTCCATCAGAAAATCCGGAGGCAGGGGCCCCTGAAGGTTACCTGTGACATCCAACGTTAGATATGGAGGTGAGCCGGGAAAAGTGCCACCTGATGGATGACCCTCTCCCCTCTCTGGTCTGGGGAGGGCAGAGGGAGCTCTTCCACAGTGGAAGAGGAGACCACTCAGTGGTGGACCCAACCAGGGAGAGCTGTGACAAATCCAGCAACTGGGAATCATCGAGGCCCTCGCCGGACCCCAACGCCAGATTGGTTGGGCAGACGTCAGTGAAACAGATGCCTGACTTATCTGCCGGGATGGTCGGGCAGACGTCAGACGAGCTAACGCCCAACTTATCAGTCAATGCTGGGTGGGTCCCGGAACCTCCGGAGCCTGACGAGACAGACTGGGCCGGGAGCTCGAAGACCCCATGAGCAACTTATCTGCCCAACCAGGCACCTTAGATCCGCTAGTAGAAAGAGGCCTAAGAGTGGCAGAGGCCACAAACGTGGCTGAGGTGCCCACGGCCACTGTTACTAATAGCGGCAGGGGGTCCAAGGACTGCTCCTGAGGTGGGGCAGGCTTGGCTGCAGCAGCCGACTTCCTGGAGGAGGAATAAGACCGCCACTCACCCGAGGATGGCCACAGATGAGAGTGGGACCTGTCCTGGTCCTTCTCTTTTTTCTTCTTTTTGTGCCTGGAGGAATCAGGAGGAGATGAGGAAATGCTACTGTTTTTGAAGTTATTTTTCCATCAAGGCCATTCTTTGTTTGAGTAAGTGGACCTCAAGAGCCTGCAGGCATAGTTTCCATGTAGCCTCGTTGAAGCTCGAACAGGCCTCACAGTCCTCGACCTTGTGCTCCAGGCCTAGGCAGAAGAGACAGAGAGTATGGTATTCTTTGTGCGATAGCTGCGTAACGCACAAAGCGCACTTATTTTTATCCTCGACGGCAGACAATGACATGCACAAAAACTAAGACATACTGATTATTTGTAAAGAAAAAAACAGATACTCATCCAAAAAGCAGTTGAACTGCCGCAAATAATCTCCGTGAGGTCTGACGTGTACAGGTTGACGTCAGGAATGAACTAGAAGGCAGGCGTGGGGATAGCCTACTATATAAGGTCATGCTGACATTTGTCATGACATCGGGTGGGCTGTCCCCTATCAGACACTGCTAGCTAAAGCTTCTGTGTGGTCCTGACACCAAGGGTGCAGTCCTCAAGGTTATTACCTACTGCAAGAGCCCTCTCAAAGAAAGCTAGAACAGTTATGTAAGAACTTACCGAAACGGTAGATCTTCAAGAGAGGTTCCTGCAGTAGGTCATTACAACACAGGACTGCGCCCCCTGGCATCAGGACCACACAGCAAGCTTCTAGCTAGCAAGCCATAGTGGGGGACTGCCCGGCGTCACCTTAAAGGATGTCAGAGTGACACTATAAAGGAAGCGGTCCCCACGCCCACTGTCCAGTTTTTCTGCTGGAAGACCTAAGAAAGGTAAATGGGAGAAAGGAGAAAACTCCTGCTAAAGAGCACCCTGGGAAAGAAAAGAATAAGCAAAAGCTGGGGGAAGGTGGGAGGGAAAAATATGACCTACTGCAGTAACCTCTCTCGAAGATCTACTGTTATGGCACGTTCGTACATAACTGTTGTATCTTATTTCAAGAGGATTCACGCAGTAGGTCATTACAACATAGGACTGAATTCTAATCAGTCAAGAAGGAACAGTCAGAGACTGAGGTCTGGGAGGAGGAAGGGTCTGTAGAGGAGGACACAAACTAGGACAACAGGCCCTGAAGAACAGCCAGTTCAAAGCCGGCCCAGCGCCTAGAGGCAATGTCCAGACTGTAATGCTTTGTGAAAGTATGGACAGTACTCCATGTGGCTGCGGCACAAATGTTGGAGGTGGACACATTTCTAAGAAGAGGTTTCTCATACTTCAGATAAATGAAAATTATGCAGTTAGCCAACCACTTGAAAAGGCATTGCTTGGAAACAGCTATGCCCTGATGTCTGAGCACAAAGGAAACAAATAACTGGTTTGACTTGTGCACCTCCTTTGTCTGAGAAATGTAATAACGCAAGACCCTGTGTACATCTAGGATGTGCAAAAGGTGTTCCACCCCGCTGAAGTATTCAAGATAATACACCAGCAGTTGGATATCCTGGCTTAACGTCACTTCGGATACCACCTTCGGAAGAAAAGAAGGGTCAGTCCTCAGAGCCACCCTATCTCTGTGGAAATGAGTCCCTGATTCAAAGGTTTGCAATTCCAATTTGTACTAAATAAATAAAAAAACAAACAAAAATTAAATAAGGCTCCTTACAAATGAGGGCCTACAGCTCAGAAACTCTTCGAGCTGAGGTAATGGCAACTAAAAATAGCACTTTCCAAGACAAATAGCGCATATCACAGCTTGCTGCCAGTTCAAAAGGGGGCAACATAAGCTTCTCTACAACAAAGTTCAAATCATGGGGGGAACTGGGCTATGGACCAGAGGTTTCTTTGTTTTTTTTTAACTTTCTCTTTATACTCCCCCCTGGCCATCCGTACTCCTCTCTTCAGGAGTCGCTTATGCCTTATACATCCCTGCTCTCCTACCTGACCAATCCAAGCGGTCTCATCCCCCACAGAGCCTTGGTTTACCACCCAGGTGGGGTCAAGGAGGGGCCCCTACCACCGGTTTTTCCTTGTCTCGTCGGGACGCCGGTTCGGTGGCAGGTAGGAGGCACTGGGGATCAGGGCTAGCACTCCGTCTACCGGAGATGCCGTGACCATTTTCCCTTGTTTTCTGTCGATGCCGCATGATCCCTGATGTCATGGTGCCGATGCCTGTGACATCCTCCCCTTGCTGCATCTTGGTGCATGCTGTGCCCCAGACCTCCATCTAGGGCCAGTCTTGCACCGGGATATCACCCGAGAAGGCGAGCTGTCCTTGGGATGCTCAAGCCTTTCCGCTGCTGGCCCTCCCATGTTCTGGGCTCATTCCCGAACCTGGGTCGCTGGCATTGCAAGCAGAAATCCAACTGCTGCACCAGCGGGCCGGCCAGATCAGAGGTTTCAAGTGAAGGATCCCCTTAAGGAAGGTTTTGGAGACCTCTAACTGGGCAATATTCTTGCCATCCACTGGAAGGTGAAAGGCAGATATTGCTAAAAGGTGGACCTTCAGCAAGGAATAGCTGGGGCCCAAATCAGAAAGGTGCAAGAGGTACTCAAAGACCTGGTGCACCGGGCAAGAAAAAGGGTCCAGATCCCTGGCAGTCGCCAGGCAGTGAATCTCTTCCACTTCATAGCATACATAGTTTTGGTGGAGGATTTTCTGGCTTCCACCAAAATTTGGGCTACACGGGAGGAAACCCGAAATGTGACACCGCTACATCCAACGGTGCCATGCATGCAGGTGCAGAGATTTGAGGCCCAGGTGCACCAGGTTGCCCTGCTCCTGGGTGAGAAGGTCATGCAGGAGAGGCAGAGGTCCTGGATGTTCCAACGCTAGCTGCTGCAGCAGGGGAAACCAGATCTGCCAAGGCCAAAGAGGGGCAATGAGAATCATGTGTGCACCCTCAGCCTTAAGCTTCAGCAAGATTTTCTGCAGAATTGGGAAGGGAAGGAAGGCATACAAAAACCTCCCTGTCCAACAAAGTGACAGCGAATCTTGCCGAAAAACACCACGCCCAGGAACGAGCGAACAAAAATTGGGTAGTTTTTCATTGGATGGAGAGGCAAAAAGGTCCAGTTCTGGATGGCCCCACTGGTCGAACAGACTTTCTACCTCATCCTGCTTCAATTACAACTCATGAGCCTGCGCCATGGTGTGGCTGGGACTGTCCACCAGGACACTGTGTACGCCTTGGACATGGACATCTGTCAAGTGCAGATTGTGCTGGACAGCCCAGTACCACACCCGCATCACCTCCCTGCAGAGGGGGTATGAGAGGGTGCCTCCCTGTTTGTTTATGTACCAGACTGTGGCAGTATTTTTGGTCTGGACCAGGAGTGTTCCCGGGCTTAAGAGGGTCTGAAGCACCTATAGAGCGTAGAGCACCGCTCTCATCTCCAGAATGTTGATATGCAAAAGCATTTCCTGACGGGACCACTTTCTCATGGATCGGTAATCTCCCAGGTGGCCTCCCCAACCTCCCGAGGCAGGGGGGTTGAAAAGGGGCCCCCAAGGAGAGGTTGGACATCTCCTGCCACCAAAGTAGATCCTTCTTCATGCTGTTGGAGACCATGACTCTGTGATCCAGGTCATCCAAGCATTGATCCCACTGGACCATAAGTGACCACTGGGTCACCCTCATGTGCAGCCAGGCCTTAGGAACTGTGGGAATGGCTAGTGCCATAAGACCCAACAGCCAAAGAACAGAGCGAGCTGTAGTCCAACGAGAGTTGGTTACAGCTAAAGCTTGTAGTTTTAGGGTGTCCGCTTTGCCCAAAGGAAGGAAGGCCCTGCCCTGGATTGTGTCCAGTACCACTCCAATAAATTGGAGGCACTGGGAGGGCGAAAAGTTGGACTTGGGGTAATTCACCATAATGCCCAGACATGAAAACAGGTCCAGGGTGAAGGACAGGGCCAAAGGGGAGGGCCTTGAATTGAAAATGGTTCACCTGGAACGCAAACCTGAGGAAGCGGCAGTGGGCCGGGAGGATAAGGATGTGCAGATAGGCATCCTGCATGTCCAGCGAGCAAAGCCACTGATACTTGAGGTGCAGGGGTAAGAGTCCCTGGAGGGTCAACATGCGGAACCTCTTGTACTCGACAAATAGGTTCAGCAGGCTGAGATCCAAGATGGGTAGCCATTAGCTGGAAAAAATGATGGTCGACTGGAAGTGAAATTCTCTGTGAGGTATGACTAACACAGGTTGGTGGCGGGAAAGAACTGGAGAATGGGCATGGGGACTGCTTCCTTTATAGTGTCACACTGACATCCTGTCAGGTGACGCCGGGGATGATCCCCTACTATGGATTGATAGCTAGAAGTTTGCCGTGTGGTCCTGACGTGGGGGGGGGGGGGGTGCAGTCCTATGTTGTAATGACCTACTGCAGGAACCCTCTCAAAGTAAGATCTATGGTTACAGATGTGTAACCTATATTTCTGACATCGTGGATACAGTTCACTATCCACACACTGACAGACTCCTAGCAATACTCCAGGAAGAGGGGACAGGGTGCACACCCCTATTTGGCCGACAGAGAATAAAGGATGGGGGCCCCAAAATCAGCATCCTGACATTGATACTGTAGTAGAAGATGAATGTGTGTGCTTTAACCCAGATTGCAGCCCTGCATATCCCTCAATGGGGATATTCCTGAAGCAGCCACAGAAGCAGCAGTACGCTTTCAGACCCTTAGGCAACTCCTTACCAGCTAACCTATAGCAGAGATTGATGCAGGATGCGATCCACATAGCAGTCCACTTCACTGCTGGTCTGCAGGCACAGTTTTGGCATTTGTGATAAACAGCTGATGAGCCTCACCATAAATTTCCGCTGTGTGCTCCATATAATAGAATGGTGCCCTCCGCAGGTCCAGGATATGAAGCCCGAAATCGGCATCCAAAGCTGGGTTATTAAAATAAACCAGGAGGTTAATCACCTGGTTAAGGAGGAACTTCGACACAACTTTCAGGATGAATTTTGTGTAAGGCAAAGGACAGCTTTGGTCTTGTGGATGACATGTTAGGGAGGCATATGCAGTGGTAATTATCAGCAGAGAAAGGGAAATCATAATGCCACTATAAAGGATGTTAGTAAGGCCGCACCTCAAGTACAGTGTCCAGTTCTGGAGGCCTTACCTACATAAGGACACTGACAGGGTAGAGGCACTTCAGTGGAGGGCTACCAAGATGGTGCAACGGTTGCACCATAAGCCCTATGAAAACAGACTGAAGGACTTGAACATGTACTCCCTGAAGGAGACGAAGGAAGGAAGAGATATGATTGAGACATTTTAAGTACTTCACAGGAAGAAACAGGGTGCAGGAAAACTGAATTTTTCACAAGAAGAGATGTGCCAGGAATAGGACTAGGGGACATGGGATGAAACTGGAGGAGGGAGGAGGAAGTTCAGGAGGAACATAAGAAAGTACTTCTTCACAGAGAGGGTGGTGGACAGGTGGAACAGCCTGCTAAAAAAGGTGGTGGGGGCAGAAATGATTACTGGATTCAAGAATGCATAGAATAGGCATAAGGGGATCCTGGTAGTCGGGAAAGGGGACAACCATGCTCTGGTGAAGCTTGAAGAAGCACCGCTACATGCATAAATGGTCAGACTGGGTGGGCCATAGGCCATTATCTGCCATAAAAATCTATGACTCCACCAAGGGCATCTGGAGCTCTGTCATCCTTCTGGCAGACATGACTGCCACCAAGAAGGCAGTCTTCCATGACAAGTATGAAAGCTCACACGTGCACTGCTCAAATGGCTTGTCCATGGGCACAGTGGGCACAGCCAATGCCAGTAGTAGTGGTGGTTCGGGCACTGGAAGGAACAAGTGATCCAGGCCTTTGAAAAAGCGTCTGACCACCTTCTCCTGCACTACTGCTGACATACAAGCCCACATCCAGTATGTACAGATGGCTGTTAGGTGCAGCTTTAGGGTTCTCAGCTGCAGTTCCAACTGTGATAGGGACCAAAGGCAGTTGAAGATTGTGGCCGATGGGCATAAGAGAGGCTCAAGATCCTTTCCTTGGCACCAGAGTGAGAACCTTTTCCACTTGGAACGCATACCTTCTGCAAGCTGACTCCTTTCAGAACACCTCCACCACATACAGAACGTCTTCCAAGAAGTGAAAGGGCTGGAACTGTAGTTGCTCAGGAACCAGGCAGAAAGGTGCAGTGACTGAAGGTCTGGGTGCTGGATCACCCCGTTGTCTCATCAGAAATTCAGTGCGGAGAGGCAACCTCCAAGGGGACCTGCAGCTCAGGGTAAAGAGATCTGGTACCAGAACAGTCTGGTCGAGTTTGGAGCAATCAAGATCATACACGCTTTGTCTCTCCAGGCCTTGATCACAACACTGTGAATCAAGGGGAAGGGAGGAAAGGCACAGAAATAGCCCTGCATCACTACCAAACTATCACGTATACAGGCTCAATCGACAATCTTGCGGAAGGGGAGTCACTCTATATGTTAAAAATACATTTTCTTCCACATTAGTCACCTCCCAAATTGTGAAGGCTGTATATGAAAGGATAAGTATCTCGCTAACCTTATCAAAAGTTGAATCAATATGACTGGGTGGTATAAACCACCAACAGGAGATTTAGGTCTACTACAATATCTAGCTACCTTTGCTTCGGCTAAAAAAAATGAAACAACTGTACTTGATGATATGAACTATGACTGGTTATCATCAAAGTCAGCTGATTTAAAACAATTTTGTGACAAATTCGGATTCCATCAGCTTATATTAAAACCCCCACACCTTAACAGGCATAAATCTGTCACACTCCTCTATCCTAGCTCTTATCCTCACTAATAGACAGCAGAAAATTACCTACACATTCGTTTGACGATGACTTTTGTGACCATTACATCACGGCCTGTATTAGGGGAGTCACTAAATTCAACTGTAATCCATCCTTTATATGGAAGCACTCATTCTCACAATTCAGCCTACACATATACTTCCAACGTTTAGCTGCCATCAACTGGCAGGAGTTTTATCTGTCCCCCTCAATACATGAAACCTATAACCATTTCATTCAGTAAGTTACTAGTGACATCAATAAATTAGCCCCATATGTAACTTGTAGAACCAAAAAGAAAATTGCTTCCTGGTTTACGAAAGAACTAAGAGCATCCCTGAAAGCAAATACAAAAGGGTAATCATTTAATATCACAGAACTAAACCATTTTTCTGTGTCCTCCGACAAAGCTTTTGATGCTGCTGCCAAACCTTGGATCCCATTGCGCTATAACATCCCTCCAAGCACAATGCCTCATAGCCCCATTCTATTTGTCTTCCAGCAGGTGACCTACAAAGAAATCTAGCACTTACTTGTAACACTTAATCTCAAAAATGGAGTAGGGGCTGATAATATTGAGCCACTCTTTCTAAAGCTAGGTCATCCAGTAGTAACGGCACCTATTATGTATCTATTTAATCTCTCAATCTCTACCTGCCAAATCTCCAAACACCGAAAAACAGCGCATGTCATTCCCATCTTTAAATTAGGAGACAATGGAAACAAAACCCTGGCAGATAATTATCGACCTATCTCTATATTACCTGTTAGCAAAATTATTCAAGAAACTGATCCACAGACAGTTGAAGAATTATCTAGAGCCGAATGCCCATATCAACCCCATGCAATCTGGATTTAGATCTAAACACAGCACTATCTCAGCATTACTCAAAGTAACAAATGACTGGTTTTCAGCCCTGGATAAGCATACCACTGCAGCAATTTTCTTAAATTTAAGAAGTCATTCAATACCATTGATCATAATATACTACTGAGTAAACTTTCGGGACTAAATCTAAGTCCAAATACAATGCCTGGTTTAGAAACCGCTTCACAGGAAGATGTCAACAACTGAAGGTAGAAGGCTTATTCTCCACATGTCCATATCACCAAAGGGGTCCCACAGGGTTCTATTTTAGGATCACTGATATTCACAATCTATATAAATGACATGGGGCAGAATATTTTGAGTGCCAACCTTCATTATTACGCTGATGACACAGTGCTACATACCTCACATCCGGACCCAGACATCGCAATACAGTCACTACAAAATAATTTTAATATTCTCCAGGTAAACCTGCATATGTCTAAATTGCTCCTCAATGCAACTAAAACCAAATAGATGGTCTTTAACAACAAAATTAATTACGTCCTCTCCTCCATAACCATTACTACTGTCTACAATGAACCACTTGAATCAACAAACTCATTTAAATACTTAAGAATGTGGACAGACAGCAAATTGACCTTTAGTGTTCATAAAGAATCTCGCTGTAAAAAATTACGTCAAAGATTGGGATTCTATTTCCAGAATAAATATTGTCTAACTCACGAAGCAAAGAAGATTCTAGTGCAAGCCACATTCCTCCCCTTCTCGATTAAGGCGATATCCTCTATGAAAGCACTGCAAGCTCATACCTGAGCTGCTTGCGTGTACTGTACCACAGAGCACTTCATTTTATCTGCGAGCTGCCATCTACTGTGCACCACTGCTTACTATACAGTGAGTTAGGCTGGTCATCCCTACACCTCTGAAGGCAAAGGCACCTTATTCTTTGGACATTCAAAGCCTTGAGTAATTCGCTCCCCCAATATATCTCCTCCCTTCTGTGCAAGTCCCAAGGCCATTACTCCTTTAGGATGCACAATGTCTTAATGCTAGATGTTCCCAGGCATTTCTCAAAGTTCGGAAAGATGGCATTCGGTTGGGCTGCCCCCAAAGCCTGGAGTGCAATGCAAAATCTCTTTTTTTTTTTTCCCCATCTGGATGACTTCTTATCTGATATTTGGTACCCTTTCTCATTTCCATTTTTATTTATTTTTTGTTTCTGATGTCTTGCTGATGTAAATGTTATCTGTTACATCTGCAGAATCTCCTTAAGTTACCTACTCTGGTTAGTCCCCGACATTTCCATTATCTCCTTAATAAACATTACACAGAAAAGTGTAGCTGCCAATAGAACTGCTGTGTTGTTTCGCTGTAATATTTATATTATACTGTTTTTAGTTATTAGATAACTCTACTTTCTCCTGTATCTGTTAACACCTTCTATTTCTATCGTTAAATCACTCACGTACCTTATGTTGTATTCTACAGCTCTGTATTATATCTTGTCATATTGTACTGAAGGGAGCACATCCATCTGCGAGCCCAATGAACTATACTGGTCAACACCACCATGTACTCCAACAGCGGGAGTAGTTTCCAAGCTGGGTACAGCTGCCCAACATGAAATGAATGATAAATGATGTAAAGTCTGATGACCTGTCTGCAGGAAGGTGGACCCTGTCTGAAGGGAGTATGGTTGCACCCTGATAAAATTATCACCTGTGCAGCGACCAGTTCTAACTTGGCCGGGTTGACCAGAAAGCCCAAGACATGACAGGTCTGGAGGGCCAGATCCCCCAACTTCTACAGAGCCTCTCTGGAGATGCCTGCTATGAGCCAGTTGTACAGGTATGGAAACACCCAGACACCCCTGACGCCAGAAAAAGCAACCACTGCTGCAAGGCACTTGGTGAAGATCCTTGACAAACATGGGCTGAAATGGCACAGAACCCACTCTGCCTGGAACCATAGGTAACAGCAGTGGAACAGGCAGACTGCAATGTGTAAGAATGCATCCTGGGGGAGCAGAACCACTCCCTTAGCTCCAGGGACAGTATGTAAAGTCACCAGATTATTGCTTATAAGGATGTACTGGATATTTATTCTGTATCGTTGCTCTTGTTTACATCTCCAGGTTCCCCCTTGAAAATGGGCATTTGATGCTCATGCGTCCTCCTACCCAGTTAACAAATTACAAACAAACAAAAACATTTAAATAATCTGTGAATGAAAAACTGTAGACCTCATAAAACACTGGCAACTCTCTGTTTCAATGTACAGAGGATGCAGAAATATCAAATCCAACAGTGCCGTATCTCTCACTCTCTTTTGTTCACTCAAATTATTGTCTGCACACTACCGAACACACATTACTTTCCATCACCCTTACAAACGCTTAGAAAGAAATGGACATCACTGCACTGTGTATTTGTAATCCTGTCTAATGCTGACTGCACAGTCCTGCTCAGTACTGGGCAAACATTAAATAAGAATCATGGGGGACAGGGCCACTGGCATGAAACTACAGGACTATGACTACAGAAGTCAGTTCAGAACAACTACTTAAACAGCTAGTGTACCGACAGGGAGTTGTCCTAGTACTGCAGTCAGCCCAAGCTGTGCATTTATCAACTGTATGGCAGTATTGCACTTGCTTATTTGTTTCACAAAGAGGTTGTCTGTTGGTTAATCATTTTACACTGCTTCAGTATTTCAGGCATCATTCACTGCTGCAAGCCATATGAGTGTGTGTGTGTGTGTGTGTGTGTGTGTGGGGGGGGGTCAAAGGCAGTCAGCCGTGTGAAGCCAGGCTGACTTGTATGTCAAACAGACACAGTGGTTCCTCATTTCAGAAACCGTCAACAGTACTCTGTTCAAAAGCCATTCTAATCCTGTCACATTTTCTTGAGCTTTTAACACCCCCAATCCCTACGAGCCCTCTCGCTATCATGGTACTGCGAGTGACCCCACTGTCGGAAAACATCCCCTCATCTTGTCCTCCACTAAGTCGTCACCACCACATGCTCACTGCCCTTCATCATGCAGTACCCAGTGTAGGTGCCCCCACTCCTCCATGACAACCAGCACTGTCCTTCTGCTCACTTTCACAGCCAACTGCCATTTGAATGACTGAGCGTGATCACAGTGCGACTACACCCACCACAGGCACCCACTCCATGGCAACCAGCATAGTCCCTCTGTTTACCTCCGCAGCTGGCCACCATTTGAATGACTGAGCGTGATTGCAATGCTACTGTACTCACCATTGGCATCCCCTCCACGGCGATGACGCAGTCCCTTTGCTCACCTCCACGGCTGACTGCCGTCTGAATGACTATGTGCGATTACAAACCTAGCGCAAGACTTGCCAGCTGAAACTGATTTAAGTGAGTTGTAAGGGGTGAGCTGTTCAATCTTTTCAATTTTCCCCTACATGATCGCCTCTTCAATGGCCAGCTCCTGCTCCCTAGGACACCTGGACCAACAGCCAGTCGGACTGCTCAGTGGGTTGCAATCACACTCACTCATTCAAACAGCAGCTGGCTGAACAAGTGAGCAGAGGGACTGTAACAGTCGCTATGGAAGGGTGTGGGCACTTATGGTGGGTAGTGCACGGTGTACTGAGGGGGTGATGGCCTTTGTTGATCCAGGGTTGGGGTATAGTTTACAAGATAAACTACCCTGTCTCACAAAAGGAGCTGGGCTTAAGATAGAGCCCCCCCCCAAAGTAATTAAAAACTCACTCATCAGCAAGGTTGGGTACAATGGAAAATGGCAATGGCACTCCAAGGGATCCATGATACGACAGATTCCAAAGACACAACTGTGATGTGTGAATGAATGGTTATGGGAGACTGGGACTCAGGAGTCATGTAACAGTAAGAGCAAACAGTACTACTGCCCTTATCATTTGCGGTTGGTTGGGACTTGGGCTCTGAAATCAAAATGTGTTGTACTTGTGCAAGTCTTGCGGGCATGTACTCAAGCTGTAATGGTAGTGATGAAATCCAGTCTTCTAAGGGTAAGCATGCACAACAAGGCACAGCAGGGGATATGGAATGGGGAGAGACTGACAAACTTTCATAGCCACTCTCGCTCTGTGTAATTTTAGCTTGCCTTTTTTTTTCTGGGTAAGGCTAGCGCTGTCGCCGGATTCAAGATGCTGGAGGGGAAGGGGAGGGCTTATGTCCAGCACCATGGCTGTAGACTCACAATATGAAATGGATGGAGCGGCAATGCAGTGACTGTGAGCTGAATACATGCAACAGAAAGTTCCTTTACGGCACCCTCGAATGGGTTCACTAGTGCTCCTTGGTTTACTTCAGGGGCTGATTAAGGCACTCCCTCCCAGCGCATGGGCATGTGCATGCCACGACCGCCAGCTGCCTGTCTTCCCAGTCTGCACCACCCCCACCAGCCCCCACCAGAGGGCAACTGACAAGCGGGATGACAGTCCCTCCCTCCCAGAGAGAAGAGAGCAGTCCTCTGGATGCAACATCCTCTTTCGCCCCTGCTAACTCCCGACGACCCGGGCTCATTCCCGATCCCAGGTCGCTGGTGTGGCGTCCAGCGCCTCCACCTCTAGCACCACTGGGTCAGCCAACTGTACTTTATTTTCAGGTATTCACCTCACAAAGGACCATGTACCAACATGCCTGACATTTCATTCTTAAAAGGGCTTCATCAGGGAAGCACACAGTCTGCTTTTGGTAATTCCTCATTGTTTGTGTTTCTTTAAAGAGTTAGTGGAGCCAAAACAGGCAGACAGGAAAATAATACAAATGTTTATCTCTGTCTTACAAAACCTGTGTGGAGCTCCTATAGCTTTTGTGAAGGTTAATGGCCACATTTCTACCCTGTTCTTCCCATTATACAGAGGTACTAGACAGGGATGCCCGTTCACCCTTACTTTTTGCGTTATATTTGGAACCCTTACCCAGACTGTTTAACTGACCCCATCTATACAAGATATACACGATATTACTCTTGGGGGACCACAACAGAAATCTGATCTTTATGCAGATAACCTTTTGATATATTTTACAAATACCAATACATCCCTTCCACCCCTTTGGTGTATCCTTATGGACTCTGGGAACTGTGCTGGGTATAAAATTAATTAGCAGTGTCAGTGGCTCAGTAGGTAGCACACTCGCCTCTGAGGCTGGGAGATCAGAGGGCTGTGGGTTCAGTTCCCACATCTGGCACTTGGGTTAATATCCCAGTACTGACACTGTAGTGCAGCATGAGAGGGGTGCTGCACTTCTGAGGTGCTGTCTTTCGGATGAGGCATTAAACCGAGGTCCCATCTGCCTGGATTGGTGGTAGTTCAGGTGGATGTTAAAGATCCCATGGCACCTATCAAAAAGAGTAGGGGAATTTCCCCAGTATTCTGGCCAAATTTCCTTCATTCACTAAAAATACCACCAACTGCTTAATCTGGTTCAAGGTCACTTGGCATTCATCTGTATCCCCCTCCCCCGGGTCGTGCCTGAAAATAGACAGGATTTGTCTAGTGCACTTACCCAGTCAACAAAAACTAAATAAAAAAATAAAAATAAAATACTACTAAGACAGAGGTTTCATGATTTAACAACGAACCTACTCCACAAATTAGAGACCAGTTTACCTTCTTAAACTGTAATGGGCTTTATTTTCTCACTTTCCTTGACAATAAGTTCCACTTCTTGATATATGTAGTTATGTTTGGGGGGGAGCTATTGGGTCAAAGGAAGAAGTAGTGACCAGTGCTTGTTTTAATTGGTATTTATCCTTCTTCAGTTCTGGGTCAATTGCAGGGATGTCTTTTAGTGAGAAAAAAAATGTTTCAATCTCAATTTTCGGTAGAATTTTTCTAGGTCCAGTTTTAATTCAAATGCATTTATCTTCTCCGTTAGGCTAAAGGACAGGCCTTTATTTAGGACTCCTAGTTCTAGTGGTGTTGATTGTCTTTTAGAAAGATTAAAGACTCCTGATTCTGTCCTGTTTTTGACCTTGTTTCGTGTACTTTGCCCCTTGTATTTATGTTTCCCATATCTCGTTCTTTTTCTTTTGGTCTTGTGCCAGACGCTGATGACTCTGAGGGATCTGTAGACCTGGGAAAATCCTGCTCATATGACCTGTCTCTGGGATTCCAACCCTGTCAGTAGGGTTCATAGTAGTCTTCTCTATAGTAATCCTGGTTGTATCTATTGCTATATAGATAGTGCATATTGTCTCGGGTAAGATCTATAACCCTGAAACCTTCTTTAAGTTTCTACAATATTGTTGTTTATAGTGGTTACTTCTGGCATATCTCACATCCTGGGTATCTGAATCAGATGTATTAACTGAAGTATCTGTATCTTTTTGATCATATACTGTGGTCTGATATTCAGACTTTTTTCATGTGTAAATGCGTCCTTCTTTATAACCTATAATATCCCATGGGAACTTCTGTAATTTTATACTTTTAATATGGTTATCATAATCTTGTATGGACTTATCTATTTGTTCCATTAATAGTTTTGATGTGTCAACTGTTTCTTTTATTTTGGTTTCTAAGGTTTGTATTTCCTCCAGAACCTTAGTTTGTTCCATCATGAGTGTTTCAATTAATAACAGCATAAAATCAAAGGAGCATTTTGTCCTTATACCGTCCCACTTCGGTTGGACCCCTTCAGGTAAGAAACCCATATGTGACTCTACCAGTACCCTTAAGCCTCTGGGGATCCTCTTTTGTCTGGTATACTCCAGTAAAGTGACTGCGTGCCAGTCCAAACGTATCTCTCTTTCTTTTAATGACTCAAGTTTATTTACAGAAGCTTTTGGAGTCTCTACATTTTCAATTCTACGTTTGCTTTTTGCTAGACACATTATTCTGTCCACCTCATCTTGGTTGATACTTAGGGCCGTGGACCTAACATCAGTCATGTCACCCAGTTCAGAAAAATTAGCCATCTTTTCCTTTTTATTGTTGATAAAATAAATCCTATACTTCAATTTCTAATCTTCTCAGAACTTTGGGATGCACTAATCCTTATCCGTAAGGAGAATTCTGACAGTCCACATTTAAGTTCTGTATCCCACGGTTCCCTTTCAATTGTTATAAGCAAGTTCGGAAAGGGGTGGGGGAGTTAAAGACTGCAGACCTCCAAACAGTAAAACAAACAAATTGTGGTTCTCAACCCCAGTGTAAATAATCCATAAACACACTTCCTTTTGGTTGTATCCCAATTTTATTTTCACAAAAGTTCGTCTTCTTTCAAAAGAGCTCATATAATTTCACTTTTTATTACGTTTCAGGACATTCATGTCCCTTCATCAGACAAAGTTGATCTGCTGTATTTCAATAGGAAGTGTCTGTAACATAAATTAAGAAATATATTTTTTTAAACAAGTTGTCATTTTATTAGAATTATCAAAATAAAATTTGTGCTTCTCTCATATGCTGTACTTGAGGGTGGGAACACACTTGTTTATTTTTGGGTGCACAGTTTTTCTGTTTCTCTTTCTGATGAAGGAACACGAATGTCTTGAAATGTAATAAAAAGTGAAATTATAAGAGCGCTTTTGAAAGAAGACAAACATCTGTGAAAATAAAACTGGGATACAACCAAAAGCAAGTGTATTTATGGATTATTTGCACTGGGGTTGAGCACCACAATTTTTTGATTTTACTGTTTGGAGGATGCAGTGGTTAACTCCCTCACCCCCTTTTCGAATTTGCCTATAAAAATGTAAAGGAAACTGTGGGATACAGCACTTAAATGTGGAATGTACATAAACCTACCACATCCCGTATGTGGAATGAATATGCCTGGAAATGTATTACCTGATTCTTTTACACCCTGCTTTAACAGGTTCACTTTGATCCCTGGATTGCCCCCATCTGCTGGCAACAATGTGGAGAACCCCGAGCCTATCATACCCATATTATGAGGCTTTGCTCTAAACTTAACATTTTCTGGGCTGACCTACATTTTCCTCTACTTTATAACTGACTCCTCAGTGGGTTCTCTTTTTGATATGCCAGAGGGTCACAGGCAACCGCATGTTAGAAGGATACTTTCTGTTTGCATATTATTGGGTAAAAAAGCAATAACAAAATTGTGGCTTTCTGCTTCTCCCCCACTATCCACAAGTGGCGGAATTTAATGATAGATCTATATGGACAGTACAATATAAGTTACCTGCCTTTGATATATTATGGCGTAGATGGGGTGAATATACTGTATAATGGCAAAACATACTGATTTTGTCATGAGATGTTGTCCCACTATTTTATTAGACTCTGTAGTTCTTATAGAACTGATATAACTAAGTGCTTAATTTTTTGCCCGATTGATACCATGATCTGTAAATGCAGCGTATGTTGTATTTTTTTTGCGTTACATACACTTAATAAAGATTAAAAAAACATAATACAAATGTTAAGTAATCAGTTGTAACTTTTTATTTCTGAAGTATTTTTCGTTTTGCTCATTAGAAAGTCAATGTGATAATATTGTGCTGGACATGTGGAACAGCTCTTAGTCATGCAGCTGACATATTCATCTCTACCCCCAAACTACATCATCATTACTGATAGTGACATCACAGGTGACTGACTTGGCAGCCACTGAATGACTGTTCCTGAGCAGCAGTCATCAGTGATGTCATGGTCAGTGAGGTCACAATGCTGATGATGCACTCCTCCTCTTCAAGCTGCACAAACTTGTCTGCTCCTGTGGGACCTCTGATTGGTTCAGGAGCTATCTCTTGGGCCGCTCCCAATCTGTGGGCATAGGTTCCACCATTTCCCCTGCTCTCCCTGTCTCTACTGGCGTCCCTCAGGGTTTCATCTTGGGCCCACTACTCTTCTCCATTTTCATCAGTTCTCTCCCCTCTGAAAGCATCAAATGTAAATCGCTTCTGTATGCCAACGACCTTGTCATCTACCACAGCGATAAGTCCCTTGCCCAGGTCTCCTCTCTCCTGACCAAGAGCTATAACACTGCCCACAGTTGGTTCACATCTAACTTGTCATTGGTTAATGAGATAAAAAACAAAACAAATCCATGCTATTCGCATCTAAACCCAACCTCGCCAAAATTCATAGCTCAGGCTCCTCCCTTCAAATACTATCCCCGGAGGGTATGGTCCTTGATGACGGTCCCTCGTTCAAATACCTGGAGGTAACACTCGATCTGGCACTAACCTTCTCTGACCACATCAACAATGTGGTTCACAGGGTCAATCAAAAACTAGGGGTCACCTACCGCCTACACAACTTAATAACCCCGGAGGCTCAATTAGCGATCGTTCAAGGCAACCTACCTCCTATCATCGACTACTGCTCCCCCATCTATGTTCGTGCATCCTCTGTTCTCAGAACCAGGCTCACGTCCATCTATGCTTTGCTCTCTTGGCACCTTTCTCAACCCATCACTGCAACCTCTGTAATACCCTAGGCTGGCTACCCCTCCATGGCTGATTTGACTTTGCTCTTGGCTGCACTGTGGACAGCAGTATCAGGGATGGTAATGTGTCCCCTCTCTCTTCCTTACTCAAGGTCAGAACCCTACCCAGGAAACTGCGCTCATCCACTGTCCCACCTCTTGAGGTACCATGAGTCTCCACCAACATGGGAGGGAAAGCCTTATCAGTTGCAGCCACCTCTCTGTGGAATGGGATCCCTACACCACTCCGCTCATTGAGCACACATACAGCCTTCAAATCCCTCTTTAAAACTTGGCTGATGGATAGTACCCGCTGCTCCTGCTCACGTGGGTAGCACCTCATCTCACTCGCAGTTAAACTACCACTGCACTTACAAGACTCCTGGTGTTTTTTTTTTCATCTACTCTCGCTGTCTTGGTCCCTGTTCTCCCTTCTTCTCTCCGTGTCTCCCAAAGATAAGTCATGCGGGAGGACTGTTTATTCCATCTTATGTTATGAATCAGTAAGCCTGCCAGTAATTTATCAGCTTTACCCTGTGTATCAGCTTTCAATTTTTCTGTGTTGTAAATCAATTGATTTTACTGTTTTGTATACCTATATTCCTGTATTGTAAACCAGTTGCTTTCGCTGTTTTTGTACCTTTATTGTTCCTTTGATTGTACTTTTGTTTTCCTTGCCATCTTTTATGGCCCGGGTCATGCCTGAAAATGGTCCCTCAGATCAGTGCACTTACCGGTAACCAAAAGACATAAATAAATAAAGAAATGTAGTTTGGGGGGGGGGGGGCGCAATAGAGCTAGATATGTCAGCTGCCAGGAAGAGTGTTGTTCTATACATCACACCTACTAACAGCAGGTAAACAATCTTCTACTTAAATGACGGGAAAAGAAAAAGTGCCTCAGATATAAAAGATAATGGTTGGCTGCTTTTAAAATCTAATATTAATTTTAGGCAGTATACTAGCTCTTTAATATGATTTCAGCTTTATAACAACCTACAATACTTTGTTTCAATGATTCAGCATTCTGTTCTGTGACAGCGGCAGCACTTTCTGCCTGAACCTTCTGGTGTTGCAGGTGAACACACGAAAAGAGTACCGAAGAGTGAAAAAAACAATGTGGAGTATGGCCGATTAGTCGTAGTTGTTTCACTTGGATATGTAAGCTGAATACCCTGAACTGGATTCTAACATGCTGCACTTTCCTCCCAGTATGTCACTTTCAGTCGGCACGAAAATAGCCATCTATAGTCTACCAGCGGAAGATGGAACTGTCAGGTATGGTGCCTGACACAATTTTACTGTTGAATCTTTCGGTATGATGTATACCATATGATTTAAGTGGCACTGTCAGCCTTTTACATATTGGTGCTTCAGTCCTAGACAACATGAACAAACAGTTCAAGCCACTAGCTCTTTAAGGCAAAACAATAAGTTACAAAAGGCAGAATAATTATTTTCACCAAAAATATACATGAACGCTTATATTTTTACATATCTGAACATTTGTTTTTAAAATCTGAAACATATTTTGTACATAAAAAGGCAGTTTATAAGTGCAATAACGCATTCCAGGGTGTACTTTATGCTTGATTACTGCAATTTCTGGATACTCAAAGGCACCTGGCTTGCAGCCTCCTGTCTCACTAACACCCTGGGCATGCGGCGATCTTGCCTAAATCACATCCCATCGTGTTATTGCTAACATTATCTCTCTAATATGGGTAACCACTTTATTAACTGCCAGGTAGGCTAACACATAGATACAGAATAGCATCGCTTTCATTTTGTAACTTGACACCAAACGCGCATTATGAAATCTAAAATAAGTTGGTCACGTCCCCTAGCTACATTAAAGTATCTTACATAGAAACATAGAAGTTGACGGCAGATAAGGACCGCAAGGCCCATCCAGTCTGCCCATTTCTTTTTCTACCTTATAAATGTGCCATCGGCCTTTGCTCTGTCAGTGGCCTATCTAGTCATAGTCATTTGTATTGCTCCCTTATGCCTATCCCATGCCTGTTTGAAGCCCTGCACTGTATTCATAGCCACCACTTCTTGTGGTCTCATTCCATGCATCCACCACCCTTTCTGTGAAAAAGAATTTCCTCACATTCCCCTTAATCGGCCTCCCTCTAATCTCATGCTGTGTCCTCTTGTCCTGCTATTTTCTTATATTTAAACATGTTAGACTCTTTCACCTTGTTTATGCCCTTAAGGTGTTTGAATGCCTCGATCATATCACCTCTCTCCCTCCTTTGCTCAAGGGTATACAGATTGAGCTCCTGTAATCTGTCCTCATATGTCTTCTGATGCAGTCCCTGCACCATCTTGGTTGCCCTTCTCTGGACTGCCTCAATTTGGTTAATGTCCTTGTGAGGTGTGGCCTCCAATACTGCACGCAGTACTCAGATGGGGCCTAACCAGTGTCTTGTACAGAGGGATTATTCCTCCCTCTTCCGACTTAGTGATACCCCTACTAATACACCTAACACCTCTAGCCTTACCTACTGCTTTAGAGGTCTGCTTGGATGATTTTAGGTCATCAGGTGATGATGCCCAAGTCTCTTTCTTCCTTTGTGACTGCTAGCAACTCCTCCCAGCCTATAGGTGTCTTCAGGGTTTCTCTTCCCTATGTGCATGATTTTGCATTCTTTGCATTAAATCCCAGTTGCCACTCTTCTGACCATTCTGCTAGTTTATCCAGATCTCTTCTCATTCTGCCCACCCCATCTGGATCATCTACTCTGTTGCAGATCTTGGTGTCATCTGCAAACAGACAAGCCTTACCCTCTAGTCCATCTGCAAGGTCACTAATGAGGATGTTGAAGGGACTGGCCCAGGACTGATCCCTGAGTACCCACTTGTGACGTGCATCTCTTCTGACTGTATCTTTACCACCACTCTGTTTTCTGCCCGCCAACCAGTTTGCCACCCAGTTGACCAACTTCTGACCCACCCCGAGCCTGCCCAGCTTATTTATCAATCTTCTATGTGGAACAGTGTCAAAAGCTTTGCTGAAGTCAAGGTAGGCTACATCAACTGCTCCTCTGGTCCACCACTCTGGTTACCCAGTCAAAGAAATCTGGCGAGATTAGTTTGACAGGACCTTCCTTTGTAAACCCATGCTGTCTTGGATCCTGTGCCCTATGGATTCCAGGTGTTGCACTATCCTTTCCTATGGGGTGCCTCCATAATCTTGCCCACTACTGAGGTAAGACTGACGGTCTGTAGTTCCCGCCTCCTCCCTGCTACCACTCTTGTGGAGTGGGATCACATGAGCCCTTCTCCAGTCTTCTGGGACCTCTCTGTGCTCAGAGACTCACTAAACAATTCTGCTAATGGCTCTGCTAGTTCCTCCTTTAGCTCCTTAAGTACTCTGGGATGTATGCCATCAGGTCCCATTGCCTTATCCACCCTGAGCTTAGCAAGCTCTTGTAGGACCCTTTCTTTTGTGAAGGGGGTAGTGCTCACCTCCCTCCCCCCTGTGTCCATGATGCTGAGCTGTGGGCCCTGCCCTACCTTCTCTTCAGTAAATACTGAGCAAAAGTATCTATTTAGGATAGATGCCTTTACAGGGTCCTCCTCCTCACATGCTCCCTTTTCTCCATTAAGCTTAGCAATACCCCCTCTGGACTTTCTCCTTTCACTAATGTGTCTATAGAAAGTCTTCTACCCTGGTCTACAATGGAATCACCTTTGTACATTCCAAGAATACATGGGTTATACTAACTCATACCCCCTTACATCGAGTTCATTGATCATTCTCTTTTGACCTCATTCTCTATAACTGAAGAACAGGATAACATAAATATTGTGTTTTTTTTATACTGTATAAGTCTACGGTAATTAAACGTAATACTCTGTATATAGTGGCCCACATAAGCTATTTATAATTTCAGTCTGTATTACCTGCTCCTATGTTTTGTACTTTTTATGTGTTATCCACCAGTAACGAACATATAAATGTATAAATAGAAGAGGTAGATCATGGAGTATTTCTCAAATCCACAAATTTGACTTCAAATTTGACCACTCCTGGTGACCTGGGTCCAAGCCCCAGGTCCAGGACGACAGGAGTGGAGGCCAGCAGGGAGGGAAACAGTGTGTCCGCGTGGACGTTCTCCTCCCACGGGAGGTGCTGTGCATCACTGCTCAGAGAGCGACACCTGGTGGGTGTGCAGAGCCTTGCCAGTGTGGGTGCTCAAATGGCATCTGAATCCTCGTCCAGGGCATTGCCACGGTGCATGCTGCTGGGGTTCGGGGCGGGACCCAGAAAACTGGAAAAGCACCTGTCTCGGCTTGCTGGATGACAGCTGCCATGTCCCCGTACGCCACAACCCCCAAAACGCACCACTTCTACCCCCAGCCAGTCATCTCGGAGGACCCCCCAGGAATGCTTCTCCCCTCCTCCACCCCACCCCTGGCAGGGATAAGGCAGACCCTATGAGACACAGGATATTCTGGCAACCAGATGGTAGGAGACAGCAGTGGAAGGGGACAGTGGTAGGCAGAATGGATACTGTGTGGCTCGGAGGAGTTGTGGGTCAAGGGAAGGAGCAAAAAAAAAAAAAAAAATAGTAACCACATGCTTTCTAATCTTAACAGCCCTACTGCATACAGAATTTATAAGTATGAAAAGGTCTTCTGATTAGCTAAGCCTATGTTCACTGTGACTCTTAAAAAAAAATCTTAAAATTGTTCCATGTATCACACTGTTTAGTCTTTTAATCCTTTTTTTCAGCTTTGAATCTTTACTGAGCATAGTCAGTGGAACTGCCACATGGTGGACACTGAACTGAATCTAGGCAGTTACAAATAAATATAATCCTGCTGACAGGGATCCTGTCGGGACACTCTCTATACTTCTTGGTAAAGCCTACAGTTAGAACCCTGTGTTTTTCCTGACAGCCAGAGCAGTTTGTTCCTCAGTCATTCCAACTCCACTGCATACTACCAGGGTTAGTGAGGTAGTGACAACACTAAAAGGCCCATCATTTTTTTTCACTTTTTTTAAATACATTATTCTTGCCCTCTGGTTTAGCCTTAAGTTTCCTAAGTCCATATTCCTGCACTGCCTACCAGTTTAGGTAGTGGTCCCTGTCCTCAACCTCTAGCCAGATCACCATCTTCTCTCCGAGCACCATACAGGTAACCTTGTAACAGCATCTGTGGCAGGCAGGATTCTGTCATTCCTGTCCTTGGAAGCAGCTCTATTTTGATGGAAGGGTGGATCAGACCCTCTTGAAGTGGGTGACTTTAAGAAAGTTATGTTCTGCTGCTCGTAATCTTTCTCCTGTGTATCCGGAGCCCCTACTACTATTATGCTTGTCTACGACACCAGACTGTGGGGTGGTGAGCAAACACTGCCAGCTACTGATGGCGTCAATGCCTCCCCCTGGATCCCCACCACAGGAGGAACTGATGTGGCACATGAATGGCAGATCTATCCCTTGGAGTTCGAATGTTCTACTTCCATGATGCTCCCAAGACTCCAAAGGACCTGGGCCAGAATTTGGGCTCGGGACACAAACCAGGGTCTACCACAAGGTAGTGTAACCCACTACTGACAGCCCCTCCAGGCTGAGACAAGATCCTTCTTGTCTACAAATTGGAATTTCTACAGGGCTCCCACATCAAAATTCAAAGCATATTTGTTCTTGTTTTACAGAATGTATTTTTAACTCTAACCCAGCAGTCCAGTTAATGAATAACTATGAAAGCACCACTTCCTCCATGAAGAAACATCCCCTCACATTCCCTCTGTATCTTCCACCCTCTAATCTTAGGCTATGCCCTCTTGTAATAGCCTCCTCCTTCCTTTTAAGTAAGCTCCCCTCCTTCACTTTACTGATCCCTTTTATGTATTTAAAAGTTTCAGTCATGCCCCCTGCCCCGGTCTCCAGGTCCAACTCCTTACACCTCTGCTCGTATGACTTTCCCTGCATACCGTGCACCATTTTGGTTGCCCTTCTCTGTACTTTCTCTATATACCATCTATGTTCTTGCGTAGGTGCGGCCTCCAGAACTGTACCCTGTACACTAAGTGAGGCTTCACCATGGCTTTGTAGAGAAGCATTAGTACCTCCCTCTTTCTGCTAGTGATGCCCCTCCCCATGCATGCCAACATTCTGTTTGCCTTCCTCACTGCTTTGCTGCATTGGTTTCCTACCTTGAGGTTGCTGGATATTATGATCCCCAGATCCCTCTCCTGCTGTGTTTTCTTGACCCCTCCCCTCGGATTGTATACTGCTCGTGGGTTTTTACGTCCTAAGTGCATCACAGCACACACTGTGGCACTGAACTTTAGCTGCCAAGTTTCTGACCACCCCATCCAGTCTCTTCAGGTCCTGCCTCATGGCCTCCACCCCAATGGTGTGTCTATCCGACTGCATATTTTCATATCATTTGCAAACAGGCACACCCTTCCTTCCAGCCCTTCTGCTAAATCACAGATGTAAATGTTAAAAAGGAGGAGCCCAAATACTGACCCTTGGGGCATCCCACTCATCAACCCCCTCACTCTGGAGTGCACTCCATTTACTACCACTCTTGGACTTCTATCCTCCAACCAGCTTTCTGCCCACCTAGTTATTTTCCTTCCCACCCCTAAGCTACTCAGCTTGCATGCAGACCATGCTTGTTGTGAGACTGAGGTAAAGCACAATACTTCTGGGCCACCCGAATGTAATATATATCTTATCTAGGTAAAACAGAGCGATGAAAGTCAGAGGAAAAAAGGTGCAGACAAAAGAAAGGATAGCCAAAGGGGTAGCAAATGGGAATAAGACTTTCGTCAGGTACATAAGTGAGAAGAGGAAAGCAAGGGGAGGGATAATGAGGATAAGGAAAGCGGCAGAGGCAGACTTCGCAGAAGAGAACCAAGAAAAAGTAGACATCCTGAACAGACACTTCTACTCAGTCTTCACAGTGGACCGGGGGGCAGGGGGAATGGACCACCAGTGATCAGAAAGAAAAAAGGGGGTGAGGAAGCAGATTTAAGTCTATTTTCAGAGGATAGAAACCTGAAGGGGAGGAAGGGGAAATTGTTCAACCAGGAAAGGCACACTAAGCTGAAGCTACAGGTAGTTTCCAGATGCGGACTGAGAGCACAAGGAAGTTAAGTGACTTGCTCAGAGCCACGCAGTATGCAAGCGGGGGCTATGAGATTCAAACCCAGGTCTCCAGGTCTGCAGCTCAGTGTCCTAAACCATAGCGCTAAGCTGTCTCCTGTCCTCCCTCTGATGGGACTTGCAGCTCTGAAAATGGACAAGGTCATGGGACTGGATGGAATACACCGAAGGGTACTGAAAGAACTCAGGGAGGTACTGGCTGCCCACTGACAACCTTATTCAACAGCTGACTGGAACCAGTAATGGTTCCTAAAGACTGGAGTACAGTAGACCTGGTCCCGCTACATAAGGACGGCAGCAGGGAACAGGCTAGTAACTACAGACTGGTAAGCCTCACCTCAGTAGTGGTGAAATGAATGGAAACACTGTTAAAGGAAAGTTTGGTAGAGTATCTTGAATCCAGTGCACTGCAAGACCAAGGCAGCATGGATTCATGGAGGGAGGGGGTCATGCCAGGCGAAATTGGTCAAGTTCGTTGTCTAGGTGACGTGGGAAATTGATCAGGGGAGGGCAGTGGATGTCGCCTATCTAGACTTTAGAAAGGCCTTCGACACTGTGCCACACAGGAGACTGATTAAGAAATTGAACAGCCTAGGGGGTGGGATTCAAAGCGCTGGTGAACTGGGTTAGAAACTGGGATAGGCGACAGAGGGTGGTGGTTAACGGCACTCACTTTAATGATGAAGAGTGACCAGTGGGGTGCCACAGGGCTCTGTACTGGGACTATACCTCTTCAATGTCTTCATAAGTGACATTGCAGATGAACTGGAAAGGAAGCTATGCCTTTTTGCAGATGATACCAAAATCAATAATAGGGTGGACAATAAATAAGGAAGGGGTGGAAAGAATGTATAGGGATCTTGGGAAACTCAAAGAGAAGTCAACAGCATGGCAGTTGGGGTTCAATGCCAAAAAGTACAAAATCACACACTTACGGCACAGGAACCCAAGAACTGAGTACAGGATGGTGAAGGAGGTACTGTCAGTCACTAAGCAGGAGGGGACCTTGGGGTTATTGTGCCTGATGACCTCAAAAGTGGCAGGGCAATGTGACAAACCAGTGGGCGGGGTAAGTGGGATACACAGGGAGAGATATCTCCAGCAGCAGCAGGGAGGTGGTGTTGCCATTATATCACCTCCTAGTAAGATGCCACCTGGAGTACTGTGTCTTGTTCTCTAGGTCACACCTCAGAAAGGACATAGATAGGGTGGAGGCAGTCCAGAAGAAGGCAGCTGACATGATGCAGGGGTTGCACACCAAAATCCCTACGAGGAGACACTCAGGGATCTCAACATGTGCACTCTGGAAGACAGGAGAGCAAGACAGATGGGACATGACAGAGACCTACAAGTACCTAACGGGGGTGAACAGGATACAGGAGGGGAGTCCTTTTCAAATGAGGAACAGCGCCAGAGGGCATATAATGAAGCTGGGGAAGGGATGTGAGGAAGTACTACTTCACTGAAAGAGTGCTAAATGCCTGGAACAGACTTCCAGCAAAAGTGGTGGAGTCTAAAACTGTAGGGGGCTTCAAGCATACATAGGACAGACATAGGGAAATATTAGGAAGTGCTTAGGGAAGAGGGAGGGTCGCTGGAGACCAGTTAGGTCTAAACTAGACATACGAACATATTAAATTTGCCAGCAGATAAAGGCCTAGAGGTCTATCAAGTCTGCTCGAATGTGCAGCTAGCACCCCTTATTCTGCAGCTGCCCCTCCCTTCCACCCTTCCCCTTCATTAACCCTCCCCCTTGTCCTGTCCCATCCTCGTTTGAAGCAGTCCACTGTTCTACTGCATACCACTTCAGCAGGTAACGCATTCCACCCAGCCACCACCCTCTCTGAAAAAGTGTCTCCTCATCTCCCTCCTGAACCTTCCTCGCTCCAGTCTCATATCATGGCCCCTGGTGACCCTCCCCTCCCTTACTTTGAAGAGCCCCTCTGTACCAGTCTTCTTTATTCCTTTCATTTATTTAAAGGTTTCAATCATGTCATCTCTGTCTCTCCTCTCCTCCAGTGAGTACATGTTCAACTCCTTCAACCTCCTCTCGTATGATAAGTCCCCCAGCCCCTTGATCATCTTTGCCTCTGCGCTGCACTCCCTCCAGTAACTTAATGTCCCTCTTCAGATATGGACGCCAGTACTGCACGCAGTACTCCAGGTGTGGTCTAACTAATGACCTATACAGTGGCAGAATCACCTCCTCCCTCCTCGAGGATATACCCCTTGCAATACAACCCAGCATTTTGTTGGCCTTTGCAGCTGCCTTCCTACATTGTGCAGAGTTGTTCATTGACCCTGTAATGAGCACACCCAGATCCTTCTCCTCCTCTGTCTGGGCTAGCTGCACTCCGCCTAGCTGGTGACTCCTCCTTGGGTTCTTCATCCCAAAATGCAGCACCTTGCACTTTTTGGCATTAAAGCCCAGTTGCCAGGTATCTGACCAGGTTTCAAGCTTTGCCAGATCATCCTGCAACCCCTGCCATCCCCCTAGGTCATCCACCACCACGCCTACCTTGGTATCATCAGCAAACAGACTGATCTTGCTCTTGATGTCCCATGATATATCTGCAACGAATATCCCAAACAACACTGGTCCCAACACAGCCCTGTGGAACACCGCTCGTCACTGTCCTTAGGTGTGAGAGCTCCCCACCCACCACCGCCCTCTGTTGCCTTCCCTGCAGCCAGTTTCCTACCCATCTCACCAGCTTTGCACCCGGCCTTGTACCTACTAACTTCCTTCCCAGCCTTCCACGTGGCACTGAGTCGAATGCCTTACTGAAGTCCAGATACAGGACATCCACTGCTTGGCACCTGTCCAGTTGCCTAGTTACCCAGTCATAGAACTTGACCAGGTTGGTTTGGCAGGATCTGCCACGTATGAAGCCATGCTGTCTGCTGTCCTGTAGTCCTTTGGCCTCTAGGAGGGCCACCAGCCTCTCCTTCAGGATTGTCTCCATTAGCTTACCCACGATGGATGTGAGGCTCACTGGTCTGTAGTTTCCTGGTTTATCCTTGGGGCCACTCTTGTGGAGGGGCACCACATGAGCCATCCTCCAGTCCTAAGGTACACACCCCGAATGTAGTGAGGCATTAAATAGGTCTGCAAAAGGTCCTGCAAGGACCTCTGCCAGCTCTTTCAGTACCCTGGGGTGGATGCCATCTGGGCCTGGCGCCTTGTCCACCCTCAGTGCCTTCAAACCCTCTCAAATTCTGCTCTCCATGATTTTCCCATCTGTCACCACTTCCCCCCCTGCTTCTGCCATTTCTCCCACCTGGTGTCACCCTCTTCTCTTTAGTAAATACTGAGCAGAAGTACTCATTTAGTGCTTCCGCCTTATCACACTGCTTCCACCCAACCCCTCCTTCCTAATCCTTACAGCTCCTTTCTCCTGATGTACTTAAAGAAGTCCTTCTCCCCTTCTTAATGCCTTGTGCCAGCCTGAGTTCCGTAGATGCTTTGGCTCCCTTACTGCCCTAGTCACCTCCTTGATTCTGTCAAGTACTCCTCCCTGTCCCCCGTTTTTGTACTTCCTAAAGGCAGCTCTTTTCCTCCTTACCTTTTCCATGACCTCCTTGCTCAACCAGATTGGTTTCTTAGCCCTAGCCTTCTTGCTCTGGGCTTTGCAGCAGGTTTTGGTTGCCTCCACTATCCCCAGCTTTATGAACTCCCACCTCTGGTTAGTGTCCATACTAGATTGAATTCTGGCCAGGTACCCTTTTACCACTTCCCCCATCCTCCCAAAGTCGGCCCTCCTGAAGTCCAGCACTATTGTGCCAGATTCCACTCCTTCCTTGCCCATATCCAATGTGAGTCATACTGAGCGGTGGTCACCCCTGACAGCGTTCCTCCACTGTAAGTTCTCTACAAAGTCCCCATTTGCCAGCACAAGGTCAAGGGTATTTCCTAACCTGGTTGGTTCACTGACCATTTGCAGCAGGAAGCTGTCCTGGAAGGCATCCAGCAGTATCTGCCCCTTCTGTTCCTGGTTGTTGGGGTGCTCCAGTCCACTCCTGGCATGCTGAAGTCCCCCACAATCACCACACTACCCTTCTCGCAGGTCCTCCTGATCTGTCCCGCTAGTTCCCTGTCTAACTCCTCCATCTGAGATGGTGGCCTGTACACCACTCCCATTCTAAGAATCCTATTCTTGGAATCCTGGATTTGCTTCCAAAGTGACTCCGTAGTACCCTCCTCCCCTTCCATCTGGACCATCTGGGCAGACTGGGTGGGCCAAACAGTCCATTTCTGCAGACAAATTCTGTTTTTACATTATCCAAACCCTGTTTTTATTTTCCTCCACAACGGAATTTATCTGTTGACACCTCACCAATTTTTTTATTTATTGTGCTTTATTACCCTGTTCACCCATCTCTGCTCCACCCCTAACACCCAGCCCTGTCACCCACTTTCTGTGGGACTTAACTTCCACTGCCTGGTCCTCCCCAGCTTGCCCTCCAAGGCATGGTGGTTGGGCAAGCATGAGCCCCCAAAGAGTTTAGCTTGGTCAGCAGTGGGATCCATAGTCAACGGTGCGGGGCCTGCAGTGTGGAGGTGGCTTCACAGTACTTGTCCAGGGTTTCTTCCACTTTTCTGCCTGACAATGGTGGGTTCAGGGATGCTCATGCATGCAGATAGGTGGCCATGTGCGTCCGCCAGTGTCCTCCCTCCCTTAAAGGAGTAATCCACCCAGAATTTGCAAAAAATGAAAATTACGTACCTACCGTAATTATGATCTTTCTGTGTATCTTCACCATTCATCACTGTTGGGTATCTGGCCGGAGGTCAGGACCCCGCGGGAGCTTTTTTTTTTAAAGGTAGGCGGAGCCAACGCACCATCGGTGCTGCCCTCACAGGTTGGCCGTTATGCTGTGTCGACTCCGCCTGCCTTCCAGTTCTGAGTCGCCAGAGACGTAAGAGGAAGGGAGTGGAGGGTGGGACAAGAAAGTCCAAGAGAAAAAGGAAAAGGTATATGAACCAAAAGGAGAAATAACAACTGAGAGGACTGAAAGGGAGAGAGTCAGAAACTAAAGGGATTGGGAGGGGCCCCAATCTCTGGAAAGGAAGAGGGAGGTAGGGTGGGTGAAGAATTTAGGAAGAGAGGGGAGAGGTCAGTACATCCCAGACCCTGGTCCATCTCCAGACTGCATAGGAACTGCAAGGAGTAGCCAAAGGCTTTGTGCCAGAATTCAAGGCACAGAATAGCTAGCAAACCCTCCAGAAAAGCAGAGTCGGCTATTCTGGAAGAAGGACAGGGTACAGAGAATAAACACCCTCTCAAGGAAAGATTACTGGTGAAAAAAAAAAGGGAAAGACTTTATTTTTTTTTTTAAAAACAAGGAGAAATAGGTTGGACGGGAACAGGGAGGGGGAGAGAAAGGAGGGCAACTGCCAACTCCCACCCCACAGGGTGGAGCCAAAGCACTGGAGAAGGAGTCCCCCTGCTGTCCACTCTCCTCGGAGACATCATCCCCCTTTGTGCCCCTGTTTTACCCACTAAGAAGGAGAGGGGAGGATGGCACAGAGAGGAGGGGGACACAGAGACTGGCCCCAGGGGCATGGAGGGTGGGATCATGATGAATGGTGAAGATACACAGAAAGATCATAATTACGGTAGGTACGTAGTTTTCATATCTTATCTGTGTCAGTTTTCACCATTCATCACTGTTGGGTGAGTACCAAGCCCCCCCCCCGAAAGGGGTTTCTTTACACCCTAAGGGACAAAGTCCCTTAGCTCTCAGTGGGCAACACACTCAAGAGGGAAAAGCTTCAGGGCCTGGAGAGGTCCGAGAGTGGGGAGAGTGAGACAGGGTCCCCCAGAGGGGGAAGGAAGTTGCCCCGACAAGCGCTGTCTCGCCCTACGGGAGAAGAGATAGGTTCTCTGGTGAACGGAGTTAATCACCCTACGCCAGGCCAAGGGTGACAACCAGGAAAGACGCAGCCATGCTGTCCGCCTAGTGCAGATCGCTGTCCCTACGACCCTGGTAGCTACCTCGTTGGCATCATAGGATGCCCTCGCTTGGTGCCTTGCTAGCTCCAGGCCACGTGCAGAGAGTGCAATGGCTTGTCTGGTTTGCTCCGTATCAGGCAATGAAGCTAGGAGCTGACCTAGCCTGGACCACAAGAACCTGTCATAGGCTGCATAGTGGGCCTGATGTGCAGAAATGGAAAGCAATAACCGTGCCGAGTAGAAAGTTCTCCTACCCCAGAAGTCAAAATCTGAGGAGTCTTGATCTGCGGGGCCGGTAACAGTGAAGGGCGTGAAGCCCATCAGGAGTATCAACTGCGTCAATCCAGACTGTGGATGAAGCATGGAACCTGGAGACTCCGGAGATGCGCAATACATCTGGCTGAGATCCCTTGGGGCAGGAACTCCGGAGAAGGGTCTCCGCCAGGAACGCAACAACGCCTCCTGAAAGGGAGCAGACTAGGGCGGCACCACAAGGGTGGCCTCGCCAAAATCGCCTAGAAAGGTGTGCGCCGAGTGCTCAGGATTGCTGATAGTGGAAAGAGAGAGGTGCAAGTCCTCCAACATCCTCACGAGGAAGCGCTGATACTCAATGAGATCAGCAGCTGGAGAGATATGGATAGACGGTTCCTCTCCCCTAGAAGAGGGGGGGATGAGGAGCTGGAGGGCACTGACTGTTCAGTGGGTGGCTGCACGGGGGAAGGTTGAAAAACCTGGCTGTCCATCACCCTAACGTAAGCAGGGAACCGAGCAGCCACCGCTCTGAACTGCTCCCAGGAGAGAGGCCCACTAGTACCAAGGATGCCTGGGAGCACTGGAGAATGTGGCAGAGGGATGGGGACAGAGCCGAGAAGAGATGTCGGCTGACCTCTGCCTGGGCGAAGGAGCGGACCGTGAGCACCCATGGAAGAAGGTGCCCTGGAAGACCCCACAGCCGACAGTTGAACAACCATTTCGGTACTGCCTTCGCTGCGCCTGGAAGAATCCCTCCGTGAGGTGATCGGGGCCGTACAGGTCCAGAAGGACGGTCCCCTACCTCAAAAGAAAGGGGTTCTCTCAAAGAGACTGAGGAGGAAGAGCGGAGATCCGCACTATGGCATCTCCCGGAGCCCGGGTGGACCCCCGAAAAAGTCCGCCGTGTCAACCCCACGCCCCTCGACCCCTCAGAGTCCGAAAGAGCCCTCCTTCTCGAGAGGGCCAGCCTAGGTAGCTGATATCTCTGAGCAGCACCCGAAGGAGTTACCCAGGGAACAGTACCCTCCCCTCCTGTAGGTGCTCTGATCGGCCCCAAAGTTGGGCGATCTAGGCACACCACAGGTGGGGGGTACCACTACTGAGGGGTCAGTGAACCCACCAAGACCAGGTTGCAGAGCTATGGTGGCCTGCACCATTGCCTGCTGGCCAGCAACCCTGACCCCAGTCTCGGTAGCCACCAACCCCAACTCAGAAGGAGGCTGACTCTGGCTTGCCTAAGAAACTACTGGGCTGCCCACCTCAACAGCCAACCCCAAAGGGTCAGACTGTCCGTCTGACTCAGAGCTCGAATCCACCTCTGAGGAGGCAGAGGCCGAGGCCCTGTGCTAAATCATAGGAGGGCGCCCACTGCCATCTTTGCCAAAGGGCACAGGAACCATAGCCATGCTCGAGCCGGTACCAATGCCCCCCGCGGCACCATGAGCGGAATTCACAGGGGACATGGCTCCAGTCCAAATAGGAGCTCCAGAGTCGAGACCAGCCACAGCGCCATCCGGCTACACGGCACCGTGAATGGTGCCGAGGGCAGAGGCGGTGCTGTCGACGGCCCCGAAAGCTCCACTGGCGCCAAGGACAGCGCCATCCCACTCCACGGTGCTGCTAACGGCGCCGAGGTCAGAGGCGGTGCCGATGACAGCGCAAACGGCATCGGCGCCGAGAACTGCGCCGCCCGGCTCCTCGGCGCAGTCTGCAGAGGCGGCACCAACGACGGCGCCGATGGCATCCCGGCTCCATGGCGCTGTGAATGGTGCTGAGGGCAGAGGCGACGCTGACAACGGCGGGATCCAACGGCCCCGAGGACATGGCGCCATGCTCAACCTCGGCACCAAGGATGCGCCAAGGCGAGACACTGATAAAGATGGCACCATAGCAACTCCCACGGCACCGCTAACAGAGTCGGCATTAACGGCTCCCGACAGGAAGCAAACGCGCCGCGATGTTGGTGTGCTGATGACAGCACCGCCAGACCCACGGAGCTACTGAATGGCGCCGAGGCCCGCAACGGTGCCGACCGACGGTGTCGAGGATGGCACCGACCCAGGCCTTGCGAGCCACAGGTCCGACACCAGGGGAGCTTTCGGCCCTGAAGGGGCGATTGCCGTGGCAGTGCCTCCTGCCCGCCCCCCGGGAGGATCGGGACGGGCCTCCTGCATCGCGGAAGAAGCCTCAGCAACAGCTAGGCTACTAGTAGCCGAGGCTTCCTCCTTCTTGGTCCATATAGAACCAGGAGGGGACCCGGAGGAAAGGCCGAGTGAGCGTGGCTTGGCCCAACGAGTGCACGCCCAACCCCCGAAAGTCGGCGGAGCTCGCCCCACTTTCCACGCGCGTTGTTCGATGACACGGTGGTCCATGGAGAAAGAGGCATCGAACGAATCCATGTCATGAAGCGGGCCAAGACACGAAAGACACCGCTCGTGCTGGTCGGTGACGGAATACTTTCGGGCACACGGGCACCGTCACATGGTGGGCCGACCCGTCCTTGAAGATTTCTTGCCCTCCGACCGAGACATGACCTACAGAGAAAAAAACACCCAAAACAGATTCGACGTCGCAGAAATATAAAAAAATATGGAAAGATCTTACCAGGCGACGTAGAGTATGGCAAAACAGAACTAGCAGGAACAATGAGGACTAACCCGGCACGAAGTGAATGAAATGACGTGTTGAAACGGTGTCAATCTAGGCCTCAAGCAGCAACTCCACACTAGGTGCAAACTCTATGGTGGGAGGCGAAGAACTGGCAGGCAGGCAGAGTCGACACAGCCTGACAGCCAACCGGCGGCGCCAGCACGTAGAGCAGCGTCCTTGGCAGTGGCGCTGATGAAGGGTCGGCTCTGCCTACCTTTAAAACAAAAAAGCTCTCGCAGGGTCCTGACCTCTGGTCAGATACCCAACAGTGATGAATGGTGAAGACTGACACAGATAAGATCATATGTTGTGCAGAGTGTTTTGATTTGTGTGTGAAGTCCTAGTGTGTCCTTCCTTCTGTCTAAGAGTTTTTCCTAAATTGCTTGCTAGCTTTATGGTAGTTTTACAACCCCTGGGGATCTCCATCTGAGCCAAATGTATTGCTTCTCTTTCACCTACAATGTATCCTGTTTCATGTGACAGTTATGTAGCCGAGACCATAGATTCTGCAGAAAGCACTGCTTTACAATATGTTCACAACAGTAGAGATGGCTATATTTTAAAAACTATACAGAATTCAGCTTAGTGACTACCCTCATTGTAAAAGTTTTTTTGTCCTGAATAACATTGCTCCTGGTCATTTTTATATAGCTTGTAAAATTTCCAAGATATTTAGGTTTGTTTGGCATGCTTGTGTTGAAGGTATGGTCTCGGCTACATCGTTGTCACATGAGACAGGATGCATTGTAAGAACAACAAAAGCAATAAACTTCGCTCACATGGAGATCTCCAGGGGGTCGTAAAACTATCATAAAGCTAGCAAGCTCATTTAGGAAAACTCCTAGTAGCAGACAAAGGGAAGGACACACTAGGCCTTCACACACAAATCAAAACACTACACTACATATATTTTTGCAATTGCTTGGTGGACTTTAACTTCCAGCATCAGCTTGCACCACCACCTGTGCTTAGCCAGGTGGCAGTAATGCAGTGGAGTCTATGGTTCCACCTGCCAGAGAAGAAGAGTGTCCACTAGGATGCTCAATCCTCTTTCCTCTGCCGACTCTCTAGACAGTCAGGTTTGTTTCTGAACCACAGTCTGCTCACCAATTTATTTATAATTTTACTGATACACTAAGTCCTTTCAGCCTAATAGACTTGAAAAAAAAGCCACATTTCAAAACAACTGAAAATAAAATTAAGAAAACTGAATGTAAATTCTAAGAGCAGGAGTGTGGGTGTGTAGTTGACAGTGGGTAAGGGGAGTACAACTAGGAAGGTGCAAGGGTGCACATCTAGAAGGCGCATGTGGGAGGAATAAAGTTTAGGAGGGGTGTCGAGTATAAATTTCAGTTGGGGTGTGGTGAATAAAATTCACATTATATTAATGATTTTTTTTTTTACTGGAGTATGTATGTATGTTAGTATAGTGAACAGCCACCAATGTAATAACAGTATGGTCACTTTGTGAGTTTTAGACTGGTATATCAACGCATTAGAGTATTGCATCTTTTAATTTATTAAAATTATTTTATAAACTAACCTTTGGTGGACCAAGAGAGTGGCTGCAGCAGAAAAATAATGCCATATCGGGAGCCAGAAGTGAATTTAGCACTGCCCTCCTGATTCAGCCTCCCCCTCCCCCCCCAAACACATGGGTGGCTACTATGCCTTTGCCTCCGTCTAACCACTGAATTTCATATCCTCATCATACGTTGCATCATAGGAGGACCAGTTAGAGGGAGGTACTGTATACTCCATTGTACATGGTGGAGGGAGTTCGGACAACACTGTGTGGCCGGAATAGAGGATGTCCTTCCAGAGTGAGAAATAGAGGTATTACAGCCGGTCAAAGATAAGATGCGGGGGAGGAAGGATTTTTCTTAGAATAACATCAGTATTCACATCCATAATATGTGCTATAACTGAATCATTAAACTGTTACAATTCTGGTATTTTTCACTTCTCCCATGTGTTTTTTTTAATGGTTTTTCCTCACCTTTCTTTGCAAACCTGTGCCCCACCATCCTGACTGACCCTTCTAGTCCTGTCAAGCAACATCCCGTGGACTTACTGGCATCCACCCCATCTGCCTCCATGGTTCCCCCTCCCCATGGCAGCGGTGGCAGGACCCCAACTGCCACACCACAAATTCAGATCCCCTCTAAGTCTGCATCAAACATATAAAACAAGAACTGTGAACCTCAAATAACATGGCACCCCTTGGAATTAATTTTAAACTATTATGAACAGTCACATGTTCTGGTTGCACCTGTTTGCTGATGAAATCAAGTACATACATTGGGGGGGCAGGGTTGTCACATGCAGACTTGTGGGAAGACATGTTGGGGACTGTGGCAAAAATATAATAATTTGCCCTCCAATCAGGAACAAGCCGTAACTGTGATGTGCGTCACAGACTTGTTTACATCTGCTTTTTTGTCTGATACCGTGCTAATCAGGAGAGTGAGGAGACTTTGTGGTTTCCTCTTTTTGTCCTGACACACAACCACAGAAGGACCCCGTTTACCCTCTAAATAATCAAAACAAATGATGTAAGCCTCTGCTTTTAGAAGCTATAAAAGCCGAGACAACGGAAAACACCACAAGTTCTTGTCACGCAAGACAGAATGCATTCAGTTTGCTAACATGCTTTCTCCTCTCAGGCGTGATAATATAACATAGCCAAAACAATTTCATTCTGTGTCACAGTTACTGTTCATTTGTAACTGACGGCCATCTAAAAAACACTGATATGGCCAAAACAGACACGAGGGACATCATAACTGATACAAGTAAGAAATCTTAAGTTCTGTGACAATTTGGTAAATAATATTTCATAGAAATAGTAATTTTTCCCCACAGAGTTCTTTTTTTTTCCCCCCTCTGCCGAGGGCGAGGAAATGGTCTCTCAATTCAGCTCCCCAGACTGTTCTCCCTGGTCCTCCACTGGTTGCCCGGCTAGAGGTAGCCCGAAGCTTGTCCCCCATAGCGGGGCTCCTGGGGAAGAAACCAGTTCAACCAGAGGCCCCAGCTGAGGCTAGTATCTGGAGTATCATGTGGGAGGCAGTCTGGTGGCGCTCTGGGACAGGAGACCTCCGTGACAGGAGACTGCATTTCTTCCTGGTGGCAGTGCAGACATGCAATGAGCACAGCACGTGTACTCCGCCTCCGCAGAGACATGCTAGTGCTCTGTCTGTGTGCCCCTCCCCATTTACTGAGCCTCATTCATTTCCATCTGGACTCCTCCAGATGGCGACCAAGCAGCAAGGCACAGAATCCCCCCGAAGGAGGAGAGCAGTCCTATGGATGCTCAAGCCTCCCCGGCATGTGTTCCTGAACCCAGGATGCTGGTGTGGGATGAGGTAAGGCACTCATGGTGCTTCAGCCTTCTGCACCACTGGGACATTCAGTTTCTAAAGAGAACTGGAGGTGTGCTTAGCTGAGAACAAATTCTAGTCAGAGCTAAAATGGCTGCCAATGCATTAAAGGAAAACTACAAGCAAAAATTATAAAAACGTATGTTGTGCATTGAGTTTTTGTTTCTCTGGTTGTTTCTGGCATTCTGTTCCGTGTCTGTGGCAGGATTTTTTTTAAATTTTTTCCTGCCAGTTTTATGGCCCCTGGAGGTAGTCATGTAGATGTCTTTCATTGCCTTTGATCTGCTGGAATTTTCCCAGACTGGCTAAGGGAATTATATCAATTACAGCTAAGACCTTCAAAGGTGTACAGGCTTTATTATCATCCAGTGACAGCACTTTATAAAAAAACTGAGCTTAGAAAAATTGGGAGTGCAAACACTTTTTCAAAGCAGTTAACTTTCACAAACAGTTACAGTTGAATGTTTTAACTAGACTATAACTAGGATCTTGATCTCTTAGTTCTAGACATATTTCTAACTGGCATAATTCCCAGAGGCACTGTGGGAAAATTCCAACAAATCAAAGGCAATACAAGAATCCTGCATGACTACTTCGAGGAGCTATAAAACTGACAGGGAAAAGTAAAAAAAAAAAAATGATAAATAAATACAAAATTACCACAGACACAGGGACACAATGCCAAAAACAATCAGGTAAAAAAAAAACAAACAAATGCACATGTTTATAACTTTTCCATGTAGGTTTCCTTTAACCTTATAAGGAATGGATACAAACACATACATTACCTGTTCCCTCCTTCCACTGCCAGCTCCCCTACACCCACTTGTATACCCCGTATCTTTTGCCTCTCTCCAATATCTGCCCAGTACCACCTCCCCTGCCCCCAGCCTCTGCCATTTAGTGCCCTGACCCTTTCATCCCATAACGTGCTTTCCACAAACATCCCCTGCCACTCACTCAATTATCTGCCCCACCCCAATTCTGTGCCGACTCTCGTAACACACTATTTCCTGATAGCTCCCCTGTCACTCTTCTCTGTCCTATAATATGTCTCCACCCACACAGATTTATCTAACTTTTCATGGTACTCTTCCCACAACCACCACCCACATACGGTAACCCCACATTACCTGCTCTTGGGCCCTTTTTTCTGCCTTCCACTGCCATCTACTTTCTTGGTTTAAGCTCCCTGCTGCTGTTGGATCTGTAGCTTGCACTACCTCGCAGGCCAGGGAGAGGGAGCAGCTAGATGCCAGGAATTACTGGAACACAACTCGTATGACTTCTACTGAGACATGAGAGGACATCAGGACCAGGGAACAGCTGATCTGATTTTTTTTTTTTTAGCGACTTAATTGCCATTAAGCCTATCTCTTGGTGGTGTTGTGGCCCAGCCCTTGTCAGGAGTCCCCACCTAGTTGCTGCAGTACCTTCTTTGGCCACAACTCCTTGCCCACTAGCTTACACACTGCCAACTGCCCTCTTTCAGCGTACTTTGACATCAAGTACAGGACTGCCAATCGGAGGCCTGCTCTTTGGACTGCACAGCGGACGTGGGGGAAGACAGACCCTTCTGTCATTCTGTCTTCAAAGGTGATTCCCCCCCATTCTATTCCCACACACCTCCCTCTTCTTAAGTATGTCTTCTTTCTTCTGGTAAATCCAATGGACTCAGTGTCAGCTGCCACAATTTCCAAGCATATTACCATGCAAATGGTATTTAATTTAAAGGCCAGCACCTCCTCCCCCTTCCTATTCAATTTATGTATGACAGCATTTTGCTATAATATGATGAGCTACTTACCAACCTTTGTGATTCTAACCCCCCAACCCCAACCTCCCACTCCCTTAGATCAACTGAGTCTCATACCCTGGTTGTCCCCTGCAGAGCCACCCAAAACGGCCAATCTAGTTACTCTCACCGCCTCCCAAAAATCTGGAATTCCCTCCCCCCCAAATCTGGCACTCATCCTCCACCTACTCCATCAGCTCTGCCCTCAATAATTACCTTGCACCTAGCTGTTCCTGCCATGTCCCTCCCTAATTCCCTTCTCTAAGCCCTGGACAAACCCTACCACCCTACCTTCACCTTCATTTTACCCTGGGCACACCCACACCCCCAAATCTCTAGCCCTTCTCCCCTTTCCCCTAATTGCCCCTCCTTACCGGACTCCCTTGATCTCTCACAGAATGCAAAGGACCCTGAATGTTCTCCATGGGTCCTTCTCCTTACCCCGCAAGGGCTTGTGTCTCTCATCTACTCCTTTCCCCCACAATCTTCTAGGGTTCACTCTGGGACACTGCCTTACCCCCTTCTCTCTGGTCCCCCCCAGTCCCTTGCAGGGTTCCTTGCATCCTGAAGGGGTCTCCAGGAGCATGACTCTTCCCCCTCCCCATCTCACCCCTCCGTCCCCTTTCCTTTCATGTAAGCACTTATTTACTTGTTAAGCTGGTACTTATTTTTGTTCACTCTTTCTACATGTTATGCTCAACACTGTTGTAACACTGTTTGTAACACCTGCCTTACAACTGTATGTTAATGTTGATCTTGTAACTTGAATGTTTAATGTCTAAATCCAGTTGTTCCCCTTCCCCCAGGTCACACCAGGAGACAAGTGACTTGTTGTTCAGTGTGCCTTCCTGGTGAAACATTTCAATAAATAAATTCTGAGAAGATTTCAATGTCATCTGGGTGCTTTGCCAGGGTGGAGAGAAGACAGTCTGTGAAGTCAGCATCCCTCTCTCCACCAGTTCTTGTATTTTTTTTTTAATTTATAAATTTGTAAGCAGTACACACTCAAAAAGAGTCACACAGAAGGATAATTACAGATACAGAACGGCTGTATCTACAAAGGATGGATTCAGATCACCACTTATTACACATAGGGGAGTTATCTAGTTGATCTAGATATCTTATGGTAAATTAGTAAGGAATACAACCAAAGAACCCTACAAGGATATTTTGTCAAATTTCCACACGGGTTGACATGCAACCCATTACCGCTCATACATCATGAACTTGCTTTCTATGAAAAGTGTACAACCCAAGAGAGATTCTAGTCTCATAATTAGTAACTTAAACATGAAAAAAATTACTATTTTTAAGAAAGACAACCTTTATTGTTTCCCAAATGGAAACTTAACTAACCCCACCACCACCACCACCACCACCACATGCAGGTGTTGAAAATAACAGTAGAAAACAGTGGCATTTTCAGCGGCTCAAAGCACTGTCTACCAGCTTACTCCCCACCAAGTAGCCATCTTAACATTCAAGTTCAAGTTTTAAGTTCAAGTTTATTGCAGGAAAGACTCCGTTGAGCAAGCTCATTCACAAGGAGGTCCTGAGGTACATACACATACAGTTCGCAATTACATAGACAGGAGATATAAAATATAGAACAACAAAGAAAAAATATATAATACAAGAGGTATACACAATAGAAGTCCTTCATGCTGTTACTGATCACAGGTCTTCACACCATTCAGTAGGACAGAAAACAGGAGGAAAAAACATTTTTAATGAGCTAACAGTGCAAACCTCAATATAACTAAAACTTAACTCCCCCCCCCCATCTCTCTGCCCAGACAATTATACTTGTAATTTAAAACACTCCGAGTTGTAACAACAAGCATTTAAATAAAAACATTCCCTACTGTCCATGCTCACTGGTGTAAGTCTGAATAGCCTACATTGCCATCAGACTTCGAACTGAGGTGCAAGTTTAATGAGAAAAGTCCATATCTGCAAGACAAAAAGGTAAAAAGAATACCGAAGCATCCAACAATACGATGGCAAGTCCAGAGTCTATAGGTGCTCGGTCCACTCCAGATCATCAGGTGTAGGTTAATTCAAAAGTCCATTAACCACAGTTCAGAGTTCCATACTTTTCACTCATTGCCTTCTGACTCCTCGCCTTCCCGAGCTCCCAGTTCCTGTTCAATCTGCTGAACCTTCCTAGCGGCGTCCTTCCACATGTCTATTCCAGACGATATGAAGTTTCAAAGGGGGGGAACAGTTGGTGTTGAATTTTGTGCTGAAGCAGTATGCCACTTACCCTGTCGAATGCCTTCTGATCAAGGTGCGTGCTGTCGGCAAGGTCCAGAAAAAAGGATAAAGCTGCTTCCCCATACCTATTAGTCTTCAATGTGCTGGCTATGGACAGGGCCGTGTCCCAGTCGTCGATCCTGGTAAAGACAGCCATAAAGGTACAGGATAGGATGAATCCAGAGGGACTCTACTTGGTGTGACACAGTAGGCCTTTTCTATGGACAGAGCGGATTCCATTTCGGTCAGTCCTAGAATCTGCAACAAGAAGGGGCAGACAAAGTCAAGTGAGTCTTCCCCTTTGGCTAGTTCAGGGAGACGCACAATGCAGAGGCTGTGCTCTCGGACCTAATTTTCTAATGTCTCCAAGTGCTGGTAGAGCAACTGTTCTTCCCGACGAGGCCCGTGGTAGTGTCCTGGGATTTCAGGTACGAGTCTTCCGCTCTTTGCATACATATGAACATACGAAGAAGCCAGCAGAAGAAGGCCATTTGGTCTATCTAGTCTGCTCATATTGCAGGGTACACAGCTTGAGCTACTGTCCCTGCCCTCCCTCCCCACACCTCCCATCCTCCCTACCCATGATCCTTACCTTCCCACTATGCCTATCCTAGCCTCTCTTAAAGCAGTCCACTGTCTTCAATGAGATCACCTCTTCCGGCAGTGCATTTCAAGTGTCCACCACCCTCTCTCTGAAGAAGTGCATCCTGACCTCCCTCCTAAACGTCCCACTGTCCAGCTTAAGACTGTGCCACCTAGTGTTATGGTTGCCACTCAGCTTAAACAGACTCTCATTATCCATCCCTTTCAAGTATTTGAAGGTCCCAATCATGTTTTGTTTTTTTTCTTCTTTCTCTCTCTCTCTCCCTCCCTCCTCCCTCTCTCCCTCTGTCTCTCTCTCTCTTGGTTGAGTGGTTCCCAGGGCAAATAAATCACCAGGATCTGCCACATTCCTTGATTTCCCCATGGTACAGTCTCTGAACTTTCAGTACGATAATAGAGAGGTTTCTGTTGTTGTAAATTAGCAAAGCATCTTTATTTTGTTGTTTGTTCATATATATATATATGGCAAATCTCTTTTGGGAGCTGGTAAAAGGCATGTCTGCTGCTAAGCCACACCCCCATTCTTGCATCTTTTCGTTTAGTGGCATGTGGTAGGTAGGCTGGGTGTTAAGTTGGTTGGGGAGGGGATGCCATTAATCTTTTTGGCTATAGCTAGCGGGGTGGGTTTTAATGTTGCTGAGCAGGTGAGGAAAGAGATGTTTAATGATCATGGGAAGGGATGTTTTATAGCATCATGTGAAGGGGGTATATGATGCACACTTGGTTGAAAGCACTGCAGAGGAAAGAAGGGGGCATTCACTTTGGATCAGCGGATACCAGAATTACAAATGAAAGGAAAGAGGCAATCTTTTGCTAATCTTGACAGTGAATCTTAAGTAACTACTCATTTTTCAGTTTTTAAAAGCCCACCTCCTCAATAACATAAAATCAGGCATTTCACCAGCCCGGTGGTGCTGAGGGTTGAGGCGCTGGACACTACGCCGGTGACCCGCGTTTTAGGAACAAACGGGGGTCGGCAGGCAGGAGAAGGATTGAATGTCTGGAGGACAGCTCTCCTTCTCCAAGGAGGGGGAATCTCAGTGTACCTACCTGGTCAACAAGAAACAAATAAATAAATATTTTGATTTCAGTAGAAAATTAGCACTAAAAATATTAGTTAATATAATGTCCCTGTCCCTTAATGTCTCTGATGCAGCAATCCTACTTCCTGGCTACACAGTATTTAGGTGTGATCGCCTTTCTCAGCATGGTGATGGGTGTGTGATCTATGTAAAGGACTCTTTGCAGGGCCTGGGGATCCCCACCCCTGGTTGTGGTGATTTAATCCAAATGCTGGCCGTTAAGCTGCTTCTCGGTGCACACAACAAAACACTCGCCATGTTTTCTGTTTACATCCTCCCAAGGCACACTAAACCTGGCTTTGCGTCCTTCATAAATGCCTTAAGAGGGATGAGCCTTCACTCAAAATTTCTAATGCTTGGAGATTTTACTATAAACTGGCTCTCCCCAATGCCACTGATGCCAAGGACGCATTATCTGCTATCCACTTTTCCCAGCTTGTAGAAGCCCCAGCCAGGAGGAACTACAAAACTGGGACCAATATTTTACTGGACCGAGTACTATCTAACTGGCCGGATAATATCAAGGGCACCTCTGTCCTACCTGACTGTATTAGTGATCACTCCCCTGTCACGTTTTACTGGTCCAATAACTACTGCAAGCCCCCTGCCAGAACTGTCACTAGCCAGGTCCTCATTCCGGGACACCCTGAGTTACTGAAAACTGACCTGAGGATCACCGATTGGTCTAATGAATATACAGCCAACAACATCGACACTGCATTGGAACTCTTCTTTGACCTCTTTAATGCAACCTGCGATAAGCATGCCCCTTTCAAAACTACAAAAACCAAGGGATCCCATAATCCCCAAATCACCCCTGCTCTTCTTGATGTACTAAAACACAGGGATCACCTCTGGCACATCTCTCGAGCGCTGGCGACACAAGCTAACCTACAGAGGTACAAAGCAGCGAGAAATGAGTGTACCCGTGCTATCCGTTCTGCTAAAAGCCAGTATTTCAAAGAAGCTCTTTCCACCTCCTGGAATGATAGCTGGACGTTCAGGAAGAACATCCAAAAGATCACTGGTAAGGACCCCAAAACTACCCCGAACATGCTGAACATCGATGGCATCCCTACCATGGACCCAAAAACCATTGCGAACACTTTCAACAAAGTATTTACAGACCTTAGCAACATTCCTCCCATCCCCCAAACTACTTTGTGGCTATCCCCTCAGGTATGAACACTGCAGTCCAGAACCCACCTCGAGACCACCCACCATTTTACTTCAAAGCAGTGTCTATAAATGAAACCAGACATTATCTTAAGAAGGTACTGGGGAAAGCTAGATTCAGTGGGGACTCCTTGGACTTAATTGTTGCCTTTACCCTCGAGGAAATCCTCACACCTCTTAGCAAAATTATCAACCTGTCACTCTCTTAGTTACAATTTTCATATCTTTGGAAATCAGCAGTAGTCACCCCAGTGCACAAGAGCGGTGACCAAGCACTGCAGGGAAATTACCGACTGATCTCTATTCTTCCCCCGGATCTCTAAGGCCCTGGAGCACATCTTGGCCAACCAACTCACAGAGTATCTGGATAACTACCAACTCCAATGTCCCCAACAGCAGGAGTTCAGGTGTGGGCATAATGCCATCACTGTGCTCCTGTAGTTTACAGGCTTTACCAATAACTCTCTGGAACAAGGGCTCTTGGTAGGGGCAACTTTCATAGACCTTACCAAGGCCTTTAACACTGTCAACCACAATCTCCTCATCAGACAACTCTCCTCCATTGGTCTTTCCTCCAACACTACAAGCTGGTTCTCCAGCTACTTAAGCAGACGAATGCAGCAGGTAAAAATTGGTAATGCCCTGTGCAATAATAGGTCTGTATGCTCTGCAGTCCTGCAGGGATCTATCTTGGGTCCATTGCTTTTTAGTATCTTCCTCAATTCACTACCAGGAGCTTGCTGTGACCACATACTTCTATACGCTGATGATACTGTACTTTTTACCAGCAACATGGACCCTTCACCTTCTCCAGGACCAACTTCAGCAATCCTTTACATCTGCAGAGAAGTGGCTTTGGGATAATAAGCTCATCCTTAATCATAACAAGACTAAGACAATGTTGTTTTTGACCTCCCAAAGCAGAAACAAAACCTTCCCGCTTACCATCATTAATGACACTGGCTCCCGTCTTGAACTGGTTCACTATTTCAAGTACCTGGGTATAACTATTGACTCTATCCTGTCTTTCACCCAGCATATTGACCGAACAGCCAAAGCTATTAACCAGCGTTTAGGAGTCCTATACAGGAACAAATATAATCTCACTCTAGAAGCACTGAACATGGCCATCCACAGTTCTGTGGTCTCTCTTGCAAACTATAGTATTGTCATTTACGGTGCGGCTATAGACATTGCCCGCTGACGTATCAAAAAGGCCTTAATTACAGCATGCCGCCTTCTTACTGGTACCGCACACTTGAGACACACGTGCAATCTTTATGCCCAGGTTAGCTGGTTACGATTTGACAGCAGGCTCAAATACCAATTGTGCCTGCTTGAAAAAAAAGTCACCTTGGGACTACTATCCCCTAGCATAATGGCCCTTCTTTCCCCTGAATGTAACCCATGCAGTAACACAAGCTTTGGCAAACAGGCCTTCAGTATCCCATGGTGCCGCACTGCCTTTGGACAACATGCATTCGCATACAGAGCTCCACAGTGGTACAACTCCCTGCCTCCTGACATAACCAATGCTACTTTTCTGGGCTCCTTTAAGAAGAAACTCTATCAGCATCTAATCTCACTGGCAACCTGTGACTGCTACCGCTAATTTGCCTTTACCTTGCTCCTACCATTTGCAATCTCTTTGATCTCTATTGATTAGTAAAATGTTATGCTTCATGTCCATTTGTTGGGCCCTCGGTCAAGTTAACACTTTCACTGGCTTTCTACCCCTGCCTAAATTATTTATTTCCCCTCCTACCTCCTCTTCCCTTTTTTGCCCCTGTCATTCCATACCACTTTCCTCCCTATCACCTTAATACATCTTCATCACCCCACCTCTTCCTCCCTACTCTCCTCGAACCCCTCCTTTTCCCCCCAACCTCCTCCCCCTTTATTCCACTTTGGCTACATAGCTATTCTTCCCTTTCCCTCCTATCTATTCCCAGCCTATCCCCACCTCTGCTTGCCTTCTCCCTCCCTGCAGTTTCCTCTTCTCTCCCCTGTTCCTCTCTACTGGTATGAGACCTTCCTTCTTTCTTAGACTCAGGCACAAACCAGTTATCTGCCTATGTAGTTAGTTGTACAATTCTCCTTTTTAAACAAGTGTCCTCATGTTATGTTACTGTTACCTAGTGAAACGTTAGCCTTTGTTTTGATTCTGCACCCTGTACATGTTTAGACTGTGTAACTATTGTTTGAATTTATGCCTGGAGACAGTTTTCAATTGTTTCTTGCTGTATCTGTATCTGTGGAACATGTATGTTTTCGTGTTTGCGTCATACTTGACGTGGAACCTATGAAAGAGCTTTCTGCTCAAAGGTGTTAATCCAATATCTCAATAAATAAATAAATAAAAATACTTCTACATTGTTACTGTTTCTATTTGAGTTACTGCGGTGGGAGGAAAGAAAGTGTCTATTTTCTGAGGGAGGCGATGACTGATGCAAGAAAGGTCAGTTTCTTCCTACTTTGCATAACATTCATTGCAAGCAACTCAGTGTAATATCAGTGCACTCATTTTTTGTCAGGAATCTGAGTTCACTATTATTTTGTTACTTTACTGCTTTTCGTCAGCATCACAACACTGAATGGGCTACTTTAACACTGGGAAAACAGTGAGACTAAGTTTTGGGCATATGTTATCCATGTAAATTTATTATTTAAAAAGAATACTGAATATGTGAAAGACTATTTGATAGGGGAACTGTTGCTAGAATAAACAGATTATTCACCTGTAACAGTAGTTCTAGGAAGCCAGAACATCTTCAAGCTGGCTCCTCTCAACAACCCGGGTGGTAACTTCCTCGGCACCACCCCATGCCATCAGATCTTACCCGCTGGAAGCAAGACCTGTGGGACACTTGCCAGGGGAGGTCGGGTGGGTTTGTGTGGATGAACACCATATAACAACCCTAGAACTACTGTTACAGGTGAGTAACTTGTTTTTCTAGGGGTGTGGATATGGTGTTCTATCCACACTTAGGCAGACTCTTAGAAGTTCTCCAGGAGGACAGGGAGAGGTGCACACCCCCTACTTGGAAAACAAAGATTGGAGAACTGATGCCAAAACCAGCATCCCAACGTGACTCCAGGTTGATGTGGTAATGGGAAATAAAGGTGTGTGCTGACCTCCAGGTAGCAGCCCTGCAGATTACCTGGATAGGGACATCCCTGGAAGCAGCCGCTGAGGCAGCAGTATGATGGGTGGAACGAGCCCTAAGCCCTATGGGAGGCTCCCTACCTGCCAACCTATAGCAGAGGTCAATACAGGAGACTACCACCTGCTAATCGTCCACTTGACTGCCAGTCTGCCTAGTGCAGCTTCAGTGTAGGCAACAAACAGCTGACGAAACCTCTCCCCGAATTCTAGCCGTGCACTCCTTATAAATAAGTGAGCGCTCACCGCAGGTCCAAGGTATGGAGCCCGTACTCTGCCTCTGAGGTGTGATTGGTGAAATACACCAGGAAATTAATCACCTGGTTAAGGTAAAAATCAGACACAACCTTTTGGAGGAACTTCGGGTTGGAGCGAAGGACAACCTAGTCCCTGTGGAAGATCACATAAGGAGACTCCAACGAAAGCACCTGGAGTTCATTGATTCTTCTGGCTGATGTTACAGCCACCATGAAGGCGGTCTTCCACGACAGTTGAGACATTTCGCACCTGTGCATCGTTCAAATGGCTTACCCATTAGCTTTGCCAACACCAGCAACGAGTCCTAAAGTGGTGGTGGTTCACACACCGGATAGAAAATGTGGTCAAGATCTTTGAAGACTCACCAGACCACCTTCTCCTGCACCACCGACTGCTGACCGGCCCATGTCCAGTAAGCAAAAACGGTTGCCAGGTGCACCTTAGGGGTCATCGACTGAAGGCCTGACTGAGAGAGGGGCCAAAGGTAGTCAAGGATGCTAGCCACTGGACAGGACAAAGGGTCCAGACCCTTGCCCAGACACCAAATGGCGAATCTCATCTATATGAAGGCATAACATTTCCTGGTTGACTCCTTCTGAGAAGCCTCGACCATGGTGAGGACATTTTTGGAGAGACCCAAAACCTAGAACTCTAGCCACTCAGGAATCAGGTGCAGGGACTGAAGGTCCGGATGGAGTACCTTCCCTTGACTGATGGAGAGCAGGTCTGGGTGGAGAGGAAGACATCTCAGGAGCCTGCTGCTAAGGCTGAGAAGATCAGGATACCAAAACTGGTGTGGCCAGTCCACAGCCACCAGGATCACCATGCCTTGTCCCTCCTCACCTTGAGCAACACCTTGTGGATCAAGGGAAATGAAGGGAAGGCATAGAGGAGGTCTGGGGTCCAGGGCCTCGAGAAGGCATCCCACTGCTGTGTTCCTTGCTGAGGGGGCTGGGCACAATACAGCCTCAGCTTTGCTTTCTCCCTGGAGGCAAACAGGTCCACCAGAGGGGTGCCCCACTCGGAGAACAGACTGTGTACTACCACTGGGTGGAGAGACCACTCGTCAGATGCTTCGCATACATGGCTGAGAGCATTTGCCAGCTGTTTAGAGAAACCGACCACATGAATGGCCAGGAGATCAGCCTCCAGGCTGCACCCGGAGGTCCACATGCAGACAGCTTTCCTTGCTCAGAGGAAGGGAATGTGCCTTACTTTGTTTGTTGAGGTAGTACATGGTTGTGGTGTCCGTCTGGACCTGAACCATCTGACCCCGAATGTGTGGAGCAAAAGCTGTCAGCGCCAGCTGAACTGCCCTGAGTTCCAACAGGTTGATGTGGCACCGGGACTCCTCAGGAGTCCAAAGCCCGTGGACTCTGTGTTTCCCCAGGTGGGCACCCCAGCCCATTAGATAGGCATCAGTCATCAGGATGACCATCGGCTCTGGGTGGACAAATGAGTACCTTCATGCAGATGTTCTAGGACTACCCACCACTGGACGATACCCCATGTCAGCCGGCTCACAATAACTGGCTGATCAAAGTGGCCCATGTGCTGAGACCATTGGCATGCCAGCTCCCACTACAGAGAGCTCATTCTCCAGTGGTCCCAATGGATCACACTGGTGCAGGCTGCCATGGATCCCAGAAGGTGCAGCATGTCCCAGGTAGGGTGCAACTGCAGAACTCAAAATGATTGGGCAAAGGAGGAGAGCACCTCCGCCCTGTCTGCTGGGAGCTGAGCCCTGGCTCTGCAAGAGACGAGCTCTGCCCCAATGAAGTTGATCGGCTGTTTGAAAGCTATAACTAAGAAGTGGCTCCAGCAGGGCACCCCATCCACTCAGGACTGGCTGAAAATAATCTCCCAGATTTATAACATGGAAAGAATCACTTTTGCTGTAAACCATCAAAACGAACAGTTTACCAATAGATGGAATAGATGGGATATGTACAAAGATAAAATACAATAATCAATTAATTGTGAATTGCTATTCTAGCTGATTAAAATATATCCCTCCTTTCCTCCCATCTCCTCCTCTTACCATTGCCTCCCCCCTTCCTTTCTTTTTTACTACCCTATCTCCTAATTTGGGCACGGCATTACCTATTTAATTAGATTTTTATTCTCCCTATTTATCTTGTGAAAGTTACACTACCTTTTAACTTAATACAATGATAAATGTTCTTATTATTGTTGTATAAAAATAACAAAATGTTGAAATGTCATATATATGTCTGTACCATGGAATTAATCAATAAACAAGTATAAAAAAAAAGAAGTTGATCAACTGCGAGGCCACGAGTTCTGACTTAGCCTCGTTGACCAGGAGGCCAAGAGAGATGCAGGTCTGGAGGGCCAGGTCCCTGGACCGCTCCACTTCCTGCCTGGAGAGACCTGCAATTAGCCAATCATCCAGGCAGGGGTAAACCTGGACCCCATGGCGCCTCAGGTAAGCTGCCACTACTGCGATGCACTTGGTGAAGACCCTGGGGGTTGAGGACAGGTCAAATGGCGTGGCCTGGAACTCGTAGAGGGCTCCCACTACTTGGAAGTGGAGGAACCGCCAGTGTGACAGATGGATTGGGATGTGAAAGAATGTGTCCTGTAGACCCAGAGAGCAGAACCGAATGTTTTGCTTTAGAGATGGTATCATCCAAGACAGAGTGACCATCCTGAAAGTGTGCGGCCTGATAAACTTTTTCCAGTCATGCAGATCTAAGATGGGGTGCCAGCCCCCTATCCGTTTTGGCACCAGGAAGTACCTGGAGACAAATCCTGGGTGTTCCGGAGGGTCTGAGACAGAAGCCCCGACCTCCACGTGGAGGAGCTAGGTAATGTCGTCCTGAAGGGCCGACAAGATGTCAACGGACACTATGCCCTCCCGTGGGGCGCAGGCTCGGCATGGTGGGTATGCCTCGAACTCTAGAGGCAGACTCTGTCCGACCACCTTGAGAACTCACCTGTCCATGGTGGTAGTGGACATGGCAGAGCCAGTCCCCCATGGGAGGACCCGGGGAGGTGTGACAGACATGAGAGAAGCACCCCTCATCCCATCTCTGGGCAGGCTTGGAGGTGAAGGAGGGCTCAGATGAGGAGCCACCGGGGCCTCATCCTCCAGGCTTGTAGATAACTGTGGTCACTGACTTTGGCCGTGGTTGCCAGGCCCGAATCTGCTGCCCAGCTTGCGACCGGGCTGGTTTGGCTGCAAGAGTGGAGGCAGACTGAAAGGGCTTCTTTTTCTGCTGCCTGGAGCCACTGGGCCCCCTCTGAGCAGATGTCTTGGAGCCCAAGGTGGCACTGGACTACTCAATGCGGGTGAGGTTCCCCTCGACCCCTGGCCTGAACAGGTCGGTACCCAACAAGGGAACATCCATGAGCTTGTGCTGGGTATCCATTGTAAAGGACAAGATCCAGAGTCAAGCCCTGCGGCGCATGGCCACTGTGGCTGCCACGGACTGGGCACAGGAGTTGCCAATGTCCATGGCCATCTGGAGCTGTTGCTTGGCTATAGCCTGGCCCTGGTCCCGGACCTGCTTGACCGTAGTCTGTAGGTTCACTGGGAGATGAGGGAGAACCTCACAATTATGGGACCAATCAAAGGGGGAATGAAGGATAGGGTAGAAAAGGTGCAGAGAAAAGTCATTAAGTTGGTCTAGGAATGAGAAATAAGCCATATGGATACCACTTAACAAATTTAACTTAATTGACACTTCATACAAGAAGAATAAGGGGAGATTTACTACGCTATACCATATGTTAAGATAACTATCTCCTTGAAGAATTGAACCTAAAATTGAAAAACCATAACAAGGGTACTAGAGGACATAAGTGGCAGTTAGTGCCTCAGAAGTTTAATACTGAGAAACAAAGGGCCTTTTTCATTCAACGTATTGTTAACCTTGGAATAACTTACCTGATGAAATAATTTAACAGTAATAATAAAGACCAATTTAAAAAAACATTAGATCATTTTATTTAAAAAAATAACTCACTAACATATTACAATTAGGTTAAGGAGCGCATAAAGGCTTTCCTGTCCGTCTTCGCTCCTCAAACATAGTATGAAGCAATAGAATAGTATGAAACCCCATCAAGAGTTCTAAACAGGGCATGGAAAAAGTGGGCCATCAGAAGGGCTGAGCTTGCCTGGCAAAGGCCAAGCAAAGAGGCAGTACAGACCTTCTTGGCCGAATGGTCCAATTTATTGGACTCCTTATCGGGCGGCCTGTCAATGTCTCCCATTTTGCAGAGCACTGAAACACAGAATCAGCCACCAAGCCCTCAGCCAAGGGATGTTCTGTGAACCCTGAAAGAGAGCTGATGGGCACCACATACTTGTGGGCCATCTTGGCCAATGGCGCAGGGCAGGAGGCTGGATGCTGCCACAGCTCCAAGGCAGGACCAAGGATGGCCTCTGCCACCAGGAAGGTTTCCCCAGAGGAATCACCCCGGTCCAAAATCTCGGTAAGTGGGTACCGAGCCCACTTCTAAATGGGTTCCATCTGGAGACCAGTAGACTCTGAGATGAGGCGGAGGAGGCCCATAAAGGAGGTAGGGCTCTCCTCCATTGAGAGACCCCCTGTCGACTCTGTGTCCACCAGACAAGAGTGTAAGGAGGAACCCTCCGACTCCAAAGAGTCATCAAAGAGGGATCGACCGCCCGAATCCCCGCTGACCCTCCGCAGACAGTCCAGGGTGATAGAGGCAGACAGGAAAGATCCAAAGTCGGCCGAGCCTCCTTATTTGGAGTGCTGGTCGTTGGCTGTTTTGAGGGCAGCTCCAACAGAGGGGGCAGAGCAAGGACCGTTTTACGAGTCTGCTCCTGCGGAGGCAGAGAAGGCATCAGCCTCTGTGTGGAAAGCCAAGTGATGGCCGGGGTAGAAACCGGCGCAGGCTTCATCCCTGTGAACACCAGCTGTTGCCACATTAAGTTCTTGTAGCATCGATGCAACTTGTGTTGAAGCCTTTCCTCACCCGAGGATGAAGAACAGCAGAGGTGCCGCTTGCCCAAGTTTTAAGAGTGGGAGCGCCGATGTCGACGCGAGCTGCTCCACCCACGGAACCAAGACCGGGACCTCTAATTCGACCGTCCGGAGGACAAACAGCAAGCCTGAGAGGGGGCCAGTGAGAGCCAGGACATCTTTGGTTCCTGGTCATTGACAAGAGGTGACAGGTCAGCGGACTGATCCGTCCTGCCCTAGATCTGTGTGAGGACCAGAGTCATCGACAAGGCGGTATCGGTTTCTTCGGGTGACAACGGGTTGACCGTCTTGAGAAATATCTTGGCCAGAAGATTGTCCTGCATCTTGGCCAACTGGCCTGATGGGGATATTGTGGAGCCGGCGGCCTGAGTCGAGGATTTGACCAAAGTTGAAACCTCTGGAGAAGTGCGGGAATCGGGAACCCAAGAGTGTTCTCGATCCCATGATCGACAGCAAGACTGTTTTTTGGACTCACAGAAACATAGACATAGAAACACCGACTTTGACGGCAGATAAGGACCGCTTGGCCCACCTAGTCTGCCCATTTCCCTACCTAGAGCATAAGCTGCAGATTCTATTTAACCAACAGCCTATTTCTTCCTACCCCCCACAAAAATAGCCTTATGTCTGTCCCATGCATTCTTGAATTCTCCCACAGTTTTAGACCCCACAACCTCCTCAGAAAGGCTGTTCCATGTGTCCACCACCCTCTCTGTGAAAAAATACTTCCTCACATTGCCCCCAAGCCGTCCCCGCTATCTTCAAATTGTGTTCCCTTGTTCTTGCACATCTCTTTTTCTGAAAGATACTACCCTCTCGGACTTTGTTAATTCCACTGAGGTACTTAAAAGTTTCTATCATGTCCCCCCCTTCCCCCAAGGGTATACATATTAAGCTCCTTTAGTCTCTTCTCGTATGGCTTCTCTTGCAGACCCTGCACCATTTTAGTTGCCCTCCTCTGGACTGCCTCCATCCTGTCTATGTCCTTGCAGAGATTGGGGCTCCAGAACTGCACACAGTACTCCAGATGGGGTCTCACCAACTGTCTGTACAGAGGGATAACAGCTTCCTGTTTTCTGCTGGTGATGCCTCTCCCTATACATCCCAGTATCCCCCCAGCCCTCCCTACTGCCTTCTCACATTGCTTGCTAACCTTAAGGTCATCTGATATGATTACCCCCAGGTCCCTTTCCATTTCTGTTGTTGTTACTACCTCCCCCCAATTGTGTAATCTTCCCCTGGGTTTTTGTTTCCCAGGTGCATTATTTTGCACTTCTTTGCACTGAATCCAAGTTGCCATACTTCTGACCATTCCTCCAGCCTTGCCAAGTCCCTTCTCATCCTTTCCATGCCTCTCTGTGTATCAACTATATGTGCATGTGTATGGACTCTTTTTTGGATTTCGACTTGTGCGTTAATGAGGGTCCCTGCCCATGAATAGTAAGGGCCTGGCACAAGTCCTTAAATGCCCCTGTAAAGGAGGCGCCCAAAGAGAGCGGCAAAAAGGCTGAAGCTGAGGAGGACTATGCCGTGGCCTGAGCCACCACCTCCTTGAATACCACAAGTTACCCCGCAGCAGCAGAGACCACCTGGCGGGCGTCTTTAGATTTGACCGGCCGGTATTGATCACTCAGACACCCGAGAAGTAAGGGGGATTGATGGTCCTCTAGAATGGATGGGTGAAAAGTGTGGCAAACGTCGCAGGCCTGGGAATTGTGCTTGTGGCCCAGGCAATAAATGCACAAGGTGTGTGGATCCATCTGGGACATCTTCTGCCTACAGGCACATTTCCGGAACCCCGGAGCAGACTTCACGTTGTCCGTATTGGCAGTGCGAAGAAAAAGCCTGAAGACAAAGTTTTTATTTGTTTTTGAAGAATCCGAAGATTTAAGCAAAGGGCCTTTCAGCGTGAGAGCGGTGAGGAGGGAACCTTCTTCTTCAAGCAGGAAGGAAGATCTGACATCATGGGGCAATGTCGAGGGAGTTACCACCCAGGTGTGTGGGGGGAGCCAGTTTGAAGATGTTTTGGCTGAATTTAAAGGGGAAAGGCCACTGCCTAAGTGTGGATAGGACACATATCCTTGCCATTAGAAATAATAATGCAAGATGCCCTTTAGCAACTAACATCTTTGTTCCATGTGTAAGTAGTCTTAAAGATGGTTTTTATTGTTGATTTTAAATGTCTGGATGACCACCGTGTACTAAGCAAAAATGTCTGCACCAGAAGACATAAGAGGAGAGACTAAAGCAGCTTAATATGCATACCCTTGAGGAAAGGAGGGAGAGGGGGGACATAATAGAAACTTTCAAGTATCTCAAGGGAATTAAAATACAAGAGTGTAGTATCTTTCAGAAGAAGAGATGTGCAAGAACAAGGGGACACAATTTGAAGATAGAGGGGGGACGGCTCAGAGGTAATGTTAGAAAGTATTTTTTCACAGAGAGGGTTGTGGATGCATGGAACAGCCTTCCTGAGGAGGTTGTGGAGTCAGGAACAGTGGGAGAATTCAAGAACGCATGGGACAAGCATAAGGCAATTCTGGTGGGGTTAGGAGGAAGTAAGCTGTTGATTAACTAGAATCTGCAGCCTATCCATCAGGTAGGGAAATGGGCACACTGGGTGGGCCAAGCGGTCCTTATTTGCCATCAAATTCTATGTTTCTATTATGAATTTGACATCGGGTTGCAGAAACATCAGGGAACATCCTTAAAGTGATTTTACAGTTTCCTACAAATAAAATGACAGTTGGCCTGAACAGGATTCAAACGTCATAACATTTCAAAAGAATCTGAATTACAGCATGTTTCATTAATTTTTTTTTTCAATTTTTTTTCTTATAGCTCCCCCTAAAGCTATTGTCATCAGCCAATATACTGTGCTCTTGTACTCCTCAGATCCAAGTGCAGCCCAACGTCCAGCGTAAGTCTATCCTCTGTGCTAGGGGTTCCAGGGAGAGGGTCATCCTGCCCCTGAGGCAGTCCCTAGGTGGACTAGGATCCAGTACACACTGGAACCAGGATCCACGGGAGTCCTTGGTGCCCCAGCTGACATACAGATGGTCATGGTTTTTATTCACACTGGTTTTCTTCATGGTACCTCCCTCCTCCCATGGCATGGGTACAGCCTCGGGTGAGCTCGGTTGCAAGCAGATAAATTCAGTGGTGGGAGTAAGCTACCTTGGCTCACCACAGGGGTCACTGTGGCACTGATGCCCAAGGCCATCCCTATCCGATAGCACCACACTGCCAAGCGGCAGATGCTGCATTCTGGCCTGCCTCTCAATGAGATGACAGGAGATCACTATCAAACTTGGGTCACCTGAGCTGGCCCGGTGGCACTGAGGGTTAAAGTGCTGGATGCCACACCTCCCGCAACGCCGGTGAGCTGGGTTTGGAAGCGAGCTTGGATTGTTGAGGGTTGGCAGGGGAGGCAAAGGATTGAGCATCTGACAGAAGGCTCTCCTCTCCCAGGAAGGGAGAGAATGCTGTCACGCTCCTTGGCTGCCTACTGGTGGAGTTCGAGTGGCAGCACTGGAGCTAGGGAGGCATGAGCATGGCTACGTAACGCGTGCTCACTCACAGCCTAGAAAAAGGAGGGGTGAAAATGGGAAAAAGGGCCACCATAGGCTTCATGAAGCCCTGCCTGCCAATCGGCGCCCCACTCTGCTGCCAGATCGCCAATAGCCCCGCTATGGATTGTGAGTCCTGGGTGGGGGGAGAAAAAAAATGTATATATATAAAACAAAACTTGGGTCACATGCATCGCAGCACGTCACATTGATGCCGGGCCATGATGTATGTTGAAATAAGTCATGCTTGTATTCCCCCAAAAAGCTAGACAGACCAGACTGTCACTATCCAGAAGCTCCATCACTGTTCCCAAGGGCATCAATCTCATATGTATATTACTTTATTATAATTACTGGTGACCCCCTTTATCACAAGAAATACAAGACTTTCAAATACCATAATAACCCGAAAACCAGTTATTATGGCGTTTTGAAAACTTTATGTTTCAGTAAAATGCCCCCTGATTGGCTCTTCATCTCTGCATGGTCGAGTCGAACCTGAAAGAACATGGGGGCTCTGTTTCTACGTTTCCAAGAACTTGCGGCCCCATTCATTCACCTTTCATGTGAGTTTTAAAGTTTTTTCACTATTCATCTGGTTGATCCTGCCTTTACAACTTAAAAAAAGGCTATCTTGCTGATCCTGCTCTAAGAACTCGTTGGCTGGCACTTCAGTAGACAGAGAGTCAGATCGGGAATGGACCGTCCTTAACTGACTCCTGTCTACCTATTGCTCTTCCTTTGCGGGGGTGTATGTTCCAGTACTTTTTTTTTTTTTTTTTAAGAACACAAAAAAAGGAAAAGAAAAATAAGTCTCCAGAAAGAGACAATTGGGGGGAGAGAGAGTGAGTGTGAATGTGTGTCTCTTCACAGAACTGTTTCTCTGTCACTTCAACTGTTGATCGAAAAACTCCCTGCACTAGCAATTAAAAACAAACTCTGGTTAGTGCCGATATGGCTGTGGAGAGCTTTTGGGATGCTGTTATCCATGATTTCTAATGAATCTGCACAATGTAGATCTGCTGAGAGGCAGTTTCAACGTGGTCTTCCTTTCACATGTTTTTACAATGTATTTTCCTAGAATATGCCTGCTGATTGCTATATATTTAGCCTGGATAGTTCACAGAAGAAATGGCATCTTATTTTTGGGTGGTGGAGCACTGGCAGTAGGAAACTGGAATAAGTCATACATAGGCATGAACTGTGTGCGGGCGATAACACCCAGTGGCCATACACCTCAGGCGCTTGTGGGTGGATCCATTGTCCCGGAGCCGTTGTACTGCTCAGTGTGGGTGACAGCCAATGCTATACTCACTCACACTGGTCCCGGAACAGGCATATTACAGCCGACATCCCATTTGTTTGTACAATCGGGGAATCGCAGATGCACTGTCCATAGCCCGGAGCATACAATGCAAATTGCATTGCAGGATACCGCACCCAGGATACCTCAGCAGTCCAGAGGGTTTCATGTTACACAGGGGAATGGGGAAGAGTATGGGCCTGCAGCAGTGTATGACAGCAGGAAGATACAGCATCGACAAGGCATGTGTTGGAGGTATGTCAATCTTCTCTTACGGTTTGCCAGGGACATACACACGGCTGTATACACTGGTGGGTGCACAGCTTGCGTGGCCCATTGTTATAGCCACTTGGGTCATTCTAGGTGCAGGTCCCTGCCTGGCTCCAGTGCAGTCAGCGGCTGACCATGGCAGGGTGTAAATGGCAGTGCCAGTCTCCACAAAAGGTGAGGTATAGGGGTAGCGGGGGTATCTACATACCAAGGAGGTGGGTGGGGGGCCCTCTATGCTATGGATATGGACTGTGGTTTCCTCTGGTGCGATTTTGTCCTGGGGGGCCCTATACTATGAAGCTCTTCAGGATGGAGTTGGATCAATCAGCGATGGGAGGGGGCACCTCTAGTCCACCAGGGCTGTTGTGTACCTGGGTGCACTTTCGCAGCCCGCCTGTGGGTGGCTGGCCGGGTAAGGCCAGCTATTCATGGTCTAACTGTGGGCCATGCTGCTCTGGACTGCGAGGGGCGCATTCCCACTGAGTGTGCCGCAGTGTGGCATATGCATGGGAATGCAACCTCAACTTGCATGGTATACTATTTGTATGCAACCTGGACCATTCCCTTGCAGCCGGCGCATCCTGCATGTTTGAATATCAAACTGCGGCGCATTGTTGGAGTTGCACGGCACATCTCCCTTTTCCGCTGGGATGCGTCACGCATCTCCTCTGAATATGGGGGCCCTGGACTAGACTACCCTGAAGAAATACATTATCAAAATCATGACCCCACTGAAAACAAGATATTGCATCTAATCTGGGAGGTATGCCACCCTAACAGAGACATTTCTATGGCAACATGCATCGATCTCGACAACAGTGCCATGTCACTGTAGAAGTGCAGCTGGAAGGGGGCAACCACTTCCCCCAACCTGTCCTCCTCCCCGAACTAACTCTTACCTGGAGCTAGAATTCTTTAGTTCGGTGAGGTTCAGGGGGCGAAGCCCCCCGATGTAAAGAATACAGCCAAACTGTGCAGCTCCATGCCAACTACAACTTGCAGCTGACATGAAGCTCGCTGCTGTAATGCCGGTTGCGATCTTTTTGTCATGCCGGCACGGTAGAGCCAATCTGGAAAAGCCTGAGTAAATACAGTGCAAAAATGTGTAAATGAAGATCCCTATGACAATGAAATGTAGCATCTCCCCTGCGCTGCGCTATCCAGGATACAAAATATAGGATAAGATATATTTAAAGGAAATCTAAACTGAACTTCACTGTGTTCACTGGCATAAACAGTTTCTTTATTGTTTTATAATATATTAGAATGCAGTATTTATTTTGAATCTTGTGGCCACGAGGATGATGTGTACAGAGAGAGAGAGAGTGTGTGTGTGTTTGCTATAGCACAATATATTTTGTTCCCAAAAAGCATAGTAGAAAATGCCTGCTGACTGCTACATATTTAGTATGGGTAGTTCACTGAAGACCTGGCATATGTCTGAGACAGTGCTTATCTGATAATGTCTTTAGAGGCTAAAAAAAAAAGTGTAAATTATAGATTTGTTGGGAAAGGGATGACATTTATGAGGTATGAATCTTTCTTGAAAGACAATACATTCCCAAGTGAAACTAGTATTAAATGTGCAAGGGGGTAAACAAATCTCCAGTTTAATAGGCAACCACTATTTAACAAATATTTAACAAGCTGTTTCAGTTTCCTAATGGCATCTGATAAGCAGCTTGGAGTTATGTCTCCAGCATTCTTAACAGAAAGAAGGGAGTATTTTATTTCAGTTGGCATGGAAGGATACATTGAAAAGTCCAAAACATGTGTTCCATGATACTCCATTTTCCAGCTACAAATAGCAAGATGGCTGTAACAGCCATAAAAATAATGTCTATGCAATTGCTTTGTTATGGAATATTTTTACACACCCTTGGTGTGTGATGACCTCATAAGCCTCTCGAGCTTCGCGGGTCATCACACACTTCGGGTGTGTAAAAACATTCCATAAGACACAGCTGCATAGCTATTATTCTCTGCGTATATTATTGAACACAGACACTGAAATCTCTCTATGATTATATGCAACACATGCCAGTTGCTGTGCAACAGTATACAATACTGGCACACCAATAGTTGTGTATGTTTAAATACCAAAAAAACAAGTATTTATTAGTATACACAGACATACATGATTCTTCATTTGAACTTTTTCCCTGGTGTCTAGTGGCATTTCCCCCACCGATGGCCATCCCTGTTAATTCCACAATGCATCTCTGATGGCTAGTCACTCCCCATGTTGTTCTGTGCCTGTAATAAAGAAAACGGTCTATTGATGTTTTTTTACCTGTTAAAAAAAAAAAAAAAAAAGGTCTTTCACTGATCATACTCCCCCCACCTGGACCTCATACTCAGCACCCACCACCCCGGACCCCACCCGGACCCACACACACCTTCACTCAGTTGAGGAGGTCGCGGAGTGAAAATTCACTCTCTGATCTAAGACATGTGTTGCTGCTGGAACCGTCGACTTACATACAAACAGAAGTTTACGGCAGATAAGGACCGCAAGACCCATCCAGTCTGCCCATTTCTTTTTCTACCTTATGAATGTGCCATCGGCTTTTGCTTTGTCAATGGCCTATCTATTCATACTCATCTGTATTGCTCCCTTATGCCTAACCCATGCCTGTTTGAAGTCCTGCACTGTATTAACATCCACCACTTCCTGAGGTAGGCCGTTCCATGCATCCACCATCCTTTCTGTGAAAAAGAACTTCCTCATATTACCCCTTAATTGGCCTCCCTCTAATCTCATGCTGTGTCCTCTTGTCCTGCTATTTTTCTTATATTGAAACATGTTAGACTCTTTCACCTTGTTAATGCCCTTAAGGTGTCTGAATGTTTCGATCATACCACCTCTATCCCTCCTTTGCTCTAGGGTATACATATTGAGCTCCGTTAATCTGTCTCATATGTTTTCTGATGCAGTCCCTGCACCATTTTGGTTGCCCTTCTCTGGACTTCCTCAATTTGGTTAATGTCCTTGTGAAGGGTGTGGCCTCCAGTACTGCACACAGTACTCCAGATGGGGCCTAACCAGTGTTTTGTAAAGAGGAATTATTACCTCCCTCTTCCAACTTGCGATACCCCTACTAATACACCCCAACATCCCTCTAGCCTTACCTACTGCTTTAGTGGTCTGCTTGGATGATTTCAGGTCATCGGTGATGATGACGCCCAAGTCTCTTTCTTCCCTTGTAACTGCCAGCAACTCCCCTCCCAGCCTATAGGTGGCTTCAGGGTTTCTCTTCCCTATGTACATGATCTTGCACTTCTTTACGTTAAACCCCAGTTGCCATTCTTCCGACCATTCTGTTAGTTTATCCAGATCTCTTCTCATTCTGCCCACCCCATCTGGATCATCTATTCTGTTGCAGATCTTGGTGTCATCTGCAAACAGACAAACCTTACCCTCCAGTCCATCTGCAATGTCACTGATGAAGATATTGAAGAAGACTGGCCCCAGGACTGATCCCTGAGGTACCCCAATTGTGACTTGCATCTCTTTTGACTGTATACCGTTTACCACCACTCTCCGTTTTCTGCCCGTCAACCAGTTTGCCACCTAGTTGACCAACTTCTGACCCACCCCGAGTCTACACAGCTTATTAATTAATCTTCTATGTGAAACAGTATCGAAAGCTTTGCTGAAGTCAAGGTAGGCAACATCAACTGCTCCCCCCTTGGTCCATCACTCTGGTTACCCAGTCAAAGAAATCTATGAGATTAGTTTGACAGGACCTTTCTTTTGTAAATCGATGCTGTCTTTAATCCTATGCTCCTATGGATTCCAGGTGTTGCACTATCCTTTCCTTAAGGAGTGCCTCCATAATCTTGCCCACTACTGAGGTAAGATTGACTGATCTGTAGTTCCCCGCCTCCTCCCTGCTACCACTCTTGTGGAGCGGGATCACAATGGGACCTCTCCTGTGCTCAGAGACTCGCTAAAGAGTTCTGATAATGACTCTGCTAATTCCACCCTTAGCTCCTTTAGTACCCTGGGATGTATGCCATCAGGTCCCATTGCCTTGTCCACCCTGAGCTTATCGAGCTCTTGTAGGACCCTTTCTTTTGTGAAGGGACTAGTGCATACCTCCCTCCCCAGTGTCCATGGTGCTGAGCTGTGGGCCCTGCCTTCTCTTCAGTAAATATTGAGCAGAAGTATCTATTTACTATAGATGTTTTTACACTGTCCTCCTCACATGCCCCCTTATCCTCTCTGATCTTAGCAATACCCCCTCTGGACTTTCTCCTTTCACTAATGTATCTACAGAAAGTCTTGTCACCTTCTTTTACTCTTTGTGCTAGTGTTTCCTCAGTTTGAGCCTTTGCCTGCCTTACTGCCTTCCCTTAGGGAAGATTCAATCAATCAATCAAAGTCTTTATTTAACCAGGTGATCACAGTTGAGCAAGCTCATTTTCAAGGTGGACCTGGAAGATTGGTATGCCTCCCTATCTTCATCCTACTGCGTTCCATTATATTTCCTGAAGGCTGGCCTTTTGGCTCTGACCTTTTCTGCTACTGTTTTTGAGAACCAAAGTGGTTTCCTTCTTCTTTTGCACTTTCTTTTCTCTCTAACAGAATGGGATGTTGCTTCAAGTATTGCATCTTTAATGCTTGTGCACTTTGCCTGTACCCCCTCACCTGTATTTCTTTTTGCCAGGGCTAGCTTAACTCTGTAGACCATTTTATAAAAGGCAGCTCCTCTAAAGTCCCATATTTTTGCCTTGGAATGGGATGATTTAGTTAAAAACATTAGTGCCCCAACCCAGGATCAAACCCAGGTCCTTTCACACTGAAGGCATACACTGTCTCCACAAGCCCACATGACTTTATATGAGAAACTAAGGTAAATGCTGTTCAATGTATTTCAATAGGGTTTTCAACTATGGTGCATACCTTTGTCATTTTCTCAAGATTTTGACACCACATTTTCAACGTACTATTTTTGAGACCCCATCTCATGAACAATTGTTACAAATCCAGACCAAAAGGTGATTTTGTGGTCAGCTGACAAAATTACCTTTCGGGAAGGATTTCAAAATTTTTACTGTACTTGTTCATTAGGTAGTATCATAAGAAGGGTATGTTGAAAATTTTGGGTCAAAATATGCTAAAATGACAGACTTGTGCGCATCCATTGACATTTCACTATGCTCCCTTGTAACTTTCCTAATGTTTTATATTTTCTGTCCAAATTTTCAGCAAATACATTTCTTTACATCACCTCAGGAATGTGACAGCTGTCATTTTTAAAAATCTCAGCCAAAATGTATTTTTGCACCTCTGCCAGTGAATGATGTTTCGGCAGGGATTTGGCAGTTTCTACTACTGGGTTCATGAGGTGGGGTAATAAGAAGGCTATGTTGACAGTTTTGTTGCTGTTGTCCTATAAATGGGAACACATGGCCCTGTAGGCCCTGCACTTCTACATAAACATACATATATGCATCTATGGCGGGATGGAAGTGCAGGGCCCAGAAAATAAGATACGATTACAGTATCTGAAAAAGTATTGCTGGATGGAAGCGCAGGGCCCAGGGGGCCCTGTTGTCCAACATGCAAATTAGCATACGATCATTCTTCCTCAAAAAGAAAGGAAATTCTTTGCAAAAAAACTATGTGAATGCTATGTTTAGGGTTCACACTAAAGCGACAAAAGGGGAGAAATATGGCTTTATGTTTCGAACCCTAAAACCCAAACTGCATCCCAACGCAAATCAGGGGCAGAGTCTTCCTAGGGGTTGTCAACCCTAAAGCTCACACCATTCTATACATGCAAGTGGAATGCTGGGGTACACAGGGAGAGGTATCTCCAGCAGAAGGAAGGAGGTGGTGATGCCACTGTATAGAACACTGGTGAGACCTCATCTATAGCACTGTGTCCAGTTCTGGAGGCTGCATCTCCGGAAGGACACAGAGTAGAAGTAGTTCAAAGAAGGGTGACAAAAATGGTGCAGAGGCTGCACCAAAAGTCATATGAGGGGAGGCTGGAGGATCTCAATATGTACTCTGTGGAGGACAGGAAAGAGGGGATATGATAGAGACTTTCAAATACCTCAAGGGTGAAATAAGGTACAAGAAGGTAGCATCTTTAAAAAAAAAAAAAAGATGTTCAAGAACAAGGTGCCACGATATGAAGACAGATGGGGGTAGACTTAGGGGTAACATGAGAAAAAATAGGTTACTCACCTGTAACAGTAGTTCTAGAAGTGGTATATGTTGTTCATTCACACTTACTGGCAGAGTCCCTTTCCCTTTAAATCCGCTGGAAAGTCTTCAAGTTGGCTCCCCCCACCCACTCAGGTGGTATAACCCTTGGCTCCACCCCATGACCCAGATCTTAGCCTGCTGGATGCCAGGTTTATGCGTCCGCAGCCAGGGAGGTCAGATGGGTCCGTGTGAATGAACAACATATACCACTCCTAGAACTACTGTTACAGATGAATAACCTGTTTTTCTAGGATTGTGGATATGTTGCTCATCCACTGTTTGGCAGACTCCTAGTAGTTCTCCCGGAGAAGGGAGGCAAGGCACACACCCCCTACTTGGGAAGCAGAGACTGGAGAACTGAGGCCCCAAAACCAGCATCCCAGCGTGACTCAAGGTCGATGTGGTAGTGGGTAATGAAGGCGTCTGCTGTCTTCCAGGTAGCAGTCAGACAGGTTTCCTGGATAGGGATGTCCCTGGAAGCATCCACCGATGCAGCAGTATGGTGGGTAGAATGAGCTCTTATCCCTTTGGGAGGTTACTTGCCCACTAACTCGTAGCATAGACTAATGCAAGATGTTATCCATTAAGCAATCGTCCGCTTTGCTGCAGGTCTGAAGAAGAGGCTTCAGCATTGGTAACAAACAGCTGGAGAACCTCTCCCCGAATCTCTGCCGTCCTCTCCTTATAATAGGAGAGAGCTCATCTCAGGTCCAAAGTATGGAGCCTGTACTCGGCCTTCGAGGTGTAACTGGTGTAGTACACCGGCAGAGTCAACACCTGATTAAGGTGAAACTCTGACACCACCTTCGGAAGGAATTTCAGGTGGGGGGGCAGGACAACCTTGTCCCTGTGGAAGACAAGATAAGGGGAGTCCACCGAGAGTGCCTGGAGCTCCCCTGTCCTTCTGGCAGACGTGATAGCCACCAGGAACACAGTCTTCCATGACAAGTGTGACAGCTCATACTTGTGCATCGGTTTGAATGGCTTGCCCATGGGCTTTGCTAGTACCAGCAGCAGATCCCACAGAGGTGGAGGTTCATGCACCGGAGGGGATATGTGTTCAAGGCCTTTGAAAAAGTGCCCGACCACTGTCTCCTGCGCCTTCGGCTGATCAGCCCGCACCCAGTAAGCAGAGATGGCTGCCAGGTGCACCCTAAGGGTTGATGACTGAAGACCCCCTTTGGACAGAGACCAAAGGTAGTCAAGAATGTTAGCCACTGGACAAGACAGAGGGTCCAGGTCCTTGCCCTGACACCAAATGGAAAACCGTTTCCATTTGAAGGCATAACATTTCCTGGTCGATTCCTTTCTGGGTGCCTCTACCACTGTGAGGACATCCTTGGAAAGACCCAAAGCATGGGACTCTAGCTGCTCAGGTACCAGGTTGTGAGGTGCAGGGATTGAAGGTCCAGATGGAATACCTTCCCTGGCTGACTGAGATCAGGTCTAGACGTGCTGGAAGCCACTCCAGGGGCCTGCTGCTGAGGCTGAAGAGATCTGGGTACCAGAAATGGCGTGGCCAGTCTGGGGCTACCAGAATCACCTCCGCTTTGTCCCGCCTCACCTTGAGGAGCATCCTGTGGATCAAAGGAAATGGAGGGAAGGCATACAAGAGGCATGGGGTCCACGGCCTCAAGAAGGCATCCCCCTGCAGCGAGCCCTGCTGAGGGGGGACGGGCATGAAACAGCCTCAGCTTGGTGTTTTCCCAGGAGGCAAACAGGTCCACCAACAGTTTGCCCCAGTGGGAGAACAGACTGTACGCTACCTCTGGGTGGAGAAACCACTTGTGGGATGTCTCGCCTATGTGGCTGATAGCTTCCTCCAGATGGTTTCAGGCTCCTGCCACGTGGATGGCTAGGAGATCTGTCTCCAAACGGCTCACAAGTGTCCAGATGTGGAGCGCGTCCTTGCACAGCAGACAGGAATGCGTGCTGCTGTTTGTTGAGGTAGTACATGGTTGTGGTGTTGTCCGTCTGGACTTGAACCACTTGACCCCAGAGCTGAGGAGCGAAAGCTGACAGTGCCAGTCTGACTACTCTGAGATCCAACAGGTTGATGTGAAAACGGGATTCCTCAGGGGTTCAGAACCCATGGGCCCTGTTGTCCCCAATGTGGGCTCCCCAGCCCATGAGAGAGGCATCTGTCATAAGGATGGCTGTCGGCTCGGGCGGACAGACGGGATCCCTTCCTGCAACTGGTCTGGGACAGTCTACCATTGGGGAGCGTCCCACATCTTCTGGGTCACAGTGATCAGCTGGTCAAAATGACCATGGCCACTGGGCAGCCAGCTCCCACTGGAAGGAGCACATGTGCCACCGGGCCCAACGGACCATGGAGGTGCACGCCGCCACATAACCCAGAAGGTGCAGAAAGTCCCAGGCAGGGCGCAATTAGCCAACCTGAAATGATTGGGCAAAGGAGGAGAGAACCTCTGCCCTGTCCACCAGGAGCCAAGCTCTGGCTTGACGAGAATCGAGCTCTGCCCCGATGAAGCACATCAACTGAGAAGGCATGAGATCCAACTTGGCCTCATTGATGATGAGGCCAAGATGGGAGCAGGTCTGGAGGGCCAGGTCCCTGGACCTCTCCACCTCCTGTTGGGTAGAACCTGCTAAAAACCAATTGTTGAAGCAGGGGTAAATTCTGCCCCCCCACCCCGATGCCTGAGGTGGGCTGCCACCACTGCAATGCATTTGGTGAAGACCCGTGGGGCCGATGTCAGGCCAGATGGCATGGCTCGGAACTCAAATAGGGTTCCCTCAGCTCTGAAGCGGAGGAACCACTGGTGAGATGGACAGATTGAGACATGAAAAAACACGTCCTGCAGATCCAGTGAGATGAACCACATGTTTTGCTCCAAGGATGGTATGATCTGGGACAGAGTTACCATCTGGAAGGTGCGTGGCCTGAGATACCAATTCAGGTCGTGCAGATCTAGAATGAGGCGCCAGCCCCCCATCCGCTTCGGAACCAGGAAGTACCTAGATACAAACCCTGGGTCTGGTGGAGGATCTGCCACTCGAGCTACTGTCTCCTTGAGGAGAAGCTGAGCAATATCATCTCGAAGAGCTGAGTGTGGGTGGATACTCTCTCCTCCCATGGGGCGTGGGCTAGGCTTGGAGGGTACTGCTCAAATTCCAGAGGCAGTCCCTGGCCAGCCACTTCTAAAACTCACCTGTCCGTGGTAACAGCGGACCAGGCAGAAAGATAGTGGCGGAGCCGGCCCCCCATGGGAGAACCCAGAGCTGGCGTGATGGGAGTAGGGCTGGCAGCCCCCACCCCATCATTGGACAGGCTTGGAGGCAGAGGATCCAGGGCCTGAAACCCGGCCTCCCTTATGGGCCTGGGAGGGTCCGGGCTTGGGCCGGGGGCGCCAAGCTTGAGCCTGCTGCTGCTGTTCCCCTTGAAAGGGGGACTGCAGGGCCACAGGGTAAGGGTGCTGAAAAAGCTTCTTCTTCTTCTGCTGCTTCTTAGGACCTGAAGAACCCTTAGCAGAAGTGGCATCCAACGTGGGACTGGACTGCTCGATGCGTTGAAGGTGACCGGCCAAAGGCATATCAGCTAGTTTGTGTTGAGTATCCACCGGGAAGGAGGAGAGCCTCAGCCAAGCCCTACGGTGAGAGGCAACTGTGGCTGCCAATGAACAGGCACATGAGTTCCTGATGTCCAGGGCTGTCTGGTGCAGTTGTTTAGCAAAAGTGCAGACTTGGTCCCGGATCTGCTTGACCGTGGTCTGCACATCCATTGGGAGATGTGGGAGGACTTCATCCAAGGACCCCAAAAGGGCACGGGAGAAGTGTTCCATGATGACGGTCAAGCTTGCCTGACGGAAGCCTAAAGACGAGGCCGTATAGACCTTCTGGGCAGAGTGATTCAAATATTTGGATTCCTTCTCAGGAGGTCTGTCAGTATCAGTAGAACTACCAGTATGCCTGAACACAGAGGTGGTCACAAGGCTCTTGGCAGAAGAGTGCTCTGTGAACCCTGCAAGGGACCCCATGGGCAACGCATACTTGCGGGCCATACGGGCAGATGGAGTTGGACAGGAAGCAGGGTGCTGCCAAAGTTCTAAGGCTGGGTCAACAATGGCCATATCCACAGGAAAGGCTTCCATTAGGGAATCCCCTCTCTTGATGATGTCAATGAGAGGGTACTCCACCTTTTTCTGGATAGGCTCCAGGGGCATCCCTGTGGACTGAAGAGATAAGGCAAAGAATGCCCTGAAAAGACGAAGGACCTTCCTCCATCTCCATCCCACCAGCCAATTCATCATCCCCTGGATGAGAATGGAGGCCGGTTTCATCTGAATCTGAGGAATCCAAATACAGCGGTCGACCACCCACATCACCCTCGACCTGCCAGGAGTGGTCAGAGGTGACAGTGACAGAGAGATGTCGGGGAAGCCCGGTGTCCGATCTAGCTTCCTTAGAAAGAGCCCCTCCCACAGGCTGCTTGGGCGTCAGTTCCACCAATATCGGTGGAGAGACCGGTTTAGGCTGAACCAGAGGTTTCCCTGGCTCCGCGGGTGGATGAAGTGACTTAATTGGCTCCAGAGGAGTTGGCTTTAGCCTGGGAGATGAAAGCCAAGTAATGGCCAGGGTAGGCTTGTGCCCATTCAAATTCAGCTGTTGCCACATGAGGTCCTCGTAGCGCCGGAGTTTCTGCCGGAGCCTCTCCTCTTCCGAGGAGGACGAGGATGACCGATAGCATTGCCTCTTTTTACAGCGCTTATGGCCCTTCCTCGGTCTTTCAGTCGAAGGGGTCCGAGACCTCCACTGAGACTGGACAGGCCGACTCGGTCGCTCAGGAGACACCAGCGGGACTGGTGACTTCCTGAGGTCAGGGACCACTTCCTCAATGGGATTACCAGCAGGCTGAGTCTCCTCATCTGGGAAAGGAAGGACCAAGTCCGAGAGAGTCATCGACCAGAGTCGGCAACAAAGAGTCGATCGGGTCGAGAATTATCTCAATGTCGTCGATCGACACTTCAGTCGACTGGCCAGACGGCAAGGCCGAAAAGCCAGCGGCTGAAGAGACGATTTCGACTGAGGTCGAAATGTCTGGTTCCTGGGACTGAGATCTCTCCTAATCACAAAAGCGTCTCTGTCGAGATGAAGATGGTCCTGGGTCCTTCTCCCGCTTACTGGACCAAGAGGAGTGCATGCCTGCAGGACTCTTATCCTTAGTTGGGAGAGAGTGGCACAGCTCTTGGAAGGAACCTGAGAAGGTGGAGCCCAGGTTGAGCGGAACGAAGACGCTCTGAGAGGAAGATTCCATGGCACGAGCTGCTTCCTCCTTGAAGGCTTGCATGTGCTCCAATTGCTCAGCAGATCCCATGGCCGAGGAAACTGCCCACTGGGCCTCCTTTGATTTCACCAGCGGGTTTCATTTTTTTGGCCCCTCAGCTTAAGGCGTGCGAGACGGTCGTCGAGGACGTTGGGTTGGAACGCAAGGCAAAACTCGCACATTATGGCGTCATGGCTGACACTCAAACAATAAATGCAAGCTGCATGCAGGTTGCTGTGCAACATCTTCTGACAGCACGAACACTGGCAAAATCTGGGGGAAGACTTGTCTTCCATAACCGGAGAAAAGTAATCGCAATCGCTAATGCGAACAAGGTGAATTTTCAGAATAACCGAAGTTTCTGAAGCCATGGCCTACAAAATGCGAGAGCATGAAGGAAGCAACCTGAATCTTCCAGCAGAAAGGAAGATCTGGCTTCATGGGGCGGAGCCGAGGGTTATACCACCCGGGTGGGTGGGAGGAGCCAGCTTGAAGACTTTCCGGCTGATTTAAAGGGAAAGGGACTCTGCCAGTAAGTGTGGATGAACAACATATCCACGATCCTAGAAGTATTTTTTCAAGGAAAGGGTGGTGGATCCATGGAACAGCCTCCCAGCAGAGGCTGTAGGGGCAAAAACAGTAGGGGAATTCAAAAATGCATGGGACAGACATAAAGGAATTGTAGCGATAGGAAAGAGAGGGTAAGCTGCAGATCATTTAGGATCTGCGGTATATGAACGAGGTAGGGAAAATGGGCAGACCAGGTGGGCCAAGCAGTCCTTATCTGCCATCAAATTTATGTTTCTGTGTTTCTCCAGAAACATACAGATCTGATGGGGTGAGCTTTAGGGTTGACAACCCCTACGAAGACTCTGCCCCTCTGATTTGCGTTATGGGGTGCGGTTCAGGATTTAGGGTTAGAAACTCTAAAGCCACATTTCCCTTTTTTTGTCGCTTTAGCATGAATCCTATATGTTGCATTAACGCAGTTTTTTGCAAATAGAATAAAGTATGAGGTGGTGTATGTAATAAGATTTTTACACACACCCAAGGTGTTGAGTGCCACATAAACCCCGAGAACGAAGCTCAAGAGGTTTATCTATGCACCCAACACCAAGGGTTCAATGTCAAAGATGGTGGGCAGAGGGCACAATGTTCTTGAACATGGGGAACTCGAGACGCAAAAGCCCCGCCCCCGGGTCTACACAGGAGGTCTGCAGAGCCAGGTCAGAACCCATGTTCTAAGGAGAGACTGAAAAGACATGGCTTCAACCAGGGTTGAGTTAGGACAAGAAGTTCATGTCCAGGCTGTAAAACAAGTCTCTTACCATTGCCAGAATGAGGTCCAGATCAGACTCGTCATGCTCCATATCCACCCCATAGAAACAGGAAATGCCCCAGTAAGGCCAACCTGGGCAAGGGACAGACTGGAGGACACCTGGTTCCGGAACAAGCCATCCCCAAAGACCCCGATGCCACATGCAGCACTGAAGTCAAAGGCACTGCATGTGGCATCGAAGTTGATGGCGCCACTTGCAGCACCGAAGACGGTGGCACCACCAGTGGCACCGAAGTCGATGTCACCACATGGCACAGAAGCTGACGGGCCCACAGAACAGCCATCCCAGGAAGGAGGTGAACGAGTGGTACCTGTGCCAGCCCCTGCTGGAAGGGGGAGGTAGGCACATGGGATTAGCATAGTCAGCGTCAGCACCAGAGAGGGCACCAAACACAGATCTCAGACCGAAAACCTTGGCTGTGGCCCAGTGGCACCAAAGCTCAAAGGCATCAGCACATGAACCACCGGCAAGGGCAAATGAGCCAGCACTGAACTCACTGCTCTAAAGAACTGCCCAAAGATGAAACTGTCCACTGGAACCTACCCCCCAAGGAACAGAGAAGGGCCCTAGTGACAAGAGTCCAGGCCATTGAGAGTAGAAGCCACCGGGAAACCCAGAGGGCTTTCGTCTGCCGGCGACTCCCTGACAGATTATTTATTTATTTGGATTTTGGTAACTGGGTAAACCCACTGAGACCAGAGATCCCTTTTACCAGAGGGTGACCTCGAAGGGTACTGTTTCTTTCTCTTCCGACAGGATATGACTGGAGGAGGACAGATGTGGTTCCTCTCCACAACAGTGGAAGCAGAGAGGCAGGCAGGCAATTATAGGCCTGTAAGCCTGACCTCAGTAGTGGGGAAAATAATGGGAGTCCTTATTAAGGAGAGGATTGTGAAGTTTCTGGAGGATAGGTGGGGCACAGGATTCAAGGCAGCATGGATTCTCAGGGGGAAGGTCCTGTCATACAAATCTTATAGATTTCTTTGACTGGGTAACCAGGGTAGTGGATGTGGCCTAACTGGATTTCATCAAGGCCTTTGACACTGTCCTGCACAGGAGATTACTAAATAAACTGGGTAACCTAGGAGTGGGTTCTACAGCGGCAAAGTGGGTTGGGAACTAGCTAAAGGACAGGACTCAGAGGGTGGTGGTAACTGGCATGAAATCTAAGGATAGGGACCAGCGGGGTGCCACAGGGGTCGGTGCTGGGGCCAGTCCTATCCAATGTCTTCATTAGCGACATTGCAGAGCATCTGGAGGGAAAGGTGTGCCTCTTCGCAGATGACACCAAGATCTGCAACAGAGTGGACACACCAGAGGGAGTGAAAAAATGAGAAAGGACCTAAGCCTATTAGAGGAGTGGTTGGGTGTCTGGTAGTTGAGTTTCAATGCTAAAAAGTGCAAGATCATGCACCTGGGTCACAGGAATCCAAGGAAGGAGTACAGGATGGGTGGGGAAATTCTGGCCACCACAAGTCAGGAGAAAGACCTGAGGGTTATCATATTTGATGATCTGAAGGTGACCAAACAGTGTAAAAAGGCAGTGGGAAGAGCAAACAGAATGTTGGTGTGCATAGGGAATGGTATAACAAGCAGGAGGAAAGAGGTGGTGATGCCACTGTACAAATCACTGGTGAGGCCTCAGCTGGAGTACTGTGTCCAGTTCTGGAGACCACATCTCCAAAAGGACACTGACAAAATAGAGGCAATCCAGAGAAGGACAATGAAGATGCTACATGGACTGCACCATAAGCCCTACAAGGAAAGACTTATGGACCTTAATATCTATTCACTGGAGGAAAGAAGGGAGAGGGGAGATAAGATAGAGCCTTTCAAGTACCTCAGGGGAATGAACAGGGGACAGGTGGAAAGTATATTTCAGAGAAAACTCTGCACAAGAACAAGGAGGCATTATATGAGGCTGAAGGGTGGAAGGTCCAGGGGTAATGTTAGGAAGTACTTTTTCATTGAAAGAGTGGTGGAGCCATGGAACAGCATTCCAGCAGAAGTGGTGCAGGCGAAATCAATATGGGGGTTCACGAGTGCATGAGATAGACATAAGGGTACGCTGGAGATGTGCGAAGCAGGAGAGTGGCAGATCAAATAGGATCTGGGGTTGCGCAGTGAGTAGGGAAATGGGCAGACTATGTGGGCTGTATGGTCTTTATCTGCCAACAGATTCTGTGTTTCACACTTGTTGGCAGTGCCTTTCCCCTTTAAAACTTCACCAGAACATCTTAAAGCTGGCTCCTTCCACTTACCTGGGTGGTAACTCCCTCGGCTCTGCCCAGTGATGCCAGATCTTGCCCGCTGGAAGCAGAAAGGTGCGCCACAGCCAGGGGAGGTCGGGTGGGTTCATGTGGATGAACATCATATACCACTCCTATAAAGTACAGTTATGTAAAAACTTACCACAACAGTAGATCTTTGAAAAGCGTCTCTTGCAGTAGGTATTACTTTTGGGTATCCAGCAGATGTTGCTGTGGTGCACAGCAGCTCTTCTAGCAGTTTTTCACCAGGGACAGCCCACACATGACATCAGCTTCCTGTTTCCTATATAAGTGTGGGTGGTCCCTGGTATCTTCAGTTCCTCCATTGGATTCAGCTCACAAAGCGAGGACAGAGGGGAAGCTGAGGTACCAAAGGAGTCCCAACCCTAATCATTGTACCAGAACTTACTCTCTTAGAGAAGGAGGGGGATGGAGGGCCGGAACAAGCCTACTGCAAGAGATACACCTCAAAGATCTACCGCTATGGTAAGTTTTTATGTAACTGTACTATCTTCCATGGAGTGGTCTCTTGCAGTAGGTAATACTTTGGGGATGAATCCCAAGCAATAATGCACATGTGGGAGGACAGTTATGATAGGAGACCTTGTAGGACTGCACGGCTGAAGGTCATCCTATGTCATGAGGCAATATCCAGATTGTAGTGCCATGAGAATGTATGGACCAGGTAGCTGCACTGCAGATATCTGAAATGGAAACTTCTTTAAAGCAAGCCGCAGTGGTGGTCATAGCTCTAGTGGAATGGGCTTGGACAGGTCCAGGTAAAGGCTTGTTGTTTTTTGTAACAAAATGAAATTCAATGTGCCAACCAGGATGAAAGAGTACGTGTCACAACTGGGAGGTCCTCACGATGCAGGGCAAAAAAGACAAACAGCTGAGACGTCTTTCTAATCGACTGAGTCCGATTAGTATAGTAGCGTAGTATATAATGGACATCTAAAGTATGTAGTAGATGTTCATCCATTAGAGTAGTCAGAATAGTAGACTGGAAGCTCCAAGGACTAATTTAAAGTATGTTCAGAGACTACATTAGGAAGGAAAGAAGGGTGGTACGAAGGACCACCCGGTCTTTGTGGGAAATCAAGTAAGGTTCCCTACACAAGGGCATGGAGCTCGGAGATGCATCGAATGAAAGTGACAGCCACCAGAAATAGGATTTTCCATGAAAGAAAACGGAGTTCACAAGTGGCAGCTGGTTCAAAAGGCTCAAGGGTAAATTTTTCTATCATAAAAAATTTATATCCCACAGAGGAGTGGGTCTTCTAATAAGAAGTTTAACATGTAACATTCCTTTCAAAAACATTTTCGCTAGCTGGCCCGGTGGCGCTCAGGGTTGAGGTGCTGGATGCCACACCTCACACTACACTGGCAACCCGAGTTCAGGAGCGAGCTTGGGCGCTGGGGGTCGGCAGGGGCGAGTGAGAATTGAGCGCTTGATGGGCTGCTCTCTTCCCCGGGGGTGTGGTCGGGGATTGCCCGGTGTGCCAGTGGCTTCTGGTGGAGACCGGGGGCGCTACAGCACACTCAGCTGCACGTAATTAGCGTGCCCCGACACAGGCAATGGTCACCATGTGCCTAGCGTTGGGGTATCTGCACACGCACGGGAGGGGGGAGAGATCACTAGAACAAAGGAAAAACCCAGTCTTAGGAGGTAGGCGATGGCACCTGCCCCATGCCCATGGCCGGGTCCATCCTGCCTGGCCTTCCAGGTTCCTCCACCCGGGTCCTCTCCCATGTTGGAGTCTGTCTCTAAGTGCGCCAAAAGAGGAAGGGCGGCCCCACCCCAGAGGGGTTAAGCCGGGGGGTGCCGATCGTGGACAGAGAAGGAGGGAGAGAGGAGGCACAGGTAGGAGGACTTCAGGCAGGGCAAGAGCAGGTAGGATGCCTGAGAGACCCCCCCAGACTGTGACTGGAGGGCAAGAGAGGTTGAAAAAAAAAAAACATCTTTGCTAGATGATGTTGGTACAGTAACCTGCCATCCAGAGGTTCATGGAAAGCTGAGATAGCAGCAAGTGGACTTTGATGGAAGAATAACTTAAACTGGACTCAGATAGTGAGGCCAGGTAGTCCAGAACCTTCGTCAGTGGACAAGAATTAGGGTCCAAAGATCGACAGGCTGACCATCTGGAATTGTATGTTGCTCTTGTTGTTGGCTTACAGGAGACCAAGAGAATATTGGCAACCAGAGAGGATACTTGTAATCGAGTTATAAAAGCGCGTGAAGCGTGAAGGTGTAGAGCCTTCAAGTTGGGGTGTAGAAGAAACCCGTGACACTGAGTCAGGAGGTCTGGTCTGATCGGCAACGAGACGGGGTCCTGTACTGACAGTTGCAGGAGTAGGGGAAACCACGTCTGGCGAGGCCACAGTGGGACTATGAGAATCAGTGTGCCAGCTCCAACTATAGTTTAAGTAGAGTCCTTTGCAGGAGAGGGACAGGAGTAGTATAAAAGAAGAGACCCGTCCAGGGTCTGGACAGGGCATCTATAGATCGTCCCTTTCTGTTCAGGACAGAAGAAAAATACCTGGGAAGACAGTAATTATCTGGGGAGGCAAACAGATTCATCTGTGGCGTGCTCCATAAGTTGAAGATTTCTTGGAGCACTTGCTCGTGAAGTGTCCTTTCATGAGTTGTGGACTGGCGACTCAGCCGGTCTGCTAACTGGTTGCAATGTCCCAGTAGGTGGACAGATGTTAGCATAAATTGTTGCCATACGGCTTCTTGCCAGACGGCAAGGGTTTCTCTGCATGGGGTGCGAGACTTCATATCCCCTTGCTTGTTGAGGTAGAACACTACTGCAGTGTTGTCTAATTGGATCAGTAACGATCCTGGTTTGAGGCAGGGCTGGAATGCCTGGATGCCTAGATGGATCGCTCTCATCTCTAAGAGACTGATATGAGACAGATGGGGAGAAGCGGGCCATTGGCCTTGGGTCCGATAAGGACCGAAGTGCGCTCCCCAGCCCTGTAGGGAAGCACTGATGGTCAACGTTTGCATGGGGGGGGGCCGGGGAATCAGAAAGGCATTCCTTGACTGAGATTGACTCTGATTGCCCACCATGTTAGGGTAGACTTCAGAGAGGGAGTCACCCTGATTTTGTCTTCGAACTGTCCTGTTTTTTGGGACCACTGATCCTGGAGGGTCCATGGAACAGGTCTCATGTGGAGATGAGCGAATGCTACCGTAGGGATGGCAGCAGACATGTAACCCAGAAGAAAAAATTACTCATCATAGTAATGTGGTTTCTTCTAATGGAGTCTTGCTGTATTCAGACATAATGCAGTTAGCCCCAGCACTTGAACTGCCCCAGAGAGGAAAGAGTTAACTCCATGCTGAAGCATGGAGTGTTGAGCTCGAGCTCGGTTTTCAAACCTCTGTCTGTGGTACTTACCAGTGCAACCATCAGATTCTTACGAACAACTAACTAACTTGACACTAAAATGTGGAAATTGTTTGAACACATTGCCAAAAGGCAAAATACTTTTTGGGGTCCAAAAAAGACTCAAGTCAAGAACCCAAGAAGAAATAAGGTAGGGACAATTCAAACTATGCAACACAAGAAGGAAAAACATAACAGTTATCCCACCAAGAGGGAGGGTACAAGGTACACCCCTGAGGTGCAACACTGTGCCTGCCAACCCACTTCCCAAAAACAGGTTCTGAGAGGGGAGGCGGGGGGAAGTCTGAATACAGCAAGACTCCCTTAGAAGAAACAACATTACTATGGTGAGTAATTTTTTCTTCAAACAACATGAAGTCTTGCTGTATTCAGACATAATGCAGACTACCAAGCAGTTCCCTATGGAGGAGGGAATGCAGAACCTACTTTGGGAACAGGCTCTGCGGTACTGCTGTGCCAAACCTAGCATCACTCCTAGACTGGATGTCCAGAGAGTAATGCTTGGTGAATGTATGTACTGTTTTTCAGGTGACTGCTTTACAGATCTCTAACAAGGGTATATCTCTGGCCGCAGCTACAGTAGCAGCTGTACCCCTAGTCGAGTGAGCCCTCAGGCCTGAAGGGGGTATTCTAGCCAATATATCATAGCAAAATTGTATACAGGAAACAATCCACCTGGCAATAGTTCTCTTAGTGGCAGGCTTACCTTTCCCCACTTCACCATAAGTGAGGAACAACTGAAGACAGTTATTTCTGTGTGCTTTAGTATGCTCTATGTAGTAGCCAAGTGCCCTTTTAACATCCAAACTGTGTAATCTTCTTTCCCCTTGGGAAGAATGGTCAGTGAAAAATACAGGAAGAGACATAGACTGGTTTAGGTGAAAATCCGATACCACTTTATGCAAGAACCTCCAATTAGTTCTTAGGACCACTTTATCCCTATGGAAGGATATGAAGTCAGGTTCAACTAATGGGGCCTGTAATTCGCTAATCCGCCTGGCAGAAGTAATAGCTACTAGGAACCCAGTTTTCCAGGTCAACTACTTCAATTCAGCCAAAGTTATAGGCTCAAAGGGTGGCTGCATAAGCTGAGCAATGCAGACATTAAAGATCCCAAGGCGGAGTAGGCTCCCTAAAGGGAGGGTTAATGTGAACCAGGCCTTTGAAAAACTTCCTGAAAACAGGATGAGATGCCAGGAAACAGCCCTTCCCTGCTGAAAGGAATGCAGAGACAGCTGCTAGATGAACCTTCAGAGTGGCAGACCTAAGGCCTACACTATTCAGATGATCTAGATATTCTAATGTTGTGGAAATGCCTGCAGAATCAGGCACAATACCTTTCTGAGAGCACCAAATACTGAACCTCTTCCATTTGGAATTGTAAGTTTTTCTAGTGGAAGGTTTTCTGGAGACCTTCAGAATATCCAGAACTCCCTGAGAGAGATGTAGAGCTGCATATTCTAACTCTTCAAGAGCCAGGCCTTGAGGTTGAGAGACTGGAGATTGGGGTACCAGATTCACCCCGGGAGGAGGAGGAAGACTATCTCCTGGGAAGAGACAGAGGGGACGTGAGACAGCCAAGGACAGCAGTAGAGGATACCAGGGTTGTCTGGCCCAATCTGGAGCCACCAGTATCACTGTGCAGGGTTGAGTTCTTATCTTGATCAGAATTCTGAACAGGAGAGGGAAAACGAGAGAAGGCATAGAGAAAACTGCCCTTCCAGTTCAGAATAAGGGCATCATGGGGAGCTGTCCCCAGGACTGGAGGTCTGCAGCAAAACAGAGGAAGTTGATGACTGTCTGGTGCTGCAAATATATCTATTTCTGGAATGCCCCACTTGGAGAAAATGATCCTCAGAATGTGAGGATTCAAGGACCATTCGTCATGCCCCTGTGAAATCCTGCTCAGGGCATCTGCCAGCACACTGTCCTTCCCTGGAAGATGAACTGCTACCAGGGAAGGCTGAAGGGAATAGGCCAGAGACCAAATCTTCATGGCCTCTGTGCACAAGGTCGTGGACAGAGTGCCTCCCTGCTTGTTGATGTACCACACTGTGGTAGTGTTGTCCATCCTGACTTGGACTGCCTTGCCTTTGACTGAATCTGAAAAGATCTGAAGGGCTAGAAAAACTGCCCTGAGTTCCAGGAGGCTGATATGAAGAAGAGACTCCTGCAGGGACCACATCCCCTGAGCTGTTAGGGCTCCCAGGTGGGCTCCCCAGCCTAGGAGAGAAGCATCCGTAGTCAGTACTACTGATGGAAGTTGAGGAATAAATGGAACCCCTTGTCTGAGGTTGTCCTGGTCCAGCCACCACTGGAGAGCCTGGACCAGAGTTCGGGTCACTGGAATCAGTTTGGTGAGATAATCTGCTCTCTGTGACCAAAAGGACCTTAGATGGAACTGAATGTCCCGCATCTGAAATCTAGCTCCCTGAACCACTGCAGTGGAGGCTGCCATGTGGCCCAGGAGTTGGAGGAACTGTTTCACTGGAAGAGAAACCTGAGGCCGAAAGGAGGAAGCGAGGACTACTAAGGCCTTCACCCTTGCCAGAGGAAGGAAAGCTTTTGCTTGGGTAGTATCCAATTCCACCCCTATGAAGGTGAGAAGCTGTACTGGTTCGAGGACGGATTTTGGCAGACTGAGAAGAAACCCCAAGGAACTGAGCAAGTCGTGAGTGGTTTGCAGAGCTGACCTGACCTGGTCTGAAAACTGCCCTACTAGGAACCAGTCATCCAGATATGGAAAAATGGTGATACCCTGTCTTCTGAGGTAAGCCACCACTACTGCAAGGCACTTTGTGAACACCCTTGGAGCTGATGTTAGGCCAAAATGCATGGCTTTGAACTGATAATGGCCTGAAGGCAACTTGAACCTGAGGCATTTTTCATGGGAGCACCTTACAGGAATATAGAAGTAGGCATCCTTGAGGTCCAGTGATGCTAGCCAATCTCCTGGCCTTAAAGAGGGAAGGATTTTTCCCAGAGTTACCATTTTGAACTTGGGTTTTGAAATGTGTTTATTCAGATACCTTAGATCCAGGATGGGTCGCCACTCCCCTGTTTTTTTTTTTTTGGGTGAGGAAGTACCTGGAGTACAGGCCTTTTCCCCTGTGTTGAGCAGAAACCTTCTCTACGGCTCTGAGAGCCAGGGGAGAGGAAACCTCTGCCTCTAGGGCAAGGGTTTTTGAAATTGATGGAGGTGGAAAAGACTTGGCCCAGCTTTTTGGGTACCTTTTAAAGCTGAGGGCTAGTCCCTGGCTTACTACTTCCAATACCCACTTGTCTGAGGTAACAGACTTCCAGACCTGAAAGTAGTAAGCCAGCCTGCCTCCTACTGGGATTGGAGAGTCGACCCGGGCTGACACCTCAGGGTATCTGCTTGGCAGCAGCCTTAGACTGAGAGGAAGAAGCAGCCCTGCTCATCCCCCTTCTACCCCTCCCTCGGAAAAAAAAACCTTCGTGGGTAAGACAAGAAGGCCTGGGCTTGGTAAAAAGGCCTGTGAAAAGGACTGCCCCTGCCCCTGGACTGCTGCTTCTGAGGAGTGGCTTGCCTTTCCTTGGCCTGTGCACTCCTGTAAGTGGTTCTATATTCATCCATTTTCTTCATGTAAGCCTCTGTCTGCTCCCCAAACAGAGAGTTACCAACTACAGGAAAATCCATAGCCTTAGACTGGGTGTCCTGTGATAGGCTAGTACATCTGAGCCAAGCATGCCTTCTGAGAGACACAGATGTAGCCATGACTCTGGATGCCACATCGCTGGAGTCGACAGCAGCATGAAATTGCACTTTGGATGCCTCAATTCCATCCGCAGCCACCTCCTCCAGCTCTTTGGCTAGCTGGGGGGAGGCCTTTTTAGCCAGTTCCAGAACCGTATTCCACCTGGACTTCTGGTACCTGGCTGTGTAGGCCATATAATTTGATTGCCTGAGTCCCAAAGAGGATGCCAAATATGGTTTCTTGGCCATGGCATCAACTTTCCTGGAGTCCTTGTCTGAGGGGTGTGAAGCCAAAGGAATGTTTGCCCTGTCACAGACTGCAGCCTGCAGCCTGCACTACCCCAACATGGCTGCTATGTGAATAAAGGAACTCCGCAGCTGAGCCTGATAACATGCATCTCCTGTCCATTCTTTTAACTACAGGAGGTAAAGAGTTAAGAGTCTGTAGAATCTTTTTTGTCTGTTTCCCCAAGGACTTGTGAAGGGGAATAGACAACCTTTTGGAATCTGGGATGTCCATCATCTCCACAATATCAAGCTCTTCTTCCTCCTCAGCAGCTTCAACCAAAGGGAGCTGGAGGGTTTCAGCCACCTTCTTGTAAAACAAGAAGTGAGAAGGGGACTCAGAAAGCCTGGGAAGGGAGACATCAGAGGGTCTGTCTGGGGAGATGTCAGGTTCAATGGGCACATCCAGACCCTCACCATCGTAGTCATTATCATCGTCGGGATAGTCTTCGTCTCCCTCCCACTCCTCATAGAAAGCATCTGGATCGTAATCCAAAGGAGCCGGTTCTGACCAAACCGACTGCCTAACCAGCGGCACCAGTTCGGATGGAACCAGATGAAGCGATTGGACAATACTAATCATTTTGGCTATCTCATCCGCGGTTGGAGTAAGCGGTACTGGATCCAAACGGGCAGACTTTCATTTCTTTTTTGACAGAACCGACCACTCAGAGTCGGCTCTCCTTTTGCCCGAGGAGGTATCGCGCGATAGTCGGCATTCTCCCAGGTTCGGCTGTAACCGAACCGGCTGGCATCCAGGTCTACGGACTTCTCGGCCTCCGTTTCCTTCAACTTACTCAGTCTTTTTTCTAGAGTGGTTTTAGGAAACTTTTTGCAAATTTGGCAGTCTGACTGGAAGTGGTCAAACCCCAGACAATAAACACAGATGAGGTGGGGTCGGCCTTGGCAAAGGCCTCCCCACACTCAGTACAGTGTTGAAACCCAGTGGGACTGGTTTTCTTTTTGGGTTTCTCAGACATGGCCAACCTATCAAAATTACCCTATAGAAGCGTTCAAGCCAGGTAATACCAACCGCTTGGTAACAACCGTGTCACGGGTTTGGAAAAGAACTGAATAAAAGCCCAGTTCTTTTGAAACCGATCGGTACTGGAACACCACTCTAAAATAATAAATTTAAAATTAGAAGGAAACACAAGGTCGGTTTGTAACCGGACCGACTGGGAAGAAACCTTAGAAATCATCAATTTCCACAAGTTATTTAAAATAAAATACAGTCACTACCTATCTACCACACTACCTGTACCATAGACAGAGGCTGGAAATAAAAAAAAAAAAACAATAAAGAATAAGTTTTAAACCGAATGCTTTACATTTACCGAACCGAGCAGAGGAATCTCCGGAGCGACTTCACTGTTAGGCGGAGTTAAGAATCTGACGGTTGCACTGGTAAGTACCACAGACAGAGGTTTGAAAACCAAGCTCCAGCTCAGTGTTCCATGCTTCTGCATGGAGTTAACTCTTTCCTCTCCGGGGCAGTTCAAGTGCTGGGGCTAACTGCATTATGTCTGAATACAAGACTTCATGTTGTTTGAAGGAGCAGCATTTGTCTGGCTGTGACTATTTTCTGAGTCTGTATATGTAATGCCAGAGCTATAAGTGTGTACTGCTGGGCAGGCAGGAGGTAAGCCCTGGCAGTAACTGTATCTAGGACAGCTCCAATGTATCGGAGAGACTGTGTCGGATTTGGACTGGACTTTGGCCATCTGGCAGTGATTTCCAGATCTGCAAACAGTTTTAAGGCAGCTTCTAGAGAGGCAAGCAGAGCTACTTTGGAGTCTGCTTTTATCAGCTAATTGTCTGGAAAGATGAAGTGCCCTTCTCTTCATAAGGCTGCTGCTACCATCGCTAGGCACTTGGTGAACACCCTGGGGGCTGACGAGAGGCCGAAAGGGAGTGTTCAAAACTGGTAATTTTGACCCAGTAAGTGGAAGTGCAAAAATCCGTGATGGGCAGGGTGGACGGGATTATGAAGGTAAGCACTGTTCATGTCTAAGGTGCAAAGCCCTGTTTCAGGATCGGCATGATGGCAGGTAGCGTGATCATGTGGAAACATTTGTACTAAATGCAAAGATTCAGTTATCTGAGATCCAGTATTGGTCTGAGGTCTCCCATTCGTTTGGGTACCAGAAAGAAGTGGGAGTAAAATCCCGTCTGATGTTCCAGAAGGGGTACTGGTGCAATGGCTTGTTTGGTCAAAAGGGCCGTTAATTCCTCCTGTAGGATGGATATATGATCTTGAGGAAAATGAATCTTCCATGGAGGGCAAGGTCGTGGGGTGGAGAGAAACTCCAGGGTATGACCCTTCCGGATAATCTGAAGTACTCAATTGTCAGAAGTGATCTTTGCCAGGCCTCCAGATGGAGGGCAAAATGGCCCCCTACAGCCTCTGAGGCCTAGTCAAGGAGGCAGGCGGAAAGCCCTAGTGGGTCACTGAGAGGCAGGCTGCGCAGCTCCACCTGAAGGGCAGGAGCAGGCACCCTGGGCAGTAGAGGTGCTGCCTCTGTTGGATTGAGCACGACCTCTGAAGCCACCGTTATTATTATCTCTGTATCTTCTACCTCTTTTGGAACAAGAGGAGTGTTGAGTATGGCAGGTTGTAGCTGGAGTATGATACATGTCATGAACCGTACAGAGGGTTCTGCCTCATGCCTGTAAGTCATCCAGTAAGGTTTGAGTACTTGGCCCAAACAGCTTGCACCCGTTAAAGGGGGCATTAGCTACTTAATGTTGTATATCAGGTGTTAAGACTGAAACGCAAAGCCAGGCATGGTGACACAGAGTGATACCAGTGGCTGATAGATGGGCTGAGGTGCCTACAGCATCATATCCTGACCTGAAAAGGTGACGGGAGATAGAGTTACTAGTTGTCACTGTAGCCATAATTTATCCCTGTCTTGTGAAGGAGTGAGTTTATTGATAAGCTCAATGGCAGAGGACCCAAGGGTACGCTGATATTTTATCATATGACCCATATAATTCAGGATTCTGATATTCACAGCACCTGAGGAAAATACCTTTTTCCCCAGATAGTCAATTCTTCAGGATTCCTTATCAGGGAGTAAGGAGCTCATGTGCTTGGTTTTTTTGGTATGGTCATGAGTGGCAGTAATGACCACAGAATCTGCCTCTGGAATAGTAGACAGAAAGGGGTGGTCCAGAGGAGCCTGATATAAATGATCCGCTTTGTGGGAAACAGCTGTAACAGCTGAAGGCTGATGCCAAGCAGCCAGCATGGCATTCTGGTAAGTTGGTATTAGTGGGAGAGCCACTAAAACAGGCTCCTCAGGTAATTCAAGATATTCTGCCATATCCTTACGTTGTTTGTCATGTTCAGTAGTGGAGAATCCCATGACATTTTGGATTTGAGCCATCATCTCACTAAAGGTCGGGTCATCTAGGGGTGAAGCTGCCGAAGGGAGAGGCAGATCCTCATCCAGGAAAGAGATTTCAGAATAGGGGGAGTCAGGATTAGGAAAATACAAATCTTGAAACTCTTCATCCTCAAGATCACCGGCAAAATCAGGTGGCAAATCTTGGTCATCTGACAAACAGTCCTCTATAAATGGAGGAGGAGACCAGGGCACAGTAACCCTGCCACTACGAAATCTTTTAGGCGGAGGAGGGAGAGGAGATTGTGTAGGATCACCCACTCTTCAGAAGGCTGAGAATGCCACATGGCATGCAAGACCTGTCAGACTACATTGGTGAGGTCACTTTCTTGGGAAAGAAGGAGAGGTGAGAAGGGGGGCATGTTGGGAAACAAGGGGGGTGATAGAAGGAATGGGACCCGTAGTACAAGCAGGTCTCACCCCTGGGTGGTAAAGACCAGGGTCCGGATCTCTGTCCACCTGACCCTTATAAGAAACCATCTATGTAGGCAGAGGGGCAGTCAATAAGGCAGAAGCCATAGGTTTCCCCTGAGGAATGCGGGGTCTTGTCGATGGGCCAGCAGGGGAAAATTAGTTATTTTCACTTAAATTGTCAGATGCTGTGGACAGGAGAGGAGCCCCCATCGACGGAGCAGCAGTATATTTAGCAGCATGCAGAGCACTGGAAAGCATAGCTGGTGAGAGGGTATAAGCCTCCTTCGATGGAGCAGTTACTATTTGAATTACATTCACAGTGCTGGAAAGTGCAGTCAATGAGACGATATGAGCCCCCGTCGATGAAGAAGTGTTTAAAGGACGCCCCGTCAATGGAGGGACACCAGAAACAGTGAACGTCGACAGGCAACGAGGTGGGGAGTACGAGGAGTGTTTCTCCTCCTCCTTTTTCTGCCTGGAATGAGAACCAGCAGAGGGGATCCCTTGGTATGAGCCCTCTGGTTCTCCAAAAGAGACATCTTCTGCTCCACCAAAAGGTGATGAATTTCAAGCAACCATCGTCGACGCGTTGCCTGATTAAATTCCTGACATAAACTACAGGAATTGGTGTCATGTGTGGGTCCCAGACACCTTACACAAAATGTGTGATTGTCAAAGTGGTATATCTTCCTACTGTAACGGCAGGAATGAAATAAAGCTTGTGTCTTTGAAGAATCTGTAGACATTCATCTTCGTTCCAAATTTCTCATCGATGACTGCTACACAGAAGTTGCACCAGCTGCTGCGTGAGCTGAAAACGGCGGGAAAATGAAGTGAGGATATCTGAGACCGCCCACTCTTATATAGGAAACAGGAAGCTGACGTCATGTGTGGGCGGTCCCTGGTGAAAAACTGCTAGAACAGCTGCCGTGCACCACAACGACCTCTGCTGGATACCCAAAAGTATTATCTATTGCAAGAGACCACTCCGTGGAAGATCTACCATTACAGGTGAGTAACCTGTTTTTCTAGGGATGTGGATATGATATTCTATCTACACTTGTTGGCAGACTCCTAGCAGTTCTCTGGGAGGAGGGGGCAAGGGCGCACACCCCTTAATTAGGGAATAGAGATTGGAGAATTGATGCCACAAAACCAGCATCCCGATGTGACTCAAGTTCAATGTGGTAATGGGAAATGAAGGCGTGTGCTGACCTCCAGGTAGCAGCCCAGCAGATTTCCTGGATAGGGATGTCCCTGTAAGCAGTGGTATGGCAGATGGAATGAGCCCTAAGCCCTATGGGAGGCTCCCTACCTGCCAACCTATAGCAGAGGTCAATGCAGGAAACAATCCACCTGCCAATCATCCGCTTAGCTGCTGTTCTGCCAGGTGCAGCTTCAACGCAGGTGACAAACAGCTGGCGAAACTCTCCCTGAACTCCAGCCGTGCGCGCCTTGTAGTATGTGAGCACTCGCCTCAGTTCCAAAGTATGGAGCCTGTGCTCGGCCTCCGAGGTGTGGTTGGTGACGTACACCGGAAGATTAATCACGTGGTTAAGGTGAAAATCAGACACAACCTTCGGGAGGAACTTCGGGTCGGGGCGAAGGACAACCTTATCCCTGTAGAAGACCAAGTATGGAGACTCCACTGAGAGTGCCTGGAGCTCACTGATCCTTCTGGCTGACGTTATAGCCACCAAGAAGGCGGTATTCCATGACACGTGAGACATCACACCTGTACATCAGTTCAAATGGCTTGCCCATGAGCTTTGCCAACACCAGCAATAAGTCCCAAGGTGGTGGTGGTGGTGGTACACACACCGGAGGGGAAATATGGTCAAGGCCTTTAAAAAAGTGGCAGACTAACTTCTCCTGCTCCACTGACTGCTGACCAGCCTATGCCAGGTAAGCAGAGATAGCTGCCAGGTGCACATTGAGGGTCGTTGATCGAAGACCTGACTGAGAGTGGGGCCACAGATAGTAAAGGATGCTAGCCAATGGACAGGACAGAGGGCCCAGCTCCTTGAGAACCTCTTCCATTTGAAGGCATAGCATTTCCTGGTCAACTCGCTCCGCGATGCCTCAACATCTGGAGAGGGTGAAGAGGGGGGCAACCAAAATGATCTGGGGCTTGGGGGACAGACAGGACCTATGGGGACAGGCTCGAAGAGCTAAATATGTACACATTGGAAGAGAGAAGGGACTGGGGGGACATGACAGAGGTCTTCAGGTACATGAAGGGGTAAACAGGGAGGAGCAGTCAGGTGCTCCGAAGGAGGGGGGGCAATTAGAGGGCATGGGTGGAAGCTGGGGGGAAGGGGGAGATTCAGGGGAGAAAGGAGGAGGTGCTACTTCACTGAGAGTAGTGGAGCCATGGAATGCGCTGCCCAGGGGGCTGGTGGAGGCAGAGATGGTGGAGGGGTTCAAGAGGGGGTGGGACAGGTGCAGGAGAAGGGTTCTGGATGCAAAGTCCAGTGCAGCAAGAATATCCGGGACTGGGAAGGGAGAAGCCAGAGAGGGCGAGGGGGGCAGCAAGGTCAGCACCCAGGGTGGGGGCTGACCAAACGAGCAGACACGAAAGACCATTAGGCCTATTCTGCTGGCATGTTACTAACAGGGAGAACAGCTTCAGAGAGACCCAGAGCCTGGAACTCTAGCTGGCTCAGGAACCAGGATGTCAGATGCAGGGATTAAAGGTCCGGATGGAGTACCTTCTCCATGATGACAGTGAAGAAGAAGCCTGAAGACAAACTTTTTGAAATAATAAGATTTAACAGCAAAGGGCCTACTCAGCACAACAGCAATAAGAAGGGAACCCGCTTCTTCCGGAGGAAAGGAAGATCTGGCATTGTGGGGCAGAGCAGAGGGCATTACCACCTGGGTGGGTGGAAGGAGCCTGCTTGAAGATGTTCTAGTTAAGTCTTAAAGGGGAAAGGCACTGCCAGCAACTGTGGATGAACATCATATCCACGTCAATAAAAAAGGGATATTTTGCACCTGACAGAAGATTATAATTTCATTAAGCCAGCTGGTTTAGCAATGTAACCAAAAGCTGGAATTATAACCTTTATAAATCAGTTTTGGAGCATGTGATTTGTTAGAATACATAGTATTACAATAATTTTAGGTAAGAAGGGACTAGTCCATCATGTTCCCCCCCAAAAAAAAATTCCATAAGCAGGTATGAAAACATGTACTAATTTATAGGGATGCCCTACCCACTCTACTTCCTAGGGTACCAGGTGAGTCCCCTGAAAACAGTAATTTGTCAAAGCTTACCTGAAAGACCAGTACTGTCTCCATATCCACAGTCTCTGCTGGCAGGCTATTCCATAGGTTCACCACTCTCTACGAAAAAAGTGCCTCCTAGCATTAACCCTAAATCTACTATCCCTTAGCTTCAGGGCTTGCCCCACATGTTGCTGCAGGACACCAGATCAAACATCTTAGACTCTTTCATCTTGTTGATAACACTGAGTGTGCGAAAGACTGAGATCATGTCTCCCCTTTCAGCCTCCTTTTCTCCAAGGAGAACATCTTAAGGGCCTTCAGCTTCTTCACACAGCTTCCGTCCCTCATACCACTGATCAGTTTTGTGGCCCTGTACTGCACCACCTTGACTGCCTCAATGTCCTTTATGTACTGAGACCTAAACTGCATGCGGTACTCTAGGTGGGGCCTGACCAGGGCCTGGTAAAGTGTAAGGATTACTTACCTGCTCTGCTGGTAACCCCCCACCCCTTTGATGCACCGCAGCATTTTGCTGGTCCTCTTGACAGCTGCCGTACACTGCTTGTTCTGCTTTAGCCCCCTGTCTATTATGACCCCCATGGCCTTTTCCTCGTGGACTGCAGCAAGACGAGATCTGCACAATGTGTAGATACTACTACTGTTCTTCCTCCCCAAGTGTAGCATTTTGTATTTGGCTACACTGAATCAGAGTCTCCAGGAGTCAGACCAATCACCCTGCTAGTTTAGGATCTCCTAACATTTGTCCCCACCCTCAAGGGAGTCCACCACCTTGGCTAGCTTAATTTCATTCACAAACTTAAGCAGCCTGCAGAAGACACCAGCATTCAGATCACTAATGAAGACACTGAAGTGCAGTGGCTCCAGCACCCATCTCTAAGGGATTCTGCTAAGTATTCCTCTCCATTCATAGTGCCTGTCTACCTCCATCCTCTATTCCTTGCCCCCAAGCCAATGAGCAACCCACTTTGTGTATGCCTCATGCAAGTTACACTGATTTACTTCGCCAAGAAGTCTCTCATGCAACACAGCATCAAAGACCTTGCTAAAGTCCAGAGAGATTACGTCCACTCCATGGCCCTGCCCAATTTTCTGGTCACCCCTTAAAGAAGGTGATCAGTTTGGTTTGATATGATCGGCACTCCCATAAGGCCATGCTGAGAGGGGACAAGAACCATGGTCTCAACTAAGTGCTCCATTATTCTATCCTTGATACTGGCCTCCAGGACCTTGCACAGCAATGATGACAGACTGACCAGCCTGTAGTTGCCTGGGTTAAACATTGCCCTTTCCTGAAGAAATGGACCACACTAGTCACTTTCCAGTCCTATGACACCACACAACAGACTCTTTAAAGATTATTGCAAGTGACACCGCCAACTGTTCCTTAGGCTCCACTATGATCCTACGGTGTATCCCATCCATGTGATGGGACTTACCTGACTTGATCTTTGTTACCCAGTGAGCTACCAGAGCAGGCATGATGTCCAAATGCTGCCTCCCAATGAGCCCCCACTCCCCACTGGGGCTCTCTGGTGAACATTGAGCAAAGCATTTAAGTATCTTAGCCATTGCCTCTGGGTCTCTCACAGGTGCCTCCCTCTGCCCCATTTTTCAAGGGCCCAATCCCCTCCTTCACCTTCCTCCTTCCATTTATGTACTGGAAGAAAGCTTTGGTGTTGTCTGCAGCTCTTGCTGCTATCCTGGATACTACACAGAACTGGTGATGATTATCAAGGATCAAATTACAGAACATCTAGACACGTTCCACCTGTTACTGGACAGCCAACATAGGTTCAGTAATTCAAGATCATCCCAGTCCTCACACAGATTTTTTTTTTTTAAGAACAACAAAGGAATGTGCCATGGAAAGGCAGTAATATGCTTTAATTTCAATAAAGTATTTGGTATAGTTCCTCATAAGAAATTAGTTCTGAAGTTGCAGAATTCTGAAATGAGTAAAGATTAACCCATGAAAGGGCATAGGTTTACTGAGAATGAATCAACGTCTGGGGTGGGGTGGGGGGTATGTGATGCACAAGGTTGCAGGCAGAGTGACTTCAACTACCCAGGTGTGGATTACTTCTCAGTAAACCTATGCCCTAGAGTGGGGTTAATTCACTTATGAAATGGGCAACTTTACTTTAGAGGTTTTCCTGAATAAATATTTTAAAAAAATACTGGTTACATGCATTCGTAATAAAACAGTTCTTCCACCTAATGGGCTTGTCCTTCTGAGGATGCCGTAGTTGTTGTTCTCCACTAGGTGGATTTGTCCTAATGAGGATGCTATAGTTGTAGTTTTTTACATGCTTCTCTGGTGGAGTGATATGAAAAGGTCACTGTACATTGCTGTCACTCAGGATTTTGTAAGGCGGCAAGGCATCTGTGGGTTTACAGCGGATTAATCCATGGTCAGATGACCTGTTTTGATGAAGCAGAATACAGGATTTTCGGAACCCATTTTATAATAGGAAATAAAACACAATGGATATAGAGCTGGTTAGGAAATACAGCTCAGTGGGCAGTGGTGCATGGGACAACATCAGACTGTAAGAAAGTCACCAGTGTTGTTCTGCAGGGGTCAGTGCTGGGACTCCAAAGTAACAAACACCCCAAGATGATTTCCTTCTCTTGTAACCCCAGTGTTGCCTGTTATTTCTTTTATGTAATGTGTGTTTACAGTCAATAAAATGTTTAACAAAAACCTACTTTAAACCCCCTTCCAAGAAAATCCCTCCATGGGATTAATACACTGCAGCGGGCCATTTTAAATCAGCAACTGATTCCTCACCACCATACAGCTTAATAAATACACTTCTTCCATGCCAAGCACACTTTTTATTTTAAAAAATCAGATCTACATATCATCCCGTTTAATAAAATAATGATCTTAAGGCACTGGGTGAAGTATGGCAAGTGTATTTTTTTTTAATAAATATGTTTATTGATTTATGCCATAATTTTAACAACCTTAAGCATTAGTTATTATATATATATATATGACAATCTGTAGAAAAAAACCAAAATATTGAACAAAATAAAGCAGAACTTCCATAACTTAAAACTGTCAGTATATCAACACAATCACTATACCCTCCCACCCCAAAATTTCTTATCTAATCAGGCTGGTGCACTTGTATATTTTCACGTTACAAGATAATATTGTATAGCGTACCTATAAAACTTACAGTATATTCTCTTTAACAGAGGAAACAAATTCACAAACTCTCTCTATGATACAGTCATTATATCTTCTGCATTTTCTACTTGGTATCATAATCTTTCAAAAATAAGAGTCTCTTTGACTTTGTGCTATCACATTTGTTTCATAGATGGGGGAGGGCTTGGTCTTTCCAATATTCTAGATTTATTCTTTTTGTGGCAATGGTTCCCAACCTAATTACTTTTTATTGGTCTTTTGTTATATTCATTGTGTCAAATTTGTTCAGAATTAATACTATAGGGGATATAAGAATCTGTATACTAATCATTTGTGTAAGCATTTCGGCTGTTTCCAACCACCAATTACATATTGTTTGGCAAAACCAAAAGTTATGTGATAAATCTTCTTTCTTTCCGCATCTGCTAACATTTATTCAACAAATTTGATATCATTTTATAGTGTATGGTGGAACGTCGTTCTCCACCGAAATCCATTGCTGTCGAAATGTTGTTCTCCTACACTAGTGACGTTCGCAGTGCAGCAGAATGATTTTTTGTTCTACTGCACTGCGCACGTCACACACTGTGTACTCGAGCAGCATTTGACAGTTATGGCTCACACCATAGACAGGACACATAGCGAAAGCAGCAATGTCGGCGGCAGTACTAATGTTTAGCGTTAAAACGTTCAAAATGTAAAGTTCTTAAACAGTTAAAATGTCAAACATGAAAACGCTCAAAATGTAAAGTTCTTTTTCCTTTAGTAACCCAGTAAAAATGTTTTGAACCAGAAACATGCTGTAGTGACTTTTTCCCCCCAAAAAACGACGTTCCACCATACACTATAAAGAAAAGTGCTTGGGAACAGTTGACAACAGGCTAATCTTCACCTCGTTGGCACTATGACATTAACTACCTCTCGAAGCTGCGCCTAGAGGTAATCCGTCGTCATAGTGCCAACTCAGTGAAAGACTAGCCCTGTTGTCAACTGTCCCCATGCACTATCCTATATGTTCAGTATTTCTGGAGTAATATAAGCTCTGTTAATTATTTTAGCCTGAACTGACTTATTTTTGGCAGACACAATTTTTATCAGCAGCAACCTGAAGCAATTGCCATTGTTGAGTTGTTAGGCCTACTTATAATTACCTTTGCCATTTTTGATAAATCTTTTGTCTGCATAATAATGCCTCATCCGTAATATGTTTATATCTTCTGGATAATATTTTTTTGCTAAAATTCTTTATCATATTCTTTTCAAAGCTTAAACATGATCTAATTTGATAAGTTGTCAAACCTATCTGATTTATTAGGTTTTTTTATATGTACTATACAACAAGTTATAGTATATAAAATTCTTAAGATAGGCAGACTTGATTTTTTGAGTATACTGATGATAAGTGATAAATCCATTCTCATTTATTGATTCCGACCATATTTTAATATTTTCTCTCTGTAACTTGTGACAAATACTTTTATATGTAGGATTATTTCCTTCATCAGAAATTATTAGGTTGGCATGAAGCCAAGGAATTGATTCCTTCTGCCAAATTGCCGAAGCTTGTTTCCCATAGAAGTAAAAGTTCCTCATAATTGGTGTTTGTTTAAATTGTTTAAAAGAATTTTGATAAATCAGAAATTTTAGTTGAGTTCCATTTCCAAGTTTCTTAAGCAATTCTTCTACGACCGTATCTTTATGTTTGGTATAAAAGGCTCATTCCGACACTATTGATATTCAGTGCATATTTACAAGGGTCCAGACAGCCAATCCCCGCTCTATTTTCAACTAAACAACTCCATGCTATTCTGGGTTCCCCCTCTCTTAGTGAAGATTTGTCTTTTTGAGGAGAACCATTTATTATTAGGCATGCCCCATACAGATTGTAATACAAACATAAAATCAGGCAATGCCATCATCTTGATGCCCTCCACTCTTCCCCACAGAGAAACGGAGAGATTTTGCCATAGAAGCAATTTATTTTGAATTTTTTCCTTTTCCATTTTGTAGTTTAACTGAATACTCGCTTCAAAATTCCGGGTAAGGGTTAAGCCCAGATATTTTATTTTGTTTTCTTTTTTAAACAGACCTTGATTTTGAAATTCCAATTCATTTCCTTTATTTAAAGGCATAAGTACCGATTAGGATGTATTTAGCCAATATCCCGCAAATCCTGAAAATTATCCAATTAGGTCCATTAATGCAGTTACCGAAGATGAAATATTGTTAAAAATCAGTAAGGTGTCATCAGAGTAAATACTTCATTCAATAGTTTCCTGTTCAATTATTACTCCTTTCATGTTATTATTTGCCTTTATTCTTTGTAAAAGTGGCTGTAAGCAAAGGACAAAAATAGTAGGAGAGAGGGGGGCAACCCCGTCTTATCCCATTATTCATCTGAATAAATCCTATTAAGTAATGATTAACAGTAAAACAGGATCTAGCTTTACTATATAACTGATTAATTACATTTATGATCTTTTTGGGTCGTCCCAACATCTTCAATATTTGTAACATACACTATCTATTAACAATGTCAAAGGCCTTGCTTGCATCCAAGGAAAAGGCATAATAATTATCAGGTAGTATTTTCACAACTTCAAATAAGGCTTGGACCCGTCTTGTGGCCTGCATTACGGTTTGTCCAGGGACAAATCCATACTGGTCCTGATGGACGGAGAGGGCCAACCTTGGTATCATTCTCGATACAATCAATTTTGCTATGATCTTATAATCTGCATTTAATAATGCAATAGGTCTATAATTTTTAATATAATCTTTTGATTTTCCCTCTTTATGTATCAATATTATTTTGGCTTCATTCATAGTATCTGGAAGTTGACACACTCTGTTCATCAAGTCATCCATCAGCTTAAACCACGGTAACAAATCAGACACAAATGCTGGATAAAATTCGATAGAAAAGCCGTCCACGCTGGGTGGTAGTTAGCAAGGTAAACACCAAGGTAGAAAGGTCAATATGGAGCAGGACAGGGGTAAATGGAGGAGGCAAAGTCAGTAAGGGCAGGGATGGGGCTACAAGAGGTAAAGTAATCAAAAAATGGAGAGTAATGAGCACCAATGCCCGTAGTATGGGTAACAAGCTTCCTGAACTAGTGGCCTTGATGAAAGAGAAACATCTGGATATCATGGCAGTCACAGAAACATGGTACACACAGAATTATAACTGGGATGTAAACATACCAGGGTGCACTATCTACAGAATGGACAGGGAAGGTAAAAGAGGAGGAGGAGTAGCTTTCTACATAAGGGAAGGAATCAAAGCAACAGAACAAAAGGGTAAACGGGGAGGAGAGGAGGCACTGTGGGTCAACTTGGAGACATGCAATGGCAACACAGTCCATACAGGGGTTGTATATAGACCCCCATCTCAGGGGGAGGAAATGGACAAATAAATGATAGAAAGTATCCTTAGAATGGCAGAAAAAGGGGAAATATTGTTGATGGGGGACTTGAATATGCCAGATGTTAAATGAAGCGCATTTGCTGCAGGCACATCCAAGAGCGGGGTCATTCTTGATACCCTACAGGGGGGCATGCGTTAGACAGCTAGTACTGGAACCCACTCGGGAGGGAGCAATGTTAGACCTGGTACTCTCAAATGGAGACAGACAGAGGATCACAGATTTAGAAGTGGGTAGCCATCTGAGAATTAGCGACCACCGAACAGTATGATTCATAATAAGCACAGCAGTAAAGTCAAGCCATACAAAGGCAAAGGTCCTGGACTTTAGGAAGGCTGACTCTGCCAAAATGGGTGAGTGCCTTAGGGATGCACTAGCAAATGGGCAGGAAGGAGGGGTGGAAGAACAATGGGGAATAATCAAAACTGCCATCACTGAGGCAACAAGCCTTTATGTGAAGCAAATAAACAAAACAAAATGAAGTAAAAAAACACTATGGTTCTCAAAGAAGGTGGCAAGGAAGGTTAGGGAGAAAAAGACAGCATTCAGGAAGTACAAGGAATCACAGAAGGAGAAGGACAGAGAACTGCATCAGTTAAAGCAGAAGGAAGCAGGGAAGTCACTCAGAATAGCAAAGGCCCAAACCGAGGAAAAGACAGCCAGCTCCATTAAGAAGCGGGATAAAACCTTTTATAGGTACATCAGGGACCGAAGGAAGACCAAAGGAGGGATAGTGAGGCTTAAAAAAAGGGAGGGGGCAGAGGGTGACTGTGAAAAGGCAGAGATACTGAACAAATATTTTTGCCCAGTATTCACAAAAGAAGAAGGGGGGAGATACCTAAACCAAACAATAAAAGCACTCTGGACAGGGGATCGATACCAGTCCATTCACAGAAGAAAGGGTCATGCAGGAAATCCTAAAACTCAGAGTGGACAAAGCAATGGGGCCTGATGGGATTCACCCCAGAATTCTAAAAGAACTAAGGGAAGAACTAGTGACACCACTGATTACCACTTTTAACAAATCATAAGGGGATGGTGTGGTACCCGTGGACTGGAGGAGGGCGGATGTGATTCCTCTTCACAAATGTGGGAGCAAGGAAAAGGCAGGAAACTATAGACCTGCTAGCTTGATCTCAGTGGTAGGGAAAATGATGGAATCATTTCTGAAAGAAAGAATTATTGAGTACCTAGAGGCCAGTGAGGCACTACCCAAGGCAGCATGGATTCACAGCAGGAAGGTCATGTCAGACGAATCTAATAGACTTCTTTGACTGGGTAACCAAAGTAATAGACCAGGGAGGGGCTATGGATATGGCCTACCTAGACTTTAGCAAGGCATTTGACACAGTCCCACACAAAAGATTAATAAACAAGTTAGCCAGTCTGGGAGTGGGTCCCAGGGTGGTAGCCTGGGTAATAAGCTGGCTGGACAACAGGACCCAGAAGGTAACAGTAAATGGAGTACACTCTGAAGAAAGGGGGTTACTAGTGGGGTACCACAGGGTTCAATATTGGGACCGGTTCTCTTTTATGTCTTTTTTAGGTGACATTGCAGAGGGGCTGGATGGAAAAGTATGTCTCTTTGCAGATGACACAAAGATCTGCAACAGGGTTGATACAGAAGAAGGGGTGCAAAGGATGAGAATGGACTTGGCAAGATTGGAGGAATGGTCAAAAATATGGCAGCTTAGATTCAATCGAAAAAGTGCAAAGTAATGCACATGGGAAACAAAAACACAGGGGAAGAGTACACAATGGGGGGGGGTACTAACAACAACACAAATGGAAAGGGATCTGGAGGTAGTCATATCAGATGACCTTAAGGTAGGTAAGCAATGTGAGAAGGCAGTAAGGAGGGCTGGGGGGATACTAGGATGTATAGGAAGAGGCATCACCAGTAGAAAACAGAAGTTGTTATCCCTCTGTACAGACAGTTGGTGAGACCCCATCTGGAGTACTGCGTACAGTTCTGGAGACCCCATCTCCACAGGGTCATACACAGGATGGAGGCAGTCCAGAGGAGGGCAACTAAAATGGTGCAGGGTCTGCAACAGAAGCCATACAAAGAGAGACAAAGTGCTTAATATGTATACCCTTGAGGAAAGGGGAGGGGGGGGGCATGACAGAAATTTTCAAGTACCTCATGGGAATCAACAAAGTCCAAGACAGGAGCACCTTTAAGAAAAAGAGATGTACAAGAACAAGGGAGCAGAATTTGAAGACACAGTGGGGACGGCTAAGATGCAATGTGAGGAAGTACTTTTTCACAGACAGGGTGGTGGACACATGGAACCGCCTTCCTGAGGAGGTTGTGGGGTCTAAAACTGTGGGAGAAGTCAAGAATGCATGGGACAGACATAAGGCAGTTTTAGTGAGGAGTAGGAGGAAGTAGGGTGTTGGGTATCTGGAATCTGCAGCTTATCCAATAGGTAGGAAACGGGCAGACTACGTGGGCCAAGCGGTCTTTATCTGCTGTCAAAGTCTATGTTTCTATGTTTTGGGTAAGGATTTGATAGCTTCTTCTATTTCCCCACTATCGACATTATTTACTGACACTTGCAGTTGTGAAAAATGGACCTGCTGCAGATAATCATCCATTATATCCAAATCAATATCCTGTTCTTTTAGATAAATATTCTTGTAGTAGTTCAGAGTGATTTCTTCCATACCTAGAATCTCTGAAACTGCTATTTATCATCTTTTAACATAGTTATTATATTCCTTTTTTTAAAGGTTAGCTAGTAGTTTTCCGGATCTATCTCCTTGCAATTGCAAATATCTCAAAACTTTCACTCTAAGTAAATTTCTTTCTATTTCTTTATTAATTTGTTGTTTTTTAGCTAATCTGCATGCCATCCATTTGTTATATTTCTTTTATCTTTTATGACCAAGGCGTCTAGTCCTTTTAGTTGACTAGCTGTTACTATCTCCTGTTCTTTTTTTTTTCATTATTCCAGACTTGATAGGAAATAATTGCCCCCTCCCCCTGCGAACACTGCCTTGAAAGGGTCCCATAATGACAGAACAGTACATTGACCCGAGTAACTGGAGTGCCAATATTCTGCTATTGTTTTTATTTTTTCAATAAAGTCTGGTAATTTTAGGAGTTCATTATTAAATGACCACTTTCTCTTTTTTGCTGGTTTATTAATAATATCTTTATTATCGCGTGGTCAGAAATAAGGATGGATCTGATAGTTGCTGTAAATATACTAGAGTATAATGTTTTAGATAGCAACATATAATCAATTCTTGAGAAGTTCTGTGATTTGTGGTCAAAATGTGTGTATTCTTTAAAGTTCAGATGTTGAATATGCTAAACATCTATTAATTAATGTTCATCTAAAAAATGTTTAATTAATCCATTATTTTGTGTAACTGGAGTTGATTTATCCAGTGCTCCATCCATTAGTGTGTTCATGTCTCCCATTAAGATTATGTTTTCAGCCTCCAACTTGGTTATATTTGCAAGGAAAGATACACAGTTGTTGAATGGGGCATAAATGGATCCTAGGGTACATATAATTCCCAATAATTTGGCCTTAATTAAAATAATCCTCCCTTCATTATCCAACCATTTTTTTATTCAACTTAAACCATACATTTTTCCTAACAATTAATGCAACCCCTTCTTACTTCATTTTCCTCTAAATGTGTTTTGTGCAATGCTATGCTACCGGCTTTTGTTTTATTTATATACTGTAAGTCAAAATTCAGTTTTTTTTTTCCAATTCTTTTTCCTTGCCCTCCCAGCTGGAACTCTCTCGGGCTGCCTCTCTCGCCGTGACCACTCTACTGACCGCTGTGTTCCCACCATCTTCAAATTCATTACGACCCCCCCAGAGGCTCAGGAGGGCTGCAACCCCAGGGAGGTGGGGGCAGTGGTGAGGAACCAGCGTTGGTTGTGTGGCAGTGTTGGCACTGGAGGAGCCATTGCCTATCCGGCAGGCGGGGTGTTTTCGTCCCTTAGTTACGCCCCAGACGAGGGACGTGCAATGCTGTTCAGCCCATGACGTGGGTGCTCCCACTTGTGTCCGGAAGACAGACGTCCATGTCTTCCCATTTTCCAAGCCTCTGAGCATTGCAGTGCCGCTGGTCTCCACCGGGGGACGCTGCTGTGCCGGGCTACCCCTGGATCCCTCCCCGAGAGAGGAGAGCAGTCCTCCGGATGTTCAATCCTCTCTCTCCCCTACTACGACCCCGAGCGCTCTGGGCCGTTCCCGAACCCAGGTCGCCGTGTGGCGCCCAGCTCAACCTCAGCGCCACCGGGCCGGCTCAATTCTGTTTCTTTTAATGGGTGAGTTGATTCCATTAATGTTAAATGTGGCACATTTTATCATTCTATTACTATACATACTAAACATTTTTTAATATCCAGATTTTTTCAAAATCGCTGTAACTTATAAGCACTTTAACATAGGTCGTCATGTTCTTCTCCTTCAAAAATATTGTACATATCGTGTCACCTCCTAAAATACTTCTATAGGGTGCCCCTCTGAACTCTGCTACCCCCACTCGTCTGAAATTCCCACTCTTCCCAAAAAAGAGGTTCCTACTGCTATTACCCTATACTGTTCTCCCCCTCCTCTCCCAGTTCAAAAGAACTGTTATCCCCATGTTGTTTTTCCTGGTCATCCCATCCCCCCCTTCTAAAAAGCCTTTTAGAAATAGTTAACATGCAAAAAGATCTGGTAGTTTTTTTGGATAATGTGTCCAGTGCCTCCTCAGGTTCTGAGAAAATAAACATTTCCTTTTGGATGCATACACAATGTTTTGCTGGAAACAACATTGATGTTTTGTATCTCATGGGCTAAAGTTTAGTTTTAATAAAGTTACAATTTTTTCTTTCAGTAGTTATGTCTGGAGATAAATCATGAAAGATGTGTATATTGGTACCCATCAAATTAATTCTTTTTTCCCTGTAAACCGGAGCCATCAATTTTTCCATATCTTCTGAGTGCATGAATAAAACCTTTTATAGGTACATCAGCGAGCGTAGAAAGACAAAGGGAGGGATACTGAGGCTGAATAGAATGAACAGTGGGTAGGCAGAGGGGGATAGTGAAAAAGCAGGAATACTGAATGAATATTTCTGCTCAGTATTCACAAAAGAGGAGGGGGAAGTGCCTAATCCAATTAACAGAAGCACTCTTGATGGGGGAGTCGATCCCAGTCCTTTCACAGAAGAAAGGGTTCTGCAAGAACTCCTAAAACTGAAGGTGGACAAAGCAATGGGTCCTGTGGAATTCACCCCAGAATTCTAAAAGAATTAAGGGAGGAACTCGTGAAACCACTGGCTACTCTTTTTAATAAATCATGGGAGGATGGTGTAGTACCTGAGGACTGGAAGAAGGCGGATGTGATTCCCCTTCACAAAAGTGGGTCCAAGACAGAAGCAGGAAACTACAGACCTGTCAGTCTGACCTCTGTGGTAGGGAAAGTGATGGAGTCACTTCTGAAGGAAAGAATAGTCAGTACCTAGAGGCCAGTGGAGCACAAGACCCAAGGCAGCATGGGTTCACAGCGGAAGGTCATGTCAGATGAATCTAATAGATTTCTTTGACTGGGTGACCAAAGTAGTAGACCAGGGAGGGGCTGTGGACATGGCCTACCTAGACTTTAGCAAGGCATTTGACACAGTCCCACACAAAAGATTAATAGTCAAATTAACCAGCCTGGGAGTGGGACCCAGGGTGGTAGCCTGGGTAAAACATTGGCTGGACAACAGGACACAGAAGGTAATTGTAAATGGAGTCCATTCTGAAGAAAGGGGGGTTACTAGTGGGGTACCGCAGGGTTCAGTATTGGGTCCAGTCCTTTTTAATGTCTTCATCAGTGACATTGCAGAGGGACTGGAAGGAAAAGTATGCCTTTTTGCAGATGACACAAAAATCTGCAACAGGGTTGATACATAAGGAGGCGTGGAAAGGATGAAAAGGGACTTGGCAAGGTTGGAGGAATGGTCAGAAGTATGGCAGCTAGGATTCAATGCAAAGAAGTGCAAAATAATGCACCTGGGAAACAAGAATACACAATGGGTGGGAGGTAGTAACAACAACAAAAAAGGAAAGGGACCTGGGGGTAATCATATCAGATGACCTTAAGGTTAGCAAGCAATGTGAGAAGGCAGTAGGGAGGGCTGGGGTATACTGGGATGTATAGGGAGAGGCATCAGCAGCAGAAAACAGGAAGTTGTTATCCCTCTGTACAGACAGTTGGTGAGACCCCATCTGGAGTACTGTGTCCAGTTCTGGAGACCCCATCTCCAAGGATAGAGGCAGTCCAGAGGAGGGCAACTAAATGGTGCAGGGTCTGCAAGAGAAGCCATATGAGGAGAGACTAAAGAGCTTAATATGTATACCCTTGAGGAAAGAAGGGGGGATGATAGAAACTTTAAGTACCTCAGTGGAATCAACAAAGTCCAAGAGGGTAGCATTTTTCAGAAAAAGAGACTTGCAAGAACAAGGGGACACAATTTAAAGATAGAAGGAGGCGGTTCAGGGGCAATGTGAGGAAGTATTATTTCACAGAGAGGGTAGTGGATGCATGGAACAGCCTTCCTGAGGAGGTTGTGGGGTCTAAAACTGTGGGAGAATTCAAGAATGCATGGGACAGACATAAGGCAATTCTTGTGGGGGGGTAGGAAGAAATAGGCTGTTGGTTAACTAGGATCTGCGGCCTATCCTGTAGGTAGGGAAATGGGCAGACTAGATGGGCCTAGCGGTCCTTATCTGCCGTCAAAGTCTATGTTTCTATGTTATGAACTTTGCTATGATAGCTTGTGGAGGAGCTCTGTCCGATGGCTTAGATCTTAGGGACCTATGAATATGGTCCAATTCAAATGTGATATCTTATACCAAAGTGCCTAAATAGGTAGCTGCTATTTTCTTGAAGGATTGCCTCAGTGTGGCATCATTATTCCAAGCGTCCGGTCCCCCAACTATGCAAATGTTTTTCCTCCTGGTTCTGGATTCAAAATCAATTATTTTATTTTGTACATCTTTTTGTATGGCTTCTATGGATTTTATCTGTCTCTGCATAGGGGTTTGATGGTCTTCCAAATCTGATATTCTTTGTTGAACTTGTATAAGATCTTTTTTCGTTTGCAAGTCAGATTCTAATATTTCGGATAACTAGACGTGCTCCCCTCCCCCCCGCAGTAAGAAAGAACTTAAAGGAAATGGTGCATGCATCAGTGGAACCAAAAGATATTGTTAAATTTCTCACTAAAGATACAGCAATACATTTAAAGGTTAATAACCTTTGGGAGGAAATAAACAGTTCTGCAGCAGTATTACAAGTTAATTCTTTACAACTGACTGACTGATGTATCAGTAAAAATGATACATAAAACACAAGGACTGCAAACCAAAACCCACCATGACATGACCAAACTGAAGCCTAATGGAGTGAGGGCTCCAGGATCAGAGGGAGAGGTACATCTGATTGTAGAGGAGGCACACAAGACAAGACAGGCCACTCAGGAGCAGGAAGGTGCAGGAGAAAGCATGGAACCGAAATTCAGCCCAGGAACACAAGAAAACTTAGAAGTTGAGTTTGGGGCTGAATTGGAACAAACAGTACACAAATTGAACAAGGAAAAGAGACACTGGAGGTCTGAAACTGAGATGGGTAGTAAGACTGGGAGAAGTGCTGAGAATAAGGACAATCAGCAAATTCCTGGTAAAACAGACCTGGAAATACCAACCCATGAACAACAACTTCTACAGTTAGAAAAAGTAGCATGCAGAAGAAACCAGGATTTGAACAAAAGGGAGGATTGTACCCAAGAAAATGAAATTAATGCAGATACTTCAAAATATTTTTTGCAGAATTTGGAAAAGGAAAGTATATTACATGAGAAAGTTTGCAGATGAAAAAAGCTAAAAAGGAACTTTTACCAATACCGCAAACAAAACAAATAACCTCAAACATAAAAATTTAAGACCAGGTGGAAACTTCAAAATTGGAGCAGGACAAGTCTGAAATTAAGTTACTACTAAAACTGACAACACATCAAATGCTTGACAAGGGGAAACCAGGAATTGTCGCTGACCAATTTAAAGATCACAATAATATTAAAGTCCACTCTGGTGCCATTGCCCAAAAAGAAGATACCCCAAAAGTGCCACTAAAAGAAGGAAATACACAAGAAGAGACTAATGAGGAGCATGCCTCCCAGAAGACTCTGTTTCACCAGATGAATTCTCTGATGACGAACAAGAAGAAAAAACACCAGGATGGGCTACTACAATTTTAAACCAACTTGAAAAAAATAACAACAGACTCATGATGGTAGCAACCTTGGAACAAAAGGTAGATAAAAAAAATCATCCATGTAGTCATCTATAAATAAGTGTGTCATAAAGTGAAAGCACCCACCATCATACATCTCTTCACTATTTGCTACTCTTCCTCTGAGCTTATCTCCTTTTTTTCTCTTCTGTCACTTTTGTCATCTCTTACTCTTGCTCGATCATCTACTGCTTTATGCCACTTCATATTTTTCTCAGCCTCTTTCGAACACTGTCATGTGCCGTAACACTTGGGGTCTGTCATAACAGTACCCTTCCTCCCACTGGGAGAGCAGCTGCCTTCACAGCCAATGTCACTCCTTGACTGGCCAGCAGAGGGTGCACAAACTGCCAAGTGACTCACCTTCATGATGTACTCAGCCCCAGTATGGGATTCCAAGGCTCGCATCTGAACCCCAGTCTCCTAAGCAGCAATGTAATCTACTGCGTCTGGGACACTGGCTAGCATGTGGTCTAGATTTGAGTATCCCATAACTGATCTTAATATTTCACAGCAACTTGCAGCTCTTCCACTGTGTGACTGAAAACATCTGATTGCCCACAACTGAGCATATCTGTTGTGTTTTTAAGATCACAGTCTGTTGTCACAGACAGGAACAATATGAGGTCAGAAACTCCTTTAAAAGGAGAACTGCACTGAACGTTCAAGTCATTTCCCCTTGCTGAAGATGATTTTTAAATACTGGTTCCAGTTTTGTTATTGTTTCATCTCTACAGACTTTTAGCTATTCCAGCTGATGCTTCTGATTTATACGCAGGCAGTAAGTGCCCTTTTAGAACTGTATGATGTAGTTTATGTCTCTAGCTCAGCTCTTCAACTGTTGGTACAATGCATCCATGTTCTGCTACAAAATTATGTGGCTGACAGAGACATAAACTACATCACAGAGCTCTAAAATGGTACTTAACTCAGAGTGTAAATCAGAAACACTCATCGAAAGTTACTGAAATGCCCATATAGATGGAGCAATAATAGAACTGGAACCAGTATTTAGAAACAAGCTTCTACTGTGAACGACTTATCTGGTTCAGCGCAGTTGTCCTTTAATAAGCTGTGTGTAGTTTTAATTTTCCTTTAATTATAACTAAGAGAGATGAATTGAGACGGACCAATTTTTTTCTAACCAAGCTTCTTCTTTTCACATGGCTCATCTGGCAGTATCCCCCTCCAACCTGTTACTAACCTTCTTGTGAATTAACTGGTTATTCACCACCTGCTCAGGATCACGACAGTAGAGGGTGGCCTGCCATGTTGGTCGTATGTAGGCCCGCGAAAGGTTCCAGTGCAGCAGAGGACCAGGGCTTTTTCTTCTAGCTCCTGGTTTTCTCCCCAAGGGCACTGGTGTGCAATGATGTGGATATGTGCCATCGGTGTCTCGCAGCTACCCCTTCCCTCTGTTTTAATCCTGTTGTGATGCCTTCTGGCCTCCGTCAGGTGGCAGACAAGCATTGCAATGCTGTGACCTCCCTCCCGAGGAAGGAGATCTGTCCCTAGAATGCTTGATCATCATTCCCCCTAGCCAGCATCTGAGCGACCCAAGTCTGCTCCCTTACCTCGGTCATCACCACAGTGAGTGGTGGCATACTGGGCTGACTTAATAAACCTATTTTTAACAATGACACAGGCCAAAAGCTTATAGGTGATCATTTACAAGATCACATTTACATATTTCACAGTTATATTGACATAAATGTATTGCAAACCCTGAGAAAATGCATTCTCTACTAAATTATATTAGTCAAGTAAACTATGTATATGAAAATACATACTAGGGTGGATAACTGCTCTTTAAATCTTGGAACTCAGAAGTGTAAGATTTCCTCCACTACTACAGTAAATGTGATTTCTTACGGATTCACTGGGCATTTCAGAAATGATGCAAGTACAGTGTGCATATTATCCTTTGTAAGTTCACTCCTAGTAACACTTGCAAGAAAAGCTGATATATTCTGTGTAATATTTTCATGCTGGTTTATGCTTCTGTAAAGTGTTGCAAAGAAAATAAAACAATAATACTTTTTTGTTGATACCATCAAAAAAAGATACTGCATTACCCTTTGATAGCAGAAACAGTTCAGTTCAATTTATTTATTTTACCAGGAAAAAAGTTCCACTGATCAAGCTAATTTTCAAGGCGGTCCTGGGTAGGACAGTTGAAATGACATCAAACAGGGTTACAAATGCAAATACAGGAAATGTACACAACTGTCATACAAAAGCATTACAAAAGTAGAGTTACAGCTACAAAGAACACAGAAAAAAAATGTTACCAGTCACACATACATGCCTCACAAATGCAGTGCCGCAAGCCCCTAGAATACAGGAGCAAGCACAAAATCAGTTGCACATTTGGTGATGACAATCATTTGCTACATTAAGGATTGGTTAAGTTTGTTACAAAGTACTTGCTGGATGGCCCATTAATACAACTGTATTAGTTCATGAACTATTTAATTAGTAATGAGTTTAGGTGCCTTGTCAGTAGCATATCACATGGATGTCGTGTTGATACCTGATCCAGTGCATTTTACTTGCATGTGCAAACTTCAGGATAATTGCTTTCAAGTAGGGACTTGAATGAGTTTCTCTCCCTACCAAGGAGCTAAGTTTAAGTGTTCTCTGTAGCTTGTTTCAGGCAGCTGGTATGATAGTGCTAATAGCAGGCTCACCGTACAGCACTGAATGTGGGGGTATGTCTAATAAGAGGATGTTGCTCTTTCTTAAAGCATAAAAGTATGTGGTCCTTTTGTAGAGATATGTTTAGTATGTAACTTGGTAGGTCATTTGATAGAACCTTGTGAGACCATATGTAAAGATTACGCAGCCTTCGTTTAGCTAGAGAGGTCCACCCAACTGCTTTGTACAGACTGCAATGGTGTGCTAATGGTGGTAGCATTGTGACGAATCTCAAGGCTGTATGATAAAACACGTCAAGTTTGTTCAGCATCGGCTATATATAATGTCCGCATGATCTGACGTCCAAGGGAAAACAACGCTGATTCCTGAAGTAGAAGCCAAGGCTTATTCTCAACTTTTTGCAGACTGCGTCTATATGATCTACAAAGGACAACTTGCTGTCCATCAATACTCCTAGGTATTTGCATGTAGCCACTACTTCAAGTTGTTCTTCAAGCAATGTGTAGATGGGTGGGTGTACTATCTGTTTTGCTCTTGGACCAGAAAACCACATTGTCTTGGTTTTTCTGGCATTAAGTAGCAGTTTGGATAGGAAAATATTCTTTTGCAGCTCACTGAAAGCTGCCTGTAGGTCCGAGTGTGTTGAAGGCATATTTGAGCCCGTGTAAAGCACCGTGTCATCAGTACAGAAGTGTAACTTTGTGTTTTTGACATTGTGGCTTAGGTTATTTGTGTAAATTGTGAAGAAAAGTGGACCAAATCCCTGAGGGACCCCTTTGGATATTGTGGCGCTTGTTGATTCCACCTTGAATTGTTGCAGACATCCGGATAAGTACAGTGGCGATCATACAAAAGGACATCAGTAGGCCGGCCCAGTGGCGTAGAGGGTTGAGGCGCTGGTGCTTTACCTCGAACCATGCCGGTGACCTGGGTTCGGGAATGGACTTGGGTCGTTGGGGGTTGTCAGGGGCAGGAGAGGATTGAGCGTCTGATGGATGGCTCTCCTCTCCTGGGGTGGGGGGAGTGGGAGGCTTCACTCAGCAGTAGCCCCTAGTGGAGACTGGGGGGGCTTAGCCAAAGCATCGCGATGTGGGAACCAGGCAAACCGAAAAAACAGCTCAGGTGTCCGCCAGATGACAGCTCTCCGATGCCTCTAGAACCTCTAGGGAGCCTCCTCATCCTCAGTAGCATCCCTGGGTCCTAGTATGAGTGCGCTGGGGGATTCCCCTGCCCCGGTGACTTCCCCCTCGGAGGAGAGGGACCCGCCCGGCAAAGGGTTACATCCGGGATACCCCAAGGACGGGCTGCGATATGAGGCCGAAGGAGAAGCTCGGAGAGAGAGGTAGGTGGAGGCAATTGGGGGGCTTGTACAGCCCAAAGGAGGGGGAGACCAGAGCTAGGGAAGGGGAGTAAAAAAAAGATAATACAAAAAAAAAAGGATATCAGTACTGATGTATACCTCGAGGTACTATTGAGGCACTCAAGTTCAATTTGAATTGACTGTAATGTGATCCTGCCTCAGTACCACCAAGGTATATCTCAGTCCTGATAAACTTTTGTACAATCACCACTGTAGTTCTGCACCAAATCAGGGCTGACACGGACAACCAAATATGTTGCAGGCTTTCCAACAGTACAGCATGATCAACTGTGTCGAATGCCTTGCTTAGATCAAGGAAGATGGCACCCTTAGCTTGCTTCTGGTCTACAGCACACAACCAATTGTTCATGACGTGGGCCAGTGCTGTTGTGGTATTATGTTTGGGTCTAAAACGGGACTGGTGAAGTGACAAGGTGTTCATGTTTTCAAGAAATTCTCTTATTTGGTTATTTGCTAGTTTTTCCAACATCTTAGCGAGTACTAGCAGGATTGAAATTGGTCTGTAGTTGATTAGCAGACTTACATCACCCAACTTGTGAAGGGAGATGATGTGGGCCCGATTTCCAGCTTGCTGGCAGTTCACTGCTGCTTAGGGACAAGTTGAAGAGATGCAATAATGGGACTATAAACTGTCTGTAACCTGCTTTTAGGTAGGCTGGTTTGATCCTGTCAGTTCCTGCACTTTTCTTGACGTCTATCCCCAGTAGAAGATCCTCAACTTGTTTATAGGAGACAAGCTAGAAAGTGTTGTGAGAACAGTCTGGGGTCATGGACTGTACTGGGTAGTTAGCAGTTGGCACCTATGATCCACTCAACACTGGAAATATTCAAATGTAATGTTCTCAAGGTGATCAATAAGCATGCACCACTACAAAACAGAAGGGTCAAAAAAGTCACCTTCCCCTGTTTCAACAAAGAGCTTAAAGAAGCACTAAAGGATAGAGATAGATGTTGGGCCACGGCTAGAAAGACCAAATCAGAGGAGGACTGGAACATCTTCAGGAGAAAAAGGAATGCCTGCACCAAAGTGATTAGGGACAAAAAAGTGAAATACTATGTAAATCATTGGACGAGAACAAAAAGGATGCCTACCAGTTCTGGAACCTAGTGAAATCGCTAGAGGGGGTCTCATCTTTTCCAGTTTAAAATATTCCATCACTTTTTTCTGATGTCTTTTTCAAACTGTTTATTTAAAAAATACATACAAAAAGCCACAGAATAAAACTAAGGATGTATTCTGTTCTCGGGTGGTTTTACAAATAATGTCAAATTGCTTAAGCCACACTCTCTTGGTCTGACTCCAGCAAATCCTCTAGAGTGAAATACAACCTTGCTTTCTGCCCTGAAGTAGATATTACAGAAACATAGAATTCTATTGCAGAAGAGGACAGATGGTCCATCAAGTCTGCCCATATTATACTACCTTACCTTTAACATTTGTACTGACTGAAATGTCTTGCCAACTGAACGTTGTTTCAGAAGGTAAAGTGGTCTATCTTCAGATACCCGAATTCGCAAAAAAGATGGTGAAGTATCTCCTGATTTAGGGACCATTCTTGCAGATGTACATACTGTTCAGCTGTCCCACCAGATAAACCGCTGCCAGGGACTTCAGTCTGGCCCTCACTCAGTGCAGCAGTGAGTACACTTTTGGAGCATCGTCTCACATCTTGTCCTGCCTTGCTTATTTATGTAAGCAATGGTCGCCATTTGGTTGGACCAGGCCTTTACTAATTTCTGATGAACTCTATCCTAAAATGTCTCAACTCCAACTGGACAGCTCTGATCTTGAGAATGTTTATTTGGAGGTTCTGCTCCACCAGGGGCTGGAGCCACTGAACCAGAACCTGGTCAAGTACCACCCCACTAGCCTGTTAAGACTGGTGCTGGAGGTCAGAAAGAGCTGCTCTGATGGGTCTAATGGAGACCCCTTCAAAAGGTTTTAAGAGTTCTCCCACCACTGCAATGACTGGCACACTAGTCTTGGGAACTAAATTGGTAGCTGGTACTGTTCCGATGCTAGAGAGCAATGAGATAGCAGGAAAACATTGAGAAGTCTCATGTTCAGTCTAGCTCAGGGAACCATCTCTATGGTAGCTGTATTTAGACCTGAAATTTGAAAACACTTGTGGGCTGATGTGACTTTGTGCACCCTGACTTGCCAAATCTGTTTGATAGGGTTGTCCATTCTATTCTGCAAGAGAAACACTCTCACCAGGTCAGTCTGACAGCATGCTCCAAAATGTTCCAGAGACTGAAAAGGCTAAAGGGAGCTCTTCCCCAAATTCACAACTATCTATGTTCCTCCACGATCTGTAAAGCCCTGCTGAGTGACTAGTGAGCCAACTGCTCCAAATCTGCCTGGATCAGAAGACTGTCCAGGTAGGAATAAATGTGAAATCCTTCTTGAAGGAGAGCCACCATGACTACCAAGACTTTTGAAAACACCCTCAGGACAGTGACTAACCCCAAGTGGAGAGCCTGATACTAAAACTGTCAATCGCTAATAGCAAATCTGACAAATTTCTGGTGCAACTGCTGAACTGTAAAGTGTAGATATGCATCCAACATGTGTACTAAGGCTTGAATATTGCCCAGCTAAACTGCAGGGATAAATGACCTCGGGGACTCTTGAACCAGATGGGTCTCACAAACGGTTCAGACTGGAGAGATCCAGGATCTGACGGAATCCTCCCAATTTTATGGGAACTAAGAAGTAAACGGAGTAGAACCCCAATTATTTTTCCTTGGGAGGAACCAGTATAACCACTCCTTGGCTGAGCAGATGAACTAAGGGCCAGGTCTTCTGCTTGAAGTTTCGAAGCTCATCTACTCTGTTGAGGAGTAGTACCTTGCCTCAACTGGAATGGGGGATACATACAGATCTGGAAGAACAGCTGTTCCACCCAAGTTCTTTGATGGATGTCCCTATAGGAGTCTGCTATGAATTAGGTGTAAAGGGAGGAATGCTTTTCTGCATTCTAGTTGGTTGGTCATCCCTGTAGATGAGTCCTCTGAGATAAAAGAGGGATCTGTATAACTCTCTAGTGCCACAGCCAAATGTGAAACTAGACGTGCAGTACTTTCACCTGGCCACCAGCAGTTTCAATTTCAGTTCAGTTCAGTTTATTGTGAAGGGATGAGTGTCCGTTGAGCAAGCTCATTTGCAAAGATGTCCCTTACACAACATACATCACAAGCAACAAAATACACAATAACAATAAGAGATACAGTGAAACAGCAGTGCTTATAAGAACATAGCTAGTAATGCATCAATTCCGATTAACTTTGTAAAAACACAGGGAAGCACAACAAGGTAGGAAAAACAGTAAACAAGTAGATAAGAAGAAACGGGATGCAAGGAATAAGTGCTGGTGTCCTCATGGACAATCTCAAAAAAGGGACAAGTAAAGTGCTGGATATTAAGTTTGGGGACCAGGTGCCGGTAAATTAACACTGGTCTTGCTAAAATGGAGAGAACCTCCTACAAGGAGACTGTTTCTAGGTCATTTCTTATTAATGGAACTGGGCTGTTTTCTGTACTGTGAAAGATTATGGGAGGTCTGGTCAGAAGCTTTAGGTGTAATGTATACTACTGTCCAGAAACAGTCACCCTTGCCTTGCTTCTCCTGCTCTGTAGAAGTTCATATTCCTTAAGACCTTGGCCATTTGTCCATACTGAAGACAAGAACTAAACTAGGTAAGACTGCCTTTTCCCATACCACCACAAGACTCTGGAATTCCATTCTGACTAAGACTAGACAATATCCTTCAATCCAGGCCTTCCGTAGCTGCTATCATCCCTACCTGTACATGTCTGCAGTGTGCTCCAGTTACTAGTTGGAAAATGTTGCGCAACTCTCACTGAATTGTGCTGGACATTAGTTTCTCTGTACCATTAGCCTTTTGCACTTGTTAATTTGTGTAGTTGTAACGTAGCATGTACTGTACTTTTGTTTCGTATTTTATATCTACATAATACATATCAACACTGTACTGTATTATGTACCTCAGACTCCGTACATGTCCACATTGTGTATGTACTGTTTCTCCCTGTTGTACTCTCTCAGACCATGCCTGAAAATCGACAAATGTTTGTCTAATGCACCCACCTGGTAAATAAAAGCTAAACAAATAATTATGTCAATGTTAATGTGCACGTGCATCAATTTTTCCGCACTTGCATCAATTCTAGACTTCTGTCACAATTTTTATGCAGCTGCATCATGCTTCAGTTCTGAACCTGCATCAACATTTTTGCCCAGCTGTGTCAAATTTGTCCAAAATGATGTACAACTGTCAAATATTATGCAACTGCAGTAAACAATGCTGCAGATTTCATCAAAACATGGTGGCAATGACTGGAGAGACATAAAGTAAGATGCAAAAAGAAACATGAAGGCTCCACTCCTAAAGGTCAATAAACTTGCTATTTTTATTTATCCACCCAAATGTAATCCAACACTTTGTGACTCATGCCACTTCATCAAAGAAACAGCGGGTTTGTAACTTTGAACAAAAGCTTTACTGCTTCACTGAGATCATTTAATAATCCAGGAAAATTTATTTTACTGGTTAAACCAGCTTGCTTGGCTGTTCCTTATTCTCAATGTGAACTCTTCATATTTTCAGGTGCAGTTAACTTCTGTGCTACACATTATTTAAGAACAATACATGGCATACAACTGGCGAAGTACAATAAATAGGTTTATGCATATGACTTGAGAAAAGACACCAACCAGGGTTACAGTGTACATGTTTTCATTTTTTTTAGCCACCACTGACTTAAGAGCTGACCTGTTAAACCTGCTAGTAAATGTCAACATCTGTTGCATGAGGAAGCAAAATCTATTTTTTTCTTCTTTCTGTTTTTCCCCTCACCCAGACCCAGCACTGTCACCAGACTACCTGCCCCGACCGCTTCTTCCCAGTGGAACCCCCCCATGGAGTCCTGCCTTATCCCCCTGAGCTGGGGACATGGTTGGGGGGGGCTCCCCCTAACGCCCTCCCCAGACGAATCAAATCTTTGTTGGGGTCCCCGGGTGGTACTGCAGCTACAGGCAGGTGAGGATCCATTATCGGGCCCTCGTGTCAGTGTCGCTCAGGAAGAGGCATATTTCTGTGTATGCCCTTCCACAGCGTGACATGCCACAATGCTACAGCTTATGCCGGCGTCCATCATGCTCTCCCCACTGATGCGGACATCGGAACCGCGATACCTCTAGCCACCCATGAGCCAGGGTGCCCCCCTCTCCCTGGACGAGCTAAGCAGTCCATTAGATGCTCAGACAGCCTCCCTCGGCTGTCCCTCTGACTCCCGGGTCTGCTTCCAAACCCGGGTCATCAGCATTGCAAGTGGAAATCCAACTGCTGTGCTAATGGGTGGGCCGGAGAAGCAAAATCTTAATCCAACCAGAGCTATTCTAAAGCACAACACTGATGTGAGAGAACTTTGATGCAGTTAATTCATCTCTTAGGGGAAAAAAGCTCATTCATCTTTTAGAAAAAATATAATCGGCCTACTACATGTAACCTCCTAGCACTAAGCTGACCTTAGTGTATAAAGGCATTCAGTATATACAGTTTTTGCAGAGTCAACAGTGGTGGTAAAATTCACAGAACATGAAGTTGGACAGAACCTGGTTTCCAGTGAAGACGAGGATGACAACAAGGTTTGGACCTGGGCTAAAATTAGCAGTAGTCCTGAAGCCCAAGGCTCCCAGCATTTCTTGCATTCTCTAACAGCAACACAAGGAGCCCAAGCAGATCTCTGGCAGTGTAATATGACTGTATATCACAGTACCAAGAATTATAAGCTCCTTAATTTGAGCATAGGTTCTCATGAGGGTTGATAAGGCTCCAGGACTGGAGAGAGTGCATCCAAGAGTCCTGAGGGAGTCGACAGGGGTCCTTGCAGACCTGTTCAACACATCTCTAGAGACAGGATGTGAGCCTCAGGACTAAAGGATGGCAAATGTGGTGCCCCTCCATAATAGTGAGCCCAGGGACAAACCAGGTAACCAAAGGCTGATCAGCCTTACCAACATTATAGGGAACCTAATGGAGTCTATTCTCAAGGAGAGACTGGTGATCTTTATGGAGGAGAATGGGCTCCAGGTCAATAGGCAACATGGATTTTTCACAAGTAGATCCTGCCAGATCGACTTTTATGAATGTATGACAAGAGCACTTGATAAGGGCCATGCGGTGGTTATCCTGTATTTGGACTTTAGCAAGGCCTTTGACTCGATGCCTCATGGGAGGCTGATCAGTAAACTGAGGGCCCTGAGAGCTGGACAGAAGCTGGTGGGATGGGTTAGGAGCTGGCTGCAGGACAGGCAACAGAGGGTAAGTGTTAGGGGGAGCTCCTGTCTCCCCGAGCTGTCACCAGTGGAGTCCCACAAGGCTCAGTACTTGGGCCAGTGTTATTCAACGTCTTCACTGGAGACACAGCAGACGGGATCAGGAGTAAAATTAGCCTGTTCGCTGGTGACACTAAGATTTGTGGGGTGGAGGAGAGTGAGGAAGGGAGGTAGGATCTGCAAGATAATCTGGCAAAGTTTGAGTACTTGTCTGATACTTGGCAGATGAGATTTAATGCTAAGAAGTGCAAGATCATGCACTTGGGAGTCAGACACCCTAGATATGGCTACTGGCTGGGGAGTGCAATTATCTACCTCGGTGAAGGAGAAAGATCTAATGGTACTAATTACAGGGGACATGAATCATTCTGTGCAGAGCAGGAAGGCAGCAGCTAAGGCTAATAAAATGATGGGGGTGCATTGCCAGGGGATCACCTCTTGAAGGAAGGAAGTAATCCTGCCATTGTGTACACAGGGTTTTAAATAATTGATTAGCAGTTTTTTTTCCTTGGGACAATGCTAACTGTACAGAAAGTATTTATACACGTTTTCTAGAAGTATTATGTTTGTTAAACACAATGGGGCAAGTGCTATGTATTTTCACAGTGTTTTAGCACTTTTATGAGCGAAACGCAAATCAATTCTTGGAGTTAAATAAAACCCTGCCATTGTGTACAGGTCGCTGGTGAGACAGCACTTAAGAGTACAGTGTGTAGTTCTGGTGCCCATACTTAAAGAAAGACATCAATCTAATGGAGGGGTACAGTGCAGGGTGACAAAAATTATCCTAGGCCTGGGAGACATGCCATATGAGGAAAGACTGGAGGATAGGAGGGAGAGAGGTGATATGATTGAGACCTATAAATTTTAAAGGGCATAAATAGGGTAAATTCTGAGGACATGTTCAGACTTGGATGGGGGATACAAGGGGGCATAGTCTGAAATTGGAGGGGGGTAGATTTGAGAGGGAAATGAGGGGACATTATTTCACAGAAAGGGTGGTGGCAAAGTGGAACCAAGTGCCAGAGGAGGTGATTTTGCTGGCAACTATGGGCAGTTTTAAGAGGGGGTGGGACAGGGTCAGCGATAAGATCATAAGTGAGGAGAAACAGGGGAGAGGGGAGGAGGTGGTCTGGGGGAATAACACGAGTGTTTGTGGGGTAGCTGCAGTAGAGTAGACTGGGAGATGCATATTCAAGCAGACTAACTAGACCGCTATGGCCTGTATCTGCTGGTATTTTCGTATGTTTGTATAAATGCAAGGGTTAGCAGCCTGCTAGTCTAACACTAGCTCCTTAATTTGGGTATGGATCCCATAAATGCAAGAGTTAGTAGTCTGCTAATCTAACATCAAAATGTTAATTTTTAACCCTGGGGACTGTTTATTCGGTGTACAGGAAGACTGATTCAAGGGATACAACAGACATCTTTCTGACAAGTGCACACATTTGCTTAGGCAATCTCCATGTGTGTGTGTGTGTTCCAACACAATGGCAACTCTCCTGGGTGACTGCCTTCATTTCACTGTTTGCCAATATGATAGATGTACTGTATATGAACATTCTGACTTACTGCTTCAGTATGGATTATGAATTGAAAAACTGGGCCTTTCCTTATGGAGCAATTTTCACTTTTATCTTTATCCTCTAATGGGTGTCTGCACAGAACAGTAACTTGCATAATCAGACATGGTAAATGTCTGTGATCTTATTTTAGAGGAGGAACATTTATTTTTATGGACAGACACTGCAAGATTAAACAGAATGCTCCAGACTTTGTAAGCAGACCTTGCTGCATCTCCTGTATCAGGTACACTACATCAACAATTTTCAGTATTCTGTATTTCATAACCCCTTTCCTTTTGTACTTCACGTACATAACAAAATTAAAAACAACAAAGCAAACCCTATGAGTCTTACCCGAAGGTCAATTATTCTGTTATCCAGTCTTGTATCCTGGTTCACAGTAGCTCTTCCTTCCTAAATAATTACATTGTTTGTATTATTACGGGCGTCATACAGAAACACAGCAAAATACAAAACTGTGGTACCTATTGTTTATCTTTAGTTTCCAAATAAAACAGACTACAAAAAGTTAAATGTTTTATTACAATAATTTCATGTGTTTTTCAGTTATTAGTGTCCATAAACTGCTTTCTCTTTTTCAATCAAGGTGTAAGAATTAGGGTGCTTGGAAAAGAGTGTTACGTAAACATAAGGTTGAACCCTTTTTTCTTCCAGCAACTGCCAGCATTATTAATAATTTCTTAGGAGACAATGCCATTCTGGAGGACTAGAGTTCAAAAACACCTTTTAAAAGCCCAACTTTAAAAGAGTTTCCGTCCACATATTAATTTAAGATTGACAACTAAAAGCATTATTCTTGATCCTAAAGCCGAGTTCCCATTTCCAACATGCCAAATTACAGTTCTTTCTTCCTTCCACATCCCATTTCCTGTTTACTTGCCACTAGACATGCATTGTATGCTCCTAACTGCACACATTGGAAGGTTCTGCCTGAACTCTTTACCCCTTTCTATGTTACTGTGTCAGTCATTAAACAGTGCTCAAAACAACGTCTGAAAATCTTTTATACACGGAAATAAAACAGCAAGTGCATGGGGGCAAGTAGCCAAGGCACAATTCCAAGTGTGCAAACTCATAAAGTAACCTCAAATATTAAGATACTAACAACAAGAGAACAGAAAGTAAAAAGTTGATGGGTTGGATTCTGCAAAGAATAGTTTTAACCTTCCAAAAGTTAATGCAGCAATGCAACAAAAAATGTTTTTTCCAAAAAAGCTAGTTTCAGCTACAGTTAAGGTAAAATATTAGCATAGCTGTCAAATGTACTTGTCTAGGTACCTACTATGCCGAGTCTTTTTTTTTTTTTGGATCCTAACCCTTGCCAGGTCTTCAATGTTATTTCTATGCAAAATGTGGTGGCCATCTTTTTTTCCTGAGAAAAAAAATCAAAACTTTTATAAAATACATTTTGGTGAAATTAGAAAATTGTACTACTAAATAAAACTGGAAGATGCCTGGAATCTTTTATTGTGAAAAAAGATAGGGTCAAATTTTTTGCCAGATTTCATTGCACTGCTGCTTTGAATAAAATGATGGAGTCTCTACTGAGAATTGTTATATGGGAAATTTATTTATTTGGTTTTGTTAACCAGGTAAGCACATTAGACAGCCAAGTGCCTATTTTCAGGTGCGACCCGGGAGAGTTACAAACTACAGACAAGAACATCAGGCATAAACATTACAAGAAGCAGTAACAGCATAGTACAGGCTTGGGCAACAGTCATATGCATTTAGGGTCAGCCATACCCTCAGGTGGGTATGGGTAATAGGCAACACGAGTAACACAGTTCGAGGGCGAGAGACCAATAAAAATATAGAACAGCCGACCCGGTGGTGCAGAGGGTTGAAGCGCTGGATGCCACACCTCAAACCACACCGGCGACCCGGGTTCGGGAACAGACTTGGGTTGCTGAGGGTTGGCAGGGGAGGAGAGGATTGAGCATCCAGAGGACTGCTCTCCTCTCCTGGGGTGGGCTGGGAAAGCGCTTCACTCTGTAGCGGCCCCCGGTGGAAACCGGAGGCACTACAAAGAGCGTTACAATGCATGCTATCCAGGAAATGTGAAAATGGCACATCTCCAACCGGATGACGGCAGCCCCACCTCCCCGCGCCTCTCTGCCATGAAGCATCCGGCCTGCAATATCCATGACCCGCCCAGTAGCAAGAGAGTGCTTAGGCACTCTAATCTCCAATCCCTGTTGTCCTCTCCAGGGTAGGGAGCCCCCTCAGCGCAGGGATATGCTGGGTCAGTGAAGCATTAGAGCAGCAGGGATGGCGGGTAGGCGGTAGAGGCAATGGCAGGACTGGCTGCCCGAAGGAGTGGATGGAATGAGCCTGGTAGGCCGGGGATAAAACAGAGAAGTTAAAAAAAAGAACAGAATAGTACAAGTAATCTTTACATGAACAGTGGGGCAAAGAATGGACCCTATTTCGATAATACTGCTGATAGCAGTGAGCTAGCCAGCCAACATAGTGCATTTAGTATCAAGAGACTCATCTCCTCGTCAGTAACAGCCAGGACTGAACAATTCAGATGGTTAGTTTGGTCTGGTCTGAAGGCACAGGGGGGGTTCCTTAAGTGCAGAGACAAGTGGAGGCTGACTTGAGCAATCCCCATAGGGAGTCTTTGGAGCAGGAATGGGAGGGGAGGAGAGAGTGTTTGCAGGGAAGGAGTTCCACAATCTGGGCGCATAAGCAGCGAAAGCCCGATCACCCATTTGGGTACGTGTTTTAGGAACCAAGAGGACCAGAGTCACTGGATCTTAAGCGGTAGGAGGGCGTTGCAGGTTTGAGGGATATGCCGAGTGCAGGAGGGGTGGCAGTTCTGACGACAGTGTCAATAAAGTTGCCTAGGACAAAGATGCGGTGTTTTACTGGGGGGAGCCACTCGAACCTGGAATATAGCTCACAGTGGTGCGTGAGGCGGGGGGCAGAAAGCGTGAAGCGACATACATTGTTGTATGCAGTGTCCTATTTTGAGAGACTGGTTTTTGGGAATGAGGGCAAAGGAGACAAGCCCATAACAGAGTGTGGGAAGGAGGACCCCCTTGGCTAGGGCAAGCCGTGCAGTCGAGGTAAGACAGCTTTTTGCTCTGTATGCCAGGCCCAGCTTGCAGTTTGTAGCCTTACATATGTTGTGAATATGCAGAGAGAGAGGTCAAGTTGTGGGTCAAGGGTTACCCCCAGGTACTTGACAGAGCCCGCAACATGCAAGAGGGAACCATAAGCTCCAGAGATTTTTAGTGAAGCAGGGCAGGCTTTTGATTTGGCCAGAGAGCCAAAGAGCATGGCCTGAGTCTTTTGAAGGTTGATAGTTAGCTTGTGGCCCTTTAGCCAGGTTTGGATTAGACTGAAGTCGGAGTTTAGCTGTAGTTGATGACACTGATGTCCTAGGAGTTGGTTAGGATGATAAGGTCATCCGCATACAGGATAGAGTGCCCATAGGCTGGGCCGAGGGCAACTCACTGATGAAGAGGGAAAACAGAATGGGCCTGAGAACAGATCCCTGGGGGACCCCACAGTTCACGGGAGAGGGATCAGAGAGGGCCTTGTTGAATCTAGTGTATTGCTGTCTGCCAGCGAGGTAGTTTGTGAACCAGGCATGGGCTGGGGTGGAGAGGCCAAGGGACTCGAGAGTGGAGCACAGGAGCGAGTGGTCAACCAGGTCAAAGGCTTTCGAGAGATCCATGAAAATGGCTCCAGTCAGTTTGCCTTGATCAGTAGCGGACCTAATCTCGGAGGTGACCACAGCTAGGGCACTGGAAGTGCTGTGCCCTTTTCGGAAGCCATGTTGTACTCAGGAGAGTAAGTCATAGCTCTGTAGGTAGCGTGCGAGATGTAAGGCAACCACCTTTTGAAGTAGCTTGCTAATCACAGACAGGATAGCTATAGGGCGGTAGTTCTTGGGATTTTTAGGGTCACCTTGTTTGAAGACAGGGATGACTCTGGCCAGTTTCCATATATCAGGGATGGTTCCTGAGATTAGAGAAGTGTTAAAGATATGGGTGATGGGCTGGGCTAGGAGAGATGCCCCCAGACAGAGCAGTTTGGCCTCAAGGTTGTCATGCCCAGCACCAGTGTGAGGGGAGAGACCAGCAAGGAGCTTCTAAGTCTCCATGGCGGAGATGGCCTTTAAGCAGAAGGGAGGTCGGGGGTTTTCCCCTGAGAGAGGGGCCTTGTGCCTTGGGGTCAGGAGACTGGGAGGGGTGCGCGGGCAGGTCAGAGAACTGGGAGTTAAAAACACTGGCAACTGTAAGGGAGTTGTTGCAGCTAACCCTGCCAATTTGCATGTCAGTGACCTGGACTCTCGTGGAACCTCCAACAGTGTTTTTGATGTTTTGCCAGAAGCTCCTTGGTTTCCTGGCCGAGGATAGGAAGGTGTATTTACAGAATCCGCTCTTGGTAGAGCAGATGGCTCTCTTACATGTGTTTCTCAGCTGCCTACATTCCAGGAAGTCAGTATTTGTGAGAGAGGTCTTGTATCTCGCCCAGCATTTGTCACTTTGCTTCATGAGAGAAAATAGGCCACCATGGAGCCACTTGGTGACAGTGCCCCCACCCCCCTTTTTGTAAGGAGAGCGTGTTTGTTTTGCAGGGGAGTAAAAACAGCGAGAAAGTTGTCAAGGGCCTCTGAGGGATTGCTTGTGGCAGTGACGCAGGACCAGTCTATTCGTCATAGGTCAGCATGGTAGTCATTAATGTTAAATTTGGAGAAGTCCCTCAACTGGATCACTTTACAGGGGATTTTGGGAGGGGAGATTCCCCAGGTACAGTAGGTGGGAGAGTGATCCGAGAAGACATCAGGGAGTATTCCTGAGGAGACTATTCTATCAGGTCTGTTGCTCAGCACCCAGTCGATGAGGGATCCTTTATCCCCATGGGAGGAGAGCCTTGTGGGTTCCATAATGAGTTGGCTGAGGGCGAGACCAGACAGCAGGGGCTCATATTGCTTAGCATTGTGGCTCACCCAGTTTAGATTAAAGTCGCCAAAGATTAGTAACTCATTAGTGCAAACCTTAGTGTTGAGGCTGTCAAGGAGGTAGGAGAGCCCTAGCACGCCTCCCCTTAGAAGGACTGTAGGCACAGACCAAGTGTACCTTTTTTGAGTTACCTAGCAGGAGACGGGTATGCAGGAACTCACAGGTGGGGTATGGGGGTATGTCCTATGACAGACATGTTTAAGTGTGCCTTATATTAGAGGAGCATACTGCCCACACGTTTGTTCCCTGCTCTTTCTTGCTTAATGGAGTTGTAACCCGGGACAGCATGTGCAGAGTCTGGGGTGTGGGGCCTCAGCCAGGTTTCCAAGATCCCCATAATATCAGGGTTGTAGTGTGCCACCCAGGCCATTAGCTCCGCAAGATTTGGTAGGAGACTGTGTACATTCAAGTGTACCATTTTTATGCCCTTGGAGGATTGCCAGGTGGGGGGAGGGGCTTGAAAGAGGGCAAGGCGGCCTGTAGTGCAGGGTTTTGAACTGTGCCCCGAGCCAGACCGGGGAGGGCGAGGTAGCCACTCAGAGGCAGCATCCTGTTCGGCCTCAGAGTGGAGGAGTGCCCAGGTAGTGTTCAGAACTGTGGCAGCAGCGTAGAAGCTAGGCGGAGGGGAAGGACTAATACAACAGCACTCAGTATAGCGTACATTAGACTTATTGACAGCCCCAGGCAGCCCAGGAATAGCAATCAATTAACCTATTACACAGCAGCACAGGGATTTAAGAGCAAAAGTCTAGGGCTGCAGTTTGCAGGTGGCACCATGCAAGGGAAAGTCCCAAGGGATCAGTGCAGTAGCAGAGGTTAACAGAGAATAAGCTACGCTGGTCACTAAAGTGGCAATTAGCAAGCAGCAACTTTTAGCTTTTTCAGATTGGTTACATAACTCATAGACAGTATGTTGCTTTACATGGCTCTAATTGCTTTACTTGCTCTAACTCTATAAGACAGTATATTGCTTTACTTGTTCTAAATTAACACAAGTGTTCAATGCAAGCAATAACACATGACGAGGTGTGGTTTATCGCCTGATAAGAGCACGTAGGGTGTACTAAGGCACGAGGCGCTCGCCGAAGTGCCTTATGCCACTGGGCGTGCTCTTATCAGGCCATAAACCACACCTCGTCCTGTGTTACTGCGCTTATAAAATGGGCTCTTTGGTAAAGTAATTAATTTAAATAATGAGACAGAAACTGTATATATATAAAAAAACCAAAAAATGTAATTAGTAGAAAAATAGAACAAGTAGTCCTTGTCATTGAGTTTCAATGGAGCTGTTTGATTAAGTAGAGGAACTTGGTGTCTGTGTCTTTGTTTCTTATAGTGGCCCATTTCCTTTCTGAGGCAGTACCAGTAAGGATTTTTCCTTGAAGTTTCTATTTTTTGGATTTTTCCTGTGAAGTTTTATTTTTTTTGTGGGGGGCTTTCTTAAAGCACCTCGCCTCCAGTTGGATGAGCATGATCTGTTAGCGGCTGTCGTACAATATGATTTCTTGCATTGAGGTTTTCAAACTGCAACAGTCGTGAGCGCCCTTTTTAATTTTTGTATTAAAAGGATTTTTCCTGTGGAGTTTCTATGTTTTTTTTTTGGGGGTTCTCTTGAGGACATCTGCCTCCAGTTGGACCGAGCGTGTCCCTTAGCGGCCCCCGTACGTGATGATTTCTTGCTTTGTCAAACCGCAACAGTTGTGTGCGTGCCTTTTTTTAATTTTTTTATTGCTGAGTGTGGACTTTGGGTTTTAAAGTGGACGAGGAAATTCCAGAATTGGGTACAGAGACCAGAGAACCATGTGTAATGAGCAGGCGTTTGAGGAACGGGACCGCTGAAGCTGCTGCTACCATGATCACAGGCGCTCCACAGTTTGTTTTTTACGTCGTGGAGCAGAGGTTATACTTTGCTTTATTAATTGTTTTCTGTGATGCACTGTACTTTGAGCTGTGTTATGGGGGTAGGGGCAGCATAAGACACATTTGTTTTAGGCACGGAGACTGCCATTTTCCCACTGTAAGCTGTGCCAGCCTGTGTTTTGGTTTAGGGCTGGCACAGCTCAGTGATTTTTTGTTGTAGTAGGGCTTGGGACTGGAGGGTAGTGCCGGTTGGCTACAATATCTTCTGATAAGGACACGGCTCAGAAGATGTTGTAGCCAATCAGCTTTCAGGATTTCTTCAGCCCATTTTATAAAGCATTTTTAACAACAGGGCTATAGACCGTTAATTGTTATGAGACAGTTAGACATATCATTATAGCATTTAACTTGTTAGGAGAGAGACATAGCATACTTGTTAGTGCATTGCAAGGCAGATCGGAGGATTTTTGTTGACCGGGTAAGTGCACCAGACAAATCCTGCCTATTTTCAGGCACGACCCGGGGGGAAGGGGATACAGATGAACGCCAACTGACCTTGAACCAGATTAAGCTGTTGGTGATATTTTTAGCGAATGAGGGAAATTTGGCTAGGACACCAGGGAGATTCCCCTACTCTTATCGATAACTGCCATGGGATCTTTAACATCCGCCTGAACTACCACCAATCCAGGCAGATGGAACCTCGGTTTAACGTCTCATCCGGAAGACGGCACCTCAGAAGTGCAGCACCCCTCTCATGCTGCACTACAGTGTCAGTACTGGAATATTAACCCAAGTGCCAGATATGGAAACTGAACCCACAGCCCTCTGATCTCCCGGCCTCAGAGGCGAGTGTGCTACCTACTGAGCCACTGACAGGTAGCAATGTTAGCTAAGTAAAATAAAGCAACTGATCCAGCTGAAGCAAAGAATGCGATAGGACCCCTGGAGCTAGTGGGAGGGGCTTGAGAGTATTTAATGGGAGGAGGGAACGGGGCTGGTCATCGGGGAAAAAGAAAAATTACTCACCTTAGTAATGGTGTTTCTTCTAATGGAGTCTTGCTATATTATAACATATGCAGTATAACCCCAGGTTAGAACTGCTCCGGAGGTGAAAGAGTTAACTTTCCATGCAGGGCATGGAACCTTGAGCGCGAGCTCAGTTGAGCACTCTGTCTGTTGTAGCTCAAACTTAAACTGTCAGATCTTTACGAGCAAAACTCACTAAGGTTCTGTGTGGAAGCCATAAACCTACACTAGCCCACTGGCTACTAACTACAAAAACACATTTTTGTTCTTGATCCCAAAATAAAGACTCAAGTCAAGGGATTCAAGAAAGAAAAATAAAACATAACACCTAAGCACCCTAAGAAAGGGTGAAAATAAAGTGGGCATCTATGAAGTGCCAACATTGCACTGCCCACCCACATCTGAAAAGTAGAGGTTCTGAGAGGGGCAGGCTGGGGGGGAGGTCATAATATAGCAAGACTCCATTAGAAGAAACAACATTACTAAGGTGAGTAATTTTTTCTTCAAACAACATGAAGTCTTGCTATATTATTTTATTTTTTTTTTTTGAAATTAACGCTTTATTGGGTTTTTACAAATTCAAAAAACATGAATGTACATTAACATGTTCCATAAACAAAAGGTCGGTATCACAAAAAGGGTAAGAAAAAATACACCATCCGAGAAATAAGACAGAACAGAAGGAAAACAGAAAAACAACAACAAAAACAAAACCCCCAACCCCTCCCCACCCCTCCTCCCCCCACCCCACGGGGGGATGCCGCCACCAATGACCTTAGGATCTTGGTAAAAAACAGATCTTACCTAAATGTAGATAGGGGTTATGGGAAACCAACAAGGGTCACTGGCCATGTCTTAGGGCCTAAGCCATGTAGTAAAGGGAGTTTTAAGAGGCCCCAGATATGGTCCTAGTGAAGATATAGGGCATATAACTTGCCCCATTTCTTGTGGAATGCAGGTAAAGCATGTCTGAAACTAGCAATCAGCTTTTCAACTTTAAAACATTGGGACATTTCTGCTATCCAATCTTGATAGACAATCTCAGACTGATCTAACCAATGGCGAAGGATTAATCTTTTGACGGCCATAGAAATTAAAGCTATATGGTATTTCCTTTCCTTCACTTCAATATCCACATAGACCCCTAGTATACAGATTTCAGGTGTGAATAGGTCCCTTAGGCTCAACAAGGATCTAGATTGTCCTGAATGTATTTCCACAAAGGAGCAATCTTTTTGCAGGTCCAAAATATGTGCAGTATGTCCCCTTGGTCTTCTCCACACCTGGTACAAGTGGAGGAGCTAATTTTCCCAAATTTAAAAAGTTTCTCTGGAGTGTAGTACATATTATTAATTATATAATACTGTGTAAGCTTATACCTGTCTAAGGATAGGAATCTATTTGAGTCCATCCACACCTGCTTCCAGGGTGAAGGATACTTGGCAACCAGCGATTCCCACACCTTGGAACCTGGCAGGGCTTCAGGTGTTTGGCCAAGCAGAAGCTGTGCATAAAATCTAGCAATATTGTGGGGCTCGTTAGCCAGGGACTTGAGCAGATCCAATAAAGACCGAAGACCTGACTCCGCTTTCACCGGACCAAAGCCTTTAACTATGAGGTGTCTTAACTGATATAATTTGAAAATATATTGTGAGGGAATAGTGAATTTGGTCATCAGCTTATCTGAGGAACATAAGAGATTCTGATAGTAAAAATCTCCCACCGCACAATCCTTAATTTGTGGCAGCCATGAGGGGGTCAGCCAACCCGAGGCCAACTTAATGTTAGGATTGCCGATTAAGGGTTGAGTCAGGTCTTTGGAGTTGTTAATTCCAATTGAGTTGCAGTACTGATTAAAGACCTTTACTGAGGTACCAATCATGGAACTACTCACCCGATTTGGAAGCACTGATAAGTTGCAATAGAATAAAGATTGGGGGTCTATCTTAAAGCTCTTAAGGAGCTCACATTCAATCTGCAGCCACTTGGGCCTATAGGGGCCTGGAAGGTACAGAGCCACTTACTCATTTTCGCCAGATGACTGGGCCCTATAATAAAGCTCAAAATTGGGTAAACGAAGGCCCCATTGGCCTTAGGTGACACAGTTTGGTAAAAGACCTTCTTGGTTGCTTGTCTTTCCAGATAAATTTAACTATAGAGGAATGAATCTTTGGAAAAGATTTGCGTCCAAATGCTAAGCAAGCTTAAAGGGTAGAAAAGACGTGAGTATATTCATCTTAATCACACTAATCCTCCCACCTATAGTGAGGGAGAGGGTTGACCATCTGTTGAGGTCGCCCCTGACCCGATCTATTAAGTCTTCTAAATTAAGTTTCTTAGTTGTATAAGGGTCTCGCGTTAAATATATACCTAGGTATTTAAGGTGGTTGGCCGACCATTTCATTCCAAATTGGGCAACCTCCGCCTGAAAAACTCGTGAATTGAGCGGAAAAATTTCAGATTTAGATAGGTTCAGCCGGTAATTGGAAACCGTCCCCAAATTGAGCAATGATTTTAAGTACCGCTTGGATAGATTGAACTGGGTTCACAAGATGTAATAGAATATCATCATGCAACACGAGATAGTTAATGATTGTGACCAATAATACAACCTTTAATATCGGATGAGGACTTGATACGCACCAGTAAAGGTTCTAAGTAGATGTTAAAAGGTATGGTGATAACGGGCAACCCTGGCGAGTACCTGAATATAAGGAAAATCTGGGAGAGAGCACCTCACAATAGATTCTCGCTGAGGAGAGCTATAGATCATCTTAATCCATTGGATAAACTGGGTGGAAAACCCATTCTATGCAGGGTAGCCCACAAAATTTCCAACTTACTCGATCAAAAGCCTTCTCGGCATCGAGTGCTACTAGAGCCATAGAGAGTTGAGAGTCTTGAGCGTATGAAAGATGTGCTAGGGTCCTTATGTGGTCAGCTGCAGATCTTCCCTGCACAAAACCCACTTGTTCTGCACTGAGGAGTGTCTGCCATACTCATTTAATTCTTAAAGAGAGAATCTTCGTTAAAATCTTAACATCATAGTTAAGCAGGGAAATTGGCCTATAATTAGCGGGGTCTAAAGCCGATTTATTGGGTTTGGGGATTAGGATAATGGTTGCCTCTAGCAAGGAGGGATCTAAGACTCCAGAAGAGAGGATATAATTAAATAACTTCAATAATGGAGGGGTAAGTTCCGAACAAAAGGTTTTGTAAAAATTTGGGGAAAAGCCATCTGGTCCAGGGGCTTTATCCCAAGTCAAATCACGGATGGTGCCTATGATTTCTTCGGGAGTTATGGGATCTAACAGTAGCTCCTCCTGACTAGTGTCCAGTCTAGGAAGAGAAGAGCTCTCCAGAAATTTTGCTATGCTCTCAGGAGAGACCGGAGAAACTTCATTCTTGTAAAGATTCCTGAAAAAGGTTTCGAAGACCCTAGCTATATCCCTTGGACTAGTTCTAATAGAACCATCTCCGTCTCTAATACTGGGAATCAACCTCGAATTTTCTGTTTCTTTAAGTTTTAGGGCTAGAATTCTGCCTGGCTCTCTCCTTGTTCCAGATATTTTGTTCTGGACTTCAGTAAGGCATACTCTGTTCTCTCCCTGATTAAATCTTCGTATTCATCTTTAAGCGTATACAAATTCTCCAGTGCCCCCTGAGAATAGGAAGCTGAAAGCTCCTCTTCAGCATCTTTAATTCGAATGGCTAAGGAATTAACTTTCCCTACCCTTACTCGCTTCCGTCTAGAAGCTTCCTTGATGAACTCTCCCCTGAGGAAACATTTCAGAGAGCACCAGATTACATCATATCTCTCGACTGAGCCCTGATTAATATCTAAGAAAGACGAAATCAGCGATTTGAAAGATGAGATGATCCGCCCATCCTTCAAAATCTGATTGTTAAGTTTCCAAATAGTGTCTCGCTGGCCTGCAGGACCCGGAAATAGTTTGATCCATGCCAAAGCGTGGTCAGATATAACTATCGGTTCCATATTGGCCGAAGAGATATTAGATAACAAGCTAGTGCTCACTAAAATATAATCTATCCGGGAAGTCTTGCTATATTATGACATATGCAGATTACACAGCAGTACCTCCATGGAGGAGGGACAGAACCTACTTAGGAAATAGGCTCTGAAGCACAGCTGTGCCAAATCGAGCATCACTCCTAGCCTGGATATCCAGGGAGTAATGCTTAGTAAAAGTGTGAACCGTTTTCTAGGTAGCTGCTTGACATATCTCTAGGATAGGGATGTCCCTGGCAGCAGCCAAGGACGCAGCTGTAACTCTGGTAGAGTGAGCCCTCAGGCCTGAGGGAGGAATCTTACCCAGTTTTTCATAGCAAAATTGGATACAAGAGACAATCCACCTGGCAATGGATCTTTTAGTGGCAGGTTTACCTTTACCAACCTCACCATAAGTGAGGAACAATTGGAGGGATTCAAACCTATGACCCTTGGTACGTTCTATATAGTAACTAAGAAAAAATTACTCACCTTAGTAATGTTGTTTCTTCTAATGGAGTCTTACTATATTATGACTGATGCAGTTTGTCCCACCATTAGAACTGCTCCGGAGGTGAAAGAGTTAACTTCCATGCAGTGCATGGAACTTAGAGCGCGAGCTCGGTTAGGAAAGCTCTGTCAGGGTAATTTCAAACCGAAACCGTCAGATCTTTATGAGCAAAACTCACTAAGGCTCTGTGGAAGCTGTAACCTCACACTAGCCAACTGGCTACTAAAATATTCACACATTTTCCTGGTCCCAACACCAAGACTCAAGTCAGGGACCAGAAAAAATAAGATAAAATAAATAAAACACACACCCAAAACACCCCAACAAGAAGGGTGGAAAATATAAAAGGCACCAATAAGTGCAACAGTGGACTGCCCACCCCATACTCAAAGTAGAAGTTCTGAGAGGGGCAGGCTGGGAGGAGGTCATAATATAGCAAGACTCCATTAGAAGAAACAACATTACTAAGGTGAGTAATTTTTTCTTCAAACAACATGAAGTCTTGCTATATTATGACTGATGCAGACTACACAGCAGTACCTCCATGGAGGAGGGACAGAACCTACTTAGGGAATAGGCTTTGAAGCACGGCTGTGCCAAACCGAGCATCCCTCCTGGCTTGGATATCCAGGGAGTAATGCTTGGTGAAAGTGTGTACTGTTTTCCAAGTAGCTGCTTGACATATGTCTAAGATAGGGATGTCTCTGGCAGCAGCTAGAGATGCAGCTGTACCTCTGGTAGAGTGAGCCCTCAGGCCTGAAGGGGGAACCTTACCCAGTTTTTGATAGCAAAATTGGATACAAGAGACAATCCACCTGGCAATGGATTTCTTAGTGGAAGGTCTCCCTTTCCCAACCTCACCATAAGTGAGAAATAGTTGGAGGGAGTCAAACCTGTGACCCTTGGTACGCTCTATGTAGTAACTTAGGGCCCTCTTAACATCTAAGCTGTGCAGCCTCCTCTCACCAGAGGAGGAATGGTCAGTGAAGAACACTGGAAGTGAAATAGATTGGTTAAGGTGGAAATCCGAAACCACCTTAGGCAAAAACTTCCTGTTAGTCCTGAGGACTACATGTCCCTGTGAAAGGAAATAAAGTCAGTCTCCACTGATAAAGCCTGTAACTCACTTATGCGCCTGGCAGAAGTGATGGCTACTAGAAATACAGTTTTCCAAGTCAAATACTTAAGCTCTGCCGAAGACAGAGGTTCAAAGGGGGGTTGCATCAGCTGAGCAATGCAAACATTAAGATCCCAGGCAGGGGCAGGGTCCCTGAATGGGGGATTGGTATGAAGCAATCCTTAAAAACTTGGAAAATACAGGGTGAGCAGAAAGAGAAGAGGGCTTCCCTGCTGAAATGAAAGCAGAGACAGCTGCCAAATGCACTTTCAGGGTAGCTGGTCTCAGTCACAAAGAATTAAGATGGACCACATAGTCCAAAACAGTGGGTAAATCAGCAGATTCCGGGGAAATATGCTTCCCAGAACACCATATGGAAAACCTTATCCACTTGGAGTTATAGGTAGCCCTGGTGGAAGGCTTCCTAGAAGCTTTCAAGATTTCGAGAACACCCTGAGAAAGTTGTAGATCAGCAAACTCTAACTCCTCAAGAGCCAGGCCTTGAGGTTGAGGGATCTGAGATCTGGATACCAGACTCTCCCTGAGCACAGGTTAACAGATTGTGGTTCCTGGGGAGACACAGGGGAAGATGGATTGCTAAGGACAGAAGGAGTGGGTACCAGGGCTGCCTGGCCCAGTCTGGAGCAATCAGGATCATCTTGCAGGGCTGAGACCTGATTTTGACTAGCACCTTAAACAGGAGAGGAAGGGGGGGGAAGGCATAGAGAAACTTCCCTTCCCAATCGAGGAGAAAGGCATCCAGGGGGACTGAGCCCAACACTGGGGGCCTGCAACAAAAAAGTGGAAGTTGATGATTGTCTGGGGCTGCAAAAAGATCTATCTGAGGAGTGCCCCATCTGGCAAAAACCATCCCCCGTACTAGGGGATCCAGTGACCATTCGTGATGGCCCCGGGAAATCCTGCTTTGATCATCTGCCAGGACATTGTCCTTGCCTGGGAGGTGAACTGCTATAAGGGAAGTGTTCAGGGAATAAGCCAGAGACCACAACTTCATCGCCTCGGTGCAGAAAGCCGAAGACCGAGTGCCCCCTTGTTTGTTGATGTACCACATTGTAGTGGTGTTGTCTGTTCTGACCTGTACCACCTTGTTCTGAACAGATGCAGAAAAACCTGAAGTGCTAGAAAAACAGCTCTGAGTTCCAACAGATTGATGTGGAGCAGAGATTCCTGAGGGACCATAACCCCTGGGTGGAGAGGTCGCCCATGTGAGCTCCCATCCCAAGAGGGACGATCTGTAGTAAGGGTCAAGGAGTGGGATAGAGGATGAAGGGCACCCTTGTCTCAGATTGCTCTGATCCTGCCACCACTGGAGGGCCTGGATCAGGGTTCGAGTCACTGGGATTAACTTGGATAGGAAATCTCTTCTTTGAGACCAGAAGGCTCTCAAATGGAACTGAATGCCCTCATCTGAAATCTTGCTCCTTGCACTACAGCTGTGGAAGCAGCCATGTGTCCCTAGGAGCTGCAGGAAATGCCTTGCTGGTCGGAGACCTGCAGAGTGAAGGACGAGGCCAGGGCCACCAAGGTCCTTACCCTTTCTAGGGGAAGGAAGGCTCTGGCCTGCTTTGTGTCCAGTTCTGCACCTATAAAGGTGAGTATCTGGACAGGTTCCAGAACTGACTTTGGAAGATTGAGAAAAAGCCCAGAGAGGTAAGCAGCTGCTGGGTAACTTGCAGGTGTGATTTGACCTGGTCTGGAGACTGACCCACAAAGAGCCAGTCGTCCAGGTAGGGAAAGATGGCAATCTTTTGCTTTCTTAGATGAGCAACTGCTACTGCCAGACATTTTGTGAATATCCTTGGGGCAGAGGTAAGGCCGAAGGGCATTGCTCTGAACTGATAATGGCCTGAGGGCAGCTCGAATCTGAGGTACTTTCGATGGGAGCTTCTGATAAGAACATGGAAGTAGGCATCCTTGAGGTCAGGAAGCTAGCCAGTCCCTGGCCTTAGGGAGGAAATCATTCCCAGAGTCACCATTTTGAATTTTGGTTTTAAAAGGTGCTTGTTCAGATATCTTAGGTCCAGGATGGGCCGCCACTCTCCTGTCTTTTTTGGGGTAAGGAAGTACCTGGAGTACAGACCCTTGCCCTGGTGTAGGGGAGAAACCCATTCTACAGCTCTGAGAGCCAGGAGCTTTGGAAATTTTTTGAAGCTGAGAACCAGACCCTGGCTCACTACTTCCAGGACCCACTTGTCTGATGTTAAAGACTCCCAGTCCTGGACGAAGTAAGCCAGCCTGCCCCCTACAGGTAATGGAGAGCCGACCCTGAGCATCCCATCAGGGTGCCTGTTTGGCAGGGGCTTTAGGCTGAGGGGTGGGAGCAGGCCTGCTTGTACCCCATCTGCCTCTCCCTCTGAAGAACCCCCTCTGAACATAGGCTGAAGAGGAGGCCTGGGTCTGGTAAAAAGGCCTGTGAAAAGGCCTGCCCCTACCCCTTGGGGGCTGCCTCTGAGGAGTGGCTTGCCATTTCTTGGCTTGTGCACCCTATAAGTGGTTCTATATTCATCCATTTTCTTCATAATTCTCTGTCTGCTCCCCAAACAGAGAATTTCCCACCACAGGAAAATCCATAGCCTTAGACTGGGTATCCTGTGACAAAGTAGTACACCTGAGCCAAGCCAATCTATGAAAAGCCACAGATGTAGCCATGACTCTAGAGGATACATCATTAGAATCCACTGCAGCATGGAACTGCACCTTAGATGCCTCAATACCATCAGCAGCCACCTGCTCCAGCTCCTTTGCAAGATGGCCAGGGGCCTGTTTGGCTAAGGCCATGACAGTGTCCCATCTAGATTTTTGGTATCTCGCAACATAAGCCATATAGTTTGCTTGTCTGAATCCCAAAGACGCTGCCATGTATTGTTTTTTGGCCATGGCATCAATCTTCCTGGAGTCCTTGTCAGGAGGATGTGAAGCCAGAGGAATATTAGCTTTATCACAGGCTGCAGCCTGAACTACTCCCAACATGACTGCACTGCTGTGAAAGAAAATCTGTATCAGGACCTGACAGAGGTACCTCCTGTCCATCTTTTTATCCACAGGAGGCACAGAATTAGGAGCTTTTAAAATTTTTATTGTTTGTTTCCTAAAAGATTTATGTAAAGGATAGACAATCTCCTGGACTCTGGGATATCCATCATCTCTACAAAGTCAGGCTCCTCTTGCTCATCCAAAGCCTCCTCTAAAGGAAGCTAGAGGTTTCAGCAACTTTTTTATAAAACAGAAAATGAGAAGGGGACTCAGCAAGCCTAGGGGGAGATTCACCTAAAGGTCTGTCTGGGGAGATGTCCGGTTCAATGAGCACATCCAGACTTTCAAAGTCACATTCACACTGATCATAATCATCCTCCCCCTCCTCTGGTTCATAAAACTCCTCTAATTCATATTCTTGAACCGGTGGAACCGACCGAACCGACCTTTTGCCAGATAGTGGCGGTTCGGAGGGAACCGGGGAAAGTGACTGGACAATCTGTATTGCCCTGGCTATCTCTGCAGCAGTTGGAGAAGGGATTTTGGACTCACACCTGCTGACTTTCTAGTTCTCTTTGCTGGAACTGGCTCCTCAGAGTCAGCTTACGCTTGCCCAAGGAAGTCTGGCCCTGGTCAGAGGGCACCCTCGGTTCGGTTGGCACCGAACCGGGCTGGCCATCCGGGTCAGCGGACTTTTGGCCTCTCGCTCCCTAAGCCTACCAACCTCTTATCTAGGGTAGCTGCAGGGAAATTCTTGCAAATCTGGCAGTCTGCATGAGGGTGGCCAACCCCAGACAATAAACACATGTGGTGTGTGGGTCAGCCTTGCAAAGGCTTCCCACAGACACTACAGTGTTGAAACCCAGTGGGCCCGGTTTTCTTTGGGTTTCTCAGACATAATGCCAGCCTAACCAAAAACTTACCCTTTTGTTGAAGACACTTATCGGTTCTAACCGTGTCATGGGTTAAATAAAAACGTAATGAAATCCGTTTTTTAGAACCGATAAGAACCGGGAACCGCACTCTAACAAGCCTTAAAACGCTTCAGAATGAAGTTTAAATGCAATCTGATCGGTTCAAACCGAACTGATAAACATTTACAAGTTCCACACAGAAAACCTATCTATTACTTACAATACCATAGACAGAGCTTGAACCGATCGGTTTGCGGTTAAAATAATGAATATCACGGTTGAATTTAACCGAGAAAAAACACATTAAACCGAGAAAATGAACCGAGCAGCAGGAGGAATCTCCGGAGCGACTGTTCAGTGAGGCGGAGTAAAGAATCTGACGGTTTCGGTTTGAAATTACCCTGACAGAGCTTTCCTAACCGAGCTCACGCTCTAAGTTCCATGCACTGCATGGAAGTTAACTCTTTCACCTCCGGAGCAGTTCTAATGGTGGGACAAACTGCATCAGTCATAATATAGCAAGACTTCATGTTGTTTGAAGGGCTCTTTTGACATCTAAACTGTGTAATCTCCTCTCGCCAGAGGAGGAATGGTCAGTGAAGTACACCAGAAGAGACATGGATTGATTAAGGTGGAAGTCTGAAACCACCTTAGGCAAAAACTTTCTGTTAGTCCTGAGGACCACCTTATCTCTGTGAAATGAGATAAAATCAGGATCCACTGACAATGCTTGCAGCTCACTTATGCACCTGGCAGAGGTGATGGCTACCAGAAACACAGTTTTCCAAGTCAAGTACTTAAGCTCTGCTGAAGACAATGGCTCAAAAGGGGGTTGCATAAGCTGGGCAATGCAAATGTTAAGATCCCAAGCAGGGGCAGGGTCCCTGAACAGAGGGTTGGTGTGAAGCAACCCTTTAAAAAACTTGGAGAACACAGGGTGAGCTGAAAAAGAAGAGGGCTTATCTGCTGATAAAAAGACACAGCTGCCAAGTGCACTTTTAGGGTAGCTGGTCTTAGCCCCAAAGAATTCAAATGCACTAAATAATCCAGAATCGTAGGCACGTCAGCCGATTCTGGGGAAATGTGCTTACCAGCACACCATATGGAAAATCTTTTCCATTTTGAATTATAAGTAGCCCTGGTGGGAGGCTTCCTAGAGGCCTTCAAGATTTCCAATAGCCTTGGGAAAGGTGTAGGTCAGCAAACTCTAACTCTTCAAGAGCCATGCCTTGAGATTGAGAGATTTGAGGTTCGGATACCAAACTCTCCCCTGGGCACAGGTTAACAGGTTGTGATTCCTGGGAAGACACAGGGGAAGGTGGACTGCTGAGGACATGAGGAGTGGGTACCAGGGCTGCCTGGCCCAATCTGGAGCAATCAGGATCATCCTGCAGGGTTGCGATCTGATTTTTACTAGCACCTTGAAAGAAGAGGAAGGGGGAAAGCATAGAAACTTCCTTCCCAACTGAGTAGGAAGGCATCCAGAGGGACTGAGCCCAACACTGGGGGCCTGCAGCAAAAAAGGGGAAGTTGGTGATTGTCTGGGGCTGCAAAGAGATCTATCTGAGGGGTGCCCCATCTGGAAAATACTACCTCCAGTACTAGGGGATCCAGTGCCCATTCGTGATGGCCCTGGGAAATCCTGCTGAGAGCATCCGCTAGGACATTGTCCTTGCCTGGGAGGTGAACTGCCGTAAGGAAGGCGTTCAGAGAATAAGCCAGAGACCACAACTTCATTGCTTCGGTGCACTAGGCCGTAGACTGAGTGCCCCCTTGCCTGTTGATGTACCACACTGTAGTGGTATTGTCTGTTCTGACCTGAACAACCTTGTTCTGAACAGATGTGGAAAAAACCTGGAGTGCTAGAAAAACTGCTCTGAGTTCCAACAAACTGATGTGGAGCAGAGATTCCTGAGGGGACCACAACCCCTGGGTAGTAAGGTCGCCATGTGAGCTCCCCACCCCAAGAGGGATGCATCTGTAAGGGTCAAGGAATGAGACTGGGGAATGAAGGAACCCTTGTCTCAAATTGCTCTGGTCCTGCCACCACTGGAGGGCCTGGACAGGGTTCGAGTCACTGGGATCAATTTGGTTAGAGGATCTGTCCTTTGAGACCAAAAGGCTCTCAAATGGAACTGAATGTCCCTCATCTGAAACCTTGCTCCCTGCACTACTGCTGTAGAAGCAGCCATGTGCCCCAGGAGCTGTAGAAAATGCCTTACTGGTCGAGAGACCTGCAGTGTGAAAGAAGAGGCCAGAGAGACCAAAGTCCTTGCTCTTTCCAGAGGGAGGAAGGCTCTGGCTTCTTTTGTGTTCAGTTCTGTGCCTATGAAGGTAAGAAGCTGGACAGGCTCCAGAACTGACTTTGGAAGATTGAGAAGGAAACCTAAAGATGTAAGAAGTTGCTGTGTTACTTGTAGGTGTAATTTGACCTGGTCTGGAGACTGGCCTACAATGAGCCAGTCGTCCAGATATGGAAAGATGGCAATCTTTTGCCTTCTTAAGTGGGCAACTACTACTGCCAGGCATTTTGTGAACACCCTCGGGGCCGAGGTGAGGCCGAAGGGCATTGCTCTGAACTGGTAATGGCCTGAGAGCAGTTCGAATCTGAGGTACTTTCGATAGGAGCTTCTGATGAGAACATGGAAGTAGGTATCCTTGAGGTCCAGGAGGCTAACCAGTCCCCTGGCCTTAGAGAGGGTAAAATAATTCCCAGAGTCACCATTTTGAACTTTGGTTTTAAAAGGTGCTTGTTTAGATACCTGAGATCCAGGATGGGCCGCCATTCTCCTGTCTTTTTTGGGGTAAGGAAGTACCTGGAATACAACCCTTTGCCCTGGTGTAGGGGTGGAACCCTTTCCACAGCTCTGAGAGCCAGGAGGGAAGAAACTTTTGTTTCTAGGGCAAGTGCCTCTGATGGATTTGCAGGTGGAAAGGACCTGGTTCTCATCTTGAATTTTTGAAGCTGAGAACCAGTCCCTGACTACTACTTCCAGGACCCACTTGTCTGATGTTACAGACTTCCAGTCCTGGACAAAGTAAGCCAGCCTGCCTCTACCGGTAGAGGAGAATCGGCCCTGGCCACCCCATCAGGGAGCCTGTTTTGCAGGGGCTTTGGGTTGAGGGGTAGAAGCAGGCTTACTAGAACCCCTTCTGCCTCTTCCTCTAAAGAACCCCCTCTGGGCATAAGCAGAAGAGGAGGCCTGGGCTTGGTGAAAAGGCCTGCCCCTGCCCCTGACATGCTGCCTTTGAGGAATGGCTTGCCTTTCTTTGGCCTGTGCACTCCTATAGGTGGTCCTATACTCATCCATTTTCTTCATATAATTCTCTGTCTGCTCCCCAAACAGAGAATTGCCCACAACAGGAAAATCCATAGCCTTAGACTGGGTATCCTGTGACAGGGCAGTACATCTGAGCCAAGCCATTCTGCGAAGAGACACAGATGTAGCCATGACTCTTGATGAAACATCATTAGAGTCTACTGCAGCATGAAATTGCACCTTGGATGCCTCAATACCATCCGCAGCCACCTGCTCCAGCTCCCTGGTAAGCTGGTCAGGGGCCTGTTTTGCTAGTGCCAGCACAGTAACCCATCTGGATTTCTGGAACCTAGCTGCATAAGCCATATAATTCGCCTGTCTGAGTCCTAAAGATGCTGCCATGTACTGTTTCTTTGCCATGGCATCCATCCTCCTGGAATCCTTTTCAGGAGGGTAAGAGGCTAGAGGAATATTAGCCTTGTCACAGGCTGCAGCCTGCACTACCCCCACATGGCTGCACTGCTGAGAGAGGAACTCCATATCAGAGCCTGATAATGTATACCTTTTGTCCATCCTTTTATCAACAGGAAGGATAGAGTGAGGAGTTTTTAGAATTTTTACTGTCTGTTTCCTAAAGGATTTGTGCAAGGGAATAGACAGTCTCCTAGACTCTGGAATATCCATCATTTCTACATAATCAGGCTCTTCCTGGTCATCAACAGCTTCCTCAACAGGGAGTTGGAGAGTTTCAGCAACTTTCTTATAGAACATAAAATGAGAAGGGGACTCAGATAGCCTGAGGGGGGACCCCTGAAGGTCTGTCTGGAGAGATGTCCGGTTCAATGGGCACATCCAGACTTTCAAAATCACATTCATTCTCCTCATACCCCTCTTCCCCTTCCTCCGGTTCATAAAAATCCTCAAAATCATAATCTTGAACCGGTGGAACCGTCCGAACCGAGCGCTTCCCTGATGGTGTCGGTTCGGATGGAACCGGGGAAAGAGACTGGACAATTTGAATAGCTTTAGCTATTTCCTCAGCGGTTGGAGAAAAAACCTTTGGCTCCACACTAGCTGACTTTCTAGACCTTTTAGTTGGAACCGGCCCCTCAGAGCTGGCTCTTCGTTTGCCCGAGGAAGTATCGCCCTAGTCAGAGGGCACTCCCTCAGGTTCGGATGGAACTGAACCGGGCTGCCCATCCGGGTCAGCAGACTTTTTGGCCTCCCTTTCCCTGAGCCTACCAACTCTCTTTTCCATGGTGGCAGCAGGAAAATTCTTTTTTTTTTACTTGCCCTTTATCCTGGCTGGACCACCGTCTGCTTTCTCCACCATGGTCACGGCCCCGGAGACCTCCACCACTGCCTATAGCTGCAGAGGACCCTCGGTCACCCCTGGCTTACCCCCCGGAGGGTGGGGCCGCAGGCCACCTTGACGACCCAGGAACTGTGACTGGTTGGGGTCCTGGCAACAGTGGTGAGCGAGATCTCGAGGAGGGCTTCATTCTTCGTGGTCCTGCCGCCTTTTTCCGTTTTTCTCCCCAGAGGAGGCGGGGACGTGCAATGACGCCAGCGTCTGCCCCGCCTCCCCCCCCACGCGTGCGTCCGCTGCGTGAGAACTCCCGGCCACCGCCAGGAGTCCCCAGCGCTCCGAGCACTACCCACACCCTCCCCCGAGAAGGAAAGCTGTCCATCGGACGCCGATCCACTCCCTCAGTCGCGCCCTCCGACGACCCAGATCCGCTCCTCAACCCGGGTCACCGGCGTCACAAGCGGAAATCCCACCGCTGCGCCGGCGGGCCGGCTCCAGCAGGAAAATTCTTACAAATCTGGCAGTCTGCATTGAGGTGGTCAAACCCCAGACAATATACACAGGTGGTGTGTGGGTCAGCCTTAGCAAAGGCTTCCCCACAGAGGCCTCAGTGCTGAAACCCAGTGGGTCCAGTTTTTCTTTTGGGTTTCTCAGACATAGTGCCAGCCTAACCAAAACTTGCCCGTTAGTGGCAATCCGCCAAGCAAGACTCTCTTATCGGTTCCCAACCGTAGTCACGTGGTCGTGGAAAAAAACGTAATAAAATCCGTCTTTTTTAGAACCGATAAGAACCAGGAACCGCACTCTAAAGGGCTAGAAAGTTAATTTAAAACCATCTGATCGGTTCAAACCGAACCGAAAAAGACGTTACAAGTTCAACACAGAAGAAAAATAAAATGCCTATCTATTACTTACAATACCACAGACAGAGCTTGAACCGACCGATTATGTTAATTTCGTAAAATAAACCGAGAATTACTTTTAACCGACTAAACGAACCGAGCAGCAGGAGAAATCTCCAGAGCGACTGTTCAGTGAGGCAGAGTAAAGAATCTGACAGTTTAAGTTTGAGCTACAACAGACAGTGTTCAACCGAGCTCGCGCTCAAGGTTCCATGCCTTGCATGGAAAGTTAACTCGTTCACCTCCGGAGCAGTTCTAACCTGGGGTTATACTGCATATGTCATAATATAGCAAGACTTCATGTTGTTTGAATTTAAACTTCTCCCAAATATCCGTACATCCCCACTTTGCAGCGGAGAGAAGCTCGCTCTGTGCAGTCCCGACCGGTGGGTTTCTTTCTCTTAAAACTGTCCCAGCAAAGTTTCCAGGAGTCGGGGGAGGTTCGCCCGGTGAGAAGCAACAAGCTGGCACCTCTACCCAAATCTCGTGATGCCTGGAGGAGAAAAAGTCCATCGTGGGGGGGGGGGGGACCCACTGAGGAAAGGTCTCCCTCGCCTCCCTGGGGTCCGTCGACAGCAAGTGTGAGCCACGGGACTCGGATTCAGCCCTTTGTCAGGCTGTCCAGTCATCACAGCGGCAGAAGACCAATCAGGCGCAAGTGTGATTTTTGAGCTTAGCGCCTAAATCCTCTGCTACTAACCAGCTCTATTTAAGAATTTAGCAGGAAAGATTCTGGAAGAATTTGTCCCAAATATCTGTGCAGCCCCTGTGAGCAGCGGAGAGAAACTCGCTCTGTGCAGTCCCGACTGATGGGTTTCTTTCTCTTAAAACTGTCCCAGCAAAGTTTCTAGGAGTTGGGGGATGTCCGCCGGCGAGAACCAACAAGCCAGAGCCTCTACCCCGAATCCGGTGATGCTTGGAGAAGAATCTTGCCGTTGCAGGGGGGACCACTGAAGAAAGGTCTCCTTCGCCTCCCTGGGGTCCACTGATGGCTAGAAAATGTTCACACTGGGTTTCTTTTGACTCAGATTTACAAATTTATGCAGTTCAGAAATGAACAGATCTCATTTGCTTAAGTTCAAAATATCGCACAAGCCCCTTTATTTTATGCAGGCAGATCAAAAACCATTTCAAGTAAATATTTTTGACACTGCTGTTGTGATGACTATAAATTATCTGTACAGTTGTCAGAAATGCTACATTTATTTTAGAGAATTTTACCTCATCTCCCTCCGTCTCCGGACGCACAGCATCTTCCAGCTGCAGAGGCAGGCGAGGCTCTGCTAAACTGATCACATAGATCTGAAAGTGAGACAAAGCCGAAATAGTTAGCTCAGCAAAAAATATGCATTGCGCATATAGTAGTTGAAGAAAAAAACAATTCTGTCCTCAAATTGAACCACATTTGCATACTGTAGCTCATTTTGAGCTAGGTGTTTACATCTAACAACTGTAAAAAAAATCATGCACTCCTTTGTTGTAAAAGTTTGGTACACAGCTGAAAATACAGGTTACTCACCTGTAACAGGAGTTCTAGGAATGGTATATGTTGTTCATCCACACTGTCTGGCAGGTTCCTTGCCGCTTTAAATCTTGCCGGAAGGTCTTCAAACTGGCTCCTCCCACCCACCCAGGTGGTAAAACTCTTGGCTCCGCCCCATGACGCCAGATCTAGCCCGCTGGAAGCCAGGTTGTGCGTCGAAGCCAGGGAGGTCGGGTGGGTCGTGTGGATGAACAACATATACCATTCCTAGGACTCCTGTTACAGGTGAGTAACCTGTATTTCTAGGGACATGGATATGTTGTTCATCCACACTGTCTGGCAGACTCCTAGCAGTTCTCCGGGAGGAGGGAGGCAAGACACCCCCTACTTGGGAAATAAAGACTGGAGAACCGAGGCCCGAAAACCAGCATCCCAGCGTGACTCAAGGTCAATGTGGTAGCGGGTAATGAAGGTGTGTGCTGACTTCCAGGTAGCAGCCCTGCAGATTTCCTGGATAGGGACGTCCCTGGAAGCAGCCACCGATGCAGTGATATGGCGGGTAGAATGAGCTCTTATCCCTCTGGGAGGCTCCATGCCTGCCAACCTATAGCAGAGATCTATGCAGGAGGTGACCCACCTGCCTATCATCCGCTTGGCTGCAGGTCTGCCAGGTGCGGCTTCAGCATAGGTGACAAACAGCTGGCGAACCTCTCCCGAACTTCAGCTGTCACTCCTTATAATAAAGAGCACTCTTCACAGGGTCCAAAGTATGGAGCCTATATTAAACCTCCAAGGTGTGATTGGGGTAGAACACCGGCAGAGTCAACACCTGGTTAAGGTGAAATTCGACACCACCTTCGGAAGGAATTTCGGGTGGGGGCGCAGGACAACCTTGTCCCTGTGGAAGACCAGATAAGGAGACTCGATGGAAAGCGCCTGGAGCTCTCCCATCCTTCTGGCTGACGTGATAGTCACCAAGAAGGTGGTCTTCCATGACAGGTGAGAGATGTCACACCTGTGCATCAGTTCGAATGGCTTGCCCATGAGCTTAGTCAATACCAGCAGTAGATCCCACGGAGGTGGAGGTTCTCACACCGGAGGGGATATGTGATCAAGGCCTTTGAAAAAGCGCCCGACCACCTTCTCCTGCGCCACCGACTGCTTCCCGCCCACACCCGTAAGCAGAGATGGCTGCCAGGTGCATCTTAAGGTCACGCATCGAAGCCCTTGCTGAGAAAGGGACCACAGGTAGTCCAGAATGATAGCCAAGGAACAGGAGGAAGGGTCCGGGCCCTTGCCCTGACACCAAATGGAGAATCTCTTCCATTTGAAGGCGTAGCATTTTCTGGTCGACTCCTTACGGGATGCCGCAATGACGTTGAGGACCTCGTCGGAAAGACCCAAGGCCTGGCACTCTAGCCGCTCAGGAACCAGGCCATCAGGTGCAGGGATTGAAGGTCCAGATGAAAAACCTTCCCCTGACTGACTGAGATCAGGTCCAGGCGGGCTGGAAGCCGCCTCGGGAGCCTGGAGCTGAGACTGAGGAGATCTGGATACCAGAACTGGCGGGGCCAGTCTGGGGCTACCAGAATCACCTGTGCCTTGTCCCTCCTTGCCTTGAGAAGCACCTTGTGGATCAAGGGACATGGGGGAAAGGCATAGAAGAGGCCTGGGGTCCACGGCCTCGAGAAGGCATCCCCCTGCAGCGAGCCCTGTTGAAGGGGGTGGGGCGGGCATGAAACAGTCTCAGCTTCGCAGTCTCCCTGGAGGCAAACAGGTCCACCTAAGGCGTGCCCCAGTGGGAGAAGAGATCTTGTACTACCTCCGGCAGGAGAGACCACTCGTGAGACGCAGCCCCTATCCGGCTTAGGGCATCGGCCAGGGTGTTGGAGGCTCCTGTCACATGAACGGCGAGGAGATCCGCCTCCAGGCTGCTTACGAGTGACCAAATCTGGAGCTTCCCTGCACAGAGACATGGGCGCGTCCCGCCCTGGCAGGTTTAGGTGAGTGCATGGTCGGTATTGTCCGCTTGGACCGAACCACTTGACCCTGTAGAAACGGAGCGTAAGGCGTGAGGCTAGATGAACCGCTCAAGCTCCAGCAGGTTGATATGGCATCGGGACTCCCGAGGGGACCAGAGGCTGTGCACTCTGTGCTCCCCCAGATGGGCACCCCAACCCATCAGAGAGGCGTCGGTCAACAGAGAGACCACCGGCTCGGGGCGGACAAACAAGATGCCCTCCTACAGATGTGCTGGAACGGTCCACCACTGGAGAGAATTCCACATCCCCTGGGTCACTGTCATTAGCTGATCCAGCGGATCGAAGTGCTGTGACCATTGGCTGGCCAGTCCTCATTGAAGGGGACACATGTACCAGCGGGCCCAATGGACCACGCTGGTGCAGGCCGCCATGAGGCCCAGGAGGCGCAGGAAGTCCCGGGCAGGGCACGATTGCCCAACCTGAAATGATTGGGCAAAGGAGGAAAGAACCTCAGCCCTGTCCGCCGGGAGCCGTGCTCTGGCTTGTAGAGAGTCGAGCTCTGCCCCGAGGAATTGTATCACCTGCTTTGGCACGAGTTATGACTTGGCCTCGATGATGAGGAGGCCAACCTGAGAGCAAACCTGGAGGGCCAGATCTCTGGACCGCTGCACTTCCGCTCTGGAGGGGGCTGCAATCAGCCAGCGTCGCCCAGGTAGGGGTACACGCCTGGACCTTCGTGCCACAGGAATACTGTCACCACTGCCATGCATTTGTGAAGACCCTGGGAGCTAGAAAGGCTCAAGGGCATGGCCCGAACTCTAAGGGATCCCTCCGCTCTGAAGTGGAGGAATCTCTGGTGAGATGGACAGACTGGGACATGAAAGAACGCGTCCTGAAGGTCCAGAGAACAGAACCACACACCTCGCTCCAAGGATGGGATTATCTGAGCCAGAGTGACCATCCTGAAGGTCCGAGACCTAGGGAACCTGTTCAGGTCGTGGCAGGTCGAGAATGGGCGCCAGCCCCCTGTCCGCTTTGGGACCAGGAAGCCTGGACACAAACCCCGGTCTGGGGAGGATCCACCACCTTCCTGATCACCTCTTTTTCAAGGAGCAGGGCAATATCGGCTCGGCGAGCCGACAAAGAGGCTGCAGACCCCGTAGCCCCCTGAGGGGTGACGGCTTGGAAGGACGGGGCCTGCTCGAACTTCAGGGGCAGGCCCTTTCCTACCACCTCCAAAACCCAATGGTCCGTGGTGAAAACGGACCAAGCGGAAAGGAAGTGGCGGAGCCGTCCCCCCACGGGGGGAACCCAGGGGGGAGTGACGAGGTTGAGGGCGACACCCCTCAACCCATCACTGGGCAGGCTTAGGAGGAGGGCCGGCCGAGGGACCCTCCTGGCCTTACCCCCTGCTTCCTGTTGGAGCAGCCGTCACGGGTGCTTGGGATGCCAAGCGCGAGCCTGCTGGCCCTGGTGCTGGTGCTGGGCGGACGACGTAGGCGCAGAAGGACGAAAGGACTGTGCTGCTGCTGTCGCGGCCTTGTCCTTCTGGGCGGAGGTGACCGAGTCCAGAGTGGCATTGACTTTTCGATCTGCTGGAGGTGACCTTCCACCCAGGGTCAAGAGGTCGGGTCCCAAGAAGGGACAACTGCCAGTTTGTGCTGGTATCCGCCATGAAGGTGGATATCCTCAGCCATGCTCTGCGGCGCATGGCCACCGCAGCCGCAACCGATCTGGCACTGAAGTCTCCGATGTCCAGAGCCATTTGGAGCTGCTGCTTAGCCACTGCCCTATCCTGGTCCCGTACCTGCCGGACCGTGGTCTGCAGGTCGGCCGGGAGATGAGGGATCACCTAATCCAGGGAGCCCATGAGGGCATGGGAGAAGTGTGCCATCAGCACGGATGACCTGGCCTGGCGGAGGCCAAGGGAGGACGTAAGCGACGCCTTGCGCCCGGCATAGTCCAGCTTTTTGGACTCCTTGTCGGGGGGGCTTGTCCACATCCCTAGTGTTCCCGGAACGCTGGAAAACGCTGTCGGTGACCAACCCCTCGGCAGAGGGGTGTTCCGAAAACCCGGGCAAAGAGTCGGTAGGGACCGCATACTTCCTGGCCATCCTGGTCGAAGGCGCAGGACAGGAAGCAGGCCGCTGCCAGAGCTCCAAGGCTGGGCCAACAATGGCTTCAGCCACCGGAAAGGCCTCCGTGGGTGAACCCTCGGTCCAGTATCTCCGCCAGGACATTGACCCACTTGGATACGGGTCAAGCTGCATCCCGGTGGACTCCGAGATGAGCAGAGAAGCAAACCCATGAAGGACGATGGGCTTTGCCCATCGACTGGCCCCCGGAGGACTCCAGGTCAATGGGCCTGGAGAACAGGGAGTCGTCGTCGTCCGACTCAGAAGAGTTCGCGAAGAGCTGCCTGGGAGTCTGAGCCACCCTCCATCTACCGAGGACGGTCGGGAGTGAGGGTGACTGACAACCTGTGGGGCAGGCCCTGACCCGACCGAGAGTCCTTGGTCGGCGCCCCCGATTTCGGTTGTGGAGGCGGAGGTTCCACCACAATCGGTTGGGCAGCTGGCTGGCCGAACAACCGCCCGCCCTGCTTGGGCACCGGCTACAGAGAGGGGTTGTTTCGCCCGCTCAGGTGACAGCCACTTGATGGCCGGGGAAGGCGACGGCGTCGGCTTGTGCCCGGACAGAAGTAACTGCTGCCACATGAGGTCCTCGTAGTGTCGACGCAATTTGCGCTGAAGCCTCTCCTCTTCGAGGAAGAAGACGAGGATGAGCGGCGGCGAGCTTCTACCTCGTGCGGACCGAGACCGCTGACGTCGGCAGGATCGGCTGGACCGAGATGATGTCCAAGACCAGACCTCGACGCTTCCGAGGACGGTCTGGGAAGGGGCGGGGACACGCGCTTCTTCCTCTGCTCGAAGCCTTAACCGGGAGCGCGGCACCGGAGGCACAGGCAAGTCCTTGGTCTCCACCGGGGGACCGGTGAAGAAGGGTTGTCGGCTTCACCAGTCAACAGCCCATCCAATGGGTCGAGAAAAATCTCGACCGCGTCGACGGTTGTCTCGGCCGGCTGGACTGAAGGGGATGCCGTGAAGCCAGTGGCCTAAGCCTCAACCTCGACCGAAGTACAGTGTTGACTGTCCGGGGAAGGGGACCTGTCCCACTCCCACGAACGCCGACGATAGGACTTACCCTTACAGTCCTTCTTTTTGGACCAAGAGGAATGTCCTGATGGCCCCTCTCCCTTTGTGGAAAGGGATTGGCAAAGCTCCTTGAAAGAAGCTGAATACGAGGTACCCAGAGAGAGTGGGATAAATGCCGCAACCGAGGAAGAGGATGATGCGGCCTGTGCCACCTTCTCCTCAAGGGTGATCATCTGCTCAAGTTGCTCAGCCGAGCCAGCCGCCGTGGTAACCACCCAATGGGCCTCCTTCGACTTAACCGGCGGGTAGTGCTTCTCGGGGCACCCAAGCTGTAACCGGGCAGCGCGGTCTTCCAGGACGCTGGCTGAAAACGAACAGCATAACTCGCAGGCCTGCGGGTCGTGGTTCTAGGCCGAGGCAGTAGACGCGGACGCGGGAGTGGGGTCCGCCCGGGACACTTTCGCCCACAAGGGCACCGCCAAAAATCCAGGAGTCGATTGGTCCATCGCAGCCGCGAGGGGAGAAAGTTGACCAAGTCTTGAGCATTTAAAATAAGTTTCTGCGCACCAAGAATTAGATCCAGCTCGACACGCGAGCGTTAAGAAGGGAACCTGAGCTCATGTAAGGAAGATCTGGCGGCCATGGGGAGCTGAGAGTTTTACCACCCGGGTGGGTGGAGGAGGAGCCAGCCTGAAGACCTTCCGCAAGATTTAGTGCAAGGAACCTGCCAGACAGTTTGGATGAACAACATACTGTATCCATGTCCCTAGAAACATAAAATTTTATTTAGTTAGTTTTTTTGTTGATCAGAGAAAGGAGGACTAGGCAGCTTTGCCTATTTTCATCCTTGTCTCGGGGGAAGGGGAATACAGATGGAAACCAAGTGAAATTGAACAAGATTACGCTGTTGATGGTATTTTTAGTGAATTTGAGAAATTTGGTCAGGACACCAGGGAAATTCCCCTGCTCTTTTCAAGAAGTGCCAAGGGTTCTTTTAAAGTCCTCCTGAACAACCAACAAAATAAGGAGATAGGACCTTGGCTAATGTCTCATCCGAAAGATAGCACCTCAGAAGTGCAGCACTCCTCCTCATGCTGCATTACAGTGAGAGTACTGGGATTCTATCCCAAGTTCCTTGTGTGGGGATAGAACCCACAACCTTCTGATCTTCAGGCCTTGGAGGCGAGCATGAAACCTAAGCCACGGACACTAAATTATAATGTATGCTTTCTCAGTTAAAACTACTGTATATTTTCTAGGCTGGCCCGGTGGCGCTGAGTGCTGAGGTGCTGGACGCCTTTACCTTGCGCCATGTCGGCAACCTGGGTTCAGCAATGACCTCGGATCATCGAGGAGCTGGCATGGGGGAGGGAGGGAGTAGGATCGAGCCACCTAATGGCAGCTCTCAGGGAGTCTGTCCCCCCCCCCCCCGTAGTTCTGCTGCCGCTGGGTGGAGGTCCGGTGACAGCGTAGGCAGGAGGGGGCGACATGAAGGGAGGTGTCTCATAGCACGACGGGCACATGCCTCCACATGCATGTGTCTGCACTGAGATGGGGAGAGGTGAAAAACAGGGCACAAAAAAACAACAATAAAATACTAATCCAAAAACAAAATAACTACTGTGTATTTTCTATAGCAATGATATCGGCCAGTCTGATTTGATTCTCTCAGTGACAAAGCCATTACTTCTTCTGCCCCTCTCAATAATAGCAGAGTGCTTTAAGTCCAAGATCCTCCTTCTGACCAGGAAGAGTAGCACAAAATGCCACCCCATCTCCTCCACTGGATCGGATGGGTTCCTCCTTCCCAGCAAGTAGCATTCATAAACTTGGTGTACTTCCTGACGTCAGACGCTTTTTCAAATCTCAATTATTTTACTTATTTAGAAATTTGGGCAAGGAAGGTACGATGCACTGAAGCTCATTTCTAGGTGAGAAATAGGGAGGATTACACAAGAATAAGGGCATGAAGCCACTCAGTAAGTACACTAAAATGTATGCAATAAACAGCAAAATCAATGATGCAATAAAAACAAGGTACAGTTATAACCAATTTCATTGAATTGTGACAAGCATCAGGAATCTTGCAATATACAAAATACAGGCAAGGACAGTCTCACTGAGTATCAGGGACATGCCAGGGGGTGGAGAAGGGAACTACAGGTTACTCAACAGAAACCGTAGATCAAGGAGCGGTATACAGTTCACACCACACTTTGGCAGTTTCCTGGAACATGCAGCTTCACTGGACATTTTCAATCCAAACTCCTCCAATCACCCTGGCAGTATATCCTCTGGTTCCACCCCATGACATCACATCTTTGTACACTTGAAGAAGGAATTTGGGTGCCACATTGCTAGAAGAGGCTGGGTGACTTGTGTGGATGTGAACTGTATACCACTTCTAGAATGACACTTACTGGTCAGTATCTAATATTTCTAAGGGCATGGATACAGTTCACTACCCACACTTTGTCAGACTCCAAGCAGTTTTCTGGGAGAAGGGGGCAAGACACCCCTATTCGGTGGACAGAGACTGGAGAACCAAGGACCCAAAGCCATATCCCAACAAGACACTACGTCAATGCTGTAGTGGGAGATAAAGGTGTGTTCTTTACTCCAGGTAGCAGCCCCGTAGATTTCCTGAATTAGGATGCCGCAAGCATCTACCGAGGCATAATTATGTCTGGTGGAATGAGCTCTAAGCCCTTTGTGAGGCTCCCTACTAGCCACCCTGCAGTACAGGTCAATGCAGGATGTTATCCACCTGCCAATCATTCACTTTGCTGCTGGTCTTCCAGGTGCAGCCTCAGCGTATGTTACAAACAGCTAGCAAGTCTCACCCCGAACTTCAGTTGTGCATTCATTATAGCAACAGAGCACTCTCCGTAGGGTCAAAATATGGAGTCAATGGTCTGCCTCCAAAGATGGGTTGATAAAGTATACTGGAAGGTTTATCATCCACGTAAAGTGAAATTCCAATGCTACCCCGGGTGGAGGTAAAGAACGATCTTGCCCTTGTGGAAGACCAGATAAGGAGACACCACCAAGTGCGCCTGGAGCTCACTGATCCTTCTGGTTGACACAGTAGCCACCAAGAAGATGGTCTTCCATGACAGGTGAGACATCTCACGCCTATGCATAGGCTCAAATGATCTGCCCATGAGCACAGCCAGCACTACTAAGTTCCAAGGCGGCGAACGCTCATGCACTGGAAGGGAAAGTGGTCAAGGCCTTTAAAAAAAAAAAAAAAAGTGCCTGGCTACGATCTCCTGGGCCACTGCTGGCTTACCAGCATGTGCCTGGTATGCAGAGATGGCTACCAGGTGCACCTTAAGGGTCACTGCTCGCAGGCCTGACAGAGAGGGACCAAAGGTAATTGAGGATGCTCACCATAGGGCAGGCACGGGGATCAACTTCCTTGCCCTGGTATCATATCTAGAACTTTTTCCATTTACATGCATAGCATCTGCGAGCCAACTCCGTTCAGGAGGCCTCCACAATGTGGTGCACATCTTCCAAGACAGCCATGGCCTGGAACTCTAGCTGCTCAGGATCCGGGCTGTGAGAAGCTGAGATTGACGTCCCAGGGGCAGGCCTTTCTCCTACTGTCTGGTCAGCTGGTCCAGGTGATGAGGCAACCACCATGAAGGCCTGTTGCTGAGGCTGAGGAGATTTGGGTACCAGAACTGTCTGGGCTAGTCTGGAGCTGTCAGGATCATCCACGCCTTATCCTTCCAGGCCTTGACTACCACTGTGTAGATCAAGGAACAGAGTGAAGGCACTCAAGAGACCTGGGGTTCATGGCCTCATGAAGACATCACCAACAGTGTCCTGGACTGTGGAGGGGTGGGCACAAAATAGGCTCAGCTTTCTATTCTCCCAGGAGGTGAAAAGGCCACCAGAGGAGTGCCCCACTGGTAAAACAGGTGGCTTACCAACTCCTGATGCAGGGACCACTCGTGCAATGACTCTCCCACCCGGCTGACAGCGTCTGCCAACTGACTGTGAACTCCCAGGACATGGGTCATCAGGAGATCTACACTCAGACTGTGCACAAGTGTCCAGGTGTGGAGAGCCTCCCAATACAGGAGAAGGAGGTGTGTTCCACCTTACCTGTTCAGGTAGAATATGGTTGTGGTATTGCCCACCTGGACCTGGATGACCTGACCCTGATCAAAGGAACAAATTTGGTCAGAGCAACAAGCACTGCATGGAGCTCCAGCAGGTTGATGTGGTGATGGGACTAAAGGGGTGACCACTGACCAGAACCCATGGGCTCTGTGGTCTCCCAAGTGTGCTCCCCACCCCACCAGAGACATGGTGTGACGAATGGTTCTGGGCAGACAAACAAGATTCCTTCCTCCAGATATTGTGTGTCCAGCCACCACTGGATGACATTCTACACTGACTGGGTCACAATGACCGGATGGTTCAGGTGACCTAGGTGCTGAGATCATTGGTGGTCCAGTTCCCACTGTAGGTGGTGCATCCCCAGCAGAACACGCTGGTGGAGGATGCCATGTACCGCAGCAGCCTCATGAAATCCAGGGCAGGGTGCAAGAGCCCAACCTGAAATGATGGGGCAAAGGGGGTAAGATCCTGAGCCCAGTCTGCAGCGAGACAGGAACTGGTCTGCAAGGAGGCTAGTTCTGCTCTGAAGAACTTGATCACCTACAAGGGACCAGTTTGGATTTACCAACATCAATTACCACAGTCAAGAGGCTACTTGTGAGGTCAGCACATACTTTCAGGTGGTGATGGACAATAAAGCAGAGTTCATGTTCGTGATTTTTTGATTCTGAGGGAAAAGTGCACTTTAAACTCTGAGTGACTTTAGTAGCCCCCCGCTCCTATAGTTATTAGGAGTTTTTTAGTTTTGTTTGTGACCAGTTTGGATTTGTCTGGGCTGACCAAGAGGCCAAAGTCTTGGCAAGTTTGGAGGGCCAGATCTCAGGACCACTCAACAGCCTTCTTGGACAGTCTGGCTATCAGCCAGTGATCCAGGCAGGGATACACACTGATGCTCTTGCACCTCCGAAAGGTTGCCACCACTGCCATGCATTTGGTGAAAACCCTTGGAGCAGCAAGGGGCTGAAGGACATGACCCGGAACTTATACAGAACCTCTTCTGAGTGGAACTGAAGGTACCACCAGTGGGATAAATGGACTGGGATGTGGAGGAATGTGTCCTGGAGACCCAGGGAGCAGAACCACATACCCTGCTTCAGAGATGGTATAATCTGGTTCAGAGTGACTATCTGAAACTTGTGCTTCACACTAACTGATTTAGATCATGCAGATCCAATATGGGGTGCCAGTCCCCCTTCTGTTTTGGGACCAGAGCGTACTTAGATATTCACCCCAGACTTGCAAAGGCATCTGGGACAAAGGCTATGGCTCCTTTGTCAAAGAGCTGAGCACGTCTTCCCTGAGGGCAGTCAGTGTGTCTTGTGACACCCTGGTCTCCCATGGAGCATGGAGTCAGTAAGGTGCGACAGCCTCAAAATCCAGAGGCAACCCTCTGCCTTCTCCTTCTAACACCCACTTGTCCATAGTAACGACAGACCATTGTTGCCATAAGTGGTGTAATCGACCCCCCACTAGCAGCTGGGTCAGGGACTGGAGAGGCAGGAGAAAGACACCCCAACCTGTCACTGGACAGCTCTGAAGGGGACACTGGCCGCTGGGGCCGGAGGGGCACCACCTCGCCTGTCCCCACCTCTTTCTGGCCACTTAACTTGGACTTAGGGTACCAGTGCTGTACTGCCACTACTGAGACTGCTGCACAGACTGCTGTGGCTGAAAGGAACTGTACTAGAAGGTCTTTTTCTTGGGCTTTTGTGCCTTCAGGTCCTGTGGGATGAGGACAAAGAATCTAGGGTGGCACTGGACTTCTCTTTTCTAGGGAGATGTCCCTTCACCCCAGGCCAAAGAGGTCAGTGCCCAAGAAGGGAACACTGGCAAATCTGTGCTGGGTATCCACCTTGAAGGTGGAAAGCAGCAGCCAGGCCCTGTGATGCATCATAGCAGACATGTCCAGAGCCATCTGCAGCTGGTGTTTAGCCAGCGACTGACCCTGGTTTCTGACCAATTTCACTGGCAGCTGAGGATCAGCAGGAACATGAGGGAGGATATCATCTAGCAGTCCCAACAGGGAGTGCCAAAGTTGGCCATCATCATGGCATAGCTTGTCTGACGGAGATCCAGCAACGCAGCAGTGTATACCTTTTTAGCTGCTTCGTCAATCTTTTTGGACTCCCTGTATGAGTGCTTGCCCACATCCCCTTGTCACCAGATTCCAGAAGGCCAAGTCTGAGACTAACCCTTCGGCTGAAGGGTGGTCAGAGAACCCCAAGAGGGACCCAGTAGGGACTACATACTTACGGGACCATGTGGATGGGTGGTGCTGGACGTTACCAAAGCTCCAGGGTCGGTCCCAGAATGGCCTCAGCCACAGGAAAGGACCCCCTTCCCGGACTCATCCCTGTCCAGGATGTCAGTGAAGGGGTATTTAGTCCTCTTCTGAACTGGATCCAAGGGCACACTCACGGACTCCATCAAGAGGCGGATTAAAGTCTCAGATGACACCAGGCCATCGTCGATGGTCACTTCCTCAACCAAGCCATGGTCACACATGTGAGTCCGCAAAGAAAGCATGGATGACCCATCTGAGTTGTCTGAGGACTCTCTGCAGATGGCCCTTGACTGTTTACTGCCATGGACCACCCTGGTGTCTTCTGACTGTGTGATTTCCAACTACAACAAGCCTGACAACCGGCAGCAGCACAAGCACCCTTTGTAGAGGCCACCGACAAAGGCTTTAGTGGTGGAAGCTCCACCCTCAGTGGTGGAGAAGCAGATGCTAGGGACATCTGCCTTGGTTGGACTGACATGGAACCACTAGCGGATGCTAAGGGACCGATGGTCCAGAGAATAGGGCAGTACCCTGTCCTGCAACAGTCCACTGCTGCCAGAGAAGCTACTCATACGGCCAACATATCTTGCACCAGTGCCTCTGCCTGCCAGATGATGAGAGGCGTTGACAGCAGTTCCTGCAGGTAGAGCACGATCGAGAGAGCAAATGGCACCTTGATTGTTGACCCAGGGGCTGATGTCGAGAACGATTGTCCGGAGGGTCATGGTAGACCACATTCCATGCTATGTTCAGAAAAACAGGCTTTGGAGGTATGACCACCATCTGAGGCTGCTTCTGCAGTAACCCAGCCAGGGACACCAAATAAGCCATGTCCTAAAGAGTGAGGACCAGGATCACTGGGGTCTGGGAAAGCGATTCTTCATCGAACTCCTTCGACAACCCATTGTCTGACTCAATGAATATCTTGACTTCCTGCTTGACTGGAGTCGTGGTTGACAACCCCCGACAGGAGTAACAAGGAGCTCCTGACCTGCCCTTCGACCAAAGGAAGCTCAACCAAAGTCAAGAGGTCAGAAGAGTTGAAGGAGTGAGAGGAACATGTTCGCTCCTGATTCCTCAACCTGCAACGGTGTTGCTTGTGTTTCTTGCATGAGTGAGATGGGTTCTCCTTGAAGGTTCATACTATGGTCAATTCAAGAGCCAGAAAGCCACAGGCCCATAGTGCTCTTATCCTAAACCACAGAATAATAGGACAAAGGGTATCCCGTACTTATTAACTGATCTAATCGGTACTTGAAAATACTTTTAATCTCACTTATAACCACATGTAATGGCAGTCCATTCCATGGGCCAATGACTCGAAGGGTGAAAAAATATTTCCGTTTGATATGAATAAATGATTTCCTTTCTAGCTGCAGAGGATGGCCCCTGATATTATATACACATTTTAAAGTCCAAACATAATTCACCCACGAGGTGTGGATCATGAATAATATTGTACAGAAACACTTAAATCGCCCCCAAGACGGCGGGTGGAGAGAGGCATAAGTTTTAAAGTATCCAATCCGTCATAAGACACATTTTCAAGCCCAGCTATTTTCTTTGAACTTTTTCTAACAGGCGTCCTTCTGTTTTTCTATAAGGACACCAAAGCTGCGAAGCATATTCCAGGTGAGGTTGAGCATATCCTCTATACAATGGTAACAGCACCTCACAATTCCTGGACCTAATGTTTTGCAAAATGGACCACATTACTGTGTTGGTTTTATTAATGGTGCCATTCACATGCTGGCTATGTGACAGATCATCAGAAATGACAACACCCAAATCCCTTTCATTAGTTGTTGTTTCCAGTAAAGCTCCAGCCAGAGAATATTTAAACTGCAAGTTTTTGGCTCCCAAATGCATCACGTTGCATTTGGAAACATTCGGGGTCATGCCCTATTCATTTACCCATGAGGAAATATGATCTAAATCATTCTGGATGGTTTCAGCTTGTGCAACCGACTCACAAGGTATACCAATCTTAACATCATCAGCATATTTAGTAAAGGTCAAACAGTCCATTGTTAAATCAGCTATGATGAATGCCTGAAAAGGCAAGGGCCCAAGACAGAGCCCTTGGGCACCCCACTAGTCACACTGCCTCTTACTGAGTTAGATCCACTGATGATGACCTGTTGGGATCGATCTTGCAACCAGTTTTTTATCCATTTAATAAGAAAGTTGTTAATATTAAATTTACTAAGTTTGCTGATTAAGGCCCAATGAGGCATAATATCAAAGGCCTTACTGAAATCAATAAAAATAATGTCACAAAGTAGACACCTATCTAGAAGTAGACTAATATGTTCATAAAACAAATCGAGTTTGTTACTCAACTTCTACCACTCCTAAAACCATGCTGTTCTGGGTCATGAAGATTCAGCATTGGTGAGACCATGTCTTTGATAAGACTCTCCAAAAGTTTACATATTGATGAGGTCAGACCTATGGGCTGATAACTTTCCAAATTATTTTTCGGACCCTTCTTATGAACTGAAATTACATTAGCTTCCTTCCAATCGTGTGGTACGTAGTTTTCAGCAATAAAACGTTCAAATATTATTTTTAAGGGTACTATAATGGAGTCTGTTAATAAAAATAATAAATGTCCTGCTATAGTATCTGGACCTGGGCTATATTTGCCTTTAAAGGACAACAGCTTTTCTTTAACACTATCTTCAGAAAAACAAACCAATGGGTCATTACTAGTATCTAAAATAGGAGTACATAAATCTGAAAACTTATTTGTGAAAACTTTACAAAAGCCTTTGTTAAATATATCAGTCATACTTCGTGGGTCATAAATAAGTTCACTATTGTCCAACAATGGGCCAACTTGACACGTTGGTTTCTTCAATGAATTGATATATGAGAAACAATATTTGCAGTTATATGTCTTTGCAGTAGTTGTCAGGTTGTACTCCCATCTCGATTTAGACCTTTTAATCATCTTTTTACATTTCTTTTGGGTTTATAAATAAGAATCTCAATTAAGTGTAGATTTGTTTCTTAGATAAGTATTATACCTCTTCCTTTTGAGCCTAATCATCCTTTTAGTAGAACAATTTAACCACTTGGGTGCATTTTTGGAATTAACAGTTTTCTGTTTACATGGAATATATTGATCTCTTACACTACAGAGTATATGTTTGAATTTATCCCGGCAATACTCAGGGATGGAACCACATAACACAGTTTCCCAGTCAATTTCATTAATGACACGCTTCATGGTAGTCAAATCTGCTTTATCATACAAGTACATGACTGTGGAATTGGGATTGTAAACATGGTTTATTATAATCTTGAAGGAAATGCTGTTGTGATCACTGTTTCCAATGGGATCACTAACATGGATCTGACCAATCATCAGGTCCACATCACAAAGGACCAGGTCCAGGATTTTTTCACCTCTAGTAGGCGTAAATATGCACTGCTTAAGACCTAACTGGGAACACATATTCAATAATTTATTGCCCGTACTATTGCTGGTACTGAGATTAAACCAATCTACATCTCCCAAGTTAAAATCACCAGTTATGACATTATTCCCTAAGGCGTTAGCCTGTTCCATTTCAATTAATAAAGTATCTAATATCTCCACAGATGAATTAGGTGGGCGATAACAAGAACCGAAAACAAGAACATCAGTTGCAGAAAGATATATCTTGACCTATATTGACTCTGTTTCTTTTATCATATGCTTTTATACTACTTGTAATGTTTACAGAACTGAATTTACTATTAACAAAAAAAGCAACCCCACCACCCTTTTTATTAGTCCTATTAAGAGTAAAGTAGTTAAAACCGGGTATATTAGTTTCCCATGACGACTTAGCATCGCCCCAAGTTTCACATATTGATATAACATCAATATCATCCAAACTAATTCTGCACTTTAATTCATCCAATTTATGATTCAAGCACCTGGCACTGAAATTTAAACAATGCAAATGAAGACTAGTAAGTTTGGAATTAATTGACGGTTTTAGAGATGATGACTTATCAAGCACCTCCCCAACTCCTCCTCCCCAGAATTTAGTTTAAACAGCTATCAATGACTGAGAGAAATTGTTTCCCTAGGAGCGAATTTCCATGTCTACTTAAATGTAGACCTTCAGAGCAATACAACTCATGATTATCAAATTCTTCCCAATGGGTAATGCATGTTATATTTTGCTGGAGGCACCATTTACAAAGCCATTCATTTAAAATTTTAATTTTGTTGTTAAGAGATGGTGAAAAATGGGGAATTGGAAGAATTTCAGACAGACAGATGTGGCACCCAAGATCAATCAGTTTGTTGGTCAAAACAAAAAATTGTTCTTTAATTTCTTAAATAGAATCATGTTAAATGTTGTTAGCTCCCACATGTATAACTGTAATAAGGTCAGTACCACAATCCTTCAAGATGTTAGTCATCATTTCGGTAAGGTCCAATATCCTAGCACCACTATAACTAGAACTAGTCCTATTTATTTTTTCAGGGTTGCAAATCTGCCTGTCTAAATGTTTAGTAATAGAGTCGCCTAAAACATAAATCTGTTGTTGACGAGATATAGCAGATGAACAGGAACTGGAGGGCAACACCTTGTTGGTTACATCAGTAATCAAATCAATGAGTAGTGCATCATTAGCTACTAGATTGTTACGACAAGGGATAGTGGAGGTGGAACTTAAAGATACAGTACATGCTAAGTCACCATGGTCCATATCCAAGAGTGGGGCACCTACAGCAGCATTGGTGGGGTTGGACAGAACAGTGCTGAGGGAGTCAAATCTGTTGAACAGCTGAGTGCAAAACTGCTGAGCTTTTCTTCCCTTTTTACTAGCTCTGGTGCTCTGCACTTTATGCCATTTATTATCAAGGTATGGAGGGCAGATACATTTCCCATAAGACTTTGAAAAATTATCATCCAATGGTGGTTCCAGCTCGAAGCAACAACAACGTTGACAAGAAACTCAACACAACTGCAGCTGCCTCCTCTTTCATGCACTGCACGCTGCAAAGCTGACCTACTAGCTGCTGAGACCTTCTTGCGGCCCTTAGGTCGATCCCACTCTGAGGGTCGATTGAGGGCAAGCCTTGCCTTGCCTTCTGGTCCTTGACTGAAATTGGAAATATCGTCTGGCAAAGGCCACAACCTGCCAGATCGTGCTGCATGCCTAAACAGTACGGACACAAAACATGGGAGTTGGAGACTAACATTTTCTGCTGGCGTGGGACTCAAAATGTGAAACCTGGTTGTTTCCATTTCTTCATCATCGATTGTCTTCAATACTCACAGCCTGAGCTGAGGATGTTCAATGAAAAGACTTAATTCAGTCAAATAATTTACCTAGAAAAGCACTTGATAAGGTTATTCCCTCAGATGCTGCAGAACTGAGATGGAGACCCATCCATTCCAGTAGAAAGAAAGAAAGAGCTGACATCACAGGGTGAAGCTGGAGCATGTACCACCCTGGTAGTGGGAGGAATTTAGCTTGAAGACATCCAACAACAAATCAGCCTGTTCCAAGGAACTGCCAAAGTGTGGATAGCGAACTGTATCCATGCCCTTAGGAGGACTAATTTCAGAAACAGGAATGGGAAGTGAGCTCACTGACGTGGGCGTTCAAGGAAACGGGCAAAGAAGAAGATCAGAGAGAGGAGATTCTAAAGGTTGGGGAGTCAAAAGCAGAAAGTACTACTCAGCAGAAGTCTTGCAATGGGAGTCAAGGAAGGAAAGTGTGGATGTCAGTAGTTCAGAGGTAGTAGAAGGTGTGGGGGTAACTGGGGCAGCAGGCAAAAGAAGGGAAGAGAGGTGTCAAAGGAGGAAGCAGGACCAGAATTTAGAGATGTAAGAGGCAAAATGGGAGAAGCATCTGCTTTCCAAGGTGAGGACAGACATTTGGTGAATAGGAAACAGCGGTGAGGGCAGGGTGGGCAGTTTATTTATTTTTTTATCACGATTTATCTTTTCCTCCCCTCTGCGGCACTCCCGGCTTGGGGCATCCAGCTGCCGGCTCTGCCTGCCCAGAGAGCTGGGTAGCTCGAACTGCACCTAGGAGGATCCGGGACGGCCGTCATGCCATCCTGCTGGAGGATTCCCCTCTACCTCTACCAGCCAGGACAGCCACAGACCCTCCCCAACAGAACTCCGCCAAAGTCCTCGGGGTGGCTCGGAGCATGGCCATCTGGCTGCATGGTTGTGCCCAGCCATTTTTTTCCTCCTTATTGGCCCCTGGAGCGCGGACGTGCAATGACGTCCGAGCACAACGTGCAGATGTCCGCTGCACTCCCCCTCTAGTGTCACCGACACTAGTAGTGCACCCGGGCATCCCCAGGGGCCGCTACAGCATGGTGAAGGTCCCCAACCCACCCCAGAACTAGGAGATCAGTCTGCGGATGCTCGATCCCAGTCCTCCCCTGCCGACCCCCAACACCCCGGGCTCATTCCCAAACCTGGGTCGCCAGAGTGGCGCGAGGTGTGGCATCCTGCACCTCAACCCTCAGCGCCACCGGGCTGGCTAGGGTGGCAGTTTTTAAAAAAATGACAGTAGAGGGTGTATCCAGTCTGGCCAGGGTGGTCCCAAGAGTCAGCACTGTAGATCACATCCCCACAGTCTAACACTAAGAGGATCAGTTTGAGGACACCCTTATGGTGGGCAGGAAGCTGGATATGTCATTTATTATGAAATGATGCACCAGTATTGGAGAAAAGTTTCTTGTGCATGGCATCAATGTAGCGTTAGAAGTCAGTGTGAAGATCTAGCCAGACGTTACAGGTATTTAAAAGGAGGGGACTTTTTCATCCAGACAATGAAGACCAGGGTTTTGTGGAACCTGCAGAGTCTTTGTCTAGTGCCAAAGGTCACAGAGACTCTTCTTGTACTGTTCGGATTAAGCGCATTAGTGCACAATCAGTAGTAGACATTGTCAAAATCCTGCTGGAGCTCTGCTTCCAACTCCATGACCAAGAGTCCTATGCCAAAAAATGATGCATCATCTGTGTACATGTGAATGTGCATGGAGGCACAGGCTTTGTAGAAAGTTCATAATGATCAGACTCTGGACTGAGCCTTGAGGAATTCATAGATCAATCAGATGCAGTGAAGAGATGGAGTCACCAATGAGTTATGACTGGTGAGAACTGGACTGGTACGAGCAGAAGTACCTGACCAAAAGGTCAGATAGTCCAGCTCCTTCAAGTTTTAAAGCAGGACTAGGTAGGAAACAGTTGAATACTTTAACAAGATCAAGAAAGATAGTGGTGGTGAACGTGCACTGAGGCATCCCTTCAGGACAATATCAACGAGACTGACATGATAGGAGACAATGCAGTGGATCTTTCAGAAACCAGACAGAAAGGGGTTAAGGAAGCAGTCAAGATCTGAGAGTTAAGAGAGAATTATTTCTGGTCTTTAGCCAGTGCTTGGGTATGACAGATAGGGCAACAGTTCCTAGGTGCCGAAGGAGCAACACCTTTTTTTTTTTTTGCAGGTGAGGACTTTGGCACACTTCCAAACATCAGGAATCTTGCCTGAGAGAAAAGAGAGGTTAAATAGGCAGAGATAGGGGCAGAAATTGCAGGTATAAAAAGGTGAAGAGTTTAGGCCAAGGCCATCGAGGCTGTTGGTCTTGGATGGGGTGGGCAACAGCAGAGCAGAGAGCAGCAGTCAGAGAGGTCTGTGAGAAGAAGAAAAGGAGAGGATGAGTGGGGGAGGGAGGAGAGGGTGAAGGAAAAAGTAAGCAGGGAGAAGTGGATTGAAGGCAGGGCAAAGGCAGCAGAGGAGGGGGCTGGTGAGGTTGGAGGGGGAGAAGAGGAAGGGCACAGTGAGAGGGCATATGCCAACCAAATCTGTTATTCCCTACTCCTTGCCCTTCCATCATTTTATTTATTTATTGAGATATTCAGAAAGACCTTTGAGTCGAAGACTCATTTACAAAGGTTCTATGTCATATATTAAGGAACAGGGCAACATTTGTTACAGAGATGACAGAACTTTACATTATATATTACATTACATCATATTACAATACTCATGAGGTGTTCCCCCTCAGTGGAGACATTTACAAGGGGATTGAAAGGCTATCTGTTTGACCAAGCCTTTGGGGTTGATATCTGATTTTATTTAGTAGCTCTGTTTTCAGAGCTATTTATGACTGTATTTCTTTTGTGGGTTTCATTATGTCATTGCTCATGCCATCAGCTAAAATGGCCATTGCGAGGGGGATTCTGCTCCCCACCCTAACCTATGGGGCTCCCTTATTTGGGGCTGCTCATAAAACTGACCTACTCAGATGGGATATTACGTAAAGCAACATATGTCGCCACGCCTCTTCTGCTCCTCGGCTTAAACACCACTGTCAGCTTTATAATGATCTTGGTTGGCTCTCTCCGTTAGCTAGTAGGAAATACTACCTTGGCTCTCTTATTGATTCGATAATTCAAAATCAACCCCCTAGGTGTCTTGCAGCTATGCTTGTTCCTCTGGACACACTCCATGGTCTACGATCAGCTGATAAATCCTTTCTGAATTTGCCGAGGTGCCGCACTAGGAAAGGAATTGCTGCATTTCAGCATGCGGCTCCACAGCTGTGGAATTCCCTTCCCTCGACAGTAGACTTTTCTAGCCCCACACATGCTTTAAGAGAAAATCATGCTTGAATCTGCTGATTGCTGATACCTGTTCCTGCTTTCACCCTACCTAATGGCTGATGTCTCTGGCCATACAATAGTATTTCCTCACCTCTATATAACCCTCTTACTGCCTCAGCTTGTCCCGGCTCCCTTTCCCTGCCCATATACAATCTTGCACTGCAGGCATCTCCCTTACACTTACATACACTTATATAATCTAATTTCATTGCTTGCTCCCCTCTTACTGACCTTTTCCTTAATGACACTCCCTGCTCTCAATTGTTATTTCTTCCTTTTGTATTACCTGTTTTTGTGTACCTTGTTCTGTTCATAAGATATGTCACCTAATGATTTATTGTTCAAGGTCCTCTCTATTCATTGCATAGGTAGGCACCTATGAACTTATGAATGGTCTACTCTGTATGTCTCTGATATATTGTATCTGCTTTAACTCATTGTATGTAAAGCGCTTTACTTTGTATGTTCTGATATATTGTAGCCTCTTTAACTCATTGTATGTAAAGCACTTATAATTTGTTATCCTGTTAAGTTTCTGCATGTCTGTACTCTCCCGGGTCGTGCCTGAAAATAGTCATTTTATGGCTAGTGCACTTACTTGGTAAACAAAAGCTAAATAAATAAAAATTAAATAAAAATAAATAAATAAAAATAAAATTATTTAATTTGTTATTGATGAATATATGTGAAGTGCCCTGAGAGCTTGGTACAGGGCGCTCTACAAATATCGGTTGCTCACCTGTAACTGTGGTTCAAGGAGTAGTACACAGTTCACATCCACACTCCTCCAACCACAGGGATAAGTATATCCTCCAGCTCTGCCCCATGGCATCAGATCTTTGGACGCTGGAAGCAGGGATCTGTGTGCCACTTGCCAGGGGAGGCCTGGTAGGTTGTGTGGACGTGAACTGTATACCACTCCTAGAAATTAAAATTACATATTCATCGTAATTCTTTTTTTAATAATATCTTCACCACTGATTCACACTAATGGGTCTTAGCTGAAGGCGCTAGGAGTCAGTAGAAGTCGTAACTTTTCAGATGGCTGATGCTGTGGTAAGCAGCGCACATGCCAGGGATCGACAAACTTCAAAATAAAAAGTACTTGCCCCAGAACAACTGGCTTACCAAAAATGGTAGTCCCATTGTTTTCAGTGGTAGTCAATGGTTAGTTTTAATGTTTTTATTTTTTTATTTTATATTTTTTTATTCTGTACTACTCAGGGCACGTGGCCGTCTGTTTACCTCGGCATCAGTCCCCAACTACCTAAATACCCTTTTTACCGAAGAGGTGCAACATAACCTAATAACCTAGATGCATAAAATAGCCCTGATGGCTCACGTAAGAAGGGCAACCAAATCCAGTAACACGGTGTCTTCACAGCCCAAACCAAGCATAAGAAGACCATCACAACCATACTGGAGTGAATCCAAGGGATGGAGGGCGGGTGTGTGAATCAGTGGTGAAGATATTCTTAGATCAAGAATTATGGTGAGTACATTATTTTAACATCTTTCAAGTATCAGTCTTCACCATTGATTCCAATAATGGGTCACAGTACCAAGCTCAGAAAAAGTCCCCCAGACTAGGGTGGCTGGAGCAGAGGGCTCACTCAGGATAGTAATCCATTCAGGATTGTCCTGCGAAAGATAGAGTGCTGCCTGGCATGGAGATCCAGGGCATAGTGCTTATCAAAAGTATGCACTGTGCTCCAAGTTGCAGCTCTGTAAATTTCTCCAACAGGCACAGAGTGCATCTCTACCATGGACACAGCAACCACTCTGGTGGAGTGGGCATGAACCTTGCTCTCCAGTTTAACCAAAGCCATGGCATAGCAGTGGTGAAGACAATTCACAATCTAAGCAGAAATGCACTTGGTTGTAAAAGGTTGTCCCTTTCGATTAGGATCGAAGAAGACAAAGAGCTGTTTGGATTATCTGAAGTCCTTAGTTCTATCACAGCAACCCTGCATTACCAGTTTGCACTTTAGCACTATAGTTCTGCACTTTTCATGTGATTGCACTACTATTTAGCCCTATGCAGCAGTTCCTGTATCAGCTACTTTGCATGTTATGGGATACCTTGAAGTTGGAATGAAAAAATATATTTGCATCAACTTGTATCATGAACTTTTTTGTGTATAAAGACTGTGATATATATGTTCAATAAAACCTGTGAACATTTATTTGGTAGTGCTCACATATATGAGTACCTCTGAGTGCGTCCCTGTTTTATTTTTCTTAAATTGGTCTGTATGTAATAGGTCTAGCCAACCTTTAAGGGAAGCACCAACCCCACACTGAGCATCGCCATTATGAACAAATTTATGGATCAAGAAAAATTCAGAATGATTTCTCTGGGTTCTCTGATACCCTATCGGAAGCCTCAGAACTGTGTGGCACACCTGGATAAACAGGATACATATCAGCACTTGTACCAAACAAGGAATAATGGTTGTTATTTCGAGACCAACAAGTACCTGTACATGTACCACAGACTTACCAGGGCATCTGGGACATGGGCTATGTATCCCTTTACCAGGAGCCCAGTGCCCCATAGGGCAGAGGACGTGTCCTGCGACACAAAGGACTCAAGAGGAGTGTGACGTCAGTAAGGCAGAAGAGCCTTCAAATCTAGAGGCAACCCTCTGCCTATCATCTGCAGTACCCACTTGCATGTATTAACAACAGACACCAATGTGTCCAGAAGTGACATTGCTAATCCCTCACAGGGAGCTGGGTCAAGGACTGGTCAGGCGGGAGGATGACAGCTCCCAACCCATCACTGGGCAGCTTTGGAAGTGGCACCAGCCACTGGGGTTGGAGGGGCACCACGTCCCCTACCGCCACCTCTTTTCAGCCCCTGGCCACCAAACTTGAGCTTCAGGCACCAGGCTTTGTATTGCCCCTGCTAGGGCTGCTGTGGCTGAAAGGATCGGTACTGGAAAGTCTTTTCCTTAGGCCTCTGAGTCTTAGGGTCCTTCTTGGATGAAGTCACAGAATCCAGGGTAGCACTATACTTCTCCATTCTGGTGAGATATCCTCCCACCCCCAGGGCCAAAGAGTATGGTGCCCAGGAAAGGGGACATCAGCCAGCTTGTGCAGGGTATCTGCCATAAAAGTAGATGACTTCAGCCAGGCCCTGTGATGTATCGCAATGGCTGCTGCCACAGCATGGGCACAGGAGTCATCCATGTCTAAAGCCATCTGGAACTGGTGTTTAACTAGCACTTGACCCTGCTCTCTGACCAACTTCACCGGCAACTGCCTATCAGTGGGGAGGAGAGGGAGGATTTCATCCAGCACTCCCAGCAGTGAGTGACCAAAGCTGACCATCAGGAAAGCATAACTGGCCTGAGGAAGATCCAGAGAGGAAGCAGCTTAGATCTTCTTGGCTGTATGGTCAAACTTCTTTGACTCTTTGTCTAGGGGCTTGTCCACAACCCCTGATGCACAGGACTTCTGGAAGGCTGAGTCTGACACCAACCCTTAAGCTAAAGGGTGTTTGAGAACCCTGAAAGGGACCCTGTAGAGACCGTATACTTGCAGACCATACGGATGGAGGGTGCCGGGCAGGATGCTAGACACTGCCATAACTCCAGAGCCAGTCCCAAGATGGCCTCAGCCATGGAAAAGACGACCCCTGGCAAACTGTCCTTGTCCAGCATATCAGTGAAGGGGTACTCAACCTGCTTCTGAACTGGTTCCAAAGGCATATTCACAGACACCAACATAAGGCGGAGGAGAGTTCCGTAACTCATTACCTCCACAGGAACACTCTGAAGTTGTAGCACTTGTCTCCTGTATACTGTTAACAGTGAATCCTGGGCCCTTTTAAGCAAAACCAAGCCATAATCAGCATGCCGCAAACAAATGCTAATAGCACAAAAAACATACGTGCTAGACACAAAGTGTGAGTGGCAAACTTGTTCAGCATAAGATTACCTTTCCAACGGTGGTATGCAAGTAATAATAGGTAATTTAGTTTTTTTTTTTCTATGCTGGTCGAAACAGCAAAAAAAAATGTTCCACTAAAAAATGCACCATACACCTTTTTTTGTTGGGAAATATGTAACATATCAACACCAAATTAAACAAACAGACATTAGATGTAGCTTTAATAATTGTTTGTAACAAAAACAACTATTTCTGTAGTATTAAACATAATTTTTCCCCATTTTAGTCAGGGTGTGTTGGTGAGGTTTGAGAGACAAATCTAAACCATAAACACCATACCATAAACAAATGCATATAACTCCTAAAACATATATGATACACACAACATACCAGCGGCAAAGTTGTCCCACACAAAATTGCCTTTCCAATGGTACTATGCCATCAATTATGCTCAATTCAGTTTTTGTTTGATAATGGCTGAGATACCCAGAATGTATGTTTTCTTCAAAGTGCTTAGGTGGTTCTTGAAGGACAAAATGCCTGCCATACATACCATGTATAAACAAATGTGAATAACTCTCAAAGTGAACATGATAAACAGAAAGCGTCAGTGGCAAACTTGTTCAACAACATTACCCTTCTAATGGTGCTATGCAGTCAATTCTAATCATTTCTGGCTGGCAAGTAATATTAAAACATGTGTGTAACGTCTCCAGATGTTACTAGGACACACAGGAAGTCTGTAGACGACTTCTGAAGTCATTCTGGGACACACTGAAAACATTTGCTGCTGCTTACAGGCGTCTTCTAGGAGGCAATGAGTTAAGACATTGGCCTATGGTTGGTGGACAGTTTTACAATCTAACATGTGAGTCCTCAAGGACAACAAGGATGACGCTTCCAAGTCATTGAGGGATCCTTGAAAATGGTCTTCAACCATTTGCCGCCATGAACCACCCTTGTGTCCTCAGACTGGGTGATTTCCACTGACAGCCGGCCTGATAAGCCAGCTGCAGCACAGGAGTCCTTAGGGTTCTCAGCAAAGGCTGCGGTGGAGGCAGTTCCACCTCCAGGGGTGGAGAGGTAGATGCTGGTGGACCAGCGAGGGCAAAGCTGGTGGCTGCCAGGTGACTGAATGTCCTAGGGGTAGAGCCCTACCCTGCCCAGCTATGGGTCCACTGCTGCCAGGGGAGCTCCCCATAGCACTTCTGTATCCTGCAGCAGTGTTCCTCCTTGCTCAAGGATAAGGAAGTCAAGGAGCATCGATGGCAGCATCACCTGGTCGAGAGGGATCCAGAGCACGAGCGGTGCTTTCACCTTGACCATTGACCCAAGAGCCGCTGTCGAGGTGAAGCCTCATGAGGGTCATTGAAGACCACATACTGAGCCATGTTTAAAAGCACTGGCTTCGGAGGTACAACTGCTGGGGGAGGCTGGTCCCGAGTGGAATCAGTTGGGGACACTGAGCAGGCCACGTCCTCCTAAGTGAGAACTGGGAGCACCAGGGTCTGGGAGACAGACTCCTCATCGATCTCCACTGATAACTGGTTGGCAGACTCAAGAAAAATGTTGACAGCCTGCTCCACTGGTGTCGAAGTCAACAAGCCAACGGGGGCATTGAGGAGCTACAGACCAAACCCTCAACCAATGAAAGCTTGACTGCAGTCAAGCACTCTGATGTGAGTTGAGTGATCAGGGGAGTCAAGACTGAGGGAGGACCTCTATCTCTCCCAATCCCACAACTGGCGCTGGTGGAGCTTATGCTTTGTACTGTGGTGAAAAGGGCTTTCCCTGAAAGTCTGGAAGGCCTGACCCATTTCACAGAATGCTCCGTGAAGGACCCTCCAACGCTGACCCCAACCAGCAGCAACGCCGCCGAGGACATCGAGGTGCTCACTGTGGCAGCCACTTCCTCTTCCTTAAAGGCCGAAGGTCGGGCAGCAGACCCAGCAACCATCGAGGCCTTCTTGCAGCTCTTCAGACAAATCTTTGAATCCCTATCTGCTAGTCGACCAAGGAAAAGCCTGGACGCACGATCTTCCAGCAACATTGGTAGCATCACCTGACAAAGGCCACAGCCTTCCACATTGTGCTGTGCACCCAAGTAGTAGAGGCAGGACATGTAGGGGATAGTGTTCGACATTTCTGTCGATAAGTTACACAGAACTTGAAACCAAGAGACAGCTTTCCCCTCTTCCATTTCTGATGCCAAGAGTCTAAAACAAGAACAAAATGAAATGAAGACCAGGAGATGCATAATATATGTACATGTTGTAAGATTGTATATTGTAATACTACAATATTTTAATATTGCTACCTTATTCAATTGTACGTAGGTGTATCTGTATGCTAAAGCACTTCAATAAATACAGGTTACTCACCTGTAACAGGAGTTCTAGGAATGGTATATGTTGTTAATCCACACTATCTGGCAGGTATCCTTGCCGCTTTAAGTCTTGCCGGAAGGTCTTCAAGCTGGCTCCTCCCACCCACCGGGTGGTAAAACTCGGCTCGCCCCATGACGCCAGATCTGCCCGCTGGAAGCTCAGGTTAGCAATAAAGCTGGGCAGGTAGTGGATGAACAACATATACCATTCCTAGAACTCCTGTTACAGGTGAGTAACCAGTATTTCTAGGGACATGGATATGTTGTTCATCCACACTATCTGGCAGACTCCTAGCAGTTCTCCGGGAGGAGAGAGAGGCAAAGGCGCACACCTATACTTACTTGGGAAAGAGAGACTGGAGAACAGAGGCCCCAAAACCAGCATCCCGGCGTGACTCAAGGGCGATGTGGTAGTGGGTAATAAAGGTATGTGCCGACTTCCAGGTAGCAGCCCTGCAGATATCCTGGATAGGGACATCCCTGGAAGCAGCTACCGATGCAGCGGTATGGGCGGGTAGAATGAGCCTCTTATCCCTCTGGGAGGCTCCATGCTCGACAACCTGTAGCAGAGCTCTATGCAGGAGGTGACCCACCTGCCTATCGTCCGCTCTGCTGCAGGTCTGCCAGGTGCGGCTTCAGCGTAGGGTGACAAACAGCTGGCGAACTCTTCCCCGAACTTCCAGCCGTCCCGCTTCCTTATAATAAGCGAAAGCCTGCCTAGGGTCCAAAGCATGGAGCCTATACCGGCCTCCGAGTGTGATTGGGGTAGAACACCGCAGAGTCAACACCTGGTTAAGGTGAAATCACACCACCTTCGGAAGGAATTTCGGGTGGGGCGCAGGACAACCTTGTCCCTGTGGAAGACCAGGTAAGGAGACTCGATGGAAAGCGCCTGGAGCTCTCCCATCCTTCTGGCTGACGTGATAGCCACCAAGAAGGCGGTCTTCCATGACAGGTGTGAAATATCACACCTGTGCATTGGTTCGAATGGCTTGCCCATAAGCTTGGCCAATACCAGCAGTAGATCCCACGGAGGTGGAGGTTCTTGCACCGGAGGGGAAATGTGGTCAAGGCCTTTGGAAAAGCGCCCACCACCTTCTCCTCATGCCATCGACTGCTTCCCGCCCGCGCCTGGTAAGCAGAAATAGCTGCCAGGTGCACCTTAAGGGTCGTCGACCGAAGCCCTTGCTGAGAAAGGGACAACAGGTAGTCCAGAATGCTTGCCAAGGGGCAGTCGGAAGGGTCCAAGGCCTTCCCCTGACACCAAATGGAGAAACTCTTCCATTTGAAGGCATAGCATTTCCTGGTCGACTCCTTACGGGATGCCTCAATGACGTTGAGGACCTCATCGGAAAGACCCAAAGCCTGAAAGTCTAGCCGCTCAGGAACCAGGCCGTCAGGTGCAGGGACTGAAGGTCCGGATGGAATACTTTCCTGGTTGACTGAGATCAGGTCCGGCGGCTGGAAGCCGCCGGAGCCTGGAGCTGAGGCTGAGGAGATCTGGATACCAGAACTGGCGGGCCAGTCTGGGGCTACCAGAATCACCTGCGCCTTGTCCCTCCCTCGCCTTGAGAAGCACCTTGTGGATCAAGGGAAATGGGGAAAGGCGAGAAGAGGCCCGGGGTCCACGGCCTCGAGAAGGCATCCTCTGCGTGAAGCTCCGCTGGGGTGTGGGCATGGAACAGACTCAGCTTCGCATTCTCCCTGGAGGCAAACAGGTCCACCTGAGGCATGCCCCAGTGGGAGAACAGATCTTGTACTACCTCCGGCAGGAGAGACCACTCGTGAGACGCAGCCCCTATCCGGCTTAGGGCATCGGCCAGGGTGTTGGAGGCTCCTGCCACGTGAATGGCGAGGAGATCCACCTCCAGGCTGCGCACGAGGGACCATATGCGGAGAGCTTCCTTGCATAACAGCATAGAGCACATCCCGCCCTGGTGGTTCAGACAGTACGTGGTCGTGGTGTTGTCTGTCTGGACCTGAACCACTTGACCCCATAGAAATGGAGCGAAAGTGGTGAGAGCTAGACGGACCGCTTGGAGCTCCAACAGGTTGATGTGGCATCGGGACTCCCGAGGGGACCAGAGGCCGTACGCTCGGTGTTCCCCCAGATGGGCACCTCAACCCATCAGAGATGCATCGGTTGAGAGACAGACCGTCGGCTCGGGGCGGACGAACGGGATGCCCTCCTGCAGATGTGCTGGAACGATCCACCATTGGACAGCGTTCCACATCTCCTGGGTCACTGTCATGGGCTGGTCCAACGGATCGCAGCGTTGTGACCATTGGCTGGCCAGTCCCCACTGAAGGGGACGCATGTACCAACGGGCCCAATGGACCACGCTGGCAGGCCGCCATGAGGCCCAGGAAGCGAGGAAGTCCCGGCAGGTGCAATTGCCCAACCAGAAATGACTGGGCAAAGGAGGAAAGAACCTCCGCCCTGTCCGGGCGAGCCGTGTTTCTGTCGCAGAGAGTGGAGTCTGCCCCATTGAACAGTATCACCTGCTTTGGCACGAGGTCCGACTTGGCCTCTTGATGAGGAGGCCAACCTTAGAGCAAACCTGGAGGGCCAGATCTCTGACCGCCCCACCTCCTGTCTGGAGGCTGCTATCAGCCAATCGCCCAGGTAAGGTACATCCGAGCCCTCGGGCGCCGAGGGAATGCTGTCACCACTGCCATGCATTTGGTGAAGACCCTGGGAGCTAGGAAGAGGTCAAGGCATGGCCCAATCAGAAGGGATCCCTCCGCCTGAAGCGGAGGAATCTCTGATGGGACGGACGGATTGGGATGTGAAAGAACATGTCCTGGAGGTCCAGGGAACAGAACCACACACCTGCTCCAAGGATGGGATTATCTGAGCCAGAGTGACCATCCTGAAGGTTCGAGACCTTAGGAACTTGTTCAGGTTCGAGAATGGGCGCCAGCCCCTCGTCCATTTTGGGACCAGGAAGTACCTGGATACAAACCCTGGTCTGAAGGAGGATCCGCCACCTTCCTGATCACCTCTTTTCGAGGAGCAGGGCAATCATCGGGCTCGGGCGGGCCGACAGCGAAGCTCCTGACCCCGTGGCCTCTGCAAGGGGCGACGGGGCTCGAAAGGTGGGGCCTGCCTGAACTCCAGAGGCAGGCCTTTTCCTACCACCTCCACACTCAGCGTCCATGGTGATAATGGACCAGGCGGAAAGGAAGTGGCAGAGCTGTCTCTAATGGGGAACCGGGGGAGGACGAGGCTGGGGTGGCACCCTCAACCCGTCACTGGGCAGGCTTGGAGGAAGAACCGGCCGAGGGACCTCCTGGGCCTTTACCTCCTTGCTTCCTGTTGGAGGAAGCCGCCGGCTTGGGACGCCAAGCGTGAGCCTGCTGGCCCTGTTGCTGGTGCTGCTGGGCCGGTCGAGAAGCAGGGACCGAATGATGAAAGGACTTCTGCTGCTGACAGCGGCCTTTGTCCCTCTGGGCGGAGGTTACCGAGTCCAGGGTGGCACTGGACTTTTCGATCTGCTGGAGGTGTCCCTCCACTCCAGGGCCGAAGAGGTCAGTCCCCAAGAAGGGGACGTCCGCCAACTTGTGCTGGGTATCCGCCTAGAAGGTGGATATCCTCAGCCACGCCCTGCGTTGCATGGCCACCGCGGCCGCTACTGACCTGGCACAGGAATCACCTATGTCCAGAGCAGTCTGAAGCTGCTGCCTCGCCACCGCCCTACCCTGGTCCCGCACCTGGTGGACCGTGGTCTGCAGGTCAGGTGGCAGATGAGGAACAACCTCATCTAGGGAGCCCAAGAGGGCGTGGGAGAAGTGTGCCATCAGCACGGCCGAGCTGGCCTGTCGGAGGCCGAGGGAGGACGCAGCGTACACCTTGCGCCCGGCAAAGTCCAGCTTTTTGGACTCTTTGTCGGGGGGCTTATCCACATCCCGAGCGTTACCAGAAGGCCAGAAAACGCTGTCGGTGACTAACCCCTCGGCAGAGGGGTGCTCCGAGAAACCGGACAAAGAGCTGGTAGGGACCGCATACTTCCTGGCCATTCTGGCCGAGGGCGCAGGACAGGAAGCAGGCCGCTGCCAAGCTCCAAGGCTGGGCTGACAATGGCCTCAGCCACCGGAAAGGCCTCCGTGGAAGAATCCCCTCGGTCTAGAATCTCCGTCAGGGGATACTTGGCCCGTTTGGACACGGGCTTGAGCTGCATCCCGGTGGACTCCGAGATGAGTCGAAGCAGACCCAAGAAGGACGACGGGCTATCGTCCACTGACTGGCCCCCGGAGGACTCCAAATCGAACTGCCTGGAGAACAGGGAGGAGTCGTCGTCAGATTCAGAAGAATCTGCAAAGAGCTGCCTCGGCCCTGAGCCACCCTCCACCTGCAGAGGATGGTCGGGAGTGAGGGTGACCGACAACCTGTGGGGCAGGCTGTGACACGACCGAGAATTCTTGGTCGGTGCCCCCGACTTCGGTTGTGGAGGCAGAGGTTCCAGCACAATCTGTGGAGCAGCTGGTTTCGGCCGAGCAACCGGCCCTGGAGCGGGCAACTCGACTGGAATGAGTGGTTGCTTCGGTCGTTCAGGCAACAGCCACTTGATGGCCGGGGTCGGCTTAGGCCCGGACAACAGCAACTGCTGCCACATAAGGTCTTTTAGCGCTGGCGCAATTTGCGCCCAGCCTCCCTCACCCGAGGAGGAGGACGGAAGAACGGCATTGCCGCTACTGCACCGATCGAGACCTCGATGTCGGCAGAAACGGGTGGACTGAGAAGAGGTCCAAGACCGAGACCTTTGGGGACTGAGGGTGGGTCTGGGAAGGGCGGGACACCCGCCTTCCCTCGGCTCGGCACTTTAACCGGGAATGTGGCCCAGAAGGCGAGGCAGATCTTCGTATCCACCGGGGAACCGTGAAGGAGGTTGTCGGCTTCTCCAGTCGACAGCCCGTCTAACGGATCGCGAAAAATCTCGACTTCGTCGATGGGAGTCTCGGCAGGCTGGCCTGACGGGGGCACCGTGAAGCCAGCGGCCTCAGCCACAACCTCGACCAAAGTCGACGGTCGGCTGTCTGGGGAAAGGGACCTCTCCCGCTCCCACGAACGCCGACGGTGGGACTTACCTTTCGACTCCTTTTTCTAGGGCCAAGAAGAATGTCCCGAAGGCCCCTCTCCTTTTGTGGAAAGGGACTGACAAAGCTCTGAGCAGAAGCCAAATGAGGAACTTAGAGAGCGGATAAATGCGCGGCGAGGAGGAGGGAAGATGCGGCCTGGGCCGCCTCCTCCTCGAGGGCGATCATCTGCTCGAGCTGCTCAGCCGAGCCAGCCGCCACGGACACCGCCCAACGAGCTTCTTTAGATTTTACCGGTGGGAAACATTTCTCGGGGCGCCCGAGCTTCAGTCGGGCAGCGCGATCGTCCAGGACGTTGGCCGAGAAAGAGCGGCACAACTCACAGGCCTGCGGGTCATGATCTAGGCCTAGGCAGTAGATGCATGTGAAGTGCGGATCCGTCCTGGACATTTTCTGCCCGCAAGGGCACCTCCGAAAGCCGGGAACAGATTTGTCCATCGCAGCCGTGAGGGAAGATGAAGACCGAGTTTAGAAAATTTCAAAACCACTTCGACGAATCCAAGAGTTAGGATCCAGTCTAAAACGCAGCGCGCTAAGGAGGGAACCTGAACTTCCAAGCGGTAAGGAAGATCTGGCGTCATGGGGCGGAGCCGAGAGTTTACCACCCGGGTGGGTGGGAGGAGCCAGCTTGAAGACCTTCCGGCAAGACTTAAAGCGGCAAGGATACCTGCCAGATAGTGTGGATGAACAACATATCCATGTCCTTAGAAACTATGTTTACAAAAAAAAAAAAGGAGTCAACGAGGCAGAGGCAGACCGAGAGAAAAACTAGAAATCTGAAGTTCCATTGAAGGGGTAGTTTATGCCAAAGCACTAACTCAAGGAACCCACGAATACTGCAGAGCTGCAAAGGAGACCGGTCTCATCCAGGGGAAAGAAAGATCTGATGCCACAGGCCAGAGTCAGATGATATACCAGCTGGGTGTTGTGAGGAGCTTAGCTTTAAGAAATCAGACTGATTACATCATTCCAGTGGAACTGCCAGTGTGGATAGTACACTGTATCCATGCCCTTAGAAGTAAAATTGTCTTGCAGGGTATCAAATAAGCCGAAAAAATTGATTAGCAGTTTTACACGTGAAAGTGCTAATCAGCTGTAAAAATGCATAGCAATTGGCCCAGAGTGGTTAGCAAAATTTTAAAATATATATCATTTTAATTTTGTCTACTGTGCCATAGACTCACTGAAAAAAATCTGGTTAGCAGTCTACTGCTATGCATTTTTGGAAATGGTCAGCATTACCCCCCGTTTTGTGTAGCATTTTGCTATGCTATACCAGCTATTTAAAACCCTGTCTTGCCTTCTACCTCCACAGCATTCCATATATAAAATCATCCTTCTGCCTCCCTTCTATAATATAAGCCTTTTCCATGTTACATTTTGATAACTGTGATTTCCTCTTTACCTGTTCTTAAATAACTCCACTGGCTCCTGCTTACTGAAATTGTTTCTTATGCAGGTGACCCAAGTTTGGAAACAAAGCCGAGGCACTGGAAGTTGGGGGGCGGGCGGAATCAAGCATAACTGCAAATGCTTTGCTCCTTTTAGAAGGCAGTTTGGCAGGAGTTGCATTATGACTGCTACCTGACTGACCACAGGTGGCAGTGCAGTGTTTCACATGGGCTGGAAGGGAGAGCACTGACATAGGACTCCATAGAGGTGTATCAGGTCACGTCCTGGAATTGGGAGGAAAAATACAGATTACTCAACTCCTATGGAACAATCAGGACCAGGTTCACCTTGTCTCGACACACCTTGAGCAATACCTTGTGGGTCAAGGGGATGGAAGGAAAGGCATACAAAAGACCCAGGGTTCAGGGCCAACACAAGGCATCCCTCATCAGTGTTTCCATCTTAGTAGGGGTGGGCACAGATCAGCTTCAGTTTTCCATTAACCCAGGAGGCAAACTGGTTCACCAGAGGTGTGCCAAACTGCTGTGTCACCACATCCTTGTGTAAGGACCACTCATGTGACATCTTACCCACCTGGCTAACAGTGACCGCCAACTGGTTGTCTTCTACTGCCATGTACTGCAAGGAGATCCACCTGCAGGCTGCCTACAGTGACCAGGTGTGAAGTGCCTCCTGACACAGGGAAAAGGAGTGCATGCTGTCCTGCTTGTTCAGGTAGGGCATGGTCATCATGCAGTTAGTCTGTGTGACAGACTTGAATAAGGCCCTGCTCCATTTGTTATGCAGAATGAGTTTAAACGCAAGGGTCTGTTCTATCTTCTCTTTTTCTGTCTCTTCTACGTCTGGTTGTGCAACCAAATTTTCTTGTGAGATCTAGGAACTGATCACTTTGACGGTTTCGCAATTTTCTGCCTCTTGCTCTCTCTCTCTCTACCTTCCCTTGCTATTTGCGGGTATAAAATATATATGAATCTTTATGTGGAAATGTCACTGATACTGGGATCCCTTTGTTTTTTTATCTGTTTATGTACCCCTCTCTCCTGGTGACCCCAACTCCTTCAGGCTCCAACAAGTCCTTCTTGATCCCCTGCTAGCCCTACCCGAGCTCTCCGATCCTCAAATTGCAGCCATCCCCTAGGATATCCCGGATGTAACCCTTTACTGGGTGGGTCCCCCTCCTCCGAGGGGGAAGGCACTGGGAGGGGGTTCCAGCACACTACTCGATAGGGCCCAGGGGACGCTGCTGAGGAAGGAGGCGCGCCGAAGGCACCGGAGGCATCGAAGGACGGAGAGCCGTCATCTGGCAGCCACCAGGTGGCGTTTCCGCTTTTCTGGATCCCCTTCACTGCACTGCTCGTGTAGTGCCTCCAGTCTCCACTGGGGGCCGCTGCTGAGCAAGGCGTTCCCCAAACCCACCCCAGGATAGGAGAGCAGTCCCTCCGGATGCTCAATCCTATCCTCCCCCTGCCGACCCACGGCATCCTGGGTCTGTTCCCGAACCCGGGTCACCAGCATGGTTGGAGGTAAGGCGCCAGCACCTCAACCCTCTACGCCACCGGGCCGGCCCTGGGATCCCTTTGTTTAAAACTGTATATAGTTATACTTTTGAAATGATTGCAAAAAACTACTTGGAACTCAAGGGGTTAACTCGAGATGAAGTTTTTAAGCCTTCTGCAGAGCTGTAAACAAGAGATCAGTTCTGGGTCACTATGTTCTTTTTGCTGCGCCTGCAAGGAACAAAACTGACAAGAACACTCTGTAAACTTACAAGCACATTTTGTGAGAAGCAGGCTCTCTTAACGAGTTCCCAGACAAAGACTTATAACAACAACAGCAATGCTTTTGCTAGAGAGACCAGCACAGTAACAGACTGATAGACAAACTTGGAATTAAGAGATACCCTTAGAAGAAGGACTTCATTTTCTCTGTTTGTGCTACCTTTGTAAATAGTTATACTGAATAATTTTTATTTCTTATTTTGCTGTAATTGAGAAAAATAAAACGCTATTTGTGAATTTTGAAACTGCTCCTGGTTTTCCTATGCTTCCTGACCTGTGCCTCGATGACAGTCTGGACTTGCATGACTGGACCCCAAATCAGTGGAGCAAACTCCATCAGTACCATTGCTATGACCTCCAGAAAGTAAAAGTTCATGTAAGTCTTGCAAGTAACCAGAAACCATGGGCCCTGTGATCAGACAAATGAGCTCCCCAAGCCACTGGAGACGCATCTGTTGTCAGAGTGAGGGTCAGATCTGGGTGGAAAAACCGAATTCCCTCCACAAGGTTCTGGGGACACACCACCATTCAATGGTGTCCCACATCAGTGGCATCACCAGAATCAGCAAGTACAGGTGACAGTTGCACCAAGACCACTGGCACTTACCCCCACTGGAGGGGGCACATATGTCAGTGGGTCCAATGGACCACACTGGTTGAAGCTGTCATGTATCAAAATAGCCAGAGGAATTACAAGGCTTGGTACATTTGCCCAACCTGAAATGATGGGGCAAAGCAGGTAAGGCCCTCTGCCATCTCAGTGGGCACACGAGAATTGGCCGTGGAGAGAGTTCAGCTCCACTCCAGTGAACCTGACTACCTGCCTGGGGACAAGCTCAAACTCGGCCAGGCTGACTAGAAGGCCAAGCTTCTGAATGGCATGGAGGGCCACATCCCTGGACCACTGCACACTTCCCTGGAGATGCCTGCTAACAGCCAGTCATCCATGTATGGATACACCCTGACATCCCTGTATCTGAGTAGACTTCTACGACCGAAAGGCACTAGATGAAAACCCTTGCTGCCAAGAACAGGCTAAACACCATGACCTTGAAATGGTACAGAACCCCCTCCAGGCAGAACCGGAGGTATCACTGGTGGGACAGATGGACTGGAATATGAAAGAAGGAATCCTGAAGATCTTGGGAGCAGAACCATGCCCTGGCTTCCAAAAATGGTATGGTCTGTTTCAGTGTGACCACATTAAACTTTCACCTGCTAGATGAACTTGTTCAGATCATGCAGGTCCAGAATGGGGTGCCAACTCCCCTAACCCCACTGCTGGTCCATTCTGGTACCAGGATGTACTGAGATATGCATCCCAGAGATGCCAGGGCATGCAGGACAGGATCTTTACTGCTGCACTACAAGAGCACAGCGATTTCACAATGATGTACACTGTATCCATGGGCACCATGGACCTATTTGGCACAAGGGGAAGATACGGAAGGAGAGTCTCTAACTCGAGAGGGGGATCCAAACCCACTACTTCTAGCACCCACCTGCCTGAAGTAATGGTGGACCACTGTGGAACAAAGTAAAGGAGTCATCCCTCAACCAAAAGCTGCAACAGGGATTGTATGGGAAGGGCAATGCCACCCAGCAATCTGTCACTTGAAACCTTGGAGGAAGTTCTGGGGCACTGGGCACTGCTGCATCACAGTCCCCACCCCCACCCTCTTTTTCTTGCAAGGACTGCTGGACTTGGGCTTTGATAGTAGTGCTGAAACTGCCTCTACTGAGGTTACTGCTACAGCTGGGCTGGTAACTAGAGACATGTAAGAAACTCTTTTCCTTCATTTTAGAAAGCTGGGTAGCCAGCTGGGACAAAGCCACCAAATCCAGGGTGACACGGGACTTCTCAATACAAGGGAGATGGTCCTCCACCCCAGGGACAAGGAGGTCAACATCAAAAAAGAAAAACATGTCTGCCAACTTAGGCTGCATCTCAGGGTGAAAATTACCTTTTTTCCAAAGCTGACCCTAAAAAGGCTTTACCGTCAAATTATTTGTTGGAACCATAAAGGGATTCTCATGACTTGATTGTACTGGGAGATTTAAATAGGCTGATTTATTTATTGAAATGTTTCACCAGGAAGGCACACTGAACAACAAGTTGCTTGTCTCCCGGTGTGACCTGGGGATCAATTCTGGAGCATCTTTTCAAAATTATGTTACAGCTGATTTGGGCTTAATACAATTGATCTTGGAGTCCATCAGGATTAATCCTAGGGATCCTTACAAGTCTACAATATTGGATTCAATTTTCACAAACAGTCCTCTTTTTACACTTGTTCTGGAGTATTACTTAATGCATTCAGTGAGATCAGGTCATATCCTGCAGCTTTAAAAAAGGTACAGTCATGGGCCAGTCTTTAAACATTTTGTTTGCTATATATGGAGGATCAAGACAATGTGCTCTGGGAGAGAATGGATCTTATTCCTTCTATTAATGATGTGTGAACTTTTTCAGCCCACAAATTTCTATCTGTAATCAACATGCTCCATACAGCGCAAGGAAGGTAAAAACCTCTCTCAGAGGTATTCATTAAATCTTGTTAAGCAATGCAAGATCAGAAATACGGTGAGGGCCAAGGCAACAAACAGAATACAGGTTGGGATAACTACTGCGATATAAGGAATAAGTACTTAGCACTGGTACGTTTGGAAAAGGCCTCTTACTTTTGGGGGACATTGGATAATTATTTTATACTTTGGAAAACACGTTTGAACACAAGTGCTCTTTTGCAAAGGTTCCATGTCTGACAAGTACAAGGAATGAGAAACACAACATGCATTCTCCAGCTCAGGAAGAGCCTGGTCAGGTACAGTACATGCAACAACACTCCATTCAACAATCCAACAATATTCCTTCCATTTATGGGAAGAGTTGACATTGTAGAGATTCTTAAGGCAATTTTTCCATTGCTGGTCAGTGATCATGATGTTAAGTTCCCTTTCCCAAGCCCTTTGTATATGCAGCATGTTGGTTTCCTGCTGGGACAATAGGGCCTGACAGATTCATGTGATAAGATGTCTTATAAAAGCCATGCCCTTCATGGTCTGTATCACCATTAGTACTATTTATTTTTTATTTTATTAATGAAAATTTCAGATAACACCTTTGAGCTAACAGTGCTCTTTTACAAAGGTTCCATGTCATGGACAATGGACAAGTATAGACAAGAACAGGTAGGTAGATAACAGTTAATATAATTACAGTACATTAGCTGCCAGTGGCTTTGTCCAGATAAGACAACAGAATTAATATCAGGTAAAACATTACAGATTGCATGAGCTGCCAAAGGCTTTGTCAGGATCAACGTGGAGGGAAGCAATGGTGCAATATCGCCAGACATTATACAAAGACAGCCTGGGGCGGTTACAATTGAAATAGTGATCTGACAAGTGCATGAGTAGCCCAGAGGTAGCTGGTGAGAGGACAAGGTAGTAGGGGACAGGCAAGAACCGAGGGGTGGGGACTGGAGGGGATAGGTAGGTGGTGAAGGAGAGGAGGTGATGACAGAGGGAGGGAGAAGGTTGGGAGATGTAAGGGGTAATAGGATGGGTGGGGGAAGGAGAGAAGAGTTAGGATGGGCAAGGAGGAGAAAGGAGAGAGAAATGTGGACTAGAAGGGAGTCAAGGAGGGCTAGGGGAGAAAGAAGAGAGAGAGAGAGAATATGATAGCTAAAGGTGCAGGGGGTAACAGGTGAGGGGAGGGACAAAGTTGTGAGAGAGAATGGAGAGAGGAAGGAGTGAAATCTGGGGGGTGGCAACGGAGGAGGCTAAGGTGGCTAACGTGAGATATTGGAAAGAGTTAATAGGGAGGGAGAGTGCATAAGTAATGGAGAGGACAGAAGGGCAAGTAGGGAATTTAAGTGTAGTAGGCACTGGCCACCAAGTGCTGTTGTACTTTGTGTTTAAAGGAGCTGAGATTCGGTGCATTGGTGATATCCACTGGGACTGTGTTGAACCAGTTAGAGGCCCTAACTTTGTAGAAGCGCTACCTTTGAGTGGCCCGGCAGTGGGGAACACTGCCCAGCAAGCACACAACATCCAGGGCTGCAAGGGACGCAGCAAGGCCTTAAAGGCCTATGTACAATCCCCCAGCTCCATTAGGAACACTGCCCAGAAAGCACACAACACCCAGGGCTGCAAGGGACACAGTGAGGCCCTAAAGGCCTGTGTACAATCCCCCAGCTCCATTAGGAACACTGCCCAGAAAGCACACAACACCCAGTGCTGTAAGGGATGCAGTGAGGCCCTGAAGGCCTGTGTACAATCCCCCAGCTCCATTAGGGACACTGCCCAGCAAGCACACAACACCCAGGGCTGCAAGGGACACAGCGAGGCCTTAAGGGTAATTACCTCCCTCCTCCTAGCTTCCTCTTTTGGAAGGGTGTTAGCCCGTCGATGTTACATGTCGACTGCCCCAGCCACCCTCCCACCCAAGGCTGGCTCTTCCTTTATTGCTCCAAATAGGTCATGTGACCTATCACATGACCTGCCCCTATTTTTTCTAAGTGCCCATTTAAAACTCTGAAGCTTGCCTCCCTGCAGGTACTTCTACTACTCCTCCTGATGTCCGGCAACATCCATCCTAACCCTGGTCCTACCCCCCCCCGCGACCAATCAGGCTGCACCTGAGGAACTCCATATAGCTTCCCTTAACATATGTAGTTTACTAAAGAAATTTGACAATTTTCAGAGGTGGGTTAGCCAACAACAGCCAGATATTATCTCAGTGGTGGAAACCTGGCTCAATGGCTGTACCCGACTCTGCTGTAGCTTTCCCCGGGAACACTATATTTCGTGCTGGCAGGCTAACTAAAAAGGGGGGAGGGTGTGCAATTTACCTTCGTGACACCCTCCAAGGTCTCACTTTGCCATCCCCAGCTCTTGACTATGGTACCCAGGCCCTCTCCCTTCAAGTCAGCTGTCTCCACCTCTAGGACCCCTCTTTATGTCTCCTCTGTTTACATCCCACCCAGGAATCAAAAAAGTGCTTTTCAATCAGTTCTCACCCACCTCCAGCAACAACCAGACAAGGCAGAAATTATTGCACTTGGTGATTTTAATATCAATTGGCAAGCAGACACTGCCGCTCCACACAGGGATGCTACAGCTGCCCTCAATCTGTCACAAATGGTGCCCTCTCCCACACGTTACAACCCAAGAACTGGAACCTCAACTCTCATCAATCTGATTCTTACAAATCCGCCCCACAAAATCACCCAGGTCTTAGTGCTATCGGACGTATTGAGTGACCACTCATCAGTACTCTGTTGCTGGTCCTATTTGACTAAAAAGGCTCCCCCCAAGTTATTCTACAGCGACGCAACAGGCTGGGCAAACTACAGCCCCTGAAACACCACCTCATTAGATGGGACTGGTCACCCATTGGTGCCTCACCTGATATTGACTCGGCACTGGAGTACTTTGTCAACTCTTTTAATGCTGCCTGTGACCTCTCTGCACCCTTCTGCAAGTGGGTCATTAAAGGAGCTGACACCCTCTGGATGTCGAATTCCTGCTGGACCTAATGCGTGACCATGACAACCTCTGGCACACAGTACTGGAGATGGGGCAGCCCGCAGATAGGCAACGCTACTGTGAGGTCAGGAACCGCTGCACCTGGAAGGTCTGACAAGCAAAGGCTGAATACTATTGAGCTGCTCTCACTGCCTCCTGGGGTACTGGACTCAAATTCTGGGACTCCCTCAAAGAACACAGTGGCAAAACCTCTACTGCCCCACTCCCAGATGGCTGTCAATGGTGGTATCTCCACGGACCCCAAAATAATAGCAAATGTACTAAATTCCTCATTCTCAGCCCTCAGCAGTGAGCTCCCTGCCAATTTCTTTGCACCCACCCCCAATACCACCCCTGCACCCGCCCAAGTGCCCCCTTTTTGTTTTAAAGTTATCTCCCAGCGTGATGTTGCCCCCCCACCGCTTAGGGCACTCAGCAAATCCAGGTTCAGGAACGACTCCCTCAATCTCAAACTGCTAAGGTAGACCCTCTCAGAAGTACTCTACCCCCTCACTGCCCTACTGAACCGCTCCCTTGCCCTAGGTCAATCCCCATCCACATGGAAAATTGCCCTCATCACTCTCATCCTGAAGAGTGGTGTCCGTACCATGCCTGGCAATTGTCGATCCATTTCAATTCTACCTCCCCCCCCCCCAAGGTCCTTGAAAACATAGTTGTCACCCAAGTCACAGACTACCTTACCCAACACAACCTTCTCTGCTCTGAGCAGCACGGCTTCCATAAGAGCCACAGCACCACAACTGTGCTTTTGAAATATACCAACACCATACATGCGACCCTTGACACAGATCAGATTTCTGGTGCTGTCTATATAGAGCTCTCCAAAGCATTTGACACTGTTCATCACTCACTTCTCCTTGCCTCACTAACCCAAATAGGTTTCTCACAGGATGCTGCAGCCTGGTTCTCGAACTATCTATCTGGCAGAACCCAGAATCAGACTAGCACAAACCCAGTCATCTCCCCTCCAAGTTATATCTGGGGTCCCCCGCAGGGGCTAATCCTTGGCCCCTTGCTATTTACTCTCTTCCTTAACTCCCTGCCCAAAGCCTGCTCAGGGAATCTCCTCTTATATTCAGATGATGCGGTGTTATTCAGCACCCACACCAACCCTGCCACCCTCCAATCAACCCTCCAAAGGTCGCTTAGTGAGGCCAAATCCTGGTTTGCTGACCATAGGCTTGTCCTAAACTATAAAAAAAACAAAGTCTTTGCTGTTTGCCCATGCCCAAAACAAGATCAGTGACCACTCCCTGCTCATCCATAACTCCCGTAATGAAACCCTAGAACAAGTTTCTACTTTTAAATACCTAGATGTTACCCTAGACTCCGGCCTCACCTACCAGGAGCATATCCGCTGACTTAGTATGGATGTCAATGTGCGTATCAGTCTGCTCCACCGTTACAAGCACTGTCTCCCCCCCCCCCCGAAGCCCTACAACTAGCCATCTCCTCCTCTGTCTTGTCTCTCATAGATTATGGGATCATTATCTATGGTGCTGCCTATAACACATCCCTCAACAAAATTAGCGTTGCTCTGAATAAAGCCTGTAGGCTAGCTACTGGCTGTGACCGGCATACGCACACCTGCACACTCTATGCCAGTACTAATTGGCTAAACTTTGGTGATCGCCTAAAGTACCAGACCTGTCTTCTTGCCAAGAAAACCATAGCCAGCCTCATGCACACTGCCCTTGGGGCACTGCTCCCCTCACCTAGTAACACCAGACGAACCCGTCACTCAGAGAAAACGTCCTACCAGGTCCCCCTCTGTAAAACCTCCATGGGTCAAAAAACCTTCAGAGACCATGATCCCCTTTGGCTAAATTCACGTCCCAAGCCAATCCTCACAGCACCTACACTGGGACTGTACAAATCCCTTCTCCATAACAACATCTTGCAGGACTCAGCCTGTGACTGTACCTGACCCCCCCACCCCCAAAGCCGCTACTGTGATATGACAATGGACCCCTCTTGGTCCTGCCTACAGAGTACTTATACCTGGCCTCTGTCTCTAACCCAGGCCACAAACCATCACTCACTGGATTGCGCTGTCTGTGCATGCCTGTCGTAAATACTTATCTATAACAACTGCTGTACTGTATGTCACACCTGTAACTATTGTACATTGTATATGCTTCCTTTGCCACTGTACTACATTGCTTCTGACTGTTGTAAATATACTGTACCACATTTGCTTGTATGTACTATACTATGTACTAATTGTAAGTTGTGATATTTGCTTGCACCTTTGTTTGCACTGTAATGTCTGACACTGTATGTGCCTGTATTGTATTCTATGACGTGGAACCTTTGTAAAGGAGTCTCTGACTCAAAGGTATTAATTCTGATATGTTTCAATAAATAAATAAATGAATAAAGAATAGTGTTCCAGAACTCCTGGTAAGGCAGGTGGCATAGTGAGGGGAAAATATAGACTGAACCCCTAGTGGAAGGAGGCCTAGCACTGTCTTCTTTGCAAGTAAGAAGGTCTGATACTTAATTCTGCACTGAAGCTGTAGCCAGTTAGCCTGTTCGTACAGATCACATGTATGTGTGAGTCTAGAGGCTGTTGTGAGGAGCCGGCAGGCCTTGTTTAGGGCTATGGCTATACGCTAGAGGGCAGTGTCAGTAGCTGATCCATAAACTATGAGACCATAGTCAATTAAAGAGGTGACTGAGCTCTGGATGGCAAGTTTTAATGCTTTGTCTGTCAGACAGTGTCTATGCCTATATAGCAGCCCTATGTGGGTATTCACAGCTTTAGCAAGGTTATTTATATGCACGGAGTATGCAAGAGTAGAGTCGAGGGTCACTCCTAGGTATCTCAACTGGTCTACCTGTTCCAGCACAGTGCCACCACTATTGTAGATTAGCAGTTGTTGGAGTTTGTGTTTGTTGTGAGTACCATGAAACAGCACTGACTTGGTTTTTAAGTAGTTCAGGATGAGTTTACATGACCTGAACCAGGTTTCAACTTCTAAGAAACTACGCTGTAGCTGTTGCTGGAGGTGATGGGGGTCAGAGTGGCTCGAGAAAATGACTGCATGGTCTGCATAGAGTAGAATTCGGTCATGGCTATCAGCAGGGAGGTCATTCATGAAGATGTTGAAGAGTAGGGGGCCAAGGATGCAACCTTGTGGTACACCCGAACAGACTGGGAGGGGGAGCTGAGATGGAGTCTCCAATTCTGACCTGCTGAGAGTGGTCACTAAGGTAGCTTTGGAACCAGTGAGTGGCATCCGGTGAAAGGCCAAGATGTGATAGTTGTCTGGTTAGTAGGGAGTGGTTAACCTTTATCAAACACCTTAGTCAGCTCAATAAAGGCGGCGCTGCCCAATTGGTTGTGGTCTAGTGCCTGGTGGATAATAGAGGTGAAGTCTAGTAGTGCAGTGGTGGTGCTGTGACCTTTTCAAAAAAACGTGTTGTTGGGAACGTTGGAGGTTATATTTTTCCAGGTAGTCAGCGAGCTGTTCAGCAACTATCCTTTCCAAAGCCTTGGAGAGTGGGAGAAGGATGGATATAGGCCTGTAGTTGCTAGTTAGATTCTTGTCACCACTTTTGTGGATAGGAGTCACCACAGTGGACTTCCATTTACTTGGGAATTGTGACAGCGTAAGAGAGCAGTTGAGAATTTTCATAAGGGATGGCAGAACATCAAAGGTGAGGGTGATGAGTTTCAAATCGAGGGAGTCAGCACTATGCCTAGACTTCCCGAGTAAATGCTAAATGCAGCAATCCCAGAGCTTTTTTAGGAAATATTTACTTTGCTTAACTCGGATCAAATTGGAACACTATCATGCCTGATGCCTTTGTCATAAATAGTGTCTTAATTTCTGGTCTGCCAGAAAGAGTGCATAACCTGCATCATTATGTTATCAATATGGGAGCCAACATATCATTTGGTTCACATAGTACACATATTTCACTAAAGAAGTATATTTTAGACCTGGATTACAGTTTTCATTTACACCCATCAGTTCCTCCCAGGTCCTGAAGGAATTCCTAGCCTTGGACCCGCTGTAAATCAGCACGGCAAGATTGTTTCAGTAACTCCTGAAGTATGCAGCACCTGTTCTTTGCAACCCTTTAGCTTCTCCTTGTAATAGATTTTTGACTACTAATTCTCTCCCCATTCCCTGGAAATCTGCTCCACTGGTTCCTATAAGTGAAAAAAGAAAGGCAAAGGGAGGGATAGTGAGACTGAAGGGGGAGGATGGGGGCCGCATGGAAGATGACAACAGTAAAGCTGACATATTGAACAGGTATTTCTGCTCAGTCTTTACTGAGGAAGAGGAGGGTAATGGGTCTGAAGGGAGTACAAGGGGTGAGAATGGTGCAGAAATGGACACAAGTCCCTTTACACGAGAAAGGGTCCTGAAGGAACTGGAAGTAATAAGAGTTGATAAAGCAATGGGGCCAGATGGTGCACTCCAGGGTCCTTAAAGAACTAGGAGAGTGGTGGCTGAACCTTCTTGCTATCCTGTTTAGCCGATCGCTGGAAACAGGGAGGTACCCAAAGACTGGAGGATAGCAGATGTAGTCCCTTACACAAAAGTGGGAACAAAGAGGAAGAGGGAACTACAGACCAGTCAGCCCTCACCTCGGTAGTGGGAAGATCATGGAAGCACTACTGAAGGAGAGATTGGTGGAACATCTGGTTGTCAATGGACTACAGGACCCAAGGCAGCATGGTTTCACCAGGGGAGGTCATGTCAGACCAACCTCGTTGAATTTTTGACTGGGTGACTAGGGAGGTGGATCAGGAGGGCAGTGGACATGGCCTATCTGGACTTCAGCAAGGCCTTTGACACTGTGCCACATAGAAGACTATTACACAAACTGGGGAATATGGGTGTGGGCAGGACAGTAGTGTGGTGGTAGGTAACTGGCTGGGCGGCAGGACACAGAGGTGGTGGTAAATGGCTGTCACTCCACAGAGGGAAGAGTGACCAGTGGGGTACCAGGGATCAGTGCTGGGACCAGTCCTATTCAACATCTTCATCTGTGACATTACTGCGGGACCTAGAAGGCAGAATTTCACTGTTCACTGATGACACAAAGCTCTGTAACAGAGTAGACACACCAGAGGGTGTAGACAGAATGAGAAGGACCTGCAGAAACCTGAAGAATGGTCAGGGGTTTGGCAGTTGAAATTCAATGCAAAGAAGTGCAAGATAATGCATATGGGGCACAAAACCCTGGCACAATATATCAGTTGGGGGTGAGGATATAGCATGCACCAAGCAGGAAAGAGATCTTGGGGTTATCATCTCTGATGACCTCAAGGTAGGGAAACAGTGCGACAAGGCAGCAGGTAAAGCAAATAGGATGCTGGGATACATAAGCAGGGGCATCACCAGCAGGAAAAGAGAGGTCATAATTCCACTATACAAGACACTAGTGAGGCCCCACTTGGAGTACAGTGTACAGTTCTGGAGACCTTACCTACGTAAGGACACAGACAGGGTAGAGAAGGTTCAGAGGAGGGCAACAAAGATGGTGCATGGATTGCATCACAAGTCCTATGAAGACAGGTTGAAGGAACTGAACATGTACTCCCTGGAGGAGAGGAGGGAGAGAGGGGACATGATAGAGACATACAAGTATCTTACAGGGAGGAACAGGGTGCAGGAATACACTATTTTTAAGCTAAAAAGATGTTCCAGGACTAGAGGGCATGGGATGAAGTTGGAGGGAGGACGATTCAGAGGAAACGTGAGGAAGAATTTCTTCACAGAACAGGTGGTGGACAAGTGGAACACCCTGCCAGAGGAAGTTTTGGGGGCTGAAACAATCATGGGATTTAAGAATGCATGGGATAGACATAAAGGAATTCTGGAGGTCAGGGGTAAGGGGCAACAGACTTCTAGAAAAACAAACTGAACTTACAAACTCAAATGGGCAGACTGGGTGGGCCATAGGCCCTTATCTGCCGACACTGTCTATGTATCTATGTATCTATATGGAAAACTGGTCCTAAGTTTCTATTTTTTGACCATATCACTTTATTTATTTATTAGAATTTTGGTAAGCCCACTGAGACCATGCAGTCCCTTTTTCAAAGGTGACCCAGGGGAGGGTACAGAAGAGGAGGAATACAACGTATAAACACAGCCATGATCATACAATACAAAGGCACTGGTATAAAGGAACAAAGATTAAAGAGGAATACATAAACACAAATAATGCCCTGTGCATACAAAAAACAGCATTGCTATTAAAAGAAAGACATAAGGTAAAGGGCGTATAACAGTCTGAATGATAGGAATCCCCTGTCTGCAGCGGTCTTGGATGGGTGGACACAGATTCTAAAGCTAATAAGAGTGGGGCAGGAGAAGACCTTGCTTCTCCCTGTGGTGGGTAGCCCATACTTCCTGGCTGGACTGGGAGATGGGGGATTTCAGTTGTGGGAGGTGAATGAGATAAAGTGTATTAGAGACATCTGGAAAAGAAACCAGCTTTGCTCTTTCGAGGAGCTGACTCAAGGATTTAGTATACCAGGTGCGCACCTCTTCTGCTTTCTGCAGATGAGAGCCTACGCCAACTCGCTGGGCCAGAGTGGGGGAAGGCCCCACCCACCCACCCCGAGCAGGTGGAACACTTGGTAATGAGCACCAGGGTGGATCCTAGAGGCTTAATTGGTAAGGCGGCTAGGTTGGGCAGGCTGTTTCTCCCAGACTATATGCAGAATATCAAAAAACAATGGGAAGAAGATTTGGGGTTGGAAATTGTGGAGGAAAACTGGCACATATTACTAGAACTACATAATGAGATTTTGATATGTAATACATTTCAGGAGTCATACTATGAGTTTGTACACAGATTATATTGCCCTCTGGTTATGGTGCACAAGATCAATCCTGCAGTCTCTGCTGTATGTGGGTGGTGTAAACTGGAGGTAGCCACTTATTTCCACTACTTCTGGTCCTGTCACACTCTATAAACCTTTTGGGGTACAGTCACACAGGAAGTGGGTAATGTTTAGGGAAGGCAATTATGGCCATCTCCGTTATGTCTTGTTATTGGGAGTGGAGGAGACGGACGCGGAAGGGTGGGAGGTTTCCCCAGAAGGGTACGGGTATTGCTGATACTGGTGAGGCACTGCATACTCAATACATGGGTATCAGCCCTGACTCCAACAATTCAGCAGTGGAGTACATTGGCCATACAGACCCTTGCACTGGAAAGGTTATCCTATTCCATTAAAAACAAGGAGGATCGCTTTCTGAATGCATGGGAGCCCTTTCTTGCATTGCTGATGGAAGTTGAGGCTGCAGTTCTGAGGGAGGGCCTTTGGTGTGGACAAGGGTATAAGTAAATTTAAAATCTGGAGATAGACCTTTTTAAAGCCTCTAAAGCCGCCCCTAAATGAAAGAAAATCAAAAGACAGATTGTATAGTCTTACTTCACTTTATTTTATTTACATGTAGCTTAAATTATTTAGAGACAGGCATTGCAGCAGAGAATAAGTTGAGCTGATAAACTGGGCACATACATGTTTGGGTTTGGTGTTTTTTTCAGGTACTTTTCCTTTGTTAGATTTCTCCTCTTATTGTATTGGGTTTCGTGTTGGTTTGCATTTGTATGTTTTGTGTATGGAAATGTTACAAATTTTAACAAACAGATGATGCAAAAAAAAAAAACAACAGAAAAATATAAAGATAAGATCATAAAGCCCAATACATTGCGAAACAATGCTATACATTATATACAAAATACACATATTTCCATGATTTGAGGGGAGTGGAAAGTGGAGAACAAGGCTGATATAAGCAAAAATTAGGATCAACATTATATACAGCAGTTATGCACAGTAGTGAGGAAACATAAGTACATCAGATTAGACAATCAACTGCAATAAAAAAGTGCAACTCATATCTAGGAGACAGGCAGTACCATTGGTTGAGGTACAGTAGCAAGGTCACCAGGAGGGACTGACATAAGTATGGAAAAGAACAGAGTTAATTAGGTAAAGCAGGAGCACGTTCCTAGGCCGTAGAGGTGGTTGAGCAGGGCACATTTGAAACTGGGGAGGGAAGTGCAAGAATGGATGGAGGGATGGAATTCCAGGCCCCGGGTGCAGCATAGGCAAAAGATCTCCTACTTGCAGCTAGGCGTGTAGACGGCACAGTTAATAGAGGGAGAGATGAGGAACGTAGAGTTTAGCAGACTTTAACCATCTGTTGCTAAAATTCTTCAGAAACTGGTAGCATCTCAACTGACTAATTTGACTGTTCATGAATTAAAGAAAATTAGTCTGCCTGGTTGCAGACCACATCACAGTACAACTAATTCAATGTCCAAAGTGTCACAAGATAGTCAGACTTCTATGAATAGGGGCTTGATTTCTAGGGCACTATTTAGTGATTCTTCAAAAGCCTTTGAATGCGTAAATTAAACAATACTGTTTTCAATATTAAGGAGTTTTAGTTTTGATAATATGGCTTTTTTCATACATATTTTTGTGCTCCTCCTGCAGGCAGTCACTCCACCCTGCTACCACCTCTGACCATCCAACGCTCTGGCAGGAACTGCTGAGACCCTCACCCCCCACGGATTTCCCAGCATGCCGGGGCAGGGGAAGGTCATCCTCCACCCACTCAGGACTTACTTAACAGATCTAGGCTTCCGGCAATCCATCAGCAGAGCGGGACGCTGGTTGGCTTGCAGGGCTTCACGGAGCCTGCAGGCGCCCCTTTTCTGCTTTTCATCCCTCCTCTTCACTGCCATGAGCGTGTGCACCATGTAGCCATGTTCTTTCGCTTCCCTAACTCCTGGTGCTGCCACCCGATCTCCACCAGGAGGTAGTAAAGGAGCGGGACAATCCTCGCTGGGACAGGAAAGCCATTGTCAGATGCTCAATCTTCTCCCTCCCCCGTCGACCCCCAGCAACCTAAGCCTGGGTTTCCAGTCTGGTGTGAGGTGTGGTGTCCTGTGCCTCAACCCTCAGCACCCCCAGGCTGGCTTATGATAATATGACTTTCAATTTGTTTAGTAAAGAACTGTTACGTACTCACCATAAAGCCACATCTATGGAATGTACAGCCACCAGACACTAGGACCACATGGAAAACTTTTGAATGCAGTCCACTAGGGGACACCCATGATGACTTGACATCAGCTACTACATAAACATGGGTGTCCCCTTCCCTCCTCAGTTCCCCGCCAGAGATCATGCTTAGAGGAGCTCCTTGTAGGGAACTGGGAGAGAACCTAGGGCTCTACCCACCAGGCAAGGCAGTGAACCACACTTAGAGCTTCATGGAGTTGGAGACAGCACTTAGGACCCTAAAGGGGGAAGGAAGGTGGCATGACATGGCCTGATGAAAAAGATTCTCTTGAAGATCTACTGTTTCGGGGAATAAGTAACTGTTCTACCATCTTTGAGGATATCTCTTTCATCAGGCAACACCTAAGGAATGAGTACCAAGCAGTACTGACCATAAAACAGTCTGGGTGGCTGAAACCCACAAGCCTAAGAAAGTAGGCCTTGAGGCACAGCCAGGCCAAAGCCAGACTTTTTGCGAGAGACAATGTCCAGACTATAGCGTTTAGTGAAGGTGTGGTCAGTACTCCAGGTGGCAGTCGCACAGATTTCTGCAGCAGACACATTCTTGAAACATGCAACAGATGTGGCCATATCTCTAGTGTAATGACCATGAACAACCCAACTAAGTTCTTTACCGTACTTCCTGTAACAAAAAGTAATAGTTTGCTAACCATTTAGACAGGCACTGTTTAGAAACTGGAGTGTCCTCTTTCTTTCCCAGGGAGAAATGAAACAAAAACCTCTGATGACATCCTACAGTCCTTTGTGCAGTGTATATAGTACCTGAGTATTCTATGTACATCCAAAGTATGAAGAAATGCTTCCCTTGGATTGGCATGCTCAGGAAAATAAACTGGCAGGTGGACGGTTTAAGGTAAAGTAAGCTCAGACACCACCTTTGGTAAAAACTTAGGATTAGTACACAAAGACACCCTGTCTTTGTGGAAAATTAAATAAGGAAGCTCACACATTAGAGCCTGTGGCTCTGAAATCCTTTGAGCAGAAGTAATGGCAACCAAAAACAATGCTTTCCAAGAAAGAAAATGTAGGCAACAAGTTGCGGCTGGCTCAAAAGGAGCCAAAGTAAGTTTTCCAACACAAAATTCAGGTCCCAAGCCTGGACTGGATTACGGGTAGGGGGCTTCAAGTGCAGAAGGCCTCTCAAGAATGTATGAACCACCACCAGCTGTGCAACTGTATGACCCTCAAAAGGCACATGGAAAGCTGAAATGGCAGCCAAGTGCACTCTGATAGAGGTCTAATGCAGACCTCCATCTGATAAGGACAGCAGACACGCTAGAACCTGATTTACTGGACAGGCAAATGAATCTAAGTGAGGAGAAGCAGCTCACAAAGCAAACCACTTCCATTTTATGGAATGTGTGTCCCTGGTAGAAGATTTTCTGGCAGAAACTAGGATGTCAGCTACCTTTTGGGAAACCTCAAACCTGACAATGTCTATGTTTTCAGGAGCCATGCGTGAAGATGAAGAGATCTGAAGTCCAGATGGACCAGGGTTCCCTGTTCCTGTGACAGTAGGCCCTGGCATAAGGGCAGAGGTACTGGTGGTTCCACTGCCAGCTGTTGCAGTACAGGGAACCAGATCTGTGGAGGCCATAGGGCAGCAATGAGGATTAGAGTTGTCCCCTCCATCTGGAGCTTCAGTACCATCCTCTGTATCAGAGGGAAGTGGGGGGAAGGTGTACAGGAACCTCCCTTTCCAAGAGAGGGACGTGTCCTGCCAGAATACTCCAGGCCCTGGAACAAGACAGCAGAAAAGCAGCAGTTTTGCACTGTGTGGGGATGCAAAATGGTCAAACTCTGGATAACCACATCTGTCGAACAGATCCTTTACAACTGAGGTCAACAGTTCGTGTTCGTGTACTCTGGGCTAGAACTTGCTTAGCCTGTCTGCCAAGATATTTTGGGTGCCTGGAACATGTACTGCTGACAGTTCTAGACCCCAATACCAGACTTTCATTGCTTCCCTGCACAGGGGGTAAGAGCGAGTTCCCCTTTGTTTGTTGATGTAATGCATGGCACTGATGTTGTCCATCTGTACTAACAGACGATCCAGAGAAAGGTGAGTCTGGAAGGTCAGTAGGCCATACAGAACAGTTCGCATTTCTAGAACATTTATGTGCAGGGTGCTCTCCACCGTGGTTCATGTACCCTGCATCTGATGGGGCCCTTAATGTGCCCCATAGTCCATCACCCGAGGCATGTGTTGTTAAAATCTTATGAGGGGAGGGGATCAAGAAGGGAACCCTCTTTAACAGGTTATTGGGTTCCATCCACCACTAGAGCACTTTGCATACAGGAGAGGCTACTAGAACCCTCTGTTCTAGATCATCTGTGATTTGTTCCAACTGGACATTTAGGGTCCACTGAGGGATCCTCATGTGCAGTCCGGCCAGAGGTACTGTGACAATGGCCACTGCCATCAGACCCAGGAATTGAAGGAAATGTCCTGGCTGTAGCCTGCAACATACCAGCTGTTGTGGACCATTTGGGCCTGTGCCATCAGACATTCAACCCTGTCCAGAGGCAGAAAGGCTGAATGAGCCTTGGGCTTTGTCCAAAACTGCCCCTATGTACTGCAGCCACTGTCAAGGTTTCAAGACAGACTTGGGTACACTGACAGTAACCCCTGGAGCATCGAACAACTGCCTTGTTGAGTTACGGTGTGCTGGAGCTGCTCCTTAGAGCGACCTTTCAGTAGCCAGTCATCTAGGTAAGGAACTACATAGATGCCTTCCCTGCAAAGGGCTGCTGCCACCACTGTCAAGCATTTGGCAAAGACTTGTGGGGCAGATGACAACCCAATGGGCAATATTCTGAATTGGTAGTGTTCCCCCAAAACAGAAACCTCAAATATTTTCTGTGAGGTTTGCAAATCTTGATATAAAGGTAGGCATCCTTCATGTCAAGGGGACAGATCCAATCCCCTACATGTATTAGTGGGAGCAGGCCCTGCAGAGTAACCATCCTCAACTTTTTATATTCTAGAAAAAAGTTCAGGTTCTGAAGATCTAGAATAGGCTGCAGATCTCCTCTCCATTCTGGAACTAGGAAATACCAACAGTGGAACCATTTGTCTCTCTCTGTTCCAAGGGCACAGGTTCTATGGCTCTCTCTTCTGAACCAAGTTATGGACTTCCTCCAGGAGCAGACGAATATGTTCTGGAGGATGGTGCATAGGCACTGGTGGGTGATCTGGATGTAGTTCTGGAAGTTTCAGAGCATGGTTTTGTCCTACGATTTGCAGGACCACGGCATCTGATGTCAGCTCCTTTAACTGATTTAGGTGGAGGGAGAGACGACCCCCAACAACCACTCCCGGAGGCAGTGGTGGTTGGGAGGTGTAGAAGGAGTTAGGCAGAGCTGGTTGTGGCAGCTCCTGCTAAACCACCACTTCTAGGGGCTTTTGAACAGGCACCTGGAGTGATTCCTGTAGTGGGCAAGGCTCCTGTACCCTTGCTGTCTGGTAGTGGTATGGTGTCCAGTACTGGCCTGATGAAAAGGTATCCTTTCTATACCCCTTGGTTGGGTCTGATAGAGGAAATGTACTGACTTCAGGGTCCTACATGAGGCCTAAAGGTTAGACAGGATATCCTGTACATCTGAGCCAAATAACTTGTATCCTCAAAAGGGGATATTAAGAATGGACTGTTGTATATCCCATCTTTCAAAAGGGACTGCATGCTCACCTCCTCAAACTTAATCCCTGTCCCTGCACCAATGGCTAAGTCAACCACACCTCGCGTCAATTTGTACTGGCTCTACACTGCTCCCCTACAAGGGTTACGACTAATGACTGCACAAGCTGGTACTCTACCCCATGTGGAACTTCCTGTATGCATTTAAAGCACTTATCACCCTCATCCCTATCTGCCATCACTGCTGTACTCTATATTGTAAGGTATTTGCTGCCCTCTTCTACAGAAACTATATACCGTCCTTATAACCCTGTATTATATGTTCTACTCTGTCCTGCTGTACTCATCAGTGTAATATACCTCCTGTATTAGATGTACTGTACCATACAGCGGTATTAGATGTACTACTGTATTAGACGTACTGCACTGTACTACTGTATTAACTAATATCATGTACCTCCTGTCCTCTTCCAGAAAAACTGTAAAATTGTATACTGTCCTAGTAGGTGACCGTATGCTCAAAATTATATGTAACAAACTCCGGGTCGCCCCTGAAAAAGGGACCCTCGGGGCCTAGTGGGCTTACCTGGTTAACAAAATTTAATAAATAAATAAAAATAAAAATATCATTCACAAAGCCTGCCATCCTGAGCTACGAGTACCTCCTTAGGCATGTTACTGAGGCAGCTGCTCTGGCTGAAGCATCAGATATGTCACAGTCATAAGTCGTACGTTGTAGGTGTCTTTGTACATCAGCCTCAGCTGTGACAGCTTTAAAAAGCTCCTGCTTAGGTGTACCTTCTAGCAAGGCTTGAGCAGCTGCTTTAGCCTTTCCGCAAAGTATATTCTGGTATTTTACCATATGGGCCTGACAGTTTGCAATTCTAAGGCCCCCCAGAGACTGAGGCATAAGTTCTCTAACCCAGCATGTCCAATCTTCTGAACTTCTTATCAGGAGGAAGTGAGCTAAAGTGTTTTGGTGCCCTTGCTACACCATAGGCAGCAGTGATTATTACGGTCTGCCTCAGGTTGGCCAGCGATAAAAAGGTTTCCCGGAGAGAGCCATATACATCTTATTTGCCTTTTGTGGTATAGCAGGAATTTACATTCGTCCAGTGCCAAGCAGCAAAGGTGGCATCCTCCAGGGCAGGGAGGAGGGGTGGTATCATTGTAAGAAGAGCGACAGGTAACTCCCAAGAAGTCAATGAGGTTCTTCTTGGTAGTATCCTGTTCCTCCAAATCAAATACCATGGCAGCCTGTAGTTGCTGCATCATGGTAATAAAAGATGGGTCCTCTGGGGGGACCTAAGGGTGAAAAGCACAGAGTCCTCACTGCAAATAGAAACAGTGGAATTAGTCCTTTCATAAGGACTTTTCACACAGTCTTCAGCCTCCGCCTCATCATACTGCATCATAAGGTCAGAACTGTACCTGAAGCTGTCTTCAGTCAAGTCGACAGGTTGAAGGGAGCATACTAGTGAAGACATTAGTGCTCAAGGAGGCAGCTGAGACACAGCCCTAGGATGAATCATTGGGTGGGGGGGGGGTGAATTACAGGCCCCGGTTACAAACCTTCAGTTACAGGAGGAGGAGGAGGTAACAGGTGCTTAAGCATGTCTGTAAAGGACGACAGCACCGCCTGGATGTTGGCGTCCGTGTAGTCGATGGGTATGCCAGTAGAAGTCAACGGAGGAGGTAAGACCCCCCCCCCCAACGTTGATGGCAACGCACCCGCCATAGTAGGCTTGGTGGCGCTTATGGCCTGCCCTGACCTGGAAGTTAGGTCGATGGTTGGGGCTGGCGGGCAGCGTCGCCACAGTAGTGGTCGTACCAATGTGAAGGGGTGACATGGAGTGTACCAGGGAAGTTTTCTCTCTTTCCTTCTCCCAGTGCTTATGGGTCCCAGACAATTTCTCCCAAGATTTAATGACCTGGACCCCGAGGAGGGAGCTGGCAATGCAGCAGAACAGTTTTGCTGGAGCTCCTTCTCTATATGGGCTACCTGCTGTTTTAAAAGGTGCTTCTCCAAAGTGCCTTTTCAACATCACTGGGTGGCTGTGTCGAGTCCCTTACAGATCGGGCAAGCCTACATGTTATGGTCCAGGCTGAGGCAACACACACAGACGTCATACAAATCGCCAGTGCAGATCTTTTCATCACATGCAAAATAAAAGAACAATTTTGACGGTTCCCTAGACAACATGCACGCTGTCAAAAATCACTTATAAAAGTGATTACTTAATTGAGGTGAGAAAATAAGAAAGTAGCAACTGTAACAGAGTAGTTTCCATGCACGGTCTAGCGAGTAAGGTTGACGGTGGGAAAAGAACTGAGGAGTGAAGGGGCCACCCACATTTATGTAGTAGCTGATGTCTGACATTGTCGTGGGAGGCCCCTAATGGACTGCCTGCAAAAGTTTTTTGTGTGATCCTAGTGGCTACAAGTTCCTTAGATGTGGCCTAAAGAAAGAGATATCCTCAAAGATGATCTGTTTTTTTATAAACTCAAAAGGTTTTGTTTCCTGGAGCAAGATCTAACCCCTTACCTATTCTACAGAGTGTCCCCAAATGTTTGATCCTTGGTGCATTACTCATCTCATTATATACTGACATTGAAAAGCATCTGTAGGGCAATTCACTGCATCTGTATGCTGATGACACAGTGGTTTACCACACTAGTTCTAGTGTCACAGAGAAGCAAAGTATTCTTCAAATAAATGTTTCTAATCATCTGCATTATTTCTCTTTAAATCATCTGGCTTTAAATATAGAAAGACCCAATGTATGCTCTTAGCTTAAAAAAGAGCTGTAAATTAAGTCCCTGATACATTAATGATTAAAACACTTGATGGCAGTGCTCTTAACTATCCTACAAATATCGTGGTAGTTGGCTTGACTCTATGGGGATTGGAATTTGTTTTAGAATTTTTTGTGTAAAAAAAATAAATTAGAGAATAAGGATACTCTTATCAGCACAGACTATGTCCGTTTCTTGCTGCTCTGCAGAAATCTACAATAGGAACAACTTCAAACTGCAAATGTGTTTGTGGTACCACTTTTTACTCATGCAGACTTTGTATATGCAAATGTGTCTAATACCTTGCTTGGTAAATTGGACAGCCTGTACAATAGACTTCCACGATTTACTCTGAATGCCCCAAGAAATTCTCACCACTGTAATCTTTTCCTAACTTTGGTTGCTTGTCATCAGAATTTAGTTGACAGCTTCAATTTGTTTATTGCTAAAGTGTATTACTGGCATGGTCCCAGAGTACTTAAGCTCCTTACAGTTTTGTTAAGGCACACTACACCCAAATTGCTTTCCTCATATGGTCTTATTACTAAATATACCTGTTTTACTGCAGTTGGGGTTAATGTGTTTACCTATGCTGGTCCTAGGGTAAGAAATATGTTTCCTTGAAACAAAATCAAAACATCTGTGTTGTGTTTTATTTCCTTGAAAGTCACAGAAAGTAAACAAGACAACATTTTCAAAAGCAGACTTGCATCTGTATCAGTCTGAACTGTTAAACCACCTGTTAGCTGGTGTAACAGTTCTATTCATCCAAACTGTGGCAGAATTTACATCAATAGAATTGTGCAAATTTGCACATTTTGTTTGATGCAAACTGTCGCAAATTACAGACTTTCTGAAAATAGGAGAAAAGAAGGGTGCACGCAAAGAGATGCTGATGAAATATGCCTTTGTGTCAGTGTCCACCTGCTCTGAAAATCCATCCTACTGTGACTGAGAACAATGTCTGACAATTTCAATACGCTACTACTTAGGATCGCCAATTTATAAGAGGCAGAGACAAGAACTTTTAATATAACCTACCCAAAAAGCAGCAATAATGGCATCTAATTATCCTGACTATTGCAGTCATTTGCATACTATCAAGATCGTGGTCTCTTGGACTTCACCTGCTTCTGCTGCTTGTCTACATGTAAGCAATAACCCACGACAGTGTGTGGGGTTACTAGGGATTAATCAACACACTGGGTGCAGTGTGAGGCATGAGAGCAAAGCCCCAGTGTCCTCATAGCACTCAGGGTGTTGATTAATCCCCAGTAACCCCACATCCTGGAGTAAGTTATTGTGCTTATAACATGGGCTCCTAAAACTTTCAAAAATTTTATTTGTTTTTTTTTTAAATATCTAAAAGTGTTCCATCTGAATTTGGTATCCTTGTACTGAAATTGAGACTGAATAAAGTAGTCCCTGCAGTACTTGTGTTGGTTCTCTTGCTTAATTTTCTTGGTTTTGGTCACTTTTACACAGTTCTCTCACTTTGAACACTTATTTAGTCTTTTTACAGTTTTTCTAACTTAGCAGACACATATCTCGCTTATTTCTGCATACACGTACCTCGCTTGTTTGCCTGTTGAAGAGTCTCCATTGCAACTGCTGAAAATTGTTCATCGGTGTACAAAATTCATTCCCTATTTTGTAACACGATGTCACTTTTACTAAGAAGAACATTTTTACAATCTTATTGTGTTGAAATAATAGCTTTTTATTGAGTGGCTATGCATGCAAATGAAGCAAGTATAGTACCAGGATGTGTTCGCCCAAAACATACCGTCCGGAACGTTTCTATCCCTGTTACAGTTCCAGTTAGAAAAATACCGAACATAGCTACAAACAAGGAAATGTCAGTTAACATTTTAAAACTTTAGAACAAGTGCAACGCATAAGATGGCCAAATATTTTAAATCCATAAGCCATTCCTGTAGAATGCAACGTTTGTTTTGCCAAATTACGTGGAAAAAATACTGTGTCGGCCTGGGCGGGCGGGTAGGAAAAGACAATATGCTCTTCTACAGTAAATAATGATCTTTACTACAAACTACGTTCTATTTTCCCATTTTTAATACTGATTGCTAGGATTTTACACTGACCATTCGGGCGGTGGTGGTTCCACTGTGCCGCTCGGCAGATAATACAGGCTTTCAAACTACCGCACTCTGCATCTCTTAGTGCAACATGGTGCAGCACTTCCAAAATACCCTTACTTCCGCTCTCACATAGTTCACGGCTAGACATGAAGGGATTTCAGCTATGACCTACCACCCAGCGCCGTAAGTACAACAGATATTAATGTATGCCCCCCCGTGATACTTCTTCCCCAATCAGAAACATCACAGTCGGAGGCCATGTTATAAGAAAAATATTCCTCTGCTTGTAACAATTATTTTCATAGCAACAGATTACAACGCCAGAAAGGATGAGATCACTGGATAACACAGGCAACAGGAGGAAATGAAGTTCAAAGGACAAAGATCTTATGTACGTGTTTACATCTTCTGCGAAAAGGAATGGGGGAAGACAAACACACAAAACATGAACTAGATTATTTATTTATTTAAACATGTTATGCCAAAGAACAGTGGGGGTGGTCATATGGAAAAATACAATCATGTACGTACTTCTTAAATACAGATACAATACAAAGTCAACAGTGACACAGTGTGTTGTTCAAAATAGTGAAGTCACAAAAAGATCCCCCTATTCGACTATAGGGTAATGTGTATGCAGAAAAGTACAGTGCAAGTAGCACTGAGATACAGTTACATACAGAACTTCACAGAAATAGGCAGTGAAATTACATCAAGTCCCTTGGCTGACTGAGGGGACATATACAAGTTGGGTTCGTCACAGCTCGTATCTCCACGATCTGGTACATCAGAATAGTGCATCAACAGCGTGCCGAGCCGGACTTTTTTTTTTTAAACTGTGCAGCGCTAGTAGTAGTGGAAAAACTTCTAGGTCTGTAAAATGGCAAAGCAGTTTAAGAAAAACACAGAATGTGTAATGACTGCATGTTTTTCTTACATAGCGCCATTGATAAATGTGCCCAACATTAGAAGTGGCAGTACAAACCACGGCAATGTCGGATTCATATCGAAACAGCACCAGTAAAACAAATAGGTCCTCAATTTTACGAGTAAAAACGTAAGTTAACCTAACAATCGCCATTAAAACTAATCTTTTTTTCTCAGAGGCACGCACATTGTATAAACCGCACACGTTATAAGTTGCCGTGTCATACGGATTTTATCTTCACTCGCTGTTTGTGACCACATCACATTCACTCATGGCTGTGCCACTTGTGAAGGTGAAGCGGTCTCAGACAGCTCGTGAAGATAAAATCTGTATGACACGGCAGCTCATAACATATCCCCCCTTTCCAAAATGTTCCCAAGGCATCTGCCTTCTAGTTTACAAAATCTGTCAAGCCCCTGCCAAGCCCCTACCTGCCTAGTGTAATACCCTCTCCATACACACCACACATACACACGTGGGCACTCACAGTTGCCCGCTCACTCACATACTCAACTGGCACTAGTTGTCTTACACTCAGGTATAGCTCTCTGTGCTACTACTGGTTGAGTTCTCAGACATAGCAGTTACGTAAGAACTTACCGTAACAGCAGATCTTCGAGAGAGGTTCCTGCAGTAGGTCTTCACATATAGGACTGCGCCCCCTAGTGTCAATCCGAGCGGCAAACTTGTAGATAGGCAATCATTAGCAGGACCGCCCACGGCCAGGTATGGACGTTAGCCTGACTATAAAAGGGGCGGTCCCGCCGGCCAGTTCTTTCCAACGGAGACCTATAGAAAGGTTAGAATAAGACCGGAGTAAAAAAACTCCTCACACCCTGCTTCCACTCTAGTCCTGAAGGGCTAGGTAGGATGGAAAATAAGGATGAAACATCCAGAAACTGGGGAAGGAGGGTGGAAAACTAGACCTACTGCAGGAACTTCTCTCCAAGATCTACTGTTAAGGTAAGTTGTTACGTAATTGCTATATCTTACTTCGAGAGGGTTCCTGCAGTAGATCTTCACATATAGGACTGAATACTAAGCAGTCCCTGAGAAAAAACAAAACACAGGTGCATCCGGGAGGAGGAGAAGTCTCCATAAGAAATCATGACAGGAGGCCTTGCAAGACTGCAAGACCAAAGCCAGTTCTGTGCCTAGAGGCAATGTCCAGACTGTAATGCTTAGTGAAGGTGTGAACAGACAACCACGTGGCCACTGCACAGATCTCTGCCGTGGACACATTCCTAAAAAGACAGTAGAGGTCACCACACTGAGGGTGGAGTGGCCTTTAACTGCCCCCAGAAGGGACTTCCCATATTTCATGTACGAAAAATGGATGCAGTTAGCTAGCCATCGAGAGATGGTTTGCTTGGATATAGCCTTGCCTCGGCACTGTGGAGCAAAAGCTACAAACAGTTGATTGGATTTATGAACCTCCTTAGTCTGGTTCGTTTAGTACCTCAGGATCCGGTGCACATCAAGGGTGTGCAAAAGGTATTCCTCCCTGTTGGAATACTGCGGATAGTATACTGGTAATTCCACGCTCTGGTTCAAAGTGGTTTCCGAAGCCACTTTAGGAAGGAAAGAAGGGTTAGTCCGAAGGACTACTCTGTCCTTATGAAAAATCAAAAAGGGTTCCTTATAGATGAAGGCCTGTAATTCGGAGACCCTTCTGGCTGAAGTAACTGCGACTAAAAATAAAGTCTTCCAGGAGAGGAAGCGTAAGTCACAGGAAGAGCTGGTTCAAATGGGGGTAAGGTCAGCTTCTCGAGCATGAAATTCAAGTCCCAGGGAGGACAAGAATTCTGGATCAGAGGTTTCAAATGAAAGATGTCTTTCAGAAAGGTTTTGACAACCTCCAGCTGAGCCAAGGTTTTGCCCTCCACTGGGAGGTGGCAGGCCGACACCACAGAAAGGTGAGCCTTAATGGAGTAGCAGCTAAGGCCCACCTCAGACAGATGTGCGAGGTACTCTAGAACCTGGGAAGCCGAGCACGAAAATTGGTCCCAGCATCTTGCTTGGGCCCAAGTCGTGAATCTTTTCCACTTCATGAAGTAAGTGGATCTAGTGGAGGGTTTTCTAGCCTCCACTAGAATTTGCGCAACCTGCTAAGATACCCCATAATGAGAAATCGCTATGTCCACAGGTGCCACGCATGAAGATGGAGAGACTGAAGGCTCGGATGTACCAAGGTGCCCTGCTGCTGAGTCAGAAGATCGTGGGAAATGGGCAAGGGAACCAGAGGTTCCAGTGCCAATTGTTGCAGCAGAGGATACCAGATTTGGCGTGGCCAAAGTGGAGCAATAAGAATGGCGTGAGCTCCCTCCTCTTGTAGTTTCACCAAGACCTTCTGAATGAGAGGAACAGGAGGAAAAACGTAAAGAAATCTCCCTGTCCATGAAAGAGACAGCGTGTCTCACCAAAAAGCACCATGACCGGCAACGAGTGAGCAAAAGATGGGTAGTTTTGCATTGTATGGGGAGGCGAACAGATCTGTCTTTGGCCGACCCCATTGAAGAAAGAGTTCTTCGACCACCTCTGACTGTAGTTTCCACTCGTGGGCCCTGGCCACTGATCGACTGAGACTGTCTGCCAGGATGTTGCTTACGCCCAGAACGTGGACCGCTGTCAAGTAAAGGCTGTGTGTGCTGAATCATCCAGTACCATACCCTCATTGCTTCTCTGCACAGAGGATATGATCTGGTTCCCCCCTGTTTGTTTAGGCACCAGACTGTGGACATGTTGTCTGTCTGGACTAGAAGTGATCCCGGAACCAGGAAAGACTGGCATGCCTGGAGTGCGTAAAGAACAGCCCTGGTCTCCAGAACACTGTGTGAAGCATAAGCTCCTGGTCTGACCAAGACCCCTGTGTCTTGTGAGTCCCCAGATGGGCTCCCCAGCCCAGATCTGAGGCATCCATGGTGAGGATTTGGGTTGGAACTGAAAGATGAAATGGAATTCCCTTCAAAAGGTTTGAGAGATCCTCCCACCAGCGAAGATCTCTCTGCAGACTGTTGGAGATCATGACTTTTTGGTTCATGTCATCTGTCGTCTGTCCTCTGGTCCCACTGGACTCGAAGAGACCATTAGGTGACCCTCATGTGAAGCCTGGCCATAGGAAATGTCGAAATGGCGGCCGCCATCAGTTCCAAGAGATGGAGCACAGAGTGTGCTGGGATCCATCGGGCCTGGGCCACGACAGTGGCCTGAGAAGCTGAGGTCTCAGCCCGATCCGATGGCAGAAAAGCCTTGCCCTGAACTGTGTCTAGTACAGCTCCAATGAACTAGAGTCTCTGGGATGGTACTAGCTGGGTCTTGGGGAAATTGACCGTTATGCCCAGTAAACCAAACAAGTTTAGAGTGAAAGAGAGAGAATCTTTCAGGCTGGTAGGAGAGGGTGCTGCGAGGAGCCAGTCATCCAAGTAGGGGAAGACACAAATGCCCTGATGGCGTAAGAACGCCGCCACTACCACTAGGCATTTGGTGAACACTCTGGGAGCTGAAGAGAGGTCAAAGGGGTGTGCTCAGAATTGGAAATGGTTCTCCATAAAAACAAAATGGAGAAAGTGGCGGTGGGCTGGGAAGATAGGAATATGCAGGTAAGCATCCTGCATGTCCAGGGAGCACAGCCACGAGTTCTGGTGGAGCAGGGGAAGAAGCCCTAGAAGAGTCAACGTATGAAACTTCTTGTACTCGACGAAGACGTTTAGTGTGCTGAGGTCCAGGCTCGGCCTCAGGTCGCCTGTTTTCTTCGGTACCAGGAAGAAGTGGGAGTAGAATGCCCTTCCTATTTGGTTTGATGGGACGGGTTCTATGGCCCTCTTTAGAAGAAGAGCATGAATTTCCTGAGAGACAATGGGGACCTGATTCTAATGATAGAAGGACCATCCCGGTGGAAGAGGGGCTGAAATCTCACTGAATTCTATCGAGTGACCTTGCTGGATGAGCTGAAGCACCCAAGCGTCTGTAGTGACGTACCTCCAACCGTCCAGGTGGAGGCCGAACCTCCCTCCGACCGGTTCCTCCTGTGTTACTGGAGGGAGCAGAAGGAGGAGAAAGGAGTCAGGATGCCGAGGGGAAGGGAGCTTTTGCCCCAGGGTCCTGTTTAGGAAATTTGGCCTGTGGGGTTTGAGCTCCTGAGCCAGGTGCACATTTCTTTGCTTGGCGGCTTAGCCTGGGACTTGTTCCACCTTCTTTGGTGGCAAAATGGCTGCTTTTTCTGGCCCGTCTTATATAAGGAACGGACGTCCTGCAGGGAACGTCTGCTCTCCTGCAGCCCTATAATGATATCCTTGGCATCGCCTCCAAAGAGGATGGAACCCCTAAAGGGGGCGTCCCAAAAGGAGGACTGCACATCCTGCGCCAGGCCTGCTATATGAAGCCAGGAGAGGCAATGGAGACAGATCCCCGAGGCTGCCGCTCTAGCCACTGAGTCCACCGAGTCGTAAGTAGCCCGTAGAGCTCAGACATCGCAGTTACGTACGAACTTACGATAACAGTAGATCTTCGAGAGAGGTTCCTGCAGTAGAGCCCGTATGACTTCCCCATCCTAACTTTATCTAATGACTTCTTTCTCAGGGTTTCATCCTGAACCTCTTGGAGGTCTCTTTCCAGATCCAAAAGGCAGGCTTTTTTGGAAAGTGAACATATACGATACGTAATTAAGGGATCGTATTGCACGAGGAAGAAGAATAGATTTTATGCCCAAACTGATCTAGCTGGCATGAGTCCTTGTCAGGAGGCGAAGAGCTCAAGTGTTTGGGCTGGGCTGAACAGTCGTGAGCGGCCGTAATGACCATAGAGTCAGCCTTAGAATGGGAATTAAGATGGGAGATCCCTTCTAGGGGGTAATAGGTGCGGTCTGCTTTGCGAGAGACTGCTGGTCACTAGGTCCTCATGAGGCCCCATCCACGGGGGAATGGGGATAGGGTCAGAAGTGGCCAGATCCAGGTGTTCCGCAAGGCGTTTTCTCTGCGGATCTACCTCTTTGGTCGGCCAGCCACCTGAATGGAATGCAGCAAGTCTCCAAAAGAGGGGTCCTCCGGTGAAGACTTGGGAGAGTCTTTAGGGGGAACCTCTACCAGAGACCTGGGATCCGATGGATCTGAGTCAGACTCGTTGTCAGAGGGCTCGGAACCACTGGGAACTGATGGGTCTGCTTCCGTGGTGCCAAAAGTTAAAGAGCCTGAAGCTCTGGTCCGAGGAGGCGGCGGAGAGGTGACCCTGGGAGTGGGTGCCTCTCCCATCGACTGTCTAATCTCTGACAGAAGTTGTGTTCTGGCGTCCTTTCACCAAAGGGGGACGGACTCGCGGTCCGGTACCGGAGGTGGCGGAGGAAGAGGGGGCTGGAAGCTCGGATACCCCGGATACTGAGGGTACTGCCAAGAAGGATAGTGTCAGGAGTAGCCGGGATAACCCGGCGTGGGGTGCCCTGGGGTAAGATATGACGGCGTCGGGTAACTTGGTGTTAGAGGCACATGGCCCGCCGTCAGGTAGTGAGTGGTCGATGGAGGGCCACCCGGAAGCGGGAAAGAGGGTTCAGGTTCTGGGAACCCAGCCAAAGGGCCCGTTGGGGGGCAGTGCCACAGCGCCAGCAGATGGCATAGGATCCAGAAGAGTGTCCAAAATACCAGAGGGTGGAGGCTCCATGGCAAGATCCCCAGCCAGCGACGGACTCCTGTCCGGGGATGGCAGAAGGCCTGGTGAGGGAGGAGGAACCTGAGGGGTCCCCGATGGCAGGTCAGAATGAGATCTAGCTAGTGCAAAAAGCAAAGGATTGGGTGGCGAGTCCCTGGGATGAAGAACCCTAGGGGACAAAGGGTCAACTTGTCCCTCACTCTGTCCGGCGTCGGGGGCCAAACTGGAGCCCGATGGGAGAGTAGATGGATCCGGGCGGACGTCGGAGAAGCCGGCATCCGACACAGCAGATCCGGCCAGGCTAGAGGCGGCTGGAAGGCCGTCGCTAGACTGATCGGTGAGGGCCACGCGCCATTCGCTAGAAGCGAGGGGTGTCTTATTGGCAGGACAAGACGAAGCAATTACAACCTTCAGAGAGGCTACCCCCGGCTGCCCGCTCACCTTGGCAGGAGGGCGAGAAGGGGCTCGGCCCAAAGTGGCGGACAGGGCACCCGAAGAAGTACTCACAGTTGCAGGCCTCGCTTGTGGCGACGGACTCCGATCCTGGCACTTCTCTTTGCTTTTCTTCTTTTTCGGGGCTGGCGACGACCACCTTTCCCTCAGTTTTTGGAGCTTCTTTTCCATAGACACCAAGCGTCGGGTCAGAAGATGGGCCTCGAGGGACGTTTATGCCTGGTTCTGGTCACCTGGTTGAGGGTATGGCAGATGGAACACTCCTGGACGTCGTGTTTAGAACCAAGGCAAAGGAGGCAATGGGAATGGTCGTCCCTGTGCGGAATTTGGGCACCGCATTTAGAGCACTTTTTTTCCTTTCTAGAAGACATCAAATTGAAGAAAATTTTTTGAGAAATATTAGTAAGAAGCAAAGAAAACTTCGACAAAAATCAACATGGGCATTGGATTGCTGTTCAAACATGAGCCGAACGTACTGAGGCGACAGCGGGAAAGAACTGGTCAGCGAGCACCGGACCGCCTTCTATAGTCGGGCTGACGTCACGCCGCCTGATGTCGTGGGGCGGTCTCCGCTGATGACTGCTATCTACAAGTTTGCCGTTCAGATCTGACGCCAGGGGACGCAGTCCTGTATGTGACGACCTAATGCAGGAACCCTCTTGAGGTAAGATACTATGCTCCTGTCCTCTGAAGCAGCCGCTGTGCAGTCAATATACCACCTCATACAGTGACTACAGTCTGCCTCTTGGAGGCCATGCGGTCTAGTGGTTACAGCACTGGCTTTAGAACCAGAAGATTACTGGTTCAACCCCACCAGGGCCAAATACTCACTATGTGACCTTGAACATGTCATTTAACCTCTTAGTGCTCCAGTTCACCCCGTTGTGGAAATTAGTGGCAGCAAGACCTCAGCAAAAATTACATATGGCATCTCAACTTTGCCATCTTGGATTTAAAAAAAAAACGTGTAAAATAAACTTAAAAATAAATCACGAGGGGAATGGCTAGCAGCCGACAGAGTCAGACGTCATTCTGAGAAGCTCAAGACTGCAGCAGATTTAACTTCTTATTTTAGTCTATTTACCAAATACTGCGATCGCAAATGATACTAGAATATTGTTCCTCACCTCTGATTTATCAAAGGGAGATAATCTATTTGGTGTACTATACCTATTCAGCTAAGAAATATGGAGAGACCCAAAAATGCACAGCAGGCAGGCCAATCATATGGTGCTGAAGGAGAACCCTTGAAAACGACTGTACTGAAAGCCGTCAAGGATCTGGAGTACTTCGGTAAAGAATTAGATAAAAAGATGGAGAGCTTCACATCAAGGGTGTTAACTGTTGAAACAAAATTGGATTTGGTGGCTAGGGAATCTCAGCATTCAAAATCTTTAGCCGAGAAGGCTGTCACTGCCACTGCGGGTCTAACACAGGAAAACCACCTGCTTCAACTGAGGTTGGAAAATCTTGAAAATGGAACCTGCCTAGCTAATGTAAGAATCTTGGGTATACCAGAGGATCGTGAGAGGCCAGATTTATTGGGATATTTGGATAATTTGCTACATACTGCAGTTGACTTCCAGCAAGCAGGAGTGCTTTTCCAGGCTTATCAAATTACTCCATACAGACAACCAGCCCAAGAGGGAACACCATGGGCTATCCTCTTGATTACTTCAGGACAACAGTTAAGGAGTGGCTTCTCCAGGCAGCAAAAATCAAAGGCCAAGCACAGCTCTCAGATGGCACAAAAGTCTTCTACTTTACAGACCTTTCATTTGCTACATAGCAGCGAAGAAAGTCCTTTGATGCAGTCCGCTCTGAACTGCGTCAGCTGGGGGTTGCTCATGCCCTACTCCATCCTGCCATACTTAGACTATCTTACGCTGGTAAGATTTACTTGTTTAATAACCCGACCGAGACAGGTAAGAGACTCCTCAAGATAAAAGCTGACTTCAATAATACCACCAGTCAGGGAGATGGTGCGGAGGAAGAGGACTGATTTTTGAGACAGTTCTGAAACTGCTTTTCAACTGTTATTTTTCGGCCCAGTCCTTAATGTATATATAGACAGTATCTGATATATTGCTGGCTTTTTAGTAAGCCAATCTGAAGGGATTACTGGGAGTTTTTCTTACAATGATGTGGGGTTTGATGGTGCTGGGTTGGGGGTTTGAGGCCTTACCTGGGAGCTGAAGACAGGGTTTAGCGGATCAAAGATGGCCGCCCTTCAGTTTGATATAACTGAGTGAAGTTGGACTAACAACATGCTGCCGACTCCCACCACGCAGCTCTTAATCCCCCGCGGTCTGTTATTACAATTAAAATGCCCTGTTAAACACCTGCAATTCTGGTACAGGTTAAGTCTGCTTATACCGTTATACCTTGTGTGGGTTTGCTTATTCTTTATTCTCTGATTATCAGCATTACCTATTTTGATTGTGTGCTTTTAGTGCATAATACAGAAGGATAATTTTGTCTAACCATAAAGGGACTGCAAGAATAAAATATTTGGTATGTATTTTACTGTATTTCACTGCAGCAAGTTGAGAGAGATGAAAGTTGTTTATGCATTTATCGAGATTTATTTATTGAATGCATAGACTTTTGAACAGTCTACAGGGCCAGTCTATGAGTGCTGCACTCAGGGAATTATCGGTATAAAATAATTCTGGATCATAGTCCATGGTCATGGTGCAGATGGCCTTTTTGGTGACATTTTTGGACATTAAAGTATATTTGCCTTGTCTATCTATTTAGGAAACCCTCTCATGATGTAACAAAGGCTGATGTGTCTCTAGACCCTATGTATAATCTCTCTGTCACAGGATTACTCTATCTTGGAACCTTGGATGCAACGATTGTATATGTTACTTTGACATACTCAATAAAAATAAAATAACAAATAAATCACAATCACATTAAATATATTCTCAAAACGTGCCACTTCCCTACTGCCTTCAACTTAAGAATGCCTTCCCTGCACAAACCTCATCCAGCTGTCTCTTCAACGGATTGTAATCTTCCTCTTCTGCATTGCCCTTTAAATTCCAGGCTCCCACATTATTTTCACTGTTTACTATAAAGCATATTGTGATAATTATCTATATACTTCAGCAAAAGAAAACTGGTTGTATTGTATTTGTTGACAATGGTTTAGTATCTTGAATGAAAACTCCCAGTTGTGGTCAAAACATTGAATTTCTGTTGATTCTGTGCCATGAACTTCTTAAACAAAAATTGTTTTTGAAACTACAGTAACTTTTAATGAGGAACCCAAGGGCAGTTCTTGTTTGTTTTTCAAAATTACAACTCTTATGGTGGACACATTCTTCATACCTAACAGAACTGAACTGCACACAACTTTGAATTACAAAACAGATAATTTCCTTTTCGATCACAATGAATCTGCCTAAGCACAACTGATGCTTTGTTTGAAAAGAAAAAGCAATGCACAGAAGACAACTAAAACCCATCAGAGTATATTTCTAAGGTTATATTAGTGTTTGACACTTTTAGTTATGTCACTAGACAAGTGAATCTAAAGCTTCACTTGCTGAAACTTGTTCATCCTACCTTTGCCATTTTAAAGTACAACACCCCAATGTCAAAAGTTATAGTTGAGCTTCTGAACTACTTGCTCACTCTTTACCTGACATGACTACTCAAGACACATGAACTGGCGCTAAGCCAAGCCAATTAAAATGAGGTGGGTGTCATGTCCATATCCTGATATTAACTCCTCCCCATATCTTCAAACAGTGTAGAAAGGAAAACAATCTGCCCAGAAACACATACAAATGTGTCTGAACGTGGACGGAGGGCATCTCTACATAACCCTAGCGATTAAGCAACGGTTAGTACGGAGTCGTGCATATGGTGCATAATGATCCCATTTACATTTCTTAAACATTAGAATAAAAGATTCTTCGAGAACAAACAGCACGAGGCATATCCCAAGGCTAACTCTAACCTAGTGAAAAAGAACCCTGTAAGGTTTCTTTGGGTGTGAAGTGTTTCTTAGAACCTACATTGAACCTGAACTCTTATTTAAACACAGAACATTGCTTTTTGTGCTTCTTTTTAAAATTATGACTTAAAAAAGGTGCTTTGAAGACAGAATGCTAACAATACCAACAAAAAAAAAAAATCAGCACTCACAGCACCAGCACTATACTGAGTAGACCAGTATCCTCAAGTAGGAAGTCAAGCCATTATTTCACCTTCTCCCAGTACAAATATGCCGCATTCACTAACAGCACACAGCAATATCCACCATTAGCAGCAAAGTGACAACACTTCTACAAGCTTCCTCACAAGCTAATATGGGCATCAATGCCAGTGGCATCACTGAACTATTATGGCTTAGGCAAAGGTCTGGTTTGAACAATGGTTACTGTGAAGCTAGATAGCTGTGGTGCCCTTGTTTCCACATGGGCAGGGGGTTTTCACTCCAAATGAGCAAATCTTTGTGGTGAAGAATCAGCCCAGCACTAAGTTCCTGTGATAGTTAAACAATGTCCATGTCGCTTACATCAGGAAACTCATCCCAGTACAAGTGTGTCTGATATTTTATGTAAGCTCTGCATTTAAGTTAGGTGTCACATTAATCCAGACAGCAGAACAGAAAAGTGAAGAATAAGAAGGCTGCAGCAGGCAGAGATCAGGGAACAAGTAAGGGGAAGGGGGTGTAAGAGGGGAAGATGGAAGGGCATCTGCCTAAATGACTGGAGCCTGAATAGTAAGATCAATGACTCACATGCAACCGAAGCAGAGGTTGAGTTAAATTTAGTAGCCATCATGTAGATGTGGGCTACTAGAAGCCACAAATAGGATTTGGCAGTTCCAGGATACACCTTGTATAGGAGGGACAAGGGAAGAGTAAGGGAGGGATAGCCCTCTATGTCAGGAAGGGTGTTCAAGCTACAGAAGATGGGACCATCAAGGAAGAAGGAAGGGGAGTGGACTCGATTTGGGTATAGTTTACTGTGGCTGCTAGTAAGAAGGTAAGGATGGGAGTATAGACCACCAGAGCAAAAGGAAGAGGGAGAAAAAAACTGAGTGAGGAAATTAGGAGGGAGCAGAAAAAGGGTACATAGAGATAAGGGAGATCTGAACCTGCTGGACACTGACTGAGTTACACTGGTGGTCAAGAGCGACAAGAGTCGAGCACTGTTGGACATGATGCAAGACTGATGGTGTAGCTGGTTAGGGAACCCACACAGTAGGACACCATCCTTGACTTGGTACTTAGCAACTCAGGTGGTGGGAGTCAGGGAACCACTGAGGTCCAGTAGCCATAATTCTGCATGGTCAGAAATGGCTGTGGGATACTCAGGTCCCCAATCCCTCCCCTGGGGCAGAGGTTCTAGACCTCAAATGGGCAGATTTTCCACTGACGAGAAAAAGGGCAGATTTATTTTTAAACTCCCTCTCTGTAAAAAAGTTTTTGGCCAGAAATCATTGCTATACTGTACTGTGCATTTTTTTAATTCTATCCCCAGTGCATTCTTGGACTGCACATCTGCTCGCACTTTTAAAAAATCAACAAAGTATGGCTAGAGTCTTTAAATGATTGTTTATGTAAGTTTGTAATTACTGTAGTTGTATTTATTCAGATGTTTTACGTTGTTAATAATGTTTTTTGTACACTTGAAGCTTGTGAAAAAGGGCAGTAATGCTCATCTCGCTTTCAACTATAAAAAATAAAAAATTAAAAAACTTGGTGAAGATAAAGCAGATCAAGGAAACAGAGGAAAAGTGGGGAAAGATGATGAAGCAATTCTGTAGGTTGCTAACCTTTACACAGAAACTGTCAGAAGAACAGGACCTTCTGGCCCACCTAGACTGCCCTAAGGTCCCTACCTACTGTGCTACTGTAGATCCTTCATTAATCTCCAGCCTTACCGCCCCCTGTCCTGTTACCACGGCCCCCTTGTATCTAGCTTATGTATGTTTGAAACCTGTTACCGTTTTGGTACCCACCACCTCTGCTGGGAGGCTGTTCCAGATGTCCACCACTATTTCCGCAAAGAAGTGTTTCCTCACAACCCCTCGAAGTATCCCCCTTCCAGCTTCATATCATGCCCCCTTGTCCTTGAGCATCTTTCTGTGCAAAATGCTACTTTCCTGTACCTTACTGATACCTTTGAGGTATTTGAATGTTTTTATCATGTCTCCCCTTTCCCTTCTTTCCTCTAGAGAGTACATATTTAACTTCCTGAATCTTTCCTCATAGGGCTTGTTGCAGGCCATGCACCTTTTTGGTTGTCCTTCTCTGTATTACCTCCACCCAGTCTGTGTCTTTCCCGAGACCTCCAGAACTGGACAGAGTACTGTAGGTGGGGCCTCACCACTGATTTACACAGAGGTATCATTACCTCCCTCTTTCTGCTGGTGATACCCCTTCCTATGCACCCCAGTATTCTACTAGCCTTTCCTACTGATTTATCACACTGCTTTGCTACCTTCAGGTCATCAGATAAGATGATACCAAGATCCCTTTCCTGTTTTGTGGTTTCTAACTCCCCCCTCCCCCCAACACCAAATGATATGTTGCCCTTGCGTTACTGTGCCCTATATGCATAATTTTGCACTTTTTGGTGTTGATGCCCTGTTGCCAAACTCTTGACCACTCTTCCAGCTTTTTTAGATCTTCCCTCACCCCCAGGTGTGTCTACTCTGTTACCGATTTTTGTGTCATCCACAGACAGGCACATCTCTCCTTCCAGTCCCTCTACGATGTCACTAATAAAGATACTGAAGATGACTGGTCCCAGTACTGACCCCCAAGGCACCCAACTGGTTACTTTCCCTTCTTTTGAGTGAACTTCATTTACCACCACCCTCTGAGTTCTGTTCCTTAGCCAATTCTATACCCATTTTACTATTTTTTGGGCCCACTCCCAGGCTTCCTAGCTTACTTACCAGTCTCATGTGTGGAACATTGTCGAAAGCCTTACTGAAATCCAGGTAGACCACATCCACCGCTCCTCCCTGATCCACCTCCCTGGTAACCTAGTCAAAGAATTCTATCAGGTTCGCTTAGCAGGATCTACCTTCTGTGAACCCATGCTGCCTCAGATCCTGCAAGCCACTGTTTTCAAGGTATTCCACCATTCTTTCTTTAAGTAGTATTTCCATAACCTTGCCCACCACTGAAATCAGGCTTACAGGCCTGTAGTTTTGCTGCCTCCTCCCTGTTCCCACTTTTGTGTAGTGGGACCACATCTTCCCTTCTCCGGAACGTCCTCCGTATCCAATGATAGATTGAACAGGGCCATCAGAGGCCCAGCCAGTTCCTTCCTTAGTTCCTTCAGTACCCTCAGTTGAACCTCATTTGGCCCCACTGACTTGTCTATCTTTATTTTTGCTAGTTCCCTAAGGACTCTCTCCTCTGTGAAAAGGCTAGTGTCCACCTCCCTTCCCTTAATGCCATTTTCCCCCTATCTGTGGCCCGTCTCCTTCCTCTTTCTTTTGAAAACTGAACAAAAGTACTTGCTCATATTGAACTTGTTCATATGGCTGCTTTCTTTTGGTCCTCTTCCACACATTCTTCCCCCTTCCCTTTTAGTCTTACTATTCTTGCCTTGCTTTTATTATTTTTGCTAATGTACCTAAAGAATGTTTTATCCCCCTTTTTCACTGACTTTGCTATGTTTTCTTCCGTTTGAGCTTTTGCCCTGCTAACTGCCTTCTTTGTCTCCCTTTGCTTCTCCTGATAATTCTCCCTATCCTCTTCCTTCTGTGTCAACTTGTACCACTTGAATGCCTGCTTCTTGTTCTTTACTTTGTCTGCTACTTCCTTGGAGAACCATAGCAGTCTCTTTTTTCTCTTGCTCTTGTTAACCTTCCTGACATAGAGGTTAGTTGCCATCTCAATGGCCATCCTTATTTTTGCCCACTTTTCCTCTACCCAGTCTATTTTCCCCATTCCTGCTAAGGCTTCCTTGAAGCTCTCTCCCACTTTTTTGGAAATCAGCCTTCCTGAAGTCCAGGGCCCTCATTTTAGTGTGGCTAGATTCTGGCCTGGTCCTAATGTTGAACCACAGTATCAGTGATCAATGGTCCCCAGGTGGTTTCCCACTGTGACATCAGTGAGACTGTCCCCATTTGACAGTACCAGTACTTTTGTGATAAGGTCAGCAAAAGAAACAAGAAAAAGAGATGGATCTTGTTCTCTAGGGAGGTTGTGAAGGCAAAAAGGAAGGCATTCATAAGGCACAGGGTGGCCAAAGAGGAAGGAGAATGAGAGGAATATCAGTATAAACTAAAACAGCTGCACAGAGCTGCAAACTGCTGAGGGTGTGAATAAGGGGGAAAAGGAATTTTAAAAATACTGTATATCCGGGAGAATATGAAGGTTACAGGAGGGATTGACAGACTAGCTGAAAGGGGGGAGGGAGGATGGCGGAAGATAATGAGAAGGCAGCTAATGTTCTAAACAATTACAAAAGGAAAAGATCGTGCAATAGACTGTAGGTGCAGCAGTAGCAGAGGAACATAAAACAAGAGAAATGTCTTGCATTCACACGTAACTGCAGCCTGCTCCAAACTACCAACCCCCAACTTTTCATTGAGCCGTACTTTGTCAAAAAGTCTTCTCCTTGAAAAAGCGCAGCTGTGTGAAACACTAGGGGCTCTTTGTTTGGAACTGGCTGCAGCCACGTCTGACTGCAAGCTAAATAAAGTACTTTTCATTATTCAAATTGAGTGCTGAGTCATGTGACATATTTCTCTTGTTGTAAGTTCTAAACAATTACTTTTGCTACTTGTTTGCTGGTGAGGATGATGGGGGGATGATGACAAGAAGTGGGTTCAAGGAAGCTACAAAGGGGGCGCACAAATAATGAAGAGGTTGGTAATCATGGCTGGGCAGGCAAGGTGCTGAATGACCTGCCACTGAGAGTATTTAAGGAACTAGCTTCAGAACTTTCAGAAAGCTTAACCCAACTATTTAACGACCCACTGGAGTCAGAAATAGTGTGAGGGGACTATAGAACTGTGGATGTAGTCCCACTCCATAAGGACGGGGACAAGGAGGACCCAGGCAACTACAGACTGACGAGCCCTACAGTACCTCTATTAAGGGTAAACTGAGAGACACCATAGTGAAGGAAGGCCTAATGGCCTACTTAGAAGATAGCAGGCTGTAGGGCAACAAACAATATGGGTCTATGTCGTGTAGGTGGTGCCAGACCAACCTGATCATATTTTTCAACAGGGTAACTAGGGTGGTGGACAGAAACCAGGCAGTTGATCTTCTCTGCTGTTTTTTTTGTACAGAAATATTTTATTGAAAATTACCCAATAGAAGGATGCCACTTTGGACACCACCAATTTCCATCTGGCTAAGGGTGGAACCACAGTAGAACACCAATTCTGAAGCAAAAGTCTTTTAGTCTCCAAGGCAGCTGCAAAGAGAACCCCTTTATAAACTAATGTTTCCCTATCCAATACTCCGGGATACCCCCGGATCCAAAACAAAGGAGATTTGGGAAGGGGGATTTGTAGGACGTCCTCCAGACATTTAATAATATTCGTCCACCAATCTTGCAATAAAGAACACACCCATAAGATATGAAATATTGAACCAGCACCATTCTGGCATCGCCAGAACAAGTCCTAACCCAACAAACCCATTTTCACTAAGCGGAACAGCATACGATGCTATCTACTTAAAACTTTTTTTCTAAAGTAGCTAGAGTTTAGGATCAGGAGATGCCTTGTGTGCTACATACCAACACCTACGCCAACACTCCAAATCCAATTCACACTACATATCTGTCCCCCACTTTACTCTGTGTGGCTCCCAATCAGGCAAATATACCTTCTGCAACTCTTTACAAAACAGACTAAGATGCCCTGGGGGTCCTAAGCCACTTCTGTAGGCAGCGCGTAAAATCATTCTCAATAATACAAAAAGACTTAAAAAACCTAGCTGACAAGGCATGTCTAAGTTGAAAATGCCTCCACATATACTTGGAGGGGACAGCATGACTGGCCTCTAAATCACTAAATGAGACCAGAGAACTGGTCTCCTGCTCCACCAAGCCACCTAAAGATCTACTGCCCCTAACCGCCTAAGAGCCCCAATGAATACAACTGTTCCTCTCCATAACAGGAGGATTGTCTCACAATGGTTCAAAAACTCCCAAAAAAGAAGTATCCCAACCAAGACTCCTAAAACACATTCCCAGGCTTGCCGAGAAAAAAATCATAGGCAACGTCTCCACCCGAAGAGTAAGCAAAGGGGATTTTAATACAACTGCCAGCGGAGCCTCTCCAAGCACCGCTTGCTCAATCTCCACCCAAAGGGGTAACCCATAAGAAGAGGGAGAGAGCCATTTAAAGTCTCTTTTACCCCGTGACACAAATGATAGGCCCATGGCCAAGGCAAATTCCATCCCCCTGAAACCACAGGAGCACGGAGAATCCATCTGCTGAAACGAAGAGGAGAACCTTCACAGTAAAGTCAGAGAGCACCCTATCAATTTTGGCCCACCAACCCATCAGAATAGTAAGGGGTAAATTACACAATTTGTAAATCAGCCGGGGAAGCACCATCATTTTGACAGTAGCGATTTAACTCGAAAGGGACAAGTTAAGTTTCTTCCACCTGCGAAAATCAATCTTAATGTCCTCCAGGACTTCTGAAAGATTCTTAGAAGACATGTCCTGGAGGCGCCCCAAAATATACATACCTAAATACTTCAACCCCTCAGGGGACCACTTCTAGGTCTACGAGACCATGAAGGCCCAAGAATGATCAGCATTATAAAGTGACAGGATCCCCATTTTCCCCCAATTTATCTGCAGACCAGAAATTGCACCAAAGGACTCGGCCTATCAGGACCTGGTGCCTTACCTAGGGTTAAATCTCCATGTTGTACCTCCTTCAAAGAGATATCAGCCTCCAAAGAATCAGCCAATTCCTCCGGTAACTCAGGCGTCGTAATACCAGCTAAAAAGGCCTCATAATTCACCACTGATGGATCTACCGAGGACTGATATACAGTAAAATAATACTCCCGAAATGTTCCAGCAATTTGCCCTGCATCGGATAATAAATTCCCCCCTTCTCCCTTCAGGTATGGCACCTGGGCCTCCACAGACTTCTTTCGCAGCCTATAAGCTAAAAGCTTTCCCACCTTGTCCCCGGATTCCTAATAGGCCTGGTGAATAAGAAGGCCCCTTTGGCTTTCTGGTGTAAAACAGTATTCAACTTGTCCTTGTCAAAAGTTCCCGAACCTTCTCATCTTTATCTGGTGGCAACACATATATCCTCCCCTTCCAACTGCCTAATATGGACTGTGAGAGAGTCTACCTCCTCCTTAAGCCTTCTGTTAATATATGAAGCATATGAGAGGATACACCTCCGAACATAAGATTTAAAAGCATTCCATAAAACAAAAGAAGCAATGTCAGGAGAGGTATTTGATAAAAAATAAAAATCAATTTCCCCTTTCAACCACTGTGGAAACTCCTCTATATATAGCAAGGCTGGGTTAAAACACCAGTGGGGAGTTCTCGGCACACATTGCCGAGGTTCCCACATCAAACTTACTGGAGCATGATACGAAAGTAATATTGATCTATAGGATACATCCAGCAAGTCTGACACAATAAAAGATCTACACAAAAAATAATCCAGTTGGCTAAGTGTTTGGAACCTCAAAGAATGAAAAATAAAAACCAGAGTAGTAGGATTTAGTATTCTCCAACAATCAATTAATTTATATTCATCACATAGATGAAGCAAAACCTCGCTAGATCTCTGGTGAGAAGGAACTCCCCTCTTCACAGGGGACCTATCTATCACCGGATCTAGGACCAAATTAAAATCTCCCCCCAAATCAATGCCATAGGACTAGAATACCAATCTGAAATAGTCTGTGCTAAATGGGAGAAGAAGTCAGGCGAATCTCCATTAGGGGCATAAACATTTACCAACATAACCCTAAGACTGTCCAGCTTACCCCGTACGAATACCCATCGACCATCCTGATCAGAAACCCAATTCTCCACATTTAGGAGACAACCCTTTTTTGCAAAGATAGACTCTCCTCTCTTTTTGGAGGTAAAGGAGCTAGAATATGCTCTTCCCACCCACCCCCGTACCAGATTACCCGTATCCCTCCTCAATAGATGGGTTTCTTGCAGAAAATTCAATATCACTATTGCAAGACCTCAAATAAGATAATACTTTCTTATGTTTTATGGGGACATTCAACTCTTGAACATTCCAGGTCATAAAAGTCAACGGAACCATACCATCGATACAATATTAATTTTAACAAGTCTAGTACAACAACATAATAACAAAACAAAGAATATCAAAAAGTTTATACACCAGAAGGTGGAAGACTCCCACCAATGCCAAGCACCTCTGTACCCCCATGAACATAACAGAATCAGGGAGATGAGTGGATTCCCCTTCAATAGGGGAATTCCCCTTGCTTCCCTCCTTCAGAATAAAAACCATCCCCAGCAGTAATCCATTAGCCGTAACATAGGCACCCCGTACAAACAACTTGAAAATAAACCCCACCAACCTATCCCTCCAGATCCAAAAAGCCTGAAATTCCATGTCGTCACCTCCCCATAAAATCCCCACAAGAAACATATATACCATAACTGCAAAGATCTGAAGCTTCAACTCCATACCTACCCAATGCCCAAGCAAGAGGCGGGAGAAGAACAGGTTAGTCACCTGTAACAGTAGTTCTAGGAATGGTATATGTTCTTCATCCACACTTCTTGGCATGTCCCTTTCCCCTTTCCCCTTTAAATCTTGCCGGAAAGTCTTCAAGCTGGCTCCTCCCACCCACCCGGGTGGTAAATACCTAGGCTCCGCCCTATGAAGCTAGATTTTAGCCGGCTGGAAGCTAGGTTGTGCGCCTAAAGCCAGGGAGGTTGGGTGGGTGCGTCTGGATGAACAACATATACCACTCCTAGAACTACTATTACAGGTGAGTAACCTGTTCTCCTAGGAGGGTGGATATGCTGTTCATCCACACTTCTTGGCAGACTCCAAGCAGTTCTCCGGGAGGAGGGAGGCAAGGTGCACACCCCCTACTTGGGAAATAAAGATTGGAGAACCGAGGCCCCAAAACCAGCATCCCGGCATGACTCAAGGTCGATGTGGTAGTGGGTAATGAAGGTGTTTGCTGACTTCCAGGTGGCAGCCCGACAGATTTCCTGTATAGGGATGTCCCTGGAAGCAGCCACCGATGCAGCAGTATGGCGGGTAGAATGAGCTCTTATCCCTCTGGGAGGCACCTTGCCCACCAATTCATAGCACAGACCTATGCATGATGTAATCCACCTTGCAATGGTCCATTTGGCTGCAGGTCTGCCAGAAGCAGCTTCAGCATAGGTGACAAACAGCTGGCGAACCTCTCCATGAATTTCCGCCCTTCTCTCCTTATGACAGGAGAGAGCACGTCTCAGGTCCAGAGTATGGAACCTGTACTCGGCGTCAGAGGTGTAGTTAGGGTAGTATACTGGCAGAGTCAACACCTGGTTAAGGTGAAATTCTGATACCACCTTTGGAAGGAATTTCGGGTGGGGGCAGGACAACTTGTCCCTGTGAAAGACCAGATAAGGGGAGTCCACTGAATGCGCCTGGAGCTCCCCTGTCCTTCTGGCTGACGTGATAGCCACCAGGAAGGCCATCTTCCATGACAAGTTTGAGAGCTCACACTTGTGCATGGGTTCGAATGGCTTGCCCATGAGCTTTGCCAAAACCAGCAACAGATCCCACAGAGGTGGAGGCTCACACACCGGAAGGGATATGTGATCCAGGCCTTTGAAGAAGTGCCCGAACACTGTCTCCTGCGGCAATGTCGGCTGACCGGCCTGTGCCCAGTAAGTAGAAATGGCTGCCAGGTGCACCCTAAGGGTCAATGACCGCAGACCCCCCCTTTGGAGAGAGACCAAAGGTAGTCTAGAATGTTAGCCACGGAGCAGGATAAGGGGTCCAGACTCTTACCCTGGCACCAAATGGAAAACCTTTTCCATTTGAAGGCATAACATTTCCTGGTCGATTCCTTACAAGATGCCTCCATTATGGTGTAGACATCCTTAGAAAGACCCAGAGCCTGGAACACTAGCCACTCAGGTACCAGGCTGTGAGGTGCAGGGATTGAAGGTCCAGATGGAATACTTTCCCCGGTTCAATGATATCAGGTCCGGGCATGAGGCTGAGGAAATCTGGGTACCAGAACTGGCGCGGCCAATCTGAGGCCACCAGGATTACCTTTGCCTTGTCCCTCCTCACCTTGAGTAACATCTTGTTGATCAAGGGAAATGGAGGGAAGGTGTAGAGGAGGCCTGGGGTCCATGGCCTCCAGAAGGCATCCGCCTGCAGCGAGCCCTGCTGAGGGGCGCGGGCATGGTACAGCCTCAGCTTGGTGTTTTCCTTGGAGGCAAACAGGTCCACCAATGGTTTTCCCCAATGGGAGAACAGACTGTAAGCTACCTCTGGAGAGAGAGACCACTCGTGGGATGTCTGGCCTCTGCTGCTGAGAGCATCCACCAGCCGGTTCGAGACTCCTGCCACATGAACGGCTAGGAGATCCGCCTCCAACCGGCTTACAAGGGTCCAGATGCAGAGCACCTCCTTGCACAGCAGACGGGAGTGCATGCCGCCTTGTCTGTTAAGTCAGTACATGGTCGTGATATTGTCTGTCTAGACTTAAACCACTTGACTCCGGAGCTGAGGAGCGAAAGCTGACAGTGCCAGTCTGACTGTTCTGAGCTTCAACAGGTTGATGTGGCATCGGGACTCCTCAGGGGTCCAGAACCCCTGGGCCCTGTTGTTCCCCATGTGGGCTCCTCAGCCCATGAGAGACACATCGGTCCTAAGGATGACCGTCGGCTCGGGGCAGACAAACGGGATCCCTTCCTGCAACCATTCTGGGGTGGACCACCATTGGTGAGCGTCCCACATCTTCTGGGTTACAGTGATCAGTGGGTCGAAATGACCGTGGCGCTGAGCCCACTCGGTGGCCAGCTCCCGTTGGAGGGGGTGCATGTGCCACCTGGCCCAACGGACCACTGAGGTGCATGCTGCCATGTAACCCAGAAGGTGCAGAAAGTCCCGGGCAGGGTGCAAATGCCCAACCAGAAATGATCAGGCAAAGGAGGAGATTATCTCCACCCCATCAGCCAGGAGCCGAGCTCTGGCTTGACAATAGTCTAGCTCTGCTCTGATGAAGCCCATCACCTGAGAGGGCACGAGTTCCGGCTTGGCCTCATTGATCAGGAAGCCGAGTTGGGAGTAGGTTCAGAGAGCCAGATCCCTGGACCTCGCCACCTCCTGAAGGAAGGAACCTGCCAAGACCCAGTCATCGAGATAAGGGTAGATTTGTACTCCTCGATGTCAAAGATGGGCTGCCACCACTGCAATGCACTTGGTGAAGACCCGTGAGGCCGATGATAGGCCGAACGGCATGGCTTGGAACTCATACAGAGTCCACTTGACCCTGAAGGGGAGGAACTGCTGATGGGACAGATGGATCAGGACATGAAAGAACGTGTCCTGCAGGTCCAGTGAACAGAACCACATGTTTCGCTCCAGGAATGGTACGATCTGGTTCAGAGTTACCATCCGGAAGGTGCGAGACCCGAGATATTGATTCAGGTCGTGGAAATCTAGGGTGGGGCGCCAACTACCCCTCCATCTGCTTAGGCACCAGGAAGTACCTGGACACGAAGCCTGGGTCTGTAGGAGGATCTGGCACTGGAGCTACTGCCTCCCTGTGGAGGAGCTGATCTATGTCATCTCGGAGAGCCAACTGGGTGCAAGTTGAGATTCTTTCCTCCCGAGGGGCATGGGCTCGGCTGGGAGAGTACTGCTTGAATTCTAGAGGCAGTCCCTGACCAACCACTTCGAGAACCCACCTGCCTGAGGTGATATCGGACCAGGCGGAAAGAAAGTGGCAGAGCTTGCCCCCCATGGGAGGACCCCAGAGCTGGCATCATGGGCGTAGGAGTGGCAGCCCCCAACCCGTCACTGAGCAGGCTTGGAGGAGGCTCCTGGACCTGCGCCTCAGCCTTCTTTATGGGGCTGTTGAGGACCCTGCTTGGGCCTTGGGTGCCAAGCTTCAGTCTGCTGCTGTCGCTGCTGACCTCCTTGATAGGAGGGTTGCCTGACCGCAGGAGAAAAATGCCGAAAAGGCTTCTTCTTTTGCTTCTGCTGGATGTTGCCCTAAGACCCTTTCGCAGAAGTAGCATCCAAGGTGGCACTGGACTGCTCTATGCACTGAAGGTGACAGGCCACTCCTGGACCAACCAGGTCTGTGCTTAGGAAGGGCATGTCATCTAACTTGTGCTGAGTATCCGCCAGAAAGGAGGAAAGCCTCAGCCAAGCCCTGCAGTGAGTGGCCACTGCGGCTGCTAAGGAGCAGGCACAGGAATCCCCAATGTCCAGGGCCATCTGGAGCTGCTGTTTTGCAACAGCACGGCCCTGATCACAGACTTGCTTCACTGTGGTCTGCATGTCCACCGGGAGATGAGGGAGGACTTTGTCTAACGACCCTAGGAGGGCATGAGAGAAGTGTGCCATTATACCAGCCGAGCTGGCCTGACGAAGGCCTAAGGAAGAGGCCGCATAGACCTCACGGGTAGAGTGGTCCATATTTTTGGATTCCTTGTCTGGGGGTCGGTCAGTGTCGGCTGAGCTACCAGTATGCCCGAACATAGAAGCGGTCACCAGGCTCTCAGCCGAAGGATGTTCTGTGAACCCCACCAGGGACCCTATGGGCACCGTGTACTTGCAGGCCCTGCAGGCAGATGGTGCTGGGCAGGAAGCTGGGCACTGCCAAAGCTCAAGAGCTGGGCCAACAATGGCTTCAGCCACTGGAAAGGCCTCCGTCGGGGTATCCCCCTTTTTGAGGATATCCGTAAGGGGGTACTCCGCCTTCTTCTGGATGGACTCCAAGGGCATTCCGGTGGATTCGGAGATCAGGCGGAGAATGCCCTGAAAGGAGGAAGGGCCTTCCTCCAAACCCACTATGGACGACTCATCATCTCCAGGATGGGAGTGCAATCCGGTGATGTCAGAGTCCGAAGAGTCTGGATACAACCGCCTCCCGCCTAGGTCTCCCTCGATACGCCGAGGGCGATCGCGGACGACTGTTATCGACGGACATCGGAGAAACCCAGTGTCTGTTCGGTCCTCTTTCGAGGGAGCCCCTCCCTGAGGCTGCTTAGGCAGTGGTTCCACCAGAATCGGTGGAGAGACCAAGGGAGGCCGAACTGGGATATGGGCCGGCCCCACGGGCGGAGGAACCAAAGACTTTGGTTCCGGAGAGGTCGGCGTCAGCCTAGGAGGCGGAAGCCAAGTGATGGCCAGTGTAGACGGTGGGGCTGGCTTCTGCCCGGACAAAACCAGCTGTTGCCACATTAAGTCTTCATAGCATTGATGAAGTTTTCGCCGAAGCCTCTTCTCGTCCAAGGAGGATGAAGATCTGTGATGGCACCTCTTTTTAGAGTGCTTATGACTCTCGGCTGAAGTGGTTCTGGACTTTGATCAAGAATGCCAACCCGTTCAATTGGGAGACACCGGGGTCAGTGAAAACCAAGGGTCTGGAACCAGTCCTGGATGGGGACTCCAGCGGGCTGGGTCTCCTCATCCGGGAAGACAAGGACCAGAGTCCCTTCCAAAGAATCATCGACCTGGGTTGGTGACAGAGGGTCGATTGGGTCAAGAGAAATCTCCACCTCGTCTGCCACTTCCTCGGTCCCTTGGCTAGATGGAAGAGCCGTGAAGCCGGCGGACGAGGATGCAATCTTGACCGAGGTCGAGACCGTGTGTTCCTGGGACTCGGACCTTTCTCGGTCCCAAGAATGTCTTCTCTTGGTTGAAGACTTAGGGTCCTTATCCCTCTTCCGAGGGCGGGAGGAGTCCGAGCCCAAGGGCGCCTCACCCCTGGTGGGGAGAGACTGGCACAACTCCTTAAAGGATCCCGTAGAGGTGGAGCCAAGGTTAAGCGGAATAAAAAAGCTTCGACTGGCCGAAGCTTGAACTGCTTCCTCCTTGAATGCCTTCATTTGCTCCAGCTGCTCGGCGGATCCTGCGGCTGCGGAAACCACCCACCTAGCCTCTTTCGATTTCACCGGGCGGGTTCCTTTTCTCTGGTCTCCCCAGTTTTAGGCATACGTTGCAGTTGTCCAGGACGCTGGGATGGAAGGCCAGGCAAAAAGTGCAAGACGAGGTGTCATGTCCGACAGCTAAGCAGTAAATGCACATTAGGTGGGGATCGGTGCGCGACATCTTCTGGCTGCAGGTACATCGGTGAAATCCGGGAGAAGATTCTTCCTCTATGTCCGATATGCTACAATCGGAATTGCAAACTTGAACGAGTTTTAAAGTAAGTTTCAGTAAAAACCGACTCTCTGAATCCAGGGCCTACGAATTGCTGCAAGAGCATGAGGAAACCTGTATCTTCCAGCGGAAAGGAAGATCTGGCATCATGGGGCAGTGTCAAGGTTCTTACCACCTGGGTGGGTGGGAGGAGCCAGCTTGAAGACTTTCCGGAAAGATTTAAAGGGGAAAGGGACATGCCAAGATGTGTGGATGAACAACATATCCACGCTCCTAGAATAATCAGACTAGCAGCACCCTGCCGCAAATGCTCTCCCACTCCTCAGCAAGCGTGGAGGTGGGCCTAACTGCCCAAAACTGGCTGACCAGATGGAACAGCCTTGACATAGCTCCCGCTGCCCCTGCAGTTTCCAAGTGTAACTAAAAATGCCCTCCCATAGCAAGATAACACTAACTCAACAACATCCCGGCCCATAAAAATAATACAATACAAGTCCCAGACCACCTTTCCAGACCCATGATTATAATCCCTAGTAACTTTAACAAAACCCCGATTGTGGGACCTATCTAACTTTGTACCAAACCTTCCTGGTCGCTGTGGTCCCTCAAGAGCACACTCTCCCCATCCATATAATGCAGCCCGCCCATGCCAAGCCACCCACCCCACAATAGCCACCACAATAAAAAATAGCTCCATAGTGTAACCAGCACAAAACCTGAAAGTCTCAGCAAGAGATCCTCTGCATCCGTCCCTGGCTCTGCCGCTTGCTCAGACAATTAAACCTAGAAAGGAGGAAAAGGGATTAGAGCAACATATTACAGGCTCATACAGCTCTCTGATAGGAGATAGCCAGACAGTTCAAGCAGTCGCTGTCCCAGAGGGTGCCGCTGCTCCTGCCGCCCCGATCTTCAAACAATCCTGTACTGAAACATCTAACTTCTGCTCAGGATCCTGCACCGATGCAGGAAACAGCTCCAGAGCAGGCTACGAAGCCACAAGTAGCTCCTCTTCTCCATATTCCGCACACTCCATCCCAATGTGATCCTCCAGCCTTCCTTGAGAGCTAGATGACATGCATGAATGTTAAGGGTAAGGTGTGGGTGATTGCTCCACCAGAGTCGAAAGAGCAGAGGCAGGACGAAGACAGACCACCCCAGAGGTCATCTGCAGGCCAGCAGTGACATTCCGGGGAGAAACAGCTCCTGACCTACATTCTCTTTGCCATTTGGGGTGATGTACCCCTCCACTGACTTCCCAACTCAAGTCATTCCTCCCTTGCTGCGCATGAGGTGCAGAGGGTAGAGTAGGTGCCTTAAATTGGGGCCCTTGAGCCAGTGCATATACAGTCTTTTCCCGCAAAGTTGAATCCTGATTCAAAACAGGATTCACCCGTTTCGATGTAGGTTTACCTCAGAGAGAACGTAGAAAATCTTGCTCCTCATTAGAAGTAAATCGCCTCCAACTGTTCTCCCTCCAGATATGGAGTACAGCAGGGTACCTTAGGGCAAACTTAATATGTCTGGCAGCCAGGTCCTTCTTGACGAGAGCAAAAGCTTCACGGCGCTCCGCTATACCCTTAGACAAATCCTGAAACAGGTGAATAGAGTGCCCATTCCATTTAAGAGGGCCTCTCTCCCGTGCCAACCGCAACACTTGTTCTTTAACTGTACATCGCAAGAAATAGGTAATTATAGGCAGCGGGGGAGATCCTCTTGCCAGTCAGGGTCCCACGGATTGGTGTGTGCGCTCTATTTCGAGTTGCTGGTCCTAAGTATAATCCAACAACTGGGGCACAAACATCCTTAAAAAGTCACACATATTGTCCCCTTCAGAGCCTTCCAGAAGACCTAGTGTGCAAATACTGTTCCTTGTACCTTGGTTCTTGAGGTCTTCTACTTTTAAGGAAAGGAACTGAACTTGTTACTTTAATGCTGTGATCTTATCACTATGCCGGGCCACCAAAGAATTGACCTATATGCAAAAAAGTTCAGCACCAGCAATTCTGCTTTCTGCACTGTCAACTCGTTCCTTGAATTGAGCGACAGAAGCTTTTAGATGAGGTATATCCTGCACCAAGGATTTTAACATTTCTCTAATGTCTGATATGTCTTCTTTGCTGACTACCACTGAGGACTCCAGCGGCTTCATTTCCCATACTGAGGAAGCTTCCACAAATCAAAATGATGCAGTAGACTGCTTCAGGTACAAATTACACTTGCCAGGCTCCAAAACCCAGCTTGAGGGATAGATTCCACCTCAGTATGGTAACAGAATAGCAAAACTGCACAAAAATCAGGCAAACTGAAGCAATAATATAGCAACTACTGCAGTGGTTGCAGAGAGCTCTCAGCCTATGCTGCCATCTTGCTTCCCTACACACTGGAAGTCCTGATCTTCTCTGCTTTGGCTTCAGCAAAGTCTTTGATTCTGTGCCACACAGGAGGCTGCTAAAAAGCTGGAGGACTCAGAACTAAAAAATGGATTTGTCAAGTGGGTGAGTTAGGAGGAAGGCGGCATAAGGTGGTAATAAATGGAGCCACATTTGGGGACAGGGGTCACAAGTGGGATGCAGAGGGGGTCAGTCTTGGGACTTGATCTATTTAATATGTTTATTTTTTTTCAACTCTATTTATGCTCCTTTCACTGGCCCCATAGACCTCTCTACGGTGAGGTCACATGGTCCGACTGTGTCCTGCAGGGCCTGAGATCCTCCTTGGTCTAGTTTCCGTTCCTGGGCCTGCTCCTCCAGCCCCACCGACCATCACCCCCCCCCCGGCTCTGAGCGCCCCCTCCGGGTGGGACTGCCCTAACTCATCTGGTGCTCTATCTAGAATCTAGAAGGATGACCGTGAAGTGGAGGAGACACAGATACCAGCCAGGACAGATCTGGCTAAGGGCATGGGAGCCGTCCTCTGGACCCACCTTCGCTTGTCCGAGTGCGAGGGTCCATTTTCCCTGTTCTGTCATCCCAGGGGTGCGGATGTGCAATGATATCCAGCATGGCACAAGTGTGCTCCTGCCCACAGGTCATCCGCCGCCACCCCATTCCCCTGTGACATGCTCCCCGTGAGCCGCAATGCCCCCAGTCTCCACTGGTAGCCACTGTTGCTGCGTGGTGCATCCGATCCCTTCCCAGGGAAGGAGAGCTGCCTATTGGTCAATCCAACTCCACACCCCCCCCCAGCCGACTCCCAGTGGCCTGAGCTCGCTCCCAAACCCAGGTCACCGGGGTGGCGCGAGGTGTAGCATCTAGCACCTCAACCCTCAGCACCACCGGGCCGGCATTTAATATGTTTATTATTGATATAGGGGACGGTATCTTGAGAAAGATATGTCTCTTCGCTGAAGACACAATGCTCTGCTGCAGGATGGACAGTGGCGAGAGGGTGAGACAACTTCAGAAGGACATAGTAAGTCTTGAGAGGTGGTCATAGGTCTGGCAGTTTGGCAGAGATTCAATGCCTAGTACTGCAAGGTGATGCACTTAGGGAATAAGAACCCTTGCAGGGAGTACTGGCTGGGAGGGGTTAAACTGGCCACCTGAGCAGAGGAGCAGGTTCTAAGAGTCCTCATCGACTCGCTCAAGCAAACCAGCCAGTGCAGTAAAGCCTATGGCAAGGCATCTAGGATGCTGGTATGCATTTGGAGTGGCTGTGACAGTAAGGAGGGAGGGGTGAAACTGCCCCTATACAGAACACTGGTGAGACCCCACCTGGGATGCAGTTTGAGCTCCTCAGGCTTGTTTGCAAAACTGTCAGCAGGAGGCCAGGTTGGGACACTGTTCTATTTGTAAGCTTGCTCTGCAAAGAAACGGACAAGCACTCTTGGCACATTTCTTGAGAAATACAATATCTCCTTAAAGAGATCAGGATGCAGAAATTAACTGCCATGCAAAGACTTATTATTAAAAGTGAGCAATCTTTTTTTTGGGGGGGGAGAGGCAGATTTGAAATTGAAAGGAAACCCTCAGATGAAGCATTTTTGTTTTCTCTGTTTGCACTGCCTTTGTACATAGCTATCCGGAATAATTGTTTTTATTATTTTTATTCTACTATTATTTTTTTTTATACTTTATTTTTATTATTTTCAGTTATTTATACAAAATAACATTTAGCATATCTTAGACCAATCATTAACATTTAATTCCCAGGAAGGTCACAGCCTTCTTAATCATAGGGTAGACGCATCCTAGATATTATGATACCACATCAGGGGGTAAAACTTTGATTATACATCTCTAAAAGTCAGTCATAAGAAAGAAACTGCATTTATGAGCCCAGGAGCAGTATGACTTGCTGAAATTCTAAAGTCTATGTACATAGTCCAATATAGCACACCCTGTTTAGGGCTAATGGTGACATACTATAACTCTTAAGAATCTTTGAAGCAGATATATATAAAACACTTGGTGGCAACATTATATTTCCCACAGATTATCTCACAAAAGCAATCAATATGTTATTGGGGCTTTCAATAAATGCCCATAATTAAATGACAGAGTGAACAAATCCTGAATAAAATGGACCTTTTTTATTTATATCAACGTGGCTTATTCAGGAATGGAAATAATTCCTAACAGTGGAAGTAATATTAACCCAAAAAATGACTGCGAAGAGTTAAAAATTATCTCTCTCCCGCTTTACTAACAGGCTGTTTTTGGTTACTGTACTACCCAGTCTATATTTAGTATTGTAATAATCAATAATTAAAGTCTGATTTTCTTCCAACTGGGCAGAGCGTACGACCACAAAATTATGGGATACAAGGAATTTTCAGAGCTATACTCAGCCCGCTTCAGTCCTCTTCCTCGTTTTCCAGGTCAGATCTCTCCCCTTCCGCCATGTTTCGTTGCTTTGGGTGATCCACTTGAAATCTTGTGGCCCATTTTCCCGACTCCACCAGGTCTGCAAAGATCCAAACTTTCCCTTCATGAACTATTCTCAGCTTGGCAGGGTAGATCATTGCATGTGGGATGATGAGGCTCTCAGTCTCTGATGGACTGCATCAAACTTTTTACAGCGCATCCATGTTGCATAACTGATGACTGGGAACAAATATATGTTCCGATCATCTTGTGTTAATGGACCTGCTTGCCGTGCCATATGTAACAGTCTGTCTAGGGTGCCCAAGCTGTCCGTTACCACCAGCAATGTACGAGGGTTGTCGGCTTCTTCCCTATGGCCTCTGGGGGTAATATGATATGCTTTTTGCAAGGCAAACTGCGTCTGCTGGCCTGGGGGCACAAGTTTCTTAACAAACCAGTCATGGAGAAACATAAGGGGATGGTTGCCTTCGATCCCATCAGGCAGACCCAGTATACAGATGTGACCTGCTCGGTCCTGATTTTCTAGAGTCTCTAGACGGGCACGAAAGTGCACGTTTTCCTTGATTAGCATCATGGTGGCTGCAGCTGCAGATTCCGGTTGCCGCTTAGCATCAGATAGTTCGTTTTTAATACAGTCCCCCCTTGTTTCCATTGTAGACACACGTACCCCAAAAGAGTCCATCTTCATGTTTAAATCTGAGACAGAGGAAATTAATCTCTGTATTTTAAGCCCAAGCGATGCAAGAGTCTCCTCGGTCTCTGGAACTGTATATGCCTGTGCTGTCGAGTGCGAGCTCTGGGGTCAGGCTGTAGCACTCCTTTTCCCACTGGTTCCTCCTCTTCGATCCTTCCTGGGATTTCCCATTTTGTAGTATTTTCAGGTCCTAAATTCAAATTTACCATTAGTTTCCTAGGAATTTTACTCCAAATAGTAGTTTTTAGGCTTTTATTGCAGACTTGTAAGGAGCTGTAAAATTGCTGCCAGTCAGCCTGGCTCTCAGCACCACCCCCCCCATTCTACTGTTATTGATAATAATAAAACACTATTACTGCTCCTGGTTTTCCTATGCTTCCTGACCTGTGCCTTGACGACAGGCAGACTGGTTTTTGGTTTGTTATATAAAAGACCAATTTTCCTTCTAGTGTTGCCTTAAGCAGAGTCTGCCTGCATTTGCAACAGGACAGACAAACAAGCTTGTGTTTTTTTGGAGACAACATAGGTGGGGTATGTGGTGGTGAAACCTGTTTGAATTAGTGTGTTTATTATTAAGTGAAGGGTAAATTTGAGACCAGCCAGTGTAGCGCACATTTAGGGGCCAGATTATAAGAACTGTGTCTAGCTCTGTAGCTTGGAGGAGGGGTACTGTCTGGCCTGGAGCCTGAGTTTCTTGATTAATGGACTCCCACAGCCAACAGCATGCCACCAGGAAAGGAGCAGGTTCTGCAGAAAAGCAGCCACCGCCAACATGTCTCATATGTTCGAGTCCAGCATAGGAGTGGAACAGTGACTGGTGTCATAGGCATCGTCAGAAGGAAGTGGAGAAGTGGGGACTCTGCCAGTCAGCAAGGGCAAGGCACCTGTTCACTACTGTGTAACAGTCACTACTGGGTAGGGCAGATGGTCAAAGGCAGGCCAAAACTGGGAACAGGAGAAACTCTAATCTAGGGTAGGAGTATAATGAGATTTAAACAAGGTAGAGGAGAACACAAACAGAAACAAACAAAAAAGAGGAAAACTAGAAACACCCTACCGGGGTAAAGGTGCAATAGTATTTCTAAGCAACACAGGGAGAATAAGTTGAGAATGCTGGGAGTGGTGCTGTAGCTGTGGGGCATCAGCTTTCAGGGAGACCTTCTGGAGACTTCAATGCTGCCTCATCTGCACACACCTCTTTGGGTTGAAGGAGGAGGTTGCTAGACTCCGGGCCAAGCTGGCTAGGATTTGGGGGACCCCCTTCCCCACCAAAAGGCCACCAAGTCTGCCACTGTTACCTCAGAGGATGCCAGGGAGGAGGAGGAACGACTGGACTATGGTGGACTGTGGAAGGGTGGGGGAACAGAGGCACATTTCTCAACCAGTACCACTACATAATTCCTATGCCCCTCTGGGAGGGTGGGACTGCCAGGAAGAGGCACCTGCAGTTGTGACCAACCATAGTGGAGACCGCAAGGAAGGTGATAGAGGTCCCCAGAGGAGAAGGAAGCAACTCCTGGTGGGGGACTCGATTGTGAGGGAGACAGATTTGGGAATAGAAAACATGGGTGAACAGGCAGGTTAGGTGCCTACCCGGTGTCACGGCCTGGAGAGATGGGAAGCAGATCCTGAGAATCACTAGGGCAGCAGGGTGGAAGGGACAGCTAGATGTCATTGTCCACCTGGGGACTAATAACCTGGCTTGGGACGGGGCTGGGATAGTGCAGAGTGAGTTTAGGGAGCTGTGGAAGGGTCCTACACAAGTAGTTCACTCAGTTGCTTTCGCTTAAGTGCTGCCTCTCTATGACAGGTCACAGAAGAGGAATATCCACACCAGCAGCTTCAACTCATGGCTGATGGAATGGTGCAGAGAGGAAGAGTTTAGCTTCACTGAGGACTGGGGACCCACCTGGGGGGATATGGAGCCTATAAAGGGGTGATGGCTTGCATCTGTCTGGGAGGGGAACTGCAGTCCTCAGTGGATGGTTTAAATGTTACTCCGATGAACATTTAAACTAGACAAGAGGGGTGGCAGATGGAATCGGGGAGTCATAAACAACACCCCCCAACAAGTTAAAGTAGAGGGTAAGGAGAACCTGCGGGTGGAAATTAATAAAGGAAGCAGGTTGCAGAGGTAAAGGAGGAAAGGAAAGGGAGCATTAAAAAGAGGCGGAAAGGATGGAGGGGAAAAAGGAAAAAAAGAGGGCAACAAACAGAGTGGAAACCAAATCTGGAAGGCCATGTGTGCGAATGCTAGAAGCCTAAGAAATGAGATTCCAGACCCAGAGGCCATCATGGTAGAGGCTGACCTGGATATCGTGGCCAGTACCAAGTAATAGTGCACTGAAAACCATGACTGGGGCGTGGCCATACCAGGCTATACTCTGTTCAGGAAGGACCAGGTGGGATGGAAAGGAGGGGGTGTGGTGCTTTATGTGAGGGAAAGCATAAAAGCCACGGAGATACAGGGAACACAGTGGGAGGCAGAGGTACTGTGGGTCACCCTGGAAATGGGGAATGGAGCCACTCTTTGCACTGGAGTGATCTACAGAACTCCAGCGCAGGGGAAGGAATTAAGATAAGATCCTGGTGGAAGCGACTGGCAAGATGGCAGAAAAGAGGGAGGTGCTACTGGAGGTGGACTTCAACCTGCCAGATGCAGACTGGAGCCTCCTAGCAGCGACTTCAGCTAGAAGTGGGGGCCATCCTGGACTACCTGCAGGGGGTGGCAAGCAACTAGCCAGTGAACCTACGCCCAATGGGGCAGTCTGGGACCTGGTACTCACTAACAGGGATAGTGTTACAGACGTCAAGGTGGGAGGCCACTTGGGGATCAGTGATCACCGTATGGTGGTGTGGTTCAATGTAAGGATGGCTGCAGAATCAAACCACACAAGGGCAGGGGTCCTGGACTTCAGGAGGGCAGATTTTATAAATACGTGAATGCGTCAGGGAAGATCTGCAGGGGGGATGGCCTGGGTGGGGTGGAAGAACAGTGTGAGAAGATAACAGGGAGCACAGTAAAGGCAACAAACCTTTGCATCAAACAAACAAACAAACAAGTGAGCAAAAGCAAGAGGAAAAAGAGACCACTATGGTTCTTGAAAGAGGTGGCTGAAAAGGTAAAGGGTAGCATTCAGAAGGTATAAGGAGATGCAGAGGGAGGAGAATAGGGAGGTGAGTCAGAGGGAACACAGGGAAGCAGGGAAAGCAGTAAGAAGCACATAAAATAGCCCAGGTGGTAATGAAAGGGGACAAGACATTTTTTAGGTATGCAAGTAAAAAGAGGAAGATCAGGAGTGGGATTGTAAGGTTAAAATGGAAGGAGGGGACTGTACAGTGGGGGAACAGGAAAAGGCAGAATACTGAACAAATGCCTTTGTTCATAGAGGAAGGAGAAGGGGAGGGACCACAAAAAGTTAGGACGGTAATCTGAAGGTGGACAAATCAATGGTACCAGATGGGGTGCATCCAAGAGTATTGAGGGAGCTCAGGGTAATAACGGCTGCACCTCTGACAGTACTATTTAACAGCTCACTGGAAACAGGGGTGGTTCCAGAGGACTGGAGAAGGGTGGATGCAGTTCCACTACATTAAAGTGGTAGCAGGGAGGAGGCTGGCAATTACAGGCCAGTCAGCCAGACATCATTGGCGGGAAAGTTAATGTAATTACTGCTGAAGGAAAGAACTGTGGAATATCTTCTTGAATCCCAACAGGTTAGAAGACCTGAGGCAGCATGGTTTCTTGGGGGATGTGGGTGTGTGGGTGTGTGTAGGTCACGTAAAATGAATCTGATAGATTTCTTTGACTGTGTGACCAAGGAAAGAACAGTCACATATTTACCGTAACAGCAGATCTTCTAGAGTATGTCTCATCAGCCCATACCTTTGGAACTATCGCGACCAGACACTTTGACAACAAGGAGCAGTCAGCCAGGAGAGACCCATAATAATGTCAGATGTCAGCATGCACATAAACATGTCCGGCCCCTCCTCTTAGTTTCCCCACCAGAGATTATGCTCGGAGGACCTCCCCATAGGGAACCAAGGGAGACCCCAGCACTCCAAATAGCAAGCGAGACAGAGCGCTGGAAAAGGTACCAACGGAGACAGCAGCACAAGTATCCTTTGTCACAGCCCCTAAGGGGGGAAAGAGGGGGAATGGCATGGCCTGATTAAAGAGATTCTCTTGAATATCTACTATTACGGTAAGTATGCAACTGTTCTATCTCCCTCAAGGATATCTCTTTCATCAGGACACATCTTTGAAACGAGTCCCAAGCAGTACCAAAAGCTAAAGCCTGGGCAGCTGGAACCTATAGGCTTATGACAGTAGGCCATGTAGCACAGCTAGGCCATACCCAGTTAATCTATGAGAGACAATGTCCACACTGCAGCGCTTAGTGAAGGTGTGGACAGTACACCAGGTAGCAACTGCACAGATCTCTGCAGTGGAAACATTCTGAAAACAAGCTACAGAAATGGCCATGCCTCTTTTGGAATGACCACGAACCACACCAGGAAGTTCCTTACCATATTTCCTGTAACAGAACATAATACAATGTGCTAGCCATTTGGACAAGCATTGCTTAGAAACTGGGGCACCATCTTTCTCAGGGGCGAATGAAACAAAAAGCTGAAAGGACTTTCGGCAGTTCTTTGTATGGTAAGTATAGTATCCAAGTATTCTGTGCACATCTAAGCCTGGTATGGAGCAATGCTTCCCCTGGACTGGTATGTTCTGGATAATACAATGGTAGGTGGATGGTTTCATAATGTCATTGTATCATAATAAAAGCCAGCAGAATAGGCCCCATGGTTTATCGTGTCTGCTTGGAAGCTAGCCCCCTACTGGGAGCTCACTCCTCCACCCCCCAGCCCCAGAGGTGGCCCTCCATGGCCTCAGCTTCCCCCTGTACCAGTTCCACCCCTTCTTGAATCCTTCCACTGTGGTCTCTTCCACCAGGCTCCTGGGCAGTACATAGATACATAGACAGTGTCAGCAGATAAGGGCCTATGGCCCACCAAGTCTGCCCATTTAAGTTTGTAAGTTCAGTTTATGTTTTCCAGGAAGTCTGTTGCCCCTTACCCCTGACCTCCAGAATTCCTTTATGTCTATCCCATGCATTCTTAAAACCCGTGATTGTATCAGCCCCCCACCACTTCCTCTGGCAGAGTGTTCCACTTGTCCACCACCCGTTCTGTGAAGAAATTCTTCCTCACGTTTCCTCTGAATCGTCCTCCCTCCAACTTCATCCCATGCCCTCTAGTCCTGGAACATCTTTTTCGCTAAAAATAGTGCATTCCTGCACCCTGTTCCTCCTGTAAGATACCTGTATGTCTCTATCATATCCCCTCTCTCCTCCTCTCCTCCAGGAGTACATGTTCAGTGCCTTCAACCTGTCCTCATAGGACTTATGATGCCATCCATGCACCATCTTTGTTGCCCTCCTCTGAACCTTCTCTACCCTGTCTATGTCCTTACGTAGGTAAGGTCTCCAGAACTGCACAGTGTACTCCAGGTGGGGCCTCACTAGTGTCTTGTATAGTGGAATTATGACCTCCTTTTCCTGCTGGTGATGCCCCTGCCTATGCATCCCAGCATCCTATTTGCTTTACCTGCTGCCTTGTCACACTGTTTCCCTGCCTTGAGGTCATCAAAGATGATAACTCCAAGATCCCTTTCCTGCTTGGTGCATGCTATATCCTCACCCCCCAACTGATATATTGTGCCAGGGTTTTTGTGCCCCATATGCATTATCTTGCACTTCCTTGCATTGAATTTCAACTGCCAAACCCCTGACCATTCTTCAGTGCGTTCCATGGTTCCACCACCCTCTCTGTGAAGAAGTGTCTCCTGTGCTCCCCCTGTACTTACCCCCTTCCAGCTTCCACTCGTGCCCCCTGGTAGTTCCCCCCTTCTTAAGCCTGAATATTTCCCTGGCTCCACCCTTAGTTATCCTCTTTACATACTTGAAAGTCTCTATCATGTTCCCTCTGTCCCTCCTCTCCTCCAGTGCGTACAGATTGAGTTCAATCAGTCTCTCCTCATAGGTCCTAACCTCCATGCCCTGAATCATCCTGGTTGCCTCCTCTAGACCCTCTCCAGCAGCGCTATGTCCCCCTTAAGATGGGGTCTCCAGAACTGCACACAGTACTCAAGATGCGGTCTAACCAGGGCATTATACAGAGGGAGGATCACCTCCTTCCTCCTGGAGGTAATCCCCTGGTTATGTAGCCCAGTATCCTGTTTGCTTTTGCTGCAGCTCTTCGACAATTCTCTGTGTTATTCATTTTGCTGTCCACCACATCCCTAAGTCCCTCTAGCCTGATGTGACTTGCAGTGTGATCCCCCCAGGGTGTATGCATGTCCCAGGTTTCTGACACCCAGTTGCAGCACCCTACATTTCCCTGCATTGAACTTCAACCCCCACTTCCTTGCCCACTCCTCCAGCTTTGATTGAAAGTAAACTCAGACACCAGCTTTGGTAGAAATGTAGGATTAGTACACAAAGACACACTGTCCTTGTGGAAAATTAAATAAGGCGGCTCACGTATTAGAGCCTGCAGCTCTGAAATCCTTCAAGCAGAAGTGACTGCAACTAAAAATAACACTTCCCAAGAAAGAAAGTGTAAGCCACAGGTCGTGGCTGGCTCAAAAGGAGCCAACGTTAGCTTTTCCAAAATAAAATTCAAATCCCAAGCCAGGACTGGATTTCGAACAGAAGGTTTTATGTGTAAAATTCCTCTGAAGAACATACGGACCACCTCCAGGTGAGTAACTGTACGGCCATCCGCAGGCATCTGGAAAGATGATATAGCAGCCAAGTGTACTTTGATTGAGGAATGCTGTGCAGGCCTGAATCTGATAAGGATAGCAGGTACTCTAGAACCTGATTGACTGGGCAGGATAAATGAATCCAGGTTATGTGGAGTTATGTCTGGTGGGTAGTTTTCTAAGCAGCCACCACAACTTCTGCCACTTTGTGACATAACCCAAAAGTAAGCTATGGCTATATATTCAGAAGTGTGCAGATTCAGGGACTTCAACTCTACGTGGACCAGAGTTACCTCTTCCTGTGACAGAAGACCCTTGTACATGGGCACAGGTACTGGGGGTTCCACTGCCAACTGCTGCAGCAGAGGATACTATATCTGCCAAGGCCATAAGGAAGCCATGAGTATTAGAATTTCCCCCTCAATCTTCAGCTTTAGTAGTACTCTCTGAATTAGAAGAAGAGAGGAAGGCATACAGAAACCTCCTTTTCCAAGCATGGCATTACGTATTGTGTGGGGAAGCAGAAAGTCCAACTGTGGATGATCCCAACTTTCAAACAGGTCATCGACTTGTACATCCTGGACTGTGACCTGCTGAGTTTGTCTGCCAAGATGTTTTGGGCACCTGGAACATGTACTGCTGATAGTTCTAGACCATGGTCCAGAGCCCAATATGAAACTCTCACTGCTTCCCTGCACAATGGGTAAGAATGAGTCCCCCTTGCTCATTGATGTAATGCATCACACTGACGTTGTCCGTCAGTATTAAGAGGACCTTGAAGCAAGTGATTCTGGAAGGCCTGGAGTCCATATAGGACTGCTCTAATTTCCAAAACATTTATATACAAAGCACTTTCCACCTGGTTCCACGTGCCTTGTGTCAGCAGAAGTCCCAGGTGGGCTCTCCATCCTGATCCTGAAGCATCTGTCGCAAAGGTATGATGCGGAAGGAATCAAGAATGGGACACCTTTGAGCAGGTTGTTGCATTCCATCCACCACTGGAGCACTTTGCGCAACTCTGTTCTAGGTTATCTTTCAACTGGTCCTACAGCACTCTCGGGATCCACATGTGCGGCCTGGCCAGTGGCACGCTATCAATGGCTGCCGCCATTAGTCTCAGAAGGAGGAGAAATGTTATTGCTGAGACAATAACAGCTATCATGCACCAACTGTGCTTGAGCAGTCAGGCAGTCTGCCCTGTTCAGAGGCAGGAATGCCAAACAATGGGCGTATCCAGAACTGTCCCTCTGTACTGCAGTCTTTGGTACAGTGTCAGAACAGACTTCGGTATGCTGACTGTCACCCCCAGAGAACTGAACATCTGTCTGGCTCGAGCTAATGTCTGTGGTAGCTGATCCCTGGAGTGGGCTTTTAATAGCCAGTCATCCAGGTAAGGGAAAAAGTAGTTACGTAAGAACTTACCATAGATTTTCGAGAGGAGCTCTTGCAGCAAGCAACACCATTAGGACTGAAGACATGGAAAACTTCTAGCTAGCAGTATACAATGGGGGACCATCCCCCGAGGTCGGCCTGCCCCCGATGTCTGCCTATTGTATAAAAGGGGTGGTCCCCAGTCCAACCTCAGCTCTCCACTTGAGGAGACCCGGAGCAGTGAAAATTGGAGAACAAGATGGTTCCTCTACACCAAGGAAAAATGAGATACAGTGATGGAGAAGCAGTCACCAGGGGGACAGAGGGAGAGAAAGCAGTGCCTGCTACAAGAGCTCCTCTCGAAGATCTACAGTTACGGTAAGTTCTTACGTAACTGGACTATCTCACTTTGAGGGGGCTCTTGAAGCAGGCAACAGCACTAGGACTGAAGCCATGGAAAACTTCTAGCTAGCAGTATACAATGGGGAACCATCCCCTGAGGTCGGCCTGCCCCCGATGTCTGCCTATGGTATAAAAGGGGTGGACCCCAGTCCAACCTCAGCTCTCCCGCCGAAGACCCCGGAAGGTACAAAAATTGGAGAAGCAAGGTGGTTCCTCTACACCAAGGAAAATGAGATACAGTGATGGAGAAGCAGTCACCAGGGGGACAGAGGGAGGGAAAGCAGTGCCTGCTGCAAGAGCTCCTCTCGAAGATCAACAGTTATGGTAAGTTCTTACGTAACTGTACTGTCTCACTTTGGGGGGGCTCTTGAAGCAGACAACACCACTAGGACTGAGTCCTAAGCAGTGTAAGGACTGACCCCGGTCAGCTGGTAGGAGGTAGAAGTCAGTGTAAGGCTCTCAAGAGAGCAGGCCCTGCAGGACTGCAAGTCCAAAGCCTGCCCTATGCCTAGATGCAATGTCCAGACCGTAATGTTGAATGAAAACGTGGACAGAACTCCAAGTGGCAGCTGTACAAATATCAGCGACTGACACATTCCTGAGGGAGGCAAAGGAAGCACCCATGCCCCTGGTAGCATGGCCTTTAACAGGTCCTGGTAAAGGCTTGTTGTATTTGTGATAACAATAAACAATGCAATTAACTAACCATTTGGACAAACTTTGTTTTGAAACAGGGGCACCCTCTTTCCAGGGATCGACAAATTTCAAAATGGCATGCTAGTCCCGGACAACTGGTCTGGTCAAAAATGGTAGTCCCAGAGTTCCGAGTGGTAGTCCAATACGCTTACATGAAAATTTTAACCAAACATCTGTAGAAATAAATTACATGGTGTGTCTGGGGTTGTACTATTGTATTAGGATGGATGTAGATGTAGAAGAACTGTGTAAATCGAGAAAAACAATATTGAGTGACTGACTCTCCATCCAATTCCTTTCTTTTCTGAATGTTAATACGGCAGGTCCAGGGTGGGACCGGTGTACTGTGTGTAGGAGTACCGTACCCCGTACCAGATTTTGGGATGCCAAAAAGAGGACACCTAGTTCCCCGATGAGCCCTGGTGCCAGACCCTGAGTAAACAAGTTTAAAATCTCCACTTCCTTCACAGCTCATATACAAGGGCAGGTCCTAGGTACGGTAGGAGAAGAGACTGAGAGTAAAAAAAATTATAAAAAAAAATAATAATAATAATATGGGATATTGAATTGAAGGTACATGAAGAATATTTGGCAGCTGGAAAAGAGGACATGTGCTCGTAAAAGAGGACATCTGGTGGTGACCCTAACTAACCATGTGTGCATGCAGGGCAGGCTGAAGTCTGTTTCAGAAGAGATTGGATAATTGTAGTGAAATGAAGCCAAGGCCATCAATCAACAAGCCATTCTGTGAATATAGCATGACTGTCATCAAGGGGTAGACTGACTAGAGATTGGGAAGACAGGAAGATGATGATGGAGCACTACTAGGAGTACTTGCATTGGATCATCATCACTCATCAGGAGAAGAAACGGAAGCAGCAGCGGCACCACCAGCAGTAGATGTAGCAGCAGTAACAGCAGCATGCCCATGAACATGTCTAGTTCCTGGACCACAGAGCAGCCAGTGGTTAATTGCAGGATCAGGATTAAATTCATGCAGTTCAGGACCTTCTACCTATCTGCAGGAGAGACTGTAGTGTGTCATCAGAAAGCCGTGTCCGTATTTTTGTTTTGATAAGGTTCTGAATAGAAAAAACTCTTTCACACTTCGCAGTTGAGACACTCATAGTTATTAGTATTTCGACTAAGTCAAGAATAATGTGCCCAATCTGTGGTGGTTTTCTTTTAGTAATTTTGTGTAGACCTGCAAATACGACTTGTCAGCTGAAGATTTAAGCAGCATTTTAAATGCAGCATACTCAGACTTTATATGTTCCTGCTGCTCTTCTGTGTGAAAAATCAAAGTATTTAACCAGGTTTGCCAGTTCACAGGTCCCAAACACCGCTAGCTGGTCTCTCGGCAGATCAAACTGCTTGAAATCTAAACAGCTGAACCATTTGAGAGGCACCTCTGAGAAATTTTTAAACCTCTGCGTCTATGTACGTTATTGCTGCATTTATTAAATTCTGCAATTGCGTATCTCTTACAAAACTGACTTCTGGGCAGTTGCCTCTGAATGGGAAAGGAACAGTCCTCTCCTCCTCCTCCTCCTCCTCCTCCCCCCTCCCCTCTTTGACACAACATACTCCATCCATTTCTGTTCAGGTTTGTAATGGCTAAGGAAAGTTGCCATGTATTTCCCTGGTGATGTTTTCAGCTCCGTAAGCTGGAGTAGGCAGGTCTCAACAAGTTGTGGAACTTCCAGTATTACTATGTCATCTCTTTGAAACTGGAGTGACAGGTTTTTTAGTATTGGCAGGAAGTCTTGTAGTATATATAGGGATTTTACAAATTGTACACTCTGTACTTCCTTTAAGAGGGCCTTTGTTCTAGAACCTTCATCACCAGCAGCAGAAGATGCATGTTCTAGGTGTTGAGCGACAGTGGGTAGGTTAACCTGAACTGCATGAACTGATCGTGACCTACTGGCAAGCCATCTCACTTGTTTTATAGCACTAAAGTGAGCAAGATCAGTATCCATGACATTTGCAATTTCTTTTAGTTCTCTCATTTTTTTGGGACTGTAATGATAAAACTTAAATATTCCCTTAAGAGTACTTTCAAGCTTTGACACAAATGTATTTTTCTTTACCACATCAAGAACTGCCAGCTCTAACTTATGGGCAACACAGTGCATCGCAATTATTTGAGGACAGTGTTCCTTAACTTTGCTATGGTTCCTCCTCTTTCACCCATCATGACACTGGCCCCATCAAAATTTGCTGAAACAAGGAATGGCCCTGCATTGTGAACATTTTGTAGGTTACTTGAGGAAGATTTACTGACTCCAAGTGCAGTCGTTATTGCGTGAAATACACCTTCTGCATGTGCATGTTCCAGTGGCACAGCTTGGATAAGCACTGTTGGCACCAGTTTTGAGTTTGGGTCAACAAACCGTATGAAAACATTTTCCCACTCAGTTATACTAGAATCTGTACTACCGTCAGCAAGAACTGTCACATATTTAACATCAATAAGAGTCTGCATCTGGGTTTGGGATATAACTGCTGATATAGCACCACAGAAGTCCCTGGCTCGTTTATCATTGGTATAATTAGAACCAAGCGTTATCCCATTTTTTCTTGCAGTTCATGAAACCACTCCATGTCCGAGAAAGGCGCAGATTTTGGCAATGGAATATGCTGTGTTGAACAGGCGTTGCATCTTGACCTTAGTGCCCTGATCCAGCTGCGTAATGCTTGATACAGTGGGATTCAGTGATATCAAAATGTACCAACGCTGACCACTGTGTGCAATATGTTGATTCATACACAGCAAATGTGGATTGGACTTGTCATGAGCACGTAGTGACTCAATTCGAAAGTTTGGAGCCAGTGGCAAAAACATTAGGTTTCTTTGAAAAGGCTGGTACTGCAATGGTTGGATATTTTTCGCACATAGTGCAATACATCAGTTCTTTTTTTTCATCATATCTCAGCCAGTTATAAATGGTTAACCAATGCCTTTGAAACAATCTGGCCCTTTTCTCCTGATCGTATTTCTTATCTTTATTTGGCCTCTCTGGCCTCTCATCCTGCTCATGGAGCACTAAAGTACGTTTTTAGGGAGTGGATGTAAACTTTCAGTTAAGCCTTCATTGCTTAATTCAAGACACTGATGATCAGCAGTTATATCTCCTGACACAGATATAGGCTCATTGTCATTGTTATTACTCTTATCTGCACTAGACACAGAGGTGGACTGTGTTTCAGTTTCAGGTGGTGTATTGCTACTGATGGAGTCTGCTGTCACTGCTGATACTAGTAGAGGCTACTGACCAGAGAGAAAAAAAGAGTCTGCTGTTTACTGCTCCTCCTACTCCTGTTCTGCATATTGTGGCACTTATTTTCTTCCTCAGTGATAATAAAATAAAATAATAAAATATATATAGTCTGTTTGTGTGAGTTTCTTTGGGTGCGGGGTTTGGTGGACTGGGTGGCGGGCGTGACACTGGGGGGCCAGAAGGACACTACAATGGCGGGTGCTAACCTCAAAATATCAACCAATCAACTTTTGAGTTATTTATTTATTTATAGCCCTGGCCTTAAGCCCTCCTGCTTTCTTTCTCCTCCTCCTCCTTACTGCTACAATTTTATTTTGGCACAGATAGACATTTACTACATTTAACACAACACAAACTGCTCTTGCTGTCTCAGTGGCTGATCCTCCCTCCTTCCCTTATTAGGCTCACCACTGACTCCACAGTCTCAACCTAGCAGACAATTTAGCTCCAGACAGCAGTTCAAACTAAAAAGTTACAATGCACTGTGTTTCCTTGGATCACTGCACTAGTAAGTTCCCTTCCTGTTTATTTTGGTTAGCATACCCCTCCTGATTTCCTTGTTCCTTCAATTAAGTTATATAAAATATATAAAATATGGGAACAAATTCAATTCACTTATTTGTAATACTGCCCCTTATTGACTTTGTGTTTTCTCTCATTTTTTTTTGGCTTCTGCAAAACACAGACAGCAAAAGGCTGGCTTCAACAATGTTCTCCCTCCAGCCCTATTTTTTATTTGTGTGAGCAAACTTGATGGCAGCTTCATTTGTGTCCAGCTTACGGCTTCCGCACCCCTGCCACAATGGCACGATCACTGACCTCGGCTCACACCAACCCCAACCTCCCTCGCTAACTCTTACTCTCCCTGGCTTTTATTTTTATTACAAGCAGTGCTCTGACTCGAGGCCTAATCAACTTTCCAATAACAAACTGCTCTGGGAACAGTACTACGCCCTTCTCTCTGTGAAGATGAGAGAAAGTGAGTGCGTCAGTGCGTGTGTCCCCAGATCAGTCTCGCCAAGCCTACGCTGGAGCCAATGCGCCTTACCTTCGGTGAGCCTCGGATGGATTTGCTGCCACATGCCAGTCTCATGACTGGCTCCTCCTCTGTTTCGTTTGGCGCTGCTCATTACACCGCTCAGGCGCTGTACCGCTCAGGGCGCTGTTTCTGTTCCCTGCTGCCGACCTGCCATATCACGTGAGTGCTGCTCTGTGGGTCAGATGACCACCAGCACAAGACAGGTCGGCGCAGGACTGCTGCAGTATCGCGTATCGCGTGACGCGCACCCTGCTGCTGCAAAGTTGGTATTGCAGCCAATATATATTTTTTTTATTTTAATGCTTGCTCACGGACAAGTGGCTCCTTACAACAGTACTTGTCCCTGACTGGGAAGTAATAGCCTGGGACGTCGGGCTATCGTATTTGTCGAACCCTGCCTCTTTCCTAGGGGCAAATGAAACAAACTGATCGGATTTTTTGAAGGCACAGCTGCAGTCTAAATAATAGCGAAGCACCTGATGAACATCCAGAGTATGCAGTAAGGTCTCCCCTCGATTCGAATACTCCAAGTAATACACAGGTAGGTGGATGTCTTGATTCAGAGTAAACTCAGACACTACTTTAGGAAGAAACTTAGGATTAGTCCTCAAGGACATCCTGTTCTTGTGGAAATCTAGATAAGGCTCTTTACACATCAGGGCCTGAAGCTTGGAAATCCTTTGAGCAGAAGTAATAGCAGCTAAAAACAATGCTTTCCATGACAGAAGGCGTAGCTCGCAGCTTGCTGCAGGTTCAAAGGGAGGCAAAGTAAGCTTCTCTAAAAGAAACAAAAGATCCCAAGGCGGGACAGGGTCCCTGATGGGAGGTTTCAGATGCAGTATGCTGCAAGAATGTGCGAAAGAGAGGCCCAGCTGGGCAAGCGTCTTGACTTCGATAGAGGTACTCTAGAACGAGATTCTCCAGACAGGTGAAGGGATCCATGTGACGAGTGGTGGCCCTATACAGAACCGCTTCCACTTCTTAGCATAAGTGGCTCTAGTGGAAGGTTTCCTGGCTGCCACTAGGAAGTCTGCCACCCGAGAAGAAACCCTAAATCGGGCAACTGCAAAGTCTGCAGGAGCCACGCATGAAGGCACAGTGACTTGAGGTCCAGATGGACCACAGTGCCCTGCTCCTGGGAGGAGCAGGTCAGAACACAGAAGCAGGGGAATTGGAGGGTTCCCTGCTAATTGCTGTAGGAGTGGAAACCACATCTGGCGTTGCCAGTAAGGGGCTAGTAGGATCATCTCTGCCCACTCAGACTGCAATTTGAGAAGAACCCTCCGAAGTAACGGAAAAGGAGGGAAGGCATACAGAAACCTCCCTGTCCAGAAGAGGGGACAACGCGTCTCACCAGAAAACACCAGGCCCTAGATCTAGTGAGCAGAAACTGGGCAGTTTTGAGTTGGGTGAGGATGCGAAGAGGTCCAGCTCGGGGCGATTCCACCTGTCAAAGAGATCTTCGACCATGGAGAAGAAGTTCTCATTCATGTGCCTTATACTGCGAGTGGCTCATACTGTCAGCCAAGGTGTTTTGAACACCTGGAACATGCACTGCAGTCATTTTCAGGTGATGCTCTATGGTCCAATACCAAACTCTCATGGCCTCCCTGCAGAGGGGGTAAGTATGCATTCCCCCTGCTTGTTTATGTAAAAGATCATGGACATATTGTCCATCTGGATCAAAAGAGGGCCCGGGAATAGGTTTGTCTGAAAGGCCTGCAGAGCATACAGGATCACCTGCATCTCCAAAACATTGATGTGGAGATGCTGCTCCTGTGGTGACCATGTCCCCAGTCTGCCGGTCTGCCACATGGGCGCCCCAGCCCTGGTCTGACGCTTCCATGGTCAGGATCTGTGGAGGTGACTCTGTCCAAAAGTGAATCCCTTGAGAGAGGTTGGAAGGGTTCAATAACCACATCAGAGTCTGTCGCAGAAGCCGGCCCCATGGCACTGAGGGTTGAGGCGCTGGATGCCACACCTCGCACCACGCCGGTGACCTGGGTTCAGGAATAAGCCCAGGCTGCTGGGGCTCGGCACGGAAGGGAGAGGTTTGAGCATCCAGAGGACAGCTCTCCTCTTCCGGGTGGGACGGGGTCCCTGTTTGGCGCTCGGCTGATCTCTGGCAGAAGCCGGAGACACAGCAAGCTCTGAGGAGCTGAGGGAGTCGGGGAAGTGGCAGACGTCGGAATCAGTGCCTTGATGTCAGGGCGCCAGCCACTTCCCAGAACAGGGGAAAATGCCTCTCGGCTCCGGCGGAGATGGAGCACCAGAGCTTACTCCCGATTTGCGGCTGCCCTCCTTGCACTCGACCGATGCTACTGCATTGTCGGGATGTTGGGGCCCACCTCGTCCCCGCTTGGGGGGGTAAACCGAGGCTACACAGGCGACGGAGGACTGACCATGTAGGAGCGGACCACAGGGGGATGACTCCTTGGTGCTCTCGAGGAGACCAGAGGCCAAGGGGGAGAGGAATAAATAGGACAATTACTAAAAAAAAAAGAGTCTGTCAGAGAGTTGGAGACCGACACTGGTTAATCCAAGTCGTCTGTGCGCTGATCCCATTGAATCCAAAGGTTCCACTGAGCTACCCTCATGTGCAGGTGAGCCAGAGGAACTGCTGTGATGGCTGCCACCATATATCAGAGTAGCCACAGAAATGATCTGGCTGGAACCTGGTGAGACGAAAAGACCAGTTGAGCCTGTGCCTGAAGGCATTCTGCCATGTCTGGTGGTAGAAAAGCTTTGACTTGGGCTGCGTCCAAGATTGCCCCAATGTACTGAAGCCTCTGACTTGGCTAAAGGGAGGAATGGGAGAGGTTCAGAGTGATCCCCAGATCCCAGAACAGAGTGAAAATGGCCTCCATGGTACTCAGCAATTGCTCCTTGGTGAGAGCTGTAAGAAGCTAATCGTCCAGGTAAAGGAAGACATTAATAGCCTTCCTCCTTAAGGCCGCAGCCACTACTGCGAGCCACTTTGTAAAGACTCGGTGACGACAGGCGAAGGGCAGAGCCTGGAATCGGTAATGGTTTCCTTGGAAGCAAAAGCGAAGGAACCTCCTGTGGGGTGGAAAGACCAAGATGTGATGATAAGCATCCTGCAAGTCCAGAGAACATATCCAATCCCCCTGATGAAGCAGGGGGAGAAGGCCAGGGAGAGTGACCATCCTGAATTGTTTGTATTCTATATACTGGTTCAGGTGGCTGAGGTCCAGGATAGGAAGCAGGTGACCAGTTCTCTTTGGGACCAGGAAAAAATGAGAATAGAATCCCTTCCCTTGCAGAGCTGACAGGACGGGACAGGTTCTATGGCCTGTTTTCACAGAAGCACCTGGATCTCCTCTTGGATGAGGGCGATATGGGCCTGAGAGTAATGGGAGGTCACTGGGGGATTGTCCAGGGGTATCTCCAAGAATTCTAGAGTGTGCCCCAGTTCCACTAACTAAAGAACCCATTGATTTGAGGTTATTCCGTGCCAACCTCTATGTAGACAGTGATACCACCCCCCACCGCCTCCCCCAGGGATTCTGCCGGGGTTGGGGGTTGTGTAAGGAGTCAGGCAGAGGAGCCGGGGACAGGCAATGCGGCCTGGGAGGTTCTGGGAGCTCTAGGAGCTGAACCTCCTGTAGCTTGAGTAGTAGCCTTTCTTTTAAAGGCACTTCTTGGTTGTTGACCCCTTGATTGTTGTTTGGAGGAGCGACAAAAGGACTGCCTCTGGGAGGATTTAGACTGAGATCTGTATAAAGTTTGTACCAAACACAAAGCCTTGCCAGACTCTTGTAGGTGAGTGATTACGTTTTGAGAATCCTCACCAAACAGAACAGAACCCCTAAAGGGGGCGTCTAGAATCCTGGACTCCCCATCTGGAGCAAAACTGGAGACTCTGAGCAGGAGTAGTGACGAAGGCAAACTCTCACAGCCACCGTTCTGCCTTTGGAGTCTGCTGAGTCATAAGAGGCTCGGACAACATGAGTCCCAACATCTGAGCCCAATTTAGGAATGTATAGCAGCCCTGTCTTGCCAGGAATATCAGGTGAAGTCTGTGCAACCTCCAAGGCTTTCACCCACAAGACACTCTCGTATTGAACCATGTGGGCCAGAAAGTTCAGGGAATGGATAATGCAGATGGCAGAGGCATAGACCTTTTTTGCCAAAATGGTCTATCTGCCTGGAGTCCTTGTCAGGAGGCTGAGCGCTAAGGTGCTGGGGCCACTTAAAGCGGTCATGGGCAGCGTTAATGACTACAGAGTCTGCCTCTGGGTGCTCTCCATAAAAAGGCTCATCCCTCGGAGCATTGTACAGGCAATCTGCCTTTTTGGATGTCACCGGAGTAGGAGATGGATGCTTCCAAGCAGCCCTATTGACGTCCATAAAGGGATCAATCAGGGGAGGAACAACCAAGGGCGAAGACTGGATAGGGGGGTCGATCCCCGTCCTTTCACAAAAGACAGGGTTCTGAAAGAACTCCTAAAACTGAAGGTGGATAAATCAATGGACCCGGGTCGCCGGCGTGGTTCGAGGTGTGGTGTCCAGCGCCTCAACCCTCTGCACCACAGAGATTCACCCCAGAATTCTAAAAGAATTAAGGGGAGAACTAGAGACACCACTGACTACCCTTTTTAACAAATCATGGGAGGATGGTGTGGTACCTGTGGACTGGAGGAGGGTGGATGTGATTCCCCTTCACAAAAGTGGGAGCAAGACAGAGGCAAGAAACTACAGACCGGTCAGTTTGACCTCTGTGGTAGGGAAAATGATGGAATCACTTCTGAAGGAAAGAATTGTTGAGTACATAGAGGCCAGTGGGGCACAGGACCCAAGACAGCATGGATTCGCAGCGGGAAGGTCATGTCAGAAGAATCTAATCAATTTCTTTGACTGGGTGACCAAAGTAGTAGACCAGGGAAGGGCTGTGGACATGGCCTACCTAGACTTTAGCAAGGCATTTGACACAGTGCCACACAAAAGAGTAATAAACAAATTAGCCAGCCTGGGAGTGGGTCCCAGGGTGGTAGCCTGGGTAAAACATTGGCTGGCCAACAGGACACAGAAGGTAATAGTAAACGGGTCCACTCTGAAGAAAGGAGGGTTACTAGTGGGGTACCGCAGGGTTCAGTACTGGGTCCAGTCCTTTTTAATGTCTTTATAAGTGACATTGCAGAGGGTCTGAAAGGAAAAGTATGCCTCTTTGCAGATGACACAAAGATCTGCAATGGGGCTGATATACAGCAGGGGGAGGTGGAACGATGAGAAGGACTTGGTACAGCTGAGGAATGGTCGAAGTATGGCAGCTTAAATCAATGCAGAAGAAGTGCACCTGGAAACAAAAACCCAGGGAAGATTACAGTTGGGGGGTATTAACAACAACAAAATGGAAAGAGACCTGGGGTAATCATAGCAGATGACCTTAAGGTTAGCAAGCAATGTGAGAAGGCAGTAGAGAGGGCTGGGGGGATACTGGGATGTACAGGGAGAGGCATCACCAGTAGAAAACAGGATGTTGTTATTCCTCTGTACAGACAGTTGGTGAGACCCCATCTGGAGTATTACGTCCAGTTCTGGAGAATCCATCTCTGCAAGGACATAGACAGGATGGAGGCAGTACAGAGGAGGGCAGCTAAAACTGTGCAGCCATATGAGGAGAGACTAAAGGAGCTTAATATGTATACCCTTGAGGAAAGGAGGGAGGGGTGGACATGATTGAAATGTTTAAGTACCTCAGCGGAATCAACGAAGTCCAAGAGGATAGCATCTTTCAGAAAAAGAGATGTGCAAGTACAGGGGAACACAATCTGAAGACAGAGGGGGGACGGCTCAGGGGCAATGTGAGGAAGTATTTTTTTCACAGAGAGGGTGGTGGACACATGGAACCACCTTCCTGAGGAGGTTGTGGGGTCTACAACTGTGGGAGAAGTCAAGAATGCATGGGACAGACATAAAGCAATTCTTGTGGAGGGTAGGAAGAAATAAGCTGTTGGTTAACTGGGATCTGTAGCTTATCCAGTAGGTAGGAAAATGGGCAGACTAGGTGGGCCAAGCAGTCCAAATCTGCCATCAAAGTCTATGTTTCTATGTTTCCTTTTTATGAAGAAAGGCAGCTAGCCAATGTCACTCGTGGTCCACTTCCTCCATGTCTCAACCCACAAGGGACTGGATGTGCCTCATCACATCCATAAATGTAGGGTCATCTAGAGGAGACTGAGGGGTGTCCTTGGGCTCCTCTGGTTCTGACAGCAAATCAGAGCCCTCAGATTCATCAGAAGAGGAGGAGGAAGCCACTCTGTGGCGCAGCGGCAAGGCGACCACTTGTAACGCCGATATCCCGGGTTCAGGAATGGATCTGGGAATCGGATGGCTGGCTGGCAGAGAAGGACAGAGCACCCGAGGGGCGGCTCTCCTTCTCCGGGGGGGGGGGGAGTGTCCAGCTTGTTGACGACCTCTGGCAGAGGCCAGGGGAATCACCAGAAAAAGGCAGCACCTGCTTGCGCAGGAGGCAGGACAGACTCCGGTGTCACTGCTCGCCCCACCTACCAGGGAAACACAGCCACAAAATCTCTGGTCCCCTGGGCCAAGCTGCCCCACTCCACCGCTGCTCCTGCTCCCACTAGTGTCCACCGGGGGGTGGTTGTCCCACTTCTGTGGCCCCGCCATGGGGGTGGGTAAGCCAGGGCATGGTGGGTAGGCGTGCTGGGCGGGGGCCGAGCTCCATTAGGGGGGCATCAGAGGCCAAAAGAATTAAAAAAAAAAAAAAAAGAAAGAGGAGAAAGAATATCTTCTTGACTCACCAGAGTCTGGAGATGGAGAGGGCGAGCTATGATGTCTTCGTCAGTAGGTCCTCAGATGACTGGCGCTAATTCCATCAGGCCATGGAGTAGGCTCTTTAGGAGGTGGCACTGGAGCCTTCCTAGGGGGGATCTGGTCATTGACGGATTTGAAGGAGGGTTCCTAGGAGTCAGAGTATAGTGCTCCTTCAGGGCTCCTTAAAGTCTGCCCACCAGGCAGCAAAAAGGACATTAAGATCTGTGGGTGGATTCTGAGGCATGACCAGGGGAGCTGGCATCAGTGGGGTCAGTTTAGAGGGCCCCGGCATTGATTCAGTAGGCTGTGGAAACCCGGGTGTCGGTTCCACGGGCCCTTGGTTAGCAGGCGTCGGTCCCTGGGGTAAAGAGCCATCAGGCGCTGGTGTAACGGGAGTAGAAAAGCCAGGCGTTGGACCCTCAGGCATCTGCTGAGTGATGACAGTGTCAGCCGGCGACAGTGGAGGGTTAGGGAACGACGGCTGAGGCGTCACCGGGGTCGACATCAGTGTGGTTGGCATCAACCGGACAGGTGTGGGCTGATGCCAGTCTGGTGACGCAGCCAGTGCTGGCCTAGAAGGAGAGGCCTGTCCCCAGGAGCTAGCTCCTGAGTGGGGCAGATGCATCACTCTCGCAGGAGAGGTGAGTGCATGCACCTGGCATCGCTTGGTGGTGTTGGTCCCTGATGTCGGAACTGACTTATCAGACACCTTAACTGGGAGGCCAACAGGTAAAGACCTGCCACTCAAGGGGGACCCATTCAAACCACCTGGCTGAGAACCCACCTGATGTAGGGGCCTGAGCTTCAGGGGCTGAGAGGCTACGGACAAAGTCCCGAGCCCAGAAGAACCACCACCTGAGATGGTGATGACAGTGGGTGGTTTGACCACTGGAAGCCTGGAAGGACTGAGGGCTACTGGAGTGGAAGGGGCCGAACTCCCACAGGGTTGGTTCCCAACTTGCGCGGGGACCTGGAGCGGGAAGCTGACCGGGATTTGTCCCTGTGCATCTCCTGGTGTCTGTGCTTTCTGCTGGACTTCTCCTTGTGTGAAGAAGAAGTCGAAGCACTGGAGGCTGGGGAAGAACAGGTGCTTTTATGGAGCACCGCCTCCATCGCTGAGTTTCTGCTGCAGCAGAAAAGCTTCCAAGGTCTTCTGGCAGCATAGCGTGGCGTGCTTGGTTAAAATCCTGACAGTGCTAGCAGGCTTCAGTGTCAATGGTCCAGCCCTTGGCACAGCAGACAAGAAGCGTGGCCATCCTTGTGAGGGAGCTGCTTCCCACATGCACACTTGGTCTGCTGCCGCGCTGAAGAGGAAGATGGAGAAGAAGACATGCAAGAAATGCTGAAAAAAGGAAGAATACTACTAAAATAATGAAGCACGGGTAAACACGTAGAAAATGGCGATCGACTATAGCAGAAGTCGTCCGTGTAGGTCCAACCTGCGCAGGTTGTCATTGGGAACCGAAGTGAGGTTGGGCTGGGGGACCGCCTTTTTTATACCATAGGTGGATGCTGGAGGCGGGCCAATGTCAGGGGGCAGTCCCCCATTGTATATTGCTAGCTTGAAGTTTTCCATGGGGTCCTGGTGCCTGCCAGCTTCAGTTCTAATAGTGTTGTCTGCTGCAAGAGTCCTCTTGAAGTGAGATCATGCAGTCCTTCCCTGTGAAGGGCTGCTGCCACCACAGTCAAGCATCTGGTAAAAACTTGTGGTACAAAAGATAAGCCAAAGGACAACATTCAATTTGTAATGTTCCACCTGAAACAGGAACCTCAGATATTTTCTCTGAGGTTTTCAGATTTTGATATGGAAGTACGCATCTTTCATATTGAGGGGGGAAAACCAGTCCCCTGTTTGCAACGGGGGAAGGAGACCCTGCAAAGTGACCATCCAGAACTTCTTGCTTCTTGTATTCTATGAAGAAATTCTGATCTCTTAGATCTACAACAGGCCGGATATCTCCTGTCCACTTTGGGACGAGGAAGTATCTTGAATCAAAACCTGTGTTCCTCTGTTCTAGAGGTACAGGTTCTATTGCTCATTTTTGAAGAAAAGTCTGCTTCCTCTAGCAATAGGGACATGTGCCCTGGTGGGTATGTTGTCACCACTAGTGGATGATCTAGAGGTCTGTCCAGAAGCTCCACAGCATGACCCTTCTCTATAACTTCCAAAACCCATGTGTCTGTAGTCACCTCCCTCCATTGATCCAAATGGAGGGATTGGCGACCCCCCGCCCCACAACTACCCCCGGAGGTAAAGGTGGTTGAGGTATGCATAAGGAGACACGCAGAGTTGGTGGGGGTGGAACCAGTGACTCCACTACCTCTAGGTGTTTTTGAACAAGCACCTGGGGTTGTGATGGGGACTAGCAAGGCCCCTGTTCCTTTGCCTCTTGAACCTTCCATGCTGTCTGTAGCACCCCCCCCCCAAACAGCAGATGGGGGAAAGTTACTCCTGGTCCTGTCTCGGGGTTGGGTATGGTACAGAGAATGTACTGACTTCAGAGTCTTGACAGAGGACTGAAGATTTCTCAAAGTGTCGTCTACATCCTGGCCAAACACGAGGGGGAAATGAGCTAGTGGGTACTGATGGGTGGGGGGGACAAGGAAAAAGGGAGTTGGACAGAGGTACCTGATAGGGAGCAGATAGTTGGCATAAGCGTAAAATGCAGGATAACAGGAGGAGAATGGAGGTGCCAGTTAGGGAGCAGACAGTAGGGGAAACCAAACAATGCAAAAAAACAGAGGAAAATAGGGTCCCATTATTGAGGGACTCCATTATTAGAGGCATCAAATGGGGGGAGTAAAGGTGAAAGGAGGAGGATCTCTATTAGGGTTAAGTGCAAGCCAAGAATAACAGTGTACAAGGCCAAGCACCTAGTGCACTCTTTAGTGAGGAAGCATGGGGGAATCCCTCACATTGTGGTGCACATAGGCACTAACGACCTGGATGGGAATAGTGTGCAGGAGGTACAAGCTAGGCACAAGGGAGTTGGCCAGAATTTGCCTAGCAGAGGGACCACTGTCTCGTTCTCAGAAGTTCTGCTGGTGCCACAGCTAAGCGTGGAAAGGAAGCAGAAAATAAGAGAATTTAATGACTGGTTGAGAGAATGGTGCCCAGGTATGGGGTTTGGGCTGATGGGTGACTGGGGATCAACTTGGGAAAATAGAGATTTATTCGCTAGGGACAGAATCCATCTGAGCAAGGAGGGAAAATATGTCCTGAAAAATAAACTGGGGTAATTTATAGGTAGAGACTTATGTTTTTCTTAAATAAGAAATAACAAGAATTCAACATATAGAAAGAAATAACAAGAAATTCAAGGTATAACAAGAAATTCAACATATAAAACAAAATAAAATACATGAATAAAGTGAAAAAAGTGCTTGGGGGGGGCCAAAACTAAATAAATGCTTGCAGCAGTTGTTATTTAGGCTCCGTTGTTACCACAGAGATGGTCACTCACAAAACCTTTCAAGATCATAGCATATTGCAGCTTAATACAATGTAGTACACTAGGAATGTGATTTCTAGTGTGTATAAGGTCATTTTGAGGTAGTTTATGAATGTAAATGTAATAACAAGAAATAAAACTAAATTTTCAATGAATAAAAAGAAATAAGAAATTCCAGAAAAATAAAAATAATAAAAAATAAAAATAATTTCATGGGTCTCTCTGTATAGGTACTAGGTGGAATTTAAACTAGTAGTTGGGGGGGCCCTCAGGCTTGTGGGGTGAGCAGAAAAGCATAGCATGGGAGGGCACAGGCCTCTCCCCCATAGGAGTAAGCGAGGAGAATATAGACACAAATTGGGTCACAGGTACGGAGTTAGGAAGGATGCAGTGACGGGTTGGAAGGTGGTCTTCATTAATGCGAGGAGTCTAGGGAACAAGATGCCCGAGTTACAGGCTATGATAACTGAGGGTGGGGTGGATGTGTCAGCAGTCACAGAGACATAGGCCACACAGTACCACCAGATGAGACCTGAATCTCCCAGGGGTACCTCATTATAGGAGGAAGGAAATTTGGCAAGGGAGGTGGGGGGGGGTGCTGTTTATTAGGAAGGGGATAGAGTGTGGCAGTGAAGTGGATGTGGAAGGGAATGTGGAGGTAATATGGGCCACCTTACATGATACTAAGGGTAAGAGGGTCAATCTGGGGGTTGTTTTAGGCTACCAACACAATCAGAGGAACAAGAAAATGAACTAGTGGACAACCTTAAAAAACACTGTAGCAGGGGTAGTGGAAGGACTGTGGTAATGGGGGATGTTAACATGCTGGGGGTGGACTGGAGTACTATGGCATCTGCATCTGCTAAAAACCAGCAGTTGCTGGATGCTTTCCAGGATGAATTTCTGACTCAACTGGTGGGAGAGCTGACCAGAGAGGAAAGCATCCTAGACTTAGTAATGGTAGATGGAGACCAGGTTAAGAACTTGGTAGTGGAGGACCCATTGGCCGGGAGTGACCACTCCACATTGCTTTTCATCTTGGACCTGGGGAGGGAGTGGAACCAGACTAAAATGATAGTAGTGGACTTTATCTATTTTTCTCAATTCTATTTCTGCTCCTGTTTCAGGGAACTCTCTCCAGCTGCCTCGCTCATCAACGACTCTACCTCCCTGTCTGAAGCCCTCACCAGGTCCTACTCCAGCCCGGCAAATCCCCTGGCTCTGAACCCCCTCCCCCAGTGGGGCCACTGTCACCCTGGTGCTCTTTATACAATCTGATGCGCTGGGCCAGAGGTGGGGGAGACCTGGCTGAAAGGCCTGACTGTGGGAGTGTGGTCGTGGCACAGGAGGAGCCTCTGCCTATCCCCGAGACAGGGGATTTTTTTTTTTCAATTTTCCTGCTTGTTGTTGCCACCGGAGTTGCAATGACATCCCTCGATGTCTGCCACAACTCCGCCCCCGCATTTGCTAACGCCACATGTTCCAATGTGCTGCCCCCGACTACCACTAGAGGCCACCCAGGAGTGGCACAGACCCCGGAACCCTCCCCGGGAAGGGAGAGCAGTCCTCCGGACGCTCAATCCCTTCCCTCCCCTGCCAACCCCCTGACGGCCTAAGTCCGTTCTCGAACCCAGGTCGCCGGCATGGCACAAGGTGTGGCATCCAGCACCTCTGCACCACCAGGCCGGCACTAGTAGTGGACTTTAGGGGGAAGGATTTCAGGTGGATGGCTGCCATCCTTGAGAAATATTTAGAGAAGATCAGGCCGGAAATGTGCACGGAACGTAGGTGGGAGATTTGAAGTTGAACCTTCTAGCAGCCACAAAATCCTGCACAAAGGCACATTTCAAGAAAGCAAGGGCTAGGAATCTTAGCTGGTGGATCAGGGAGGTGCAGGAGGGGGCATGGCCTTTCATAGGTACAAGTGCTCTCGTGGGAAGGTAGAAAAAGACTATTTTCATAGGATCTCCAAGGAGGTGAGCAGAGTGGTAAGAGCAGCCAAAGCAGCAAAGGAGCTACGGTTAGCTCAAGGGATCAGGGAAGGGAGAAGGAATTTTTTAGATATGTCAGGAAGAGAAGGAAGGGTGGGGGGTGATTAACAGGTTAAAAAAGGAAGGGGGTTGGGAAAAGGAGGGGGTAGTGCAAACTGAAGTATCTGATGAGTACTTCTGCTCAGTCTTTACAAAGGAAAGGGATGGGTCGATTCCACAGGGATGAGGCAAGTCAGGGGCTGGGGAAGGGGGGTGGCACTCAAAGATGGTGAGATCCAGGTGGGGAGAGTGAGGAAGGCTCTTAAGTCTTTGAGGACTGATAAGGCTCCAGGCCCAGATGGAATCCACCCTAGGGTTCTGAAGGAACTGGCGGATGTCCTTGCTGCACCAATGATGGAACTATTCAAATCCTCCCTCCAATCAGGATGTGTACCTCTGGATTGGAGGACGGCGCACGTTGTGCCCCCTCCACTAGAGCAGACCTCGGGATGAGCCGGGAAATTAGAGACCGGTCAGCCTGACATCCATAGTGGGGAAACTTTTGGAGGCCATCTTGAAGGAATGGATGGTGGAGTTTCTGGAGGCTAACAGCTTTCAAGATGAATGCCAACATGGGTTCGTCCAAGGAGATCATGTCAAACCAACCTAGTCAAATTTTTCGACTGGGTGATAAGATCCCTGGATGGGGGAAGGCTGGTTGATGTCTTGTACCTGGACTTCAGCAAAGCATTCAACTGGTGTAGCATGGGAGACTGATTTATAAGCTGAGGAACTTAGGGTGGGAGAAAAAATGGTGGGGTGGATTGGGAAGAGGTTACGTAACCGGCAGCAGAGAGTGGTGGTTGGGGGGAGAGGTGTCATTGGTGGGGTTCCTCAAGGATCGGTGTTAGGCCCACTCCAGTTTAACACATTCATTGTGGACATTGGGGAGGGAGTTAGGAGCAGAATGAGCCTGTTCGCTGGTGATTCCAAACTACGAACAGTAGTAGACAGCGAGGAGGGCACTCCAGGAAGACTTAGAGAGACTTGAAAGGTGGTCATACACTTGGCAGCTGAAGTTTAACGATTGGAAGTATAGCGTACTTCATTTGGGTGTTAGGAATCCTGGGTATGACTATCATTTTGGGGGGGGGGGGTGGAGCTTACAGTCTCCAAGGAGGAAAGGGAACCCGGAAGTGGTAACAGATGCCAAAATGAACAATTCAGAGCAGTGCAGGAGAGCGGCTGCAATGGCAAATAGAATGCTTGGGTGTACTACTAGGGAGGTAACATCGAGGAGGAGGGAGGTTATACCGCCACTGTACAACTCCTTGGTGAGGCCACACCTGGAGTACTGTGTGCAGTTCCAGCACCCTCACTTAAGGAGGGACATTATTCTTCTGGACAGAGTCCAGAGGAGAGCACTGAAGAAGATCCATGGTCTGGGGAAAAGTCCTATGAAGAGAGACTTAGGGAGCTGAATATGTACTCCCTAGAAGACAGAAGGGACGGGGAGGGGGAACAGGACTGAGGTCTTTAAATATTTGAAGGGGATCAATAGGATAAACACAGAGGGTCTGATCAAATAAAAGGGGGAAGGGACTACAAGGGGCAACAGTCTAAAACTAGTAAGAGGGAAGTACAGAGGAGGAGAAGAGAGGAGACACTACTTCACGGAGTGGGTGGTAGCACCTTGGAACACACTACCAAAGGAGATGATGACAATGAAATCAGTGGGAGGATTCAAGAGGGGATGGGACAGATACATGGGCATGGTACAGGTTAGGAGTGAAGTGAACAGCAGGGGAGCCCTGGGAGCAAAGGAACCACAAGGGGAGTGGGGCAGCAGCAGGGACATAACTGTTAGCTGCATCTCAGGCAGATGAGATAGACCGTTAGGCCTAATCTGCTGACAACTTAGTATGTTAGTATTTTAGCTTCTGTCCTCTGAATGGAATACTGAGAACAGTTTGCAGCATATCAGTTGAGAAACCTGCTACTCTGATCCAACAGTAGTGCCTTAGACAGATGCCAGAAGCAGCAGCCCTGGCACCGGCATCGGAAATATCATATGCTGTGCAGATCAAATGCTTTCCCATATCAGCACCTGCAGTAAGAATTTTCATTAACTCTTGCTTAGTAGAACCCTCAGGCAAGGCCTGTGCAGCAGCCTTAGTCTTCCTCCAGAGGGTGTTCTGATATTTTATCATATGGGCCTGGTAATTAGCAATATTTAGGCCCAATGAGACAGAGGCATATGTATGCTTTTCTATGACTCATGGACAGCTGTGATTACCACTGAGTCCGTCTCAGGCTGGTTGGCATAAAAGGGCTTTCCAGAAGGTGCAGAATACATTTTGTCTGCCTTTCTGGGCACAGCTAGTATATTGTTTGGCCCATACTAGGATACACAAGTGGCATCTTTCAAGGCTGGAAACAGTGGAGGAACCGCAGCGGAAGGAGATTCTGGCATCTCCAGAAACTCCAGAAGGTTCTTTTTGGTAGAATCCTGCTCCTCTAAAGTAAAGCCCAAGGCAGCTTGCATTTGCTGCATTATGTTGAAAAATGAGGGATCCTCTGGAGGTGATCTTGGTGTGCTCACAACAGAGTCCTAACTACAGGAGGAGACAGTGGAGCTGGTGCCCTGCCCATAGTGGCTCTCAGGATAGTCTTCCTCCTTCTCATCATCCTCCTTCATCATTAGATTAGGGTTATACTCATATTCGTTGTTGACTGTCATCGACAGGAAAGAAAGACCCTGTTAGTGTTGTCGGCAGCAGCTCAGGAGGTCTATTTGGCAAGGGAGTACCTTGCGGTGTCGATGGGATATCTGTGGTACTCCCCATCGATGGGCCCCCTGAAACAAGGAGGTCAGGCAGTAGACATCTTATTGTGACTGAGAATCAATACTGCTTTGGTTAATAAGCACAACTGAAGTAGTCGACGTTGGATGTTGGATCCCTGACAATGGTAATGTACCGGCTGTGGTAGGCCCAATAGTGCCCATGACAAGCCCTGACCTTGGTGTCTGGTCGACAGTCAGGGGGAAGTCAGCATCTGTGCCGGAGCGGTCAACATCAAAGTATGGGCTGTGCCTGTAGTCCACAGGGGCAACCTGGAATGGCCACTGAAGCCTTGTCCCCGTGCTTGTGTTTGTGATTCCCCAAAGCTTTTCCCAGGACTCTGACGACCGCGATTTGGTCAACGGGCTGGGCAACAGGAATTTTTCTTGAAGCTACTTCTTCAATCTCTTAACAGTCTTTTGGAGAAGGAATTTCTCCAAAGCCTCTTTTCTGTGTTACCTGGTTGCTTGAGTTGAACCCCTGGCAGATTTCACAAGCTTTCACGTTCTGAGAGAGGCCTAAGCAGCAGAAACATATGTCATGGGAGTCTCCTTTACAGATCTTCTCTCTGCATTTGCAGTACCAGAAGAGTTTAGATGGTTCTTTCGACGACATACAGTCGTTGAAAAAACACTATAAAAGCAATTACTTAGGTACTGGGAGAAAATGAAACTGTGGCTACAAGCAGTGATGTTTCTGTGGGTCCAGTGAGTCTGATCGGAGGGAAAAGAACTGAGCAGAGGTGGGGCCACCACATTTATGTACACACTGATGTCTGATGGCAGTGCCTGGCTGACTGCTTGCAGAAGCTTCCATGTGATCCTACTGCCTGGTGGCTAAAGTTCCAAAGGTGTGCCCTGATGAAACAGATATCTTTGAAGAAGACCTAGATCAGGTTAGGGAGGTGGGTGTGGTCTATCTAGATTTCTTTTTTTTATTTTTGAGAGCTTCCCGTGCCCAAGGCCAGTCACTCCACCGGGTCACCAATGGACCCCCATCCCACCACGCCTTCCCCTCAGTGCTATCCACCGAGCCCCTGAGTGTCATGCTCCAGTCAACTCGGCGTACCCCTTTGATGGGGGGAAGGGCCGTCCCTGGACCACAAGGGGGGAGACAGGGTCAAAATTTGAGCCAGGTGTATGACAGGGGATCGGCTCTGAAGATTACTTCCCAGAGCTTTGTGATGAGAGGTGACCCTGGCAGCTGTCACCCTGCCAGCTGAACAGCAATTTTCTGGTTTTCTCCCGCTCCCTCCCACCCACAGTTGGCCACACACACACAACGTCCTGGGAAAGATGCACGGTGGCACATGGTCATCCACGCCAAGTGCGCCTCCACTGAGGACCTCTAGGAGTCACTCCAGTAGCGATGCAGGCATGAGCCCACCCACTCCCACGGAGGAGAGCATCCAATCAGATGCTCATAACCCTCCCCGCTGGTCTCTGTTCCTTCTGTCCCAGGTGTGGGTGTGAACCTGGGTCACCAGCATGTTGAGCAATCTCCTATCGCTCAGCGCCACAGAACTGGCCAGGTCTACCTAGATTTCAGTAAGATGTTCTACACCATTCCACATAGGAGATAAGTAAGAAGGCGGAGTAGCTTAGGAGTGGGTCCAAAGGTGATAAACTGGGTAAGAAATTGGTTAGGGGACAGGTGACAGAAGGTGGTGGCAAACGGAGTTCACTCCAAGGAAGGGTAGGTTACTTACCAGTGGGGCACCTCAGGGATCAGTGTTGGGACTGGTCCTCTTTAATGTCTTTGTAAGTGATATTGCAGAGGAGCTGGAAGGGAAGGTCTGCCTCTTTGCAGATGACACCAAAATCTGCAACAGGGTGGACACTCTAAGGGAAGTGGAAAGGATGAGCAGAGACTTGAGAAAACTGGTGGAGTAATCAAGGGTATGGCAGCTGAGTTTCAATACAAAAAAGTGCAAAATAATGCATTTAGGGCCCAGAAATCCACAGGCAGACTACAAAATGGGTGAAGTGGTATTGACAACAACCAAGCAGGAAAAGACAGTAGGCAGGGATAAGTGGGATGCTGGGGTGCATAGGGAGGGGTATCACCAGCAGAAAGAAGGCAGTGGTGTTGCCTCTGTGTAGGTCACTGGTAAGACCCCTAGTGTACTATGTCCAGTTCTGGAGACTGCCTCTCCAGAAAGACACAGACAGAGTGGAGACGGTCAAGAAGAGGGCAATTGAAATGGTGCCAGGTCTACATCAAAAGCCCTATGAGGAGAGACTAAATGAACTCAAGATGTACACGCTGGAATGGAAGAGGGAGAGGGAGGCTATGCGAGAGACCTTTAAATACCTCACGTGGTAAATAAGGTACAGGAGGTGAGTATTTTTCAGAAGAAAAGTAGCTCAAGAACAATGAGACGTGCTATGAAGCTAGACGGGGTAGACTCAGGAAAGATGTGAGGAAGTACTTCTTCACAGAAAAGAGTAGTGGATTTGGAGGATTCCTGGAACAGCTTTCTAGTGGAGGTGGTGGGGGCGAAAACAGTGGTGAGATTCAAGAATGCATGGGATAAGCACAAGGGAATCGTAGTGGAAAGGAAGGGGAGGAGGGAGAAAGAGCTGTAGATCGGGCACAGTCTGTAGTAATAGTGTAGGCACGGAGAAATGAGAAGACTGGATGGGCCAAGCAGTCCTCATCTGCCATTAAATTATATGCTTCTATGGAGGCCAGAACAGAAAGGAGGGGACAAAATAGAGACTTGTAAGTTACTAAGGGTATAAACAGGGTAAAGTGTATAAGTAGCTGTTTGTCAAAATAGAGATGCAGTCACGAACTGGCAAGACTGGAGATTGCTGGGAGGTAAATTTGAGAAGGATGTGAGGAAGTTCTTCACTAAAAGAGTGGTGGAGCCTTGGGGCAGATTACCAGCAGAGATCATGGAGGCAAGGACCCTGAATGGGTACAACATGGGTTGGACAAGGTCAAGGGACTCATGGTCCCACCTGGAGGAACTAGGGAGGGAAGGAGAAGAAGCAGATGGGAGGCAGGGAGTGAATAACCCACTCGGCACAAGCTCAGGGGGGTAGAGTAGTAGTAAATATGGGTGGTCACAGCGGGCACTCAAGCTCCTTCTGCCGTCAGATTCTATGTTTTTGTATTACTCTGAACTTGGAACAGAAGACTGATATGTGAGCCAAGTTGAAATCTAAATAATGGGATGACTTGAGTCTCAGTTTCTAACTGCTTTTGTATACAGGTTAGTTTTATCATATCCTAGTTATTTTAAGAACAACACTATCATGCTGATTCTCTGACATAAAGTCACCTGGGGAGCTCTTTACCTGCCACATGACACTCCTTTCCTCTGGGATTTTTCACTGCCTGCTACCAGGGTTACCTGATATACTCCCAAGTACTCCACCAGTCTGCCGCAAGTCTGACTTTCTCATGCAGGGGAGCTCCCTGGTGCCACAACCAGTGATGGACTCACATGTTCATTTTACAGGGCTAGATGGGGTGGGAAGAATGTCTGAGAAGCTCTTATCTGGTGTGTAGCGGTCTCTTTCTTACTCAGGTTGGTTCCTCACCTCTCTTTGCTCTGTATATCTGTGTGCCCTGGCGGGGGAGGGGGGTATCTGGCAGCATGTGCTCACACACATCCCCAAATAGACCTCCACCAAGCTGGCCCTAGAAACAACTTCTGTGGCAATTCACTGGAACCCACCTTCCTAGGAAAAGTACATCCCTAAGATGCACCAAGCCCTCCCCTGCCAGCCTCTGCTCCCAATGTCGCGGACCTGGGATGTGAGCCCCAGCTGCCAGCATGCCAGAGCATTCCCCTGCTACATGACACCACAGAATCAGCTGTATCCTATTTCTAGCCCCCCACTCGAAATATTAAGGTCCTGTAAGATGTGTTGACAGCGCATTCTTAACTCTGATGGTAAAACTGCAGCAAAGCCTCTAAAGAAACTTACCCTTTCAATATGCAGCTCAACATCTTGTTGGGTACAGCTTTCAATTTTCTGGTCCACCTTTTTCACAATTCCTTCAACATCCACAATGCTTTCTTTGTTGATACTAAGAAGAAGACATGTTTAATAAAATGTCAGGAGTAGTGCATGGGTTTATCATCATCTAAATATTTTTTTGTGTTTTCAAAACATTGTTTTAAATCAGGAGCTCCATTTTCCAAAAGGGGGTGTCCCATTATGAACATATGACAAAGCCAGAAGAATAAGGCCATTAGATCTATCGAGTCTGCTCATATTGCAGGGTCCTCAGCATCAGCCTATGGCCACTGTGTGCCAAGGACACCAGAACTCCTGGCCGGGGACAACTTAGCACAGAATTAAGCCTTTCTTACATTAGCAGTGTTTAAATTGGAAGCCTAAGACCCTACGGCATTTGGACAATTATCACCTGATCATTTAGCTAAAAGACAAAACTCCTCGCAAACCTCAAAAATAATTTTATTTTGATATACAGCCTGCGGAACTACTGTAACAATCTGACTACTTGAGAAAGGTTATTTGTAGCTAATTATAAATCGAGGGGCACTTTGGCCCTGTCCACACTCACAATCACAAGAGTGTACCGGTTTCGCTCTTACCGTTACCATGTGTCTGCACTCTCCCTTCAGCATTCTGCCAAGAGGTGCAATCTCCATCATGTTGCGTCTGCACTGGAGTCCACCGGTGATTCCAACAGCCGCCATCATCCGTATTCGGAGAAGCAACACAAAGAATCCCAGCATGCTCTGCGTCACTTCTCAACATATACCAGCATGCTGCCGCTCGTTTCCATGGGCACAGTAAACGGAAACAAGCAGAACAGCATGCCATGGGATCAGTGACTCAGGGCTATCATTAGCTTACCCCCCCCCGAAGTATCCGGTATGGCTATCTGGCTGGCACGAAGCACGTATCACCTGTGGCATCTGGCCATTAGCCTGCCTGCCATTCGCTCAGCATGTGCAGGTGCCACGCTCTATCATGGGATGCCCAACTCCACCATGGAGGACCGGGGTTTAGACAAACCCGCACTCGTCCATCCGCACTGGTGAGTGCACTGCTATGTAACCATTTTCTGCTGTAAAACATTCCTGCTACTGATCTCGAGACTACCTTCCACCAGGTCTCAAGATCGGAAGCAAAACCACATTGTGTACTGTTACCAATGCGGATGTGCACTGTTTTTGCCAGGCTCCACAATAGTTGAGAACAGACTTGTAAGTGTGGACAGGGCCTTGTTGACCATTAAAGCACTCCTTCCCCTGTTTATGAGGCACTCTTATTCTGTAAAAAGTGTCAGACATGCAGGTGCCATGGAAATGGGCTTGTTCTGGGGAGGGTTTTTACCTTTTTAATATATCACTGATCAACCTCTATCAATAATATATTATTACTGCTGCAGAGACCATTCTTACATGTGTAAGAGCAGTCTTACTTACATTCTTTAGGTATCAGAACCTCTCAATCTTTGGTCTGTGGTTCTTAAACCCAAAGAACGTGCACAAGACCACGCTTGCAACCATATGAGAAGCCTCCGCAGCATATTTTTTCTAACATCTGTTTCTCCAGCCTCGTCACTGTCCTTTCTCTGGGACATATAGTCCCACCCCCTAGCCTACCCAGGAACACAACTGTGGTGGGTGGCCTGCCCCGTCGTTGCCTGTGAGAGTGCCACAGAGGGTACCAAAGTCACCCTTGGCATCAAATATGCATTCTAGCATCCGGCTGCTGCCCCTCTCCCCTTTTTTGTTCGCCTGCTACACTGTCAACTGGCCTCGACCAGGTGGCATTCTAAGAGCGGGATGTTGCATCTTCTGCCTGAGGGAGGAAAGCTGTTCTTGGCACACTCGATCCTCCCTCCTCCATCCTGCCCCCGACCAGTCAAGTCCATTCCTAAAAGTACAGTTACGTTAGAACTTACTTTAACAGTAGATCTTCGAGAGGAACTCTTTTAGCAGGCTGTAACAATTAGGACTATGCCACAGGCACTAGGACCCTCAGGAAACCTTTTCAGCCAGCAGTATACAGCATCAGCCCCGCCCCGATGTCGGCCCTGGTACAAAAGGAGGCGGACCCAGCTCCACCTCAGTTCTCCCGCCAAGGCCCGCGAACAAGCCCTGACAAGAGAAGGAGATGAAGCACTTGATGGAGGTGCAGATGAAGATGGATCTGCACACCTCGAGGGGGAAGGCGGGTGGGAAAGTAGCGCCTGCTGCAAGAGCTCCTCTCGAAGATCTACTTTTATGGTAAGTTCTAACGTAACTGTACTATCTTACTTCGAATGGGAGCTCTTGCAGCAGGCTATAACAATTAGGACTGAATACCAAGCAGTCCCTCATCAAAAAGGTAGACGACCTCAGGAGGTGGAATATGCTGACTCCAGAAGCCTAGGACAAAAATCCCTGTAAAACAGCCAGACCGAAGCCGGCACGGCGTCTGGAGATGATATCCAAGCTGTAATGCTTAACAAAGGTATGCACCGAATTCCAGGTAGCGGCCGCGCATATGTCCCTGATAGAGACATTTCTCAGGGCGGCAAAAGAAGCAGACACTCCCCTGGTGGAGTGACCCCTGACCGGACCCGGTAGGGGCTAATTGTGTTTTTCATAACAGAAGGAAACGCAGTGGACGATCCACTTCAAAATCGTCTGCTTGGTCACCGGTTTGCCCAAGTATTGCGGTGCAAAGGCCATAAAAAGTTGCTCCAACTGACGGTGCATAGCCGTCTGTTTGAAGTAATACCGTAAAGTCCTGTGGACGTCCAATGTGTGAAGGAGAGCCTCCCCTCTATTAGATGGGGAAGGAAAATAGACTGAAAGGTCAACCGACTGGTTGAGGGTCAACTCCGAGACCACTTTCGGAAGAAACTTAGGATTTGTTCTAAGGGAAACCCTTTCCCTGTGGAAAATCAAATACGGCTCTTCACACATCAGAGCCTGAAGCTCGGAAACTCTTCGAGCTGAGGTAATCGCAACCAAAAAACACACCTTCCAGGAAAGATAACGCAGCTCACAATCCGCTGCGGGCTCAAAGGGAGGGAGGGTGAGCTTCTCCAACACAAAAAGGAGATCCCAGGGTAGGATAGGGTCCCAAATGGGAGGTCTCATGTGTAAAATTCCTCTCAAAAAGTTGTGGGCTACATCCAGTTGTGCTAATGCCCTATCTCCAATCAGAGCATGATAGGCGGAGACAGCCCACATGTGCACCTTAATAGAGGAGTAACTCAGGCCATGTTGGTACAAGGAGAGGAGAGGAGGTACTGTAACGCTGAGTTCACTGCACAAGTGATGGGGTCCAAATGCTGTGACGAGGCCCATAAACAAAACCGCTTCCATTTCATAGCATAGGCAGAGTGGGTGGAGGGCTTCCTCGCCGACTCTAGGGCTGACGCCACTTCCCGGGAAACCCCGTATCTCTGTTGAGCTATGTCTGAAGGAGCCAAGCATGCAAATGTAAGGAACGAAAGTCCGGATAGACCAGCGACCCCTGTTCCTGGAATAGCAACTGCGAGCATATGGGCAGCGGAGTTGGAGGTTCCATGGATAACCGCTGCAGGAGTGGGAACCAAATATGCCGAGGCCATCTGGGGACTACTAGAATCATTCAGGCCCCTTCTGCCTGTAACTTTAGTAGGACTCTCTGAATGAGACGGAAGGGCGGGAAGGCCTAGAGGAACCTCCCTGCCCAGCAAAGGGATCACGCATCTGGCCAAAAAACTCCAGGCATATGCTCTCGCGAGCAGAAAATTGGCAGTTTGGCATTGCGTAGTGACGCAAAGAGGTCCAGCTCTGGATGACCCCACTTGTCGAAGAGCTGATCTGCTACGGACTGTAGCAGCTCCCACTCATGTGCTCTGGCTCGAGACCTGCTTAAGCTGTCGGCTAGATCGTTCAGGACACCTGGAATGTGCACTGCGGACAGCAGAATGCGCCACTCCAGCACCCAGTGCCAGACTCTCATCGCCTCCCTGCAAAGGGGATATGAATGAGTACCCCCTTGCTTGTTGATGTAGAAGATGACTGCCATATTGTTTGTTTGAACTAGAAGAGAGCCAAACACCAGGTCCTCCTGAAAGACCTGTAAGGCATAGAGAAACGCTCGCATTACCAGTATATTGATGTGAAGGGATCGCTCCTCGGGTGTCCAAACCAATTGTGTTTGATGAGCACCTAGGTGCGCTCCTCATCCCAGATCCGATGCATCTGTCGTAAGAGTCTGACCTGGTGGCTCCGGACAAAACCTGACCCCTTTCTCCCAATTCCGGGGGTTCATCCACCAAAGTAAAGTTCTCCTGACTGGCTCGGTGACCTTGACCAGAATGTCTAGATCGTCGTAGCCCTGGTCCCACTGTATCCTGAGCATCCACTGTGGGACCTGCATGTGGAGGCGGGCCAGAGAAGTGACTGGAATGACCGCCGCCATGTGCCCCAGTAGGCTGAGGAAGTTCCGTGCTGGAACTTGAGGTGTTACTGAGATCCATTCGGAAATCTCTCGCAAGCGACCGCCCCTGTCCAGGGGAAGGAAAGCCATGCCCTGGATAGAATCCAGGACCGCTCCAATACAGACGAGTTTCTGATTGAGCTCAGGGGACGATTTCCGAAGGTTCAGGGTGATCCCCAACTCTCGGAATAGAGTATAGGTGTCTCCGAAGGCGTGAAGTAGGCATGACCTTGATGGGGCTGTGAGCAGCCAATAGTCTAGGTATGGGAAAACGTAGTGCCCCATGCGCCTAGGAGCCGCAGCCACCACTGCCAAGCATTTTGTAAAGACTTGCGGAGCGGAGGAAAGGCCAAATGGAAGAACTCGGAATTGGTAGTGCTCCTCTTGGAAGTGGAACCTCAGAAACTTCCTGTTGGGAGGGAAGACCCTGATATGCATGTATGCATCTTGCATGTCTAGGGAGCAGAGTCAGTCTCCTTGGTGCAGCAGAGGAAGTAGACCTGGAAGGGTCACCATCCTGAACCTTTTGTACTCTATAAAGAGATTGAGAGAGCTGAGGTCCAGAATGGGACGAAGATCCTATGTCTTTTTTGGGACCAGGAAGAAGTGGGAATAAAACCCCTTTTCCCGCTGATGCAAGGGGACTACCTTTATTGCCTTTTTCTGCAAGAGGGTCTGAATTTCTCCTTCTGTTAGTGGGATGTGAGAAGGAGGATAACGGGAGTACTTTGGTGGAGTATTTGGAGGAAACTCCGTGAACTCCAGCATGTGTCCTCTCCTGATGTGTCCAGAACCCATTGGTACACAGTAATCGACTTCCACTCTTCGAGATGAAGGGAGAAGCGGCCCCCGACCATCTCCCCTGAGTCTTCCTCTGGAAGTGGGGGTGGAAGGGAGTCATTGGGCTGAGCCGGTCATAGGCAGAGGCACCTGGGAGGACTTGGGCCCACGGGTAGGAGTGCCTCCAGGCTGCTGGTTACTGGCTCTCCTATGAAAGCCACCTCTCTGACCCTGCTGATTACCACGGGCATGTCCACCTTGACCACCTGAGGGCTTACAAAATGGCTGTTTTCATTGCCGTCGCTGGTTGCCACGGTACATTTGGCGGACCAACCAGATGGATTTGCCCGGCTCCTGTATACGAGAAATCAAAGCTTCTGTCTCCTGCCCAAATAACACGGTACCTTGGAATGGTAAATCCTTGATACCAGACTGCAGATCCTGGTGGAAACCTGAAACTCTCAACCAGGCGTGGCGCCGGAGGCACACCCCGGAAGCGGCTGCCCTGGCTGCCGTATCTACAATATCGTACGAGGCTCTCAGGACACGGGAGCCTATGTCAGAGCCCAATTTCATAATATCCAGAAGTTCAGTCTTCTGATCGGAATCTGGCATGGCCTTCAGTAGCTCTTGTCCCCCTCTCCCACAGAGCATTCTGGTACTGGACCATATGCGTCAGTAAGTTAAGGGACCAGATGGAACAGATGGAGGCCGAATAAACTTTCTTGCCCACCTGGTCCAAATACCGAGACTCTGGATCTGGAGGCTGCAAGCTAAGGTGCTTCGGCTGCCTGGAATTGTCATGGGCAGCCGTGATGACAGAAGAGTCCGCCTGAGGGTTCTCCGCTAGAAAAGCTTCTGCCCTCGGGGCCTTATACAGCCTATCTGATTTCTTGGGAACAGCCGGGATGGAAGCTGGACGCCTCCAGGTAGTCCGAGTCAGGTCCTGGAAAGTGTCCACTAAAGGAGGAACCACCAGTGGTTTCGGCTCCTTTTGCCTCAGGTATTTTGCCAATCTCTGGCGTTCCGGATCCAGGTCCTCTGTTTCCCACTCATTGGAGGCCTGGATATGCCTCATGACGTCCATGAAGGTTGGATCGTCGGGAGGTGAGCGAGGCTGGTCCTTCTCTCTCGGGGGCCACTCTGAGCTGAGAGAGGTAGAGGATGAGGATGAAGAAGAGGGAAATCGACTACATGATCTGGAATAGTCTGATCTCTCCTTATGACCAGACCCCCTCTGTTGTCGGTAACTGGGGGACCGACGTTGGTCCGAAGACCGGCTCCGGTCCCGAGACTGGCGATGGAGCAAAGACCAACATCCGTCAGAGAAGCGACGTCAGGAGCGCTCTCGTCTAGGAGAACGAGAAGGGCTGCGCATACGAGACCTGGACCGGCGACAGTCTCCAGAGTCCTTGGAGCATCGGCGGTGGTCTTCGGACCGGGTGCGGGAATGAGCCCTAGAAGGAGGTGTAGGCGGTCGCACCGGGGACTTCCTAAGGGAAGGCTCACCTCCCGGCTGTGGTTTGCCTGCTGGGTCTGGTGTCTGGGCCGGCACTGGGGGGGTCCGCTTCTGGACCTGTCCCCACCAAAAGGAGAACAACTCCTGCAGCTCATCCTTCGAGAAAAGCTCAGCCACTGGGCCCAGAAAGAGAGCATCCAGGATGTCGGTCCGCGAAGGAGAGCCCTCTTGGGGGCCCAGGGGGAGGAGGACTTGGGAGACGGGGACGTCGGCTCTTCCATGGCCACTCCCTCACCCTTCGCCCCTTCAACCGGCGTCGATGGTGGTACAGACGACGAGGTGCCACTGGGGGGGCGCCAGAGAGTCCTTGGGCTCTGAGGTGCACCTTTGAAGGCCCGTGCCTTAGTAGGTGGGGCGCAGCTTTCTCACCTCCAAGGGCTTGGTAGTAACCCTTAGCGGGGTTACCTTCGGCTTAGCCGGCTTCACCCCCGATGGGCCGGCCTTGGCCTGGGACGACTTAGGGTGCTCTCCCGAGCCCGAGGAAAGATGGGCCTTCTTGGGAGAGGGCCGCGAACGAGAGCGGGACCGGGACCGGGACCGACTATGGTCTTTCCCGTTGAGCTTGTTTTTTTCCTTACGCTTTCCCTCAGAGGAGTGCAGATCCATCTTCTTCTCCAGTAGAAATGCCTTCAGGGCCTTTAGACGTTGGATCCGGGTCACGCTGGTAAACGCCTGGCAGGCTGAGCAGACCGCGATGTCATGGTCCGGCCCGAGGCAGAAGACACAGCTTTTGTGCCAGTCTTTGGCAGGGATCTGCCTCCCACAATCGCACTTGTTCTGATGGGGCTCTGCAGAGGCAGACGACGGTGAAGACATCCGTCGATCAACTGAAACAAACATTGGAAAACGGCCTGACAACGATAATTTGAAAAACCATTGAAACGGTAGCAAAAGCGGGTTTGAAAAAGAAGTTTTGCTGTTCCTGGCAAGCTGGAACGAAGTCTTTCTCTTCACGTGCGGGACACGGCGGGAAAAGAACTGACATGGAGCTGGATCCACCCCCTTTTGTACCAGGGCCGATGTAGGGGCGGGGCCGACATCGGGGGCGGTCCCTGCTGTATACTGCTGGCTGAAAAGGTTTCCGGAGGGTCCTAGTGCCTGTGGCATAGTCCTAATTGTTATAGCCTGCTGCAAGAGCTCCCACTCGAAGTAAGATCCCAGGTTACCGGCATGGCAAGTGGTACTGCTACTCTACTGGACCAGCTACCACAGCAGTATTCACATACAAAGCTTAAACACTGCATCAGGTTAAAAACTTTAGGTGCCATTACAAGATGATAGGAGGATGCGCACTAGTCATGAGACAACTCAACAGCAATTTTATGCAGTCAGTTTAATCCCAAAAGCTGCAGTGAACCAGATTATTCATCATGCTCACCCATTTAAAAAAGATCATCAAGAAGACCAAAACATCATGGCAAACTGAGCCAAATAATAGCCAGTCTCTAAAAAAGGGCCAGTTCTGTGTTGCTTTCCTCATTCTACTGCAAATGTATTTATTTAATATTTACACTAAATAGATGGGAGGTTGGCCCCTTGAGCTACAATAATTGTTGCCTAATCGGTGAAGTCAATTGCATAAATCTTGCATAACAAGGAACTACAGTCAAAATTTATAAAAAAAAAAAAAATATATGTTGTGCCGAGTGTTTTGTGGGTGTGTTGGTGTAGTCCTAGTGCACCCTTTCCTTTATGTGCTGTTAGGAGTTATTTCTAAACTTGCCTACTAGTTTTCTTGCCACAGGTTATCTCCATGCTTGAATTTGTTATTTTGTTTTTCCTGCAATGCCTTCTATCTCATATGACAGTGATGCGTCTGTGACCACAGATTCAGCAAGTGCTGGTTTAGTGCCACATTTACTGCAATACAGCTGTGATGTAAACTGCTTTTTCCTATCCAGTGTGCAATTAAAAAGTCTAAATTCACAGTTTGGCAAACACCCGAGGGATAACTGAATTGGCTGTTCTGAAAGGAAACAGGTGGAGACTTCACTAATGATAGCATTTATGACTTGGGGTGATTTGTGTGCTTTTTTATTTATTCATTCATTCATTTAGTATGCTTTATCCCCTGGTCACCCAGTCTGCTCCATCTGCCTCCTCCCCCAGCCCTGTCACCTCGACGTCCCTGGGACCTACCTTGCCAACCCTTGCAGGGTTTTAAATAATTGATTAGCAGTTTTTTTCTTGGGACAATACTAACTGTACAGAAAGTATTTATATAGGTTTTCTAGAAGTGTTATGTTTGTTAAACACAGTGAGGCAAGTGCTATGCATTTTCACAATGTTTTAGCACTTTTATGAGCAAAACGCTAATCAGTTTTTAGAGTTAAATAAAACCCTGCCTTGCAGTGCCCACAGTTTACCCCTGTGGTGGAGCTTCCTTGGTTCCTTGAAAATGGGAGGAGTTTAGCTTGGCAGCTGGTCGGTTAGCCTAGTAGGCAGGGGCAGGGCCTGCAAGGAGACAAAGCTTCAACCTGTAGGCTGGGGTTCTTTCCTGGTTTTCTGGTCCCCAACCCTCAGACACTCTGTGGGAATGGTGGCTTGACATAAGCACATCAAAGGGATGCACTGGTGTCTTCCACTGGGAGCATCCCCCACCTGGACCTGCTGCTAACCTGCGTCGCCACCTATGGTCACCTGGGCAGCAGTGTCGCAGCTGAGCAGGCCTCCCTCCCCAGCGGAGAGCATCCATTGGAACACTCAATCCGGCTTCCCCCAGCCGACCCCACTCATTCCTGAACCCGGGTCACCGGTGTGGCGGCAAGTGAAGCATGAGAGCCACAGCCCTCTGCACCACCGGGTCAGTCTGTGAGCCTTTCTTATGGCTGTGTGCAATTTGATAAAATGAAAAGCTTTAAAAACAAAACATTTTTTGCTCCATGGGACAGAGTGGTGAGGTGCCCACTTGGCACACTGGCGATCTTGGTTTGCGACTCACACCTGGGATGACTAAAGCAAAGACCAGTGGGGAGGTAAGGAGCATCCACACAGATGCTTTCCTGCAAGGGAGGGTATGACTTGCACTGCTTCTTGAGCAGCTCCTGGTGGTGTGGGTGACCATGTGCTACTGTGAGCCCTTCTCAGGATACCACAACATGCAGCCATGATGTGGGATGGGGATGGAGGGAAGGAAGAACATGGGAAAATTACCCGTCCTTGAGCACCTGATGACGGCCCACTGTGAGTCCCCCCCATGCCACCTGACGACCCAGTGCACCATCCTTACCCGCCCCCTCAACCATCACCCCTGATGTACAAGGCACAACTTCCCTGGTGAAAACAGGGAGGTCCCCCAGCAGGGATAAGCTGGACCACAGGAGATGAAAGATGGCAGCAGGGGTTGAGTCTAGCAGGCAGAGGGGATCAGCATGTAGAGCCTGAAGGAGAAGGGCTTGTGTGGGGGGGGGGCAGAAGAGAGAAAAAATAGACAACAAAACATTTACTCCTGCTGGCTAGACCCAGACAAATACCTAGAAAACAAAAGGACTGGATTAGAAAGAGTTATTTAGTTGTGGCCAAAACTTCAGGCTCCTAACAGCAGACTGCTGCTGCAGCAACTGTCTCTCACTGACTGATGGTCACAGTCATGTTACAGTCACATGGGACCAATGGCACTGTATTTATTTTTTTATTTATTCAGGTCTAGGATTACAATTACCTTTTACAAAGGTTCCACGTCAGAGGCAAGGACATACAGGGAAAAAGGTGTAAATACAGTACAATAATCACAGTAAAATACAATAGTAAATAGCTATGGAATAGATCAGATAACGATTAAGGCAGAGTTACTTTGCTGTACTGCACAGACAGTATAACCAGAGATGAGGCTGAGGCTTGGCTTAGAGACAGTGTGATGGAAAACAGAAAAAAGAGAGGGTAGCAAAAGGGAGGGGCACAAGGATGCAGCCAGAGGCGGTTGTCAAACGAACACGGGATAAGTGCCGGTGACATGGGGGGGTGGAGAGGGGAGGGGAAGGGAAGGTGGAGAGGGGCAGAATAGGAAATAAGAGCATCAGTGGGGTAAGGCGCAGCAGGAGGGGTGGAGGTGGACAGCGGCAGTAAGATGCCCAGAGGATATGTCAGCTTAACTTACAGGAAGCAGTCACAGGAGCTGGAGGTGGTAAGAAGGAGCTGTAGTCTAGTTTTAAAAACACCCAGAGTTGGGGCAGTAGAGATGGCAGGGTTGAGGCTGTTCAGCCAGAGAGGAGCTCTGTAGGCAAATGAATGTTGACCCTGGGTGGTGCGACAGCGGGGAACTTGCAGGAGTTGGGTTTTTGATCCCCTGGTGATCTGCATGCTGTCCCTGTTGTGTAGCAAGGCTGTGACCCCTGGAGGTGCAAGGCCAAGGTTAATTATCTTTGCCATTGTGCAGGTGAGGTACTTGATGAGATTAGAAAGCTGGAGGCAGCCGGTTTCAGTATAAAGATCGCAGGTGTGGGTAAGACGGTGTGCTCCAGTGATGTGCCGACATGACTTATTGAGGGCTGTTGAAATACGTCTGAGGGTAGTCGCTGTGGCAGAGCCATAAATGATGAGACCATAGTCAATAATCAAGACCACGGAACTCTGAACGGCAATCTTTAGGGCATCAGGGGTGAGATGTTGTCTGTAGAGGAGACCAAGGCGGATGTTAGCAGCTTTTGCCACAATGTTGACGTGTGCACCGTATGAGAGGTTGGGGTCCAACAGTATTCCAAGGTATTTGAAGGAAAGGACCTGTTCAAGGGTATTCCCATGTGATGTGGAGATAGCTAGAGGGTAAAGCTTGTGTCGATTGTGGGAGCTGCAGAAGAGCAAAGACTCAGTCTTTTTGTGGTTAAGGACAAGTTTATGCTTAGAAAACCACAACTCCACGGTCCTGAAACCAAGTTGGAGATTCCGTTGTAAGGACAAGGGATCTTTGTGAGAAGAGAAGATGACTGCATCATCGGCGTACAGGAGGATATTCTCTGTGCAAGATTGTGGTAGTGAATTTAGAAAGAGGCTGAATAGGAGCGAGCCCAGAATCAAAACTTGTAGGACACCCGAACGAACTGGCAAGGTATCAGAGAGGGCACTGGCAATTTTCACATTTTGTGAGCAGTTATCCAGGTAGCTTTTGAACCACAGGGCTGAGTCAGGGGAGAGACCAGTGTTCAGAAGTTGGTCAACCAACAGCCGATGGTGGACAGTATCGAAAGCCTTGGAGAGGTTAATGAAAACCACCCCGGTTAGAAAGCCCTTATCGAGAGAACCAGTAGGAAAAAAGAAAAGCAATATAAAATTCAAACATGGAGATCCCCAGGAACCATAAAACTAGCAGGCAAACTTAGAAAAAAACTCTGTAAAGACTGGCTCTGATCAGACAGGGAGGGGCACCCAAGTACTGTAGAAGGGCTTGTAAGAGTATGGTCACAACACCCACCATACAAATGCACAGTTCTAGTGACTACCTGTGAGTGGGATACTTCAGCCCTGAGGTATTTCACTTTTTGATCATGGGGATACCACACAATTTTGGTGTAAGGTGCCAACAATCCTGTTACAGGAAGAGAGACATAAACTTCGAGCAGAAGTGGATGTACTGTCGAATGCATATCCGGCCAAAATGGCCAAGTGGGGTCATCTGAGAGTCCTTATCCTGCTGCCCTCCATTTGGGTGGCAGTGAGAGCAGGTGTGCTGTGCCAAGGAGAGAAAACGCATGCAAATTTGCACTAAATTGGTAATACATTTGCATGAATGATAATGCAAAGTTGGATAAAGGTAGTGCACAGCTGTGTGAAAACAGCAGTTCACACAGACATCATTATGGCACCACTGACGGCACCATGCTCAGCACTGAGGACAGCACCATAGAAACATAGACTTTGACAGCAGGTAAGGACCGTTTGGCCCACCTAGTCTGCCCATATCCCTACCTAGAGGATAAGCTGCAGATCCTATTTAACCAACAGCCTATTTCTTCCTACCCCCCACAAAAATTGCCTTATGTCTGTCCCATACATTCTTGAATTCTCCCACAGTTTTAGACCCCACAACCTCCTCAGGAAGGCTGTTCCATGCATCCACCACCCTCTCTGTGAAAAAATACTTCTTCACATTGCCCCTGAGCCATCCCCCCTCTATCTTCAAATTGTGTCCCCTTGTTCTTGCACATCTCTTTTTCTGAAAGATGCTACCCTCTTGAACTTTGTTGAGTCCACTGAGGTACTTAAACGTTTCTATCATGTCCCCCCTCTCCCTCCTTTCCTCAAGTGTATACATATTAAGCTCCTTTAGTCTCTCCTCGTATTGCTTCTCTTGCAGACCCTGCACCATTTTAGTTGCCCTCCTCTGAACTGCCTCCATCCTGTCTATGTCCTTGCAGAGATGGGGTCTCCAGAACTGGACACAGTACTCCAGATGGGGTCTCACCAACTGTCTGTACAGGGGGATAACAACTTCCTGTTTTCTGCTGGTGATGCCTCTCCCTATACATCTCAGTATCCCCCCAGCCCTCCCTACCGCCTTCTCGCATTGCTTGTCAACCTTAAGGTCATCTGATATGATTACCCCAAGGTCCCTTTCCATTTTTGTTGTTGTTACTACCTCCCCCCCATTGTGTAATCTTCCCCTGGGTTTTTGTTTCCCAGGTGCATTACTTTGCATTATTTTGCATTGAATACAAGCTGCATACTTCTGACCATTCCTCCAACCTTGCCAAGTCCCTTCTCATCCTTTCCACGCCTCCTTGTGTATCAACCCTGTTGCAGATCTTTTGTGTCATCTGCAAAGAGGCATACGTTTCCTTCCAGTCCCTCTGCAATGTCACTTATAAAGACATTAAAAAGGAGTGGACTCAGTACTGAATCCTGCAGTACCCCACTAGTAACCCCTCTTTCTTCAGAATGGACTCCATTTGCAATTACCTTCTGTGTCCTGTTGTTCAGCTAATGTTTTACCCAGGCTACCACCCTGGGACCCACTCCCAGGCTGGTTAATTTGACTACTAATCTTTTGTGTGGGACTGTGTCAAATGCCTTGCTAAAGTCTACGTAGGCCATGTCCACAGCCCCTCCCTAGTCTACTACTTTGGTCACCCAGTCAAAGTAATCAATTAGATTAGTCTGACATGACCTTCCCGCTGTGAACCCATGCTGCCTTGGGTCCTGTGCCCCACTGGCCTCTAGGTACTCAACAATTCTTTCCTTCAGAAGTGATTCCATCACTTTCCCTATTACAGAGGCCAAACTGACAGGTCTATAGTTTCCTACCTCTGTCTTCGTCCCACTTTTGTGAAGGGGAATCACATCCGCCTTCTTCCAGTCCTCAGGAACCACACCATCCTCCCATGATTTGTTAAAAAGGGTAGTCAGTGGTGTCACTAGTTCTCTGCTTAATTCTTTTAGAATTCTGGGGTGAATTCCATCTGGCTCCATTGCTTTGTCCACCTTCAGTTTTAGGAGTTCTTTCAGAACCCTTTCTTCTGTGAAAGGACTGGGATCAACCCCCCTCTCCAGAGTGCTTCTGTTAATTGGATTAGGCACCTCCCCCACTTCCTCTTTTGTGAATACTGAACAGAAGTATTCTGCTTTTTCACTGTCATTCTCTGCCCACCCACCATCCATTCTATTCAGCCTCACTATCCCTCCCTTTTGTCTTTCTACGCTCCCTGATATACCTATAAAAGGTTTTATCCCCCTTCTTAATCGAGTTAGCTATCTTTTCCTCAGTTTGTGCCTTTGCTATTCTGACTACCCTACCTGCTTCCTTCTGCCTTTACTGGTACAGTTCTCTGTCCTGCTCCCTCTGTGTTTCTTTATACTTCCTAAATGCTATCTTTTTCTCCCTAACCTTCACCGACACCTCTTTTGAGAACCAGAGTGGCTTTTTCTTTTGTTTTGATTTGTTTATTTGCTTCACACAAAGGCTTGTTGCCTCTGTGATGGCAATTTTGATATTTCTCCATTGTTGCTCCACCCCTCCTTCTAGCCTGTTTGCTAGTTCTTTTCTAAGGCACTCTCCCATCTTGCCAAAGTCAGCCCTCCTGAAGTCTAGAACCCTCACTTTTGTATGGCTTGACTCTGTAGCTGAGTTTATCGTGAACCACACTGTTTGGTGGTCACTTGTTCCCAAATGGCTACCCACTTCTAGATCCGAGATCCTCTCACTGTCCCCATTTGAGACTACGATGTCTAAGATTGCTCCCTCACGAGTAGGTTCCAAAACTAGCTGTTTGAGGCAAGCCACCTGAAAGGCATCAAGAATGGCCCTGCTTTTGGATGTGGCTGCCGCAAAGGTGTTCCAGTTAACATCTGGCATGTTAAGGTCCCCCATCAACAGTATCTCCCCTTTCTCTGCCATCCTAAGTATGCCTTCTATCTTATCCTTGTCCATTCCCTTCCCCTGACATGGGGTCTATATACAACCCCTCTGCGGACTGTGGTGCTATTTCCAGCCTCTAAGGTGACCCACAGTGCCTCCTCTCCTCCCTGTTTACTCTTTTGTTCAGTTGCTTTTATCTCTTCCCTTACATAGAGAGCTACTCCCCCCCCCTTCTGCCCTCCCTGTCTCTCCTGTAGGTTGTGTACCCTGGTATGTTAACGTCCCAGTCATGGTTCACTGAGTACCATGTTTCTGTGACTGCTACAATATCCAGGCATCCCTCTTCCATCAAGGCCACCAGTTCAGGAGCTTGTTGCCCAGATTACGGCGTTGGTACTCATTATCCTCCATTTCTTGATGGCCTTACCCTTTTCCCTCGTCCTTACTGCATTTGTCACTTTCTCCATTTACCCCTGCACATCTCCCTATCGACATCTCTATGTTGGTGTCTACCTCACTTAGTACCCTGATATTTTGGGGGAGGGGGCTAGGATTTCCCTGCTCCTTTCCAGTGTCTCCCCCCTTGGCTAGTTTAAATGCTTGTCAATGAAGTATTTAAACCTATCACCTAGGATCCAGGTTCTCCTACTGGACAGATGCAGACCATCATGCCAGTATAGGCCTGCAACCCTCCAGGCGGACCCCCAGGCCCCAATGAAGCCAAATCCCTGAGCTCTGCACCAATTTTTCAATACTGATTGAATCCCATGGTGTGCAACACCCTAGCCTCACCCATGCCATAGACAGGCAGCACCTCTGAGAAGGTTACCGTGTGTGCTATTTGTCTAAGGCCCCTCCCCATCTCTACAAACACTTCTTACACTGCTCTGATTCCTTTCTTAGCCAGGTCATTTGTCCCTAGGTGGACAATGACATCCAGCTCCCTCCCCTGTGCAGCTGCTCCTGCGATGCTGAGGATTCGCTCCCTGTCCCTTCAAGCCATGGTGCCAGGCAGGCACCTTACCTCCTTCTCCCCTCCCTCCCCCAGTTCTACTATCCTAACAATGGAGTCCCCCACCAGGAGCTGTTTCCTTCCCCTGTGGGGTCCCATGCCACTCTCCTGTGGGTCTCCTTTGTGGAGGTTGCCAGCATCCTCCTTTGTCTCCTCTGCGAGTGCCTCCATAGAGGAACCACACTCTGCCAAAACGGCATATGAATTGTGGAGAGGTACAACTGGAGGGATGCGCCTCTGTTCCACCACCCTCACTAAGCCCACTAAGGTCCATCTGCTCCTCTTTCTTGGCAACCTCTGAGGCAGCGGTGGCGGCCCTGGGTGGGAGAGGAGGTCCCCCGAATCCTGGCCAATTCAGCCTGGAGACGGGCAACCTCCTCCCTCAGCCCAGAGAGGTGCCTGCAGATGGGACAATACCACATCCTCCAGAATGTCTCCCGGAAGACTGCAGCTCCACAACCACTGCACTGCACCACTCCCATCATGTCTTATTTGTGGCCCTCAACTGTTGTTTTGTATGCTTACTCTTTCCTCTCTCTGTTTATTTTTTTTTTCTCCCTACTTTCCTACTGCCTCCGTGCCTTTAAAGCTCCTGCTCTTCCTGTTCTAGGAAAGGAAGTTCCTGTATTCCTCAGTAGTCTCGCATTTTACTTGAAATTTCTGCATACCTAAATAGCTCGATTTTGGTGAATCAACTACTTTACAAGTTGGGTGGGGGGGCTGGGGTGCAGGTCCTGGGGGCACCAAGCAACAGATACAGAGTTGGAGCTGCAATCTTTCAAAAGTACACTATATACACATGTGATGACTTAATAAAAAGGTATATACGATCTATAGGTTATGTAATATACTAATCAATTTACATTTACGCCAAATTTGTCCTAGTTTGTAGGGGTGTATTCAGAGTCAAAGAGGAAGTGTTACTGAGGAAGAACTGGAATTTGGATAAGGTTGGGGGGGGAGGAAGAAGGGAAGGTATGATAAGCGAATGAGTGAGGTCAAGGAACCAGAAACATTGTAATGAAGTAATGAAAAAAAGACTGCCACTAAAATACAACACAAGTAAAATTAAAGCAGCATGTACTGTAGTCAGTATAGTTACCAGTGATTTTTAAGCATTAGTTAATATGCACCGAGCATCACTCATGCAAACCAAGACAGCCAGTCTCTCACCCTCTGTGCTTAACCTCTTTCAATGCCACTTAATCTCTGTCCTTGCCTAAGTTCTGCTGCCAACTGCTCCCTTTGGGATACTTTGTATGCGGAAAGTGCTATGTTCTTTCATTTCTTTCCTGTTTTTGTATGCGACAGTCAGCTGATGGGCACTTGGCTGGGAGCAGAGTATGTACACCCTAAAGGCAAAGCTGCTGACAAACAGCTCAAAAGGTCTGTTGCAGCAGCTTGATCATGCACTCCATTTTCTGAAAACAATGGTGGAAAGAAACAGCATCTGTCAGCTCATGAGGACTGTCCATTCTGCCCAACAACTTGGTACAAAAAAAAAAGATGAAGTCATACTTTTTTCTGCACTGCCCTCCCCACTCTTTACCATGGATGAAGATGTTTTTCACTACTTAGCCAGTGATCGTAGAAACCCTTCTAGTAAAATTAAGAAATTACATGTAAGGACTGTTATACTGTGCACCATCAGTAATTATTAGTAAATACTACACTGCTGAGTGTCCTATTAAGCCATCTGGATCAACCACCCCAGGATATTTTCTTATGCAAACCCACGCCCAACTGTTACAAATCAAAGTCAAGTTCAACTACTGAAAAGCTGAGCTGCTATTGTGAACAGTTAAGAGCACATGTGGTCTCTTTATGACTGTAGCATATTCACACCCCAAACTGTCTAAAATCATTTAGCACACTACTGTGCTTGAGTTTGCAATAAACAGAAAGATGAATCAAAATGATCAAACCACAATGCCAAACAAGTAAAAAGGATACCATCAGTCTCGCTAAACGGAAAATGCCTCCTGTATCTTAATTAGGAATTTAAAATCCTTTATAAATAATTCATTTCAGTGTTTTCTGGAACATTTCCAAATAAACAATTACCAAATACCAAGCCTTCATTTCAAAGGATAATTTCAATAAAACCAGACAGTTTAGTCTCTGTAACTGATTGCATGAACTTGCTGCCCATCTGATGCTAACAGGATGCAGTTGTCAATTCGTTCTCTGGAAAACTATAATTAAAGGTAAATATATTCTGTGTTACATTAAAGGGCAACTAACTGTCTCTTTTTGAAAACGTCCCCCCAGAAGTATGAAAATCCCTTACCGGGCTCCGAGTCTACTGGTGCCAAAGTTAAATTTTTTATGTGCCCCCATTTAGGAAGGGACGAGATCATAATTTGGCTCAGTGGAGCCAAGCCGCCCTGATCCCTTCCACTTCCTAGTATCACTTCAGTCTGAGGTCCGCCCCCAATCCACCCCCGGTGCTATCACGTTTTGTGATGTCACTATACGGATCACGCAGGTGGCGCGCCCCCTAGACATGAATGGGGCTATTTTTTAAAGTAACATTTATGTAGTTTAGATGGCCGTTAAAACAACATGAGTTACTGCTTAACTAAGAAGGACCTTCTTAGTTAAGCAGTGGACATGATTTGTTACGAACGGCCATCTAAACTGCATAAATTTTACTTTAAAAACCCTTTCATGTCTATAGGGCGCGCCACCTGCGTTATCCGTATAGTGACATCACAAAATGTGATAGCGAGGGGGTGGATTGGGGCGGACCTCAGACTGAAGTGATACTAGGAAGTGGAAGGGATCAGCACGGCTCGGCTCCACGAAGCCAAATTACGATCCCTTCCCTTCCTAAATAGGGGCACAGAAAAAATTTAATTTGGGCACCAGTGGACTTGGAGCCCAGTAAGAGGTTTTTATGCTTCTGGGAATCAGCAACAAAACAGTTGCTCTTTAATATGAATTTTGAACAAGGCTTCAAAAAGTAATTTTATTCCTAAAAGGTACCGACAGTGCTTCAGTGATTGCAAAGCACCGCAGCTAATAGGACTTAACATATTTATTCTGAAATTACCATACAATAATGGTTCCAGGACCCCTGCGTTTTGCATATGACACCTGATAAGGGGAACAGGGGGTCTAAAGCTGCACCATCTCCTCACACCACCCTTTTAAACTGCCTTTCCTAAACATTACTGTGTCAGACTGGGACTTGTGAAAACACTGGGATGACTGGAATGTAAGTAGAAAAGACATTAAAACATACTGCCCTTTTCATTTTTATTTAACCCAGTAGTGTGGAAAGTCAAAATCTTACACAAAAATTCAAAAAAGCAGAAATTTCAAGCAGCCCTACAGAAAAAGTATATTTTTGCTATCACATTTCCCAGGGATGGCCAGTGGCCAATAAACAAATGAGCCCATTTATCATGTAGAGAACCCTGGTTGTACTACAGCAACCCAGGATCACAGCGGGTAGCACAGAAGCTGGAGTGCAGATCATGCAGATGCGCTCTGAATTAGGGGAAGGTGAGGTGCACATCTGTTGCTATGCAGCTACCCAATGGTGGCCAAAGGAGAAAAAGTGTCACCCAGGCACAGCCCCATTGCTGAAGCTCCTCTCACTTATTCAGTCTTTGTGCAGCAGTCAGAAAATGTCCTCGCATAGTCCATGCCCAAAGGAGCTTTAAAGGCACTGGAGTCAGCAGGATTTCAAAACCTGAAGGTTCAAGCATTGGAGCATGCTGTGTAGGACAAATTGGTATTCACAGCTATCTGACTTAAGGCAGTTTTAGGCAAACATTTTGAATGCGGACAAGCCTGTCGAGGTAGCAGTAGCACTACCGCTCGCATTGCCTGCAACCCAAGTTTGGGAACGACCTCGGGTCATCAGGGGCCCACCAGGGGAGGAGGATTGAGTGTCCCAGGGAATGCGCTCCTCATCCAGGGTGGGAGTGTCACTGTCCCCCCTGCTATACTGCCACCTGGAGGACAACAGGTGGCAGTGCAGTTGGGGGCACTGTGGAAGGGGAGGATGCAGGCCGAGATCCAGAGAGGCATCATGACTAGGTGTGCTCATGCACCTTGGATCTCCATGCGTACCAGCATCCTCAGGGAGAGGTGAACATGGAAAATGGACCCCACAGCCAGCCTGACCACGGCCTCCGGTGAAATAAAGAGGACTGAATCTGGAACCCTCAGGAGCCCACCTGACAAGGACCTGTGCAGGTAGGAGGGGTGTTCTCCCTCCTTCCCCTGGGGTGGGGGACTGAATCTGAGGCAGTGTAGAGGCAGGGCACCTGCAGGGGGCTGGCATTAGGCCTAGCTATAGCACCTCGGCGGTCCCTGAGGATAGGTCTGACTGTAGCCTCGGGGCATAAACAGAGAATTAAAAAAAAAATATATATATATATATTTGAACCCAAACAAAGTCCTAGGCCTTCAGGCTATGATCTGGCTTTCCCTCAGTGAGGTGAACAGCTCCAGTGCAGGAATAAGCCACCTCCAGTGGCATAAGCCATTAGGATACAGGACTCCACTAGAAAGCTGTTTCAAAGAAAGGGAGGATTTCTGACTTGGAGGGGCGATGGTGGTGGTGAGTGAAGGCAAAGTAAAAAAAAAAACAACAGACATGTCCTTTAGTTTTCAGGCATTTAGTACATTTAGAGGTAGCATACAGGAGAGGCAGTTTAAAAATGGAGCAGCAGCATGGATCCAGGATGGATGCAGGAATAGAACAAACTTCCAAACCTTTGGGATGCAGTATTTCCCTACCACAGGCATATACTCTGAAATCTCAAACCCAGTGAAAAGCATTAATAGGTAGTAGCATACAAATTACTGCATAAGGCAAGCTAACAGGGATTCACCAGAACAAAAGATGACAAAACAGACATTTGTTTCATTCCACTTTAGACTCAGTAGCTTTCAGGGTAAACCACAGCAATGTGAAATTCTGTTTTCATGTAACTTTTTTTTCAATGTATTGTACTTTATTAAAAGTTTGAAAATGCAGATATGGTTAAGTCTTGTCAGCCTGTCTTACAGAAGGATTTACACGCTGCTAACCATGATGCTTTGAACACGCTGGGTTGTAGGCGTCAGAGAGCATGCGTGCTGTTGGGAGAGACTTTATGACCCAACCCACTTTACCTGATAAAATAAAAAAAACTGAGGCACAGAAACCAAACACGTCTTCGAGTCACAGCAGATCTCAGTAAGTTATATCAGACCAACCATCTCAAATTACTAAAATCTATAAGGCTGGACTGTTCTGAGGTGGGCTGCGCTGCCACTTTCACTCCTGGGCCTGCTGTAACTTTAAGGATGAATATCCTTCCTCGTCATTTTTTTTTATTTGATAACTTACCCATTCGACCTCCTAAATCATTTTGGTCCACTATGCATACTATCTTTAAGAAATTCATCTGGGAGGGAAGCACCCAAGATTAAAAGGGAGCATTCTTCACCTAGATAAAGGCAAGAGGGGACTAGGGGTCCTGGACATTTAAGCTTACTAGGGCAGCCAAACCATTAGGATGGACAAAAATGGAACAAGGATTGTTAGGCCGAACCAAGATTGTGGACCTCTTATTTAATAAATGGGACCCTAAGCTAGTAAATAAATTACCCCCACCCCCAACCCGGGTAAAAACATTGTTGATAACCTGGAGAGAGGTACTACGAACCCTGAAGATAGAAAATGAGGTATACAGGCTAACAAGTATTAAAGCCTGCAGGAACTTCACACCAGGGAGTGGAACCTGAGCTTTGGATAGATGGGAAAGGTTAGGCTTAACCACCATGACTCAGCTGTACATGAATAATACACTAAAGAGTTTCCAACAGTTGCAGGTTGAGTTTGGTTTGCCACACAAGGACTGTTACTTGCAGGTTAGACATTTCCTGAATACACAATCTAAAGGGAGATATTTGGGGCTCACGACCGTCACAGTTTGGTGAGTTTTTGCTACACTTTATTGAGGAGCACAGAGAATGAGGAACACTTGATCTCACAATTGTATCAAATGATTGAGAAAATAACTGGTCGGACAGGAGCAAAATACAACAAAAGTGGGAAGCTGAAACCAGAACAGTACTCCCCATTAAATTGTGGGCCCAAATTTGGGAACAGGCACATAAAAATACTGCTTCTCCCTCTTGGAGGCTGTTTAGATGGCAAGTCCTTAGCAGATTTTTTAGGACCCCGGTTATCACAAAACATTTTGAGAGATTTCCCTTGGATAGGTGCTGGAGGGGATGTGGATGGATGGGTACACACCCATCTCTTCTGGGACTGCCCCAAGATTAACAAGCATTTGCCAATGCCGAATGTTGTCTCGCTGGCATTGGCACTGGTGGTGCAGGAGTTAGAGACGCATAATAGGTATGGCAGTGAAGTACTGAAGTGATGCCAACCCCATCCCCACCCTGCAGAGACTGACAGGCATTGGGGTGTGCCTTTGGGTCGTCAGCTATAATGTTCATGCCATTTTACCTCATCCTACCCTGTAGAGACTGACAAGTGTCATGGTGTGCTTTGGGGTCTTTGGGCGTTATACTTACCCCATTCCATAAGGAAATACGCTGAGGTGGGTGCAGTATAGGAGAACACGGTGAACTTTGTGGCCGAACACTGCAAGGTACATCACGATGCCTGTCACTGGCTGCAGGGTGGGGGTGGAATGGCGTGAGCATTATAGCCGATGATCCCAAGTCACACCCGATGCCTGTGAGTCTCTACAGGGTGGGGTGATGCAGTTGGAAAACCTAACACCGTAGGCACGTGTCGGTACTTTCACTCTAAATTTCCAACATGGGTTTTTTGTGACCCCACCTCATGAAGAGCGGCACTATCAGTTTGTTAGCTGAAAGGTGGTTTTGCACAATGGCTATGCCATTTGGCGACACAGGGACGAAAACACATTTTGGGCAGGATGTGGAAAATGACAACTGTATTGTTCATGAGGAGGTGTAAAAAATGGCAACATTGGAAATCTGGAGTTAAACTATGAAAAATTGGTTAAGTCAAGAGCATGCATATAAACTGCGCAACACACATCCATAACCCAATTATTTTTGGGAGTTTTTTAACCACATTTTCAATATAGGCATTTTTGGGACCTCCCCTCATGAACAGCGGCACTGTGATTTTGTTAATTTGTCCCAAAAGTTGATTTCCCACAGCGACCATGTCAGTGTGCGCCACAGCTGTGGAAACACATTTTGGGCAGGCTGTGAAAAATGACATCTGTACTGTTGATAAGGAGGTGTGAAAAATGCCAGTGTTGAAAATCTAGCATGAAAATATAAGCAAATTGCGAAATTACAAGGTGCATGAGAACTGTAGCAGCCTGCTATACACAGTAATTTTATGGACTTCTGGCACAGATTTTAAACATAGGCATTTAGGACCTCTGCTCATGAACAGTGTTACCCGCTATTTTCTCAAACTGTCCCGAAAACTGATTTAGACAGCGACCGCGCTTATTCTGTTCTGGACATGCGAAACACATTTCGGCCAGGATATGTAAAATGACAGCTGTACTGTTCATCAAGTGTTGAAAAATGCCAATTTTGAAAATCTGGTGCTAAATACTAATTCGCGAGATTCACGAGTGTGCGTGGAAACAGCGTGAACGAGACGTCAGAAACAGCCATTTTCAGGATTTTCATCAAATTTGCAACATAGGTTTTTGAGAGCCCCCTCATGAATAGTGGCACTGTTGTTTCGAACGTTCTCGGTTCCGGAAGGTGATTCTGCGCAGTGACCGTGAAATCACCTTTTGGACCAAATAACGCCATGACAGTTACTGAATTCATGAGGAGGGGTCCCAATAACCCCATATTAAAAATTTGGTGCAAAATTCCAACAAATGGCCGAGATATGCACCAAGGTTGAAAAAACCCTATTTATGCCATTATACAGCTTACCGGCATTTCTTCAGTTCGTGGTCGGCTTTGAAGAGTGCAGACATGTTCCCAGTCCATTGAAGATCGTCGCGCCGGACTCCGGAGGTAAGTATGGGGTGAGCGGGGTGTGTGGGGAGGCAGGGTGCGCAGAGGGTGGGCACGGGTTGTGGGAGGGACAGGAGACCGCGAGGACGTTTTCTTCTTTCACAGGATAAAAAAAAAAAAAAATATGCGGGATGGTTTTATTTTTCAGGGGATCTGGCACATTAGGTGGGCAGTGTGCCACCCTAAGCGATTGGGGGGTGCTGTAGCCGACGAAGTTGGGCACCCCTCGGCCTATAACAAATGGGGGTGCATTATGCGAGTGAGCTTCCGTCGGCACATATATTGTATCAGGGCATGCCATGCCGACAGGGAGACTGAGCACCCCCAAAGTTGGCATAATGGCAGGCAGGGTGCCGCCATGTTAAATTCTTTTTTCACCAGGGAAAGCACGTTGGAATGTGCCGCTGCGTATGACGAGCTTTGCTCGCGTTGCAGCAGACCTTTCCTTAGATGTGCTCACCACATTATGTATTCCTGGTGTGGCGTTGGCATGCAGGCTTATTGGAGAATGAGGGACGCACCTACTGATGCGTGCCTTGTATTCACCCAACAGTGACCATGCCTACAAATCTGCTACTACCGCAATATGTTGGCTGCGCATGCGTGAGCCAACATAAAAAGTACTTGTAGGAAGTATGCCACAATATTGGTGAAATTGTTTGTTTGTAAAAGTTTATTCCTTATGAATTCATGGATAACCCTTTGAGCGGTTAGGCTAATTTTCAATGGGTGTCCATTACATACAGGACAGTTTCATAAAATAAATACACAAATCAATAAAATACATGTTTTACAGAGTAGTACTTTGTCACATGCAAAATGTAACTTATCTAAAAAGAAACAACATTATAAATGACAAATCTTTAAAAATGCGAGGTCCTGACAGTAACCAATCTTCATTTACAAAATAACTTAGAAACAAAAAATAGCCCTGATACAGAATGACCATAAAAAGTGTAAACTTCAACTGCAATCACTGTTTATTGGTTGAATACAGTTCTGACGTAGTCATCTTTTAAAGGAAAACTACACCCAAAACTTGAAAAAATATATGTTGTGCAGAGTGTTTTAATTTGTATGTGAAGTTCTAGTGTTTCCTTCCTCTGACTGGTATTAGGAGTTTTTCCCAAATTAGCTTGCTAGCTTTATGCTAGTTTTACGACCCCTGGGGATCTTCATACCTGATAGTGTAATTGTATTTCTTGTTCCCACAGTGCATCTTGTCTCTCGTGACTGTGATGTAAGAGAGACCCAACATTCAGCACACACATGCCAAACAAACTAAATATCTTGGAAGCTTTACAAGCTGCACAAAAATTACCAGCAGCAAAGTTTTTCAGGACAGTAAAATATTTAGGATGAGGGTGGTCACCAAGCTGAATTCTAGAGATTTTAAAATATAGCCATCTCTATTGTTGTGAACTGACTGTAATGCAATGCTTTCTGCTGGAGTTATGGGCTCTGCTACATCACCATTACATGAAACAAGGTGCACTGTAGGACAAAGAAATGTAATAAACCTATTTGATATGGAGATCTCCAGGGGTCGTAAAACTACCCTAAAGCTAGCAGGCTAATTTAGGAAAAACTCCTAATACCAGTCAGAGGGAAGGAAACACTAGAGCTTCACATACAAATTAAAACACTCTGCACAGCATATATTTTTTCAAGTTTTGGGGGTAGTTTTCCTTTAATCTCATGCCATGGGGCATTATTTTTTGTTCTCAAATAGTCTGGTAACCTGTTCCAGAGTTTAGGTCCACTAACTTTTAAAGCAGAATTCCCTTTTGCTGTTCTAGTTTTAGGGATTTCCAATTCCAAATTTTGTGCTGATCGCAAGCCTACTTTAGGTGTACGTATCCTAAACAAGTTATCCAAATAGGGTGGAATCTTCTTCTTTAGATATTGGTAAGTTAAGTACAGTATATGTAAGTTTTTGCGCTCTGTAAGACTAGTCCAGTTTAGAATACTATACATAGTACACCGATGCATCAAACGGGGTGCATCTAAGGCAAATCTATTCAATGCTGTGTCCAGCCTCTCTAATACAGTCTTTGATGTCCCCACGTACACTACATCACTGTAATCAAACAGTGGAATTATTGTAGAATGAATTATATGTATCCTAGTATCATTTGGTATACACCTTCTCAATCTATACAACGCTCCTAACCTACTGTGTAGTCTTTTAATCAGATTGTTTATATGTATGTCCCATTTTAGCTGTGTGTCCAGCCATACTCCCAAATATCTGTACTAATTCACCTGTGTTAATGTTTGTTTTGTAAACATTTTAATTTGAAGTGTATTTATTGTAGCCACCTGCTTATTTCCAAAAAGCATAACTTGTGATTTTTTTTTTTATTTAATATTAAGTTTCGTGATTTACAGTACTCCTGTAAGATATCAAAATCCCTTTGGAGCACTTTCTGAATTTCCTGAGGAAAAACATCTTCTGTGTACAAAATCACATCATCTGCATACGAATGGTGCCCCGCCCCTCTAATGAGGGTGCCGGCACCATTCGCATACAGATTAAACAAGAGTGGGCCCAGCACTGATCCTTGAGGGACCACAGATTTAACAGACGCAAACTGAGATGTAAACTTTCCTAGTATAACTTACTGGGTCCTACCGACCAAATATTCCTTGAACCAGTTCAGGGCCACCTGGTCGAGGCCAGTGTCCTTCAGTGTGTCTAACAAAACTGTATGACTAAGCATATCGAATGCTTTGGACAGATCTATAAATATGTCCTCGAACATGAGGCCCTTATCCAGTGAATTCTGAATATCAGATGTTACCTTTGTTAAAGCTGCTATTGTATTATGACTAGAATGAAAACCTGACTGATATAAGTTGTATATTTTATTATTCTCTAGATAAGTCTGTAACTGCTTCCCTATAAATTTTTTGACAAGTTTGGATATTATCGGAAGTAGGGATATAGGTCTGTAATTCTGAATTTCATTTTTTTTTTTGTCAGATTTATATACCGGGATTACTTTCGCCATTTTCCAGGCGCTTGGGTATGTTCCAGTGGACATAGACAAATTAAAAATATAATAAATTTGTTGTGCTACTACAGGGGCCACGAATTTCAACAGTAAGGTAGAGATGCCGTCTAAACCTGTGGCTTTTTTCACATCTAATTTTAGTAGTTCGTCCATAATGTCTTTAGAATTAACCTTAGAAAAAGTAAAATCTGGTTTATTTGTTGTTTTCTCTCTGTTTTTAACTTGCTTTAATAAATCCTGTTTACTACCAGCCTTGGTTATCCCTAGCTTTAAATCTTTCCCTATATTACTATAGTGGAGGGTATCCATTCCAGATCAATGTCAAGTGCTCTTGCTGGGTGGGTACCCACAAGGGGTTCACAGTCCTGGGAAAAAGTATATTTTCAATATACTGATTGCTGTGGCACAGAAGGTGGTCACCCCAGCACTGGCTGACTCATCGCCCTCTGCTGGCCTCCCACTGATTATCTAATTGTTACCAAATTAAAAACATGGAAAAACTAACTGCTCAACTTTGGTTGCAGTCAGAGAAATTCAAGACCTGCTGGCTCCCATTTTATAAGTTCTCGGGTAATAAAGAAGGGGTACCACTTTTAGATGTCCTGGCACATGAGGCATTAAGCTAATAAGAGAGGATAACTGGTACCCACCACCCTCAATCGCAAAGTGAACTGTGAAGGGGAGTTGGGGGAAGGGTTCTAATCTGGAGATAAATTTACTGGCTGTTAAAAAAGGTTTCTATAATAACACATACATTGACTTGTCAATTCTTATCTAAGTATCAAATGTACTGACATATCCTGTACTCATTGCTCTAGGGGGAGGCGGTGGTTGAGGTATGCATTTTGTTAGGTCATGTATGTACTTGTTTTATGTGTTTAAATGTCATGTAATTGTGTCATGTGTTGACTGTGTCTGGTATGTAACACTGAAAATCTTAATAAAAGCACTATTTCAAAAAAAAAAGAAACCAAACATGTCCTTTAATATTCGGATTTTTTTACTGTCTCTGAGCTTTCGTCTTTGCACCCAGAACCGGCTATGGCTGCTAAAAAAGCAGAAACAGCAATATAACTTCTCGAGAAAGTGCCTTAGGTGTCTTAGTATGGACTGCTGACTGTGGTGTTAACCTGAATTTTGCACCGCTTTGCTGCACTGAATAAAGCAGCTTTGCAAAGTAAGTTATACGGTTTCTTCTATTTTTTTTTGGGGGGGGGAGGGGTACCATACGGCTAGTTTTGGATATCTGTCCATTTTTACTCTCCAACTCCTTGTTTCATTTGGACTGAGGCACCAGCTGGCAGAGGTGTGACGGTATCTGGTCAACACCGCATCAGATGAACAGTGCAGTTGAAAACCACGCTGACGTTACAGCGTGTGCGGTCTCAGAGTTGGTTTATTGATATCAGTGCGGTTCTTGACCGTGCCCATTTTCATGTGTCCATGCCACATGATTTTTGACTGTGCCGTTCTTCCGACGCAGTTTTGACCTAGTCCTGGTGTGACTCTTTTCTTCTTGTTTTTGGTGTATCTTGAGATACAGCAACTTGTATATCAAATGTGACCTATAACACACAACACGTGCTTCAAAAAAAGACCCTTTTCCTTCATTTTATCTAAATTCTTTGGGCTAGATTCACGAAGGTGGAAGTAGCACACAGAAAATAAAGAGACCACTACCATTTCTGCAGTACCACAAGAGCCAAGAAGCAACAGTATCACTGCTGATAGGCACAGTAGTTGTGTTCATGAATCAGGCGGTGCAGGTCATTAGCATGTTATCTAGGCTGCAGAAGATGACATCACAGGCATTACTATACAGGACGCTATAGTAGTGCAAGCAGCATCTGATTCAGAATGGGCAAAGAGCACATGCTACACCATTAAAAGCACAGTCATCCAAGTATGCAGTGGTCAGTCAATTTTCTGGACACACAGGGCTGAAGTATCTTGTGTGGTCTCCTGACTTCCTGCCTTGGGAACCAGAAGAACATGGGCTCAAATTCTACTACTGCCCTATTATCATTATGTAACCTTGAGTAAGTTCCTTAACCTCAGTGTGCACCTGACCAGCCAACAGTGGAAAAAGCTAGAGGCAGGACCACTGTAAACACAATTTTGCATCTCAGCAGTGCTATTCTGGGTGAATAATTTCTAAATAAGAACAATAAACCTCCAAATCCCTTTCCTCCTCCTCATGGGCTGCTACCAGTATGCAGGCAGCCAGCCGTACAATTGACATTTTTTGGCACTGTCGCATCCTAGTACAATATCATGCTATTTAAAGGGTGCTTGAAAATCTGACTCTCCTATTCAGCATAGCAGGAGCAGTGTGCTATTTGCTTCCTGAATGCTGTGCTACAGTATTCTGGGTGTGTGGCTAACATGCTAATTAGGGACATGCTAGTGATGGCAGCTCCATTTCTTTTATGTACTGCAGTGCCTGCACTTCTCATGAGCTGCACCATGTGTGCATGTTTTGTTACTGTGCCTGCATTGCTGTCTTTTTGTTATTCAGTGGCAGTGGTGTCCTGCCGGCTGCCTGCTGTCCTTCAGCTGATGGACCCCAGCAATTAATATGCGCTATTTCAGCAGTGTGAGGCTGGAGTGCTGTTCCCACTAATTGTTGCCGTTTCCTCCTGGGACTGTTTTGTGAATCAGGAGGTATCAAACAGAAAATAATACCTGAAGTAGGGTGCATTTACTGTGTGGTATTTCCTGTCTTTTGGAAACTCTGGGGAACCCCCACACAACTAAAAGGACGGACTCTGCCCTCTTCCATGGCAATCATTAAAACACATGACTTTAGAATGAAATCCCCAAGCTTGCCCAATGGCAGTGTTCTCAAGTCTAAGCCTGGGACTTCCACCTTAGGCTGCTGACATGAAAGCTGCATGACAGATATGATGCCTTAATTGGGAGTTGTGAGAGGGGTTAAGTCTTTGGCTGGCTGACTACAGAAAAGCACAGATGTCTACAGCAGAGACAGAAGCATACTGGTCAGTCCACCCTGTCATATCTCCTAACTTAAGCAAAATAAATAAAACCTGTCACCAGTAAAATGTGTTACACACTGATTATTAAAATGCAAAGCAAACTGCCAGAACGTGTACTACATTTACATTGACGTGTACTACATTTACATGTTTTTTTTTCCTCCAAATGTTTTTCTGGCACTTCAGCCAGGGTGGGGATGTTCCCCTTCCCATATCAGCCCAAGTCTCTTGGAACCACCCTCCATCTCTGCACATCCCTCCCAGCTGCCCAGCCCAGGAGGACTGTGACTTGCCCCTCACAGAAGCCACTCCCCAAAGGGAGACACCAACATTACCCTGTGAACACCAGCCGAGCCGTATGCTAAAGGGTTGATTTGAAGGAAGGCAGTTTAGGGTTCGAACTTCATGATGCTGCCTCATGAGAGGGCCTTTCCCCTACTTGTAACCGCTGAGTCTCAGACGTGCAATGATGTCAGAGGCATGACATGCATACTTCAGTACATGAGCGGGTCGACGCTCACAGAGTCTCTGTCCGTATGTGTTAAAGGTGTCAGAAGCACTGACTCACAGGTGCTGCTAGGAGTCAGCCTATTGCTGCCTGTCTTGTCCCAAGGAGGAAAGCAGTCCACTGAATGCTCACCTCCTCCCCCCACCAGCCAATGCTCCGGGCTCATTCCCGAACCTGGGATGTTGGCGCCACAGGCGGCAGCACTACCGCTTATGTCAGCAAGCCAGTTACTACATTTACATAGTAACATAGTAATTGAAGGTCCTTCTGAACTAGGTGCATCAAGTCCCCCACCCAGCTTCATAAGCAGGGACCAACACTTCTGCAGTGAAAACATGAACAAATTTATACAAAATTATGAGGATTTCCCACCTGCCCTAGTACCCAGGATATCTAGTGATTCCCTTGGTAAGCAGACATTTCTCCAGGCTTACATTAAGGGCCTGTATTGTCTTCATGACCACTGACTGACCTGGTCAGCTGTTCTAAAGTGCCTTCTAATATTACTCCTGCATTTATCACCATTGAGCTTCAGAGTACGCAATTGCACAAAGTACTCAAGGGTGTGGCACGACCTGAGCTTTGAAAAGTTGTAGAATTACTACTGAAATTTCTTAATTAAAAAAAAAATTAATTCAAATGCTGGTAAATATGTTGAGAAATAGATCCAAGATCACATGGAACTTAAGATATCTGTGAAATATATAGTGCTACGCATAATGCACAGTACTTTATGATTTACTCATAAATGGGTAACAAGGAAAGGCACACTGAGCCAATGCTCATTTCCAGGTGCAAGCATCTTGTGACAAAAGTTCTCTGTACACAGGGTAGGGGGACTAACTTGCTTTGACAATCATTCACTGGGCCAGTGGAAAGAGGAGGCTTTGCATTTAGGCTCACTAGTGAAACTTGGTGTAAAAGCCTCAGAAAAAGACTGCTAACTGTGCCCTTTCCTGAGATGGTAAGGTACCTGTGGTGGCTGGAATGTAGTGGGGGGGCAGGGAAAAAATGTGCTTGTTTTGGGGTATTGTAACTGGCAGGTATTCTGGTCCTTTGCACACTTATTTATTTAATTATTGCAATTTATTGACCAGGAAAAGCATGCTGAACCAAGGCCATTTCCAGGCGCAACTGGGGGGTTGGAGGGTACAACTGGGAGAAAACATGAGAAAAAACAACAGACACACATGGAGAACTATAATTTAACTTGTACAAAAGTTGGGTTCTAAGGTAAAACACAAAGTTGCAGTACAGGATCATTTGAGCTTGAAAGTGCATCAAAATAACAGTAAGCCAAACAAAGGGTTCTTTTTATTGTTACAGAAGGTAAAGGGCAGTTGGAGGCACTCAAGAGGGGGATTTTGGAGGAAGGGACTAGTGCCACGAGCAGGTATGAAAACAGAGGCCATGCAGCAGGACTCTGAATGAAATTGAGTGAAGAGGATGAGCGTAGGGTAGGAGAAAGGTTCTTCCAGAGGGGAAGGCATGAGGAAGAAGTACAGTTACGTAAGAACTTACCATAACAGTAGATCTTCGAGAGAATCTCTTGCATCAGTCCACACCTATGGCACTATAGCTGCCAGGCACTAGGACCACAGGGAGACTTTCTAGCTAGCAGTCCATTAGGGGCTGCACACAATGACGAAGTCAGGCAACAATGCCCTTCCTATATAAACGTGAGTGGCCCTGCGCCCTCCTCAGTTCCCCCACCGGAAACCACATACAGAGGATCTCCTCTGGAGAACCGAGGGAAAGCCAGAGGTTCCTGCCATAAAGCAAAGTGTAACAGAAAGTAAACCATCCTGGAAAGACAGAGACAGGAAAAAAGTGAAGCCCTAAGTCCAGGGGGACAGAGGGTGGGGCAACATGGCCTGATGCAAGAGATTCTCTCAAAGATCTACTGTTACAGTAAGCTCTTACGTAACTGTACCATCTTCTTCAAGGATATCCTACCACACCTATGGAACGAGTCTCAAGCAATTCTGACAGAGAACCAAACTGAGTGGCTAGAGGCTATAGGCCTAAGACAGTAGGCCTTGAAGCACAGCCAGGTCGAAGCCTGCCCTTCTCCTAGAGGCAATGTCCAGACTATAGTGTTTAGTGAAAGTGTGGATAGTACTCCAAGTGAAACCACATATTTCAGTGGCTGACACATTCTTGAAACAGGCAACGCAGGTGGCCCTGCCTCTGGCTGCATGCCAACGTATAACCACTTAAGTTCTTTACCATAATTCCTATAACAGAGAACAATACCGTTGGCCAGCCATTTGGACTTGCCCAGTTTAGAAACAGTATACCCTCTTTCACAGCAGCAAAAGAAACAAATAGCTGTGAGAACTTCCTGCAGTGCCTCGTGCAATGAACATACTATCCAAGTATTCTATGTACATCTGAAGTAAGCAGCAATGCTTCCCCTGGATTGGCATGCTCTGGAAAATAAATGGGCAGGTGGATGGTATGATTCAGGGTAAACTCAGACACCACGTTTGGTAAAAACTTTGGGGTGGCATGGAAAGATACCCTGTCTTTGCTGGAAACCAAATAAAGAGACTCACACATCATAGTCTGAAGCTCGGAAATCCTTCAGCAGAAGTAGGAACAACTAAAAATAAAGCTTTCCATGACAGAAAACATAGCTCGCATGCTGCAGCCGGCTCAAAAGGAGCTAAAGTAAGTTTCTCTAATACAAAATTTAAGTCCCAAGGTGGGACTGGATTGCGGATGGGAGGCTTCACATGAAGAATGCTTCTCAAAAATGTACAGGACACCTCCAGCTGTGCCACCATACAGCCATCAATGGGCACATGAAGGGCTGAAATGGCAGCCAAGTGCACCTTAATTGAAGAGTATTGCAGGCCAGAATCTGAGAGGGACAGCAAGTACTCCAGAATCTGATTCACTGAACAAGTGAAAGGATCCAAATGATGTGAAGCAGCCCCCAGAGTAAAGCGCTTCCACTTTCATGGTGGAGGGTTTTCTCGCAGCCACCAGGGCATCAGCCACCTTTTGGGATACCCCAAATCTAGCCATGGCTATATCTTCAGTGCCAGGCATGGAGGCGTAGTGACTTGAGGTCCGGATGGACCAAAGTGCCCTGCTCCTGTGAGAGCAAGTATTTGCGCAGGGACACTTGAGGTTCCACAGCAGACTGCTGCAGTAAAGGGAAGCAGATCTGACAAGGCCAGAATGAAGATCATAGTCGCTCCTTTCATCTGAAGCTTGAGCAGCACCCACTGGATTAGCAGAAAGGGGGGAAAAGAGTAAAGCAACCTCCCTTTCCAAGAGAGGGGCCATGCGTCTCGCCAGAAAACTCCAGGCCCTGAAACAAGTGAGTAGAAAAGCGGCAGTTTTGCATTAAGTGGGGAAGCAAAAAGGTCCAACTCTGGATAAACCCACCTGTCGAACAGATCTTCTGTGACCGATGTCAGCAGCTCCCACTCATGCATCCTGGACTGTGACCTGCTTAGCTTGTCCACCAGGACGTTTTGGCCACCTGGAACATGGATGTCTGACAGCTCTAGACCATGTTCGAAAGCCCAGTACCAAACCCTAATTGCTTCTCTGCACAAAGGGTAGGGATGGGTCCACCCTTTCTTGTTTATGTAGTGCACCACACTGATGACGTCTGTCTGCACCAGCAGAAGTCCAGAGTACAGGTGGTTCTGGAAGACCTGCGGAGCATACAGCATGGCTCTCATCTTTAGGACATTTATATGGAGGGAACTCTCCACCGCAGTCCAAGAACCCTGGGTCTGACGAGGGCCCAGGAGTGCCCCCCAGCCCAACCCTGAGGCGTCTGTAGTGAGGATCTGGAGAGGGGAGAGATTTAGGAAAGGGACCCCTTTGAGCAAATTGCTGGGGTCCATCCACCACTGAAGCACCTTCTTTACCGATTTGACCAGAACCGTTTGTTCTAGATCATCTGTGTGTTGATCCCACTGAACCCACAATGCCCACTGGGGGATCCGCATAATGCAGCCATGCTAGAGGAACCATGACAAAGGCTGCTGCCATCGGGCCCAGTAGTTGGAAGAATTTCCTGACTGTAACATACCTGCTGCTGCAAAGGACCTAAGCCTGAGTGATCAGGTGCTCTGCCCTGTTCTGGGGCAGGAAGTCCGAGCCCAAAGCGGTGTTCAGTATCGCTCCTATGTACTGAAGATGCTGACAAGGGAGCAAGCCTGACTTGGACATTGTGGAAGTCCTGCTGGAGCAGACCTTCTCAAGCTGTAGTAGAGGGAACAGTGGTGTAGATGACGGTGTCATCTGCACGCATACATTTAGGTGAGCTGGCCCAAGCCGAGGGGTGGTCATCAAGGAAGATGGAGAAAAGGATGGGCTCCAGGATGCAGCCCTGTGAGACCCTTGCCTGGATGGGCAGTGGCGGTGACAGGGTGTTACCAACCTGTACTGACTACAGATGGCCCAATACGTAAGAACGGAACTAGTTGACAACAGAAGCTAACTATAATCCCCAGGGCATGAATCAGCTGTCTGGTACGCACTAGGGTATCAGCTAGGTGCTCCTTGGATTGAGCTTTGAGCAACCAGTCATCCAGGTAAGGGAAGACGTAAAGCCCCTCCCTCCTCAGGGCTGCTGCCACCACAGCCAAGCATCTGGAAAAGATCTGTGGTGTGGGAGATAAGCCAAAGGGCAATGCCCTGAACTGGTAGTGCTTCCCCTGAAACAGGAACCTGATGTAATTCCTGTGGGGGACACAAATCTTTATGTGCAGGTATGCATCCTGCATGCCCAGACAGCATATCCAGTTTCCCTTGTGCAATACTGGCAGCAGGCCCTGGAGGTCACCATCCTGAACTTCTTTAACTGGATGTAGAAGCTCAGGTTTCTCAGGTTCAGGATGGGCTGCAAATCCCCTGTGGATTTGGGAACAAGAAAGAAGTGGGAACAGAACCCTCTGTCCATCTGATCTTCAGGAACTGGCTCTATGGCCCTTTTCTGCAGTAGCACGCAAATTTCCTCCAGAAACATTGGAATGTGGTCTGGAGGGTAGCTTGAAGGAACTGTAGGTAGATCTGGAGGCTACTCCAGAAGTTCTAGAGTGCAGCCTTGCTCTATGAGCTGCAGGACCAAAGCATCTATGGTTATCTCCCTCCATCTGTCCAGGTGGCGGGAGAAGTGACCACCTACCACCGACTCCTGTGGTGCTGGAGGGTGGGGTTCTGGCAAACAGTCATGCTGCGGCAGAACCAGTGGTCGGGGCTGCACCCCCACTTCTAGTGTTTGCCTTCCCAGGGGTGGAAGTAGGAGTAGGCAGGGCAGTTCCTGCTCGCACTTGCTTGACTTTCGGGTACCCGCCTTGCACTTATGGGAGGCCCGACAAAAAGGCACCTTTTGGCCACCTCTTGGCTGGGTATGGTAAAGACAGTGGACTGACTGCAGGATCCTTCCTGAGGCCTGCAGGTCAGAAAGGATGTCCTGTACATCTGCTCCAAAGAGCTTGTAGCCTCTGAAGGGGCATTCAGAATGGACTGTTGTACGTCAACAGCAAAGCCAGATAACCTGAGCCAAGAATGCCTTCTTAGGCATACACCAACCGCAGCCGCCCTAACAGAGGCATCTGAGACAGCATAGGCAGACCTCAAAAGGTACTTGCCCACATCTGCCCTGGACTGGAAGGCTTTAAGCAGCTCCCGCTTGAGAGTCCGCTGGAAGGTCCTGAACTGCAGCTTTGGCCTTTTTCCAGAGAGTGTTCTGGAATTTGACCATATGGGCAAAGTAATTAATAATTCTAAGGGCCAAGTGGCCAAGGCAGAGGCCCTCTTGCCCATAAGATCCAGCTTTCTGGACTCCTTGTCCAGGGAAAAGAAAACTGAGGTGCTCAGGTCTCCTGGACATATCATGGGCTGCATTTATTATTTGCCTGGGGTTGCCCTGTGAAAAAAGGCTTCCCTGAGTGAGCCTGGTACAATTTCTCTGCCTATCTGGGCATCGCAGGGATCATATTTGACCAGTACCAGGCAGCCATGGTGGCATCCTCTAGTGCAGCCAGCAGAGGAGGAATAATCAGAGGGAGGAAACTCTGGCAATTCCAAATATTCAGCCAGATTTCTCCTGGTAACATCCTGCAGATCATACCCCATAGCTGTCTGCATTGCTTCATCATGGAGAGTAAGTGGGAGGACCTCGGGGTATATTTGGAGGAATCTCCTCCCTAAGAAGAAACGGTGGAGGTAGAGTGGGAGGGGCACCTAGCCTCCTCTTCCTCATCTTCCCCGTCTTCCTCCTCCTCATGTGAGATGAGATCAGGATTATACTCATCCATATCAACTGGCTCTGAATAGGGCACAGAAGATGTTGATGACTGACAGTGAGCTGGCTGCGTTGACATAGAAGGTGTCAGTGCGGGAGCTGGCCTGGTTGGGCCCCGGCGTAGTCGGGCCCAGAAGAGGGGCAATGCAGTGCATGAACTCCCAAAAGGAGGACAGCATAGTCTGGATGTCAATGGTGATTGGCGTCACTGCAGCAGCTTGCAGGGTCGACGGGGAGAGAGGGAGGGGGCTGGACCCCTGGTGTGCGCGGTGCATCCTGAGGCATCGATGGGAGAGGCTGAGGTCTCAGCATCAACATGACAGCCTGAGACATTGAAGGGGAGGCTGAATTCCTAGTGTCGATGAAATGGCAAAAGGCGTCGACGGGGGAGGCAGAAATCTCGGTGACAGGCTATCGCCAGCTGAAGTAGACCCAGCAGAACTCCCTGGCTGTTGTCCCTGAGCAGGAAGGGGTCTGAACAACAAGAGTTTAAACATCGGTGGGGGTGTCAGGAGGCCCATCAGTGACAAGCCATCACCAGCTGAAGAAGGACCAGCGGGCTGCACTGCCAGAGTGGACCCTGTGAAGGAGAGGGTGTAGGCAGCAGCAGAGGTCACCGCTGGAGTAGCGGACAACCCAGCAGCGGCCGGTGCTTGAAGTGGCAACAGACAGCATACCAGGAAGGACTTTCCCCTGGGCCTATCCTTGTCCTGGTGCTTGTGTTTACCAGACAGTTTGCCCCGGGCCTTGGAGGAGTGGAAGTCCGTCGACAGAGCTGGCGATGTGGTGGAGCTTCTTCCCTGGAGCTCCTTCTCCATTCTGGTGCAAAAGAAAGGACTCTAGGGCCTTCTGATGGTGCTGTCGTGTAGCCTGGTTGAATCTGCAGCAGAGTTCATAGGCCTTCATGTCGTGGTCGGTGCTGAGACAATGGACTCAAGCCTTGTGGTCGTCTTTATCAATGATCTTTTGACAGCACCCGCAGTATCTATAGAGTTTCTCCGTGTCAGTTGGCATAAACGAAGGCAAAAATCACTTTAAAAAATAAAAGTGCTAAACAAACTAGGGTGAGAAAATAAAATAAAGGCAGATATCAAAGATCTGAAGGTCCACTGAAGCGGTGTTGTCTCCATGGAGTCCGACATGCGATGGTCGACAGCGGGAAAAGAACGGAGGAGGGCACGGACCGCCCATGTTTATATAGGAAGGATGTTGTCGGCTGATGGTGGTGTTGTGGGCAACCCCTAGTGGACTGCTAGTTGGAAAGTTTCTGTGTGGTCCTAGTGCTTGGCAGCTATAGTTCGTAGGTGTGGCCTAATGCAAGAGATATCCTCAAAGATCACAGAATTCCCAAAGGTGGCTTTACATTTAGGCACAGGAAGGGGGAAGGAAACAGTAACGCAAAGGCAGTAAAAAGAGGGGGAGGGATGGGGAGAGGAGTGAGGTGAGATAGCACAAGAGGGAGCTGCATCAGAATATGGCAAGGAAGGTGGCACAGTGCAAAAGATACTGTGAATTAAGGAGGAGGTTACAAAAGAGGGAGCTTGTGGTGGGTGCATGGAGGGGCGTTGAGGGCAAAATGACAGAAAGAGTGAAAAAGAGGATCCAGCCTGGCTAGGGAATATTCCGATGTAGCACTACAGACCATGTCCTCATAGTCAAACACTAGGAGGATCATTGAGGAGAGTCTGCCAGTGGAAAAGGAATGGGAGGCATGATTTATTGTGGAAAAGTGTACCACAAGTGGGCATAAAGTTTTTATGGATTGAATCATTGTGGGTGGAGAAATCGAGATAACAACCTTGACATTAATGAAACCTCGCTGCACTGATGCTTCCAGCTTGGGGACTGAAGCACAGACAAAGTACTGTGCAATCCACATATATATAAATGTGAGAAGAGACAAAGACTGAGGGAAGGTCATTTTAAGATGGAAAAAGACTGGACCCAATATCGAGCCCTGGGGGCCACCTGACCTGACTGGGGATTGGGGAAGAGTGAGAGAGCACCAGCTACTCGTACTGACTGAAGCAGAAACAACTGACTGAGATGTCCGAGACCCCGTCCCACACCTTAAAAGTTTCTCAAGTAGGAGGGGGCGGACCACAGTGTCAAAAGTCTAGGCCAGGAGGTATATATATGGCCTAGCTGGATAACTGAGACATCACATGGTAAAGGAGCTCCAAGGCCGAACAACTTTAAACTGTTATTATTCCAAAGTCTAGTTACAAGCTAGTTACAGCCCAGGCCTGTTATCAGGTGACTGCAATTTTGTGTTTTGACCAAATGTTCATTCTTACAGTCAGCTATGGTACTGTGTAATTGATGGCTACTGAATCTCACCTCCTGTTCACACTGTACCATACCCTCCTCTATATTATTCCCTCCCTTTCCTGAACCTACCTCCTCCTCCTTCACCTCAATCCACATACCTTCCCTCCTTTTCCCTCCCCCTTCACCCATCCATCTCTCTTTCCTCCCCTTGACCTTCCTTCCTTACTATCCAGACTGTTTTTCTCTCTTCCCCCTGCCTTAACTTTGAGCTTCTCCACAGCACCCTCCGCTCCTTTACCTGCCTTCCCCCTCCTGCCCTCCCCCCCGCTCTAAGGGGCACAAAGACCACTCCATTCTCTTGCACCTGTTCCTACTCCTTCTCACGTCTGGCGATGTGGAGTCCAACCCTGAATCCTCCTCCCCTCCTTCTACACCTCCCCAACTGCTGAAGTCCTGAGCATATCTTACCTCAAAACTCAGAACCTTCTTCCAAAACTCAGCCTCCTGTCTGTCTGAATTAATAGTATTAACATCACTAGCCCCCTGTCAAATAGTGACCACAACATTGTAACTTGTACTCTGTCTATGGGTAAGCAAAAAACAAACTGTCACACATTACTTTGGGATTATAAGAAAGCAAATGTTTACAGGATACAGCATGATTTAGAAAGTATAGATTGGGAGAGGGTTTTATCTCTAGACTCAGTTGATACTGCTTGGGAATCATTCAAGGATATTATACTTGAAATAGAAAGGAAATTTGTGCCACTGAAAAAGAAATGCAACAGTAAAGGAAAAATACCAAACTGGCTAACACGTAAGGTCAGGAAACAGTTCAAACATAAAGCATACATCAAATTTAAAAATGCTAAAACAGAGGGCAACAAATTAGCTTACTTTAAACAACAAAGATTCTTAAGAAGCTAATAAGACAGTCCAAAGCAAATACTGAATTTCAAATTGCTCATTCTAAGGATAACAAACTTTCTTACTCTTATATTGATTCCAATTGCAAGTATACTAACAGGAAAGAGGGGCCAATTATGCATAGCAACATCATGATTATAGAAGGTGATAAAATTATTGTGGACAGGTTTAACACATATTTCTGCTCGGTTTATACACCGAGGACACCTAATATTACTATACCAGACCCAACATCTGAAAATGAATTATATATTAATACTAGTGAGGTGTATAATGAACCGCTAAAAAATAATCACTCCTCAAGCCCTGGCCCTGACACTATTAATGCAGCCTATTGAAATATGCTGCTTCATCTCTTGCATACCCCGTCGGATATATTTAATCTATCATTAAAAACAGGTGTTTTGCCCTAGGACTGGAGAAAAGCCATAGTTGTGCCAATATCTAAGCAAGGTAACAAAGGTAAAATTGAGTACTATAGGCCAATAAATCTTACTGTACATCCCACTGCTACAAGACAATGGAGCGTGTTATTAAAAACTATCTGGAGGTCTCCCTTGAACATTTAGACATTAAAGATTCCAGTCAACATGGCTTTACAAGGGGGCGATCATGTCCAACTAATATGATTTCCTTCTATAATCAAATTAGTAAAAATTTGGACAAGGCTGTGCCATGTGATGTAATATTGCTCGACTTTTCAAAAGCATTCAATAGGGTCCCACATGGGAGACTGATTGTAAAACTCCTTGAAATTGGTCTAGACAGCAACATTGTTAGATGTAGCAAGGCATGGTTATGTAATAGGACTCAATGTATAAATATTAATGATTTGACTTCCGATGAAGGAATGGTTGGAAGCGGTGTGCCACAGGGATCAGTATTGGGCCCCATCTTATTTAATATATATGTCAGTGATATGAATAGAGACATTCAGAATCATATAATCAAATTTGCGGATAATAAACTAGGTGGGGAGGTTGATACTATTGGTAAACATTTTTCTATGATTAATGATCTCGCTAAAATAGAAAACTGGGTAATTGTTAATGGAATGTCTCTAAATGTTGACAAGTGTACAGTTATTCATCTTGGTGATAAAAACCCAAATTAGTCTTACATTCTACATCAAAGTCTACTCAGATGTTCCATAAAAAAACAAGATCTGGGTATAACCATATAGAAAAAATTGATACCACGAGACCACTGCCTAGCTGTCTCAGGAAAAGCCAAAAACCTGGTTAGTAGAATAAGAAAGTCATTTTCATGTAAAACTGAACAGCTAATTATCCCAATTTACAGAAGCTACGTTCGTCCTATTTTGGATTATGGGTCCCAAGTCTGGTCCCCTAGTACTAAACAAGACACACGAATAACAGAGGGAGTGCAGAGGTCAGTTACTAGAATGATATCTAGTTTAAGGGGTAAATCATATCAGGAGCGATTAATCCATACTGGACTACACTTGTTGCAGGCTTGTAGACAGAGGGGTAATCTTTTATTCCTTTTAAAACACTAAAATACCCTGAACTAATGTTGAAATGTGAAATCCAATTCAGCCGTGTGAGGGGAAAACCTTAGATCACATAATAAAAAGCTACTAGTTCCAAAAGCTAATACTAATACGAGAAATACTTTCTTTACTATATGTACTATTATGGCCTGGAACAGGCTACCACAGAATGTAGTTGAAATATCTAATATTGATATGTTTAAAAATCAACTAGATGAACTATATTATTCCAGACAAATGGCGGTCTAATTATCCCACCTTTGTGGAGGACATTCTCAATGAACCAACTGGTCCCTTATGTCATATGCACCTAGTAACATCCCCCCCCATGACATCCTCTGTATCTCTGAGTTGTGGCTCTCGTCCAGGATCCCGAATTCTAGCCAGTCCCTTCCTGACTATCATCTTTTCAGGCTGCACAAGGGAAAATAGTGGGGTGGTGTTGCCATCTATGCCCATCACAGCCTCTCTTGCACCATGGCTCTCAAACAGGTTGCATCTGAGGGCAGAGGAGGGTGCACTGGAATCTTTTCTTTAAAAAGCTCACACATCATGGAAATTAAATGGTGGATTTAAAAGTTGTCACTTACAACGTTAGGGGAATTAATAGCTCAATAAAGAGATCATGAATATTACAGGAATTGGGTAAAATGGGAACCACAATTGCAATGCTACAGGAGACCCATCTGAACTCCACTGAGCATGCAAAACTGAAATAAAAATGGGTAGGCAAGGTATATGCTTTGACTTGGACTGCTCACCCACATAGATGAGGTACAGCCATCCTAGTAAGAAAGGACTGCCCTCTGCTGGTCACCAGTACAGAATCTGACCCACAGGGCAGGTTTATACGAATTCACTGGAGCTACAGAGATGTTAAGTGCACCCTCATGAGTCTATACGCTCCTAATGAAGAAAGAGTGTTTGAAGTTTCTAAACAATAAAGTCATATTGGATACAATCACAGACTAACAGCCTATATATCATTGGGGGGGGGGGGTATTTTAACACAGTAATATCAGGGAGCCAGGATAGTCATGGAGGAGCTGCAAAAGGGATAACAGGGCAGGAAAAATGCTCACTCGACTAACATCAGAGCTAGGAGTCACAGAGTCTGGAGACATCAGAATGGGGAGACAAGAGACTACACCCACTACTCAGACAGACATAACAGTTACACCCACCTGGACATGTTTTTTATCCCTACAGAATGGGTATACATAGATACATAGACAGTGTCGACAGATAAGGGCCTATGGCCCACCCAGTCTGCCCATTTGAGCTTGTAAGTTCAGTTTATGTTTTCCTAGAAGTCTGTTACCCCTTACCCCTGACCTCCAGAATTCCTTTATGTCTATCCCATGCATTCTTAAATCCCGTGATTGTTTCAGCCCCCACCACTTCCTCTGGCAGGGTGTTCCACTTGTCCACCACCCGTTCTGTGAAGAAATTCTTCCTCACGTTTCCTCTGAATCGTCCTCCCTCCAACTTCATCCCACGGCCTCTAGTCCTGGAACATCTTTTTCGCTTTAAAATAGTGTATTCCTGCACCCTGTTCCTCCCTGTAAGATACTTGTATGTTTCTATCATATCCCCTCTCTTCCTCCTCCAGGGAGTATATGTTCAGTTCCTTCACCCTGTCCTCATAGGACTTGTGATGCAATCCATGCACCATCTTTGTTGCCCTCCTCTGAACCTTCTCTACCCTGTCTATGTCCTTACGTAGGTAAGGTCTCCAGAACTGTACGCTGTACTCCAGGTGGGGCCTCACTAGTGTCTTGTATAGTGGAATTATGACCTCCCTTTTCCTGCTGGTGATGCCCCTGCTTATGCATCCCAGCATCCTATTTGCTTTACCTGCTGCCTTGTCACACTGTTTCCCTATCTTGAGGTCATCAGAGATGATAACCCCAAGATCCCTTTCCTGCTTGGTGCATGCTATATACTCACTACCCAACTGATATATTGTGCCAGGGTTTTTGTGCCCCATATGCATTATCTTGCACTTCTTTGCATTGAATTTCAACTGCCAAACCCCTGACCATTCTTCAAGTTTCTGCAGGTCCCTTCTCATTCTGTCTACACCCTCTGGTGTGTCTACTCTGTTATAGAGCTTTGTGTCATCAGCGAACAGGAAATTCTGCCTTCTAGGTCCTGCTTGCAATGTCACTGATGAAGATGTTGAATAGGACCGGTCCCAGCACTGATCCCTGTGGTACCCCACTGGTCACTCTTCCCTCTGTGGAGTGACAGCCATTTACCACCACCCTCTCGGTCCTGCCGCCCAGCCAGTTACCTACCCACCACACTACTGTCCTGCCCACACCCATATTCCCCAGTTTGTGTAATAGTCTTCTATGTGGCACAGTGTCAAAGGCCTTGCTGAAGTCCAGATAGGCCATGTCCACTGCCCTCCCCGATCCACCTCCCTAGTCACCAAGTCAAAAAATTCAACAAGGTTGGTCTGACATGACCTCCCCCTGGTGAAACCATGCTGCCTTCGGTCCTGTAGTCCACTGACAACCAGATGTTCCACCAATCTCTCTTTCAGTAATGCTTCCATGATCTTCCCCTCAACCGAGGTGAGGCTGACTGGTCTGTAGTTCCCCGCTTCCTCTTTGTTCCCACTTTTGTATAAGGGGACTACATCTGCTATCGTCCACTCTTTGGGTACCTCCCGTTTCCAGTGATCGGCTAAACAGGATAGCCAGATGTTCAGCCACCACCTCTCTTAGTTCTTTAAGGACCCTGGGGTGCACCCCATCTGGCCCCATTGCTTTATCAACTCTTATTACTTCCAGTTCCTTCAGGACCCTTTCTCGTGTAACGGGCCTTGTGTCCATTTCTGCACCATTCTCACCCTTTGTACTCCCTTCAGACCCATTGCCCTCCGCTTCCTCAGTAAAGACTGAGCAGAAATACCTGTTCAATATGTCAGCTTTACTGTTGTCATCCTCCATGCGGCCCCCATCCTCCCCCTTCAGTCTCACTATCCCTCCCTTTGCCTTTCTTTTTTCACTTATGTACCTGTAAAAGGTTTTGTCCCCTCTACCCACTGATTTTGCAATGTGTTCTTCTGTCTGAGCTTTGGCTTCCTTACTGACCTCCCTGCCTCCTTTGCTTCTCCTGGTACTTCTCTATCCCTTCTGCCTGTGTCTTTTTGTATTCCCTGAATGCAATCTTTTTGGCTTTCACTTTCTTTGCTACCTCTTTGAAAAACCATAGTGGTCTCCTCTTCCTTTTCCTCTTGCTAACCTGCTTAATGCATAATTCTGTTGCACTTGTAATCCCCATTTTAAATACTGCCCACTGTTCCTCAACCCCTGATTCTTGCCCCATTCCCCTTAATGCCTCTTTCAAGTATCTCCCCATTTTCCCAAAGTCTGCCCCCCTAAAATCCAGGATCGTGTTTTGTGTGGTTTGGTTCTGCTCTTTCTGTGATTTCAAACCACAATGACTGGTGGTCACTGTTCCCGGGTGCTCCCCACTGTTACCCCCATCACACTGTCCCTGTTTGTGAGCACAAGGTCCAGTATTGCCTTCTGCCGAGTTGGTTCCATGACCAGTTGCTTGAGGAAGGCACACTGAAGGTAGTCCAGGATAAATCTGCTCCTAGTTGATGCTGCTGCCTAGATGCTCCAGTCCACGTCTGGAATATTGAAGTCTCCAACCAGTACTACCTCACCCTTGTCTGCCATCCTTTGGATGGCTAGCATCAGCTCCCTATCTGTTTCTTCCTCCTGGGCTAGTGGTCTATTGACCACACTTGTGCGGATGGCTGGCCCCATTTTCCTTTCCAGCTTAACCCACAGTATCTCTCCCCCATTTTGTTCCTGCTGGATCTCTGTGGCCCTTATGTCATTTTTCACATATAGTGCCACTCCTCCTCCCTTTCTCTTCTGAATATGTTGTAGCCAGGTATGGCCATCTCCCAGTCGTGGTTATCATTACACCAGGTTTCAGTGATGGCCACGATGTCCAGGTCTGACTGCACCATGACAGGCTCCAGATCTTCCATCTTGTTGCTAAGGCTCCTGGCATTTTCACACATGGTTTTCCATGATTTGACCTCCCTAGACTGTTTCGCTGTTCTACTCCAGCCCCTTCCTTGGTTGTCCTTTATCCCTAGTTCTCCTTGCTGTCTGCCCTTCTGCTAGATTTTGCCCCTTTTCCGCCTATCCACCTTTTGGGTGCTAATCTCCATCTTTTGCACACTGCTTTGTAGAGATAGCCACTCCTCTGGTTCACTGGTTCCACTGCTAGCTGTAGGGGGTGAGCAAGTAGGTACCCTCCTTGCTGGCCTGCCGCCCCCTTTTGCTAATTTAAATGCTTGTCAATGTAGCATTTAAACTTATCATTGAGTGCCTGGATTCCCCTCCAGGATGGATACAGGCCATCAGGCTTGAACAAACCTCCATCCCTCCAGGTGGGTCCCCAGTCACCAATGAATCCAAACCCTTCCTCACAGCACCAGTTCTTCAACCATGAGTTAAAGTTCCTGGTGCATGCACCCCTATGCTCTCCCTTGCCTCTTGCAGGTAGTACTTCTGAGAAAGTAACAGAAGTAGCTACTTGCTTGAGACCCCTTCCCAATTTCCTAAACTCTTCATGAACTTCCTTTGGCTCCCCATTTGCCAGGTCAGTAGTACCTAGGTGGATAATGACATCCAGCTCACCCTCCCATCTTGCCTTCCCAGTGATCCCCAGGATCTTCCTTCTATCCCTCCATGCCGTGGCACCTGGTAGGCACCTCACCTCCCTGTCCTCCCCTTCCTGTGTTCCTAGCAGGATCCCACTTATGATGGAGTCCCCCACCAGGATTCGCTTCCTCCTCCTCTGGGGTCTACTGCTTTCCCCGCTGAGGTCACCTCCTTGGCTAACCTCCACATCCTTTCCTTCCACTTCTCTGGGTACCTCTATCTGGTTGTCCCCGCTTGCCAGTGTGGCATATGAGTTCTTGAGTGGAATAGGATCTGGGATGTGCCTCTGCCTGACAGCTCTAACCCTCCCTGAGCCCACTGTCATCCAAGTGCTCCTCGTTCTCGGCATCCTTTGAGGCAGTTGCATTGGACTGGGTGGTCTCTGGATAGGGGTGATGGTACTCCTGACCCAGTTTACCTCCACTCTGAGTCTGGCTACCTCATCGCACAGTCCAGAGAGATGCATGCAGATAGGGCAGTACCTCAGTGTCCAGAAGGTCTGCCTGAATATGGCTGCCCCACAGCCACTGCATTGCACCACTCCCCACATTATACTGCAGTTATACTGCTATTCCACTACTCGTCTGCTACTGAAACTCTCCTAGTTCCCTTTTTATTAATTTACTGTCCTAAAAATCCTGCCACTGATCCTCAGATACTTTTCTTTTAAAAAAAAGAAAAGAAACCAAGAAATAAACAAATGAATCAAAACACTTGTCGTGCTGAGGGTGGGTTTCTTCACCCTTATGCCCCTCCTACTCCACACCCCTTACTATACCCTGTGTTTAGCTCCTGTCAATCAGATTTAACAGGGCATATAATTAAGAGATGGGGAGGGGGGGGGCAAAAATTTGCAGCAATTAAAGACAGCAAAGAAATACACCACCACTACGTTTTAAATTTTCAACAGCCCAAACACAATTCTAAGTAAAGACAACAAAGAAAGTACAGTGTCACTAAAAGCTCACAATCTAAGTTTAAAAGAAAAATAGCAATTACCAGTTACTATAAAGCACTGAATTGAATATGTTTCCTTCCCCTTCTGGCTTCTTCTGAGAAAATAAAACTCACTTGCTACCTCAACTCAGACTAAGCCCCACCTCCAGTTATCATATAGCTGAGGTCAGAGGCCAGACAATTAACACCCCTCACCCAAACTACAGGGCAAGTCAGACAAGCCAAGACTAAAACTGCAGCAATTAAAGACAGCAAAGAAATACACCACCACTACGTTTTAAATTTTCAACAGCCCAAAAACTATTCTAAGTAAAGACAACAAAGAAAGTACAGTGTCACTAAAAGCCCACAATCTAAGTTTAAAAGAAAAATAGCAATTACCAGTTACTGTAATGCACTGAATTGAATATGTTTCCTTCCCCTTCTGGCTTCTTCTGAGAAAATAAAACTCACTTGCTACCTCAACTCTGACTAAGCCCCACTCCAGTCATCACATAGCTGAGGTCAAAGGCCAGACAATTAACACCCCTCACCCAAACTACAGGGCAAGTCAGACAAGCCAAGACTAAATTTGCAGCAATTAAAGACAGCAAAGAAATACACCACCACTACGTTTTAAATTTTCAACAGCCCAAAAACAATTCTAAGTAAAGACAACAAAGAAAGTACAGTGTCACTAAAAGCCCACAATCTAAGTTTAAAAGAAAAATAGCAATTACCAGTTACTGTAAAGCACTGAATTGAATATGTTTCCTTCCCCTTCTGGCTTCTTGAGAAAATAAAACTCACTTGCTACCTCAACTCAGACTAATCCCCACCTCCAGTTATCACGTAGCTGAGGTCAGAGGCCAGACAATTAACACCCCTCACCCAAACTACAGGGCAAGTCAGACAAGCCAAGACTAAATTTGCAGCAATTAAAGACAGCAAAGAAATACACCACCACTACGTTTTAAATTTTCAACAGCCCAAGAACAATTCTAAGTAAAGACAACAAAGAAAGTACAGTGTCACTAAAAGCCCACAATCTAAGTTTAAAAGAAAAATAGCAATTACCAGTTACTGTAAAGCACTGAATTGAATGTTTCCTTCCCCTTCTGGCTTCACAGTAGAAGGTTGTAAGATTCTTCCACGCTCAGTCTCAGACCACTCCCCTGTCCTGCTAGAACTCACCTTAGCACCCTCCTTCTGCAACTCTAATTAGAGGCTAAATGCGGGGCTGCTGAATGCCCCAGATTTTAAGAATCTCACAACAAACACCATAAAGCACTACCTCCAGGAGAACCTGGAGGGAGGAACGTCATACGCAGTGAAATGGGATGCCCTGAAGGCAGTTTTAAGATGGGTTATCATTAGCTGTGCATCACAGCAGAAAAAACAAAGGGAACCAATACAACAACAGCTAGAGCAATCTATAGCTGATTTGCAATTTAAACACAAAATTAATCTCAATGCAGCAGTTAAAGAACAGCTGAGGAAAAAAATGGAGGAACTGTCATCTTTACTGACATCCAAGATAGAGGGGAGTTACAGACGCATACAGCAACACTATTATGAAGGGAGTCAGAGGGCGGGATGCCTCCTGGCATATACTCTGAAATGACAGCTAGGGAATAGAGCAGTAACACATCTGAACAATCCACAACACCAGGGGCATCCCACTAGTGACCCAGGAGAGGTGACCAAAATATTTGAAAATTATTACCGTAATTTATACTGCCAAGAAGAGATCCAGGCCTTTGAGCAAAAGGTAGAGACCTTCTTTGAGAATCTGGAGGTACCAGGTATAGGCCAGAGGTGGGGGTGGAGAGGGACATAGGACTACAAGAAGTTATTACTAAGATTAAAAATCTGAAAGGAAGCAAATTCCCAGGACTAGATGGTCTGCCTGCACAATTCCACAAGGCATTTGCTGAACAGTTGGCACCAGTACTTTTCCAGGGAAATTCAAAGAGGGGACAGGATACCAGTATCTTGGAATCTGGCACAAATCTCAATTTTATAAAAACAAGGGAAGGACCCAGCAGAACCCAGTTCATACAGACCTATATCCCTTTTGAATGTGGACCTGAAGGTGTTCACAGGAATACTAGCTGAGAGGGTACAGGCCATCATTCATAAAGTTATACATGTAGACCAGACCGGCTTCATCACAGGCAGACACTTGCAGGATAACATACGAAGGTTTCTGAACATCCTGGAAGGCACAAAACTAAATAAGCCCTTTCAAACAGCGGTCTCAATGGACGTGGAAAAAACATTTGATAGGATCAACTGGCAGTTCATGTACAAAACAATGAAAAAAATTTAATTTGGCTCCAAATTTATAAATGTAATTAAAGCACTATACCAGGCCCCACACGCACTGATCAGGGTAAATGGGACTAACTCCACCCACTTTCCCTTGTCCAGAGGAACTGGACAGGGTTGCCCCCTGCCACCACTGTTGTTTGCCATCTGTCTTGAACCACTAGCCATTAAAATCAGACAGGATAGGGAGATGCGAGGGATAACAGTGGGGGGCATAGAACAAAAAATTTCACATTGTGCAGACGGCACCATATTTTATTTTTTTTTTATCAGCTACCCACAACAGACTGTACCCAAACTAGTAGCCACCTACAAAGCTTCGGACACATCTCAGGATACACTAAATCAGAAGCAATGGTGGTATCCGGGACAAAGCCTAGGGGATTTGCAGATGAATTCCCATTTACATGGGCCCCAAGGGGAGAGTTTCAATACCTGGGGATTCACATATCCAATAAATTACACAAGCTCTTTTAGCTAAACTTTGAAAAGTGGTTTGAGGCAGTGACCGCAGACCTAGCAAGATGGAGATTGCTGCCATTATCCCTAATAGGCAGGAAAACCATATTAAAAATGAATGTCCTCCCCTGGTTCCTTTTACTATTTCAAACCCTGCCTATCCCAATTCCCAAAACCTACTGGAATAAACTGAACAACCAATTCCTGAAATTCATCTGGAATGGGAGGTGGACACGCATTTCTCAGAACCATCTACAACTTCCTAGGGAACAAGGGGGGGCTGGTATACTCTGATTTTCAAAAATATTACTTAGTTGCACAATTGATGGCAGCCTGTACCTGGGCAAGACAGCGGTCTGATTCTGGGTGGTATGATGTAGAGAACGCAGCGGTAGCTGGGCAACCTCTTTACACCTTGGCCCTTGCCTCCCCACTCCCAGCGGTGACCGGCACCATAAAAAATAGATGGATCCTACACAGTTGGAGGTGATCCAAAAGATTAAGATGCATCATGAAGACCTCACTGGGCCCGGGTCCCATGTCCCTTATTAGATATGAGGCGGACTTCATGACACCCAGACTAGACAGTGGTTACATCAGGTGGGAAAGGATGGGAGTCACCAGATTTACAGTTTATTGAAAATAATCACTGTATCACATACTCTAGGGCCAAGGAAAAATTTGGGTGGAACAACTCAGAATTCCTCAGATACATGCAACTGAGGCACTTCATCAAAACCCCGGGTAATCTAATGAAGTTCACAAGGCTGACCACCGAATGGGAAGAAAATATATAGATACATAGATACATAGACAGTGTCAGCAGATAAGGGCCTATGGCCCACCCAGTCTGCCCATTTAAGTTTGTAAGTTCAGTTTATGTTTTCCAGGAAGTCTGTTGCCCCTTATCCCTGACCTCCAGAATTCCTTTATGTCTATCCCATGCATTCTTAAATCCCGTGATTGTTTCAGCCCCACCACTTCCTCTGGCAGGGTGTTCCACTTGTCCACCACCTGTTCTGTGAAGAAATTCCTCACGTTTCCTCTGAATCGCCCTCCCTCCAACTTCATCCCATGCCCTCTAGTCCTGGAACATCTTTTTCACTTAAAAATAGTGCATTCCTGCACCTGTTCCTCCTGTAAGATACTTGTATGTCTCTATCATATCCCTCTCCCTCCTCTCCTCCAGGAGTACATGTTCAGTGCCTTCAACCTGTCCTCATAGGACTTGTGATGCAATCCATGCACCATCTTTGTTGCCCTCCTCTGAACCTTCTCTACCCTGTCTATGTCCTTACGTGGTAAGGTCTCCAGAACTGCACAGTGTACTCCAGGTGGGGCCTCACTAGTGTCTTGTATAGTGGAATTATGACCTCCTTTTCCTGCTGGTGATGCCCCTGCCTATGCATCCCAGCATCCTATTTGCTTTACCTGCTGCTTGTCACACTGTTTCCCTGCCTTGAGGTCATCAGAGATGATAACTCCAAGATCCTTTCCTGCTTGGTGCATGCTATATCCTCACCCCCCAACTGATATATTGTGCCAGAGTTTTTGTGCCCCATATGCATTATCTTGCACTTCCTTGCATTGAATTTCAACTGCCAAACCCCTGACCATTCTTCAAGTTTCTGCAGGTCCCTTCTCATTCTGTCTACACCCTCTGGTATATGGTATATGTACTGGGTGATCAGACTGCAGGGCCCACAAAGACATATTAACAACCTACATACATTACTACAGAAAGCACAGTGCAATACTGTTACAGCATTACTAAAACTAAAAGACACATGGAAAAGAGAGGAAGAGATAATGGGTAGAATGGGAGCAAAGACTGAAGAAATGCTGGAAAGTCACAGCCTCCTCCCAATGGAGAGAATTTTACTGGAAGGTCATGACCCATTTCTTCATTACTCCTGTGATTACCAGACACTTATCACCCACAAACACGGACAGATGCTGGAGGCAATGTGGAGCCAGGGGTACACACTCTCAAATGTTCTAGCAATGCCCAAAGATCGTACCATTCTGGACTATGGTCCAACAGAAAACATTTAAAATAACAGGGGTCCAAGGGCTGGCCCACCAGCACAGCGGTTGGATTTCCACTTGTGATGCCAGCAGCCCGGGTTCGGAAGCGGGCCCGGGGAGCTGGAGGGCTGACCGGGGGAGAAGGCTTGAGCAACCCAAGGACAGCTCATCTTCTCCAGGGAGGGAGGTGGGGAACAGTGTCTCGGTGCATGTCTGACCCCAGGCGGAGGCCTGGGGCACAGCATGCTCAGAGGCTGAAAGCAAGGGTAGGACATCGTGGATGTCGGTGCTATGCGCCTTGACATCAGGGGTACTCGCGATGCCCAGCAAGAACACTGGAAAAAGGACTCTCCAGGCTCTGGTAGATGGCCTCCCAGAGCAGACCTCTCATGGCTCCTGCCTGCCTGGCGGTTCCGGATCCCGACGAAATACAAAAAGTTCGGGGTGTAGAAGCCCCACCTCATCCCCACCCGGGGGTATAGCCGCGGCTCTGTGGGGGAATCTGGATGGCTCAGGCAGGTGGCAGGAGCAGGGGCAGCCTCCATTGGGGGTCCTGAAGTAGCAGACCTTGGGGAATTGTGTAGGAGGGGTAAAGAGAGATTTAAAAAAACAACGGGGTCCTATTGCCCATGGAGCTGAGACATTGGATCCTGGGCCTCCCAGAAATAGCTCGACTACAGCCAGCCCTCAGAAGAATATTTCTGATCTGCAAAGTAGCAGCCCTAAAGTGTATTACCTCACACTGGCTCATGACCTAGATTCCCACACAAACAGAATAGGTGACTCGTATTACAAAAATACAAGAAATGGAACACATAACAGCTAGGTTACATCTCCAACAGGAGAAGCACACTGGAGGGGTTGGGACAGCTGGTATGCCACCCAGATAGGCGTGAAGGTCCAGATGGGTCCTTAAGGAAAATAATATGCCACATGAAATATAATAATAACAACAGCTCACTGCTCTTCTGCTCTTGCTTTTATAGGACCAGGAACACAGGTGACGGACTGGCTCCTCGCCTCTGCTGATGTCATGGAAGCCCAGAGGTGTGGACCAGGATCCTCTGCCATTTGCTCTCTCTAAATTAACCTCTTTGGGGGCTGGGTACAGTGTGGTCTCTTCCTCTCTGTTTCCAGGTCAGCCTGCAGCACCAGGTAACCTCTTCACTTCTTCTATCTCGCCCACCCTATAGACTACCCTCCACCACATCATCAGGTAAGCAGACACAGACAAACATGAACCAGTTACAGCTGTTTATTATGGTTAAGTCCCACAGGATAGGGTCCTGTGGAATAAGACACACAAGAAAAAGTAGTTAACTGATTTATTACGTAGCTTGTTTTAAAACAATCATCAATTACATGGATATGGAATGAACAAGATATATATAAGTTTACCATACTGATTGAGACAGTTGTCAATTATTAAAGTGCTATAACTGATTAATGGATTACAGCTATACAATGTTAAGACTTTTGTATAGCACAAAACATGGGCCAAATGTTGCGGCCAAGTAATGCATGCAGCTGCTTACTCATGCTATTTTTAATAAACTTGAGTTTGAAAAAAAAAAAAAAGGGGTTGCATCTTCCACAAATTACTCCTTGTCATGCTATCATTCCCCTCCTCTGTACCCATCTTCATTGGGGTTTCTATGCCTCCCCAAGAATATCCTCTTCCTCCTCCTCCTCCTCCCTGGTTGAGTCTCTCTCTACCATCACCACTCATGCCTCCACTGGTGAATTCATCCTGCTAGGGGACTATAAGGTCAATTGGCTCTACCTGCCCTACAGGCCAACCACCCACAAGGCTGAGTCCCTTAATCTCACACAGATTATCGAACCTACCCAGCTCAACCCCTACTCTCACAACCATTCCTTCGTGGATTGGGTTCTCACCTCCAGCAGATGATTTCAGTGACCACTGCATGATGTTCTGCATTAGAAAGATCTGGCGTCCACCCTCCCCCCCCAAATACATCTGACCAGGTCCTTCCGGACACTCAACACCTCTGCTCTCTTGAGTAATCTTGCTGTTGCTGAATGGAAAGCCATACCTTCTGCCACTGATATTGGCATTGCCCTCTCCTTGTTTCACTCCCAATTCTCTAGTTTGAGACAAGCACTATCTGATCAGAAAACCCAGGGTCAAAACTCACCATCACCCCTAGATTACCCCTAAAATCACTGACCACTGCAGGTCCTGTGATCTCACCTGGGCACATTACAAATTATCTCACTCCCTTCCTGACCTCCTCTTACACAAGACAATCAGAAACTCCTATACAAAGGCTGTTTGGGCTGTGAAATCACAGTATTTCAATGCCAACCTTCAGAACAACCTTGACATTCATTCAAAGTTCTGAAAGGCAATTCACTTCCTCTCCGACCCTCCCACCCAGTCCACCATTCTGTTCCTTCTAGTAAATGGCTCACCAGCGTCTAATCCCTCTTCTGTTCCTGATCACTTCAATAACTTCTTTACCACTTGTGCTCTCCCTTCCACTCACCCTCCAGCCTCACCTCACATTCCACTACCCACCACTCCACCTCACACATTCCTTCTCCTCTCATCTACAAGGGTTTTGTCTTTCCCCTGTTACTACCCATGAAACCCTGACTGCCCTTTATTCCTTAACCTGTGCAAATCCAGCCCTAACGGGCTAGATTCTAAGTTACTTCATATCTCCACTCCCTGCCATAGTGTCTCCTCTGACTCACCTACTCAGCCTCTCCTTCTGACTCAGTACTGACCTTCAATTCTGAAGTTGGCCAAAGTTCTTCCACTCCACAAAGGAGGGGACCCTTCCTCCCCATGTAACTTCTAGCCGATCTCTCTCCTTCCTTCCCTTGTAAGCTGCAAAAGAAGTTTGTCTACACCACTCTCTCTCAGATTTCTTTTCCTTCAGTGATTTCCTCACCCCGTTCCAGTCTGACTTTGGGAAGTATCACTCCACCATCTCCTCCCTGTTGTATGTAACTAATTCTGTCTTCCCAGGGATTTATCGGGGGCATAGCATATCACAGCTGCCATTTTCAATTATCTAGTGAAGGGCTTTGTCTTGGTGTCCCACCCACTTCTCCTGGATAAGCTGACTTTTGATGGACTCTCAGCTTCTGCTATCAACTGGTTTCATTCTTACCTACTGGGCCATCTGCAATCAGTACAGGTTGGTAGCACCCTGTCACCTCCACTTCCCATCCAGGCAAGGGTCTCACAGGGCTCCATTCTGGGGCTAATCCTTTTATCTATCTTCCTTAACGACCACCCCTCGACTTGTGCCAGCTCACATATACATATGCATGCAGATGACATGATCATCTACACTTCTGGTCCCTCTACCACAGCCGTGGAAGGTCTGCTCCAGCAGGACTTCCACAATGTCCTGCACTGGCTCCAATCAAACCAGCTCTGGGTCAACACAAATAAAACTGCATCTATGACCTTTGGCACCAGCCAGAAATTGGCCAGACTCTCAACTCTGCCTATCTTCTCCACCTTGGATGGCACCCCTCCAGAAATACCTCAGTGAGCGGCTAGAAAGCAAACTTGACTTCTCTGCCCACAGTGACACCATCCATACCAAGATTCACCATTAACTTGGTGCCTTGTACTGCAATGAAGATTGTCTGTCATCACAGATTCGCCTTGAGCATGTCACCAAAATGGAGCTCCCCGGTCTTTGACTATGTGGATGTGGTCCATGGTAAGGTAACATAATTTTATTTATAGAGCACCCTTTTCCAAAGGCTCAAGGCACTTTATAATGAACACTAATAACATTTCAAAAACAATTTCAACAGCTAAAACATGAAGTTATGCAGTCATTTAAAATACTCAAGGAAATGCTTCCACAGCTCTCTCAACCTCCCTAAAAAGACTACACAAACACACAGTCTGCAACTCCTTCTGCCACTTTGTTAACAACCCCCCCCCGTACTCATCATTGCTCACTTTATACATCTTTAGCTATTCTCCCTCTACCCTCATGTCGCCATACCCGCTGTGCCTCATTCACATCCAAATACTGGTTTGAGTCTCTTCCTTCTTACCTCTTGTCACTCCTCCCCCTCATCCCCTCCGACTCCTGCTCCCTCTGATCAAGGGATCATTGCACCTTCACCATTCTGCCTTGCATCTACCTCAACTGCTCATTTTGCATTTGCTCCTATAGTTCATGTTATTTGATTGCACTTTATTTGAACTATGAATTCTATCTGTATGATGTATTTTGTATCCACAGTTTCCCTTCCCCCATGTTGCACCTGGAAACGAGCCTCGGCTTAGTGTGCCTTTCCTGCTCACCAATTATCAAATAAATACATAAAAAGAAGCAAAACTTTAAATGGCAAGATTCATCCTTAGATGCGCATACGGCACCCACCACCACGCAATGCTCAAAACACCAAACTGGGATTCCCTCAAACTAAGAAGAGACAAGTCCAGGGCACTCAGTCTACAAAATTGTCAAGGGCATGATTACTGAATATCAGGGACTAGCAAAGTTTCCCAAATAACATATACAACACGCAAGACATCAAAAATAGAGGCCTCCATGTAACTAGAGTCTGAACCAACTTTGGGAAAATAAGTCTAGGCTACCTTATTCTCAAGGAATGGAATTCCCCGTCCCCAGAATCCAGACTGAGTATATCACTGGCTGAATTTAAAACTACTATACAGTCAGAACTCAGGGTTATGTGACTATTATTAAACTGATGGTGTACTTCACTTTCGGAGGCAAAACCACTGCAGACTAACAGCATCAGCACCTGCCTGAAAGATGAAATGGAAATACTGTTTATATTGAAACTGTAAACTGCTTTAACTAATGTAAACTCTATGCTTACACTGTTAAAAGTGATTTAGTCACATTCTGCAAATGCCTGTTTCACACAGTATGCCACTGCCACCCATGCTTCAGATGTTAAAGCTACTTTTTTTGTAAAAAAAAAAAAAAAAGAAATCTGTCATAGTCATTTTTTGGTTTGTTTTTGCCCACCCTCCAGTTTTCTGTGTGTAGCCGCCACCCCCCCGAATGATATCATGCAATGGAACTGTCAATGTTTTACATACAGCAGCAAGAAATTCTGGGTAAATTATAGTTGACAAATGTTTGTTACACAGGGTGCAGTCCCTTATCTTGGTAGCGGGGACTGCAGAATAGCACCTAATATATGTAGACATATAACCTGGTTCTAGAGAAGCCTGAAGAAGCTAAGTATGTGCACACACGGGCAGACTAGGTGGGCCGTAGGCCCTTATCTGCTGTCAACATCTATGTATATGCATGTAGCAAGGCATTGTGGGCACAGTACATAGCTGATTTTTCTGTCTCCCTTATCAAAGTGCAGTCTCCTATGTCGGTAGTGTTTACAGCAGTACAGTCTGTAGAAAAGTTTCTGGAAAACTGTTTTTGTGATGCAGATAGGCCAAAAAGATAATTTGCCAGTCTGTGTAGATGTTGTTTGACTTTTACTGCCTGCTGGTGAAGTGACCGGTCTGAAGCTGCAGCTAGTGTCAGAATGTGGGAGCACGATGATACTTTTCTATGTTTATGTTATTGGGCCTTCTATGACTATAAATAGTTCTGGAGTGTAATTATGGGTCAGACTACTTTCTTTTTCTTTGGTGTCCAGCTTCTGCTAGGAGTCCAAAACTGTGAAAATAAAATATGGCAGCAATATCAAGACTGACCAACAGAGGGTTCTGTTTCAACACAGTACTTAAAAACTTAGTTTCCCTTATATGATGTCACGGTTGGGGGTTGCAGCACTGAGAAAAAAGGGGCATGGTTATGCAAATGAAGCAGAGCACAGAAATAAAAGCATTATTTCATGGAAAACAGCACATTTGGCAGTTGGAATGGTAGGAAATTGAGTCACAACTCCTACAGGTTACTACTTCCATTTGCTATGGCAAACATGAAAAAATCACTTTAATTTAACTGCTGCAACCAATGTAATGCATCTTGCCTGTTTATAGTGAAACTGTCACTACTGTAATAAGTAATTCACTATTCCTCAACATGGGACAACTTTGAAAATACGACCACAGTGGCCCCAACAGCTTCAAACTGTCAAAAAAATAAAGATTTTAACTACTACTTTGTAAAGAGCAAACTACTAAACTAATCTTATCATTACCCTGACTATTCAATAAAGAAAGTTGTTGCAAACTGGCAATGAAAGTTTGAGACATGTCTGAAATGGAGAAGCCAAACAAAAATCAGGCCACTGCTGAGGCCCCAGAAATGAGGACCCAGCCACCGAAAAATGGGTTCACACTCCTGATGGCTTCCAATTCATCGACAGAGCTCTCAATGGCATCAATTTTAACATCAATCCAGGCGCTTGAAAGGCATATGGAAGAATGTTTATGTAGAATTTCAAATCGGATTACCTTGTGACAAAGAAGAAAAAATTACTCACCTTAGTAATGTTGTTTCTTCTAATGGAGTCTTGCTGTATTCTATGTGCAGCGATCTCCAACCTTTGAACTGCCCCGAAGAGGAAAGAGTTAACTTTCTATGCAAGGCATGGAACGCTGAGCTCTAGCTTGGTTGAGCCTCTGTCTGCTGTTGTGTGAACCCCAACGGCCAGATCTTTATGAGGTATACTCACTGGGCGTCCTGTGTGGAAACTGTAAACTCACACTAGCCAACTGGCAACTAAATTTAATAAAAAGGGTTTTTTGGTTTCAAAGCAAAAACTCAAGTCAGGAAACCCAAAAAACAAAACACAGCACACACCCAAAAATTAAGAGGGTGAGAAAAGGAGGTACCTCTAGGGTGCCAACACTGCTCCTGCCCACCCACATCCCAAAACCAGGTTCTGAGAGGGGAGGCGGGGGGGAGGTCAGAATACAGCAAGACTCCATTAGAAGAAACAACATTACTAAGGTGAGTAATTTTTTCTTCAAACAACATGAAGTCTTGCTGTATTCTGACTATTTGCCGACTACCAAGCAGTACCTCCATGGAGGAGGGACAGAACCTAGTTTGGGAACAGGCTCTGAAGTACTGCTGTGCCAAACCGGGCGTCTCTCCTAGCCTGGATATCCAGAGAGTAATGCTTGGTAAAAGTATGGACTGTTTTCCAGGTGGCTGCTTGACATATCTCTAAGATAGGAATATCCCTGGCAGCAGCCAGGGAAGCAGCTGTACCTCTAGTAGAGTGAGCCCTCAGGCCTGAGGGTGGAGTCCTACCCAATTTCTCATAGCAGAATTGTATACAAGAGACAATCTACCTGGCAATAGATCTTTTAGTGGCAGGTTCTCCCTTACCAACCTCACCATAAGTGAGGAACAATTAGAGGGAGTCAAACCCGTGACCCTTGGTGCGCTCTATGTAGTAACTAAGGGCCCTTTTCACGCCCAGGCTGTGCAGCCTCCTCTCTCCAGAGGAGGAATGGTCAGTGAAGAAAACAGGAAGAGACATAGACTGGTTAAGGAGGAAATCTGAGACCACCTTGGGCAAAAACTTCCTATTAGTTCTTAGGACCACCTTAACTATATGGAAAGAGATAAAATCTGGCTCCACTGACAGGGCCTGTAACTCACTGATGCGTCTGACAAGTAATGGCTACCAAGAACACAGTTTTCCAAGTCAAGTACTTAAGCTCTGCTGAGGACAAAGGCTCAAAAGAGGGTTGCATAAGCTGAGCAATGCAAACATTTAGGTCCCAAGCAGGAGCAGGGTCCCTGAAGGGAGGATTGGTGTGCAACAATCCCTTGAAGAATTTACAAAATACAGGATGAGCTGAAAGAGAAGAGGGCTTACCTACTGACAAAAAAGCAGAAACAGCTGCTAAATGTACTTTGAGTGTAGCTGGTCTGAGCCCCAAGCTATTGAGATGAACCATATAGTCCAGAACTGTAGGCAACCCAGCAGACTCTGGAGAAATATGCTTACCAGAGCACCAAATAGTGAACCTTTTCCATTTGGAATTGTAAGTCTTTCTGGTGGAAGGCTTTTGAGAAGCCTTTAGAATACCCAGAACACCTTGAGAGAGATGCAGGTCAGAAAACTCTAACTCTTCAAGAGCCAGGCCTTGAGATTGAGAGATTTGAGATTCGGATACCAAACCCTCCCCTGAGAGGATGTCAATAGGTTGTAATTCCTGGGAAGAGACAGGGGAAGGTCGACTGCTAAGGACACCAACAGTGGGTACCAGGGCTGTCTGGCCCAGTCTGGAGCAATCAGAATCACTTAGCAGGGTTGAGACCTGATTTTGACTAGTACCTTGAACAGGAGAGGGAAGGGGGGAAAGCATACAAAAACTTCTCTTCCCAATTGAGAACTAGAGCATCCAGGGGGATTGAGCCCAATACTGGGGGTCTGCGGCAAAAAAGGGGGAGTTGGTGATTGTCTGGGGCTGCAAAAAGATCTATCTGTGGAGTGCCCCATCTGGAGAAAATCACCTTCAAAACTAGGGGATCTAGGGACCATTCGTGATGGCCCTGAGATATCCTGCTGAGAGCATCTGCCAGGACATTGTCCTTCCCTGGGAGGTGCACTGCTATCAGAGAGGTTTGCAGGGAATAGGCCAGAGACCACAACTTCACTGCTTCTGTGAACAAGGCCATAGACCGAGTGCCCCCTTGCTTGTTGATGTACCACATTGTGGTGGTATTGTCTGTTCTGATCTGGACTATTTTGTTCTGAACAGACTTGGAAAAAACTTGCAGTGCCAGAAACACTGCTCTGAGTTCCAAGAGATTGATGTGAAGCAGAGATTCTTGAGGTGACCACAGCCCTTGGGTGGTCAGATCCCCCAAGTGGGCTTCCCAACCCAAGAGGGAGGCATCTGTGGTAAGGATTAGAGAATGAGATTGCGTGGCAAAAGGAACTCCTTGCCTTAGATTGTCCTTATCCTGCCAGCACTGCAAAGCCTGGATCAGGGTTCGAGTCACAGGGACTAGTTTGGTCAGAGAATCCTTTCTCTGGGACCAGAAGGCTCTTAAGTGGAACTGAATGTCCCTCATCTGAAACTTTGCACCCTGGACCACTGCCGTAGAGGCTGCCATGTGGCCCAGAAGCTGCAGAAAGTGCCTTGTTGGTCGAGACACCTGAAGGGTGAATGAAGAGGCCAGTTTCATAAGGGTCCTTGCCCTGTCCAGGGGAAGGAAGGCTCTTGCCCTTATTATCAGTTCTGCGCTATAAAGTGAGGAGCTGTACTGGCTCCAGAACTGACTTTGAGAGATTTAGGAGGAACTCTAAGGAAGTGAGCAATTGCTGAGTTATCTGGAGATGTGACTTGACTTGGTCTGGAGACTGACCCACTATGAGCCAGTCGTCCAGGCATGGAAAGATGGAGATCTTTTTTCTCCTTAGGAGAGCAATCACTACTGCCAGGCATTTTGTGAACACCCTTGGGGCTGATGTTAGGCCAAAGGGCATTGCTCTGAATTGAGAGTGGCCTGAGGGGAAACTCGAACCTGAGGTATTTTCTGTGGGAGCACCTAATGGGAATGTGAAAATAGGCATCCTCGAGGTCCAAGGAGACTAGCCAGTCCCCTGGCCTTAGAGAGGGCAGAATTATTCCCAGAGTCACCATTTTGAATTTTGGCTTTAAAAGGTGCTTGTTTAAATATCTTACATCCAGGATGGGCCGCCATTCTCCTGTCTTTTTGGGGGTTAGGAAGTACCTAGAGTACAATCCTTTTCCCCTGTGTAAGGGTGTAACCCTTTCTATGGCTCCGAGAGCCAAGAGGGAAAAGACCTCTCCCTCTAGGGCAAGGGCCTCTGAAGGATTTGCAGGTGGAAAGGATCTGGTTCTCATCTTGGGAATTTTTTGAAGCCGAGAACCAGTCCCTGGCTTACTACTTCCAGGTCCCACTTGTCTGATGTTAAAGACTTCCAGTCCTGGACAAAGTAAGCCAGCTGCCCCCTACAGGTGGTGGAGAATCGGCCCGGGCAGACCCATCAGGGTGCCTGCTTCGAGGGGCTTTAGGCTGAGGGTGGGAGCAGGCCTGCTCATACCCGTCTGCCTCTCCTCTAAAGAACCCCTCTGAGCAAAGGCAGAAGAGGAGGCCTAGGCTTAGTAAAAGGCCTGCCCTGACCATGGAATGCTTCTTCTGGGAGTGGCTTGCCTTTCATTGGCCTGAGCACTCCTGTAGGTGGTCCTGTACTGGCCCATTTTCTTCATGTAGTTCTCGGTCTGCTCCCCAAACAGAGAATTACCAATGACAGGAAAATCCATGACCTTAGTCTGGGTATCCTGTGACAGGCTAGTACATCTGAGCCAAGCCATCCTTCGAAGGGCCACAGATGTAGCCATGACTCTAGATGAAACATCACTGGAGTCCACAGCAGCATGAAATTGCACCTTGGATGCCTCAATCCCATCTGCAGCCACTCGCTCCAGCTCCTTGGCAAGCTGGTCAGGGACCTGTTTAGCTAGAGCCATCACAGTGTCCCACCTGGACTTCTGGTATCTAGCTGTGTAGGCCATATAATTAGCCTGCCTGAGTCCCAAAGATGCTGCCATGTACTGTTTCTTTGCCATGGCATCAATCCTCCTAGAGTTCTTATCTGGGGTGTGTGAAGCCAAGGGTATATTTGCCTTATCACAGGCAGCAGCCTGCACTACCCCAACATGGCTGCATTGCTGGGAAAGGAACTCCGTATCTGAGTCTGAAAGAGTATACCTCTTGTCCATTCTTCTGTCCACAGGAGGTATGGAATTAGGAGTTTTTAAAATTTTAAATGTCTGTTTCCCAAAAGACTTATGGAGGGGAATAGACAATCTCCTGGACTCTGGGATGTCCATCATCTCAACACAATCAGGCTCCTCTTGATCCTCTACTGCTTCTTCCACAGGAAGCTGGAGGGTTTCAGCCACTTTTTTGTAAAACATAAAGTGGGAAGGGGACTCAGAAAGCCTAGGAGGAGAAACACCTGAAGGTCTGTCTGGGGAGATGTCCGGGTCAATGGGCACATCCAGACTTTCATAATCACCATTACTATCTTCATACTTTCCCTCCTCCTCCTCTGGTTCATAAAATTCTTCTAAATTATAATCTGGAACCGGGGGAACCGACCGAACCGAGCCCCTAACCGATGGTGCTGGTTCAGTCGGAACGGAAGTTAGCGATTGAACAATCCTTATCACTTTGGCCATTTCATCAGTGGTCGGAGAAAGAACTTGTGGATCCGAACCGGCTGACTTTTCCCTTCTTTTTCTTTTAACGGAACAGACTCCTCGAGTCAGTTCTCCTTTGCCAGAAGAAGTCTCACCCTGGTCAGAGGGCACTCCTTCCTAGTTCGGTGAACGAACCGGCTGGCCATCGGGTCAGCGGACTTCTCAACCTCCCTTTCCCTCAGTCTACCTACTCTCTTATCCAGGGTAGCTTTGGGAAAACTTTTGCAAATCTGGCAGTCTGAATCGAGGTGGTCAAACCCCAGACAATAAACACAGGTGGTGTGGGGATCAGCCTTAGCAGAGGCTTCCCCACACACACTACAGTGTTGAAACCCAGTGGGCCCGTTTTTTTTCTTGGGTTTCTCAGACATGGCCAGTCCTAACCAAACTTACCCTTTTTTCGGCAATCCGCCAGGCAAGACACCCCTATCGGTTCCTGACCGTGTTACGGGTCTTGGAAAAAACTGTAATGAAATCCGTTTTTTTTAGAACCGATATGGACCGGTTACCACACTCCAATAAATCAGAAAAAATTTTTGCACAAACCTGATCGGTTCAAACCGAACCGATCCGATATTTACAAGTTCCACACAGAAAACCAATATAGAAACCTATCTAGTACTCACGGTACCACAGACAGAGACTTAACCGACAGGTTAGATTGTAGAAATTCGGTTGAAACCGAGAGAAAAAACTACACTTTAACCGACTTTTTTTGAACCGAGCGAAGGAGAAATCTCCGGAGCGACTGTTCAGTGAGGCGAAGTAAAGAATCTGGCGGTTGGGGTTCAAACAGCAGCAGACAGGGGCTCAACCGAGCTCGAGCTCAGCGTTCCATGCCTTGCATGGAAAGTTAACTCTTTCCTCTCCGGGGCAGTTCAAAGGTTGGAGATCACTGCAAATAGTCAAAATACAGCAAGACTTCCTGTTGTTTGAATCAATCAACGTTTGGGTTGTTGGGCATGGAAGATGGTAAATGTACAAGTGCCAATTAAATTAAAATTACTGGTGGAAAGACCAATTTCATTAAATATTTAACCAGATTGTCAGGCAACCTATGTTTACAATTACCTAGGTGTTCTAAAAATGTTGGGAATGCTGCTTTTTATTATAGAATTGGTGGTTACTGGAATTCCCTACCTCAAACGATCAGGACTTTAGTGAGTTATAAATCTTTTATTACAGTTTTAAGGAACTTTGTTAGCATGGTTGATACTTGTAACTATCACTGAATTAATCTACTTGTTCTTTGTACTTATTGTTTGTATTTGTTGTTACTGTATATGCCACTGTCTCCTTATTACTTGTACCTTGATCATGGTTGCCTACAAAAACGGGCATTTTTGTCCATAGGCTTTCATTTTATTTTTTATTTTTATTTGAATCTAGGATTACAAGTACCTTTGAGCCAAGGTTCTTTTACAAAGGTTCCCAGTCAGATGAGGTACAATTCAAACAAGACATTGAATAACTGTGGGTTACAGGCAGTTACATACAGTTTTATACATTCAATACAGTTGCAAAAATGCCAGAAGGAGGTCTGGTAACAGGGTTAACACGGTATGGAAGAGAGACACACACTAGTGGGGAGCGGCCATAGGCACTTGTCAAATATCAATTAAAGTGCTACAAGGGGGTAGGGAAAGTGGGTGGGAGGAGGGGAGAACGAGTGGGTGTATGGGAGAGGGAGTTGAGGGGGGAAGAGGGTTAAGTGCTAGGTGGAAAGAGCAAAGAGAGGGGAGAATAATTAGGAAGGAGAGTCACAGGAGCTAGATGGAGACAGGATGTGATGGAGACTGGATTTGAATGGACCAAGCTTTGGCATTGAGATGATGTCAATGTTAAGACCACTGAACCAGCTGCGAGCTGTGTGTGCAAAGGACCTTTGCCCTTGTGTGGTGCGGAAACGTGGGATATGCAGTAGCTGGGATTCAGAGCCCCTGGTGATGCGAGTAGTCCGCACTGGGCAGAGGAGAGCTTGGACACCTGGGGGAGCAAGGCCTAGTGTTATTTTCTTTGCCATAAGGCAGGTTTGGTACCTGATCCGGTTTGAAAGTTAAAGTCACCCAGTCAGTGCGTAGACAGCACACGTGTGGGTGAGGCGATGGGCACCGGTAATGAGGCGGCAAGCTTTGTTCAGTGCAATGGATATGCATCTGAGGGCAGAGGCAGAGCTGTAGATGATCAGGCCTCAGTCAATTATTGAGATTACTGAGCTCTGTACTGCAATCCCTAAGGCATCTGAGGTAAGGCATTGCCTGTTCCTGAAGAGTAGGCCAATGCGAGTGTTGGAAACTTTGGCAATGTTGTCAATGTGCGTAGCATATGATAGGTTACAATCGATGGTAACTCCTAGATATTTAAAGGATTGAACCTGTTCGAAGGTTGCACCAAGGCAGTTTTTGATCGTGATGGGATTGAGTCTGTGTTTGTTGTGCAGGCTGCAGGAGAGCATGGACTAGTTTTTTTTTTTTATAGTTGAGAACCGATTTATGTGTACTACACCAAGTTTCAGTCGAGGTGAAGGCAAGCTGTAGATTCTTTTGAAGGTGGCCCGGATCTTTGTGAGTGGAGAGGATTACAGCATCGTCAGCATAAAGGAGGATTTGTGCTGGACACGATTGAGGAAGATCATTCAGAAAGAAGCTAAAAAGTGGCGGCCCAAGAATGGAACCCTGAGGAACTCCTGAGTGAACAGGATGTCCATCTGAGAGAACATCAGCTATTTTCACTCTTTGGGAGCGGTTCTCTAAGTAGCTCTTGAACCAGGTAGTGGACTCAGGTGAGAGCCCAGCAGAATGTAGCTGTGTGATTGATAGTTTATGATGTACAATGTCAAAAACCTTGGTCAGGTCTATGAAGACCGACCTGGTTAAGAGGATGTTGTCCAATAAGCTGTGGATAGCACCAGTGAATTCAAGGAGGGCCGATGTAGTACTGTGACCTGTATGGAAGACATGTTGTTGGGGGCAGAGGATGCTAAGTTTATCCAGGTATTCAGTTAGCTGGTCAGATACCATATGTTCAGTGGCCTTGGGGGGGATGGAGATAGGCCGGTAGTTCAATACAGTGGCGGATCACCTTTAAAGTCAACAAGTCCTGCAACTTTAAGCTTCACATACACTCTAGCTCCAAGATCACGCTTGAGCAAGTCCACTCCTATAAATACCTTGGGATCTATTTTGACCCCTCTCTCTCCCCTTCCATGGCCACATATCAGCCCTTGCCACAGCTGCAAATATCCGACTAGGTATCTTACACTGGCATAAAAATTGTCTCGAGGCCCTTCAATCGCAGTCACCTCATCCATCCTGTCACTGGTGGATTATGGGCTGCCTGTGTACGGAGATGCTGATCAGACCGCTCTCAACAAAATTCGCATTATACTAAACAAAGCCTGCAGGCTAATCTCTGGGCCCCCAGGTTAATGCACACCTGTCAGCTATATGCGAAAGCCGTACTGCTTGACCTGGATGAATGCCTTAAATATCAGACCTGTATCATAACAAAAAAAAAACCTTCTTGGGCTATCCCCTCCGGGTCTGATGGCCTCCATCTAACTTGCAAACTCTCAAGTACATACCCGTACCTCTGGCAAAACCACCCTATCCATTCCTAGGGCTAGGACCTCGCACGGTCAAAGAGTCTACTGTTACAGAGCCCCATCCTGGTTCAACACACTGCCCCCACCCATCTCTGATGCCCCTTCTATATCATGCTTCAAAACCTCCCTACGGAATCACCTAATTAGTACTCGTAGCTATAGTTGCGACTAGTTTAAGCCTGTTTCTAACGTTATGACAATGCCACCTTTATGCTGCTTATGACTACTGAAGTCAGGCTGCCTAACGATTTTATTGTATGCATTTTTCCTGTTTGTACCAACTTGTATTCCCCATTGTTTTGTTTTCGTTACTGTTAGCATGCTGTTGTACTGTGTTCTGCCTTTTTTTGTGACAAGGTACCTTTGTAAATGAGCCTCTGGCTCAAAGGTTTACAAACTGCTGTTCAAATAAATAAATAAATAAAGCAGGTCTATTGACTTACAAAGCCCTACACGGACAGGGTCCCAATTACTTGAAAGAACTCCTGGTTCCTTACACTGCATTGAAACAGCTCCCTTTCGGCTGATGATTGCTGGAGATTCCGAGGGTTAATTTGAAGTCATCTGGTGCGTGTGCCTTTGGATTTGCGGCATCTACCCTCTGGAACTCTCTGCCCCGTCAGCTCCAGGAATGCAGGATGGTGGGGAGTTTTAAGCAGGCACTAAAAACCTTTTTATGGGGAAAGGCATTTCCAGTTTTATTGTGATTTTATATGATATGTATTTGTATATGTTTTATATGAATTAATTCTGTACAGCACCTTGGAATTTTGAAAGGCGCTTTATCAAATAAATTTTATTATTATTATTATATTATTATTAAAGAAAACAATGTGCTCCAAGCTCAGCTGAAGCAACTTGAAAACTTCTCCAGGGCTGCAAATATAAGAGTCCTTGGACTGTACGAGTCAACCGAGGGTGAGGACATGAAGGGTTTTCTACAAGAATGGCTATCAGGGGCACTTTTCTTATCAACTAAAATCACCATCAGAACAGCATGCCATATTACACCCTCAGGTTGGTGATGGTGGAAAAGGAGACAACATGTGCAGTTCTGACTGTGACCGGGAACAGCCAGGAGAGGGATGCAATCCCTTTAGAGGCAACTTCTAGTGAAACATTCTGTCTCCTAGATCAAATTCACAAACTGTATTTCCCACAGTTCACTTATTCAACTGATTCTGTAGCTTTTTCTGCTTTAATGGGGAGTAAATCAAAACGATATTCCGAATCAAATCACGAGGATTGGTTCTCTAACAGAACCAATCTTCATGGTTACATTCTGTCTCCTGACAAAGCCTTCAATGTAAGGTGAAACATGTAGTCAGTTAACCGGAACCTACCAGCTTTATTTTGTACAGCACTTAAGCACTTTATGGAATAACGACAGAAGCTACCAGCACTTCTATGTCCTGGGATTTATTAGCTAGCTGACAGCATTAGAGTGCATGTCCCTCCCTCTTGCACCTGTTTTTTGGCAAGAGCACCTGTGCTCAAATGGTGCAGCCAATTTCTTGCTCTGATTCAGATTCTACAAGCAATTTTTTCCAGACCTCAGCTACTGCACAAGACAAAGGAGAAAGGCATTTGATGATGTCAGGTCTTTGTGAGCTGGGTGTGAATCACTGCGTACCCCTCCCTGCTTGTTTAAAAGTTCACTATGGAGGTTTTCCTGTATTCTAAACCAGCTAATGCTGGCAGAGAAAATCCACAAAGAATGCTCTGCCAGAGCTGACAAAGAGGTGTCAGTCTCTGATACTGGAGAGTATGCATTTGGGATGCTATGCAGAGCCATAAACTTCCTAAGCCATGTGTTCTATGACCTGTAAATGAGGGTTACTGACCTGTAACTCTGGTTCTAGGAAAGGTATATGGTGCACATCCACACACTGGCTATCTTCCTTTCCCTTTAAATTCTGCCGGAACATCTTCAAGCTAAGCTCCTCCCACTCACCCAGGTGATATACTACTCGGCTCCACCCCGTGACGTCAGAACTTGCAAGCTAGAAGCAGGGATCCATGTGCCGCTTGCCAGGGGAGGTCAGGTGGGTTGTGTGGATGTGCACCATATACCATTCCTTGAACTACGGTTATAGGTGAGTGACCCTTTTTTTCTAGGGACATGGATATGGTAAACTATCTACATTCTGGCAGACTCTTAGCAGTTCTCTGGTAGGAGGGAGCGGGGCACACACCTCTACTTAGCAAACAGGGATTGCAGAACTGAGGTCCCAAAACCAGCATTCAGCATGACTCAAGGTGGATGTGGTAGTGGGAAATGAAGGTGTGTGCCAACTTCCTAGCAGCAGCCCTGCAGATCTCCTAAACAGGAATGTCCCTGGAAGCAGCCACCAAGGCAGCGGAATGTCTGGTGGAATGAGCCATAAGCCCTACAGGAGGCTCCCTACCAGCCAACCTAGAGCAGAGGTTGATGCAGGATACAATCCAACTGCCAAATATCTGCTTCTGTGCCAGTATCCCAAGCGTGGCTTCAGCACAGGCGATGGAGTGCTGGTGAACTTCCCCCTAAACTCCAGTCGAGCGTTCCTTATAATAAGAGCGTGCTCGCCTCGGGTCTAACGTATGAAGCCTGTGCTTGGCCTCTGAGGTTGGATTGGTGAAGCACACTGGGAAGTTAATCACCTTATTAAGGTGAAACTCTGACACAACCTTTGGGAGGAACTTTGGGTTGGGGCAGAGGACAACTTTGTCCCTGTGGAACACCAAATATGGAGATTCCACCAAGAGCGTCTGAGCTGACTGATCCTTCTGGCACAGATGACAGCCACCACAAAGTCAGTCTTACACAACAGGTGAGAGATGCCACATCTGTGCATCGGTTCAAATGGCTTGCCCATGAGCACTGCCAGTGCCAGCAACAAATCCCAAGGTGGTAGTGGTTCATGCATCAGTGGGGACAGGTGGTCAAGGCCCTTTAAAAAGTGCCCATCACCTTCTCCTGCTTCATTATCAGCATACCAGTATGCGCCTGATATGCAGAGATGGCTGCCAGGTGCACCTTGAGGGTCACTGACCTCAAGCATGACTGGGAGAGGGACCACAAGTAGTCCAGAATGCTAGCCAAGGGGCAGGACAGGGGGTCTAACTCTCTGCCCTGGCACCAAATGGAAAAGCGCTTCCATTTGAAGGTGAAGCTCTGGTGGGTTGACTCTTTCCGGGAGTCTTTCACAACATGAAGAACCTCTTTGGAAAGACTCACAGCCTGGAACTCTAGCCACTCAGGAACCAGTCTGTCAGGTGCAGAGACTAAAGGTCCGGCTGCAAGACCTTCCCCCTGTGACTGGAAAGCAGATCCCGGCATAAGGGCAAGCACCATGGAGGCCTGCTGCTGAGGATGTCTGGGTACCAGAACTGGCACGGCTAGTCTGGGACTACTAGGATCATCCAAGCTTTGTCCTTCTGCACCTTGACCAGCACTCTGTAGATCAGGGGAAAAGGATGGAAGGCATAAAGGAGGGCTGGAGTCTAAAGCCTTGCAAAGGCATCTCGCAACAATGTCACGCACTGAGGGGGATGAGCATAGATCAGCCTCAGCTTTGCATTCTCCCAGGAGACAAGCAGGTCAACCAGGGGAGTGCTCCACTGGGCGAGCAAGTGGTCCACCACCTCCTGATGAATCATCCACTCATGAGACGCCTCATCCACCCTGCTGAGGGCATCTGTTAGCTGGTTGAAGGCTCTAGTTACATGAATCACTAGGAGATCAACATCCAAGCTGTGCACAAGGGTCCAGGTGCAGAATGCCTCCCAACACAACCAAAGGGGAGGGTGTTCCACCTTGCCTGTTCAGGTAGTACATGGTTGTTGTATTGTCCTTCTGGACCTGCATGCCCTAACCCCAGACAAACAGAGTGAATTCCATCAGAATAAGGTGCACTGAATACAGCATCAGCAGGCTGATGTGGTAACATGACTCCCTGAGGGTCCAGAGCCCATGGGCTCTGCAGTCCCTCAGGTGCACTCCCTACCCAACGAGAGATGCATCGGTCATCAGAGTGGCAGTCAGCTCTGGGCGGAGGAACTGGACTCCATCCTCTAGATGTTTCAGGATAAACCACCACTGGCTGGCATCCCACAGTGGCTAAGTCACCATGACCGGCTGGTGCAGGTGACTAGGCACTGAGACCACTGGCAGGCCCAGCTCCCACTGCAGGTGGCACATCCACCAGCAGGCCCACTGGACCATGCAGGTGCAGGGTGCCATGTACCCCGGCAGCCACAGGAAATCCCAAGCAGGGCACAAGCACCCAACCTGAAATGATCAAGCAAAGGAGGTAAGATCTGCCTCCCAGTCCACTGGGAATTGAGCTCTGGCCCAAAGGGAGCTGAGCTGTGCCCCGATAAAGTGGATGACCTGCTAGGGGTTGAATTCCGACTTGGCTGGGTTGATCAGAAGACCCAAGGCTGACCACATCTGGAGGGCCAGGTCCCCAGACCACTCCACAGCCTCCCGAGACAATCCAGCAATCAGTAGTCATCCAGGTATGGATAGACCCGGACCCCTCAGTGCTTCAGAAAAGCTGCCACCACTGCAATGCACTTGGCGAAGACCTTGGGGGCTGAGGAAAGGGTAAAGACATGACCCAGAACTCATAGAGAACCCGTCCTGTGCAGAATCGAAGGTACTGCCAGTGGAACGAATGGACTAGAACGTGGAAGAAGGTGTCCTGGAGGTCAGGGAGTAAAACCACACGACCTGCTCGAGTGACCATCTGGAACTGGTTTAGATCATGAAGATCCAGCATGGGGTGCCAACCCCCGTCCATCTGAGGACCAGGAAATACCTGGATACAAAGCCCTGGCCAGCTGTGGCATCTGAACAGGAGCTACAGCCCCTTCTCCAGGAGCTGAGCGAGGTCCTCCCTGTCCTGCAACACCATGGACTCCCCTGGAGCACAGACTTCTTAGGGGTGGGAGAGCCTCAAAGTCGAGAGGCAATCCACATCCCACCACTTCTAGCACCCATTTTTCCAAAGTGACGGCGACCCAGGCGTGACAGAAATGGCGAAGCCGACCCACCATGGGAAGCTGAGGCAGGGAACTGACGGGCAGGATGCAGACATCCCCTGATCTGTCATTGAGCAGCCTTAGAGGAGGCCCTGGTACTGGCTGGCAGAGGGGGGCCCTGACCTCCAGGTTTCTTGGAACCCTGGCTAGTAAACTTGGACTTAGGTTACCACACCTGGGACTACTCTGCTGGGGCGGAAAAGGCTGAAACTGCAAGGACTTCTTCAACTTCTGTCCCTTGGTGTCCTTCTGCAAGGATATGACTGAATCAAAGGTGGCACTGGACTTCTCAATCCTAGTGAGGTGCCCATCCACCCCGGGGCCAAAAAGGTCAGTGCACAAAAATGGGACATCAGCTAGTTTATGCCGGGTATCCGCTGTAAAGGTGGAAATCCCCACCCATGCCCTAAGGCACATAGTGATCGCCACTGCCACTGACTAGACTCAACAGCTGCTGATGACCAAAGCCATCTGAAGTTGGTGCTTGGCTAGGAAGCGACCCTGGTCTCTGACCATCTTGACAGCCGACTGCAGATCTGCAGGAAGGCAGGGAAGGACATGGTCCAGGACACCAGTATGGGCGTGTTCGAGGTTGGCCATCATCAAAGTGGAGCTCACCTGATGGAGACCCAGGGAGGATGCAGCATAGATCTTTTTAGCTGCGTGGTCCAGCTTCTTGGGCTACTTGTCAGAGGGGTTTGTCCACATCCCCGACATTGCCCATCTTACAAAAAACTGAGTCCACCACCAATTCCTCAGCCAAGGAATGGTCTGCAAAACCAGGAAAAGAACCTGTACTTGCAGACCATGCAGTCCAGCAGAGCTGCGCATGAAATCAGGTACTGCCAAAGCTCCAGAGTGGGACCCAAAATAGTCTCCACCACAGGGAAGGCTACCCCCACTGAATCATCCCAATTGAGGATCTCTGTAAGTAGGTACTTGGCCTGCTTCTGAACTGGCTCCAAGGGAATCTCCACTGATTCAGAGATCAGCAAATCAGAGCCCCACAGGAGGCCAGTTCATGCTCAATAATGAGTTCTTCAGCCGGTTCACGGTTGAAGCCTGGGGTCCTGGAGGATTGCACAGAAGATGCTTCAGAGTCTGAAGAATCCTCAGATACCACCCTCAACCATTTTTCTCCATGAACCACACTAGAGTCACCCGAGTGGGTGATCTCGACGGACAGCTGGACAGGGAGGCTGGTAACTGAACAAGTGGCCTTGGTGGGAGCCCCCTGCAAGGGCTGCTTGGGTGGTGGCTCCACCTAAACGGTGGAGAAGCCAGTGTTGGTGCAACTGGACTCGGACAGACCGGGGGAGACCAGGGAAGAGCTGGGTTCTGCAGAAAGGGCCTACCATGCCCACGGACCCATTGCTGCCACCTCAGCTCCTCACAGCACAGAAACAACCTGCGACAGAGCCTCTCTTCACCTGAGGACAAAGAGGAAGAGAAGCGTCAATGGCGCTTCCTGGCCGAAGGCTGAGTGTGGAATGCAAAGATTACCAGGACCACAATCTCGACCAAGACTGGGACCTCAACTTCATCCATGCCTAGAGCATCGACCATGAGGATATGTGGGAGGAGGGGCCATGTACAATACACACACCAGATCCTTCCACTGGACCCTCAAAGTGGGTATCTCTTGGGAGGCAACAGTCTGCTTGATTGGCTTCTCCTGACCCTCCTGAGAGAGGACTTAAAGGACCGAAGTGCAAATGATCGAGTCACCCTCGATCTCTTCAAACAATGGGTCGACTGGGTCAAAAAAAACCTCGACTGGCTGGTTGGTATGCACCACGGCGAACAAGCCCAAGTACCATGGCACTAGTGACCTGACCCTCGACGAACGGAGGCCAGGCTGAGAGCTTAACAGTCGTCAAGTGGTTGGGGGAATCGTGGGAACAGGAACTCATGCTCGTTCATGGTCCCACAACTGACAGCCGGATCTCTTCATCTTCTTCTCACCCTGGGAAGGGTCCTCCTCGAGGGTCTGCAGAGATTGGCACATCTCATGAAAATTGCCGGTGAAGGACGCCTCGATGCTGGTGCCAACTGAAAGCAGCATGGACGACAACAAGGAACCCACCGCTGCCTGAGTCATTTCCTCTTCTAAAGCCATGAGATAAAGCCAAGCCCACAGATGCCACTTTACAGGCATATTTAGAGTGGACGGGGGTGGGGAGGTGTCCCGCTTGTCTGGCCAACTGAGGAGAAGGCGGGTATATCAATTCCTGAGTGAGGAAGGCAGTAAAGTTTTACACAGGCCACAAACCTGAGGGTCGTGCTCTGCCCTGAGGCAGTAAATGTATGAAGCATGCGGGTCCGTCCTGGACATTTCTTGATTAAAGGTGACGCAACGCTTGAATCCAGGACTGGACCAAGGTTCATCACACTCCATACCAGAACAAAAAGCAATGAACAAGATGCTTTAAAAGTTTTAGAAACACTGGCCTAAACTTTGCACATGCAGCTGTCAAGGAGGAGACTTGACTCTTCCACAGGAAAGAAGGATCTGATGTCATGGAGCAGAGCCAAGGAGTACACCACCTGGGTGGGCGGGAAAAATTTAGCTTGAAGATGTTCCAGTGCAATTTAAAGGGAAAGCAAGACTGCCAGAGTGTAGATAGTGCACCATATCCATGTCCCTAGAAAAACAGGTTACCCACCTGTAACAGTAGTTCTAGGAGTGGTATGTGGTATATGTTGTTCATCCACACTCTTTGGCAGATTCCTAGCAGTTCTCCAGGAGGAGGGAGGCAAGGTGCAAACCCCCTACTTAGGAAACAGAGACTGGAGAACCGAGGCCCCAAAACCAGCATCCTGACTTGACTTAAGGTCGATGTGTTAATGAGTAATAAAGGTGTTTGCTAACTTACAGGTAGCAGCCTGACAAATTTCCTGGATATGGATGTCCCTGGAAGCAGCCACCAATGCAGCAGTATGGTGGGTAGAATGAACTCTTATCCCTCTGGGAGGCTCCTTACCCGCCAACTCATAGCACAGACCTATGTATGATGTAATCCATCTTGCAATGGTCCATTTGGCTGCAGGTCTGCCAGAAGCGGCTTCAGCGTAGGTGACAAACAGCTGGCAAACCTCTCCCCGAATTTCTGCCGCCCTCTCCTTGTAGTAGGAGAGAGCACATCTAAGGTCCAGAGTATGGAGCCTGTACTCGGCGTCCGAGGTGTAGTTAGGGTTATATACCGGCAGAGTCAACACCTGGTTAAGGTGAAACTCTGACACCACCTTCGGAAGGAATTTCGGGTGGGGGCACAGGACAACTTTGTCCCTGTGGAAGACCAGATAAGGGGAATTCACCGAAGGCGCCTGGAGCTCCCCTGTCCTTCTGGCTGACGTGATAGCCACCAGGAAGGCCGTCTTCTACGACAAGTGTGAGAGTTCACACTTGTGCATGGGTTTGAATGGCTTGCCCATGAGCTTTGCCAAAACTAGCAAACAGATCCCACGGAGGTGGAGGTTCACGCACTGGAGGGGATATGTGATCCAGGCCTTTGAGGAAGCGCCTGAAAACCATCTCCTGAGCCAAAGTCTGCTGACCGGCCTGCGTCTGGTAAGCAGAAATGGCTGCCAGGTGCACCCTGAGGGTTGATGACCGTAGACCCCCTTTGGAGAGAGACCAAAGGTAGTCTAGAATGTTAGCCACACAGCAGGATAAGGGGTCCAGACTCTTACCTTGACACCAAATGGAAAACTTTTTCCATTTGAAGGCAAAATATTTCCTGGTCGATTCCTTACAAGATGCCTCCACCACAGTGTAGACATCCTCGGAAAGACCCAGTGCCTGGAACTCCAGCCACTCACGTACCAGGCTGTGAGGTGCAGGGATTGAAGGTCTGGGTGGAAATCCTTCCCCTGGTTCAATGATATCAGGTCCAGGCATGGACAAAGCCGCTTCGGGGCCCTGTAGCTGAGGCTGAGGAGATCTGGATATCAGAACTGGCAGGGCCAATCTGGGGTAACCAGGATCACCTTCGCCTTGTCCCTCCTCACCTTGAGTAACACCTTGTGGATCAAGGGAAATGGAGGGAAGGCGTAGAGGAAGTCTGGGGTCCACGGCCTCGAGAAGGCATCCCCCTGCAGCGAGCCCTGCTGAGGGGGGTGGGCATGTCACAGCCTCAGCTTGGTGTTCTCCCTTGAGGCAAACAGGTCCACCAATGGTTTGCTCCAACAGGAGAACAGATTGTAAGCTACTTCTGGATGGAGGGACCACTCATGGGATGTCTAGTCTATGCGGCTGAGAGCATCCGTCAGTTGGTTCGAGACTCCTGTCACATGGATGTCCAGGAGATCCGCCTCCAACTGCTCTCTTTGCTGAGGCAGTACATGGTCGTGGTATTGTCCGTCTGGACTTGAACCACTTGACCCCGGAGCTGAGGAGCGAAAGCTGACAGTACCAGTCTGACTGCTCTGAGCTCCAGTGGGTTGATGTGGCATCGGGACTCCTCAGGGGTCCAGAACCTGTGGGCTCTGTGGTCCCCCATGTGGACTCCCCAGCCCATGAGAGAGGCATCAGTCATGAGGACAACTGTCGGCTTGGGGCGTACCAATGGGATCCCTTCCTGCAGATGACTTGGGATGGTCCACCACTGCAGAGCATCCCACATCTTCTTGGTTACAGTGACCAGCTGGTCGAAAAGACCCTGATGCTGCGTCCACTGAGTGGCCAGCTTCCACTGGAGGGGGCGTATGTGCAATCTAACCCAACGGACCACTGAGGTGCACGCCGCCATGTAACCAAGAAGGTGTAGGAAGTCCCAGGCAGGGTGCAAGTGCCTAACCAGAAATGATTGGGGAAAGGAGGAAAGAACCTCCGCCCTGCCCACCAGAAGCCGAGCTCTGGCTTGACGAGAGTCGAGCTCTGCCCCAATAGAGCCCATCACCTGAGAGGGCACAAGTTCAGACTTGGCCTCGTTGAGGCCTAATTGGGAACAGGTTCGGAGGGCCAGGTCTATGGATCTCTCCACCTCCTGCAGGGAGGAACCTGCCAGGAGCCAATCGTCGAGGTAGGGGTATATCCGAACCCACTGACACTGTAAATGGGCCACCACCACTGCAATGCATTTGCTGAAGACCCGAGGGGCCAATGACAGGCCGAACGGCATGGCTCAGAACTCGTACAGGGTCCTTTCGATCCTGAAGCGGAGGAACCACTGGTGGGATGGATGGATTGGGACATGAAAGAACGCGTCCTGTAGATCCAGCGAACAGAACCACATGTTTCGCACTCCAGAGATGGTATGATCTGGTTCAGAGTTACCATCCGGAAGGTGTGAGACCTGAGATATTGATTCAGGTCGTGGAGATCTAGAATGGGGAGCCAACCCCCGTCTGCTTGGGCACCAAGAAGTACCTGGACACGAAGCCTGGGTCTGTAGGAGGAGCTGAGCAATGTTGTCCCGAAGGGCCAACCGAGTGACAACTGAGATCCTTTCCTCCCGTGGGGCATGGGCTCAGCAAGGAGGGTACTGCTTGAACTCTAGAGGCAGTCCCCGACCGACCACTTCCAGGACCCACCTATCCAAAGTGATACCGGACCAGGCGGAAAGAAAGTGCCGGAGCCGGCCCCCCACAGAAGGACCCAGAACTGGCATGACGGGAGTAGGGGTGGCCACCTCTGACCCGTCACTGCGCAGGCTTAGAGGAGGAGAAGGAGGCTCCAGGACCGGCACCTCAGCCTCATTACCGAGCTGTTGGGGACCCTGCTTGGGCCTAGAGTGCCAAGCTTCAGCATGCTGTTGCTGCTGATGTTGCTGACCTCCCTAGAAGGGGGGCTGTCTAACCGCAGGAGAAGAGTGTTGAAAAGGCTTCTTCTTGCGCTTCTGCTGGTTCTTGCCCGAAGAACCTTTTGCAGAAGTGGCATCTAAGGTGGCACTGGACTGCTCTATGCGTTGGAGGTGATCTGCCACTCCCGGACCGAAGAGGTCAGTGCCAAGGAAGGGCACACCAGTTAACTTGTGCTGAGTATCTGCCAGAAAAGAGGAGTGTTTGTGACCCTTTTTTGGTTTTTCAACCGACGGGGTCCTAGTCCTTGATTGAGACCAACAGTGTCGGCTCTGTCAATCGGGAGAGGCCGGATTCGGTGAAAACCAAGGTTCTGGCTCCTGTCCCTCAACCAGGATACCTGAAGGACAGGTCTCCTCATTGGGGAAGGAAAGATGGGAGTCCTCTCCAAGGAGTCGTCGACCGGGGTCGGCGACAATGGCTCGATCAGGTCACGAGAAATCTCAACCGTATCCTTGGCCTCAGTGCCTTGGCCTGATGGAAGGTCCGAGAAGCCAGCGGCCAAGGAAGCGATCTCGACAGAGGTCGAGACCTCAAGATCCTGAGAATCGGACCGCTCTCGGTCCCAGGAATGTCTTCGGGCAGAAGATTTAGGGTCCTTGTCCCTTTTCTTAGGGCGGGAGGAGTGCGAGCCCGAGGGCGCCTCACCCTTGCTAGGGAGAGACTGGCACAGCTCCCGAAAGGACCCAGAGAAAGTGGAGCCCAGGTTAAGCGGCACAAAAAAACTTCGGCTGGCCGGAGCTTGAGCAGCTTCCTCTTTGAAAGCTGCCATCTGTTTGAGCTGATCGGTGGATCCCGCGGCCATGGAAACCACCCCCCTGGCCTCCTTTGATTTCACCGGTGGGTTGCTAAGCTCCGGTCTCCCTAACTTTAGGCGCGCCTTGCAGTCGTCCAGGATGTTGGGATGGAAGGCCAGACAAATGGTGCAAGAGGTGGTGTCATGCACGACACCCAAGCAGTAGACGCAGGAGAGGTGGGGATCGGTGCGTGGCATTTTCTGTCCACAAGGACACTGGCAAAACCCGGGGGACGACTTGTCCTCCATGTCTGATGCGCTTGGATTGGAATCGTAAACTCTTACGAGTTTCAAAGAAAGCAAAGGTGGCGAAAACCGTCGATTGGAATCCAGGGCCTACGGTACTGCAGAAGTAGCACGAGGGAACCTACTCTTCCAGCGGAAAGGAAGATCAGGCGTCATGGGGAGGAGCCGAGATATACCACCCGGGTGGGTGGGAGGAGCCAGCTTGAAGACTTCTGGCAAGATTTAAAGGGGAAAGGGACGTGCCAAAGAGTGTGGATGAACAACATATCCACGCTCCTAGTAACTATTTTTTACTGGACTACTGTGCCCTGCTTTATTTATTGAAATGTTTCACCAGGAAGGCACACTGAGCAACAAGTCGCTCATCTCCCAGTGCGACCTTGGGGGGGGGTACAACTGGAATGAGACATTAAACATTCAAGTTACAAAATCAACATTAACATACAGTTGTAAGGCAGGTGTTACAAACACTGTTACAACAGTGTTGAGCATAACACGAAGAAAGAGTGGACAATAATAAGTGCCGGGTTAATAAGTAAGTGCTTATGTGAAAGAAAAGGGGGAAGGGAAAGGAAAGATGAGGTGAGGTGAGGTGAGGGGATGGGGGGAAGAGTCATGACCCTGGAGGCCCCCTCAGGACGTGAGGAACCATGCCAGAGGACTGGGGGACCACAGAGAAGCAGATAAGGCAGTGTCCCAGAGAGGCCCTTTTAGGATGGTGGGGGAAGGGAGTAGGTGAGAGATACAAGCCCCTTGGGGGGGTGGGAGAGGACCCATGGAGCATTTGGGATACTTTACATTCTGTGAGAGATCAAGGGAGGCCAGTAAGGGGAGCAATTTGGGGGAAGGGGAGGAGGGCTACATATCTGGGGGTGGGGGTGCACAGGGTAAAATGAAGGTGAGGGTAGAGGAGTACGGTTTGTCCAGGGCTTAGAGGAGGGAATTAGGGAGGGATATGGCAGGAGCAGCTAGGTGCAAGGTAATTATTGAGGGCAGAGCTGATGGAGTAGGCGGAGGATGAGTGCCGGGTTTGGGGGGAGGGGGGATTCCAAATTTTTGGGAGGTGGTGAGAGTAACCGGATTGGCCAATTTGGGTGGATCTGCAGGGGGACAACCAGGGTATGGGAGTCAGTTGATCTAAGAGAATGTGAGGATGGTGGGGGTTGGGGTGTTATAAAGGAGGAAGTGAGGTAGGAAGGGAGCTTACCCAACCAATGCTTGAAGGTAAACATAGCACAGTGGGAGAGTCACCTATTTGTAAGAGAGGGGAAGGATAGGGCATGATAAAGATTGCAGTGATGGGTGCGAGGGGGGGCATCCAGGGCAAAGAAGCAGAAGAAACTGAAGAGGGTGTCCAGTCTGGCCAGGGAGGACTTAGTGGCAGCACCAGACACTATGTCACAGTAGATGAAAATGGGCAGTGTCACCTTCTGAGCAAGTTCATGCCTAGCTGTAAGAGGGATGCAACCATGGTTCCTGAACGGGGCACCAAGCTTGAGGCACAGTTTTTCTGGATGGCGTCAATATGTTCAGAGAAGTTTAGGTGTTGGTCCAACCCAACACCCAAGTACCTCAAGGAGGATTTGGCCTCAAGTAAAGTCCCATCGAGGGTGTGAAAAGTGGGTAGGGAGAGAAACCTAGATTGTCTCTGCTTTGTGCCAAAGGTCATGGAGAGAGTCTTGTTGGCATTGAGGAAAAGCTGATGGTTAGCAAACCACAGCTGGACCTTGTCGAAGTCTTGCTATTACCTCATCAGGACAGGAGCCACATGCATACAAGTCTGTATCATCGGCATACATATGTATAGCGGAGGATGGGAAACAAACAGAGGGAAGGTCGTTTAAGAAGATGTAGAATAGGAGGGGCTCCAACACTGAGCTCTGGGGGACTCCAGTGCTAATCAGAAGGGGAAGGCAAGTGGCGTCCAAGATCTTAACTGATTGGGTTCTGCCAATAAGGTAGGCCTTGAACCAGTTTGTGGCGAGGGAGATAGGTCAGCTGCTGGGAGTGAGTCGAGGAGAAGGGAGTGAGAGATGGTGTTGAAGCCCTTGGCCAGGTCGACAAAAATGGCAGAGGTAATTTGGTCATTGTCCATCCTGGTTAGGATGGAGTCTGTGAGCCGCAGGACAGAGGTGCTTGAGTGTGTTTTCCTGAAACCAGACTGGAAAGCGGTGAAAAAGGAGGGGTCGGATAGAAAAGAGGCGAGTTGAGAGAGGACAATGTGTTCTTGAAGCTTGGCAAGGGTGAGAGGAAGAGAAAGCGTGTGACGGTTGCCAGGGATGAGGGATCACCTTTGGGTGAGAGGACCACAGCATGTTTCCATGAAGAGGGATGGAGGCAGTAGAGAATGAGAGATTTAGGATTATTGAGAGGGATAGGCAATGGCTGAAATGGAGAGGAGAGAGTTTTGGGTCAAGGCCATCAGGGAGGCACCTTTAGAGGGGCTGATGGCGAGGAGGGCACTTAGGGCATCATTTGGGGTTACAGCAGCGAAAGAGAAGGGAATGTGGGAGGGTGGTGGAGGGGGCACACTGGTAGAGGGTGGGGAGGGGGAAGGGTAGGAAGGGAGGGATTTCAGTAGCTCAGTGGCACAGGAGGTACAGTGGGAGTTAAATTAGGCAGGTACAGCTGGTGGGTTGGACACTAGTGAGCTATTTACTTTAAGTACTGGGGGCAGTGGGTGAGATGAGGGGGTAAATAGGGTGTGGACCAACTTCCAGAACTTTGAAAGGAAATTTATGTTGGTGACAAAGGCAGATTTGAAATATTCGGACTTGGCTAACCTTGTAGCCCTGGTGCAAGCATTTCTGAGCATGCGGTAGTTCGCAAGGTCACTAGGATGCTGGGTAGCTTTATGATGCTTCCAGGCTCGATCTCTAGCCCTGAGGCACGCCAGACGTTCAGGGGTTATCCAAGGTAAGTGGTTATCTCTGACTCTGGTTTGTCTCAGTGCAGCAAAGGTGTTTCAGTTTACAAGAAAGATTTATTTGAAGTTGTCAAGGGCCTTATCAACTGAGGGGACGGAGGTTAGAGGGGACCAGTCAGAAACAGCAAGGTTACTCAAGAGAGGTTCAAGGTTAAGAGACTTGAAAGAGCATAACTGTATGGTTTTGTGTGATGATTTAGTTCTGTGGACTTTCCTAACTACGACTATTGGGTTATGGTCACTGAGAGCATCGGAGAGGATGCCAGAGGTGATGACGCGGTGGGAGGTAAGGGCCCAGTCAAGTAGGGACTGTTATTGTGTCTTGTGGTTTGGGCAGGTAGATTCAGAGATCAGTTGGGAGAGGTTTAGGGCTCTGATTTCATTTTTAGTTTTGGTAGTTTTAGGTGACAACCAATTTATACTGAAGTTGCCTAGGATGAATAATTCCCCAGAGCGAGCAAGGGAAGTGATGGAGGTTAGGAGGTCTAGCGCGACGGAAGGATCGACATTTAGGTGGCAATACATGCCAGCTACGAAGATTGGGAGAGTGAAGGGGAAGGTCACATGGATAGCTTAGGCACCATGGGTCTCAGGACTGGAGGATGAGTAGATTATGGAACATTGGATGGAGGCTAGGACATAAATGGCCACACCACCACCCCTGCCAGCACGGTCTTGCCTTAGCAGTGAGTAGCCAGGAATGGAAACCGAGTGGTCAGGGATAGTGCTCTTTAGCCACGTTTCTGAGATGAATAGAATGTCTGGTTTTAGAGTGTACACCATGGTCTGAATCTGGTCTATTTTTTGCAACAAGTTGCAGGTGTTCAGATGTAGTATCTTTAAGCCCTTTGGCAGGGCTGAAATAAGAGAGCAGTGGGGAGTAGTAGAGGGGGAGGCACCAGAGGACCAAGGGGCAACAGGGCCTGGGTTGGGGTAGATATCCCCAGCAGAGAGCAGGAGGAGGGCAAGTATGAGAAAGCAGAGCTCAGAGGACTCTGAAGGGGCTGGCGAGGAGGCTGGGAGTTTTGAGGAGAAGGGAGTGGATGAGTGAGGAAGAAGGTGGAGAACCGCAGTGAAAGTGGACACTCATCAAAGCCGCATGAGGAACAGTAGTAGAGTGAGACCACATTTTAAATGACAGGGAGGGAGTGATAGCATGGACGTGGGTAGGGGATTAGAGATAGTAACTAATAGGGTTGGGACAGTTATTAGGAATGGGCGAGTAGAGAGCAAGTGGAGGTGGTAAAGAGAGGGATGTGAGCAGAAAAAGGAGGAGAGAGGAGAGTAGGGGATGCACTGTTCATAAAGGCAGAGACATTAGTGAATAACTGATTTAGGAAGAGGAAGAATTTTGTAAGCAGGGAGTGCAGAGGAGGGGGCTGGTCAGATGGAGGGGGGAGTTGTAGTTTAGGAAGGTATCTATATGAACAACAGGCAGGGATTGCTTTAGATAAAGATTATGTCCTAGTGGCAGAACAGTATAACTTGCTGATGGGGAAAATGGACACAAAAAAAACAACAACAACATTATACAACAGAGGCTTCATTTGTTTATGAAGAGGGACTTATTTCAGCTGGGAGAGGGTCTGTCGGATTGATTGGGGCTTAAGCAGTCCTGTGGGTTCTAAAAGTTAACCAGTCTGTCTGGATCATGTTGTCAACATGGCACCAACGGCATGGTTAAAGATCGATCCTGTTAGACCTTTTCTGACTGGGGACATGTTTCCACCACTATGGTCACAATGAGCTTAATAATGTCATATAGTGGAGGAGGAGGTAAATAAGGTTTCAAGTTCTTAATGAGCTTTATGACCTTAAATCCATTTGCTGTTAAAAAAAAACTGTTAAATCCTTACAGTTTATCTGATAGCTCAAATGTCATTACAACATGTTATTCTTACAAAAGCTTGGCATTTACCATCAGGCTGGACATTATAATGGAAATATGCATTATCAACTGCACTATGCACTTTATCATTCCAACACATATGTATTTGGGCCTTCCTTCTTGTATACTCGGACATTAAGCATTATTTTTGGCAGGAACTTCTTAAGAACTGTAGAAATTTTTTATGTCCATAGCATTGGGCACTTTGAGGATTCACTGAATACTACAGAAAGCCTGGCTCAGATAACCATCCAGATAGCTTAGTGGCTGTGTGTTGTAATGCTGTGCAGGCAACCCAAGTTCAACAGCAGACTCAGGCCACTTGTGTCAGAGGCAGGCCAGGGCCAAGGCAGTTGCTGATGTGGAGTGTCAGGAAGCTTGCTCTCTCTCAGCGGCAAATTGTGCATGCATGAGACCAACACAGGCTGCACACACACCATGGAAAATGGGGGTTCTTTTCAGGAGAACTGGGAATAAAATCCCAATCCTCACCCGAGTAATGGCTGCTGCTACACTCAGCCCCATGCCATGCAGCTTTTTTTTTTTTTTCCAATTGTTTAACCAGGTGAGACACACTAAGCTGAAAGCTTTTTTACAGGTGCAACCTAGGAGCACAGGGAAGTTAAGTGACTTGCTCAGGGTCACACAGTATATGCAAGTGGGGGCCATGGGATTCAAACCCAGGTCTCCAGATTTGCAGCTCAGAGCCTTAAACCACTGCGCTATACTGCCTCCCTTGCAGCCTGCCATAGGATTCATGCCAGGATAGTGGCAGGGCAGTCCTCCTTCAGACTCCCTACTGCCATGAAATGACTTAGTGGTCAGTGGTGCCTGGTGACCACTGGCTACAAAAGATAGGAATGATGCAAGTCTGGCATGATGAAAATCTGAATTAAAAAAAAAACAACTCTTGGCCAGGTCAAAAAAGATGGCAGTGGTAAATGGGCCTTCACCATTCCCTTCAGGAGCTCACTCAACATTATTCAAAATAGCTGCTTGGGGTTGAGTGAGTTTTATTCAGCAAGTCAGAAAAGAGAAGGTACAGTGGAGTGGGATTTGAAAAAGTCAGACTGGAATGGGTTGAGAAAGCGGAAGTCAGGAAGAAAAAAATTACTCACCTTAGTAATGTTGTTTCTTCTAATGGAGTCTTGCTATATTATAGACATTAGCAGTTTGATCCAGCTCTAGAACTGCCCCGGAGTGAAATGGTTAAAACCATTCCAAAATAGAATTTTGGCACGAGAGCAGCTCTATCTGTGTCATTTCAAACTTGAACTGTCAGATCTTTACGAGCCAAACTCACTAAGGTCTGTGTGGAAGCTGTAACCTACACTAGCCAAATGGCTACCTAAATAATAACAACCATTGATGGTCCCAACACCCAAGACTCAAGTCAGGGGACCAGAAATACTAACACCATTCTAATAATATGAAAATGGAACATAAGTATAATAAAACACACACACGCGTACACATACACACTGCCAAAGTCCTAAAGGGGACAAAATGCTAACAGGACATAAGTAGTGCCCACACTAAGTTGCCCGCACCCCACCAAGTAGAGGTTCTGAGAGGGGCAGGTTGGGGAGGTCTATAATATAGCAAGACTCCATTAGAAGAAACAACATTACTAAGGTGAGTAATTTTTTCTTCAAACAACATGAAGTCTTGCTATATTATAGACATTAGCAGAATACACAGCAGTACCTCCATGGAGGAGGGCAGAACCTACTTAGGAATAGGCTCTGAAGAACAGCTGTGCCAAACCAAGCATCTCTCCTGGCCTGGACATCCAGGGAGTAATGCTTGGTAAAAGTGTGTACCGTTTTCCAAGTAGCAGCCTGGCAAATCTCTAATAAAGGGATATCTCTGGCAGCAGCTAGAGACACAGCTGTACCCCTGGTAGAATGAGCCCTCAAACCGGGGCTCTGCCCACTTTCTGATAACAAATTGATACAAGAGACAATCCACCTGGCTATTGATCTCTTAGTGGCAGGTTTCCTTTCCCAACTTCACCATAGGTAAGGAAAAGTTGGAGGGATTCAACCTGTGACCTTTGGTACGCTCTATATAATAACTAAGAGCTCTCTTAACATCCAGGCTGTGCAACCTCCTCTCACCCAAGAGGAGTGATCAGTGAAAATACTGGAAAGGAGATAGATTAAGATGGAACTCTGAAACCACCTTAGGCAAAACTTCCTATTAGTCCTAAGGACTACCTTATCCCTGTGGAAAGAAATAAAGTCAGTCTCCACTGACAAGGCTTGCAATTCACTTATGCCTGGCAGAAGTGATAGCCACTAGAAAACAGTTTTCCAAGTTAGGAACTTAAGCTCTGCAGAAGACAGAGGTTCAAAGGGGTTGCATTAACTGGGCAATGCAAACATTAAGGTCCCAAGCAGGGCCGGTTCCAAAGGGAGGATTAGTATGGAGTAATCCCTTAAAAACTTGGAAAACACAGGATGAGAGGAAAGAGGGATGACTTTCCTGCTGACACAAAAGCAGACACAGCTGCAAAATGAACTCTCAGGGTAGCTGGTCTGAGACCCAAGGAATTAAGATGTACCATGTAATCTAACAAAATGGGCAATTCACAGATTCTGGGAAATATTTTTCCAGACACCAAATGGAAAACCTTTTCCATTTAGAACTATAAGTAGCCCTAGTGGAAGGCTTTCTGGAAGCCTTTAGGATCTCAAGAACACCCTGAGAGAGGTGTAAATCAGCAAACTCTAACTCCTCAAGAGCCAGGCCTTGAGGTTGAGGGATTTGAGGTCCGGATACCAAACCCTTCCCTGGGCACAAGTCAACAGATTGTGATTCCTGGGGAGGCACAGGGGAAGATGGACTGTCAGAGACAGAAGGAGTGGGTACCAGGGCTGCCTGGCCCAATCCGGGGCAATCAGAATCACCCTGCAAGGCTGAGATCTGATTTTGACTAGTACTTTGAATAGGAGAGAGAGGGGGAAAGCATAGAGGAACTTCCTCCCAAGCCAGAAGAAGGGCATCCAGGGAACTGAGCCCAGCACTGGAGGCCTGCAACAGAACAGAGGAAGTTTGTGATTGTCTGAGCTGCAAAAGATCTATCTGAGGATGCCCCACCTGGCAAAAACTATCCCCAGCACTTGAGGATCCAGGGACCATTCGTGATGGCCCTGGGAAATCCTGCTGAGGGCATCCGCTAGGACATTGTCCTTCCTGGAAGATGAACTGCTATGAGGGAAGTGTTCAGGAATAGGCCAGAGACCACAACTTCATTGCCTCGGTGCACAAGGTCAAGACCGAGTGCCCCCTGTTTGTTGATGTACCACATTGTGTGTGGTGTTGTCTGACTTGTATCACCTTGTCGTGGACAGATGCAGAAAAGCTTGAAGAGCTAAAAAGACAGCTCTGAGTTCCAGAAATTGATGTGGAGCAGAGATTCCTGGGGACCAGACTCCTGAGGGAAAGGTCGCCCATGTGGGCTCCCCAACCCAGAAGGGAAGCATCTGTAGTGAGAGTCAAGTCGTGAGAAGGGGAAATGAAGGGACCCTGCTCTTAATTGCTCTGATCCTGCCACCACTGGAGAGCTAGGATCAAGGTTCGAGTCACTGGGACCAACTTGGAAGGGGTCTCTTCTCTGAGACCAAAAGGTTCTCAAGTGAAACTGAATGTCTCTCATCTGAAATCTGGCTCCCTGCACAACAGCTGTGGATGCAGCCATGTGCCCCAGGAGCTGCAGAAAGTGTCTTGTGGTCGAGAGACCTGCAGAGTGAAGGAAGAGGCCAGAGCCACTAAATTCCTTACCCTTTCTGGGGAAGAAAGGCTCTGGCTAGCTTTGTGTCCAATTCTGCCCCTATAAAGGTGAGTACCTGGACTGGTTCCAGAACTGACTTTGGTAGGTTTAGCAGAAAACCCAGGAGGTGAGAAGCTGCTGGGTGACCTGCAGGTGAGATTTTACCTGTTCTGGGGACTGGCCTACAATGAGCCAGTCGTCTAGACAGGGAAAACAGCAATCCTCTGCCTCCTTAAGTGGGCCACTGCCACTGCTAGACACTTTGTGAATACCCTTGGAGCCGAGGTAAGGCGAAGGGCATTGCTCTGAACTGGTAATGACCTGAGGGCAGTTCAATCTGAGGTACTTTCGATGGGATCTTCTGATTAGGACATGGAAATAGGCATCCTTGAGGTCCAGGAGGCTAGCCAGTCCCTGGCCTTAGGGAAGGTAAAATCATTGCCAGAGTTACCATTTTGAACTTTGGTTTCAAAAGATGCTTGTTCAGATATCTGAGATCTAAAATGGGCTGCCATTCTCCTGTCTTTTGGGGTAAGGAAGTATCTGAATACAGACCCTGCCCTGATGCAGGGAGGAACCCTTTCTACTGCTCTGAGAGCTAACAGGGATGAGACCTCTGTTTCCAGGCGAGGTCTCTGAAGCACTTGCAGGTAGAAAAGTCTGCTTCACAACTTGGGGAAACTTTCTGAAGCTGAGAACCAGACCCTGGCTTACTACTTCCAGAACCCACTTGTCTGGGGTTAAAGAGCCCAATTCTGACTGAAGTAAGTCAGCCTGCCCCACTGGTACAGGAGAATCGGCCCTGGGCACCCCATCAGGGTGCCTGTTTACAGAGGAGCTTTAGGCTGGGGGTGGAGCAGGTCTGCCCACCCCTCATTTGCCCCTGCCTCTGAAGAAGCCCTCTGAGCATAGGCAGAGGAGGCCTGAGTCTGGTAGAAAGGCCTGTGAAAAGGCCTCCCTACCCCTGGGGCATGCCTTTGAGGAGTGGCTTGCCGCCCTTAGCCTGGGCACTCTTGTAAGTAGTCCTATATTCATCCATCTTCTTCATGTAATTCTCTGTCTGCTCTCCAAACAGAGAATTTCCCACCACAGGAAAATCCATAGCCTTAGTCTGGGTATCCTGTGACAAACTAGTACACCTGAGCCAGGCCAACCTACTAAAGCTACAGATGTGGCCATGACCCTAGAGGAAACATCATTAACATCCACAGCAGCATGAAACTGAACCTTAGAGGCTTCAATGCCATCAGCAGCCACCTGTTCTAGTTCACTAGCCAGCTGGCCATGGGCCTGCTTGGCCAATTGCATAACAGTATCCCATCTAGATTTCTGATACCTAGCTACATAAGCCATATAATTTGCTTGCCTGAGTCCCAGAGAGGCTGCCATATACTGTTTTTGCCATGGCATCAATCTTCCTGGAATCCTTGTCAGGAGGATGTGAAGCCAAGGGAATATTAGCTTTATCACAGGCAGCAGCCTGAACTACTCCCAACATGACTGCATTGCTGAGAAAGGAATTCTGTATCAGGGCCTGACAATGTATACCTTCTGTCCATCTTTTATCTACAGGAGGCACAGAATTAGGAGCTTTTAAAATTTTAATTGTTTGTTTCCTAAAAGACTTGTGTAAAGGAATAGACAATCTCCTAGACTCTGGAATATCCATCATTTCTACAAAATCAGGCTCCTCTTGCTCATCCACAGCCTCTTCTAAAGGAAGCTGGAGGGTTTCAGCAACTTTTTTATAAAAATAAAATGAGATGGGGACTCAGACAGCATAGGGGGAGATTCTAAAGGTCTGTCTGGGGAGATGTCCGGTTCAATGGGCACACCCAGACCTTCCCAGCCACATTCATACTGTTCATAATCCTCCTCCCCTCCTCTGGTTCATAAAATTCCTCAATATCATAATGCTGAACCACTGGGACGGACGAACCGACCTTTTACCAGATAGTGGTGGTTGGACGGACCCTGAGACAGTGACTGGACAATTTGTATGGCTTTTGCTATCTCTGCAGCAGTTGGAGAAGGAATTTTGGACTCCAGACCTGCTGATTTTCTTGTTTTCTTTACTGGAATTGGTTCCTCAGAACCAGCTTTTCTTTGCCGAGGAAGTCTGGCCCTGGTCAGAGGCACTCCCTCTGGTTCGTTGGCACGAACGGGCTGTATCCAGGTCAAGCGGACTTTTTGGCCTCTGTTCCCTAAGGCCTGCCAATCTTTTTTCCAGGGTGGCTGCAGGAAATTCTACATACCTGGCAGTCTGACTGGAGGTGGTCAAACCCCAGACAATAAACACATGTGTGTGTGGGTCAGCCTTGGCAAAGACTTCCCACAACATCACAGTGTTGAAACCCAATGGGCCGGTTTTTCTTTTGGGTTTCTCAGACATAATGCCAGCCTAACCAAAAACTTGCCCTTTAACGGCAGTGCCAGGCAAGACACTCTATCGGTTCCTAACCGTGTCACGGGTATTGGAAAAACATAATAAATCTGTTTTAGAACCGATAAGAACCGGAACCAAGACTCTAAAATAGTAACTTTTAGTTTTAAATGAGTTTTAAACCCACTGATCGGTTCAAAACCGAACCGATAACTTACAAGTTCACACAGACAAAACCTTCATTTACTTACGTTACCACAGATAGAGCTTGAACCGAACGGTTTTGCGTTAAATAAAACTATTCTCGGTTAAATCCAACCGAGAAAACACTTTTAAACCGAGAAATGAACCGAGAGAAGGAGAAATCTCCGAGCGACTGTTCACTGAGGCGGAGTAAAGAATCTGACAGTTCAAGTTTGAAATGACACAGATAGAGCTGCTCTCGTGCCAAAATTCTATTTTGGAATGGTTTTAACCATTTCACTCCGGGGCAGTTCTAGAGCTGGATCAAACTGCTAATGTCTATAATATAGCAAGACTTCATGTTGTTTGAAAGGACAGTTTTTTTCTGCACTTCAGCAACAGTGGGGAGGAGGGAGTTAGCTTCCTGGAGAGTAGGTGTCCCCCTCTCACTGGTGAGGAAGAACCTGAGCTGTCTTCCACGGCTGGGAAACTTTACTGAGCTGAAATGACGTGTTCAGAAAGGGGGATACTGAGGCAGCTATGGCAAGAACTCACAAGTGCAACAGTTTAGGGTCCAGCCTATCAGGACTATTACCCTTAGTGGGTTAATAAAGAGAAGGGCTGCAAGGGTATTTGCAGGGGAGGTTACGGAAAAGGAAAAAGGAGGAGACAATGATTAAGAAGAGGACAGTGGGAGAAGAGAAGGGGAGAAAAGAAGGAGGAGTAGGGTGACTATTCGGGGAGGTGAAAAGGGCAGGAGGAAGCAGCAAAAGGGCACAGAATGGGAAAAAGACGTTAAAGTGGAGGCAACATCAGCAGGCTCAGTAAAGGGCAAGTGTCCCTGTCTGAGGACTTGTGGGGTTGATGGGTAGGGGTCGGAGTGGATAAACATCCAGAACTTAGTAGGGTAATGAAGGTTGTCCCGGAGATCTGTGTCGAACTAATTGGATTTGGCTGCCCCCCTAGTCTCAGTGCTGGCACCGTACAGTTGGTGGTATTGCAGTAAGTCTTCAGGTGAGCCTGAAGCTTTATGCTGGCACCAGGCAGAGTCCTTGGCTTTTAGGCAAGAGTCCAGGTCTGCTGAAATCTAGGGAAGGTGGGAGCCTCTTACACGCGACCTCTGGAAGACGGTGCATTTGTCCCAGACATGAATATGGAGTTCAAAAGTCAGAAAAACAGAAACAAAGAAACAGACAATGATGGCAGAAAAAGATCCATGGTCCATCCAGTCTGCCCAGGTTTCCTAAATCCCTGGAATCATTCTTGGAATCTAATGTTCCCCCAGGGTACTAACACTCCCAGACTTCAACAGCCCTGGTCGTGCCAGCCCTGGTAACCACTATTCCCTTCATTCTATCCCAGGCCTGTTTGAACCCCCTTACTGTGCTCGCTCCCACCACCTCAGCTGGCAGACTGTTCCAGGGCTCACCACCCTTCCTGTAAAGAAGTACTTCCTCACGTCTCTCCTGAGCCTCCCACCTGTGATCCTGTGACCTTGAGTTTGCACTTAGGCTAAATAATTCCCTGCAGTTCACTTTAATTCCTTTGAGAAATTTGAAGGTCACAGTCAGATCGCCACTCTCCCTTCTGGTTTCCAATAAGTATAAATTTAGTGCCCCGAGGAGCTCCTCATAGGATTTACTCTGCTGTCACTGAATCATTTTGGTCACTCTGCGTTGAACTGTATCTAACAAAGAAACAAATAATTTGATGGCAGATAAGGACTGCTTGGCCCACCTAGTCTGCCCATTTCCCTACCTAATGGATAAGCTGCAGATCCTAGTTAACCAACAGCCTACTTCCTCCTATCCCCCACTAGAATTGATTAAGTCTGTCCCATATATTCTTGAATTCACCCACTGTTTTTGACCCCACAACCTCCTCAGGAAAGCTGTTCCATGCATCCACAACCATCTCTGTGAAAAAAATACTTCCTCACATTACCTCTAAGCCATCCCACCTTTATCTTCAAATTGTGCCCCCTTGTTCTTGCAAATCTCTTTTTCTGAAAGATGCTACCCTCTTGGACTTTATTGATTCACTTGAGGTACTTGAAAGTTTCTATCATGTCCCCTCTCTCCCTCCTTTCCTCGAGTTATACATATTAAGCTCCTTTAGTCTCTCTTCATACGTCTTCTGGTGCAGACCCTGCACCATTTTGGTTGCCCTCCTCTGGACAGCCTCCACCCTATCTTATGTCATCAAGGAGATGAGGTCTCCAGAACTGCACGCAGTACTCCAGATGGGTCTCACCAACTGTCTGTACAGAGGGATAACAATTTCCTGTTTTCTACTGGTGATGCCTCTCCCTATGTATCACGCTATCCCCCCAGCCCTCCTTACTGCCTTCTCACATTGCTAGCCCACCTTTAGGTTATTTAATATAACTACTCCCAGGTCCCTTTCCATTTTTGTTGTTGTCAGTATCTCACCCCCCATTGTGTACTCTTCCCCTGGGTTTTTGTTTCCCAGGTGCATTACTTTGCACTTCTTTGCGCTGAATCTAAGTTGCCATACACTTGACCATTTCTCCAACCTTGCCAAGTCCCTTCTCATCCTTTCCATCCCACCTGGTGTATCAACCCTGTTGCAGATCTTTGTGTCGTCTGCAAAGAGACATACTTTTCCTTCCAGTCCCTCTGCAGTGTCACTTATAAAGACATTAAAAAGGACCGGACACAGTACTGAACCATGCGGTACCCCACTAGTAACCCCCCTTTCTTCACGGTGGACTCTGTTTACTATTACCCTCTGCGTCCTGTTGTCTAGCCAATGTTTTACCTAGGCTACCACCCAGGGTCCCACTCCCAGGCTGGCTAATTTGTTTATTAATCTTTTGTGCGGGACCATGTCAAATGCCTTACTAAAGTCTAGGTAGGCCATGTCCACAGCCCCTCCCTGGTCTACTACTTTGGTCACCCAGTCAAAGAAATTGATTAGATTCATCTGACATGACCTTCCCGCTATGAATCCATGCTGCCTTGGGTCCTGTGCCCCATTTGGCCTCTGGGTACTCAACAATTCTTCCCTTCAGAAGTGATTCCAACATTTTCCCTACCACTGAGGTCAAACTGACAGATCTGCAGTTTCCTACCTCAGTCTTGCTCCCACTTTTGTGAAGGGGAATGACATCTGCCCTCCTCTAGTCCTCAGGTACCACACCATCCTCCCATGATTTGTTAAAAGGATAGTCAATGGTGTTACTAGTTCTTCCCTTAGTTCTTTTAGAATTCTGGGGTGAATCCCATCAGGCTCCACTGCTTTGTCCACCTTCAGTTTTAGGAGTTCTCTCAGAACCTTTTCTTCTGTGAAAGGACTGATATCGACTCCCTATCCAGAGTGCTTCTATTGACTGGATTAGGTACCTCCCCCTCCTCTTCCTTTGTGAATAATGAGTAGAAGTATTCATTTAGTATCCCTGCTTTTTCACTTTCCCTCTCTGCCCACCCACCCTCCTCTTTATTCAGCCTCAGTATCCCTCCCTTTGTCATTCTTCGCTCCCTAATGTACCTATAAAAGGTTTTATGCTTCTTCTTAACCAAGTTGGCTATCTTTTCCTTGGTTTGGGCCTTTGCTATTCTGACTGTCTTCCCCGCTTCCTTCTGCTTTAACTGGTACCGTTCTCTGTCCTGCTCCTTCTGTGTTTCCTTATACTTCCTAAATGCTATCCTTTTCTCCAACACCTTCCCCGGCACCTCTTTTAAGAACCATAGTGTTTTTTTTCTTTCATTTTGATTTGTTTATTTGCTTCACACAAAGGCTTGTTGCCTCTATGATGGCAGTTTTGATGTTTCCACATTGTTGCGCCACCTCTCCTTCTTGCCCGTTTGCTAGTGCTTTTCTGAGGCACTCTCCCATTTTGACAAAATCAGCCCTACAGAAGTCCAGTATCTTCACTTTTGTATGGCTTGTCTCTACAGCTGAGTTTATCGTGAACCACACTGGTGGCCACTTGTTTCCAGATGGCTGCCCACTTCTAGATCTGAGATCCTCTCTCCCTTCCCATTTGAGAGTACTAGGTCTAAGATTGCTTCCTCCCGAGTGGGCTCCAACACTAGCTGTCTGAGGCATGCCCCCTGTAGTGCATCGAGAATGGCCCTGCTCTTGGATGTGGCTGCAGCAAAGGTGCTCCAGTTAACATCTGGCATATTCAGGTCCTCCATCAGCAATATCTCCCTTTCTCTGCCATCCTAAGGATGCCTTCTATCATTTCCTTGACTATTTCCTCCCCCGAGACGGGGGTCTGTATACAACTCCTGTGTGGATTGTGGTGCCATTTCCAGTCTTTAGGGTGACCCACAGTGCCTCCTCTCCTCCCTATTTACCCTTTAGTGCCATTGCTTTGATCCCTTCCCTTATGCAGAAAGCTACTCCTCCTCCCCGTCTGTCCTCCCTGTTCCTCCTGTAGATTGTGTACCCTGGTATGTTGACATCCCAGTCATGGTTCTCTGTATACCATGTTTTTGTGACTGCCACAATATCCAGGCATCCCTCTAACCTAACCTATCCTTGTCTTTTCTGAGGCAAGGACTCCAAAACTGGGCACAGTACTCCAGGTGAGACATCACCAGGGCTCTGTAGAGGGGCAGTATCACCTCTTTTCTCTTACTATCACTCCCCCTCCAAATGCATCCCAGCATCCTGTTGGCCTTACTACAGGTCTTACTGCACTGACTGGTTTAAGGGAGTTACTGCTTGCTCCTATATCCCGTTCCTCATTGTAGTGCTGTTTCTTCCCTCCCATCCAGTACTCCATTATGGGGTTCTTCAACCCCAGGAGCATCACCATGCACTTTTTTTGCACTGAATTTTAACTGCCAGAACTTTGACCATCTTCTAATCTTAGAAGGTCCTTTTGCATATTCCTTATTTCTTCCTCACAATCCACCCTGTCACATAGTTTTATGTCGTCCGCAAATAGACACAACTTGCCCTGGATTCCTTCTCCAGTGTCACTAATGAACATGTTGGAGAGAACCAGTCCCAGGACTGATCCCTGCAGAATGCCGCTAGTTACCGCCTTCTCTTCTGATTTAACCCTGTTGACCACCACCCTCAGTTGCCTACGTGCTAGCCAGTTTCCCACCCAACTCACAGGACTTTTAGCTGCCCCCAGGTCCTCCACTTTTTTAAGCAACCTTTTGTGAGGTACTGAATCAAAGGCCTTACAAAAGTCAAAGTACAGCAAATCTACCGCGTGGCCCTTTTCCATCTCTCTTGTCACCCAGTCAAAGGACACTATCAGGCTGGTCTGACAAGACCTTCCTGCGATAAAACCGTGTTGTTCATCATCCTGGAGTTCATTGCTCTCCAGGTATTTTTTGAGGTCCTCTTTCATCAGGGACTCCATCAGCTTCCCCGCAATGGAGGCCAGGCTAACAGGTCTATAATTCCCTAATTGATCCTTGTCCCTCCTTATGTAGTGGTACTACGTCCGCTAACTTCCAATCTGCTGGGACTACCCCAGTCCAGAGTGAGCTGTTGAAAAACTCAGCCAGTGTTTTAGCCAGTTTAGTTGCCAACTCCCTCAGTATCCTTGGGTGCAACTCATCTGGACTCTGGGCCTTATCAATCTTGAGGGCTGACAGACCCTCCTGGACTCTTTCCCTAGTAAATACTGGCAGACTCATTACTGGGATTCCCTTTGAGGTCACCCTCATGCAGAGGCCCATCTTCTTCCTTACTGAAGACGAAGATAAAACAGTAATTAAGAATGGCAGCCTTCTGCCCATCTTCTTCTATCACCCTACCCCCCTCCACCAGTCATGCAATACCCCAACTTTTTATGTTGTTCGCTAATATATCTAAAAAACAGTTTTTACCTTTTCTTCACCCACTCCATGATGAGCAGTTCTGTGTCTGTTTTTGTCTCCCTGGCTTTCTGAAGATATTCTTCCTGTTCAGCCTCTCCTTGCTTGCTCTTGTATTCATAAAAGGCCGTCTTTTTGGTCCCCTTCTGCTTCTCTGACTCTAGGTGAGAACCGTAGCAGTTTCTTGATCTAGTTTTCTTTGTTACTGCTTTCACACGTCTTTGATGCCACAAGGATAGCCCCCTCAATTGCTTTCCATTTTTCCTACACCCTGCTTATATCCCCCAACCCTTCTAACTTCTCCCTGACCACTTCACTCATCTTAATGAAGTACGCTCTTTTAAAGTCAAGGGCCTCAGTTTTTGAGTGTGGCTTACCAGCCCCTAGAGTCAATTCAAAGCTCGCAGAATTATGGCCGCTATTCCCCAGTTGCTCCCCCACTCTCATGGCTCCCACCAGCTCTATGTTGGTGAGTACTACATTTATGACTGTGGACTGCACTAACTGTACCAGGAGACAATCCCAAAATGCATCCAGCAGTGACCGACTCTTGGTTCTCTTGGCCACTGGGACCTCTCATTCAATATCAGGCAAATTTAGGTCCCCTACCACTACCATCTCAGTCTTTGCCGCCCCTCTTCTAAGTTCCTCCTCAAGTACTCTGTCCCTTTTCTCCCCTTGACCTGGGGGCCAACAGACCACCCCATATCTTATCTTTCTGCCCAAAGCCACTGTCAACTGCACCCACATAAACTAAATCTCCCCATCTGAATCTCTAATGCTCCCATCTTCAATCACTTCAGTTCCCTCCCTGGCATAGAGGGTGACCCCCCCATCTGACATGCAATCCCTCCTAAATAATGTATACCCAGGGCCCACCATCTCCCAGTCATTATTTTCTGTGGTTCATGTTTCCATGATGGCCACAAGGTCTACCTCAGTACGTGCCATTACTGCCTGGACCCCACTAATTTTGTTCCCCAGGCTCCTCGCATTAATGCATACCCCCTTCTACTTGGCCCATGTTCTGGTTCTGCTACTGCTCATCTGCCTGCTATGCTTCCTTCCCTTTTCCTTAGTGCCTTTGGCTGCAGCTTTTTCTTTTACAACCACACCTCCTGTTACTTTTGTAACCATGACATTGTTCCATGTACCCCATATCCTGCCACCGTCCCCTGGGTGTGGGGGAGTACTATCTTGGATCCCTTTCTGCTTACCCTCCATGGTGGATCCTATAGACCTGGACTCCCCCGCAGTCAGTTTAAATGCCTGATACAGACATAAAACTTCTACCGCAGTATGCTGTCCCCCTCTCTTGTCAGGTGAAGTCCATCACCCTTAAAGAGTCATCTGTCCCAGAAAGCCCCCCAGTCCCCTACAAAGTGGTGTCCCATGTCCCAACACCACTTTTTCAGCCAACTGTTGAATTCTACTGTCTCAGTAACCCTAATCCTGTCTTGCCTCTCCGGCCGGCCCCACACAGGGTGGACTTCAGAGAAGGCCAGGAAAGCAGAGTGCGCTGCTAACCTGCGCCCAGTCTACAGAAGCTCTGCTTTACTGCCTGTACTGACTGGTTGGCCAGATCATTGGTACCTTGGTGCACCAACACCTCCAGCTCCCCCCTTCTCTTTCTCTCTTCACCATCCTCCCTATTCTATCTAGGTCTCAGTTGGCTGATGCTCCAGGCAGGCACTGAACCAGCCCTCCTCCATCTGTACCCAACACCCTTTCCATACCTCTAACCACTCAGTCTCCAATTACTAGGACCTTCTTTGCAGTCTTACCTCCTTGGGTGCTAATGTGATGTCAGGCCTGCCACCTGAGAATGACGCGGAGTCCCCCCTTGCAAAGTAAGGAGCTTGAGCCTCCTCCAGGGGTGTGAAGTGATTTGTCATCTGAATGCAGCTGGGCTGGACAACTTCTTTGAGGCCGTTCCTTCTAACCCTCCGACGTCCTACCACCCTCCACCTTCCAGTACCAGTGGGTTTCTGGGGCAGTGAGGGCGAGGTGGGTTGATGTCTGCTGAGCTGTGTGCCCAGCTGGGTAATTTCTATCTTGATGCTACCAGCTGAGCATAGAGTTCCGCTATGGTCCTGCAGAAGTGGCAGTGTCCCCTGCTCCAGAGCACTTTCCTGGAGAAGAGTGCCCCACAGTCTCTACAACTGATTGCCTTCCCCCTGTACCACATCTTACAAGAACCATACTGATGAGAGAGTAATTTAAGTAGTACCGACTATGATTAGGATGCACTCCCCACCATACCTCTCAAGTGTCCCTCATTATGAGGGACATCCCTCATTTTGCCCCTTAAAATTGCTTTCTCCCTCATCGGTCCCTCATGGAAAAGGTGCTGCCCACACAGAGAATGTGCTGTAAATTAAGACTTTAAAGCAGAAACTCAATATTCTAAAATACTAAATCCAAAATAAACTTTGTACAAGTGAACACTATGGTTTTCACAGTGTTCTGAGCTTGTATCTTCATGTTTAGGGATGAGTCCTTCATTCTGAGGGTCTGTAACCCTCATTGTCCCTCATTTTAAGTGTCCAAAACTGTCCATGTCCCTCATTTCAGTGACAAAAGGTTGAAAGGTATGCTCCTCACTTGGGTGGAAGTGTCTAGTAACACCAGCTAGTTCAGCTGTATTGTGACAATAATTGTATAAGCATAAGCAGTGTTGGGTAGTAACACGTTTCAAATAACGCGTTACTGCAATCTGATTACATCTGCAAGTAACGTGTAACGGTAACATATTACTTGAAAGAAAATGTAATCTGTAATGTATTACAGATTACATTTTCTTTCAAGCAAAAACAATACTGTAGCGCAGTTCATTATATTACTCGAGGCCAGATTAACCTCCCTTCCTTTCGGAACTGTGGGCTGCAATATTGCCCTGAATTGTATGGTGGTGTATTCAGTTCAATATTTATGTCCAGCCAACCAAATCTTCACTCTGACTCCTCGGTGCGTGCCAATCCTCCAATGAGTAGTGAGAGAGAGCCAGGAGTTGTGTGCGCCACAAAAGCCACACGAGGTGAGATGGAGCTTTTTTGGGCAGCACTGAAGTAACAGCTTAACCGAGGAGTGACATCTGGGTGCATGGGGGCTAAAATTAAATTAAAAAAAAAAAAAAAACGCTTCTGTTGCGGCCTTTTTGGTGTCAGGCTGTCCAGTTGGGTTGGTCCATGTAGGATGAGAGACTCGAGCAGAGCAAGGAGAGGGAAATGACCCAGGCAGTGTGGCATCAAGACATTCACAGTCTCACGGGAGAAAGCAGAAAGTGGAGAGGCGGGAGAGCAGACGGACTCAGAGGCTGTGTGGGCGGTGGCCAGAGGGGTTAGAGTAGGCCCAGGGTACTGACTGAGAGACTCCCTCAGACTTGGAGTCACTGTCGGTGGCTGTGGGGGGGGGGGGACTAAAGCGCAGGCTGCAGCAAGGGAGGGGAAGGAGTCATCGATGACTCATCAACCACCGTGCAGGTAGCAGCAGCAGGCCATACTAGCGCATGACAGAGCAGTAGCAGGAAGCAGCAACGCAGCCAGCTGGCCCGGCATTGGGCTGCCTGGGACACAATCACAGAAGACTAGGCACACACTTTTATGGGCCAGGAGTAAGAGTGGATGGGACTGTGTGGGCACGGACGGACTGCAGACAGTTCTGTGACAGCATTTGGCAGCAGTCGACTGAGAACTTTAAGGAACCCACCCTAGCCAGAAAGAATGTCAAGACTGCTGGTGGATGGAGCTTGGGGAGCAGATAACATTTGCAGTTGCTTTACTGATTCACCCGTCACTCTATTTATGTCACCACCAACCCCCTCTGATGTCAGCAAAACATTTTTTTTCTTCATTTATTTCAAATACTGTGTGATCTTAAGTAAATTCAGTTGCCCTCACAGTGCTCCAGTCCATCTGCAGCTAGAATGGGAAACGGCAGCACTCCATCTAAAACTGGACGTTGCATCTCAGCTAGAGCTGGGTTCTCCTGGCTAAATAAAGTATAAAACAGGAAATCTGTACTGACTGGTAAAACAAGAAGGCTTAAGTTAAACCTCCAGGAGGTACATTGGCAAACGTACATGCCTCCCCTTAGGAAATATTTATTCCACTTATAAAATGCTTATCTTGTTTATACCTGTTTTAATTTGGTGTTTCGTAAAGGGATGAGTTCTAATGTATTATGTAGTAGTGTTTTTTGGGGGGCTTGTAGCGCCTAGCAAGTTGTGTTGTTGCATGTCTTCAAATAGTAGATGTGTAATTGGGTAAGACTGTGCTTGAACATCTGAGCTAGTTGCATTAGGCTGCACTTCTGTAAATATGATCTGTGGGAGACTCAGTTGAAAAGCAGTATTCACTGATTAAAGCTGCTGCACAAAGGTTGCACTGGGGCTCTCTTTCTACGTTAGCTGGTTAGTGGTAATGTTACTACATCATCTTAGAGCACTACAGCCAGGATATTCACAGGCCCTGAACTGCACTCGCTAAAAGGTTTACACCAGCAGTTTAGTGCCCAGAGCAAACTAATGAATGGTGTTATGAAACAAGCCCAAGCACACAGCGAGCAGAGAGTGAATGCTATTGGTGGTACCTAGCTGCAAGCTGCAGTGCTCTGAGTTAGAGCCTCTGACTGTACAGATACTTTAAACCGCCCTTGTGACGCTAATCTGTTAATGTTAAAATAACAAAAAAGTTGATCTTGCTCCTATTTTTTGGTTACAAAAGTTGAAGCCACAATTCTAGACTTGAGCATTAGAGTCGACATTAATGCATATGCCCAGAATCACAGCTTCAGCTCTTGTAACCAAAATGAAATGTGTTTCAGTACTTATTTTTCAAGGGAAATTTCTTTAAATGGATCTGTGGCATGCAGGGTATGAACTGCACTGTTTTATCACTATGGGATGCCAAGTGTCAAGACTTGTTCATGAAAGAGTTTATTCGAGGACTATGTGCATTTACGGAGGCAGGGGGTTAGGGGCTTGCATGGGTCACAGTTAGAGGCTTAGGTGGTAGGAGAGACAAGTAAGCACACATAGGCCAAGGGAGAACATTTTTATTTTGAAAGAAATTAATTCACTTGACCAGCACCAAGCATCCTGGAACAAGTTATCAAAAGTAACAGAAAGTAATAGAAAAAGTAATATGCATTACAGTTACAGTTACTGATTACTTTTTATACACAAGTAATCAGTAACTGTAACTGATTACATTTATTTGAGAATAACTAGTAACTGTAACCGATTACTTTTTTAAAGTACTTACCCAACACTGAGCATAAGACTATGTCCCAGAATTGTTAGGTACTCAGGCTAAACCTCAATTGCAGACAAGAGACCAACAGCCCTGCAGAATCCCTTCAAAGAAGAAACTGCCTCCAAGACAACCGGGTATTTTAAGCACTACAGTGCCACAATTCTAAACCAAGCAACAGCCTCTCAAATAACAGAGTGTTTTAAGCACTACAATTCTGAACAAAGAAACAGCCTCCCAAACAACCGGGTATTTTAAGCACCACAATACCACAATTCTGAACAAAGAAACAGCCTCCCAAACAACAGGGTATTTTAAGTACTACAATACCACAATTCTAAACCACCGAACCCTAAAAATGTACCCTTTTGAAAGCACCTACCTAGCCATGGAACTGCCCCTACTAAGCTTATACAGATCACTTGTAACAACGCTCCTTCATTGTGCTACCTTGAACAACTTAGCACTTTCTTCTTACCTCAATGCCATCAATAGTCTGCATCAGCTCCTCACCTCTGAGCATGTGGGTCCTTTGCATGGGGAGGGGGATGGCTTGATGGCCTAATCCTTATGTAGGCCCTGTGATAGAGAGGCCCTATCTGACAAATGAAGGACCAACAACATTATTTTTTTATTGTTCTATTCCCTCTTCTGAGTTGATGGGGAATGAAAATAAAAGGGGCAGCAAGTTGCAGAGATTTGTTTTGTTTATTTATTCGGACATGCCTTTGAGCAAAAGCTCGTTTACAGAAGTTCCACGTCTTGAGACACAATACAAATATAAAACAAGAGAGACATGCATTTACATATCACCAGTACACACAATTGAGAGGAGGAAATTAAAGCAGCAGTCTGAATTAGTTCCTTCATATTGCATATTACATATCATACAGTTGGACTGGCTGGGATACCCAGTGTAAGGTGTTACTGGTAGCAGCCGTGTGAAGGCACTGTCAAGTCTGAGAGAGGGTGGTCTGGGTGGGCAGAAATGCCTTTGAAGGGAAGGGCTCAGGGGCTGGCCCAGGCTACAGAGATACTATAGCTGTCCCCAAGCTGAAGAGCCAACCGCTCGGTCAGATGAAAAGCCAGTTCTTTTATACTGTTACCATAAAATGTGATGTCATTTGAATGGGGGCTTGAGCAAATTTAGAGGGTAACTGGTTTTAAGGAAAATGAAGAGAGATGCTGCAATAATCTAGGTGTGTAAACATGCTATACCCCATTTTCTAAAGAAATATCATAATCTCATCTCAGATGAGTCAGCTTGTCTGTGTTTATTTAGGAAGAGTCAGCTTGCCTGTGTTCACTTAGAGAACTGTGAGTCAGACTGCTCACATGGTGTTGACATCATCAGTAGGCAGGTATAAAAGCCTACCTCCTAAGATGCAGAACAGATGTGTCAGTAGAGACCTGACTGTTGTGGAGGAAGCAGCTCATAGTGCATGCAAGTTTTCATGTGCTAGAAATCTATTTGTCTGGAACTAAGCCTGAAGTTGTACACTGAGGGAATTGTGCACTGTTTTGAACCGAAAGATTAACCAACTATTTCCTTTCTGCACGTTTACTATTTTACTTTTGGAAAATAAATAACCGCAAAGTGCGTTCTACACCTTTTACCTGTGTTTGTTGCATCTGTCTACCCACTGACCTTCACAGGCCCCTGCACTTCCTGGTTGGCTGAGGCAGCCCTTCCAATTGGCTGCCGTGTAGGGAGCGAGGCGCAGCCCAGCTCAGATAGGCTGCCTTGTCTAAGTCCTTTAATTCCTCTCCCTGGCTGCTCTTTTAGTTTGTTTTGGCGGAGGAGGGGCGATCCCTACCCTGTCCCACCAGAAAGGTCCATGGCCACCACTCCATTCCATAAATACCAAAGTTCACCATTCTGTAGCTGCCCTTGTTTTGCAGCAACCCTCATACTGTAGCCACAGCATATCTGTGTGATCCTAATCAAAGCTGCCCCGTCTGAAACTGCAACCATTACTGAGCACTTGAGCAGTTCACTTGTGATATTACTCACTGTGTTATTCTTTTATACTCAAACCCTGAACTGAATACAAATTGTTAAAAATCAAGGCAAAAGCTATAATTCCCTAAATTGTTGATTAAAACACTGATAAAGAAAAATGGCTGAATGAGATTACAAAGCAAAACCAAGAACTCCTGATTTTGAGCCAGCCAATGATAATAAGCATAGCGTTCAATCCACTGATTAGTTGAGATTCATGCTCCAGATAAGGTGAGTGATGGCCTATTTTACTCATCAATGTTTAAAAGAAATAATTTAAAGGTTTTTTTTTTCATGAGTAACAATGCTCATCCCAACCCTTGGAAATGCTCCACAAATACTTCAAAATTAAGCGATTTTCACGCTTAAAGCCTTTTTACTCACCATTATAAAAATGGTCTCAGAAATGCTGCAATCTGATTGGCTGTTAGGATTCCAACGGCCTTACATTATTTCCAGTTACACTGTTGTTATCCCCAGAAGTTGCTAAACCACTAAGACTTATATTTTAAAATCTTTACAAAAAATGAGGTCACACTGAATTGGCTAGCTGCGAATGTGATGCCTATTCATAAAAAGGGTGATAGGGCGAATTATGCAAATTACCGACCAATCAGTCTGATATCAGTTCTAGGAAAACTATTGGAAGCAGTATTAAAAGATGAAATAAATTCTCATCTACAAAGAAGAGGACAGGCTGACTGTAAGCAACACTGCTTTTAGATGGGGAGGTTATGCATCACAAATTTATTGTGTTTCTATGAAAAGATATCTTCTGCCCTGGATAGGGAGAAACACGTGGACTGCATATATTTGGATTTTGTGAAAGCATTTGACAAAGTACCCCACTGTGAAATTATCAATAGCTTAATAGACACTGGACTGGGTTTAGGGATAGTGGGCTGGATAGACACATGGTTGATGGGGAGGACCTAGAGGGTATGTATAAATGGATGCTGCTACTCCTCCTCGGTGCCCATGATGAGTGGGGTGCTGCAGGGGTCGGTCCTGGGTCCAGTATTGTTTAGGGTGTTTATATCTGGCATGGGGAAAGACAAAATAAACTGGCTAAGTAAATATGCAGATGATACTAAACTCGCAGGAATCACATTAGATGATGAGCGTGGAATTAATGGGCAGACTAAGTGGGCCAAGCGGTCCTTATCTGACGTCAAATTCTTGGTTTCTATGTATCATTTCTATACAAAAAGATCTGGACAGAATGCATAACTGGGCTACCCAAAAGGGTATACGCTTTAACACTGATAAGTGTTATGTTATACATTTAGGTAAACAAAATAAAATGGCAGACTATTCCCTAAATGGACAAACCCTAAGGCACTCAGTCGAGGAAAGATATTTAGGCATAGTTATCAATAATAAGTTATCATATAAGATTCAATACACAAACCAAATCAATAAAGCTAATAATTTACTGTGGGCAATAAAAAGAAACTTCAGAAGTAGAAGTAGGAAGGTGATTATGCCACTGTATAGAGCATATGTGAGACCTCTGCTGGACTATGGTAGCCCAGAGTGGGGCCCAATATCGAGGGGTGGTGTGGATGGGTTGGAGAGGGTGCAGAGGCAGGCTACAAAGATGATATATGATCTAAGGAATAATTCATATGGGGAAAGACTCCTTGAGTTGAACCTTATGTCCTTGCAGACAAGAAGGATCCAGGGAGATCTTTTGATGTGTTATGACATCATGCAAGACACTTAATGAATGAATTACAAATAGAATTTAAAAATATCTCGGTATGTACCAGGGGACACCCACTTCAGCTGCAACCCAGAAACTTTAACACAAACAAAAGGAAGGTCTTTTTCACACAGAGTGTGGTGTCCCCCTGGAATGGGTTACCCTTAGAAGTTATTATAAGTAATAATAAACAATAGTTCAAAGACCAGCTAGATGCATATATATTGGATGGTACTGCTGTACAGTATTATGAGTGAATGGACAGGAGCGTCTGAAAGGGTTATCGCCTTCTTGACTCCTAAATACCTTAGTATGAACCTTACTATGGTCATGTACAGCCTGATCACCATGGCACATGGATTCTTCCTGTTAGCATTCTATCCTCTAGCACTGCTGAATGACTGGAATGATGCATTCTGATTTTGAACCAGCATTCCTAAACTGTTTGTGGAAGAACTATTTTATTAAAAATCTACCTCTAAATGAGGAAAACATTCAAAAAGTATACATTTAACACTTTTCTTTTGGAATAATATTTCATAATAGCAATAAAGCATTCCCAGAAGTTAGATTAACAGTCAGTTAATCACCCCCTAGGGGCAATATGGCACTCAGCTGCACCTCGTGCCACATTACACCCCTAAGGGGTGAATAACAGACTTGTTAATCTAACCCCTGTGTCATACCTTATTGCTTAAAAATTATATTTTACTCACCTAATGTCAAAAATGATGAGTAAATTACTCTTGAATGCCAAGGTTATCTGGAGCACTGGTCAGGGTCATCAGCACTGTCCGGGTTACCATCATAACCGCTTTCAATCTGCAGCCAAAAAGTCTGTACTTTTGTTGGCCATTTTAGATTTTAAGAAAAGACAGGAATTTCTGACATTCACTGCACGCATCCCAGGCTACCTCCTCATGGGTGCAATGTATTGCAACTAGGTCTGTAATCTGTGGTTGTAATCCCACCAGTTTAAAAAGATTACAGAAACACAGAAAACATGATTGCAGATAAAGACTCAAGGACCATCCAGTCTGCCCCAAATACCCAACTATATTCTACAGTGCCCCCTTAGTTTAACGAACCCCTCTATAGTAAAATCCAGGTTGTAACGAATGAGTGACATGGCTTCTGGGAAAATCAGCTGCTACAGTGCAGGTCCCTGAGAGAGATCAACGAGCACAAGCACAGTTTCGGAACTACAGTAGAGAAACAGAGGATTTTTAAGGTGTTCAGGATTGTATAACAATGGAACTCTGAACTGAGTTCTTTACTTCATGTTTTAATCCCATATAGAAAATACAGTACCGACTGTTATGCCTCTGACTTCCGGCCAGGTTGTGTGTCCGCCAAGTCTCTGCCTACTGTCTCTCCATTCCGGCACTGGTGCTACCTCCTCTAACAACTGTAAAAGTACAGAAACTAAGTAAAAAAGTGACTTAACTAGACTACACAGATAAATGATTAAACAGCAGCTAGGGGGAGTGTGCAGTCTGGGGAGTGGTGAAAATACCTAAAAATGCCTGGGAATGCCTGAGCCACAGGGAGGGAGCAAGCAGAATGAAAAGACATTTGAACAGAAACCCTGCTAATGGGGTGGATGACGCACACAGAGCACAGTTCTTGTCTCTGAAGCAACATGTGAATTTTAAGGTGTGTGGACTGAATGCATCAGTTGGGAGGTCAGAAGAAACTGATCGTAGTGCAGGCAGGCTGGAGGTGTAAGATGTAACAGAATTTGTTTGACATCACTGTAATTTATAAAACATTTATAAATATAAATATGAGCTGTACAACTGACATGGAGCAGTTCTGAAAAGTGGGAGCAGGTGTGTGCTCTTAACTACAGCAAAGTACACGTTTTGTGTATTTTCTACGTATTCCGATATAACAAACAGGGAGCTATCATGAAAGTACAGTTACGTAAGAACTTACCGTAACAGTAGATCTTCAAGAGAGGCTCTTGCAGTAGGTATTTACATATAGGACTGTCCACCAGGCATCAGGACCCCATGGAAAAAGTTCTAGCTAGCAGTCTCTGGCAGTATAAAGAGGTGGTCCCCCACGCCCGCTTTCCTGTTCTTTCCTGCCAAGGGCCAAAAGAGGCAAGACGAGAGAGAAGAGGATATTTCACCTCATGGAATTGGAGCCAGAAACGCTTAGGGGGATGGAGGGCCGGATGGCAATACCTACTGCAAGAGCCTCTCTCGAAGATCTACTGCTATGGTAAGTTCTTACATAATTGTACTATCTTACTTCAAGAGGGCTCTTGCAGTAGGTATTCACATATAGGACTGAGTCCCAAGCAGTCTGGAACAAGGAAAAGCACTTGGAGGAGGATAACTATCTATGGCATGGAACCTCCAGCTGAACGGGTCTTATGAAAGAAGACCTTGAAGCACAGCCAACCCGAAGCCTACTCTACGGTGAGAGGTAATGTCCAAACTGTAGTGTTTCGTAAAGGTATGGACAGAAGTCCAAGTTGCATCTGCACAGATGTCTGCCGCTGACACATTCTTGAAACAAGTCACAGAGGCAGCTACTCCTCTGGTGGAGTGACCTCTGACTTGACCTGGCAGGGTCTTGTTGTACTTGTCGTAACAGAAAGTGATACAATGAGCCAACCATTTAGATAGGCATTGCGTAGAAACAGCATTGCCTTCTCTTTTGTGAACAAAAGAGACAAAAAAGCTGATCAGATTTCCTGAGTTCCTTAGTGGTGTAGTATCTCAGTATTCTGTGAACATCCAAAGTATGCAAGAGATACCGCCCTTGATTGGAGTGCTGCATAAAGAAAGCGGGTAGCTCAATGGATTGATTCAGCATAGATTCAGCCACCACCTTAGGGAGAAACTTAGGGTTGGTGCACAGAGCCACATGTTCCTTGTGAAAAATCAAATACGGGATTTTACACATCAAGGCCTGAAGCTTGGAAATTCATCGAGCTGAAGTAATGGCCACTAGAAAGGAAAATTACATACCTACCGTAATTCTTCATCTTCTCTTGTATCTTCACCATTCATTACTTCCTGGGTGTAAGCCAGTAGCGCACCATACAGGAACTTTTTTTTTTTTTAAAGTTTGCCTAGCGGCACCGCCCTCGGAGTGGCGTCATGCGGCCATTAGTAGCGACCGACTCCTCCTCCAACTCAGTTCTGTGAGCCAGAGAGGCAAAAGTGAAAGCAGAGAATATAGATAGCGAGGCAAGATAGCCGAGGGATAGCAAAGCAAGGAAGAATGAACTGAAAAAGGAATAAGCCGATGGAGGAAGGACAGAGGAGATAAGAGTATCCCTAGCCTAGCGACTGTAGGGCCTCCTTACCTGGGCGATTCTAGGAGGAGAGATAAGTAAGGAAATGAGAAATTAGAAGAAGAAGAAGAAGAAGAAAGAGAAGAGAGAGATGGGATGTTGAAGAGACCAGAATGCCCAACGAGCATAGTTAGCTTACAGCTGAAGGCTCGACTAAAGGGGAAGCAAGAATCCCCGGAGATAGAGTTGAAGAGAAGGTTCACCAAACCCGCTAGACAGACTCAGGAGGGCATGAGTCCTCATCCTCAACATGCCATTGTTCTTGATACCCGCCGGGCTCCTGGCGGGAAGACCTTTAACTGGAGGACACCGAGGAGGAAGAATAAAACCCGACAGCATGAGGCTGCTCAGGGGTTTAGAAATGGAGAATGTAAGCCTTTCAGGTGTTTAAGATAGAAAAGGACTCAGACTGACTGGCCAAAGGCAGGCCAAGGCTTAAACTGGCTGGGATTGGATATGGTCAGCACTGCTCTTCTGTAAAAATTGTCCAGGAGGACACTTAAAGGGAGAAACCAATATGCAAACTAGCGAGAAGGATAGCCTACCTTCTCATTTCTCTTCTAGTTGTTTTTCCCCTTTTTTACAGATAAAATTTTTTAGACTAGATGCATGACCCCAATACCAAGATGCCTATAGCAGTGAAGGATTCCCTCAGCATTTTTCCTTCTTTTTTTTTTTTTTTTTTGCAAAAGAAAAAGGAATAACGTGCCCGTTCCTCTGCAAGGCAAGAATGGGGGGTGATTTTGATTTCAGGGCAACTATCTGGAACATGGGATTGCAGGATCGAAACTGAATAGCCTGAGCCAGGCCAAAACCCCAGAGGCATCTCGCCAGAAGAATGGCAAGAGATAGTTGTGCAGTCTGATGCTAATGCAATCACGAGATGGCCCATGAATCTTAGAGTAAGTAATTTTTCTGGAAAATTAGAGCCCCCAGAAGATTTTTTTTTTTTTTGGAAAAATTAAAAATTTTCCTATATTTTAAGAAAAAATTTTTTTTTTTTTTATATGCAGAGAGAGGAAGGAGACGGGAGGTGGAGAAGCCACAGGAAGAGGCCACTGAGGGGATGGTGGGCGGGTGTAAGTAATGAATGGTGAAGATACAAGAGAAGATCAAGAATTACGGTAGGTACGTAATTTTCCTATCTTCCCTTGTCAATCTTCACCATTCATTACTTCCTGGGTGAGTACCAAGCTCCTCTTCCCCTGGAGGGGGAAGAGGCCATACTGAGGAACAAGACCCCCAGCCTTCTGTTGGTGAGAAACAGAAGGAGAAGACCCTGGCTTATTCAGAAAGCCTAAGTGGGAGAAGAGCTAGGAGGTGCCTCCCGAGGGGCGAGAGGCGGATGGAGCCCTGTAAAGTCTCCTAGCTCTGGATGAGAAAAGCGGGTCCCCGAGGCGGGCGCAGCACCCTACGCCCGGGCCAGGGGTGACAACCTGGAAAGACGAAGCCATGCCGTCCGCCTGATGCAGATCGCTGTCCCCGCAAGCCTGGAAGCCACCTCACTGGCGTCATAAGATGCCCTTGCTTGGTGTCTTGCCAGCTCCAGGCCTACTGCGGAGAGGGCAACGGCTTGTCTGGTTTGCTCCGTGTCAGGCATAGATGCCAACAGCTGGGACATCATCGACCACAGATGCCGGTTGTAGGCAGCGTGGTGAGCCTGATGTGATGCAATACATGCACTCGCACGAGAAGAAGAGAACACTCTTCGCCCCCAACGGTCGAACTGGAGAGAGTCCGAATCCGGTGGCGATGTCGCAAGCCAGGCAACGCACCCAGAAGGAGTATCAAGTATACCAAACCTGAGGGACGGGTTGGGAAGGAACCTAGAGACTCAGAGGGCACAATACCTCGCTGGCAGTCCGCTGGGGCTGGGAAGAAGCGGCAGGGAACTGCCAGGACTGGATAGGCGCCTCCTGGAAGGATAGGCCAGGAAGGTACCACCAGATGCTGGGCACTGAATTCACCAAGGAATCATGGCGTCTCCCGTTCGGTATTGTCTCTCGAGCGTAGGAAATCCGGAGATCCTCACCATCCTCGAGAGAAAGCGCTGATATTCTGTGAAATCAGCATGGAGGACAGATGAGCAGGGGGTTCCTCTCCCTCAGAGGAGGGAGACGAGGATGATGGGGAACTGGAATGTCCAGAGGATTCCTGCGGCAGTGGGGAGAGTCGAAAGACCCGCTCATGCATGTATCTAACATATGAGGGGAAGGCCGCCGCAGAACCTCTGAACTGCTCCCAGGATAAGCGGACCCGTGGGACGACATGGCCTGGGGCGGGGGTGGTGAAGGCAGAGAGATGGGAGAGGGGCACCTCCGAGGAGGCAACTGCTCTCTGCGAGGGCTCTGGAATCCGGGGAAAGGAGCCCTAGTAGGAGGGATCCTGGTATCAAACCAGGCCGCAGAACGGAACTCTGGGGAAGCGGAGCCTGGAAGAGCCCTGGGGGAGAAACTCCCCCGTGACGATGCCGGGACTGCATGGATCCAGAAGGGCAGTCCGCACAAACGCCGCCAGAGGACACCCTAGAACCCTGGGGGAGGTGGGGCTCTGCACTCGACTCCTGGCCACCCCCCCTGAGGTGGCCAAAGAAGACCGGGCAGCAGGCCGCCTGCCCCTCAACCCCTCGGATTCCGAGAGGGCCCTCCTCCTCGACTGCAACGTCCCCCTGTCCCTAGAGGAGGCAACAGCACCCCGGGGGGTAGCTGTCACCGGGCCTCCAGAGAGGGGAGCCTCCCCCTCCGTCACCCCCACGTCTGCCCCCCGGGACTCTCGGCCACCCCAGCCGAGGAACCCTCAGGAGGCGGCGGCAAGGGGACAGAGGGAGAGCCCGCTGCACCGCCTGGTACCCCTAGCCACGAGGACCCAGATTCCGAAGAATGGGGTGCCAGGATGGGTCCCACATCTGAGTCATCGTCCTCCGAGGAGGGCGAGACCATGAGACCTCGATGCTGGCCACCCCAGGGGTCCCCGAGGCCACGGGGCTGCGAGCAGCCCGGTGCAAGTGCGGCAGCTGCTCATCCCCCCACGCCGGCAGCAGGAAGGCCTAACCCCACACCCCAGTGGCTCCGGCAGGCCAGCACCGCCGGGGAGGGAAGGCGACGCGCCCTTGGCGAGCGTCGAGACAAAGCGGCACCGTCGGCGCCGCCATGTCCATCAGCACCACGAAGCGGCGCCGAGGCAAAAGCAGCACCGCCAATGGCGCCCGCTCCGATCACCGGCGCCCTTGAGGGCGCCCGGAGATCAGCGGCACCGCTCGATCACCGGCACCCTGAGCGGCGCCGGGATCCGAAGCAGCGCCCTGGCCGTCGAGGTCCACCAAGCTGGGCCCAGCCAAGGGCCTCGACAGAGGCCTGCACCTCCGAAGAGGTGACTGCGAGGTGGTGTCAGCGCTGCGGCCCGGAGGGCCGACGCCTCCCAACACCGGAAGGGCCTCCTCCTCGGCAAGATAGGATGAGAGACCCCTCCTCACCGGGACCGTACAGGCCGGGAGGACCGCGGGAAAGGCCTAGAGATCTCGCCCGAGATTCCCGCGAGCGACGCCGTCCCCCGAAAGTCGGCGGGGCCTTGCCGAGCTTGAACGCGTGGACTTCGAGGACGTGACGGTCCATCGAGAAACAGGCGTCGCACGAATCCATATCATGGTTGGGTCCCAGGCAACGAAGACAAACGTCATGCCAGTCCGAGACGGAGAAATGCCGGCCACAGGAGCACCGACGCATAGGGGCGCGGCCTGTCTTCGACAAACGCTTAGCTCCAGAACCGGACATAACGCGAAAATAACGAGATCAAAACACAGTAGGAAATACACCCAGCGCCGAAAGAAAGAAAAAGAACAGTCTTACCGTATCGGCGTCGAGTGTCAGGAAAAGCAGAGTCGGTAACTACTCGCAGATAAGTACTGGGCGCTTACGCACGGACCGAGTGCTGCCTCGGCAGTAGGAGAAACAGAACTGAGTTGGAGGAGAGTCGGTCGCTACTGCAGCTGCCCCTCGTGCATGGCGTCACTCTCGGGTGGTGCCGTTGGGCAAACTTTAAAAAAAAAAGCTCCCGTGGCGGGTGCGCGCCTCCAGCCACACCCAGGAAGTAATAAATGGTGAAGATTGACAAGGGAAGATAGGGAGTCTTCCACGAGAGGAACTTTAATTCTGATGAGGCTGCTAGCTCGAAGGGAGGCATAGCAAGTTTCTCAAGAATAAAATGCAAGTCCCAAGGAGGAGCAGAAATGCAGATTGGGGTCTCAAATGGAGGACACCTCTGAGGAATGTCATAGAGACTTCCAACTGAGCAAAAGTCCTGTCTCCGAAGCGGACATGGTAGGCTGAAATCGCTGCCATGTGGAACTTTAAAGAGAATGGCTGAGACTTAGATTGAAGAGATGATGCATGTAGTCCAAGACTCTGTTGGCTGGGCAAGAGAAAGGTTCGAAGTCCTTTGACGAGGCCCAAATAGAAAACCGTCTCCACTTCATGGCGTAAGTGGACCTGGTGGAAGGCTTTCGGTCCTCTATCAATATGTCTGCTATGAGCAGGGAAACCCTGAAGCAGGCTTTAGCTACATCTGCAGGAGCCATGCATGTAAATGAAGGGATTTGAGACCTGGATGAACAAGGGTCCCTTGATCTTGGGTCAACAAGTGTTGCGACAGAGGAAGAGGAAGCAGAAGTTCCTCTGAAAACTGTTGCAGAAGAGAGAACCAAACTTGCTTGGGCCAGAATGGAGCGATGAGGATCATTCGTGCACCCTCTGATCTGATCTGGTTCAGGACCTTGGAATTAAGGGAATAGGAGGGATGGCATAGACGAATCTGTCCCTTCAATCGAGTGACAGAGCGTCCCGCCAAAAAATGCCTCACCTTGGAGTGAACGAGCAGAAGGCAGGAAGTTTTGCATTTTGAGAAGACAAGAACAGGTCTATCGGAGGTGTTCCCCGTTGCAGAAAGATGTCGTCTATGACCTCTTGATCCAGTTCCCATTCATGGGCCCTGGCTAAGGACCGATTGAGGTGGTCTGCCAGTGTGTTTTCCACTCACAGAATGTGAATGGCCGTCAAGTGAAGGTAGTGCTGGGTAGCCCAGACCCACACTCTCATTGCTTCCCTGCACAGAGAGTAGGAACATGTTTCTCCTTGCTTGTTGAGATACCAGACTACACACATGTTGTCTGTCTGTATGAGGAGATGACCGGGAAGGATGGAAGAGTGCTGGGCCTGAAGGGCATAAAGAACTGCTCTTATTTTAAGCACATTTATGTGCAGATTTTGTTCAAACTGGGACCAGCTGCCCTGAGTCCTGTGAGACCTGAGCTGGGCTCCCCAGCCCTCGTCTGAGGCATCTGTTGTCAGCGTCTGGGAGGGGGGGTTCAATGTTGAAGTGAACTCCCTGGCAAAGGTTCTCTTGTACCATCCATCATTGCAAGTTCCTGATCATGGGATTGGAAACAAGTACCTCTTGGTCTAGATCATCCAGTAATTGGCCCTATTGAGACCGAAGTGTCCACTGAGAAATCCTCATATGGAGCCGAGCGCGGAGGACTGTCAGAATGGCAGCCGCCATTAGCACGAGGAGGCAGAGGACTGACCTGGCTCTGACCCTTCTGCGACTGGACAGGAGGTGTGCTTGAGTCTGAAGGGTGTCCGCCCAGTTCTGAGGCACAAAGGTGGTCGTGTCCAGAATTGCCCCTATGAATTGGAGGCATTGACAAGGGACCAAATGGGACTTTGCCTGATTGATGGTAATACCCAGGCTGGTGAAAACCTGTAGGATAAGGGACAGAGAGTATAGGAGTTCCTCCCTGGATGGGGCCGCCAGGAGCCAATCGTCCAGGTACGGGAATACCTGAACTCCCTGGGTACACAGGTCAGCCACCACCACAGACAGGCATTGGGCAAATTCTCAGAAGGCCGAGGAAAGATCAAATGGGAGGGCCCTGAATTGGTAGTGGTTCCCCTTAAAGTAAAATCTTAGGAATTTGCAGTGGGAAGGACATAAGGGGATATGTAGTCAAGCATCCTACATGTCCGAAGTGCACAGCCACAATCCCTGCCGAAGAAGAGGCAGAAGGCTCTGTAGGGAGAGCATTCTGAAGAGTTTGTACTCCATGAACATGTTCAGGGAACTGAGGTCTAAAATAGGCCTCGCGTCTTCCGTCTTCTTTGGAACTAGGAAGAAATGGGAATAGTAACCTGTCCCCCAAAGGTGGCTGGGAACTGGTTCTATCGCTGCCTTCGAGAGAAGGGAGGTGATTTCTTCTAGGACCAGAGGAAGATGTTCCAGGGAGTAAGACGACTTGGGGGTGGTCTTCGGGGTGGTTTCTGCAGAAACTCTACTGAGTGTCCTGCTGCAATCAACTGGAGCACTCATGCATCCAATGTTATCCTCTCCCAACCCTGTAAATGGAAGGAGAATCTCCCTCCTACCGATTCCTCTGGGACCTGTAGAGGTAGTGGAAGAGGCGAGGAGTCAGGAGGTCTGGGATAGCACAGCAGCTGAGGCTCCCGCAGCTTTTTTGGTAGGGGGAGTCTTGGTTGCTGGAGGAGCCCGACGTTTGTTGGCCCGGTTGCCCCATAGTTTTGTTTTTTGTCGGTTACATAGATACATAGACAGTGTCGGCAGATAAGGGCCTATGGCCCACCCAGTCTGCCCATTTAAGTTTGTAAGTTCAGTTTAAGTTTTCCAGGAAGTCTGTTGCCCCTTATCCCTGACCTCCAGAATTCCTTTATGTCTATCCCATGCATTCTTAAATCCCGTGATCGTTTCAGCCCCCACCACTTCCTCTGGCAGGGTGTTCCCTTGTCCACCACCCGTTCTGTGAAGAAATTCTTCCTCACGTTTCCTCTGAATAGTCCTCCTCCAACTTCATCCCATGCCCTCTAGTCCTGGAACATCTTTTTGCTTAAAAATAGTGCATTCCTGCACCCTGTTCCTCCCTGTAAGATACTTGTATGTCTCTATCATATCCCTCTCTCCCTCCTCTCCTCCAGGGAGTACATGTTCAGTGCCTTCAACCTGTCCTCATAGGACTTGTGATGCAATCCATGCACCATCTTTGTTGCCCTCCTCTGAACCTTTTCTACCCTGTCTATGTCCTTACGTGATGAGTCTCCAGAACTGCACAGTGTACTCCAGGTGCGGCCTCACTAGTGTCTTGTATAGTGGAATTATGACCTCCCTTTTCCTGCTGGTGATGCCCCTGCCTATGCATCCCAGCATCCTATTTGCTTTACCTGCTGCCTTGTCACACTGTTTCCCTACCTTGAGGTCATCAGAGATGATAACTCCAAGATCCCTTTCCTGCTTGGTGCATGCTATATCCTCACCCCCCCAACTGATATATTGTGCCAAGGTTTTTGTGCCCATATGCATTATCTTGCACTTCCTTGCATTGAATTTCAACTGCCAAACCCCTGACCATTCTTCAAGTTTCTGCAGGTCCTTCTCATTCTGTCTACACCCTCTGGTGTGTCTACTCTATTACAGAGCTTTGTGTCATCAGCAAACAGTGAAATTCTGCCTTCTAGGTCCTGCGCAATGTCACTAATGAAGATATTGAATAGTAGTCCCAGCCTGATCCCTGTGGTACCCCACTGGTCACTCTTCCCTATGTGGAGTGACAGCCATTTACCACTACCCTCTGTGTCCTGCTGCCCAGCCAGTTACCTACCCACCTTCTGTCCTGCCCACACCCATATTCCCCAGTTTGTGCAATAGTCTTCTATGTGGCACAGTGTCAAAGGCCTTGCTGAAGTCCAGATAGGCCATGTCCACTGCCCTCCCCTGATCCACCTCCCTAGTCACCCAGTCAAATGAAAAGAGCGCCGCTGCACCGAAGGGGTCTGTACAAAGAGTCAACAGACTTGAGTGCAGTGCCCTTCTCTTTCAGGTCAGTAATGATGTCCTTGACATCACCCCTGAACAGCACAGAACCCCTGAAGGGAGCATCCTGAATAGCGGATTGCACTTCAGGGACCAAACCTGACACACGGAGCCAGGCATGACGCCGAAGGCCTATGGCAAAAGTCAAGCTCCGTCGAGCTGTGTCCACTGCATTGTAAGTGGCATGAAGCATGTGCCGATTGGCCGAATGAGCAGAACGGACAAGATCCGCCACTTCCTGTTCTGTCTGGGACTCAGGAAGGGAGTCTAACTTTGATTCCACCTGACTAAGGATGGCCTTCTGGTAATCCCCCATATGTGCTAAATAATTCAGGGCCCTAATATCTAGGGAAGAAGATGCATAGATCTTCTTCCCACATTGGTCCAGAAGTCTTGACTCCTTGTCAGGTGGAGATGAGCTGAGATGTTTAGGATTAGCAGAGCGGACGTGAGTGGCGCTAATCATGACAGAGTCCGCTTTGGGGTGAAGGTTCAAGAAATCTACTCCCTCGGGAGCCTGATATAACTGATCTGCCTTCCTCAGAAGGGGGGCTAACGCAGAAGGTTGTTTCCAAATAGTGGAAACAAGATCCATGTGAGGCTCTATCCAGGGTGGAATCAATGTAGGAGCAGTCTCGGGCAGATCCAAGTGGGCAGTGAGCTTTTTAGGCTGTGGATCTGGCTCCAGAGACTGCACTGATGACTTCCTGGATCTTTCTCAGTAGCTCCAGAAAAAAAGGATCAGCTGGAGGAGACTTTGGAGGGGTCCTTGGCCTAGGTTGGTCTGTAGTACCAGGCTCATCATCTGGGTCAGTGCGTTCCTCTGAGTCTGAGTCAGAGGTCTCTGATGAATAAGAGAAAGACTCCTCCCTATGCGGGGCGGGGAGGGACGGTCATCCTCCACACCCCTGGCACCTGAGGGTTCACTTCTGGTGTTGGGTAAGGGGGAGGGAGTCTCTTGTCTCCGACGGAGGGGATCCTGCGAAGGGTCCAGCATCAGCAGATGACTCTCTACCTCTCTGGTGAGTTGAGCCTTAGTCTCAGCCCACCAGGAGGCTAGAGTCTCCTTCAAATCCACCAGCAGCTGGGGTGTGGGTGGCGGAGCAGGAGGATATGGATACTGAGGATAACCGTACATGGAGTATCCATAACCCGATGGTGGGAAGCCCGGCATCGGATATTGAGGCTCTGGGTATTGCGGCATCGTGTACTATGGTGCCAGGTAAGACAGCACCGGGTATTGAGGTGTCGGATACCTGGGGACCAGGGGCTCTGGTAGAACATAGGGACCTGGCAAAGGCCCAGCTGGCAGGCCAGGCAAAGTAAAAGCTGGCCCCATAAGCATTGGGTCCAGCATGAGAACGCTGTCCAGTAGGGGGACGTCGGCCGGTGTCGGATAAGACAGCACTGGGGCCAGCGCCTGAGGGTCCAGCATCAGGGTATCTGGTCCCAAAGGAGGGGCCCCTGATGACAGCGTGTTCAAGTCCTCCGAGACGATTGGGGAGGGAGGGTTGGAATCCCAGGGGTCAGTAGAGGAGACGCAGGGACCTCAGAGGGCAACACCAACCACTGCGGGAAACCTGGGACGTCAGACTGGTCGAGGGGGTTCGAAGCAGGCTCCTTGGCCGGGTGGGCATCGGAGGGGCCAATGTCCGGCTTATCAGTCAGATCCGGGTGGGTGTCAGAGGAGCCAACATCCAACTTATCGGATCCCTTGCTCAATAAAGGCAGCGCTGGAGATGCTGCCTTGTCGGGCGAAAGAGTGACTGTGCACCCTCCTGAAGGAGCAAGCAGCTTACCAGCCTTGTCCAGGCAGACGTCGGTGGCACTGGCGTCCAACTTAACAGACCTGCTCGAACCTGAGGGTCACGTGGTAGCGGTCTTCCTAGGAGCAGAGGCCTCCTTTACCCCAGAGGTAATCGAGGGGCTCGAGCGCGAGCCCGATGGGAGGGCGACACCTTCTTGGACACTGCCAAGATGGTCGTCATGGACCGGTCCCCCAGAGGGGATGTTACCTTCAGAACCGCAACTCCGGCCAGAGTCACGGAGGCCGTGGAAGCCGAATCCCGCTCCCAGTGCTTCTCCTCCTTTTTATGGCCTTTGGGGGAAGTGGACGCCTGCCTCAATTTTTTTAGCTCCTTCTCCATGGATAACATTTTTTTACTTTAAAGTATGGGCCTCCAGCGACTGCTGCCTTCGTTTTTGGGTAGCCGAATTAAATTGCTGGCAGTGCTGGCACTTCTCCACAGGATGATCCGAGCCTAGGCAGAAGAGTCACAGGAAATGGCCATCCTTATGCAGCAGCTGGGAGCTGCACAATTCCCACTTGTGTTTATGCAATTCGGAAGGTGTCAGGGACGACATACACAGCGTATAGAGAGATAGTATAAATATGCAAAAAAAATGGTTGAAAAGTTCGAAAATTGTACCAACCAACGACTGACAAGCGTTGAACTCTACCGCCAGGAACTTTCACAAGTCGACGGCAAGAAAGAACTGGAAGGCGAGCGTGGGGGACTGCCCTTTTATACTGACGTCACATGATGTCAGCCACCTGACGTGGGGGTGGTCCCCACCAGAGACTGCTAGCTAGAAATTTTTCCGTGGGGTCCTGACGCCTGGCGGGACAGTCATATATGTGAATACCTACTGCCAGAGCCCTCTCGAAATAAGATCACATGTTATGGCTCCCCATTCTGTTTGTTATAGCGAGGAAGCACTGTATCTACTACTAACAGTTTTACTGAATGCATAGCCTATTTACAATTAATCTTCTTCTATTTTCAACTAACTGTGGTAATTATGGTAGTATTTGTAATGGCATCTAGGACTCCTTCACCAATGCAGCCATCGTTTACCTGGAGGGAACATGTGGGTTACCAGCTGCTGAGTGTTTTTGTTCATCACTGGCCAGTCAATTTTCATGGAATTTTCTGCCAAGCAGGCTCTCAGATGCTGTGCAACTGTGCTACCTTTTTTTAAGGATTAGATGGTACCATGCTTGATGCAAAGGATGGCTCCAAAAGGGGTGACATGCTGTAAGGCATAGCTGAGCTCAGAAGAGCAGGGCTTGGTGTCATGGACAGTGACTAACTGGAGGGAGTCTAGGTCAGTAAAGGAGACACCAGCCGACCCAGAAAAGAGGTAGGGAAGACACACTAAATCTGAAATTTCAAAGGGCTCCATGGAGGCAAAATCTTCACTGAAGGAATCCAGGAGGAGTGCTGCATCACACTGTCTTAACTGCAAGAGAGAGTGGGGAGGCAGGAGGAGACTCACAAGGGGAATGCTCATGGGTAGTAGAGTGCAGATGAGGATCATTCCTTCCTACCTCCTGGCCTGATCTCAAGGGACAGACATAAGGTGATTCTATTGGGGGGTAGGAGGAAGTAGGCTGTTGGTTAACTAGGATCTGCAGCTTATCCAAAAGGTAGGGAAATGGGCAGACTGGGTGAGCCAAGTGGTCTTTATCTGTCATCAAAGTCTATGGATCTAAGGAGTCAGTCGGTGTAGAAATTAGGGGAATTAAAGTCGTGGCCTGGGCCAGGCAGGAAAGACAGCAGTTGCAGATCCATGCAGAAAACCTTGTTGGCATACACACAAACACCAAAAAGAAGAAAAAAAAAAGCAGTATACCTGACATAACTAAGTTGAAGAAGAAAGACTGCCAGCCACAACAGAAAGGCTTACGCAAGCACTGTCTAAAGGTTGGACTGCCAACAAGGTGATGCACTCTCAATGGTGGGGGACAAAAGGAATTAAGGTGGTTGGTGCAGACAACACCATATACAGGGCACCAGAGAATGTGACGTAAAGGTCCGGTGATGGGCAGAGGCTCTGTGAGTCCAAAATTTCTTGACTCCCCTGGGGTCCTACTGCCTCCAGAGCCAAGAGTGTGGCTCTATGAAGGAGATTTTTTTTCAAAACTGATTTTTATTGTGGATAATAAACTATAAAACAGTGTACAGTTCATATCATAGTGAAGGAGATTTACTCTACGAAGATCCAAGTTATTCTCAAATATAGAAACATTTTTTATAACTAAATAGCTTAGAAATAGGATTTCATTTTTACTCATACTCAGACACCAACGGGCATTTCTGGAGTCCCTCCTGTGTTAAAAAAGTGCGGAGTTCTTTATTTAGATATCATGAATAGCTTATCACTGATCTGCCCACACTTTCCTTCTTGTTAAGTTATCACAACAGGCAAGACACTTTCATATCTTTAGTGCTCTTACCTAGGGTTCAGGGTGCCATACAGAATAAACAAACGGAACACAGGCTAAATATATATTCCAAGCAAGCAATAATACCCAACAAGGCGGGCAGTATTGGGCAATACTGGACCGCCCAGGGGTGCAATGAGGCCCAACGCCGCAGGCGGAGGGCGTTATAGCCCCAGGAAGGTCCGGTATTGCCCATACCGCCCACCCTGGAGGGTATTATTGTGCTTAGAAAATGGGCACTGTGGCTTTTTCCTATGGGATTTAAAAAAGTCAAGAAAAACAGTTAAAAGATTTATCAATAATAAAGCTTAAATCTGTTCATAGTAAAGTAGTCCCAGTTTTTGTGCTGTGCCATCTGTTGTCCAGCCCCCCACCATAATCTTGAAGTTAGCACCCCCCCCTTCCCGATATGGCGTTTGTACTTACTGTCTCAACAGCAGTGTGTTTGCTTTTGGGGGATTACAAAATGTATACTGTGTGACGTTAATTATTTAGAGATGCAGCTACTTGGTGTGCCTGATGCGTCATACCGGAAGTAAAGAAGGTTTGAGCGAAAGCAATTTCTTTGTTTACTCATTTTTTTGTTAAGCTTTGGGTTGTTTTGTTTATTGGGGGACATGTCATGGACAGCGATTGATGTGAAGGGTTGGAGAGCTCAGGGTGGAGAAATGAGACGAGCAGCAGTACGAATGAGCGAGGAGAGATGACTGGCAACCGTGGATCTGTTCAGAGAGTCGAGACTGCACGGTAGCGACAGAACTGTGAGCCATGGCATAGTGTAGGTACACAGCAGAAGTTTTTATTTATGAGGAGGTTTCTTTTGGTCATAGGGCAATAAATGTGAGTGTGATTGGGGCTAGGTGGAGGGTGTCCAGCAGTGTAAGTGAAGGCGAAGATGGATCGTAATGGAATGGAGCAGGGCTTCCACTGATTTTAATCACAAAAAAAAATGTTTAGAGAAGCAAGATTCATGAGTTCATGAATGCCCAGTATTTAAAAAAATGACAGACTGTTGTGTGTGTGTGTTTTGTTTTTAACAGTTGGCACTGAAGTAAGGTGTTGGGGGCCAATATCTCTCACTTAGCAAGAAAAAAAATGGCGGCTGATTCAACTTGAGTGCCCAATGCTTCAGCCAATGGTGAAGCAGGCAGGGCACAGTGATATCTAGCTGGGCATCAGGTAGGTTTGGGCTGGCTCTTTTTATTTCCTGGGCATCTATTGAAAGTTAATGTACCCCGGCAAGGGTACTAGCCAATCAGATGCCAGGAAATAAAAAGCCCATTTTCTAAGAATAAATAAGTCATCCCCTCAACAACAGCTAGTTAATTTTAGTTTAAAATAGTAAAGTGAATAACCAAATTAAATTAGATTTAATTACTACGTTAGGTAATAAGCAAGATTAAAAAGATGATACTTTGGAGTCCCTCTGAGGGCACTCACTAGCAAGCTACTCTAATATGGATAGGTAGAGCATTCCACAGCACAGGCACAGCCACCATAAACAACCAGTCCCCGGAAAGCTTCTGCCGGGACCATGGGACCAACAATAAGCCAGCATTTGTGAAGCGAAGAGGGCAGACAGAGATAAGTAGGATCAGGAGGTCTTTTAGACAGTCAGGACCCAGACCACATACGGCTTTGTATAGCGACACGCATATCTTGAAGTTAACACACCACCGAATGGGCAATCAGTTTAGTTCAGTAGCACCAGAGTGATATGTTCTCTACAGGAAGTCCAGCAGATCAAACGGGCTGTTGCGTTCTAGACCTGCATCAGACTCCCAGATAACCCTAGGTAGTGAGCATTGCAGTAATCAAGCCTGGACTGACAAAGGCACTGACTGCTATCACCAGGTCACCGTGAGAAACAGTTTGATCTGAGTGATGTTTTGAAGATAGAAATAGCCAATATAAGGGCAACCACTGACATCTGTCCATCCCTGGTCAGCTTGGAGTCCACAGTGACCCACAGATTCCTAACCACATCTACAACTCCAAGGGTGCTACCATTTAGAGATGACAGCCGGGTGTCGCTCCCCGTCAAAGCCTTCTCTTGGTGACCTGGTTTGACAATCATCACCTTAGTCTTGCCTCAGTTAAGACTCAGTCAGTTGGAAATCATCCAGTCATTGAACTGATCTTTTTTAGGCAGTGGCACAGCACCAGACCAACACGAAAAGTATAGCTGGGTATCATCTGCATAGCAGTGGAACTCCAACCCATACCATCTGTGATCTCACCCAAGAGTAACATGTACATGGCAAACAACACAGGGGCCAGAAGTGAACCTTGAAAAACACTACAGTCCAAAGAAGCTGTCTCGGAGATGGAAATACCCAAGACTACCTGCTGTGTTCCTCCAGACAGGAAGGACTTGAATCAGCACCAAACAGCACCAGTGAGACCCATGTATTCCTTCAGGCATTCCAAAAGCACCCTATGGTTGACCTCATCAAATGCAGATGAGAAGTCAGGAAGGACAAGAACAGAACAATGCCCTCCATCTCTCATCATGAGAAGATCACTGAACACCTTGACAAGTACCATCTAAGTGCTTTGACAGGGCCAAAATCGAGATTGGAGACGCTCATAGATGTCACACATTTCCAGATGAGCCTTCAACAGCATCACCACCATCTTCTTGATGCTCTTCTCCAGAAATGGAAGGATCAAGACAGGCCTGTAGTTCAAAAGAACATTAGGATTCAAAGATGAATTCTTTAGGAGGGGCCTCACTACCGCTTTTCCCAGAGTGGCTGACCAGACAATCTCTAAAATAATTGGCCAGGACCCTCACCCCCGAAGCCAATAAGCAGCTGGGTGGGCCCAGGGTCCAACGGACAGTAAGTGGGACAAGGTTCCAAGATCATCTGAAGCACCTCATCATCCTAAACTGGGCAAAACTCCACCCAGGACAGTCAATCAGGGCTGGTACTGATGGCCCATGACAGGTCACTTGAGGAGATCCTGCTCCGAATGGCCAACACCTGGGAGAGACAAATAAAACAGGTTACTCACCTGCAACAGTAGTTATAGGAATGGTATATGTTGTTCATCCACATTCTTTGGCATGTCCCCTTCCACTTTAAATTTTGTCAGAAGTCTTCAAGCTGGATCTTCCCACCCACCAGGGTGGTATAACCCTTGGCTCCGCCCCATGACACCAGCTCTTAGCCCGCTGGAAGCCAGGTGTTGTGCGTCCACAGCTGGGGAGGTCAGGTGGGTCTGTGTGGATGAACAACATATACCACTCCTAGAACTACTGTTACAGATGAGTAACCTGTTCTTCTAGGATCATGGACATGTTGTTTATCCACACTCTTTGGCAGACTCCAAGTAGTTCTCCGAGAGTAGGGAGGCAAGGTGCACACCCCCTACTTTGGAAACAGAGATTGGAGAACTGAGGCCCCAAAACCAGTATCCCGGCGTGACTCAAGGTCGATGTGGTAGTGGGTGAGGAAGGTGTTTGCTGACTTCCAGGTAGCAGCCCGGCATATTTCCTGGATAGGGATGTCCCTGGAAGCAGCTACTGATGCAGCGGTATGACGGGTAGAATGAGCTCTTATCCCTCTGGGAGGCTTCTTGCACACCAACTCATAGCATAGACTAATGCATGATGTAATCCATCTTGCAATCATCTACTTTGCTGCAGGTCTGCCAGAAGCGGCTTCAGCATAGGTGACAAACAGCTGGCGAACCTCACCCCAAATTTCCACCGTCCTCTCTTTATAATAGGAGAGAGCCCGTCTCGGGTCCAAAGTATGGAGCCTGTACTCGGCCTCCGAGGTGTAGTCAGGGTAGTAAACCAGCAGAGTTAACACCTGGTTGAGATGAAACTCTGACACCACCTTCAGAAGGAATTTCAGGTGGGGGCATAGGACAATCTTATCCCTGCGGAAGGCTAGATAATGGGAGTCCACCGAAAGCACCTGGAGCTCCCCTGTCCTTCTGGAAGATATGATAGCCACCAGGAAGGCCATTTTGCACGACAAGTGTAAGAAGGCACACTTGTGCATTGGTTTGAATGACTTGCCCATGAGCTTTGCCAGTACCAGCAGAAAGATCCCACGGAGGTGGAGGTTCACGCACTGGAGGGGATATGTCATCCAGGCCTTTTAAAAAGTGCCCCACCACGGTCTCCTGTGCCAACATCGGTTGACCAGCCCGCGCCCAGTAAGCAGAGATGGCTGCCAGGTGTACCCTAAGGGTCGAAGACCGCAGACTCCCTTTGGAGAGAGAGACCAAAGGTAGTCCAGAATGTTAGCCACTGGACAGGACAGAGGGTCCAGGCCCTTGCCCTGACACCAAATGGAAAACCATTTCCATCTGAAGGCGTAACATTTCCTGGTCAATTCCTTTCTGTATGCCTCCACCACGGTGAAGACATCCTCAGAGAGACCAAAAGCCTGGAACTCTAGCCACTCAGGTACCAGGCTGTGAGGTGCAGGGATTGAAGGTCCGGATGGAATACCTTCCCCTGACTGAGTGATATCAGGTCAAGGCATGCTGGAAGCCTCTCCAGGGGCCTGCAGCTGAGGCTGAGGAGATCTGGATACCAGAACTGGCATGGCCAGTCTAGGGCTACCAGGATCACCTTCGCCTTGTCCCACCTCACCTTGAGAAGCACTTTGTGGATCAAGGGAAATGGAGGGAAGGCGTAGAGGAGGCGTGGGGTCCACAGCCTCGAGAAGGCATCCCCCTGCAGTGAGCCCTGATGAGGGGGCCGACATGGAATAGCCTCAGCTTGGTGTTGTCCCTGGAGGCAAACAGGTCCACCATCGGTTTCCCCAGTGGGAGAACAGGCTGCAAGCTACCTCTGGTTGGAGAGACCACTCGTGAGATGTCTTGCCTAAGCGGCTGAAAGCATCCACCAGATGGTTTGAGGCTCCTGCCACATGGATGGCTAGGAGATCTGCCTCCAGATGGCTCATGAGGGTCCAGATGCGGAGCGCCTCCCTGCACAGCAGACGGGAGTGTGTGCCGCCTCGTTTGTTGAGGTAGTACATGGTCATGGTATTCGCCGTCTGGACTTGAACCACTTGACACCAGAGCTGAGAAGCAAAAGCTGACAGTGTCAGTCTGACTGCTCTGAGCTCCAACAGGTAGATGCGACATAGAGACACCTCAGGGGTCCAGAGCCCATGGGCCCTTTTGTCCCCCATGTGGGCTCCCCAGCCCATGAGAGAGGCATCGATCGTAAGGACGACCGTCGGCTTGGGGCAGACAAACGGGTTCCCTTCCTGCAACCGGTCTGGGGCAGTCCACCAGTGCAGAGCATCCCACATCTTCTGGGTTGTGATCAGCTGGTCGAAATGACCATGGTGCTGAGTCCACTGGGTGGCCAGCTCCCACTGGAGGGCGCACATGTGCAACTGGACCCAACAGACCACTGAGGTGCACGCTGCCATGTAACCCAGAAGGCGCAGAAAGTCCCGGGCAGGGCGCAATTGCCCAAACTAGAAATGATTGGGCAAAGGAGGAGAGAACCTCTGCCCTGTCCGCTGGGAGCTGAGCTCTGGCTTGACAAGAGTCACGCTCTGCCCCGATGAAGCCCATCACCTGAGAAGGCACAGGTTCCAACTTGGCCTCGTTGATCAGGATTCCGAGTTTGGAACAGGTCTGGAGGGCCAGGTCCCTGGATCTCTCCACCTCCTGTTGGGTGGAACCTGCTAGAAGCCAATCGTCGAGGTAAGGATAAATTCTGACCCCCTCAACACCTGAGATGGCCCACCACCACTGCAATGCATTTGGTGAAGACCCATGAGGCCGATGACAGGCTGAACGGCATGGCTTGGAACTCGTACAGGGTAGGGTCCCTTTGACCCTGAAGCAGAGGAACCGCTGATGGGATGGACAGATTGGGACGTGAAAGAATGCGTTCTGCAGATCCAGTGAACAGAACATGTTTCGCTCCAAGGATGGTATGTTCTGGGACAGAGCGACCATCCAGGGAGATCGCTGCCTCTCAGAATCGACCCGCTCAGCTTTTCCGAACTGTGGACAGGCTGTGCAAACCAGCCTGTCTGCAGTTCCGAAGAGCTTTTTCACAAATGGAGTGGGATGAGCTTGCACGCTTCTTTGCGAATAAGGTGGCCGACATCAGGTTGAGGATCCTCTGTGGGGGATGCTGATGATTGATGCTTGGCTGCCTCACCTCGTGCTTCATGGTGTACCCTTGACCTGCTGGAGTTTACGGATGTCATGCAATTGTCCAGAGTATGCGCCCTACATGCTGTAGTTTGGACCCGGGCCCAAATTCCCTGATTATGGTTTGTTGTTGTTGTTGTTGTTGAAACTTTCAAGTATCTCAAGGGAATTAAAGTACAAGAGGGTACCATCTTTCAGAAGAAGAGATGTGCAAGAACAAGGGGGCACAATTTGAAGATAGAGGGGGGATGGCTCAGAGGTAATGCTAGAAAGTATTTTTTCACAGAGAGGGTTGTGGATGCATGGAACAGCCTTCCTGAGGAGGTTGTGAAGTCAGGAACAGTGGGAGAATTCAAGAATGCATGGGACAGGCATAAGGCAATTCTAGTGGGGGGTAGGAGGAAGTAAGCTGTTCATTAACTAGAATCTGCAGCTTATCCATCAGGTAGGGAAATCGGCAAACTAGGTGGGCCAAGCGGTCCTTATCTGCCGTCAAATTCTATGTTTCTATGTAATATTATCAGTCTGGTCCTGGTTCAGATAGTCTGGTGCTCCCTTGATTCAGGTGAGTTTCCCAGCTCCCTGAAGGAGGCAGTAGTAACACCCATCCTGAAGAAGGCTTCTTTGGACCCAGACTCTGGCCAACTACAGACCTATCTCAAACCTCCCCTTTATAGGGAAGGTTACTGAGAAAGTAGTGGCGATGCAGCTGGAGGACCACTTGACCATCCATAAACAGCTACGAACCTCTCCAGTCCAGTTTTTGAAAGAGGCATAGTACCGAGACTGCTCTGGTTCAGGTGCTCAATGATCTCCTGATGGCGAGAGATTGGAGAAGCCGCACTATCTTGGTGCTCCTTGATCTCTCCTCAGCCTTTGACACTGTGGACCATGGGGTGCTGCTTGGGCGCCTGAGATCCATTTGTGGCCTGATAGGTATGGTTCTCCAATGGTTTACATCTTTCCTCACTGGCAGAATGGAGAGAGCGGTGTCCGGGATTTTTTCATCGGACCTACTCCCTCTGTCATGTGGGGTGCCTCAGGGCTCAGTGCTGTCCCGCATGTTGTTTGCAGTGTATATGCTGCCCCTCAGAGACATTGTAAGATGGTATGGGCTGAGGTTTCATTGTTATGTTGATGATACCCAGCTCTACCTGTCTTTTGCACCTGATCAGGACAGTGCTCTCCCGATACTTAACAACTGCCTCTCTGAAATCCAGGAGTGGATGAATTCAAGCTGGTTAAAGTTGAATGTGGGAAAGACTGAGGTGATGGTTGTGGACCCAGGCCGTCGAAAAAAGGGGATAAGGGCAGGTCAGCCCTCAGGACTTTTTCTGGGGGGGTCCCCAATCCTTTCCTCTTAACAGGTGCGAGACCTGGGGGTGATGCTTGATGACAGCCTGACTTTACGATCTCAAGTGTCAGCGGTCGTCAAGTCCTCCTTTTACCATCTTAGGAACATTGCCAGGATCAAGCACCTTGTTCCGTCCGAGGACCTGCCTACATTGGTCCATGCCTTCGTGACCTCGCGCCTTGATTACTGTAACTCCCTATACCTAGGGCTTCCGGGGGTTGATATCTGCCGCCTGCAGTTAGTGCAGAACGCTGCAGCATGTTTGTTGACCGGGACGTCACATGCCTCTCATATTACGCCTGTGCTGCGCGAGCTGCACCGGCTGCCAATTCAGTAGCGGATCACCTTTCAAGTTGGCTTGCTGACCTACAAAGCTCTACATGGACTTGGCCCTGACTACTTGAAAGAGCTTCTCGTTCCTTACTGCCCTGAGTGACAGCTCCGTTTGGCTGATGAGGGGTTGCTAGAGATTCCGTGGGTGTCTTTAAAATCTTCTGTGGCCCGTGCATTTAGCTATGTGGACCCTGCCCTCTGGAATTCTCTACCCCATCAGCTTCGAGAGTGCACAACTGTGGGGGGTTTTAAACAAGCATTAAAGACCTTTCTGTGGTGACAAGCTTTTCTTGGTGCAGTATAGTGGGCCCAGTTAGTTTGTATTTACTTGATTTTATTCTGTGCTGATTTTATTATTGTGGTCTGATTTTACTGTGAAGCGCCTTGATTTTTTGAAAGGCGCTATATGAAATAATTTTATTATTATTATCCAAAAGGTGCGTGACCTGAGATATAAATTCAGGTAGTGCAGATCTAGAATGAGGCGTCAGCCCCCCGTCCGCTTGGGCACCAGGAAGTATTTGGAGACAAAGCCTGGGTCTGCTGGAGGATCCACCACTGGAGCTACAGCCTCCTTGAGGAGGAGTTGGGCAATGTCATCTTGAAGGGCTGACTGAGTCTAAGTGGATACTCTTTCCTCCCGAGGGGCATGGGTTTGACTTGGAGGGTACTGCTTGAATTCCAGAGGCAGTCCCTGACTGATCACTTTGAGAACCCACCTGTCCGAAGTGACAGCAGACCAGGTGGAAAGGAAATGGCAGAGCTGGCCCCCCCATGGGATGACCTAGAGCTGGCGTGATGGAAGAGGTGTTGGCAACCCCTGCCCCATCACTAAGCAGGCTTGGAGGAGGAGAATCCAGAACCGGAACCAAGGCCTCTTTTAGGGGCCTGGGCCCAGGCCAGGGGCGCCAAGCTTGAGCCTGCTGTTGTTGCTGATACTTCTGTCCTCCTTGAAAGGAGGACTACTGAGCCACAGGAGAAGAATGCAGAAAAGGCTTCTTCTTTTTCTGCTGCTGGTTCTTGCCCGAAGAGTCCTTGGCAGAAGTAGCATCCAATGTGGCATTGGACTGTTCAATGCGCTGAAGGTGACCAGCCACTCCTGGGCCGAACAGGTCAGTCCCTAGGAAAGGCACATCAGCTAGTTTGTGCTGAGTATCCGCTGGGAAGGAGGAGAGTCTCACCCAAGCCCTGGGACGAGAGGCAACTGCGGCTGCCATCGAACGGGCACAAGAATCCCCAATGTCCAGGGCTGTCTGAGGCTGCTGTTTGGCAGCAGCTCGGCCCTGATCTTGGACTGGCTTGACCGTGGTCTGCATGTCCGCAGGGAGATGTGGGAGGACTTCATCCAAAGACCCTAGGAGGGCGTGGGAGAAGTGTTCTATGATGACGGACGAACTTGCCCGACAAAGGCCCAAGGAAGAAGCCGCATAGACCTTCCTGGCTGAATGGTACAAAAGTTTGGACTCTTTTTCAGTAGGTCGGTCACTATTGGCAGAACTGCCAGTACGCCTGAACACAGAGGTGGTCACCAGGCTCTTGGCTGAAGGGTGCTCTGTGAACCCTGCAAGGTACCCCAAGGGCACCGCATACTTGCGGGTCATGTGGGGAGATGGAGCTGGACAAGAGGCAGGGTGCTGCCAGAGTTCTAAGTCCGGGCCAACAATAGCCTCGGCCTCAGGATAGCCTCTGTCAGGGTATTCCCACTCTTGAGGATGTCCATGAGAGGGTACTGTGCCTTTTTCTGGATTGGCTCCAGGGACATCTCTGTGAACTCAGAGACGAGGCAGAGAATGCCCTGAAAAGACGAGGGACCTTCCTCCATCTCTATCCCACTGGCTGATTCGTCATCTCCAGGATGAGATTGCAGGCTGGTGACATCCGAATCTGAGGAATCTGGATATAACGGTCGACCGCCCAGGTCACCTTTGACCCGCCAAGGTGATAGTGACTGACATAAGCTGGGAGAACCTGGTGTCCGGCCTATCTCCTTTGGAAGGAGCTCCTCCCACAGGCTGCTTGGGTGGTGGTTCCAACACGATCGGAAGACCGTTTTAGGCCGAACTAGAGGTTTTGCATGCTCTGCAGGTGGGGAAACTGACTTGATCGGCTCTGAAGGAGTCAGCTTCGGCCTAGGAGGCAAAAGCCAAGTAGCGGCCAGGATGGAAGCCAGAGTCAGATTGTGCCCAGTCAAAATCAGCTGCTGCCACGAGGTCCTCGTAGCGCCTACAGTTTCTACCAGAGCCTCTCCTTGTACACGGAGGACAAAGACGACTGATGGTGTTGCCTCTTTTTGGAGCATTTATGGCTCTTCCTCTGCCTTTTGGTCAAGGGGGTCAGAGACCTTGATTGAGATCGGACAGGCTGATTCAGATGCTCAGCAGACACCGGTGGGACCAGTGATTTCCCAGGGTCGGGGACCACTTCCTCGATGGGAGTCCCAGCAGGCTGGGTCTCCTTATTGGGGAAAGTCAGAATTGGAGTTTGATCGAGGGAATTGGATTGATCGGGTCTATGACGATTTCTACATCATCAATCGATAGCTTGGTCAACTGGACAAACGGCAAAGTCGAGAAGCCAGCGGCCAAAGTAGCAATCTCGACCAAAGTCGAGACCGCATGTTCCTGGGACCGAGATCGGTCCTGCTCCCAAGAGCGTTTCTGTCGGGACGAAGATGATCCTAGATCCTTCTCCTGCTTACGGGATCAAGAGGAGTGTGTGATCGCAGGACCCTCTCCCTTGGTTGGGAGAGACTGGCACAACTCTCGGAAGGAACCCGAGATGGTGGAGCCCAGGTTGAGCGGAACGAAGAAGCTCCGAGTAGTTTCTGCAGCCCGAGCTGCTTCTTCTTTGAATGCTTGCATGCTTTTCAATTGCTCAGTGGATCCCGCAGCCACGGAAACCACTCACCGAGCCTCCTTGGATTTCACCAGAGGGTTCTGTTTCTCCAGCCTCCCAACTTCAGGCGTGCAAGATGGTCGTTGAGGACGTTAGGATGGAAAGCGAGACACATATCGCATTTCAAGGTGTCATGGTCGACACTAAGGCAGTAAACGCACATGGTGTGGGGATCGGTGCGTGACATTTTCTGTCCGCAGGGGCACCGATGAAATCCAGGGGAAGACTTGTCTTTCATAATCGAAGAATCAAAGTCGCGATAGCAAATGCGAACTAGACGGATTTTCAGAATAACCAAAAGTTGTTGAGCCAGGGCCTACAAATTGCATGAGCATGAGGGAGGCAACCTGAATCTTCCAGCAGAAAGGAAGATCTGGCATCACAGGGCAGAGCCAAGGGTTATACCACCCGGGTGGGTGGGAGGAGCCAGCTTGAAGACTTCCGGCAAGATTTAAATTGGAAGGGGACACGCCAAAGAGCGTGGATGAACAACATATCCACAATCCTAGAAACACATTAAACTCACTACCCTTCTCAGTAGGAAAAAAGTTCCAGACTGTGTCTGTGTGTGTGTGTGTGTGTGTGTGTGGGGGGGGGGGGTTCAACCTGTCCACAGTCCCAAAAAGCTGAGTCAGTTGGTTCTTCCTACAGCAACTACCACTAACACAAACTATTTTTCATGGTGATCACCCTCTGATACTCACTGTAGTGAGTTTTCAGAGCCAGTCTGTCCTCCAGGGAGATGGACGTCTGCCAAGAATACTCCAACCTCTGTCCCTTAAGTCTTCAACCGCCTCAGCTTCTCACAATACCGTGGTGAGCTACAGCAGGAAATCAAGGGACAAAGACCACAAGGTGCTATGGAGTCAAGGGTACCAGTAAAAGCAATATTATTGCTCTCCACAGGTTCCTTGACCCCACTCGCACAAGCCAACATCATATCCAATATGACCAAAGCCACCAAGAGTTTGTGAAGCTCCAGATATTTCTTAAGGCGGTAGCATCTCCATGGGGGGACTAAAATGGGAGCCACACACAGAAATGGCACGGCATGATGACCGACCAAATGACTGAATCAACCTTGACTGTGCTGATGTCAAGACTCAATGAGAAGACCAAGTACAAGGCGTGACCATGCTGGTGGGCTCCAGTGACAGTATGTATCTAAAGCATGGTATCTATAGTAACGTCTATCTTTTCCCCAAAACACTTTGTTTTCTTTAGGCATTAATACAATCCTATCAGTAGTTTAGCAGGCATACTGTACATCTTACCAGTCTTTCTTTATATGTGGTATGCTTTTCAGCAACACTGCCATGGCATAAAATTCTGCTCCCAATTTTAACACTGTAGCACTACACTAAAGTCAATACAACATGGACACAGTGTAGAACTTCTCTCTCTCTCTCTCTCTCTCTATATATATATATATATATATATTTGTCTTAAATATCTTTTTCTCCTGTCCTCCGCAGCCTCCTCAGGGGCTATGACCCCCTCCCTCAGAGGGGTTCATCCTCCAGTCCGACCCCCAGCTCATCCACCTCCCCCCCAAGGTTCCCCATGGACTCCTCTCCATGAGTGGGCCAGGTGGGGGGCACCAGTGTACCTCCATCACCTTGGTACGTCAAATCTGGTGGCAGGGGGCAGACTCGCTGGCACTATCAGACCATCATGGGTCCTGTGGGGGCTACATTATTCATTTTCTCCCACCCCACCCTTCTGACATGACAACGCTGGCTTCAAGCCTCTTGACCAGTACTGCCCTCAGTCAGCAGGCAGGACGACTAGTCCCCTTCCCCTAAGAGAGGAAAGCAGTCCTCTAGATGCGCAATCCTCTCTCTCCCCTGCCGACCCTCGGCAGCCCAGGCTTGTTCCTCGAACCTGGGTTGCCGGCGTGGCACAAGCTGTGGCATCCAGTGCCTCAACCCTCAGTGCCACCGGGTCGGCACAGAACTTCAATATTTCAAACACAACAACAAAATTAGGTTTGAAAATATACATTTTAAAGATGCATATGTTATCTTCAAAACCTGTGTTTAAACAAGATTTTCCTCTACAATTTACACCTAAACTGTAAAGTAGAGCTGGATAAATATTTTGACTTGTTTTCAAAACCCCTAGCTGGCTGGCATTACAAGCCAACTAATATGTGTGCATAGTTTTCACACTAAACTTTGTGTAGGAGGTGTGAGGATGGGTGGAGAGAACTTGCCGATGCATGACTCACACTCTCACTGGATCTCAGCTACTGTAATTATATGGGGTTACTATTATGTACACTCACACATCAACATCACTTTCCATGTTAACATTTAAAATAAAACTACAAATTGAATATGCTGAAAACAGAATACATGTAGAAGAAGATAAATCAGTAAAAAGAGAGAGATCACAACAGATGAGTTTTTTTTTTTTTTTTTTTTTTATCTACCTAGGCACATTTCTGCAACCCAGGATTGCTGCAAACGACCTTTGGTATTTTGTCAGGAAATTCTTGAACTGGGTGCGCAATTTCAACTTCTCCCCCTAGCAAAGATTCAAGTCATTTACAAAGCTATTTTTCAACCCTCTGCTTTTATTTGTGCTCAATATTGACTGGGAATCTGCAAGAGTGGGTAAAGGAGGCATTTTCCGAAAAAGTATTAAAGAAGAGCATCTAATAAATTATACAGCATGGCATGTTTTTTTGGTTTTTTTAAACTTTGATTTTTATTTAAGCTTTGCAGAGTAATTGATTACATCTTAGAGAGTCAATCTTACAAACTCAGTACATTATAAAGGAATACAATACACATTCTCTCTGTGCCCAGAGGGGAACATTTCTACAATGTTAGAGTTGGAGACAAGAGAAAAACCTTTAGTCTACAACACATTTCTTCCAGTGTAGTTAAATTACTGAGGTTTTAGTTTACTACGGATCGTCCTCACCCGGGAGTAGGAGAGAAGCCCTATCCCATTTCCCAGGTCAAGTTTCCCCTTCTGATTGTTGCCAGGTTACCCATCTCGACAATCTTCGGACATAAAGTGCGGTTTGGTGGTTTATTATAAAGGTGAGTTCCTACAATTCAGCTAGGCCCTTGACAATCGAAATCCAGTCCTGTCTCTGAGGCAGTGAGGGACTAAGCCAGGTCCTAATTATAGCCTTGTGGGCTGCTGTTATCAGGATTGCCCAAAGGTACAGTGGGTCAGACCCCTTGACGTCCAATGGTGGCATCCCCAAAATCATTTCCTCCCAGTTTAAAGGTTCGGCTGTTGTGAACATTTCCTTTATAGCTGAAATAATGTCTGCCCAATATCCAAACAGCCTTGGGAACGCCCAAAAAATATGAAGGTATCCTGCCCCCTCCTCCCCGCATGCCCTCCAGCAGCCAGCTGAAAAGTTTGGGTTTCTTTTATTTAATATTACAGGGGTAAGGAAAAAACGGACCCTTACCTTACAGGCAAATTCTTGCCAAAGAGGTGATCTGGTCGCCGTTCTAGCAATGTTAAAGATGGATTTCCAGTTGTGGGGTGTGGAGCTGGGGCCGGCCTCCTCCTGCCACTTATTTTTCATCCTGGATAAGGGGTCTGCTCTTATGGTTCTGAGAACCTTATAAAGGATGGATATCAGGCCCTTTTGGTCCGTGGAAGATTTTATCTGTTGGATGGCTGCTAAAAAGGGTACAGCTCTATCAGGATTCACCTCTCCCCTTTGGCGAGATGTAATATATGTTCTTGCTTGAAGGAACCTAAAATAATCTGGGTTTTTAAGGTTAAATCTATTCTTAAGTGAGCTGAAGTCCTGGATCAGGCCCCCCTGAGCAAACTGCCCAAAATATGCCAGACCCATCCTACTCTAGTGTTTATATGTAAGATCTAGTCGGTTGGGGGAGAAGTCCTCGGCCCAAGCCAGCCTTTTTAAAGGCCATAGCGAGGGTAACAACTTATATTTTTGCCACAGTCTGTGGACTGAGCGAAGGGTCTCCCCCCCACCAAGCTGAGCCTAGGCACCGGGTGATTTCGGGTTAAAGGGGGAGTCACTATTCGGTCTTCAAGAGGTAATCTACCCTCCTCCTCCTCCTCCTCCTCTCCCCTTTCCATTCCCCTCCAACTGAAGGTGGAGCTAGGGTCGGCCCACTGGAGTGCATAGTTCAATTGTACCACAAGGAAATAATCCTCCAAGTCTGGGAGGGATCTACCACCGTCCTCACGATGAGCCTGTAGTATCTTGAGCCTTATTCTGGGGTCTCTTATTGGCCCAGATGAACCTAGAGATCATTTTGTGCCACAGCTGGAAGTTGGATTTGTGTATGTGTAACGGTATACATTGGAACAAGTACAAGAATTTAGGTAGAATATTCATTGTTATAGCTTGAATTCTAGCGTGCATGGGCATGCTAGTCAATGACCATCTTTCCATATCCTTCTTGAGAGAGGCCGTCAGGGGCAAATAATTTGCTTTAAACAATTTAGAAGGGCGTTTAGTGATACGGATCCCTAGGTATCTCATCCCATCAGCAGACCAGTTTAACGGGAGAAGTTGGCGGATGCCCTCAGAGGGATTAAAAAAGAAGCTTAGAGCTTCCGTTTTTATTTTATTTAGGGAGTATCCCGAATGTTTCCCGAAATCTTCAAAATGGGCCATACCTGCTCTATAGATTTATGCGGTTGAGCGAAGGTCAACAACACATCATCTGCATATAGCAGAATTTTTTTCTGTATACCGCCCACCTCAATCCCTGCTATGTCCTTCGCCATCCTGACGGCCTCCGTCAAACGCTCGATATACAGGGCGAATAAAAGAGGGGAGAGGGGGCACCCCTGTCAAGTGCCCCTACCCAGTTGGAATCTATTTGACAGTCCCCCATTCACCCTGACATATGCCAGAGGACCCGTGTACAGTGATCTCATGGTGTCTATGAAGGATTCAGGGAATTCCCTGTGTTCAAGCACCAAGAACAGGAAGTCCCAGGAGACCCTGTCAAAGGCCTTTTCGGCATCTAGGCTTAACAAACGTGCCGGGGTGCGGGTGCGTTGGATCTTATCTATCATATCGAAGGCAGAACATACTCTGTCAGGGGCTTGTCGGCCCATGACAAAGCCAGATTGGTCTGCCTGAATTAAATCCGGTAAAATGGGGCTCAGCCTCGAGGCTATTATAGAAGTAAATATCTTATAGTCTTAGTTGAGTAAGGATATGGGGCGGTATGATTCACACTTTGAGGGATATTTTCCTTCCTTGTACAAGATTGTTATAGTTGCATATTGCCAGGAGGGGGGAGAGGGGGTCTCTCTCAGTCCAGATGTTTGAAAAGACTTTAAGAAGTAGGGGGACTGTTTCTGGGGCCAATGTTTTATAAAATTCTGCCCCAAACCCGTCCAGACCAGGGCATTTAGCTGGCTTAAGCTTTTTAATTGTGGAGATTATTTCTTCTTGGGTGATGGGCCTGGTCAGCTATCTGGCAGTGTCCGGTGGGAGGGGAGGGAGAGGGATGGAGTCCAGATAGTTTTGTTTGTCTTGTTGGGAGGTTTTTTCTTCTGAGCTATATAATTTGGAATAGTATTCTACAAACGATTCTGCTATCTGTGTGGTATGTCTGACCATTTGGCCTGTATGAGGAGATATTATTTTAGTTATTGTGGCTTTTGCCGCATATTGACGCAGTCTGAAGGCTAGGAGTTTAGTACCTCGGGGCCCGCCTTCGTAGTATCTTTGTTTTAAGTAAAACAGGGCTTTTTCTACCTCCGCTTTTTGGATGTTTTGTAATAGATTCCTGCACTTTAATAATTCCCTATTCCGGGGCTCCTCCCACTTGATTTTTTGAGTGTCTCTTCCAGTTCTTTAATCTGAGACGTCAGTTTCTGTTGTTTTTGCCTCATTTCTTGTTTTTTATGAGATGCTATTGATATAAGTTTACCTCTGAGTGAGGCTTTAATCGTGTCCCATAGTATTTGAGGTGTAGTTTTTTGTCTAGTATTTTCCTCAAGGGTTATTTTCAGGTAATCTTTAAGTCCCTTTATAACTCCTTTATCTTGAAGGAGAGAGGCATTTAGTCTCCAGTGTGTGGTACGCCTGGGCAGTCCCAGCTCCACCTCCAGGTAGACAGGGCTATGGTCAGAAAGGATGGTCGTACCCACCCAAATGGAAGGGAACCTGTTTAGGTCGCCCGTGAATGTAAAGAACATGTCAAGATGGGAAAAGACCTTAAACCTGGGAGAGAAGCAAGTATATACAGCATGGCATGTTGAGCAAAGGAAATCATAGCTATATATTGCCTGTGACTTAACTTATTAATGCTTCATTTATTATTTTATTTTTTTTTTTTAATTTTTTTAATCCAATTGTTTGTCTCCTTCGGTCTCACCAACTAGCTCCCATTTGAACTAGTTCCCACGGCTCAGTTGCCCGACTTCTCTGGAGCTTACCTGTCTCCATGGGTGCCCTCTGCCACAAGACTTACAGGAGGAGTCCCGTCACTGGTACAGGGCCTGCGAGGGAAAAGGCCATCAATACACTGCAGTCGGTGTTTTTTTCCCTCTATTTTCACCCATGGGGACAACACGTGTGCAAAGATGCAATGTGCATGTTCTGCCTCCGTGGAGATGCCCCCACTGTTTGGACACAGGGCACCCCCCCCACACACACTTTTGGTCCAATGGTGATACCATGCAGATTTCTTTCGGACATCTGTCCTTCACTCTGAAGGAGAACAGCTGCCCTTGGGATGCTTATTCTTCCCTCTCCCAGTCAGCCCCCAAGCGACTGAAGGTCATAGAAACATAGACTTTGACGGCAGATAAGGACTGCTTGGCCCACCTCGTCTGCCCTTTCCCCTACCTAGAGGATTAGCTGCAGATCCTATTTAACCAACAGCCTATTTCTTCCTACCCCCCACAAAAATTATCTTATGTCTATCCCATGCATTCTTGAATTCTCCCATAGTTTTAGACCCCACAACCTCCTCAGGAAGGCTGTTCTATGTGTTCACCACCCTCTCTGTGAAAAAATACTTACTCACATTACCCCTGAGCTGTCCCCCTCTATCTTCAAATTGTACCCCTTGTTCTTGCACATCTCTTTTTCTGAAAGATGCTACCCTCTAGGAATACTAATTCTACTGAGGTACTTAAACGTTTCTATCATGTCCCCCCCTTCCTCCTTTCTCCAAGGGTATACATATTAAGCTCCTTTAGTCTCTCCTTGTATGGCTTCTCTTGCAGACCTGCACCATTTTAGTTGCCCTCCTCTGAACTGCCTCCATCCTGACTATGTTCTAGCGGAGATGAGGTCTCCAGAACTGGACGCAGTACTCCAGATGGGGTCTCACCAACTGTCTGTACAGGGGGATAACAACATCCTGTTTTCTGCTGGTGATACCTCTCCCTATACATCCCAGTATCCCCCCAGCCCTCCCTACCGACTTCTCACATTGCTTGCCAACCTTAAGGTCATCTGATATGATTACCCCCAGGTCCCTTTCCATTTTTGTTGTTGTTACTACTCCCCCATTGTGTAATCTTCCCCTGGGTTTTTGATTCCCAGGTGCATTACTTTGTACTTCTTTGCATTGAATCCAAGCTGCCATACTTCTGACCATTCCTCCAACTTTGCCAAGTCCCTTCTCATCCTTTCCACGCCTCCTTGTGTATCAACCCTGTTGCAGATCTTTGTGTCATCTGCAAAGAGGCATACTTTTCCTTCCAGTCCCTCTGCAATGTCACTTATAAAGACATTAAAAAGGACTGGATCCAGTACTGAACCCTATGGTACCCCACTAGTAACCCCTCTTTCTTCAGAGTGGACTCCATTTACAATTACCTTCTGTGTCCTGTCGTTCAGCCAATGTTTTACCCAGGCTACCACCCTGGGACCCACTCCCAGGCTGGTTAATTTGACAACTAATCTTTTACATAGATACATAGACAGTGTCGGCAGATAAGGGCCTATGGCCCACCCAGTCTGCCCATTTAAGTCTGTAAGTTCAGTTTATGTTTTCCAGGAAGTCTGTTGCCCCTTACCCCTGACCTCCAGAATTCCTTTATGTCTATCCCACGCATTCTTAAATCCCATGATTGTTTCAGCCCCCACCACTTCCTCTGGCAGGGTGTTCCACTTGTCCACCACCCATTCTGTGAAGAAATTCTTCCTCACGTTTCCTCTGAATCGTCCTCCCTCCAACTTCATCCCATGCCCTCTAGTCCTGGAACATCTTTTTCGCTTAAAAATAGTGCATTCCTGCACCCTGTTCCTCCATGTAAGATACTTGTATGTCTCTCTCATATCCCCTCTCTCCCTCCTCTCCTCCAGGGAGTACATGTTTAGTTCCTTCAATCTGTCCTCATAGGACTTGTGATGCAATCCATGCACCATCTTTGTTGCCCTCCTCTGAACCTTCTCTACCCTGTCTATGTCCTTATGTAGGTAAGGTCTCCAGAACTGCACAGTGTACTCCAGGTGCGGCCTCACTAGTGTCTTGTATAGTGGAATTATGACCTCCCTTTTCCTGCTGGTGGTGCCCCTGCCTATGCATCCCAGCATCCTATTTGCTTTATCTGCTGCCTTGTCACACTGTTTCCTGCCTTGAGGTCATCAGAGATGATAACTCCAAGATCCCTTTCCTGCTTGGTGCATGCTATATCCTCACCCCCCAACTGATATATTGTGCCAGGGTTTTTGTGCCCCATATGCAATATCTTGCACTTCCTTGCATTGAATTTCAACTGCCAGACCCCTGACCATTCTTCAAGTTTCTGCAGGTCCCTTCTCATTCTGTCTACACCCTCTGGTGTGTCTACTCTGTTACAGAGCTTTGTGTCATCAGCAAACAGTGAAATTCTGCCTTCTAGGTCCTGCGCAATGTCACTGATGAAGATATTGATTAGTACCGGTCCCAGCACTGATCCCTGTGGTACCCCACTGGACACTCTTCCTCTGTGGAGTGACAGCCATTTACCACCACCCTCTGTGTCCTGCTGCCCAGCCAGTTACCTACCACCGCACTCCGTCCTGCCCACACCCATACTCCCCAGTTTGTGCAATAGTCTTCTCATGGCACAGTGTCAAAGGCCTTGCTGAAGTCTAGATAGGCCATGTCCACTGCCCTCCCTGATCCACCTCCCTAGTCACCCAGTCAAAAATTCAATGAGGTTGGTCTGACATGACCTTCCCTGGTGAAACCATGCTGCCTTGGGTCCTGTAGTCCATTGACAACCAGATGTTCCACCAATCTCTCCTTCAGTAGTGCTTCCATGATCTTCCCCACTACCGAGGTGAGGCTGACTGGTCTGTAGTTCCCCGCTTCCTCTTTGTTCCACTTTGTATAGGGGACTACATCTGCTATCCTCCAGTCTTTGGGTACCTCCCTGTTTCTAGTGATCGGCTAAACAGGATAGCAAGAGGTTCAGCCACCACCTCTCTTAGTTCTTTAGGACCCTGGGTGCACCCATCTGGCCCCATTGCTTTATCAGCTCTTATTACTTCCAGTTCCTTCAGGACCCTTTCTCGTGTAAAGGGACTTGTGTCCATTTCTGCACCATTCTCACCCCTTGTACTCCATTCAGACCCATTACCCTCCTCTTCCTCAGTAAAGACTGAGCAGAAATACCTGTTCAATATGTCAGCTTTACTGTTGTCATCCTCCACATCTTTTGTGTGGGACTGTGTCAAATGCCTTGCTAAAGTCTAGGTAGGCCATGTCCACAGCCCCTCCCTGGTCTACTACTTTGGTCACCCAGTCAAAGAAATCAATTAGATTCGTCTGACATGACCTTCCCGCTATGAACCCATGCTGCCTTGGATCCTGTGCCCCACTGGCCTCTAGGTACTCAACAATTCCTTCAGAAGTGATTCCATCACTTTCCCTACCACAGAGGTCAAACTGACAGGTCTGTAGTTTCCTGCCTCTGTCTTGGTTCCACTTTTGTAAAGGGGAATCACATCCGCCTTCTTCCAGTCCTCAGTTACCACACCATCCTCCCATGATTTGTTAAAAAGGGTAGTCAGTGGTGTCACTAGTTCTCTTTTAGAATTCTGGGGTGAATTCCATCTGGCCCCATTGCTTTGTCCACCTTCAGTTTTAGGAGTTCTGAGATTGACCCCCCCCCTCCAGAGTGCTTCTGTTAATTGGATTATGCACCTCACCCACTTCCTCTTTTGTGAATACTGAACAGAAGTATTCATTCAGTATCCCTGCTTTTTCACTGTCACTCTCTGCCCACCCACCGTCTATTCTATTCAGCCTCACTATCCCTCCCTTTGTCTTTCTATGCTCCCAGATATACCTATAAAATGTTTTATTCCCCTTCTTAACCGAGTTAGCTATCTTTTCCTCAGTTTGTGCCTTTGCTATTCTGACTACCCTCCCTGCTCCCTTCTGCCTTAACTGGTACAGTTCTCTGCCCTGCTCCTTCTGTGTTTCCTTATACTTCCTAAATGCTATCTTTTTCTCCCTAACCTTCACCGCCACCTCTTTTGAGAACCACAGTGGCTTTTTCTTTCATTTTGATTTATTTATTTGCTTCACACAAACGCTTGTTGCCTCTGTGATGGAAGTTTTGATATTTCCCCATTGTTGCTCCACCCCTCCTTCTAGCCTGTTTGCTAGTGCTTTTCTAAGGTACTCACCCATCTTGCTAAAGTCAGCCCTCCTGAAGTCCAGAACCCTCACTTTTGTATGGCTTCACTCTGTAGCTCAGTTTATCGTGAACCACACTGTTTGGTGGCACTTGTTCCCAAATGGCTACCCACTTCTAGATCTGAGATCCTCTCACTGTCCCCATTTGAGAGTATGAGGTCTAAGATTGCTCTCTCACGAGTAGGTTCCAAAACTAGCTGTCTGAGGCATGCCACCTGAAGGGCATCAAGAACAGCCCTGCTTTTGGATGTGGCTGCCACAAAGGTGCTCCAGTTAACATCTGGCATATTAAGGTGCCCCATCAACAGTACCTCCCCTTTCTCTGCCATCCTAAGTATGCCTTCTATCATATCCTTGTCCATTCCCTTCCCCTGACATAGGGGTCTATATACAACCCCTATGCGGACTGTGGTGCCATTTCCAGTCTCTAAGTTGACCCACAGTGCCTCCTCTCCTCCCTGTTTACTCGTTTGTTCAGTTGCTTTTATCCCTTCCCTTATATAGAGAGTTACTCTCCCCCCTTCTGCCCTCCCTGTCTCTCCTGTAGGTTGTGTACCCTGGTATGTTAACATCCCAGTCATGGTTCTCTGTGTACCAAGTTTCTGTGACTGCTACGATATCCAGGCATCCCTCTTCCATCAAGGCCACCAGTTCAGGGAGCTTGTTGCCCAGACTATGGGCGTTGGTACTCATTACCCTCCATTTCTTGATGGCCTTACCCCTTCTTGCCCCATCCCTGTCCTTAATGCATTTGTCACTTTCTCCATTTACTCCTGCACTTCTCCCTATCGACATCTCTATGTAGGTGTCTACCTCACTTAGTACCCTGACATTTTGGGAGGGGCTAGGATTTCTCTGCTCCTTTCCAGTGCCTCCCCCCTTGGCTAGTTTAAATGCTTGTCAATGAAGTATTTAAACCTATCACCTAGGATCCTGGTTCCCCTCCTGGACAGATGCAGACCATCATGCCAGCATAGGCCTGCATCCCTCCAGGTGGACCCCCAGTCCCCAATGAAGCCAAATCCCTGAACTCTGCACCAGTTTTTCAACCACTGATTGAATTCCATGGTGTGCAGCACCCTAGCCTCACCCATGCCATAGACAGACAGCACCTCAGAGAAGGTTACCATGTGTGCTATTTGTCTAAAACCCCTTCCCATCTCCACAAACACTTCTTGCACTGCTCTGATTCCTTTCTTAGCCAGGTCAGTTGTCCCTAGGTGGACAATGACATCCAGCTCCCTTCCCTGTGCAGCTGCTCCTGCGATCCTGAGGATTTGCTCCCTGTCCCTCCAAGCCATGGTGCCAGGCAGGCACCTTACCTCCCTCTCCCCTTCCTCCCCCAGTTCTACCTTCCTAATAATGTAGTACCCCACCAGGAGTTGTTTCCTTCCCCTGTGGGGTCCCATGCCACCTTCCTGTGGGTCTCCTTTGTGGAGGTTCCCAGCATCCTCCTTGGTCTCCACTGTGGGTGCCTCCATAGAGGAACCACATTTTTCCAGACTGGCATAGAAATTGTGGAGAGGTACAACTGGAGGGACGCACCTCTGTTCCACCAACCTCACCTTCCCTGAGCCCACTGTCGTCCAACCACTCCTCTTTCTTGGCAACCTCTGAGGCAACGGCAGTGACCCTGGTAGTCCCTGGGTGGGAGAGGAGGTCCCACAAATCCTGGCCAACTCAGCCTGGAGATGAGCAACCTCCTCCCTCAGCCCAGAGAGGTGCCTGCAGATGGGACAACACTGCATCCTCCAGAACATCTCCTGGAAGACTGCTGCTCCACAGCCACTGCACCACTCCCATCATGTCTTTTTTCTGGCCCCCTAACTGTTATTTTGAATACTTACTCTTTCCTCTGTTAATTTCTTTTTTTTTCTCTCCCTACTTACTTACTGCCTCTGTGCCCTTTAAGCTCCTGATCTTACTGTTCTGAGACAAGAAGTTCCTATATTTCTCATTACTCTGCTTACTTGCTCAGAGTCAGACCTCCAGCAGCTGGGGGGACGGAGAACTACTCTTGCCCTTCTAGGATGGTGAGTCTTTGGTGGCTCTGTAATCACTCACTTCCTGCTCCCAAACAGGAAGTTCCTGTGGTCAGTTAAATCCTGTGCCTATAAAATAGGGTTACCACCTGACCTGTCCTGATTTTCGCAGGACAGTCCTGATTTGGGCAGCTGTGTCCTGCAAAAATACATGAAAAATACTACATGTCCTGACTTTATAGTAGAAAAAATATTTTCTAACTTCCTACTAAATGTTGCAGAAAACTATAATACCTCATCTAAAATATCTTAAAATGATAAAAAAACAATAGAAGTAACTAAGAAACTACAATACTTAGCCTTAATTCTGATTATATAGAGAAAGCAAGTCTGTTGCAATGGTCGAGGTTACGTACTGTCCTGCAAAAGATCATGTTTCAGTAAGAAATTTCCCACTTTGGGCTTCTTAAAAGGTGGTAACCCTACTATAAAAGTAGAACTGGTTTAGGGTCGAGGGGAGGGAAGGAGTGCAATATAGTCCCAGTAGATAAGTTTTAGTTATACCAGTAGCTCCTTCCTCCTGGTGTTGTCTGTTCTCTGAAATCTGGTTGCTGGTGTGGCAGGAGGAGAGGCAACCAGTGCCTCAGCCTGCCACAATCCAGAGGCAGAAGAATGGCTAGCCCCATTGCCAGACCCAGTCCAAAAGCTGGGGTCTCAGAGAGAAGGCCTGACACAGGAGAGGTCTCCTGGACAGCCACACTCGATTCCCTGACTGGGGAAAATGAGGAATTGGGCAGGGTCAGTAAGTCCCATGAAGGAGAACACTGGCGGGACAAAGGGGGGCCTGAAGGCTCACTCTGCGTAACGTTGGAGACCACAAGAGTGTCCGACGGAAGGGCACCCGCTGGGCAGATGTCAGACAAGCTGACAACTGACTTATCAGCGGTAACCTGGCGGGTGCCAGAGAAGCCAACGTCCAACTTACAGGAGGTGGTCGGTGTGACATTCAGACAGCTGGTTCTGATTAATCTACGCTTTTTGTAATATAAAAATTTGTTACTGAATGTCTCTCATGATAGATGCTGACAGCCTGTGAAATGACCCCCCCTCCCCAAGGTTTTAGCTACAACGTGTGACCAGGATGGCCAAGAGATATTTACAGGCTAGAAGAGAATTCAAATTTAGGCTATCCTTGTTATGTGACTAATTGCAGCTTGCTAGCTGCCAAGATAGATCATAAACATTTATGACGTTCAGAGGAAACACAGTTCAGTTCACATGGTGATACAAAGCATGTTGCACCTCCATGAGGTCTGGCAGAAAGACGTAACAAGTCCTTTCATGTACTGGAAAGTGGAAGCTGCTCATAAGATCAAAGAAAGTCATATGAGAAAATGAGTTGTGCTGCAGTCACAGAATTAATACTTTGATAAGATATCCTGTTTTGCATAGATATAGATTTTTTATATTCTGACAGGGAGGAGTAAGGTGACCTCACGCAAAGAGGCTGGCAAAGCCAGTTTTTAAAAAGTATTCTGTTTTCCATTTACACAAAAATGTTTGGACTCTGAAAAAGAACCATCTACAGCACTGTGAGATAAGAATACCTTAGAAATGACAATTCTAAGTGTACTGTGGTAGGAGATTTTGTCTGCACTTTTAAAACTTTTTTGTTTAAGTGATTTGTATGTTTTGTGATATATGGTTCTGTATTTACATTTTACATTTTTTTATCTATTTTGAAGTAAACCTCTATTTTAGAGATTACGTGGTGTACCTTTGAATTTCTTTTTCTTGACAAGGGAAGCATACATGGTTAAAGCTGACACTGCACAAAGCTTACATGTTTTACCAAACTGGGAAAAGATAGGAATGTATTCTGAGGTCCTTAATAGAGTTTTAAGCGTTCATTTTGTAAGCCTGGTTAGGTGACCATTGGCAAAATATATCTGCCCCCCCCCCCCACACGAAGAGCAGAATTATCTGAGTCTGTACATTGGGTACGCTAACAAGAGGTTCACGGTTTGAATCCCTCCCAGACTTGAGACCAAAGGTTGATTCGAACCCACAAAACAGACAGGAGGGTTACCCTGTTTCTGTTAACTGTTCACAAGACTGCGCTTGGAGGCTGGCACTGTGGGAGCAGAGGGCCTGATCTGCTGAGTGGGTTTGTGAAAGTCTGGCCTATAACAGCTTGGGGGCTGAACTTAAGTAAGGTGGAACAACCAAGGCCGAGCTCCCGGTGGCAGAACTGGAGGGAGACTTAGCGGACAAGCCTTCAACAAGACCTGAAGTGTCCTCCAGAGAGGAACCTCGACTGCCCACTGATCAAAGCGGGGGGGGGGGCAAGGCGTCCGATCCTCCGGAGCGGATGGAGACCCTAAAGGTGGCATACTCACCGATGTGGAGGCCTCACCTGCAGTGGCGTTGGCTGTCTGACGATGATAAGATGGGAGACATTCCTGCTCCCAGCGCTTCTCCTTTTGCTTTTTCTCAGGAGTAGTGAAGAAGCGCATTCCCTCAGATTCTGGAGCTCTTTTTCCACAGATGCAAAAGTGACGCTTTAAAAGGTGAGCATCGAGGGCCTTCTGGCAAAGGGTGCGCGTGGCCTTTTTGAAGGATTGGCAGATTTCACAGTCTTCTACCCGGTGTTTGGGGCCCAGGCAGAGAACGGAGCGGGAGTGGTCATCCTGCAGATTTGAGCACCGTGCATCAAGTAGCACTTTTTCTTTGATTTACAAGAAGACATTCACTATCATTACGATTTGAAAGAAAAGGGGCCAAAAGATTGCACTTTTATCAAAAAGAAATGGCAGACGACTGAGATAGTTCACGTAGAGGTCCAACGAGTTCAGGTCGACAGCAAGAAAGAACTGGAGAGCAGGCGTGGGGACCTCCCCTAGACACTGTCATGCTGATGTCCAGTCAGGTGACGCCGGGAGCGGTCCCCCACTAATAACTGCTAGCTAGAAGTCTGCCGTTCAGTCCTGATGCTGGGGGCGCAGTGCTATATGTGAAGACCTACTGCAGGAACCCTCTTGAAGTAAGATCTAGTGTTAGTAGCTGTTTAAGTTTGATGGACCCATGATGTTGATACAGCCATGCATAAAGGCATGTGTAAAGAAGCCCTATAATTTACATTTTTAGTGATCTGCTCCTTTCAATGTTGTTTTGGTTCTCACATGGGTTCTGACTTAGTAGTACAATGTGATAACTTGTGCATGCTAATATCTATCAATGTTCAACAGACTTATGATCTCAATAACCAATGAGGGATTTATAAAGCAGCTTTTTAAATTTAAAAATTATGATTAGCAGGGGTTGACTTTAGCACAAAAAACCTGGTGGCCATCGGGCCAGTGAGTTATCTAAAATGAACAGCCCACTTAAAATGTTGGTGGTCCACCAGGATGATACTACTGCCTTACTCTGCTCACACTGGCTCGATAACAGGACAAAGGACAAGTCTGGTAATGACATTTATTTTTTTTGTTGGGAGGGCAGAATGAGTGTAAGTAAATCGAACACAGATGTTCGTGCCTAGGGAAACGAAACTGGTACAGAGACTGGTTTACCAAAGAAGAACCCAAATTATGACGCGCTGGTTATTACAGTATATTAGTTCCTTACTAAAAGAGGCCCACTCCAATTTTTTTAGACTGAGTCTACAGTATTTCATTGGCAAACTGTACACTGATGGACTTCACTTAGATTTTTCTGAGAAGAGTTATTGTACACAGCTACATTTCAAAGCCTCAGTAGAAATTTATTTATATGGAGTATTTTTATAGAGAAGGAAACTCAATTTATTTGAGAGGCTGCAACCTTGCAGCAGTCCCCTCCCCAGCTAAAGAATTAATTCACTACTTCTTTTAAATCTGTTCCTCTTATGAACATACGAATGTGCCAGCAGAAACAGACCACCCGGTCTAAGTCTGCTCGAGTGTGCAGCTAGCACCCCTAGTTTGCAGCTGCCCCACTCCCCCTCTCCTTTGTCATCCCACTGCCACCCCCACCCTCACTCTCCCCTGTTCCCTGTCCCATGCCCTTTTGAGGCTGTTCACAGGTTTACATACCACCACCCATTCTGGTAGGGTATTCCATTTTGCTACCACCCTCTCTGTGAAATAGTGTCTCCTCATTTCCTTCCTAAATCTTCCCCCCTCTATTCTTAGCCCATGCCCCCTGGTGACCCTCCCCCTCCTTAACTTAAAGACCCCATCTGACCCCATCCTTACTGATTCCCCTCAGATGCTTGAATGTCTCTATCATGTCCCCTCGTCCTTCCTTTCCTCCAGGGTGTACATATTCAGGTCTCCCAGCCTGCTGTCATAGTCTCTCCCCTCCATTCCACTTATCTTTGTTGCCCTTCTCTGCACCCCTCCAGAAGCCTGATATCACGCTTTAGGTATGGCTTCCAAAACTGCACACAATACTCTAAGTGTGGCCTTGCCAGCGACCTGTAGAGGATCACCTCTCTTCGCCTGGATGAAAACCCCCTCGCTATGCAACCCAGAATTTTGTTCGCTTTTGCAGCCACTCTCCTGCACTGGGCAGTGTTGTTCATGGTCCCTGTTATCATTACCCCTAGGTCCTTCTCCTCCTCAGTGATCCCCAGCTTAACCCCCCCCCCAAGCCAGTATTCTCTCCTTGGGTTCTTCACCCCAAACTGCATATTTTACACTTCTTTGCATTGAACCCCAGCTGCCACCTCTCTAACCACTCCTCTAGCTAGCTAGCTTTTCCCTACAATGGATTTGAAAAAATTGTTGACTAGACTTTATTTAAATTAGCAATTGCACCATGCTCATGGTAGATCAGCCTGCTGCCCAGCACTGCATGTTCTTTTGCCTGTCACCAAGGTCAGCTAGAAGCTAGTAGTTACATGATCAGTGTAGGAGCTCCATTATTGTCATATCTGTCCAACCTGTTGTTCCCACCTGTGATGGGTTCTGCTGTTCGCACCAGAGTGACTGCTCACCCTGACTCAACTAGTCCTGGGGTTTCCCCCATGTACTGCTGTGTATGTCTCTTCGCACATGATTGCAGGTCCAGTACATCAGTTCATGTTCAAGTGCGTCAGTCTCCACAACCAGGAAGTTGGAGATTCCCAGCACTGGCAACTCTTCATTCCTTAAAGGTGCAGTGCAGTATTTATTTTCAAAAGGTGCTGGCCAATTGCGCCAGCAAAACAGGACATCCTCTGGCCTGCCTCAGGCCACTGCTAAAGTCCCCCTTGATTAGCATTTAAAATATTACTGTCTATATTAATGCACTTATTTACTGCAGGTGGACAAACTCATGATGTTGGATTTACTATTTTCTCATCTTTTTTTGTTTACAACGCCAGAGTTAACACAGAGTGTGACAGCTGCTTCAGTAGTATTAATTGTTTTGTTTTTTTCATCTTATCCTCTGGTCCTGGGAATCCCTCAGTCACATGGTCTCGACCATATCCTGCATACAGTAGGTAGCTATAGCACCACTATTGTACAGATATGAAACATTAATAAACATTATAATTACAAAACAATTGTGCAAAGGTTAGCAGGTTTCTTTTCTAGATTATTTATTATATTCTATGTAATTGACAAAAAATAATTGACCCTTACTCTGTCTGCTTGTCCTCTGAAATGCAAGTATAGTAAGCCTGTGCCGCTACATTACTTTTTTTCCCCATAGAGTTTTTTTTTCATGCCCCACCCACCATCTTTGCAGGGATATACCCTGATCCCAGAGATGTACACTGTTAAGGCCAGTGTGTGTGCAGTTCCTCCTGGGTCACCACTGAGATACATAACTCCATGGCTTTGCCTCCACAGCAGTGGCTCTGGGAGAAAGGTGCCTAACCCCACAAGTCAATACTACTGGGTCTAGGATCTGACAGCGGCTCAAAGATAATTTTTTGAAGCTGCATGACCCAGGCCATTGTGGAGATGCACGTGTTCCCCATCCCCCTTTTTTCCCCTACCCTTTCCACTTCCCTGGCATCAGGCAAAGCATTCCTAGTGGCCTCAGCTGCATGCAGATATGTTATGCGGAGGAAGCAAGCTCCCTTTGCCCAACAAAGAGGTCAGTGTGGTACCACTGCCCAACATCAGACCGTCCTGACCACAACACTGTGAGTGGCAGCTGCTGTGGTCTAGCCTACCTCCTGACATGGCTTCTCAGTCTTGGGTTGCCTGCACAGCAGCATGTTGGCTGCTAATGGGCCACAGAAGTGGACGTTCTATGTTACGTTTTAATCAGCCTAAAAGCAGCAGTACTGGATAATCAGGAAGTGATTTATCAAAATTCTGCTTTTTGGCTGTAAGCATGCGGCCATAGTTCCAGTTTCCATATCTGTAAATATTTTTTATTGGTCCTCCTTAGTTTTTTTAGATATTTGCAGTTTATTTGAATTGTTGTAGCACTACAATAAATATGGTGGCTGATTAGTTTTCAGCTGTGCGCCTCCATTCTGTCGCATCCTGTCTTTGGGTGACTGCAGTGGGACCCTGTGCAGTACTGGCAGTCATACACATGTGCAGTTGGCAGCAAAGAGGGTTCCAGTGCAACATGCCAGGTGGCAGAAATGTAAACAAAAGCAAAGGAAAACTGAGCAAATTACTCAGTGATAGTACAATGCTGGCAGGAAAGAGTACCAGGGACATGCTCAGCAGAACACAGGGAATAAACTGTTGAAAAAACACAGATTTTTTTTTTTTTTTACATTGCACTGCTGCTTTAAAGGCATGGGCCTCAGCTGCAAAGAAATTGTTAATGTTTCAAATTTTCATAATTAATATTCATTAAAAAGGAATTATTTATTCATACATTTTATTTTAAAGCAGTAATAAGGCAGGACAGGGAATACTGTCCTTTTGTCACAGGAAAAGACTGCAGATATTTTTCAGTGTAAAGTGACTTGTATAATCCCCAAATTCTTAAACATGTAAGCATTTGCTAGACGTTTTAAATTATTGATTTCTCATGAAAAATACATGGCTGCTCCACACTACTGCTCATTTATTTGGGTGACATCAGATTTGTTGTTCACACTGTTCCATTATTTGGGTGACATCAGATTTGCTGTTCATACTATTCCACATCAAGGCAGTGCATTCAGATGTCAAGGCACCCATGAACGTATAAGAGCAGACTTAGAAATGCAAACTCTGAACTTGTGGCCAAGTGGTTCGGCACCTACTGGGCCAAGAGATCCCATGCTGTCTTTTTAAGCAATTCCCTCCCCCCCTCCATCTGGTTAGGGGTCCCCTAGGGTTCCATCCTGGGCCCCATCCCGTTCTCAGTCTTTCTGAATGACCTCCCCAAGAATCGTGTCTTTGCAACATCCATATGAACGTGGATGGCACTGTGCTTTATGCTTGTAGTGCCTCAGCCACTAAACTAGAGGTGCTGCTCCAGCACGAGTTCATTAACATCCAGCTCTGTTTCTGCTCAAACCAACTCACCCTCAATGCTGAACATGGCAGCAGCTGTCCAAACTCAAGCACCTCCTTTAAATATCTGGAGATCTGGCTGGATCATCACTCCAACTTCTGCTACAAAGATGGCATCAAAAAAAAAAAAAAAAAAAAGTCCTCCCTAAACTCTGCACATTATGCCTCAATAAAGTCTGTATTCCTCGCATATCATGAGATTGCTGAGAAAATGATTCTCCCATCTCCCAGCATGCTACTATGAGATTATGACTTAACGTAAAGCCCCTTTATCCACTCGCGTTAGACTGAACCCCCTTCCTCCATTCTTATTTTGCACTTGACTTTCCTCTCCATACCACCACTGCTTCTTCTATTCCTGTTTTGCTGTCCTCCCTTGAGTGTCAGTTCTCCTCCTGTCTACTCCTTATTATTAAATACTGGTTTGTTTACCTCTTTTGTCACACCTTTGTGGTCAGCCCTTCGACCAATTCCTAGTCGGAAGTACAAGTCCTGGTTGAGATTATCGATGACTAACCACTGTGGTGGGAGGATTCCTCAACGACGGCCCTTGACAGTTTCCCACCATGGACCACCCTGGCATCCTGATCCTGGCTGATTTTCACTGAGAGTCAGCCTGCGGGCTGGAAGTGGAGAGAGACTCCTTGGTCGAGGCCCGAACAGAGGCTGCCTTGGAGGTGGCTCTACTTGAAGTGGAGAAAAAACAGACAGAGGAGACTGCTGAGTAACATGGGCTGGTGTGGCGATGACTACCAATGACCAAGGGAACAAAGGTCCAGGAGGCAGTCCTACCCCACCCTACAGTGACCCAGTGTTGCCCGAGGAGCTCCTTGTAGTATTGCCACATCTTTCACTGATGCCTCTCCTTGCCCAGAGAAGAGAAGGTTGAGAAGCATCAACTGTGACACCTCCCAACTAAGCACGATTGAGAAAGTGAGCTGCACCTTGACCTCAACCGCACCTACTGACCCAAGTGACAATGCTGACAGGGGTCCTCTAAAGGGTTAGCATAAACCACCTGCTTCAGTATGGTAAACACAATAGATTTCAGAGAATGACTGCTGGGGGAGGCCGTTCTCGAGTCAACTCAGCCCGTGGTGCAGACAGGGCCTCATCCTCATGAGTGAGGACCAAAAGCACTGGGGTCTTGGAGATCAACTCCTCGTCAATCTCCTCTGACAATCGGGAGACAGGCTTGAGAAAAAATCTTGACTGGAGTCTGAGGCCAACAAGCCCTATGAGGTTATGTGGCACTGTCAACCATAGGAAACTCAATCAAAGTTAAACGGTCAGGGGAGTCGAAGAAGCAGGAAAAGTGTGATCTTTCTTGGTCCCATGACTAGCAGTGGTGCTGCTTTTTTATGCTTTCTGCTGTGGTGAGAAGGGCTCTCACCAAAGGTCTGGAGGGCCATGCACATTTCCCTGAAATCGAAGAATGACCCTCTGATGCTCGCCCCAGCCAGGAACAGCGCCAAGACTAACAAGGAACTCACTGGAACCACCTTTTCTTCCACAATCGCAAGCTGAGCAGTCAATCTCACTAGCATTGAGGCTTTTTTGTGGCCCTTAGGCTGTTCATGGGCCAGTCTGACTTTCAAATCTCGGATGGATGCTAGCAGCATGACCCAGCAAAGACGGCATCCTGCAACGTCATGTTGATCACCTAGGCAGAACAAGCACATATTGTGCAGATCCGTGGCCAATATTTTCCTCCTGGGTGAAAAATTTAAAAGTTCTTGCCTTCCATCATCGATTGTGAACATGAAGCAGAGCTAGAAGACTCAGGAGCAACTTTAATGCTGAATACTGACTGAAAAAGTCAAAGATTTACCTCAAGAAAGTACACTGAAAACTCAAAATCCTTCAGCGCTGCAGAACTGGGAAGGAGGAGATCTGTCCCTTCCAGCAGAAAGAAAGATGTGATGTCATGGGTTGGAGCCGGAGAATATATCACTCAGGTGGTTGAAGGAGTTTAGCTTAAAGAGGAAGTAAATACTGCAGGGGTCACAAATTGTGAAAGCCTATGAAATGATCTTTCAAACGAGTTATTAGGTTTACCTGTGTCAGGAGTTCTAAGATATGAATATCTAAACCATCTGTAAATTAAATCAAAGAAGCAGCCATTTCATGGAATCATGAAACATATAGCAATGTCACATAGAAAGCTCTCTGTATGTTGTTCACTCCAGCTTGCCCCTCAGTGACATCACTTTTTGTTTCTTGAGTCCATGAAATGGATACTTCCTTGATTTAATTTACAGATGATTTAGATATTCACATCCCAGGGCTCCTGATATCTGCACATAAATCCAATACTTTGTTTGAAAGATCCTTTTGTAGGCTGTTTACAATCTGAATGGCCCCTGTAATGTTTGCTTCTCCTTTAATGACTTCCAATGACTCAGCTATTTTCACTAGAGCCACCAGAGTGTAACTGTATCCACATTGTTAGAAACAAAATTTCATGTGGTTGTCTTTCAGGTTTATGGCATCAGACAGGCAATGATTCTACCGTAAAATTAACTACATAAAATGTAGACCACTGAAAGAGAGTGAGAGAGAGTGATGTGGTATCTTTCAACATCCACTGGTGACATTATTATTATGACGCATGGTACCTTTTAACATCTAGGTTCCCACCACCACCACCACAATGGTATCTTTCAGCATAAAAGGATGCCATTACTACAATATCAGAACACCATGTATAGGTTTGCCAGCAGCATAATAGCCTTCTCTAAGGATGAATGGATGGGAATTCATAAAAGAAAAATAGAAGTTTGCAGCATCAAAGGTTCAGTGGGTTGCAGGCTTGTCTGTGGGGCTGGAAGATCAGAAGGTCCTCGTTTCTAGTTACACACTAGGTATTTGGGCTAATACCCAACGTTGTCAATGTACAGCAGCATGGGGGGGGAGACTGTTGAGGTGCTGACCCTTAGAAAAACACACAAGAGTTTGAGGAGACTTTTTTTTGTGCAAAAATTATTTCCATAATAATTTGATTTTACAATAACCTTGGTTTTACATGTGACTGTTATACCATATTTTCTTAAGTGACATCAAAACTGTACTTCCAATCTTAAGTTACTACTATTTATCTTAAAAGCAGGGGATTTCCCCCCATGTCCTGGCCAACACCCCCCTATCAATAATACAGATCCATGTAATCCACACCCCAGGATGCAGCCCAAAACCAGATGTCACAGCTGAGTGTGCCTTTGCTGGTAACAACAACAAAAAAAAGGTTCTAGCCAACATACTTTCTGAGGACTTTGCACACATCAGTGGAATTTACGTAAAGTGAACACACTGAAGCAATCCAGGCACTTAGAAAATTTTCTAAGGATATCACATACCACACACTGGATAAACAGATCACCATCAGCAACAAAGTAAAATTCCCGGGACGTACCTGAAAATAAGCATTTACTTGTCTAGTGTGCTTACTAGGTCAATAAAACCTATATAAATAAAAAAAAAATAAAAAATGGTAACCATGACGAAGAGCAGGGCATATTCTACCTGGTATAGTGTAGCAAAAAACTACTAAATTTTCATCAACTGCTACTCAGATTAGGCTCTTCAACAACTGCTATGCAAACCGTTGTACATAAACTTTCCCTGACGAAGAGCTGCAGTAAATAAAGGAAAACAAATCCTTGTCTGTAGTAAGAGAAAATTTGGAAGTAGATTAATCGATAAAATGATGCCACTGTGCAGCTCATTAGTCAGGCAACTTGCAGTATAGTTTTGGCCAGCGTACTACAGAAAATATACAGAGCTGCTACAAAGTTCAGCAGAAAGTACAGTTGCGTAAGAACATACCGTAACAGTAGATCTTCGAGAGGAGCTCTTGCAGAAGAGCTACCCATAAAGACTATGCCACTTGAGCACCAGGACCCACGGAAACTCTTCTAGCTAGCAGTACCCAGTGGGGACCACCCCTGACGGCAGACCGCTTCCAACGTCCACCAATAGCCAATAGTATAAAGGGGGCGTCCCCAGCCATTTCCCAGTTCTCCCGCTGGAGACTTGGCTGACAGATCATAGAGAACTGAGGCTAGTGGAAAACCCCACCAAAGGTAAGTAAGGAAAGGAGAAAAAGGACCGGGGGAAAAGAGTGTGGGAAAGAATGCCTGCTGCAAGGGCTCCTCTTGAAGACCTGCTGTTACGGTAAGTTCTTACATAACTGTACTATCTTACTTCAAGTGGGAGCTCTTGCAGCAGGCCACACAATAAGGACTGAGTACCAAGCAGTACCAGAATGATCCCAAGTGGATCGGGAGGTGGAAAACTGAAAAGCGGACAGAAGCTTCAAAACAACAGGCCCTGAAGCACCGCTAGACCAAATCCAACTTTTCAGCTGGAAGCAGTGTCCAAACTGTAGTGCCTCACAAAAGTGTGCACTGAACTCCAAGTAGCTGCTATGCAAATGTCTGCTGGTAAGACATTATGGAATACCCCAAAGGAAGCTGAAATGCCCCATAAGGTTTTACTGTATTTGCTGTAACAGAACGTGATGCAATGGACTAGCCATCTGGACAAAGTTTGTTTTGCCACTAGCAATCCCAGGGGTCTCTGGGCAAATGAAACGAACAACTGATCAGAATTCTTGAGTGTCTGAGTACGGTTGATGTAGTATTTTAGCACTCTGTGAATGTCCAGAGTGTGACGTAGGGCCTCCCCTTGATTACAATGCAAACCGTAGTAAACCGGAAGGTTGATGCTCTGATTAACGGTAAATTGTGACACCACCTTAGGCAGAAACTTAGGATTTGTCCGCAAGGACACCTTGTCCTTGAAAACTAAATATGGCTTTTTTGCCATCAGAGCCTGAAGCTCGGAAATCCTCCAAGCAGAAGTAACAGGAACCAAAAACAACGCTTTCTATGACAGAAAGCGTAGCTCGCAATCTGCGGCTGGTTCGAAGGGAGGCAACACAAGTTTTTCAAACAAAAACAAAAGATCCCAAGATGGAATAGGGTCCCTAATGGGAGGTTTCAGATGAAGAATTCCCATCAAAAATGTCTGGGCCATATCCATCTGGCAACATATTTGCCATCCACCAGTACTTGACAGGCTGAAATCGCAGAGAGGTGTACCTTAATAGACGAGTAACAGAGGCCTGAATCTGAGAGAGAGAGAGGAGATATTCAAGGACAGCGTTAAGAGGGCACAGGAGGGGGTCCAGACCCCGACTGGCGGCCCACAAGCAAAAACATTTCCACTTCATAGAGTGGATGACTTTAGTGGAAGGTTTCTAGCTGCAACCAAGACCTCAGCCACCCTAGGAGATACCCCATAGCGTGCTGTGGCTACGTCTGCAGGTGCCAGGCATGCAGATGTAGGGACTGGAGTTCTGGGTGAACCAATCTACCCTGCTCCTGTGACAGTAAGCGGGAGGACAAGGGCAGGGGGATCAGATGTTCCACTGCCAGCTAGCTGCTGCAGTAAAGGGAACCATATCTGATGAGGCCAAAACGGAGCCACAAGAATCATTTCCGCTCTTTCCGCTTGGAGTTTGAGCAAAGCTCTCTGCAGAAGAAGAAAGGGTGGGAAGGTATACAGAAACCACTCTGTCCAGCAAAGGGACAATGTTTCTCAACAGAAAACACCAGGCCCTTGATCGAACGAGCAGAAACTGGGCAGTTTTGTGTTGCACAGGGACACAAAGAGGTCCAGTTCTGGATGGCCCCACCTCTGAAGAGGTCATCTGTTACAGACTGCAGGAGTTTCCATTCGTGCGTCTTTGACCGAGACTGACTTAGAGACTCAGCCAAGATGTTTTGGACCCCTGGAATGTGCACTGCGGTGAGTGTGAGGTCATGTTCCAGAGCCCAGAACCACACTCCCATAGCCTCTTAACAAAGAGGGTAGGAGCGAGTCCCCCCTTGTTTGCTGATGTAGTGGACGACTGACATGTTGTCCGTCTGCACCAACAGGGGACCTGGATGAAGATCCAGGCGAAACACCTACAGGGTGTATAGAACTGCTCTCATCTCCGGAATGTTGATATGCAGTGTTAATTCTAGAGAGGACCATGTTCCTTGAGTCTGATGGCTCCAAAAATGAGCGCCCCAACCCATGTCTGAAAGCATCGGTTGTAAGAACCTGCAACGGAGGGTCCCTCTAAAAAGGAACTCCCGGTTCCAGATTCTGCGGCGAGAGCCACAAGGAGAGAGTCTGAACCATGGTCTTGGAGAACGAGATTGGTTGGTCGAGGTCATCCTCCCTTTGATCCCACTGCACCCTGAGGGTCCACTGATGGACTCTCATGAAAAGGCGTGCAGAGGGTACAGTCACGATGGCCGCCGCCATGCGGCCTAAGAGTTGGAGCATGGATCAAGCTGGTACCTGGCAAGCAGCTGATACTCTGTGGGCCAATGATCGAAGGCGCAATGCCCTGTCTGGTGGGAGGAAGACCTTCCCTTGCTCCATGTCTAGGATTGCCCCTATGTATTAAAGCCTCTGACAGGGTGTCGGAAGCGACTTGGCTATGTTCAGGGTAACTCCTAGGGAGCTGAACAGGGTGAAGGTGTCCTCTAGGGTTCCCAGAAGCCAATCCCTGGTTGAGGCAGTCAGAAGCCAATCACTGAGGTAAGGGTAGACAAAGTGACCCTGCCTCCTTAAGACTGCTGCCCCTACCACTAGGCACTTCGTGAACACGCAAGGTGCTGAGGAACGGCTGAAGGGCAAGGCCCAAAACTGGTAGTGCCTTCCCTGAAAGTAAAACCTCAAGAACCTCCCATGAACCGGAAGCACCAGAATACGGAGGTAGGTATCCTGCATGTCTAGGAAGCAGAGCCAGTTCCCTTGATGCATCATGGGAAGAATGCCTGGCAAGGTGACCATCCTGAACCTCTTGTACTCTATATAGTTGTTCAAGAGGCTCAGGTCCAGGATCGGGTGAAGATCCCAGTCTTCTTGGGTACCAGGAAGAAGCGGGAGTAGAACTCTTTCCCCCACCGAGGGGACGGAACTGGTTCAATTGCCTTCTGGTCTAACAGCAACTGTACTTCCTCCTCGATGAGCTTGGCAAGGGAGAGGGAGTAAGATGCTTGGACCGGGGGGGTTGTCTGGGAGTATCTGTAGAAATTCCAGCACATGACCCCTCTCTATCAACTGGAGGACTCACGCATTGTTGGTGATGGAGGTCCACCCTTCGAGGTAAAGCAAGAACCGACCCCCTACCACCTCTGCCCTGGACTCGGCAGGTGGTATGGGGTCAGACCAGGAGTCAGGTGTTGGAGCCTGGGGTGGGCAAGGAGACCTGGGATGGTTGTTTTTCCTTGATCCCTGTGCTCCAGTGGAGCGAGAGCAAGCTTTACGACGAAAGTTGCCTCTCTGCTGCTGTCCTTTAGGCTTCTGCCCTCCCTGGTGACCCAACTGACAACGTTTGCCAGGGGTGTGCTCAGACCTGTACAACTGATAAACCGACTGAATGGCCTTACCCCGAGTCCTGAAGGTCCATGATCATCTGCTCGATGTCAGGACTGAAAAGCACAGATCCATGGAATGGCGCATCGATGATGGCATCCTGAAGATCTTGCTTAAACCCAGAGACTCGGAAACAAGAATATCTCCTCATACAAACCCCTGTGGTGGCTGCCCTGGCCACCATATCAGCAGTCATATGAAGATCTGAGGACGTGTTTCCCTACATCCAAGCCGGACAGTAGTACGCTCAAGAGCTCTATCTTGAGGTCAGAATCGTGCTGCTTTTTGGCAAGCTTGATTGCCTTGTTCCAGACAGATTTCTGGTACTGCACCATGTGGGCTAAAAAGTTTGGCGAATGAATGGTATATGTAGCTGATGAATAAACCATTCTGCCAAACTAATTCAGGTGTTTGGATTCTTCGTCCGGTGGCTGGGAGCTCATGTGCCGGCGCTGCTTGGTTCTGCCGTGGACAACAGTCAACACAACTAAGTCAGCCTTGGGCTGCTCTCCAAGGAACGGTTCATTTGTCAGGATATGGTACAGCCGATCTGCTTTTTTGGGAATAGCGGGAGCTGTTGCAGGATGCCTCCAGGCCAATCTGGTAGCTTCCTGGAATGGAGCTACCAGGGGTGGAACCACTAATGGATTAGGCTCATTCATGCCTAAGAAATGAGCCAGTCTTTTCCTTTCTGGACCAAGATCCTTGGTTTCCCACTGGTTTAAAAATTGGATATGACGCATCACATCCAAGAAGGTGGAATCATCTGGTGGGGAACAAGGGGATTCCCCCAGGAGGGTCCTGATGAGGGGGAGGTGAAGAGTATTCGCCCGAGGATCTGGAAGAGGCAGAGGATCTGGAGTAGTATGACCCCTGAGGATGACGTGGAACAGGAACAGGAGTGCCTTCTCCTGTGATGCCTGGCAGTAGACCTGGAGCAGCACCTACTCTGGTCAGGAGACCTATCGTCCAGTGGAACTGGCAGTTTGTCTTTGGGTGGAGGTGGAGGCAGCAGTGGTTGCGGGATATCCACTGGTGCTGATTGCAGTGGAGGAGCCTGTGGTTCCTTAGGCAGGATGTCTTTCTAAACAGTATCCCACTAGGAATTAAACAGGTCTTTTACCTCAGCCAAAGAGACCTTAGCCGGTGCTGATGTGTCTGGCGTACCGGCCCCTTCGTCAGGTTCCCGGGGCGGCAGTTCTGATAGTTCGCTTTGGTTTCTCTGGTGTCATGTTCTTAGGCAGTGTTGGATCTGATGGCAGGTCCGCCGGTGTTTCATCGTCCGTTGGCGTTGGGTGTGGCCTTACCTTGGCCAGCGGTTAGTCTGACGGCCACTTATGAGGCACTAGGGGTGTAGAAGACCCTGATGTTGAGGAAGACGACGGGGTGGTAAGTCAGGAGTCTGATGCCAGATGCTTTGGGGAGCTGGTGTCAGGGTGAGACCCTGTTTCCAGGTGCCTCTTCCTGTCATCTGGTCCAGCTGGACAATCAGACAACAAAGAGGCCTTCGCTGGAGTGTGGGCAGCAGACGGGGTGTCCCCTGCCTCCTTGACAGCAGAATCCCTGGCCTCAGACCCAGAAGTATGACTGTAGGGTCTGAGACTAACGGAGGGGGCTGAAGGCCCTTGCACCAAAAAAACACTAGCAGGCGGCCACACTGCCATTGGGTGTTTAGAGTCCGACAACCAGGTAGGTGCTTGGGTTGACGTTGGGAGTGAGGGCGCCCAAGCCAGGACTGGAGTTGGCTGACTTCCGATGCAGAGACCTGGATCGGGAGCGAGAGCAGTCCTTCTACTGGTGATGGTGCTTTTTCTCCTTCTTATGGAGACTTCCTGACCCCAAAGAAGAGGAACCTAGGCCTGACGGTCTTTTGCATGGTAGCCAGCTGTTGCTCCAGCAGGAAAGTGTTCAATGCCTTCAGACGACAGATGCGTATTCGTCGGTTGATGTTCTTGCAGTGCAAGCAGGATTCGTTATGTGACCGGGCCCCAGGCAGAGGAGGCAGGCCGAATGGCCGTCGTGGGTCAGTATCTGCTTCCTACATGTGCACTTCGACTTAGGGCGGTGAGTAGACAACGATGGTAAAGACATTCACTGCTGAAAATTCAAAAAATATGCAAGAAATTCTTTTTGAAAGTGGCGATTGACTCTTAAGTATTCAGGCGTCCGTGGAGCCAATGTGAACGGGTCGACTGCGGGAAAAGAACTGGGGAGTGGCTGGGGGCCACCCCCTTTATACCACTGGTGGACGTCGGAGGCAGTCCGACATCAGGGGGTGGTCCCCGCTGGGTATTGCTAGCTAGAAAAGTTTCCATGGGGTCCTAGTGCCTGGCAGCATAGTCCTTATGATGTAGCCTGCTGCAAGAGCTCCCACTCAAAGTAAGATCTATTGTTACTCCCCATAATAAATGTCCCATGACCCCTGAACTATGCTTGGCACTCTTCAAAGAGAAGCAGAGGGTCCACAGATACACCTTTTTTTGTTGTTGTTGATAATATTACATTTGCCACTTACCTCCCTCCTAGTACCTTGAAGTTGCCCTCTGGGGTGGAGTCCGTGGGGTGCCCCCTCATAGCCTGCAACCTGAAAGCCACGTTTCCAGAAGATGGTGGATACAGTAGGATCGCCAGGACATGAAAGTGCAGGGTTTTATTTAACTCTAAAAATTGATTAGCGTTTTGCTCATAAAAGTTCTAAAACATTGTGAGAACGCATAGTACTTGCCTCACTGTGTTTAACAAATGTAACACTTCTAGAAAATCTATACAAATGCTTTCTGTACAGTTAGTATTGTCCCAAGAAAAAAAGTGCTAATCAATTATTTAAAACCCTGAAGTGCCTGCTTCATTCTGCACACCATACAGAGTTTTCCAGTTTTCTGCTCCTGTCCCCTCACAACGCCAACAGAGTAGAGCTCAAAAGATGCGTAGGTGCACAAACACGCCAGCGCACACTGGAGCCAGTCGGCGTCCCCTCCCTGTATTCCAGCTCCAGCTGTACTGCAACCCATGCTCACCCATGCAGCTGTAGTGCAGCTTAGCCTGCAACCCTCCTTCCTAGAGGAACAGAGTTTTCTCTGGGACATTCGACCTTCTTCCTCTGGCCAGCCCTCCAACTCGGGCTCACTCCTAAAGCCAGGTCACCAGAGTCATGAATGATAGCTCTGCCACTATGTCGATAGGCTAGATAGTTTAAAGGTACCATAAACAATGTTGTTTTACATTTCTTAATATAACTGTAAATTTGGGCATCTGGGAGGTCTGTTTGATCACCTCAGTGTATTGTTTTGTGTGTTTGTTTTGAACTAGTCCTATTTTTTCCTTATTTAGGGCTGTACACGTGTGATACTGTCTTTACACATGTACAGTAAAGGATTTTAGCCATAAATGCAGTCCAAGGCTGTTAAAAGTAATCCAGTTAACAGGTCCCTATACAAATCCTACGATCGCTCCAGAGCGCTATGGCTCCCATTACATCATCACACAAGCATGTCTCGGCCATCTTAGGCTGCTATCGGAGCGGGCAGTTTGAAAGAGACAGCGTTTTTTTTACATTTTTTAAAACCTGATTAAATGCTTTAAAATGGATTTATGGACAAAATGAAGTACATGAAAACACAGGTAAGGGCTTAGACTACAGCCCTGCATTTTCAGATTTTGCTTCCGTCATTTCTGCTAGTTAGCCGATTTAGGTGTCCTTTAAAGAACAGGGGCCAAACTGGTAGGGGCATGGACGCTAGTCCTTTTACAAAGGAGACAGTCTGTAGGGTACTAGCAAAATTGAAAGTTGACAAGGCAATGGGCCCAGATGCGGTTCACCCTAGGATACTGAAGGTGCTCAAGGAGGTGTTGGTTGCACCCCTGACAGCTTTGTTCAACTTATCATTCCAAATGGGTGGTTACGAGGGACTGGCGAAGGGCGGATGTGGTCTCACTTCACAAAAGTGGGAATAGGGAGGAGGAAGGAAATTACAGACCTGTCAGCCTGACTTCGGTAGTCAGCAAGGTTATGGAATCACTGTTAAAGGAAAGGATAGTAGCATATCTGGAAACAAAGTGGATTGGAGGATCAAAGGCAACACAGTTTCACAGGAGGAAGGTCTTGTCAGACAAACCTGATCGAGTTCTTTGACTGGGGAACTAGAGAAGTGGAGCAGTATATTTGGTATACCTGGATTTCAGGAAGACCTTCGACATCTTTCCACATAAAAGACTGGTGAACAAGCTGGCCTGTCTAGGAGCGGGACAGAAAGTATCAAACTGGGTAAAGAGTTGGTTGAGTGACAGGAGTCAGAGGGTGGTGGTAAATGGATTCTGCTTGGGGAAGGCAGGGTGACCAGCGGAGTGCCTCAGGGGTCGGTGCTAGGCCCAGTTCTCTTCAATATCTTTATTAGTGACATCACAGAAGGACTACAGGGGAAAGTCTGCCTGTTCACGGATGACACAAAAATCTGCAACAGGGTGGACATACCGGGGGGGGGGGGATGAGGAATGATTTGTGGAAGTTAGAAGAATGGTCAAGTGGCTGGTAGATGGGACTCAATGCTAAAACGTGCAAAATCATGCACTTGGGGCACAGAAACCAGGGGGGCTATGTACCGACTGGCAGGGGAGATACTAACAACCACCAAACACGAAAGGGACCTGGGGGTAATCATTTCTGATGACCTGCAGGTAGCCAAGCACAGTGAAAAGGCATTGGGAAAGGCTAATAGAATGCTGGGGTACACAGGGAGGGGTATCACCAGTAGGAAAGAGGAGGTAGTATTACCCTTGTACAGGTCACTGGTAAAACCACAACTCAAGTACTGCATCCAGTACTGGAGGCCCCATATCCACAAGGACACAGACAGGGTGGAGGCAGTGCAGAGGAGGACAAGAAGGATGGTGCAGAGACTGCAGCAGAAGCCCTGTGAAGAGAGACTAAGAGAACTGAATATGTACTCACTGGAGGAAAGCAGGGAAAGGTGAAATATGATTGAAACATTCAAGTACATAGGTTTAATACAGTACAGAAAGGTAGCATTTTCTACAGAAAGCCGGATTCAGGGACAAGGGGTCATACTATGAAATTGATGGGGGGGAGGGTCAGAAGGGATATGAGGAAGTATTTCTTTAAAGAAAGGGTGGTGGATGCTTGGAATGGCCTCCCAGAGGAGGTGGTGAGTGCTAAAATGGTTGCAAGATTCAAGCATGCATAGGAAATATACAAGGGGACCTTGGAAGTAACACAAGGGGTGGGGAGACTGCAGATCGTGTAGGGACTGCAGTGACATAGCAGGCAGGGAAAATGTGCAGACTGGATGGGCCAAAGGGGTCTTTATCTGCTGAAAACTTCTGTTTCCATGTTTGCTTATTTACGAAAAATATTCAGAAGTATTGCCATGTTTCTCAGAAACAGATGGATTTGAAGAACAGAACAGCAGGTAATGAAGTATTTGCTGAAACCGCTCATGCTCAAATCAAGACTGGATAAGTATCATAAGGAACATGAAATAAATGGTTATGTCCACAGAGCTGGTAGCACAAAAGAACTGGCTGAACTAAAGGTTGCACCCTCCTCCCCTCTCTCTCTCTCTCTCTCGTTTGTATACACAGAAAATTCTTATAGCATTCTAATAGAATGTAGATTGGTAACACGGATCTCAAACCTCATTTCCTTTTCTTGTAATATTATCTATCCCACATCTAGCACAGGAAAGATATGGTAAACAGGTAAAAAGTTTAACTTCAAAGTAAGGGAAGCGAAGCATGGATTACAAGGTAAAGAATGAAACCTCTAAGCAACACCGGAAATGGGATTCTGTTAATCAGTTTAAACTAACGAGTCCAAGACAGTGAGTTTATAAAACTACTTCTGAAACTGGGCACTGGTCCATGAAAATTTTTTGTTCTATTTTCTGTCACACTCCAGCTAGTGCATTGTAAAGGCAGCTGATCAGTCCATACATATGCAATAAGCCCCGTGCTGTTTAGTTGGCAAGGAGGATAAAGGTATTATCCATGTGAACTATGCTGTGAATGAATCTGCATCCTGAATTCCCAGACTTAATAATGGAAAGATATGGAGAGTATTCCCTACCATTTGAAAACAGTGAGGAACCTTTTTTTTTTTTTATTATTATTATTTTACCCAAGAGAGCCCACCTGAGAACATAAGAATTTGAGGAACAGAAAAAGCCCAATCATTCCAAACAGGCACACCCAGTCATCACTTTTTCTGTGGCCCAGTTATATAACTGGGAGGACTGAAACACAGAGGTCAAGTGACTTGCTGAGGGTTGCACAATGACTGAATAGCTATGGCAAGCTGTGAAGCTAGGATCTCCTGGGTCTCAGTTTTGTGCAATACCCAATGAACTCCACTGCCTCAAGACTCCTAGTTTTTAGATATGACTGTAGCTTTTAGCCCATTTATTTTACTCTGGGTTCCCCTGAATTAGTGTGTAGAAATGGAATTACAACAAAATATGCTGTGATAATGTTTCTTTATGATTTGCAGTTAAATCTAAAAAGCCCAGAACTTCGAAGGCATCTGTAGCTCAGTGACTAGGTTATGGTGTCACTAGGTTCTATACCCAGACCAAAAACGAGAATGGCAACCATAACACTGCCAAGCTCTCTTAAGCATGGCTCACTAGTTTTTGAGATATTTGCTTACATTTCTATTCTTTAAAAGGCTGTCAGTGTTAGGGTCATCCTTTTTTTTTTTGCTTTCACCCCCAGAAAAAAAATCATAGCATGGTCACTTTGTGTACTTGTGTCTTTTGAACTCACTTTTTTATTTAACAAGTTATGTGCCAGGATAGCCAAACTGAGATGCAAGATCCCGCATGTGTTCAAGAGGAACTGTCATTGCCCTAGACAGGTATACTGTAATACAATGCTGTACTTCTTTTACAATCTCTCAGTACTGTTCACTAGCATAATCTATATACATGCAACCCCTCCCTGGTGTACATGGGTCCTGCAGCCCACTCAGCGGCTGCCGTACTATCCCTCAGCTGAGGCTGGCACCATATTATAACCCTCTCTTGGTGTCAGCAGGGGCTAGGCATAACCCAGGGATACCTTCTGCGTCTAGGGATAAAACTGTATGCTCGCCAGAGGGTTCCCCACAATATCAGTCACACATCTGAATACTTTCCCTTGGCTGTGAAGAGCATTCAGGTCAAACCTCTTTATTGACAGAAAAAAAATACCGCATGGTGTTTAGGCAGTTGTCAGTCTTTACTGAGATTAAATGTATTACAGATTTACATACATGGGAACCCCAGTCCTCAAATACTCTCTTTGTTGGCACTGTACAAAATCCTGATTTTGTACTTGAGTCCAAACCTATAAGATCCCTCTCATATCTCCTGGGCTTCATGGACCCTCCTATTCCTCATTCACAATAGTAAGTGAGTTTATACCTTGGGTCAGGAGCTGTTCAGCTCTGTACTGAATTTACCAGACTCTCCCCCTTTGCTATCCACTTTAGGTTTAACAAATATTTTTACACATACACTTTGTGACACTGTAATGACTATGTTAGTCCGTGTGCAGGAGGCAGCACTGCTGTAGGGACGTTCTGACTGACAGTATTCAGGGGGTCCTGGTCTAACAGGCCATTGCTCCACTCAGATCAGGCTCTCCTTGGTGCCTGAAGGCCACTTTAACCTTACACCTCTCACCAGATGGTGTGCTGGGCACAAGGCAACACTCTGTATATTCCAGCTTGCCCTCTGGCAGTGGTTTGCAACTGCCTCAACCTCTCTAACCGAGGCAGTGTCTCCGATGTCCATCCCATCTCTGGGTCTCCTGCACAATACAAACTCACCTCCTACTTTAGCCTGCAGCTCTATCATCAGATCAGCTGGTAGCATCTCTTGGGCACAGAACTGAAACCGGCCACCAAAAAGTAAAACATGTTATCCATTTTTGAAAGGACCCTCTTTGTGCTACACGGCTGCCAAAAACATCCCTTGCGGGGAAGGCCCGTAGGGTCCCCATACTCTCCCAGTGTCTCCCTTACTCCCCAGAATTAATGCTAATCTACAGTAATGCATTGACTCCAAAACCTCTAGAGCCTCCACAGCTATCATGATGGGTATCCTTGGAGGCTACTAGGTGACCAGAAGAGATCTGTTGGTTTCCTTCCTGGATCCATCAACAGCTTCTGCTGTTAGGGATCCTTCCCCCCTCAGGGGGTCTGCAAGCAACCTGCAGCAAGGGTGCCCTGAAAGCACACATTAGCAATTCCCTCTCACTCTGTCATTCTCCACACAACAACCTGCACACTCAGCTCCTCCCACTGGACTTGTTAGAGACTCTACCACCTGGTATGCTCCGGGCTTGGCATTCTAGTACTCAAGTCCCTCTTTTTTCAGACCTTTCCTATGATCCAGCCTTCACAGACCCTGCAGTGTAGGTCTGGTAGAGGCTGGCCTCATTCCAACCTCCTCCTATGCATAAGAACCACTGATACACTGAAGGGTTTCTCACTTTTTGGGGCACTGTGCACCCATGAGCTTGGTCTCAGACACAGTGCTCAGCATGTCCAAGTGGATGATAAGAAGCAGAAGCTCAACCAGACTAGGCACCAGGTGTATGTGACAGTAACCTTGGGCATCCAGCAGGTAGGCTATGGGACTTGTAACGTTCACTATTCTCATGACTAGTTTAATCATCTCAAGCCTTAGCAGCCCCTCTTTACTAAGAAGCAACAAAGCAGACATAGAGAATATTCTTGGCAAGGGACACCAGGTGACCAAGCACCAGCTGCATGTAGCTTTGAACCTGGAAAATTCCTCATCTTACACTGTAGTAGCTGCGTTCATTCTTTTTCCAAAGCACAGCTTTGCATGTCCCCATTCTCTCCTGAAATACAGCAGAAGGTGCTGGAACTGCCCTTCCAAGGGAAGGGACTTTTCAGTCCACAGGTGGAGTGCCTTTTTATGAAGTCTACTGCCACAATGGCTCATGGAAAGGGTCAGGCAGTATAGCGCAGTGGTTTAAGGCTCTGAGCTTTAAATCTGGTGACATCCAGCAGACCAGACCTGGCTTTGAATCCCACAGCTTCCACTTGCATACTGTGTGACCCTGAGCAAGTCACCTAACTTCCCTGTGCTCCCAGGTCGCTCCTGTAAAAAAGCTTTCAGTTTAGTGTGCTACTCCTGGTTAAACAACTATATAAAAAAATAAAAAAAGGGGCAGGCTTCTCTTTTTTTTTTTTGTGGCCTTTTTTTTGTGGCTTGTTTTAAACCACAGCAGCAGTCTAAGAGGCTAAAAAGGCAGCAATATTGCTCATTAAGTATCTGAGGGACTCAATTAGGATGGGGCAGATGGGGTCTTTAAGTTAAAGAGGGGGAGGGTAACCAGGGGGGCATAGGCTAGGAATGGGGGGGGGTTTAGGAAGGAAATGAGGAGACACTGTTCCACAGAGAGTGTGGTAGCAAAATGGAATGCCCTACCAGAATGGGTGGTATCATGTAAATCTGTGAACAGCTTTAAAAGGGCATGGGACAGGGAACAGGGGAAAGTGAGGGTGGGGGCGTGACAGTGGGATAACAAAGGGGTGGGGGTAGGGCAGCTGCAAACTAGGGGTGCTAGCTGCACACTCGAGCAGACTTAGACCAGGTGGTCCGTTTCTGCTGGCTCATACGTATGTTCGTATCCAGTCCATAAAATAGCATATGGTCTAGGCAGGACAACTACAAAAGCAACATCTCCACAGGTCAGGTCGCTGGTTCCTCCAGTAACTTCAAAAAGTGACTGGCAGAGAAGGATGTGTCCAATTCACACTCCATTGCAGTCCCTGCTGCAGCGTGCAGGCAGTTGTTGGTTGCAACACTTCCTGCCTCAATGATCTATAATATCAACAGACTCCTGGAAGAGACAGACGACGGTCTCTCTCCCACCTCTGAAATGAGAGACTGTATCAATTACCAATCCTCTTCATCCCACGAGAACACACTGTCAAAGCAGCAATACAGGAAGAGGTTGAGAAATTTCTCACACTGCACGTAATAGTGTGTGTTCCAGAAAGGCAAGTTCACCAAGACTGCATGTCCTGGTACTTTCTTGTACCCAAACGGACGGGAGGATGGTGACCCATCTTGGACCTGCAGATACTCAACAGCTTCATACTAGATGAAATTCCATATGGTCACACTGAATCAGTTAATTCCAGTACAGCAGCAAGGGGAAAGTTATGCTCCCTATACCTCCAGGATGCATATTTCCACATCTCGATTCAGTCACAAAGGTGGTGCTTTCAGTTCAGGGAAGAAAACCACTTGTATCACAGTTATACATTTTGTCCTGTTCTCCAGCCTAAAGGTGTTTACCATGTACTCTACTGTGATGGTAGTATTTCTTTTAATTGAGGGGGAGAAAAGGAAGGTCTTCCTTACCAGAACTACTCGATCATAACAAGGTGGCCAGTGTAGGTGATGGAACTGCCTAGGGACATAGTCTATATGTCACAGTTTCTAAGTTTCTCCTCAGCCTGGGGAAGTTAAAGCTTATTCCTAAGCTTCACTTACTCAGTCAAGCTCATTTTCTCCCGGCCCTTCCAACCACTGATGCAGGGCATGCCTCCAGCACTGGCTGTACAGTAGGTGGGGTCTTGCCAGCTATATGTGTTCAACCATGCAGCCAAGGCATGATACCCTTACTCAGCAGCTGTAGGAGACTCTGGTGCCGTGGGTGGACCTGCTTCCTCACCCAAGGTCAGAGTGCACTACACCTCAGTAGCATATCCCATACTATACCGGCATTGAAAAGGGCAGGTGCACAATGCAAACTGGGGTCCAGCACATATTTTTCAGTGCATATCTTCCGTTTATCTTCATTCTCCTAAATCTTTTTTTTGCGTTGCATATACAATATAAGCATCAGAAGATAAAAAAAATGTGTAAACACAGTGACTTGCAGTTAAACCTGCTGAGTTCAAAGTTTTGATGTTGATTATAAAGAGATAAGAAAAAAATGCAAACCCTAGCCGCCCATAAGCAAAAGTAGAGCCAGCTTTAAAACAGGGCCTGCAGCCACTAAGTAAGTGCTAGTTATTCACTTTATGAACTCTTAGGGAGAGGGACGGTATTTCCATCTTAAACTGCTCCCTCATTAGAGCAGGGAATTAGCGCAGGGAATTGGGAAGAGTGAAAATGGGCAACGGGGTAAAGGAACCAAGGAAAAAAAATTAAAAAGTGTAATCTGGAAAGCTGTAGAGGACTGAGTATCTAAGGGTAACAAGAGTAGAAGGGTAAAAGAATGAACTGTATTGGTGAATACATCAGTAAGGAAAAGACTTCAGGAGACTGGCTTGACATACCCACCATGAGTAAATTACATATCTTGGTGCAATGCTTTGCTAGTTACCATCAGAAATGTGCACTAGTACCATCCTAATACATCCACAGAATAAACCTAGTTTGTATATTTGAAGAGTAAGCTCAACAGAAGACATTTTTAAAAAACGAACAGCGGTGGGGGACTTTGTCTAACTAACTTCTGGCCTTATTATCTTGCACTACAAGGAGCCAAATACTTGGAAGTGGGGGAACTAGAATCGCTCAGAAGAGCTGAGTGGATATGAACCGCAGTGATTGCAAATAGAATGGGAATTGTGTGGAGAGCAGGGACTTGACTTAAGTAAGTAACTATATTTACTGCTAACAAAGCTCCCAGATTCCATTAAAAATTCAATGAAATACTTGGTCATTAAGACCCAATAATCAGCTAGGGCACATTCCTGGGGACTGATTTTAGTAAAGACACTGCTCAACCAGTTATGGATAATGGCAACCTGACTGATAAGTGTCTTATCCCAGAAGATTTTTTTTTTTTTTTGGGGAGCTAGTTGTACCTGAGGTGGATCACCTGTTCATGGAGGGCAGGCTGATAAATTTCCAAACCTTCCAGCTTAGGCACAAGGTTCTCCAGGTGAAGTGTTTTATCTTTCTTCAGATGGGTCATGCCCTGGATGCACAGAGCAGAGTGGAAGGGAGAGGGAATGTTATCTGGACTTGTAGAGGGAAGTGGAGAAGACTATCAGAAGAGCTAAAGCACAGACGGAGTTGGATATTGCCGGTAAAATTAAGGAACGGGATAAGTTGTTCTTCCAGTACATTGGGGAGCAAAGGAAAAATAAAAAGGGTATAACAACGTTGGGGGGCGGGGGCTAGTGTAGAGAAGGATGGCCACAAGGCAGATATACTGAACAGGTATTTTTGTTCAGTGTTCGTCAAAGAGGATGATGATGGGAGGCCTAAGATAGAATGTAAGGGGGGGGTGAGGGAATATATACCACGCCCTTCAAGGCAGAAAGGGTCTTAAGGGAATTAGGTGATCTACGGGTAAATAAGGTCATGGGTCCAGATGAGGTGCATCCCAGTATCCTGAAAGAGCTCAGAATGGAATTAGCAAAACCGCTGGCGGAACTGTTCACCCTGTCACTGAAAAGAGGAGAGGTTCCGGAAGACTGGAAGAGGGCAAACGTGGTACTGCTTCACGGGGGAGGGGGGGGGGGGCAGGGAGGAGGTGGGAAATTACAGGCCAGTGAGCCGATGTCAGTGGTGGGAAGATCATGGAGACACCCCTAAAGGAAAGACTAACAGACTACCTGGAAGAGAAGGGGCTGGTCAATTACAGGCAGCATGGGTTTGTTAGCGGGAGATCCTGTCAGACGAACTTTATAATAGAGTTCTTTGACAGGCGTGACAGGAGTGGTATGTGACAGGGTTGAATAAGACCCTGTCCCATTTGTTACACAGAAAGAGTTAAACACAAGGATCTGTTCTGTCCTCTCCTTGTCTGTCTGGTTGGCCAAAAAAATGTTCTCGTGAGACCTAGGCACTGATCTCTAAGACGGTCTTGCGATTCTCGGTCTCTCGCTATCTCTCTGTCTTCACTTGCTGTTTCTGTCTTTTCTTCCCCCTTGCATATTTGCTTTTATAAAAATATATGTGAATTTTTGTGTGAAACCCCTTTCCCCCAGGATGCATCTGGAATTGAGTGGTGTCCCACTCAGTGTGCTTTCCTGGTTAAACTCTTAAATAAATAAATAAACTAAGTGATACTGAGATTCCTTAGTTTGAATGTAAAAAGCTATTTGGAATTTAAAGGGTTAACCTTGACATGCAGCACAAACTCTTTTGCAGAGTTGTCAACAAGACGCCAGTTCTGGGATACCATGTCCTATTTTGTTGCACCTGCAAAGAAAGAAACATACAAAGTTGTGGTCTCTTTAATGAGCTCAGGAGAGAGAGAGAGAAATTACAGCAGCAATATTTTGCTAGAGTGAGAGTGAAAGACAGAGAAACTGAAACTTGGAATTAGAGATACTATCAGATGAAGGACTTTGTTTTCTGTGTTTGTATTGCCTTTGGAAATAGTTATACTGAACAATTTTATTTTTGGAAAAAAAACAAAATGCTATTTGTGAAATGTATACCTGCTCCTGGTCTTGCTATGCTTTCTGACCTGTGCCTAGATGACATGGTGGATCAGGGAGGGGCAGTGTATGTGGCCTATCTGGACTTCAGAAAGGCATTTGACACTGTTCCTCACAGAAGCTTATTAAACAAGATGGGAGGTCTGGGAGTGAGTGGGAAACTGGCTCTCAGGTAGAACTCAAAGAGTGATGGTAAATGGGGAGCTCTCGGAGGTAGTGAGGGTCATGAGTGGGGTATTGCAGGGGTCTGTATTGGGCCCTGTCCTTTGTAACATTTTCATCAGGGACATTACTGTAGGCCTTGAGGGGAGGGTGTGTTTATTCGCTGAGGATACCAAGATACATAATAGAGTGGACACCCGGAGGGGTTGAAAAAATGCAGGAAGATCATGATAGGCTTGAGACGTGGTCCAAGATTTGGAAACTAGGGTTCAATGTGGGAAAATGGGGCATGGAAATCCGGGAGCGATGTATGAAATCAATGAGGAGAGATTAGCAGTTGTGGAACAAGAGAGGGACTTGGGAGTCATAATTTCATCTGATCTGAAGGTGGCATATCAGTGCTAGGCTGCAGTGGGGAGGGCAAGCAGAATGCTGGGACGTATAAGTCAAGGCATCGCTAGTAGAAGGAGGGAAGTCATCATGTCCCTGTATATGACCATAGTCAGTCCTCATCTGGAGTTCTGTTTTCAATTTTAGAAACCGCATCTGAAGAGGGTTATACAGAGGGTAGAGGCAATCCAGAGGAGGGCTGCTTGGAAGGTACAGGGGATGCAGTGGAAGGCACACAAGGATAGGTTGAGGGATCTAGATATGTAGTCCCTAGAGGATGAGAGAGATAGGGGAATATGATCAAGATCTTCAAATATCTAAAAGGTATTAACAGGATGCAAAGGGGGAGCCTATTTCAATTGAAAGGAAGTACTACAACTAGGGGCCACAGTATGAAGTTGGAGGGTGGCTTTTTAAAGGGTAACACGAGGAAATGCTTTTTCTCAGAGGGCGGTGGATGCTTGGAATGACCTGCCAGAAGAAGTGGTAGAGGCAGAGATGGTCTCGGGTTTCAAGCATGCATGAGATTGGCACATGGGAATCCTGGTGGGAAAAGGAAGGAACTGGGGGGCAGGGAGAGCTCAGTAGCTGGAGCAATACTGGGAAGACTAGGTGGTCAGTATAGGTTTCTATCTGCTGACATTATGTGTGTATGTATGGTGCCACAGCCATGGACAATATATGAGAGGCGTTTAATAGGAAAGTTGGTCACTTGGAGCAGAAGTCACTTTCCAGCCCTATTTCAGCCTATGTGACCAGTCTGTGTCTGCAATATTTACCCCAGTTTCAGTCTCCCAGGCTTGCTTCTGGTTTTGTAAAGAGTAGTCCCCAGCCTTAGAAAGTAGCCAGTACACATTGGAAATGCAGCGATGGGAGCCCTCCACAGTCACAACTCCATAAAGATAGTCTTCCCATCCTGTTTGTGGTCAAGTCAATTTTATGATGCGGTTTGTGGAATTTATGAAATGCCTAACCTGCACAAATCTTAACAATTCTGAGTTAGGCCATTGAAATTTCTCTAGCTCTCTGAAAGGAGATATAGTTACCATTTCCTATCAACTGAGTAAATTTGGTTATGCCTTGCTTCTCCCAGTTAACATACCCTGAGCCCAAGGTGGGGGGGAAGATCCAAATCATAGCAGATTAGGGACAAGGGGTCTACTCCCAAGGGGGTCACTGTAATCTTTTTGATTTCAGACAAGATGTAAAGGCCATGCTTAACCCATCTGTTCCCAATGTTAGCGCTATATTCTGGGGTGAGCGGCGTGACAGCCAGAGTGAACAGCAGCTGTCTGCCAGCTCCTGCATTCTCTATTTGGTACCATTGAGAGGATACCCTTTGCTTGGCCCAGGTGAAGACAGCGGTTGCTTGGGCAGCCAGATAGTAAAGCTGCAGGTCAGGAAGGGCCAGATCCCCCTTCTTCTTTGGGAAGGTACAACAGCTGATGGATCACCAATTAGTGGACAGTGCCCCTCGGGGTTTAAAGAAACTTTCCCTTTCATGCGCATGTAGCATGCGCTAATCAGGAGCGCTTCTGATTTACAGAAGTTGATTTTTTTACCCTGAAATTGCGCTGAAATTCTGCAGCAGGGCTATTAATTTGGGCATGGATTGATCCGGTGATGACAGGAAGAAGAGCGAGTCATCAGCGTATAAAACAGGTTACTCACCTGTAACAGTAGCTCAAGGAGTGGCATATGATGTTCATCCACACTTCTTGGCAGTGCCTTTCCCTTTAAGAGTTCGTCGGAACATCTTCAAGCGAGCTCCTCCTAGCCACCTGGGTGGTAACTCCCTTGGCTCCACCTCATGACACCAGATCTTGCCTCCTGGAAGCAGTTGTGTGCGCCAAATCCAGGGGAGGTCGGTGGGCCCTTGTGGATGAACATCATATACCACTTCTAGAACTACTGTTACAGGTGAATGACCTGTTTTTCTAGGGATGTGGATATGATGTTCTATCCACACTTCTTGGCAAACCCCTAGCAGTTCTCCAGGAGAAGGGAGGCAAGGCACAACCCCCCTACTTAGGGAACAGAGACTGGATAACTGAGGCCCCAAAACCAGCACCCCGGCGTGACTCAAGGTTGATGTGGTACTGGGAAATGAAGGTGTGTGTGACCACCGGGTAGCTGCACTGCAGACTCCTGGATAGGGACATCCCTGGAAGCAGCCACCGAGGCAGCAGTATGACAGGTGGAATGAGCCCTTAGCCCTACGGGAGGCTCCTTACCCGTAACCTACAGCAGAGGTAGATGCAGGATACAATACACCTGCCAATCGTCCACTTAGCTGCCAGTCTGCCAGGTGCGGCTACAGCGTTGGTGACAAATAGCTGGCAACCCTCTCCCGAACTCCAGCCTGCACCTTGTAATAGGTTAGCACTTCTGCCGAGGTCCAAGGTATGAAGCCTGTGCTCGGCCGCCAAGGTATGAATGCTGAAGTACACCAGGAGATTAATCACCTTGTTAAGGTGAAACTCTGACACAACCTTCGGGAGGAACTTCAGGCTGGGGCGAAGGACAACCTTGTCCCTGTGGAAGACCAAATATGGAGACTCCACCGAAAGCACCTGGAGCTCGCTAATCCTTCTGGCTGACACGACAGCCACCAAGAAGGAGGTCTTCCATGACCTGTGAAACATTTCACACCTCTGCATCGGTTCGAATGGCTTGCCCATGGGCTTTGCCAGTACCAGCAACAGATCCCAAGGTGGTGATGGGTCATGCACCGAAGGGGAAATGTGGTCAAGGCCTTTAAAAAAAATCTCCTGACCGCCTTCTCCTACACCACTGACTGCTGATCGGCCCGCGCCCAATAAGCAGAGATGGCTGCCAGGTGCACCTTGAAGGTCGTCGACCAAAGACCTGACTAAGATAGGGATCACAGGTAGTCAAGAATGCTAGCCACTGGACAGGACAAAGGGTCCAACTCCTTGCCCTGACACCAAATGGAGAACCCCCTTCCATTTGAAGGCACAGCATTTCCTGGTCGACTCCTTCAGAGATGCCTCCACAGCAGTGAGGACATCTTTGGAAAGACCCAACGCTTGGAACTCTAGCCACTCAGCTGTCAGGTGCAGAGACTGAAGGCCCGGATGGAGTACCTTCCCCTGACAGATGGAGAACAGGTCCGGACGGAGAGGAAGATGACTCAGGAGCATGCTGCTGAGGCTGAGGGAGACTGGGGTACCAGAAATGGCAGGGCCAGTCTTCAGCCACGAGGATCACCTGTGTTTTGTCCCCCCTGGCCTTGAGTAACACTCTGTGAATCAAGGAAGTGGAGGAAAGGCATAAAAGAGGCCTGGGGTTCAGGGCCTCGAGAAGGCATCCCCCTGCAGCATTCCCTGCTGATGGGGGCGGGCACAAAACAGCCTCAGCTTTGCGTTCTTCCTGGAGGTGAACAGAACCACCTGAGAGGTGAACCACTGGGAGAACAGACGGTGTACTACCTCTGGATGGAGAGACCACTCGTAAGACACCTTGCCCAGATGGCTGAGAGCATCCGCCAACTGGCTGGAGGCCCCTGCCACATGGATGGCTAGGAAATCGGCCCCCCGGCTGCACATGAGGGTTTACACATGAAGAGCTTTCTTGCACAACGGCAAGGAATGTGTCCCACTCTGTTTCTTGAGGTAGTACGTCGTCGTGGTGTCCATCTGGACCTAGACCTCATGACCCCAAATGTGAGGAGCAAAGGCAGCCAGCACCAGCTGAACTGCTCTGAGCTCTAGCAGGTTGATGTGACACCAGGACTCCTCAAGGGTCCAGAGCCCGAGGACTCTGTGTTCCCCCAAGTGGGCACCCCAGCCCAAGAGAGAGGCACTGGTCGTCAGGATGACCATTGGCTCTGGGCGGACAAACGGGATCCCTTTCTGCAGATGTTCTGGGACTAACCACCACTGGAGAGCGTCCCACATCCGCTGGGTCATAGTGACCAGCTGGTTGAAGTGACCCTTGCGCTGAGACCACTGGCTGTGTACTTCATATTATTTTCCTATGTAATTCATCTTAAGATTTACAATAACATAGAAGATGCAGTGACAAAGAAAAAAAAACAATTCACAATAATTCATGCACAAATGTATAATTGCCAGTACATGTCATCATTAAAGCCCTGAGGCTTCAATGTTCTCAATTTAAAAATCCACGTTGATTCTTTTTGACTAAGTTTTAAGTTCTGATCTCCCCCTATATGTTTGTATGTGACATGTTCTATTCCACAATAATGTATGCGTGATACATTCTATTCCACAGTAATGTATGGTATGCACCTCTTTATTTTTAGTTTTCTAGCAAGTGTCTACAAATCGGGTGTGCACTGCAGCATCCATTTTCCTTATTAACTTAAAATGTTCCTGGATTCTCTCCTTTAGGGTACATGTAGCTTGACCAATATAGACCTTTCCACGCTGTCACGACAGTGCATAAACAACATGTTTAGTATTACATGTAATGAACTGATCAATTCTTACTTCTTTTACACCATTTGTGTTAGGATTCTGAAATGTTTTACACTGAACAGTCTGCTTACACATGATACATCTTTTACATGGGTAAACCCTACTTGGTCTAGTCCCTAACCAAACAGATTTATTGCCTTGGTTTTTGAATTCACTACTAATAAATAGATCTTTCAGGCTTCTGCCCCTGCTGAATTTGACCAAAGGTCCTGCCATTTTCATTTTAACAAGGTACTTGTCTACACCTAGAATATGCCAATGTTCTTTAATTATTTTGGCTAAATCCATTAAAATAGGGCTATATGTGGATACAAACACCACTTGCTCTTTTTATTTGATTTTTGTTTATATTTCATAAGTTCCCCTCTTTCTACTGATTCTGCTCTTTTTAGTGTATTTTGTAGCGTTTGCTTACTATGTAAGTATAAATGTTCTCGTTCACCCCACAACATGCAGAGCTATAAGGTGGCACGAAATAACTGTACCCTTGCAATCCGTCAGGCTAAAGCCAAATGTTTCAAGTCCGAGCTAAACTCCTCCTGGGGTGACGGACAGAAATTCTGGAAAAACATCCACGAGATCTTCGGGAAACGCGATACCTCAGAACCCTCAATCCTGAATTTCGAAGGGTCCACTACACAAGACACTAAAACTATCGCTGACATCTTTACCAAAGCTTTCACAGACCTCAGTGCTGTGCTCCCCCCCCAACTTCCATAGCCTTGCCAGTGCGACTCAACAAAAACCACCTCAATCACATCCAGCAAATCACCCCCCAAATTCTGCCTCAGAGTAATATCTAAAGGCATGGCTAAACAATACCTCACCAAAGTATTGGGGAAGTCCAGGCATAGTACTGATGGCCTTGACCTAAAACTACTCTCCCTGGCACTACACAAATTGCTAACACTACTAACCAGAATCATCAACCTGTCCCTCACCTCAGGTACGTTCCCAAAGCTATGGAAAGCCGAAGTTGTAACCCCTGCTTTCAAAGCAGGTAGTAAGATAAGTCATATCAACTACCGCCCAATTTCAATCCTCCCGCTGATCTCAAAGGCCCTTGAGCGGATAGTCTATGATCAGCTTGTAGAACACCTTGATAAATATCAGCTACAATGCCAACAGTAGCATGGCTTCCATAAACTCCACAGTACCACTACAGTGTTCCTGGAGTTCATGGGGTTCATACACAATGCCTTCACTCATGGGCACTTGGTGGGGGCAACCTTTATTGATCTCACCAAGGCCTTTGACACTGTCAACCATGTCCTCCTCCTGGACCAACTTGAGGCAACGTGGCTATCCCCCGATTCACTGTGCTGGTTCCGGAGCTACCTTACAGGGCGTGTGCAATGTGTAAAAATAGCTAATACCCTCTTGGACTTGCAGAATGTATCCACTGGTGTTTCCCAGGGATCCATACTGGGCCCCCCTACTATTTAGCCTGTTCCTAAACAACCTCCCTCAAGCCTGTCAGCACAAAATCCTCCTTTACTCAGATGATGCGGTTATTTACTCCAGTCACACCGACCCTTCCACCCTAGAACAGCGTCTTCAACAGGACTTTAACAATATACAGGACTGGCCTGGACAAGCTAAGCTACTTGTCAACCACAAAAAAACCCAAGACCATGCTATTTGCCCCCGCCCATAAATGACACAAGACAGACATCATTAACATTCTAAGCAAACAAAATGTGGCCTTAGAAATGGTCCAAAACTTCAAATACCTTTCGTTTTCTACCCATTTCGACAATGTTGGCATATCAGCTAATCGGAAGCTCGGTCTACTATACAAGCACCGTCACTGCTTCACTGAAAAAGCCCTTCAACTTGCCATCACCAGCTCAGTCTTCTCGACTACTGACTATGGTCTTGCCATTTACAGTGCGGCACCTGACTGCACCCTAAAATGGCTTGGCACTACTCTGAATAAAGCCTGCAGGCTAGCTCTAGGGGCTCTGTGCCTAACCCATAGCTGTAATCTCTACCTGCAAACGAGATGGCTAAACCTGGTTGCGAGGACTCTCTATCAAGTCTGTCTCCTTGCCAAAAAAGCTATCCTTGGCCTATTACCGCCAGGAAGCAGTTTCCTCCTGCACCAGATTGAACCTACTAGGACTACCAAGGCATCTAACAATCTCTCCCTCAAGGTCCCCTTCTGGCGTACCTCTCAAGGACAGAGATCCTTTGAATACAGAGCCCTGCTCTGGCTTAGTTTGTCCCCACTCGAGCTTACTGCTATCAGCAAAATCAGCCCATTTAAATCAGCACTCAAATCTCACCTGTCTAGCCAACAGATATGCTCCTGCTTCCCCTGATCTCCTCTCCCTGTAATCTGATACTGTATCCCCCCCCCCCCAACACTTGCACTTACTTTCTGCCCAACTTGCAACTCACCGCCCTTTTCACATTTCCCCTGTCTCCCCCGCCAACTCCCGCCCCCTCCTACCACTTCACCGGTCTTCATCCCACTTACCCATTCCTCACCTTCTGCCTCGTCTACCCATCCTCCACTTAACCCCTATGACAAAATGACCCCGAGCCTGAGGTTACCGCCATCCCTTTCACATCCCTCCACTTCCTCTATCTATTCCCCCTCTCCCCTAATCAAGGTCTACTGTGCTGCTTAATAAACTTTTCACCTCTAAAAATGTTTTGTATCTCCTCGGTTAAGTACAGTAGCTGTAACAATTGTTCTAGTCATTGTGATTGTTTCCCTACAGCTTTCTCTCTGTTTTAGCATTCTAGTATTGTACTGTGTATTTTGATTTCCTTTTGCCTGACGTGGAACCTTTGTAAATGACCTTGTAGTTCAAAGGTTGTAATCCAAGATTTCAATAAATAAAATAAAAAAATAAAAAAAATATCCCCTACATCTAAGCCTGGAAAATAAATCATTCTTTGCACTTTCAAAATCTTCAGAACAGGAGCAACTTCATTTTAAACAAACTGATTGTCCATAGAACAGATTATTAGTGGTGTGTCTAGGATATGCGCTCCTTGCATGGAGCACAGTGTTTCCTGCAGTTTGTTTTCTAAAATTCCTAGTTTGCACTGTGGTGCCTATGGTGACCACCAATTCTATATCCCAAAAAAAATACAGTATTTGTATTATACTGTGCTGGAAATTTTAGCATGATTTCATTACTGTTTATGTATGAAATGAAGTCAAAAATCAACTGTTCAGCATCATCACAGACCAGAATCAAATCGTCAATGAAACGCTTGTACGTAATTACAGTATGTTTGAAAAGAATGGATTCACCATGGGGTCCTCGACTGCCCCCCTTCCACCAACCCATAAACAGGTTGGCGTAGGAAGGGGCGACTGAGGACCCCATCGCCATCCCACACCTTTGTTGGTAATATCTGGAATCAAACATGAAAAAGTTAGAATTCAAAATCAGTCAAAGCAGACGGAATAAAATCCGCTGCCACCACTGCAATGCACTTGACCCTGGGGGCCGAGAAGAGGCTGAATAGCATGGCCTAGAACTTGTAGAGGGCTCCTTCTGCTTGGAAGTGGAGGAACCTTTTGTGAGACGGACGGATCAGGATGTGAAAGAACGCATCCTGAAGATCCAGGGCGCAAAACCACATGTTTTGCTACAGAGACTGTATGATCTGTGACAAAGTTACCATCCTGAAGGTGTGCGACTTGAGAAACTTGTTCAGGTCGTGCAGATCTAGAATGGGGCGCCAGTCCCCCGTCCTTCAGGCACCAGGAAGTACCTGGAGACAAACCGCGGGGGTTCCGAAGGATCCGCGACAGGAACCCCGACCTTCTTGCCGAAGAGTTGGGCAATGTCATCCTGAAGAGCCAACAGAATGTCTGCAGATATTAAGTCCTCCCATGGGGCATGGGCACAGCAAGGAGGGTACTACTCAAACTCCAGAGGCAGATCCTAACCAACCACCTCGAGAACCCACCTGTCCGTGGTGACAGGGGACCAGGTGGAAAGCAAGTGGTGGAGCTGGCCCCCCACGGGAGGACCCAGGGGAGGTGTGATGGGCATGAGGGAGGCACCCCTCATCTCATCACTGGGCAGGCTTGGAGGAGGAGGAGGAGGGCCTGGATGAGGCGCCACCGGGGCCTCTCCCTCCCTCCAGGCTTGCAGACAACCGAAGCAACAGACTTGGGCCAAGGTCACCAGGCCTGAGCCTGCTGCCAGCTTGCAGCTGGGCTGGTTTGGCCGCAGGAGTGGAGGTGGACTGAAAGGGCTTCTTTTTCTGCTGCTCAGAGCCCTTGTGGTCCCTCTGAGCGGATGTCACAGAGTCCAAAGTGGCACTGGACTTCTCAATGTGGGTGAGGCAGCCCTCGACTCCGGGCCTGAACAAGATAGTGCCCAGGAAAGGGACATCTGCCAGCTTGTGCTGGGTATCTGCCGTGAAGGTAGAGATGTGCAGCCAAGTCCTATGGCACATGGCCACTGAGGCCGCCACGGAGCAAGTACAGGAGTCCTCAATGTTCATGGCTGTCTGGAGCTGCTACTTTGTTACAGCCTGGCCCTGGTCTCAGACCTGTTTGACTGTGGTTTGAAGGTCCGCAGGTAGGTGAGGAAGTACCTCATCCAAAGTGCCCAACAGGGCATATGAGAAGGGCCAAGCTCGTCTGGCAAAGGTCAAGTGAAGAGGCAGCGTAGACTTTCTTAGCCGTATGGTCCAGCTTCTTAGACTCTTTGTCAGGCAGCTTGTCTATGTCTCCTGTGTTGCCAGAGTGCCTGAACACTTAATCAGCCACCAGACGTTTAGCCGAGGGGTGTTCTGTAAATCCCTACAGGGAACTGGTAGGGACCGCATATTTGCAGGCCATCCAGGCAGAACCTGGCAACTGGAAGAGACAAACAAGAATGCAGTAGTAGACTGCAGTAGGAGTTGGTGGTATATGCTTTATGAAAAAGTGCTCATTGGCTACAATTCCATGATCACAAATGTATGGCACACACCGCACAAAAAACAGGGTGTTAATAGGTTGGGGTCTATAACCCGTGACTGATATATCAGAGGTTGGTGTCTTTTAGAAGGTTTTACTGAATATAAATATTTGAGTAATTTTGTGTTTAGGGTACGGGGAAGGGAGAGGGCACTGAGCTTGTTTGGATTTTGTTTTCCTTTTCGTTTTTGCCTTTGTTTATTTTAATGTAATTAGAACGTGGACGCATTATTTGATTTGCTTATTTTCTTTACGCCATTCTTCCTGTTATAAATATTTTGGTACGTTTGATGTTTCTCATAAGTATTTTCATAAAATTCTCCTACTCTTTGTGAGAAGTGACATGGGTTTAACATCCACCTCAACAACCACCAAAAGAGGCAGATGGGACCTTGGTTTGACATCTCATTCAAAGGACAGCACCTCGAGACTGCAGTACCCCCTCATGCTGCACTACAGTGTCAGTATTGGGATTCACCCTAAGTTCTTGATGTGGGGCTAGAACCTATAACTTTCTGATCTTCCGGCCTCAGAAGCAAGTGTGCAACCCATTAAGCCAGTTCCTGGTGTGAGGCTCAAACCCACAACCTTCTGCTCTTCCAGCCTCAGAAGTGATTGTGCAACCTACTAAGCCATTGATACATACAATTTATGACACTATAAACAATACTCACAAATGACAATAGCCACTTGAGTGGCATCTCAGCAGGCTACTTCGAGGGTAGTGAGTATGTGGAACAAGCTGCTAAAGAGTCCTGTGCGATCAAGAAGTTTAGAACTTTGAAAAGTAAGTTTTGCAAAGCGAGTTTTGGTAAGTTCTTTAAAAACCACAATATTACAGTACATAAGATTTGAGCAAATTACTAAGGGATCTTTATATTACCACAACAAAGAATAATGTAGTATGCCTGCAAGGAACATGTGACTCTACTGAGCTTTGATTTCACAGTGGTTTCCACCACGGGCCGGTTTTCTCTCCTCAACACCCAATACATAATAAAAACATTATAGTGTACATAAGCAGAATTCTACTATAGCAAATCACATGATAGGTGCATTTGCCTAGATGGTAGGGGGATAAATCAGATGGAGGCAGTGTGGTCTAGTAGTTAGAGCACCAGCTTGAAAATGAGAGATTGCAGGTTCAAACCCCATGAGAGCCAAATATTCACTGTGCCACCTTAGGCAAATCACTTAACCTCTTAGTGCTCCAGTCCACTCAACTACAGAAATGGGTAGAAAGAAGAAGGACTCCACTGGAAACAAGATGATGCATCTTGACTGAGATATCCTAGGTAAATAAACTGTAACAACAACAAAAAAAAATAAATTGGACCACATGGTGTTTCCTGTCTCTTGAATGCAATGGTTCTGATAGGTACTGAATGGATAACACTTTTACTGATAATGCCTTTATTAGTTTATACTTTGCGAAGTACTAGATGACCTAAACACTACTGCCAGGATTGTTCCTATTTAGAAATGTTATACAGACAATTCATACATACATAGTTTCAAAACAGGACTCGGCAACATAAAAAAAAACTTACAGACGAAGGTCTAGCAGCCTACCCAGTCTGCCTGGGTACCTACCTAGACTTACGTATAATTTATATATTTAGTTTTTGTTGACCAGGTAAGCACACTAGGCAAACAAATGCCTATTTTCAAGCATGACCCAAGAGATTACACACGGAAAAATAAGCATTACAATTCATACAGTATGATAACAATGAGATACAATGAACAATGAAGTTGGAACGAGATAAACAAAACATTACATTGTTGAGAGAAATAAAAAATAAAATACAAAATCAATGAAAGTTACAGGAAGTCAGTTTTCATAGGAAGTGTAATGCCACAGCAGGTCATGGCAGGCTTTACAACAGGTGTCAGCCCAGTTCTGTCTGTATTTTTGTTATTTTGAATAATAGTATATAGTACCTCTTTGGTGTGTGCTCAGCCTTTTCTTGTTTTTCTGTTTGAATTTTTGGCTGGAGCACCTTTATGGACTTGGTATGTGTTTCAGCCTAGCTTTCCTGTGTTTTCAACACGATACAAGTCAGGGATTTTTCCAGGGACAAGAGCTCTATGGACCCTACATGTCCTCAGCCACTCCTCCATCAATCCCACCCCCCCCCCATGTTTCTTGCCAAGCCCATGTGCCTGTCCCACCTTCTGTTTGAAGCCCACCACTGTTTTTACACTACATTATTAGGCAGTCTGTTTTGCTTGTCAACTTGACTTGCTATCAATAGTCCGATCCGAAATAAATAAATGAAATAGATGGTAAAGTACCAGAAAAGTCCACGACCACCAAGTTCTGCCTTATTATTCCAACTTAGATTTACTCAACACCTTCAGAGCTCACAGAGTCCTAAGCACCGGTTTTCTTTCTAATTACACCCTTGATTCAACAATTACAAACCAAATCTACAGGGGCCCTTCTTTACTACTGTAGTTTCAAATGATTCTATTCTTGACTAAGACAAAGAATGGAAGAATCTTTTCTGAATAAAAGGCCTCGGGATAAAAGGATTACATTTTGGCAATGACCAGGGTGTCTTTTGTTTGTTTATTTGAAATTACTCCAACTGTGTTATCCTCATGAGATGCAGCATCTTATTTACATGGTGGTCCCCCAAAGAGGACAGCAGCACTCCACAGGTTAACACAGTCCAGCAGGAATAGTTACATAAGCATTAAGACATGACAGGGCGTTCATTTTCTGGAGTCAATGCATGCTCAAGTGTGTAATGAGTAGAACCCCGTGAAATAATTCAAATTTTTTTTTATAATTTTTCAATTTATTTTCCTGGAATCTTGTGTTAATATTTTTTATTAATTGAAAATTTTGTTTTATTTCTTGTCATCACAATTACATTCATAAAACATTTGAAAATGAAGAAAGGGAGGCGGCTACACAAAGAACTTCACTGGTGCCAGCGACGCAAATCGCAAATACTTCCACACATTCAAGTCGGGCAGCACAGCATACTGGAAAAAGGCCTTTAAATGCTCAGTCAAAGATTATACAAAAACTTTTAATAAGCATCAAGTAGAAATGGCAAGCAGCATCCCCCTATTACACTGTGGCACGTGACCAAGCATCAGAGTGACGTGAAAGCGTTGGTCCACGTGACACGTCGTGCCACAGTGTAATGGGGGCGTGCTTGCTGCTTTTTACTATTAAAAGTTTTGTATTATCTTTTGATCCAGCATTTAAAGATCCTTTTCAGTGCTGTGCTGCCTAACCTGACATTCATAAAATACCTCAAAATGACATTATATACACAAGAAATCACGTTCCTAGCATACTACGTTGTATTAAGCAGCATTGTGCTATGGTCTTGAAAGGTTTTATGAATCAGACAATTCTGCAGCCGTATCCATGCGGACCGTCTCTGTGGTAACAATAGAACCTAAACAACAACTGCTACCATAAAACAAGTATTTTTTAAACTTTTTTCATGTGTTTTTGTTTTCTTTTTATATTGAATTTCTTGTTATTTCATATTTAAGAAAAACGCAGGTCTCTAGTCATGAGGCGCTTGCGACGAGTACCTTTAGTAACGGAAGCACATTAACCCCAGACAACCAACACTCTGGAGTGTCTTATTGCACTTTTAAAATGGGTAAACTGAAAAATAGTTTAAAAACAAAACAAAAAAAACTTAGTTTTATTTAAAACAGGTATTTTCTTTTCCTAAAAGTGACTAGTAAAAAGTAGTCCATCCCCACCTGTCAATCATTTGTCTTTCCATACATTCAGTGGATGGAATGTTTGTTGTGGAATACAGGAATTTAAACTTCTGCAGAATTCAAATGGCAGACTGTTCACCCCCTTACACATACTCCAGAAGATCTTTTATGGAGCCACACAGTCTCAGTTTAATCTGTGCAAGGTAATTATGAGAGACTGCCCAGGCAAGTTGGTAAGGACAGGAGGGGGATTTCTTACGGACACCAAAGAAACACCACAAATTAAAACTGTGAATAGTATTTGAATTTTTTTAATGTGTGTATGTGTGACAGGAGGGTATTATAATAGGAAATAATGTTTAAAATGTAAGAGTGTTTTACTTTGTAGGGCCTTGTTGAATGTTTTATTTATTCTGCGTATTTATTTATTTAAAATTTGGTGACCGGGAAAGGCACACTGAGCTGAGGCTCATTTCCAGGTGTAACCTCAGGGGTAGGGGGAATAGAAGTACATACATAAAGGCAATGTACACATCCGTAGGGTAGGAATACAAAGTGCAAAGTGCAAAATACATAGGCAGCCCAAGTGAAGAGATTAAGCAAGAGGTCCTCATGAAATAAGAGCAGTATGACATAAGATACTGAATACAATGCGCGCAGATTCAGTGCATAGAAACACTGTCCAAAGTGTGCTAGGGTGCATAAAATAAGCCTCATACTGAACAGAGAGCAGACTCAGAGCGAGGAGCCCAGTTAATACAGCTTTAGGGAGTTACAGGCAGGTGGGGAGACTAGAAACTGTAAGAAAAAGGACTACAGGCTCAAGAGGAGGAGCAACAGGTACAGGAGAGCAGGAACATTTCAGTTTTCAGTGAGTAAAGATGGTAGCCATGTTTGTGATGGCAATCAGGTACAAGTGAAGTGGCTCATCAATTTTGTATGTGATAAATTCCCAGTCCCACTGCCTGAGCTTGTTTCAACCTGTGCATTTCTGGGGACTCAAAATGTGTGTCCCAGAACTTATTAAGCCAATCAGGTATCAGTAAATTTCCAACCCATTTTATAAATACAGGCTAAAACGCACATGGCAAAAAATAAACTGTAAAAGTCAAAGCAAGATAAAGTGGGACTACTGCAAATAAAGAACACGAACACTGTTACAGAAAAATAACTTAAAAAATAAAAACAGGGACTACCGGTTCTGGCACGGCTCCGATAAGCAGCTAAGAGAGCCACTCCGCCTGATCTGCAAATGAATCTTCCCTAAAAATCTTTAAAAGTTCAGGAAAAAGGTTGAAATGGCATCCAGAGGATTGCAGAGGGATATAAGGTCTAGAAACCATGCTCCGCAGCTGCAGGGTGAAAAAGAAACTCATGGCTCAAGGCAAAACAGTCCTTCGTGAGGCCCTACTACTGCCATACACCATAACAATTCAGCCCTGACTTATGATACCGACGAGGAGACTGAGCAACTTTCTCGATCTAGATTTGAATCGCGGATGAGAGAACTTAAGGATATGCGGGCAGAAAATAAAACTGAATTCAAACAATTAAACCAGAAGCTGTCGCTGGTGGAGACCCGACTGCAGGAGGCAGAGGACCGAACTGGCACCACGGAGGATGGCCTACAACATATCGGCTGCACGGTCTCAGCGTTATGCCTACATGCAATTACCACTGAGCAGAAATACTTAGACCTAGAGAGAGCAGGTCAAGGAGGGACAATCTGCACCTATATGGCCTGAAAGAGGGTGCAGAGGAGGGCGAAATGTTTGGCCGATATGCTTCGTGGTGTACTAAACCTCCCCCAGAACTACAAATTAAAAATTGAGAGAGCGCCCTGATACCAAAACCTAAGGATCGAGCAGCCAGACCACACTCAGTGATCATTTAATTTCACAGTTACAAAACTAAAGAAGATATTTTAAAGTGAGCGTGGCAGCAACGGGAGGTCAAATACCTAGACTCTCGCCTTTTTTTCAACCACGACTACCCTCCTGATATTCAGAAACGACATCAAGAGTATGCCCCCCTTATCAAGATACTTTGTGCTGAAAATCTACGTGTTCAAACACCGTATCCCTGAAGACTTTGTGTCTTTTGGAAGGAAGGCACAGAGATCTACAATAATTTTCAAGAGGCGCAACAGGCCATAACGAAAAAGGGCACTGAAGTTCCGGAACAGTCGACGATAGTGGGCCAGAAGCAACGGAATCAAGACAGAACCAGGCAAACTGTATCAGCAAAAAGGAATAAACTACCAACCACGTCTACAAGCTCAGAGACTATCTCCATCTTTCGGGACTTACTTAAAAAGCTCCCTGGCGTCTCCGATCGAGACCTCCTACAAATGGAAGGCTGATTTGAGCATTATTCCTTGGAGATTTGTCCATTTGATGGTGTGCAGTGAGTAACCCTGAATGCTGTTTGAGACAGCTTGCCTTCCTCATCTAGACTCACTACGCAGGGCCATGAAGATGCAAATACAAGGCCCAGTCAAAACAGGCCTGAAGTGTTAAGATGGTTCTAAGGCTTCTGTTTCATTTCACGCTTATTGAACAGTACTGAAATGACTTCCTTTAATTACTTTTTATGGGCTTTGTTTTAAATCAGCAATCAACTTGTTTGCTTTGTAACATCTAAAAGTTGGAACAGTTTGAAGGGAGGGTTGGAGATGAAGGTTAGAATGATTGTGGGGTTATATAAAAAGTTTGGGTGACGTTCAATCTGTTTAATCTATTCCCTCCCCGATAACGACTTGGTAGAAATACCCTCTCTTTTACAGTTTGAGCTTGTTATATTTAGCGGCTTGGGTTTAAAAGTATATTAAGCCAAAATTACTATGTTTGAAGGGTCCAGTAATACTTTGACCCTGGAAGAGGTCCTCCCACCCAGAAGCAGTTATGTCCTCTTCAGTCCGCCAAAGTTAACACCAGGGTGGGTGCAGAGGACACTTGCTATAGTAGACCTCCTACCTTGTAAGCCACTGCAAGGTATAAAGTTTGTTGCCTGGCTGGCGCCACCTAGTTTTTTATTGTTAATGTCAGCCTGTCTACACATTTTCTGTTTAGATGAGGTGCTGAGGTTTAAAATAGGTAGGTGTGCATTTGTTTTATTGCAAAATTTGCTGAATTATAGGGCATTATTTTACAGGGGACAAGGGATTTTTTCAGCCGTACAACTTAAAATCTTGTTAAAATGAGTTACACATTTTGTACTTACAATGTACATGGGCTGACTAGCCCCATTAAGCGCTTTAAGATTCTGTCTTCACTAACACAAGCTGGAGCTGGTATTTTTTTGCTCCAAGAAACACATCTCTCTAGTGCTGAACACCAAAAATTCAAGCATTTGGGGTTCAACCAGGTCTATGCCTCCTCTTATAAACGTGGCCAAAGAAGGGGCACTGTTATTTTAATTCCATCGACCAGCTTGTGGTACACCAAAATTGCGGAAAGGTGGACCTTCAAGGAGGAATATGACAGAGTCTGGCCGAGACAAATTTGGTTTCCACTGTTACAATAGCTATCCAGGGAACCACTGGTTCCACTTCCAGTGGCACACAACCTCTTGACCCTACCCAAAACCCCTATCCCCCTTCCTGGCAATATGCCATTATTTCAGTAATTCCAAAACCTGGTAAAGACCCATCCCTGCCTGGTTCCTATTGTTCCATATCTATTTTAAACCCAGATTACAAACTTTTGGCATCTATACTAGCCCACAGACTAGCAAAGTTAGACTGTGCTTTAATATATCAGGATCACTCTGGTTTTATTCTAGGCCGCCAAGCCCAAGATAACATTAGAAGAACTATATATCTAATTGAGTACATTCAAAAATCAAAAACCCCTTCACTACTCCTTAGCCTAGATGTTGAAAAAGCATTTGATATGGTTTCTTGGCCCTTCTTAAAGGAAGTTCTAACAGAGGAGGCATCGCACACCTTGTTGGTCAAGCTTTTTCGACTGCTTATTGTGGGGGGCTTGTCTACATCCCTGTGGTTACTGGACTTCCAGAAAGCTGAGTCGTGTGAATGGGTACCATAGCCCTTTTCTGAACAGACTCCAGGGGGACAGACATGGCCTCCAAAATTAGCCGGAGTAAGGCCCTGAATGACACTGGCCCATGGTCGGTAGTGAACTCCTCAACCGACATGTAGTTAAAGGTATGCATCCTCAATGACTGCATGGATGAGCCTTGAGACAGAGTTTTGCATGGATAGCATCGATGTGGGGTGAGAAGTCAGATTTACTGTCAAGCCACACTCCAAGGTACTTAAAAGGACTAAACTGCTTCAAGGAGTGTGCCATCCAGAGTGGTGAGGATGTGAGGGCACTTAGTCTGGCCAGTTTCTGACTTGTATCAAATGTCAAAGATGTCATTTTTTTTTAATGTTGACTCCAAGTTGGTCAGATGGGAACCAGTGCAGAATGTTGCTTAAGTCCTGCTGGAGTGAGTCTTCCACAGTGGTAATGGAAGGACCGGAGGTGAAGATGATAATTGTGTCATGTGCATATGCAAGCAGCAGTGGCCGACCAAGGACAGTCACTTGACATACTACATCTGGTCTTCAGTAAGGTCTTTAACTCAGTCCCATACAGGAAACAATTTAAGAAACTGAGGGATCGGTGTGAGGGAGGAAAGGGTAACAAAATGGGTCATAGGGTGACACACAGATAGGTACTTAACAGGGAGCACTCTGAGGTTAAGGATGTAACAAGTGGGGTACCACAGGGTTCAGTCTTGGGACCCATCCCCTTTAACATATTCATTTGTGACACAGAGACAGGGGTTCAGGGAAAGATCTGCTTCTCCATGGATGACACCAAGATCTGCAAGAGTGTGCACAGTGAGGATGAGATCAGAGCAATGAGGTAGGACCTGATCTCTTACAGTTAAGGCTAATTTCTCTGTTTTCGGTATTTCTATTAGACTGTTTTTCCATTCTTGAACTGTCAGAACAGTGTCTCCTAACCAGTGTTGCAAAAGTGCATGTCTCACTGATACTCCCAGTAGCAACAGTGTTTGCCGTTGCTCATATGACCAAAGTATATCTCCTCCGAAATGTCCCAGGATGCAAGTGTGCAACTGAATATGACCGAGATCAGAGGATAGTCTTCAAGTAAGTTTGTTACTGCCTTTCATTGATATATGATGCCTAATGTTACAGAATGTAGCACAAACTAATTAATCTTTAATACCTCTATGGAGAATATAAGTTAATCTTATAGCACCATTCAATGGTAATTAGCAGTATATAAGAATAATAGTGTTAATTCATTGTTATATAAAAGTTTTAATAATTTTGGATTCTGTATTACCTGTAAGTAACATATTGGAAATGTTAATCATTATACAGATGGCATTTTTGGTATTTCTTTTTTCGTATGATATGTATATGATTATTTGATCATATTTTACACAATTGTAAATGTATGTATAATTTAAAATCAAATAATAATATATTTATAAAAAAAATGAGGGAGGACCTGGACATGCTTGAAAAATGGCCCAGGATATGGCAGCTGAAATTCAAAGCCAAGAAATATAAGGTAATGCTCATCGGGAACAAGAACTCAAAAACGCAATACCTGACGGGGGAGTGGTTTTAGAGAAAATGACTGAGGAAAGGGTCTTGGGGGTGATAGTATTAGAAAGCCTGAAATCTATGGCAGAGTGCAACAGGGCAGTTGGGAGGGCAAACAGGATGCTGGAATGCATATGAAGGTGGCTCAGCAGTAAAATCAGGGAGGTGACCCTTTCCCTGTGTAGGTCTCTTGTTCACCCTCACCTAGAGTACTGTATATGTTCTAGAGTCCACACCTGTAGAATGACTGTGATAGGGTGCAGGCTGTACTGAGGGGGGCAACCAAGATGATTCAGAGGCTAGGAGAGAAGGCATAGGAAGAAAGATTAAGGAATCTTAACTTGAACACCCTGTAAGCAAGAAGAGAGAGGGGCAACATGACAGAGATTAACGAGGGCAGGAAATTATTTCTAATTGGCAGCTGTTTATAATGTTCCCATTTACAGAAATGATACTCATAAGCCTAAATGATCCATATGTAACTGTACCTGAATTAAAAGTGATGTAATAAACTGTATTTTCGCATCGTTTTGCTTTACTGGTCACCACTCTGTTACAGTTCTCTTCAAGGAACCAGTGATCTGGAGTTTTAACTACTATATGTCACAGTTTGTGCACAGAACTCCGAGTATGGTTCTGACAGGACAAGAGCACATGTTTAGCATTCTGTACACAAACCGTGACAGAGTATAAACTCTAAATTACTGATTCCATTAACATAACTATGCAGAATGATTTCCATAAAAAGAAAACAACTGACAACAGATTTTCCTCAGTGTTTTTTCAGATACAGTCACCTATGGTTCATTTAGAGGTCAGTCTTTTTTGTGTTACCAGGAACATTACTGTTACGAATCACTACACATTTCCTGTCCCCTTTAAGTATCTCCATGAGATTAACAAGGTGAAATGCAATGAACTGTTCACTCTAAGTACAAACATAAACATGAGGGGGAATCCATTAAAGCTGTGGGAAGATTCAGGAGGGATGTCCGCTAGTAATTTTACATAGAAGGAGTGGTGAGCAAGCAGAATGGACTGCAGGAGGAGTTGGTCTGAGCCAAAACAGTGAGTGGATTCAAACATGGGTGGGACCGGCACAAGGGTCTGATAAGGGCAAGTGGAGGTGTAAAGAGAGGAAGATAGTCAAAATAAGTGAGGTTGGGCAGACTGGATGGGCAAGTAGACCTTTTCTTCCATCACATTCTATGTTTTTATGCCCGTAACAGGGATGCAAGGCTCCTCTATATTGTTTTTGTAGATCACAGTTCATGCTCCTTAAGTGAATAAATACTCTTGAGTCCAGTCCATGAACATAGTTCTGTACTCTTCTCACCATCACTAATCACTACTGAGGTCAGGTCAGACCACAACGTAAAACAGGGTTCAGTTTTACAATACAGTATTTATATGATTAAAATACTACAACTTAGTATCAGCTGTTTGCTGGAAGCCCCACATTTTCTCAACACAAAAAACTAAGAAAATAATGTAAAGGTCTTACTTGCTATGCTGCATTATTATTATACTACGGGGGATCACGATGTATAGCACTTTTTCATTCTAAACAGGACAGGCAGGGTGGGCAATGTGATAACATTTATTGGATCAATGCATGAATTTTAAGGCCATGGAGGAATGAGAACAATGTTTTGTAAGTTGTAAATCAAATCATCCATCTGTAGTGCTCAGCACGTCCACAAAACAGACCGGTAACAGTCAGTTTGACCTCAAGTTCTCTATTTTCATGACAAAAACAGACATTTTTTTCCCTCCTGCGAGACAATATTTTCTTTAGCTAGCGCAGTTCCTATGTTATCTTAAGCTTTTGTGAAAAATGCTAACTTGCTGGCATGCGACTTGCCATAAAATGTTAATACTTTAATGTCCCTCAAATATCATACACTCATTACACAGTCAAAAATGATTTGTGGAAACATAAAAACAGAATTTTTCAGCAGAAAATGACTGCTTGGCTCACTCAGTCTGCCCAGATGTTCTCTGCTTATTCTATCTCCACAAACAATAACTGGTCTCTGGCGACCCCCCCATCTCTTTACCCTCTGCATATCTGATGCATGCTTGACACCCCCCACTGTTTTCACCCACTACCTTGGCTAGTGGACTGCTCCAGGCGTCCACCACTCTTTCAGTTAAGTAGTATTTTCTCACATCCCTCTTAAACTTCCCACGCCCAGCTTCACTGCATGTTCTCTTGTCATGGTGCACTTCTGCATTTGAAATATGCCTCTCCTATACCCTGTTCACCCCTGTGAGGTAGCTGTAGGTCTCTGTCATGTCTCCCCCCTCTCCCCTAGGATGTACATGTTGAGATTCCTCAGTCTCTCCTCGTTGTGTTTCTCATGCAACCACTGTACCATTTTAGTTGCCCTACACTGGACAGCATCCAGCCTGTTAATGTTCTTTCTGAGATGTGGCCTCCAGAACTAGACACAACACTCCAGATGGGGTTTCACCAATAACATATACAGTGGTACCACCGCCTCCACCTCCTGCTGGTGATACCTCACCCTATGTAGGCTAGCATCCTACTGGCCCTGTCTACTGCCTTGTCACACTGCCCTGCCACTCTGAGGTAATCAGATAGGATAACCCCCAGGTCTGTGTCCTGCTTAATGACAGTCAGTACCCCCACACACACACATTTTATACTGAGCTCCTGGGTTTCTATGCTCTAGGTGCATGATTTTGCACTTTTTAGCAATAAACCCCAGCTGCCATACCCTTGACCACTACTCAGGTTTTCTAAGGTCCCTGAGTATTTACCCCATTAGAGTTGTTGGTGTCATCTACAAAAAGGCATACCTTCCCTTCCAGCTCCTTTGCAATATCACTTCTGAAAACACTGAAGAGGATGGTCCCAGCATTAAGCCCTGCAGAGACAACCCTGTAGAGTAAACCCTGATGGTGTTATCACTAACATCAGTTGGATAAGCACTTACGTAGCTGGACATGGCTAGAAAGAAAAGAATGCTTGAAAAAGTGCACCAGTTTGAACTGTAGAGCAGTGCAAATGCAGTTAACCACTTGCCTAGGCCAACAAAAATAAAGCTTTAAGCAGGTGATTCCTTATTAAAATTACTTAACTGAGCAACAACCACTTGAGGAAGTATGATACAGGAACTGCGTACTGGCAATGTTTTCCATCCTGATGTATACTACAATCCTAACCTTTTATATGGACCTCTAAACCTCATTGCCATGATTACTAAAATCATACAATGAAGTTAAAAGTATTTCAGTATAACTTAAGCTTCCAAAACAGGCAAATAACTTGATAATTATTTGTAGACCCTGGGTTGTTGTTCAAAACACAGGCAATCTACGTAAGAGAACTGCTCTCATTACAAGGCTCAGCGTCTTAACTTTTATTTGTTAGTCATGACTAATACTCAAAGGATACAATAGCCAGACAAGACGTTGATTGATAAAACCACTTCCTTAAGACTGTTTCATGACTAAAACTACAAATGACAATTTTCCAAGTAAAGGCTAGACACTTACAAGTGGTTATCGTCACCGAAGTGAGTGAGCACTGCTCCAAGTTATCCCTTAAGTTGTTACAAGTGCTAGATTTAAAAATCAACCGTAACATTTTTTTTTAAATTGATATGCATTGTAATAAATGCTCCTTTTAAAATGAAAATGCACAAATTTACCAGCAAGGTGTTTTGGAGGGCTGGGGCTAAATGCTTCTGTTACAAGGAAATAGATTCTGTCACTTTATATTTACGTCTCATTCCTTTTCTAATGGTTTCTCATGGTAATAAGGTAGAAGAAGGCACTAGGCCCATCAAGACTACCTCCCACTCCACGTGGGTGAACAGCGCAATGTGCCAAAGATAAATTTATCTAACTCAATCTTGAATCTATCAAACTTGTTGATGTCAACCAGATATTGTGGTAAGCTATTCCAGAGTCTACAGGCACGGATAGTGAAGTACTTTCAAAAAATTAAACTCATAAAAGAAGGAACTCAGAAATAATAGAATAGTGGCTACAATTACATCATTGGAATGCTGGCAGCGGAGAGGTCAGATCAGGACACGTGCAACAGTAAAGAAAGCTCCAAAACACAACACAGTGGCGCGTCTGAATAAAAAAAAGCTATCGCTAGAAATGTTATTTTAAAAAATAAATATGTCAATTTGCCAATTATCGTAAGGCAAGATAATCCCACTATTTCTTTTTATAAAATGGGTAGCAAAAAACACAACACCAAATTGGCCAAATAGTATCACCTGACCATTGATTAAATCTCTTATTTAATCTGCAGTTAGGCAGCCAAACTCCTTGCCATCTTTGCTTAGCAGTCACATAACAAAAACAGTATCACTATGCATTTTTCAGCCATGTAACAGTTTATAAACTTTTACAGTTCAGTTTATAAATGTTCATACTGCTTTCATGTTAACAACATTTTGTTTTGTTTTTAATGCTCTTTTTTGGCCCTTGGTCAACAACAACATATGTTTGACGGTCAATATAACAAAACTGCTTTACCTGGTGGATCAATACACAATAAATGTCTTACATTTTCCATTTAAAAAAAATTACTTTCTTCTATTTTTTTGGGTTTTAACATCTAACCCATTTTATAAGTACAATAACCCAGTCTAGGGGCATGGGATTATGCTGAATTAATGCATTTCCTAGGTGCTAGAGGACATTCGACCTTTGGCCTCATGCCTCACAATGCACTTGGGCCATGCATTAATTTACCATAACCCCATGCCCTGACGTGAGTTTTTGCTTACATAACTTACTAAGAGCTGATGGGGGTTAAAATGTGATTACATTCCTTCACTGTTTCATCAAATACATCACTGTTTCATTTAGCTGCACACTATAACTATAAAGCAAAACTTATATTTCCAGTTAATTTTCACCATGCACCTCTAGATTTTAATCACCTTCCAAGAGGAAATGGTGTCTAAAGAGCCTCACAGCTGTACTCCATTACTACATACATTCTTCCCGGATTTACGTAGTTCAGTCTTACTTGTACTCCTCTAGATATTTTTCCTGTAGATGAATGAATTTGTATGTATCTGTACAGAATAAATCTACACTTAACAAACCTTAACTTTTTTTATTACATATTATCCTTCGACTCCACAGTGTGCCCTCATTGGCCGCTCTCTGGCCCTGATCCCATCACCAAAGCCGCCTTCTTCAGGACTTATTCCTGCCTGCTTGTTCTCCCACGGCCCCTCCCCCAGGTGGGGTCAACAATACAGGCCATGCACCACAGGTCCTAGCTCAGTCCAGAGGCAGGTGGAGAAGCTCAGCAGTGTGGGGACTGCAGAGCCAGGACCGGTGTCAGGCTGCCTTGCTTGTGGGGTATTTCCTTGTTCTCTCATTCCCCAGGGACAATGACTGGTCAGAGCTGTTGATGTGTGCACACGCACACACAAAGTATGAGTCACTGCATCAGGCTCCATCGGCATCCCCCTCCCAGTTACAACTACCACTTTCATCATCAGCTGTGGTCATACAGGTGGCGGTCATGTGGCAGAAACTGCATCCCTCCCTTCCAGAGGAGGAGAGTGTCCTCTAGGATGCTCTATTTGTCCTCCCCCAGCTGGCCCACTAATCAGCTGGGCTCGGTCTAACACCCAGGTCACCGAAGAGCCAGCTCACAAACTCAACTTATTTACGGTGCATGAGAGGAAGACAAATGATGATGATGAAGCAGTAGAAACAGTGGAAAAGAGGGTCCAGCCTAGCAACAGTGGTTTTAGGGTCAGCTCTGCACATCACATCCATGTAGTCGAACACAGGGAGGATCATATTCAGGACAATCCCTCAGCAGACCAGGAGTGCAAGGCAGTGTGTGCTGTGGTACAGGGAACAAAGTTTGGGGAGAAGCTTGTCATGGAGGGAGTTGATATGGGAGAAGAGATTTTTTACTTGTAACTGTAGTTTTTATCCCACAGTAGTATTCTACTCATGTTCACAGTCTGACAAGCAGTAATCACTATGTTTAGTTATGAGAACACTGTTCAAGCTTGACTCCTCCTACTGCCCAATCATGGGCCCTTCAGCTCCACTCTACTACTCTCTGTCCTGGATAGTGAAATAGAAAACTGAAAAGCAAGCCTGGTCAGGGGAGGTTAATACTAGTAACATAAATGAGGGTTACTCATCTGTAATCATACTTCTAGGAGTGGTATATGGTGCACATCCACACTTTGGCAGGCTTCCTTCCCCTTTAAGTTCAGCCCGAATGCCTACAAGCTAAGCTCCTCCCACCCACCCAAGTGGTATCCTTCTTGGCTCCACCCCATGACCTCAGATCTTGCACGCTGGAAGCAGGCATCCGTGTGCCACTTGCCAAGGGAGGTCGTGTGGGTCATGTGGATGTGCACCATATACTACTACTAGAACTACGGTCACAGGTGAGTAACCTTATTTCTAGGGACGCGGATATGGTGCACTTATCCACACTCTGGCAGACTCCTAGCAGTTCTCTGGGTGAAGGGGGAAAGGCACACACACCTATTTAATAGGACTGAGGCCCCACAACCAGCATTCCGGCGTGACTCAAGGCTGATGTGGTAATGGGAGATGAAGGTGTGTCCTCACTTCCAGGTAGCAGCCCTGCAGATCCTGAGGAAGAATGATCAGTGAAGAAAACAGGGAGAGACATAGACTGGTTTAAATGGAAGTCTGAAACCACTTTGGGCAAGAACCTTCTATTGGTTCTAAGGACCACTTTATCCCTGTGAAAGGAGATAAAATCAGGTTCCACTGACAGGGCTTGCAATTCACTGATATGCCTGGCAGAGGTAATGGCTACCAAGAATACAGTTTTCCAAGTCAAGTACTTAAGCTCTGCTGAAGACATAGGCTCAAGGGGGTTGCATAAACTGAGCAATGCAAACATTCAAATCCCAGGCAGGGGCAGGATCTCTAAAAGGGGGATTGGTGTGAAACAATCCTTTAAAAAATTTACAGAACAAAGGATGGGAAGATAGTGAGGAAGGCTTCCCCACAGACAAAAATGCAGAAACAGCTGACAAGTGTACCTTGAGAGTAGCTGGTATGAGGCCTAGGCCATTAAGATGGACCATATAATCCAGAACCGTAGGCAATTCAGCAGTGTCTGGAGAAATATTCTTAGAACACCAAATGCTGAATCTTTTCCATTTGGAGTTGTAAGTCTTTCTGGTGGAGGGCTTTCTAGAAGCCTTGAGGATGTAGAAGACTTGGTTTGCTGGCCAAGGCACCTAGCTTCACCTGAGCTTTTTCCTTCTAAGACTGCTTGAAAGGCAGAGTAGAGAAACTTACCAGAGCAAGGGAGAAGGATTAAGATTTAGTTTGGCTAAGCAGATTTACTGTGTGGTGGTGTTTTTAATTTTTACTCACAGGGATTGCTACTGTTTGTTGCTAACATTTCATTGTTTATTTTTTTCTCTGATTCAAATTGTTGTTGCTGGTATACCTTCTTCTGCATTATTACAAGGTGTGCTACAGGTGGTGCTAACAGATTACTCCTGTAATCTTCTGATTCAAATTGTCTTTTGCAAGGTATATCTTCTGTTACTGCTTTATTTCTCTGGAGCAAAGTGTTTCTTACAGCGTATATCTTCTCTGAAATTATTACAGGTGGTGCTTTACAGGTTTTACAGTTTTATCTAACATTAGGATAAGCTTTCAGGGTTGCTGCATTTGTTATTGACTGATTGTTTCTGCTCTACCTCCTTGTTCTTTCGTCCGTGGTTCTTCTTTTTAGGCAGGGGAAGGGCCCAGCCACCCACCCCCATCCCCAACCACCCCACGCTACACTCCTTTTATAGGGTACCACAGTTGTGACATTTCCTGTGGCAGAGCAGGAAGGGGCGGATCAGTGGAGCCTCCACAAGGTGATCTCATTTACAGGGGCACTAGTAATTTAACTTGTTATAACACGTTAAACAAAGCACAATTAAACCATTACTTGCATTTTTTTTCCTTCTAATTACTCTGACTAGGTTACAAACCCAGCAACTTATTTGGAATGGATTTCATTAACTGCAGGTACTGTGGAACAATTTTCAGAAGGACAGTCTTACAGGATTTAGGACACTGTCCTACATGCTGGGCCTTTGGAGATCTTAGGCTCAGCTCCGGCAGCATGGGCAGAGATTGCACGCCTCAAATTTCATATTGAAGAGGAAATACATTATAAGAACCACCTGCCATTTCCCCAGCATCCAACAGAAAACCTCGATCGCAGAGGGTAGTTGGTCCAGGAGGTTGGCAGGTGGTTAGGAGGAGCAAATCAGGTGCCCCATCACTCTCTGCTCTCCAACACATTACCCAAAACCATATAAACACTACAAACAGGTATCTGCCTCTACCTCTGAAATCAAATAAAGAGGCAGAAGACACTGCAGAGCAGAACACTGCGGCACAGGAGCTAGCACAACAAAACTCACCCAAATCAGGAACCAAAACTAAACAAGCACAAAGGAATCCAAAAACTTCTGATCATAGGAGACTCCATGATTCGGGAGTTGATACCCATCTCCAGCCAGGGGGATGGTCAGATGTCTCCCAGGTACATCAGCATGGAGAGACACTGACCGCATTGTTAAAATTGTTCACAAAGCAGGAGAAAACATTGATGTCCTAGTACACATAGGGACTAATGATCTCGCCAGCCGGTCAGTTGTGGAGACCAAGGAACACCTGACTAGGCTGGGTAACAAACTATCATCTATTTCGTTTGGCATCTCCTTCTCTGAGATCCTGCCAGTCTGGGAGAGGGAGCAGATGGACGGAAGGTCAGAGAAGGAGATAGGGGAGCTAAACACGTGGCTCAAGGACTGGGCCAGGAAAAAGGACACAGATTTGTAGGGAACTGGCAACAGTTCTGGGAGCGAAAGTTCTTTAAATTTGATGGACTGCATCTGACTAAAGAGGGAGTCAGTGCATTGGGGCAGAAGTTTGACGTCTTTGCAGAATATTTAAACTAGCAAATGGGGAGAGGAGTGCAGCACCCCATACGTCGAATGGGAAGAACACCCTCCCCTCAGCTAGTGGTCAAACAGGAATTCAGCATGTTTGCCGTTCATTTGCATCACCAGGTAAGAAAAAGGTTTGTCTCCCATACGACGTTTACAGGAGTAATGCCAAACTTCACCCAACAACTAACACACCAAAATCTGGCCAATGGAAAATCATGTACACAAATGCTCACAGCCCGAGAATAAGATCCCAGACCTGCAGGCAATAATGTCAGAGGCTAAACTGACATAGTAGCAATTAGTGAGACGTGGTTTTACCAGTAACCACACTTGGGAGACTTCAGTACCTGGCTATGTATTGTTCCAGAAGAGACCGAGGTGCAAAAGGGTGGAGGGAGTGGCCTGTATGTTAATGAAAATATCAAAGCTACAGAAATTCAGAATACACATAAGGAGCCAGAAGAACTGTGGGTCACCCTGGAAACAGGAAATGGGACAGCCATAAGAACTGGGGTTGTCTACAGGCCCCAGACCAGAGGGAGGACATAGACACATTACTGTTAGAAGATATACAAAACATGACAGCTAAAGGGAGGTTCTGATAATGGGAGACTTCAACATGCCAGATACAGATTGGTCAATACCAGCAGGAACATCTGCCAGAACTAGACTCATAGTGGATTCCCTGCAGGGGGAAGGCCTCAAACAACGGGTACAGCAACCCACAAGAGACAGGGCTATCCTAGATCTAGTACTGACTAACAAAGAAGGGATCACAGATCTCCAGGTAGAAGGTCACCTGGGGGCCAGTGACCATCACATGGTATGGTTCAATTTGGCTACTACATCTAAATCATCCCATTCCAAGGCAAAAATATGGGACTTCAGAGGAGCTGACTTTGATAAGATGGCCAACAGAGTTAAGCTAGCCCTGGCAAAAAAGAAACACAGGTGAGGGGGTACAGGCAAAGTGGGCAAGCATTAAGGATGCAATACTTGAAGCAACATCCCATTGTGTTAGACAGAAAAGGAAGTGCAAAAGAAGAAGGAAACCACTTTGGTTCTCAAATACAGTAGCAGAAAAGGTCAGAGCCAAAAGGCTGGCCTTCAGGAAATATAAGGGAACACAGCGGGATGAAGATAGGGAGGCATACCAAACTGCCCTAAGGGAAGCAGGTAAGGCAGTAAGGCAGGCAAAGTCCCAAACTGAGGAAACACTAGCACGAACAGTAAAAGAAGGTGACAAGACTTTCTATAGATACATTAGTGAAAGGAGAAAATCCAGAGGGGTATTGCTAAGCTTAATGGAGAAAAGGGAGCATGTGAGAGGAGGACCCTGTAAAGGCATCTATCCTAAATAGATACTTTTGCTCAGTATTTACTGAAGAGAAGGTAGGCAGGGCCCACAGCTCAGCATCATGGACACAGGGGGGAGGGAGGTGAGCACTACTCCCTTCACAAAAGAAAGGGTCCTACAAGAGCTTGCTAAGCTCAGGGTGGATAAGGCAATGGGACCTGACCATACCTCTCAACTGTCCCTGATTTTCAGGGACGTCCCTGATTTTGCCTCAAAATTTTACTCTGTCCCTCATAAAAATTGTGTTTCCGTGACCAAACAGTGGGAGTTGTAAGAACAAAATAATGTCAAACCTTAAAGTTACAGACATGTTCTTCCTTAGAAAATGCATTTTACACTAAGCCCCTTATTCTACCAGCTTCCTGTGTTGATTTCCCCAATTTTGAAGATGTGTCCCTGATTTTGGTCCTTTGGCCCTGATTTTTTTAAGCCTTGTCCCTGATTTATGAGGCAGGAGGTTGAGAGGTATGTGGCATACATCCCAGGGTACTTAAGGAGCTAAAGGAGGAACTAGCAGAGCCATTAGCAGAATTGTTTAGTGAGTCTCTGAGCACAGGAGAGGTCCCAGAAGACTGGAGAAGGGCTCATGTGATCCCGCTCCACAAGAGTGGTAGCAGGGAGGAGGCGGGGAACTACAGACCGGTCAGTCTTACTCTCAGTAGTGGGCAAGATTATGGAGGCACTTAAGGAAAGGATAGTGCAACACCTGGAATCCATAGGGGCACAGGATCCAAGACAGCATGGGTTTACAAAAGGAAGGTCCTGTCAAACTAATCTCATAGATTTCTTTGACTGTGTAACCAGAGTGGTGGACCAAGGGGGAGCAGTTGATGTCGCCTACCTTGACTTCAGCAAAGCTTTTGACACTGTTCCACATAGAAGATTGATAAATAAGCTGGGTAGGCTTGGGGTGGGTCAGAAGTTGGTCAACTGGGTGGCAAACTGGTTGACGGGCAGAAAAAAGAGAGTGGTGGTAAATGGCATACAGTCAGAAGAGATGCAAGTCACAAGTGGGGTACCTCAGGGATCAGTCCTGGGGGCCAGTCCTCTTCAACATCTTCATTAGTGACCTTGCAGATGGACTAGAGGGTAAGGCTTGTCTGTTTGCAGATGACACCAAGATCTGCAACAGAGTAGATGATCCAGATGGGGTGGGCAGAATGAGAAGAGATCTGGATAAACTAGTAGAATGGTCAGAAGAGTGGCAACTGGAATTTAATGCAAAGAAGTGCAAAATCATGCATATAGGGAAGAGAAACCCTGAAGTCACCTATAGGCTGGGAGGGGGAGTTGCTAGCAGTCACAAAGGAAGAAAGAGACTTGGGCATCATCATCACTGATGACCTAAAATCATCCAAGCAGACCTCTAAAGCAGTAGGTAAGGCTAGCGGGGTGTTAGGGTGTATTAGTAGGGGTATCACAAGTCGTAAGAGAGAGGTAATAATCCCTCTGTACAAGACACTGGTTAGGCCCCATCTGGAGTACTGCGTGCAGTCTTGGAGGCCACACCTTCACAAGGACATTAACCAAATTGAGGCAGTCCAGAGAAGGGCAACCAAAATGGTGCAGGGACTGCATCAGAAGACATATGAGGACAGATTAACGGAGCTCAATATGTATACCCTTGAGCAAAGGAGGGAGAGAGGTGATATGATCGAGGCATTCAAACACCTTAAGGGCATAAACAAGGTGAAAGAGTCTAATATGTTTAAATATAAGAAAAATAGCAGGACAAGAGGACACAACATGAGATTAGAGGGAGGCCGATTAAGGGGAATGTGAGAAATTCTTTTCACAGAAAGGGTGGTGGATGCATGGAATGGCTTACCACAAGAAGTGGTGACTATGAATACAGTGCAGGGCTTCAAACAGGCATGGGATATGCATAAGGGAGCAATACAAATGACTATGAATAGATAGGCTACTGGCAGAGCAAAGGCCGATGGCACATTTATAAGGTAGAAAAAGAAATGGGCAGACTGGATGGGCCTTGAGGTCCTTATCTGCCGTCAACTTCTATGTTTCTATGTATGTTTCTATGTCCAGAACCCCTTGGGAAAGATGCAGATCTGCAAACTCTAATTCTTCAAGAGCCATGCCTTGAGATTGAGAGACTGAAGATTGGGGTACCAAATCCTCCCCTGAGAGGATGTTAACAGGTTGTAATTCCTGGGAAGAGACAGGGGAAGACTGACTGTTAGGGACACCAACAGAGGGTACCAGGGCTGTCTGGCCCAATCTGGAGCAACCAGAATCACCTTGCAAGGTTGAGACCTTATTTTGACTAAAACTTTGAACAGGAGTGGGAAGGGGGGGAAGCCATACAGAAACTTCTCTTTCCAATTCAGAATCAGCGCATCCAGGGGGACTGAGCCCAAGACTGGAGGCCTGCAACAAAAGAGAGGGAGCTGGTGATTGTCTGTGGCTGCAGAGAGATCTATCTCTGGAGTGCCCCACCTTGAAAAAATCACTTTCAACACCTGAGGGTCCAGGGACCATTCGTGATGGCCCTGAGAAATCCTGCTCAGTGCATCTGCTAGGACATTGTCCTTGCCTGGAAGGCGAACTGCTACAAGAGAGGCTTACAGGGAATGAGCCAGGGACCACAACTTCATGGCTTCTGTGCACAAGGCCGTGGACCGAGTGCCTCCCTGCTTGTTGATGTACCATATGGTGGTAGAGTTGTCTATTCTGACTTGAACCACCTTGTTCTGAACTGACTGTGAGAATGCTTTTAGAGCTAGAAAAACTGCCTTGAGCTCTAGAAGACTGATGTGGAGAAGGGATTCTTGGGGGGATCACAGGCCCTGGGCAGTAAGGGACTCCAGGTGGGCTCCCCAGCCCAGAAGAGAAGCATCCGTGGTAAGGACCACTGAACAAGGCTGAGCAACAAAAGGAACACCTTGCCTTAAATTGTCCTGATCCTGCCACCACTGGAGGGCCTGGATCAAGATCGGAGTCACCGGAATTAGTTTGGTAAGGGAGTCCTTTCTCTGAGACCAGAAAGCTCTCAGGTGGAATTGAATATCCCTTATCTGGAATCTTGCCCCTTGGACCACTGTTGTTGAAGCTGCCATGTGGCCCAAGAGCTGGAGGAAATGCCTTGTTGGTCGAGATACCTGAAGGCTGAAGGAAGAAGCTAGTTCCATAAGAGCCCTTGCCTTTTCTAGAGGAAGAAAGGCTCTTGCTCCAAGTGTGTCCAGTTCTGCCCCTATAAAGGTAAGGAGCTGGACTGATTCAAGAACTGACTTGGGAAGGTTGATAAGAAATCCTAGGGAAGTGAGCACTTGCTGGGTCACTTGCAGGTGAGACTTGACTTGGTCTGGAGACTCACCCACTAATAGCCAATTGTCCAGATAAGGAAATATGGAAATCTTTTGTCTTCTTAGAAAGGCAACTACTACTACCAGGCACTTTGTGAAAACCCCTGGAGCTGAGGTTAGGCCAAAGAGCATTGCTCTGAACTGATAGTGGCCTGAGGGCAACTCGAACCTGAGGTACTTTCTGTGGGAGCACCTGATGGGAATGTGAAAGTAGGCATCTTTGAGGTCCAGGGAGGCTAGCCAATCCCCTGGCCTTAGAGAGGGAAGGATTATTCCCAGTGTTATCATCTTGAACTTTGGTTTTAAAATATGTTTATTCAGATATCTTAGGTCCAGGATGGGTTGCCACTCCCCTGTCTTTTTGGGGGTCAGGAAGTACCTGGAGTACAGTCCTTTGCCCCAGTGTAGGGTAGGTACTCTCTCTATAGCTCTTAAAGCTAGGAGAGAAGAATCCTCTGCCTCTAGGGCAAGGGTTTCCAAAAGATTTGCAGGTGGAAAAGATATGGCTCTCATCTTTGGAAATTGTTTGAAGCTGAGAACCAGTCCCCGGCTTACTACTTCCAGGACCCACTTGTCTGATGTAATAGACATCCAGTCCTGGACAAAGTAAGCCAGCCTGCCCCCTACTGGAATAGGAGAGTTGACCTGGGCAGACCCATCAGGGTGTCTGCTTGGCAGGGGCTTTAGGCTGAGGGGTGGATGCAGGCCTGCTCATCCCCCTTCTGCCTTTCCCTCTGAAGAACCCCCTCTGTGAAAAGGAAGAAGAGGCCTGTGCTTGGTAAAAAGGCCTTTGAAAAGGCCTGCCCCTGCCCCTGCCCCTAGACTGCTGCCTTTGAGGAGTTGCCTGCCTTTCCTTGGTCTGAGCACTCCTGTAAGTGGTCCTGTACTCATCCATTTTCTTCATGTAATTCTCTGTCTGCTCCCCAAACAGATAATTACCCACTACAGGAAACTCCATAGCCTTAGCCTGGGTGTCCTGCAAGAGGCTAGTACATCTGAGCCAAGCCATCCACCGAAGAGCCACAGATGTAGCCATGACTCTTGATGAGACATCATTAGAGTCCAAAGCAGCATGAAACTGAACCTTGGATGCCTCAATCCCATCTGCAGCCACCACCTCCAGCTCCTTGGCTAGCTGGGGGGAGGCCTGTTTAGCCAGTGCCAGTACAGTGTCCCACCTGGACTTCTGGTACCTGGCTGTATAGGCAATGTAATTCGCCTGCCTGAGTCCCAAAGAAGATGCCATGTACTGCTTCTTTGCCATGGCATCAATCTTCCTGGAGTCCTTGTCAGGGTGTCAGGGGGGTGTGAAGCCAAGGGAATATTTGCCTTGTCACAGGCAGCAGCCTGCACTGCCCCAACATGGCTGCATTGCTGATATAAGAACTCTGTGTCTGAGCCTGAGAGTGTATACCCCTTGTCCATTCTTCTATCCATAGGAGGTACAGTGTTAGGAGACGTTAAGATTTTTTGTGTCCGTTTCCCAAAAGATTTATGGAGAGGAATAGACAGTCTCCTGGACTCTGGGATATCCATCATCTCTACATAATCAGGCTCTTCTTGATCTTCCACAGCCTCCTCCATAGGAAGATGGAGGGTTTCAGCCACTTTTCTGTAAAATATAAAGTGGGAAGGGGACTCAGAAAGCCTAGGAGGGGAAACACCTGATGGTCTGTCTGGGGAGATGTCCGATTCCACAGGCACATCCAGACCTTCACTTACATCATAATCCTCAAATTCCCCTTCCTCTTCAAACTCCGGTTCATAAAAATCTTCAAGGGTATACTCTTGAACCAGGGGAACCAACCGAACTGAACCCCTGCCAGAAGGAGCCGGATCAGTCGGAACCGGACGGAGCGATTCCACAATCTGAATCGCCCTGGCTATCTCTTCAGCGGTCGGAACATGAATCTCTGGATCTGAACAGGATCTTTGCGCTTTCTTTTTGTCGGAACCGATCCCTCAGAATCGGCTCTCCTTTTGCCCAAAGAAGTATCGCCCTGGTCAGAGGGCACTCCTTCTGGTTCGGTCGAAACCGAAATGGGATGGCCATCCGGGTCAGCGGACTTCTTGTCCTCCTTTTTCCTCAGTCTACCTAATCTCTTCTCAAGGGTAGATTTGGGAACATTTTTACATGTTTGGCAGTCTGAATCGAAGTGGTCAAACCCCAGACAATAAAAACAGGTGGTGTGGGGATCGGCCTTGGCAAAGACCTCCCCACACTCACTGCAGTGTTGAAACCCAGTGTGCCCAGTTTTTTTCTTGGGTTTCTCAGATATGGCCAACCTAACCAAGCTTACCCTTTTTTCCGCAACCGCTAGGCAAGACTCCCTTATCGGTTCCTAACCATGTCACGAGTATTGAAATGGTTAAAACACTTTTTTTTTAGAACTGATAAGAACCGGTAACCACACACTAACTATAGCAAAATTCACAATCAAATGGTCAGTTCAGCCGAACCAACTGCACTTTTACAAGTTCCACACAGAAATAAAGAACAATTCCAATCTAGTACTCACAGCACCACAGACAGAGACTGAACCGACTATGCGGATACTTTTTTCGGTTTAAACCGATGAAAAACTGAAAACTTGAACCGACTTCGAACCGAGCTGAAGGAGAAATCTCCGGAGCGACCATTCAGTGAGGCAGAGTAAAGAATCTGATGGTTTGAGTTCAAAACACTCCAGACAGAGACTTCAACCGAGCTTGAGCTCAGCGTTCCAGTCCCTGCATGGAAAGTTAACCCATAGTTCTCCGGGGTAGTTCAAAGGTTGGGAATCACTGCAATTGTCAGAATACAGCAAGACTTCATGTTGTTTGAAAGCAGCAGTTTTTCATTAAGTGAGGACACAAAAAGGTCTAACTCTAGTCGACCCCACCTGTCAATCAGGTCTTCTACAACTAGGGTCAGCAGCACCCACTCATGCATTCTGGAATGCAATCTACTTAGCTTGTCTGCCAGGGCATTTTGGACACCTTGCACATGGATGACTGACAGTTCTGGACCATGGTCTAAAGATCAGTACCCAACCCTCATCATCTCCCTGCACAAGGGCTAAGAATGAGTTCCCCCTTGCTTGTTTATGTAGTGTACTACACTGAGGTTGTCCATCTGCACTAGCAGAGGCCCCGGGGACAAATGGGTCTGTAAGGCCTGGAAAGCATACAGAATGGCCCTCATCTCCAAAATGTTTATGTGGAAGGATGTTTCCACAGTGGACCACAGTCCCTGGGTCTGATGAGGTCCCAGATGTGCCCCCCACTCCAGCCCAGCCCTGAAACATTTGAGGTGAGTATCTGCTGTGGGGGGGGGGGAGTTGTTGGGGTCCATTCACCATTGGATGACCTTGCAGACAGGGGAGGTTAATAGAACCTGCTATTCTAGATTGTCAGTGCGCTGATCCTACTGCACTCTCCGGGTCCACTGAGGGATCTGCATGTGCAGCCTTGCCAGAAGTACTGTGCCAATGGTGACCGCCATCAGGCACAACAATCTCAGAAATGTCCAAGCTGTGACACACTGGCTGTGAGAGACCAACTGGGCCTGAACTACAAGGTGTTCTGCCTGCTCCTGAGGCAGGAAGGCTAAGCCTTGGGCTGTGTCCAGAACCACCCCTATGTACTGCAAACACTGAGAAGGAGTCAAGATGGACTTGGGCAGGTTGACAGTGATCTCAAGAGCATTGAACAACTGCCTGGTACACACCGGGGTCCAAGACAGCTGCTCCTTGGACTGAGGTTTGAGCAACCAGTCATCCAGATAGGAGATGTACATTCCCTCTCTCCTGAGGGCTGGTGCCACCACTGCTAAGCATTTGGCAAATATATCCAGTGCAGATGACAAGCCAATGGGCAATACCCTAAACTGGTAAATGCTCCCCCTGGAACAGGAACTAGAGGTAACCTTGATGTGCAGGTAAGCATTCTGCATGTCCAGTGAGCATAGCCAGTCCCCTGGTTTCAGGAGTGGCAACAGGCCTTGCAGAGTGGCCATTCTGAACTCTTGTACTGAATGTAGAAGTTCAGATTGTGCAGATCCAGAATGGGCCTCAGGTCCCCAGAAGCTCTGGGGACGAGGAAGAAATGGGAACAGAACTCCGTGTTCCTCTGATACTGAGGGACTGGTTCTATAGCCCTTTCGCGCAGCAGTGTGCGTATATTTCTTCTAGAAGCACCAGTACATGAGCCGGAGGATAAACTGAGGGAACAGGGGGAAGGTCTAGAGCCAGCTCCAGAAGTTCCAGAGTATGGCCCTGTTCTATGAACTGTAAGACTCAGGCGTCTGTAGTGAGTTCTCCCCACTGATTGAGGAGGAGGGAGAAACACCCTCTACCACTACCTCCAGGCTTAAGACTAGAGGAGGGCAGTAGAGGAAAAAGTCATTGTGAAGCGGACCCAGCAGCTGTGGCTACACCATCACCCCTGGGCTTTTAGGATGGGCACCTGCAGTGGTGGCAGGGGCTGGTAAGGCAGACCATGCTCTACATTTGCATCAGTGCTTGACCCCTGACTTGGGTCTGTGGGAAGTTTTTCGAAAGGAGGTTTGTTGTCTACTCTGAGGCTGAGTGTGGCAGAGGGAGTGGATGGACCTTATAGTTCTCCCCGAGGCCTACAGATCATTAAGGATATCCTGCACATCAGCTCTAAAGAGCCTGTCACCTCTGAATGGGGCATTCAAAATAACAGATTGCTGGACATCAGCAGCAAACCCAGATACCCTTAGCCAGGAGAATCTTCTGATACAGATGCCAGTGGCAGCTGCTCTGCTGAGGCATCTGAAATATCATAAGCAGATCTCAGGAGGTGCTTGCCCACATCAGCCACAGTCTAGAGGGCTCGAAGCAGCTCCTGCCTCCAAGTGCACTCAGGGAGGGACTGGGCCACTACTTTGGCCTTCTTCCAGAGGGTATTCTGGAACTTTTCTTTTATTTTTCTTTTATTTGTTTAATGAGTAAGCACAGCTGGACACTAAATCCTTTTACAGGTGCGACCCACGCAAACAAAACGTAATAAATACACTCAAAACAGACAAGTATACAATATAGGAATAAAATTCCACATCAATATTCATATCATACATAAAATCAATTAAAACAATTACATTCATATAATGATTTGTGATACAAAAATAATGAATGTGAAAAAGCAGCATAAGTAGACAGACCTCTGATAACAGTTGAAATGAGATTCCAAATGGTAAGTGCTATGTAAGAGAAGGCCCTCTGACCACTAAATGTTTGCCTAAAAGTGGACACCCAATCAAACCCACCCACCCTAGACCTAGTTAATCTATTCAGGTCCTGACACTGCAAAAATTTATAAAGACTGGCTCTCCTAACTGTATATTCTGTACACAAACCTGGCCACAATATAATTATAGTTAGCATGAATTGAGAGCCACCCCATTCTTTCCAAAACTATACAGTGATGGGTGGCATGGGGAAGAGACAATGCAAATTTACCCAATGTCTGCAGCAAAACAGATTTTTTAGATGCAAAATTCACAGAAATGTCAGTAATCAGAGATGCGCAGGTAACAATTGGCAAAAGACACTGCTTGACAATAACCACTTTAGTTTCATCTGTCATGAAAGACCTATTTACAACATACCTAACTTACTATGATTTTTTTTAGAGAACACTACTCGAGTGAGAATCAAATCTTAAAGGGTCTAATTCGACACCCAAACATTTAAATGTGTCCACATTCTCCAATACATCACCACTGAGAGCGTCAATATGGAGACACGCCCCCAAAGTTTTTAATCTAGGAGATGATCCAAAAACCATAGTTTTTGTTTTCCTTATATTTGAAACCAACTGATTTATATCTAACCATCACTGAATGTTACCTATTTCTCTGGAAAGAATAGAATTTAACTCATAGATTGTTTTACCATGTACATATACCAACGCATCCTCAGCATGAAGCGTAAGGCCAATGTCTTTCAGTGCGATTGAGATCCCATCAAAATACAAAGAAAATAAAATAGGACCCAATATGGAGCCCTGTTGTACTCCATAGTTAACTGCAAGTTTCCCAGAAACATGTCCCCTATATTTCACCATTTGAAAACTGTTTTGTAAGTAATCTGTAAACCACATTAGAGCAGGTTGGCCTATACCCAATGCACTTAGTCTTTTAATCAGACGTTCATGACTGACCAGATCAAATGCCTTGGTCAAGTCCATGAACGCGGCCCCAGTCAAACACCCCTTCTCCACATCCTCCAGGACCACGTTCGTGAACTCGACCAAGGCAGTCTCTGTTCCGTACCCCTTCCTAAATCTGTGCTGATGCCTTGACAACAAATTATTGTGATCAACATACTCAATGACAGCCGGCCTGGTGGAGCGGAGGATTGAGGCACTGGACGCCATACCTCACGCCACATCGGTGACCCAGGTTCGGGAGTGAGCCTGGGCTCTCGGGGGTCGGCAGGGGCAGGAGAGGATTGAGCATCTGAGGGACTGCTCTCCTCTCCTCTCCTGGGATGGGAGTTTGGGATTCCTGGCACAGCAGTGGCCGCTAGCAGATGCTGGTGGTAATGTTAACGCAGGGACGTAGTGAGGGAGGGACGTCGGCAGTTTCCAGCAGCAGAGGAGCATGGCACCGTGCAGGAAACATTGCACACTGCGCCCCTGGGGCAACCTACAAAAAGAGGGAAAAACCCTGTCTACAGTAGGTGATGGTGGGGACCAGGGACTACCCCCCATGCCCAGGCCGAGTGCATCAGCTACCATCAGGGCTCCTCCGCTTCCAGGATGCCCATACAGACTTACAAAAAGGACACCTGAGGAGAGTGGCAGTCCCGCCCTGGAGGGCTTAATCCGGGGGAACGGGCACCAGGATGATGGAGTGGAGCACCCCCAACCGAAAGGTATGACTGAGCCTTCAGGCAGGCGGGAGACAGGTATGTCAAGTGTCCCCACCAGAGAGTCTCTGGTGGTTCGGAGCTAGGCGGGAAAATAAAGTTTAAAAAAAAAAAAACATAGTCAATGAGCTGCTTACAAACTATCCTTTCCTGAACCTTAGCTATGGCAGACAAATTAGAAATAGGCCTATTGTTTGTAAACTCATGGGGAGAGCCAGATTTGTGCACAGGCACTACCAATGCATGTTTCCACAAATCAGGTACCCGCGAGTCGTAACAAATGATAAATTTATTGTAATACTAATAGGGTAGGACAGAACCTCAGCTGCATCATGCAGCAAGTTAGGCAACAGACCATCATGGCCAGGTGAGCTATCAGGTTTCAGCTGACATAAAAATCTGCATATTTCATTAGGAGTAGTAACTTAGGTTTCTTATCGTCAAAAGAAGATTCAGGGGAAAAAAATAATTTATGTAACTATCACAATAATAATTATCTAAATCAGCAAATCTATGGTTAAACTTGTTTGCTATAAATTTTGGACAGGAGACCATGTCATCCGCCAATTTCGTAGACATCTGCATCAGAGAGTCTCCACTAGGATTAATGAGATTATGGACCATATTCCAAAATGTTCTATTATCTGAGAGCCCTTTAGTTTGTTTTTACCTCAAGTAACTACTTTTTGCCAATTTGATTTGTGTCTTGCACTTATTACATAAACAGCGATAATCCTGAAGTGCCCTCAATGAACCAACTTTCTTATAATGTTTTCAGGCCTTACCTCTACTGCGGATTCATTTCATCAGGGAAGGATTTAACCAACCTAATTTCTTACCAGATTTCCACTCCTTGATGAATGGAGCAAAAAGTGTCTAAAACATGTGAATTCATAGACAAAATAATCTAAAGCACAGTTCACGTCAGGAATCAGGTGAAGATAAGACCAATCCACACAATTTAAACTTTCACAAAACCTTTCAAAAATTCCTAGAGGTACGTTTAATAGGTTCAAGTTTCCTTGGGCCCATATGTTTCCAAGAGCAGAAAATGGGACTATGATTACTTACTGAGTCAGCCATTATACCACAATTTAAAAAGTTTATTTCTTATTATCCACTCTAGGGCCGTGTGTCCATTTGTCTTAATATTTAATCTAGTAGGCACATGAATTAACTGTTGCAAATTTAATGGATGCAGTAAGCCACTAAATTTAGCCATATCGGGACCAACCCAATTAGAATTAAAATCACCCAATACCAAAAGCTCCCCAAATGATTAGTGGTCAAGGTTATCAACAAATTCTGTTAGACCTTCTTTACACATCTTAGGAGGTATACATGTACAGCAAATGGTCAATTTTTTTACCTGGCCCAAAGACTTGATCTTATGGGCCAGATAATTTATTTTTATTTTATTATTTATTTTATTAGGAAAGTCGGAAGGACATCCTTTGAGCTAAAAGCTCATTTACGAAGGATCGTCGTCATACAATAAAAATAAAAAGGAGGGGGAGACAAGACAGGTGTGAGGCATTGTCAAAATAAACAGTATTAAATACACACAGTATATAGTATCACAGTAATGTCAACAATATTACAGAGTTCACAAAAATTAGGAACACCAGATTATAAGGGATATCACCCATGATAAGGAGGAAAAGTGCAAAGTTAGAAAGGTACAGGAACCGAATAGTGAGTAGGTAGTGGCAGTGGCACTACGAATGAGTCTGGGTCTAACTAGGGTGTGCCACAGAAGAAAAGTGGGAGAGGTTACAAGACCCAGCAGGTCAGCTAGTTGTGGGCGAGTGTTAGAGGTTAAGGGAAAATAGTAGGGGAGGTTAAAGGGGGTAGGAAGGCAGAAGAGACAATAGAGATAGTAGGGGAGGAGGCATGGGCAGCGGAATACAGCGTGCAGTCCGGGCCAGGCCAGGCTTTCAGGGAACTAGTGCTCACGGTGGCTAGAGGTGGCAGAAGCAATTTGCTACTCTAAGGTCCAGAGTGGCAGAAGCAAATGTTTTCTCACCCCAGAGGTCCTGTTTCCTAGACTCCTTGTCGGGGGGGTTGGGGCAAGGTGTTTGAGAACCTTAGTCCTGTCATGAGCTGCTTTTATCACAACTGAGTCAGTCTCAGGTTGGTTGGTGAAAAAAGGCTTTCCTACAGGGGCCTGGTATAGTTTGTCTGCTTTTCTGGGCATAGCACAAAATGTATCTAGCCAATACCAGGCGGTCATAGTGGCATCCTCTAGTGCAGCCAGCAAAAGGGGGGTATAACCTGGGGTGGAGAATCTGGGATCTCTAAATACTCCACCAGATTACTTCTGGTGACATCTTCCTCTTCAGCCACCTGTAGCTGCTTCATCATACAGAAAAATGATGGCTCTTCCGGGGAGGTGGGGGGAGGGGGGACCTACTGGTGTGTACTATGGAGTCCTCACTCCTAGAAGAAATTGTGGCGCCCAACCTATCAGAGTGTCTCACATCCATATCCTCCTCTTACTCATCCTTATCAGGGGAGGAGGAGGAGATCAGGTTGGTACTCCTGCTCCACGTAAGGGAGCAAGGACGTCAACATCCTTGAGGGTACAGGGCGTGACAGCCTTACAGGCATCGATACAGGAGCTGGTCTAAGCAGTTCCGGCACCATAGGGCCTGAAGGAGGCAGGAGATGCTGAATAAGGGCCACAAAAGAAGACAGCAACATCTGGAGATCGACGGTGGGCTGTGCGGCAAGAACGCCATGTGACATCAACGTGTGTGGCAGAAACCCCCGACACTGATTGTGTGGCTGGAACACCTTGTGGTGTTGTCGGGAGTAGCAGAAACCCCATCAATGGGCCATCACCAGGCATAGAGGAACTGGCAGAGCTCACTGTCAGCTGACTGTGAGGTTCTGGAGGTCTAAGTGTTAGGGCCTGCGATGCTGACACTGGTGACTCTGATGTCGACGGGCCTTCACTGGACATAAAAGATCTGGTGGAACTCACTGCCATAGCCAGCCTTGAGGAAGTTGAGGCCTGGGCGGCAGGAGAGGTTGACAACGAAGCAGTCGATGGTGCTGAGGTGGTCGGCGCTACAGGAAGCAGAGACCAGGAGTGCACCTGGAGGGGACAGCCCTTACTCCAATTTCCCACTCCCAGTGGGAGTGTTTTCCTGAACGTTTATCGCAGGCTTTACGTGTCTGAGAGCTCAAGGAGTTGTCTGGCGACAGGGTAGAGCTCTTCCCTTGGAGCTCCTTCTCCATTCTGGCTACCTGTTGCTCGAGCAGGAAGGAGTGCAGGGCCTTCTGAAGATGACACCGGGTAGCTTGCTTGAAGTTCTGGCAGATTTTGCAGGCCTTAATGTCATGGCCCGGGCCAAGACAGCACACACAAACATCATGCTAGTTACTGGAATAAATCTTCCTACTGCAGCCGCAGTAATGGAATAATTTAGGATTCTTGTGTTCTCGACATGCACAGCACTGCTATCACTTTAAAATAAAGTGATCCTAACTAGGAGGAAAAATAACAGTATATGGATGTAGTTTTGGGTGGTCGACTATACAATGAGGTCTCTGTGGAGTCCTTGCAGTATGGTCTACGGCGGGAAAAGAACTGAAGAAGGAGCAGGACCATCCATGTTTATGTACTCAGGGAGGCTGGCGTTATGACGTTGTTGTGGGCGGCCCCTAGTAGACTGCTATAGAAAAGTTTCCATGTGGTCCTAGTGCCTGACTATTTATAGTCCTATAGGTGTGACCTGATGAAAGAGACAGCCTTGAAGAAGCTCATACAAAACCTCATGCAAACAAAAGAGAATTCATTTAACTCCATTTCAAGGATCTTTTGGGAAAAAAATGCTTCTTTCCACTCTCTCAGTTAATTTCCATCAAGCATGGCTGGGACAGAGTGAAGGGTTGGCGGTTGGTAGCAGTAAGGAGGGGAGCAGGGCGGTAGACCAGGATGGATAAAACCCAGTATGGACAATAGGTCCCAGGGCACACAGAGGGAACTCCAGAAAGACCAGATGGACCTTCTCTCACTTTCTGCTATCATTGTCCATGTTTCTATATTTCCTTTTAACAACTATGAAACTGCTTTAAACTAAAGCTACCTGAACTCTCCGAATGACCTCACCACTCATAATGCTAGCAGCATTATCTGAAGAAAGCTTCTAAACTAAAGCAGATAAAAGACATTTTGATAAAGGGTATTCTCCTTTTCATGCCACACTACAAAACCTCCCCAGGTTAAACTCATTCAAGATTCACACAATGTACTGATTTTGCCTTAAGATACACTATGAATGTTGAAAAACCTTGAGCAATCATGGTCCTGTTACTAACGACCACCAGTGCTGCGCAACAAAAACCTTTTTATCAGCACTGCTGGGGCCTTTGTTAACAGGACTGAAATCCGTGTGGGCCGTCTATGGAAACCATGCAGAATCAGCAGTTCAGCAATGAAGTTCTAGAGTGCAGGCCAATTTATCTTTTCAAAGGGCCATGGATTAGTCATAATGGGGAACTGGCCAGTAGAAAATTGCTTTACTCAACACAAGCCTTGCATTGATACAAATGTGTGAAAATGGACCCAGCCACTAAGAGCCCCTAGTTCCCACCATTGTTTACTCTGACAGCAGGATATAGTTTCTTACTCACTTGGCAGCAAACTTTACCATCTGCTTGCTTGCACGATCTCCAACAGCCACAAGTGCCTGGACATTGAACTGCTGCTGACGTAGAACCAAGAAACACTGCTTTCCTGAGGAAAAAAAAGAAGAAAAATAGTCACTTAAGGATCCCAGTGCACACTGAATGCCCCTTTAGGATAGTGTAGGACAAGCATAGGGAGTTAAAAAGCACATGGGAATATACAATAGTTAATTTCAAGCGTCCTATTAATTTCTGTGTTGAAATAAACTGTGGCTAACTAACTCACAATTACTGTACATAACAGGTGTAAATCGTTAGAGTCAGATCTATCGTAGTACAGTATGAAAAGTTTTAAAGTACATTTAATAGTGTCCAATGAAATGTTCATTACTTACCAGTAAAAGTCGATAACCAAGAGAATCTCCTCCACAGAGCCACACACACTGTACTGCAAGCTGGCAGCATCCAGCTTGTGGGTGACTTTCCAGGCCTGGGGACACCAACGTTGCCATAGGTCCCCCATGTATGATGCCAGCCCCAGCTATTTCAGTTCCTGCCACTGATAAACAGAGTTCCAACATTTACCAATGGACAGGGACAAGAAATCCATCCACAGCCAATACTACTGGACAGGCAAAGAAAGGCAGATCAAAAGAACCTGCCCACTGAAACAAGGCAAACTGTGCAGTGACCTGGAAGAAACACAGCAGTCCTCCACTGCAGGAAGGCAGAGGAAGGGAAAGAGTAGGGGAGATTCTCTCAACTATCTACCATTGCTGGTAAGGAATGAACCTAACTTCTTCCAGAATATCTTTTCTGTACAGCCACACACACTGGACAAGCACACAGTAGCACAACATCTCCACGTGGGAAGTATGGGACAGAGGAAAGAATCCTCTAAGAAGGCAGGCCAAGCCTTGCTCTTTTACAAGATACCAGATCCACAGTAACAGTTTAGTTGCCATAAGGTAGCAAAACAATTACACAGTTTTTACCAACTGCTACACAAAATTGTTTATGTATAGCGCAGTCACTTGCTACACATCTGAGTTCACCAAAAAGTGGCTGTACAGCTGCTTTACACAAGGTTACCTACAAAGGCTATGCATATTTTTTCCTGATACTAAGTTCTGTAACGCTACAACTGCTACACAGTTTTTAATAAAATTTTCCCTGCTGATCCAGACCATAATTTTAGTGAACAGAAGGAGCTTACTACTGGTGAGCAGCCAAGCCATTTGTGATGCTGAGACCAACATGAAACAGGTGACAGGGGCTACCATGCCACTAATGGTGTGCCCCATAACAGTACAAGGAAGCTCTCTGCCAAACTTCTGAAACAGTGAAATGCAGAAGGGGTTCCACCTAGAGTAACACTGCATAGATACCAGCTTTCCCAGTACACAAAGGACACAAACAGCTGAGGACAGCTATTCAGGATGAACACAGGCAGGCTGATGGACTGAGTCAAAGTCAATTCAGACAGGTGATCCAGATAAAATGTCCGGGGGCGAGACAACCAGAGCCTGAAGTTCAGACACCCAACCATGCAGAGTTGACTGAGCATGCTCATGGGTTGGCTGCCACCTGGAGATTCTGAGTGGCAGCACAGTGGATTGATTGGGAAGGCTTCCCACACTCAAATATCAGGGATGTTTTTGCAGAGGCAAAGCACGCACATCCCATCAATGAATGCGTGTGGCCCTATGGAAAGAAATGGAGGGAAAACCTCCATCTGCAGCTGGATAATGGCACAGTCCCCTGCAGGCCCCAAAGCATCACCTGGGTACATCCTACAGGTCCTCTGGCAGAAGAGGTAAGACCCAGATAAGCTGACTGACAGGGCTTGGAGGGGGGGAGGGCAGTCCAGATGGGTGCTGGTCAGATGATAAGGAGCAGAAAGTATAATGAAAAAAAAAACATTTTGCCTGTGCACATAAGTATCCTGCATACCCAGTGCGCACAACCAGTCTCCATGAGACAGTACGAGAAAGAGTGACTCCAGAGAGAGAGAGAGAGACAGCATATTAAACGTTCTATACGCATAAATGCTTGTTTACTGCTCAAACAGCCACAATGGTACAAAAACTTCCCTTGTTTGGTACTAAGTAGAACCCTAGATTCTGTTCAGGTATGGGGCACTGGATGGATGGCCCTCTCTTCCGGTAGGGCCTGGACTTCCTCCCAAAGAACAGTCAAGTGCTCCTATGGACAGTGACAAGGCCTGGTGGCCATCTCTGGCGGCTCAGAGAGACACTCCAATGCATAACCTGACTGGATTATTTCCAGGCCCCCTATGTTTGATGGGATGTTCCATCATTGTGGCAGAAACATGGAGATTCTACCCTCCACCTGAATCCCTGGTAGCAGAGCAGTATGGGGAGAAATAAAGTCAGAAGCAAGTAAAAGCAGAGGCCTGCAGTTGATCGCCTATGCGATGATCCTTCCGAACCTAGTTAGGGGCACCCATGTACTGCTGCTGCTGTTGTTGGTAACTCCAGCCCCAGCTACCATCACGGGATGAACAGAAGAGTCAGAGGCCCCTGTAAAGGGATCTCCCACCTATAGGCTGCTTGGGACCAAGAGACTTGAAAAACCGAAGGGTCTGAAAGGACACCTGAAGTTCATTTAAATTGGCCTCCAAAGCAGGGTCAAACTGTCTGTCACCTTCAAAAGAGAAGTTTAGCAGACTGTTGTACATCATGGACAACACCAGCAACTCGAAGCAAGGGATGTTGGTGCATGAAGAATCCAGAGGCTGCTGCCCTAGCAGATGCACCAGAGGTTGAGTACAATAAAAACAGGTTACTCACCTGTAATAGTAGTTCTGGGAGTGGTATATGGTGTACATCCACACTCCTGGTAGTATCCTTTCCCTTTAAATCTCCTGCCAGAACATCTTCAAGATGGCTCCTTCCACCCACCTGTGTGGTAAACCCCTCAGCTCCGCCCCGTGATGTCAGATCTTGCCCCCTGGAAGCAAGACCTGTGTGCACTTGCCAGGGAAGATCAGGTGGGTCAGTGTGGATGTACGCCATATACTACTCCTAGCACTACTGTTACAGGTGAGTAACCTGTTTTTCTAGGGACATGGATATGGTGTACATAGAGAATACTGGATGAGCAACTATGCAGAACCAGTGTGCTCTGCCACAGAGGGGTCCTGATTCCCTGTGACCTCAAGAGCGAAGCCCCGAGGTGGCAGAACACACTGGTTCTGCAATGGGTTGACCATCCAGTATTTTTTATACTGTATGGTGCCTGAAAAAACAGTATCAGAAAAGACAGAAATAAAGTTTTGATGCTTCATTTTGGTCCGGGTTAGTGGCTGGTTGCTAGTTTCACTGGTCGTTGCTAGGAAACCAAATCTACGTACATCACTAGTGTGTCTTTCTATTGGCTGTGAGTTTACTTAGGGAAGGACTTTCAAAAAAAAAAAACGTGACAGCTGTATTCTCGCTAAGCGAGAGATGCAGAATCGTGGCTGTTGCTCATAGTAAAATAAAATATCTGGTTGATCCTGCGATTTTTTTTTTCATTAAATTATGTGCTAGATTCAGTCTGTGTACATATCTGGTTGACCCTGCTGGTTCAGTGTTTGCGGGGTGGTTCCTGTTATCGTGCTGCCGTCACAGCTCGTACTGCTTCTCTGGTTGATCCTGCAATTTTTTTGAGCTTTTGAATGCGTAGAATACTGTTCTGCACGTATGGGCTGAACAGCGTTCTATGAACTCTTATCTGTGCTTAACAGCTTTTCAGCACAGATAAAAAATGAATAAGAACAACGTTCTACCATACACTATAAATCCACACTTCTGGCAGACTCCTAGAAGTTCTCCAGGAGGAGGGAGCATGGTGCATATCCCCAAATAAGGGAACAGAGACTGGAGAACTGAGGCCCCAAAATCAGCATCCCAGCATGACTCAAGGTCGATGTGGTCATAGAAAATTAAGGTGTGTGCTGACTTCCAGATAGCAGCCCTGCAGATTTCCTGAATAGGAACGTCCCTGGAAGCAGCCAGCAAGGCAGCGGCTTGATGGGTGGAATAAGCCATAAGCCCTACGGGAGGCTCCCTACCCGTCAACCTATAGCAGAGGTTGATGCAGCATACAATCTACCTGCCAATCGTCCACTTAGCTGCCGGTCTGCCAGGTGTGGCTTTAGTGTAGGTGACAAATAGCTGGTGAACCTCTGCCCGAACTCCAGCCATGTACTCCTTGAAATAGGCCAGCACTCGCCACAGGTCCAAAGTATGGAGCCTGTACTCGGCCTCCAAGGTGTGGTAGTGAAGAAAAAACTACTCACCTTAGTAATGTTGTTTCTTCTAATGGAGTCTTGCTGTATTCTGACTATTGCAGTTAGGTCCTGCCTTTCAACTGCCCCAGAGAACAAAGAGTTAACTTTCCATGGCCAGCATGCAATGTTCAGCGTGAGCTTGGTTGAAGCCTCTGTCTGCTGCTGTTTAAACTCCAACCGTCAGATCTTTACGAGCAATACTCACTAGAAGTTCTGTGTGAAAACTGTAAGACTCACACTAGCCAACTGGCAACTAAATTCATTAAAAAAGGGTTTTTTGGTTTCAAAGCAAAGGCTCAAGTCAGGAAACCCAAAAAACAAAACACAACACACACCCAAAAATAAGGAGGGTGAAAAAAGGGGCACCTCTAGGGTGCCAACACAGCTCCTGCCCACCCACATCCCAAAAACCAGGTTCTGAGAGGGGAGACTGGGGTCAGAATACAGCAAGACTCCATTAGAAGAAACAACATTACTAAGGTGAGTAATTTTTCTTCAAACAACATGAAGTCTTGCTGTATTCTGACCATTGCAGACTACAAGCAGTACCTCCATGGAGGAGGGACAGAAACTACTTTGGAATAGGCTCTGAAGTACTGATGTGTAAACCGAGCATCACTCCCAGCCTGGATATCCAGAGAGTAATGCTTGGTGAATGTATGGACTGTTTTCCAGGTGGCTGCTTGACAAATTTCTAAGATAGGAATATCCCTGGCAGCAGCCAGGAAGCAGCTGTACCTCTAGTAGAGTGAGCCTCAGGCCTGAGGGCGTGTTTCTACCTAGTTTTCATAGCAGAATTGTATACAAGAAACAATCCACCTGGCAATAGATCTTTTAGTGGCAGGTTTGCCCTTACCGACCTCTCCATATGTGAGGAACAACTGGAGGGACTCAAACCTGTGACCCTTGATGCGCTCTGTGTAGTAGCTGAGGGCCCTTTTAACATCCAAGCTGTGCAACCTCCTCACTCCAGAGGAGGAATGGTCAGTGAAGAAAACAGGGAGAGATATAGACTGATTAAGGTGGAAATCTGAAACCACCTTAGGCAAAAACTTCCTGTTAGTTCTTAGGACCACTTTATTTCTATGGAAAGAGATGATATCAGGCTCCACTGACAGGGCTTGCAATTCACTGATACGCCTGGCAGAGGTAATGGCTACCAAAAACACAGTTTTCCAAGTCAAGTACTTAAGCTCTGCATAGGACAAATGCTCAAAGGGTGGTTGCACAAGCTAAGCAATGCAAACATTAAGGTCCCAAGCAGGACCAGGGTCCCTAAAGGGGGGATTGGTGTGCAGCAATCCCTTGAAGAACTTACAAAACACAGGATCGGCTGAAAGAGGAGAGGGCTTGCCTACTGACAAGAAGGCAGAAACAGCTGCCAGATGCACTTTAAGTGTAGCTGGCCTAAGTCCCAAGCCATTAAGATGAACCATATAGTCCAGGACTGTAGGCAACCCAGCAGATTCTGGAGAAATATGCTTATTAGAGCACCAAATAGTGAACCCTTTTCCATTTGGGTTGTAAGTCTTCTGGTGGAAGGCTTTCGAGAAGCCTTAAGGATATCCAGAACCCCTTGAGAAGGTGTAGATCAGCAAACTCTAACTCTTCAAGAGCCATGCCTTGAGATTGAGAGATTTGAGGTTCGGATACCAAATCCTCCCCTGAGAGGATGTCAACAGGTTGTAATTCCTGGGAAGAGACAGGGGAAGGTGGACTGTTAAGGACAGCAACAGTGGGTACCAGGGCTGTCTGGCCCAGTCTGGAGCAACTAGAATCACTTTGCATGGTAGAGACCTGATTTTGACTAGCACTTTGAACAGGAGAGGGAAGGGGGAAAAAGCATACAGGAACTTCCCTTCCCAATTCAGAATCAGAGCATCCAGGGGGACTGAGCCCAAGACTGGGGGTCTGCAAGAAAAGAGAGGAAGTTGGTGATTGTCTGGGGCTGCAAAAAGATCTATCTGTGGAGTGCCCCATCTCGAGAAAATCACTTCCAAAACTAGGGGATCTAGGGTCCATTCGTGATGGTCCTGGGATATCCTGCTGAGAGCATCTGCTAGGACATTGTCCTTCCCTGGGAGGTGAACTGCTATCAGAAAGGTTTGCAGAGAATAGGCCAGAGACCACAACTTCATTGCTTCTGTGCACAAGGCCGTAGACCGAGTGCCTCCTCGCTTGTTGATGTACCACATTGTGGTGGTATTGTCTGTTCTGATCTGTACCACCTTGTTCTGTACAGATTTGGAAAAGGCTTGCAGTGCCAGAAACACTGCTCTGAGTTCCAAGAGACTGATGTGAAGCAGAGATTCTTGAAGTGACCACAGCCCTTGGGTGGTAAGATCCCCCAAGTGGGCTCCCCAGCCCAGCAGGGAGGCATCTGTGGTGAGTATTACTGAATGAGACTGAGTGACAAAAGGAACTCCCTGTCTCAAATTGTCCTGATCCTGCCACCATTGCAAAGCCTGGATCAGGGTTCAAGTCACTGGGACTAGTTTGGTAAGGGAATCCTTTCTTTGGGACCAGAAGGCTCTTAAGTTGAACTGAATGTCCCTCATCTGGAATCTTGTCCCCTGGACCACTGCTGTAGAGGCTGCCATGTGGCCTAGGAGCTGCAAGAAATGCCTTGCTGGTCGAGACACCTGAAGGGTGAATGAGGAGGCCAGTTCCACAAGGGTCCTTACCCTGTCCAGGGGAAGGAAGGCTTTTGCTCTTATTGTAGCCAGCTCTGCCCCTATAAAGGTGAGGAGCTGTACTGGCTCGATAACTGACTTTGGAAGGTTGAGGAGGAATCCTAAGGAAGTGAGCACTTGCTGAGTTTTTTGCAGATGTGACTTGACTTGGTCTGGAGACTGGCCCACTATGAGCCAGTCGTCCAAGTATGGAAAGATGGAGATCTTTTTTCTCCTGAGGAAAGCAACCACTACTGCCAGGCACTTTGTGAACACCCTTGGGGCTGATGTTAGGCCAAAGGGCATTGTTCTGAATTGATAGTGGCCTGAGGGCAACTCGAACCTGAGGTACTTTCTGTGGGAGCACCTGATGGGAATGTGAAAATAGGCATCTTTGAGGTCCAGGGAGGCTAGCCAGTCCCCTGGCCTTAGAGAGGGCAGAATTATTCCCAGAGTCACCATTTTGAATTTTGGTTTTAAAAGGTGCTTGTTCAGATATCTTAGATCCAGGATGGGTGCCATTCTCCTGTCTTTTGGGGGTTAGGAAGTACCTGGAGTACAATCCTTTGCCCCTGTGTAGGGTAGGAACCCTTTCTATGGCTCTGAGAGCCAGAAGGGAAGAAACCTCTGCCTCTAGGGCAAGGGTCTCTAATGGATTTGCAGGTGGAAAGGATCTGGTTCTCATCTTGTGAAATTCTTTGAAGCTGAGAACCAGTCCCTGGCTTACTACTTCCAGGACCCACTTGTCTGATGTCAAAGACTTCCAGTCCTGGACAAAGTAAGCCAGCCTGCCCCCTACAGGTATTGAAGAATTGGCCCGGGCAGACCCATCAGGGTGTCTGCTTGGCAGGAGCTTTAGGCTGAGGGGTGGAAGCAGGCCTGCTCATTCCCCGTCTGCCTCTCCCTCTGAAGAACCCCCTCTGAGCATAAGCAGAAGAGGAGGGCTGGGCTTGGTAAAAAGACCTTTGAAAGGGCCTGCCCCTGCCCCTGGAATGCTGTCTCTGAGGAGTGGCTTGCCTTTCTTTGGCCTGAGCACTCCTGTAGGTGGTCCTGTACTCGTCCATCTTCTTCATATAGTTCTCTGTCTGCTCCCCAAACAGAAAATTACCAATGACAGGGAAATCCATGGCCTTAGCCTGGGTATCCTGTGATAGGCTAGCACATCTGAGCCAAGCCATCCTCCGAAGGGCCACAGATGTAGACAGAATGTTGGTGGATACCATGTCCCCCCATGGGGCACAGGCTCGGCAAGGTGGGTAAATCTCGAATTCCAGAGGCAGACCCTGGCCGACCACCTCGAGAAGCTACCGTTACATGGCAACAGTGGAGAAGGCAGATAGAAAGAAAGTGGCAGAGCCGGACCCCCACAGGAGGACCCAGGGGAGTCAGATAGGCATGGGGGAGGCACCCCCCCATCCCATCTCTCGGCACGCTTGGAGGCAGAGGAAGGATCAGTGGAGGAACCAGCAGGACCTCAACCTCCTGGTTTCTGGATGACTGAAGCAATGGACTTCGGCCAGGGATGCTAAGCCTGGGCCTGTTGCTCAGCTGGAGGCTGGAATGGCTTGGCTGTAGGGGCAGAGAAGGGCTGAAACAGCTACTTATTTTGAGACTTAGAGCCCTTGGGATCTCTCTCTGGGTGGAGGTCATTGAGTCCAAGGTGATGTTGGACTTCTTAATATGAGTAAGGTGCCCTTTGACCCCTGGCCCTAACAAGTTGATCCCCAAGAAGGAGACACCCACCAACTTATGCTGGGTATCTGCTGTAAAGGTTGAGATCCTCAGCCAAGCCCTGTGCCGCATGGCAACCAAGCCGCCACGGAAAAAATGCAAGAGTTGCCAATGTCCATGGCTCTCTGGAGCTGCTGCTTAGCCACAGCTCAGCCCTGGTCCTGGACCTGCTTAACTGTAGTCTGTAAGTCAGCTGGGAACTGGGGAAGCACCTCATTAAGTGTGCCTAAAAGGACATGAACAAAGTGGGCCATCAAAAGGGCCGAACTCACCGGCCGAAGGCTGAGAGAGAGGAGCAGCTTTGACCTTTTTGGCAATGTGATTCAAATTCGTGGATTCCTTGTTGGGAGGCTTATCCACATCCCTGACATTGCTGGTATGCTGGGAGACAGATTTGGCCACAACCAGACCCTCAGCTAAGGGGTGTTCAGTGAATCCTGAAAGGGAACTGGCAGGGACTGTGTATTTTCAGGCTATCCAGGTCAAAGGCAGAGAGAAAGAGGCTGGATGCTGCCACAGCTGGGCCAGGAATAGCCTCGGTGACCGGGAAGACTGGATGGGCCTTGCGGTCCTTATCTGCCGTCAACTTCTATGTCTCTATGTTAGGGTCTCCTCTAGAGAGAGCTGGCAAAAGCCAAGGATCCTCCGAGTTCACCAGATCCTGAGGAGGAGGAAGCTGATCAGCATTCTGGTCTGACACTCCCTGGGAAGTAATAGGCAGGACCGGAGTCCTAGGGAGGGAGGGAGGTATTGACCTCATCTGGTGAGAACGGGTTGACCGGTTTGAGAAGAATCTCAACTGGTTGGTCAACCGGCGTCTCGACCAACTGGCCCAAAGGGGGAACCATGGAGCCAGCGGCCTGGGTCAAAGGATCTACCATAGTTGAAACCTCCTAAGAAGCGTGGGAATCCAAGGCCCAAGAGCACTCGTGATCACATGCTCGACGGTGAGACTTCTTTTTAGACTCTTTTTTAGATTTAGATTTTGTGCCCAAAGAAAAGCCTTGCCCGAAGGTGGGAAGGGCCTGGCACAAATCCCAAAACAACCTCAAAAAGGTGATGCCTAAAGGGAACGGCAGAAAGGCCAAAGTCAAAGAAGCATGCTCCGCAGCTTGAGACGCGGCTTCTTCAAACGTCGCAAGTTGTTCAGCAGACCCCGCAGCTGCGGAGACTGCCCCAACAGGCATCTTTAGATTCAACAGGAGGATCCAGTTCATCAGGGCACCCCAGAAGAAGGCCATTGTGCCAGTCTTCCAACGTAGTAGGATGCAAGGTGAGACACAGGCCACATGTCTGGGGATCACGCCCGTGACCTAGGTAGTAGATGCACATGATGTGCGGGTCCATCTTCTGCCCACATGCACATATTTTAAATCCCAGTGCTGACTTCAGGTCGTCCATCACAGATAAGGCAAAGGAATCACCAGAACATAAAATATTTGCAATGTGAAAGGTTTTAGAAGTAAAGGGCCTACACAGCACAAGAGTGGTAAGGAGGGAACATTCTTCTTCCAGCGGAAAAGAGGATCTGATGTAATGTGGAGAAGCCGAGGGAGTTACCACCCGGGTGGGTGGGAGGAGCCTGCTTGACGACATTCCAGAAGGAGATTTAAAGGGAAAGGATACTGCCAGAAGTGTGGATCTGTACACCATATCCATGTCCCTAGAAATGTTTGCTATCCTCTAGGCCATGGGCTACATATTCTCTAGCCTCAGTTTTAGATGAGCCTCAAGGCAGGTTATCAAGAATCTTGGACATGGATTTTCACGGGCAGTTCTGCCACTTCACAAAGTACATCTGGTAATCTGCAACTTGGTAACCGACAGAGGCCAAAGCAAAAGACCTCTTTCCCATTATATCCTGTTTATGGATTCCTTATCTGGGGGGTCTGCTGCTCGTGTGCGGAGGTATTTTTTGACTTATAATGAGCTGTTGTGATTACTGCAGAGTCCATTTTGGATTAATAAAATCTTATTATCCACAGGAGTCTGATACTGTTTGTCTGCCCTCCTGGGAATGACGTCAAGATACTAGGCCTACTGCCTATCTCTTCCTCTTATCAATTCACTCTGCTTCTTCTGCTTTCTCCTTAAAGTCTTTTCTTCATGATTTGTTTCTCCTTCCTGCAACTGTCCATGACCCTCTTCTTCACCCCCCTCCCCCCCCACTGCCCTGGCAGTCTGATCCCCTTGTTCCTTTTCACTGTTCTGCATTTAAAGAGTAGTTCCCTCACCTATATTACTCTCAATTTTATCTAATGCACATATATTTTATACTGTCTGCCTTCAATTTTTGATTATGCTCTAGTTATACTGTATTTGCTATACATTACTCTCCACATCCCCGTTCCCACAGGATACATCTGGAAATCAGCTGTTCGCAACTCAGTACGTCTTTCCTGGTGAAACGTTTGAAATGAATAAATAAACTGCCATGCTGCCATTGTGGCATCTTCCAATACTGGAAAATAGGAGGAATGATCACTGAAGAGGGAGATGAGGCTGACAAATAAAACAAAAACAGCAAAAAAAGATTTTTTTGGGAGAGGAGGAACTTTCTTCCTCCAGGGAGAGCTACAAAGTCTCCTGGATTAATCTTACCATGGTTTATAAGGAAGAATCCTCAGAAGGAGACCAGGAAATGTAATATACTGTGTCCACACTGTCTGAGGAAACAGTGGACAGAGTGTCTGACTAGAGTCTAGACACACCTCTACCTCTTCTCCCCAGTAGCATTATATTCCTTCTCCTTTTCCACAGGGAGAAAGAGGGTGTTCCTGAGCAGGAGCTGAGACCACTACAGGGGCAGGAGGCAGAAAAGGCCCTACTAGTATCATGGACCATGGCATCACAAGCAGGGCTGGTACCACCACCAGAGATGGCAACGATGGTAACAAAGGCAACTGTCTCTGCATCAACTCGGAGCACTGGACCGAAATGGCAACACTGTCCAGGTCGACACAAACAGGAGCAGCCATGGCAGTTGAAGCCGCGGAACTGGGGGTTCAGCAATGGTGAATTCTATGTCACTATAAACTCGCAGGCTGTTGGGGCATCTTTAATGGTGGCAAACACACTTCTGCCCTGGGGTCTGGCCATTCAGTAGCTCTACCGGAGGTAGCGCCGGATCCACAGTATTGTTCTGGTTTTTCCGCCATGACTGCAGGGATCAGGAACAGTGTCATGGCAAATGGAGGCACTGTTATGCTGACGCTGACCATGCCGTAGAGCCTGACTACTTGGTTGCACACCCCCTTTTCTGGTAGCAAGGTAACATAATTCTGTCAACAGCACAGACTTCAACATTGATTTCTTCAGCAGCAATATCTCACTTGAAGTTGACGGAGGAACAGGAACTTCACCGATGACTGCACATTCCCTCTCCATATTCTTTTGGAGAAATGACTCTAGCGACTCCCACCTGTGTCTCCCTATAGCCTGGCTAAAACCTTGGCGAACTGAACAAAGCCAAACACCATGGCTGGTACCGAGGCAGTTAATGCAGTTGTTGTGGTTGTCACTGCAGCAGAACTGGTTACTGCAGTAATACTAAGGAAAAAGTGGTGCCTTTGTTTGGGATGGTGGACTCAACAGCATACAATCTGGAGATAAATGGTTTATACTGACCTGAAAGATATTTACATGGAGCAAACCATGTTTGCAGACTCGATAAATCATTACTTTGTTGATAGCTGCAATTGTAATGAGTCTGTTCTTGTACATATGTAAGTTATTTGCCTTAAATCCTTTCTATCCACTGCATAATACTGTCAAATGTTGTAATTTTATGATATTCCTTGTATGCTTATTTTTGTCATTAACCTGTAACATGCCTTCTCCTGGGGGCTGGGGCATCTGTGAAAATGATCTTCGCCCCATAAAACAGGTAAATAGGAATGCAATACAAATAGCAAACAGAGCCAACGAGAAAGTATCTTTGAAAGCATACCAGCAATGATAAATACAGGTTACTCACCTGTAACAGGAGTTCTAGGAATGGTATATGTTGTTCATCCATACTGTCTGGCAGGTTCCTTGCCGCTTTAAGTCTTGCCGGGAAGGTCTTCAAGCTGGCTCCTCCCACCCACCCGGGTGGTAAAACTCTCGGCTCCGCCCCATGACGCCAGATCTAGCCCACTGGAAGCCAGGTTGTGCATCGACGCCGGGGAGGTCGAGTGGGTCGTGTGGATGAACAACATATACCACTCCTAGAACTCCTGTTACAAATGAGAAACACAGAAACATAGACTTTGACGGCAGAGAAGGACCACTTGGCCCACCCAGTCTGTCCATTTCCCTACCTATTGGATAAGCTGCAGATTCTAGTTAACCAACAGCCTACTTCCTGCAACCCCCCACTATAATTGCCTTATGTCTGTCCCATGCATGTTTGAATTCCCCCACTGTTTTAGACCCCACAACCTCTCCAGGAAGGCGGTTCCATGCGTCCACCACTCTCCGTGAAAAAGAATTTCCTCACATTACCCCTGAGCTATCCTCTAACTTTAAAATTGTGCCCCTTGTTCTACACATCTCTTTTTCTGAAAGATGCTACCCTCCTGAACTTTGTTGATTCCTTGAGGTACTTAAAAGTTTCTCATGTCCCCTGTCCCTCCTTTCATCAAGGGTATACATATTAAGCTCTCTCAGTCTCTCTTCATATGGTTTCTGATGTAGACCCTGCACCATTTTAGTTGCCCTCCTCTGGACTGCTTCCATCCTATGTCCTTGTAGATGAGGTCTCCAAAACTGCACGCAGTATTCCAGATGGGGTCTCACCAACTGTCTGTATAGAGGGATAACCACTTCCATTTTTCTACTTGTGATGCCCCTTCCTATGCATCCCAGTATCCCCCTGGCTCTCCTTACTGACTTCTCACATTGCTTACCCACCTTTAGGTCATCTGATATGACTACACCCAGATCTCTTTCCATTATTGTTGTCGTTAGTACCTCCTGCTATTGTGTCTTCTCCTGGATTTTTATTTCCCAGGTGCATTACTTTGCACTTCTTTGCACTGAATCTAAGTTGCCATATGTCTGACCATTCCTCCAACCTTGCCAAGTCCCTCTCATCCTTTCTACCCCACCTTGTGTATCAACTCTGTTACAGATCTTTGTGTCATCCATAAGAGGCATACCTTTCCTTCCAGACCCTCCACAATGTCACCTATAAAGACGTTAAAGAGGACTGGACCCAGTACTGAGCCCTGAGGTACTCCACTAGTAACCCCCCTTTCTTCAGAATGTGTTCCATTCACTATTACCTTCTGTGTCCTGTTGTGCAGCCAGTTTGCTACCCAGGCTACCACCCTGGGACCCACTCCCAAGCTGGCTAACTTGATTATTAATCTTTTGTGCGGGACTGTGTCAAATGCCTTGCTAAAGTCTAGGTAGGCCATATCCACAGCCCCTCCCTGGTCTATTACTTTGGTCACCCAGTCAAAGAAATCGATTAGATTGGCTCTGACATGACCTTCCTGCTGTGAATCCATGCTGCTTGGGTCCTGTGCCTCGCTGGCCTCTAGGTACTCAACAATTCTTTCTTTCAGAAGTGATTCCATCATTTTCCCACCACTGAGGTCAAACTAACAGGTCTGTAGTTTCCTGCTTCTGCCTTGCTCCCACTTTTGTGAAGGGGAATCACATCTGCCCTCCTCCAGTCCTCAGGTACCACCCCATCTTCCCATGATTTGTTGAAAAGTGTGGTTAGTGGTGTCACTAGGTCCTCCCTTAGCTCTTTTAGGATTCTAGGGTGAATCCCGTCAGACCCCATTGCTTTGTCCACCTTGAGTTTTAGTTCTTTCAGTACTCTTTCTTCTGTAAATGGACTGGTGTCAACCCCACTATCCAGAGTGCTTCTACTGTTTGGTTTAGGTAACTCCTCCTCGTCTTCTTTTGTGAATACTGAGCAAAAGTATTCATTCGTATCTCTGCCTTTTCACTGTCTCCCTCTGCCCACTTCCCCTCTCCTTTATTAATCTTCATTATCCCTTCCTTAACCTTTCTATGCTCCCTAATGTACCTATAAAAGGTTTTATCCCCCTTCTTAACTGAGTTGGCTACCTTTTCCTCGGTTTGGGCCTTTGCTTTTCTGACTGCCTTCCCCACTTCTTTCTGAGTTAATTGATACAGTTCCCTGTCGTGCTGTATTTCTACGGACGTGGATAGGTTGTTCAATCCACAGTGTCTGGCAGACTCCTAGCAGTTCTCCGGGAGGAGGGAGGCAAGGCGTGCACCCCCAACCTAGGGAATAAGGACTGGAGAACCGAGGTCCCAAAACCAGCATCCCGGCATGACTCAAGGTCAATGTGGTAATGGGAAATAAAGGTGTGTGCTGACTTCCAGGTAGCAGCCCTGCAGATTTCCTGGATAGGGACGTCCCCAGAAGCAGCGGTATGGCGGGTAGAATGAGCTCTTATCACTTTGGGAGGCTCCAAGCCCGCCAACCTACAGCAGACGTCTATGCAGGAGGTGACCCACCTGCTTATCGTCTGTTTGGCTGCAGGTCTGCCACGTGCGGCTTCAGCATAGGTGACAAACAGCTGGCGAACCTCTCCCCGAACTTCAGCCGTCCGCTCCTAATAATAAGCGAGCGCTCTCCTAGAATCCAGAGTATGGAGCCTACATTTGGCCTCCGAGGTGTGATTGTGGTAGGACACCGGCAGAGTTAACATCTGGTTAAGGTGAAACTCTGACACCACCTTCGGAAGGAATTTCGGGTGGGGGCGCAGGACAACCTTGTCCCTGTGGAAGACTAGATAAGGAGACTCAATGGAAAGTGCCTGGAGCTCTCCCATCCTTCTGGCTGACGTTATAGCCACCAAGAAGGCAGTCTTCCACGACAGGTGGGAGATATCGCACCTGTGCATCAGTTCGAATGGCTTGCCCATGAGCTTAGCCAATACCAGCAGTAGATCCCACGGAGGTGGAGGTTCTCGCACCAGAGGGGCTATGTTATCAAGGCCTTTGAAAAAGCGCCCAACCACCTTCTCCTGCACCACTGACTGTTTGCCGGCCCACGCCCGGTAAGCAGAGATGGCTGCCAGGTGCACATTAAGGGTCGTCGACCGAAGCCTTAACTGAGAAAGGGACCACAGGTAGTCCAAAATGCTAGCCAATGGACAGAAAGAAGGGTCCAGCCCCTTGTCCTGACACCAAATGGAGAATCTCTTCCATTTAAAGGCATAGCATTTTCTGTTCGACTCCTTACGGGGCACCTCAACGACGCTGAGGACCGCATCGGAGAGACCCAGGGCCTGGAACTCTAGCCGCTCAGGAACCAGGCAGTCAGGTGCAGGGATTGAAGGTCTGGATGGAGAACCTACCCCTTGTTGACTGAGATCAGGTCCAGGCGGGCTGGAAGCCGCCTCGGGAGCCTGGAGCTGAGGCTGAGGAGATTTGGGTACCAGAACTGGCAGGGCCAGTCTGGGACAACCAGAATCACCTGCACCTTGTCCCTCTTCACCTTGAGAAGCACCTTGTGGATCAAGGGAAATGGAAGGAAGACGCAGAAGAGGCCCGGGGTCCACGGCCTCGAGAAGGCATCCCCCTGCAGCGAACCCTGCTGAGGGGGGCGGGCATGAAACAGCCTCAGCTTCGCATTCTCCCTTGAGGCGAACAGGTCCACCTGAGGGGTGCCCCAATGGGAAAACAGATCTTATACTACCTCCGGCAGGAAAGACCACTTGAGAGATGCAGCGCCTATCCGGCTGAGGGCCATCGGCCAGACTGTTGGAGGCTCCTGCCACATGGATGACTAGGAGATCCACCTCCAGGCTGATCACAACAGACCAAGTGCAGAGAGCCTCCTTGCACAGACGCAAGGAGTGCGTCCCGCCCTGTCAGTTGAGGTAGTACATGGTCATGGTGTTGTCCGTCTGGACCTGAACCACTGGACCCCATACAAACGGAGCGAAGGCGGTGAGGGCTAGACGCACCGTTCGGAGCTCCAGCAGGTTGATGTGGTGTCGAGACTCCTGAGGGGACCAGAGGCCGTGGGCCCTGAGCTCCCCCAGATGGGCACCCCAACCCATCAGAGCGGTGTCGGTCATCAGAGTGACCGTCGGCTTGGGGTAGACAGAAGGGATACCCTCCTGCAGATGAGCTGGAATGAGCCACCACTGTAGGCCATCCCACATCTCCTGGGTCACCGTCATTGGCTGGTTCAGAGGACCGGAGCACTGTGACCATTGGCAGGCCAGCCCCCATTGCAGGGGACGAATATGCAGGTGGGCTCAATGGACCATGCTGGTGCAGGCTGCCATGAGGCCCAGAAGGCACAGGAAGTCCCAGGCAGGGCGCAATTGCCCAACCAGAAATGATTGGGCAAAGGAGAAAAGGACCTCGGCCCTGTCCGCCAGGAGCCGGGCTTTGGCTCGAAGAGAGTCGAGCTCTGCCCCGATTAACTGAATCGCCTGTGATGGCATGAGTTCCGACTTGGCCTTGTTGATGAGGAGGCCAATCTGAGACCATACCTGGAGGGCCAGATCCCTGGACCACTCCACCTCCAACCTGGAGGGTGCTGCAATCAGCCAGTCATCCAGGTAAGGGTACATCCGGACCCCTTGGCGCCACAGGAATGTTGTCACCACTGCCATGCATTTGGTGAAGACCCTGGGAGCTGGAGAGAGGCCAAAGGGCATGGCCCAGAACTTGTAAAGAGATCCCTCTGCTCGGAAGCGGAGGAATTGCTGATGAGACGGACTGATTGGGACGTGAAAGAACGCATCCTGAAGGTCCAGAGAACAAAACCACATGCCTAGTTCCAAGGATGGAATGATCTGAGCCAGAGTGACCATCCTGAAGGTGTGCGGCCTTAGGAACTTGTTCAGGCTGTGCAGGTCAAGAATGGGGCGCCAGGCCCCCCCCGTCCGTTTTGGGACCAGGAAGTACCTGGACACAAACCCTGGGTCTGGAGGAGGGTCCGCCACCTCGCTGATCACCTCCTTCTGGAGGAGCAGGGCAATGTCAGCTCGATGAGCCAACAGAGAGGCTGTGGAACCCATTACCCACTCCTCCCCGGGTTCCCCCCATGGGGCGACAGCTCAATAGGGAGGGAACTGCTCTAATTCCAGAGGCAGACCCCTGCCTACCACTTCTAGTACCCAGTGGTCTGCGGTGACAGCGGACCAGGTGGAAAAGAAGTGGCGGAGCCGTCCCCCCACGGGGGGAGCCCGGAGAGGAGTGACGAGGTTGGGGGTGACACCCCTCAACCCATCACTGGGCAGACTTGGAGGAAGGGCCCGCTGAGAGACCTCCTGGACCCTTGCCTCCAGGCTTCCTACTGGAGGAAGTGGCAGACTTGGCCTTAGGGTGCCAAGTGTGTGCCTGCTGGCCCTGGTGCTGCGGGTCGGACGTGCTGCAGAGGCGGAAGGGTGAAAGGGCTTACATTGCTGCTGGCAGCCTTTGTCTTTCTGGGCAGATGTGACCGAGTCCAAGGTGGCATCGGACTTCTCAATTCTCTGGAGATGGCCTTCCACCCCCGGCCTGAACAAGTCGGTGCCCAGGAAGGGAACATCTGCCAGCTGGTGCTGGGTGTCCGCCGTGAAGGTGGAGATCCGCAGCCAAGCGGCCGCTACTGATTGGGCACAAGAATCACCAATGTCCAACAAAGTCTGGAGCTGCTGTTTTGCCACCGCCCTTCCCTGATCCCGCACCTGCATGACCGTCATCTGAAGGTCAGCCGGGAGATGAGGAATCACCTCATCCAGGGAACCCATAAGAGCATGTGAGAAATGTGCCATCAGAATGGCCGAGCTAGCCTGACGGAGACCTAGGGAGGAAGCAGCGTAAACCTTCCGCCCCAGCTTTTTGGATTCCTTATCGGGCGGTTTGTCCACGTCCGGAGCACTCCCGGAGTGCCGGAAAACGCTATCGGTCACAAACCCCTCCGCAGAGGGGTGCTCCGAGAAACCAGAGAGTGAGCCATTGGGGACTGCATACTTTCGAGCCATCCTGGCCGAAGGCGCGGGACAAGATGCTGGCTGCTGCCACAACTCCAGGGCCGTGCCAAAAATGGCTTTGGCCATCGGAAATGCCTCCCTAGGGGAATCCCCTCGGTCCAGTATCTCCGTGAGGGGATACTTGGCCAGTTTTGAAATGGGTTCGAGCTGCATCCCAGTGGACTCCGAGATGAGCCAAAGCAAACCTAAAAACGAGGGTGAGCTCTCGGCCACTGACTGGCCCCCTGCAGACTCCAGGTCAAGTGGCATGGAAAATGGGGAGGAGTCGTCGTCAGACTCCGAGGAGTCCGCAAACAGCTGCTGGGCGCCTAAGCCACCCTCCACCTGCCGAGGACGATCGGGAGTGAGGGTGACCAACAACCTGTGTGGCAAACCCTGACCCGACCGAGAATCCTTGGTCTGGGCCCCAGTCTTCGGTTGTGGAGGTGGAGGTTCCACCATAATGGGTGGAGCAGCCGGCTTCGGCCGAACAACCGGTGCCGGGGTCAGCTCCTCGACCACTAGGAGGGGTTGTTTCGGCTGCTCCAGTGACAGCCACTTAATGGCCAGAGAAGGCGATGGAGTCGGCTTATTTCCAGACAGTAAGAGCTGTTGCCACATTAAATCCTTGCAGCGCCGATGCAACTTGAGCTGGAGCCTATCCTCCGAAGAGGACGACGAGGATGAGCGGCGATGCCGCCTTCCATGGTGCCAAGACCGAGACCGCCGACATCAGTGGGACCGGCTGGACCTGGAAGAGGACCCAGACCGAGACCTTTGGGGGTTCCGAGTGTGGGTCAGAGAGGGGACGGGGGAAACCCGCTCCTCCCTCTGTGCAGGGACCTTAACCGGGGACTCTGGCACAGGAGGCACAGGCAAGTCCTCGGTTTCCAGTGGGGGAACTGGTGAAGTAGGGTTGTCGGCTTCCCCAGTCGACAAACCGTCCGATGGTCAAGAAAAATCTCGACCGCGTTGACGGATGTCTTGGCCGGCTGACCTGATGAGGGAACCGTGAAGCCAGCAGCCGCAGCCACAACCTCGACTGAAGTCGAGAGTCAACGGTCTGGTGAAGGGGATCTCTCCCATTCACACGAACATCGACGGTGGGACTTACCCATACAGTCCTTCTTCTTGGACCGACTGGAATGTCCCGATGGCCCTTCTCCCTTGGTGGAGAGGGACTGGCAAAGCTCCTTAAACGAAGCCATGTAGGAGGAGCCCAAAGAGAGTGGGATAAATGCCGTGGCCGAGGAAGAAGCAGTAGCCTGGGCCACCTCCTCCTCGAAGGCAATCAATTGCTCCAACTGTTCCGCGGACACCGCCCAACGGGCCTCCTTAGACTTGACCGGCGGATACCATTTTTCGGGTCGCCAGAGAAGAAGTCTGGTAGCGTGGTCCTCCAAGACCGAAGCCGAAAAGGACTTGCACAGTTTGCAAGCCTGCGAGTCGTGGCCAAGCCCCAGGCAGTAGACGCACATGGAGTGCGGATCGGTCCAGGACATCTTTTGCCCACACGGGCACTGACGGAAGCCGTGAGTCTATTTTTCCATCGCAGCCGTGAGGGAAGACGAAGACTGAAGTATTGTAAATTTTAAAATAAGTTTCGGAAATTCCGAAGAGTGTGGATCCAGGCCTAAAACGCAGAGCGCTAAGGAGGGAACCTGAGCTTCCAAGCGGTAAGGAAGATCTGGCGTCATGGGGCGGAGCCGAGGGGTTTTACCACCCGCGTGGGTGGGAGGAGCCAGCTTGAAGACCTTCTGACAAGATTTAAAGCGGCAAGGAGCCTGCCAGACAGTGTGGATTGAACATATCCACATCCCTAGAACAAATGTTATAATGTATGGGGAACCCTTATCATTAATTGAAATCAAGCAGATTACAACCTAATAATAACCGGTGCCCGGTTTTTCCCATAGGGAAACCGGGCTGTAATTTTGTCATTATAACCAGCTGGTTATAACGACAAATGTGCGCCCGGTTTCCCTACCTGTGCACATGCACCAGTCGCGATCTTCCTCGTCTGTGCCATCTTCCGCAGTCCCCGCTTCTCAGCGTTCAGGTCAGTTCCCTGACAGAAGGAGTCGGCAGTAACTTATTTTTTTTTTAAATAAATATCACTGGGCAGAGCAGAAATAAAAAAACTAAATGCAGCTTCAACTCAGCAGCCGCCAGGACCCTGCTGAACACCAAACGGTCCAGCGGCACGACTCGGCACACACAACCGTTTATTTTGTGTAACTGCTGTGGCGAAAAAACGATCCCCAGCAATAATACAAAATAAAGGATGGGTAGGGGGTTAAAACTCTGGTTTTACACACACACTCTCAGGGTGGGATGCCTTAATAAACCCCCAAGAGTGAAGGCATCCCACCCCTCGGGGGCCTGTAAAATCCTCATTATAACCGCCTACCCATCCATTATTCTCTATGTTATGCTAGCATGATGACATCACTGTTGTTAACTCTTTTTGAGTATATCATATCAATGATATAACAAAACGGAATGCTCACAACAATCTACGTTCTATAAAGTAATTCAGTAAAGTAATTCAATCCACGATTACACAATCTTGGTAGCCCATACACTATAAAATATAATGCATGGTCTTTGGTTAACAACTGCGCTGAAAACACTTCTCGAGGTTGCCATGACATCTGAAAACCTCTCGAGCTGCGCTCTCAAGGTTTACAATGATGTCATGGCAACCTCTTGAAGTGTTTACAGCGTGGTTATTAACCAAAGACCATACATTATCCTGTATGTTATTCATGACTGAGGATGTGACATCACACCCACAAATAAAAAAGACTGACACGTTCATATTTCTCTAAAACCAAGCAATATAAACAATAAAACATAGGTTCCTGTGACTAGCTCAGTGGTTATTTAATCTCTTGAATCTGGATGCAGGGGCTGGCAGTATACCCTAGAGGTTACAGGAACGAGGTGTGAACGAGCTTGATACATCCAATAGACCAGACCTGAGTTTGATTCTCACAACCTCCACTTGCATACTGTATGATGCTGAGCAAGTCACTTAACCGCTCAGTGCTCCCAGGTTGCCCCTGAAAACAGGCACTTGTGCCTAGTGGGCCTTAACCGGTTACCAAAGACTAAAATAAATAAATAAAATAAACTTTGCCTTCAGACTCTCTCATGATTTTTTTCTGCCTCAGTTTCACTGGATCAAATTACCTCCATGTTGTTCACCCGCACTCAGGCACAATCCTCCATATAATATTGTCAATTCCCTTATAAACTACAGGAGTTTGCCTCCTTACACAATCAGGGAGTTCCTGCAACATTTCTTATACTCGGCTAGTGCTGATGTAAGAACTCACTGATAATAAGGCTGTAAACAGCAAGTTCCTATAGCACATTGCTGCATCCATGCTCTCCAACCAACACCAAAAGTGGTATTTTATTTATTTATTTGAATATTGTTAATCAGGTAAATCTCAGAGAGATAATGGAGTCCCCTTTTTAGGGGCGACCCAAATTAGTTACAATCAATAACAGCATACAGTAACAGTACATTGTATAGGCATTTTGGAACAATCATTTCACAGTTTGTTTTGGTACAACAGTTACACAGTTTCGACATGAAACAGGAAACAAAACTACACAACAGGCAGGAGAGAGGGCAGGACTAGCTAAGGATAACAACCCTTGTAATAAATAGTTACAGACATTTAAGGACCACACTTTGGAGAAAACAGAGTGTCTATAAGCTTTACTGCTGAGGATAGAGGAGGAACAGTGATTAATATGGGACAGATTGCCAGTGGCACTGAGCAGGCATACGTGGACCGTTAATCAAAAAAAAAAAATGTTAAATAAAATACACCAAATGTATACATATAAGGCATCATAAAATTGGTCAAGATGACCACTGTACAGCATATACTGCTCTCTGACTGGATGAACTAGGTTATCTGCTGTACCTACACATACTCACAACTGTACGGTGCTGTATTTTCTAAGTCAAAATTCATACCAGGCTATTTAATAAGTGCAATTACACAACAGGATCATGACAATGCTTTATGTCTCAGCACACACACTGGAAGAGCACCTGCATCTCCAAATAACTGCACACCTTATTATTAGCACAGTAATGTTCAGGGTCAGAGCAGGGAGGGAGACAAGTAAAACCAGTACTACAGTCATGGACTTCAGACGCATAGACTCTGACAAGATGAGAAGGATAGTAAGGGAGACAACTGAGGGTACGGAGAATATAGGGGAAGTGGAGGAGTTATGGCAAGCTATCAAGGGAGGGATACTGAATGCTGCAGAGATGTGCATAAAAAAGGCTAGAAAGAGCAAAAGGGGAGACCATTTTGGTTTACAAAGGAGGTTGCAGGGGCAGTCAAGGAAAGGAGGAGGGCTTTCAGAAAACTTAAGAGGACACTCAGCGAGGAAGATAAGGAAGAATATAGGGAAAAGAGGAGTATGGCAGGGAAGAAGATCAGAAGGGCAAAAGCAGATACTGAGGAAAAAATAGCAAAATGGCCAAAGGGGGGATACAATCTTTCAGATATGTGAGGAGATGAGGAGGAGGAGGAGGAGGAAGGCAGGGATTACTAGACTGGGGGGAATAAAATTGGAAAGGGACTGTGAAAACCCAGAGTTATTAAATAAGTACTTTAGCGTGGTATTCACGGAGGAGGAGGAGGAGAAGGAGGATGGTAGGGGACCTGAGCTAAAGTCGAAGGGGAAGAGGGGCAAATCGGTGGATCTGAGCTCATTCACTGTATATAGGGTTAGGGCAGAGCTAGACAGATTGAGGGTGGACAAGGCAATGGGGCCTGATGGGTTACATCCCAGGGTGATCAGGGAACTGAAGGAGGAGTTGGCTGCACCCTTGACAGGGCTCTTCATCTTGTCCCTGGATACGGGGAGAGTGCCAGATGACTGGAAGAGGGCAGATGTAGTGCCCTTACACAAGGGAGGTAGTAAGGAGGTAAAGGGGAACTACCGACCTGTCAACCTCATGTCAGTGGTTGGGGAGGTAATGGAGGCATTGATCAAGGAGATGATGGTGGATTACCTAGAGAAGAGTGGCTTGCAGGACAGCAGACAGCATGACTTCACGATGGGGAAGGGGGAAGTCTTGCCAGACAAAGCTAATTCAGTTCTTTGATTGGGTGACTCAGGTGATTGACGGGGGGGGGGTGGCTGGTGAGCAAGATGGAAAGCATGGGGTTGGATAGGAAAATAACAAACTGGGTGGAGGCCTGGCTGTCAGGAAGAACTCAGAGGGTGGTGCTCAACAGGGTGCACTCTGGTATGGCAAGAGTGAAGAGTGGAGCGCCACAGGGGTCAGTTTTGGGTCCTTTTCTCTTTAACACCTATATCAGTGATATTGCTGAGGGTTTGAGGGAGAGGGTGTGCCTATTTGCTGATGATATGAAAATATACAATAGGTGGACACCCCTGGTGGGGGGTGAAGGACATGAGGGAGGACATAAAGACGCTTGAAAAATGGTCTGGGACATGGCAGCTGAAATTTAATGCCAAGAAGTGTGCTGTGATGCACTTGGGGAGTAGAAACAGAAGAGCAGGGTACACCCTAGGTGAGGAGGAAATTAATGTAACAGAACAGAAGAGGGATCTGGGCATCAGTCTCCTCGAACCTTAAGGTAGGAATCCAATGTAGCTGGGCGGTGGGAAAGGCCAATGGAATGTTGGTATGCATAGGCAGGGGCATTACTAGCAGAAAGAGGGAGGTAATAATGCCCTTTTACAAAGCCATGGTGAGGCCGCACCTGGAGTCTGGGGTTCAGTTCTGGAGGCCTCATCTCCTCAAGGATATAGATGTGCTGGAGATGGTTCAGAGAAGGGAAACCAAGATGGAGCAGGGTATGCAGGGAGAGTCATACCAGCAGAGGTGTAAAGAGCTGGATCTCTACACGCTGGAGACAAGGAGGGAAAGGGGAGACATGATTGAAACTTTTAAATATGTAAAGGGGCTCAATAAAGCGGGAGAAGAGTGTTTACTTAAGAGGAATGAAGGGGTCAAAACTAGAGGACACAGCCTCAGACTGCAAGGAAAAAGATACAGGGGCAATGTGAGAGGGCATTCCTTCACAGAGAGGGTGGTGGAGCCCTGTACAGACTACCAGACAGAGTGGTGGCGGCTAAATCGGTGGAAGAATTCAAGAGGGCATGGGACAAGCATATGGGGCTGAGTATCAGTGGGAGGGCGGGGGCTGGCAGGGAGGGGGAGGTATAGGGGGTAAAAAAGGGTAGACTAGATGGGTCGGTATGGTTCTTTTCTGACGTCAAGCTTCTATGATTCTATGACCTTACTGTGTTCACTGCCGATTCACAGGTGTGTTTAAGGCACAAACTGCCTAAGAACACATTCGAGGAGTGTGATTATTGGTCAAAATTACACAGCTCGTCATATTGCTTATATAACAACAAGTTATTATATAAAATTGGGCTGGCAATATAGCCTAGAGGTTAGTGTAACGACCTGTGAATGAGCTTGGTACATCCAGCAGAGATGGGTTTGATTCCCACAACCTGTACTTGCATACTGTGTGACTGAGCAAGTCACACTCTCCCAGATGCTCCGGGGTCACCCCAGTAAACGGGCCTTGTGCCTAGTGCGCCTTACCTGGTTACCAAAGAATAAAAAAAATTGGGGGTTCAGGAGACAAATATTAACCACTTGGTTTAGGACACCAGAACCACTTGGTGTCATTGTAGCTTTATTATGCATACACAGGTGTATTTTATGTAAGCAAGAAGGCATGACAGGGTTTGAACAAGAAACACAAGCTGCCAGGGTTTACATTATGGAGATTTATAAAATGGTGTCTGGTCAGTTCAGACTCCTCATTGGTCAGGACACCATCACATGGTACTGCATTACCCTAGTATACACTCCTTCTCAGAGACATGATAGGGGTGCATTAATTGAGAGCACAAATCGGGTTAAAAAGGTCAATATGCTAATTACATATCCTCAGGGTCAGAAAGGTCACAATGCAAATCAAACAACACAGCAACATCAAAAAAGAAATCCTATAAATAAAAGAGAAAAAATACCCCCATAGCAACGCTGATCAAGAACCACAAACTGTTAAAGAAATCTATCAACGACTTTGAGGGGGGGGAAAGTACAGTTACATATGAACTTACCCTACAGTAGATCTTCCAGAGAGGCTCTTGCAGTAGGTATTCACATACAGGACTGATCCGCAAGGCGTCAGGACCCCACGGAAAAATTTCTAGCTATCAGTCTCTGGCAGGGGACTGCCCCCACGTAAGGTGGCCGGCATCATACAACATCGGTATAAAGGGGCAGTACCCCATGCCCGCAATTCCAGTTCTTTCCTGCCAAGGGCCAAAATAGGCAAGATGAGAGAGAAGAGGATATTCCCCCCCTTGGAAATGGAGCCAAAAAAGCTTAGGGGGACGGAGGATGGGAAGGCAATACCTACTGCAAGAGCCTCACTCGAAGATCTACTGTTACGGTAAGTTCTTCCATAACTGTACTATCTTACTTTAAGAGGGCTCTTGCAGTAGGTATTCACATATAGGACTGAGTCCCAAGCAGACTGGAACAAGGAAAAGCACTCGGAAGGAGGAAAGATATTCATAGCATGGAACCTCCAGCTGAACAGGTCTCATGCAAGAAGACCTTGTAGCACAGCCAACCCGAAGCCTGCTCTACCGCGAGAGGCAATGTCCAAACTGTAGTGTTTTGTAAAAGTGTGGACAGAAGTCCAAGCTGAAGCTGCACAGATGTCTGCCGCTGACACATTCTTGAAACAAGCCGCAGAGGCAGCTACTCCTCCGGTGGAGTGCCCTCTGACAGGGTCTTGTTGTACTTGTCATAACAGAAAGTGATACATTTCGATAGACATTGCTTAGAGACAGCATGGCCTTTCCTTTTGTAAGCAAAAGAGACAAAAAGCTGATCAGTGTTCCTGAGATCCTTAGTCCGAGTGGTGTAGTATCTCAGGATTCTGTGAACATCCAAAGTATGCAAGAGGTATTCCCCTTGATTGGAGTGTTGTGTAAAGAAACTGTGTAGCTCAATGGACTGATTCAGCACAGATTCGGCCACCATCTAAGGGAGAAACGTAGGGTTAGTGTGCAGAGCCACACGTTCCTTGTGAAAAATCAAAAATGGGATTTTACACATCAAGGCCTGAAGCTCGGAAATGCGCCGAGCAGAAGTAATAGCCACTAGGAAGAGTATCTTCCAAGAAAGGAACTTTAAATCTGCTATAGCTGCCGGCTCGAAGGGAGGCAGGGTAAGCTTCTCCAGAATGAAATTCAAGTCCCAAGGAGGGGCAGGAATGCAGATGGGGAGTCTCATTCTTGGAGACTTCCAACTGAGCAAAAGTCCTGTCCCAGAAAGGGATATGGTAGGCTGAAATAGCGGCCATATGGACCTTTAATGATGAATGGCTGAGACCCAGGTCGAAGAGGTGACGCATGTAGTCCAGTACTTTATTGGCTGGGCATAAGAAAGGTTCGAAGTCTTTTGAAGAGACCTAAATTGAAAACCGTTTCCACTTCATGGCGTAGGTGGACCTGGTGGAAGTCTTTCTGGCCTCTACCAAGATGTCCGCTATGAGTGGCGAAACTCCGAAGCAGGCTTTTGGTATGTCTGCAGGAGCCACGCACGTAGATGAAGGGATTTGAGACCTGGATGAACAAGGGTCCCCTGATGCTGGATCAACAATTGTTGTGACAGAGGAAGAGGAAGTGGAGACTCCTCTGAAAACTGTTGCAGAAGAGAGAACCAAACTTGCCTGGGCCAGAAGGGAGTGATGAGAATCATTCGAGTTCCCTCCGATATGAGTTTGTTCAGGACCCTCTGAATTAAAGGAAGAGGAGGGAAGGCATAAATGAATCTGTTCCTCCAAGTGAGAGACAGAGTGTCCTGCCAAAAAATGCCTCACCCTGGAGCGAGCAAGCAGAAGTCGGGAAGTTTTGCATTTTGGGGAGAAGCAAAGAGGTCTATCTGAGGTGTTCCCCATCGCTGAAAGATGTTGTTTATGACTGCTTGATCCAATTCCCATTCATGGGACCTGGCTGAGGACTGAATGAGTAGGTCCGCCAGCGTATTTTCCACTCCCGGAATGTGAATCGCGGTCAAGTGAAGGTGATGCAGAGTTGCCCAAAGCCAGACCCTCATTGCTTCCCAGCACAGAGTGTAGGAACATGTTCCTCCCTGCTTGTTGTGATACCAGACTACACACATGTTGTCTGTTTGTATGAGGAGGTGACTGGGAAGGATAACTGAGTGTAGAGCCTGAAGGGCATAAAAGACTGCTCTCAGTTCGAGCACATTTATGTGCAGGTTTTGTTCGAACTTGGACCAGCTGCCCTGAGTCCTGTGAGACCAGAGATGGGCTCCCCAGCCTTCCCCTGATACGTCTGTCATCAACGTCTGGGGGGGGGGGTCGATATTGAAGTGAACTCCCAGGCATAGGTTCTGCTGCACCATCCACCACTGTAAGTCCCTGATCGTGGGATCGGAAACTAGTACCTCTTGGTCTACACTGTCCAGGGTTTGGTCCCACTGAGATCGAAGCGTCCACTGAGAGATCCTCATATGGAGCCCAGCACGTGGGACTGTCGGAATGGCAGCCGCCATTAGCCCAAGGAGGTGAAGGACTGACCTGGCTCTGACCCTCCTGCAACTGGATAGAAGACGGGCCTGAGTCTGAAGGGTGTCCACCCTGTCCGGAGGCAAAAGGCTTTGCCAATGATCTTGTCCCAAATCGCCCCTATAAACTGGAGGCGTTGGCAAGGGACCAAATGGGACTTTGTCTGGTTGATGGTGATACCCAGGCTGGTAAAACCCTGCAGGGTAAGGGAAAGGAGTGCAGGAGTTCCTCCCTGGATGGGGCCGTCAGGAGCCAATCGTCCAGGTACGGGAATACCTGAATTCCCTGGGTACGCAGGTGGGCCGCTACCATAGACAGGCATTTGGTAAATACTCGGGAGGCCGAGGAGAGATCAAATGGGAGGGCCTTGAATTGGTAGTGGTCCCCCTGAAAGCAAAAATGGAGGAATTTGAGGTTGGAAGGGCATATGGGGATATGCAGGTAGGCATCCTGCATGTCCAAAGCGCACAGCCACTGTCCCTGCCGAAGAAGTGGTAGAAGGCTCTGCAAAGAGAGCATGATGAACTGTTTGTACTCCATGAACATGTTCAGAGAACTGAGGTCTAAGATAGGCCTCACATCTCCCGTCTTCTTTGGAACTAGGAAAAAATGGGAATAGTAACCCGTCCCCCAAAGATGGTTGGGGACTGGTTCTATCGCCGCCTTTGAGAGAAGGGAGGTGATTTCCTCTAGGACCAGAGGAAGGTGTTGCGTGGAGTAAGATGACTGGGGGGTGGTTTTCAGGGTGGTTTCTGTAGAAACTCTATTGAGTGTCCTGCTGAAATCAACTGGAGCACCCAAGCATCTGACGTTATCCTCTCCCAGCCCGGCAGATGGGAGGAAAATCCCCCCCCCCACCAATTCCTCTGAAACCTCCAGAGGCAGTGGGAGAGGCAGGGAGTCAGGAGGTGTGGGGCAGCACAGCAGCCGAGGCTCCCGTGGCTTTTTTGCTAAGGGGAGGCTTGGTTGCTGGAGGGACCTGACACTTGTTGGCCCGTTTTCCCTGTTGGTTTTGTTTTTGCCGGTTCCGTCTACGAAAAGGATGCCGTTGTCCTTGAGGGGGCCTGTACATAGAGTTGACAGACTTGAGTGCAGTGCTCTTCTCCTGCAAATCGGTAATGATGTCCTTGACATCACCACCGAACCCCTGAAGGGAGCATCCTGGATAGCGGACTGCACTTCAGGGACCAATCCTGACACGCAGAGCCAGGCATGATGCCGTAAGCCTGCGGCAAAAGCAGAGGTCCTTTCAGCTGTGTCCACTACATCATAAGTGGCACGAAGCATGTGCCGACTGGCTGAATGAGCAGAGCGGACAAGATCTGCCACTTTCTGCTTAGTTTGAGACTCAGGAAGGGAGTCCGGTTTGGACTGCACCTGACTAAGGATGGTCTTCTGGAAGTCCCCCATTTGTGCCACATAATTCAGGGCCCTAATACCCAGGGTAGAAGAGGAATAAATCTTCTTCCCGTATTGGTCCAGAAGCTGGGATTTCTTGTCAGGCAGGGACAAGTTCAGGTGTTTTGGGTTAGCAAAACGGCCGTGAGTGGCGCTGATAACGACCAAATCCACCTTGGGGTGTAGGTTCAGGAAATCTACACCGTCGGGAGCCTGATATAGCTGGCCCACCTTCCTCGGAAGGGGGGCTAACGCTGAGGGTTGTTACCAAACAGTGGAAACAAGATCCGCATGAGGCTCTATCCAGGGTGGAATCAGCATAAGAGCAGTCTCGGGCAGATCCAAATGAGCAGCGAGTTTTTTTACACTGTGGGTATGGCTCCAGTGAGTGCCACTGATGGCTTCCTGGATTTTCCTCAGTAACTCCAGAAAGGAGGGATCCTCCGGAAGAGACTTCGGAGGGGTCCTTGGCCTGGGGCGATCTGGAGTACATGGCTCATCGTCAGGATCAGAGTGTCCAGTCTCTGAGTTCAAGTCAGACATATCCAACGATAAACAGGAAGACTCCTCCCTATGAGGGGGAGGGACGGCCCCTTTGGGGAGCTCCCTGGGGCATGTGTCCTCCCCTCCCGAGGCACCAGAGGGCTCTCCTCTGGTGTCCGGTAGGGGGGAGGGAGTCTCCCGTCTCAGACGTAGGGGATCCTGTAAAGGGTTCAGCATCGGTACGTGACTTTCGACCTCCCTAGTGAGTTAAGCCTTGGCCTCAGCCCACCAGGAGGCCAGTTTCTCCAAGTCCGCCGGTGGCTGGGGAGTGGGCAGCAGAGAAGGAGGGGGAAACGGATACTGGGGATATCCATAAAAGGAGTATTCATAATCTGACAGTCGGTAACCCGGCGTCGGGTACTGAGGCGCCAGATACTGTGGAGCTGGGTATTGTGGCACCGGATATTGAGGTGTCAGATACCCGGGAGCCAGGGGCTCTGACAGAGCAGAGGGACCTGGCAGAGGCCTAGCTGGTGGGCCAGGAGGTGGGAATGCTGGCCCCATGGGCGTCGGGCCTGGCGAAAGTACGCCGTCGACAGGGTCCGAAGGACCTGATGGTAAGGGGACGCTGGCTGGCGTCGCGTATGCCGGCGTCTGAGGGTCCGGCATCAGGGTAATGGGTCCCGAAAAAGGGGGCCCTGATGGCAGCATCTCAAGGTCCTCTGTGATGACTGGGGAGGGATGATTATAATCCCTGGGGGTCAGCTGAGGAGACGCGGGGCCCTCAGAAGGCAAAATGCAACATGCTGTGGAGGGCCTGGGGTGTTAGACTGATCCTTATGGTCCGGTGCAGGCTCCTTGGCTGGGTGAGTGTCAGTGGGGCCGACATCCGACTTATTGTCCAAATCTGGGAGGGCGTCGGAGGAGCCGACGTCCGACTTATCAGATTCCCTGCCTGAGGAAGGCCACGCTGGAGATGCAGCCTTGTCGGGCAGAGGTTTGGCTGGGCCCCCGAAGGGGCAAGCGGCTTAGCAGCCTTGTCCGGGTGGGCGGCAGAGGTACCAGTGTCCAACTTACCGGACTCACTCTGACCCGAAGACCGCATGGTAGAAGCGGCCTTCCCAGGAGCAGAGGCTGGCTTTTCCCCGGAGGCTCCCGAAGGGCCCGAGCATGAGCCAGACAGGAGGAGCAATGGCTTCTTGGTTACCACCAAGCTGGCCATAGTGGAGCGGTCCCCCGGAAGGGACGTTACCTTAAGTGCCGCGACTCCGGCCAGAGTCGTGGCTGCCATGGAAGCCATTTCCTGCTCCTGATGCTTCTCCTTGTCACACTTCTTCTTGAGACCTTCGGGGGGGGAAGTGGATGCCTGCCTTAGTTTCTTTAGCTCCTTTTCCATGGATGCCGTTCTTTTCTTGAGGGTATGGGCTTCCAGGGACTGCTGCCTTCTTTTCCGGGTAGCGGAGTTAAATTTCTGGCAGTGCTGGCACTTCTCCATGGGGTGGTCTGGGCCCAGACAGAAGAGGTACAAGGAGTGGCCGTCCTTGTGTGGCAGTTGAGAACCATAGAAACATAGAAGTTGACGGCAGATAAGGACCGCAAGGCCCATCCAGTCTGCCCATTTCTTTTTCTACCTTATAAATGTGCCATCTGCCTTTGCTCTGTCAGTGGCCTATCTATTCATACTCATTTGTATTGCTTCCTTATGCCTATCCCATGCCTGTTTGAAGCCCTGCACTGTATTCATAGCCACCACTTCTTCAGGTAGGCCATTCCATGCATCCACCACCCTTTCTGTGAAAAAGAATTTCCTCACATTCCCCCTTAATCGGCCCCCTTCTAATCTCATGCTGTGTCCTCTTGTCCTGCTATTTTTCTTATATTTAAACATGTTAGACTCTTTCACCTTCTTAATGCCCTTAAGGTGTTTGAATGCCTCGATCATATCACCTCGCTCCCTCCTTTGCTCAAGGGTATACATATTGAGCTCTGTTAATCTGTTCTCATGTGTCTTCTGATGCAGTCCCTGCACCATTTTGGTTGCCTTTCTCTGGACTGCCTCAATTTGGTTAATGTCCTTGTGAAGGTGTGGCCTCCAATACTGCACGCAGTACTCCAGATGGGGCCTAACCAGTGTCTTGTAAAGAGGGATTATTACCTCCCTGTTACGACTTGTGGTTCCCCTACTAATACACCCTAACACCCCCCCCTAGCCTTACCTACTGCTTTAGAGGTCTGCTTGGATGATTTCAGGTCATCAGTGATGATGATGCCCAAGTCTCTTTCTTCCTTTGTGACTGCTAGCAACTCCCCTCCCAGTCTATAGGTGGCTTCAGGGTTTCTCTTCCCTATGTGCATGATCTTGCACTTCTTTGCATTAAATCCCAGTTGCCACTCTTCTGACCATTTTGATAGTTTATCCAGATCTCTTCTCATTCTGCCCACCCCATCTGGATCATTTACTCTGTTGCAGATCTTGGTGTCATCTGCAAACAGACAAAGCCTACCCTCTAGTCCATCTGCAAGGTCACTAATAAAGATGTTGAAGAGGACTGGCCCCAGGACTGATCCCTGAGGTACCCACTTGTGACTTGCATCTCTTCTGACTGTATACCATTTACCACCACTCTCTGTTTTCTGCCCATCAACCAGTTTGCCACCCAGTTGACCAACTTCTGACCCACCCCGAGCCTACCCAGCTTATTTATCAATCTTCTATGTGGAACAGTGTCAAAAGCTTTGCTGAAGTCAAGGTAGGCGACATCAACTGCTCCCCCTTGGTCCACCACACGAGTCACACTTATTTTTATGCAATCCGGAGGGCGTCGGGGACAACATACACAGCGAATCGTTGAGGAAACTCGAGAAATGGAGAAATAAGGTCGAAAAGTTAGAAAACTAATGGACCGACGAAAGACTGACGAGCATTAAATTCTACCGCGAGGAACTTTTACAAGCCGACAGTGAGAAAGAACTGGAAGGCGGGCATGGGGGACCACCCCTTTATACCGACATCGAATGACGCCGGTCACCTGACGTGGGGGTGGTCCCCCGCCACAGACTGCTAGCTAGAAATTTTTCTGTGGGGTCCTGATGCCTGGCAGGCAGTCCTATACGTGAATACCTACTGCAAGAGCCCTCTCGAAGTAAGATTAGAACTTCCCACTCAAATCCAAACCCAAAAAGCCTCAATGCTTTTCACACAAGAAAAACATTTTAAAGCCCTAATAAAAGCACAAAATGTGTTTCAAAATTATGATTCTGCACAGCAACAGAAGCATGTATACATACATCATTAAATCATCAGTGATACTTCTATGAACACTGCTCTAACAGCTAATAAAATATCTACTTACCTAGAAACAAAGGACAGCTCAAACTGTCTCCATGAATCTCAAATGCCCAGCAGTGCACCTGAACGAGGTCACATGACATATAATCAAGAGCCTAGGCTCCTAGGTCTGACTCCGAACACATGAAAAGAGCAGGAAGCACAGTCCAGGCTTGCAGCTTTGACTCACAGATCACATGCAAAGTGCAGAAAAGTTAAAAATCAGGAATATCTATTTAAAGCAACACAGTAATCTACTTCCTTGCAGTGCAACCGCATTCAACTAGTGCAGCTTACCAGCTGCTGCATATCTATGTTAATGCCCCTAAGTCAACCATCTAAGGATACTGCACTACTACACTACTGAAAAACTAACATTGCTAAACATTTTATAAGTGGAATAAGGCAATTCCATCAGGGGGATTATGCTTGTGTTGGCTGAAGTCCCTCAGCCTTCTGGCTTGGAACTCCAAGCCACCACTCAGTATGTTAACAAAGCATGACCCCCTCTATCGTGCCTAATTCCTTACATAATCACATGCCTCAGATGTGTTGCTAGGCACAAAGCACACCTGAGTGCCACTAAATGCACCTGAGAAGTGTCATCACTGTAATGGCACATCCTGGAGTGTCTTATTATTTAACTAATTTGCATTTCAAAGCAATGAAACATAGAAGCATAGACTCTGACAGCAGATAAGGACCGCTTGGCCCACCTAGTCTGCCCATTTCCCCACCTACTGGCCAACTGGATAAGCTGCAAATCCTAGTTGACCAACAGCCTACTACTGCCTTCCCCCACCAGAATTGCCATATGTCTGTCCCATATATTCTTGAATTCCCTCATTGTTTTTGACCCCATGACCTCCTCAGGAAGGCCGTTCCATGCATCCACCACCCTCTCTGTGAAAAAATACTTCCTCCCATTGCAGGAACTTTTTGTTTTTTCCAATACAGCTTTTTACTCCTTGGGCGGCTTGTCGGCCCTGTCCCATCCTCCACCGCAGCTGGTAACCATCTCCCATGGATCGTACCTGAAGCTGTTCCCCCACAGCTTTCTCCCTGCAGCAGAGCCAGCGGGGAGAGGGCCACCCCCTTGAGTACACACATCCAGAGGCTCCTAGGTGTCCAGATGGTGGTGCGAGCCGGTGGAGATGCACAAGGTATCATGTAGCATGCAGGTCCCTTTTTCCGCTTTTCTTCTGAGTCCCTTTCCTCAGCAGCATAAGCGCGTGCATGTGGAGGCATGCATGCACTATGGATCGCGGCCCCTCCTTACTGAAATGCGTGCCTGCATCTGCACTACCACCAGGCCTCCACCCAGTTGCTGTCAAAAGGCCATGATAGCTTGCCACCCCTTCAGAGAGAGAGCACAGCAGTCCCTGGGATGCTCAATCCTGTTTCCCATGGTCGACCCCCCCAATAACCAGAGTCCATTCCTGAATGCGGGTCATTGGCATGGTGGCAGGTGAAGCACCAGTGCATCAGTCCGCCATACTACTGTGCCACAATGAAGGTATACTTAATGGAAATGTGTTCAAAACTGATGATACTGCCAGGTGATTGGTTGGGGGAGGGGGGTAGATTCCTTTGAACAGGTTCACCTACCATAGGTTCCAGTGCATGTGCTGTCATAAACGTCAGGACTTTCTTTAAGCAGTTTGGGTCTGCCCCTGCCATTTAGTTGTATTTTTCCACCTTTCACTCACTGCTTATATTACTGCCACCCTTCCTCCCCATTTCTTTTTTTCTGTCATTCCCCACTTTCAGAAGATGGAATGTTTGCCACAGAATACAGGAATTTAAAATTCTGCACAGTTCTACTGGTAGAATGTTCATCTTCCAACATACACACACACACACCCCTCATGTGGTGCTACAGCCTCAGTTTAATCAATAGCAGGGTGAACATCACAGAGTTCATGGCGAGTAAGCCGACAAAGATACGGAAGGATTTTTCATGTTCAACAAAGGAACACTAGTAATTTAAATTATAAGCTGTACTTCATTTTTTAAATTTGTTTATATGTGTAGAAGAGTATGATACTCGGGGGCACATTTAATTTAATTGTTTTACAGTACTTTCATTTTTATGGCCCAGTTGAAGGTTTTAGTGAGTAAAGATGGTAGCCATATTTGTGATGGTAGGTCAGCTCTGGGTGTGGGGGATTGAGTTGCTCACTGGGAGATGTGGCTACTAACACGTCTCAGTCCTAAGGTGTGTACTTAGTAAGCAATAAGACCTGAATATCCATATACCCAGGGGCGTGAAGAGGCCTGCCACCGCAGGCGAAGAGCTTTACAGCCCTTTGAAGCGCATGTATTCACCAATACCCCACACCTTATAGGGTCTTATTATGCTTAGAAAATGGGTAGGGTAAATTAAAAAAAAAAGAAAAGAAAAAAAACACAATAAAATAAACAATTGCTTAGCAAATGTAAATAAGGGGGCAAAGCTAAGCAGCCGGGCAGGGAACACACTTCTCAGTGAGCTCCTGCACAGCCAGAGACATTTTGTAAAATAAACCTTTATTTCTTTGGACCTACTGGTAAATAATCAACAGACTCGGAGAGACCTCAGTGTGGGAAACAGAACAGTACTAAATTTAACCATGGGTCATCTTCGTACCACTGCCAAAAATGATTTCTCAGAGCTGGCCTGGTGGCACTGAGGTCTGAGGCACTGTACACCACACCGGTGACCTGGGTTCGGTGACAGACTCAGCTAGCAGGAGGTCGGCAGGGGAGGGAGAGGATGGAGCATCTGGAGGACAGCTCTTCTCTCCATGGGGAGGGATCCAGGGTCACTCAGTGTCCTGGTGACCCCGATGGAGATCGGGGGTACTGCAGGTACACCAGCCAGCGTAAGGGGCAGAATGCAGCAGATGATAGCAGAGCAGCCATGTGATGGCGTCATTGCATGCTACACCCCGAGGGGGAAACACCACAGTAAAAACCCTCTGCGGCACCGCGGAGATGAAGGGGACTCCAGGGGCAGGCCCACATTCCACTGCCGGCCCAGCTCATCAGGGGACTCCATGGCCAACCCGATGCCCATGTAGGCCCCTCTAATTTCAGAAAGGTCCCCACAAGAGGGGGTGATCCGGGGGGACTGGACCTGCCTCGGTGTTCAGGGGAAGAAGCTGGTAATGGGGGTTCAGGCTGGGAGTAGAGGCCTCCGCCAAGTGAGTACCCCGGAAGGATGCGCTGGCCATAGGGTGCATAAGCAGAGTCAAAAAAATAAATATTAATTTCTCAGCTGCTTCAGGCAAAAGTTCAGCCAAAAACTAGGCAGTGGCACAAGCAATGGAAACTCTCACCACTCTTGAATCCCTGCAATGGACAGTAATGGACTTACGAAAGTCTATTAAAACCCTTGATCAAAAAATGGAACCAGTATTTGGGGTGTCTGACATTGGCGGAAGACAAAATCGCTGGGGCTGAGGCAAAAGCAGATGACTCAGAGAAAGCCGCTACTAGACGGTGGCAGCTACAACTGTCTGCCATTGTTTGTTGCAATGCAGTCTTAGAAACTATAAGGGAAGTCCGAATTGTGCATTGAACATTTTGGTCAAAAAAATCATTAAATCGAGTAGGCTGGATTTTGATTTACAGTGGACTTTTGAAACCCACATGGGACTGATCTCTCTTACACTGGTTGCAAATATGGCTTCATCTGTGTTAGCTTACAAGTGGTATATCAACTGTGGTTTCATCCTGCAGTGGTACCAACAAGAAATGTGTGTCTATTGTTTATTAATTCTTCAATGAATGTATCAACAAACTGTTGTAATGTCATCTGTTCAGACATATGCACTGTATATTTTTTCAAACTGCAATAAAATATAAAAAAACAAAACAAGAACATGCAAATTAGCCTCTCCACAGATGGTTCCTGTCAGTCACTTGTCTTTCTGCACATGTTTGTTTACATACATAATGGAACATAACAGTACAATATTCTGCAGTACTCCTCTAACAGAATGCACCCCCCCCACACACACACACAAACATGAAATGCATGAATTTAAAATTTGGCAGCATTCCACTGGCATACACTCACACAGACCTCACACGGAGCCAGAGACTCAGTCTGTTATACGGTTAGCAGCAGAGATGCTCCGTCAAGCTGATCAGGCTAGGAGGGGGAATTTACTCAGTCATCAAAGAAACACCAGAAATGAAAACTCTAAACAGAGCTTCATTTTTAAATTTGTTTATGTGTATAATGAAAGAATCATCAGTAGAAAAGAACATCCAATGTATTTTTTTGGAAGGAGTTAGACTTTTAAGATCTAGTTGAAAATTTTTATGCAACAGTAAAGGTGGCAGCCAAGTTTGCGATGGAAATAAGGAATGAGTGAAGTGGCTCATGAATTCTGTATGTGATTTGTCCAAATTCCAGATCACACGGTTGAACCTTTACAGTGCAGTACTGGCATATTTAATTATTTATTGACATGTTTCACCAGGACATAAACATATGCTCATGGAATGGCTACAGCCAATCAGAACACAGTATTTAACCTGACCATTTTCTAACGTGACATACTGCAAACCTTGGAGGCCCTGTTAGCAAAACATGTGACCTCATTTTTCTTACCTATTTTATAATTAATAAATAAAACACAACAGGGTTTGGCATCTCATGTGATATTATCATGACTTAGGTGCACCGAGACACTAGGCTGCAGGCCCCTGAGAAGTGATGATATCCTGTGATAAGAAATACCCTACAGTATATTACAGCTATTATACAACAAAAAAGGGCTTGAAATAGTCATAAATCTCAATTCAACAGAATTAAAAAAGTCCCAACTTTAAGTTACTAGGTTAAAAAACTTATTAGAGGCTGAGGTTGAGCACATTATAGAACAGAACTTGAGTTTTATTTACAAAATTATAAATTACATCATCATTCTTAACCAATCAGGATTGTCTCTTTTATTTTTTAAGCTACCACCAAGGCTCAGCCCCAGACCATCCCGGACCCAACTGCGCCCCGGGACTTACCTCTTGGGCAGAGGATACCCCCTGGATTGCCCCCAGGGCAGGGTTAATGTATCCGGCGCAAAGCGGCGTGAGACAGAGGAAAGATTCTGGCAGGGGAGACTACCGGTATTGCCTCCCTGGCTTACCACCCAGGGCGGGGCGTGGAGTCAGCTGGTCACACCGGGGGCCGTAATCGGTCAATGGTCCAGAGTACCACAGCGGTCCGACTGGAACTGGGAGTGCAGGGCTTCATAGAGGTGGAAGCTGGGTTTTTCAGTGTTGCTTCCCTGGGGGTGGGGACATACAATGATGTCCCATGTTTGCCCCGTTCCCCCTCAAGTGATGGCGCCGGCACTGTAGTGCCCCCAGCCTCTGCATGGGGTCCACGGTGTGCCGGACACTCTACCCTCCCTCCCCTGGAGGAGGAGAGTAGTCCCTAGGATACTCAATCCCTCTCCCCTCCCGGCCGGCCCTCTGAAGTCCTGAGTCCATTCCCGAACCTGGGTCATTGGCGTCGCAGATGGGCGGCCTGCTCCTGTGCCGGTGGGCTGGCATAGTTCTGTCTAAAAATTTCAGATAGTCATATAACTGTAAGAAGGTGTCTCACAATAATAATATTTCCATTATTCTAAAGTTGTAAGTTCAGTTGGCATAGTCTAGTTCTTCTACAGTGGTCTAATTTTATGCAAGGTAAAATATTTTGGGCCTGATAATGAAACAGGAACGCCCGCACAGTGTAAATAACTGCACTGCGCTTGCACCAGATTTGAGGCTGGTATATTCATTTGAATAGCAGACTGCTGCTATCTGACCAAATATCGGACCATGTAAGGGCAGCACTAAGTGAATCTGCGCTGCCCCGACAAAGACCTCGGCTGCATATAGCCAACAGGGAACAGCAATACCCAAAATGGACAGTGCCAAAACCCCCACAACATGCAAATGAGTCCACTGGGCATGCAAGGCATTATGGGTCTATTTGCATGCCCAATATGGACTGATTTGCATGAGCGCAGCAGACCATTATTGCCCTTCCTGCTGCATCTCTTTTGAATTCTCTGGTGTCTAGTGGCACCACCCCCCACCCCTGTACACCCATTCCATGTAAGCATACCTATCCCTGGCATCTAGTGGCATCCCTCACCCCCCCCAAGCACCCGCTCTGTGAGTGAAATAGATATCCCTGGTGTCCAGTGGCACCCCCCCCCCAGTCACCCATTGCCATATGTAGACATAATCATTAGTGGTCCGATGTTCCCCCACTCAGTCTACCCACTCACTTATCACCACCCATCACATGCACCCCTTTTACCAGGGTGATCCATCAATGCCTGATATAGTGACTGGCACATCAGTGCTCTCACCTCCTCAGCTGGATGCTGTATGAACTGTCAGAAACAGTGCATACGCACGCTCACTGGCAGTCAATATGGCAGTCAGCAGCCGGCCTGGTGGCGCTGAGGGTTGAGGCGCTGGACGCCACACCTCGTGCCACGCTGGCAACCCAGGTTCGGAAACTAGCCTGGACCACCAGGGGTCAGCAGGGGAGAGAGAGAGGATTGAGCATCCAAAGGACTGCTCTCCTCTCTCGGGGAGGGATCCAAGGGTAGCCCGGTGTGGCAGTGGCCCCCGGTGGAGACCGGCGGCACTGCTACGCACAGGGGCTCACAAGCATGGGGCAGATGTTGGGCAGCTGCCTTACGGACGTGGGAGGGAGCACCCACATTGCGGGCTGGGCGGCACTGCATGTCCCACGTTGGGGGCGTAAATATCACTGAGAAAAAAAACTCCGGCCTGGATAGGCGATGGCCCTCCCAGAGCCTTGCCGCCACATGCCCAACACTGGAGCCCCACCACCGCCCCTTCGATCTCCTCGGGATTCTATGTCCCCCCCGTGGGCTCGGGGAGAAAGTAATGACCTTGAGGATGGCAGGGTTCACAGTGGACAGTAGAGTGGTACCGGCCAGCGGAGAGGTCTGAGAGAGTTCCAGAGTCGGGGGAGATAAACAGAGTCGTTGAAGAAAAAAAAAAAAAGGGCAGTCAGCCAAGGAAGTGAGAGGAGGGCTGTGATGGTTGCCATATCGGGCATCAGTGGATCTCATGGATCCCCCTGGTAAGTGGGGGTGTGATGAGTGTGGTATGTGACTAGGCGGAGTGGGTGCAGGGATAACAGACCACCAACGATCAAGTCTACTTATGGCAACAGGTGACCGGTGGGGCGCTGGAGAACCACTGGACACCAGGTAGTACATAACCGTTGTAAATAGGTGACCAAAGGGATGCGGGTGCCACTGGACACCAGGGATATCTACTTCATTCACGGAATAGGTGCTCGGGGGAGGTGGGGGTGCCCTTAGACCCCAGGAATAGGTATGGTTACAGAGAACAGGTGTTTTGGGGTGGATGGGTCACCACTAGATACAAGGGATGTATCTCACTATCAATGGAACAGGTTCGTTTGAAGATACCGCTATGCTAATTATGCATGGGGGACCCCTTCATTTGCATATGTGCAGTGGTATTACAGTGCTTTGGCACTGCAGGATTGCACTGATGCTCCCAAGGCTTCTGAATATGGGCCTGCCGGGAGCACCAGTGCAAATCCAGATTAGTGCACCCACAATTCTTATCTGCTGGTGCACCAGCCTTTGAATACCATGTCTTTTGATCTTAAATTTAAGTTCCCCTTTTTTAAAAACTAAACCTCTTCATCATGATTTATAATATATTTATTTGTAGATATAGTTCTTTTGTCTGTTATGGTTATGTTATTTCTCAATTCCCCTATGTGCCAGAACTGCTTAGTTCTCTCATTCAATGAACTCGAGAATGAACTCATAACCATAAGAGACATAGTAATTGTACATCAAAACATATAAACAAATAATACAGGTGCAGCTCACGCTGCAGGTGGTTAAATACAGATGGTTCAAAGCTTCTCCATTCCAAATACAGAAGACAAAATGGCAGTTCTTTTTCCCAGCAATCAGTGCATTTTAGAAACCTTCCCTAGTCATAAAAGTACACAGGCTACCATGCAAAACACTCCTTTTGGAATGACGTCACATTCTGCTTTATGCCCCTATAGGGTACGAAGCAGGTCTCAAAGATAAACAGAAGCCTTCCCAAGACTTTAATTTGTAATTTCTGGGATTTTCCGGGTTTCCTCCCGTCCCACTCCTGCACGTCCCCGATGTGACGTACGTACGTGAAGGCACGCACATGCATGTCTCGTGGGACGCCCCACTCTACTGATCGCCTGGTACCGCGTGCACTCATCACCAAACCTCCATTTGGTGATGGTGGGACTATGGGCGGGCGACCCCCCCACACACAGGAGAGGACAGCAATTGCTCGATCCTGCTCCCACCCCCAACCCCCGTGCGGCACCCGGTGACCCAAGGTCATTCCCAAACTTGGGTCCACTGGCACAATCACCGAGTAAAGGCGTCCAGCACCCTCAGCACCAGCGGGCCGCCCAAGACTTAACGTTTTAACATGTTTTCCTTTATAACATTGTAGAATATCAGCAATTGACATATACTAAAAAGCCCAGTTGATTTAATTATGCTCAGCGTAACCAATAAAATTGATCATTTCCCTAGAAAAGGCACATTTTCTATTTTCCTAATTCCCTATTATTAATCTGTTTGTTTGAAACATTTTACCAGGAAGAGTTTGCTAAGCTTAGAGATCATTTACACAGGTGCCCTGGAGCAGGGTACATGGGACTAGAAACATAGAAACATAGACTTTGACGGCATATAAGGACCACTTGGCCCACCCAGTCTGCCCATTTCAATACCTACTGGATAAGCTGCAGATTCTAGTTAACCAACAGCCTACTTTCTGCAACCCCCCACTATAATTGACTAGTGTTTGAAACAGCACAAAAATACAATACTGCACCCGGTACAAGTGCAACAAAGCAGTAGTACAGAGCAGCAAATAAACAAGGTTCAGGAGGACCACCTTACAGAACATTAATTTAGCTATGGAAGTATAAGAGGGCAAATGGTAAAACACACCACAGCAGTAGTCAGACAAGCTGCAGAAGGACAGTGTGTTACCCTGGAGACTGGAAATGGCACCATAATCTGCACAGGGGTTGTATACAGATCTCCATGTCAGGGGGAGGATATGGACAAGGAAATGATAGAAGACATCCTTAGGATGGCAGAGAAAGGGAAGCTATTGTTGATGGGGGACCTGAATATGCCAGATGTTAACTGGAGCACCTTTGCTGCAGCCACATCCAAGAGCAGGGTCATTCTCGATACCCTACAGGGGGCACGCCTAAGACAGCTAGTGTTGGAACCCACTCAGGAGGGAACAGTCCTAGACCTATACTCTCAAATGGGGACCGAGAGAGAGGATCTCAGTTCTAGAAGTGGGAAGCTATCTGGGAGCAAGTGACCACCAAACAGTGTGGCTCACGATAAACTCAGCTGCAGAGTCAAGCCATACAAAAGTAAGGGTACTGGACTTCAGGAGGGCTGACTTTGTCAAAATTGGAGAGTGCCTCAGAAAAGCACTAGTAAACATGCAAGAAGGAGGGGTGGAGCAACAATGGGGAAACATCAAAACTGCCATCACAGAGGCAACAAGCCTTTGTGTGAAGCAAATAAATCAAATGAAAGAAAAAAACACTATGGTTCTCAAAAGAGATGACAGGGAAGGTTAGGGAGAAAAATATAGCATTCAGGAAGTAAAAGGAAACATAGAAGGAGCAGGACAGAGAACTGTACCAGTTAAAGCAGAAGGAAGCGGGGAAGGCAGTCAGAACAGCAAAGGCCCAAACCAAGGAAAAGATAGCCAACTCGGTTAAGAAGGGGGATAACACCTTTTATAGGTACATTAGGGAGCAAAGAAAGACAAAGGGAGGGATAGTGAGGCTTAATAAAGGAGAGGATGGGTGGGGGCAGAGAGGGACAATGAAAAAGCAGGGATATTGAATGAATACTTCTGCTCAGCATTCACGAAAGAAGAGGGAGGCACCTATTCCAATCAGCAGAAGCACTCTGGATAGGGGGTTGATACCAGTCCTTTTATAGAATAAAGGGTTCTGAAAGAACTCCTAAAACTGAAGGTGGACAAAGCAATGGGGCCTGATGGGATTCATCCCAGAATTCTAAAAGAACTAAGAGGAAAACTAGTGACACCACTGACTACCCTTTTTAACAAATCATGGGAGGATGGTGTGGTACCTGAGGACTGGAGGAGGATGGATGCGATTCCCCTTCACAAAAGTGGGAGCAAGACAGAGGCTGGAAACTACAGACCTGTCAGTTTGACCTCAGTGGTAGGGGAAAATGATGGAATCACTTCTGAAGGAAAGAATTGTTGAATACCTAGAGGCCACTGCGGCACATGACCCAAGGCAGCATGGATTCACAGCGGGAAGGTCATGTCAGACGAATCTAATCGATTTCTTTGACTGGGTTACCAAAGCAGTAGACCAGGGAGGGGCTGTGGACATGGCCACCTAGACTTTAGCAAGCCATTTGACAGAATCCCACACAAAAGATTAATAAACAAATTAGCCAGCTAGGGAGTGGGTCCCAGGGTGGTAGCCTGGGTAAAACATTGGCTGGACAACAGAACACAAAAGGTAATAGTAAAGCAGAGTCCACTCCGAAGAAGGGGTTACTAGTGGGGTACCACAGGGTTCAGTACTGGGTGCGGTCCTTTTTAATGTCTTTATAAGTGACAATGCAGAGGGACTGAAAGGAAAAGTACGCCTCTTTTTAGATGACACAAAGATCTGCAACAGGGCTGATACACAAGGGGGGATGGAAAGGATGAGAAGGGACTAGGCAAGGTTGGGGGAATGGTCAGAAGTATGGCAGTTTAGATTCAGTTCAAAGAAGTGCAAAGTAATGCACCTGGGAAACAAAAACCCAGGGGAAGACTACACAATGGGCAGGGAGGTAGTAACAACAAAAATGGAAAGGGACCTGGGGTAGTCTTATCAGAGGACCTAAATGTTAGCAAGCAATGTGAGAAGGCAGTAGGGATGGCTGGGGGGATACTGGGATGTATAGGGAGAGGCATCACCAGTAAAAAACAGGAAGTTGTTATCCTTCTGTACAGACAGTTGGTAAGACCCCATTTGGAGCACTGCGTGCAGTTCTGGAGACCCATCTCCACAAGGACATAGACAGGATGGAGGCAGTCCAGAGGAGGGGCAACTAGAATGGTGCAGGGTCTGCAACAAAAGCCATATGAAGAGAACTAAAGGAGCTTAATATGTATACCCTTGAGTAAAGGAGGGAGAGGAGGGACATGACAGAAACTTTTAAGTACCTCAAGGGAATCAGCAAAGTCCAAGACGGTAGCATCTTTCAGAAAAAGAGATGTGAAAGAACAAGGGGACACAATTTGAAGACAATGGGGGAATGCCTCAGGGGCAATGTGAGGAAGTATTTTTTCACAGAGGGTGGTGGGCACATGGAATGGCCTTCCTGAGAAGGTCGTGGGGTCAGAAACAGTGGGGGAATTCAAGAGTGCATGGGACAGACATAAGACAATTCTTGTGGGGGGTAGGAAGAAATAGGCTGTTGGTTAACTAGGATCTGCAGCTTATCCAGTAGGTAGGGAAATAAGCAGACTAGGTGGGCCAAGCGGCCCTTATCTGCCATCAAAGTCTATGTTTCTATGACAGTGTTACGCTATCACCTCAGCAATTCAAGTACGGGGAGAAGATGAATAAGTGAAACTTGGTGTAGCAGCAACATGACAAGATGCAGAAGGACAATGCAATTCGAGCAGTGAAAAGCGCAAATCAGTGCTGCAGAAAGTATCCAACTGTCCAAGTAGGAGTAGAAGCAGGAGTTGTTATGAAGGGTGTGGACATGCAGCAGGGACTTCAGAGTACAGGGGGATGAGGAAGCATGGACAGTGAGAGGGAGGCTAGACCAAAGGCAGAGGATACTTTAGGAAAAGGGTGACTGACCTATTGCGGTCTTAGCATGAAGGAGGGAGGAAGAGCTGGGTTCAGTGGAACAAAGGGAGTTGGAGGTGGTGCAGGAGAAGAGAAGGGGGCTAAGGCAGTAGGGGAGAGAACCAAACCAGAATTCAGAGATGAGAGAGGTGCACTGGAAAAGATGATGACCGTAGAGGAACAGAAGCAAAGAGGATGAGTAGAAGGTACACTGATGAATGGGATAAGGGCAGTCAAGGAAAAACAGACAGAAGAGTGGAAGGGGGTGCCATTCTGGCCAGGGTGAAGTTAAGCAGCAGCACTATAGACCACATTCTCGTCATCAATGGTTAGAGACAGGATCATTTTCACTACGAACTCCTGCTCTGGAGAGAGTATGATACTGACTTTGTTCCTGTACAGCATGCCAAGTTTTGGGAGAAGCTTTCTGTGGATGACATTAGTATGACAGGGAAAGGCAAGGTGACTGCCCAGCTGTATACCAAGGCCAGGATATTCAAAGATCTTGGCTTGCACTCACAAAATATTTATTCAAGGAATAACTTAGTGCCCGGATCAAACTACAGGTAAACTAGAATATGCATGAAGCATATAGCAAATGCTAAAAACTGCAAATATGTACTCACCGTAATTGTATAGCCTAGAGATTATGGTAACGAGCTGTGAATGAGCCTGGTATGTCCAGCAGACCTGGGTTTGATTCCCACAACCTCCACTTGCATATTGTGTGACTCACTTAACCACCCCAGTGCTCCTAGGTCACCCCTATAAAAAAGCACTTGTACCTAGTGGGCCTTAATTGGTTACCAAAGAATAAAATAAAAAATAAATTATTGCTCTTTCAGAATATCTTCATTATGTAGTCCCACTTATGGGTCTAAGCCAGAGGCACCAGGATCTAGCAGGAGCAAAGTCTTTTTCAGCCTACGGGACTGACACTGGTGCCGTTGCTGCCAAGTGACATCGCGCTCGTGGGTTGACCAGTAACTGACAGCAGCCCTCTACCATCCTCAGTTCTGTTAGTCAGGAGAGAAATTATTTGAAGAAAAAAAGAAAGAGAAGGCTATAGACTCCTAGCCCAAAGGAATATTGAAAGGATATAGGATATAAAATCCTAAAAATACAGGTTACTCACCTGTAACAGGAGTTCTAGGAATGGTATATGTTGTTCATCCACACTCATTGGCAGGTATCCTTGCCGCTTTAAATCTTGCCGGAAGGTCTTCAAGCTTGCTCCTCCCACCCACCCGGGTGGTATAACTCTCGGCTCCGCCCCATGACGCCAGATCTGGCCCGCTGGAAGCTCAGGTTGTGCGTCGAAGCCGGGGAGGTCGGGTGGTCGTGTGGATGAACAACATATACCATTCCTAGAACTCCTGTTACAGGTGAGTAACCTGTATTTAGGGACATGGATATGTTGTTCATCCACACTCATTGGCAGACTCCTAGCAGTTCTCCGGGGAGGAGGCAAGAGCGCACACCCCAATACTTACTTGGGAAAGAGAGACTGGAGAACCGAGGCCCCAAAACCAGCATCCCGGCGTGACTCAAGGTCGATGTGGTAGTGGGTAATGAAGGTGTTTGCTGACTTCCGGTAGCAGCCCTGCAGATTTCCTGGATAGGGACGTCCCGGAAGCAGCCACCGTAGCAGCAGTATGGCGGGTAGAATGAGCTCTTATCCCTCTGGGAGGCTCCATGCCCGCCAACTTATAGCAGAGATCTATGCAGGAGGTTACCCACCTGCTTATCGTCCGCTTGGCTGCAGGTCTGCCAGATGCGGCTTCAGCGTAGGTGACAAACAGCTGGCGAACCTCTCCCCGACTTCAGCCGCGGCGCCTTATAATAAGCGGCGCCTTCTAGGGTCCAGGAGTATGGAGCCTATATCTGGCCTCCGAGGTGTGATTGGGGTAGAACACCGCAGAGTCAACACCTGGTTAAGGTGAAACTCCGACACCACCTTCGAAGGAATTTCGGTGGGGCGCAGGACAACCTTGTCCCTGTGGAAGACCAGGTAAGGAGACTCGATGGAGCGCCGGAGCTCTCCCATCCTTCTGGCTGACGTGATAGCCACCAAGAAGGCGGTCTTCCACCATAGTGAGAGAGAGCACACCTGTGTGCTAGGTTCGAATGGCTTGCCCATGAGCTTTGCCAGTACCAGCAGTAGATCCCACGGAGGTGGGGGTTCCCGCACTGGAGGGGAAATGTGATCAAGGCCTTTGAAAAAGCGCCAGACCACCTTCTCCTGCGCCACCGACTGCTTCCCGGCCCGCGCCCGGTAAGCAGAGATGGCTGCCAGGTGCACCCTTAGGGTCGTCGACCTAAGCCCTTGACTAGAAAGGGACCATAAATAGTCCAAGATGCTTGCCAAGGAACAGGAGGAAGGGTCCAAGCCTTGCTCCTGAACCAAATGGAAACCTTTTCCATTTGAAGGCATAAGCATTTTCTGGTCGACTCTACGGGACGCCTCAACTACATTGAGGACCTCGTCGGAAAGACCCAAGGCCTGGAACTCTAGCCGCTCAGGAACCAGGCCATCAGGTGCAGGGATTGAAGGTCGGATGGAACACCTTCCCTGATTGACTGAGAGCAGGTCCGGCGAGCTGGAAGCTGCCGCGGAGTCCTGGAGCTGAGACTGAGGAGATCTGGGTACCAGAACTGGCGAGGCCAGTCTGGGGCTATCAGAATCACCTGCGCCTTGTCCCTCCTCGCCTTGAGAAGCACCTTGTGGATCAAGGGAAATGGGGGAAAGGCGTAAAAGAGGCCCGGGGTCCATTGCCTCGAGAAGGCATCCCCCTGCAGCGAGCCCTGCTGAGGGGGGCGGGCATGGAACAGACTCAGCTTCGCGTTCTCCATGGAGGCAAACAGGTCCACCTGAGGTGTGCCCCAAAGGGAGAACAGATGCTGTACTACCTCCGGCAGGAGAGACCACTCGTGGGATGCAGCCCCTATCCGGCTCAGGGCATCGGCCAGGGTGTTGGAGGCTCCTGCCACGTGAATGGCTAGGAGATCCGCCTCCAGGCTGCGCACGAGTGACCAAATGCGGAGAGCTTCCTTGCATAGAAGCATGGAGCGCGTCCCGCCCTGGCGGTTTAGATAGTACATGGTCGTGGTATTGTCCGTCTGGACTCGGACCACTTGACCCCGGAGGAACGGAGCAAAGGCGGAGAGCTAGGCGGACCGCTCGAGCTCCAGCAGGTTGATGTGGCATCGACTCCTGCTGGGACCAGAGGCCAATGAGCCCGGTGTTCCCCAGATGGGCACCCCAACCCATCAGAGAGCATCGGTCGAGAGAGACCGGCCGGCTCGGGCGGACGAACGGGATGCCCTCCTGCAAATGATCTGGAACGGTCCACCACTGGAGAGCGTTCCACATCCCCTGTGTCACCGACACAAGCTGGTCCAAGGATCGCGCCAGACCACTGGCTGGCCAGTCCCACTGAAGGGGACGCATGTTCCAGCGGGCCCAACGGACCACGCTGGTGCAGGCGCATGAGACCCAGGAGGCGCAGGAAGTCCCGGCAGGGCGCACTGCTCAACCAGAAATGATCGGGCAAAGGAGGAAAGAACCTCGGCCCTGTCCGCCGGGAGCCGCGCTTGGCTCAAGAGAGTCGAGCTGCGCCCGATGAATAGAATCACCTGCTTGGCTCGAGTTCGACTTGGCCTCGTTGATAAGGAGGCCCAGTTGAGAGCAGACCTGGAGGCCAGATCTCTGGACCACTCCGCCTCCTTCCTGGAGGGAGCTGCTATCAGCCAGTCGTCCAGGTAAGGGTACACCGACCCTCAGGCGCTCAAGAGGAATGCTGTCACCACTGCCATGCATTTGGTGAAGACCCTGGGAGCTGGAGACAAGTCAAGGGCATGGCTTGAACTCAAGAGAGATCCTTCCGCCGGAAGCGAAGGAATCTCTGGTGAGACGACGGATAGGGACGTGAAAAACGCGGCCCTGCAAGTCCAGAGAGCAGAACCACACGCTGCTTCCAAGGATGGTATTATCTGAGCCAGAGTGACCATCCTGAAGGTTCGAGACCTTAGGAACTTGTTTAGGTCGTGAGGTCGAGAATGGGCGCCAGCCCCCGTCTGCTTCGAACCAGGAAGTACCTGGACACAAACCCTGGGTCTGAAGGAGGGTCCACCACCTCCTCTTACCACCTCCTTCTGGAGGAGGAGAGCGGCGTCGGCTCGACGAGCCGCCAGTGAGGCTGGGATCCCGAGGCCTCGAGGGGCGACGGCCTGAAGGGTGGTGCCTGCTCGAATTCCAGAGGCAGGCCTCTTCCCACCACCTCTCAAGACCCACCTGTCCGTGGTAACAGCGACCAGGCGGAACGGAAGTGCCGTCTCCCCACGGGGACCTAGGTAAGGGTGACGGGATGGGGGCTACACCCCTCAGCTCACACTGGGCAGGCTTGGAGGAGGGACCGCCGAGGGACCTCCTGGGCCCTTTCCTCCCTGCCTCCTGTTAGAGGAAGCCGGTGCTTGGGTTTGGGATGCCAAGGCCGAGCCTGCTGGCCCTGACGTTGTTGGGCCGGGCGCCGGGGCACAGAAGGACGAAAGGGCTTAGGCTGTGGTTTGGCGCCTTGTCCTTCTGAGCGGAAGAGACCGAGTCCAAGGTGGCATTGGACTTCTCGATCCTCTGCAGGTGACCTTCACACCCAGGGCGAAGAGGTCAGTCCCCAAAAGGAACATCCGCCAACTTGTGCTGGGTATCCGAAGTAAAGGTGGATATCCTCAGCCAAGCCATCGCCGACGCGATAGCTACCGCGGCCGCCAATCTGGCACATGATTCCCCATATCCAAAGCAGTCTGGAGCTGTTGTTTGGCCACTGCCCTGCCCTGGTCCCCACCTGCTTAACCGTAGTCTGCAGATCGGCGGGAAGATGAGGGATGACCTCATCCAGGAGCCCAACAGGGCATGAGAAAATGTGCCATAAGGACGGCCGAACTGGCCTGACGAAGGCCGAGAGGAGGACGAGCGTAGACTTTTCGCCCGACATAGTCCAATTTCTGACTCTTGTCAGGAGGTTTGTCCACATCCCTGGCGTTGCCGGGCGCTAGCCGGAAAACGCTGTCGGTAACCAACCCCTCAGCAGAGGGTGTTCAAACCGGACAAGGAACCGTAGGGACCGTGATACTTCCTGGCCATCCTGGCCGGGCGCAGGGCAGGAAGCAGGGCGCTGCAAAGCTCCAGTGCCGGACCCATTATGGCCTCGCCACCGGAAAGGCCTCGTCGAGAATCCCTCGTCCAGAATCTCTGAGGGGATACCTGGCCTGCTTTGGAACGGGTTCGGCTCCATCCCGTAGACTCCGAGATGAGCCGAAGCAGTCCTAGGAAGGACGACGGGCTATCGTCCATTGACTGACCTCCTGAAGACTCCAAGTCCAGTCGCTGGAGAAAAAGGAGGAATCATCTTCGGACTCGAAGAGTCCTCAAGAGCTGCCTCTGGCCTGAGCCACCCTTCACCTGCCGAGGTCGGGTCGGGAGTGAGGGTAACTGACAGCCGATGGGGTAGACCCTTAGCCGACCGAGAATCCTTGGTCGGAGCCCCAATTGGTGGCTGTGGAGGCGGAGGTTCCACCGAATCGGTGGAGCAGCTGGTTTTGGCCGAACAACCGCCTGGGTATAGGCCTCGGATAAGTCGAGGGTTGTGTCGGGCTGCCCGTGACAGCTATTTAATGGCCGGGAAGGCGACGGGCCGGCTTATTCCCGCCAGGAGGAGCTGTTGCAACATAAGGTCCTCGCACTGCTGGCGAATTTACGCGCGAAGCCTCCCTCATCCGAGAGAGGAGGACGAGGACAGCGGCGACGCTGGCTACATGGGCAAGTCGAGACCGAGACCGCCATGACGGTGGGATCGGCTGACCGCCAAGAGGTCCGGAGACCGAGAATCGAGAGTCCCGGAATTTGGCGAGGTCGGTGCGGGAGGTGTCGGCCGGAACCGCACTTCCTTCCGGCTCGGATGGTCCATCCAAGGGCTCCGAACCGGAGGCACAGGCGAGCCCACGGATCCTCAACTCTCCCGGGGAACCGGGAGAGGGGAATTCGCTGCTAAAGGCGACAGCTCGTTCAATGGGTCGAGAAAATCTCGACTCATCGGTGGGAGTCTCGGTCAACTGACCTGACGGGACACCGTGAGGCCAGTGGTCGGGCCGAGCCGTCTCCAGAGCCGACGGTCGACGGCCCGGGAGAGGACCTTTCCCGCCCCAAGAGCGCCGACGGAGGGACTTACCCCTGTCCTCTTTTTGGACCGAGAATAAGGTCCAGCAGACGCAGGCCCTTCTCCTTTAGTGGAGAGGGACAGACAAAGCTCCTTAAAAGAAGCCGTGTAGGAAGAACCCAGAGAGAGCGGGATAAATGCCGCGGCCGAGGAAGATACGGCCCGCGCCGCTTCCTCTTCGAGGGCGACCATCCGCTCGAGCTGATCCGCCGAGCCCGCCGCCGCGGACACCGCCAACCGGGCCTTGGACTTCAACGGAGGAAACGCTCGACGGCCCAGTTGCAATCGGGCAGCACGGTCTTCGAGGGGCGAGGCCGAGAAAGATGAGCACAGGTCGCAAGCCTGCGGGTCGTGCTCAGGCCTAAGCAGTAGACACACGTGGAGTGGATCCGTCCGAGACATCTTTCATCTCGCATGGGCATCTCCCAACCGAGTCGACGGTCCATCGCAGTCATGAGGGATAGAAGACTGGAAGTCTTTTGCAAAATTTATTTTAAATCCGAAACGGAGAAATAGGAACTAGTCACAAACGCAGAGCGTTAAGGAGGGAACCTGAGCTTCCAAGCGGTAAGGAAGATCTGGCGTCATGGGGCGGAGCCGAGAGTTATACCACCCGGGTGGGTGGGAGGAGCAAGCTTGAAGACCTTCCGGCAAGATTTAAAGCGGCAAGGATACCTGCCAATGAGTGTGGATGAACAACATATCCATGTCCCTAGAAATAATAAAATTCAATTATCAACTTAGAGAAGCTAAGGGATGGGACTAACAGACACAGGTGTAGGGGGTACAAGAGCCACAGCCTACTAAACACCTGGACAGGAAGGCGGGCAGTAGCCCTGGCATATAGCTCTACCTGACCTAAAGAGAGAGATCCAAAAGAATCTTACAGGGCAGGATGGTGGAAGCCAATTAGGGGAGGTGTCTTGTGCTTGCAGAGGATGAGGGCCCAGGATCAGAAACAAAATCACTTCAGACAGTGAAGAGAAAGTAAAAAGGAAAGTAAAAAACTCCAGCGTCTAGGTCTGGGGCAGCAAGCAGCTGGACAAACTAAGAAAATAGAAAAGGGACACCAAACACTTCCTAGCATAATTCCTTCCTAGGCACTGGAGGTGAAGGCTGTGCCTAGTAGCAGGGCTATGCTACCTGTTGGCAGAGGCTGGAGGATCTGCAAAGACTGAAACAGAGGCATCTCAGTCAGCTTTAGGGAGTATAAACTACCTCCTTGGAGGGAAAGAGAGAGTGAGACCAAATGTGTATTAAAAAAAATGAAAACAATTTTTTTTTTGGCTTTTTTCTTGTTTTGGAAAAAGGGGGAACTGCCATCCCTGTTTTTTTTTCTACTTCTTTATTAAACACAGGCAAAAACAGGAGTATGGAAAAGGTAAGAGAGCTCAATTCCAGATAAGAAGACAGGGCTGTCCCTCCAAGGGAGGGGAGGGGAAAGCCGTGAAGGAGTGGCACGCAGATACCAACTGCGCAACCCAGGGTGAGCTGCCCATAGGCCCCGACTCTAAACAGAAGCAGGGGATGGTGGGCAGGAGTGTGAATAAATGGTGAAGACATTCTGGAAGATCAACAATACAGTGAGTACATAATTTTCATATCTTCCAAGAATCAATCTTCACTATTTATGCCCGTGATCTGTTACAAGGACAAAGTGAGCTCCTCGTAAGTAAAACTTAAGGGACTCCAAGGCCCACTTTGCCACAAGGCATTCCTTTTCAATGGTAGAGTACCTTTTCACTCCGTTCTGCAATTTCCTACTTATGTACAGAATACAATGTTCTTCCCCATCTATATGCTGACCCAAGACTGCACCTAGGCCTACCTCTGATGCATCAGTGTGTAACAGAACTTGTTTCTCAAAGTCTGGGCTTCTTAAAACTGAGGCTGAACATAATACAGCCTTAATGGCCCGAAACGCCTTGTCACACTCTGGGGTCCATTTCACATTATTCGGGAACCATTTCTTTTTGAGTACAGTGAGGGAAGTAGCTAACTCGGCAAAGCTGGGACCAAATCTCAGATAATAACCAGCCAGCCCTAAAAATGACCTGACATGTTTCTTGGTTTTGGGGACAGGGCTGTTAGCTACAGCTTCTATCTTGGAAACCTCTGACTTGACGTCTCCATTTCCCAAAACATAGCCCAAATATCTGGTTTCCTGCATGCCCAATGTACACTTGGTAGGATTAATTGTCAGACCTGCCTTTTTGTTCGATTGGATAACTACTCGTAGGTGTTCCAGGTAGCTTTTCCAGTCTGGACTGTACACCACAATTACAATATCATCTAGGTACGCAGCACAATAGACAGTGTGAGGGGATAAAATTACATCCATGTACCACTGGAATGTAGAGGGTGAGCCATGTAAACCAAACGGCATGGCTGTGAACTGACAGAATCTTACAGGAGTGGCAAATGTTTTTTGTCTCTGGATTCTTTAGCTTGAGGGATTTGCCAGTAACCTTTGGTGAGATCGAGGGTACTGATATACTTAGCACTTTCCAGTCTATCCACCAAATCATCAATTCTGGGCATAGGATAAATGTCAAATTCTGACACTTGATTAAGCTTCATAAAATCGAGGCAGATTCTCACACCCCCTTCTTTTTGTTTGTCTATGATGCCCAATTATTTCACTTTTTGAACTTCCTTAACCACATCAGCTCTTAACCGCTCTGATAATTTATTTATTTTTTATTTATTTATTGAAATGTTTCACCAGGTAGGCACACTGAACAACAAGCTGCTCATCTCTCGGTGCGACCTGGGGGAGGGAGAGAGAACAATTGGAGGCAGAGTTTACATACAGCTTACATTTAACATGTCTGAGGACTTAAAACATTCAATTACATATGTAACAAGACATGCAGTTAAATTAACATGCTTGTGGAATATACATACAATTACAATTGGCATACCTAAGGATAACAGTACATAATTTTAATGCAGCTGCGTAGCCATCTCCTTACAGGATCGAGTCACAAGCAAGAGGCAGAGGATTAACAAATTATTTACTGAAATGAGGGGCACTGGGGGAGAAATCCAAGAGGGACGAGGGGTGGGCAGGGTATGGCAGCTAGGGGGAGGCCAAGAGATGGGGGGGGAGAACTGTCAGAACAAATGAGCAAAAACTGTTATAGGGAGGCACGTTAACTCTGGGCTGGTGCAAACTGGAGCAGCCCAGGCAGAAACAGAAAGTGCAACAGCCATTGGCACAGGTGAACTAACACCTTTTTTAAGTGCAATGAAGTAAAGAGGAGGAGCATAGAGAGAAGTGGGGGAGGGAAATTGGGTAGGGAAAGACAAAACATGCACAGAGGTGGCCCCTCCAGTGAGCAGAGAGCCCTGCCAGTGATTGAATGAGGCAATGTCTTTGCACAGGAGAAGAAAGAGGGTGTAAGGCAGTGGATAAGGCAGGGGAATAAAATATAGGTAGGTGTGTGTAGATTGGGTGGGAGGGTAAAAGTGGTGGAGGGGGAAGGAAGACATTTGCTTACATCTAAACCTCTCCAGGATACGAAGAATCCTACCGGAGGATGGAACAAGGCAAGAACAAGTTGGATATAGAGAGTAGAGAGGAAGGAAAGAGAAGGGAAGGAAGAAGCTAGCCTGAAACTAAGCCTCTCTAGGATGCTGAGAACCCTGTCAGAGGGCAGTATCAGGCGAGGTCAAGTTGGGTAGAAAGAATAGAGGGGAGGGGGGAAGGGAGGTAGAGGCTTGCACAATGCTGGACCCCTCCAGGATACCGAGAACCCTGCCAGGGGGTGACACTAGACAGGGGGAAGGGGGAAGGGAGGTTGAGGCTTACCCAGTGCTGGACCCCTTCAAGATGCTGAGAACCCTGCCATGGGCAACACTAGACAAGAGCGAGTTGGGAGGGGGAATGGGAAGGGATGGGTGAGGGAAGGAAAGGAGCAAAGGAAGAAGATTTGTCTAAACTAGGCCTCTTCAGGATGCTGAGAGACCTACCAGAGGGCAGAAACAGGTGAGGACAAGTCGGGTTGAAGAAGCTTGCCCTGTGCTAGACCCCCTCCAGGATGCTGAGAACCCTGCCAGGGGCAAAAATACACAGGGACAAGTAGGTAATAGAGGATTTAGGGGGAGTAGGAGATGGACAGGGGTAGAGGTAAGGGGGTAATGGTGGAAATCAGAAGTGAGCATGAAGGACAGCAGGCTTCAGGGAGGAGAAGGTATAGAAGGGGATGAGCGGCATGAGATGAGAATGCTGGGGAGTAGGCTTCGAGGGGGAAGAGAGATAGAGTAGGGTATGAGTGGCATGGAGAGGAGCAGGGATGTTGGGGGTAAGTTAAGGAGGATTAAAGCAGGAGCAGCTAAATGAGAGAAAGTTATGTAAGGCAGAGGCTAGGGAGGAAGAGAAGTGCCATATTTGTGGGGGGAGGGAGATCCAGATTTTCGAGAGACGATGGGTGAAACCTGACTGGCTGACGACAGTGGTTCGTCAGGGGACCAACAAAGTGCGAATGCCAGTGGATCGGAGGAAGTGGTTGGGGGGGGAGGAGGGGAGAAGAGTGAGCATAGGAGGTGTGTGGTGGGGGAGAGTTTGCCTAACCAAAATTTAGAAGTGAGTTTGGCACAATGAGCGAGGCGCCCGTTGGCAAGTGGGGAAAAGGACAGGGCGTGGTAATCTTTATGTCTTTTTTTATCTTTATCCTTTGGTAATCTGTGTATTTTGTTTAATAGGGTGAGCATTCCTTGTCACTATTACATGCTTAACCCCTTTTGCTCAGCCTGGCACTGTGGTAAAAGTACTGTTACATGTCTTTAGCAAGTTACACATTTCTGCGGTTTGTTCGGGGGTTAAGGAAACATTCACTTTTACAGCATCAGCAGTTACAGTTTGTTCCAGTCTATCATAAGCTACATCAATATCTTCTTTATCAGTTTCTGGTAAAACCAGCAAAACAGCTTTTGGTGTTTTTTCAACCCATTTCTTGAGGAGGTTAGCATGGTATATCTCAGTAGGATTTTTCCTATCAGGGGTCTCAATAGGGTTGCCACCTTTGGATAGGGCAAAAACCGGATCCTAAGCTCCACCCCTAGCCCCACCCCTTTTCATGACTCATCATGCATTGTTCCTCCTAGAAGGCCATTTGCTATATCAATAAAGGACAACACTTAAAGCAGCAGTTCAACAAAAATGTTAAAATGCTGTACTGTATCTGTTAAAATTACTTTCCTAGGTTCTTCCTAGTCATCCATTTACTTATATATTTATTTATTGACATTGGTTTACCAAATAAACATGCAGAGATAAAAGAAATATCATTTACAGATATGATCTGGGGGAGACAAGGGAAACACTGTAAATAGCACACAACAGTATACATGGTCTATAATAATACGTAATAAATTGTTTCCTGTAATGTGTACATTATATCTTTTTCTGGCTCCTTTCCCTGTTCGTGTCCACAGAACTATTTCAAAGCCAGAGAAGTGACCATACCATTTTCTTGAGAAAAAAAAAATAATTTAAAATATTTAAAAAGTCTAAATTCTATTAGAGAAGAAAATATTTACCAGCTAATGAAACTGGAAGGCAATTGGCTCTGTTACTGTTACAAAAGGTGGGGGCAGCTGTACTGCTATGCCACTTTAAGGGGTAGAGGAAAAGATTAGGTTAAGTACGTGTTAATGGTGTTAATGGCCATACTTTACACCTCCCAGGCTGACTGCTTTCACAAACAAAGGGCTATATTGACAAGAGAACTTGTCTGTAACCTGGATATGTAGCTGAAACAATGAATGATATGACAAAATCTGTTTAAAAAGTATGAGAGCACTCAAAATGGCTCAAAAACCTGACCAGCACAGAGAAAAACCGGATTACCTGATAGGGACCCTGAAAACCTGATCACCAGGTAAAAAACCTGACAGGTGGCAACCCTAGGTCTCAATCTCATAGTTAACAGTGACAGTACATCTAAGCACTTTGTAAGGCCTTTGCCACTTTCATTAACAGTTTATTTTCTGTAGTGGAAAACAGTAGCAAGACCTTTTCACCTGGCTGAAAAACATTTTCTTTCACCCCATGGTCATAATGCACCTTCTGCTGGTTCTGGACCTCTTCCTGATTACTATGGGCAATTTCAACATATTTTGCCAGCTTCTTTCTCAGGGCACACATATAAGAGGTAATATATTGCTTCTCATAGGGGTTATCTTCCCATGTTTCTTTTATTACATCTAAAGGCCCTCTAGGTTGTCTACCATACAGCATTTCAAATGGTGAAAAACTTGTTAATGCCTGTGGCACTTCTCTGTAAGCAAAAAGCAGGTAAGGTAAGTACTGGTCCCAGTCCTTCTCTTTCCCTTTTACAAACCTTTTTAACATGCGTTTTAAGGTTTGATTAAAACGCTCAACAAGACAGTCTGTCTGAAGGTGATAAGGGGAGGTTCTTATGGCAGTGATACCTAGTAGTAGGTACAGCTCCTTCAGTAATGCAGCACCAAAATTACTACCCTGATCAGTAATAATTTCTTTACGTATGCCCACCCTGCTGAAAATTCTGGTAATCTCTGCTGCCACTTTTGGGGCTGTGACAGTACGCATTGAAACTGCCTCTGGGTATCGAGTAGCACAGTCATATACTACCAAAATGAATCGATTACCCTTTTTACTTTTATCTAAAGGGCCAGTCACATCCATTGCAATTATCTCAAAAGGCGCATCTATCAAGGGTAGGGGCACCTTGTCTTTTTCAGTCACTGGGGCTACATTCTGACACTCAGCACAAGAACTGCAATAGGTAGCAGCATTTTCATGAATTCCATGCCAGTAAAATCTGTACAGCAATCTGGCAAGGGTGCGATCCCTCCCAAAGTGACCAGCCACAGGACTATCCTTTGCTATCTATAACAACTCCGATCTATACTTCTGTGGTATAACCGACTATTCCATCTGGTCCTGTGTCTGAGGTGTTAACCCAAACTCTGTACAGTAGCCCATCACATTTTTTAAACATGGGTTCACCCTGTTTTGTGTCACCCCCAGCTGCTTAAAAAACCCTGGACAGAAACATCAATAGCTTGTTCTGAAAGAAAATTACCGTTAGTAATCAGTTTAGTTTCAGCATTTTTACATGTTAACCGCTTATGTCCATCAGTCTTTAGTTGCCACCGTTTCTTCAGGCGTCGTCTTTCTTTCCTGGACTTTCAGATCTTGAAGCTGTGCTCAAACAAATCAAAATCAGCGAAAGGAAATGGGTCCCCATCATCTGAGATTTTCTTTGCCTGTGCTTTTGTCACTACAGCTGCTGAAACACCAGGATTTACTCCCTCTTTGATTAACTCAGTAAAACCTGGAAAGTAATTTCCAATAATCACAGGTACAAGTAACTCAGGTACTACTCCCACTTTCATTTGGTGCGACACACCCTTAATATTAAGAGTCACTTAGTTGGAGGGATGGTATCGAGTGTCCCTGTGACACCAGGGATACATTTATTTTCACTAAGCCCGCGATCGGGCTGGGGAGCAGGCCCACTGGACCACCAGGGATTTTACGTTATTACAAAGCCCGCCATCAGGCACTGGGGTGCCCTGTGAATGCAGATGACACCAGTACCTGGTCCTTTTGGACATTGTTTTCCCAGCACTTTAATATGCACTAGGGTCTGTCTGCTTCCTGAATCTATAAGTCCCTTCACAGTCATATCTCCCACTTTCACATCTGTTAAGTACTTCCCCCAATTTGCTAAGGACAAATCTGCTCCAGTGTCACTCTTCTTACTACGGCAATTTCTTGCAATATGACCTGGCTTATTACAGTTACAGCAAATAAAGTCTTTGAGTGCAGATTTGTTAGCCCCACCAGAGTTCTTATCAAACTTGGAGTTTAAATGGGAAAAAAGAGTGTCTTACCAGTGCTTAGTTGTTATCTCGCTGCTGTGGCATCTGTCTGGCCATTTGGTGGTCTTCAGCGAAAGAAACAGCCTTTTCCCCACTTTCTGGTCAGTGTTCCTTTACCCAAAGCTGTACATCTGTGGGTTGGGTGTTGAACTGCTCCATTACAGTAGTTTTGATGTGGGAGTGTTTTGTCCTCTGGTTGGAGCCATTTCATAAGGAGTTCTCTGAGATGGGTGAAGGCTTCTCGAGGATTGTTGACTGAGCTGTACTTCTGAGACCGAAATCTCTGCTTGTAGGTCTCTCTTGAGATGTCATACCTTTTCAGGATTTCACTTTTCACCAAGTCATAGTTTTCTGATTGTAGTGTCCATATTGCTGTGAGCTAGCTGGGCTTTCCCCTGTCAGGTAAGGTACCAGTTTTTTTTTGCCCATTGCTGCTTTGGTCACTGGCAGGCTGCGGCAACCCTTTCAAAAGTTGTCAGGTATGCTTCCGATATCATTCGAGGGACATAACTTTGTAAGTTTAAGGTCTTTTAAATTGTTGGCGTTTTGTTGCTCTGTTGGACCTATGCCAGATCCACCAGCTTTGATAGCTTGCAAGGCATCCAGTCATCACTGCATCTCTTCTCTACTTTTCTGCTCGTGTCGCTGCATCTCTTCTCTTCTTTGTTTCTCGAGTTGTTGCATTTCTTCTTTTCTCTGTGCCTCTAAACATTGAATCTCTTTTTCTCTCTGTTGCATCTCCTCTCTTCGTTTCTCTGTCTCCGTTTGTTGCATAGCCCACCATTTGAAAATGGCAGTCAGGCTTTCAGGTTCTGTCACTGCCTGTTTTTCTCCATAACTGGTGCTAGCTGTACAGTCTCAGCTTGGACTTCTGTCTCTACTAGTTTGGCTGCCATTCTTCTGGTAATCACTCCTGGACTTGTTGGTGCAGAATCCATACCTTTCTGCTATGCTTCCCTGGTTTAGGTCTAGTACCCATGCACAAAACTCCTGGCTCAAGAGTATGCACAGCATACATCCCACTTCTAAAACCATCTGTTGTTGACGCACAGGTCAGGAAGCATAGGAAAACCAGGAGCAGTTGTAAAATTCATAAATAGCATTTTATTATTAATAACAGCAAAATAAAAAAATTAAAATTGTTCAGTATAACTATTTACAATGGCAGTACAAACACAGAAAGCAGAGTCCTTCTTCTAAGTTTTTCTTCTCACTTTCCAATCTCCATCTCTCAGTCTCTGTCTCTCTCCCTCTCTTTCAAAACATTGCAGCTCTTTTTATAACAAGTCTTTGCAGGGAGCTCATTAAGTACATTCTGCTTCTCACAAATTGTTCTTGTCAGTTTCAGCAGATGCAGCGAAACAGTAAATTGTGACCCAGAACTGACCTCTTGCTGACAGCTCTCGACATATTTTTCAAACCAGCATTTCAGGTTAACCCCTTGAATTCCAGTTTTTGCAATCATTTCAACAGTATAACTACATACAGTTTTAAACAAATGGATCCTAGTTTCACATACAGTTTTACATAGAGATTCACATATATTTTTTATAACTGCAGATATGCAAGGCGGAAGAAAAGACAGAACAGCAAGGGAACGCAGAGAGATAGCGAGAGGCAGAGAACTGCGAAACTGTCGGCGTGATCAGTTCCTAGGTCTCACAAGAAGATTTGGTTGCAGAACCAGACAGAGAAGAATCAGAAAAGGAGAGGATAGAACAGATCCTTGCATTTAACCTCATTCTAGATAACAAATGAGGCAGGGCCATATTCAACCCTGTCACACTTCTTCTTTGTTAAGCACATGCAAAAACAGGAGCATGGAAAAGGTAAGAGAGCTCAATTCCAGATAGGAAGACAGGGCTGCTCCTCCAAGGGAGGGGAGAGCCGTGAAGGAGTAGCAAGCAGATACGAAGTGCCCAACCCAGGGTGAGCTGCCCAAAGGCCCTGACTCTAAACAGAAGCAGGTGATGATGGGAAGGAGTGTGAATAGATGGTGAAGATATTCTGGAAGATCAACAATACAGTGAGTACATAATTTTCATATCTTCAAATAACCAATCTTCACCATTTATGCCCACTTAGGGTAAGAGTATCAAGCATCCCCAAAAGTGGGGGGAGCTGACTCACCTTGAGGGAAAAACAGTTTCCTTAGCCGTCTGTGGGGGCATAACCACAGAAGGGTATGAGGAAGGGGTTGTTACCCCAAAGCGCTGAGGCACTGTCCTGAGAGTGGGAGCTTTAATTTTTTCACTGTGTCACTGTGACTTACAATTTATGTAATGCAATAACTTTGTAAGTATTGCAGAGTTTACTTATTAAAAATACTTTTCACTGAATTTTTTGGTGTCTCGAGTGCTGCTTCTTTTAATGGCCAGGGCCACAGAGGGATGACAGTGTGGTCATTGTTGTATTCTCCAAAGAATGACAGTGCCAGACTCTGCTCTTGCATCATCTCCAAAAGGAAAAGCTGGTACCAAGAGTATTTGGCGTCAGAGAAGAGACTGACTGAAAAATCCTCTTCATTGAAGGACAAAGGTGGGGGTGGAAGCTGGATTCAGGCAGGGAACTCAAGCCTAAAAACAGCCTGATCAGTTCTGAGGTGAATTTAGTGTAACACATCAGCCGCTGACCTGAACTGGTCCCAGGTCATGGGCCCTACAAGGCCTGAAATACCTGAGAAAGAAGGGAGGGGTAGAGGAGGAGGAAGGTGATAGTGACCAGATCAGGTCCTAGGCCAGAGTTGTAGGAATTCTCAGAGGGCCTTGCCCAGGAGGGCCCTGCAGACTTGCCCATCTGAAAACAACCAAAAACTGTGGACCAGTCTAGATGGTACCCTTGGGGGGGAACTCCAAGTGGGGAAAGCGGAGCTGTATGCATTCCACGGGGCGGCACACAGGACTAGATGGTTCCATACAGAATCTGGGCCACAAATTAGTGTTGTGATCCCTCTCAGAGTTTCCACCACCTCTGGACAAGGGGTGAGCAGCAGGCTTAATGCCCTGCCTCATCTCCTCAGAAGCACAAACCCTGTCCCCCCCCAGGCCAAGCCCAGACTCTAGAGACCAGGGTCTCCTGAAGAGTTGGGCCCCAGGTCTGGTATCATGAACAGCACCGGCCCCAGATCTGGCACTGGGAATGGCATCAGAACCCGAACTGGCACTGTGAATGTTGCCATGAGGGGTCCCGCCACTGCCCCCAGCGCCAGCCCAAGAGACAATTCCAGAGGAGACTTTCAGCCCCAAGAGAGGCTCGGAATCAGGCCTAGGAAGGCCTCCAACTTTGTCAGCTCCATCTACAGGCTCAAGGTTAGTACCACAAAACTCCCCTGGGTCACACAACCACTCAGGGGAAGACAATGACGCCGAGGCCTAAGGAGGGATCAGCTCTGGAATCCTTCCCTCTTCTGGCACCATGGACAGTGCTGAGAGGGGCCTGCTCTTGCAGCTGGCAAAGCCTCAATCATGGGTACTGGTCTTAGTACCAGGAGTCGAGGTGGCACCGGGCTGCAATGCCAAGGTGCCCATCAGTAAAAGAAAAGAATTTGGCGCCAAACTATAATGAGGGAACTGTTAAAACAATAAGCAGCACCAAGAAAAATGGTGCCAAGAAAGAACAGCATTCTCACCCGGCCCACCAACACAGCGACAGGGCTACTGTTTGGAGTACCAGCGACCTGGGTTTGGGAACGGACTCGGGTGGCTGAAGGGCCAGCCGGAGGGAGGAGGATTGAGCACTCAGAGGCCGCTCTCCTGCTCCGTGGGGGTGGGTTGTATGTCCCACTGCTCTACCGCCACCTGGGTGACCACGGGTGGAAGTGCAGTGAGACAGCATGCAGCAGGGTGGGAGGACGTCGGCCAGGAGCTGAAGCACTTGCAGGTTACGACGTGCTCTGCCCTTTGGTTTCCTTAGCGTGCCAATGTCCTGAGGGATGGGACCAGAAAACGAGAAAAGCCCCGCAACGGATGCCTGGGAGACGGGACCCAGCTGCCCAGGACAACCAGGCTCCAGATGGGGCCTGTGCAGCATACCCAATGCAAACTCATGGACTGCAGGGAACTACTGGGGGGGTCCTCTTCCTCCTCCCTGCCCAGGGGGCAAACTGAGGCCGGATGGGGGTAGAGCTGCCGAGACCCGAAGGAGATACCTGAAGAGGACCTAGGGGAGAGCACACAGTCTAGGGATCTCTGAGGATAGGGTCCTGAGCGGTGAGTAAGGGGCATAAAACAGAGAATATAAAAAAAAGAAAGAAAGAACAGCATTGAAATAAAACGGCCACCAAGTGAGGAAAGTATATGATACAGTTACTGTGATGATGCTCCTACAGTGTGCACTCAATGGCAGAAAAAATAGAATTGAGAAAGGTGGGGGGCTGACATCAGTTACTGGCCAACCCACAAGTGCAACATCACTACGTCTGTCTCGTGGGCAGTGCAGACACTGACATCAGCCCCCCAGGCTGCAAAATACTTTGGTCCCACTAGGCCCTGGCGCCTCCGGCTTAGACCCATGAGTGGCAATACATGAAGAAGACCAATTCTTGGAAGATCATGTTCCAATATAGCAGCCGAAAGAGTCAGGCACTAACCCGTTTGCTCCTTGCAAAACACAACCACCTACTGGTCACATGAGTTATGTCGCCAATACAGAACTACAGAGAATACAGGAGCAAATAAGCTGTTAGGGCTCAGAAATGGCTATAGCTCCTGTGCACAGATCTGCCACATTCATCATTCCCAAAGTAAATGACTCCACAGCACAGGCAAGGTGCTCTGGGTTCATTTTTTATGTCATTAAGGACTCATTACAGGCCAGGAGCAAACAGAGATTGCACCCCTACCCCCCTACCGCCCCCCCCAAGTGCGATACTGCCTTGCAGAAATAACTCCCATGGTAGTCTTGAGTTACCTCCACTCTCACCCACGATCACTGGTCTAAGTACTTTAAATGATCTTCCTGGTAGTTTAGTGGTTCCCCACTTGCCACGCCAAACCCCCTTTGATGGCAGCTGACACTCACACACCACAGCAATCCGCACACAGCCACAGTGCATTTGGCCGACTCTGCACTAACAGCAAATGTACCTGTAAGCCAGTCAGCATCATGGGAAGAGGGAGTGTCATAGCATCTGTGGCGTGATGGTGGGGGGCCACTGGAGTACTAATGAGAGAATCTACAAAGGAACTCACAAAACTGAAAGTGGAGAAGGCAATGGGACCGGATGGGATACATCCTAGACTTTTAAGGGAACTACAGGAGGTGCTGGCGGCACCACTGGCAGCCCTGTTCAGTAAGTCACTCGATACGAGAGTGGTTGCAGAGGACTGGAGAAAGTGGGAGTAGGGAGAAGGCTGGAAACTACAGACCAGTCAGACTCACCTCATTAGTTGGGAAAATTATGGAATCACTACTTAAAGAATGGATTGTGGAACACCTTGATTCCAGTGGAGCACAGGATCCGAGACAGGATTCACAGCAGAAAGGTCATGTCAAACAAATCTAATTGATTTCTTTGACTGGGTGACTAGGGATGTGGATCGGGAGGAGCAGTGGATATGGCCTACCTGGATTTCAGTAAGGCCTTCGATACCATTCCACATAGAAGACTTGTGAACAAGCTGGGCAGCCAGGGAGTGGGTCACAGCGTGGTAAACTGGGTTAGGAACTGGCTGAGTTATAGAAGACAGAGGGTGTTGATAAATGGAGCTCAATCTAACGAAATGAGGGTGACCAATGGGGTACCACAGGGATCAGTTCTGAAGCCAGCTGTTTAATGTCTTCAGAAGTGACATTGCGGAGGGGCTGAAAGGGAAGGTGTGCCTCTTTGCAGATGACAAGATCTGCAACAGGGTTGACACTCTGGGAGGAGTGGAAAAAATTAGGAAGGACCTATGTAAACCGGAAGAATGGTTTGGAGTTTGGCAGCTGAGATTAAATGCAAAAAAGTGCAAAATCATGCATTTGGGGTGCAAGAACTTAGGGAAGGATTACATGATGGGGGATGGGGTAGATACTGACGGCCACTGAGCAGGAAAGGGATCTGGGGGTAATCATATCTGATGACCTAAAGGCAGACAAACAATGTGCCAAGGCTATAGGGAGAGCCAGTGGGATGCTGGGGTGCACAGAGATAGGTATCGCCAGCAGAAGAAAAGAGGTGGTGATGCCACTGTATATATCATTGGTGAGGCCTCATTTGGAGTACTGTGTCCAGTTCTGAAGGCCGCATCTCCATAAGGACATAGACAGGGTGGAGGCAGTTCAAAGAAGCGTAACAAAGATGGTGCAGGGCTTGCACCAAAAGTCATATGAGAAGAGACTGGGAGACCTCAATATGTACACCGTGGAGGAGAGGAGAGAAGGGGAGATATGACAGAAACCTACAAATATCTAAAGGGCATAAATAAGGTACCAGAGGGAAGCATCTTTTAGAAAAGGAGATGTTCAGGAATAAGGGGGGCATGACATAAGGTTGGAAGGAGGAAGACTAAGGGGTAATGTGAGGAAGCATTTCTTCACGGAAAGAGTGAAGGATGCATGGAATAGAGTCCCAGCAGAGGTGGTGGGGGCAAACACAGTGGAGGAATTCAAATATGCATGATCCAGGCATAGGGGAACCCTAGTGACAGGAACGAGAAGGTACAGCCAGAAATCAAGTAGGGAAAATGGGCAGACTGGATGGGCCTAGCGATCCTTATCTGCCATCAGTTTCTATGTTTCTACATGGTCTAGACTAACGATCGGAAAAGTGGTGGGACAACTAGATTACCAGGGAAATAATTTAAACTATTCGGATCAGCAATGGAGGAGTGGGGGCACTAGACTACCACGGAGGTAATTTAAAATACTCGGCCTAGCGATCAGGGGCAGAGACACTACACTACCACGGAGGTCCTATATCTACTTGGACTGGTGATCGGAGGGAGGAGCAGTACTGTGGCAGTAAGACCAGGTTTGCTTTGGCGGCATTAAAAAGCATGGCACTAACCTCCATTAACAATGTAGATAACAATACCTAGTAACAATAGTAAGGGTACACAGAAAAATAATAAAATATATATATAGTGTATGGTAGAACACTGCTTGAGCGTGGAAATCCATGCTCAGAACAGCATTGTTGTACTGTCTTAACTATATCACGATGCTGTTATGCTGCACTGAGTAAATCACCAGTGCAGCATAACAACTTTATCGGCGGCATCTGTATGGTGATAAAGGGCCACGGTGGTGAGAGGCCAAATGGAAGTAACTGCTACCGGAGCAACGCACCAAAGTAAGGCATTTTAAAATCATTTGGGGGACACTGTTTGCCAGGAATGAGTGGCCATACACTATAAAAGATTGTGTATGAGCACTTATAAACAGACAAGTTTATTTTCTAATCTCGTGATAACGAGACCTCGAGACCGTCTTGTCACCACGGAAACCATTCGATCAGAAAATAACTTTGTTGTGTATGAGTGCTCATACACAATCCTCTATGTATTAAGCAGTTAATGATGCTCAGGCTTAATAACTAGGAGCAACTGCATTAGTAGTACAGGTACCATAATAAAAATAAAAACAACAGTGGCAAGTACCATCCTGGGATATAGATTGACAATCTACAAAGCTATATCATTTAGACAATGAAATATATGAATTTATTTGATGTAATACTTCTGCAAGCAACATGGTGGACTGATGCCCCTTCTAAGTTACTTGGTTATGAAACATTTATCAATGGAGCTAAAAGAGTTTTGAAGAAATCAAATGGCATTGTTAACCACTATAAATTTTGAAAAATACATCAATGTTGTAAAAATAGTAACTGATATTTATAATATACTGGCTATCAATATTGCAGCAAAAAAATATTAGGGTAATTGTTATTAATGTGCATATTCCACCTCAAAATTCACTAACAAATCGTAGTGCTATTTGGACCAATGTAAGGGAAATTATCCAGTCAATAATACAGGTATATTTAGCTGGTGATATATTTATCCTAGGAAATGTTAATGCAAGATTGCCAAGTAATCAATCCCATATACAATATTTGTGGATATTCATAGTGAGGTCAAATTAATATTTTAAACAGTAATCTTTCAAATATAGGTCATACACAAGATAAAAAAACATTATAAGCCTGGACTACTCTTAAATAATACAGCTTTGGAATCAGATCTAATACTAATTAATGGAAGAATTAAGGGTGCGAAATAAGGTTCATGTACATTTAATACACGTAATGACTCATCCTCAATAGACTTGTGTCTGGCTAATATAGAATGCAGTAGGGAAAGTGGCAAACTTAAAGGGGAAATAAAGATTGTATGTCATTCCTACCTTGTGTAGTTGAATCCCAGGGCAGTGCCTTACTGTATGCCTCTCATCTTGTAGTCATTCAGATTCAGAAAATGTTAAAAACAAAAAGCATTTATTGTAACACCCGAAATTGCAGTTTGACACTGCCATGTTGCGCATGCGTGCTCGCACTATCATGTCGGCGGCGGGTTTGCCGACTTAGCGGGACCACGGGAAAGTAGTCATCGCATGTTAGAGAGCCGTAGGATATCTGTGTGGAGAGACACTAAAATAGTCTGTGTCAAAGTATATCATCATCAGCAGTTGGGTACCGGCAGCATGGTGAACTGCTGTGCAGTAGAATGTTTCAATGCCTCAAAGAAAACGGAGTGCAGAGGCATTTTTATGTTGCTTGCACACACGTGCAAGAAACATAGTGCCATCATCCGAGTTTTCGGAGGTGTGTCAGCCCGGCTTCCAATGCAGTCAGTGTGTTTGCAGGCACGGCCCCAGTTCCCCAATCACTGCTGCAGCTGTCTATGACAAGCTGAAAATGCAGTGGCATACAGTTGAAAGGAAGAGCTCCGCTTGAGTGAGCAGAGTCCCCCCCCCCACACACACACACACACACACACACACACACACACCTGCGTGCTCATGCGCCTTCTCCCTCACTGTATGGCCGGCCAGGGGTGCCCAATCCCCCGTCGACTCCATGCTCCCAAAGCATCCAGGTGCCACGCTGAGGCCCACCCCAGCGTGGCAAAATCATGTTATATGGCCGGCGGTGCCCCAATCCCCGTCGGCTCCTGTCTCTCTCCTCCCCAAATGCTGTAGCCCGGCAAGGGTGCCCAATCCCCGTCATCCACTATCTCCCCAAGTACAGGGTGCCACGCTGGGAGCCCACCCCAGCGTGGCAACAATGCCATGGCCGACGGGGTGCCCAACCCCCGCCGGCTCCACACCCCCAGCCATCCTTCTGCCATGCTGGGAGCCCACCTCAGTGTGGCAAGCGTCCAGCGTCGTCATTTAAAAAAAAAAACCTGTAAAGAAAAAAAGCGGTCCCACGCCAATCTCCTGCCCCCCACAACCCATAACCCCCCACTGCGCACCCTGCCTCCCCACACCCCCCCTCACCTCATACTTACCTCCGGAGTCCGGCGCGACGATCTTCGGTGGACCGGGAACACGTCTGCACTCTTCAAAGCCGACCGCGAACTGAGGAAATGCCGGTAAGCTGTATAATGGGATAGATAGGGTTTTTCAACTTTGTTGCATATCTCAGGCATTTTTTGGAATTTTTGCACCAAATTTTCAACATGGGGTTTTTGGGACCCCTCCTCATGAATTCTTGCACTGTCATTGCGTTACTCAGGCCCAAGGGTGATTTCGCAGCCACTGTGCGAAATCACCTTCCGGACGATTAGCGAAGCGACACTGCCAGTGTTCATAAGGTAGGCTCTCAAAAGCCTATGTTGAAATTTGGTGAAAATTCTAAAATGACTGTTTCTGAGCGTGCGTTGCACAGTTCCTATGCGACTCAGAAGTTCGAAATTTTCAATATTTTCATTCCAGATTTTCAACATTGCCATTTTACCACACCTCCTTATGAGCAGTACAGCTGTCATTTTTCACATCTCACCGAAACGCAGCCAGCCATGTAGCGCATAAATGGCTAGTTCAAAGCAAATCAATGTATGGGACAAATTAAGAAAATCACAGTGACACTGTTCATAAGCAGAGGTCTTAAAATGGCTATGTTGAAAATTTGGTGAAAAAATTCCTTAAAATGACCGTTTCACGAGCGTGCATTGTGCAGTTCCTACACACGCTCATAAGTTCGCTAATTTTCAATATTTGCACTCCAATGACTTCCAAATTCCTAAACAGCACATAGAAGCAAGCAACATTCGGCATTGACAAATGCTTGTTTTCTTCTGCTTTCCAAAAAATAAGGAGATGCTGGCCAAATGGAAGGCTGCTGTCAAACGAAATAACCTGCCTGATGTTGCCAGCCTAAACACGGTGCTATGCTCATCCCCTTTTGCACCAGAGTGCACCGAGTGTAATTTAAAGGTATACAGAAAACAATATATAGTTCTATTTTCATATACTGAACTTTTCCCCTGTGCCTCTCATATATGCACTGATTTGACAGGCAGCAGGGTTTGTTTTTTTTTGGGGGAGGGGCACGTGGGAATAACAGCAGATGGACACACACAGAACACTATATGATGATTGTGCAAAATGTGATTTACATAGCACTGTGTTTCTGCTGGTAACATCAGGCATGTTGTCTCGTTTGACAGCAGCTTTCCATTTGGCCCAAATTTCCTTATTTATTAGAACATGCAATAATGAAATGCCTCTGCACTCCACTTTCTTTCAGCGACTGAAACATAGCACTGCACAGCAGTTCAACATGCTGTCTGTACTGAACTGATTATGTTTTTATATTGTAACACTACTGTGTTCATCTTATTTTGCCCCACACTGCATGTCGTGGGGAAGTGTGTATGGTATGGAGATTGGCAAGTGACTCTGGTTGTGTCAGGAATCTGACATATACCCCCATTAGTTGGTAGTCTTCTTTTTCTTTTCTTTATATTTACTATTTTTACGCCCCTGTATTCACCATGGCCTTACTTCTCTCTCAGGGTCCTCCTAGGCATCCAATGTCAGGGCTGTGCTTACTCCCAGACTTACCCAAGCTACCGCAACACTGCCTAGGTTTACCCCCTGGCAGGGAGGGAGGGAGCAGCTCCCCAATCCCCTGCTTGAGGTCTTCATCAGGCACCTTCATAGGTTCTTCCAGTTATCGGTCACCAGCTGGATAGGTGCCGGAGGCTGTCGCCGGGTTTGGCCACGGGATCTTTCGTTTTTCTGTTGTCCATCCCTCGAGGAAGCCGACACACAAGGAGGTCCAAGGCACATAAGTACGTGGAAGTGTGCAGCCATCCTAGAGCTTGGCGGACTTCTTCCCTCCCACAACACCCCCAAGCTGCACCACCACCTGTGTGCACCCAGGTGGCGGTACTGCAGTGGGGATGGCTGCTCTCCCACCCCGGAGAAGGAGAGTGATCCCCTGGGACACTCTATCCTCCTCTCCTTGGCCAGTCCCCGATGACTCGAGTCCGCATCCGAACCCGTGTCACTGATGTCATGAGCAATAGGGCTACCATTGTGCCGATGGGCCAGCAAAGTTGGCAGTCTCTTTGAAGTGGGTATTGCTTGGAGGCTGGGAAGTGACTGGGGTTGGGAAGGTATATGTTCCATACACTCACTTGTTGCCACTCTATGGGAAGTGAGTCTTTGGTGGAGGTTGGGAAGTGACTGTGGTGATGAAGGGATATGTCCCATACCCCACTTCTTGCCAGTGCATGGATTTGTCAGGTAGTATGGGTGGGTGTGGGGGCACGTGAATAACAGGAGATGCACACACACAACTCTATGTGTTGTTGATGATGAATGGTTGGTCACACACCATCAACACCCTCCAAACACCCAACAGTACAAGATGTTATGATGCTGGTGGGGGGGGGGGGCAGTAATACCTTATTGATAATAAGCAGTATGTGCCATGAGATGGGTAGGGGGTCAGGCAACCATGAAACCTTACTGACAACCATCAACAGATGTGTAAACCACACTGCCCGAGCAGTACTGCTTTCAATCTTTCATGAAGCAGTGTTGTCTTTAAACCCCTTCCCCCACCCACCCAAAAGGGTAACCCTCATATAGTGCTGTGTGAGTTCATCTGCTCTTGCTTCTGCCCAAACACCTCTCCAATTCACCATCACCCAGTGGCATCTGTGATTTAGCACTGAATGTTCTGTCCCCGTCCACTCCCAATCACAGTAGAGAGGTCCATGTCATCTGTTGGCACCCTTTGCTTTCATTCATTCAATAACAGAAAAGGGTCCCAATTATATGGCCAAGGCATCTCCGCTTCATATGACCTGTAAATATTGTTGACATCTAGTGTTTGCTGGCAGGATTCACAGCCCTCACTTGTGTGCAATCAGCTCCCCACCCACCTTTCACCGTCACCATGCAAGTGCCACCTACATTGTGACAGCACTGCCTCACCACCTGTCAACGTCACCCTGCAAGTGGCATGTGAGTGCAGCCAGCATTGCCATCCCACCACCTTTCACCATTACTCTGCAAGCTACACCTGACTGTGATCATTCATGCCAGCCCCCACCTTTCACCATCACCCTGCAAGTGGCACCTGACTACGGCTAGCATTGCCGTCCCCTCACCTTTCACTGTCACCCTGCAAGTGGCACCTGACTGTGGACAGCACTGCCATCCCACCTGTCACCATCACCCTGCAAGTTGCACCCAACTGCAGCCATCCATGTCAGCCTCCCACCTTTCTACCCCCCACCTGTCAAAATTATCCTGCAAGTGGCAGCTGACAGCGGTCATCCATGACAGCCCACTTTTCCATCCCCCACCTGTCACCGTCACCCTGCAAGTCTACCTGACTGCGGACAGCACTACCATCCCTCCACCTATCACCGTCACCCTGCAAGTGGCACCTGACTGCGGCCATCCATACCAGCCCCCCACCTTCCCACCTGTCACATTTACCTTGCAAGTGGCACCTGACTGTGGTTATCCATGCCAGCCCCCCCTTTCACCGTTACCCTGCAAGTAGAACCTGACTGTGGCCAGCATTGCTATCCCCACCTTCCACCGTCACCTTGCATGTGGCACCTGACTGCGGACAGCACTGCCATACCACAACCGGTCACCATCACATTGCAAGCGACATCTGACTGCGGACAACATTACCATCCCATCATCTTTCACTGTCAACCTGCAAGTAGCACCTGACTGGGGCCACCCATGCCAGCCCTCCACCTTTCCACCCCCCACCTGTCACCGTCACCCTGCAAGTGGCACCTGACTGCGGAGAGCATTGCCATCCACCCACCTCTCACTGTTACCCTGCAAGTGACACCTGACTACAGACAGCATTACCAATCCCCCACCCTTTCACCCTCACCCTGCCAGCCCTTTCTGACTCTTGTGTGCTTAAAGGCCTAACAGTGACGCCGGAAGAACTCGGGGGCACCCACCTGAACTGTAGCCAGTTTAGGTGGTGGGCTCAAAGGCTGCTCCATGGTAGTGGGAGCAGGCTTGGCCAGAGGGGTACTCCCTTTGCTGAAGGAAGGCCACTTGACGTCCGCGGTCCCCGGAGGGAGCCGCAGGCAGGAAGGAGACCTATTCTGGTCTCGGTGCTTCTCCTTGTCCTTTTTCTTCCTCTTGTAGGAGTCAGAAGAACCCCCCAAGTGAGGAAGACGAACTCCGCAGCTTCTGCAGCTCCTTCTCCATTGAAGACATCTTAAGCTTCAAAATATGGGCTTCTAAGGCCTGTTGACGGTGTTTTCGTGTGACATGGTTGAAGCGCTGGCAGGCCGCACTGTCCTCGGTCTTGTACTCGGGTCCCAGGCAGAACAGACAGAGGGAATGGCCGTCTTTGTGCAGGTGCTGTGAGCTGCAGGAATCGCACATGTACTTATGCCCCAGAAGATGTCGGAGAAGACATACACAAAAAATACTACTGTGACGAAAGGAAAATAAAGAAAAGGGATGTAAATACTCATCCAAAATGGCGATCAACGGCAGCAGCATTCTCCGCGAGGTCCGACGTGTGCAGGTCGACAGCGCGAAAGAACTGGAGGGCAGGCGTGGGGATTGCCCCTTATATTTTTTATTTATTTTTATTTATTTATTTATTGGAAACAATCAGAATTACAACCCTTTGAGTCACAGACTCTTTTGCAAAGGCTCCACGTCGGTTACAAGGGTGGAGGGTAGACAAATACAGTAGAGAACATACTTGGAACAGGCGGAATATACATAACAAAATCAAAGGAGCAGTCCAGGCAAAACTTAATGACTGTTGAGGAAGTTAGGCAGCAATCTTGGGATACCCAGGCGGGATTCTTGGTGAGATACGTGGGGCCTTGTGTGGCCCTGAGTCGAGAGTGGGGAGGCAGTTAACTGGGTGAGCAGAGTTAGCCGCAGCCACATGGCCTCTCTCAAGGAGGTGAGCTTTGAGGCCTGTTTTAAATTGAGAGATGCTGTGGGTCTGTGAGGTAGTGTGGTAATGCATTGAGCCAGAGAGGATCAGTATCGAAGGATCTTTGCCCTAGGGAAGTTCTACATTGAGGTACAAGGAATGGGGAGCTTGTGGAGAGTCTTGTATTGCACCTGTGAGGTGCAGAACTGATTAAGGGGAAAAGTCTGACGGGGGCTAGGTGAAGGTGTATTTTTTTTGCAAGGATGCAGGTGTGGAACTGTAATCGATGTTGGAAGTTTAACCAACCAGATAACGCATAGAGATCACAGGTGTGGGTTAGCCTATCACAACCAGTGACTAGGCGGCAGGCTTTGTTCAGGACAATGTTTATCCTGTTCAGGGAGGTGGGTTCAGCAGAGCCGTATATAGTGATCCCGTAGTCCACCAGGGAGAGGATGGAGGAGGTGACTGCGAGCTGCATCGCCTGCGGGGGTAAGCAGTGCTTGAGCCGATACAGGATGCCTACCCTAGAGCTGATAGAGGAGGAGAGAATTTGGGTGTGCCTCTGGTAAGAGAGGGAGGTGTCTAGAGTGACACCTAGGTATTTGAAATTGGAAACTTGTTCCAGAGGGGCACCTAGAGCGTTCTTGATGAGGAGAGCAGACTGACTATGAGGACTTTGGCGGTGGGCAAAAATCATGGACTTAGTTTTATTATAGTTGATAATTAGGCGGTGTTCAGAGAACCAGGTCTCTAGTTCCCGGAAGTGCCTTTGAAGGGCCTGCTGGAGGGCGGTAGGGTGGGGGTGTTTCCAGAACAGAACCGCATCATCGGCATAGAGGAGCAACTGACCACTGCAAGCCTTAGGGAGGGAGTTTAAGAAGAGGGTGAACAGCAGTGGGCCTAGGATTGACCCCTGAGGGACCCCTGAGGAAACTGTTTTAAGGGTGGAGAGGGTGGAGCATATCCTGACTTGTTGCGAGCGGCCTGTGAGGTAATCCTTGAACCAGGTCAATGTCTCCGGGACCACATTTAGTTTAGGGAAGACTTGAAGCAGAAGCTCGTGACTGACCGTGTCGAAGGCCTTGGTTAGGTCCACATATATGGCCCGGCAATTGAGCCATGGTCGAGGAGCTTCATGTAGGAATAGAGGTGAGCTCTGTGAGAGCGGTGATGGTACTATGACTGGCGGAAACCATGCTGCTCCTGGCTGACGAGCATATGCTTAGATAGGTGTTGTTAACTGGTCAGAGACTATTCTTTCTAGGGCTTTGGAGAGGTGGAAGTATTGAGATGGGTCTGTAGTTGCTGGTGTTGGTGGGTCACCACCCTTCAGGATGGGCGTGATTATGGCTCTCTTCCAGGTAGAGGAACTGGCCTAGGCAGAGCGAGAGGTTAAGAATTTTAGTGAGGTGTGGTAGAGTGGCATCAAGGAGAGCCTCAGGAGTTTAAGATCAAGGAGTCATTGCTGTAGCGGGTATGGAGATGGCCCTAGTAATATAGCGTTTTGCCTCGTGGTAGGTGATGACTCGGAGCCGGAAGGGGGGGTATTGGTAGAGCTCGAGTTGGGGGGGCATTGGTCAAGTGATATTGGGCTGCTGTTACGCGCCAGACACTGCTGAAGTTTTCCGTGTGGTCCTAGCGCCTGGCAGCTCAGTCCTCAAGGTTATTACCTACTGCAAGAGCTCTCTCGAAATAAGATCATCAGATATGATTACCCCAAGGTTCCTCTACTGCTTGATGGCTGTAATTAACCCCCCCCCCCCGAACTTATACACAGCCCCTAGATTCCTCAACCCAGGTGCATGACTTTGCACTTTTTGGCACTGAATCTCAGCTGCCACACCCTAGACTACTTCTCTAGTTTCCCCAGACTCCTTTGCATTCTCTGTATCCCTTCCTGGGAGTCCACCCTGTTGCAGGTTTTTGTGCCATCTGCAAAGAGACGCACCTTCCCCTCCAGTTAGTCAGCAATGTCACTTATGAAGACCCTGAGAGGACAGGATGCAGTACTGATCCCTGTGGCACTCCACTGGTCACTCTCCCACCCTCCCCCTGAGTGACTGCTGTTTACCACCATCCTCTGCCTCCTATCTTTCAACCTGTTTGATATCCACTCCCCCCCTTCCCTCGGTGCCTGCTGATACATGTTGGTCTGCTCCCCTTCCACTGTAAAAGCCGAGATGAAGTACTAATTTAAGATTTTAGCTTTTTTTTAATATTCTTCTGCACAGTACCCCCTGCACTCCTCAGCTTCACTATCCCACCCTTGCTTTCCTTTTTTAATTCATGTACCTGAAGAAAGTCTTAACCCTTTTTTGACCTCCTTGGCAATCCTCTCATTTGACTGTGCCTTAGTTGCCTTACCCGGGGGTTGTTAATAAAAGTAAACTATATCCATTTACAGGGCACCGTTCCCCCACCCCATTACTATCTACAGCTATTAGTAGCCCTGCAGCCCATTCCCCACTCAACGTCATCAAAACACCATTTTTAGGGGCATGGCTTTCAGCAATATGGAAACGGGATCACTGGTAAGGTTAATTACATAGCTGATTAAAGCTTAACTAAAAAAATTAATAATGGGGTGGTTTAGGTCTTCAGGTCAGGCAACTCCTTGCCAAGAGTTGCCTAACCATAGGTGTCAGTACTCTTTAACACAGGTGGCAACAAGTATACAGGTAGTCTACCTTACCTTAGTGAACCGGCAGAGCTCCCTACGTGCCTGCTGTTACCTGTGGTTGCCTGACAATGCCAGTCTCAACTCCTGTTCCGTTCCACTCACATTCTGGGAGAGGAACATGAATGGAACATGTTAGCAGCGATTTCTTTTATTCCGCCCTACTGCTTGAAAGTGATTGACTGATTCAGGCCAGCTAATACAGTCTCTCTTCTCAACCCCAGTTCAGACTGCAGCATGGCTGTTAGTGAGATATAATCAGTACAGACAGTGTGTAGATTCACTACTGATTACAACAACCAAGGAACCAGGGCAGCATAATACTGATGCTGTGGAACAAACAAACTAGCATGTGTAAGTAAATGATGCCTTTAGCGAAGTATAAAATAGATTTTAAAAGTCTTTGAGAAAGGTAAATTGACCAGATTATCTAGGTTGAGGCCAGGGAGAGAGTTTGTTAATTGATCAGTCTATAATTAGCTTGTCAGCAACAGCTGATGAAAGTGTCAGCAACAGCATACTGTGTGGCAGACCTTCGGTTCCCAGGGCTGACAGTATAGCCTAAAGGTTAGAATAACGAGCAGTGTATGAGCTTGGTGCATTTATTTATTTATTTGCTTTTGGTAACTGGGTAGGTGCATCAGGCATTTGTCCTGCCTATTTTCAGACACAACCTGGGAGAATACAGTAAACAAACATAACATATGCAGGTACATAAAAACAGTCATAACAATACACAACAATTATCCACGCAGGGATAGCTAAGACTAAAGCATGTAGGCAGGACCATCCACGTAGGGATGTATAAAGGCAGATTAAAACAATTTAGTAAACATAAACACCAAGTTCAAGACAGTTAGGTCAAGTGGGTCAGGTACAGTTACATGTGTCAAGTGCATAGAGGTGAGAGAAAAGTGCAGACTTGAAGGCGGAGTGGGATAAGGGACACTTTAAACTAGGGGGAAGTGAATTCCAGAATTTAGGGGCGATATGAGAGAATGCTTGTTCACCCATTTTTGTAGAGCAGTGAGGCACTGAAAACTGTGGAGTGGTTGAGGACCTAAGAGTTCGGGAGAGATTCACAGGTTTAAACATGTTGGCCAGAGAATTCGAGTGAGGGCATCTTGTCAGGAGTCAATGAAACAACCCAGACAGTAATGTTGACATGAATTAGGAGATAGCCAGTGAAGGGTCGAGTAGAGAAGGCAATGGTGCGTGAGGCGAGGGGCCGATAAGGCAAATCTACAAATGCTGTTATGAGTGGTGTCCCACTTCCGTAGAATACTCTCCTTAGCCTGGGAGAGGAGAGGAGAGGGAGGGAATAAAGTAATCTGGGCAGCAAGACACCTCTAGCCACCGAGATCCTGGCTGCAAGAGTTAGGGAGTGACGCACATGGTAGTCCGCTCCAATCCTCATGTTAACGGGTTTGCAAACATCATTTATGTGAGCGGAGAAGTCAAGTGAAGGATCCAGCATCACGCCTAGGTATTTGAAGGCATCCGTGGACAGGACAGCTGACCCATTATGACACAGCACTTGAAGCTTGGTGGACTCAACCTGGACTTTTCTAAGGGACCCAAAGAGCATTGCCTGAGTTTTGGAAAGGTTGAGAATTAGCAGGTTAGAGGAGAACCAGGACTGAAGTTGTTGGAAAGCAGAAGATAGACAGCCATTAAGCTCCGATATGGACGGGGGAGGCCAAATAGAGCACCAAGTCATCTGCATACATGATAGAGTGACAGTGGGGTGTAGAAGTAGGAATATCATTGACAAAGACGGAGAAGAGCAAGGGTCCAAGAATAGACCCTTGTGGAATGCCACAGGTGATAAAGGACAGGAGCTGAAAGAGCTTTGCAGAAGGAGACTGAATGGGAACGGTCGTCATGGTAACTGCGGATCCATGATAAGGTTGAATCAGTGGCACCAAGAAAATGCAGCTTATCCAAGAGCATGGGGTGATTAACAAGGTCGAATGTTTTAGTTAGGGCAATGAACACTGAGCCAGTATGTAGACCTTTATCCATGTTGGACTTAACGTCACTGGAGAGTAGGGCGAGAGCAGTAGTGGTGCTATGACCAGCCTTGAAGCCATGCTGAACAGGGGACTGAAGGTTGAAATTAAGTAAGTGGGTAGCTGTCTGCCAGTGGATAAGTTTCTCCAGAAACTTGCAGAGGGTCGGCAGAAGTGCAATCGGACGATAGCTGGATAGGAGTTTGGGGTCTCCTTTCTTAAACACAGGAATAGTCCTAGCAGATTTCCATACCGAAGGCATTGTGGAGGTACTGATGGATAGGTTAAAGAGCCAAGTGACAGGAATGGCTAGAAGTGGGCCAGTGAGTTTCAGGATTCTAGGTTCCAGACCATCCAGACCAGCGCTGCCATGAGAGGGGATGGTTCTTAATAACCTCAGAACATCCAGATGTGTGACTTGGGAAAATTCCAGTGAAGGAGATGCATCCTGAGGAGCTGTAGAAGGGGGTCATGGCCACAGGCTGCAGAAGGGGGGATATGAGGAACCATGGTAAAGAGGGTGTTAAAGGTATTGGCAATAGTGCAAGGGTTATTGCATAGTATGTCATTAATAAGCATATCATTCAGTGCCTGTGGCTTGGTGTTACGTAAGATCGAATTCATCTGAGTCCAGTAAGTCTTAGGGTTTGAGACAGAGCAGTTAAGGAGTTCACGATAATAGGCACTCTTAGCAGTCTGAACCTCCTTCTTACAGGTATTGTGTGAGACCCGATACTCCTCAAAGTCTGCTTGAAGAGAGGAGGATTTCCATTTGGACCAAAGTTTGTCCTGTCTCTTGAACTGTTGTAGAAGCGGACGTTTAAGCCACTTGGTCACTTTCCCTCTGACCCTATGCGTTGAGGATGGAATATCCTTGTTCTGCAAGGCTAGTAGAGTTGTGCTGAAATAATCTGTGGCCTTGTTGATGTCAGTGGTAGTAAAGAGGGGTGACCAGTCTACCCGTTTTAGGTCATAAAAGAACGCTGACATGTCCAGTTTGGAAAAGTCAGCAAAGGTTAGCACTTTGGGAGTATACAAGGAGGTATATGTACTCCGCACAGTGTAGACTGGGCAGTGATCTCTGATAAAGTCAGGTAAAACCCCAGACAAGGAGTAACAATCCTTCCGGTTACTGAGGATCCAGTCTATCAGAGTACGACTGGTACCGTTCAGTGAGATCCTAGTGTGCGATGAGATGAGTTGAAAAAGATTGGCCTTACTGATAGTGGATGCCAGAAGAGAGGAGCTGGGATCTAACCAGTCCAGGTTAAAATCACCCAGGCAGAGCACTTCATTTTTCTTTGACAGTGCCGGGATTAGTTCAACCAACTCCTCGAGGCCAAGTTTGCTATTACGAGGTGGCAAATATGTGCCAAAGATGTGTAGTTTCTTGGCACCACCAAGTGTCAGGAGAGAGTGTAATACCTCACCATTTTTTAGAGGTGGTGTAGGCAGAAGAGAGACATTAAAATGAGACTTATAGTACAGTGCAAGTCCACCACCTCTTTCTGCTGAGGGTCTGTCGGCCTGGTACAAATTATAGCCAGGTAGTATGCAACTTAGGTCAGAGATATCTGGTCTCAACCAGTTTTCAGACAGGACAAGTATATCCTGGGTTTGACTCCCACAACCTCCACTTGCATACTGTGTGACTCTGAGCAAGTCACTTAACAACCCCAGTACTCCTGGGTCTCCCCTGAAAACAGACAGTTGTGCCTAGTAAGCCTTATCCAATTACCAAAGAATAAAGAATACATAAAATTGTATAATTCCAGGGGATGGGCCAAGTTGCATCGTAGCAACACCCAGGGACCGGGAGTTGACACAAGCCCCTTCACAGAGGCTCAAGTCTTGGAAGCTTTAAATAAACTAAAGGTGGACAAGGCCATGGGACCAGATAAGATTCACCCTAGATTTCTCAGAGAGCTGGGGAGTGTACTAGCAAAACTATAATAGCAAGTATATACAAACAAAAATAAACAATACATTTAGAAACATGACATTTGCTGCAAACGTTAGGCAATATGGGAACCTATAGATAGTAGGGGGAAACAACAGCAACAAAGTACAAAATATTTTATAAACTCCATGAAGCAAGTTTTAAACTGGAACTGTAATAGTTATAATTAACAAATTGGATTCACATATCATTATTAGTACTTTATAAGATTAATTTAATGAAATGCATCACTGTATGAATCAAAAGTTCATCTACTGCATGTAATATAAGAATTAAATATTGTTGCATAAGATAAATGTAAATATATTGATAAATAACTGGACCAATCTACTAATACCCGTATCAAATAAGTTTCACTTACGCTGTATGAACCAAATACCCATTGTCTATTTGAATTATAAGTATTTAATGTTTGCACTAGATAAATGTTGTCTATGTGTAATAAGGACATTTTTGTTTTCTTTTTACTTTTATGTATTTTTTTTGTATTCTTTTTACTACATATAAGTTATGTAACAGGACCATCTTGAAAATGGGTCACTGACCTCATAATGTGAAAAAGATCTTTTCCTGTATAAAAATAAACATTTTACTACTGCTAACTATTCACCAAATCACTAGTGAGTGGGACGGTATGGGAGGACTGGAAAAGGGCAACAGTGGTCCTGTACCACAAAGCAGGGAGGAGGCTGACAATTACCGTCCAGTAAGCCTCACGTCGGTGGTAGGGAAGCTGATGGAGACACTACTCAAACATAGAATCGTAACATATCTGGAATCCAGTGGGCAGCATGACACAAAACAGCATGGGTTCATGGCAGGTAGGTCTTTTCAAACTAACCTGGTCGGCTTCTTTGACTGCTTTACAAGGACAGTAGATCAGGGAGCGGTGGTAGATTTGTCTATCTGGACTTTAGCAAAGCCTTCGACTCTATTCCACACAGAAGACTGGTAAGGATGCTGGACCACATTGGGGTGGGCAGGGCGGTGGTTGAGTAGGTGAGTAGCTTGCTGACAGGAAGAACACAGAGGGTTCAGGTAAATGGGGCATTTTCAGCTGAGAGGGAGGTGACCAGTGGGGTACCACAGAGTTCAGTACCAGGCCCCCTACTCTTCAATGTGTTCATAGCAGACACTGCAAATGGGCTGGAAGGTAAAGTGTGTCTATTTGCTGATGACACCACTATTTGCAACAGAGTGGACTCCCCTGAGGGTGTGAGGAATATGGCTTTAGACTTGAAGAAACTGGAGGAGTGATCGGAAACATGGCAGCTGAAATTCAACACCAAAAAGTGCAAAGCCGTGCACTTAAGCAGAAACAATCCCAAAGAGGATTACTGCCTGGGAGGAGAGAAGCTAGCTTCCACCAGCCAGGAGAGAGACCTAGGGGTCATTATATCAGAAGACTTGAAAGTGAGTAAACAGTGCAAAAAGGTAGCACTAAAGGCAAATGGCATGCTGGGCTGCATCAGGACGGGAATCACGAGTCGCAGGAGGGACGTGGTGTTACCACCCTACAGGGGGCTGGTGCGCCCCCACTTGGGAGTACTGCAAACAATACTGGAGACCACACCTCAAAAGGGGCATAGACAGAATCGAGACAGCGCAGAGGAGGGCCACAAAAATGATTCAGAGACTGCACCACATGGCATACAAGGACAAGATGAGGGAATTCAACATGTACTCCATGGAACAGAGGAGGGAGAGGGGTGACATGATTGAAATTTTTAAATAAATGAGGGGTATAAATACGGTTAACATTCAAGAGCTTTTCCAACTGAAAGAGAGCGGGAGAACAAGAGGGCATGACATGAGGCTGAAAGGAGGGAGGTTCAGGAGTAATACAAGGAAGTTCTTCTTTACAGAGAGGGTGGTGGACCTGTGGAACAGCCTACCCAAGGAGGTAGTGGGGGTCAAAATGATAAGAGAGTTGAAGAATGCATGGGATAGACATAAAGGTAGCACACAGAAAGGCAAAGGAGGGGAGAGGAAATAACACCAGGTAGGTTCTTGGGCAGACTAGATGGACCTTGCGGTTCCCTTCTGCCATCACTTTCTATGTTTCCCACCCCTCATAACACTGCATGAGAGTTCCTTCGCCTCCGTCATCTTTATTCATTGAATACTATAGAAGAGTTCCACCAACTGGGGATGACAGTAGTTCAACACCTACAAATCTAGAAGTGATAGTTCTCCCACCTAAGCATTTTCAATTTAACCACTATATGTGTGTGTGGGGGCACCCCCAGCAGCACACCAGCCTGCAGACTTACATACTGAAACATCATCACTCAGTCAAACCACTTCCTTTCTGCCGCAGGCAGGAAGCAGGCTCACCACACTACATAAACAGCCATCTCTGGAATTACAGTGTAAACTGCAATTGATATGTTTTGATACATGACAAACAGAAATTACCCCATTTTTCCTTTCATAGCCTCCTTAAGACCCCTAGGATATCTTTCTTTTTATATACCATCTGGCGGCTCTGTGAGTTGTAAATATTCTGGATCAGCACCTGCGTTTGGAGTTTTCGCTGCTTCCATTACTTTTGCGTACAGTATGTGTACTCGCTCAAATGATGTAAGCCTGCGACATACATCAAACAATTCACTTTTTATTTACTACACGAATATACTGTGACTACTAAAGCCTGTAGTTATTATTCTTGCTGCTGCATCTCAACAAGCCATGTTCTGGTGAACAAAACTTAGATAGGCAGACAGATAGCTGGACAACACAAGCCTGTGTTTCCAGCGTATGGACCTTGAGAGCAAAGCTTGAGAGGTCCATGCTGTCATCTCAACCCTGAGATGGAAATACAAGGTGAGTTGTGTATGGTCGCTCATATTTTATTTATTACAGTGTATAGTTTTAAAAATGAAGAATCCCTGCGCCTGCCCCCAAGACAGCTGTCATGTCAGTGTGGCAAAAAAGTACAGTTACGTAAGAACTTACTGTAACAGTAGATCTTCGAGAGAGGTTCTTGCATTAGGTAATTACAGATAGGACTGATGCAGGCAGGTGTCAGGACCCCACGGAAAAATTTCTAGCTAGCAGTCTCTAGCAGGGACCGCCCGTGGCAGACCGCGCCATGCGTCATCAGTATAAAAGGCGTCCTCCACGCCCGCTTTCCAGTTCTTTCCCCGCCAAAAGGCGGACGAGAGAAGCAGATATTTCCATCCTGAAAAAGGAGCTGAAAAGCTTAGGGGATGGAGGGTAGGATAGACATTTACTGCAAGAGCTTCTAAGATCTACTGTTACGGTAAGTTCTTATGTAACTGTACTATCTTACTTTGAGAGGGCTCTTGCAGTAGGTAATTACATATAGGACTGAGTCCCAAGCAGCCTGGAACAAGAACAAGCAATGGGAGAAGGAAAACTACTCAGAAGTAGTCCCTCTAGCTGTGAAGGCCTTAGGAAACGAGGCCTTGCAGAACAGCCAATGGCGAGAGGCAATGTCCAAACTGTAATGTTTCGTAAAGGTATGGACAGAAGTCCAAGTGGCGGCTGCACAAATGACAGCCACTGACACATTCTTGAAACAAGCCGCAGAGGCAGTGACCGCTCTGGTGGAATGGCCTCTGACCTGACCTGGCAGGGTCTTGTTGTACTTGTCATAACAGAAAGTGATACAATGAGCCAACCATTTAGACAGGCATTGCTTAGAAACAGCATTGCCTTCTCTTTTGAAAGCAAAAGAGACAAACAGTTGATCAGTCTTCCTGAGATCCTTCGTCCTGTTGGTGTAGTATCTCAGAATCTGGTGAACATCCAGAGTATGCAGGAGGTACTCCATGATTGGAGTGCTGCGAAAGAAAGCAGGTAACTCCATGGATTGATTCAGCGTAGATTCTGCTACCACCTTGGGGAGAAATTTAGGGTTGTACGCAGAGCCACACGCTCCTTGTGAAAAATCAAATACGGGATTTTACACATCAGGGCCTGGAGCTCGGAAATTCTTCAAGCGGAAGTAATGGCCACTAGGAAGAGAGTCTTCCAAGAAAGGACCTTTAGGTCTGCTGAGGCGGCCTGCTCAAAAGGGGGCAGAGTAAGCTTCTCCAGGATGAAATTCAGATACCAAGGAGGGGCAGGAACCCAGATGGGGGTCACAAGTGGAGGACCCCTCTAAGGAAGGTCTTACAGACCTCCAGCTAAGCAAATGTCCTGTCTACGAAAGGGACATGGTAGGCTGAAATGGCCGCCATGTGAACCTTTAAGGAAGAATGACTGAGACCCAGGTCAAAGAGGTGTCGCAGGTAATCCAGAAGCCATCCAACAAAGCAAGAGAAAGACTCAAACTCTTTGGAGGCGGCCCAGATAGTGAACTGTTTCCATTTCATGGCATAAGTAGATCTGGTGGAGGGTTTTCTGGCCTCAACCAGAATCTCCGCTACTCGGGGGGTGGGGGGGGGCAGAATCGGGCTTGTCCTACGTCTGCAGGAGCCATGCGTGCAACTGAAGGGACTTGAGGCCTGGATGGACCAGGGTCCCCTGATCCTAGGTCAGCAAAAGTTGTGACAGAGGAAGAGGAGGTTCCTCTGAGTACTGTTGCAGAAGAGAGAACCAAACTTGCCTGGGCCAGAAAGGAGCGATCAGAATCATTCGGGCTCCTTCTGAACTGAGTTTCTGTAATACCCTTGGAATCAAGGGAATCGGGGGGGAAAGCATAGACAAATCTGCCCTTCCAGTCTAGCGACAGAACGTCTCACCAAAAAATGCCGCGCCCTGGAGCATGCAAGAAGTCAGGAAGTTTTGCGTTTTGAGGGGACACGAACAGGTCTACCTGTGGTGTCCCCCAACGTAGGAAGATATCATCTGCGACCCCCTGATCCAGTTCCCACTCGTGAGCTAGAGCGGACGACCGGCTGAGGCTGTCTGCCACAGTGTTCTCAACCCCCGGAGTGTGAAATGCCATGAGGTGAAGGTTGTGCTGCACTGCCCAATCCCAGACTCGCATCGCCTCCCTGCAAAGAGGGTAGGAATGAGTTCCTTCCTGTTTGTTGATGTACCAGACCACACACATATTGTCCGTCTGTACAGCCAAATGTCCAGAAAGCAGGTGCAGAGCTTGAAGAGCGAACAACACAGCCCGAAGCTCGAGCACATTGATGTGAAGAGATTTCTCGAGCTTGGACCAAGAGCCCTGGGTCCTGTGAGGCCCGAGATGGGCTCCCCAACCCACGCCCGAGGTGTCAGTAGTCAGTGTCTGGGAGGGGTGAGAAAGACAGAAGGGAACTCCCCAGCAAAGGTTCTCCTGAACCATCCACCACTGCAAGTCCCAAGCCACAGGAGTGGAGACCAGAATGAGTTGATCTAGGTCGTCCACCAGCTGATACCACTGAGACCGAAGCGTCCACTGAGAGATTTTCATGTGGAGCCAAGCGCGAGGGACTGTCAGAATCACAGCCGCCATGAGCCCGAGGAGGTGAAGGAACGACCTTGCGCTGACCCACCTGCGGTTGGACAACAGGCTGACCTGAGCCTGGAGTTTGGCTGCCCTGTCCGGTGGCAGGAAAGCCATGCCAGAGGTCGTGTCAAGGACAGCCCTGATAAACTGAAGCCTCTGGGACAGGATCAAGTAGGACTTGGTGTGGTTGATGGTAATACCCGGGCAGGTAAGGGAAAGGAAGCGCAGGAGTTCCTCCCTGGACGGGGCCACCAGGAGCCAATCGTCCAGGTATGAGAAAACCTGTACCCCCCGGGTAAGCAGGTGGGCCGCTACCACCGAAAGGCATTTGGTGAATACTCGGGGCGTTGAGGAAAGACCAAATCAGAGGGCTTTGAACTGGTAGTGGTCCCCCTGGAATGCAAAATGCAGGTATTTGCAGTGGGAAGGGCAGATAGGGATTTGCAGGTAAGCATCCTGCATATCCAGAGCACACAGCCACTGTCCAGGCCGGAGAAAGGGCAGGAGACTCTGCCGAGAGAGCATCCTGAACCTCCTGTACTCCACGAACAAGTTCAGGGAGCTGAGGTCGAGAATCGGCCTTACGTCCCCTGACTTTTTCGGGACCAGGAAGAAATGAGAATAGTACCTCGGCCCCAGAAGAGGAGGGGGGACGGGTTCTATCGCCTCCTTCAAAAGAAGGGTGGAAATTTCTTCCCAACCATAAGAAGATGCTCCTGAGAGTCAATGGATGATGGGGTTCAAGGAGGTTTCAAGAAACTCTATTGAGTACCCTCTGCAATCAGATGGAGCACCCAAGTGTTCAGTTATCCTCTCAACCCGGAAGATGGAGGGAGAACCTCCTTCCTACCGGTTCCTCTGGAGACCCCAGAGGCTGTGGGAGAGGAAAGGAGTCAGGTGGTGTGAGGCAGCGTCGTGGCTGAAGCCCCCGCTGCTTTTCTGGGTGGGGGGGCCGGCATTTATTGGCCCGCTTTCCCAGAGGTTTCACCTTTTGCCAATTCCATCTGCGAAAGGGACAACGCTGCATTTGAGGGGGTTTGTACATGGAGTCCACAGACTTCAGTGCAGTCCACTTCTCATGTAGATCAGTGATAATGTCCTTGACATCACCCCTGAACAGCATCGAACCCCGGAAAGGGGCGTCCTGGATAGCAGACTGCACTTCCGGGACCAACCCTGACACACGGAGCCAGGCATGACGCCGTAAACTCACGGCAAAAGCAGAGCTCCTACCAGCTGCATCCACTGCATCACACGTGGCACGAAGAATGTGCCGACTGGCTGACCATGCAGAGTGGACAAGACCAGCCACTTCCTGTTTCACCTAGGAATCAGGAAGGGAGTCCAACTTGGATTCCACCTCACTAAGAATCATTTTCTGGTAATCCCCCATATGACCGACATAATTCAGGGTCCTAATACCCAGAGTGGAAGAAGCGAAAACCTTCTTGCCATACTGGTCTAGAAGACGGGATTCTTTGTCAGGTGGCGACGAGCTCAAATGCTTCAGGTTAGCTGACCGACAGTAAGCGGTGCTAATCACGACCGAGTCAGCTCGAGGGTGAGAATTAAGGGGTCAACACCCTTGGGAGCCTGATACAGCCTGTCCAACTTCCGGGGAAGAGGGGCTATTGTCGATGGTTGCGTCCAAATAGTGGACACAAGGTTGGCATGATGCTCAATCCAGGGTGGCACCAAGGTTGGAGCGGTCTCGGGCAGATCCAGGTGTGCAGCGAGTTTTTTACGCTGTGGATCCGGTTCCAAGGAGCACCACTGATGAACCTCCTGGATTTTGTGCAGCAACTCCGTGAAGGAAGGATTCTCCAGAGAGGACTTCGGAGGAGTCCTTGGCCTGGGTTTATCCGGAGAGCATGGCTCGTCGTCCGGGTCAGAACAACCATCAGAGTCGTCCGAGGTGTCCAAGGGGGAAGAGGAAGAAGAAGACTCCCCTTCCCGGTGTGGGGGAGGAACGGACCCTTTGGGAAGCCCTCTGGGAAGCGTATCCTGCCCTGCCCTGGAACCGGAGGGCTCGCCTCTGGTATCTGGAGGTGGGGAAGGAGTCACTCATCTTGGATGTACGGGAATGGGATCGGCACCGTTGCTGGGAGATGACTCTCCACCTCTCTGGTGAGCTGAGCCTTGGCCTCAGCCCACCAGGAGTCTAGAGTCTCCTTCAAATCCACTGGCGGCTGAGGGGGTGGTGGAGGAGGAGGGGGATACGGATACTGACTCTATCTGTATGGTGCGTATCCATAACCGGACGGCGGGTAACCCGGCGTTGGGTAATGAGGCACCATGTACTGTGGCGTTGGGTACTGGGGCACCGGATACTGCGGACCTGGGTATGACGGCATCGGATACCCAGGAACCGGGGTGTCTGCTGAGGAAGATGGCCTGGCAGGGCGCCAAGCAGGTGGGCCTGGAAATGGAGGCCCGGCGGGTGGCACGCCCAGTGTGGGGATGGCATCCGGGAGGGGGATGTAGCCCGATGTAGGCAGGAACGGCGTCGGGGCCGGCATCCAGGGAACCGATGTCAGGTCGTCAGGCCCAGCAGGAGGGAGACCTGACGGGGGTGCAGAAAGATCCTCGGCATCGCCCAGGGAAGGAGGAGAAAAATCCCCAGGGTCAGGCTGAGGAGACCCAGGGTCCCCGGAGGGCAGCAAAGGCTGCAGGGAGCCGGGAACGGCGGATGAAATAGGGTCCGGCATCAGCTCAGCCGCCAAGCAGTCATCGGGCAGGCTGACGTCTGACTTATTGGCGGAGTCGGGCGGGCATCAGAGGAGCCGACGGCCCACTTAGCGGACCCGTCGCCCGAGGCAGGCTGTGAAGGAAGGCAGTCTGGTTGGGCGGAACAGAGGCTGGCGCGCCACGAAGGGTCGAGCAACTTAGTGGCTGTCTCCAGGCCGGCGTCAGAAGAGCTGACATCCGGCGTACCGGAGCCACTCGCACTAGTAGGCCACACGGTGGCGGCCTTACCGGGAGTGGGGGCCTCCAATAGCTCGGAGGCGCCTGAAGGGTTAAAGTGCGAGCCAGACGGGCAGGCTGACGCCGTCTTGGAAGCCTCCAAGACAGCCATTGTGGAGCGGTCCATTACCTGCAACACAGCGACTCCAGCCGAAGTCGCGGTGGACGAGGAGCCCCAGTCCCGATGCTTCTCCTTATCCTTCTTCTTACGATGGCCTTCCGGGGAAGTAGAAGCCTGACGGAGCTTTTTCAACTCCTTCTCCATGGAGGTCACTTTCTTTTTAAGGATGTAGGCCTCCATGGATTGCTGCCTCCGTCTGCGGGTGGTGGCGCTGAATTTCAGGCAATGCTGGCACTTCTCCACCTGATGATCCGGGCCCAGACAGAAGAGACACTGGGAATGGCCGTCCTTGTGCGGGAGTTGGGTGCCGCACGAGTTGCACTTATTCTTGTGCTCGGAGGGTGTAGGGGACAACATACACCACCGAAAAAGTAAACTATTTATCGAATTGAATCAAGAAAAAAATGACGGCAGAACTACTGACGACAGGCTGACGAGCACTGAACTTTACTGTGAGGCGCTGACACGAGCTAATAGTGGGAAAGAACTGGAAGGCGGGGCGTGGGGGACCGCCCCTTTATATTGACGTCGCATGACGTCGGCCACCTAACGTGGAGGTGGTCCCCCGCCAGAGACTGCTAGCTAGAAATGTTTCCGTGGGGTCTTGACGCCTGCCAGCATCAGTCTTATATGTAATTACCTACTGCAAGAGCCCTCTCGAAGTAAGATCTTCTGTTTCTCATGTGACATTTAGTATCGGATCACTGCATAATTCTGGAGACCAGCAAATAAACACAAGTTGAACAATGTTTTTTGTTTGCCTGTTTGTGTTTCTTTGTCTGCTACTGACACACAGATTTACTTTTGAACAGCACTGTTTCATGCTAAGCCGCTGTTCAGAAAGTGAAAGCAGCCAGCGGGAATGAGTGCAAGGGGAGTGCAGGTGCAGTTGATGATCAAATGTGCATAACAACTTTTCGAACGTGCAGAACAACTTCTAGAACATGCACAACGTTTGAGTAGCCACTAATTTCCATATACAATAAGCCCTAACGATACACTATAGACAGATTTTTTAAAGTAGCCATGTTAACGCCATCTAACTCAAAATCTACACAGAATTTTAAAATAAAAACCGAAAATACCTGCCCCATATCAACATATACTAATTTCTGAATCTTGCTGCAGTTTTATTCAGCAGTTTTAATAACTGCACTAGCTACTGCCCTTTTAAACTTCTGATGTACCACCTACATTCTGAATATTAGTGCACTGCAGTCAAGTACAGGAAGAGTTCAAAATAAACAGGTGTGCACCTGCCCCAGAGAGAGGGGCAGACTGGCAGACCGAGGGCCATGTCTCCACAGCTGCTACAGCATGCCTTCCTGCTGAATGAAACCAAACTAAAATGAAAGTGTCACTGTGGGAGGCGTCAGGCTAGTGTGCTGGAACAGTGCAAGATACGCCTGTGGCAGATGGAGAAAACAAAACTTTTGTTAAGAATTCAGATGCAGTAAATAAGCCTGAAGCAAGTGAAAAACAGAAACCCTTTTACTGTGCTGCTGATGTCCCTGAACAGTTTACTGCGTGGTACTATGTGATCTACTAAAGCAGTACCATGGTTTAATGCAAAACAGAATAATTTCAAAGTGGGAAAATATTTCTTTTACTGCTCTAAGTATATTACCTCTGCAGCAATCATTTTATGAAGTGCTGTTTCTAAGATAAAGAGCTGGATAAAGCCAATTGGCTTGTAATGTAGTGTGGTGGTTTGGTCCCACTTCCTTGGGGCCCTGCACCACAACCCTGCTTGACAGGGAAGTTTCAAGCTGCCCACTTGGTAACACACCAGAGCTTGGCAGGGAAACTTTAACTAACCAGGAAAGTAGAAATTGTGAGAGACGTGGGGAGGTGGAAAGGGTGTTTTGTTTTGAAACCGTGCTCGGCAAGGAACCATCAACAAACAGACTACAGGACTATAAACCCAGCACTACGCAAATCCAAGCACTTCGTACTGCCAAAGTTACTCAGGTAGAGCCCTATGTAGACTCCTCCAAGAAAAAGGATGCCCCCCCCCCCGGCTGCAATGTTAGGCAAAAGAGACACTGAATAATATATACCTCTTGGAAGCAAATTTTTTTCATTTCATTGCTACACAATCAGAAGACAAGTCATTATTGTTTAAATGACACATAACTACAAAATCTGTTTCCTGTCAACACCCCACCAGTCATACACAACAGTGTCAATGAACACTATGAAAGGATATATGCACTACTTTTTTAGTCTTTTTTTAATTAAAAGGGTATCACTTTCAAAATGCAACAGATGCTGAGCTATACAGCTTTGGCACTGTGCAGTAGCTAATGAGTGATTTGTACAATTACTGGTTTTAGCAAACTTGAAACCTGAAAAGGACTCCCAGTGCCCATATTGGCATGCCGTCTTCAACACACTGCCAAACCCTGAGACAGAATACCAAGTGTGGCTTTCAGTATTCCACTTTCTACTCCAGATTATTTCCTTTATTTCTACTGCCAGTTCTCCAAAGGTACATGTACTCACAGCTAAGCATCTCAAGAAAAAAAATCTGCCCTCTCTCATGCAGCCTGGCTTCAGGAAGGGACATTCGCTATATCTACATTGCTCAAAATCACCAATGACCTTCTAATAGCCAGGATAATGGTTTCCTCACTAGGGCCATTCTCATGGACCTCTACAATGTAATACTCTTCTTAAGCTCAAGACCCTAGGTCTCAGCCAACCAACCAAACAGTTTGAAAACTATCTGAAAAGACAAATCAACTGGTGTTCATACAAGGCATCAGTTTGGATGGCTGCAGCTTTAATTCTTGGTGTTCCCCAAAGCTCAATCCCTGGCCATCTGCTATTCTCTATATTTGAAGTCTTTAAGGCCCACCTCAAGGCCTACCTGTTTAGTCAGGCCTTCCCGGACCTTGTTTATTAGTCCACCTTTGGAGCCCCTCTCCCTTTCCCCAAGTATCTGTTTTAATAGGGTTCTGTGTTGTCACAGACCATATTTATTTTATGCTGCAATCACTGTGATATTTATTTGATGTCTATTTATTATATTGATAGTGTTTTATTGTACGGCGCTCAGAACATCCAGGATTGGGCGCCTGGAAAAATAAAATTTGCCTTGCCTTAATGACCTCCCTAAGCACAACGTGAGTCGTCTCCTACATAGGTATCAGGCAAAATGATACTGTACTACAGTGTGATGACAATGTCTGAGGTTAATGCAGTACTCAAATCAACACAATCTCCTCCTGGTTAATCAACACCTGCCTGATTCTTAAGCAACCTCACTGCCCACATGAGGAAGCAGTTAGTTACCACTTTCTGCTACCTTTCGATGACTATGGTCGGTGATACCACTACCACTGTGCAAACAAAACCACTCGGTTGCCCCTGGATTATATCTATACAACAAATTGTGCAGGTTCATCTGATCGTGTTTATGGTCTACCATCACTGACTGTCTGCTGTATGATCAGCCTAATGGGCCGTGTCCCTCACGCAGGCATAAGTACCTCTTTCTTTACTGTACAACTGCACACAAGGAAAAACTCCAAATTATCTCTTAGCCCACTTCACATATCTGAGCAGTACCTACTGCCTCCATTCACCAGTAGCACTTACCTTCTCAATTCCATGGATGAAGCATGAATTTGGTGGAAAGGCCTTCACATTTTCAGCTCCAGGCACCTGGACCAAATGTCCTTTTCAGCTGAGGAATACTTCTAAGCTTGCAAGGGCTGAAGCCTTACCTGCACCTTAGAACCCCTGCACATGTTTTGGTCTAGTACCCCCCCACTGTCCATGATCAAGTCACGTAACAATACTTTTGCTCTTTATTTGCTCGACCACACTTTATTAGCTAATTTTGATTACTGCTTGGATGCACTTATTGTTACAGTTTTTCTGTCCTTACATTTTAGCCAGTATGGTACTATTCCTGCTAGACTGCTGCTGTCCTCCATGGGCCCCCTGTGAAAACGAGGTGCTGCATCTCATGGAGTTATCCTGATTTGAGGAATTTTAAATAAATAAGCCTAGATTATTATTATATCGAATTTTAATAAAGCAAAATAAAATTACACATTTATCTATATATACAAAAGTATTACATATTCTTTGCAAACAAAGCCTTCATTAATGCACCAGTTAAGAGTAACTTAACACCACAAAATTAGGCAAATGTGGCGTTAGGGTTACCAACCCTAACTCCTCACTCCTATCCCCAAGTAGCTGAAGGACCCACCCCCAAGCAACAAAGGGAAAAATTTATTGCTTGAGTTTCCTGAGTCTTAAGAATACAAGGTAGGGGTCTTCTGTTTTCAAACTCCAACACTCACCTCATTCCGATATAGTTTTTCAGTGTACAGAACTGTGTCCCCCACAGTTGACAACAACCTGTGGGCCCTGTCTGAAGAAAACAGATCAAATCTGTTATTTGTTCCTGGAATGGAGTGAGTGTTAGGGTTGAAAGCCTCAAGGATGACCCCACCCCTGATTCGCCAAGACTCAGGACAACCAATACCATAATAATTTTTCCTTTTCTGCTTGGGGGTGGGGCTGGGGAGTTAGGGTTGGAAACCCTAATGCCACATTTCCCTACTTTTGTGGCATTAAGTTACCCTAACTGGTTCATTAAAGTTTTTTGCCATGAACTTCCTTTCTTTTTGAAATTGTGGAACTGTATCCTCATTCTCGCAGGGCCCATTTTGTCCCTGTACCATGGTAAGAATCCATCCACCTATAGAAGTGCAGGGCCTGGCACATTCACTCTTCACACATTCACTCTTTCTTTTTTTTATTTTGACCCCAAATGTTCAAGATAGTCATTTTATGACTGCCCTTATAAACGTGACATGTAGCATTTATAGTATATTGGCTGAAATATCTTTTTGCACCACAAGTGCGGAAAGACGTCTCATCCAGGATTTAAAAAAATAACACCTGCCACATTTATGAGGAGGTGTGGAAAAATAGCTGTGTTCAAATTTTGGAGTCAAAATATAAAATATTAGCAAAGTTATGAGTGAACGTTAAAATACTGCAACGTTCAGTCATAACTTGAGCATTTTACCGTAGCTGTAGACCAAAATCACAGCACAGCCTTTCTGTTACCCCACCTTATGAAACCGGTAGGTGAAAATTTTCAAATCCCTGCCAAAATGTGATTCCGCACCACCGAAATGTCATTCCGCACCATGGGTTTGAAAACACATTTTGGCCAGGACTTGAAAAATAAAGGCCATCACCTTCATGAGATGGTGTGAAAAAATGTCTACACCGAAAATCTGGGGTCAAAATACTTAAAATTACCAATGTTTATGAGGGAGCATAGACAAATTTCATTGTATGCTCATAACTTTGCCATTTTTATATATTTTTACTCCAAATTTTCAACATAGCCTTCTTTTAACCCCACCTGTTTATACTGATTTTAATGATTTTGTATTGTACAAACACCTTGATTTTGAGAAAGGCGTTTTTTATAAATAAAGCTTTACTTACTTACCTCATGAACCATGGTAGTGAATTTTCAAATCCCGCCCATAAGTTGATTTCGCCAAATGATTGTGAAATCGCCTTTCAGGCCTGACTGGCATAATTTCACCACCACTGGTCATGAGGTGGGCTCCCAAAAAAGGCAATGTTGATAATTTGGGGTGAAAATATGCAAACATGACAAAGTTATGCATCTAAGTTCAAAGCCCAATTGAAATACACTGAACCGCACTTGCCTTAGTTTCTCATACTGCAGTCACCGGTTCCAGCACCAGGGAAAGATAAAAAGCCTCAAGGGGGCAGCAATCTGGGGGTGGGGAGTGCCACTAGACACCAGAAAAATATTACACACCTATGGGAACGGCAACTGGGGGGGGGGATGCCACTACACACCAGGGAAATGGCAGCTTACTGCTCTCAAAGCAGCCTGCAGCACGAGTTATAGCTACGACTGCAGAACTCAGGAAAGTCCCACTGTTCTCATGCAGAGAAAGCGGATTAACAGCTCCTCTCACTAAGCTGGGCACCCTGAATTTTGGGTGCCCAGAAAATGTATTTCTGGGCATCAACTGATGAACTAAACATCAGAATCTAGCTAAACAGGTCCCGTTTAGTTAGGTTCTGGTATTTTTTTTTTAAATGACGGCATTTTTATGTAATTTCCATGCTTATTAGTTTGAGCAAAAAAGAAACAAGATGTCGGGTCACACCTCACAAAAAAATGCTTTGTCTTGTGAGAAGCAAGGGGTGAGACACCAAAAATGGTCTTGCGATACAGAATTTTCAGTGTCATATCAGAACATTATCCCTTCTGAGCATGCTCAGAACAAAAAAAAAAAAAACACAAAACTTTAAAGACTTGTAACTCTGGAGCCATTTAATATTTTTTCATGAAACCTTTGAAAAGCACCACCTTAGGACATCACACCTGTATCTTGAAAGCTTGGGCCAAAAATTCCAATCATGTAGGCTGCAGGTGAAACCAAAAAACAAAATCCTATGTTAAGTACATCAAAAAAAAATTAGACATCTACAGAAAAATGACACAGGCGGATCTCAGAAATCGCACAAGCTGCCATCACAAAACTTTCCACAGATTTGTATCTTGCCTCCTAGACAGTAGATGCAAAATTTCAGCTGAGTTCATCAAATGCTGCCAAAGCTATTAAGGTGCAAAGTTACAGGGTTTAACACTGAACACCCTACTCAACCCTAACCTACCGCACCCCTATAAATACAAGGACAGGCAGTTGTAGTATAAAATTGAGCAAGTAACTTCAGCAGGGCACATGTATCTGAAAAAGGGAAGCCAAAACAATTATTTCTAATCCTGACAGTAACTAGAATATTTAGCAGCCTATTTGTGTTTGCAGATCAAGAGGTGAAATACAGAAACAAAACATCTGTGAAAGTAAACAGGACGCCTTTTGTGAAATATGGCGGTGTATATGAACTGTGTGAGCATATCATGGGGTTCATTAATTAGGGCTCTTATCTTGACTTTAGAATTCAGAGTCAAACATGACTGTTATTTAAATACTGTGCTGGAGTCTGTTCATACAAAGAAAAGAAAAAAAACATCCTGCTAGTCTCAGACTTCAGGCCATGCAAGTTATCTGGAACATATGACAATAAAAGCTATCATTTGTCCTAGCTTTCTGTGGGTGAACAATCTACAAATGAACAATGAAGTATAATTTAAATCTTAAAAAATAATACACTTCAGTGTATAGTAATTGGCAAAACCTTTCTTTGAAGCAGAAAACGATTCAGTTTGTGTAGTATCTTTCATACACAAAGTATCCCAACAGTATAAAAACTCACCAACAAGGAGCCAAAATGTGACTGATTGCCAGTTTTTATATTTTCAAAATTTTCAGGAAACCCTGAACAATCTTTTTAAGCTTCTTTTGTCATTATGCGGACTCACGAGACTGCTAGTAAATGATTAGTTTATAAGTAACCCACATAAAAGAACCACCTGCTTTCCATTTCTACTTAGATGTATAAAACTGTTCGAAAACCAACATGGGTGATAAATCAGCTATGTGTATCTTTTTTTTTTAACACACTCTGTCTTCAGACTCTGTGTGACTCGAAAAGAAGAAAAGACGATGTTTCCATGGCTAGTTTCATCAGGAAATGGGGTGCAGTTGAGTAGGATGTTAAAACTCATTACTAAGTGACACTTTCATTTTTTCACATTGAAGCAAGAAATATGCAGATAGCAAAGTGGTCAGTTTTGTGCAATTATTCTCATACAACCATGTACACTTCTAGTGGGCATTTAAAGGGATAATGTCAACCTGTTTTCGATCATATTATTTCTAGTTAAAAACCTAATATTTTATGATTGCTTACCTTCTCTAAAATGTATTGATGTTGCTGTTTGCTTTGTCTGTCTCCTTGTTTAGCAGAACTGAAATGCACAGTAATGTATATTTATAAACAGCCTTTTTTGATATTTCTGTTTAGTCTCCTCACCTAACTCCCTACACTCTGCTTCCTCGAGAGCCGCCAAGGCATCTGTCCTCCCTCTTACCTCTGGGTGCTCCCCCATCAAGTTGTGGTTGTTCCCCCCAGGTGGGGAAGAAGTACGGCACATACACCCTGAATCTTAGTATTCTGTTGGTCCACCATAGAGGTAGAAGTTGGGGATCTGTGCCAGCACTCCGTCTCCCCAGAGTGTTGGAGGCTGATTTTTCCAGTTTTTTTTTCCTGGAGCGTGACTCGAATCTGGACAGCAAGGCGTAAACGCAGATGTCCATCACGTCCCTCCCCTCTCTCTGTATGGCCGGTGCTCGGCAGTACCACTGGCTTCCACCAGAGGCCAGTCATGAACTGAGCCTTGTCCCCCAACCCCCAGAGAAGGCGAGCAGTCCATGGACGCGCAAGCCTCCTCCCCCCCCAGTCGGCCCTCTAGCTCCTGGGCTTGTTCCCCAACCCCGGTCGCTAGCATCGCAAGCGGTAATGCTACCACTGCACCAGTGGGCCGGCAATCAACAACCTTGTTTTGTTTACAATCCTGAATCTGTTCTTATTGCATACTTCCTGAGCATTACAAACACACCCAAACAGTGCAGTCACCCATGAGGCAGTAGTCTCCTAAACTCCCACTGCATCATGAGGGGCTAGACTATGTTGGAGGTGTTCCCAAGTCCAGGAAAGATGCAGCTAGAGTTGATCAAGGAATGTAAACAAACCTGTGTTTGTGTGGTAACATCAGTATAGTGGGAAGTACGTTTTTCAATTATTTAAAGAAAAAAAGAATCAGAACCAAACTACCAGCTACATCAGCAATCTTTGCAGAATGTTGGCAATCACAAAATGTGTTTTTTTTAAACTAGGGACACTTTGAGACTAAGGGGATTGACAGTTTCCCTTTAATTCAATGACCTTCAACAAATTCCACTTGGTTGTTTATTAAGAATTTCTCCCACCAAAATGCCAGCTCTGTGATGACAGGAAACATGGCACTACTGCCTGGCATACTGGCGATTTGGGGTTTTGCCCCAAACATGGGATATCAGGAATAAAGGCTGGCAGGGAGGGCTGCACACATCTGAGAGGATGCTCTTCCTCCGGAGACGGGTGGGTGCGGTATGAAACTCCTAAAGTAACACCAAGGAAGTCTTAGTGGCAGTGCTGCTAGTGGTCACCTTCTCTCAAAAATATGTCACAATCATTGCCAGCCCAGTGGCGTGGAAGGCTGAGGCATCATGCCTTACCTCCTGCCATGCCGGCAACCAGTGTTCACGGTGAAAGTGGGTCACCAGGGGTCAGGAAGGGTGAGGATCGAGTGTAAAGTGGACAGCTCTCCTCTCCTGGGGAGGGTGGGGAACATTGACCAGCATTTGCTTGACACCATAGCAGAAGCTAGGTGTTGGCATGCCGAGTCCCGTACGTTGGGGCGCGGAGGAGCAGCAGCTGACTGGCGTGCAGCGTGTGGACATGCACACTGCATGCCACTGTCAGCACTGCATGTTCCCCCTCTGGAAGAAAAACAGAAAAGGTCCTAGTCGAGCAGCATGACCATCGTCCCCCACAGGCGCCACCCCCGAGAGGACACCTCCCCGGCACTGGATCCATTCCTGGTGGGTTGAGTTGCTCCCCATCATCCTGCCATGAAGGGTAAGTCATGGGGGTATGAAGGGAAGGGGTCTGATCCTTGGGGACGGTGCTGTGGGGACAGAAGAAGGAGAGAGATGGCCAGGACCACGGGGAGAAAAAATACCATAAAAAACAAACAAAAAAAAACAATATGTCACAATCAGGGATCAATCAGTAAAAAAGGTAGATGGGAGAAAACATTAGGGGTTGGGGGGTGAGGAGAATCCCCCATTGGCAGCAAGAGGATTGCTTACAACCACCTGCCACTCACCCTTGTTAGGCCACTTGATATCTTTGCCTACCTCCACCTACTAACTCCATCTTCTTCCCGAAAACATGCTGGTTAATATGAAAAGGGACCCTCCACGGATTTTGTGTGTCCAGGTCTTACCCTCTAGATGAGCAGTTACCCTACACTACATATTGTCCTGTGCCATGTCGGAAAATACATTTTTCTGACTGTATATTTGTTATCTGGAGTTCACCTTTGTTGCATTAAATCTTAGTAAATAACAGCATTACTATAATTGTTGTTGGACCATATTCATAATTTTTCTGTTGTAAACCCTGGACTACCTAGCCAGAATCTAAAGTTTGTTGGATATGTATTGAGCCGAAAGAGAAACTCTACCACTGAACTGTTGTTTAGTTTTAGACTTATTACGGGTGTGTTATGGGTGTTTCAGTGGGGTTAAATCTGTTTTTACTTCAGGAGGAGGTAACAACACTGGGGGGCTCTACTGGGTATTTAGGATTGTTAGATTCTAGGTTATGATTGTGTTAGGCAGGAATCAGATCAATTTACTTCTAATCACTGCAGCAACTATGCCTACTGCATCATTTCAGGGGCTACCCATGTTCTTTATTGGTGGGGTAATATTCCTCTGCAGGGGACTGGGCATCTTTTGGGGGTACAGACCAAGCAGGCATGCCGGTGGGGTGGGAGAGAAAAGAGGTCAGACTGGGTGTGTGAAGACAAGAAAGCACCCTATGAGTAGAAGGAACAAGAACAGAGGTTCAACTTGCCTGGTTTCTGGCCCAAGGGCTGCTGTATCAACTAGGGAGCGAGTAGCCAGGAGGGCAACTGACCATGGTTCCCCACTTCTGGTGGTTCTTTGCAATGTCGGGTCCATGAGGAATAAAACCAAGATTGTGGAGGCAATTATCGCGGACTACTCAGTAGACCTGAATATGCGTCACTGAGACTTAGCTGGGGGTTGATTCCAGACCTGCGCTGAAGTCGTCTATCCTGTCGGGTTATTCAGTGGTGCACTACCCGAAGTGGGGACACAAGGGGGGTGGGGTGACCATCTGTTTTAGATCTACTTTGGGACAGACGGCATACCACCCAGTGGATACTTGATCATTTGAATGTGTGGCAGTAAAGGTTGCCTTGAGTCAGGATGCAGGTTCATTCTCATGTATCAGCCTTCAGGCCACAGGAGTGAATTCCCGTAGGAACTAGTGAGCTTCATGTCCGACCTGATGGTTGCCTCGGCCAGCCTAATTGTGCTGGGCAAGCCCCTGTCAGCAATGAAACTGCCCCCGTCAACAATGAATCCTCTCCCTTTGGATATCAGTTCCTCCAATTTATAAATTCACTGGGCCTGGTACAGGAGGTTACCTCACAGAAGCACGAAAAAGGCCACACTTTGGATTTGGTTTTCGTGTTTGGTCTAGATAATAGAGAGATCACGGTTAATTTAGTCAGCTGGTCAGATCATCATACTGTATGGTTCCTCTGTGGGAATCCCCACTCAGTAACCCCCCCAAAAAAAAAAAACAGCGACAGTCAGTTACAGCCCTGTTAGAAATCTGAAGTCTAACAATCTCCCGGTAGTACTACACATTTTAGTTGTGGTCTCAGCTTCCGCTGGGGGTGCAGAGAAAGCTGTGCAGGGTTATAATAAGGCCCCTATGGCTGCCTTTGACTCACTGGCACCTTTACTGTGTTTATTCCTTGATTTCCCACCATAGGTCACCATGATATGATGGTGACCTTAGGCAGCTGAAGACTAAGGGATGTGGGTTAAAACATTCATGGTGTAGGTCTGGCAAGGTGGAGGATAGATTGACACTGAAAATTCATTACGATGAATATCAGCAGGCAATCATCCTGAAAAATACGGCGTTCCTTTCACGGGTGATTACTGAGGGAAGAATTAACCTGCTAAACTAACTCTTCAACACAATAGACAGATTGTTAAATCCTCCCGGCATCCAGTTCGGAATGGTTTGTTCAGCAGTGAATTTAACTGATTTTTCCTTTACAAGGTATCCACCAGCTGAGATCTCCTCATATGGTCTGTCATGGGCCGGTTGTGTTCAAACAATGGGGAACCAAAGCACCCTTTCACCCTGGATTAAGTCTGAGCCAGTTTCAGCAGATGAGGTCTTATAGTTGGTCAAGAAGTTGCATCCTACCTACTATTTGTTGGAACTAAAAGAAAAGGTTACTCACCGATAACACAGCTCTAAGAGTGGTATATGCTATATATCCACACTTTGGCAGTTCAACTAGAAGGCAATGACAGGGCGGATGTCTTTAAGCTAAGCTCCTCCCATTACCCGGGTGGATATATCCCCCCACTCCACCGCATGACATCAGATCTTGCACGCTGGAAACAGGATCTTGTGCCACTTCCCAGAGGAGGCTGGGTGGGTTGTATGGATGTGTACTATATCACTCCTAGAACTATGGTTAAATTTGGGTAACCTATTCTCCTAGGGGTGTGGATATAGTACACTATCCACACTCTGGCAGACTCCGAATAGTTCACCTGGAGGAGGGAGCAAGATGCACACCCCTACTTGATGAACAGAGACTGGAGAACCGACATCCCAAAACATGCATCCCAGCATGACTCAAGGTCAATGCAGTAGTGCGAAATGAAGGTGTGAGCCGACTTCCACGTAGTGGCTCTACAGATTTTCCTGTATGGGCACATTCCTGGAAGTGGTGGTATGTCTGGTGGAATGCGCTCTGATCCCTGGGCTCCCGACCAGTCAACCTATAGGTCAATGCAAGATGTGATCCACCTTGCAATTGTCCGCTTTACTGCTGGTCTGCCAGAAGCAGCTTCAGCATAGGTGACAAACAGCAGGTGAGCCTGACCCGAACTTCAGACGTACACTCTACATAATATGAAAGCGCTTGCCACAGGTCCAGGGTATGCAGCCTTCGGCCAGCCTCTGTAGAAGAGTCAGTGAAGTATACCAGCAAGTTAATCACCAGGTTAATTAAGGTGAAACTCTGAAACCAGCTTCCGAAGGAACTTTGGGTAGGGGCAAAGGACAACTTTGTCCCCATTGAAGACTAGGTAGGGAGGGTCCACCAAGAGCACCTGTAGCTCCCCGATCCTTCTGGTGAACTTAATGGTCACCAGGAAGATCATCTTCCACCTTCTCCTTGGCCACCGCTGGCACACCTGCCTGCACCTGGTAAGCAGAGATGGCTGCCAGGTGCACCTAACAGGTCATCACTAGCAGTCTCAGCTGGGAAAGGGACCAGAGAGTGTCCAAGATACTAGCCACTGGGCAGGCAAGGGGATCAAGATCCTTGCCCCGGCACCACATGGAAACTCTCTTCCACTGAAAGGAACAGCACCTATGAGTCAACTCTTTCTTGGAGGCCTCCACAGCATGGAGGACCCCCTCAAACAGACCCAAGGCCTGGAACTTTAGCCACTCAGGAACCACGCTGTGAAGTACAGGGACTGAAGTTCCAGGTGCTGGATGGTCCCCTGGTGTCTGGTCAGCAGGTCTGGGTGGAGAGATAACCGACACGGAAGCCTGCGGCTGAGGAGATCTGGGTACCAGAACTGCTGTAGCCAGTCTGGAGTCACCAGGATCATCTGCACCTTGTCCTTCCTGACCTTGATTAGAACTCTCTTGGATCAAGGGGAAGGGAGGAAAGGCATACACAAGACCCGGGGTCCAGGGCCTCATGAAGGCATCCCTCATCATTGTCCCAGACTGTGGGGGGGTAAGCACAAAACAGCCTCAGTTTGGCATTTTCCTGGGAGGCAAACAGATGCACCAAGGGAGAGTCCCACCAGGAAAACAGGTGGTTCACCACCTCATGATACAGAGACCACTCGTGCGACATCTCTCCTACCCAGCTGAGAGTGTCTGCCAGATGACCTTCCTTTCCCATGACATGAATCACAAGGAGATCAGTGTCCAGGCTGCACATGAGGATCCAGGTGCAGAGTGCCTCCTGAGACAAGGGAAGGGAGTGTGTGTGCCGCCCTGTCTGTTCAGATAAAACACGGTCATGTTATTGTCTGCCTGGACCTCAACGACCTAACCCCTGATCAGTGAAGCAAAGTCTGTGAGGGCTAACCACGGTGCACAGAGCTCCATGAACTTGATTACTTGCTGCGGTACCAGTTCTGACCTATCCAGGTTGACCAACAGGCCCAAGTCCCTACAGGTCTGGAGAGCCAGGGCTGTGCACCTCGCCATGGCCCATCCGGCCGGACAGGCTATCAGCCAGTCATCCAAGCAGGGGTAAACTCTGACCCTGAGGCACTATAGATGGGCCACCACCACTGCCATGCACTTGGTAAAAACCCTGGGAGCCGAAGACAGACCAAACAGCATGACCTGCAACTGATACAGGACCCCTTCCACTTGGAACTGAAGGAACAAACAGTGGGACCTGCAGACAGGAATGTGGAAGAGTGCATCCTGGAGGTTTAGGGAGCAGAACCACATGCCCTGTTCCGGAGATGGGATAATCTGGTTCAGAGTGACCATCTGGAACTTGTGATTCTGTACATACTGGTAGACAGCGTGAACATCCAGTATGGTGCACAAGCCTCCCATACGTTTCAGGACCAGGAAATACCTGGACAAGAACCCCTGATCAGACAGGACATCCAGAACACTGGGTATGGCACCTTTTGCCAGGAGCTGAGCAATGTCCTCCCAAAGTGCAGACAGCGTGTCCCAAGATGCCCCGGATTCTCAAGGTGCGTAGAGGCGGTAGGGTGGGAGAATCTCCAAATCTAGAGACAGACCTCTATGCACTACGCCCAACACCCACTTGTCTGTCGTGATAGCAGACCAACATGGACGAAAGAGACAGCCTGCCTCTGACGGGAACAGCAGTTGGGGACAGGACAGGTGGAGGGATGACACCCCCTAAACCGTCACTGGGAAAGCTAGGAGAGGGCACTGGTGGCAGCTGCTAGAGGGGCACCATTACCCCTGCCTTTTTCGGACCCTGGCCCCCAAATTGTTTTGGGCACCAGCTCTGGGACTGCCCCTGCTGGGGCTGTTGTCGAGGAGGAGGTGACTGAAAGGACTGGCACTGCAAGGTCAGTTTCTTGGGCTTCCTTTTTAGGTCCTTCTGGGACGGAGTCGCAGAGTCCAGGGTGTCAGTGGACTTCTCAATCCCTGTGAGGTGCCCCTTCCATCCCAGGGCCAAAAAGGTTGGTGCCCAAGAAATGGACATCCACCAGCCTCTGTTGTGTGTCCGTCATGACGGTAGATGAACGAAATCAGGCCCCACGACGCATGGATACAACCACTGCATGGACACACTGGTTGCCCATATCAAAAGCTGTCTGGAGCTGGTGTTGAGCCAGCATTTGACAAGTGGTCTCAGATGAGATCTACTGCTACTCACTGCACCAGGTGGATGTGGGGGAGGATAATATCAAACACGCCCATCAAGGCATGGCCATAGTCAACCATTATAATGACATAACTAGCCTGCCTGAGAGCCAGAGTAGCCATGGCATACACTTTTTTCATGGTGTGGTCAACTTTAAGGGACTCTTTGTCCGGTGGCTTATCCACGTTCCTCTGGTGACTGGTACCAAGTTTGAAACCAGCCCCTCGATGGAGGGGTGGTGTGACAATCCTGAAAGGGCACCAGTGGGGACTGCGTACTTGCAGCTCATATGAGCTGAGGGTGACAGGCAGGATGCTGAATGCTGTCAGAGCTCCAGGGCTGGTCCCAAGATGGTCTCAGCCACTGGGAAGGCAACCCCAGGAATGCGTCTCAGTCCAGGATATCTATGAGAGGGTAAATGACCCTCTTCTGGACAGGATCCAAGGGTACACCCGAGGATTCGGAAATGACACGAAGAAGCCCACTGAACGATATTTACCCCTGGTCAGTGGAAGACTCCTTGGCTGGCTCTTGGTCAGAGTGGAGCCCCAGAGGAGGTCATAGACTCCTAGCTCAAGTCAAGGGAAGACTCCTCAAAGATGCCTTTGGCCATAATATACCTCCCAGGACTCCTCACCCAGAGTGATTCTCATCGACAACCGACCTGGCAAGCTGGGGGCCGAACAGCCAGCCTCCTTGGTGGGAGCACCAGTCAGCAGCTGTTGGGGTGGTGACTCCACCGTGATCGGAGGAGAAATGGGTGTTGACTATACTCACAAGTATGGGCTGGTGGGGGAACTACTGGCGGCCGCCTGGGAATCATGGGACCCTGGGGAAGAGCCCTACCCTGCCCCACAATGTCCTGTTGCTGCCAGAGGAACTTCTCATAGCACCAACACATTGGCAGTGCCTCTCCCCTCCAAAGGATAAGGAGGACAAGAAATGCAGCTGGTGGTGCCTCCCAGCTGAGTGGGATCCAGAGTGCAAGGGCCTTGACTGTGACCTCAGCTGAGATCTTGACCGTCAACCACCTAGTCGATGGTGAATGAGGTCATCCTGAAGCCAGCCGTCAACCACATGCTGGCCTGTATGCACCAACATGGGTGTGGAGGACCCAACCTTGCATGGAGTCTTGTCCCGAAACCAGGTCGAACAGAGAAACCCAGTCATGCCGGGTCTCACTGAGTCAAGATCGGGAACGCAGAGGACTGCAAGGCCGAACACTCAACTTTGTCCGACAACGGGCCCACCAGGTCGAAGGAAATCTCCATCGGCTAGCTCACTGGAGTCTAGGTCAACTGGCTTGTCGGCAATGCCATGGAGCCCTCAACTGAGGGGCACTCAACCTCTGCCAAGCAGTCAGGTGAGTCGAGGAACCAGGAGGGCCGGGATTCCTCCCCGTCCCACAAGTGGAGTGATTCTTCTTCACCTTGGTCTTCACCACAGAGCAGTGGAGGGCAGAACTCTCCCCAAAGGACTGGAGGGACAATTCACAGAAATGACCTGTAAAGGTCCCTCCAATGCTGGACTCAGCTGGGAGCAGCACCAAGGCCCATGAGGTGCTCACCAGACGCCACTGCCTCTACTTCCATGGCAGAAAACTGTGATGGAGACCCAGCAGCCATCAAGGCCTTTTTGCACCCTTCAAGCGATCCTTCAGGTCCTGTTCCAAAGGCTGACACTTAGCCAGCCGGAACTTCCTTTCCTCAAGGGATTCAGGGAGCACAGAAATGCACAGGCTGCACCCCGACGTGTCATGTTGCCCACCAAGGCAGTATATGCACGTGTTGTGTGGATCGGTGACTGACATTTTCTGGTGGCACCAAACACAGAATCTGAATTCGTGCTTCTTGCAATCCACTGTAGCTATGAAACGTAGTCGAGTAACCCACAAAATAAATAACTTTGAAAATTTCAAATAACAGTTCTTCTATGGTGCAGAAAAAAATCCTTACTGAGGCACAAAGGAAGTGCCCTGTTCTTCCAGCAAGAAGAAAGACCTGCTATCACAGGGAGGAGTTGAGGCGATATAGCCACCCGACTGGTGGGAGGAGCTTAGCTAAAAGACATCCGGCAAATCATTGCCTTCCAGTGGAACTGCGAGAGTGTGGATAGCATACCATATCTATGCCCCTAAAACCTACCAATACTCTGTAATGGTGTTGGGCGATACTGGCTCCAATCATTGCTGAAATTGGCAGGTGTTCCCTGCAGGAGGATGTTTTTCCCACCGAACTGAAAAGGGTGGTGATAAAGGCTCTGCTGAATTAGTTAAATTGGTAAATTAAAGACCAATCAAATCTTTGCTTTTTTGGGAAGTTTATCAAGAAGGTAGTAGTGGTTCAGTTTCAAGAGTGCCTGGAATGTTATGAGATCTATGAGCCTCTCCAATCTGGATTCAGGCCTCACCTTAGTACTGAGACAGCTCTAGTCAAGGTGTTCAGTGATCTCTTCTAGTTATTCCATCTTGGCCTTCCCGGATCCTTCCTCTGCATTAGACACAGTGGACCACACAGTGCTATTAGATCAACTGAGATACTTTGCTGGACTTGAAGATACCATTGCCGTAGACCGAGTCCTACTTGACTGGTATAGTGCAGCAGGTGGCACTAGGAAAGGACATCTCAAAACCTGCTGTACTCAGTTGTGGAATGCCTTGAGGATTGATCTTAGCACCCATGTTGTTTGCTGGGTACATGTTGCCATTAAGGGGGAGTATCAGACGGTATTGTCGGAGTTTTCATTGCTACGCAGATGATATTTAGAAATGTATTTCTTGTGCTCCTTACAGGGTGAACACCATGGCCATTTTAGATGAGTGCCTGACTGAAATTCAGAGTCTGGATAGCTTTCAGCTGGCTCAGAATGAATCTTTCTAAGGAGGAGGCAGTGCTACAAAGTCATGTAGAGATGGCTATAAATAGCTATAGTTTCCAGTTACCATCTCTAAATGGGACTATGCTACAAGCTGTGGACAGGGTTAAAAATTTGGATGTCACTGTGGACAACAGATTAACACAATAATATCAGATGTTGTCTGTTGTCCACAGTGACTTTTACCACCTGCACAATAGCGGCCATATATAAAATCCTATCTTGTGCAAACCTGGTGGCCCTGGTCAATGCATTCGTTATCTCAAGGCTGGATTACTGTAATGCTTTATACCTAGGGTTATCTGTGGGGGTGGTGCATCACCTGCAGCTGGTGCAAAACACTGCAGCCCAGTTGATTGCTATGATCTTGTGGTCTGAGCATATCACTCTGGTACAGTGTGAATAGGACTGGCTGCTAGTGAGGTGGCACATCAATTTCAAGATATACAGTACCTGTTGACATACAAGGCCTTACAAGATGTGGGCACAGACTAACTGAAAGACGTTTTGCATGAATGCACTCCTGTCTACTCCCTTCACCCCTCTGATGTGGGTCTCCTTGTAGTTTCTTGATCCTGTTTGAAATCTTCTGAGGACTGGGCATTCAGGTTGGCAGCCCCATTAATGTAGAATGCCACTCCTGTCAAGGTATGTGGAGTTCCGTCTGTAGCTACTTTTAATGCACTGTTAAAAACCTGTTTGCCCATGCTTTCAGGTCCGACTAGAAAACAGATTTAAGCCTAGACTAAATGTTTTAAATAAGGTTTTATTCAATATTATCATCTGAATGAATTACTGTATTTGCTGATCTCATTTGCATGTAGTATGAGAACTGTACGCACCCAGAGCTATTGGGATGGGAACCTAACAAATAAATTTGCCCTGCCTACCTCAGAGGTAACTCAAGGTGTTCAGCATGATAGGCAATCAATGGACTTTAGGGTGCCCAACACTAGCAGACAAGTTCCAGGACAGGTAGCAAGTGAGCAACAGACCAGATGAAAGTCCAGGTGAAGGGGGCACAAAAGAGAACAAAAAGCAAAGTCCCATCATGATACCCAGAAAAGAGTTGCAGCATCTTATCTGCAAAGCAGCATGCTTTCTTTTGCTGTTAACCATTTTTAACAAAATTATTCAGTTTCTACAGAAAAACTCAAAGATATACACACACATAAAACACTGGGTGGTACAGAAACAAGCTAGTATTTACAGATACAACAACATGTAGTAAGTCAGCGTATGAAATTATCTATGGCATAGGTTTAGCATGATCAGTAATCAGAGCAATACTGAGGTCAAAATAACCAATGGGGACCCGAGAGACATAGCAGGTCATGACGGGTACCAGAGATCATCTGCATCCCATGCCTATAAGCCATGATCCAGGGAACAAAGTGGTGAGAATAAGCAGCGGGTTCACATTTGGTAATACTGGGACAGATAGCCCTTCACCCAGTGGGAGAGCCGAGTAAACTAAGCTAACTGCGCTACTGCTGATTTCCATTCCCCTAGCGAAGGGACAGTTAATTGTATCAATAACGGAGGAGTAACCACTTGGCTTCCACGTTGACAGAGACTAGCCGCAGCAACTTCTTCCCCTCTATGTGTAGAAATTCGGGAGGTATCACAAGGAGAAAAAGTCTAGGGGAAAAGGGCAGGTCCACATCCAGGACCATAGCGCAAGCGTGAAGCACTCCCTTCCAGAGCTCCAGTAGTAAGAGGCATCCCTTAAGGATATGACAGAGATCTCCTAGCCCTCAGCTGCATCTCCAGCAAGTGTCATGGAGAAGAAGCCCCATGGTTTTCAGCTGCACCGGGGTGCGTACCAGTGATGGAGGACCTTATTTTGTACGACTAAGCTACAGCTGTCTGGATAAGACTTTCGTGCCACTTTCCAACACTGCAGCCATGTCTGTTTGGGGATGGACGAACCAAGAATTCCTTCCCACCAGAGTTTTGTTTTAGCCACTTCATCGCCAATGGTTGAGAAGACCATTCCTGCCCTGCCGGTAGCAGTACTAAGCCACTCGAATAGTAGGGAATATGGGGCTGTATGCAAGGGGTGGCCTTTACTGTAAGCTAGGACTGCGCTCTGGAGCTGCAGGGACTTGCAAAAAATCTGACAGAGGAAGTGCATAATGAGCAAAAGGTATCAATGGTCAAAGTACCAAACTGGGTGAGACCCCAGGAATCTAATGCCTCGTGTCTACCAGGAAAACCAGTGCGGTAGCACATCCCTAGCTAAGGGTGGGGTTTCTACAAACAGAGGTGAGACTAAGGTGCAGAAATGTAGTTCAGGTCAGAGACTGGACTTCCTCCAGGTCCGGATTGAGGCCATGATAGTGGGGCAGTGCTTGAGGGAGGGAGGAAGGCAGAGATCCATATAAGTAACTGGATGATGGAGTACCCTTACCCAGGGCCAACTACATATGTGCCCAAAGTGGGTCATTACAAGTTATCGAAGCAAATCATTTGCCAGGTTTGGCAAGGCAATTTTATTTATAAAGCACCCTTTCCTGAGGATTCAGGGGGCTGTATATTTTAAAAGCAGCAACAGTCCAGAATAAAAACAGTTTAAAAATAACAAGTAGATTATGGGGGCGTGGCCTGACTAGGCTGAAGGTGGCAGCATAGCTCTGACTCTCTGCAAGGAATCTAGACTCTAACCTCATCCTCTTCACATCAGTTTTTTTTGGTTTTTTTTTGTGTTAACTCTAAGGATCAGTCTCTGCTTATCCTGCTGTAAACAATCTGTAAGTCATTTTGAGTCCACCTAACCTCAATCAGCTATATTAGCTGTGCACTGTACTAGGCCTCTATTTTGGTCATCATGGCTGATTCCTACTCACATTCTAATTCACTACCAGAGTGAAGGCTATGTTCTCGAAACTGGTAGCAGATATCAATGATCTGAAGACCTCAACACAACAGAATGCTGAAATGCTGAATTCTTTTGATAAGAGAATTACTATTAATGAAACTATAGCAACCCAAAATGCAACCTCCATTCATGATCTTCAGGCCACAATACAGAATCAAGACTGCACCATAAAATCTCTACAATCCAAAATAGATGACATTGAGAATCGTAATCGTAGGAATAACTTACGTTTTTTCGGCTTCCCCGAAGGATCCGAGTTGGGGGATACAACAGCACTTCTACTGCATGTTCTCTCTGCAATGCTAAAACTGCCCCTAGAACAGCAATTGATCACTGAACGATCCAACCGCACGCTAGACCCCAGACCAAACCACGACCAATGGCCTAGACCTATCATAGCCAGATTCTTGAACTATATGCATAAAGAACTAATTCTACGTAGCGCTAAAGAAATTGGTGTTCTGACGTGGCAAGAACACAAGATATCTATCTACAGAGACTTCTCCAAAGAACTATCCACCAAACGGAAAGCGTATAATACACTGAAACCTATACTACACCAAAGAGGACTTAAATTTGCCTTACGCTATCCCTCCACATTGAGTCTCTTTATGGGTTCCTCCTTCACAGATTTCAGCACGCCTGAAGCCTTAGCTGGTTTTTTGGACGTCCCTCTTGACTGCTCTTCCGTGGCCGAATCTGCTGTACCGCGTGGGGTTGCTGACATTTCGGATTCCAACCGGACCGGGGAGGCTGTTGCGCAAGGTACAGGAAGGTGTTCCTCGGAGCCAACGATCCCGAATACTACTGCTGTTGAGGTTCCCCCACCAAGGCAATCAACTAGACTGCAGGAGAAATTCCTATCTGGCCCTTGACTGTCTGACCCACCTTGCTGTTCCACTGTGGACCTACCCGACCCCATTCGCAACATGACTCGACATACACAAATTAATCCCTCCATTCCTCTGAGCAACAAGTTTGCCCTTTTAAGTGAAGAAATACACTCATCGCAAGAAGATCTAATGTCACACCATTCGGACGATCAATCTACTAACCTACCTAATGCAGTTCAGGGCCACAATTCAACTAATTCTTCCTGGTCAGAAGTGGTGGAGAGTTCTCCCCTTAAATCATTAGAACCACTAAAAAAAAATGCAGGGCTAAAGCAAAGAGCAAAAACTCTACAGCTGAAAATAATGCTCACAAAACGAGGGTGATCTGATATCATTTGTTTAATTCATAGCATTTGTTCCCCCTGGCATATTTAAGTCCAGGACTGTTCACTGGGAAACTAGTATTCTCATTCAAATACTTTGACACGCATTGTATAGCCTTCACAACCGTATAATATCGCTCCCAGCAGGTTGTGAATTCAAAAGGCTGTATATCGCGATCGATCTTAATTAACACTGTAAGTGTTATTTCCATGCCTATTGATTTATAATGTCAACGGAAACTTTTTTATTATTATATTTTCAAGTAACATTTACTATTTGTTAAACTGTGACTACATTTTGGCATGACTACTGATGACTATTCTTTTTAGTTTTTCAACAACCCGCATCTATCTATATTCACAGCACCTGGAGACGACAAAACCTTTTTATACCCCTTACTTAATTCATGTATTTCTCGTCTGTACTACTCCTTAATGAAACTAATTCGGCAATTCTCCAATCATGTACACCTCAGGATTTTTATGATTAAATCCTATGCAGGAAATTCATTCAGAGTCCTACCAAACGTAGTTGCTCTTGACCTTTCTTGCAAATATAACTACACCTAACTGTGTATTTGGTTCCTTTGACACCTTCTTACCCCGGTAAACTGATTTTTATAGTCAAGGTAGTTCAGGCCATTTGCTTTAATAAGTTGACACTCATATCAATTTCAGAATTACCAGTTTAACAGTATGATCTGGTGACATTTTTTTTTATCTTAACATGTAAACTTTTGTATTATGTTGGTGTAACCCCCCCTGCAAATGGGGGTTTCTAACAGCCGTCTAGGAGCTGTCTAAGCGTCCCCCTGGTGGTCGGCGTCCGGCGCTAAAAGCCATTTAAAGGGCCCTGTGAGTGCTTGTAGAGCCTCCCCGTACTGTCTCTTTAAGAGCTGTCTGCTTGCAGACATATTTACTGCCTACGAGGGGGCTTGTGTGTTCTCCTGCTCGAGACCCACTTGAGCCACTGACTGACTGCTCCGGTTTCGGCTGTCGCTGAAGGGGCAGAGTGAGCACTTTCCAGAAAGTGTAATTGTCTGTCCCATACCTTTAGATGTGTTCGTGGGGAATGTATGCTGTTTAACCTGCCTTTTTTGCAGCTGGACTTTGTGTACTGTGTCCCTCCATGTTGGACCAGGATTGACTGAAGGGTCCAATAGGGGCAGGGGCTATCTAAAATGGAGTAACTGGCGACCAACCAGGATCGGGACTCTCAATGGAGCCTGCTGACCAATGGGGACACAGCTAGAGGTTCTGGGAAGTGAAGTTCTGGACCACGGTGCCTTTTTGCACCAATGAGGGGCGAACTTAGTGGCTGGTTCCAGCAGCCCACCAATGGGATTGGGTGGCGCCCGAACAAAGATTCTTGCCCATATTGTCCAAGGGGCAGAGACGTTGTGGCTGTGAGCAAGTAAGGAGCTCGGGGCTCCGGTGCCATTTGAGCAGTCGCGTGGGAAGCGTGTATAAGGCCAGCATCGGGCACTTGTCAACGCCAGTGATTTTCGGACTGAATCCGCTGGGAAGTGGTCAGAGGAGGCCGTGCAAGAGCGCAGCTACCTACCAGGCTCACCCTGTAGAGGACTGGAGAATTGCTTGAATCGCGCTCAGTCTGTCAGGAACAGTGAAGCTGCGTCGGTTGGGCCCAGTGTATAGTGGGCAGGAGATTGAAAAGGACAGCAGCTGCCTGGTATGGTACCCCTCTGCCTTGCATATAAATGTGTGGAGAAGTGCTTGAAGTACAGGCTCGGTCCTGAGAGAGGTGAAAGAGCGCTCTGTCTGCTGGAGTCGTGAGTACTAAATCAGGGTAGCTCCCCTGGCCAGTGGTCCTAGCGAGGGCAGGACGGTTTGGGTTTTGTACTGGTGACACTAACTGGGCCTGCTGGCTCCATCTAATTTTCATACGAATTAAATGCTTATTTGTGTCAAGGCCCTAGCCAGCTGCATCGAGAAACTAGCCTTTAGGGCTTGGGTACCCAAAGACAGTAACTTATAGGTTAGGCCTGTGCACAGAGCCCTAGGTAGATACTCATATATTGCAGTGGTAAGCTAATCAACCTGAGTCCCCCCAGTCCTTGTTATCTCCCCTTAAATAAATCAGATTGATTGTTTTGCAACGGTACACTGGCTAGTTTGTGTGTTAATGGTGAATTACTGCACAGTGAATGTTGTGTAACTGCAACTTACTTTTCAGGGGGTCCCCGGAGTAAGCTGATTGGTTCAAGCTAGGGGGTAAGTGTAAATGGTAAAGACACTGTGATTGAACCATGTGGGCCACTAGTGGGAAGAAGGGGGAGCTGCAGCAACCCAAAGGGCTGTGACCAAGTCAACCTCGACTGTTCCAACCCCGACCTCTGGGTGGAGGCACCCGCCAACGGATCTAGGCCCCTCACCCTGTTACAGTCGGAGCAGGCAGGGGTAGTAGCCCTTGGGATAGCGCCCCCTGGGGAAGGTGGTTTTGGAGGCACCGCTTGGATTAAAGGCCCCCTAGTGGACGGGTACCTAACTATGGATAAACTGAAGGAAAAGCTGGAAGGATATTATGGCTAAAATCATGTTGGACCCCATTAAGACAATGGTACATAAACTGATGGGTTGGGGTGAAGCTGAAGAGTTGGACTCTCAGAGGATTGTATTACTGCTAGATGTACCTCTAGGGACAACGAACGCTGACCTTATTTCCATAGTGGAGCGGGTTAAGTGTTTGGGTAAGGTGGATGTGAGAGGGCGTATGGCTGACCTACTCGATCAGACTTTGCAGGTGCTACTGTTATGTAGTGTAGCCATTGACCCCAAGAGGGTACCCCCAGTGATTTACCCGGAAGGTGCCCAACAGGGGTGGAGGGTCATTCACATCAGGAGTGGGTCAGTTACCCCTGGGGGTCTCCCCAGACTAATAGCTTCAAAGATAAACTGCTTAAATTGTTGCCCGTGGAGGGGAGGACTACTCAAGAGTTACTGTAGACTTTGCATCTTTCCAGTGATCCCACCCCCCAGGCTTCCCCTGATACCTCTCCTGGGCCCCCCAAGAGTTCTATTTTGGCCCACCACCCTTAGTGGTTCCTTCTATACAGCTAGATTCGTACCGTAGGCTAAAACTTTTTTCTGGCACAGTGCCCGTGCCTTCAGGGGAGGATGATTTGGAGGTGTGGATGGACTATGCCACCCCCTTAGTCCAGGAGTGGCAATGCTCTGAGGGGGACAAACGAAAGAGACTAATGGAGAGCCTGCGGGGTCCGGCCTTAGAAGCCATTTGGTTTTTGAGGGCTACTAGCCCGGAAGCTACCGCAGCAGAGTATCTTTCTGCTTTAGAGGGAGTGTTTGGGAGCACAGAAACTGAAAAAGACTTATTATGGAAATTCAAGTCTGCTAAGCAGTGGAGGAATGAAAAGCTTTCCGCCTTTGTTACTAGGGTGGAAAGGGCTTTACAGAAGGCCTATCGAAAAGGGGGGAATCACCGCCCCAGCCTTGAACTAGGTCAGGTTGGAACATGTTTTAAAATCTGCTAGATTTTCCAGTGTGATACTGTTAAAACTTATGTTACATGATCGGCGAGCTGCCCCGCCTGAATACTGTCAATTGATGATGGAGATTAGAGAAGTAGAGACTGAAGAGGAGGGGTGGGAACCCTATGTGGGGGCTGTGAATCTGTGCCAAACCCCTGAGTCTAGCGAACCCGATGAGACCCACCTTCCGGGGGGGCTCCCGACATATCCCCAGAGTTACAAGGAGGGGTGGGGGTGCATGCCATTTCCTCTGACCCTCAAGTAGAAAGTGAGTTGAGGGCCGAGATCAGAAATTTACGAGAACTGGTGAGGGACTTGAAGCAAACCACTACCCACCCTGCTAGGTTTGGGGAACCAGAGTTATCTAGAAACAAACGCCCTAGCCCAGGGGAGTCCCCTCGTCCTCCGGATGGCCCCCAGCAGATAAAGTATTCCTCTCCCAATAGGGACCCCCGGGACCCCAAATTCTGTTACCATTGTGAGGAGGATGGACACTTTCAGACAGAGTGCCAGTTGCCGGAGAATCTAAGGAAAGTCAACTGCAGGCTGATCACCTGGCATCGCAGGGCCTACGTCCAACCCCCTAGGAAGGGCTCTGTGACCCGGGCCAATGCCCAAGCAACTGTCAACGGTGTGCCCCCCGAATGGTCTGATGTGGTAGGGCACTCGACGGAGGCCCAGGTGCGAGTAAATGGGATTCCCACTCGAGCTGTGTTGGATAGTGGCTCTCAGGTGACCATCATGTTCCAGGACTGGTATCAGACCCATCTGCCTGAGGTGCCACTACAACCCTAGGATGATCTGCATGTATGGGGAATGAATGGCAAGGCTTATCCATATTTGGGGTATATCCGGATCTGGTTGTCGTTTCCTACTTCTGTGGCTGGGGTGGATGAACAAGTGGAAACCTTGGCCTTAGTCTGCCCCCACACTGGACTGTATAATGGGGTACCCTTGTTCATTGGGACCAATGCCCACATGTTTGGTTGACTAGCACAATTGTGTTCTGAAAAGCAAGTGTCCAGGACTGGGCGAGCTCTTAGGATACCTGCTTTGATCCAGAAGGCCTACGAGACTCAGAGAAAGGTTAGTCAGGAGGAGCCTGAAGGCCCGGTGGGTGTTGTCTGGAGGAAGGATCCAGAGCCGTTGCTATTAGCCCCAAATGCCCAGTATGTTTTGCAAGGGAAGGTCCGGCTTAAAAAGGATGTCAAGAATAAACTATTGATGCTGGATGCGCCTGGGGAAGGAAAACTGCCTGGGGGACTGCTGGTTAAACCCAGTATTTTGCCTGCTAGAGCCCATGCTTATGCCAGAAGAGTGATGGTTCAAGTTCATAATGTGTCTGACAAAGAGATTCGAGTAAATAGAGGCTGTACCCTGGCTAGTGTGCATTGTGCGGACACTGCAGTGCTCCCCAATAGCAAGGGTCTGGGGAAGGATGACAAAGTCACGCCCGACTTGTTCGATTTCGATGACTCCCCATTGCCTGCTGAATGGAAAGTAAGGATCAGTGAAAGGCTTGCCCAAAGAGACCAGGTATTTTCCCTAAAAGAATGTGATGTGGGATGTGTGCAGGGGGCCAAACACAACATTCGACTGCATGATGAAAGGCCTTTTCGCGAGAGGTCTCGGCGCCTGGCCCCTGCTGACATAGACGATGTGAGACGGCATTTGCAAGAGATGCTGGCTGCTGGTGTGATACAAGAATCCAGGAGCACTTATGCTTCCCCCATTGTAGTAGTGAGGAAAAAGAATGGGGCCATTCGGATGTGTGTGGACTACTGTACCCTGAACTGGTGGACCATTCCTGACCAGTATACCATGCCACGCATACAGGACGATCTGGACTGTCTAAATGGCAGTAAGTGGTTCTCTGTATTAGATCTCCGCAGTGGGTACTATCAGATCCCAATGGCTCCAGAGGATCGAGAGAAGGCTGCGTTCATTTGCCCCCTAGGTTTCTATGAGTTTATCCGGATGCCTCAAGGGATTTCAGGTGCCCCAGCTACCTTTCAGCACCTGATGGAACGTGCTGTGAGGGACATGAACTTGCTCGAGTGTTTGGTTTATTTAAATGATGTCATAGTGTTTGGCAGCTCGTTGGAAGAACATGAAAGTCGATTGTTCAAGGTCCTGGATCGGCTGGAGGATTTCGGCCTTAAGTTATCTATAGACAAATGTCAATTCTTTCAAACCTCTGTGAAATATGTGGGTCACGTAGTATCCACTGACGGCATAGAGACTGACCCCAGTAAAGTAGAGGCTTTAAGCACTTGGCCCCAACCCAGAAATTTAAAGGAGCTACAGCGGTTCCTGGGGTTCTGTGGGTACTACTGACGATTTATTAGAGACTACTCTCGGATGATCCGGCCCCTGCTTAATCTCACTCAAGGGTACCCCCCGACCCATAAGAAATATAAGAAGACTGCACATTTGGGGACTGAAAAGACTTATTTCCGCCTCAATGATGTGTTTGGTACTCGCTGGACTGCTAGCAAGCTTTCTATGACATTATATATCAACTTACTCATGCCCCAGTGCTGGCCTATCCTGACCCAGCTAAACCCTATGTTCTTCATACTGATGCCAGTCTGCAAGGATTGGGGGCCGTATAGTATCAAGAGCATTCGAATGGTCTGAAGCCTGTAGCTTTTGCCAGCTGCAGTTTGACTCCTTCTGAAAAGAATTATCCAGAGCACAAACTAGAGTTCCTGGGTCTAAAGTGGACTATTGTTGATCAATTCTATGACTATTTGTATGGGGCTAAGATACTGGTGAAAACTGACAATAATCCTTTGACGTATGTTCAGACCTCAGCCAAGCTAGATGCCACTGGTCACAGGTGGCTCTCTGCATTATCCACCTACAACTACGCTGCTGAATACAGAGCAGGCCTCAACTATATAGATGCTGATGCTCTCTCCCGGAGGCCTGTGTCCCGAGCCGACTGGATCAGGTTGTCTGAACCCGACATTAGAGCCCTTTGCCAAAAATTCGACAAGGAGGAACAGGTGACTCCTGATACTGTGGACTGCTTGGGTCCATCCGAGAACTGTGTGCCTGCTGCTTACTGCCATTTTGCTGCATTAGACACTAGTATGCTGCCTCAGTTCAATAATGATAGCCTCCAGTTGGCTCAGTCTCAAGATCCCATGGTACAACCTGTTTTAGAGGCGCTGCAAGCGGGGAGAGATGTGTCCCAACTGCGGTCTGCTGACTTGAGAACTGCCCTGTTATACAAAGAAAGCCCAAAGTTGAAGCTGAACAATAAACTGTGATATCGGGAGACCATAGACAAAGAGGGGCGAACAGACAAACAACAACTGGTGCTGCTCACCGCTTTTAGAGAACTGGTGTTGAGATCCCTGCATGACCACATGGGGCATCTGGGCATAGACCGAACTGCGGACCTGATTCTACTGGCCCAAAATGAGTGCAGATGTACAGCAGTATGTTAAGACCTGTGGCCGCTGTTTGCAAAGAAAAGCCCTACCTCAGAGAGCTGCCCCCATGGTCAATATAATTACCAGCGCCCCTATGGAGTTGGTCTGCATTGATTTCCTGAGCTTAGAACCTGATCTGAAAAATATCAGCAACATATTAGTGGTCACTGATCATTTCACTCGATATGCCCAGGCTTTCCCCACCAAGAATCAGGAGGCAACCACAGTGGCTAAAGTCCTTGTTGAAAATGTCTTTGTTCATTATGGGGCCCCCCAGCGAATCCATTCCGATCAAGGGAGAGATTTTAAGAGCCGTCTAATTAGAGAGATGCTATCCTTGTAGGGAGTGCAAAAGTCTAGAACCACCCCTTACCACCCCCAAGGGGACCCCCAGCCTGAACGTTTCAACCGCAACTTACTAGATATGCTAGGCACCCTCCACCCAAAAGACAAGCCTAGATGGAGCCAACAAATTAGCACCCTGGTACATGCCTACAACTGCACCAAAAGTGATGCCACTGGGTTCTCCCCCTACTGCCTGATGTTTGGAAGAGAAGCTCAGTTGCCGGCATCTGTGGTGATCACCTTTGTGGGAAGCAGAGCTTGGAAGGGGATCCCTATTGACAGATTTGCAGGGTCCTTCCACCAAAGCAGAGCCTGAAGGAACTGTTCTGTCACAGGTATCAGCTTTGAAAAGTTGTTGCTTCTTTTGAGACCAGCGAGCTCTGAGATAGGCTTGAAGGTCTTGCGTCCTGTACCTGAACCCTGGGACCACTGCAGTCATAGAAGCCATGTGTCCCAAAAGACTGAGGAAATGTCTGGCTCGTCTTGGCTGTCCCTGGATGAAAGAATCTGCCACTGAAAGGAAACTCTGAATTCTCTCTTGTGGGAGGAAGGCATGTCCTTCCTGGGTGTCCAGCTGAGCTCCTATGAAAGTGAGTAGCTGAGTGGGTTCCAGGTGAGATTTCTTTAAATTTACCAGGAAGCCCAGGGATTCCAGAGTGTGCTCTATGAGGGAAAGGAACTCATTGACCTGACAAGGAGACTCTGCCACTATGAGCCAGTCGTCCAAATAGGGGTAGAATGAGACACCCAGCTTCCTGAGGTGTGCTGCTACCACTGCTAGGCACTTGGTAAAGACTCCTGGAGCAGAGGACAGGCTGAAGAGCATCGTAGCGAACTGACAGTGGCCCAAAGGGAGTTTTAATCTGAGAAACTTCCTGTGAGACTTTCTTATGGGTATATTGAAGTAAGCGTCCTTTAAGTACAGGGAGGCTAACCAGTCCCCCTGCTGTAAGGACTGAATAACTAGTGTGACAGAGTGACCATCCTGAATTTGGGTTTTAACAGATGTTTGTTTAAATATCTGAGATCCCAGATAGGTTGCCACTCCCCAGTTTTCTTTTGTGTCAGAAAAGTACCTGGAGTAGAGGCCTTTGCCCTTTCCGTGAGCCGGGACCCTCTCCACTGCTCGTAGAGCTAGAAGTTTTTTTTTTACCTCCAACTCCTACAGTAGTACCTGTGTTGGGGTTAGGGGCTTTGACACCTGGGTATGCCTGAGGTCTGGCATCTGATTGCACTGTAGTGGCAGACCCTTTTCCACTGTCTCCATAATCCACCTGTTCAAGGTAATGAGGGACCAGTTCTGAAGACAGTATGAGAGTCTAACTCCTACTGGCAGAGGGGAGGTGACCTGGACACTCACATCAGGGCTTAGACTGAGAGGCTGCTGGCTGGGCAGACATGGCTCTTCTTTGGGCCCATTCTGCCCCTCCCCCTGAAAGCACCTCTGTACTGATAAAAAACAGGCTGGGGGTAGGGAGTGTAAGGTCTGGGAAAATAAGCTCTGCCCCATTTCCCCTCAGATGGGATTTCTGTGGGGCAGGACGCTTAGGTTTAGAGGAGTGACTCTGCCAACAGACACTGTACTTGTCAACCTTTTTCATGTAGTCTGTTGTTCTGGAATCAAATAATGTTTTCATCAAAGGAAAATCCATGGCCTAAGACTGCGTGTCTGGGGTTAGACTGGTAGTTCTAAGCCAGGCAAAACGCCTCAAAGAAATGGCATGGGCCATGGCTATGGAGGTGGCATCATTGTTGTCATCTGCCATGTGGAATTGGTATTTCGTAGCTTCCAGGGCAGTTTTTGCAGTATCCACCAGTTCCCGCACCATTGTATCTGACCCATTGCGGGTAATAGCCAGGACAGAGCTCCACAGTGCTTTTTGATACTTGGCTGTGAAAGTCATGTAGGAGGAAGGTCTGACAAGCAGGGAAGCTGTGGTGTACATCTTCTTTGCGATGAAATCTATTTTTCTGGAGTCCTTGTCGGGGGTAAGGAAGACAAGGAGACTCCAGCTTTCTTGCATGCTGCCTGCTGTACTATATTCTCATGGCTGGGATGTACAGACAAGAAGTCATTATCATTTTTAGATAATTAGTATTTTTTGTCAGCACGTTTATCAACCCCTGCTACAGAAGTGGGGGTTTGAAGCAATTTCATTGCATTTTTTTTGAAAGCATTATAGATAGGCACAACTCTTTTGGGGGGTGGGAGGCCTTTCATCTCCCTATAATCTTTATCCTCATCCTCATCCTGGTTAGACCCCTGAGTAGAGAGGTCCAAGGTGTCTAGCATATTTTGGATGAATGTAAGCATACAGAAGGGATCCTCCTGGTCAGCAGGAGAAGCTCCAAAATGAGGGTCAGGGGACACATCAGGTTCCAGGCCCTCTAAATGCATGTCAGGGGAATCATAATACTGTTCTTCATCATCTACATCACCCTCACAGTCTCCAGAAGAGAGGACTGTGGAAGAGTGCTTACCAGCCCCAGAAAACATAGACTCCATCTTTTGTAGGGTCTGAAAGACTTGCCATGTCTTGCACACATGGGAGTTCCTGTGCGGACTGTGGCTGTGTATGTTTTGTTTTTTCCTTATGTTTTAAGCTGCCTGTTGTCTCACTACTGGCTTTCCCAGGAGGAACAGGAATGTTTTTGTCTTTGCACATTCCCGTTTTAACCACTACATCATGTTTCCTTTTTAATACAGACACTTCATCAGTGTCTTTATTATTTTTTAATCTTTGAAGAACTTCATTAGCTCCTTTAGAAGCTTTATTTTTAGGCTGGGACATGGATGCTTCATCAGCACCTCTGTTTGAATTTTTATTGTTATTATTTTTAGATGGCCCCTCATCGGTAGCCTTTGACTTTTCCTCAGCCATAATTTTTTTAAAGTCTCTCTGCTCTGTTTCTTAAAGTTTTTTTTTTTTTTTACAAAATTTGGTGCAAAGAGAGCAAGTATGATCTGGACCTAAACATCTAAGGTACAGGTTATGAGAATCTGCCATGGCCAAAATCTTGAGACAGTTGACACTTTTTAAAACCTGTAGGTCCAGTTTTCTTTTTAGTTTTGGGGATCTCTGACATGCCAATCTACAGAGAATCCAGCAATAACTGTCAAAATTTGGAAATTCTAATCAGTTCCCTCGCGGTAAGGAACCACGATTACTGAGGTAAAAAACAAAGAAAAAAAAATCAAAATTGTCGGTTCCCTCAAGAAAAGGGGAACCAAGATAAAATAGACAAAAGATCCGTTGAAAACACTCAATCGCGATTAACATAAAATAAGCAGAGGGGAACCACGGAACCGACCGAAAACAGCGGTTCCTGGGAACCGAGAGGAACCGCTAAAAAACAGTGAAAATATACTCAGCACACTCAAAAAAATAAGTTTGTGAGTAAAACTTTAACGAGAGAAGCAGAAAAAGGCTGTCAACAAGGAAAGTTGAGACACACCTCTGGGGCAGTGTTGCTCAGTCAGCGGAGAAAAAATTCTGAAGCCCTTCAGACTGCTCCCTCTCAGCACACTTCCCTCCTTTTTTTCTGATTGGCGGATGCCTAAGCTCATCATGCTAATTATCTTAAAGGCATACCTCCACAGCGGTTGCACCTAGCCAGCTAACTGCTATAGTTACTGATGCTAAAGGACTCCTGGGGTGAGAAGTAGGTGTGAAGAGCACCTGTTGAACTAGAACCAGCAGGGCAACCACTGAAGGCTACCACTGGACCAGAAGTCCTTGATGTAGAGCCCTGCTCCATGATGGCCCACTGCTGCCAGAGGAACTCCTTGCAGCACCAACGCGGTCTTCCATTGGTGCCTCTCCTCACCTGAGGATGAGGAGGATGGGGAGCATCAGCAGCAGCACTTCCTGGTTGAGAAGGATCGAGAGCGCAAATGCCTTGACCACGACATTAACTGCTGACCAACCAGAGGGAGTCATTCTGTGGCTGTTCATAGATTATAAACCTACTGATCTTTAGCAACAAAGGCGTTGAAGACGTGACCCTGGGTGGAGGCTAGTCCCTGGAAGGATCGATCAGTGTCACCAATCGGTCTACGTCCTCCTGAGAGAGGACTGGGAGCACCAAGGTCTGCGAGACCAACTCCTTGGCCTCGTCTGACAACCAGTTGACCGGCTCAATGGCAGAATCGAAAAGTCTTCCACCTGCCTGACCAGCCCCTTAGCCGAGGGGTGCTCAACAGGTGCTGAGCAGTCAGATGAGTCGAGGGACAAGAAAGACTGCAATATCACCCCCATTCCATGACTGGCACCAGTAGTACTTAGTTTTATATTTAGAACCACAGAGGACAGGGTTCTTCCCCAAGGTCTGGAGGTACCGGAACCTGTCACAGAACTGGTCTATGAAAGACCCTCTGATGCTGACCCCCAGTGGAAAGGAGGTGCAGCCACCACTTCTGCCTCAAGGGCCATAAGCTGTGCAGCAGACCCAGCTACAACAGAGGTCTTTTTGTGGCCTTTAGGTAATCATTCAGATCCCGTTCTGAAGGCCGATCCAGCGAGAATCAATGCTTTCTGTCCTTGAGGCACTCAAGAAGCATGGATAAGCATAGGCCACACCTGGACATGTCGTGTTGCCCACCTAGGCAGTATATGCACGTGCCATGCAGACTGGTGACAGACATCTGCTGGTGGCACTGAACACAGAATTTGAACCCCAATTTTTTGTGTTCCATCACTGATCCAGAGACAGAGTTGAAAGAACCATGAAACCACAGACCAAAAACTTTGAAAGGCTCACCTATGGCGCAGAATAATCCTAAGTGGAGTGCGAAGGAGGTGACCTGTTCTTCCAGAGGTATGAAAGATCTGACATTATGGGACAGAGTCAGGGGATATACCGCCCAAGTGTTGAGAGGAGCTTAGCTTAAAGATGTTCTGGCCAATAACGGCATTCCAGTAGAACCGCCAGAGTGTGGATAAGTGAACCATATCCACGCCCCTGGAATGCTGCTTCATAAATAGGTACTGGGGTCGGTCCTCTTTAATGCCTTTATAACTGACATTGCAGAGGGACTGGAAGGAAAAGTATGCCTCCTTGCAGATGACACAAAGATCTGCAACAGGGTTGATACACAAGGAGGGGTGGAAAGGATGAGAAGGGACTTGGCAAGGTTAGAGGAATGGTCCAAAGTATGGCAGCTTAGATTCAGTGCGAATAAGTGCAAAGTAATGCACCCGGGAAACAAAAACCCAGGAAGAGTAAACAGTGTGGGGGGTACTAACAACAACAAAATGAAAAGAATCTGGGGGGAGATATATCAGACGACCTAAAGGTAGGCAGGCAATGTGAGAAGGCAGTAAGGAGTGCTGGGGGATACTAGGATGCACAGGGAGAGGCATCACCAGTAGAAAACAGGAAGCCGTCATCCCTCTGTACAGACCGTTGGTGAGACCCCATCTTGAGTACTGTGTGCAGTTCTGCAGACCCCATCTCCACTAGGACATAGACAGGATGGAGGCAGTCCAGAGGACAGCAACTGAAATGGTGCAGGGTCTGTACCAGAAACCATACGAAGAGAGACTAAAGAAGATTAATATGTATACCCTCGAGGAAAGGGGGGGGGATATGATAAATATTTTCAAGTACCTCAAGGGAATCAACAATGTCCAAGAGGGTAGGATCTTTCAGAAAAAGAGATGTGCAAGAACAAAGGGGGCACAATTTGAAGATAACAGTGGGGCTGCTCAGAGGCAATGCGGGTAAGCATTTTTTCACAGAGAGGGTGGTGGACACATGAAACGGCCTTCCTGAGGAGGTCGTGGGGTCAAAAACAGTGGGGGAATTCAAGAATGCATGGGACAGACATAAAGCAATTATAGTGGGGGTTAGGAGGAAATAGGCTGTTGGTTAACTAGGTTCTCCAGCTTATCCAATAGGTAGGGAAATGGGCAGACTGGGTGGGCCAAGCGGTCCTTATCTGAGGTCAAGGTCTATGTTTCTATAGGCTGTAAACAAACAAAAACCATTTCACTTTGATGGTGGTGTGGAGAAAAAAAAAAAAGAGAGGGTTGCTAAAGATACCACTTGGCAGCCTACATTCTTATCAAAGCTCTGCATTCCAGCATCTGTAAACAAGTGCGGAAGGACTGTTTTTGTCTAAAACACACATTTGTCATTACTAATTCAAGACAGACGATAAAAAGAACAGTTATGTACTCACCGTAACAGATCTTCGAGAGACTCTGTTATCAGGCCACACCTATGGAACTATTGCCACCAGGCACTAGGACCACACAGAAAGTTTTTGCAAGCAATTCGCTAGGGGCCCCCCATGATGACATCCCATGTTGGCACCTCCCATTCCCTCCTCAGTTCCCTGCTGGAGATCATGCTCAGAGGACCTCCCTCTAGCGAACCAGGAGACAGTTTATGGATCCAGCTATCAGGCCAGGCTAGAAACAGCAGGTAGATCATCCTGGAGAAAGAGACAGGAGTTATAAAGCTCTATGTCTGAGGGGGACGGAGGGTGGCCTGATGAAAGAGATTCTCTCCAAGATCTACTGTTACAGTAAGTACATAACTGTTCTATCTTGTTTGAAGATATCTCTTTCATCAGGCCACACCTATGGAACAAGTACCAAGCAGTACTGACAGAGAAACAGTCTTGAGTGGCTGGATCCTACAAGACTAAAAAGTAGGCCTTGAAGTACAGCCAGGCCAAAATCTGCCCTTTTTCTTGAGGCAATGTCCAGACTGCAATGTTCATAGAAACATAGAACATAGACTTTGACGGCAGATAAGGACCACTTGGCCCACCCAGTCTGCCCATTTCCCTACCTACTGGATAAGCTGCAGATTCTAGTTAACCAACAGCCTACTTCCTGCAAAGTGAAGATACAGACAGTACTCCAAGTGGCAGCTGCACAAATCACAGCAGCAGACACATTCTTAAAGCAAGCAACAGAAGTGGCTGTGCCTCTAGTTGAATGACTACAAACAACTCCAGGAAGTTCCTTACCATACTTCCTGTAACAGAAAGTAATACAGTTAGCCAACCATCTGGACAGGCACTGTTTAGAAATAGGAGGGCCCTCTTTCCCAGGGGTGAATGAAACAAAAAGCTGCAAGGACTCCCTGAAGTCCTTCGTACGGTGTATACAGTATCTGAGTATTCTGTGTACATCTAAAGTATGCAGCAATACTTCCCCTGGATTGGCATGCTCAGGAAAATAAGGCAAGTGGATGGTTTGATTCAAAGTAAACTCGGACATCATCTTTGGTAGAAACGTATAACTGGTACGTGAAGACACCCTGTCTTTGTGAAAAACCAAATAAGGAGGCTCACACATTAGAGTCTCAAGTTCTGAAATTCTTCGAGCAGAAGTGATTGCAACTAAAAATAACGCTTTCTAAGACAGAAAGCATAGGCCACAAGTCACAGCTGGCTCAAAAGGGGCCAAAGTAAGCTTTTCTAACACAAAATTCAAGTCCCAGGCCAGGACTGGACTGCGGATAAGAGGCTTCAAGTGTAGAATGTCTCTCAGAAACGCATGGGCCACCTCCAGCTGAGCAACCCTATGACCATCAATAGGCACGTGGAAAGCTGTGACAGCAGCCAAGTGCACTTTAATACAAGAGTGTTGCAATCCTGTATCTAATAAAGACAGCAAATAATCCAGAACCTGGTTTAAAGGGCATGTAAAAAGGATCTAGGTGATGAGAAGCGACCCACAAAGCAAACTGCTTCCACTTCATGGAGTAAGTGGTTCTGGTAGAAGCCTTTCTGGCAGCCACTAGAATATCAGCCACCTTTTGAGATACCCCAAACCTGGCAATGGCTGTGGCTTCAGGGGCCATGCATGTAGATGGAGTGACATGAGGTTCAGATGAACCAGGGTTCCCTGTTCCTGTGACAGCAAGCCTTTGCACAGGGTCAGATGTACTGGTGATTCCACTGCCAACTTCTGTAGTAAGAGGAACCAGATCTGAAGAGGTCAAAGGGAGCAATGAGTATCAGAGTTGCACTCTCCATCTGGAGCTTGATTAGCACCCTCTGAATTAGAGAGAAGGCGTAGACGAACCTCTCCTTCCAACAGATAACGCAACTCACCAGAAAACTCCAGGCCCTGGAATAAGTGAGCAGAAAAACGGCAGTTTTGCATTGTGTGGGGAATGCAAAAAGGACCAACTCTGGATGACCCCAACTGTCGAATAGATCTTCTGCCACTGAGGTCAGCAGTTCCCATTCATGCATCCTGAACTGTGACCTGCTTAGCCTGTCTGCCAAAACGTTTTGGATGCCTGGCACATAAAGTGCCGATAATTCTAGATTGCGTTCCAGAGCCCAATACCAAACCCTCATCTTTTCCCTACGTAGGGGGGGTAGGAGTGAGTTCCCCCTTGCTTGTTTATCTAGTGTACCATGCTGATGTCTTCTGTTTGCACCAGCAGATGCCCCGAACACAGATGAGTCTGGAAGGCTTGTAGACCATACAGAACAGCCCTCATTTCTCAGACATTTATGTGGATGATACTCTCCACTGTTGTCCATGATCACTGTGTCTGATGAGGCCCCAAATGAGCCCTCTCACCCATCCCAGAGGCATCTATCATAAGAATCTGATGAGGGAAAGGGATCAGGAAAGGAACCCTCCTTCGGCAAATGGTAGGCTTCCACCCATCACCGAAGCACCTTCTGGACAGAAGACTACTACTAGAACCTTCTGTTCCAGATCATCAGTGTATTGGTCTCATTGTACTCTTGATGTCCACTGAGGAATCCGCATATGTAGTCTGGTCAGTGGCACAGTAACAACGGCGGCTGCCATCAGGCCTAACAGTTTCAAGAATGTCCTGGCTGTGACATACCTGTTGTGATGTACCATCTGGACCTGCGTAATCAAGCGTTTGGCCCTGTCCTGAGGCAGGAAGGCTAAGCCTTTGGCTGTGTCCAGGACTGTCCCTCTGTACTACAGGTGCTGACAAGGGATCAGGGCCAACTTCGGCACACTGACCATGATTTTTAGGGCATCAAACACCTGCCTGGTGCATGCTACAGTTTGGTAAAGCTGCTCTCTAAACTGAGCTTTGAGCAGCCAGTCATCCATGTAAGGGAATACATACAGTCCCTGTCTACTGAGGGCTGCTGCCACTATACTGCGAAGCATTTGGTAAATATCCATGGTGCAGATGATAAGCCAAAGGGCAATAACCTGAACTGTTAATGTTCCCCCTTGAAGAAGAACCAGAGGTACTTCCTGTGAGGAGTACTCATTTTGATATACAGGTAAGCGTCCTGCACGTCTAATGAACACATCTAGTCCCCTTGCTGCAGTAGTGGTAACAGGCCTTCTAGAGTGACAATTCTGAATTTCTTGTACTGAAAACCCCCATTCCTTTGTTCCCAAGGAACTGGCTCTATGGCCCTCTTTTTGTATTAGGGTATGCATCTCCTCTATCAGCACTGGTATGTGTTCTGGAGGATAGGTGGAAGAGGCTGGTGGATGGTTTGGAGGAAGCTCCAGAAGTTCTAGAGCATGGCCCTGTTTTATCATCTGCAGGACCCAAGCATCTGATGTGACCTTCCTCCACTGGTCCAGGTGGCAGGAGAGGCGACCCCCAAGTATCACTTCCGAAGGTACTGGTGGGTGGGGGTCTAGGAATGAGTCATGCAGATGCAGATCCTGCAACTGCAGCCACCTCACCACCTCTAGTGACTTTTGAATGGGCACCTGGACGGATCCTGTGGCAGGCAGAGCTGATCCTCCTCTGCTTTTGCTTTTCTGTCTGGCTCCTGAACAATGACTTTTACTGGCTGGATGAAAGGGCACCCTCTGCCTACTTCTTGGTTGTGTATGGTAGAGGGATTGTACTGATTTAAAGGTCCTGCCCAAAGCCTGTAAGTTTGAGAGGATATCTTGAATGTCTGCTTGTATCCTCTGAGTGGGGCATTTAAGCTGGACTACTGCAGGTCATTAGCAAATCCAGCCACCCTCAACCAATGGTGTCTCCTTAAGCAGACACCAGAGGCTGCTGTGGCTGTAGCAGAAGCATCGGAAATGTCATAAGTAGACCTTAATAGATACATCTACCCCTGCCTGGAAGGTCTTTAACATCTTTTGGTTGGGAGAACCCTCTGGGGCCTGGGATGCAGCTTTTTGGGACTTTACCATATGGGCCTGGTAGTTTGCAATTCTGAGGACCAAGGGAGCAGAAGCAGAGGTCCTCTAACCTCCTGGATTCCCTGTCAGATGGAGGGAGAGAGGAGGGAGGGAGGGAGGGAGGTGAGTGGCGAGAGACAGAGAGAGAGAGAGAGGCTTCTCACAAGCACTCACCACAGTCTTCTCCTCCTCTTCCTCTTGCAGTATAAGGTCAGGGTATTATTCTTGATCCTTGTCAACAGTTTCTGTAGGTCTCAAAGAAGGGACAGAAGAGACTGTCGATGCCCAAGAAGGCACAGGGTGCACTGAACGCAGAGGCGTCAGTGGTGGGGCTTGCCTGGAGTACCCCATCTGTGCCGCTCCTGTAGCAGGAGGAGGCAGCACACACTGTAGCATGTTCACGAAGGACAAAAGCACTGCCTGCATATTGGTGCCAGCCTGTATTAAGGCACGCTCTGGGACATCGATGGGGAAGATGCTGTTCCTGATGTCGACAGTCCTTCGCCAGCTGTGATAGATCTAGCAGTGCTCCCAGGCTGGCCCAACTTGGAGGGATCAGAGATTCGGGCGGCCAGTGGCATCATCACCATGTGGTCGACAGTGCAGTAGTGGTCATGCTGTGTTGCAGGGGTTACTGGGAATGTATCAGGGAGGATTTCTCCTTACTCCTCTCTCCTGGTGTTAGTGCTTATGTTGCCTGTGCTTTTGTCCTGGGATTTAGAAGATCTAGAACTTGAGGAGTGGGCCGACGACGTGGTGGACCTTTTTTCCTGGGGCTTCTTCTCCATCCTGGCGACCTGCTGTTTTAAAAGGTGGATTTCCAAGGTGTTCTTTCTGCATCGCTGTGTTAAAGGTAGAGTTCACAGGCCTTAATGTCATGGGCTGTGCCAAAGCAATACACGCAGATGTCATGCAGGTCACCCAAATAAATCTTTTCACTGCATTTGTAGTATCTAAAGAACTTAGTGGGTTCTTTAGACAACATACATGACGGTGATGATCACTTTTTTTTTTTATTTTGTATGCGCCTACTCACAGCCCTAGCTCAGAAGGGAGCCCCCAAGTCCCATCCTCCATCCTCTGACGTCCACCAGCTAACACCAACCGATACCCCCAGGGCCCCCCCGGCAGGGCCAGCAGGACTCGCACAAAACCGAAGTCCAGATTCAGTGTAGCTGGTGTCGTGACGGGACCTGCAAGGCACCCTCTGTCATCCAGCATGATTTTCTTTTCCAGTTTACACCCCCTCAGAGGCAGAGCATGCAATGCTGCCAGCATCAGCAGCGCGCACGCTCTTGTGCATGTCCAGACAGGTGTCTGCTCCACCTCTACCCTCATGCTGGCAGCATCGGTGTGCCGCCCCCAGCCTCCGCTAGGGGCCAGGCATGCACCGACTGCTGATCACTTCCTCCCCGAAGGAGAGCAGTCCACGGATGCTCATCCTTCTCATCCTGCCAACCTCTAGGTGGCTGCGGTTTGTTTCCTAACACGGGTCGCTGTCATGGCGCCGAAGTGTGGTGCTTTAGCGCCACCGGGCCGGCCTCGATGATCACTTTTAAAAAGTGATAGTGAACTAGGGAGAGACATTTCAAAAAAAGACTAAGCAACAGTCAGCTGAAGCAGCAGCATCTCTGTGGAGGGTCCAGCAAGTATGATCAACAGTGGAGAAAAAACTGAGAAGGGAAGAGACCGCCCACATTTAAAAAGGAAGTGCCAATTTAGGACAACTTTGTGGGTGGCCCCTAGCGGACTGCTTGCAAAAAGGTTCGATGTGGTCCTAGTGCCTGGCGGCTATAGTTCCACAGGTGTGGTCTGATGAAAGAGATATCCTCAAAGAAGATAAATTATTTTAAAAAATTCCTAATTTTAATAGCAGCAATAAGGTATGACCAGGGATCAGATTAACAGCCCAATAATGACCCCCCTTAGAGCAATATGGCACTCGTCTGCATCCCATGCCACATTACGCCCCCCGGGAGTGATTAATATACTGTTAATCGAACCCCTGGTCATACCTTATTGCTTAAGAATAATGCAGTACTTGGTTAAGAATAAGGTTCTTGCCCCATCATAGCACTGCTTTACAAAAGACAGACTGTGATAAATCCAGCTGACCACACCTTTCTCAGGGCGGTGATCATGGAGATGGATCAAGGCAGGACCGTGAACGTAACCCATCTGGACTTCTGCACGGCCTCTGACATTGAGAGGCACGACAAGCTTTGGGGCAAAATACAAGACAGATGTAAATAAGGTGGATTGCTAACTCACCTGAGGGCAAGAAGCACAGAGTTGTGATAGACGGGCACTATTCTGAGTGTGTGTGGGGGGCTACTGAGCGGCATCAGGAATCAGTACTAAGGTCATTGCTGTTTACCAATTTCATGAATGATTTGGAAGGGGGTGTCCATCAGGCTGCTTATATTCACTGATAACACTAACCTGGCCAAGGTGGTGCACTTACCTGAGGATGGGGATAAGCTTTTGGAGGACATGAACAAGCTGCGAGATTTGTCACACTCCTGGGATCTCAGATTCCATGTAGACAAATGTTATGTACTACACTTTGAGAGGGAAAACACAGCTTGGCCCTACCCAGTGTATGGGACTACCCCTTGTCCAGTGGAGGAGGAAAGGATGTTGCTGCCATAATAGATAAGCAGCTGAGTATGACAAGCACGTGTGGCTGTTGCCAATAAGGCCAACAGAATGCTTGGGGCCATCCAAAACAGCATAACCAACAGAGCGGGAAAGTAATCCTGCCACTTTACATGGTCAACTAAATGGTCCAAGAAGTTAGATCTGACGTCTTGATGCAGGGACATGTCCTGAAGTTCAGAGGTGGTAAATTCAGGGTTAACGTTAGGAGGCACTTTTTTCTCCCAGAGGGTTTGAACCTTTGGAACAACCTACCAGTGTACACAGTGAACATGAAGACAACGCATGCTTTCAAGGTAAGACTGGACAACTGCAAGAAAGTAGCAACGGGACCAGTGGTGCCAAATGAAACAGTCAACCTGAAACAATAGGAAGGCAAAGTAAGGCTAGTTTTATTTCTATGACGCCCATTCCCTGAGGCTCTGGGCACCTCACAAATTAAAACATATAGAACGCAATACAACAAATAAAATTACATGACGATAACAACATGAAACATTAGCTATAATAAATACATAATTAACTCAACACAATCAATAATCAAAAAACAAACTAAAAATCAGTATAAGTATAAAAGCATTAAAGCAGCTAGTTTAAATCTCAATGTCCAGGAAGGCCAATGAAAAGAGATGGGCCTTAAGATGACTCTTGAAAACCCCAACTGATGGGGCCTCCCTGACAGTAGGTGTCAAAGAATTCCACAGCATGGGAACAGTGACGCTAAATGCTCTGTCACCAGATGTTTTAAGCCTCGTCCTCGGAATAGTCAGGAGGCCCCAAGACGAGGAACAGAGGGAGCGGACTGGAGTGGCCAGCGTTAGGAGGTCAGACAGATAGCCAGGACCAAGTCCATGTAGGGCCTTGAAGGTAAGTAATCCTAGCAAGATAAACCTCCACCTGCCTGTAGCAAGTGCAGTTCATGCAGCACCAGGGTTATGTGACAAGACCTAGGAAGGCCAGTCAACATCCTAGCAGCTGCATTCTGCACTAGCTGCAGTCTGTGGAGGGTAGCTCCCAAGACCCCAAAGTATAGAACATTACAGTAATCTACCTTGGACGTGACAAAAGCATGAACCAAAGTAGGGAGGTCATCAGGCGGAGCTACGGATTTAATCCTGGCTAAGTTCCTTAGATGGTAAAAACCATTACGGACAATGGATGCCACTTGAGGTTCAAATGTTAATCTGCCGTTCAGGAACACGCCAAGATCCTGTACCCTAGAGGAGGCCTGCAATGGCGTAGTTCCAAGAAAAAGACCTGTTACCACACCAGAAGCACTCCTGTCGTGCCGTCGACCCAGTTCCACTACCAGGACCTCCATCTTATTGGAGTAGAGTCGTAACCAGCTGGAGGACACCCAGTCATTGATTCTGGACAGGCAGTTATTAAGCACTTTCACAGTGCTGGGTGTTTCAGTGGCAAAGGATAAGTACAACTGGGTATCATAGCAGTGAAAACCCACACTGTACTTCCTGTTGAGCTCACCTAGGAGCAGCATATACACCGCAAACAACAGCGGTGACAGGCTTGCACCCCTTAGGTACACCACATGGCAGGGGCTTGGGGAGGATAAGAAATTCCCCATCACTACCCGGTGCCTCCTGCCTGTGAGGTATGACTCAAACCAGTAGATGACAGTGGTGGTGAGTCCACAGTACTCTCTGAGATGATCAAGCAGCAAACCGTGGTCTACGGTGTCAAAAGCTGAGGAGAGATCTAGGAGAATCAGAATAGACCTGTCTCCTTGATCCCTTGCCCTAAGGAGGTCACTGTGCATCCAAACTAACGCTGTTTTGGTACTATGCCTGTCTCAAAACCCAGACTGGAAGGGCTCACAGATGGCAAAGGCCATGAGGTGCTCCTCAAACTGCAACACCACGATCTTCTCCATTACCTTACCCAGAAAGAGGAGGCTGGAGATGGGACGGTAATTCTCCAAGTTGTCCGGGTCAAGCAATGTTTTTTTTCCAAAAGGGGCCTTACCAGTGCCTCTTTCAAGGAATTTGGCAAAAAAACCTCTGCTAACGAGCGCCAGACAATCATGGCAACACCACACCAATGGAACTGACACATCCCATAAGAAAATGTGTCAGAACCGGGTCCAGTTCACAAAACGTGTGCTTTAGCTGAGAAACAACCTCAATGACCATGGCCTTCTACACCAGTTTGAACTCCTCTCAGACAGACGGAGTGCTTCCAACACATTCAAGGTGATCACTGCAAGTCGTAACTTGACTCACTGGAGGAATACCTTGCTGGATGGAGGACACCCTGCCAGTGAAGAACCAAGCGAACTCTTCACACAGAGTGGTAGAAAAAGCTTTTCTCAGCTATAGACAGGCAGCATGGAGTAGCCTGTCGACAGTACAAAAAAGCATAGCTGGTCAGTTCTTCCCTGCAGCAACTGCCCTAGACAGGAACGCTGCCTTTTTACGGTTGATTGCCCCCTGATACTCACAATAGTGGGTACGCAGGGACAGTTTGTCCTCCTTCAACCCGGATTTCTGTCAGCAGTGCTCCAACTTCCGATTCTTAATCTTCATCTTCTTGAGCTTGCCATTAAACCAAGGCAATCTCAAGTGAGAAGATTTGGGTTGTACACGGGCTGGTGCGAGGGCATCAAGAACAGCAGTTATAACCCTATTATAAGCTGCAACTGCCTCACACATGCCACTCGCACATACAGCATCTACACTGGATAGATAAGCTACTGCCAGAAAACCCTCTGGGGACAATCCCCTTAATGGGCAGTAGCTGACCATCTCAGCAGGGGAAGGGGGGGCCCGAATGAGAACCTCACTGTGCAATGATCAGAACAAGCGACCTGATCAATCTTTTTTTTTCCAAATTGTATTTTTTGCTCCTTACCCTGAACTCACTCAGGCTACTTAGGAGTGCTGTACCACCCACCGTGGTCCTCCTCCTATATATGGTTACTGCCTTCTCGGTTGCCTCCTCCAGGCAAGCCCCTCCCCCACTCTGAGACCCTCAGGGCAGGGCCACCATCTACTCCAGCGCTCTATCTAGAATCCAGATTGTCTGGATTCAGCCCCCGAGAGACCGAAGGGTGGAAAGAGAACCCGGTGTTGGGCGTGTGGCATCGCAGCACTGCGAGGAGCCATCTCCCATCAAGGAAGGGGTATTTCTTTCAGGTTACACCCCAGATGTTGGACGTGCAAAGCCGCCCAGCCCATGATGTGGATGGTCCCACCCATGTCTGGAAGGCAGCCATCCAACGTCTTCCCTACATGCAGGTTCTGCGTGTTGCAGTGCCTCCGGTCTCTACCGGGGGCTGCTGCGATGCCAGGCTGACCCCGGAACCCTCCCTGAGAGACGAGAGCAGTCCGGACCCAAGTCGCTGGCATGGCGCGAGGTGCAGCGTCCAGCGCCTCAACCCTCAGCGCCAGCTGGGCCAGCTGACCTGATCAATCTTGAGGTTGGTTACTTCAAGCTCCAGAGAGAACACTAGGTCTAACATGTGACCACCGTGGTGGGTAACAGAAGAAACCTCTGGTGAAAGGTCCAGCGATAACATCAACTGGAGGAGGTTGGAACCAAGCCTAGAGGACTCGTCATCGGCACAGACATTGAAGTCCCTAAGTACTAAACATTTTGGGGACTCCAATATCTCACCAACGACAAACTCCGCTACCTCCAGCAGGAATCCTCCTCAGTCCCAGGGGAGCGATAAACTAGGAGGATCCTGCAGCCTGCACCTGGCTCCGCACAGATGGCCACACATTCAGAAGACCCAGTGGACTCTACCGGGTGCACAGTGAAGCCCAGGTCGGATCTAAAGTAGATCGTCACTCCCCCACCCCTGTATTCAATGCTAGGGCAGTGAATTATGGAGCATCCGGGAGGGATGGCCGCCCAAAAAATAGGTCCAGCATCATCACCCACACAGGTCTCCGTAATACAAGCCAGGTCGACCAAGGAAATCAAGTCAGCAATAATTGCAGTCTTGTTCCTGACTGACCTGGCACTGCAAAGCACTGCCCTAAGGGGGCTGGTACGTGTTGCAGCCCCCCTGGCTACCTGACCATGTGGTCCAGTGGAATCCCTGAAACAGGAACCAAACATGTCGGGCCCTCTCTGGGTTCCATCTGAATCCAGGGCGTCCCTAGGCCTAACCACACCAATCCTGCCACCCTCAGTCAGGTCTATGGACCTCCACTGCTGCCGAGTAATCCATTTCCTAGTGATCCCGACCTCTCAACAGTGCCTTACTGTCGCAGGTTGAACAGGGAGGTCAGTAAAGGGCGGGAGGTCATGCAGCAGGGAGGTCTCTAAGTAAGTCATGGCCATCCAAGACCCTTGCACATCCTGGACAAGGAGATAGACTAATAATGAATAAAACAACTAAAATTCAAAAACCTATCTCAAAGACAAACTGACCTAACCACGCACACACAGCAAACACACCTAATACATAAAATTAACCTACACCCACACCACAACATACACACCAAGTCAATAATCCCAAACCCACTAAAATACATAAAACCTTCCCACCCTAAAACCCCGCCAAATTACCCTACGAGATTTATGACCAAAATTTAACTTAGTAGGAGAGCATATTTAAACCACAGCAACAGTGCTGCATACAAAGTTCATAAGTAGCACAAAGGAAAACTCAAAATACAGGGCTGAAACTGAGAGACACTCTCACCATCCTTCCAGTTCAGCCACAAGGTCCAATAAATAGAGTCCTGGTAACAGGAATAAACTACAGCCCTGGTAGGCGAAGAAGCTCAGATGGACTGAAAGGAATTCTTTCCACAGAGGTCAACAAACACAAGGCACCCGAAAAACGTCAAATGACAATAAAGCGATGGTGCCTCTCTCACTGACACCCATCCCTCACCAAGTCAATTGCAAAAGTGCAGACTTCGGAGCCCTAGAAGGCTGCAAGCAATGTTAAATAAAACCAAGGAGAACAATTAAATGAGCCAGCGATAGCAACTCAAGTACAGGGTCATAGTCCAGAGTCTAAAATTCAGTACCTGGGTCCACACGTGGCAAATTGGCAGCTTCTAGGAGCCAGAGAACCAACTCACAGATGCAGCGACATTCAGATATTCAACAGCAGTTCATGAGAGCCCACAAATCCACAGCAGGTAGGTTCCCACACACACCACCGTACTACTACCGCCAGAAGCAAGCACCAAAGTCTGAAAACAGAGCTGCCGCCAAGGTACCCCATAGGACTTTGCAAGAAAGCGACCCAGGAAAGCTCCCCAAGGATCTCTGCCAACCGCAGATGCTCACAACCGCACAGAACATGCAAATACTCCTGTGAGTGGCCGATGGAAAACAACCACAGTCCGTGATACAACAGTGCTCAAATGCTCCAACAATCCCCCGTGGAACACCAATCCAGCAACCTCCTACCAGGAACACAAGCTATGGAAAGAACTTGACTAGCTAAAAAATAGAAAAGCTAACTCCTAATTCTCCCTCACTAAACACACCCTGCCTACGCTTAAACCCTACTCCTAACAGCTAACTAAATTAAAACAAACGAAAGTTCTCACAAAGTAAAGCTCTTCTAAAATAATCACAGCCAAAGCAGCCCAGCACGGCCACCATCTTGGCTCTAGGCCTTATGGAATGGGGAGGTAGCTGAGGAAGACTGAACTTAATGCATTTCTGCTTACCAAGGAAATCACAGGGTATCCTGGGTGGTAGATCCTTAAACATCAGTACATGTTCACACAGCATATTTATTTATCCCTGTTTATGAAGCAGGAGGGGGACAGGGAGACATGATGGATCATGACTTCTGTCTAACCTTAAATTACCATAAAAGAACAGCAAAAAAAAATAAAAACAAAACAAAAAAAAAGTGCATCTCACCTTTAGCTCTGCTTGTATGAATTCTGGCACGAACCCAAGCCACTTCTTCAGCTTTCTCTTCTGTTAGGTCTTTCACCCGGACCAACACACGATCTGCATTAACAAGCATGAAAAAGATGAATACCGCTTTCTCATATTTTTCCAACGGAAAAGTCACACATTTGCAAAATGATCACACTTTCAAAGCATCTGCATTTTTCTTGGTGTGCTTTCACCAACAGTTCAGATTTACATTGTCTTGCTATTTTACAGAAGATTGAGATCAGCAATGGACACCAGTCATTTTGTGCAACATACAGAAACCACAAGCTGAATTTAAATGCTTGAAGCCATCTCAGTCACCTGAAAGAGTTTTTTGTTTGTTTAAAAGAAAACAGTCAAAAAGATGGAAACTTAAGACTCAGTTTGACTGCAAATTAGGTTTAACCCTTAGGCTGCCAACAGAATAGAACATACAGAAATACTGGACTGATGTATCAGTCCACGGCACAGCAAGGGTTTATATAGTTTGATTCCCATTAAGTAGATATTTGAATACAAAAGCATATTTATTTACACAAAGAAGACCATATGTTCCTTATCAGATACTTCTAGTAAAGGTTGAGTAGGCATTCATATGTTAAACATATATCTTCCGACCCTAATAACTCATCTGTCTTTTGGGCTAGGGATATGAAAATTGGTATGCAACCCCCTTTGTGGCAGGATCTAGAAACCTTAAGATCTAACTGGAGAAATAATGCACTCACTCAGCTTTAATCTGAATATTCAAATATTTAATACAGTCAAAAAAGGAGAAGTATGTTACAATCCTACTACTGCCACCAACATTTCATGGTCTCATACTCCACTTCCTCTGGGTGGCCAAGACTGGACTAGATTGCTGAAGCCAAGAATGCAAACACAGTCCTCACAATGGATACCATACCATGATTTACTAAAACTAGTATAACAGGAAACACTTGCCACGTGTTGTAGTAAGGTGCTCAGAGACAAACCTGTGTAGAAAACTCTAGTGGACTAAAAACAGTCCGGGAGGAGAAACTTCATCCGGCCAGGACCACCCTGAGGCTGGTGTAATAAAGGAACTTATGTCAAACCCTGCATGTAATTGCACTGTAAACTGATTACTTTATCTGTGTCTTTTTCTCCCTGGCATGTAGTCCCATGCAATGTATTTAACTGCATAAATGGCCGGCTCTAGCCTCTACAACAGGACTCTTTTGACCAGATCATGACCATCTGGTCCAGGTCGTCTATGTGTTGGTCCCACTCAATGTCCACTGAGGGATCTGCATGTGAAGGTGGGTGAGGGGAACTGTGGCAATGGTTGCTGCCATATGGCCTAGGAGGCGCAGGAAGATACAGTAATGGCAGGGACCTGGCAACTGAAGGGGACAAGGCGAACCTGGGTTATCAGCTGTTCCACCCTTGTCCATGGGCAAGAATGCCATGCCCTAGGCAGTATCCAGGACTACCCCTATATAATGGAAGTGCTGGCAAGGAGACAGGCAGGACTTGGGCCAACTGATAGTGATACCCAAGGCCTGGAAAAGGCAGAAGGTACACTCCAGGGTCTGGACAAGACGGTCCCTGGAGGGAGCTGCTAAGAGCCAATCATTCAGGTAGGAAAACAAGTAGAAGCCCTGCCACCTCAAGGCAGCTGCTACCACCACTAGGCACTAGGTAAAGATCCTGGGGACTGAGGACAGGCCAAAAGGAAGGACCCTGAACTGAAACGGGCTCCCTGGAAATGGAACCAGAGGAAGCACCGATAGGACAGAAAAATTCTGATATGCAGGTAGGCATCCTGCATGTCCAGAGAACAGAGCCAGTCTCCCTGGTGCAGGAGGGGCAACAACCCATGAAGGGTGACTAGCCGGAACCGTTTATACTCTATGTACAAGTTGAGATGACTCAGATCCAGGATGGAATGCAGAGCCCTGTTTTTTTTGTGGATCAAGAAGAAGTGAGAATAGAATCCCCTGCCCCACTAAGCTGAAGGGACAGGCTCTATAGCCCTTTTTAGCAGAAGAGTCATTATTTCCTCCCAGACGAGGGGCAAATGAATTGGGGGGGGGTAAGAGGAGTTGCCGAGAGCATTCTCTGGGGGCCACTCAAGAAGCTCTTGCATGTGGCCATGTTCTATGACCTGCAGTACACAGATGTCCAAGGTAATGCCCCGCCACCTGTCGAGGTGAAGGGAGAACCGACCCACAACTGCTTCCCCCAGAACCCCTTGGGGGTGTCGACCAAGGAGTCAGGAGGTAGCAGCGGGCACCAGGTGGATAGCATTAGGCCCAAAAGGGGCTCTGGCAGCAGCTGCAGTTGGGGCTGATACCACTTTGCGTTTGCTCTGACCTTTGGCAGGTGGGTGGGTGGGCCTGTCTGAGGGAGAAGCAGCAAAAGGGTGACCGCTGACCAGTCTTAGGCTGGGTATGGTACAGCAAGTAAATGGACAGGAGGGTGCGGCCCAACTCCTGAAGGCAGGAAATTAGATCCTGGACAGCATCCCCAAAAAGGACAGAACCTTAAAAGGGGCGTCCAAAATACTGGACTGCACATCTGAGGCACAGCCGGACACCCAGAGCCAGGAATGGCACCAGAGATAGATGCCTGAAGCCGCACCTCTGCCTGAGGCATCTGTGGTATCACAGGAGGCCCGGAGGACATAGGTCCCAACACTGGAGCCTGCCTTGGGGACCTGGGTGAGCTGTGATTTGGAAGGGTCGTCGGGCAAGGCCTGAACCATTTCCGTGGCCTGGTCCCAAAGGACATTCTGGTATTGGACCATGTGGACTAAACAGTTAATAGCTCAGACGGCCAGGGTGGAGGATGTAAAGACACACTTGCCCAGGTAGTCCAGTTGTCTGGATTCCTTAGCAGGGGGAAGGGTGCTAAGGTGCTTGGGCTTCTTGATAAAGTTATGTGCTGTGCTGATGACCACAGTCAGGTTTGTGCTGACCCTCCCAAAAAAGGTTTACCAGCTAGAGCATTGTGGAGCCTGTCGGATTTCTTAGGCACCCCTGGGGTTGTAGAGGGACGATTCCAAGCCGCCCTGGTAACATCTTCATAAGAGTTAGTAAAAGAGGGGGCACTACCATGGGCATGGCCTCACACTGCCTCAAATAAATGGCCAGGCGACACCACTCTGAGTCCTGGTCTCCATTTCCCAGCCCGTGGTGGTCTGGATGTGCCTCATGATGTCCATGAATGATGGATCATCGGGAAGGGACTTAGGAACCACCTTAGCGGGTTCTTCACCCTCAGAAGAGCCCCCAAGATGGAGGAAGACTCTGAATAGTCCTACTCATCTTCCTCATCTGGCTCCCTTTCAGCTGGGGGGCACACATCCTGGTGAGCACTGAAGCTGGCGTCGGGGTCGGACCCACTGGACCCTGGCATACTTGGGGGGGTGGCAATGGGATCTGGCTGCACACACTCCAGGGATCAAAGACCCCTGGCTGGTCATAGAGAGGACACCTGAGGCCGGCCCTGAGGAATGGGGGTCTGCTTCTGCATGAAAGACCACCATGCAGTAAACAGGGCATTGTAGTCCACCAGCACAGAGAAATTATAAACAGGTGGATAAGGGTTGGCCAGTGCCGGGTAAGGATAAGAGGGCACCAGGCCCAGCACTGGGTACTTCGGTGGAGGGCCAGCAGGTGCAGGCTATAGGACTGGTGCCGGGCCCTCAGGCTGTGGCACAGGCAATACTGGCACCGGGCCCGCAGGTTGTGGCACAGGCAATACTGGTGGCGGCCCAGTGGGCACTGGCTGAGGATGCCTGGGAGGGGAATCTGCCCATGCCGGGAGAGGAGAGACAGGCACCTGGGGAGAAGACAATCTCCCTGGCAAAGGCGGAGGTTACGCCAGACTGGAAGAAATGCCGGTAGCCTGCTGCAGGCGTTGCCAAGAAAGACTGGCGACGGTCCCCATAGAGGGGACCGATGCTGGCAGTGCTAGGGCTAGGGGGGTGACAGCAGAACAGCAGACACCGGTCGTACCTGCACTGGCTGAGCCTCCTGGCTGAGAACCTGTGGATGTGATGGGCCTGAGCATCAGGGGTTGAGGGGCAGGAAACAAAGTCCCCTGCCCCAAGGAGCCGCTGCCCATGACTGAGGTGGGGGCCACCGACAGCACTGTGGAAAGGCAGGCAGGGCTGTAGGGGCCAACTTCCCCATGGGAGGACGACCCAGATGCAATCGAAGGTTTATGGGGTGACCATGAGTGGGAAGCAGACCAGTTCAGGTCCCAGTGTTTGTCCCAGTGCTTGTGCGTCCTGCCAGATTTTTCCCGGGACTGAGAAGAACAGGAAGCCCTGAAAGACTGGGCTGGCGAAGCCAGAGAGCTCCTGGCTTGCAGCTCCTTTTTCATTGCAATGAATTCTGCTTGATCAGATGGCTTTCCAGGATTTTTAGACATCTCCAAGTAGCCTGGTTGAATGTCTAACAGATCTGGCACGCTTCGGTGTCATGGCTGGGGCCTAGGCACAGGATACAAGCAGTGTGACCATCTTTTTCAGTAATTTGTTTGCCACAGGCACACTTTGTGGAGCGATCGGAAGATGAGGCAAGCGGAGATTACATAAATTCTATGTCGGTAACACCGAAAATTCGATGTTATAGTAAAGAAAATAAATGAACATAAAAAAGCGCAGCAAGCGCAGGAAATAGCAATCGACTGTACCTGCAACGTCCACTAAGGTCCAATGTGCACGGGTTGACATCAGAAAAGAACTGAGATGGGGTGGGAATCCGCCCACCTTTATAGGGTAGACCGATGTCAGAGGGTGATTTCGGCAGTCCCCCATGGTAGACTGTTAGCTAGAAAGTTTCAATGGGGTCCTGGCACCTGGCAGCTACGTCTTTTATTTATTTATTTTTATTTAGTTTTTGTTTACCAGGTGGGTACCTTAGCCACAAATGTGACTACTTTCAAACACAACCCAGGAGACTTATAGAACAGTTTAAAAGAACAGAGAAATCACAAATAATGTACAGAATTCAGCAAAAACTAAAAAAATGGATATACAACAGAGTTTCAGGAAAAACAGCAGTGATAAGTACTAAGCAAAATAATAATGCAAAAATAGTTATCTAGAAACAATTAACATACAAATTGGTAGGTATCAGAGCCATGTTTATGATCTATGGTAAGTGCTCTACATAATTGTTGTCAAGTTCAAGAGAAAGGTGAGGACACAGTATGGAAGAAAAACATCTTAGAGAGCTAGGCAGAAGAGTGTGAGCAGCCTAAGGTGGAATGAAACAGATGCATTGGGCATGTTTGACAAGAAGGGTGTGGTGCATCTTTTTGAAAGTGGCATGACTAGGTGTTGAGCGAACATCAAGTGGTAGGGAGTCCCAATATTTTGGGGCCAGGTTTGAGAAAGCTGTTGTACCTTTCAGGGTTCTACACCTAGGGGTGTGTAGCAGAGAGAGTTCAGTATATCTGAGGCCATAGGAGGGGGACAGTAGCACTAGCATGGTGGCAAGAGAAAGAGTCTGGTTTGACCTTAAGATATTATCCAGCAGAGTCCCAAGGGCAAGCAGTCGATGGGCAGAGGGAAAGGGCAGTTAAAGTCTGAGTATAGCAAGCAGTGGTGCTTCAGATGAGGTGAAGCTGAGGCAAAGCAACAGATATTTTTATATGCAGTGTCTCATTTGTTGAGGGTACTCTTAGAAGCATTTATGTAGGTGACGGCACCATATGCAAGAGATGGTAGTAGAATGCCCCTAGCAACAGTCAGTCTAGCTGAGGGAGTAAGGCTCCAACTTGTTCTGTAGGCAATACCCAATTTAGTGTTAACTGACTTGCAAGTAGCCATGATGTGCTGCTCAAAGCTAAGGGTTTCATCAAGCAGGACACCTAGATACCTGAACGAGGTTACTGTCATAAAGAGACGAGCCATCTGCACGGAAGATGTTATATAAGCTGCAGTTTGTGTTAAGTCTGGCAGGGGATCCAAAGAGCATGCCCTACGTTTTGCTTATGATGAGGACAAGCCTATGCTTATTAATCCAGTCTTGTATTGTAAGAAACGCAGAGGGGAAGAGACTGTTTATTTCTAGTATATCCGCAGAGGAGGTGTATAGTACAAGATTGTCTGCATATAGGATGGATGAGCATAAGGGTGTGTTGGGTGATACATGATTTATAAAAACAGAGAAAAGAAGAGGCCCCAAAATGGAGCTTTGTGGAACACCGACATTTATAGGTGCAGAATCAGACATTGCAGAGTTGAATTTCATCTTCTGGCTTCTATTAGTTAAGTAGCTACGAAACCATCAAACAGATTGCACAGAGAAACCGAGATAATTGAGAGCAACAAGCAGAAGGGGTGATCGATGAGATTGAATGCTTCTGAGAAGTTGAAGAACACTGCTTCTGTCATGAGGCCTAGGTCCACCGGAGTTAGGACATCATTAGTGAGTTGTAGCAACACAGTGGAGATGCTGTGCTCTTTGCAGGAACCATGTAGGGTGAGTGACAAAAGATTGTGTTTAGAGACGTACTCAATCACCGGAGTAGCCACTAGTTTCTCTAGGATATTATTTAGTACAAATAGAATAGTTATGGGCCTATGATTAGAGAGATCATTTTTATCTACTTTTTTGAAAACAGGGTAACCTTAGCTATTTTCCATATGTCCGGGGCATGATTATAGCAAAGAGACATAGTGAAGATTTTAGCTAGGGGGGGCAGCAAATGAAGGGAGCAGCTAGCTTCAGGAGTTTAGGCTCTTAAGGCAGTCTGAGCATACATTAGTATTGTCGGAGATTGAGTTGAGTAGTTTTAGAACATCTACTTTGGGAATAGTTTTACAGTAGAAGGGCGGATGTTTTGGCATACTGATATCCGAGTAGAAGGGATGGCCTGCTGCAAGAGCTTCCTTGAAGTAAGATTTAGGCTTAGCAGATGGAGCAGGATACTGCTTATCAGTCTTTCTGGGAGCAGCAAGTTGTGAGATAGGTCTGTACCATGCAACAAAGGTAGCATCCTCTAATACAGGATAAACAGGTGGAATTATAATGGAGGGTGAGCAAGCAACCTCCGAAAATTCCATTACATTTTTTTTAGTGGAATCTTCTTCTTCCACAGCAAAGACCATGGCAGTTTGCAGCTGCTGCATCATGGCTTGAAAAGTAGGATTCTAAGGAGGAAATCATTAGGTAGACACTATAAAGCCCTCACTGCAGGATGAGAGTGGAAAACTAAAAGGAGGAGATGCCACATACTATTCTCTCTCATCACCCTGCTCTAAATCTTCCTCTAACAGCATGAGTCACAGTCCACCTTGTCAGCCTCCTGCTGGTTATGAGAGCTGCTGAAGTTACCAGAGATAATGTCGGTAGCTGAGAAGAAGGAATTTGCTGTGCACTAGAAGGAGCCATTGATAGAAGCAGAGTGCCTGCTGGCCCCGTCGACAGAATAACAATCTGCATAGGTAAGCCAGGCAGAATGCGTCATATCGTCTCTGAAAATGACACCAGCACAGCCTGACAGTCGATGAGGCCCTGGCCAAGGGCCATGACTAGAACGGGCCTTGGTCTGATGACAATGGTGTCATACCATCCATAGTAGGTACAGCAGTGCTGAAGCCAGACCCTGACCTTGGTGTCTCAGGGATAGTCGAGGAGGCTGTTGTCAGTGCCGACGGAGCAGTCAATGATGCTGAAAGATTACCTTGTCTCAACTGCGACCAAGATCTCACTAAGGAAGTAGACTTCTCTTTGTCTCTATGCTTATACTTATGGCCTGATGATGGGGAGGGCCAGGACGACGACCATTCCCTATCCTGGTCCTTCAGCTTTGGCAGCCACGTCTCAGCCGATGTGGATGACGACAGCAATTTTGGTCCTTACTTGTTCTCCATGGCTGATGATGCTTTTTGAAAAAGGAAATTTTCGAAAGCTTTCTTACAGCATCATCTTGTTGCTTGGTTGAAGCCCTGGTAAATCTTGCGAGTCCTTACCTTGTGAGACAGTACCAAACAGCACACACAAACTGCGTGCAAGTCTTCTTTATTAATTTCATCTCCACACTTACATTACTGAAATAATGCACCTTTCGATTTTGGCAGCATGCAGAGATGACGAAAAACACTTTGTGAAAGTAAAAAAGATGTGACGGCAATGGCTGGTTGATGAAATTTCCTCAGCAGGCCTGACAAGAACAAGACGTATTGCGTCACTGTTGTCGGACCTCAGCAAGCAAAAGTTTCCGTATAGTCCTACTGCACGGCAGCTGTAGTTCCAAAGGTGTGGTCTAATGGAAGAGATATCCTCTAAAAAGACAACAGTTTTTTTTTTTTGTTTTTTTTTTTCAATACAATGAATATTACAAAATGGGTTTCACAAATCGTGAAACCTGACTGGCCGAGGGCCATCTTTACCAGTGCTGTTACCTCAGCACAACAGCACAGAATGAAGATACAGCAGCCTCCTTACACTAAAATCAGAACTAACCACACATCTGATTGCCATCACAAACATGGCTGTCACCTTTAAGCACTAAAAACGTCCTGCTAAGCACTAAAACTAAAATTGTCTGAAACTGAAAAATATTTAAATATTTACCACCAGAATTTTCTTCTTACACACACACATACATACATTTAAAAAACAAGCATTTGTCAATGCCGAATGTTTGCTTGCTGGAATTGGCACTGGTAGTGTAGAAGTTACAGAGCTGCGTAACAGGAATGGCAGTGAAGTATTGAACTGAAGCCAACCCCACCACCACCCTGCAGAGAGTGACAGGCATTGGGGTATGCCTTTGGGTCGACAGGCATAACGGCCACGCCATTTCACTCCACACCCCACCCTGCAGACATCTGACAAGTGTCACGGTGTTCCTTGGGGTCTTTGGTTCTTATGCGCCACCCCATTCCATTAGGAAATACGGTGAGATGGGTGCGATATAGGAGAATGGGGTGAACTTTGGAGCCGAAGAGTCCAAGGCATACCTCGATGCCTCTCACTGGCTGCAGGGTGTGGAATGGTATGAGCATTACAGGCAAGAATCCCAAGTCACACCCCTGATGCCTGTCATTCTCAACAGGGTTGGGCGTTATGGTTGGAAACCCTAATACCTCAGGCATTCGTTGGTATTTTCACTCCAAATTTTCAACATGTTTTTTTTGTGACCCCACCTCATGAACAGGGGAATGTCAGTTTGTTAGCCGAAGCTGCTTATGCACAGCGATTACGTGCATTTAGCACCACAGGTGCAAAAACATTCTAACAGGATGTAAAATGACAGCTGTACTGTTCATGGGGAGGTAAAAATGGCAATGCAAGCAATCTGCAAAAATATTAAAAAATGGTGAAGTCACGAATATACATAGAAACTGTGCAACTATCACCCGTAATATAATTAGGTTGGGGATTTTTTAGCAGATTGTCAACTCAGGCATTTTGGTGCCTCTGATCATGAACAGTGTCATTGTGATTTTCTTTATCTGTGCCGAACAATGATTTCCCACAGCGACCACGCATCTCTGCGCTGAAAGTGTGAAAACACACTTCAGCCATGTTGTGAAAAATGACAGCTGTACTGTTCATAAGGAAGTGTGGAAAAATGCCACTGGTGAAAATCTGGACTGAAAATATTACAAAGTCATGAACTTACTAGGGTGCGTGGAAACTGCGCAAGGCTCACTCGTAACAGTCATTTTATGGACTTTTGTCACCAAATTTTCAACATAGCCATTTTAAGACCTCTGCTCATGAACAGTGTAACTGTGATTTTCTTAATCTATCCTAAACATTGCTTTCGCACACCAACAGCACGATTGTGCGCTACATGTGCAAAAACACATTTTTGGCGACATATGAAAAATGGCAGCAGTACTGTTCATAGGGAAGTGTAATAAAATGGCAATGTTGAAAATCTGGAGTGAAAATATTAAATTCGCAAACTTATGAGCATGCATAGGAACTGCGCAATGCACGCTTATAAACAGTCATTTTAAAATTTTTTCACCAAATTTTCAACACAGCCATTTTAAGACCTCTGCTCATGAACAGTGTCACTGTGATTTTCTTAATCTATCTAAACATTGCTTTCAGACACCAACAGCACCATTGTGTGCTACATGTAAAACACATTTTACGACATATGAAAATGGCAGCTGTTCTGCTCATAAGGAAGGTGTGGTAAAATGGCAATGTTGAAAATATTGAAAATTCAGGAACTCACGAGCTCGCGTGAGGAACTGCGCAACGCATGCTCGTAAAAGAGTCATTTTTTGGAATTTTTCCACCAAATTTTCAAAATAGGCTTCTTGAGAGCCCACCTTATGAATGCTGGCAGTGTTGTTTCATTAATCGGGCCCAAAAGGTGATTTCGCGCAGTGACTGTGAAATCACCCTTGGCCTGAATAACACCATGACAGTGACATCATTCATGAGAAGAGGTCCCAAAAAACCCATGTTGAAAATTTGGTGCAAAAATTCCAGAAAATGCCTGAGATATGCAACAAAGATGAAAAAACCCTGTCTATCCCATTATACAGCTTACCAGCATTTCCTCAGTTCGCGGTCGGCTTTGAAGAGTGCAGACATGTTCCGGGTCCACCACAGATCATCGCGCCAAGCTCCGGAAGTAAGTATGGGGTGAGGTGGGGTGTGGGGAGGCAGCGTGGCAGAAGGACGGCTGGGGGGGCGTGGAGCCGACCACCCCCGTTGGCCATAGCATCTGTTGCCACGCTGGGGTGGGCTCCCAGCGTGGCACCCTGTACCGGGAGACAGTAGCGGGCTGATGTTGGGCACCCCGGTCAGTTATGTTTTATTGGAGTTGCTACACTGAGGTGGGTACCCAGCGGGCATTTGAAGAGCTTGAAGAGGCACAGCAGAGCCGATAGGATTGGGCACCCCGGCCGCTATATGTGTGTGCCTGGGGGCAGCATGCAGTATGCGCGCATGCTTGTGTGTGTGTGTGTAAGGAGCTAGGCATGCGCAGGCGATATCTTATCGCTGCTCACTGAAGCGTAGCTCCCCCTTTCAACTGTATGCCACTGCATTTTGGAGCTTGTATTGGACAGCTCCAGCATGCATTGGAGGACAGGGGCCGCGCCTGCCAACACACTGACTGAATTGGAAGAGGGGATGACACACGTCCGAAAACTCGGATGATGGCACTGTGTTTCTAGCACATGCGTGCAAGCAAACATAATGAAGTACAGTACTACAATTCTAACAATTTCAATTTCTGGTGTTTCTTTGCAGACCATGAAAAATCCCCCTCCTATCCTCACCTGCTTATCGCGAAAATCTCTGCTCTTTAACCTGCTACAGATATTGGCTCCATCTGAGGCCTGCTGCTGTGTGATTGTGGGGGTTAACATTCTGTCAGTAGAATTGAGCAGAGATTTGAATTCTTGTATTCCACCTATAGTAAACACTCCATCCCTTGAATGTAGGAAAGATAGAAAAGAAACAAGATTGGGGGGGGGAGAAGGGAGGGAATAATGTAAAGAAGAAATAAAGGTTACGAAACAGGTAAATTGGGGTCAGCTGGAGAAAGAGAGCTTAAGGGCTAATTCAAAAAATACAGGTTACTCACCTGTAACAGGAGTTCTAGGAATGGTATATGTTGTTCATCCACACTTATTGGCAGGTTCCTTGCCGCTTTAAATCTTGCCGGAAGGTCTTCAAGCTGGCTCCTCCCACCCACCCGGGTGGTAAAACTCTCGGCTCTGCCCCATGACGCCACATCTGGCCTGCTGGAAGCTCAGGTTGTGCGTCGAGCCGGGAGGTCGGTGGTCGGTGGATGAACAATATACCATTCCTAGAACTCCTGTTACAGGTGAGTAACCTGTATTTCTAGGACATGGATATGTTGTTCATCCACACTTATTGGCAGACTCCTAGCAGTTCTCCGGGAGGAGGGAGGCAAGACAATTTTACTTAGGGAATAAAGACTGAGAACCGAGGCCCCAAAACCAGCATCCCGGCGTGACTCAAGGTCGATGTGGTAATGGGTAATAAAGGTGTGTGCTGACTTCAGGTAGCAGCCCTGCAGATTTCCTGGATAGGGACGTCCTGGAAGCAGCCACCATGCAGCAGTATGACTGGTAGAATGAGCTCTTATCCCTCTGGGAGGCTCCATGCCCACGAACTTACAGCAGCCATCTATGCAGGAGGTGACCCACCTGCCTATCGTCCGCTTGGCTGCAGGTCTGCCAGTGCGGCTTCAGCGTGATGACAAACAGCTGGCATAACTCTCCCAATTTCAAGCCGTGATCCCTCTTATAATGGTTAGCCTCCAGGGTCCAGAGTATGGAGCCATCTCGGCCTCCCGAGGTGTGATTGGGGCAGAACACCGCAGAGTCAGCACCTGGTTAAGGTGAAACTCCACACCACCTTCGGAAGGAATTTCGGGTGGGGACGCAGGACAACCTTGTCCCTGTGGAAGACCAGGTAAGGAGACTCGATGCAAAGCGCCTGGAGCCTCCCATCCTTCTGGCTGACGTGACAGCCACCAAGAAGGCGGTCTTCCACGACAGGTGAGAGAGATCACACCTGTGCATTGGTTCAATGGCTTGCCCATGAGCTTTGCCAGTACCAGCAGTAAATCCCACGGAGGTGGAGGTTCTCTGACCGAGGGGAAATGTGATCAAGGCCTTTGAAAGCGCCTGACCACCTTTTCCGCGCACTGACTGCCCTGCCCGCGCCTGCAAGCAGGAGATGGCTGCCAGTGGTGCACCTTTAGGGTCACGACCTAAGCCCTTGACTAGAAAGGGACCATAAATAGTCCAAAATGCTTGCCACAGAACAGGAGGAAGGGTCCAAGCTCTTGCCCTGACACCAAATGGAGAATCTCTTCCATTTGAAGGCGTAGCATTTTCTGGTCGACTCCTTACGGGATGCCTCAACAACACTGAGGACCTCGTCGGAAAGACCCAAGGCCTGGAACTCTAGCCGCTCAGGAACCAGGCCGTCAGGTGCAGGGATTGAAGGTCCGGATGGAACACCTTCCCCTGATTGACTGAGAGCAGGTCCGGGCGAGCTGGAAGCTGCCTCGGGAGCCTGGAGCTGAGGCTGAGGAGATCTGGGTACCAGAACTGGCGGGGCCAGTCTGAGGCTATCAGAATCACCTGCGCCTTGTCCCTCCTTGCCTTGAGAAGCACCTTGTGAATCAAGGGAAATGGGGGAAAGGCGTAAAAGAGGCCCGGGGTCCACTGCCTCGAGAAGGCATCCCCCTGCAGCGAGCCCTGCTGAGGGGGCGGGCATGAAACAGCCTCAGCTTCTGCTCTCCTGGAGGCAAACAGGTCCACCTGAGGTGTGCCCCAGTGGGAGAACAGATCTTGTACTACCTCTGGCAGGAGAGACCACTGTGAGATGCAGCCCTATCCGCTCAGGGCATCGGCCAGGGTGTTGGAGGCTCCTGCCACATGAATGGCTAGGAGATCCGCCTCCAGGATGCGCACGAGTGAATAAATGCGAGAGTCCTTGCATAGAAGCATGGAGCGCGGCCCCGCCTGGCGGTTCAGGTAGTACATGGTCGTGGTATTGTCCGTCTGGACCGGACCACTTGACCCCGGAGAAATGGAGCAAAGGCGGTGAGAGCTAGGCGGACCGCTCGGAGCTCCAGCAGGTTGATGTGGCATCGGGACTCCCGCGGGGACCAGAGGCCGTGCACTCGGTGTTCCCCCAGATGGGCACCCCAACACATCAGAGAGGCATCGGTCGATAGAGAGACCGTCGGCTCAGGGCGGACAAACGGGATGCCCTCCTGCACATCTCCTGGGTCACCATCACTAGCTGGTCCAATGGATCGCAGCGTCGTGACCACTGGCTGGCTAGTCCCCACTGAAGGGGGTGCATGTGCCAACGTGCCCAACAGACTACACTGGTACAGGCCGCCATGAGACCCAGGAGGCGCAGGAAGTCCCGGGCAGGGCGCGATTGCCCAACCAGAAATGATCGGGCAAAGGAGGTAAGAACCGCGGCCCTGTCCGCCGGGAGCCGTGCTCTGGCTAGAAGAGAGTCAAGCTCTGCCCCGATAAACAGAATCACCTGCTTCGGCTCGAGTTCTGACTTGGCCTCGTTGATGAGAAGGCCGACTTGAGAGCAAACCTGGAGGGCCACATCTCTGGACCGCTCCACCTCCAGTCTGGAGGGGGCTGCTATCAGCGAATTGTCCAGATAAGGGTACACCCGGACCCCTCGGCGCCTCAGGAAGACTGTCACCACTGCAATGCATTTGGTGAAGACCCTGGGAGCTGAAGACAGGCCAAGGGCATGGCTCGAATCAGAGGATCCCTCCGCCGAAAGCGTAAGGAATCTCGGGCGTGACGGACGGATAGGGACGTGAAAGAACGCTGGGCCCTGCAGGTCCAGAGAGCAGAACCACACGCCGTGTTCCAGAGATGGTATTATCTGCCTAGAGTGACCATCCTGAAGGTTCGAGACCTTAGGAACTTGTTCAGGTCGTGTAGGTCGAGAATGGGGCACCAGCCCCCGTCCGTTTCGGAACCAGGAAGTACCTGGACATGAACCCCGGGTCTGAAGGGGGGTCCTCTACCTCCCCGATCACCTCCTTTTGGAGGAGGAGAGCGATGTCAGCTCGGCGAGCCGACAGTGAGGCTCGACCTCGGGAGGCCCCCGAGGTGCGACGGTTCTGAAGGGCAGGGCCTGCTCGATTCTAGAGGCAGGCCTTTTCCCACCACCTCCAGAACCCACCTGTCCGTGGTAATAGCGGACCAGGCGAAAGGAAGTGTCGGAGCTGCCCCCCACGGGGAACAGGGCAAGACGGGATGGGGGCGACACCCCACAGCCCGTCACTGGGCAGGCTTGGAGGAGGGACCGGCCGAGGGACCTCCTGGGCCTTTACCTCCCTGCTTCCTGTTGGAGGAAGTCGACGGCTTGGGTTTGGGATGCCAAGCTCGAGCCTGCTGGCCCTGACGTTGTTGGCCTGGGCGCGCCGCGGGCGCAGAAGGACGAAAGGGCTTAGGCTGTGGCTTGCGGCCTTTGTCCTTTGAGCGGAAGAGACCGAGTCCAAGGTAGCATTGGACTTCTCGATCCTCTGCAGGTGACCTTCCACCCCAGGGCTGAAGAGGTCAGTCCCCAAAAGGGAACATCCGCAACTTGTGCTGGGTATCCGAGGCTAAAGTGGATATCCTCAGCCAAGCCCGACAATGCATAGCCACTGCGCGGCCACCGACCTGGCACATGAGTCCCCAAAGTCCAAAGCAGTCTGGAGCTGCTGTTTGGCCACTGCCCTGCCCTGGTCCCGCACCTGCCTGACCGTAGTCTGCAGATCCGCGGGAAGATGAGGGACGACCATCCAGGGAGCCCAACAGGGCATGTGGAAAATGTGCCATGAGGACGGCCGAACTGGCTCACTGGCAGGCCGAGAGGACGCAGTATAGACTTTTCACCCAAGATAATCCAATTTCTTGGATTCCTTGTCGGAGGTTTGTCCATCTCTCATGCTTCGCACGCTGGAAACACTGTCGGTAACCAACCCTCCGCAGAGGGGTGTTCCAAACCGGACAGGGAACCGGTAGGGACCAGATACTTCCTGGCCATCCTGGCCAAGGTGCAGGGCAGGAAGCAGGGCGCCACAAAGCTCCAAGGCCGGACCCACTATGGCCTCGCCACCGGAAAGGCCTCCGTAGGGAGATCCTCGGTCCAGAATCTCCGTGAGGGGATACCTGGCCCATTTAGAAACAGGTTCGAGCTTCATCCCGGTGAACTCCGAGATGAGCCAAGCAACCCTAAGAAGGACGGCGGCTATCGCCCACTGACTGTCCTCCCGAGGACTCCAAGTCGAATCGCTTGGAGAAAAGGGAGGAATCATCCTCGGACTCAGAAGAGTCCTCAAAGAGCTGCCTCGGGCCTGAGCCACCCTCCACCTGCCGAGATTTATCGGGCGTGAGGGTGACAGACAGCCTATGGGGCAAACCCGAAGTCGACTGAGAATTCTTGGTCAGAGCCCCAACTAATGGCTGTGGAGGCGGAGGTTCCACCAGAATCGGGTGGGGCAGCTGAATTGGCCGAACAACCGCCTGGGAACAGGCTCTCGGCTACAACGAGGGGTTGTTTCGCGCCTTCCGTGACAGCTACTTAATGGCCGGGAAGACTACTGGGTCGGCTTATTCCCCGGTCAAAAGGAGCTGCTGCTACATGAGTTCCTCATACCGCCGACGCAACTTGCGCTCAAGCTTCCTCGTCCCGAGGAGGAGGAAGAGGAAGAGCGGGCGGCGTTGCTTGCCGCAAAAGCCGAGATCGAGACCGCTTATGACGGGCGGATCGGCTGGACCGCGAGGATGTCTGAGACTGAGACCGAGAGTCTCGACTAGGCCGAAAGGCGAGGAGAAGTGTCGGAACGGCACTCCCTCAGCTCGGACGATCCCACCGTCTCCGGAACCGAGGCACAGTCGAGCCGACGGATCCTCAACTCCACCAGGGAACCGGGAGAGGATTTCAGCTTTCCAGTCGACAACCCGCCTAACGGATCGAGAAAAATCTCGACCGCTGTCGTGGAGTTCTCGGTCAACTGGCCTGACGGGGACACCGTGAAGCCAGTGGCCGAAGCTGAGGGGTCGACCGAAGTCGACTGTCGACAAGAAGGGGAGGGGGATCTTTCCCGCTCCCAAGAGCGTCGACGGTGAGACTTACTTTTGCTCTTTTTGGACCTGGTAAAGGGTCCAGAAGAAGTTGGACCCTCACCTTTCGTCGAGAGGGTCAGACAAAGCTCCTTGAAAGAAGCCGAGTACGAGGCACCGAGAGAGAGCGGGACAAATGCCGCAGCCGAGGTAGAAGCGCCGCGCCGCCTTCTTCGAGGGCGATCATCTGTTTGAGCTGATCCTCGCCAGCCTGGCCGCCGCGGACATCGCCAACTGGGCCTCTTTAGATTTAACCGGTGGAATTATTTTCTCGGGGCGCCCCAGTTGTAATCTGGCAGCACAGTCTTCAAGGACGTAGGCCGAAAAGGACGAGCACAAGTCGCAGGCCTGCGGGTCGTGCTCAAGGCCCAAGCAGTAGACGCACGTGGAGTGCAGATTCATCCTAGACATCTTCTGCCCGCAAGGGCACCTCCGAAACCGGAGTCGATTGTCCATCGAGCATGAGGAAAGAAGACCAAGTCTTTTAGCAAAACTTTGATTTCGAACTTTCGAAGAATTAGGAACCAGTCTTATACGCAGAGCGTTAAGGAGGGAACCTGAGCTTCCAAGCGGTAAGGAAGATCTGGCGTCATGGGGCGGAGCCGAGAGTTTTACCACCCGGGTGGGTGGGAGGAGCCAGCTTGAAGACCTTCCGGCAAGATTTAAAGCGGCAAGGAACCTGCCAATAAGTGTGGATGAACAACATATCCATGTCCCTAGAAACTTTATTTTGCTATACATAATATTTGAACAGGAGATGGCAAGTTATTGCTTGTATGTTCTTTTTTACGATAATCTTTTTCTCCTTTGGTTCCCAGTTGGCTCACATCTGCGGCTACCCACCAAGCCCCGTACCCCGATATCAGGCTGAATCTCCATCTTCATCAACGGTTTCCCCTCCATGGCAGGGTGGTGAGGAGCCCCAAACACAACTCACCTCGAACAGGATCCAGCATCCGGGGAAGCACCATTCAGGGTCGGGACCTGTAGTGGGCAGCCATTCACTCTGCATTGACCTGGGGACCATTTTCCTGGCTTTCTGACTGGACCGCCCTGAAGAAGGTGTGCAATGACGCCGACGGGGGAGCATGCACACGTCCGCATGCGCTCCCTCCAGGCGTCAGCCCGTCTCCACCCCTTGTCTGCAGTGTCAGTGTGCTGCCCCCTAGCCTCTGCTAAGGGCCAGTCTAGGACCAACCACTGGCCTCCCCTCTCCAGGGAGAAGGAGAGCAGTCCCTTGGACGCTCAGTCCTTCTCCTCCACTGCCAACCCCCTGGCCGCCTGTGCTCATTCCCGAACACGGGTCACCGGCCAAGCGCGAGGTAAGGCATCCAGCGCATAAGCCCTCAGCGCCACCGGGCCGGCTGTGTATGTATGTTCTGAGTCTATTTTGCTGGGGTGGATGAACATTTTTTTAAAAAGTCATAAAAATGTTTATTTTAGTTCATTTTTTCACCCCCCTCAAAAAAATATTGGACCCATTTTATAATCGCAGCAAGACACTTCAGGTGTGCTTTGTGATTGGATAACCGATATCACACCACAATGCACACCCTGCCATGTGTTATTGCTCAATTATAAAACAGAAAATATGTATGTGCCCCCAACTGCCTGTGATGAATGGCAGGTTTGTTGCCATATCACCTTTTCAACCTACCTTTTTAACTAAAAGAAATCATGGTGCAAATAACTTATTAAAGAAATGTGTCATTGTTTACACTCACACACACACACACTACATTAATGCCACTTTTTCCCATAGGAAATTCAATTGGATATTTCCCCTTATCTGATGGTAATTAACTAGTACATATACTACTAAAAAACTACACCAGCTTATTAAAACGTAGTAAACAACATTTTCACAAACTACTACAAAGAAAGGTTACGAACTTACCATAACAGTAGACTTCTAGAGAATCTCTCATCTGGCCACACCTTTGGAACTTATAGCCACCAGGCTGTCGGACCACATGGACAATTTTGCAAGCAGTCTACCAGGGGCCACATATGATGACATCAGACACCAGCGTATACATAAATATGAGTGGCCCCTCCTCTCCTCAGTTTCCCGTCAGAGATCTGCTCGGAAGACCTCCCTCTACAGAACCAGGAGAGAACCCAGTACTCCACAAACAGGCGAGACAGAGGGCTGGAAAGTAAAAGAATGGAGTCAGCAGCACAGAAATCCAGTGCTGCAGATCGAAAAGGGGGAAGGAGGGTGGGACAGCATGGCCTGATGAAAGAGATTCTCGCAAAGATCTGCTGTTACAGTAAGTATGTAACTGTTCTATCTTCTTCAAAAATATCTCTTTCATCAGGCCATTCCTTTGCAATGAGTACCAAGCAGTACCAAGAGCTAAAAGTCTGGACAGCTGATGCCTACAGGCTTATGACAACAGGCCATGAAGTACAGCTAGGCCAATGCCAGCCCGTCTGTGAGAGACTATGTCCAGACTGTAGTGCACATTGAAAATGTGGACAGTACTCCAGGTAGCAGCTGCACAGATCTCTGCAGCGGATACATTCCAAAAACAAGCTACAGAAGTGGCCATGCCTCTTGATGAATGACCACGAACCACACCAAGCAGTTCCTTACTGTGCTTCCTACAACAAAAAGTAATACAGTTTGCTAGCCATTTGGACAAGAACTGTTTAGAAACTGGGGCGCCCTCTTTGCCAGGGGCGAACAAAAGAAAAAGCTGTGAGGACTTCCTGCAGTCTGTGGCACAGTGTGTCTAGTACCTTAGTATTCTGTGCTCATCTTTAGTATGGAGCAATGCTTCCCCTGGATTGGCATGCTCCGGATTATACATTGGTAGGCGGATGATTTGATTTAAAGTAAACTCAGACACCAACTTTGGCAAAAAATTAGGATTAGTATGCAAAGACACTCTGTCTTTGCAGAAAATCAAGTAAGGAGGCTCACATATCAGAACCTGAAACTCTGAAATCCTTCAAGCGAAGTGACTGCATCAAAAAATAATGCTTTCCAGGAGAGAAAGTGTAAAAGGCAAGTCACAGCTGGCTAAAAAGAGCTTTTCCAAAATAAAACTCGGGTCCCAAGCCAAGACTGCACTATAAATAGGGGGCCTCAAGAACATATGGGTTACCCCCAACTGAGCCATCATACGACCATTGATAGGCACATGGAAAGCTGATGGTGCACTTTGAGTGAAGAATACTGCAGGCCTGAATCCAATAAGAACAGTAGATATTCTAGAAATACAGGTTACTCACCTGTAACAGGAGTTCTAGGAATGGTATATGTTGTTCATCCACACTCATTGGCAGTATCCTTGCCGCTTTAAATCTTGCCGGAAGGTCTTCAAGCTTGCTCCTCCCACCCACCCGGGTGGTATAACTCTCGGCTCCGGCCCATGACGCCAGATCTGGCCCGCTGGAAGCTCAGGTTGTGCGTCGAAGCCGGGGAGGTCGGGTGGGGTGTGGATGAACAACATATACCATTCCTAGAACTCCTGTTACAGGTGAGTAACCTGTATTTCTAGGACATGGATATGTTGTTCATCCACACATTGGCAGACTCCTAGCAGTTCTCCGGGAGGAGGGAGGCAAGACGACACCCCCAATACTTACTTGGGAAAGAGAGACTGGAGAACGAGGCCCCAAAACCAGCATCCCGGCGTGACTCAAGGTCGATGTGGTAGTGGGTAATGAAGGTGTTTGCTGACTTCAGGTAGCAGCCCTGCAGATTTCCTGGATAGGGACGTCCCTGGAAGCAGCCACCGTGCAGCAGTATGGCGTGGTAGAATGAGCTCTTATCCTCTGGGAGGCTCCATGCCCGCCAACTTATAGCAGAGATCTATGCAGGAGGTTACCCACCTGCTTATCGTCCGCTTGGCTGCAGGTCTGCCAGATGCGGCTTCAGCGTAGGTGACAAACAGCTGGCGAACCTCTCTCGATTTCAGCCGGCTGCCTTATAATAAGCGAGCCCTTCTAGGGTCCAGAGTATGGAGCCTATATTCGGCCTCCCGAGGTGCAGATTGGGGTAGAACACCGCAGAGTCAACACCTGGTTAAGGTGAAACTCCGACACCACCTTCGGAAGGAATTTGTGAAGCGAGGGACAACCTTTGTCCCTGTGGAAGACCAGGTAAGGAGACTGATGGAAAGCGCCTGAGCTCTCCCATCCTTCTGGCTGACGGATAGCCACCAAGAAGGCGGTCTTCCACGACAGGTGAGAGAGAGCACACCTGTGCATAGGTTGAATGGCTTGCCCATGAGCTTTGCCAGTACCAGCAGTAGATCCCACGGAGGTGGGGGTTCCCGCACTGGAGGGGAAATGTGATCAAGGCCTTTGAAAAAGCGCCAGACCACCTTCTCCTGCGCCGACTGCTTCCCGGCCCGCGCCCGGTAAGCAGAGATGGCTGCCAGGTGCGCACCCTTAGGGTCGCTCGACCTAAGCCCTTGACTAGAAAGGGACCATAAATAGTCCAAGATGCTTGCCAAGAACAGGAGGAAGGGTCCAAGCCCTTGTTCTGACACCAAATGGAAAACCTTTTCCATTTGAAGGCATAGCATTTTCTGGTCGACTCCCACGGGACGCCCAACTACATTGAGGACCTCGCTGGAAAGACCCAAGGCCTGGAACTCTAGCCTCAGAACCAGGCCGTCAGGTGCAGGGATTGAAGGTCCGGATGGAACACCTTCCCTGATTGACTGAGAGCAGGTCCGGGCGAGCTGGAAGCTGCCGGAGTCCTGGAGCTGAGACTGAGGAGATCTGGTACCAGAACTGGCGAGGCCAGTCTGGGGCTATCAGAATCACCTGCACCTTGTCCCTCCTCGCCTTAGAAGCACCTTGTGGATCAAGGGAAATGGGGAAAGGCGAAGAGGCCCGGGGTCCATTGCCCGAGAAGGCATCCCCTGCAGCGAGCCCCTGCTGAGGGGGCGGGCATGGAACAGACTCAGCTTCGCTGCCTCCATGGAGGCAAACAGGTCCACCTGAGGTGTCCCCAAAGGGAGAACAGATGCTGTACTACCTCCGGCAGGAGAGACCACTGTGGGATGCAGCCCCTATCCGCCAGGGCATCGGCCAGGGTGTTGGAGGCTCCTGCCACGTGAATGGCTAGGAGATCCGCCTCCAGGCTGCGCACGAGTGACCAAATGCAGAGAGCTCTGCATAGAAGCATGGAGCGCGTCCCGCCCTGGCGGTTCATAGTACATGGTCGTGGTATTGTCCGCCCGACTCGGACCATTTGACCCCGGAGGAACGGAGCAAAGGCGGTGAGAGCTAGGCGGACCGCCGGAGCTCCAGCAGGTTGATGTGGCATCGGGACTCCGCTGGGACCAGAGGCCATGAGCCCGGTGTTCCCCAGATGGGCACCCCAACCCATCAGAGAGGCATCGGTCGACAGAGAGACCGCTGGCTCGGGCGGACGAACGGATGCCCTCCTGCAAATGATCTGGAACGGTCCACCACTGAGAGCTGCCCATCCCCTGTGTCACCGAGCACAAGCTGGTCCAAGGGATCGCAGCGTTGTGACCACTGGCTGGCCAGTCCCCACTGAAGGGGACGATGTTCCAGCGGCCCAACGGACCACGCTGGTGCAGGCCGCCATGAGACCCAGGAGGCGGAAGTCCCGGCAGGGCGCATGCCCAACCAGAAATGATCGGGCAAAGGAGGAAAGAACCTCGGCCCTGTCCGCCGGGAGCCGCCTGGCTCGAGAGAGTCGAGCTGCGCCCGATGAATAGAATCACCTGCTTCGCTCGAAGTCTGACTTGGCCTCGCTGATAAGGAGGCCCAGTTGAGAGCAGACCTGAGGGCCAGATCTCTGGACCACTCCGCCTCCTTCCTGGAGGGAGCTGCTATCAGCCAGTCGCCCAGGTAAGGGTACACCGACCCTCGGCGCGAGGGAATGCTGTCACCACTGCCATGCATTTGGTGAAGACCCTGGGAGCTGGAGACAAGCCAAGGGCATGGCTTGGAATCAAGAGGGATCCTTCCGCCGGAAGCGAAGGAATCTCTGGTGAGACGGACGGATAGGGACGTGAAAACGCTGGCCCTGCAAGTCCAGAGAGCAGAACCACACGCCTGCTCCAAGGATGGTATTATCTGAGCCAGAGTGACCATCCTGAAGGTTCGAGACCTTAGGAACTTGTTTAGGTCGTGTAGGTCGAGAATGGGGCGCCAGCCCCCCGTCCGTTTCGGAACCAGGAAGTACCTGGACACAAACCCTGGGTCTGAAGGAGGGTCCACCACCTCTCTTACCACCTCCTTCTGGAGGAGGAGAGCGATGTCGGCTCGACGAGCCGCCAGTGAGGCTGGGGATCCCGAAGCCCCCCGAGGGGCGACGGCTCTGAAGGGTGGTGCCTGCTCGAATTCCAGAGGCAGGCCTCTTCCCACCACCTCCAAGACCCACCTGTCCGTGGTAACAGCGGACCAGGCGGAACGGAAGTGCCGGAGCCGTCCCCCCACGGGGGGACCCAGGGGTAAGGTGACGGGGATGGGGGCGACACCCCTCAGCCCGTCACTGGGCAGGCTTGGAGGAGGGACCGCCGAGGGACCTCCTGGGCCCCTTCCCTCCCTGCCTCCTGTTAGAGGAAGCCGCGGCTTGGGTTTGGGATGCCAAGGCGAGCCTGCTGGCCCTGACGTTGCTGGGCCTGGCTACCGGGGCACAGAAGGACGAAGGGCTTAGGCTGTGGTTTGCGGCCTTTGTCCTTCTGAGCGGAAGAGACCGAGTCCAAGGTGGCATTGGACTCTCGATCCTCTGCAGGTGACCTTCCACCCCAGGGTCAAGAGGTCAGTCCCCAAAAGGAACATCCGCCAACTTGTGCTGGTATCCAAGTAAAGGTGGATATCCTCAGCCAAGCCCTGCCGACGCATAGCCACCGCGGCCGCCACCGATCTGGCACATGAGTCCCCATATCCAAAGCAGTCTGGAGCTGCTGTTTGGCCACTGCCCTGCCCTGGTCCCGCACCTGCTTAACCGTAGTCTGCAGATCGGCGGGAAGATGAGGGATGACCTCATCCAGGGAGCCCAACAGGGCATGAGAAAATGTGCCATGAGGACGGCCGAACTGGCCTGACGAAGGCCGAGAGGACGCAGTGAGACTTTTCGCCCGACATAGTCACATTTCTGGACTCCTTGTCAGGAGGTTTGTCCACATCCCTGGCGCTAATGGGTACCGAAAACGCTGTCGGTAACCAACCCTCAGCAGAGGGGTGTTCCAAAACCGGACAAGGAACCGTAGGGACCGTGATACTTCCTGGCCATCCTGGCCAAGGCGCAGGGCAGGAAGCAGGGCGCTGCCAAAGTTCCAGTGCCGACCCCACTATGGCCTCGGCCACCGGAAAGGCCTCCGTCGGAGAATCCCCTCGGTCCAGAATCTCCGTGAGGGGATACCTGGCCCGCTTGGAAACGGGTTCGAGCTCCATCCCGGTAGACTCCGAGATGAGCCGAAGCAGTCCTAGGAAGGACGACGGGCTATCGTCCATTGACTGACCTCCTGAAGACTCCAAGTCCAGTCGCTTGGAGAAGAAGGAGGAATCATCTTCGGACTCGGAAGAGTCCTCGAAGAGCTGCCTCTGGCCTAAGCCACCCTTCACCTGCCGAGGTCGGTCGGGAGTGAGGGTAACTGACAGCCGATGGGGTAGACCCTTAGCCGACCGAGAATCCTTGGTCGGAGCCCCAATCGGTGGCTGTGGAGGCGGAGGTTCCACCGAATCGGGGAGTTGGTTTTGGCCGAACAACCGCCTGCATAGGCCTCGGATAAGTCGAGGGGTTGTGTCGCTGCCCGTGACAGCTACTTAATGGCCGGGAAGGCGACGGAGTCGGCTTATTCCCCGCCAGGAGGAGCTGTTGCAACATAAGGTCTCGCACTCCGACGTACTTACGCCAAGCCTCCTCATCCGAGGAGGAGGACGGGACGAGCGGCGACGCGCCGCTCACCGGTGCGAGACCGAGACCGCTATGACGGGGGGATCGGCTGGACCGCGAAGAGGTCCGAGACCGAGAGTCCCGGAATTTCCGAGGTCGGTGCGGGGAGGTGTCGGCCGGAACCGGCACTCCCTTCGGCTCGGATGGTCCATCCGAGGGCTCCGGAACCGGAGGCACAGGCGAGCCCACGGGATCCTCAACTCCTCCCGGGGGAACCGGGGAGAGGGGAATCTCGGCTGCTAAAGGCGACAGCCCGTCCAATGGGTCGAGAAAAATCTCGACTTCATCGGTGGGAGTCTCGGTCAACTGACCTGACGGGGACACCGTGAGGCCAGTGGCTGAAGCCGAGCGGTCGACCGAAGCCGACGGTCGACGGCCCCGGGAGAGGGACCTTTCCCGCTCCCAAGAGCCGCCGACGGAGGGATTTACCCCTGTCCTCTTTTGACCGAGAATAAGGTCCAGCAGACGCAGGCCCTTCTCCTTTAGTGGAGAGGGACAGACAGAGCCCTTAAAAGAAGCCGCCGTAGGAAGAACCCAGAGAGAGCGGGATAAATGCGCGCCGAGGAAGATACGCCCGCGGCCGCCTCCTCTTTCGAGGGCTACCATCCGCCGAGCTGATCTCACAGGCCCGCTGACACCGCCAACCGGGCCTCCTTGACTTCACCGGGAGGGAAACGCTTCTCGGACGGCCTTCCAGTTGCAATCGGGCAGCACGGCTTCGAGGACGAGGCCGAGAAAGATGAGCACAGGTCGCAAGCTCGCGGGTCGTGCTCAAGGCCTACAGTAGACACACGTGGAGTGTGGATCCGTCCGAGACATCTTCTGCCCGCATGGGCATCTCCGAAATCCGGGAGTCGATTTGTCCATCGCAGCCGCGAGGGATAGAAGACTGAAGTCTTTTTGCAAAATTTTATTTTTAAATCCGCAAACGGAGAAATAGGAACCAGTCACAAACGCAGAGCGTTAAGGAGGGAACCTGAGCTTCCAAGCGGTAAGGAAGATCTGGCGTCATGGGGCGGAGCCGAGAGTTATACCACCCGGGTGGGTGGGAGGAGCAAGCTTGAAGACCTTCCGGCAAGATTTAAAGCGGCAAGGATACTGCCAATGAGTGTGGATGAACAACATATCCATGTCCCTAGAACCTGATTATTTGGACAGGCGAACAGATCCAGGTGGTGGGAGGCAGTCCATAATGCAAACCGCTTTCACTTCATTGAGCAAGTAGTCCTGGTGGAAGGTTTTCTAGCAGCCACCAGAACATTCTCCATTTTTTTGGGAAACCCCCAAATGAGCTATGGCTACATCTTCAGGAGCCATGCATGCAGACGAAGAGATTCCAGATCTAGATGGAACAGGGTTTCCTGTTTCTGTGACAGCAGACCCTTGCACATGGGCAGAGGCTATGGGAGTTCCACTGCTAGCTGCTACAGTAAGGGGAATCAGATCTGTCGAGGCCATAGGGGAGCAATGAGTATCAGAGTTGCCTCCGCCATCTGCAACTTGAGCAGAACTTTCCGTAAGAGAGGAAAGGGAGGGCGGGCATACAGAAGCTTCCCTTTCCAAGAGAGGGACAACACAACTCACTAGAAAACTCCAGGCACTGGACCAAGCAAGAAGAAAAGAGGCAGTTTTGTGTTGAGTGTGAATGCAAAAAGGTCCAACTCCGGATGACCACACCTTTCAAACAGGTCATCAACCACTGAGGTCAGCAGTTCCCACTCATGCATTATGGACTGTGACATGCCTTGCTTGTCTTCTAAGATGTTTTGGATGCCTGGAACATGCACTGCTGATAGTTCTAGATCATGTTCCAAAGCCCAGTTTCATGCTGTCATTGCTTCACTGTGCAGCAGATAGGAATGAGTCCTCCCCCTTCTTGTTCATGTAATGCATCACACTGACACTGTCCATCTGTATTAGCAGATGACCCGGAGACAAGAGGTTCTGGAAGGCCTGAAGTCTGTATACGATATCCCTCGTTTCCAGAACACTGATGTGCAAAGTGTACTCCACTTGGGTCCATGTGCCCTAGAAACAAAGAATGTGATGGCAGATAAGGACCGCTTGGCCCACCTAGTCTGCCCATTTCCCTACCTAACGGATAAGCTGCAGATCCTAATTAACCAACAGCCTACTTCCTCCTAACCCCCACTAGAATTGCCTTACAATCGTGGCCAAAAATATTGGCGCCTTTGCAGTTTTTTCTAATAATGCACCATTCCTTCCAGAAAATTGTTGAAATTAAAAAATATTTTGGTATCCACATATGTATTTCTTTGGTTTGCAGTGGAATAAAAACACAAAAGCAGAAAAATTTACTAAGTCTTAGCTTATTCCACACATAAACTTAAATGGCCCGGACAAAATTATTGGCACTTTTAGAAGTAGTTAGAAATAATTAGATTTCAAGCAGGTGATTCTCCTTCACTTTGGAACTGAACTCACTTGTGGTGAGTTGCAGGTGCCTGCAATATAAAAATCACTCATTCAACCAGTTTGAATAGAGAAAAGGACTCATTCTCCTGTTTTGTGTCACTGTGTGTACCGCAGTGAGCATGGAGAAAAGAAAGACAGCCAGAGAATTGTCTGAGGAGGTCAGACAGAAGATTGTAGCCAAGCATGGACAATCTCAAGGCTACAAATCAATCTCCAGAGACCTTGATGTTCTTGTTTCCACAGTACGTAATGTTATCAGGATGTTTAAGGCACATGGCACTGTAGCCAACCTCCCTGGACGTGGCCGCAAGAGAAAACTTGATTGAAAATTGCAGCGCAGGATTGTTCAAATGATGGAGAAAGCACCTCGATCAACTGCCAAACAGATTCAAGCTGACCTTCAGACACAAGGTACGACAGTTTCAACTCGCACCATCTGTCGCCAACTCAATGAAAGGGGGTTATATGGTAGGAGGCCCAGAAGGACCCCACTGCTGAGAGAGAGACATAAGAAAGCCCGACTGGGGTTTGCCAAAACACACCTGAACAAGCCAAAATCCTTCTGGGAGAATGTCCTGTGGATAGATGAGACCAAATTGGAGCTTTTTGGTAAAGCACATCATCTCTATGTTTACAGAAAACAAAATGAAGCCTTCAAAGAAAAGAACACCTTCCCTACAGTCAAACATGGAGGAGTTTCAGTGATGTTTTGGGGCTGCTGTGCTGCCTCTGGCACTGGGTGCCTTGAACGTGTGCATGGCATCATGAAATCTGGAGATTACCAGGCCATTTTGGAGCGCAATGTTGAACCCAGTGCCAGAAAGCTGGGTCTCCGTTGAAGGTCATGGGTCTTCCAGCAGGAAAATGACCCCAAACACACTTCAAAAAGCACTCAGGAATGGTTGAAGAGAAGACGCTGGACTGTTCTGAAGTGGCCAGCAATGAGTCCAGATCTAAATCCCATTGAAAACCTGTGGAGAGATCTGAAAACAGCAGTTGGGAGAAGGCATCCTTCAAATCTGGGAGAACTGGAGCAGTTTGCACAAGAAGAGTGGGCCAAACTGCCAGTAGAGAGGTGCAGGAAGCTCATCCATGGCTATAGGAAGCAGTTGATTGCAGTTATTTTGACCAAAGGCTGTGCTACCAAATATTAAGTCTAGGGTGTCAATAATTTTGTCAATGCCATTTCTTTTCATTTTCTGATTTAAAAGGATATATTAAATTCTGAATCAAAAACAAAGGTTCTGTAATATTAACAGAGAAATAAAGAATTGTGGAGACCAAATACTGTACTGTTAATTTCAACTTATGTTTAGAGGAAATTGTGAGTTACTTGAAAAAGTGCAAGGGTGCCAATATTTTTGGCCATGACTGTATGTCTGTCCCATGCACTCTTGAATTCCCCCACTGTTTCTGACTCTATGACCTCTTCAGGAAGGCTGTTCCATGTATCCACAATCCTCTCTGTGAAGAAATACTTCCTCACATTACCTCTGAGCTGTCCCCCCTCTATCTTCAAATTGTGCCCCCTTGTTTTTGCACATCTCTTTTTCTGAAAGATGCTACCCTCTTGGACTTTGTCGATTCCCTTGAGGTATTTGAAAGTTTCTATCATGTCACCTCTCCCTCCTTTCCTCGAGGCAATACATCTTTAGTTCCTTTAGTCTTTCTTCATATGTCTTCTGATGCAGACCCTGCATCATTTTGGTTGCCCTCCTCTGGACAGCTTCCACCCTGTCTTTGTGGAGATGGGGTCTCCAGAACTGTACACAGTACTCCAGATGTGGCCCTACTAACTGAGGGCCAACAACTTCCTGTTTTCTACTGGTGATGCCTCTCCCTATGCATCCCAGTATCCCCCCAGCCCTCCTTACTGCCTTCTCACATTGCTGGCCCACCTTTAGGTCGTCTGATATGACTACCCTCAGGTCCCTTTCCATTTTTGTTGTTGTCAGTATCTCACCCCCCATTGTGTACTCTTCCCCTAGGTTTTTGTTTCCCATGTGCATTACTTTGCACTTCTTTGCACTGAATCTAAGCTGCCATACATTTGACCATTCCTCCAACCTTGCCAAGTCCCTTTTCATCCTTTCCACCCCACACTGTGCATCAACCCTGTTGCAGATCTTTGTGTCATCTGTAAAGAGGCATACTTTCCCTTCCAGTCCCTCTGCAATGTCTCTTATAAAGACACTAAAAAGGACCAGCCATAGTACTGAACCACGCAGTACCCCACTAGTAACCCTCCTTTCTTCACTGTGGACTTTATTTCCTATTACCTGCAGTGTCCTGTTGTCCAACCAGTGTTTTTCCCAGGCTGGCTAATTTGTTTATTAATCTTTTGTGCGGGACTGTGTCAAATGCCTTGCTAAAGTCTAGATAGGCCATGTCCACAGCCCCTCCCTGGTCTACTGCTTTGGTCACCCAGTCAAAGAAATCAATTAGATTTGTCTGACATGACCTTCCCACTGTAAATCCATGTTGCCTTGGGTCCTGTGCCCCACTGGCATCTAGGTATTCAACAATTCTTTCCTTCAGAAGTGATTCCATAATTTTCCCTACCACTGAGTTCAGACTGACAGGTCTGCAGTTTCCTGCCTCTGTCTTGCTCCCACTTTTGTGAAGGGGAATCACATCCGTGCTCCTCTAGTCCTCCGGTACCACCCCATCCTCCTATGATTTATTAAAAAGGGTAGTCAGTGGTGTTACTAGTTCTTCCCTTAGTTCTTTTAGAATTCTGGGGTGAATCCCATCAGGCCCCATTGCTTTATCCACCTGCAGTTTTAAAAGTTCTTTCAGAACCCTTTCTTCTGTGAAAGGACTAATATCAACTCCCCTATCCAGAGTGCTTCTACTGGCCAGATTAGGTATTTCCCCCTGCTTTTCCACTGTGACTATTGAGCAGAAGTATTCGTTCAGTATCCCTACCTTTTTCACTGTCGCTCTCTGCCCTACCACCTTCCTCTTTGTTCAGCCTCAGTATCCCTGCCTTAGTCTTTCTTTGCTCCCCAATGTACCTATAAAAGGTTTTATCCCCCTTCTTAACTGAGTTGTCAATCTTTTCCTTGGTTTGGGCCTTTGCTATTCTGACTGCCTTACCCGCTTCCTTCTGCTTTAACTGGTACAGTTCTCTATCCTGCTCCTACTGTGTTTCCTTATACTTCCTGCATGCTATCTTTTTCTCCCTTACCTTCCCTGCCACTTCTTTTGAGAACCATAGTGTTTTTTTCTTTCGTTTTGTTTATTTGCTTCACACAAAGGCTTGTTGCCTCTGTGATGGCGGTTTTGATGTTTCCCCATTGTTGCTCCACCCCACCTTCTTGCCTGTTTGCTAGTGATTTTCTGAGGCACTCTCCCATTTTGACAAAATCAGCCCTCCTGAAGTCCAGTACCTTCACTTTTGTGTGGCTTGACTCTACAGCTAAGTTTATCGTGAACCACACTGTTTGGTGGTCGCTTGTTCCCAGATGGCTACCCACTTCAAGATCAGAGATCCTCTCTCCGTCCCCATTTGAAAGTACTAGGTCTAAGATTGCTCTCTCCTGAGTGGGTTCCAAAACTAACTGTCTGAGGCATGCCCTGTGTTTGATAAGGCACCAAGTGAGCCCCCAGGCCAGTCCCGAGGTATCCGTGGTAAGGATCCGGAAAGAGGAGGGGATAAAGAAAGGCACCCCCTTAAGTAGATTGCTTCATTCCAACCACCACTTGAGTGCCTTGTGCACAGGGGATGTGACTAGAATCATCTGTTCTAGATAATCTGTAAGCTGGTCCCACTGGACCCTCAGGGTCCACTGGGGAATCCGCATGTGCAACCTGTCCAGTGGCACTGAGACAACAGTCCCTGCCATCAGGCCCGGAAGACATAGGAATGTCCTTGCTTAGACTTAATGACTGACATGCACTAACTGTGCTTGGGAAATCAGGCAGTCAGCCCTGTCCACAGACAGAAAAGTCAAGTCCTGGGCTGTGTCCAGGATTGCCCCAATGTACTGTAGTCACTGACAAGGCATCAGCACTGATTTTGGTATGTTGACTGTCACCCCCAGAGCACTGAGCAACTGTCTGGTTTGAGCTAAGGTCTTCATGAGCTGGTCCCTGGAGTGCACTTTCCATAGCCAGTTGTCCAGGAAAGGGACAACATAAGGACCTTCCTTGCAAAGGGCTGCTACCACCACTCCCAAGCATTTGGTAAAGACCTGTGGCACAGAGGACAGGCCAAACGGCAACACTCTGAATTGGTAATGTTCCACCTGAAGGAGGAACCTCAAGTATTTTCTGTGAGGTTTCTAAATTTTGATATGGACATATGTATTCTTCATATCCAATCCCGCATCTGCAGAAACAAAAGGAGACACTGCAAAGTGACCATCCTGAATTTCTTGTATTCTATAAAGAAGTTGAGATCTTTGGGATCCAGGATAGGCCTCAGGTCTACTGTCCATTTTGGGACAAGGAAGTACTGAAAGTAAAAACCTGCATTTCTTTCTTCTACAGGTACAGGTTCTATGGCTCACTTTTGCAGCAAAGTCTGCACTTTCTGCAGCAACAGGGGAAGATGCCCTGGGGGATATGTTGTCACTGGAGGGGGATGATCTGAAGGGTTGTCCAGAAGTTCCACAGCATGCCCCTTTTCTATGATCTCGAAAACCCATGCATCTGTAGTGACCTCCCTCCACTGGTCTAAATGAAAGGAGAGTCAGCCCCCTTCAACCACCCCTGGAGATAAAAGTGGCTGTGGGGTGTACAATGAGTCAGGCTGAGCCTGTGGTACGCGGTTCCACTGGCTCTACCACCTTAAGGTGTTTCAGAATGGGCACCTGGGGTTGTGGTGGGAACCGGCAAGGCCCCGGGCTCCTTTACCCCTGCCTTGCTGTCTGCGGGTTGGGTGCTGTTGCCAACACCAACGGGGTGAAAAGTACTCCAACCCTTAGGTTCGGCACAGTAGTAGGAGTGTACAGACTGCCAAGTTCTTCCTGAGGCATGGAGATCTTTTGAGAATCTCCTGTATATTGTGGCTAAACAACTTCTGCCCTCTGAATGGGGCATTAAGAATTGTTTGTTGGATGTCTGTGACAAAGCCTGCCACCCTGAGTTATGAATATCTCCTGAGACAGATGCCAGAAGCTGCAGTCCTGGCACAAACACCAGAAACATCATAGGTTGTGAAGAGCAAATGTTTGCCCACATCAGCCCCAATCCTTAAATCTTTCAGTAGTTCTTTCTTTGGGGTGCTCTCTGGCAAGGCCTGTACAGCAGCCTTAGCCTTCCTCCAGAGTGTGTTTTGATACTTCATCATATGGACCTAGTAATTAGCAATACGAATCGCCCAATGAGGCAGAGGCAAAAGTCCTCTTACCTATGACATCTGGCCTCCTAGATTCCTTATCAGAAGGAAGGGAACTCGGGTGTTTAGGTGTCCTAGACCTGTCATGTGCAATATTAATCACCACTCAATCTGCCTCAGGTTGTGTGGCATAGATAGGTTTCCCAGGAGGGGCAGAATACATCTTATCTGCTTTCCTGGGAACAGCTAGTATACTGTTTGGTCTATATCAAGCTACACAAGTGGCATCCTCTAAGGCTAGGAGTGGAGGAGGCACCAAAGTGGCAAGAGATTCTGGAAGCTCCAGGAACTCCAGCAGGTTCTTTTTAGTGTTATCTTGCTCTTCTAATGCAAAGCCCACAGCATTTGCTGCATCATGGTGAAAAACCTAGGGTCCTCAGGAATCTTCAGTGCATGTGGAGACTGCAGAGCTGGTGCCAGGTTTATACTGACTCTCAGCATAATCTTCAGCTACATCCTTCTCCTGCATCATTAGAGTTGTACTCATATTTGTCATCAACTGGGTTGAAGGGAATGACGGACCATGCCAGCGAAATCAGTGGCAGCATAGGAGGTGGCTGCTGCAAGGGAGTTCCTGGCTGCGTCAATGGGGGATTGGCAGGAATCCCAGTCGATGGGCCCCCTGGAACAGGAAGGCCTGGCAGTAGATGTCTTATATCTTAAAAAGAGTAGGACTGCCTGAGCATTGGCGCCCCTCTGGTCGACAAGTGCAACTGGAGGAGCCAACAGGGGAGGCTGAGTTCCCAACGTTAATCATGCGATTGGTCATCGTGGGCCCGGTAATGCCAATGTCATGCCCCGAACTTGGTGTCATGTCAACGGTCTGGGGGGGGCGGGCAGTGGGCACAACAGATGACACTGTAGAGGGGGCTGTACCTGTCAGGCACAGGGGCGACCTGGAGCACGCTACGGAAGCCTTCTACTTGTCTCGGTGTTTGTGACTCCCAGACATTTTCTCCTGAGATTTCGTCAACCATGACTTGGTTGACATAGTTAGCAATGCATACTTATGCTGGCGCTCCCTCTCCATCCATTCTACTGTCTTTTAGAGCAAAAACTTCTCCAAAGCCCCTTTGTGGCATTGCCTGGTTGCAGCCGGTGTAGATTCTTTTTCTCCACATTCACAGTACTGGAAAAGTTTAGAGGATTCTTTCGACAACATACAGGTCACCGACAATCACTCTTAAAAGCAATTATTTTTGTTAGCAAAGAAATAAAACTGCAATATGTAGCGACAAACTGAGGAGAGGAGGGGCTGCCCACGTTTATGTATATGCTGACGTCTGATGTCGTCGTGAGCGACCCCATGGCAGACTGCTTGCAAAAGTTTACATGTGGTCCTAGAGCCTAGTGGCTGTAAGTTCCAAAGGTGTGGCCTAATGAAAGAGAGATCCTTGAAAAAGATGTATGGATACAAAATATACACCTCATTACAACACTATTCACATGTGTAACAACCACCTTATCACAATACTATTAACATGTCGAACACTCACCTTACTAAAATACAACTACTATATAATAATATTTTAAAAAATATACTTTATCTCTATCTTTATGTAATATATAAAACATCTGACACAAAAGTCCAATATACTCATGAAATATTACCATCTCGGGACCTCAGTCATAAAGGCCAGTTGTCCTCTGGGCTCGTGGCTTTATGAACTCATCAGACCCCTTGATAGTACAATAATATTTCTTTATAAATGACACTTTGCTATCAGATATTCTCTGTCTATATATGTGTGTATGTATGCAAAAATTGCCAGCAGAAAAAGGCCTTATGGTCTACCAAGTCTGCTCAAGTGTGCAGCTATCAGCCCTTATTCTGCAGCTGTCTCTCCACCCTTGCCCCACCTCCCCTGACCCTCCCTCTTGCCCTATCCCACCCCGTTTTGAAGTCACCCACTAAGCTACTGGATACCACACCTGCCAATGATGCGTTCCACCTGGCCACCACCCTCTCCGTAAGAAAGTATCTTCTCATCTCCCTCCTGAACCTACCCCCTCCAATCTCATATCATGGCCTCGGGTGTCCCTCCTCTCCCTTAGTTTGAACAGCCCCTCTGTGCACAACTTGTTTATTCCTTTCATGTACTTGAAATTTTCAATCATATCCTCCCTTTCCCGTCTCTCCTCCAGTGAATACATGTTCAATTCTCTCAGCCTACTCTCGTAAGGTTAAGTCCCCCAGACCATGGATCATCTTTATCAACCTGCGCTGCACCCCTCCAGTAACTTAATGTCCCTCTTCAGGTATGGGCAGCAGTACTCCAGGTGTGGCCTAACCAGTGATCTATACAATGGCAGAATCACCTTCCCCTCCTTGACGAAATACCCCTAGCAATACAACCCAGCATTCTGTTGGCCTTTGCAGCTGCCTTTCTACATTGTACAGAGTTGTTCATTGCTCCCATAATGAGCACCCCCAGATCCTTCTCCTCCTCAGTCACAGCTAACTGCACTCCCCCCAGTTGGTAGCTTCTCCTAGGGTTTTATGCCCCAAAATGTAGCACCTTGCACTTTTTGGCATTTAACCCCAGTTGCCAGGTGTCCAGGTCTTTAGCCTCGACAGGTCCTCCTGCAACACTTGCCATCCCTCTAGGTCATCCACCATCATTCCTATCTTGGTGTCATCAGCAGACAGACTGATTTTGCTCTTGATGCCCACCGAAATGTCTGCAATGAATATACTAAACAACACTGGTCCCAACACCCAGTCCTGTGGAACTCCACTCATCTCCGCCCTTGGGGATGATAGTTCCCCACCCACCACCACCCTCTGCTGCCTTCCTTGCAGCCAGTTCACTACCCAGCCCCCCATCTTCGCACCTGTCCCTGTACCCTACAGCTTAATTCCTAGACTCCCATGTGGCACCAGGTCAAAAGCCTTACTGAAGTCCAGGTACAAGATATCCACCACATGGCCCCTGTCCAGTTATCTAGTTACCCAGTCACAGTACTCCACCAGGTTGGTCTGGCAGGATCTGCCTGCAACAAAGCCATGCTGTCTCCTGTCCTGCAACCCACTGGCTTCCAGCAGGAGCACCAGTCTCTCCTTCAGGATTGTCTCAATCAGCTTATCCACAATGGATATGAGGCTCATCGGCCTATAATTCTCCAGTTCATCCTTGGGGCCACTCTTATGGAGAGGAACCATGTGTGTCATCCTCCAGTCCTGAGGTACACACCCTGAATCCAGTGAGGTACTGAATAGGTCTGCCAAAGGCCCCACTAGGACCCCTGCCAGTTCCTTCAGTACCCTGGGGCGAATGCCATCTGGCCCTGGTGCCTTGTTCACCTTCAGTGCCCTCAAGCCCTCCAGCACTCTGTCCTCTTGAGATTTTCCCATCTGTCACCCCTTTCCCTCCTTCCCTCAGACCCCCCCCCCCTTAGGTATCCCCTTTTTCTTCTGTAAATACCAAGCAAAGTAGGCGTTAAGCGTTTCTGCCTTCTCCCCACCCTCTTCTACTCATTTCCCTTCCCTCCTAATCCTTACTATACGGTTTTACAGCTCGTGATGCGTGTTTATTTCTTTTTAATCAGAGACTCGGCTTCACTCACTCTTGACTGCCGTATTCTGCTTCTTGGGTGATTTATGAATGGATGGATGCACCAGTGACTATACATCTATTATGCCCCAAACCCTAAGCATATGCGCAGAAGACTTTCATGTTGCACTCAAGGAGGCCAGTGGGCACTGGGGAATGCAATGTCCACCAGCACAGGTGTGCAAAGCTGTTTACATAGTCTTTGGGAGGTGGGGAGACCCCATACACAGTGCACAATATGTCATATATAATTTTCAGGAGAAAGGGCCTCAGTGGGAAATATTTACTTAAAGAAAAATAACTTTATTATTTTAGTTTACGTAACCCCCCCCCCCAAAAAAAAAACAGGTTACCCACCTATAACAGTAATTCCAGGAGTGGTATATATGGTGTACATCCACACATTCTAGCAGTGTTCTTTCCCCTTTAAAAGCTGCCAGAAAGTCTTCAAGCTGGCGGGTGGTAACTCCCCTAGCATTGCCCCGTGATGCCAGTTCTTGCCCACTGGAAGCAGAGGCGTGCACCACTGCCAGGGAGGTCGGGTGTGTCCGTGTGGATGTACACCACATAGCACTCCTAGAAAGTACAGCTGCGTACTTACCATAATGTTAGATCTTCGAGGGGTATCTCTTGCAGCAGGTAATACACTTGGGTCCTTGCCAGAGGGCGCTCTTCTGCACGGCAACGGTCTTCCAGCAGTCTTTGCCTGGGGCCGCCCACACATGACATCACCATTCTGCTCCTATACAAAAGAGTGGGTAGCCCCAGGTATCCTTAGTTCCCTGATGGATTCAGCTTACTAAGCAAGGACAGAGGGAGAGCTGAGGTATCTTAGGTATCCTCTCATGTATATTTGGATCAGAAGCAGAGAAGGAGGGGGATGGAGGGAGGGATCATACCTGCTGCAAGAGATACCCCTCGAAGAGCTACCATTACGGTAAGTACGCAACTGTACTATCTTCCATGGGGATAATCTCTTGCAGCACGTAATACACTTGGGATCACTCCCAAACAGTAAACCCAGGAAGGGTGGAAGATGTTATGATAGAAGGCCTTGTAGGACAGCACAGCAAAGGCTGTCCTACGGCAAGAAGCAACATCTGAATTGTAGTGCTTCGTGAAGGTATGTATTGTGGACCATGTGGCTGCATTGCAGATATCCATGACAGAAGCCCCCTTAAAGCAGGCTGAAGTAGTGGCTATGGCTCAGGTAGGATGGGCTTGAACAGGTCCTGGTATATTTCTTGTAACAGAAAGTTATGCAATGTGATAACCATTTGGAGAGAGTTTGCTTATTGACCATCCCTAGACAAGGCAAAGGAAAAACATAAGTGAGAAGTCCTTCTAAAGGATTTGGTACGAGGTGTATAATATCTCAGAATGCAATGAATGTCTAAAGTATGAAGGAGGAATTCCTCTGAATTACAATAAACAGCGAAATAGACCGGCAAGTCTATAGACTGACTTAATGTATGCTTCGAAACTACCTTTGGTAAAAAGGAGGGATTAGTGTGAAGGGACTCTCTGTTTTTATGCAAGACCAAGTAGGGTTCTCTACACATTAGAGCATGAAGTTCAGAGATATGTCAAGCTGAGGAGACAGCTACTAAGAATAGGGTTTTTCAAGGAAGTAGCCACCGGTTCGAAAGGTTCAAGGGCTAGCTTTTCCAATAATAAAATTTAAGTCCCAGGGAGGGGCAGGCCTCCTAATAGGAGGTTTGAGGTGTAACACATCACTTAGAAACACCTTGGCAAGAAGGTGTTAGTAAAGCAATCTCCCTTCCAATGATTCATGAAAGGCCAAAACAGAGGCCAGATGGACTTTAATAGAACAATAGCTCAAGCCTGTTGAGGAGCATGAAGAGAGGTAGTCCAAAACTTTGGTCAGTAGACACGAGTAGTGGTCCAAAGAGTGGCAAGCGGCTCAGAGGGAAAAATGTTTCCATTCGGTACTGTAAATTTGTGTGGTAGATGGTTTGCGAGGGACCAAAAGAATGCTGGCCACCGGAGAGAAGACTTTGGAGACAGGCTATGAAAGTGTCCTCAGGAGCCAAGCGTGAAGGTGTAGAAATTATAGGTTGGGGGAAGGAGAGTGCCCCAATCCTGTGTCAGTATGTCTGGCCTGATGGGTAATGGGAGTGGTTCCGCCACCGACAGTTTTTACAGTAGGGGAAACCATATCTGTTGTGGCCTGAGGAGGGCTATGAGAACCATGGTGGCAGGTTCGAGCTGTAACCTCAGCAGAGTTTGTTGGAGGGGAAGGCCTAGAAGAAGATCCCAGTCTGTGATTGGTTCCACTGAACATCCATGATTTGTTCGTAAAAAATGGAATATCATCTGTGGAAAAAAGAGGTAAATTTTTGGAGTCCCTCACACCAAAAAGGTGGATCATAGAACCATGTGGGGCACAGGCCATGAGCGGTAGAAGGAGTGACGACTGAGGGTAACAGATAAGATGTTATGATGGCTGGGGAGATGGAAGGCCACCAAAGGCAGATCTGGTTGTAGAACTGTGGGCCAGACCCTCGTAGTCTCCTTGTAGAGGCTGATGGACCTCGGTCCCCTTTGATTATGTAGGAAATATACCACTGAGGTGGTGTCCGTCTGAAGTAGGACAAGTCCTAGTTTAAGGGAAGAGGGAAAACCCCGAAGAGTGAGGTACACTGCTCTTATGTCCAGCAGGATTATGTGGAGAAGGCAGAGTCTGGGTTCCCATGGCTTGGGTGCGTGAAGAGTGAAAGGGCATGCCTTGAATGAAGTGGGAACGATGGGTCCACCAGTGGAGGGCAACGTGAGGGTTGGAAGTGACCGAAACGTGGGCCTCAAAGGTACGTTTTCGCTGTCTCTATTGCGTAGACATGGTCCACTGGACAGGTTACATATGTAGTCTTGCTTGGGAGACCATAGGGATCATCATGGTCATATTTTATAGAAGACAGAAGAACTGGCAGGCCAGAGGTTGTGTCCCGAGGATAGGAAAGCCAGGGACAGATGGACATTCTGACCCTAGTCTGGCAAAAAAATGCCCTTCCCACAACAGTGTCCAGCACAGCTCCTATGTACTGGAGGTGTCAAGCCGGGTCCTGATATGATTGGGGCCAGTGAGCTGTTATTCCGAAGTGCTGGAATAGATGGGGTGGCGGGCAGGGAGGAGAGCAGGGAACCCCTGGAGGATGCATTGATTTGCCATTCATGTAGGCAAGAGGACACAAAGAGTCCAGTTCAGCACAGTGCCACTGTCACAGGTACCAGACATGTGCTAAAGACCTCTAGGGTGGACGACAGTCCAAAGGTAGGGGCACGACAGTGGTAATGTTGGTCTGATGGGGAAGGGAAAGGTGGGGGAGTGGAGGGGAGCTCCAGGAAGTCCCTTCTCTGAGCGATGGCCAAGAACCCATTAGTTTCCATTACTCACTTGCCAGGCCTGTAAATGTTGGGCAAAGTGATCAACCATGGCTACTGAGACTTAGATGAAGATGCTGCGGTAAAGCCCACTGGAGGTAATTTGTGGTCGGCTGGTGTGAGCAACCGGGAGGGTGGGTCAAGAGCCGTTGAAGGTACAGATAAGTATTTCTGGACGTGGGTTGAAATTGAGGACATCCATAGGGGCAGACCTCTAAGTTCCCCAGTTTCCTATGTTTCAGAGGGAAGATCGAATAGAATATGGCCAAGGACAAAATAAGACAAGCTGTGTACTGTGTGTAAAGTCTTACCTAATGCTTGGAGTTCTTCCAGAATGGTCTGGGTTTCTAAGTTGAAAGAGTTTTGAGCCATAAAAACAGTGCATTCAATATGTTCACATTGCCTGTTTGGGGTAATGTCAGACACTCCAGGTCTGTAGCATGATCCACATTATATTCAGAGTAGAGTTAGCATCTGGAGATACAATTGTCAGTAAAATTATCAACAGTTATTTATTCCCCTGAGAAAGAGGCGGCTTGTTAAGAATATCAAAAACAGAGGATCCAAGAGTACCGTTGGTAATTGACCATATGGCTCATAGAAGGTAAAGTCACCAAGCTAGAGTGCTTGCTTGATAAACCTTCTTTTCATGGTAGGACTCCTTACTGAGAGGTAGTGAGCTCACATGTTACCGGGTGTTGATTATGCACTGCACTGATGACCACTAAATCGGAGTCCAGGCCCCTGAGATGAAGGGGTGGTCCAACGGAAAGTGGTATAAGCAGTCTGTCCTTCCAGGTATTGCATGGACCACTGACAGCTGGTTCCAAGCAGACAAGACCGCACTGAGGGACGTTATGGAAGGATGGATCATCAGGAGGGGAAGCTGCAGTGTAATGGACAACATCCTCATGTAAGGAGGAAATATGTATGTCACAGAAGGGGGATGAGAACCACCTTCTGGAAAAGGAAAAAACCTCTCGACTCCTCATAGGCTTGAGAGACTAGGGGAAAGCCGCATGGGGAAGGTTCCTGTCATCCTAAAAACTTGTGTGGAGGAGGAATGGAAGAGCGCGAGAGGTGAATGCTGTCCCTTGGGTTCGAAGGTTGAGAGAATCGCATTACTTAAAACACTGTGTGAACCATAGTGGCTGAGGAAGGAAATCCCGTGTCCCAGACTGAAAAGGAGGATAAGGGAAAAACAAGAAGGCAATCAGCTACGACAAGCCTTTGGATGGACAGGTGATCGTTGACGATGAAGCCAATAAAGCAACATAAGTTTCGGCTGCCAAAAGAGTATTCAAGAGCAGTATCGACAACAGGGTAGACAGCTGTGTCAAGAAAGAAGCCATCATGTAGTGGACCAATGATGGTGACAGTCGACGAGGGATGCAATCTCATCAACGAGTAAGCCAAAGCATGGTGCACCATTGATGGTATGCACGGGTAGCAGTGGCTGTCACGGAGAGCAGCCTTGAGGAGGAGTATTGTTTTCACGTCCTGCTGAAACGTAAATGCTTGTTATTTCCAGCATGGTTGACGAAGAAGTTGAGGGTAAGTCACTGGGAGCAGTGACAGTTGACGAGGGCTCAATTCCTATCGATAAGGAAGTCATGTTGTGGTGCCCAGTCGACGGTATTGCACTGGTAGTAGTGGCCATCGATGAGAGCAACCTTGAGGAGAATGAAGAGTATTACTTCACGTCTCATCAGTACGTAAATGACTGTTAGGTCAAGCACCATCAACGAAGAAGTCGATGGGGAGTCACTTGGAGCAGTGACCGTCAACGAGGGCTGAAGCCTCGTTGATGAGGACGTCATCTTATGGTGCACCGTCGACAGTGTACACTGGTAGAAGTGGCTGTCGACGACAGCAACAAGGAGGAGGACGAGAAGTACTGCTCCACATCTTGCAAACATGTAAAGTATTGTTAGTTCATGCACCGTTGACTCAGAAGTTGACAGATAGTCACCAAAAGAAGTGACCGTCGATGAGGGAGAAATCCTTGTCAATGAAGAAATTGTAAATGATTGTCAAGTACAAACACTGTTGCAACCGGGTAAGCAGCGTCTTTGACAAAGAAAGAATCCTGTGTTCTTGGTTTCATGTCTCGTAGTTGAAGAACTGCAGGCACCAGTAAGAGTAAACTGCGTGTGAGCTGAAGACGGTGAAAAAAAACAACTGAGGATACCTGGGGCCGCCCACTGATATAGGAGCAGAATGATGATGTCATGTGTGGGTGGCCCCTAGGCAAAGACTGCTGGAAGCTGCCATGCACAAGAGTGTCCTCTGACGTGGACCCAAGTGTATTACCTGCTGCAAGAGATTATCCTTGTGGAAGATCTACTGTTACAGGTGAGTAATCTGTTTTTCTAGGGACGTGGATACGGTGTACTTATCCACATGTTCTGGCAGACTCCTAGCACTTCTCCAGTAGGAGGGAGGCAAGGCACACATCCCCTACTTAGGAAATAAGGATTGGAGAACTGAGGCCCTAAAACCAGCATCCCGGCATGACTCAAGGTCGATGTGGTAGTGGAAAATGAAGGCGTGTGCCAACTTCCAAGTAGAAGCCCTACAGATTTATTGTATAGGGACGTCTCTGGAAGTAGCCACTGAGGCAGCAGTATGTTGGGTGGAATGAGCCCTTAGCCCAACTGGGGTCTCCCTTCCCGCCAACGTATAGCAGAGATTGATGCAGGATACAATCCACCTGCCAATCATCCACTTAGATGCCAGTCTGCCAAGTGCAGCTTCAGCGCAGGTGACAAGCTGGTGAACCTCTCCCCGAACTCCAGCTGTACTCTCCTTATAGTAGGCTAGCGCTCAATGCAGGTCCAACATGTGGAGCCTGTGCTCAGCCTCTGAGGTGTGGTTTGTGAAATACACCAGAAGATTAATCACCTGATTGAGGTGAAAATCAGACACAACCTCCAGGAGAAATTTTGGGTTGGGACGCAGGACAACCTTGTCCCTGTGGAAGACCAGGTATGGGGACTCCACCAAGAGTGCCTGGAGCTCACTGATCTTTCTGGCTGACAGGATAGCCAGCAGGAAGGCGGTCTTCCACGACAGGTGTGACATCTCACAACTTTGCATCATTTCGAATGGTGTGCCCATGTGCTCTGCCAAAACCAGCAACAGATCCCAAGGTGGTGGTGGGTCCAAGCACTGGAGGGAAAATGTGGTCAAGGTCTTTGAAAAAATGCCAGACCACCTTCTCCTATAATACCACCTGCTGACAGGTCCACACACAGCAGGCAGAGATGGCTGCCAGATGCACCTTAAGGGTCATCAACCTAAGGCTCGACTGGGAGAGGGACCAGATGTACTCAAGGATGCTAGCCACTGAACAGGACAAAGGGTCCAGCCCCTTGCCCTGACACCAAATGGAGAACCTCTTCCATTTGAAGGCATAGCATTTCCTGATCTACTCCTTCCAAGAAGCCTCTACAATGTTGAGGACATCTTCGGAGAGACCCAAAGACTGGAACCCGAGCCACTCAGGAACCAGACTGTCAAGTGCAGAGACTAAAGGTCCAGATGGAGTACTTTCCCCTGATGGATCGAAAGCAGGTCCAGGTGAAGAGGAAGATGACTTAGGAGCCTGCTGCTGAGGCTGAGGAGATCGGGACACCAGAATTGGCGGGACCAGTCTGCAGGCACCAGAATCACCTGTGCCTTGTTCCTCCACACCTTGAGCAGCACCTTGAGGATCAAGGGAAAGGGAGGGAAGGCATAGAGGAGTCCCGGGGTCCAGAAACTCGAGAAGGCATCCCCCTGCAGTGTTCCTTGCTGAAGGGAGCAGACACAATACAGCCTCAGCTTTGCATTCTCTCTGGTGGCAAACAGGTCCACCAGAGGGATGCCCCACTGGGAGAACAGACTTTGTACTTCCTCGGGATGGAGAGACCACTTATGAGACACCTCGCCCTCTTGGCTAAAGAGCATCTGCCAGCTGGTTGGAGACACCAGCCTCCAGGCTGTGCATGAGGGTCCAGATGGGGAGAGCTTCCCCGCACTATGGAAAGTAGTGCATGCCGCCCTGCTTTTTGAGGTGGTACATGGTCGTGGTGTTGTCTGTCAGGATTTGGACCACCCGATCCCTGAGATGCGGAGCAAAGGCATCAGCTGAACCGCCCTGAGCTCCAGCAGGTTGATATGACATTGGGACTCCTCAGAGGTCCAGAGCCCAAGGGATTCTGTGTTCCCCCAGGTGGGCTCCCCAGCCAATGTGAGAGGCATCAGTCATCAGGATGACTGTCGGCTCCAGATGGACAAATGGGATACCCTTCTGCAGATGTTCCAGGACTAACCACCACTGGAGTGTGTCCCACATCCGCTGGGTCACAGTGACCAGCTGGTCAAAGTGACCCCTGTATAGAGACCACTGGTTGGCCAACTCCCACTGCAAGGAGTGCATTCTCCAGTGAGCCCAATCGACCACGCTGGTGCAGGCTGCCATGTATCCCAATAGATGCAGAAGGTCTCGTCCAGGGCACAACTGGCCAATCCAAAATGATCAGGCAAAGCACTTGAACTGCCTTGGAGATGAAAGAGTTAACTCTATGCAGAAGCATAGAATGTTGAGCTCAAACTCAGTTTTCAAACCTCTGTCTCTGGTACTTACCAGTGTAACTGTCAGATTCTTACAAGCAAACTAACTAACTGAGTACTACACTATGGAAATTGTTTAATATATAGCCAAAAGGCAACAATTTGGGTCCAAAAAGACTCAAGTCGAGAACCAAAGATAAAAAGGTAATGACAATATTTAAATACATATATATATATATAAAACATAACAATAAAACAACTACCCCATTCTTAAGATGGAGGGTACAAGGTACACCCCTGAGGTGCAACACTGTACCTGCCAGCCCTCTTCCCAAAAACTAGGTTCTGAGAGGGGAGGCAGGTCAGAATACACCAAGACTCCATTAGAAGAAACGACATTACTATGGTGAGTAATTTTTTTTTCAAACAACATGAAGCCTTGCTGTATTCTGACAATATGGAGACTACCAAGCAGTTCCCTATGGAGGAGGGAATGCAGAACCTACTTTGGAAACAAACTCTGCAGTACTGCTGTACCAAACCTAGCATCACTCCTAGCCTGGATGTCCAGAGAGCAATGCTTGGTGAATGTATGGACTGTTTTCCAGGTGGCTGCTTTACAGATTTCTAGCAAGGGTATATCTCTGGCTGCAGCCAGAGTAGCAGTTGTACCCCTAGCCGAGTGACCCCTCAGGCCTGGAGGGGGTGGTTTGCCCAATTTGTCATAGCAGAATTGTATACAAGAGACAATCCACCTGGCAATAGTCCTTTTGGCAGCAGGCTTACCTTTCCCCGCTTCCCCGTAAGTGAGAAACAATTGAAGACAGTCATGCCTGTGTGCCTTAGTATGCTCTATGTAGCAGCTAAGAGCCCTTTTAACATTCAAACTGTGTAATTTTCTTTCTTCTGAAAAAGAATCGTCACTGAAAAACACACGAAGAGACATACACTGGTTCAGATGAAAGTCTGATACCACTTTGGGTAAGAACCTCCTATTGGTTCTTAGGACCACCTTATCCCTATGGAAGGAGATAAAGTCAGGTTCGACTGAGAGGGCCTGTAATTCACTAATCCGCCTGGCAGAAGTAATCGTTTCACAGTAGAAAACAACAGAGTACAATAGAACACAGTTTTCCAGGTCAAGTACTTCAGCTCCGGTGAAGCCAGAGGTTCAAAGGGAGGCTGCATAAGCTGGGCAATGCAGACATTAAGATCCCAAGCCGGAGTAAGCTATCAAAAGGGAAGGTTAATATGAACCAGACCTTTGAAAAACTTACTGAAAACAGGATGAGATGCCACAGAAGAGCCCTTCCCTGCTGAAAGAAATGCAGAGACAGCTACTAGGTGAACCTTCAGAGTTGAAGGCCTAAGGCCTAGACCACTAAGATGAACCAGATAAGAGATAATCTAAGGCTGTAGCAATGTCTGCAGAACCAGGCACAATGCCCTTCTGATACACCAAATGCTGAACCTTTTCCATTTGGAATTATAAGTTTTTCTAGTGGAAGGTTTGCTGGAAACCTTCAAAATATCTAGAACTCCCTGAGAAAGATGCAGGCCTGCATATTCTAACTCTTCAAGGGCCAGGCCTTGAGGTTGACAGTCTGGAGACTGGGGTACCAAATCCTCCCCTGAGAGGATGTTAGGAGATTGTAACTCTTGGGAAGAGACAGGGGACATGGCACTGCCAGACACAGCAGCAGAGGATACCAAGGCTATCTGGCCCAATCTGGAGCCACAAATATCACTGTGCAGGGTTGAGATCTGACTTTGATCGGGACTCTGAACAACAGAGGGAAGGCATAGAGAAACCTGCCCTTCCAATCCAGAATGAGAGCATCCCGAAGAACAGTCCCCAGTACTGGAGGTCTGCAACAAAACAGAGGAAGTTGGTGATTGTCCAGGGCTGCAAAGAGATCTATCTCTGGAGTGCCCCATCTGAAGAAGATGACCTGTAGTCTGGGAGGATCCAGGGACCATTCGTGATGCCCCTGGGAGATTCTGCTCAGAGCATCTGCTAGTACATTGTCCTTTCCTGGAAGGTGAACTGCTATCGGGGAAGTCTGAAGAGAATAGGCTAAAGACCACAGTTTCATGGCTTCTATGCACAAGGCCGTGGACTGAGTGCCCCCTTGCTTGCTGATGTGCCACATTGTGGTGGTGGTGTCTGTCCTGACTTGGACCACCTTGCCCCTGACTGACTCCAAGAAGACATGAAGGGCTAGAAAAACTGCCCTGAGTTCCAGGAGAGACTCTTGTGGAGACCAGACCCCTTGAGCCATAAGGGCTCCCAAATGGGCTCCCCAACCAAGGAGAGAAGCATCTGTAGTTAGGACTACTGAAGAGACTTGAGAGAGAAATGGAACTCCTTGTCTGAGGTTGTCCTGATCCAGCCACCACTGGAGAACTTGGACCAGAGTCTGAGTCACTGGAATCAATTTGGTGAAATAGTCTCTTTTCTGAGACCAAAAGGACCTTAGGTGGAACTGAATGTCCCTCATCTGAAATCTGGCTCCTTGCACCACTGCAGTGGAAGCTGCCACGTGGCCCAGGAGTTGAAGAAACTGCCTTGCTGGACGAGAGACCAGAGGTCAAAAAGAGGAAGCAAGATCTATTAAGGCCTTTACCCTTGTCAAAGGGAGGAAGGCCTTTGCTTGGATAGTACCCCATTCTAGCCCTATGAAAGCAAGAAGTTGTACTGGTCCGAGAACAGGCATTGGGAGATTGAGAAGAAACCCCAGAGAGCTGAGTAAGTCTTGAGTGATTTGTAGAGCTGATTTAACCTGGTCCGATGACTGACCTACAATTAGCCAGTCGTCCAGATATGGGAAAATGGAAATACCCTGCCTTCTGAGGAAGGCAACTGCTACTGCAAGGCACTTTGTGAACACCCTTGGAGCTGATGTTAGGCCAAATGGCATGGCTCTGAACAGATAGTGGCCTGAAGGCAACTCGAACCTGAGGTACTTTCTGTGGGAGCACCTGATAGGAATATGGAAATAGGCACCCTTGAGGTCCAGGGATGCAAGCTGATCCCCTGGCCTTAGAGAGGGATGACTTATACCCAGAGTCACCATTCTGAATTTTGGTTTTGAGATGTGTTTGTTCAAATACCTTAGGTCCAGGATGGGTTGCCACTCTCCTGTCTTTTTTGGGGTAAGGAAGTACCTGGAGTACAGGCCTTTGCCCCTGTGCTGAGTAGGAACTTTCTCTATTGCTCTGTGAGCCAGATGAGATGAAACCTCTGCCTCTAGGGCAAGGGTCTCTGAGATGGATGCAGGTGGGAAAGACCTGGCCCTCAGTTTTGGAAACCTTTCAAAGCTGAAGGCCAGTCCCTGGCTTACTACCTCCAGGACCCACTTGTCTGAGGTAAAAGACTTCCAGGCTTGGAAGTAGTAAGCCAGCGTGCCCTCTACTGGAATGGGGGAGTTGACCCGGGCTGACACATCAGGGTGTCTGCTTGAAAGGAGCCTTGGACTGGGAAGAGGATGCAGCCCTGCTCATCCCCTTCCTGCCCCTCTGTGGGAAGGAAGAGGAAGCCTGAGCTTGGCAGAAAGGCATGTGGAAAGGCCTGCCCCTGCCCCATGATTGCTGCTTCTGAGGAGTGGCTTGCCTCTGTTGGCCTGTGCACTCCTGTAGGTGGTCCTGTACTCGTCCATTTTCTTCATGTAAGTCTCTGTCTGCTCCTCAAACAGAGAGTTACCCACTACAGGGAAATCCATAGTCTTGGCTTGGGTATCCTGCGAAAGGCTAGTACATCTGAACCAAGCATGTCTCCTGAGAGACACAGATGTAGCCATGACTCTTGATGCCACGTCACTGGAGTCCACAGCAGCATGAAATTGCACTTTGGATGCTTCAATTCCATCAGCAGCTACCTCTTCCAGATCTTATGCTAACTGGGGGGAGGGTAAGTTTACCCAATTCCAGAACCGTATCCCACCTGGACTTCTGGTACCTTGCTGTGTAGGCCATATAGTTAGCCTGCCTAAGTCCCAAAGAAGATGCCAAATACTGTTTTTTGGCCATGGCATCGACCTTCCTGGAATCTTTGTCTGGAGGGTATGAAGCCAAATGAATGTTAGTCCTGTCACATGCTGCAGCCTGCACTACCCCAACATTGCTGCAATGACTGTATAAAAACTCCGTACCCGAGCTTGATAGCATATACCTACTGTCCAATCTCTATTTATACACAGGAGGTAAGGAGTTAGGTGTCTATAAAATCCTTTTTGTCTGTTTCCCCAAGGGCTTGTGAAGAGGGAAAGACAATCTTTTGGACTCTGGAATGTCCATCATCTCTACAAAATCAGGCTCTTCCTCCTCCTCAGCAGCTTCAACCATTGGGAGATGGAAGGTTTCAGTCACCTTCTTGTAAAACAAAGTGTGAAGGTGACTCAGAAAGCCTGGGAGGGGAGACACTGGAGGGTCTGTCTAGGGAGCTGTCCGGTTCAATGGGCACATCCGGACCTCCAAAGTCATTATCTTCATCATCGAGATATTCTTCGTCTCCCTCCCACTCCTCATAAAAAGCATCTGGATTGTAATTCAATGCAGTCGGATCCGACCGAACCAACCGCTTAACTAGCGGTACTGGTTTGGACGGAACCAGGCAAAGCGATTGAACTATACTAATCGTTTTGGCTATCTCGTCAGCAGTTGGAGTATTCGGTGCTGGATTCGAACCGGCTGACTTAAGCTTCCTTTTCGACACAACCAACCCCTCGGAGTCGGACCTCCTTTTGCCCAAGGAGGTATTGCCTAGGTCAGCAGGCACCTCCTCAGGTTCGGCTGCAACTGAACCGGGCTGGCCATCCGGACCTACGGACCTCTCGGCCTCCCTTTCCTTCAGCCTACTCAACCTTTTTTCCAGAGTGGATTTAGGGAAGTTTTTACAAATCTGGCATTTTGTTTTGAGGTGGTCAAACCCCAGACAATAAACACAGATGAGGTGGGGGTCAGCCTTGGCAAAGGCCTCCCCACACTCAGAACAGTGTTGAAACCCAGTGGGACCGTTTTTCTTCTTGGGTTTCTCAGACATGGCTAACCTAAGTAAATACCCTTAAAAGCTTTTTAAGCCACGTAATAACCAACCAATCAGTTACAAACCGTGTTACGGGTTCTGTAAAAGAACCAGAAAAAGTCTGGTTCTTTTGAAACCAATCGGCACCAGAACACCACACTAAATCCCAGAGAAAATAAAAAAAAAACAAGCAAAAAGGTCGGTTCCTAACCAGACCGATGAGAAACTGAAACAAAACAATTTCCACAGAATTTAAATAAAACACAAGTCACCACCTAGCTACGACACTACCTGTACCGTAGACAGAGGCTGGAAATCCGAAAATAATAAAACGGTTAGAAAAACTGAACGCTGATTCAAACTCTACCGAACCGAGCAGAGGAGAAATCTCCGGAGCGACTTCACTGTTAGGCGGAGTAAAGAATCTGACAGTTACACTGGTAAGTACCAGAGACGGAAGTTTGAAAACCGAGCTTGAGCTCAACGGTCTATGCTTCTGCACAGAGTTAACTCTTTCCTCTCCAGGGCAGTTCAAGTGCTGGGGCTAACTGCTTATTTTCAGAATACAGCAAGACTTCATGTTGTTTGTAAGGAAGGGACGGAGCTGGCATCCCATGTGAGGACCTAGAGGGTTCAGGATGGGAGAGGGGAGGGCACCCCCATCCCATCACTGGGCAGGCTTGGAAGTGGAGGAGGGTCTGGCTGAGGGACCACCGGGACCACGTGATCCAAAATTCCTGATGACTGAGGCCAAGAACTTGGGCCGTGGGTGCCAGGCCTGCTGCTGGCCAGCCTGGGGCTGGACAGGTTTGGCTACAGGGGGCAGAGGCGGGCAAAAAGGGCTTCTTCTTAGAGGGTTTGGAGCCCTTAGAGTGCATCTGGCTGAAGTCAGTGAGTCCAAGGTGAGGTTGAACTTTTCAGTCCTGGTGAGGTGCATCTCCACCCCAGGTCCAAACAGATCGGTCCTCAATAAGGGCACATCTGCCAACTTGTGCTGCATATCTGCTGTGAAGGTGGAGATGCACAACCAAGCCCTGTGGTGCATGGCAACTGTCACGGCTACGGACCGGGTGCAAGAGTCTCCAAGGACCATGGCCGTTTGGCACTGTTGCTTTGCAATGGCGCATCCCTGATCCCACACCTGCTTACAGTGGTTTGCAGGTCAGTGGGGAGGTGGGGGAGCACCTCATCCTTGGGACCCTAGGAGGGCATGTGAGAAATGGGCCATCAAGAGGGCTGAACTCGCTTGCCGAAGGCCGAGCGAAGAGGCAGCATACACTTTTTTCGCCATGTGGTCTAACGTCTTGGACTCCTTGTCGAGGGGTTTGTCCACATCCCCGATATTGCTCGTCCACTGGAAAAGAGAGTCAGCAATGAGCCCCTCTGCCAAGGGATGCTCTGTGAATCCCGACAGAGACCTGGTAAGGACCGCATACTTGTGAGCCATCCGGGCAGATGGCGCAGAACAAGACGCCAGATGCTGCCACAGCTCCGGGGCGGGACCGAGAATGGTGTACTGGACTGGGAAGACCTCCAAGGGGGTATCCCTCCAGTCGAGGATCTTGGTAAGTGGGTACTGCTCCCGCTTTTGGTTGGCCTCCATCTTGAGACCTGTCGACTCAGAGATCAAATGGAGCAGGCCCATAAAGAAGTGGGACCCTGGTCCATAGATAAGACCTCCACCGGCTCCACATCCAATGGGTGGGAGTGGAGAAAAGACCTCACAGATTCCAAGGAACTGTGAAAAAGCAGTCACCCGCCTGGGTCCCCGCCCACCCGGTGAGGGCGATCTTCGGTGATGGTTACCGACAGTCGATGGGCAATCTTTTGCCCAGATGGGTGCCCTTAGTCAGGGCACCGGTCATCAGTTATTTGGGCAGTGGTCCACCACAATCGGCAGAGAGGCCAGACCGGACCAAGCTGGAACTGAGCGAACTGGCTCCTGCCGGGGCAGGGTCTGCTGTGGCTCAGGTAATGGCACCCAAGGAAGGGCCGGGGAAGCCGGGATCTGCTTAATCTGGGTCAGCCAGAGCTGCTGCCAAATAAGATCCTCGTAGCACCAACGCATCTTGCACCTGTGTCCTTCTTTGCCCGAAGACTAGGAGGATGAGGAATAGCGGAGTCGCTGCTTGCCCAAATGCCTGGAGCGCGATCGTCGTGCAGGAAGTGGGCTGCCAGAGTCCAGGCTTCTGGTGCACCTGGGTCAAGAAAAATGTTGGCCGGAACTTCGACCTGAGTCTCGGCCAACTGGCCCAATGAGGAGAATGTGGAGCCGGTGGACAGATCCAAAGCATTGGCAGAAGCCAAGTGTTGCAGCGAATGGCGGGAATCGGAGGCCCAGGAGCACTCTCAATCCAGTGAGCGTCGAGACCGCTTCTTGGTCTCTTTACACAGAAACACAGAAGTTGACAGCAGATGAGGACTGCAAGGCCCATCCAGGCTGCTCATTTTTTCTACCTTATGAATGTGCCTTAGGCTTTTACTCTGTCAATGGCCTATCTATTCATACTCAACTGTACTGCTCCCTTATGCCTATCCCATGCCTGTCTGAAGCCCTGCACTGTATTCATATCCACCACTTTCTGAGGTAGGCCATTCCATGCATCCACCACCCTTTCTGTGAAAAAGAACTTCCTCACATTACCCCTTAATCGGCATCCCTCTAATCTCATGCTGTGTCCTCTTGTCCTGCTACTTTTCTTATACTGAAACATGTTAGATTCTTTCAGCTTGTTAATGCCCTTAAGATGTTTGAATGTTTCGATCATATCACCTCTCTCCCTCCTTTGCTCTAGGGTATACATATTGAGCTCCGTTAATCTGTCCTCATATGTTTTTTGATGCAGTCCCTGCCCCATTTTGGTTGCCCTTCTCTGGATTGCCTCTATTTTGTTAATGTTCTTATGCAGGTGTGGCCTCCAGTCTTGCACGCAGTACTCCAGATGGGGCCTAACCAGTGTCTTGTAAAGAGGGATTATTACCTTCCTCTTACAACTTGTAAGACCCCTACTAATACACCCAAACATCTCTCTAGCCTTACCTACTGCTTTAGTGGTCTGCTTGAATGATTTCAGGTCATCTGTGATGATGATGCCCAAATCTCTTTCTTCCCTTGTGATTGCCAGCATCTCCCCTCCCAACCTATAAGTAACTTCAGGGCTTCTCTTCCCTATGTGCATGATCTTGCACTTCTTTACGTTAAACCCCAGTTATCACATTTCTGACCATTTTGCCAGTTTTTCCAGCTCTCTTCTCATTCTGCTGACCCCATCTGGATCATCTACTCTGTTGCAGATCTTGATGGCACCTGCAAACAGGCAGACTTTACCCCCCAGTCCATCTGCAATCTCACTGATGAAGATATTGAAGAGGACTGGCCCCAGAACTGATCCCTGAGGTACCCACCCCACTTGTGACTTGCATCTCTTCTGACTGTATACCGTTTACCACCACTCTCAGTTTTCTGCTCGCCACCCAGTTGACCAACCTCTGATCCACCCAGAGTCTACCCAGCTTATTAATCTTCTATGTGGAACAATATCGAAAGCTTTGCTGAAGTCAAGGTAGGTGACATCAACTGCACCCCCTAGGTCCACCACTCTGGTTACCCAGTCAAAGAAATCTAGGAGATTAGTTTAACAGAACCTTCCCGTTGTAAACACAGGCTGTCTTGGATCCTGTGCTCCTATGGATTCCAGGTGTTGCACTATCCTTTCCTTAAGGAGTGCCTCCATTATCTTGCCCACTACTGAGGTAAGACTGACTGGTCTGTAGTTCCCTGCCTCCTCCCTGCTGCCACTCTTGTGTAGCGGGATCACATGAGCCCTTCTCCAGTCTTCTGGGACCTCTCCTGTGCTCGGAGACTCACTAAACAGTTCTTCTAATGGGTCTGCTAGTTCCACCCTTAGTTCCTTTAGTACCCTAGGATGTATGCCATCAGGTCCCATTGCCTTGTCCACCCTGAGTTTAGCGAGCTCTTATTCTTTTGTGAAGGGACTTGTGCACACCTCCCTCCCCTCCATGTCCATAGTGCTGAGCTATGGGCCCTGCCCTATCTTCTCCTCAGTAACCACTGAGCAGAAGTATCTGTTTAGGACAGATGCTTTTCCTTGGTCCTCCTCCACACAGTCCCCCTTATCCCCTTTGATCTTAGCAATGCCCCCTCTGGATTTTCTCCTTTCACTAATGTATCTACAGAAAGTCTTGTCCACTTCTTTTACTGTTCGTGCCAGTGTTTCCTCAGTTTGGGCCTTTGCCTGCCTTACTGCCTTCCCTGCTTCCCTTAGGGAAGTTTGGTGTGCCTTCCTATCTTCGTCCCACTGCGTTCCCTTATACTTCCTGAAGGCCAGCCTTTTGGCTCTGATCTTTTCTGCTACTGTTTTTGAGAACCAAAGCAGTTTCCTCCTTCTTTTGCTCTTGCTTTTCTCCCTAACACAATGGGATGTTGCGTCAAGTATTGCATCCTTAATGCTTGCCCACTTTGCCTGTACCTCCTCACCTTTATTTCGTCTTGCCAGGGCTAGCTTAACTCTGTTGGCCATCTTATCAAAGTCTGCTCCTCTGAAGTCCCATATTTTTGCCTTGGAATGGGATGATTTAGTTCTAGTGGTCAAACTGAACCATACCATGTGATGGTCACTGGCCCCCAGGTGACCTTCTACCTGGAGATCTGTGATCCTTTCCCAGGTAGTCAGTACTACATCCAGGATAGCCCAGTCTCTTGTGGGTTGTTGTACCAATTGTTTGAGGCCCTCCCCCTGCAGGGAATCCACTATGTGTCTAGTTCTGGTGGATGTTCCTGCTGGTATTGACTAATCTGTATCTGGCATGTTGAAGTCTCCCATAAGCCGAACCGCTCCTTTAGCTGTCATGTTTTGTATATCTTCTAACAGTAAGGTGTCTGTGTCCTACCCCTGGTCTGGAGGCCTGTAGACAACCCCGGTTTGTATGGTTGTCCCATTTCCTGTTTCCAGGGTGACCCACAGTTCTTCCGGCTCCTTATGTATATTCTGAATTTCTGTAGTGATATTTTCATTGACATAAAGGGCCACTCCACCCCTCCTTTTTGCACATCGGTCTCTTCTGAACAGTACATAGCCGGGTACTGAAGTCTCCCAAGTGTGGTTCCTGCTGAACAATGTCTCACTAATGGCTACTATGTCCAGTTTAGTCTCTGTCTTTGCTGCCTCCAGTTCTGGGATCTTGTTTCCCAGACGGCAGGCATTTGTATACATGATTTTCCAGTGGCCACATTTTGGTGTATTAGTTGTTGGGCATGGTCTGGAGTTTCCCCTGCGCATCGTATGGGGAGACAGACCTTTTTTCTTACCTGGTGATGCATATGAACTACAAACATGCTGAACTCCTGTCTGATCACTAGCTAAGGGGGAAGGGTGTTCTTCCCATTCGATGTATCGGGTGCTGCACCCCTCTCCACATTTGCTAGTTTAAATATTCTGCAAAGAAATCAAACTTCTGCCCCAATGCACTGACTCCCTCCTTAGTCAGATGCAGTCCATCAAATTTAAAGAACCTTCGCTCCCAAAACTGTTGCCAGTTACCAACAAATTTGTGTCCTTTTTCCAGGCACCACCACTTGACCCACATGTTTAGCTCCCCTTCTCTGACCTTCCATCTATCCCCCCCCCCCCCTTCCAGGCCAGCAAGATCTCAGAGAAGAAGATGTCGGATGAAATGGATGACAGTTTGTCTCCCAGCCTGGTCAGGTGTTTCTTGATCTCCACAACTGACTGGCTGGCGAGATCGTTAGTCCCTATGTGTACCAGGACATCAATGTTTTCTCCTGCTTTGTGCATGATTTTAGCAATGAGGTCAGTGTCTCTCCATGCTGATGTACCTGGGAGACATCTGACCATTACCCCCGGCCGGAGGTAGGTATCAACTCCTCATATCATGGCATCTCATATGATCAGAAGTGTTTTGGATTTCCTTTTTGCTTTTTTTGTTTTGGTCACTGTTTTGGGTGGGTTTTGCAGCGCTAGCTACTGTGCTGCAGTGTCCTGCTCTGCAGTGTTCTCTGCTCCTTTGTTTGATTTCGGAGATAGAGACAGATACCCGTTTGTAGTTTTTATATGGTCTGTGGAGGTGATACGTTGATGAGCACTGAGTGATGGGGCACCCAATTTGCCCCTCCTAAACACTTGCCAACCTCCCAGACCAACTACCCTCTGCAGTCGAGGTGCTTCAGTTGGATGTTGCGGAAACAGAGGGCAGTTCTTGCAGTATATTTCCTCCTGAATATGTGATATGAGGCGTGCAATCTCTGCCCATGCTGCCTGGAGCTGAGCCCTTAGATCTCCGATGGTCTAGCATGTAGGATAGCATCCTAAATCCTATATAACTGTCCTTTTGAAAGGTGTCCTGCAGTACCTGCAATTGATAATATCCATTCCAGTTGAGCTGCCGAGTTTATAACCTGGTCCGAGTAATTCGAAGGAAAATGAAAGCAAAATATTTTTTGTTTTATTTTGTTTTTGTATAACTTTTTACAACAAGTTAAATTAATTGTGCTCCTGTAAGTGAGGTCACTGTGTGTATACCCCTCTGATCCTCCCCTTCCTGCTTTGCTACAGGAAATGTCACGAATGTTCTACTGTATAAAAGGAGTGCAGCATGGGGTGGTTGGGCCCTTCCCCTGCCAAAAAAGAAGAACCACGAACGAAAGAAACGAGGTAAGAGCAGAAACAATCATCCAACAACAAATGCAGTCGCTATCCTTCAGTCTGTATCTTGCATGTGCTCCTGTAATTAGCCCTGAAAGCGTAGCCTAGTGATAGATAAAAAAAGTCACATAACCTGTAAGCACCACCTGTAACAATTTCACAGAAGATATACCCTGTAAAAAACACTTTGCTACAGAGAAAAAAATACAGCAGTAAAAAAGTAACACCACCTGTAAACACAACCTGCAGAACACTTTAACAGAAGATATACCTTACAAAAAAACAAGTTGCATCCAGAGAAGATTATAGCAGTAATCTGTAAGCACAAAACAGTAACAAACCTGTAGGCACACCCTGTAATAATGCAGCAGAAAGTATACCCTGCAACAGCAATTTGTATCAGAGAAAAAGCAGTAAAATGTAAGCAAAAAACAGTAACCAAACCTGTGAGCACAAAAGAAAATGGTAATACACAGTAAACCTGCCTAGCCAAAAGAAGCCTTAATCTTTTTCCTTGGTCCGATAATATTGTTCCTTGCTCTGTCTTTACAAGCAAACCTAGAAGAAAAGAGCTCCTGGTGAAGATAGGAGCCTTTGCCAGCAAACCTAGTCTTTCTCCTTGTCCTTTTTTGGTTTCTTGGACTTAGTGTCCTTAGGACCCTGCCCCAGGGTGGACAGAGACTGGCACAACTCCTTGAACACTCCCGTAAAGGAAGCGCCCAAAGAGAGTGATAAAAAGTCCGAAGCCAAGGAGGTCTGTGCTGTGGCCTGGGCCGTGGCCTCCTCAAAAGCTGCAAGTTGCTTGGTGGACCCCGCAGCCGCTGAGACCACCCGACAAGCGTCCTTAGAACAAATGGGCAGATCCCTGTCATCCAGATAGCCAAGGAGTAAGCAGGCTTGGCGATCCTCAGGAGTAGCCGGTAAAAACTAATGGCAAGGGATGCAGAGCTGGGCATAGTGCTCGTGGCCCAGACAGTAAACATATGAGGTATATGGATCTGAGTGCAACATAAGTTACCCGCAACTGCATTCCGGAACCCCACAGCAGACTTTGTGTCGTCCTTAGTAGCGGCAAGAAGAAATCGAAGACAAAATATGGGTTTTATTTAGAAAAAATAGCAAAGGGCCTCAGTATATGCGACAGCAATAAGGAGGGAACCTGCTTCTTCCAGCAGAAAGGAAGAACTGGCGTTGAAGACTTTCTGGCAGCTTTTACAGGGGAAAGGACACTGCCAGAATGTGTGGATAAGTACACCATTATCCACTTCCCTAGAAAAATCTTTACTTTTTTTTCCAGTGCCGTTTCCTCCCACTTCCAGGATCAGCTATAAATGAGACAATCTTTTAGTCCCTGCCACTTAACAAAATGCAATTAGTGGAAACCAAGAACAGGTCTTAATCAAAACACTAAAAGATGTATTTACTCATCTAAAGTTTTCCACACTGTGAGGGTCCAACGGGGCACAAACAGCAGCAACAAAAATACAAAACGCGAAGTTACACACTAAATTAAATAGAACAAGTCTTAACTGAATGTATTTTTCAAACAGAATATCTATCACCTAGGGCTAAATGTCAAAGCTTGTTTGTGTGGTTTTCTAATTTTATATATATATAAAATATATTAGAGGCAAAAAACTCCATTTAATGCATCAGTTAGGGTTGTTCCACAGCAATAAAAGCGAGGAAATTGGTGTTTGAGTTGAAAGCCCCTTGGACTCCCCCAGCCCACCCCAACTGACATCGGGTATGGGATACATGATGTGCTGAGTGGAATATGGAAAATATTTTCACTTCTGCAGAGTGAGCCTGGATATTTCACGAGTGCGAAGGCACGAGTGGAATATACAGTGCTCACTAGGCAGGAGTGAAAATATTTTTCATATTCCACGATGTGCCCATCATGTGTCCTATTTATACAATAGGGCCTTAATGTTGCAAAATGTACAATTTGCGCAGCATGCGTGGGGTTAGCGTGGGTTTAGCACAGCTTGCGCGGGATTAGCGTGGGTTTCGGAGTGTAATAAACACTATTTATTTTAACTCTGCTGACATCATCAGGATTTATTTCACTGCAGTGAAAATAACATGGTTTATTTCACTGGAATATGTCTCACCCCCATTGTATAACTATAAATATATATATATTTTTTTTAATATAGCTATTTGCTCCTCGTCACCTCTTCCTGCCAACTGCTGACAAGGGCACATAGGTATATTTTCTTTTTTTTTTTATTACAGGTTTTCTCCCCTTGCCCCCCGAGGTCCCAGCACACGGCGTCAGCAGCATGTGGAGGCCCGCTCACACCCTGTGGCACCAGCTTAGCTCCTTCCCACCTCCCATAACTGTTTTCCGCCCCCTCTCTGCCTATGCTACCCACCAGACATCCATCCGGTAGGAGCGGAACTACAGGTGAACGCCAAAATACCCTCAGGAGAGGAGAGCTGCCCATCGGCATTGCTCGATCCTGCTCTGCCTCCCCCCCCCCCACGCCAGCACCCCACGACCCAAGGTCATTTCAGAACCCAGGTCTAATTATATTATTTTTTAAAATAATAAAATACACAGTACATCTCATTAAAGGCATAAGAATTAACTGATTTATATTCTAAGCATAGTGTTCGTCGGAGTATATGAATGCCCCTCTTCTGGTATTTAAACACTGTTGGGAAATCTTAAAATTAGCTATATTACCCAAATATGCACCACAATACGCTACAACAGGCATAGACTCATAGCCTCTCCTCAGTCGGGAGTCCGAGTCCTAGAAAGCTCCCCTCCCACCCCCACTGCTTTGAAGATGGGTGAGCATCAAGAAAGAATGAATAAGTCCCAAGGAGCAGTTTCTGCTCCATGTCAATGAATTGGTTTCTCCTGTACTTTGTGCTGTGAACTTTAAATCTGGGAACATGTGCAGTGGGAGATCATCAAGGGCCAGTGGGAAAGAGTCTGAGCTGCCACCAATGTCACATCCCTTCTCACCATACTATACATCATCAAAAGCATTATTCAAACATACGTTGTCGAGGTTGGTTTGGTTTGGGGTTCACTCTATATGCCGCTTCAACACAGATATTTGTGTCCAGTTGTAAATTTGTTATGAGCCAGTCTTGCATAAAGTATTTCAATTTCCCTCCCTTCCACTTGCTGGCCAATCCAAGCACTCTAACATTTGCTGCCTGTAGCTGAGTTTCCATCATTTCAAGCTTATATTTGAGTGCTATATTTTCTTTAATGATGGCCATAGCTGCAGCCAATGCTTTTTTTTTTTTTGTGTGTGGGTTCCTCCGCTAGGTATCCGCCCTGGTCACGGCCCTGGTCTTCCACCTGCTGTCACTTGCTGGGACCCCAGTCACCCCGGCTCCCGAGGTGGGGCCTCGGGCTGGGACCCCTATACAGCCCCCACAGAACCAGTAACTAGTTGGGGACCCCAGTGACAGTGGCTAATTGAAGCCCGAGGAAGGCTTCATAGAGGCAGAGGTACCCTAGTTTTTCCCCTCTTTAGTCATTCCGAAGAGTCAGACGTGCAATGACGTCAGCACACTGATGTGCAGACGTCCGCCGACTCTTCTCCCAATGTAGATGCCCGCATTCTGCACAACACCCAGCCTCCGCTGGGTGTCAGTGCAGTGCGAAGCATGTCCCTCACCCACCCTCGAAGGAAGGAGAGCTGTCGCAAGACGCTCAATCCTCCCTTACCCCTGTCAGCCCCGGCGATCCAAGTCTGTTCCAGAATCCGGGTCGCCGGGGTGTGAGGTGTGGCATCCACCGTCTCAACCCTCAGCGCCACCGGGCCGGCCAGCCAATGCTTTTAATGCATGGTCATCAGCCACCTCTGCCTTTGCTTGAATTGCATCCATCCTTGTAGAGTGGGTCTGGAACTGCACAAGGATTTTCCACACTTTCTGAACTGTGGCCCAGACCATCCAAAGAATAGATTACATATCAGTTGCTTCTTCTGGGCTTCTCCACTGCTGCTTGGGCCTAGAAATTGCCGCTGCTCGTACAATATTTGTCTGTTCGGACCAGCACCTTTCAGATGCTCCATCTTAACCTAAAACTGGCTTTCAGGTTTTTTTTTAATTTTTTTTTTCCATCAAGGTATTTACACTCCTCAGCAGGCCACAGCTGTCCATCTGCCAACCTACCAGACTCCAGGGTCATTTGGTATCCTGAAACACTATGCGTGTCCCAGCGGTCCCCCGAGGCCAGTCTGGAGGCTTCATCCTGCCACAGCCCCTGACCTTTTCCCCTTGGTTTTCTCCCCAGTTACCTGGGGCCCCAGACAGAGAGGCGCATGTGCATGGAGGTGTGCATGTGCCCTCTTGCTCCAGTGAGGGCCCCTTTCTCCCACCTTACTGGCCTAGCGCCCTGGCTCCCTCAGCTTGTGTTGCCCCGCAGCCTCCAATGCAAGGCAGCCAAGAGAAGCTTAGATCCATCACCAGAGAGGAGAGCTGCCTATCGGCAGCTCAATCCTGCACTGCACCCCCCGCCGACTGCTCGTGCTCGTTCCCGAACACAGGTCACCACCGTGGTGAGAGGCAAGACGTCAAGAGCCTCAGCCCTCTATGCCACCAGGCCGGCCCTGGCCTGCAGGTTCTTGATGGTCCATTTGCTGGATGCACAAATATAACTTAAATTACTTTAATTCAGAGTAAGTAATGAAGCTTTGTAATTTTGCAATGAGGAGAACTGCAGTAAGTTGCTTCCTGTCTTGACCACTGCTCTCTAGTGCCCAAGAAGCTTGTGTTTTAAAAGGAAACACAAATCTTGTCTTTTTACATACTTTAATATATTATTAATCAGAAACTTGGGCATATGTCTAATCTGCTTAATGCTTTCCCCAAGTATACTGTTGCACGTGTTTGCTTTGAAATAGTCTTATTTTTCCTTATTATGGTAAATTTCCACTGCCTCCATTTTCCCACCAAACATACATTTTTTAAATACTTATGAGCTCTGAAATCCAATGATATCAGTTGAGAAGAAGTCACTGTCTGCTCAGCTGATGTTAGCAGGTTCTGGAACTCATAAGAAAATAAAAAAACAATATTAGGCAGGGAAAAAAACAGCATTTGCAAAGGACCCCAAATGAGGGGAAAAATACTATTTCAAAATGCACAACCACATGCAACAGTGTACTGAAGGTTTTAAACAGTCTTCACACATGCCCAAAATTCTAATTATATTAAAAAATAAAAAATAAAACATATCTAGGTTTATGTGCCCCTTCATTAGCTCTGTATTTCTAGGATCATATCAAATCTGGCAAGTTGGCTGACTACATTAGACTTGTCCCTGCAGGCAGAGTCAATGTAAAGAAAAAGTGAGTGGGTTTTAAAACTGAACAAACTTATTTAAAAAATAAAGAAACCATAATCCCTGCTTTACTGACAGTGACATTTGTAGCTACAGATTTTCTTTAAATGCATTAGAGTTTTCAACATATAGAACTGGTGTACATGTATGAAATATATCTTCACATAATACTTTACAGGAGTATACAATTTTAGTACCAGATGCTGCTTCTTCAGAGACCTGACCAGCGCATATGCATCTGGAGAGCATAAGTATTCTACTATGGTGTCTTTCTGGCATGGAAGTCTTGCTTCCCCATGTCTGGCCACTTGCAACACTAACAGATGTGTACTGTGCAGTAACCCACACAGAGCTTCAGCAATAATCTATATAAAGTCTAACATATTACAAGGAAAGACTTCAGTCAATAAAACAACTCTGAAATCATGGTGTGATCCACTGGATGACTGTTATGCTACCAGATGGCTCGCCAAGTTATGCTGTACCACTTCAAGACTAAATCCTGCCTGACTCAGCTTGTAAAGGCTGGGATAGAGGTTTTGGCTCTCACAGTGGTGGGCACTGTTAATGCTTCTTAGTGTGATCAGCTTTTTCCTACCATCTTGGAGTGGGGGTGGGAGTAACACCTTTGTTTAAAAAGCATCTGTTAGAGCTCAATGGCCTCACCAGTTTTCTGCCTACTTCCAACTTGGTAGTCTGGCTAAGGCTGTTGAAAATGCGGGGGTTGAGCTGTTTGAAGGAATTCTGGGGAGAGAAATAACATGTTTATCTCCTTCCAGTCAGATTTCCAAAGACACCACAGTATGGAAACTGCTACGGTTAAGGTTTGTAATGATCTCTTTCAAGTGAGAGATCAAAAAGGATGTTTCCTTCTTGGTTATAATGATCGCTTTGCAGTAAGAGATCAGAAGGCTGTTTCCTTCTTGGTTACAGAAACAGACTTTTACAGGCAGAGTACGACCCTCAGTTCTTCAGTTCGACTCAGTCCCTGTCCTACCTGATCCTCCTTGATCTCTCGTCAGCATTCGACACACTGGACTAAAGAGTGTCACTAACAGACAATGTCACACCCAACTGCTACAGGCTGTGGCATCTCCCCAAGGGTCTGTTCCAGCTACGGTGTAGCTTATTCCACTGACAGCAATTATTAGAAGATGAAATGTAAATGACACTCAGTTGTATCTTGCCAGGGCTACTCAAGCATGTGTGGGATACACATAGGGGAATATTTGGAAATGGGCAGGGAGGCGGAAGGATCATCAGAGACCAGCTAGAGTCCACGGAGATGGGCTAGAGAGGGCCCATCAGGGCAGACTGGCTGGGCCAAGTGGTCCTTTTATGCCAACAAATTATATGTTTCTTTATTTCATGCCAGTACTGAAATGCTGTCTGATGAACATCAGAGACTGGATGGCTTATGACTGGATGGTGCTTAATCCCAACAATACAAACAAGCATTTGTCAATGCCGAATGTTTGCTGCTGGTACTGCTGTAGTACCAGGTCTTGCCTGTACACACATTTACTATGTATTTATCCAGGATAGAGCAGAAGAGATGCAGTATCTCATTTTCAGTGGTGTCCTGCTTTGACACATTGTTAGATTGTAATTAACCAGGATAGGGCAGCTGAGAGGCAATATCTACTTTTAAGTGGGCTCCCACATTTTGACCCCAAATGTGCAACAGATTTTTTATGACCTGATGTTATGATCAAGACAGATGGAATTTTCAAAATTCCATCTGAAAAATGATTCTGCTGTGTGACTGTGGGAACAAGTTTTGGAGGGGATCTGAAAAATGACACCTGCCATGTTCAGGAGGTGGGGTAACACAAACCAAAATCTGCAAAAATAAGTTACGAGTAAATGTTGAAATAATTCATGTCCTCATAACTTAGTTGAGTTTTCACATTTTTATCCCAAATTTTCAACATAATCTTTTTATGACCACTCCTTCTGAGCATGACATGAGTCATTTATAAAACAGTGGCTGAAACGTCACTGTGCACCACAAGTGTTAAAACACATTTTGGGTAGGATTTAAGAAATGACAGCCGTCACATTCATGAGGGTGTGTGAAAAATGGCTATGTTGAAAAGTTGCAGTCAAAATATTGAAAATTACAACAGTTATGAGTGTGCGTTGAAAAATTGCAATGTAGACTCATAACTTTGTTGTTTTCTCAAATTTTTATCCAAAATTTTCAAGATAGCCTTCTTATGACCCCCACATAACCTTCTTATGAACATCACCTCATGAACAAGGGCAAAGAAAATTTTCAAATCCTGCCCGAAAGGTGATTTCATGCAACAAGTGCGAAAACACATTTTGGCCAGGATTTGAAAAATGACAGCGGCCACATTCGTGAGGTGTTGTGAAGAAATGGCTATGTTATTTGGGGTCAAAATATTGAAAATTACCAAAGTTAAGATTCTGCATTTGTAAGTTTCAAAGTAGGCTCATAACTTTGTTGTTTTTTAATATTTTTACTCCAATTTTTCGACACAGCCTTCTTATGACCCCACCTTATGAACAAGTTGGAGAAAGTATTCAACTCCTGCCCAAAAGGGGGTTTTACGCAGCGACCAAGAAATCACATTTCATAACAGATTTGCCTAATTTCACTGTACTGTTCATGAGGTGGGGTCACAAAAAAGGCATGTTGAAAATCTGGGGCAAAAATATTCAAAAATAACCAAGTTATGCCACAAAGTTCAAAACCCCATTGAAATACACTGAACCGCGTATATGATTTCCTCAGTCCAGCGCTGAAGAGTGTAGACGTGTCTGTGGTCCACAGAAAATTACAGCGTTGAACCCCCTGTGAGTAAGTAATGGCTTGGGGGGGGTGCTGAGTGGGCAGGTCAGGTGGGGGATTAACGGTGGCATCAGCAACAGACATCGACGAACGGTTTTTTACAGAGTATGTTGAAAAAAAAACCTACGAGGAGCAGCTTTCTTAATTTCAGGTGGTGACACTGGGGGACTGGACACTCTCAGTGTTGGTGTTTATTTCAGGTGGCGACACTTTGGAATTGGACATCCCCAGTGTTGGTGTTATGCTTGTGGGGGAACAGCAATGGCGGAGGCAGCAACAGACATCAATGGACGGTTTTCTTTATTACAGGGTATATTAAAAAAAAAGCTACGAAGGACGGTTTTCTTTATTTCAGGTGGTGACACTGGGGATTGGGCTCCCCCAGTGTCCGTGTTATGTTTGTTGGGGCATGTGGTGGTGAGTGCTGAGTGGAGGTTGGGTGGGGAACAGTAACAGCGATGGCAGCAACTGAAATCGATGGACGTTTTTCTATTTTACAGGGTGTAATTCAGCCTCAACAGGATAATCATGACAGATCAACTGTGCTTGCTGGGCGGCGTTATGTAGATCAACGGAAAGAGCCAACCTATGATTGGGTTGGCTCTCTCCTCTGAATTACATGACGTTTCCGCCCAGCAAGCCAGAACAGTGTCATGATCAGCCTGGCTAATGACTGCTGTGACACTGACGAGCCCCTTGCGGACCACTCTGTATTTGACTGACAGTGTCACACTCAAAAGCCAGTCTCCTAACATATTGTTCGCTGCGTGTGTGTGCACAGTGAACGTGAAAACTGTTGCTTTTTACCGGCCTGGTGGCATTGAAGGTTGAGGCGCTGGATGCCACGCCGGCGACCCGTGTTCTGGAACGAGCATGGGCAGCCTGGGGGCGGCAGGGGAGGGAGTGGATTGAGCATCTGGAGGACAGCTCTCCTCTCCTTGGGAGGGAGGACTAGAGCTCCCGATGGACGACTGCCCCCAGGTGGAGGTGAGAGGGCAGTGTGGGTCTGAGGGCACAGGCAGAAGGGAGGGTGCTGCAGGACTTCCGCAGACGAGCGTGCACCTCCATGCATGTCATCGGACTATGTGCGCCCCAGTAGGGGAATAGGAGAAAAACCAGTGGAAAAAACCCTCTGGCTGCAGGATGACGGCTCGATCCTTCACAGGCTCTGCACCCGGACCGGGCAGGAAGGTAAGTCCCGGTGATTTTGGGGTGACGGGGCTGGAAGGGTCAGTCAGAAGGGGGCAGCCGGAGACGTAAGGAGAATAAATGTATATAGGAAAAAAACCAAAAAGAAAACTGTTGCTTTTGGCTAAGACAACCAGGTTTCTTCTTTGAAAAGCAGTCTCAAGTTTACAGTCCTCCACATGGTCGAAGCTGAGGCTACGAAGGTTGTTTGCAGTCCAGGTGTTGCTTTCGCAGAAAAGCTTCCTCTGGAATTTCAGGCATCACCTGTCATTAAGAGCTGCTTTTTTTGCCACAGTTCTATCACTCAACTATGTCCTTTCCTAGAACTTGGTGCTCCGAAGAGCCTAATTCAGGTGTTTATCACCTCCCCACTCAGTTACTGCAGTACCCTTGATAAGAGCTTGCCCAGTGGTCTGATTCAATACCTGCAGCTGGTTCAGAACACAGCAGAAAGGTTCCTGAATTTCATTAGGAGAGCAGAACCCTACACACCAGTGCTCTGCAAACTAAACAAGCTGTATGTAAAGCAAAGAATAGACTATAAGGTCCTTTTGTTTACATTTAAAATCTTAAATTGACTGGGCCTCTCCTACCTCTACATGCTCCTGACCCCACCACCCTACTACAGTCTTGTAATCCACAGCCCAGAGGCTGTAAGTCATTCCTCCATCTTAGCTAAAACTGGACAGCAACAAGACCTTTCTGGGTGCAGCCCATGATCTAAAACCCATAACCAGCAAGAGGGCACCAGGCAATTTCTCTGGCTATATTCAGAAATGGTGTCCAGCACTATTTCCCAATCCTTTCCAGCACGTACTGAGTAACCCTTGTGTGGGCATAATCCATTTCCTCATCTGGCCATGGTTTGTCTTCGTTTTACAGGCTTTTACTTTATTTGATTTTTTTTAAGTTGATTGCTGATATTTTAATGTTTTAACAAGTACAGAGCTTGGGGAAATTGCTTTACAAGAAAATAATTCTACTTACCTAAATGCAATAGTAAAATAGGAAGGTTAATCCATAAATGACAGGAACTATATGCCTATTCTATGAAAAGCATGGAGTAGTACTAGCGCAGATCCTGAAACCTTTTTTGTACCATGATACACCTTTTGTGTACTGGAGAAGGTTCAGAGGAGGGCTACAAAGATGATAGCCGGTCAGCAGGGTAAGGCATATGAGGAGAGGTTGAGGGCACTGAACATGTACTCCCTGGAAGACAGGAGAGAGGGAGAGGACATGATTGGGACCTTCAAGTACTTGAAAGGTATAAATAAGGTGCATAAGGAGAGTCTCTTTAAGCTGAGTGGCAACCATAACACTATGGGGCACGGGTCTTAAGCTGGAGGGTGTGAGGTTTAGGAGGGAGGTCAGGAAGCACTTCTTCACAGAGAGGGCGGTGGACACTTGAAATGCACTACCGAAAGAGGTCATCTCATTGAAGACAGTGGGCAGCTTTAAGAGAGGCTGGGATAGGCACAGGGGGAAGGTAAGGATCATGGGTTGGGAGGAGTTGGGAGGGAGGGCAGGGACATTAGCTCAAGCTGTGGACCCTGCAATACGAGTAGACTTGACAGACCAAATGGCCTTCTTCTGCTGGCTTCTTTGTATGTTCGTATGATACACAGATATCAAACAGCTGAACATAATCAGTGAAATGGAAGCCAACAAATCTGCATGACCAAAATCAACAATAGACAGCATCAAGTTTTTGGTCAAGACTAATGCAGCAACCCATAAATGAGATAAAATCGCAATACTTCCTGCCTTCAATTATAAAGTACAGTTACTCACCATAACAGTAGATGTTTGAGAGACTCTCCTCCACTGGGCCACACCTTTGGAACTATAGGCTGTCCATGTCAGAAGCACTCAGAAACTTTTGCTAGCCGGGGGCTGCCCATGATGATGTGTGGCATTGGTGTCTGTATAATCATGGGCTGTCCCACTGCTCCTCAGGTCCCTGCCGGAACGGTTAGAGGGCATCCTACCATGAGGAACTATGAGACCAATACCAGGCGCACAAGGGAGACATGCAACTGGAAACACAGCAAACTTAAGGACACCTCCAAACCAGGCGGTGGACTAACCTTCTAACTTACACCTTAGAAAAGGAAGAATGAGGGTGGGTATGCTGTGGACCAATGGAGGAGAGTCCCTTAAAAATCTACTGTTAAGGTGAGTAAAAAACAGTTACACAAGAACTTACTGTAACAGCAGATCTTTGAGAGACTCCCTTTCAGCGGGTCACACCTTTGGAAAGCACAGTTACGTAAGAACTTACCGTAACAGTAGATCTTTGAGGGGCATCTCTTGTAGCAGGTAAAACACTTGGGTCATCACCAGAGGTCGCTGTGGTGCACGGCAGCTCTTCTAGCAGTCTTGCCAGGGGCCACCCACACATGACATCATCAGTCTGATGCCTATATAAGAGTGAGCGGTCCCTAGTATCCTCAGTTCCCCGCCGGATTCAGCTTGCTAAGCAAGGACTGAGGGGATCCAAGGTACCACAGGTGTCCCTTCCCACATACCAAGTGGAGCAATAATCATTCTCTTAGAGAAGGAGGGAGGGAGGGAGGGAGGAGAATACTTCCTGCAAGAGACACCCCTTGAAGATCTACTGTTATGGTAAGTTCTTACGTAACTGTACTATCTTCCACGAGGTGGTCTCTTGCAGCAGGTCACACACTTCGGATGATTCCCAAGCAGTGTACTTAATAGTGGGTGGAAATTAGGATAGAAGACCTTGCAGGACTGTGTGGCCAAACGCTGTCCTACGACGAGAAGCAATATCCAGATTGTAATGCTTTGTGAAAGTATGTACTGTGGACCATGTGGCTGCATTGCAGATATCACTGATTGAAGCCCCTTTGAAGCAGGTTGCTGTGGTGGCCATGGCTCTAGTGGAATGGGCTTGAATAGGTCCCAGTAAAGGTTTGTTGTACTCAGTATAACAGAACGTGATGCAATTTGCCAACCAGCTGGAAATGGTTTGCTTAACAACCGGGGAACCTTCCCTCATCGAGGCGAAGGTCACAAACAATTGAGAGGTCTTTCTCTGGGATTTGGTAAGGTTTATATAGTACTTCAGGATACGATGAACATCTAAGGTGTGTAGGAGATGTTCCCCTGGATTAAAATGCTCGGGGTAGTAGACGGGTAATTCCACGGTCTGATTTAAGGTGTGTTCTGAAACCACTTTGGGTAGAAAGGAGGGATTGGTGCATAGAACCACTCTATCCTTGTGGAAGATCAAGTAAGGCCCTCAACACATCAGGGCCTGAAGCGCTGAAATTCGTGAGCTGAAGTGACGGCTACTAAAACACCGTCTTCCAGGAAAGAAAGCAGCGATCAGCAGTAGCTGCTGGATCAAAAGGAACAAGAGTGAGTTTCTCCAATATGAAATTCAGATCCCAAGGAGGGCAAGTCACTTGATGGGAGGTTTGACATGTAGCATGCCTCTTAAGAACATCTTGGCAAGATGATGTTGGTACAGTAGTTTGCCTTCACAGGGTTCATGAAAGGCTGAAATGGAGGCCAGATGAACTTTAATAGAGGAATAACTAAGGCCCGTCTTAGCAAGTAAGGCCAAGTAGTCCACAACTTTGGTTAAAGGACATGAAAATGGATTTAGAGAAAAGGAAGTGCCCACATGGAAAAACATTTCCATTTAGTGTTATATGTTTACCTGATTGATGGTTTTCGTGAGGCCATGAGAATATTGGCCACAGGGGAGGAGACTTGAAGATGGGCTATGAAAGCATCCTCAGGAGCCAAGTGTGAAGGTGTAGAGACTTCAGGTTGGGGTGAAAGAGGGTGCCCCACTCCTAAGTTAGGAGATCTGGTCTGATCGACAACGGAATGGGGTCGGTTACAGAAAGTTGTTGGAGTAGGGGAAACCACACCTGCCTGGGCCACAAGGGGGCTATGAGGATCATCGTGGCAGGTTTGAGTTGTAGTTTCAGTAGGGTCTGTTGGAGGAGCAGGACGGGGGGAGCATACAAGAAGAGTCATGTCCACGGTTGGGACAAGGCATCTGTAGACAATCCCCTTTTGTTCGGGATAATGGAAAAGTATTTGGGGAGTCGATGATTGTTGGGGGACACAAACAGATCCAGTTGTGGAGTTCCCATAACCAAAAGATCGTCTGAAGAACTTTGTGATAAAGAGTCCACTCATGCATGGAGGACTGGTGACTCAGAATGTCTGGCTGGGTACTATGGTGTCCCAGTAGATGGATGGCAATCAATGTCGGTTGTTGGAGAGTGGCTTCTTGCCAGACCAGGAGTGCTTTCTTGAAGAGAGTGTGAGATCTGGTGCCTCCTTGTTTATTCAGCTAGAACACCACAGAGGTTTTGTCTGATTGGATCAGTAGAGGTCCTGGGCAAAGGTGGGTGCAAAAAGGCCGAAGGGCAAGTGAAATGCCCTCATCTCCAACAGATTTATGTGAAGCAATACTGAGAACCGGGGCCATTTGTCCTGCACTCCATAGGGGCCCAGGTGAGCCCCCCAGCCTTCCAGGGAAGCATCCGTGGTTAACGTCTGCTGCGGAGGAAGGGAATGAAAGGGCATGCCCTGTGATGGATTGTCCCGATGTGTCCACCAGTCCAGGGTGCAACAGAAGGAGGTGATGACCTTGATGTTGTCCTTGAAGTCACCTGACTATTGGCGCCACTGATTCTGAAGTGCCCATTGTACAGGTCTCATATGGAGATGGGCTAAAGCCACCATAGGGATGGCAGCTTCCATATGTCCCAGAAGACATAGAAAACTTCTGGCTGTTATGTACTGCTGCGTTCAGATGTGGGAAGCCAGAGAAAGGAGTTTGTCTTGTCTGTGAACAGGAAGATACACCCTGGCAGAGACTGTGTCCAGAATCGCTGCTAGGTACTGGAGTGATTAGATAGGAGTCGGATTGGACTTGGCCAGTTGATGGTAATGCCTAGAGACTGGAAGAAGGTAAGGATGGTCTGGAGGGAGTGAAGCAGAGCAGCTTTGGAGTTTACTTTTATAAGACAATTGTCTAGGTATGGGAAGACGAAATGTCCGTCCCTTCTCACGGCTGCCGCCACTACGGCAAGGCACTGGTGAAGATTCTCGGAGTGGATGAGAGGCCAAAAGGAAGTGCTCGAAATTGGTAGTGGCATCCTAACAGGTGAAAGCGTAGGAACTGGTGGTGGGCGGGGTGGATAGGGATGTGTAGATATGCGTCTTTCATGTCCAGGGCGCATAACCAATCCCCCTGTTTTAACATCGGTAATATGGACGTTAAGGTGACCAGACAGAACCTTTTGTACTCCCCCAGGTCGCACCGGGAGATGAGCAACTTGTTGCTCAGCGTGCCTTCCTGGTGAAACATTTCAATAAAAAAATAAATAAAAGTACTGTACGTGTTAATTTAGTCGTCTGAGATCTAGTATAGGCCTGAGGTCTCCTGTACATTTGGGGACCAGGAAAAAATGAGAGTAAAACCTCTGATGGTACTCCGAAGGAGGAACAGAGGAGACGGCATTTTTTATTTAAAAGTGCCTGAAGTTCCTCTTGGAGGATGAGGATATGGTCGGGTACATGGGTGTAGGCAGGCATACTCCAAGCACTCCATGGTGTGCAATTTTATTTAAGGGGGGTAGCAAATAGGCTCTGAACTGCTCCCTTTTTCCATGAAAACTTAAAGAAAATACTGAACCTTTCTGTAATTTTATTCATAGGACTCAAAACTAGAAGGACTGGTCACTAATACTCTTTTTGCATCCCAAGGACAATACAACTTTACAGGCTCTGGGCTGGTATGTGGGTGTCTTAGGGAACATGTATGGCAACAACCATTGTCATGAGATACAAAAGTTGTATTTATTGTGCCAAATGAGGCAACAAACATGGTCCTGGAGTGCATTTGTATATTGTCTGGCTACACGGGAGGGGGTAGCTCACCCTAACAAAGGGGGGGGGGCGGTTAGCAGTGAGTCCACTTGGTGTGCAGATCTGAAATCCCTGGCTACACCCCTGGTCGGGTAGATAATGGACTGAGCGGGGGGGGGGGGTTGGAGATGTAAGTTCCAGAGTGTGCCCCGTACTTATGATTCGAAGTACTCACTTGTCTGATGCAATGGCTTTCCAGGCCTCTAGATGAAGGGCGAAGCGGCCCCCCGACAGTTTCCAAGGCCTGAATGAGGAAACCAGGGGCAAGCTCTAATGGGTCACTGGGCAGGGGGGTTGGCCGGTCCTACCCTGGGGGTGGAAGCGGGGGCCCTTTGAGGCCGGGGTGGCAGTCTTGTTTGGGAACGTCCCCAGGAGTAACCTCTATTCTTGCCTCTCTGTCTGGATTGAAAAGTTTGAGAACGATACTGGTATGAAGACTGTGGTGTATGGTACATACCATGCACGGTATGGATAGTAGGGCCTGAATCTTGGAGACCATTCAATAGCGTTTGAGTACCTGGGCCTAAAAGCTTAGAGCCATTAGATGGGGCATTGACATGAGTATGTTTTTTATTCCCTTCCCCCCCTTTTTTCTTTTTCCTCCCCCCTTCCCATTTTTTTCATTATTTTGTTTTTAGTTTTAGGTTTTGTTTTTGTTTTAGTATTTTGTGTGGTCTGCAATGTGCTTTTTTGGTGCAGGCCTTTACTTCTTGGTGTGTTTACACATGTTTATGTACATTATGAACCAAAAGGGTATGTGTTTTGAATCTTGTAATATGTCTGTTATCATCCACATCTTGCTGTTTGATTTATTTGTATAATGGTTTATGGTAATTAATAGGACTATTTAACTTATGAAAAAATAATTAAAAAAAAAAGAATAAATAGTCTTTGATTTGAATATGTTTTTCAGTCAATTATAGCCTATGTAACATGAAATATGCCATTTAGACAATTTAATATGAAATTAGATGTGAGGATGATGTAGTGTCTTGTTTGTGTTTTGTATACATTCAGGCCCAGATATTCAAAAGGGTTGCGCATGCGCAAGTCCAAAAATGCGCCATTCTGCGATATTCAGCAGGAGGCAGTTACGCCACTGACAACAGGTTGCGCAACAGCGCAATGCAAATGAATGCATGCTCAACAGGAGGGGGAGGAACATGCATAAACTGCGCAACCCGATATTCAGTCAGGTTGTGCAGAGTTGTGCATGCGCAACCCCCAACCTGCGCCTGCACAACCTTGAGCCAAAAAAAAAAGGATCAAGTTGAGGGCCACCTACAGGTGAGCTGCTGTATTGCAGGCGCCAACACAGCAGCTGCCACCCTGGCTGGCCCCAACTTCGGTCCCTGTGCCCCCCAGCCCGATCGCGGGCAGAGCGTAAAACAACCCCAGCCCACACATCTCCCAAAGCCCGATCCCGTGACATACAGTAAACGTGACCCCGCCCACATCTCCAAAAGCCCGATTGGGGGCATACAATGCATGACCCCCCATACATCTCGAAGCCCGATCGCGGGCATACAATGCTATGACCCGCCCACACATCTCCCAAAGCCCGATCGCGGGCATACAATGCTGCCCCCACACACACACACATCTCGAAGCCCGGTCGGGCTGTACAGTAACTATGCCCCCACCTCCCAAAACCCGATCGCGGGCAGAACGTGTATCAACCCCCGTGCCGGTCGCGGGCAGAATATAAACCCCCGCCAACCCGAATATCTCCTGGTGGTCCAGTGGACCGTAATGCCCGATCGCGGCAGAATGTCAAGTTACAACCCCAAACATCTCCCTGGTGTTCTAGTGTCCCCACCCACCCACCAGCGCCCTCCACCCGGCTCCTCCTCCGCAGCCGGCAGCATCCCACCAGAATGACCATTCACAAATCTGGACTGTCATGTACGGTATGAGCTGCATGCCCATTGGCTGTAGCTCTGCACCACTGGCGTGCAGCCCTACCGACAGTCAGTCGGGCGGGCGGGCGGGCGGCAGGGCGGCAGGCGGGGATGCTGCCGCCCGCCGCCTGCCGGGGAGGGAGTGGAGGGGCTTGGGTGGGGAGGGACACTCAGACACCAGGGAGATGTTTGGGGGTTGTAATTGACATTCTGCCCGCGATCGGGCTATTACGGGTCCACTGGACCACCAGGGAGATATTCGGGTTGGGGGCTTTTTACATTCTGCCCGCGATCGGGCACTGGGGGTTGATACATCGTTCTGCTCGATTACGGTCCACTGGACCACCAGGGAGATATTCGGTTTGGGGGTGTCATTAACACTGCACTGGATCGGGCTTTGGGAGATGTGTGGGGTCATACACTGTATGCCCGATCGGGCTGAGATGTGTGGGCGGGGGTCATGTTACTGTATGCCCGCGATCAGGCTTCGGAGATGTGAGCGGGGGTCATAGTTACTGCATGCCCGCCGATCGGCTTCGAGATGTGTGTGTGGGGAATGTATATACTGATACTGCCCGCGATCGGTTGCAGGGTGCGCCGGTCCTCAACGGCTGCTGCCTGGCAGGGCGTGCTGTAAGAAGTCCTCGGGATCGGGCGCACTCTACATGCTAATGGCATGCAAATGGGGCTGAGAAATAGATGCAAATGGCCCCCCCGCGCCTTGCATAAATTATGGCCCCATTTGCATGTCATCTTTTGAATATCGGAAATTTGCGCATGGCGCAATGGTACTTGCGCCACCGCAAGTTTAATGCTCAACTCTGGCAACTTGCGGTGGCGCAAGTTCCACTGCGCATGTGGCTGGGGAGTGATATTCAAAGGAGTTGCGCTATCACCCCGGCCACATCCCTGCGCAACTATTTTGAGCAGCTCAGGGGCTTGCGCCTCAGAATGGCCCAGTTTGAATATCTGGGCCTCAGTATATACTTTGTATTTATTGATTAGCATTGTATGTAGTGTGTTTTAAACATATGAAAGCACTTTATTGGTCTGCACTAATCATGTGATAAAGTTTTAAATGGATTTAAAGAGAGCGTTCACAAGGGGCACTATCTTCGTTAAAGACCAAGATTGGTTGAAATGTTAGAAGCTGTGTTGGAAAGTTCTCCTGGTCGACACACTGTTGTGGTGGCAATAAATCGATATTCTGGTTAAGTACTGGACTTGTTTCTTGTCTTTTTATTCACTTTGTGTACGTGTGCCATGACTGAGATTATGTTGGGGGCATTGACAAGTTTATGTTGTAAGTCCGGTTGTAAAACTCATATGCGCAGCCAGGCATGGCGGCGTAGGGTGACCCCCGTAGCCGTTGGCCGAGCTGAGGTATCCACCACATCATATCCTGAGCAGAGGAGATGCCTAGAAATGGAATTTCCTGTAGAAATTGTGGCCAGTAACTGGTTCTTCTCCTGAGATGGAGGAAGTTTATTGACTACTTCAATTGCTGAGGACCAGAGGGTACGCTGGTATTTCACCATGTGTCCCACATAATTAAGAATTCTCAGGTTCATCGTGTCCGCCTGAAAAACTTTCTTTCCCAAATAGTCTAAACGACGGGATTCCTTGTCCGGAGGCAAGGAGTTCATGTGCCGTGGGTGTTTTGTGCGATCATGACTGGCAGTAATGACCACCGAATCAGCCTCGGGGTTAGAAGAGAAACAAGGATGGTCAGAGAGAGCCTGATAAAGGCTGCTGACACTGCATTTTGGTAGGTTTGGATAAGTGGGGGTACCACTACTACAGGTTCCTCCAGCAGTTCAAGGTAGTCTGCCATGTCTTTTCTCTGTTTATCATGTTCGGTGGTTGAGAAGAAAAATTTACTCACCGCAGTAATCTTCTTTCTTCCAAGGGGTCCTTTAACATCAGTAACTTTAACAGTAAGCTGGCTAGGTGCAACTGCCACAGAGGTGTGCCTTTAAGAGAATTTAAATGAACTTAGGCAATAGCCAATCAGAAAACAGGAAGGGTAGTGAGCTGAGTGAGAGCTGCTGAAGGCTTCAGAACTTTTTCAAAGGAAAAACGAAGGCACATGCCCCGAAAAAGAATCAAAAGGATTCAAAAAACATGCAAATGTCCACAAAAGTGGAAACAGAAACACCACCACCACAAGTTAAAAACTCATCGATAAGAAACCCCAAATTTGGTAAGACATATGATAAAGAGCCCTTCTCCGACAATTGAACCTGGGAGGAAGGGTGGGAGCTTACTGATGCTAAAGGACCCCTTGGAAGAAAGAAGATTACTGCGGTGAGTCATTTTGTCGTCTTACCCCAGCAGTCCTTCAGCATCAGTAACTTTAGCAGACTACCGAGCAGTACCAAGTGGGAGGTGGGCAGAGAACCAACTGGAAAGAGGCTCTGCAGAACCGCCCTGCCAAATCTGGCAACAGATCTGGTCTACACATCCAAACTGTAGAGTTTCACAAAGGTGCGTACAGATTTCCAGGTAGCTGCTTTTGATCCATCTAGTAGTGGAATGTCCCTTGCTGCTGCAATGAGGCTGCCACGCCACTGGTGTAATGGGCCCTGAGCCCCACTGGAGCTTGGTGACCAGCCTTTTCATAGCAGAATCTAATACGAGAGACCTTCCACAGGAAATAGTTCTCTTGGTAGTTGGTCTTCCGCTGCCTACATACCTGTAGGTGGGGGACAACACAGGAAGAGCCTCTGGACTGTCTAGTATCCTCTAGGCAGTAGGAGATGGCTCTTTTGACATCCAAGCTGTGGAGCATTATGCTCACCAGGAGTGAATTTCTCAGTAAAGAAGACAGGCAGAGTGTAATGGACTGGTCTAAGTGGAACTCTGAAACCACCTCTGCAGAAATTCCTATTTGTCCTGAGCCCAACTTTATCGCTGTGAGGGAAGACGTACAGTGGCTCAGTGAACAGGGCCTAAAGCTCTGAAAATCTCCTGGCCGAGGAAATGGATACCAGGAAGCCTGTCTTCCAAGTTAACTAGATGTGGGCCATGGACATATGCTCAAAGGGTGGCTTCATGAGCCTGTCTGTGCAAAGGTTAGGGCTCCAAGAAGGAACAGACCCCCAGACTGGAGGCTGGGGGTGCAAGAGGCCTTTGAAAAATTGTTTAAATTTGGCATGGGAAAAAACAAAATAACAAACAAAATGATTTTTGCTTTCCCACCGAAAGGTAGGCCAAAATTGCTGCCAGGTGTAGCTTGAGGGAGATGGTTTCAAGCCTGACGCCTGCAAAAGTACCAGGCAATTTAGCAGCTGAGGGTCTGAAACTAAATGGGATTTGACCTTTTTGCTCTTGCACCAGAGGGAAAACCTTTACATTTGGCTGCATAAGTTTTCTTAGTGTTTGGTTTTTAAACCACCCTCAGTATCCTAAGGGCCTGTTAAGAGTACTGTGAGAATGCAAACTCTTAACTGTTTCAGAACCAGGCCTTGAGGTGAAAGGAGTGCATGCCTGGATACTGCACTCCTGTCTGAGGAAGATTCAGTAGGGAGCGAGCTGGAGGCAGGTGAATGGACTGCTATAGGGCATTGAGAAAAGGAGATGGTACCAGGCTTGCTTGGGCCAGCCGCAGCCACCAGGATCCTAGGTGCAGGCTGTTGTAAGAGTTTCAGAATTACCCTGAGAATCAGGAGAAAAGGAGGGATGCATCTAAGAACCTCCCTGACCATAACAGGATCAAGGTGTCCAGAGGAGGCGATACCGGGACTGGAGTCTGCAACAGAACTGAGGAAACTGGAGACTGAGGGGAGAGGCAGACAGATTCCTTTCTGGGTGCCCAACCACCTGAAACCCATGACTAGTACTTGTTTTTTCAGAGTCCATTAACTCTGGCCTTGACTGATGCGACTAGAGAGCCTCTGCCAGAGCATTGTGCTTGCCTGGGAGGTGAATCACTGAAAGGCAGACTTCCCAGGTAGAAGACGAGAGACCAATTTTTATAGCGCCTGCAAACAGAGGAGTACTGATCTGGCCACTGCAGTAGTGTCTGTTCAACTCTGTAAGTCAGTCCTTTTAAGACAGGAGCAAATGCTTTGAGCTAGAAAGATTTCTCTGAGTTCCAAAAGAAATATGATTAACTGTGACTCTTGGAGAGTCTAGGTGCCACTTACTGAGGCACTGTCCAGATGCACTTCCCAGCACAGGGGAAAAGCATCTGTGGAACTGCTCTGTCAGAGTTTTCAGCTTTGAAAATCGTTGCTTTCTGAGACCGGCAAGCTACAAGGAGACTTGCGGGTGATATATCCTGTATCTGAACCCTGGGACCACTGCAGGCACCGAAGCCATGTGTCCCAATAGCCTGAGGAAATGTCACAGTTACGTGTTTTGCTCAGGACCACATCATATACTGAACCAGGAGGGTTAATGATTCAAACCCAGTCAAGCGCTTGTTGGCTGGTCTCGCTGTCCCTGGATGAAGAGAACTGCCAATGAGGGACATCTTGAATTCTTGCCTACGGAAGGAAGGCATAGCCTTTCTGGATGCGGGGAGGGTTCCAGGTGAGACCTTGTTTAGATTTATCCGGGAACCCAGAGACTACAGATAAAGCCCTATAAGGGGGAAAAAAGGGGCCCCTTGACCTGACAAGGAGACTTTGGCAGCGGCGTGCTGCTACCACTGCCCTGCCCTTTGTAAAGACTCTTGGGGCTGTGGAAGGCTGAAGGGCCGCAGTGAACCCGCCCTTGTGTGAGACCTCATTAAAGGTATATGGAAAAAAAGGGGGCCCTTTTTGGACCAGGAAGACTAGCCAGTCTCCCTTCTGTAAGGGTGGTATGAATAGTAAATGAGTGACCGTCTTGTATTTGGGTTTTAACAGCAAGATGGGAAGCCACTCCCCGGTTGTCTTTTGTGCCAGGAACTACGTGCAGTAGAGGCCCTTTCTTCTTTTCATGGCCAGGGGCCCACTCCACCATTTGCAAAGCTACAATGTTTTTTGCCTCCTGGTCCAATAGTAACGTCTGTGTTGGGGATAGAGGCTTAGACACCTGGGTACGCATGAGGTATACCCACACTAACATCAGGCTTTAGACTAGGAAAACACCCCTGTACTGAGAGAAGGCTGGGAAAAAACCTCTGCTCTAATGCCCTTGGGAGGAATTTCTGTGGGGCAGGGGGCCTTGTTGCAGTGAGATGTTCTGGAATCAAACAGTAACTTTTGAGCACAAGGAAAACCCATGGCTTAAACTGGAAGTCTGAGGGTAGACCAGTAGTTCTAGGCCAGACGAAGTGCCTCAGAGAGATGGCAAAGGCCGTGACTCTGGAGGCGGCATCCTTGTTGTCGTCCTGTGGAATTGGTACTACACAACTTCCAGAGCAGGTTAGCCGTATCCACCGACTCCCGCACCAGAACCAGGACACAGTTCCACAGTGTTGTTTTTATTTATATATTTTTTTCTGGTGTGTGATATTTGGCCAAAAAGCCAAGTAGGTAAAACTTTTGACAAGCATCTGCGGGTAATTAAGAAATTTATTTTCTGGTGTCCTTATCCAGGGAGTAAGGAGGACAAGAAGACCCAAACTTTTTTGCAAGCTGCCTGATGCACTATACTTACATGGCTGGGATGTACAGACAGGCACTCAGTATTGTTAAACAATTGATATATTTATGTATTTATTTATTAATACTTTTAGACCACTTGTAAACCTCTGCCACAGAAGTGGGGGTTTGAAGCAGTTTTGTGGTATTTTTATTTATATTTTTTCATTATAGACAGGACTTTTAGGAGGTGGAACCTTTCATTTCCCTATAATCTTTTCTTATCTTTATCCTCACTTTGGAAGGACTCCTGAGAAGGGAGGTCCATGGTGTCCAATATGTTTTGGATAAACGAAGGCATAGAGGGAGAACCTCCTTGAATACATAGGGTTCTAGACCCTCCACATCATAAACATTCTTATATCATCTGTATCACCCTCACAGTCTCAGCGGCAAGAACTGTGGAACAGTGATAGCAGCCCTTGCATGCAGGGGCATAATAACATTATTTACCATCAACTGTATCACCCTCACAGTCTCTGAGGCGAGAACTGTGGAAGAGTGTTAGCAGCCACTGTTGGCAGGGGCATCATAAAATTATTTATCATCACTTGTATCACCTTCACATTCTATGAGAAAGAAAACTGTGGAAGAGTGTTTGCCAGCCCCAGTAAAGAAAGGACTCATCTTTTGTAGGGTCTGAAACAGTTGCCATGCCTTTTCCATATTTTCCACAGATGGAATACTGCGCAGACTTTGCAAGTACTTGTTTTTTCTGTATGCTTTAAGTTGCCTGTTGTCTCGCTATTGGCTTCCCCAGAAGCAACGGGAGCATTTATGTCCTTCATTAGTGGCTTAGTAAAGCTTCCTTCCTTGGTCACTTCTATTATTGTTTAATTTGTGAGGAACTTCATATTTGGAAGCTTTATTTTTAGCTGGTATCTGCAGGGTTCCTCAGCACCTCCTTACATTTTTATTACTTTTGGATGGTCCCTAGTTGGAAGCCTTTGATATGTCCTCAGCCCAAATAATCAAAGGTTTGTCTGCCAAATTTGCCAATTCAAGCAAAGCAAACCAGTCCTGGACCATACAAACTGAGTGCAGGTTTCTATGAAAACGCCACCAGCCAGTCTGCCCCAGTTAATTAGCTCTATCTATTGCCAGTGCCCTTTTTTATTTTTTTGTGGTTGTAGAACTGGGATCTATACCAGTGCCAATCTTAATAGAAAACCCAGCAATACTTGTCAACTGCCACATGTGGCTGCTGGACCCTTACGGACAGTCCTGCGGCAGATGATACCTTAGGTCCAGTTCCTTATGTATAAATACATATATGTACAATACAAGGGTTTCTCTTACTATGCTAATCCTGAGAGAGACCCCAGGCACTGTGAAGATTTGAACTCCCATGGAGTGCCTCGAGGTAAAACCTGCAAGGTCTGAGGTATAAAACACTGCAACTCTCCCTAATTCGACGGTTCCCACAAGAATTTGTTCAAAAATGAAAGGAACCGTCGAAATTAAGCACCCGTGATAAAGTTAACATTTAAATTGAACAGTCGCGGTTAAAATAAAGTCAAAATAGCGCAGATGCGCTAAAAATAAAAAATTACCATGGCACTAACACGTTTTTAAAACTTTCACTCAGTACACTATTAAAAAAGAAATATGTGGAAAACGTTACCCAGATAAGCACTAGGAGGCTGTCAACAAGGAAAGTTGAAAGACACCTCAGGGGCAATGTTGCTTAGTCCAGTGGATAAAAAATTCTGAAGCCTTCAGCAGCTCTCACTCAGCTCACTACCCTTCCTGTTTTCTGATTGGCTATTGCCTAAGTTCATCTAAATTTTCTTAAAGGCACACCTCTGGGGCTGTTGCACCTAGCCAACTAACTGTTAAAGTTACTGATAGTAAAGGACTCCTGGGGTAAGAAACCCATAATTTTTTGTATCTGGACCATCATCTCATGAAATGATGGGTCATCAGGGGTTGAGGCCGCTGCATGGTGGGAAGGGTCCTCATGCAGAGATGAAATGGTCGAGATGGAGGATGGAGGACGTGATTCCAGATCTTGAAGATCAATATCCTCCAGGTCATCCGGAATGCCTTCCGGGAAATCTAGATCCTCTGAATAGTATTTTTCCTCATAATCAGATGGGAAACCAGGTGGGGAAAACATCCCTTCGCCAAAAACTCGTGGCAGTGGGGGCATGGGAGACCAGGATCGGTGACCCCCATCACCAGGAGTGGGAGGTTATGAATGCCTCATTACGTCCAGGACCTGCTGGACCACTGTGGCCATGTCCACTGATGTAGTGGGGGGGAGGAGGTTTCTGTGACACCAGGGGGACAATAGAGGAGAGTGGACATGAGATATGAGCTGGTCTAGAACCCGGGTGATAAATCCCAGGGTCCTGGTCCCAATCAGGATGACCCCTATGAACAAAAGGCCTTGAGGGAGGAGGGGCAGCAGAAAAAGTGAAATCCATAGTGTTTCCCAAAGGATCCTGGCTCGTCGACAAGGCAAGAAGAAGATTTTAAAAGTTTAGTAGCAACTGCCGTCGATGAGAGACGAGTCATCGGCGACAAGGCACCAATGGCAGTGGCATAGGATTCAGCAGAAACTGCCGATAAAGCGCTACAAAGCGCAGTCGACAAGAGGGAGTAAACCCTCATCACCGAAGAGAAAATTTTGAAGGGTGTCATCGACAAGAAGTGACCAGAAGTGGTCGTCTCTGAACGCTTAGTGCAGGGTGCTGAAGTAGAAGCATCCTTGTCCCGCCTGTGCTTCTTTTCTTTTTTTCTTTTTTTATTTTAAACTTAGTGTTCATTTAGGTTTTTGGTAAGGCACTGGTGTTATAATAATACAAGTCAGGAGAGACAAATCAAATTAGAATACAGACATTGTATAGAGGTACAGTGATAACCTTACACGCCCCACCCCCACCGTATGCCATACCATGACCCTGGATCTAGTATAATACTGATGTGCACCTGGTTTCTCACAGGTTCATTTGCGTGACCAGGGGTAACCAAAGTGCCCCTCTAACAAGGAGGGGAGGAAATGGAGTGACAGCAGGGGTTCTGATAGATAACAAGGATTGAAGAGGAAAAAGGATAAAGGGGGAACCAGGGGGGAGGGGACCACCTGTGCTTCTTATGTGAAGCAGTGGTAGGGGGGTCCCTGGGACGGGCCCCTTGCTTCTCTAAAAGACAGCTTTTTGTTCCATCAGATATGCCTGTATATCAAGCAATCGTCGTCGAGTTGCTTGTTTAAACTCCTGACAAAGCTTGCAGGAGGATGAGTCATGTGTGGGTCCCAGACACCAGGCACAGACGGTGTGGTTGTTGTAATGGTAGATTTTTCTACCACAATGACAGGAACGAAACAATGGTAATTGCTTGAAGATCATTCTGACATCCGTCGATGAAGGAATGGAAATGGAGAAAGAAACATTCTCTTAGCTCAGTTTCTCATCGATGACTGCTTACACTGTGCACTAGCTGCTGCTGCGTGCAAGATGAAGACGGCGGGAAAATTACCTGAGGATACCAGGGACCGCCCACTCTTATATAGGCAGCAGACTGATGATGTCATGTGTGGGTAGCACCTGGCAAAAGACTGCTAGAAGAGCTGCCATGCACCACAGCGACCTCTGGCTACGACCCAAGTGTATTACCTGCTGCAAGAGACCACCCCGTGGAAGATCTATAACCGTCAGGCACTAGGACAATATGGAAACTTTTTACCTAGCAGTCTACTGGGGCCACCAACGGCAATGTCATCATGCCAACGTCCTCCCTATATAGCCATGGGCAGACCTGCACAGTCCTCATTCACCGCCAGAGACCATCTACTGAGGATCCGTTCCTAAAGGAACCAAGGGAGAGCTAGAGGTCCCACCACTAGGCAAACAGAGAAAACAGAAGGTATACCATCCTGGAGAAAGAGAGAGACAGGCGAGGAGAAACTCTGAGAATAAGGGGGATGGAGGGTGGGACAGCATGACCTACTGAAAGAGATCCTCTCGAAGATCTACTGTAACAGTAAGTTCTTTTTATTTCTTTTCCCCCCTACGTACTTTTGGCATTTTCCCTTTTAGTCCCACTCCCACACGTCCCCAACGTGATGCAAGCATGTGGAGGAATGCGTGCACATGCCTTGCGGGACGCCCCCTACCAGTCGCACCGTTGCGCCTGTGCCTATCACCGACCTCCATCCACAGACGGTGGGACTATAGGCGATGACCCCTTCCTGGAGAGGAGAGCCTTCGCTCAATCCTGCTCCCCTCCCCCATAGCAGGCACCTGCCACCCGAGGTTGTTCCCAAACCCGGGTCACCGGCAGCGTGGGTAAGGTATCCAGCACCTCAGCCCTCAGCGCCACCAGGCTGGCGTAATGGTAAGTTCTTACATAACTGTTCTATATTCTTCGAGGCTACCTCTTTCAGCAGGTCACACCTTTGGAATGAGTCCCAAGCAGTACTGCACAGGATCACAGTCTTGGTGGCTGAAAGGCAGAGGCCTAAGAAAGAAGGCCCTGTAACACAGCTAAGCCAAAACCAGCCCTTCTTCTAGAGGCAATGCCCAGACTTTAGTGCCTTGTAAAAGTGTGGACAGTACTCCAAGTTGCAGCAGCACAAATCTCAGTAGCTGAAACACCTCTGAAACAGGTAACTGAAGTGGCCAGGCCTCTGGTGGAATGGCTTTTAACAACCTCAGGAAGTTCCTTATCGGACTTCCTGTAACAATAAACAATACGGCTGGCTGACCACTAGGACAATCATTGTGTTGAAACCGGAACACCTTCTTTCCCAGGGGCAAAAGAAACAAAAAAAAAGTGAAAATATAAAAACTGGCGGTCGACTGAAGGGGTAGTAGTCTCCATGGAGTCTGATGCACGATGGTCGACAGCAGGAGAACTGATGAGGGTGTGGGGCCATCCACAGCTATATAGGGAGGATGTCAGCATGATGACATCACTGTGGTTGGCCCCAGCAGACCACTAGCTAAAAAGTTTATATGTGGTCCAAATGCCTGACGACTGTAGTTCCAAAGGTGTGACCTGCTGAAAGAGATATCCTTGAAGAAGATCTGTTCTATCTACATCAAGGATATCTCTTCCATTGGGCCACACCTTTGGAATGATTAGCAAACAGTACCCAAAGTACCCAGGGCAGATGGCAAAGTCTGATAAGACATCAGGACAGAAGTCTTTGCAAGAACACAAGACCAAAGTCAGCACGTCGATGAAAGATGATGTCTAGACTGCTGTGCTTAGTGAAAGTAATCAGTGTTCCACGTGGCAGCAGCACATAAGTCAACTGCAGAAACATTCCAAAAGTAGGCAACAGAAGTGGCCATACCATGTATAGAGTAACCATGCACAGCACCAGGAAGTTCCTTACCGTACATCCTGTAAACAAAACTCAATACAGTTAGCCAGCCATTTGAACAGGTACTGTTTAGACACAAGGGCACCCCACTTCCCAGGGTCAAGCAAAACAAAAACGTGAGAGGACTTTCTGCGGTCCTTAATTTGATCAAGGTAGAAATGTAGTGTTTTACATACATCAAGTGTACAGAGCAATACCTCATCCTTGTTAGCATGCTTTGGAAGGTGTTTTGTCAGACTCAATGTGAAATTAGAATCCACCTTATTAGAGACCATCTTTGGTAGAAAATGAGGATTGGTCCACAAAGACACCCCGACCTTGAGGAAAATCAAATAAGGAGGCTTATGCATCAGCGTTAAACTCGAAAATCCTACAAGCAGAAGTTAGGATGACCAAAAATACAGGTTACTCACCTGTAACAGGAGTTCTAGGAATGGTATATGTTGTTCATCCACACTTACTGGCAGGTTCCTTGCCGCTTTAAATCTTGCCGGAAGGTCTTCAAGCTGGCTCCTCCCACCCACCGGGGTGGTAAAACTCTCGACTCCTCCCCATGACACCAGATCTAGCCCACTGAAAGCCAGGTTGTGCGTCGAAGCCGGGGAGGTCGGGTGGGTTGTGTGGATGAACAACATATACCATTCCTAGAACTCTTGTTACAGGTGAGTAACCTGTATTTCTAGGGACATGGATATGTTGTTCAATCCACACTTACTGGCAGACTCCTAGCAGTTCTCCAGGAGGGGGGAGGCAAGGTGCACACCTCCTACTTAGGAAATAAGGACTGGAGAACCGAGGTCCCAAAACCAGCATCCCGGCGTGACTCAAGGTCGATGTGGTAGTGGGTGATGAAGGTGTGTGCTGACTTCCAGGCAGCAGCCCTGCAGATTTCCTGGATAGGGACGTCCCTGGAAGCAGCCACCGATGCAGCGGTATGGTGGGTAGAATGAGCTCTTATCCCTTTGGGAGGCTCCATGCCCAACCTGTAGCAGAGATCTATGCAGGAGGTGACCCACCTGCCTATCGTCCGCTTGGCTGCAGGTCTGCCAGGTGCGGCTTCAGCGTAGGTGAGAAACAGCTGGTGAACCTCTCCCCAAACTTCAGCCATCTGTTCCTTGTAATAAGAGTGCACTCTTCTAGGGTCCAGAGTATGGAGCCTATATTCGGCCTCCGAGGTGTGATTGGGTTAGAACACCGGCAGAGTCAACACCTGGTTAAGGTGAAACTCCGACACCACCTTCGGAAGGAATTTTGGGTGGGGGCGCAGGACAACCTTGTCCCTGTGGAAGACCAGATAAGGGAGACTCGATGGAAAGTGCCTGGAGCTCTCCCATCCTTCTGGCTGATGTGATAGTCACCAAGAAGGCGGTCTTCCACAACAGGTGAGAGATATCACACCTGTGCATAGGTTCGAATGGCTTGCCCATGAGCTTAGCCAGTACCAGCTGTAGATCCCACGGAGGTGGAGGTTCTCGCACCGGAAGGGATATGTGATCAAGGACTTTGAAAAAGCGCCAGACCACCTTCTCCTGTGCCACCGACTGCTTCCCGGCCCACGCCCGGTAAGTAGAGATGGCTGCCAGGTGCACCTTAAGGGTAGTTGACCGAAGCCCTAGCTGAGAAAGACCACAGGTAGTCCAGAATGCTGGCCAAGGAACAGAAGGAAGGGTCCAACCCCTTACCCTGACACCGAATGGAGAATCTTTTCCATTTGAAGGTGTAGCATTTTCTGGTCGACTCCTTCCGGGATGCCTCAACAACGTTGAGGACCTCGTCGGAAAGACCCAAGGCCTGGAACTCTAGCCACTCAGGAACCAGGCCGTCAGGTGCAGGGACTGAAGGTCCGTGTGGAGAACCTTCCCCTGGTTGACTGAGATCAGGTCCAGGTGAGCTGGAAGCCGCCTCGGGAGCCTGGAGCTGAGGCTGAGGAGATCTGGATACCAGAACTGGCGGGGCCAGTCTGGGGCTACCAGAATCACCTGCGCCTTGTCCCTCCTCGCCTTGAGAGGCACCTTGTGGATCAACAGAAATGGGGGAAAGGCGTAGAAGAGGCCCGGGGTCCACGACCTCGAGAAGGCATCCCCCTGCAGCGAGTCCTGCTGAGGGGAGCGGGCATGAAACAGCCTCAGCTTCGCATTCTCCCTTGAGGCAAACAGGTCCACCTGAGGTGTGCCCCAGTGGGAGAACAGATCGTGTACTACCTCTGACAGGAAAGACCACTCGTGAGATGCAGCACCTATCCTGCTTAGGGCATCATCCAGAGTGTTGGAGGCTCCCACCACATGGATGGCTAGGAGATCCACCTCCAGTCTGCTCACGACAGACCAAGTGTGGAGAGCTTCCTTGCACAGAGGCAAGGAGCACGTCCTGCCCTAGCGGTTTAGGTAGTACATGGTCGTGGTATTGTCCGTCTGGACCTGGACCACTTGACCCCGTACAAACGGAGCAAAGGCGGTGAGGGCTAGCCGGACCGCTCGAAGCTCCAGCAGGTTGATGTGGCATCGAGACTCCTGAGGGGACAAGAGGCCATGCGCTCTGAGCTCCCTCAGATGGGCACCCCAACCCATCAGAGAGGCGTTGGTCATTAGAGTGACCGTCGGCTCTGGGCGGACAAACGGGATACCCTCCTGCAGATGAGCTGGAACGATCCACCACTGGAGAGTGTTCCCCATCTCCTGGGTCACTATCACTGGCTGGTCCAGAGGACCGGAGCGCTCTGACCATTGGCGGGCCAGCCCCCACTGTAGGGGACACATGTGCCAGCGGGCCCAACGGACCACACTGGTGCAGGCCACCATGAGGCCCAGGAGGCGCAGGACATCCGGGGCAGGGCACAATTGCCCAACCAGAAATGATTGGGTAAAGGAGGAAGGAACCTCGGCCCTGTCCGCTGGGAGCCGTGCTCTGGCTCGAAGAGAGTCGAGCTCTGCCCTGATGAATTAAATCACCTGCGTTGGCACGAGTTCCGATTTGGCCTCACTGATGAGGAGGCCAATCTGAGAGCAGACCTGGAGGGCCAGATCCCTGGACCGCTCCACCTCCGGTCTGGAGGGGGCTGCAATCAGCCAGTCGTCCAGGTAAGGTACACCCAGACCCTTCGGCGCCGCAGGAATGCTGTCACCACTGCCGTGCATTTGGTGAAGACCCTGGGAGCTGGAGAGAGGCCGAAGGGCATGGCCCAGAACTCGTAAAGCGACCCCTCTGCCCTGAAGTGGAGGAATCACTGGTGGGACGGACAGATCGGGACGTGAAAGAACGCATCCTGGAGGTCCAGAGAACAGAACCACATGCCTCGTTCCAAGGATGGAATGATCTGAACCAGAGTGACCATCCTGAAGGTTTGAGACCTTAGGAACTTGTTCAGGTCATGTAGGTCTAGAATGGGGCACCAGCCCCCCGTCCGTTTTGGGACCAGGAAATACCTGGACACAAACCCTGGGTCTGGTGGAGGATCCGCCACTTCCCTGATCACCTCCTTCTGGAGGAGCAGGGCAATGTCAGCTCGACGAGCCGACAGAGAGGCTGCGGACCCCGCAGCCCCCCGTGGGGCAACGGCTCAATAGGGTGGGGCCTGCTCGAATTCCAGAGGCAGACCCTTTCCTACCACTTCCAGCACCCAGTGGTCCATGTTGATATCGGACCAGGCGGAAAGGAAGTGACGGAGCCGTCGGAACCCGGGGAGGAGTGACGAGGCTGGGGGCGAAACCCCTCAACCCGTCACTGGGCAGGCCTGGAGGAAGGACCGGCCGAGGGGCCTCCTGGACCTTCCCTCCCAGCTTCCTGCTGGAGGAAGCTGCAGGCTTGGTTTTGGGGTGCCAAGTGCGAGCCTGCTGGCCCTGATGCTGGTGTTGCTGGGCCAGACTTGCCGCAGGGGCTGAAGGCCAAAAGGGCTTACGTTGCTGCTGGCGGCCTTTGTCCTTCTGGGCAGATGTGACAGAGTCCAAGGTGGCATTGGACTTCTCGATCCTCTGCAGATGACCCTCCACCCCGGGACCGAACAAGTCGGTACCCAAGAAGGGAACGTCTGCCAGCTTGTGCTGGGTATCTGCTGTGAAAGTGGAGATCCGCAGCCAAGCTCTGCGGCGCATGGCCACTGCGGCCGCTACTGACCAGGCACAAGAGTCTCTAAAGTCTGAGGCAGTTTGGAGCTGTTGCTTAGCCACCGCCCTTCCCTGATCCTGCACCTGCTTGACTGTTGTCTGGAGGTCAGCCGGGAGATGAGGAATCACCTCATCCAGGGAGCCCAAAAGGGCGTGTGAAAAGTGTGCCATCAGAACGGCCGAACTGGCCTGACGAAGGCCTAAGGAGGACGCAGCAGACTTTCCGCCTGGAGTAGTCCAGTTTCTTGGACTCCTTATCGGTGGCTTGTCCACGTCCCGAGTGTTTCTGGAGCGCCGGAAAACACTGTTGGTCACTAGCCCTTCCGCGGAGGGGTGCTCCGAGAACCCGGAGAGTGAACCAGTGGGAACAGCATACTTTCAGGCCATCCTGGCCGAAGGTGCTGGACAAGAAGCTGGCTGCTGCTCCAGAGCCGGGCCAACAATGGCTTCGGCCACCGGAAAGGCCTCCGTGGGGGAATCCCCTCGGTCCAGTATCTCCGTGAGGGGATACTTGGCCCGCTTTGGAACGGGTTCGAGCTTCATCCCAGTAGACTCTGAGATGAGCCAAAGCATTCCCAGGAACGAGGCTGGGCTCTCGTCCACCGACTGACAACCAGTGGACTCCAGGTAGAGGGGCCTGGAGAACAGTGAGGAATCATCGTCAGACTCCGAGGAGTCTGCAAACAGCTGCCCAGGGCCTGAGCCACCCTCCAGCTGCCGAGGTCGATCGGGAGTGAGGGTGACCAACAACCGATGGGTCAAACCCTGACCCGACCGAGAATCCTTGGTCGGGCCCCAGTTTTAGGTTGTGGAGGCGGGGGTTCCACCACAATGGGTGGCGCAGCTGGCTTCGGCCGAACAACCGGTGCTGGCTTCGGCTTCTCGATTACAACGAGGGATTGTTTCGGCCACTCTGGTGACAGTCACTTAATGGCCGGGGAAGGCGATGGAGTCGGTTTGTTCCCGGTCAAAAGGAGCTGCTGCCCCATCAGATCCTTGTAGTGCCGACGCAATTTGCGCCGGAGTCTATCCTCCAAAGAGGACGAAGATGAGGATAAGTGGTGCCGCCGCTTTCCCCGGTGCCGAGACCAAGACCGCCGATGTCAGCAGGATCGGCTGGACCAAGAAAAGGTCCGAGACCTTCGGTGTTTCTGAGGGTGGGTCTGAGAGAGAGCGGGGGAAACTCGTTCCTCCCTCGGTTCGGGGACCTTAGCCGGTGACTCCGGCACAGGAGGCACAGGCAAGTCCTCGGTTTCCACCGGGGAACCAGTGAAGAAGGGTTGTCGGCTTCTCCAGTCGACAGCCCGTCCGACAGGTCGAGAAAAATCTCGACTGCGTCGACGGGTGTTTTGGCCGGCTGACCTGATGGGGACACCATGAAGCCAGCGGTCTTAGCCGCAACCTTGACCGAAGTCGAGTGTCGACTATCCCGGGAAGGGGACCTCTCCCGCTCCCACGAACGTCGACAGTAAGACTTAGCCATGGAGTCCTTCTTCTTGGACCGAGAGGAATGTCCCGAAGGCCCCTCTCCCTTGGTGGAGAGGGACTGACAAAGCTCCTTGAACAAAGCTATGTAGGAGGAGCCCAAAGAGAGCGGGATAAATGCCACGACTGAAGATGCTGATATGGCCTGGGCCGCTTCCTCCTCGAGGGCGATCATTTGTTCGAGCTGTTCAGCCGAGCCCGCCACCGCAGACACCGCCCAACGAGCCTCCTTCGATTTGACCGGAGGATAACGTCTCTCGGGGCGCCCAAGTTGCAATCTGGCAGCGCGATCCTCTAGAACCGTGGCCGAGAAGGACTTGCACAAGTCACAGGCCTGCGAATCGTTCTCAAGCCTAAGGCAGTAAACGAACGTGGAGTGCAGATCAGTCCGGGACATCTTCTGATTCGCAGGGGCACCGCCAAATCCAGGAGTCAATTTCTCCAGTGTCCAGGGAAGAAAAGACCGAAGTCTTGTAAATTTTAAGATTAGTTTCGGTCAACCAAGAATTAGGATCCAGGCCTAAACGCAGAGCGCAAAGGAGGGAACCTGAGCTCCAAGCGTAAAGAAGATCTGGCGCATGGGGCGAGCCGAGAGTTATACCACCCGGGTGGGAGGAGCCAGCTTGAAGACCTTCCAGCAAGATTTAAAGCGGCAAGGAACCCGCCAGTAAGTGTGGATTGAACAACATATTCATGTCCCTAGAAACAGCATTTTCCATGAAAGGAAATGCATGTCACAGGTTGCAGCAGGTTCAAATGGCGCCAAAGTCAATTTTTCCAGAGATAAATTCAGGTCTCAAGGTGGAACCGATTTACGAATTAGGGGACGCATGTGCAGAATACCCTTTAGAAACGTATGGGGCACCTCTAATTGTGCCACCATGCGTCCATCAGTGGGGGCTCAGAAAGCTGAAACTATAGCCAAGTGCACCTTAATGGATAAGTTAAGGGGACCGGAGTCAGACGGTAGTCCAGTACAGTATCAAAAGGACATGTAACTGGGTCCACTGAATGGGAAGCACACCATATAGAGAGCAATTTAAACTGCAAAAAGAGTAAGTGTCTCTTTTATATGGATTTGGCGCCACAAGCAAGACATCAGCCACCTGTGGTCAAATCCCAAACCTGGCAATGGCTATCTCATCTGGAGCTAGGCATGCAGATGCAGGTATCACAGGTTTGGATGGACCAGGGATCCCTAAGCCTGCGACAGCAAATCCCCCAAAATGGGGGAGCTGAACAGGTGGCTCCACTGCCAGATGCTACAGAAGTGGAAACCTAATCTGGTGAGGTCAGAAGGGAGCCGCCAGTATTAGGGTGGCAGGTTCCACTTGTAGCTTGAGTAGAACATTCTGAATGAGAAGGATAGGAGGAAAGGCATAAAGGAACCTCTCATTCCAGGAGAGGACAATGTGTCTCACCAAAAAAACTCCATGCTCTGAAGTAAGCAAGCAGAAACACAGCAGTGCTGCATTGTGTGGAAGTGTATAAAGGTCCAACTCTGGACAACCCCATCCAGCGAAGAGGTTGTTTACTAAGGATGTCAGCAGTCCCCATTCATGCAGCACAGACTCAGACCGGCTGAGTCAGTCTGCCAAGACATTCTGGACACTTGGGAGAAGTACAGCCGATGGTTCAATACCATAAGACATGGCCTAGTACCACAAACTCATCGTTTCCCTTTCCCTGCACACCGGATAAGAGTGAGTGCCCTCTTGCTTATGTAGTGCACAACACTGACACGGTCTGTCTGAATCAGCAAGGGACCCTGGTGCTGTGATGCTCTTGGAAAACCTGCAAACCAAACAGAACTGTCCTCATCCAAAGAATATTGATATGGAGATCAGACTTCGGATCAGCAAGGTCTCTAGGATCTGAAAAGACTCGAGATGGGCACCGCATCCAGACCCTGTGGCATCCACTGTGAGGATCTGCATGGGAGTCTGGGAAAGAATGGAATACCCTGTAACAGGTACTGGCATCCATCCACCATACTAGAGAAGGGACGTGACGAGGACCATTGTTTTCTAGCTTGTCCATCAGCTGATCCCATTATACTCAAAGAGTCCAATGTGGTATGTGCATATGGAAATGGGCAAAAGGAACCGTGATGATGGCTGCGGCCATCAGCCCCAGCAGATGTACATTGTCCAGGCTGACACATAATGATTTCAGTGTATCAGGTGGGCATGATCAACAAGGGCCTCAGCCCTGTCTGCAGGCAGGAAGGCACTGCCCACCACAGTGTCCAGCACCCCACGAATACATTTGATATGTTCACCGATACACCCAGTTCTTTGAACAAGAGTCTCATTCTGAACAATGTGTACGCAATTCATTCAGAAACCAGTTGTCTAGATATAGGAACACATAAAGCCCTTCCCGGGGGGGGTCGCTCCCACAGCTGCTAAGCATTTTTACCCGCGGTGCTAAGAATAAGCCAAAGGGCAAGACTCTGAACTGATAATGGCTGCACTCCAGCAGGAAGCGGAGGTACTGCCCATGGCACTTGTGAATTTTAATAAAAAGGTACGTGTCTTTCATGTTCAGGGCATAGAGCCAATCCCCCTTTTGCAGCAGTGGGATAAGAGCCTGAAGAAACACCATTCAAAACTTTCAGTATTTGATGAACAGGTTTAGGTCTATCAGTCCAGTACAGGACACAGAGCTCATGTCCACTTGGGAACAATGAAGTATCTGGAATAGACCCCTTGTTTCTTTCTGGAGGAGGAACAGGTTCAATAGCCCGCTTTTGTATAAGTGACTGACCCTCATCAAGCAGAAGGGAAATGGCCCGGAGGTTAAAGACAAGGATGCAGAGGACGAAGTTAAGGGACAGACAGCAACTCCAGAGCATGCCTCTTTTCCATGATTTTCAAGACCAACTTGTCCATCATGATCTCCGTCCATTTTGGCAGATGAAGGGAGAGCCGTCTCCCCACCTGCACCGCCGGAGGACACAGCGGGGTGGAAGTGGGCAGTCAGAAGGTGCCTGGACCAATACCTTTGGGTTTGTTTGCATGGACACCAGGAGAAGACCACCACTACCACGTTTTTTTGCATGGGGCTGCTGACGGAAAGCATAGTCACCACAGGCAGCAGGCCTACAAAACAAGCTCCTGCCACACCCCTTGGTGGGTTGAGGGGTCAGAAATTTGAGTGGCCTTAAGGTCATTCTGGAGGACTGAAGCTCACTTAGAGCACTTTTAACATCACTCCCAAAAAGCCTGGAGCCTCTAAAAAGGATATTCAGCACAGCCTGTTGCACACCAGTAGCAAATCCAGCTACTCTGAGCCACGAATTTCTCTGAAGGCATAAGTCAAAGGCAGCAGACCTGGCAGAAGCATTATATGCAGAGTGTAACAGATGCTTTCCAGTATCCACATCAGCTGAGGCAACTTTAAGCAAGTCAGTCTTGGCAGGATCATGAGGTAGAGCATGAATGGTAGACAAAGTAGATTTCCACACGCTATTCTGATATTAAACCACGTACGCCTGGCAGTTTGCAATTCTTAGGCCTGAGGATGCAGAGGCATATGTTCTTTTGCCCATAACACCCAGCCTCCTGGATTCTTTGTCAGGAGGCAAAGTGCTCACGTCTAGGGGCTCTAGAGTGGTGATGAGCAGCCACGATTACCACAAACTCTGTTTCAGGCTGGGAAGCATAATAAGGCTTAACAGATAGAGCTGGATACTGCTTCTCAGTCTTTCTAGGTACTGCAGGCAAGGTATTAGGCCTATGTCAAGCAGCAAAGGTAGCACCCTCTAAGACAGAATATACAGGAGAAATCACACTGGAAGGCACAATGGGAAACTCTAAAAACTTAATTACATTTTTCTTCGTGGAGTCTTCCTCCTCAGCTTCAAATCCCATGACATCCTGGATTCGTCTGAGCAAAGCCTGAAAAGAGGGATCCTCAGGAGGAGATCTGGGGGTATGCACCACAGTCTTCACTGCATCGAGAGAGGGCAGAGCCGAAAGGCAACCCCCCCCCCATAGGGATCATTACCCCTTTCATCATCCTCCAAATCCTCTGCCATATTAAGGACATCAGGACTATACTCTACATCATCGTCCAAGATGATGACAAGAGCAATCGAAGGAGCTCATGATAGAGGCAGTGGCTGTGACAAAAGATGACAGGTGTGCTTGTGGAGCCAGTCCATGACTATGGTGCCAATGGGGGGAGGCCCAATCAATGGGACAGCCATTATCATCGGAGGAAGAAGAAGTAACAGTCATCAAAATAGTTCAAAGAATGACACCTGCACAAGCTGGGCGTCACTGGCACCCTGTAAAGGGTCAGAACAACCAATGTTGAAGGGCAGAACCCAACAGCAAGGGCTGCATACCATTCACAGTAGGTACGGAAGCACCAGAGCCAGACCTTGACCATGGTGTCTTACTGACGGGGGGGGTAGTGGCAGGTAGTCATTCCCAACGGAACGGACAATGGCGAAGACTTACCCTCCTTCAGTGAAAACCTTGACTTCACCAGCGAAGCATGAGCTTTATCCGTATGCTTATGGTGATGTCAGGCAGAGAAGAATTTTGTCAATAACTTATCCTTGTCTTTGTCCTTAGACCTTGACAACCCTGGTGGCGACAGTGTCTCTGGATGCCAGGTAGTTCCCTTCCCGGAGGCGGTCAAGCAAGAGGGAGTAGCCTTGGCTTGAGCTTCCATGGCCTTAATGGTGGTCCGATCACTTCACTGTGAGGTTTAGTTTTTGCAACCCCCCCTCATAGGCCTGCTCCTGTGGAGATGGTTCGGTACTGTCCTTTACGAGATGTAAGTTCTCAAGGCCTAGCGGCGGTACTTGACCTTTCGTCCCTCCCAGTGGCAAACAATGACCCAGAGACCCTCATGATGACCTATAATTCAGTCATTTCATTGGCTCTGGATCTCACTGCTCAAGTCCGAGTTCGTCCTCTCTCCCTTCGCCCTCGATCCTCATGGTTTGATGGGACTTTGAGGGAGATGCGGCGACTAGGATGAAGGTTAGAGCGCTGCTGGCGGAAATCTGCCCTTGATGCCGACCACCTTAGAGTGATGGACCATTATCAAGCCTATCAATCTGCAATCACCCATAAGAAGGCAGAGTTCCTGTCCAGGGAGATTGTGACTGCTCAGAATTGACCAGCTCAGCTGTTCTGAACTGTAGACAGACTGTGCAACCCAGCCTGTCTTTCAAGTCCGAAAAGCCTTTTTGCAAATAGAGTGCGATGAACTTGCTCGATTCTTTGCAACTGAAGTGGCTGACATCAGGGCGGTACTTCAACCCACACACACTATGGGCGTTGCTTTGGATCAGCATGAGGCCACTGCGCCTCGGTTCTCCTGGAGTACCTTCGACCGACTGGAGTTCATGGATGTCATGTGGACCATCCAGAGTGTGCACCCTACATGCTGTAGTTTGGATCCAAGACCAACTTCCCTAATTTTGGGCTGTATTGACTCCATCTGTCCGATTCTAGCACGGACAGTCTGGTGCTCCCTGGAATCTGGTGAGTTTCCTAGCTCCCTGAAAGAGGCGGTGGTGACACCACTCTTAAAGAAAGCTTCTTTGGACCCAGACTGCCATGCAAACTACAGACCAATCTCTAACCTTCCCTCTTTAGGGAAGGTGATTGAGAAAGTAGTTGCTGCACAGTTGGAGGACCATTTGACCATCCATGACATCTATGAACCCCTCCAGTCCGTTTTTCGAAAGAGACACAGTACCGAGACAGCGCTGGTTCGGTTGCTCAATGATCTCCTGATGGCTAGAGATCAGAAGAGCCGTTCCATCTTGGTTCTTCTGTATCTCTCTTCAGCGTTTGACACTGTGGACCATGGGATACTGCTTGGTCACCTGAGGTACATCTGTGGACTGTCGGGTACAGTCCTCAGGTAGTTTACATCATTCCTCACGGGAAGAACTCAGAGAGTGGTGTCTGGGTTTTTTCCTCAGACCCAGTCTCTCTGGTGTGTGGGGTACCTCAGGGTTCAGTGTTGTCCCCCATGTTGTTCGCGGTGTATATGCTGCCCCTCAGAGACATTGTAAGAAGGTATGGGCTGAGGTTTTACTGCTATGCTGATGATACCCAGCTCTACCTTTCCTTTGCACCTGACCAGGAGGGAGCTCTCTCGGTCTTTAATAGCCGTCTCGCAGAAATCCAGGAGTGGATGGATTCCAGCTGGTTGAAGTTGAACTTGGAAAAAACTGAGGTGCTGGTTGTGGACCCATGTCGCCAGATAGGGGGTTGGGGGTTGGTTTGCCCTCTGGAATTTTTCTTGGTGGCTTATCACTTCCGACTTCTGAACAGGTGCAAAACCTGGGGGTAATGTTTGATGAAGGGCTGACCCTGCATTCGCAGGTGTCGGCTGTTGTCAAATCTTCCTTTTATTATATAAGGAATATCTCCAGGATTAAGCATCTGGCTCCGTCCGGAGATCTTCCTACTCTGGTCCACGCCTTTGTGGCCTCACGGTTAGATTACTCCAATTCCCTTTACCTAGGGCTTCCTGAGGTGGAGATCCGCCACCTGCAGCTGGTGCAGAACACAGCGGCCTGGCTTTTGATGGATCATCTCGGTCCTGTTATATTTCGCCGGTGCTACGCAAACTGCACTGGCTGCCAGTACAGTGGTGGATTACCTTCAGAGTTGTTCTTATGACTTTTAAAGCCCTACACAGACTGGGCCCGGATTACCTTAAAGAGCTTCTGGTCCCTTACTGCCCTGGGCGATCGCTCCGCTCAGCCGACGAGGGGTTGCTAGAGATTCCAAAGGTGTGTTTGAAATCTTCTGGGGCCAGAGCATTCATGCATGCGGCCCCTACCTTTTGGAATTCTCTACCCCGTCAGTTATGGGAGTGCACAAACGTGGAGGGATTTAAGCTTTAAAAACCTTTGTATGGCACCAAGCATTCGGTGACTGATTGATTGATGGTATGATGATAATGCTGATTTTATATGATTTGTGTTTGTTGATACTGCTGATTTTATATGATTTATGTTTGTTGATGTTTGATTTCTGATTTTAAATCTGTTAGGCGCCTTGGTATTTGAAAGGCACCATAAACATAAACCTTTATTATTATTACTACTATAAAGGTTTCTAGAGCCTTCATCATTTGGCATCTACTTGCAGCATGGTTGAATCCCTGGCAGACCTTGCAGGCTCTGACATTGTGGGACAGGCCCAAACAGCAAATGCAATGCATGTGAACATTGTTGTAGAGCTTGTAACACAAGGTACAGTACTTAAATAAAGGTTCTTTTGACAACGGCATAAAAGGACGTCAACAGGTGAAATGAAAGTTGAAAAATAAAGTTGAAGAAAATGACAATGTGGTTTCTGTGCAGGTCCGATGGGCGGTCGACGGCAAGAAAAAGAACTGAGTAACAATGGGGCCACCCACAATTTATATAGCTGCTAACATTGCTCGTCATCATGAGTGGCTCACAGTTAGCAAAAAAGTTTTCAAGTGATCCTGATGCCGATGGTTTACAGTTCCCATGAAGGTAGCATCCTCAATAAAGATCAAATCTTCCTGTCATGTATGCCAGTGTTATATAACTACTGATGAGCATTTCTGATGCTCAGATAATCAGGTTATAATTTTTCATTACAATCAGAGGGATGTAACAACGAGCGGTCAATCAAGCTCACGCTAGTAACAGCACTAGCGGTAGACCCATAACTACCACCTGTTTAACCAAATGAAGTTATACAAGAATTATTTGGCCTATACCTTTGTATTCTACAATGCCTTGTTCTCCTGTCTTTCAAGATGCTCTTTTTTTTTTTGTTAAAAAAAAAAAACTTGTAACACACTACAGTAACTGCCCTTGACTGTACGGTGACCTGACACCCACCACTCCCCCCCCCCATAACCTCCCTTCTTAGGTATTATCTTACCTGAGTTTTTGCACATGGTCTGTGCTGAATCTATTTTCAATGCACCTGTCCACTCTGCATAGCTAATGTATGCTTATTCTATTTTTGATTTGCGTAATCAACTATAACTTACTAGTTTTATAATTTTATGTTACAGGTATCTTACTTCTTGCACTTTTTTTTAATTTAAAATGCGTTATCCGAGGGCATCATTTGCTCGTTTTCATGGAGGACCTGGACAAGTAACAGATTCATTGGATACATACATATATTCCCACAGCACATACATATAACATAACAGAAAAAAGGACTACACATACATTATAAACAGTCCATTAAAACTGTGACACCTAGACTTCTCAACGCAATAATATTTCAAATTCTGTTTAAAAGTGTAATACGATCTAAATGATTTAATGAAGGTGAAAGTGAGTTCCAATCTTTTAGCACTTTATAAACAAATGAACGTTGAGCACTGTGTCAAGTTTATCTTACATGACAGAAAGGTTTGATCTTCATTGAGGATATCTCCTCCACTGAAACTGTAAGCCATTAGAGTCAAGTGAGAGGCAGTATGGTGTAGTGATTAAGGGCGCTAAGCTGCAAACCTGGAGAACTGAGTTTGAATCTCACAGCCACCACTTGAATACTGTGTGACCATGAGCAAGTCACTAACTTCCCTGTGCTCCCACGATGCACCTGGAAACAAGCCCCAGCTTAATGTGTCTCCCCGGCCAAAAATTGTAACATAAAAAAATAATTTTAAAAAAAGTTTTACTGTACTCCACTTTCCCTTTTTCTACATGACACATCTGGAAACGAGCTGATACCAGCTCAGTACGTTGTTCCTGGTAAATCATTTGAAATAAGTAAACTAAGGGGATACTACTCTTCTGAAGTGCCATCCTTCAGATGAGATGTTAAACCAATGTTCACTCTGTCCATCTCTGCTGGCTGTGCAAGGGAGGTAAATATCCCACAGCACTTACTATAACAGTGCATGAGTTTCCCCTCGTATCAGCCAACCCCAATTCGATAAAACAGGTCTATGTAACCAACAACTGAACACACCCTGGAGACAAGCTGTCAATGTTCAGTGCAGTTTTCCTGGCCAAATATTCCAAATAAATAAAATATTGGATTGATTCTGCTAGTCAACGCTCCATCATAAGTCACTTAGATGGCATCGTATCACTGTGGCTGATATCACCAATAGAATCATTTGCAGGGGATTCAATGAAACTCTGTGGGTCCTGTTTCCAGCTGCTCCACCATACTGCTCACTGATCCCACGTTGCTTCAGAGTCTAAGTATAGGAAACAATACCTGTATAGGAAGCTGAAGTTAGTAGAGAGTAAACAATGTCGAGATACCCTCGAAAAGGGCAGGAAATAGAACAAGGGAGATGATCCTTCCCCCTGTAAAATGCCTTGCTTAGCGTGCACCTGGAATACTGCATCCAGTTCTGGTCACCACAGAACATAATGGACATTGATGAGGTTGAGACGCTCCAGTGAAGGGTCACCCAGCACATTAGCAGGTTAAAGGGCAAGAGCTATGAGGAAAAACTGAATATAAATGAATTATTTAGCCTACAGAAGACTGAAAAGAGGCATGGTCACGATTTTCTGAAAATAAAAAGGGATAAGCAGGTGGAGCATGCACAGCTGTTGGTGAATGCAAGCAAAACTAGCGGGCATGCACTAGAACTCAAGGGGGCATATAAATATAAGCATCTGGAAAGCGTAACTTCATACAGACTGATCAATATGTGAAATATCCTATCTGGTAAGGTGGTGGAAGCTGGCAATGTTCAGATTTCAAAGCAGAACTAGCTAGATGAACAAGTGCAACATTCTAACAGCTATGCAGGTGTCTCAGTACTCAAATTGATTCAAGTCACTACTGCACAGCACAAAGAGCAAACTAGAGGGACCCAAGGTCATTTCTGTCACCACACTATAAATACAGGTTACTCACCTGTAACAGGAGTTCTAGGAATGGTATATGTTGTTCATCCACACTGTCTGGCAGGTTCCTTGCCGCTTTAAATCTTGCCGGAAGGTCTTCAAGCTGGCTCCTCCCACCCACCCAGGTGGTAAAACTCTCGGCTCCGCCCCATGATGCCAGATCTAGCCCGCTGGAAGCCAGGTTGTGCATCGAAGCAGGGGAGGTCGGGTGGGTCGTGTGGATGAACAACATATACCATTCCTAGAACTCCTGTTACAGGTGAGTAACCTGTATTTCTAGGGGCATGGATATGTTGTTCATCCACACTGTCTGGCAGACTCCTAGCAGTTCTCCAGGAGGAGGGAGGCAAGGCGCACACCCTCTACTTGGGAAATAAAGACTGGAGAACCGAGGCCCCAAAACCAGCATCCTGACGTGACTCAAGGTCGATGTGGTAGTGGGTGATGAAGGTGTGTGCTGACTTCCAGGTAGCAGCCCTGAAGATTTCCTGGATAGGGACGTCCCTGGAAGCAGCCACCTATGCAGCGGGAAGGGCGGGTAGAATGAGCTCTTATCCCTCTGGGAGGCTCCATGCCCGCCAACGCTATAGCAGAGATCTATGCAGGAGGTGACCCACCTGCCTATCGTCCAGCTTACTGCAGGTCTGCCAGGTCGCGGCTTCAGGCGTGGTGACAAACAGCTAGCGAACCTCTCCCAGACTTTCAACCGTCCGCTCCTTATAATAAGCGAGCTCTTCTAAGGTCCAAAGTATGGAGCCTATATTCGACCTCGAGGTGTGATTGGGGTAGAACACCGGCAGTCAACACCTAGTTAGGTGAAACTCCGACACCACCTTTGGAAGGAATTTGGGTGGGGCGCAGGACAACCTCTGTCCTTATGGAAGACCAGATAAGGAGACTCGATGGAAAGCACCTGGAGCTCCCATCCTTCTGGCTGACATGATAGCCACCAAGAAGGCGGTCTTCCACGACAGGTGGAGATGTCACACCTGTGCACTGGTTTGAATGGCTTGCCCATGAGCTTAGCCAATACCAGCAGTAGTCCCATGGAGGAGGAGGTTCTCAGCCGGGAGGATATGTGATCAAGGCCTTTGGCGCCCGACCACCTTCTCCTCGCCACCAACTGCTTCCCGGCCCGCCGCCCGTAGCACAGATGGCTGCAGGTGCACCTTAAGGGTCGTCGACCCAAGTCCTTGCTGAGAAAGGGACCACAGGTAGTCCAGAATGCTTGCCAAGGAACAGGAGGAAGGGTACAGGTCCTTGCCCTGACACCAAATGGGGAATCTCTTCCATTTGAAGGGGTAGCATTTTCTGGTCGACTCCTTACGGGATGCCTCAACGGCAGTGAGGACCTCGTCGGAAAGACCCAAGGCCTGGAACTCTAGCCGCTCAGGAACCAGGCCGTCAGGTGCAGGGATTGAAGGTCTGGATGGAATACCTTCCCCTGATTGACTGAGATCAGGTCTGGGCGGGCTGGAAGCCGCCTTGGGAGCCTGGAGCTGAGACTGAGGAGATCTGGATACCAGAACTGGTGGGGCCAGACTGGGGCTACCAGAATCACCTGTGCCTTGTCCCTCCTCATCTTGAGAAGCACCTTGTGGATCAAGGGAAATGGGGGAAAGGCATAGAAGAGGCCCGGGGTCCATGGCCTCAAAAAGGCATCACCCTGCAGTGAGTCCTGCTGAGGGGGGCGGGTATGAAACAGTCTCAGCTTCGCGTTCTCCCTGGAGGCAAACAGGTCCGCCTAAGGCGTGCTCTAATGGGAGAACAGATCTTGTACTACCTCCAGCAGGAAAGACCACTCGTGGGACGCAGCCCCTATCCGGCTTAGGGCATCAGCCAGGGTGTTGGAGGCTCTTGCCACGTGAATAGCAAGGAGATCCGCCTCCAGGCTGCCTGAGGGACCGTCTTGAGAGCTTCCCTGCACAGAGGCATTGGTAGCGTCCCGCCCTGGCAGTTTAGGTAGTACATGGTCATGGTATTGTCCGTCTGGACCTGAACCCTTGACCCGTAGAAAGGAGCAGAAAGCGGTGAGGGCTAGGCGAACCGCTCGAAGCACCAGCAGGTTGATGTGGCATCGGGACTCCCGAGGGGACCAGAGGCCGTGCGCTCTGTGCTCCCCCAGATGAGCACCCGAACCCATCAGAGAGGCATCAGTCGATAGAGAGACCGTCGGCTCGGGGCGGACAAACGGGATGCCCTCCTGCAGACATGCTGGAACGGTCCACCACTGGAGAGCATTCCACATCCCTTGGGTCACTGTCACTAGCTGATCCAGCGGATCGAAGTGCTGTGACCACTGGCTGGCAAGCCCGCATTGAAGGGGACGCATGTACCAGCGGGCCCAACGGACCACGCTGGTGCAGGCCATCATGAGGCGCAGGAAGTCCCGGGCAGGGCGCAATTGCCCAACCTGAAATGATTGGGCAAAGGAGGAAAGAACCTCAGCCCTGTCCGGGGAGCCGCGCTCTGGTCGCAGAGAGTCGAGCTCTGCCCGATGAACTGAATCACCTGCTTTGGCACGAGTTCGACTCTGGCCTCGTTGATGAGGAGGCTAACCTGAGACAAACCTGGAGGGCCAGATCCTGGACGCTCACCTCCGCTCTGGAGGGCTGCAATCAGCCAGTCATCCAGGTAGGGTACACCGGACCCTTCGGCACCACAGGAATGCTGTCACCACTGCCATGCATTTGGTGAAGACCCTGGGAGCTAGAGGAGCGTCCAAGGGCATGGCTCGGAATCAGAAGGATCCCTCCGCTCAAGCGGAGGAATCTCTGGTGGGACGGACGGATTGGGACATGAAAGAATGCGTCCTGAAGGTCCAGAGAACAGAACCACATGCCTCATTCCAAGGATGGGATTACCTGAGCCAGAGTGACCATCCTGAAGGTCCGAGACCTTAGGAACCTGTTCAGGTCGTGCAGGTCGAGAATGGGGCACCAGCCCTGTCCGCTTTGGGACCAGGAAGTACCTGGACACAAACCCGGGTCTGGAGGAGGATCCGCCACCTTCCTGATAACCTCTTTTGAGGAGCAGGGGCAATATCATTTCAAGCAAGCCGACAAAGAGGCTCTGGGACCCATTGCCCCCGAGGGCGACAGCTCGGAAGGGTGGGTCTGCTCGAACTCCAGGCAGGCCCTTTCTACCACCTCAACACCCAACGGTCCGTGGTGATAGACGGACCAAGCGGAAAGAAGTGGCAGAGCCGTCCCCAGGGGAGTGGACAGGCTGGGGCGACACCCCTCAACTACGTCACTGGGCAGGCTTAGAGGAGGGACCCGCCGAGGGACCTCCTGGGCCTTCACCTCCCTGCTTCCCTGTTGGAGGAAGCTGTGGGCTTGGGTTTGGGATACTGGCGTGAGCCTGCTGGCCCTAGTGCTGGTGCTGTTGGGCTGGACGTGCCGCGGTGCAGAAGGACGAAAGGACTTGTGCTGCTGTCGGCGGCCTTTGTCCTTCTGGGTGGAGGTGACCAAGTCCAGAGTGGCATTGGACTTTTCGATCCACTGAGGTGACCTTCCACCCACGGCTGAGAGGTCCCCAGGAGGGGACATCTGCCAGTTGTGCTAGGTATCTGCCGTGAAGGTGGATATTCCCAGCCATGCTCTGCGGTAGCATAGCCACCAGCAGCCACAACCAGATCTGGCACAGGAGTCTCAATGTCCAGAGCTGTTTGGAGCTGCTGTTTAGCCACTGCCCTACCCTGGTCCCGCACCTGCTGGACCCGTGGTCCGCAGTCGGCCGAGATGAGGGATCACCTCATCCAGGGAGCCCATGAGGGCGTGGGAGAAGTGTGCCATCAGCACGGCCGAAGGCGCAGGACAGGAAGCAGGCCGCTGCCAGAGCTCCAAGGCTGGACCCACAATGGCTTCAGCCACCGGAAAGGCCTCCATGGGCGAATCCCCTCGGTCCAGTATCTCTGTCAGGGGATACTTGGCCCGCTTGGATACGGGCTCGAGCTGCATCCCAGTGGACTCCGAGATGATCCAAAGCAAACCCATGAAGGACGATGGGCTTTCGTCCATCGACTGGCCCCTGGAGGACTCCAGTCAATGGGCCTGGAGAACAGGGAGAAGTCGTCGGCGGACTCCGAGGAGTCCGCGAAGAGCTGCCTGGGGCCTGAGCCACCCTCCACCTGCCGAGGACGGCTGGGAATGAGGGTGACCGACAACCTGCGGGGCAGGCCTTGACCCGACCGAGTCCTTGGTCGGCGCCCCCAATTTCGGTTGTGGAGGTGGAGGTTCCACCACAATCGGTGGGGCAGCTGGTTTCGGCCGAACAACCGGCCCAGGCTTGGGCACCTCGGCTACAGTGAGGGGTTGTTTCGGCCGCTCAGGTGACAGCCACTTGATGGCCGGGGAAGGCGACGGTGTCGGCTTGTTCCCGGACAGAAGTAACTGCTGCCACATCAGGTCCTCGTAGCATCGACGCAACTTGCGTCGAAGCCTCTCCTCTTCCAAGGAGGAAGACGAGGAAGAGCGGCGGCGCCGCTTACTTCGGTGCCGAGACCGAGACCGCCGATGTCGGCGGGATCGGCTGGACCGAGACGATGTCCAAGACCGAGATCCTCGGCGTTTCCGAGGAAGGGTCTGGGAAGGGGCAGGGGACACCCGCTCTTCCCTTGGCTCAGAAGCCTTAACCGGGGACTGTGGCACCGGAATCGCAGGCAGGTTCTCGGTCTCCACCGGGGGAACTGGTGAAGAAGGGTTGTCGGCTTCACCAGTCGACAGCCCGCCCAACGGGTCGAGAAAAATCTCGACCGCGTCGACAGGTGTCTCGGCCGGCTGACCTGATGGGGACACCATGAAGCCAGCGGCCCAGTCGCTAACCTCGACCGGGTCGAGGTCGACTGTCCGGGAAGCGGGACCTCCCGCTCCCACGAATGCCGACGACATGGACTTACCTTTTGAGTCCTTCTTTCTGGACCAAGAGGAATGTCCCAATGGCCCCTCTCCCTTCGTGGAAAGGGATTGGCAAAGCTCCTTGAAAGAAGCTGAATACGAGGTACCCAGAGAGAGCGGGATAAATGCCGCGACCGAGGAAGAGGATGATGCGCCTGTGCTGCCTCCTCCTCGAGAGCGATCATCTGCTCGAGTTGCTCCAGCTGAGCGGCCACCACAGTAACCGCCAGCATTCACCCGACTTCACGGGCGGTAAGCGCTAAAGGCGCCAAGCCGTAACCGGGCAGCGTGGTCTTCCAGGACGTTGGCCGAAAATGAACGGCATAACTCGCAGGCCTGCGGGTCACGTTCTAGGCCGAGGCAGTACACGCACGTAGAGTGCGGGTCCGTCCTGGACATTTTCTGCCCACAAGGGCACTGCCAAAATCCGGGAGTCGATCTGTCCATCGCAGCCGCGAGGGAGAAACTTGACTGAAGTCTTGAAAATTTTAAAATAAGTTTCGGGCGAACCGAAGAATTAGGATCCAGTCTACACGGAGAGCGTTAAGGAGAGAACCTGAGCTTCCACGCGGCAAGGAAGATCTGGCGTCATGGGGCGGAGCCGAGAGTTTTACCACCCGGGTGGGTGGGAGCAGCCAGCTTGAAGACCTTCCAGCAAGATTTAAAGCGGCAAGGAACCTGCCAGACAGTGTGGATGAACAACATATCCATGTCCCTAGAACATAGATTTCTACATGAAGGAAATATGCAAAGAAAACCTTGAAAACTGTCAACTGCTAACCTACCCAGCACTTTTTTTTTTTTTATAACTGCTAAAATAAAATTCTTGAAATATTATAAATACTCACATACAAGTCAACACCACACAAAAGCTGACCCTCTTTTAACATGCTAATTTTAGAAAATCTAGAGTCAGCTGTTTGTAGCACAAACTGGATGCTAAAATGGATTTAATACTGCCAACAATGGTTTAAAAAAAAAGTCTCCGCTCAGATGAGAAACAGCTGGAACCACCAGAGAGATATCGATACTCACAGTCAGTGAAGCTGGGCTTAAAATGGACTCTAGAAACCATCAAAGACCACAGCTTGGCAACAACATTAATTTACCAAACTTCTGAGTGATGCAAAGTTGCAGTGTTCTCCTAGAATATCAATTTCATGCAAATTCACTATGTGCTTTCTCAAAGTCTTAATCCTGCAACTAAGGTATGGTCTTCTCTGGTTTCTGGAGTGCCTTTTGAGTCCAGCTTCACTGACTGTAAAACAAAAGAAAAATCTGTTTTATGGCCCAGACTGTACAAAAAATATAGATTACTCACCTGTACTGTAGTTTCAAGAGTGGTATACAGTTCACATTCACACTTTGGCAATTTCCTGAACAGGCTGATCAGTCGGACATCTTCAAGCTAAATAAGCTCCCTCCCACCACCTGGATGGTATATATCCTCTGGCTCTGCCCCGTGATCTCAGATCTTTTCAGGCTGGAAGCTGGGATCTGGGTGCCACACTGCCAGGGGAGGTTGGGTGGGTTGCATGGATGTGAACTGTAAATATTCGGACAGAGATATAATGCTGTTGTATATCTATGGTAAACTACTTTCAAGCTATGCATTTTATACTACTGAGTTTTAAACTCACGGTAATTTATAACTTTTTGGTGTAGGCACTAAGAAAAATGAATGATACTGATATATATTTAGAAAATTAAGTCATTTAAGGAGAAGTTTTAAATTATTATTGGACACATCCGTATGACATCATATATATGTGCCTGCATAATGGGTATTTATTGAGTCATGCATATATGTTCATTAATAACTCCCTTCCAAAGAGGAAGTGAGCCTTGAGGCGTCTGTGTGTATGCACTTTAATAATTGGCACTTACATTTTCCAATTTATGTTTTGCACTGATTTTCTTTTATATTGACAGATGTGGAGTGATCTACAGACTTCCAGCACAGGGGGAGGCATTCGATAAGGCACTGGTGGAGGCCACTGCAAGATGGCAGAAAAGAGAGAGGTGCTGCTGGTGGGGGAATTCAACCTGCCAGATGGAAGACTGGAGCCTCCCAGCAGTGGCTTCAGCTTACAAGCAGGGACATCCTGGACTCTCAGCAGGGGGCATTCCTCAGGTAAGTAGTCAGTGAACCCACTTGTGATGGGGCAATACTGGGCCTGGTATTCACTAACAGGGACAGTACTGCAGATGTCAAGGTGGGAGGCCATCTGAGGACCAGTGATAACTGTACAGTGTGGCTCAATATAAGACTGGCTGCACAATCAAATCACACAAGAGCAAGGGTCCTGAATATCAGAAGGGAAGATTTTATAAAGATGGGTGAATGCCTCAGGGAGGACCTGGCATGGGGGGGATGGCTTGTGTGTGGTGGAGGAACAGTGGGCAAAGCTAAAAGGGAGCACAGTAAAGGCAACAAACCACTGTATCAAACAAGTGAGCAAAAGCTAAATGAAAATGAGACTGCTATGGTTCTCAAAAGAGGTGGATGAAAAGGAAAAGGCTAACAGGGTAGCATTCAGAAGGTATAGGGAGATGCAGTGAGAGGAGGATAGTATTTATTTATTTACTTACTGAATTTTGTTGACCCGGTAGGCCCACTGAGACTAGAAGTCCCTTTTTCAGGGGTAATCGGGGTGGAGGGAGGTAACAGATGGTCACCAACTGAAATTTAACCAGATTAAGCTGTTGGTAGTATTTTTAGTGAATGGAGGAAATTTGGCCAGTACACTAGGGAAATTCCCCTGCTCTCACAGAAGGGGGTCTGTTGGCCACTTCTCTGAAGGTGGCGCCAGAGGTGGTTGAGTTGACTGAGGAGCAGCCAGTTGGGGCCATGCCCTCTGGCCCTGCCTGTTTTTCGAATGAGGACGATGATTTGGAGTTTGCTTCCATGAACTCCAGTATGGGAGAAATAGAACAAGATATGGAAACTCTGGTGCTCTGGTGGATGTTGCTGACAGTTTACCAGTGGAAAAGAAATATGTGGATATGTCCGAATTTTGTTGGGACAGAGGTGGCTGCTGAAGCTGTTAAACTGGATCTGGACTTAGGGAAATACAGGAAATACGTGCTACAGATATTGGCGCAGGATGAGGAACAATATCTGAAGAAGAAGGCTGGTCTACAAAAAAGGTTTCACAATGCCCCCCCCCCACCCCCCACCAAGACTCTAAGAAAACGATTATTTTGGATAAACTGTGCTTGCCAGATGATGCGGGGCCACAGGATGGCACACCCAGTGATGTACAACCAGAGGGGTTGTGACCGGGAGATGGGACTGTAGCTGGATTGCTTTTGGATGTGCCACACAGAGCGGCAGAAATTATTAAAAGCAGCGTTTAATCTGGCAATGCCTGATGCTAAATCCCAGCAACACACGGACGATTGGAGCAAAGAATCGGCATTGAAGAACGCGTGGTGGAGACATACAGAGTCTGGGGAATGGAGTCCCGATTAGTCTTGAGATCAGCCACTAAGCCCGATGGTCCTGGAAGTACAGACATTGTGGGAGAATGCAGAGTGCATAGAGCAGCTACTGGAGACCCGGACTGATCAGTCAGAGCCACGACAGGTAATCGTTATCAATTTACATGACAATTTGCCTTCTGAGGTACCGAGGAAGTCTGTACATGTGGGGGTGCTGGCTGGTATTGAAGATTCTATGGGATGTAATCGGGAGCATGGCAGTCAGGCGGGTCAGGGGGTTCTGGACAGTGGGAATTGTGTGCAGCACCAAAATACTGATAATACAGACGATGAATGAAACAAGGGTTGCAGAAGTGGTATGCAGCTGTTACTGCTGGACTTGGAGAGGACGCTTCAGGGTGGGGTGCACCCCCGCATGCTCAGAGACCTAGACTGGCTAATTTATTTTCCAGGACTGAACCTTTGCATCGGCGCAATGCAGTATGGCTTCATTATAAGGGTGGTCCAGATACACATCCAGACAGACTTTATGTGGGGAAACCTTTGCTAAAATAAAACATGCATTTTATGGCCTCCAAAATCTATGCACTAATCCACATCTCTGGGGTGGATGTGTTTGATGTTAGCTTCTGACATTCTAGTGGTCTGGAGCATTTCTGGACAATATATAATCAAGTGAAGTTTTTTCCCCTTTGGCCCCCCTTTATTGCTATCCCCCTGACCAAACAGCTTGTGAAGATAGTGACAGTAACGTTTTGTAATGGAAGTGTACCGGGGTCGAAATTAGCATACCCAGCCTGTTTCCAGTGCAAGTAGAAACAGGCTGGTGCATGTATTTTTTTTTCCTGGCTTGCACCATAGTGCATGTAGCTTGTGGCAGATTCAAATGGCTTTGGCTGCATTGCCATGAGGTGCCACAAGGGGCGCAGCGCTGAAACAGCAAGCTAATACTTTTTTTTTTTTTTTTTTAAGGTCACGTCGAGTGCGCGCACGCCATTGAGAAGCACTCGTGGGAGAGCAGCATCGGACTCGGGAGTGAGCACAGCACAAGTGCGGCGGCATCGGAGCGAGAACGCCTGAGTGAGGAGGAGAGTCCACATAGAAGGAGGCGGGAAGCGGCGGCGCCGGCAATCGGGAGGAGTTGGAGATGAGAAGAGCTGCAGTGAAAGTAGGTTGGCACCAGAATTATTCATGTCCTTTGCTGCAGCAGTGATTGGTTGGGGTGGCATTGCAGAACAGAAGGGGTTGGAACTTGGGGCTCAGAGGTGGGACTACTGGGGTATTTTTTTTTAATTATGCCAATCGGGGGTGGAGTTCTGGGCATCGGGTGGGTGGAGGGGATGGTCTCATCACAGAGACAGCGCTGAGACAGGAGGTGGGTCCTCCTCCTAGTGGCTTGACTGACTGGCATACAGCAATGTTAACCTTATTGTACTACGTGAGTCTCTTTCTGTCACCCTCGTGGTACAATAAGATTCAGATAGGCATGCACTGCACATCAGTTAACTACGCAGTTCTGTGGAGTGTTTCAGTGAGAACAGTCGCTAGGCGGGAAGCTCCGTGACCATCGTGAATCTTTGTTGTTCCTATACAGAACTTTGACATATTAGCATTATCTAGGCAGGAAAACAGTTTAAAGTGGCATTAGTAGGAAAAAAAGGTATATATCGGGAAGTTAATAGCTGAAATAAATCGGGGGTTCACCCCACCCCGAAGCAAGGGGATTTTGGTCTTTGCAGTCTTGTTTTCGTATATTTAGCACTGCAGTATCTAGGCAGGGAGAGAGGTTGTTAACAACAGGCAGCAATTTGAAGAAAAAAAAAATTATAAATCTGAGAAGTAATAGCAAAAGAAACTCCAGCAATCCAAGTGAGTGGATTTCTTCAGTCCTGTTTTGGTGTTTAGCATGGAACCAGTACTATAAAAAAAGAGCTGTAGCTTTATTTTTTTTTCAGTGTAAGGAAACTAAGGAGAAGTTAACTTTGACTGTAGAGAAATTTGTGTTTTTTTTACCACAACTGTGCCACATTTTTTTGATCCCTGTGCTGCCCTGTGTCTAAATAAGCGGGGAGGGGGGGCTTGGAAATCATTAAAAAAAAAATCAAATACCAGTGTGAGCTTGTGCTCTAAATAAACCTTTTAAGCAAAGGCTGCCAGTGACAGATTTGCTGCAGGCTAGGCTAGCGTGCAGACCCTGCCCAAGCAAAGGGCAGTTGTTTGTTTATTTTTTTGATCTAATATAAAGAAAGTGTAAAAGGACTTTAACTGTCTGCGTCTACCTGTTGAGCTAGCAATAAGCTAGTACTGTGGGTTTCCATAGTCACAATTTGCTTATCATGTTCTGAATTACCCTAGTCCTCGCTCATTTATTTTGTGTGAAAAAAAATAATTGATCTGGTCTTTCAGACAACTGCTTTCTTTTTTTTATTTCTGGAGGAACTTGCATGTGCCACCCTTGCCCTGAGCCAGCTAAATAACCTATATTTGTATGTGAGTGTGTCAGTGTGACTGTGACCAATGTTGTGTGAGTGATATCATCCGTCCGTCCAGTGTCTACTCTGTCATAATCAGAGTAAAATAAATCTCTGCATGCTGAGTAACAGTAATTACAATATATACTACATAGAAATATAGATTTGGACAGCAGATAAGGACTACCTGGCTGCTTATTTACCTAGTCTACTCTACACACGCTATATATCTTTTCTGTGTGTGTACACTGCGTGTGAAGCCAGTTACCTTTCAGAGAGTCAATCACACAGTAAATGTCTGTCAGCTCAGCCTCCACTGCTGTGGCAAGTATAATGCCTGTCTGTGAGTGACCTGTTATCTGTGAATGTGATGCCCATATAATAAAAAAAAAAAATAATAATAATTTTGACTGCAAATAAAATCACTGCCTGTGGCTACGGCTACGTTTGACCTGGTTGGCTGCCTGGTTCACCTACCTATTCTGCCCATTTGTGTGTGCTTTGCTTCCCATTTATCTGGATTTATATACATTAACAGCTAGTTGATAGTACACTAGGCCTCTTCTTCAGTAATACTTTTGTCTGTGTGTCATTTGATAACATTTAAGGGGAAAAAAAATGCCCCCCCCCGAACTAACCACCGATTCTACTGCCTAGTACTCTAAATACAGTGTGTAGCCCGCCCCAGGACTGCCCCAGTCAGGCAGTCAGTCCTCCCTCCTACTATCCTGCTGTGAGTGTGTAAATACACGTTGACTCTCAGACAAATAAAAGTTACTAAACCGAAATCTTTCCTTCTCTTTCTTCTTCTCTGTCTCTAGTTGTGGAGTAGTACAGACAGACACAGATAGTTACCACCACCAGTTTGGTGGGATAAATAAATCTTACTGGTGGTTTGCTGCTTCAGCAGCTGCCTTGCCCTTGCAGACTAACTTATTCTTGGCTTGGCCTGGACCCAAGTAATTTAACCTAATTTCCTGAGTTAATCTCAGATTAATACTGAATGTAATTTATTTGAACGCCCTCACTCACCTGCCTGCTCCGAGGGATCCATCTATTTAGCAAATAAGGGATATTAAAAAAATACACAGACACTTTTTGTCTCATAGCAGAGAACTTTTTATTGACATTTGTGTTACATAAGAAGACAAAGGCAAGCTCACTGCATTAAACGACCATGCCACCCAAGAAAGTTTTACCCAAAGCAGTTAATACTCTTTTTTCACTACAAGTTCAGCAAAACAAGTGGTGAAATGCCTGCAGTTGCTACTGCTGCTACAGCTGTTCCTGCTGTAGCTGATGTCCAGAACCAGATACAGTCCGAGCCTTGTGTATCTCAGTCTGACAGTGGTGGCAGTGGCCAGTTTGAAGCATCTCCGATTCTTGATGCCAGTAGTGCAACAGCAGGCATTCCCAGTACTAGTACTTCCAATGTGAATGTGTCAGTAATGGAATCTAACTCCCCTGATAATGAGTATGCATGCGTATCAGTCCTGCATTCTTCTCAGATTCCTCCTCCTAGCCCCATTTCTGATTCCCAATCTGACTGTGCCCAAGTCCAGCAGAGCAGCTCAAGCTCAGTGCCTCCTCCTCAACCTTCTCTGCCTCCTATTGCACCACATGATGGTGGAGAGCCACCCTTAAAAAAGAAAAAAACATAAATGTGTGGACTCTTGGAAACAGAACTGTAAACGGCTTACATATGATAGTGAACTGAACATCATGAAATGTGAATGGTGTGAACTATTTGATAAATCAGGGAAAAATAATTCATTCAGGGATGGGTGTTCATCTTTTAGAAAAGCAAACGTCGAATTTCACGAGTCATCAGATTTACATGAAGCATCCAGAAAAGCATTTTTTGCCCACAGCATAACACCTGCAGAGCAGCCATTAATAAAGATTGTCCAAAAAATGGAAGAAAAAGAATTTGAGCAAATGAGAGTTCTTTTTAGAACAACTTTTTTTCTTGGTAAAAAAGCACGACCATTTACTGATCTAAAAGATTAAATAAATTTTTTACGAGCGAATGGGGTGTCAGTCAGTGAAACCTACTCTAACGACAAACAAGCAAGAGTATTCACAGAATATATTTACAGAGATAAATGGAAGATTTAATATCATTGGTGAAGTCTCAAGATTTCTTTCCATTCTGTCAGATGGCTCAACAGACTAAAGTATTACTGAAGAGAGTAGTGTATGTCCGCATCTTGGAAAAGGGCATCCGTCACTAAATTTGTGGCACTTAAACCTCTAGGTAAGGCAGATGCAGAAAGTATAACATTAACTTTAAAACATACAACGGAAAATGATCTCCAAATACAAGACTGGAAAAATAAATTAGTGGCTTGCTGCTTTGATGGGGCATCAGTCATGATGGGCAGTAAAACTGGAGTAGCCACAAGACTGAAGGAGGAGGCTAAACTTTTAAAAGTTGTGCACACAGACTTGAGTTGGTCACTAAATATGTGATTAAGGGGACACCCCTGTACTCTGCAGTGGAAGATTTGCTTTTCTTACGCATGGCTTCTATAAGCACTCTGCTTTAAACTGGACTGGCTTGCAGGCTGTGGTTGAGGCACTGGGCATCTGGGTACTGCGTCCAGTAAATACTGGAGGAACAAGGTGGCTGCCACATCACCAGCGTGCTGTGAAAGTGTTGCAGACAAATTATCCAGCAATTGTTACACACCTGGATGATGTGTTAGTAAATGGCACAGGGGATAAAAGAGAAAAGGCCACTGCAATCCTGAAGCAGATAAAGTCACCGAAGATATTGTTCTTCATCAATTTCCTAGAATTCTACATAGCAGTCATGTCCAGACTAACGCTGACATTCCAGCACAATAACTTAACAGCAGACTCAGTGCAAGCTAAAGTTCTTTCTCTCATGACAAAACTGAAATCTCTCAGAGATTCAGAGACTATCAATTGCCTTGACACAGGAATCAATTTCGTGGATGGTAAGCTGCATTACAAAGGTGTGGAGCTTGGTTCTTCTGGTTCAGCAAGACGTAGTAGATCAGATCCTGACGAGGATGCAAACACTGCGAAGAGCAGCATTGTGGCTATTGAGAAGAAAGTGCTGGCCAGCACCCTAAATCAAATAGAGAATCGTTTCTCTGAATTTGTTAATGACCATGTCATTACAGAAATGGGAATTTTTCAACCTGTCTAACTGGCCTAACTCTGATTCCCAGGCAGAGTACGGAGACACAGAAGTCAAGTCATTATTTTCTCACTACATTTTTTTTTTATTTAGCTTTTGTTGACCAGGTAAGTGCACTAGACAAAGCCTGCCTATTTTCAGGCACGACCCGGGGGAGGGGGATACAGATGAATGCAACTGACCTTGAACCAGATAAAGCTGTTGGTGGTATTTTTAGTGAATGAGGGAAATTTGGCCAGGACACCGGGAAATTCTACTCTTTCGATAAGTGCCATGGGATCTTTAACATCCACCTGAACTACCACCAATCCAGGCAGATGGGACCTCGGTTTAACATCTCATCCGAAAGACGGCACCTCAGAAATGCAACACCCCTCTCATGCTACATTACAGTGTCAGTACTGGGATATTAACCCAAGTGCCAGATGTGGGAACTGAACCCACAGCCCTCTGATCTCCCGGCCTCAGAGGCGAGTGTGCTACCTACTGAGCCACTGACACTGCTACAGTGACATTCAGGAACCAAAGGGGTACAGTGCTGTTTCAGCAGTCTTGCAGTGGTCAGAACTGAAAGCATATGTCCAGACCCTAAATGCAGCTTACCATCCACCTTTAGATTCCACTACTATGTGGGCTAGAGTTTTTTCTGAAGAAAGGGAGGACCATAAGGACATTCTTTCACTGCTGAAAATATTTCTTCTCATTCCATCTTCTACTGCAGAATGTGAAATGGGTTTCTCGTTAATGTCACCGATAAAACATGACTGGAGGGCAAACTTGAGAACCAGAAACTGTGTCCGCTTTAATGGCAATTAGTCTGAGCAGTGACACAGTGTCCACATACTCGCCAGATAATGCCATAGCTAGGTGGTGGTCAGCAGGAAAGAGAACAAGGAGACCTCAAACAGCACCTTATGGTGCCAGAAAAGATGAAAAGGCATGGGAAAGTGATGACAGCACTGATATGTTATAGAATAGTATTACATTCATTTTCATATGCAATGATTCCTGAATCAGTTATCTTTTTTCAGTTTTTATCATTATGACCACTGGTGCAAGTAACCTGACCATGGTGCATGTAACTTTTGCCGCCACATGCACCTTGGTGCAGGTACCGAAAAAAGTTAATTTCTATCCCTGAAGTGTATATGTGGTTGATATTGTACATTGGCTACAACAGCGTTGTGATATGTTGAATGCCCCGGAAGCCATCATTGATTTGGAGTACCTGTGGACTAGTGGCTGGAAATTTAAGATTAAGTTGCTCCAGAGTCTGGATGGGATTTTACGCGTCCCAAATAGTTTCTTCTTAGGCCGGGACAGAGGGGTTTGTTTCTATGCAGATCTAGAACGCATTTATCAAATGTGTGCGAGGTCCTGAAGTGCGATATTTGTGGGAAATTTGACCACATTAGTGCCCAGTGCACAAATTATTCCAGATGCAATCTATGAGATGAGTATGACCATATATACAAAGACTGCCCATTGGGCTGCACACAACAAATGTCACACCATGAATCCTGATGATTTTATTAAAAAAGCTCAGCAGGTGACACCCCCGAAATTGCCACAACCTCCTACTGAGCCACATCAAGAACACCAGCCGGCTGCCCTGGCTATGTAGGATCTAACTGGAACAGTAGACTCTTCGGTTAGTGCACGGAGGGGGGAGTCAGGAGATAGAACTGGTAGAGAAGAGGAGTGTGGTTCCTAATTCGGAAAGCATGGAAACGAAAGATGCTATGCCCACCACCACCACCACTGGGAAAGTGGTCTATTCCTACACCTCGGAGATGGACTGTAAGGATTAATAAATCTTCTTTGACGCATATGGATATTACCTCAAATAATCAGTATGGTATTTTACAGCAGGACGGAGAGGGTGAAACTGAGGATGATGGCAGGATTTCTGATACTTCTTCCATAACAGATCAACCAACTGTAGAGGACTAGACACTTGCACAGACAAAGAATGAAGAAAAAAAAAAAAAAAAAGAAATCATGACTGGAGATTCCTGGATGTATAAATGTTGATTAAATGAACAGGAGAATTATTGCTACTTTGAACATCTGCAGCATTAAAAATGCTGTAACGAGAACAGCATTATTCTCCTGGTTGCATGGTTTACCTCTGGATCTGATATTTCTTCATGAGACGTGGATGGATTCTAGTCAACTGTTTATACCACCAGGAATAATTAGGTGTGGGGACCATCGTATTGATCATTTGGGTTGGATAGGGCGGATGGGGTAGGGATCTTATTTTCGGGGTTGGGGTTTGGGTTTCAAAAACTGGTTGACTTACATCCTGGACAGGTACTGATTGTAGATGGAAGTGGCATTCAACACCTAGTAGGTTTATTTCAGTATATGGGCCACAAAGTAAAGCTGATAGGGTAGAAATGTTTACACTTTTACAACCATTTTTAGTCACTACTAAGACAGTATATATGGCGGTGACTTCAATGTTACTTTAGATGTTATAGATAGAAGATTATGGGGACAGAAGGTTTATTGTGATTCCCATGCTTTTCATAAATTTGTGGATATTGCAGATTTAAAGGATTGTTGTTCTCACTCTAGGTGTCCATTTACATACGTGAGGGGTTCACTTACAAGTAAAATAGATTATCTATTGGTTTCAAAATCTTTAACAGTCCATACCATCGAGAAAATTACTGGTGGAGTTATCTGACCACCTGTTAGTGCAATCAGTTTTAAGTTTAGAGCCTGCTGTGGTGTCCCCGGGGAGATGGAAAATATTTTGGCCCTATCAGACAAAATGGAAGAACTGAATCTTTTGAACATTATGATAGCTAAGGTTTCCATGATGGCCTTGTATAAAGATTTGTGTGAGTGGTGGGTGGATTTCAAGTGGGAAATAAAGGGCTGGTTAATATCATACGAAGAGAGAGACTAAAGGAGCTTAATATATATACCCTTGAGGAAAGGAGAGAGAGGGAGGACATGACAGAAACTTTCAAGTACCTCAAGGGAATCAACAAAGTCCAAGAGGGTAGCATCTTTCAGAAAAAGAGATGTGCCAGAACAAGGGGATACAATTTGAAGATAGAGGGGGACAGCTCAGGGGCAATGTGAGGAAGTATTTTTTTCACAGAAAGGGTGATGGACGCATGGAATGGCCTTCCTGAGTAGGTAGTGGGGTCAAAAACAGTAGGGGAATTCAAGAATGCATGGGACAGACATAAGGCAATTCTGGTGGGGGGGGGTAAAGAAGCAGGCTGTTGGTTAACTAAGATCTGCAGCTTATCCAATAGGTAGGGAAATGGGCGGACTATATGGGCCAAGCGGTCCTTATCTGCCATCAAAGTCTGTTTCTATATGGGAAACAGAAGATAAAATCAAACTTTTATAAATATTTACAATTATGGGATCATTTATACTGATTGTATACTACTGCCTATAGAAGTCATCAAGATGTTTCTGGTCAAATACGGAAGATTAAACAGGAAATGCAGCATTATCAATATGATAGGTCGTAGGCTTTAGAAGCTGCTATGTCCTTTGTTACCCAAAAATTACCTTTTATTGACCCTTGTGAGGTGTGTAAAGATCGTAGGCAAAATTCACAGGTTACTACTTTACAAACGGAACTGGGACATATTATATCTGAAGTACCAGGAATTTTGACGGAAATGGAGTTGTATCTGACAAATCTGTATTCTCCTCAAGATGTCTCTAATGATGAAATTGATGCTTATTTGGCTGAGATTCAGGTGCCACCTCTGGGGAAGCAAGATCTGCATGCATTGGTCGGGCCTATTACTAAACAGGAAGCTTATGGAGTGATTCATGACTTAAAATTGGGAGCATCGCCGGGTAAAGATGGGTTGACTAATGAGTTCTGTAAGGCTTTTATTGATATATTCAGTTACTGTTTAATGAGGGTGTTTAACTTTTTACTTACTCACAAAACAATCTGTACCTTCAAAATTTTCACTGGGATGAATTATTTTTTTGTTTAAATCTGGGGATAGGAAACAATTGGTCAACTGGAGACCAATCTGTTTACTGAATTCAGACTGTAAGATTTTAACTTCTATTTTACAGAGAAGACTTAAGTGGATGGCACCCATTTTAATACATCCAGTTCAGGCTGTTTCCATATCGGGGAGAACAATGCAAGATAATTTGGAATTAATTAGGGATGTGATGGAATATTGTAAACATCATGAACAATCAGGGTTTTTACTTACCTTGGACCAAAGTAGAGCATTCGATAGAGTTAGCCATGTGTACCTGTTTAAAGTTTTGCAACCTAATCGCATTCAGGTGAAATGTTTTTCTTGGAACTCTTTGGTGTATCAAACGGCCAGTGTAACGCCATTATTGAGAGAGCTGGAAGGGAATACTGTACAGGTAAGACAGGGATGCCTGTTAAGCCCGCTTCTTTATGTTTTGGATTTAGACCCATTGATTATGAAAGTGGCACATAATCCAGTGATACATTGAATTGTGGGAAGAGAGGAAGGGGAAGCTGTGAAAACTGTAGCTTATGCCGACGATGTTTGTGTATTTGTTCAAAATGACAACAGTGTGCATGGTCTGATGGGATTTGTTGGCTCATTTTTCTAGGGTTTCTGGGGCAGTCTTAAAAAAGGATAAGAGTAAAGGGCTGATTCTAGGACAACAACCTTTTCTGGGATCACATATAGATGGAATCCAGATACTGTCTGAACCCTGTCAAATATTAGGCCTCAAATTTGGCACTGGGAATGATGCAGTATTGAACTGGGAAGAGAGTCTGGCGAATGCTAATCATAAAGTCTAACAGTGGAAGGGTTGGAAACTGTCAAAGTTAAAACGAGTTTATATAGTTAAACAATTTATTTAACCTTTGTTTCCATATGTGGGAATGGTGTTTTCATTACCTCTGCAATTGGAGACCAGAATTTTCAGCTTATTTTTTCAAATGATTTGGGGGTGTAGGCTGAACCCAATAAAGAGTCTCTATACATATTTACCGAGAAAAAAGGGGGGCCTGGGTATGATACATCCAGTGGCCTTTTTCCATTCTTTATTCTGGGCAGGGTCATTCAAGTTGAGTCGGTCTTCAGTTCATGGGCCGGCACTGGGTTGGTTTATAAAGAATATATGGATTTTTGGGAACAGGTGCCACCAATTTTGGGAAAAGGGAGGTGGTTATTGAAGCTTTTTAAGTCTATTATTTTAAAATTGAGGAAATGGAAAATCACTAAACAAGATTTAATCTCCTTAAATAGGAAATAATTCTATGCTAAAGTAATGGAAACAGAAGGTGTGTGGGAACCTGAATTTAAAGGGTGTAGACCTTCAAAAATCAGATTGGTCTGTTCACAATTGATGAATCCTAGGATTCCCATTAAATGTGGGACATTCTGATTTGGGATCTTATGGGCGCTTAAATGTGAAAGGTAATCAATGCACAAATCTGTGACTGAACGGGGTAACAGATTGTGAGGAGATATTGGAAACTATAGATAATTTTTTATTTGCTTGTACATACCCATCAGATTCTGGACGCCATGCTCACAAATGGAAACTGTTATGGCTTTTAACTTTAACATACGATTAACTGGTTATAGGGGATATGCAGCAACTGATTGACGACTATGATGGGGTACTTTACAAGTGTTTTTTTGCCTGTATCAAATATTATTTATGGGAAGCTGAAGAGGCAGTATAGCGCAGCGGTTCAAGGCTCTGAGCTGCAAACCTGGAGAACTGGGTTTGAACCCCACAACCTCCACCTGCATACTGTGTGACGCTGAGCAAGTCACTTAACTTCCTTGTGCTCCCAGGTTGCACCTGTAAACAAGCTTTTAGCTTAGTGTCTCTCTCCTGGTAAAATAAAGGTACAAAAAAAAAAGCTAGAGTACAGTTTGTTTTTCAACAAAAATGTATCAGATATACTCAGCTATGTATTCTTATTGAAAATGCATTTAGAGATATCTATAGGAAAGAGTGTTTATGTCACCCTAGAGCTAGGGTTTATGTTTGGTGGCGGGGTTTTTCATTCATAATAAAATATAAGTGATGGTTGGTAGGGGGGTTGTGGGGTGCAATGTACTGACTGGGTGATATTGTTTTATGTGATTTGGGATTCCTTTTTCTTTTTGTTTTATTAGTTGTCCAATGTATATTTTGGCGATTTGACTGTGATCTTTATGTTTCTGAATAAAACAGTCCCCTATTCTTTTTCCAGAAGTGCCACGGGATCTTTAACGTCCAACTAAACAACCACCAGAACAGGCAGATGGGGCCTCAGGTTAATGTCTCATTCGCACTACAGTGTCAGTATTGTGATTTACCCCAAGTGCCTGGTGTGGGGCTAGAACCCACAACCTTTCTATCTTCTGGCCTCATAGGCAAGTGTGCAACCTGCTGAGCCACCAACACTGCATAGATGGATATGGAGGTGTATCAGGGAAAACAGGAAAGCAGGAAAAACAGTAAGGAGTACAAAGGCACAAACGGAAGGGGGAACAGCTCAGGAGGTAATGAAAGGGGACAAGACATTTTTTAAGGAATGTAATTGAAAAGAGGAAGACCAGGGGTGGGACTGTAAGGTTAAAAAGGGAAGGGGGTGGAGACTATGCAGAGGAAGACCAGGAAAAGGGAGACATCCTGAACAAATACTTTTGTTCCACATTCACAAACGAAGAAGGGGAAGGGCCACAAAGAAGTAACAGAAGCTTTGGAGGGAGGGAGAGAGGCAGAAACTAGTCCTTTTTATTTATTTTTTGTTAAGACATGAGAGTCATGAAGGGACTCGCTAATCTGAAGGTGGACAAAGTAACAGGGCCAGATGGGGTGCATCCAGGGGTATTCTGGGAGCTCAGGAAAACAGTGGCTGCATCTTTGACAGTTCTGTTTAACAGCTCACTGGAGACAGGAGTGGTTGCAAAGGACTTGAAAAGGGCGAACGTAGTCCCACTACACAAAAGTGGTAGCAGTGAGGAAGCTGGCAATTATAGGCCAATCACCCAGACAGCAGTGGTGGGAAACTTAATGGAATTGCTGCTGAAGGAAAGGATTGCGGAATATCTTGAATTCAGTAGGCTACAAGACTCAAGGCAGCATGGGTTCAAGGGAGAGGTTGTGTCAAATTAACCCGATAGATTTCTTAGTCTAGGTGACAAAGGATTTTGAGCAGGGTGGAACGGTGGACATGGCCTACCTAGATTTCAGTAAGGCTTTCAACACCATTCCACACAGCAGACTAGTAAGCAAGCCGGGTAGCTTAGGAGTGGGTCCAACAGTGGTAAACTGGATAAGAAATTTGATTAGTGGATAGGTGACAGAGGGTGGTGGTAAACGGAGTTCACTCTGAGGAAGGAAGGGTGACCAGTGGGGTGCCTCAGGGATCAGTGCTGGGACCGGTGCTCTTTAATAATGCCTTTGTAAGTGACATTGCTGAGCAGCTGAAAGGGAAGATCTGCTTCTTTGTGGATGACACCAAAATCTGCTATAGGGTGGACCCTCTGGGGATTGAAAATAATGAGTACAGACCTGAGAAAACTAGAAGAGTGGTCAAAGGCATGGCAGTTGTGTTTCAATACAAAAAAGTGCAAAATAATACACTTAGGGCACAGAAACCCAAGGGTGGTGTACAAAATGGGTGGAGTGGTACTGACAGCCACCAAGCAGGAAGAGACCTAGGGGTAATCATACTGAACGACCTAAAGGTGGTCAGGCAGTGCAGTACAGCAGTCAGGAGTGCTGGTGGGATGCTGGTGTGCACAGTGAGGGGTATCACCAGCAGAAAGAGGGAGTTGGTATTACCTCTGTATAGATCGTTGGTAAGACCCCACCTAGAGCACTGTGTGCTGTTCTGGAGGCCACATCTCCAAAAGGACATAAAGTGGAGGCGGTTCAGAGAAGGACAACTAAAATGGTGCAGGATCTGTACCAAAGGCCCTACTAGGACAGACTAAAGGACCTCAATATGTAGACCCTGGAACAGGACGGAGAGAGGGGATGTGATAGAGTCCTTTAAATACCTCATGGGGATGAATGAGGTACAAGAAAGAAGTATTTTTTCAGACAAAAAAGTGCTCAAGAACAAGGGGACATGCTTTGAAGCTGCAGGGATGTTGATTTAGGAGAGATGTGAAGAAGTACTTCTTCAAAGAAAGAGTGGTGGATTCCTGAAACAACTTTCCAGCAGAGGTGGTGGGGGGTCAAAACAGTGGTGGGGTTCAAGAATGCATGAGATAAGCACAAGAGAATCACAGTGGGGGAGAGAAATTGCAGCTAAGTAAGAACTTATCATAACAGTAGATCTTCAAGAGAGGTTCCTGCAGTAGGTCTTCACATATAGGACTGCGCACCCTGGTGTCAGGTTCCAATGGCAAACTTGTAAATAGCAATCATCAGCGGGGACCACCCCCGACGTCAGGTGACGTGACGTCAGCCCGACTATAAAAGGGGCGGTCCCGCACCCGCCCTCCAGTTATTTTCCACCGGAGACCTAGAAAAAGGTAAGTAGGAAAAATAGGAGTGAAGACTCCTAGAACCATGCTTCCTCTCTAGACCCAAGGGCTAGGTAGGATGAAAATGAAGGAAACATTCCAGGAGTAGGGGGAAGTGGGTGGGAAACTAGACCTACTGCAGGAACCTCTCTTGAAGATCTACTGTTATGGTAAGTTTTTACGTAACTGCAATATCTTACTTCGAGAGGGTTCCTGCAGTAGGTCTTCACATGTAGGACTGAATACCAAGCAGTCTCAGAATAAACCAAACGGAGGTACATCCGGGAGGAGGAGAAGTCACCAACTGCAAGCTACGACAGGAGGCCTTGCAGAACTGCAAGCCCAAAGCCAGTTCTGCACCTAGAGGCAATGTCTAGGCTGTAATGCCTAGTGAAGGTGTGGACAGACAACCACGTGGCCGCTGCACAGATCTCTGCAGTGGACACATTCCTGAAAAAGGCGGCAGAAGTAGCAACACTCCTAATGGAGTGACCCTTAACCGCCCCCAGAAGGGATTTCCTGTGTTTTTGGTAAGTGAAGTGGATGCAGTTAGCCAACCACCTAGAAATGGTCTGTTTGGAAATGGCCTTGCCCTGGCACTGGGGAGCAAAAGCCACAAAGAGCTGATTCGTCTTGCGGACCTCTTTTGTCTGGTTTGTGTAATACCTCAGGATTCTGTGCACATCAAGAGTGTGCAGGAGGTATCCCCCCATCTGAATGCTGTGGATAATAGACCAGCAGTTCGACACTCTGGTTGACAGTGGTTTCTGAGACTACCTTTGGAAGAAGCAAAGGGTTAGTCTGAAGGACTACTCTGTCCCTATGGAAATCAAATAGGGTTCCTTACAGATAAACGCCTGAAGTTCCAAAACCCTTAGGGCGGAAGTGACTGCAACTAAAAACAGAATCTTCCAGGAAAGGAAGTGCAAGCCACAGCTAGAGGCTGGTTCTAAAGGAGGCAAGGTCAGTTTTTCCAACATAAAATTCAGGTCCTGGGGGGACATGGATTCCAGACCAGAGGTTTCAAGTGGAAGATGCCTTTTAAAAAAGTCTTTAGCAACCTCCAGTTGAGCCAGAGATTTGCCCTCCACTGGGAGGTGGTAGGCCAACACCGCAGAGAGATGGACCTGAATAGAAGAATAGCTAAGGCCCAACTCTGATAAATGTGTGAGGTACTCTAACACCTGAGCAGCCGAACACAAAAAGGGATCCCAGCTCCTGGCTAGGGCCCGGATCGAGAATCTTTTCCACTTCATGGCATAGGTGGATCTAGTAGATGGTTTTCTGGCTTCCACCAGGATGGGCAACCTATGTAGAAAGCCCATAGCAGGAGGCTGCTATGTCCACAGGTGCCACGCCTGAAGGTGGAGAGACCGTAGGCTTGGGTGCACCTGGGTGCCCTGCTCCTGAGTCAGAAGGTCGTGGGATAATGGCAGGGGAACCGGAGGTTCTAGCGCCAGATGCTGTAAGAGAGGGAACCAAATCTGGCGTGGCCAGAGAAGAGCGATCAGAATCAAATGTGCCCCTTCCTCCTGAAGTTTCACCAGAACCTTCTGAATGAGAGGAAAGGGAGAAAAGCGTAAAGAACCCTCCCTGTCCGAGAGAGACAGTGCATCTCGCCAAAAAGCACCATGCCCGGGAACAAGTGAGCAAAAGTTGGGTAGTTTTGCGTTGAATGGGGAGGTGAACAGATCTATCTCTGGCCGACCCCACTGAAGAAAAAGATCTTTGACTACCTCTAGCTTTAATTCCCACTCGTGAGCCCTGGCCACTGATCGACTGAGGCTGTCCGCCCGGACGTTGCTTACGCCTGGAATGTGGCCTGCTGTCAAGAAAAGGCTGTGCTGAATCACCTAGTACCAAACCCTCACTGCTTCTCTGCAGAGAGAGTATGAGCAAGTTCCTTCCTGTTTGTTGATGTACCAGACTGTGGACATGTCCATCTGGACAAGAAGTGATCCCGGTAATAGAAGGGACTGGAACGCCTGGAGAGTGTACAGAACTGCTCTAGTCTTCAGAATGTTAATATGGAGCAGAAGCTCCTGGTTGGACCAAAACCCTTGTGACTTGTGAACCGCCAGATGGGCTCCCCAGCCCAGGTCTGAGGCATCCATGGTAAGGATCTGGGTTGGGATAGGGCAGGGGTTCTCAAATGGTGAGGCCAGCCTCCCTAGGGAGGCCCCAGCCTGTTCCAGGGGAGGCTCAGCCAAGTCTGAAAAAAATACTTTATTTAAATTTTGGGTTTTATATATTTTTTGTGAAGAGATGAAGCAAACTGAAAGAGGATAACAACAGTAGGTGAATTTTATGCATTTATTTACTAATAGGTGACAATGGAAGGTGAATGAGCCATGGCTCATTTCAGGTGTACCCAGGAAAGGGTAGGGAGTGAATACATTTCAAAAGGTAACTGAAAAACAATCAAGAAATAAACAATAAGCAATACTGCAAATAAATATGAACAATAAATTAATAATGAGTGGTGGTAATGGATCAATTTGTGAACTGATGGCAGAACAGCCCAAATACAAGGGTTGACCATAGAAGTGCTAAGAGCAATAGCAGGAAGGAGCAGAGTAATCCCTGAGAAGTTGCTTAGGAGCAGGGAAGGAGGGGAGAGGCAAAGTATGTAGGAAGGTTATGTCATAGAGAGGAAAAGAGAAAGTAGTCTGACCCATGAAGGCACTGCAACAAGGGTAACGATGGTTCCAAAATGAAAATAGCAGAGCAAGTAGGTTGGCCTGTGTGTGTGTGTGTGGGTGGGGGGGGTTACAATAAGCTGAATAATAATATTTGTTTAATTTATTTGTTATTCAGATAACACCTTTGAGCACAGGAGCTCTTTTTCAAAAGTTCAAAGTCAGTATAAGACAAAGAACTGAATGTGAGCCACGTACTCAAAGGGGTTTCAATTTATTCATGGTGTACTGCACAAAGTACAGTACGTTATTTTTCTTTGGGGAAGCCCAAGATTATTTCAGATTTTGGGGGAGGTTAAACATATTTTCCATGGATTTGGGGAGGCTCACTGTGACAAAGTCTGAGAACTATTGGGATAGGGGAATGGAAAGGGGCCCCCTGTAACACGTCTAAAGATCTTGCCACCAGCGAAGATCTCTCTGGAGGCTGCTGGAGATCATGACCATCTGGTTCATGTCGTCCGTCCTCTGATCCCACTGGACTCAAAGAGACCACTGGGTGACCCTCATGTGAAGTCTCGCCAAGGGGACTATGGGAATGGCCACTGCCATCAGTCCCAAAAGACGAAGCACAGCACGTGTTGGGATCTACCTAGCCTAGGCCACGAGGGTGGCTTGAGAAACTAGGGTCTCGGCTCGATCTGATGGCAGAAAAGCCTTGCTCTGAACTGTGTCTATTACTGCTCCAATGAATTGGAGCCATTGAGATGGTACTAGCTGGGACTTGGACAAACTGACCGTGATACCAAGAAGAGCAAACAAGCTCAGAGTGAAAGAAAGAGAGACTTTCAGGCTGTTCTGAGAGGGTGCTGCGAGGAGCCAGTCGTCCAGGTAAGGGAACACGTAAATGCCCTGGCGGCGAAGAAAAGCCACAACCACTACTAAACACTTGATGAACACCTGGGGGGGCCGAGGAAAGGCCAAAGGGGAGTGCTCGGAACTGAAAATGGTTCTCCTGAAAAGTAAAACGGAGGAAGCAATGGTGGGTCGGGAAGATAGGGATATGCAGGTAGGCATCCAGCACGTCCAGGGAGCACAACCAAGAATTTGTCTGGAGCAGGGGGAGAAGCCCGTGAATGGTCAGCATGCAAAACTTCTTGTACTTGACGAAGAGGTTGAGCATGCTGAGGTCCAGGATCGGTCTCAGACCGCCTGTCTTCTTTGGAACTAGGAAGAGGTGAGAGTAAAATCCCCTTCCTAGCTGGTTTTGAGGGACAGGTTCAATGGCCGCTTTTAACAGGAGTGCCTGTATCTCCTGGAAGACTATGGGAATCTGATCCCTTGGATAAAAAGACCATCCCAGAGGATGAGGGGCAGGGATCTCAGAAAACTTTATCGAGTGACCTCGCTGGATGAGTTGAAGCACCCATGCTTCTGCAGTGACGAAACTCCACCCCTCCAGGTACAGGCCGCACCTCCCTCCTACCTGTTCCTCCGTGACTGCTGGAGGTAGCGGAAGGAGGGGAAAGGAGTCAGAACACCGAGGGGAAGGGAGCTTTTGCCCCAGAGGCCGGCTTGGGGAACTTGGCCTGCAGGGTTTGGGCTCCCGAACCAGAGGCTCGTCGTTTGCCTTGACATTTACCCTGGTTTTTATTCCATCTTCTTTGGCGACAAAAGGCTTCTTCTTCTTCTGCCCCATACAGTACATGGAGCGGCATTGCCCAAGTGAGCATCCGGCCTTGCAGCCCAGTAACACATCTTTGGCGCCGCCGAAAGGATGGAACCCTAAAAGGCGCCCAGAAGGAGGATCAGACATCTTGTGCCAACCTGCAATCTGGAAGCCAGAAAAGGCGACGGATACAGAGCCCCGTGGCTGCCGTCCTAGCCACTGAGTCTACTGAGTCATACACTGCACGCAAAGCATGACGACAAGAAGACTTGCCCATTCTGACTTTGTCCAGCAATTTATTATGGAGTGACGCATCCTGGACCTCCTGAAGATCCCTCTCGGAGAGAGAGGCCTTCTGGAATGTCACAATGTGTCAAACATAATTGAGGGACCGGATGGCACAAGAAGAAGAAGAAGAAACCTTCCGGTCAAACTGATCTAGCTGCCGAGAGTCCTTGTCCGGAGGCGAGGAACTCAAATGCTTTGGTTGCGCTGACCGATCGTGGGCAGCAGTGATCACCATAGCGTCAGCTTTGGGATGAGTCGTGAGATGTTGAATCCCTTCCAGGGGATAGTAGGTACGATCTGCCTTTCTGGAGACAGCCGGAATCGATGATGGCTGCTGCCAGACAGTAGTCACCAGATCCTCGTGAGGACCCATCCGGGGGGTTTGGGTAGAGGGTCTATAGTGGCTAGATCCAAATGTTCCGCCAGCCTCTTACACTGGGGTCCACTTCTTTGGAAAGCCAGCCTCTTGCTGCCTGAATAGCACGCAAAAGGTTCCCAAAGGAAGGATGCTGTGGAGGAGATTTTGGGGATTCCTTGTGCGGTACCTCGACTGGGGACCGAGGGTTCGAAGGCTCAGAATCTGAGTCTGTGTCAGAAGGCTCTGATCCACTGGGGATGAAATGGTCTGCCACAGATGAGTCTACAGGTAGAGCACCCACTGCTCGGCTGGAGGGTATCAGTGGGGGAGGGGCCCTCGGATGAGGGATGTCTCCCACAGACTGCCTAAGCTCCGTGATGAGCTGGGTCTTGGCATCCTGCCACCATGGGGGGATCATCTCCCGATCTGGCACTGGAGGAGGAGGAAGAGGAAGCCGGTAACCCAGGTAGCCTGAGTACTGTGGTTAGTGCCAAAAAGGGTACTGAAAACCTGGCAATCCAGGAGAATAGCTATAAGGGGTATCCCGGCGACAGGTATCCCGGCGTCGGAGGCACATGGCCTGGCATCGGGTACTGAGGAGCCAACGGTGGGCTGCCTGGTTGCGGTGCCTGGGGGTCTGGCTGTAGAAGAGCACCAGTAGGTTCAGCTGGACCTACTGGGGGAGGTGCCATAAGGCCACTGGGTGGCGTGGGATCCAGGAGGGCCCCCGAATGTCCCGAGGGGGGCTCCATAACAGGATCCTTAGCCGGCGGCGGACTTTGGTTCGGAGGCAGCAACAGATCTGGTGAAGGGGGAAGTTTCGGAAGGGACCCCAATGAAAGTTCGAACAATTATCCTGTCGACAGAGACAAAGCATGATCGGGTGACGAACCCCTGGGGTGCAGGACCCGGAGGGATGCAGGGTCTCTCGTGATAGCATACCCAGCCGCAAGGCCGGGCTCATAGGAGTCCGATGGGCGATAAGAGTCCGGGTGGTCGACGGAGGATCTGCCGTCTGACTGATCAGACTTAACTGGGCTAGTGGCAGCGGGAAGGCCGCCATTAGGCTTATTGGTCAAAGCCGTGTACCTGTCGACAGGGTCGAGGGGAGACTTATTGGCGGTGCTTGGAGGAGACACAACAGAAACCTTGATAGGGGCTACCCCCAACTGCCCGCACACCTCAGCAGGAGAGGGAGCAGGTGCTCGGCCCAAAGAGGCAGACAGGGCACCAGAAGGAGTACTCAAGAGTTTTTGGAGCAGGCCTCCCATGTGGCAATGGACTCCTGTCCTGGTGCTTCTTGTCCTCCTTCTTTTTTCTAGGGGTCAATGACAATGACCTTTCCCTCAATTCCTAAAGCTCCTTTTCCATCGATGCCAGCCGCCGGGTAAGGAGGTGGGCCTCGAGGGTCCACCTGCGCCTGGTCCTGGTGGCTTGACTGAAGGCCTGGCAGATGGCACACTTGTCCGAGTTGTGCTTGGGACCTAAGCACAAGAGGCAGCTGGAATGGTCGTCCCGGAGCGGGACTTGGGCTCCACACTTCGAGCACTTCTTCTTTACACAAGTCGACATACAATCGGTCGAATAATTGAAGAAAAAATTTTAGATATGAAGAAAAAACTTTGATTGATGTGCGGGTGTTAGACCGCTGTTCTCTCTCGTGAGCCGAATGAACTGAGGCGACGGCGGGAAAGGGACTGCCCCTTTTATAGTCGGGCTGACGTCACATCACCTGACGTAGGGGGCAGTCCCCGCTGATGACTGCTATCTACAAGTTTGCCGTTGGAACCTGACACCAGGGGGCGCAGTCCTATATGTGAAGACCTACTGCAGGAACCCTCTCGAAGTAAGATCTGGCATACTGCATCTAGTTCTGGAGACCCCATCTCCACAAGGACATAGACAGGATGGAGGCAGTCCAGAGGAGGGCAAATAAAATGGTGCAGGGTCTGCAAGAGAAGCCATATGAGGAGAGACTAAAGGAGCTTAATATGTATACCCTTGAGGAGGGGGGGGGAGAGACATGACAGAAACATTTAAGTACCTCAGTGGAATCAACAAAGTCCAAGAGGGTAACATCTGTCTGAAAAAGAGATGTGCAATAACAAGGGGGCACAATCTGAAGATAAAGGGGGGACGGCTCAAGGACAATGTGAGGAAGTTTTTTTTTACAGAAAGGATGGTGGATGCATGGAACAGCCTTCCCGAGGAGGTTGTGGAGTCTAAAACTGTGGGAGAATTCAAGAATGCATGGAATAGACATAAGGCAATTCTTGTGGGGGGTAGGAAGAAATAGGCTGTTGGTTAACAAGGATCTGCAGCTTATCCTGTAGGTAGGGAAATGGGCAGACTAGGTGGGCCAAGCGGTCCTTATCTGCAGTCAAAGTCTATGTTTCTATAAGAGCTGTAGATTGATTATGGTCTGAGGTAACAGTGTAAGTAGGGAGGAATGAGCAGACTGGATAGGCCTATCAGTCCTTATCTGCCATCAAATTCGATGTCGCTCTGTTTCCATGAGGCTGCTTGCCATGGGGCAAGCAAGGGGATCAAGCTCCTTGCCCTGGCAGCATACTGCGAAGCCTTACCATTTAACTGCATAGCATTTGCAAGTCGATTCCTTTCAGGCCCCCCCCCTCGCCCCCCAACATGGAGCATGTCGTCGGAAAGGCCTAGAGCCTGATACTCTAGCCACTCAGGAACTAGGCTGAGCGGTGGAGGGACTGAAGTTCCAGGTGCAGGACCTTTCCCTGTTGTCTGGTTTGCCACTCTGGGAGAAGAGGTAACTGCCATGGAGGTCTGCTGCTGAAACTAAGGAGATACAGGTACCAGAACTGTCTAGCCCAATCTTGGGCTATCAGGATCATTCATGCCTTGTCCTTCCAGGACTTCACCACCACCCTGTGGATCAAGGGGAATTGGGGGAAGGTGTACACAGGCCTGGAGTTCAGGACCTTGTGAAAGCATGCCTCAACAGTATCCTGAACTGGGGTTAGCAAAAGAGACTCAGCTTGTTTTCTCTCTCGGCAAACAGGTCCACTTGGGGAGCATTCCACTGGGAGAACAAGTGGCTTACCACCTCCTGATACAGGGACCACTAACATGACATCTCTCCGACTAGGCTGAGAGCATCTACCAATTAGTTTTTAGCTTCTACAACATGACTTGCTACGAGACCTGCACCCAGGACATGCATGAACGTCCAGGTGCAGAGAGCCTACTGACACAAGGGAAGAGTGTGTGTTTCACCCTGCCTGTTCAGGTAGAACATGGTTGTGATGCTGTCCATCTGAACCTATCCAACTTCACCCCTGATCAGATGAGCAAATTCTGTCAAAGCTAGGCGCAATGCGTGAAGTTACAGCACATTGATGTGGTGATGGGACTCCCAATGGCAATCCGAACCTGCTGGCTCTGTAGTTTCCAAGGTGTGCTTCCCACCTCACCAGAGATGCATCTATTATAAGTGTGACAGATGGCTCTGGGTAAACCAACGGGATTCCTTCCTCCAGATGTTGTGGGTTCAGACATTACTGGATGGCATCCCACATCAGCTGCATCCCTGCAGGTGCCACATCCGCCAATGTGCCCAACAGACCCCACTAGTGGAGTATGTCTGTCATCGAGGCATAGGGCAGAAAACATAGGAAAACCTGGAGCAGTTGTATAAAATCTGCAAGTAGCGTTTTATTATTATCAATAACAACAGAATAAAAAAAAATTGGGGGATCAGGATAGCAATATACAAAGGCAGTACAAACAGAGAAAAGTCCTTCATCTGAGGATTTCTTTCCAGTTTTTAAGAAGTCTCTGTCTCTCACTCTCCTTCTAGCAAAAGCACTGCTTCTCTTTTTATAAGTCTTTGCTTGGGAACTCATTAAGGAGACATCCTGTTTCTCACAAAATGTTCTTGCCAGTTTCTTTGCAGGTGCAATAGAATATGGTGGCCCAGAATTGACCTTTTGTTGACAGCTCTGCAAAGAGTTTGCAAACAAGCCTGAAAGGAGCTCAAACTACATCTCAGGTTAACCCCTAAATTTCAAAGAGTTTTTTGCAATCATTCCAACAGTACAATTATATACAGTTTGAAACAAAGGGATCCCAGTATCACTTACAGTTTCACACAAAGATTCACATATATTTTTATAACTACAGATATGGCAGGGTGAAGAAAAGACGGAAACAGGAAGTGAAGGCAGATAAATAGTCAGAGGCTGAGAATCATGAGACTGTCAGAGTGATCAGTTCCTAGGTCTCAAGAGAACATTTGGTTGTGCAGCCAGACAGATAAGAGTCAGTAAAGGAGAGGATAGGACAGATTCCTGCATTTAACTCTTTCTGCATAACAAATGGGACAGGGCCTTATTCAACCTTGTCACAATGCCATATACCCCAGCAGTCAGAGGAAATCCTGGACAGGAGGTGAGAGCTGAACCCAAAATCATTGAATATAGAAGGTAAAATCCTGAGCCCGGTCTGCAGGGAGATTGGCCTTGGCCTACAGGAAGTCTAGTTCTGGCCTGATAAACTCGATCACCTGTGAGGGGATCAGTTTAAATGTGTCCCGGTTGACCAAGAGGCCCAAGTTTCGGCAGGTGTGGAGGGCCAGATCCCTAGATTTCTCAGTGGTCTCCTTGGATGACCCCGCTGTTACCCAGTCAGTCAGGTAGTGATATACCCTGGTGTCTTTGTACTTCAGGAAGGCTGCCACCATTGCCATTCGCCTGGTGAAGATCCTGGGTGTGAAAAAGAAACCAAAGGACATGACCTGGAACTTGTACAGTACCCCCCTGTGCACGAAACAAAAGGTACAGCCAATGGGATGGGCATACTGGGATGTCAAAGAACACATCCTGGAGGTCCAGGGAGCAGAACCACACACCCTGCTCCGGGGTGGTATAATCTGGGTCAGAGTGACCATCTGGAAAGTACAGTTACGTAAGACCTTACTGTAACAGTAGATCTTTGAGGAGTGTCTCTTGCAGCAGGTAATACACTTGGGTCATCACCAGAGGTCGCTGTGGTGCATGGCAGCTCTTCTAGCAGTCTTTTCCAGGGGCTGCCCACACATGACATCAGCTTCCTGTTTCCTATATAAGTGTGGGCGGTCCCTGGTATCCTCAGTTTTCCCGCTGGATTCAGCTTGCTAAGCGAGGACCGAGGGGAAGTCGAGGTACCATAGGTGTCCCAACCCATAAGTCAATGGACCAGAATTTGTTCTCCTAGAGAAGGAGGGGGACGGGATCTTACCTGCTGCAAGAGACACTCCTCAAAGATCTACTGTTACGGTAAGGGCTAACGTAACTGTACTATCTTCTTCCACGGAGTGGTATCTTGCAACAGGTATCAATTTGGGATGAATCCCAACAGTAAAACCCAAGAAGGGTGGTCATTATGACAGGAGGCCTTGTAGGACAGCGCGGCCAAAGGCCGTCCTACGGCGTGAAGCAACGTCTAAGTTGTAATGCTTCATGAAAGTATGAATCGTGGACCAGGTAGCTGCGTTGCAGATACCTGTGATGAGAGGTCCCTTTAAAGCAGGCCGCAGTAGTGGCCATAGCCCTGGTGGAATGGGCTTGGACAGGTCCTGGTAATGGCTTGCTGTATTTTGAATAACAAAATATTATACAGTGTGCTAGCCAATTAAAGGGGGTCCGTTTAGTGACCGTGAGACCTTCTCTGCCTGAGGCAAAGGTGGCAAAACGTTGAGAAGTCTTTCTAATCGATTTAGTTCAATTAGTATAGTATCATAATATACAATAGACGTCTGGAGTATGTAAGAGGTGTTCACTTCAATTGGAGTATTCAAAATAATATACTGGTAACTCCAAGGGCTGGTTTAAGGTGTGTTCAGACACTACTTTAGGTAGGTAAGAAGGAAGGGTTGGTACGAAGTGCCACTCTGTCTTTGTGAAAAATCAAGTAAGGTTCTCTACACGAGGGCATGGAGTAAGGAAATACGTCAAGCTGAAGTGACAGCCACTAAGAATAGTGTTTTCCAAGAAAGAAAACAGGTCGCAAGTAGCCACCGGTTCGAAGGGTTCAAGAGTTAATTTCTCTATTAGAAAATTGAGATCCCACGGAGGAGCAGGTCTTCTGATAGGTGGCCTAATATGCAACACCCCTCTTAGAAACATTTTGGCTAGATGATGTTGATACAGTAATCTGCCATCCAGAGGTTCGTGGAAGGCTGAAATAGAGACCAAATGGACTTTGATGGAGGAATAGCTTAATCCTGTCTCGGCAATCGAGGCCAGGTAATCCAGGACTTTCGTCAGTAACAGGGGTAGGGATCCAATGACCAGGAAGCAGCCCAGGTGGAAAAGCATTTCCATTTGGCATTATATGTTTCCCTGGTCGCTGGTTTACATGAGGCCAGTAATATATTGGCAACAGGAGAGGACACTTGTAAACGTGCTATGAAAGCATCCTCAGGAGCCAAGCATGAAGGTGTAGTGCCTTCAGGTTGGGATGCAAAAGGGTCCCTTGATTCTCACTCAAGAGATTTGGTCTGATTGGCAATGGAACGGATTCCTCTACTGAGAACTGTTGAATTAGGGGGAACCACACATGCTGAGGTCACAGAGGGGCTACGAGAATCATAGTAGCAGGTTCGAGTTGTAATTTCAGCAGAGTCCATTGCAGGAGTGGGACGGGGTTGGGGGAAGCACATAATAAGAGTCCTGTCCACGCTTAGGACAGGGCATCTATAGACTGTCCCTTTTTGCTCGGGATAATGGAATAGTATTTGGGGAGACAGTGGAGGCAAAACAGATCCAGTTGCGGGGTCCCCCACAGATGAAAGATTTTCTGAAGCACTTAGTAATGAAGTGTCCATTCATGCACGGACAACTGGAGACTGAGAAAGTCGGCCAGGAAGTTTAACGTCCTGATAGATGGATGGCTGTCAGTAAGAGGTGTTGCCAAATGGCCTCCTGCCAGACTGATAGCATCTCTTTGCATAGAGTACAGGACTTCGTACCTCCTTGTTTGTTGAGGTAGAATACTACTGCGGTGTTGTCTGACTGAATCAGCAATGGTCCTGAAGACAGGTGAAGTTGAAAAGCCTGGAGGGCTAAGCAAACCGTCCTCATCTCCAGGAGACTGATGTGGGGATGAGGGACAGAAGTGGTCCACTTGCCTTGTGTCCTGTAAGGACCCAGGTGTGCACCCCACCCTTCCAGGGATGCATCTGTGGTCAGCATCTGCTGAGGCGGGGTGGGACTGGAAGGGCATGCCTTGACATAGGCTGGCTCTGAGTGTCCACCATATCAGCGCAGATCGTAACATGGGAGTGACTCTGATTTTGTCTTCAAAATTTCCTTTTCTTTGAGACCACTGGTTCTGGAGAACCCACTGGACTGGTCTCATATGAAGATGGGCGAAAGCTACCGTAGGGACAGTAGCGGCCATGTGACCTAGAAGACATAGCATGCATCTGGCTTTGGCAACTTTCTGGACTTGTATCTGCAATGACAGAGATAAAAGCCTGTGTTGCCTATCGGCCGGCAGGTAGGCCCTGAGGGAGACAGTGTCTAGGACAGCTCCTATATATTGGAGCGACTGTGTAGGGGTCGGATTGGACTTCGGCCAACAGACCATAATTTCTAGAGCTTGGAACAGAGTTAAGGTTGCCTCTAGGGAGGAAATCAGAGCAGTTTTGGAATCTGCTTTGATGAGCCAGTTGTCCAGGTATGGGAAGACAAAGTGCCCATTCCACTGTTGGGCTGCTACTACTACCACTAGGCATTTGGTGAACACTCTCGGGGCTGAAGAGAGGCTGAACGGGAGTGCCTTAAACTGGCAGTGTTGACCCAACAGGTGAAAACGAAGGAACATGTGGTGGGCAGGATGGACAGGGATATGTAGGCAGGCATCCTTCATATCTAGGGCACATAGCCAATCCCCTTGTTTCAATATTGGCATGATGGAGTTTAGAGTGACCATGCGGAACCTTTTGTACTGGGCATATAGGTTCAATTGTGTGAGGCCCAGTGTTGGTCTGAGATCTCCAGTTCATTTGAGTACCAGGAAGAAGTGGGAGTAAAACCCCTTTTGGTGTTCTGTAGGGAGTACTGGGTAAACGGCCTTCTTGGTGAGAAGACCCGTAGTTCCTCCTGGAGAATCAGAATATCGTTGTGTGGGTAATGGACAGAGCAGGGGGGATGAGGGGGAGGTCTGGAAAGTAATTCCACAGTGTGACCTCTCTGAATGACCTGAAGTACCCACTCGTCCGATGTGATCATTTCCCAGGCCTCCAAATGGAGGGCAAAATGACTGCCCACTGCTTCCGAGACCTGGCTGAGGAAGCATGGACAGAGCCCCAGTAGGTCACTGGGAGGCAAGTTGACCAGTCCCACCAGGAGGGTGGAAGCAGGAGCCCTTGGCGGCAGAGGTGTTGGTTTTGTTAGATTGGGAACGACCTCGGAATCCGTCCCTATTTGAGCCTCTGTATTTTCCACCTCTTTTGGAATAAAAGGTGGACTGAGGATGGTAGGATGGCTGAGAAGTATAATACATGCCATGTACTGTACGCAGGGTTCTTCCTGAAGCCTGGAGATCATCTATCAATGTTTGGGTGCCTGGCTCAAATAGTTTGGACCCATTAAAGGAGGCATTGACCACTCTATGCTGTACATCAGGTGTGAAGCCTGAGATGCAAAGCCAAGCATGGCGATGCAGGGTAATGCTGGTTGCTGACATGCGGGCCGAAGTATCGACCGCATCATATCCCGAACAGAGTAGGTGTTGGGAAGTGGAGTTGCCAGCAGATATTGTAGCCAGTAATTGTTCCCTTTCCTGTGAAGGAGGGAGTTAATTGACTAGTTCAATGGCAAAGGACCAGAGTGTATGCTGATATTTGACCATATGTCCCATGTAATTTAGGATTCTGAGATTCATGGTGCTTGCTTGGAAGACCTTTTCTCCCCAGATAGTCTATTCTGCGGGAATCTTTATCCGGAGGTAAGGAGCTCATGTGTTTTGGTCGATTGGTACGATCATGAGCGGCAGCAACCACCACTGAATCCACTTCAGGAGTAGTGAATAAAAAGGGTGATCCAGAGGAGCCTGGTAGAGGCAATCCGCCTTGTGGGGAACAGCCGTAACAGAGGAAGGCTGATTCCAGGCAACAAGCATAGCATTTTGGTATGTTTGGATTAGTGGGGGTACCGCTAACACTGGATCCTCTGGTAACTCTAGATAGTCTGCCATATCCTTACGTTGCTTGTCATGTTCAGTAGTAGAGAAACCCATGACTTTCTGAATTTGGACCATCATCTCATGAAAAGATGGGTCGTCTGGAGGAGAGGCAGCCGCGTGCCTGGATAAGTCCTCATTTAATGAGGAGATCTCAGATAGGGCAGACTGGGGCTGGAAATCCATATCCTGGAATTCCTAGTCCTCCAGGTCGCTGCTAAAGTCTACCAGAAATTCAGGCTCGTCCGATATCCACATATTCGGGGGTGACCAGGGTGGTAAAGGGTCCCTGTCACCCTGGAATCACTTTGGCAGAGGAGTAGGGGAGGGGATAGGTGGATCGGCTCTCCTGGACGGGAGGCTGAGCAAGTCGCATGGCATGCAAGACTTGCTGTACTACTGAAGCGTAACATCCAGCTGAGTGGGGGGTAGGGAGGATTTCTGCTCAAACCAAGGGGATGGTGGAGGGAATTGGACGCGTAGCCTGAGCAGGTCTTGCCACTGGGTGGTAAAGTCCAGGGTCCCGATCCCTGGCCACCTGGCCCCTGTGAATACTCACCTATGAGGGTGGAGGGGCAGTATGCATAGCAAATGCAGTAGGTTTCCCCAGTGGAATGCGGCTCCTTGTCGACAGAACCCCTGGGGAAATGGTATTATGCATTGAAAATGGAGCCCCCGTCGATGGAGCGTGGAAAGAACCCATTAAAGGTTCATCATAGACTGCCGTCAGCGCACTGGAAAGCGCCATTGACGTGAGGGTATAACCCCCCTTCCCCGTCAATGAAGAGGCAGTCAGAGATCACGCCGTCGATGGTGGGGCACCTGTAACGGTGACCGTTGCCGAGCACTTAGGCACAGAGTTTGAGGAGGGCTTCTCCTCCTCCTTTTTGTGCCATCGATGAGAATCAGTGGAAGGGGAGCTCTTGGGACGAGCCCCCTCATTCTCTATGAGAGACAATTTCTGCTCCATTAAGTGGTTTCTGATTTCCAGCAACTGTTATTGATGAGCTGCCTGGTTAAAATCCTAACAATGTATGCAGGAATTGGTGTCGTGTGTGGGTCCCAGACACCTTACACAAGTGGTGTGGTTGTCGAAGCGGTAGATTTTCCTTCTGCAGCGGCAGAAATGAAATAGCGCCATCTTGCTTGAAGATTCTTTGGATATTCGTCATTTGCTCAAATTCTCACGGATGACTGCTGTCTCTCTAGCTGCTTCCTGCGAGCTGAAGACAGCGGGAAAATGAACTGAGGATACCAGGGACCGCCAACATTTATATAGGAAACAGGAAAATGATGTCGTTTGGGCGGCCCCTGGAAAAGACTGCTAGAAGAGCTGCCGTGCACCACAGCGGCCTCTGGCGATGACCCAAGTGTATAACCTGCTGCAAGAGACCACTCCATAGAAGATCTTGTGCTTCCACACGAACTGATTCAGATCGTGCAGATCTAGTATGGTGTGTCATCCATTTTAGGGCCAGGAAGTATTTGGACATATATCTCTGACTTGCCAGGGCTTCCAGGACATGGGCTAAGGGTCCTTCTGCTAACAGCTGAGCAGTGTTCTCCCTGAGGGAGGACAGCATGCCCTGCAACATGCTGGACTCCCAGGGAGTGTGACGTTGTATGGCGGTAGAGCCTCGAAGTCCAGCGGCAACCCTCTGCCTAACACTTCTAATACCCGCTTGCCCATAGTAATGGTGGACCATTGTGCCAGAAGTGGTGCAGCCGACACCTGACTGAGAGTTGAGTCAGGGACTAGACAGGTGAGAGGATTCCCCCCCCCCAGCCCATCACTGTGCAGCTTTGGAGGGGGCACCAGCCGGTGGGGCACCAGTGCCACTACTCTTGCCTCTTTTTGACCCCTGGCCTCTGAACTTGGGTTTTGGGCACCGCTTCTTCTACTGCCCCTACTTAGGCTGCTGCTGAGGTGGCTCTGGTTGGAAGGACCTATATTGAAGGCCTTCCTTTTAGGCTTCTGGGTCTTCAGGTCCTTCTGGGATGATGCCACAGAATCTAGAGTGGTACTGGACTTCTCAATCCTCATGAGATGTCTTTTCACCCCAGGGCCAATGAGGTTGGTACCTAAGAAGGGGACATCAGCCGGCTTATGCTGGGTATCCACCGTGAAAGTGGACAGGTGCAGCCAGGCCTTGTGATGCACTGCGGAAGAAACTACCATGGCAAGGGCACAGGAGTCGCCCATGTCCACAGTTGACTGCAGCTGGTGTTTAGCCAGCGACTGACCCTCTGATCAACTTCACCGGCAGCTGCCTATCAGCAGAGAGGTAAGGGAGGATCACATCCAGCACTCCTAACAGGGAGTACCCAAAATTAGCAATCATCACAACACAGCTGGCCTGAAGGAGACCTGAGAAACCTGCAACACAGAGCCTTCTTGCTGCGTGGTCAATCTTCCTGGACTCTTTGTCCAGTGGCTTGCACACAACTCCCTGTGCAAGAACAAGGGGACACAATTTGAAGATGGGGGTGGTGGTTCAGGGGCAATGTGAGAAAGTGTTTTTTCACAGAGAGGGTGGTGGACGCATGGAACAGCCTTCCTGAGGAGGTTGTGGGGTCTAAAACTGTCAGAGAATTCAAGAATACATGAGACAGACATAAGGCAATTTTTGTGAGGGGTAGGAAGACATAGGCTGTTGGTTAACTAGGATCTGCAGCTTATCCTGTAGGTAGGGAAATGGGCAGACTAGGTGGGCCAAGCAGTCCTTATCTGCCGACAAAGTCTATGTTTCTATAAATAAGGTGACCCCCCCACCAAGTAAGTGAGGGAGGTGTCATGCCCTCAAAAGCAAATCAGAAGGGGGCCCTGTTAACCCAGCCAGTCGATACTGCTCCACCAAGTGTGGAAAACAGTTGGGGAGACCGTAGCTGCTTCTAACAGTTTTAATTTGTTAACCGTGTTTTCCACCATAAAAAACAACTCAGCGGGAGTATAATGAAGCTGCCGAATCGTCCATCTACATCTAACTGACCATATGTGAAACTTAAAACAAACTAAAAATAACCACAGGGTTGTTTTATCATGCTTAGTCCACTAAAACGGCAATATACCCAGACATAGGATGTCCATCGTCATGTTAAAAAAAGGTGACTTAGGCCAATGCTGTTTGAGAGACCGCCAAAAGTCCTGTACAAAGGGGCAGTCCAGAAACAGGTGTTCCATGGTTTCCACCGTGGCTCCACACGTAGCCCTAGGACAATACCTGTCCTCCATCTGTTTGTGTTTCAAATTACCATGCATATTCAGTCACCCATGAGAAGAAAACCAGAAAGCATCCCACATGTAGCCAAGTATACGTGGGGATGTAAGCATTTTACCAAGTGACACCTTGTCCTGAGCAGGATACACATCAAAATGTGCAGTTTCCTGAAAAAATGTCTGAAGTAGGAACCCATCTAGGTCCTTTCTAGTGCACCTGGTAATATGGTCCTGTGCGAGGCCCCATAACTTGATTTTCCCAAAGCAAACCGTGAAAGTGTCTGGCAGCCCCCCTCAGTGAGTGCTGTCTTGGGAGATTAGCAGACATTGGCCAAACTGTAAAAATGGACGCAACAGAATCTAGCACCTAGGGAGTCCAAGCAGCCGTACTGTAGATCAATATTGGTCTCAAATTTGTGTAAAGAAAAATACAATAGGTTGTATCATTTTCAACCCACCCTCCTTTTTATCCCGAAATAAGAGGCATCTCTTTATGGGATTTAACCAGCTTCCCCATATGCAGGAAAAAAAACAGCCGTAAATTTTGGTTTCTAATTGTAGTGGCAGACAAAAGATTTCACTAAGATACAATAACACGGGAAGCAAAAAGGTCTTAACCATCTGTACCCTTTTCAATTTAGACAAACGCCATTTATTCCAGATGGCTACCTTGTGTTGTGCTAGTTGTAACTTTACAGACCAATTCAGAAGGGCCAAATCTCCAGTGCCAAAAAGTATACCAACGATGGAGCAAGGCTCCCATACCACCGAGGTGCCTATTATCTGATAATCCAACACTTCATCCTTCCTTATTGGAAGACATGTACATTTTGCAAAGTTTACTCGTGCCCCCATGTGGTCCATAATGGCCTGTAGATCCACCCCAAGCTTCCTTGCAGAAGGTAAATGCCCTATAGTAAAACACATATCATCTGCATATGCTACACATTTTATCTCCGGATCCATACTGGAAAGGGAGACTCCCATGATCTCTACTGTGTCTAAAACCCGGCATAAAAGGAGGTCCAACGTAAAGATATATAAGAGCGGGCTCATGGGACATCCTTGTCGACCCGTCTCCTACTCGCACATTTCAGGCCCAACCATCCATTACAGTAGGTCTGGGTGGTGGCAGATACATAACATGTCTGGAGCCATTTAGCAAAGGTAGGGGAAATCCCACACTGCGACAAACAGGCCCATAGATAGTCATGGTGTATTCTATTGAAGGCCTTAGCCTGGTCAAGGCTAAAACATAAACCTGTAAGTTCTCCCGTGTCTCCCCTATGCAGTATTTCTTGGAGGAGGATAAGACTATCCATCATTCTCCGGCCTGGTATCGTGCAAGTCTGTGAGGTGTGAATCAACTGCGATGCACATAGCAAAAATCTATTATTAAGTAACTTTGTAAATATCTTAAAGTCTGCGTTCAACAGAGTGATTGGGCACCAATTATTTAAATCAGTTCTGTCCCCTTTTTTATAGAGGAAAATCACCAGTCCTTCCGACATACTCTCCGGTAGGACCCCAGTGACCACAATATCCTGTAAAACATCCATGAATTCCACTAGCAGAACCTAAAAAATGGTAGTGTACAATTCATAAGGAATTCCATCCTTCCCCGGGGCCATGCCAGATTTGGTCTGGGCCACTGTTGCCAACACCTCCTGGGTAGAAATAGGAGAGACCAACATCCCATTATCAGCGAGGGAAGCCTGTGGTAAGACATTGTCCTGCAGCCACACAGAATGTGTCCCTGTAGAAGGGTCTGGGGGACAAAACAATGTATGAATATGTTCATCTACCGCCTGAAAGTACAGTTAAGTAAGAACTTACCGTAACAGTAGATCTTCGAGAGAGGCTCTTGCAGTAGGTAATTACAGGTACCGTAGGTGCAGTAGGTACCCCAGGGCTCAATCCTGGGTCCACTGCTTTTCAGCATTTTCCTTAACAATCTATCGACTGCCTGCCACCAGCAAACACTGCTCTATGCAGACGATGCTGTCATTTTTGCAAGCCACCCTGACCCTTACTTCCTTGAAAGTAACCTTCAAAAGGGCTTCACGGAAGTTGAGCACTGGTTCCGCAACCATAAACTAGTACTAAACTACAAGAAGACAAAAGTCCTGTTATTCTCCTCAGCCCGCAGTCGACATAAAGACCATGCTCTTACCATCCAAAATTCCCAAGGTGACCCCCTTGAACAAATACAGCACTTCAAGTACCTAGGGGTTACCCTTGATAGACACCTCACCTCTTCACTGCACATTGAAAATTTTGCCAGAGCCGTCAATACCAGGATTGGGCTCCTCTATTGAGTGAGAAAGTCTCTAACACCTAAAGCCCTAAATCTTGCTGTCCACAGCTTGGTGCTCTCCTTAATCAACTACGGCCTTGTCATTTACGGAACTGCTTCCACCACTGCACTCAAAAGGCTCACTGTGGCACTAAACAAGGCCTGTAGAATCCTAATTGGTGCACCACGCCTCACCCACACCTGCGATGTCTATATGCAGGCTGGGTGGCTCAACTTGCATGGGAGAATTAAATACCACACCTGCTTACTTGCCAAAAAGATTCTGCTTGGACTCATGCCTTCGGGATTAGGATACTTGCTTCTCAAATCCCCCAAGACCCAACATACACGCACCTCATCTTCTGCACTCCTACTAGTCCCGATGTGCCGGACCGCCCAATAGCAACACTCCTTTTGTATCAAATCGCCATACTGGTTAAATGGCCTCCACAATGGTATGGCTAACCTGACTAGTCTCAGTGAATTCAAACTCAAACTTCGTCAGCATATCCTAACTGAAAACTCCTGTGATTGCACCACTTAACATCCTTGTCCCTCTTCCGGACCTCACCACCACCCCGCCACCATTCTTCCACTGTTCTCTACTTGTCTTGCCCTCTCACTCTCCTCTCCTTCCTGCCCTCCCATTTCCCCCTTCCCCCACTGTCTTCCTTGCTTTTCGTCCCTTACTATCCTAGCTGCTACTTGACAATGCCGCCTAGTTGCTCTCCTCTTCCTTGATCTGGCTCCCCTCCTAATTCCCTCCTCTTCTCACTCCCTGCCTTGAATCACAAGCTAAACTAATGTGTATTTATTTGCTGTGCTCTTATTCTGTATTTTGTAATACAAATTGCTTAATTGTTTGTGAAACCAGTCTGTTTTCCATTATGGACCCCCCCCCCACTGAAGTGGAACCTTTGTAAATGAGCTGCTTGGTGCTCAAAGGTACTTGTAATCCTAGACTGAATGAATAAATAAATAAATAAAACATATAGGACTGAAGCTGGCAGGTGTCAGGACCTCACGGAAAAATTTCTAGCTAGCAGTCTCTGGCGTGGGACCGCCCCCACGTCAGGTGACCGACACCATGCAACGTCAGTATAAAGGGGCGGTCCCCCACGCCCACCTTCCAGTTCTTCCCTGCCAAAGACCAAAAGGTGAGACAAGAGAGAAGCAGATATTTCCCATCCTGGAAAAGGAGCTGAAAAAGCTTAGGGGGATGAAGGACAGGAAGTTATTACCTACTGCAAGAGCCCCTCTCAAAGATCTACTGTTACGGTAAGTTCTTATGTAACTGTACTATCTTACTTCGAGAGGGCTCTTGCAGTAGGTAATTACATATAGGACTGAGTCCCAAGCAGTCTGGAACAAGAAGAAGCAAACAGGAGGAGGAAAACTACCCAGAAGTAGACCCTCTGGCTGTGAAGGTCTTAAGAAAGAAGACCTTGCAAAACAGCCAACCCAAAGCCCGCTCTACGGCGAGAGGCAATATCCAAACTGTAATGTTTTGTAATGGTATGGACAGAAGTCCAAGTAGTGGCTACAAAGATGTTGGCTGCTGACACGTTCTTGAAACAAGCAGCAGAAGCAACGACCCCTCTGGTGGAGTGGCCTCTGACTTGACCCGGCAGGGTCTTTTTGTACTTGTCATAACAGAAAGTGATACAATGAGCCAACCATTTAGACAGGCATTGCTTGGGAAACAGCACTGCCTTCTCTTTTATGAGCAAAAGAGACAAACAGTTGATCAGACTTTTTGAGATCCTTCGTCCTGGAGGTGTAGTATCTCAGAATCCGGTGAACATCCAGAGTATGCAAGAGGTACTCCCCTTGACTGGACTGTTGCATAAAGAATGCAGGCAACTCTATGGATTGATTCAGCATAGATTCTGCTACCACCTTGGGGAGAAACTTAGGGTTGGTACGCAGAGCCACACGTTCCTTGTGAAAAATCAGATACCGGATTTTACACATCAGGACCTGGAGCTCGGAAATCCTCTGAGCAGAAGTAATGGCCACAAGGAAGAGAATCTTCCACGAGAGGAACTTCAGATCTGCTGAGGCTGCCCGGCTTGAAAGGAGGCAGAGTAAGCTTCTCAAGGATAAAATTGAGATCCGAAGGAGGGGCAGGAACCCGAATAGAGGGTCTCAAGTGGAGGACCCCTCTAAGGAAGGTCTTAGAGACCTCCAGCTGTGCAAACGTTCTGTCTCCAAAAGGAACATGGTAGGCTGAGATGGCCACCATGTGAACCTTCAAAGATGAATGACTGAGACCCAGATCAAAGAGGTGTCGCAAGTAATCCAGAAGCCGCCCAACAGAGCACAAGAAAGGCTTGAAATCTTTGGAAGCGGCCCAGATAGTGAACCATTTCCATTTCATGGCATAGGTAGATCTAGTGGATGGCTTCCTGGCCTCCACCAGAATCTCAGCCACTCGGGTGGGGGGGACCCTGAAACGGGCTTGAGCTACGTCTGCAGGAGCCACACGTGCAACTGAAGGGACTTGAGGCCTGGATGGACCAGGGTCACCTGATCATGTTTCAGCAAAGTCTGCGACAGAGGAAGAGACAGCGGAGGTTCCTCAGAATACTGTTGCAGAAGACAGAGAACCAAACTTGCCTGGGCCAGAAAGGAGTGATGAGAATCATACGAGCTCCTTCCGAGCTGAGTTTCTGTAAGACCCTCGGAACCAAGGGGATCAGGGGAAGGAAGGCACAGACGAATCTTCCCTTCCAGTCTAGAGACAGAGCTTCTCTCCAAAAAACACCGTGCCCTGGAGCGAGCGAGCAGAAGGCGCGAAGTTCTGCATTGAGAAGAGACGTGAACAAGTCTACCTGGGGGGTTCCCCAGCATAGAAAGATTTCATCTGCTACCCCCTGATCGAGCTCCCACTCGTGCGCGTGAGCAGATGACTGACTGAGGTGGTCTGCCAGTGTGTTCTCGACCCCCGGGACATAAATGGCCGTGAGGTAAAGGTTGTGCTGCACTGCCCAATCCCAAACCCGCATCGCTTCCCTGCAAAGAGGGTAGAAACGAGTTCCTCCCTGTTTATTGATGTACCAAATGACACACATGTTGTCCGTTTGGACAGCCAGATGCCCAGGAAGTAGGAAAAGATGCAGAGCCTGAACAGCATACAATACGGGCCAGAGCTCGAGCACATTGATATGGAGAGATTTTTCGAGCTGGGACCAGGAACCCTGGGTCCTGTGAGGCCCGAGATGGGCTCCCCAACCTTCTCCCGAGGCGTCTGTTGTCAGTGTCTTGGGGGGGGGGGAGAAAGGTGGAAGGGAACTCCCCGGCAAAGGTTCTCCTGAACCGCCCACCATTGCAAGTCCTGAGCCATAGGGTTGGAGACCAGAACTAGTTGATCTAGGTCATTCACCAGCTGATCCCACTGAGACCGAAGCGTCCACTGAGAGATTCTCATGTGGAGCCGAGTACGAGGGACTGTCGGAACAGCAGCCGGCATGAGCCCAAGGAGGCGAAGGACCAACCTGGTGCTGAACCACCTGCGGCTGGATAACAGGTTGACCTGAGCCTGGATCGATGCTGCCCTGTCCAGCGGCAGAAAAGCCATGCCAGAGGTCATGTTCAGGATCGCCCTGATAAACTGGAGCCTCTGGGATGGGATCAGATGGGACTTGGCCTGGTTAACGGTAACACTCAGTCAGGCAAAAACCTGCAGGGTAAGGAAAAGGAAGCACAGGAGTTCCTCCCTGCATGAGGCCGCCAGGACCCAATCGTCCAGATACGGGAAAACCTGCACCCCCTGGGTAAGCAGGTAGGCCGCCACCACCGAAAGGCATTTGGTAAAAACTCGGGGAGCTGAGGAAAGACCAAATGGGAGGGCCTTGAACTGGTAGTTGTCCCCCTGAAAAGCAAAACGCAGGTTTTTGCGGTGGGAAAAGGTGAATAGGGATATGCAGGTAAGCATCCTGCATATCCAGAGCACACAGCCACTGTCCCGGCCGAAGGAGGGGCAGAAGACTCTGCAGAGAGAGCATCCTGAACCTTTTGTACTCCACAAACAAGTTCAGGGAGCTGAGGTCGAGAATCGGCCTCACCTCTCCTGACTTCTTTGGGACCAGGAAGAAATGGGAATAGTAGCCTGCCCCTAGAAGGTGCGGGGATACAGGCCCTACCGCCTCTTTCACCAGAAGAAAGGAGATTTCTTCCCGAATCAGAAGATGATGTTCTGGGGAGTACGACGACCTGGGGGGGGGGTTTCGAGGAGGTTTCCGAAGAAACTCTACTGAGTGTCCTTCTGCGATCAGCTGGAGCACCCAAGTGTCTGTAGTTATCCTCTCCCAACCCGGTAGGTGGAGGGAGAATCTCCCTCCTACCAGTTCCTCTGGTATGCCCAGAGGCAGTGGGAGAGGAAAGAAGTCAGGAGGTATGAGGCAGGGTCAAGAATGAAGCTCCTGCTGCTTTTTTGGGCGGGGGGGGCTTGGCAGCCGAAGGGGCTCGACGTTTATTGGCCCACTTTCCCTGAGGTTTCGCTTTCTGCTGAGAACGTCTACAAAAGGGACGACGCTGAGCTTGAGGGAGTTTGTACAGAGAGTCAACCAACTTCAGTGCAGTACCCTTCTCCTGCAAATTGGTGATGATGTCCTTGACATCACCACTGAACAGCACAGAACCCCTGAAGTGCGTGTCCTGGATAGCGGACTGCACCTTCGGGACCAAACCTGACACTCGGAGCCAGGCGTGACGCCGCAAACATACGGCAAAAGCCGAGCTCCGACCAGCAGCGTCCACTGCGTCGTACGTGGCACGAGGCATGTGCTGACTGGCCGAACATGCAAACCGGACTAGATCCGCCACTTCCTGCTTTGTCTGAGTCTCAGGAAGGGAGTCCAATTTAGTCTCCATGTCACTAAGGATCGCCTTCTGGTAGTCCCCCATATGACCAACGTAATTCAGGGCCCTACTACCCAGAGTGGAAGAAGCATAAACCTTCTTCCCGTACTGGTCCAGAAGGCGGGATTCCTTGTCGGGTGGTGACGAGCTCATGTGCTCATGTGCTTGGGGTTAGCTGTCTGGCCATTAGTGATGCTAACCACGACCGAATCAGCTCGAGGGTGCGAATTCAAAGAGTCGACACCCTCGTGAGCCTGATAAAGCCTGTCCGACTTCCTAGGAAGGGGGGCTAATCCCAACGGTTGCTGCCAAATACTGCCAAATAAGGTCGGCATGAGGCTCAATCCAGGGCGGCACCAGGGTCGGAGCAGTCTCGGGCAGATCCAGGTGCGCAGCAAGTCTCTTACGCTGTGGATCCGGCTCCAAGGAATGCCACTGATGAACTTCCTGGATTTTTCACAGCAACTCTGCAAAAGAAGGATCCTTCGGAGGGGACTTCGGAGGAGTCCTCGGCCTAGGCTTATCCAGAGAGCGTGGCTCATTGTCTAAGTCGGAATGACCATCGGAGTCATCCGAGGTGTCCAAGGAGGATGAAGAGGGAGAAGACTCTTCCTCCAGACGTGGGGGAGGAACGGACCCCTTGGGAAGCCCCCGGGGAAGCGTATCCTGCCCTGCCCTAGAACTGGAGGGCTCGCCTCTGGTATCCGGAGGTGGGGAGGGAGTCTCTTGTCTCCAATGAAGGGGGTCCAGACCGGGACCTGCATCGGAAGATGGCTCTCTACCTCCCTGGTGAGCTGAGCCTTGGTCTCAGCCCACCAGGAGGCTAGAGTCTCCTTCAAATCCACTGGCGGCTGAGGGGGCGGTGGAGGAGGAGGGGGATATGGATATTGAGGATATCCGTACTGCATGTATCCATACCCCGACAGCAGGTAACCCGGCATCGGGTAGTGAGGCACCGTGTACTGCGGTGTCGGATAGGCCGGCGTCGGGTACTGGGGCGCCGGATAGGACGGGGTCGGATACCCAGGGACCGGGGGGTCTGCAGGAGCAGACGGCCCAGGAAGATGCCTGGTGGGAGGCAAGCCCGGCGTAGGGATGGCATCCAGGAGAGGGAGAGGGATGTCGACCGGAGTTGGCAAGACTGGCGTCGGTGCCAAAGTCCAAAGGACCGACGTCAGGTCGTCCGGCCCAGCGGGAGGGAGACCTGACGGGAGCGTACCTACATCCTCCATATCACCCAGAGAAGGAGAAGTAAAATCCCCGGGGTCAAGCTGAGGAAACGCTGGGGCCTCGGAGGGCAGTGAATGCTGTGGGGAGCCGGGGACGGTGGACAGAACATTAGGGTGTGACCATTGGAGGGGCCGACGTTCGACTTACCGGCGGAGTCCGAGCGCACATCGGAGGAGCCGTCATCCGACTTAGTGGAACCATAGCCCGAGGAAGGCCGCGAAGGAGGTGCGGCCTGCTCGGGCGGCTTAGGGGCCGTGCGCTGCCCCGAAGGGTCGAGCGACTTAGCGGCCTTCTCTGGGCGGATGTCAGAGGAGCAGACGTACGGCTTACTGGAGCCACTTGCACCAGTAGGCCATGTGGCGGCAGCCTTGCTGGGAGTGGAGGCCTCCTTTAACCCGGAGGCACCCGAAGAGCCCGAGCGCAAGCCAGATGAGTGGGTCGATGCTGTCTTGCCTGTCGTGGAGCGGTCCTGGGGGGGGCGTTACCTTGAGCACGGCGACTCCAGCCAAAGTTGCAGTGGCTGAGGAAGAGGAGTCCTGGTCCCGGTGCTTCTCCTTGTCTTTCTTTTTGCGGTGACCCTCAGGCGAAGTTGAGGCCTGACGAAGCTTCTTCAGCTCCTTTTCCACTGAGGTAATTTTCTTTTTAAGGATGTGTGCCTCCAGGGACTGCTGCCTCCGTCTGCGGGTGGCGGCGCTGAACTTCAGGCAATGCTGGCACTTCTCCATGGGATGATCCGGGCCTAGACAGAAGAGGCACTGGGAGTGTCCGTCCTTGTGCGGGAGTTGGGCGCCGCACGAGTTGCACTTATTCTTGTGATCAGAGGGTGTATGGGACGACATACACTGCAGAGGTAAACTGACAAAATTAGAGAAATCGAAGAAAAAAAACGACCTCAAAACTACCGACGACAGACTGACGAGCAGTTGAACTTAACTGCAAGGCGCTTACACAAGCTTACGGCAGGAAAGAACTGGAAGGCGGGCGTGGGGGACCACCCCTTTATACTGACGTCACATGACGTCGGTCACCTGACGTGGGAGCAGTCCCCCGCCACAGCTTGCTAGCTAGAAATTTTTCCGTGGGATCCTGACGCCTGCCAGCTTCAGTCCTATATGTAATTACCTACTGCAAGAGCCCTCTCGAAGTAAGACCTATATCAGTGGCGGCGCTAGAGGGGGTCTGGGGGGGCCGTTGCCCCTCCTGGCTGCCCCTGTGTGAGCAGTGGTGCCCCACCACCATCTTTATTCACTGTTTAGTGCCCATTGTGGAGCCCGTGATTGACTGAATGGCCCAACCTGGCTCCCAAATGCTCCCAAACCTGGCTCCGCCACTGACCTATATCCAGTTTGGTGGTGCGAAGAGCCCCAAGGTTGTTCATACTTGTACTATGTGTTTCTGTTGTCATTGCTGACCACAAAATTGATAAGAATTCATTAAGTCCCTACTACCCTGTGTCCCAAACCACCTTTCTTGATCTAAAGATTTCAATCTACTATATTGTACCTCATTAAGATGTTGTCTGACACATGCTAGTTCAGAAACAGCTTGCAGATTACTCTGTGCCACTTGGGAAAGAAGATACTGAAATTTCTCATGAAGTGTGAGGTAAGTGTCCCTCTTCTGTTTCCCACTGAGTCTCCCAATCATCTGAAAGTAGGAATGGATCCCCTTATTTGTATCCTACCACTCCTGGGATGTACTGTATAAAAACGTTACTGATTTTCTGGCTGAATTGAAGGATATCAGGCCGTCCTCCACAGTGGGGAGCACTAGCAATAACAAATTCAGTCTTCAGTACCCAGGGCCCTGGTGCATATGTGTATGGCTGGACACTGTAGCTTCTATAATGGCATGATCAGAAGGTGCAACTGGTCGTGTAGCCGTGTGTTCCACCCTCAAAGAGGAAAACAGGAACCAGAAATCAATTCTGGTAGCATGCGTTCCATGAAAATGTGTTTTCTCAGGAGTGCCAGACATAGCTAGAACATTCACCAACCCTGCCTGTGTTATCAGATCATTCAAACAATTAGTATCACAAAACAGTTTTCTTATCTTCATACCTCTGTCAGTAAGATATCTGCTACAGTTAAAATCTTCCCCCCAAAAAAACATATTTAGAAGTAAACAGAAATGGTTGCAATGCTCGGAACAAATCTATTCTAGTAACCTTGGCCTGTGAAGCGTACACATTGATAAATCTGCAGTGCAGATCACACAAAACTATATCCAACAGCAAAGCGTAACCTGGAATAATATCAACCAGCCGTGTCATCCAGGCTGAAGGGTTATTCACACAAATGCCCACCCCACAACACGGTTCTTCCCCTACTGACCAATATGTCTTTCCCTATTTCCAACCCAAAGAGGCCTGTTCCAGATCCAAACAGGTATGCAGGCAGGGATCCTGTAAAAACACCACGTCATGCAGTCCCCTGTCAAACAGAGAACAAATCAGAAGCCTTTCTCTTCGACTGGATACTATTAACATTCAATGATGCTACAGTGATGTTATAGATACCAGACACAGAAAGTTAGGGAAAAAAGGGACCGAAATGAAACTCAGAATAAGTCCTAAACCAGGAGGTCTGAAAAGAAAAAACCTTTTTCTTGAGCCCTTTCCTCGAACCCCTTTGAGTAGACCTTTTCAAAGGTAACTCCGAGTCAACCTGAGGCAGTTCTATATCCGATGCCCTCCCTGCCTGAGACAATTGAACCAAGGCGGAGTCTGATTCCGTTCCTGCATCAGGCATGTCCACAAGTAATGCTGAGTAGGAGTTCCGCAAGGTGGGTAGTGGGTCTTCCACAGGAAGTTTGCCCATGGTCCTGTTCCTAAGACTCCGTCATCTTGTAGAGACAACTGTGAAAGGTTCTTCAGGTGGTAAAGGGGGCAGCATGGACGTAGTTTCAGGAACAACTACCTCCGACACAGAGTATGTGGTGACTGGGGAAAAGTCCCCAGTAGGCACTGCGTGCTCTTGATGTGATGGAAGTGAGTCCACAGAAGGTGGTTGTACCAAACCAACTGTGCCTAACCCTCAATCTTGGCAAAAAGAAGGTGGGGATCTTTGACTTTGTGCAGCTTTAATGGCCATGTTAATATAGAAATCCTGTAAACAAATATCCCCATTCATAATATTGTGGGCTGCACAGGGGCACTCCATGAAGGAATGTGCTTCCTCACAGAAAGAACACTTGGCAGGATGATGACAGTCAGACATAATATGCCCCAGGTCCCCACATTGTGCACATTTCAAAGTGTTGCATGTCCTGCTCAAATGTCTGCTGGAACCACATTTGTAGCAGTGACCGAGTTGTCCCGGATAAAATATGAACCCTTTGTCATGGCCTAGATAAAAACAGCTTGGCAGATGCACCAGCCCCATGTCCGACTGAATCAAATTTACTTTGTAGCACCTACCCCCATTCCAGAACCCTTCTGAATCCAGGATAGGTTTGGGATTCCCCTGGATAGGGCATTTTTTCTCAAACCAGTAGGTAATATCCACCACGTTTACCCCTTCAATGCGGAGGAGAACAGTAATGACCTTAAAGGATTGTTTAGTGAGGGGGATAGCCTGGAAGTGGGACCATGCCGGGTTAGTTTTTAGTAGGGCATATTTCATCCAAAACATGTTAAGAAGATCAGATGACCGAAAACTCACATCATAAGTGTTGTCTCCAGGTGTATGGATCAGGGCATATACTTCTCCTGAAGATAATCCCAGCATTTGCTTGATCAATACTTTCCCAACAAAGAAGCAGTCAGGCATATTATCAATAGACCCCAGGAAATGCAACCTCACAGTGTTCCTGTGTTTAGTTAAAGACACTGGCTGATGAAACAGACTAGCGTATGTGGGAGCAGGTGCATTAAGGGTGGGTAAACTGCTCCCCTCAAGGGGGGTAGGCTCTTCGACTTCCTCAGTCAGCATGGCTGCTGAATCATCCCCTGGAATGTGGTCATCCGGGAGTATATCCTGCAACAATACTGCTTAGAGGAACCAGGGGTAGAACTGGACACGTGCAGGTCTCTCTGGTGTTGCACTGGCCCATGAGGGCCTACCTGGGATGGTGGAAAAGTAACATCCAAGTCACTAGCAATGTTAGGGTGTTTGACAGACTAGGGGCCCTGTGCTGGTTTTGGTAGCAAAGGAGTGTCCACCTGGGGCTCGGTCACTTGATTAGCCTGCAGCCCATCAGAAGATCCCAGAAGTGGGATGTCAGGGTCCGCGACCCACTGTCCTGTTTCTAGCTGTATCCAGCCAGCCCTTTCCAAGGCTAGTTTCGGGGACCACTGGGGCTGCATGTCCTGCTATCTTGGGGCAGGAGAAAGAGGTACAGGCAGTTCGGCTGCTGCTCCAACAGTCTGATGCAATAGAAGAAATTTAGTGCCAGTACCTGGGTTGTAGAGGGTGAGTCCACCTCCAGTCATTTCCATTTTTGTTGTTTTTCCTCCTCTTCGGCAGCAAAAAGCTGCACTTGTTGATATTCCTGAGCTGCTCGCTCCAGGAGGCGGCGTTTCTTGGCAAGGATTCCATTTGCGTCTATGGGGTTAACTACGGTCTCCCGACCCGTTTCCGTCGATTGATAATCCAACTGCTGTAGGCCATCCAACGTCCTCTGACTGCCGGTGCCGACACCACCAATGGACGTTTCGCCTTGTTGCGAGGGATGGGGTACGCTATGCTGGCCACCGCTCGGGTGCATCCCAGCCATACTGATCCCCTCGCTGCAAGTCTCCAGTCACCCACTCTCCTCCGCTGTCCTCCTCCATCTGAAGCCAGCCCTCTCTCGATTCCACAGCACCCCTGTCGTAAGAGCAGGGGAACTTCCCCGGTGCCCTGGCCAAATTTCCCCCATTGACTAAAAATACCACCAATAGCTTAATCTGGTTAAAGGTCAGTTGGCATTCATCTGTATCCCCCTCCCCCGGGTCATGCCTGAAAATAGGCAGAATTTGTCTAGTGCACTTACCCGGTCAACAAAAACTAAATAAATATCGACTTGGCCACCTCCTTCTGCGTAAGGACCGGGAGCTATGGGTTCTGGGAGATTAACTCTTCATCAAGCTCCTCCAACAACTTGTAAGCAGGCTCGAGGAAAATTCTAAAAGCCTGCTTGACCAGAATCGAGGTCAACAAACTCAAAGGGAGTACCGGGGAGCTCTCAGCCTGTTCCTCAACTGAAGGGAGTTTGACCAAAGTTGAGTGGCCAGGGGAGTCGAGGGAGCAGGAGGAATGTGTTCTTGCCCAATCCCTGATCTATACCAGCAGCGTTTGTGCTTATGCCAATAGTGATATGTGCTCTCTCCAAAGGTCTGGAGAGGCCAAACATATCTCCAGAACATCTTCAGAGAAGGACCCACTGACACTGGCCCCAGCCAGGATCAGAGCTGAGACCAATGAGGAACTCACCACAACTGCAGCTGCCTCCTCTTCCATAGCTGCAAGTTGAGAGAAGCTGACCTGACAGCCACGGAAGCCCTCTTGCGGCCCTTTGGTCGATCCCTCTCCATTGGTCAACTGATGGCAAGCTTCCCCTTCCAGTCCCCGATGGAAGCTAAAAGCACCTTTTGGCAAAGGCCACAACCTGCCATATTGTGCTGAGTGATACAGCACTATAAATACATGTTGCGCAGGTCAGTGATTGACATTTTCTGTCAGCATCGAACATAGAATTTGAAACCTGGTTCCCATTCCTCCATTGCCGATTGTGTCGCAAAGTCAGTACCAGTGACAAGAGAAGTTTGTTTGAACTAAAGTCCAGAAAGTTTGCCAAAAAGCACTTGAAATCTAGACTTCCTTCAGTTGTTGCTGAGTTGCAAGGGAGGAGACACCTTCCCTTCCAGTGAAAGAAAGATCTGACATCAGAGGTGCAGAGTCAAAGGATATACTGCCCAGTTGGTTGGAGAAACTTTTTTTTTATTTTAGTCTTTGGTAACTGAGTAAGGCCCACTAGGCACAAGAGCCTATTTTCTGGGGCAACCTGGGAGCACTGGGGAGGTAAAGTGACTTGCTCAGAGTCACACAGTATGCAAGTGGAAGTTAAGGGAATCAAACCCCAGTCTGCTAGATGTACCAAGCTCATCAGCAGCTCATTACTCTAACCTCTAGGCTATACTGCCAGACCCATCTTAGCTTGAAGATGTCCAACAAATCAGCCTGTTCCAGGAAACTGCCAAAGTGTGGACAGTGAACTGTATCCATGCCCTCAGAAATTAAGTTTTGCAGTTGCAAAAAATGGTTAATCCTTATAAACCCTTCAGATAGGTCGACCTCACATAAAAGTTGAGTCCTCTTCTTCTTGGGTGCCCATTTTAGCACCAAAAATTAGACTTACACGAGTATTTACAGTACATCTGTATTTAATACATATTAGATGATGTAATCTTTTGACAAGTCACATTTTAACTGTGCAGAGATATGATAAAGTAGGACAAGGTGAGGCTGAACAACAGCTGGAGTTTTCCAAGAAAACAACAGAATATAAAAATATCTAATGGAGCATCGGTCAGCCATTATACTGTATTCATTGCAATAGCATAGCACTGTTTATTTAACCATTCCTGTAATATGTGCTTCTGCTATAAACACACACTTCCAGAAGTTTCAAGACAGTAGAACAAAATCAAACTGATGTACAAAAATGTTTCTGATCTGGCTACATGCTGATTTATTCATAAGAGTAAAAGTATTAATGTAAACAAATCATCGCTATACTTGAAAAATCAATAAAAAGATAAACTACAAAAAAAAAAGCAGCACTATTAGTTGCTCTGACAGGAAACCTGCAGGTGGATCCCGAACATCTAGCAGATCCTGAAATTAGAGGTCAGTCTCCCATGACCCTTTCTTAGTTGCATAAATGAAAAAGAGCATGGGGCACAGATCGTTTTCATATATTGCTCCTTTGCTATTAAATCCCTTCTCACTACCATTAAAGGAGACAGGAAATTATTTTTACATAATTAATTACCCTTTCATCTTCCTTTCCACGCCACTTATGCATTCTGATATGCTTTGAGCAATTTTTTTTTATAAATAAATGACATACTTCTGAGGTGCCCTCGGAGCTACAGAGCGTTCCAGTCTCCTCACCAGCTACCGCTCTTTCTTTTCATATTTCTAAGCCATTCTATGACATCAATAACACCATTCCATACTTTTATTTATTTCTTTATTTAAAGTTGATAACCGGGAAAGGCACACTGAGCCAAGGCTCGTTTCCAGGTGCAACCCGGGGGATTGGGTTACAGGAGGACTTGCAAAATTTAGTACACAATTCAACCAACTGAAGTAGAAAAAGAACTGACAAGTAGTACTATTCATCTGAAATAGCAGAAGGATGACAGCACCAGGAATAAAAACACTTATTATGGTGCTATATCTAAATGTGAAATTACAACGAAAAATTTAAAAAAGCACCCGTAAAACAGCACTCAAAGACTCATAACTGTTATAGAGTCATAAATTTAATACAGTGAAAATAAACAGCGTGATGGCCCACTGTATTAAATTTATGCCTCTATAACAGTTATGAGTCTTTGAGTGCTGTTTTACGGGTGCTTTCTTCATTTTTTCGTTTGTACTATTCATCTGAATGGCCTACAGTGGTGTTACTGATGTCACAGAATGTTCAGACAGCATTAAGAGAGGGCAGCAACTGCTGAAGAGAGAGGGATTCAGGGTAGTTACTAAGGCAAAAAAATGTGATTATTAATTTAAGAAAAAAGGTAAAAAAATATGAGAATATTGGATAGACACCAAGAGGACAACAGAAGGGCATCTAGAGGTGTTAAAAAAAGAAAACTGTTTACTATTGCCTTTAAAGATTGCCCATCAAAAGGCATCTTCAAACTTGCTCTTAAAATATGTCCTTTCGACAGCAATCTTTAACTGTCACATCTCCACCCTCTGACCCCAGGACACGTACCTCTACCTGCTTACCATCCTATCTGGCCTAGTAATACTATGTACCTGCCTATCCTCACCTAACAAACTCTGCTTCTCTCTCCCTTTACCTTGTAGAGTTGGTCTTGTAATGTGATAATGTGTATCAATCAATCAAACTTCATTTTTAAAAGGCGCTTTTCTCAAAACCAAAGCACCTGTACAATTTCATAAAACAATAAACAAACCAAAATTAAAACTAATGTAAATCATTAAAAGTTATACTAAAAAGGTGGGTCTTCAGAGCTCCTTTAAAGCTTACGACAGTCGGGCAATTTCGCACCTGACGAGGTAGAGAATTCCACAGGGTCGGAGCCATAAAACTAAATGATCTAGCCCCTGAAGTTTTCAAACGAACCCTGGGAATCTCTAGCAATCCCTCACCAGTGGATCGGAGGGGGCGGGAAGGACAGTAGGGGCAAAGGAGCTCTTTCAGGTAAGTAGGTCCCTGATCATGTAGGGCTTTATAGGTCAGCAAGCCGACCTTGAAGGTGATTCGCCAAAACACTGGCAGCCAGTGCAGTCCGCGGAGCACAGGCATTATATGGCTGGATCTGGAAGATCCAGTCAACAACCTGGCCGCCGCATTCTGCACTAGCTGCAGACGGTGAAGTTCAACCCCCGATAGCCCTAGGTACAGGGAGTCGCAATAGTCAAGGCGGGAGGTAACGAAGGCGTGGAGCAATGTTGGAAGATCCTCTGGAGGAACCTGGTGCTCCACCCTAGCGATGTTCCTCAGATGGAAAAAGGAAGTTTTGACCACCGTTGACACCTGAGATTTAAGCGTCAAGCGGTCGTCAATTATTATGCCAAGATTCTGCACCTGATCTGAGGTCGTCAGCTGAACGCCCCCAAGCCATAAGCCTGAGGGTGATCCATCCGGCAGACCCGCCTCACAGCGACCTTTGTCCACGACCAACACCTCAGTTTTCTCCGGGTTTAACCTCAGCCAACTCCCATTCATCCAGTCTTGGATTTCGGCAAGGCAGTTATTAAATAACGACAAGGCAGCATCCTGGCCGGGCACAAAAGACATATACAGCTGGGTATCATCTGCATAGCAATGAAAACCCAAACCGTATCATCTAATAATCGCTCCCAATGGCAGCATATACACTGCAAACAACATAGGTGCTAAGATAGAACCCTGCGGTACCCCACAGGATAGGGAGACTGATGCCGAGGAAAAAATTCCTGACACCACCCTCTGAGTCCTACCCTCGAGGTAAGATTGAAACCACCTGAGGACCGTATCAGATAATCCACAGATGGACCGCAAATGCTCTAACAGCACACCATGGTCGACAGTGTCAAATGCTGCAGAGAGATCGAGAAGTACCAAGATAAAGTGGGTCCTACGATCTCTCGCTATTAGGAGGTCATTTAGTACCCGAACAAGTGCTGTCTCGGTACTATGCCTTTTCCTAAATCCGGACTGGAGAGAGTCGTAGATATTGTTGTTGGTCAGATGACCATCCAACTGCACAACCTTCTCAATAACTTTACCCACAAAGGGTACGTTAGAGACTGGTCTGTAATTTGCTAGACAATCTGGGTCTAAGGAGGACTTCTTTAATAGAGGCTTAACTATAGCCTCTTTAAGGGGATCTGGAAAGATCCCCCTCTCCAAAGACTTCCAGACTATCAGAGCCAGGACTAGGCCGATTTTATCCACACAATCCACTAAAAGGCGTGTGGGGCCAGGGTCCAAATCACAGTTGGCCGGTCGCAATGCTCGGATGATCATCACAATATCATTGATTGTGGGAAGGCTGAAGTCAGACCATACAAACTGAGTGTTCGACATCTCCTGCCGACCATCACCGCTCCCATTGGAGAGGGAAGAACGGACATCCGATCTGATTTTGGCAACCTTATCTGCAAAGAAGAGAGCAAACTCCTCACACCGTTCTTGAGAAAAAGCTCTTCTGGGCTGAAGACAGACTGGATTGCACCCTGGATGTCTCCTCCATGATTTCAACAATTTTGCAATTGCCCTGAATAATTACTTTTTACACTGTGTACCCTAATGTCTGTACACTGCATGCATTTCTGCCTGTAACTAATTCCAGGTCTCCCCTGAAAACAGAACATGTTCCAGTGGGCTTAATGGGTTCCCAAAAACAAATAAACAGATTCCACTAATGTTAACTGGCTACGTACATGATCAAATAATCATGAACACATTAGACAGAATTGCTATGGTAAATATAAAACATTGTTTATTTCTTTTTTTAATTGGTTCTGTTCAGTTTTACACAATTCACTGACCTAGATGTTCTTGTGACTGGATCATTGACGTGATCCCATATCTGTCCTTTGCAAAGTCCTATTAAATAAAAGAAAATGAAAAACATTACACGGTCAGTGAAATGAAGGACATGATGGTCCAACCAAGGCCATGAGTTAATAATATACAACAACTTAAGTTTTACAAACATTAAACAAAGCTGATGATACATTTTGCAGTTTAAACCATTAGCATAGGGAAAACATACGTTTGCATGAATTCTAACAAAACCGATTACTGTATATTGATATCAGACAAATTAGACTAGTCTTATTGTCTTTAAAAGATAAAAGAATGAAGGTCATAATCTCTGTAATGTGTTCATTTCAGACTATCTCACTAGACACCAAGCTTGTCATCACACCTAGTTAATGCATAATTACAACACAAGTTTTGATCTTTAGGCCGTGACAAAAATCATATCGTTTCTTGGGACTCACAGAGAATGTGTTGGCACAAAAAGATCTAGAAGGCCATCCAGTCTGTCCAGTTTCCTCCCTGACTAAACCCCTCTTTTGTAAACGCTGGACTGGCTTTAAAGTGCTGACACCCACAGTGGCTGATCATCACCCCTCTCCCCAAGTAGCCCGTCCTCTCTTCTGACTTTGGGTCTTACTATTCTGCTATGCAATAACTGTTCCCCCAATTTTAAACCCTGTTACATTATGGGCTTCAATTACCTCCCTGGACAATCTAGTCCATTCGTCCACCACCCACTCCATTAAGCACCTCCTCATATCCTTCCTGAATCCCCCACACCAGTTTCCTCCTGTGGCCTCTTATAACTGTCCTCATTCTTCATGGAACAGGTCCTTATAGCCTATCCTGTTTATTCCTTGCAAAAACGTCTGTATTTTAATAATACTGCCTTGTTCACTCCTGTTTTGCAATGTATACAAGTTAAAAGTCTATCCCTGAACTCCCTCCCGCCCTTGAGTCATCCTACTGGCTCTTCTTTGGACAGTCTCTATTCCCTACTTTTCCTTCTTAAGGTGTGGACTACAGAAACGAAAATCATGTACTCCCCAAAATTGTTGATCTTCCAGAATTTCTTCACCATTCGTTGACACGAATGGGTCTTAGCCAGAGGCGTTAGAACTCCACAGGACCAAAGGCTTTTGCAGGTTGGGGGCGACTTTGGTGCTGGTGATGTCCACAAGGCCAGTGTGCTGATGTTGTGCACATGAGCCAGCCAGTAACTGATGCGGGACCCCCTCGCTTCCTCAGTTTTGACTGCTAGTAGAAGAAAACAAGTAGGAGAGAAAAAAAGAGAGGGGAAGGGGCTGTAGACCTCTAGCCCATAGGGATAGGAAAAGGATATAGGATTTAAAAAGAACAAAATAAAACCCAACTACCAACTTAGTAGAACTAAGAGTTTGGCCTACAGGGTGGCACAACAGTAGCCAGTATAAGAGCCAAAGTTTTTTATCAGCTACCTGGAAAGGAAGGGTAGAGATAAGAGGGAGAGAGGGGCAGCAACCCTGGCATATACGTCTGGTTTGTACACAGAGGCCTAGAACTCCCAAGAGGACAATAAAATTAGCTGGGTAGAACCCTAAAGCACCTCAAAATGTGCAAAACAGTATATGTGTTCAGACAGAGTTCAGCAGCACAGATACTAACTTTTATTGCCACTTCAAAAGGAGTGAAGAAAAAAGGAGATGAGCATGAAAAACACAAGTGTGAATTCCAACAGATGAGTGTTGAATAGAAGAACCAGGCCCAACAGGCTAAGGAGTACAGTGCAAAAAAATCTTACTGCACCTGCCTACCCCTGCAATACAGGGAAATAGTGAAGAAATGTGCCTTATCCCAAATGCCAGGTACTGACACACGGCAGAAGCTCAGAGAGGTATGGACAAGGTGGCGCCAATGTTGCAACAGCAACAACAGGAATATATCCTAAGAGGTATCCCTTAGTAAGGACAGTAAGGAATGACTAAGGAAATGAGGAGAAAAAATACTCCAAAGTTTTGTGTGTGTGTGTGTATTTTTTGGCTGGGAAAAATATGGGGACCCTCGTTCCAGTTTTGTCTTTCATGAAGAACAGAACATAAATCTCTCCCTCAGAAGAGAGGGGAGAAAACATCCCCTGAAAGGGAGTGGCAAGAAGAATGCCAGAATGCCGAGGCACAACTGGCTATGCTGTCCAGAGACCTTGGCTCTTACTTGTGTAGGGAATGGTGGGTGGGTGTGTGAATGAATGGTGAAGATATTCTGTAAGATCAACAACTATAGTGAGTACATAATCTTCTTATCTTCCAGGAATCAATCTTCAACAGTCATTCACGTTAGTGGGCCAAAGTACCAAGCTTTCCCAAAAAGGGAGGAGTTGGCTCACCAAGGGAAGATGTCCCTCAGTGAGGGAGAATCATCTGAAAGCAGGGATTCCTTACAGGTCCGGTGGGACCTGAGACTGGTCAGGGGCAGGCAGAGGCTAATGTGGCCTGGGAACATGAGAGTGCCTCAACATCTCATGCTTAACCCTGCAGGAAAAAGAAATGAGTCCCTTGGAAATGCAAGCTGAGAACCTTACAATGGGCCAGAGGTGCCAACCTGGAAAGGCAAAGCCATGGCAGACTGCTGTTCCTACCAACCTAGAAGCTAAATCACTGGCATCATCATACAATGCCCTTGACTGGTGCCTTGCCAGCTCCAGGCCTTGGGCAGAAAGGCAAATGGCTTGCCAGGTTGACTCGTGGTCAAGCATCGAAGCCAGGACCTGACCTAGCTGTGACCACAGGTGCTTGTTGGAAACTCAATTATTACAAAAAGGTGGCTGCTCAAACTAACTGGGCCACATGCAAAGAAAACACAAACCAACATGTCAGTCGGGCTATCCAATACCAAAATAAAAACCACAAAATGCTGGGTAAAGTTGAAATACTGTTTAAAATAAATAAAACAGTAAAACTCAAAGCAGCATACTCCTCAAACTGATACCAACGTTGGTATCAGTTTTAAGAAGTATGCTTTGATTTTTACTAATTTATTTAACAAATATTATTTCAACATTACCCCGCATTTGTTTTTGATTTTTTATTTCAGTACCAGGTAGCCCGACTGACATGTTGGTTTCTACTTGTTATAAGCTAACTGATGGGCTTGGTGTGCAGCAATGCACATGATGGTGCATGCCACAGTGAAAATCTTCCTCCCCCAGGTATCTATGAAGAATCAGCCTCGGGACAGCAGTCACGCACAAGGCAATTTGGCCCAGTGGGAGTCTACAGTATCAAAATCCCCAAAGTGGGGTGAGACATAGCTCATGCAGATCCCTCAGGAGCACACTACCTGCATTGGACATCCTTTGGGGCTGGAGAAAGGGAAAAATGATGAAAATGATGAAGCCAGAAAGTCCTAGATGACTCCTCAAAAGCCCAAGTCAAGACGGGATGACAAAAGAGTCATCACTGAAATTCCCAAGGAATCTCAGCAGCAAACGCACTGGACTATGACCTACACAGGATCTCACATTCAGCTCCTTCAGCATCTCCATGAGGAGCTGCTGGTACGCAAAGTACTCAGCATCCTCGGACATGTGGAGGGAAAAGTACTCATCCTCAAAGGAGAAAGCAAAAGAGAAGAAGCTAGACTCGGGGAGCGGTGGTGCCAGGGCTGGGGACCTGAACGAGGCCCTGTCAGACTGCAAGTGGTACTTCTGAAGGACACTAGCTGTTCTCCCGTAATAATGCCAGGACATATGCCCAACAGGATCCATAGTACCTGGCAGTTCAGGCAGAAGTGGCAGAGGTTCTGAAGGATGTAGAGGCCAGAGGCTCCAGGCTCTTTGCCAGGGCTGTGAAAGTGCTCACAAGACCTCTCCCAGGGGGAGGACCTGGCAAACTCACCCAAATGCAGCCAACCAATCACGGAGGTGCAACCCACATGGTGCCCTTAAGGGAGAATCCAGGTGAGGAGAGCAGAGCTGTACATGTCCCATGGGATAGCTCCAGTCCTCACTAGTGAAGTCAACCAGTTCTGGGGAGAAACCAGCCACCAGTCCACTGCCAGAACCCTGGATGGTGCCACCTACAGCATCAGTCATGAGGCTGACAGCAGGCCCAGTGACAGGTCTCATCTCTTCACCAAGGCTGGCGCAGCAACCCCCCAAACTAAGCCCTCCACCAGAGCCAGAGTCACCCCGAGAACTTCCCCGGTACCTGGCACCTTGAAATGCACCAAGACCAGATCTGGCACCAAAACTGGAACCAGAATTGCAGTCAGCACCAAAACCAGTCCCGGTACCATCCACAGTACCAGGCCCAGAGACGAAATTAGGGGTGACACCATTAATGGCGTCAGGCTCGGAACCAGGCCAAGAGTCAGTGTCATCATTGGCAACCCTGTCCCAGAGTCCAGTGTCTTCCTCCTCCCCTAGGCTATAATGCTGCTCAGGGGAAGCGATGACCACAACCTGAGACTCAGGATCAGGTCAGATCTGGAGCAGAATCCTCTTCTGGCACCACCAACAGCACCAGAAGGGAACCCAGTTTTGTGATCACCCCAGCACCACTCACCAGCACCACAGGTGGTACCAGGAGCCAGGATGGCACCAGGCTGCGACACCGAGGTGCCCACCAGTGTAGATGGAGCGTATAGCTTCAGCCTCACCACTGGGGGTATCTGATGTCCAGAAGAACTGAGACGTGTGCTCTGCCAACCCCTCAGAAGGAGTCAACTGTCCACCAGACCTCCCACCATGGACCTCCAATGTCTCAAAGAGGCGAGCATGGGGAGGATTCTGGTCTTCCTCAGCACCAGAGGTACTGGGAAGGGACCATGAGGAAGGCCAAAAGACATTACCTTGTCATCACTGGTGTGACACCTGCCTCCAAAAATGTAAGATGAATGACCACAATTTAACATGCAAAACTCGAGGACATGCTTGGCCATGGAAAAGCGGACATCGCACTGGTCCATATCATGGTAAGGGCCAAGAAAGACATGAAATTTCAGATGCAAGACCAATTCTACGAGTGGGCCCCCAAAGGAGCACCGCTGCATGGGGAGGTGCTATCCCTTATCTTGGTTCATGAAATTCACTGCAGAGTTCCTAAAGAGCAGGCTTTACCTAATTTGATTTAGGTTGACCATTTCTGAGAAACACTTTCTAACCGCCCTAGCCTATAATATAGATCTTTGCCTGCCCTACCTGGAGCAGTCCCTTCGAAAATGGAAGCAATACTCTATTAGATATCTGTTCCAACTGTTAGGTCCCTCAGGGATTCATTCCTTCCCATACTTACAATCCCAATATGGGTTGCCGCGGAGAGAGTTTCCAATTTTTTTGGCACTTAATACTGCTCTTCTTGGGGTTGCTGACTCCCTAATTAAAATAGCGGAAGCCCCATCTGAAATAGTGAAACTAGTCATTCATACCATAAAAGGAGGATCCCAAGAACATATTATTAGTAATATCTACCGGGCACTACGCCCTATAAAATCACTAGATTTCAACCAGGTGACAGTCAGATGGGCTAGGGAACTTAACTTAGAACTGGACCCAGACAGATGGCTACAATCCACTTATTTTTATTCCAAGAATTCGTTGATGTCTTATTGGAGGGAATTTGCTTGGAAGGCCAGGGTCAGATTTTTTAGAACCCCAGATATTCAGGCTAAGTTTGGGACACCAGATAAGAGCTTTTGCTGGAGGGGATGTGGATACTCTCCTGCAGGCCAAGAACACATACTCTGGTCATGTCCACTCCTGCTTGACTACTGGAGGGACATCCTAATGGAACTTGACAATATATTTACTATCTCAGAATTACTTACCCCGGGGTTCATCTTGACGGCGACGCCGACATTGAGCAGCCAGATCAACTGGTCACAATATGAACTTGTCACACTCTTAATTTTAATAGCTAAAAAAGTTATAACCAGACTCTGGCTCACTAAGGTAACCCCGGTCAAAACATCCTGGAGAAATCTCACTTATGAAGTATATCATTTGGAACATCTCTCTTACAAGATAAACAATAGGATAAACACCTTCAACACTAGATGGTGAAAATGGGTTGCGTACCAGTTAGAGCACTATCAGGATTTTGCTGCATGACGAGAGACGATAAATCCCGCTTGATTTCTGAGATACCCATGAGTGGGAATATGCACTTCCTATTGGTTTTGGCTGCCCTCTGGAGGAGCTCCAGAGTTGGGAGGAGGCTTATCTGGAAAGCCCTGATCAGGGAATATATGGAACACTGTACATCTTATTCTATAGTACATTGGGACCTAGCCTGGATTATTCATTGTACAGAGAAAGCAAATATGACGCTCTTCCTGATATATGCTAAACAGTCTTGTTTGCACAAATTAATTGAATTTTTATGTTGTCATATGGAATCTCAACAGCTAACGTGTTGCATAATTTTTGAATATGGATGTAATGTTTTATGTCAAAATAAAATAAAAACATATTTAAAAAATAAAGAACTGAGGAAAGGAGGAGGCTGGCGTCTGTTATTGGCTGGCTCACATGCACAACATCTGTACGTCTGCCTCGTGGGCAGTGGCAGAACCAACGTCGGTCCCCTTCAAGTTGCAAAACACCTTGCTGCTGCGGGGCCCTAGCGCCTCCGGCTAAGACCTATTAGTGTGAATGAATAATGAAGATTGATTCCTGGAAGATCTGCAAATATCACTAGGGACCTGTACAGCGGCAGTGTCACCTCCCTTCTCTTACTATTAAATCCCCTCCTATACATCCCAGCCTCCTATTTGCTGTAGACTTAAAACTGTCAGTAATGATGCTCCCGAGGTCCCACTTCTGTGTTCATCACTTTACACTTCTTTCCATTAAACTTTAGTTGCCAAAACTCTGGACCACTTTGTAAATTTTTCTAAAATCTGTTTTCATTCCACTTATTCCCTCTTCTGTGTCAACTCTGACGCAGATCTTAGTGTCATCTACAAAGACATGCACCTTATTCTGGACTTCCTCGCCGATATCACAAATGTAAATATTGAAGAGCACAGGTTCAAGATCTGATCCTGGCAGCACCTCACTTATGACTTGCCAATCTCTATATCCTGCCCTTAGCCAGTTCACTATACATCTTGTCAATCTGTCCCCTATTCCCAAGTTCCCCAGCTTATTAGCCTTCTGGGGGGTACAGAAATCAAAGCCCTTGCTAAAGTCAAAGAACAACATATCCACAGCATGGCATCTGTCCACTGCTTTTGTGGCACATTCAAATAAGTCAACCAGGTTGGTCTGGCATGACATCTTAACTATAAACCTGTGCTGTCTCCTGCCAGGCAACCCACTGCCTCCAAGAATTCCATTATTTGTTTCTTAATGATGGTTTCCATCCAGCAGCTTACCTTAAATCAAGGCCAGACTCATAATCAGAGATGCTGCAAAGTTTTACTTGGCCAGTGAAGTTGCAAAATCTGGCCCTGCAGTGAGTTTTACTAGCAAAGTGGCACCTTTTCAGGTGAAGTCAGGCAATGTTATGGCAAAAGCAAATTTGCATTACACAGAAACATAAAAAGTGACAGCAGAAGGGGACTTCCAAATCCATCTAGTCTGCCCATAAGTCTACCCCCTCCCCTAACTGCTATTCAGTGTTATGATTCTTTTGTACCTATCCCAAGCCTTTTTTGAATGCTCCAACTGTTTTCGCTTCCACCACCTCAGGTGGCAGGCAGTTCCATGCATCTACCACCCACTCAGGAAAGAAGAACTTTCTTGCGTTGCCCTTAAATTTGCTCCCTTCTAGCTTCACGCTGAGACCTCTGGTTTTTGTGTGACTCTTGAACTGAAAAAGGTCCCGAACCTGTACCTCGTTTATTTCTTTTACTTATTTGAATGCTTCTACCATGTCTCCCCTATCTCTTCGTTGTTCAGGGGAATACATGTTGAGTTCTTGCAGTCGCTTCTCGTAGTTTATATTGTGGAGTCCCTCTATCATTTTTGTAGCTTTCCTCTGCACTGTCTCAAGTCTGTCCATATCCTTTTTGAGGTGTGGTCTCCAGAACTGTACAGTCCTCTGTTACTTTGATTGAAAAAAGAGAAACGGTTATGTACTTACCGTAACAGCAGATCTTCGAGAGAACCTCTTTCATCAGGCCATACTTTTGGAAAAAAGTAAAAATGTAAAGGCTATTGATATAAATAACATTCCTTTTTTATTATTTTTCCCCCTTTTTTTCTAGTTCATGAGCTGGAATCCCTCGATGGTGGATCCACCTAATAAAAATGGAAGTAGAAAGAGATAAGGTGTGATCACTAAATTTGGAGAATCCAGGTTACAGTATGAACGGAGAAATGATTATGATTTGAACTACAAATAAGTAAGACCGTTCATACCTCCCAGTATGCTGAATGCTGTATTTTGATTGATTTTTTCAATTGATAAACAATAATCTAAACGAAAAGATATGTCAAAATGCCTTATGAACAAGCTTCGACATTATGTTTCTTGAGAAATAGTTTTTTGAACTAATTTTTGTATTATTTTTTATGTAAATTGTGTATATTTGTATAGAGCTAATATTATGAAAAATGGCTCAAATTTGTCTTCTGCATTTGATATTTAGATAAAGAATGTCTGACTGAATGTTAGAGAAGGTTAAAAAACCTAAAAATTCACTAAAAATGAATTTTGGAATTTAAGGTACAGATCCCACCAGAGCCACTTAAAAACATGATGATTTGCATAGAGTTAGAAATTGTGGAAAATTGTTTAAATACGTTTTTTACACCTGATATTTCATTAAAGAAAGGTTGTTTGAATGACAAAGAAGGTTAAAAAACTTTAAAATCCACTAAAATTGATTTTTGAGATTGAAGGTTCGGATCCCACCAGAGCCACTTTTTATGAAAAAAGTTTTTCTGCCAATTAACCAATAGGGGTAGTTAATTATATGGCAGATTGGCTATAAAAGGAAATACTTCAAAGCACTAATCATCCCCTGAGGAAGACCACACACGTGGTCGAAGCGCTGGGATTCAGTGTTTGTTGGATGCACTTATATTGGCTGTAAACTGGAATTCATGGAGCAGAAAGTATTATTTGTGAATTCAGACATCATATAATAAAAGTTCACAGTATTGTGGAAAGAAAAAGAAGGTCGGTGTCTGTTTTCAACTTTACTGGCCGCATGAGAGTGCAGAGTTTGTTTGGATTTTCACACACTTTTGGAACTTACAGCAGCCAGGCTCTAGGACCCTATGGAAAATTTTGCAAGCAGTCTGCCAGGGGCTGCCCGCAATGATGTCAGGCATCAGTGTATACATAAAGGTGGGAGGCCCCTCCTCTCCTCAGTTCCCCACCAGAGATCTGCTCAGAGGACCCCCTTCTAGGGAACTAAGAGAAACCCTGGCACTCCACAAACCAGGCAAGACAAAGGGCTGGAAGATGAAACAATGAAGATAGTAGCACAGAAATCCAGTGTTGCAGACCCAAAAGGGGTTGGAGGGTGGGGTTGTATGGCCAGATGAAGGCGATTCTCTCGAAGACCTACTGTTACAGTAAGTATGTATCTGTTCTATCTTCTTTGAGGATATCTCTTTCATCAGGTCACGCCTTTGGCACAAGTGCCAAGCTGTACCAAAAGCAAACAGTCTTTGGGGGGGGGGGCTGGAGCCTATAAGCTTCTGACAGTGGGCCTTGTCGCACAGCTAGGCCAAAGCCAGCCTGCACGAGAGACAATGTCCAGAATGTAGTGCTTAGTGAAAGTGTGGACAGTACTCTAGGAAGCAGCTGCACAAATCTCTGCAGAAGAGATATTCCAAAAACAAAGAGGTGACCATGCCTCTTGTGAAATGACCACGAACCACAACAGGAAGTTCCTTCTTTATGGTACTTCCTATAACATCTGTGGCAAAGCATGCCACCCAAAGCCATGAATATCTCACAGATGCCAGAAGCTGCAGTCCTGGCAGAAGCATCAGAAAGATCACAGGCTGAGCAGAGCAAATGTTTGCCCATATGAGCCCCAACCAGCAAAGTTTGCAGTAGTTCTTGCTTTGAGGTGCCCCCATGCAAGGCCTGTGCAGCAGCCTTAGCCTTCCTCCAGAGGGTGTTCTGATATTTCATCATATGGGCCTGGTAGGTAGCAATACAAAGGCCCAATGACGCAGAGGCATACGTCCACTTACCTATGACATCCAGCCTCCTAGATTTCCTATCAGGAGGAAGGAAACTCAATTGTTAAGGTGCCCTAGACTTGATATGGGCAGCATTAATCACCACTAAGTCTGCCTCAGGTTGTGTGGCATAAAAAGATTTCCCAAAAGGGGCAGAAAGAACAGTTACATAAGAAATTACTGTAACAGTAGATCTTCAAGGGGATCTCAGTCATCAGATAACACAGTAGGAACTTCACCATCGGTAAAGGGTGATTTTTGTGCTTTTCCACTGTAAATACAATGTATTTATTATGTATTCTTATGACCCGTTTCTGTGCTTCTACCACTGTAAATATGATGTATATCATGTATTTCCTCTTACCTTGTAACTGTTTACCTGTTATTTTCAACACTGGATGTTTGTGAAAATGGGCATTTTTGCTCACATACCCTCCAGTACACAAATAAATTGATTGATTGATTGAAAGGGGAATCCAGATGGAAGATTTTCAGCAGTACAACTGGGGTCGCCTACGCTGTCGATGTCACCAACCCTATATAGGCGTCAGCGGCCCCACTCCGTCCACAGTTCTTTCTCCCCGGAGACTAAGGGAGCAAGTCTCTCGCCCTAGGGAACCGAGGAGAGAAAGAGGTACCCAGAGCAAAAAGAAAAGCTGGATACACAAGATGGCCAGTTCCCAGACAGGAGCCCCAAGAAGGGGGATGGTGGGAGAGGAAATATACCCGATAACTGAGATCCCCTCGAAGATATAGCAGTTGCGTAAGAACTTACCGTAACAGTAGATCTTCAAGAGAGGTTCCTGCAGTAGGTCTTCACATATAGGACTGTGCCTCCTAGCATCAGGACTGCACGGCAAACTTGTAGCTAGCCATCATCAGTGGGGACCGCCCCCGTCATCAGGTGAGAGACGTAAGCATGACTATAAAGGGGGCAGTTCCCCACTCGCCCTCCAGTTCTTTTCCACCAGAGATCTCTAGAAAGGAAGCGGAGTGACAGACTCCTGGTACCCTGTGCACTGGGTGAGACAGAGTTCTGGGAAGGGAATAAAGAGAAAAAATGCAGGAGCTGGGGGAAAGGTGGGTGGGAAACTAGACCTCTGCAGGAACCTCTCTCGAAGATCTACTGTTATGGTAAGTTCTTGCGTAACTGCTATATCTTACTTCGAGAGATTTCCTGCAGTAGGTCTTCACATACAGGACTGAATACCTAGCAGTCTAACAAAAAAGGAGGAGTCGGAGATGAGGTTCCGGGAGGAGGAAAATGTCTGCCAACTGAACGTCTGTTCAAGACAAGAGGCCTTGCAGAACTGCAAGGCCAAAACCAGCCCTACACCAAGAGGCAATGTCCAGACTGTAACGCTTAGTGAAGATGTGGATGGAGGACCAAGTGGCCGCTGCACAGATGTCCGCAGTGGACACATTCCCGAAAAAAGCAGTTGAAGTGTGGTCCTGGTGGAGTGGCCCTTAACCATACCCGGAAGGGGCTTCTCGTACTTCTGGTAAATGTAATGGATACAATTTGCCAGCCACCTACACAAAGTCTGTTTCGTGATAGCCTTGCCCTGGCACTGGGAGGCAAAGGCTACAAAGAGCTGGTTCGACTTTCGAACCTCCTTAGTCCTTGAGGTATAATACCTCAAAATTCTGGGCGTGTCAAGGATGTGCAGAAGATACTCCCCCTTGTTGGAGTGCTCTGGGAAGAACACCCGCAGTTCAACACTCTGGTTAAGGGTCAATTCCAAAACCATCTTTGGAAGAAAAGAAGGGTTAGTCCGCAGAACCATCCAGTCTCTGTGGAAAATTAAATAAGGCTCTCTACAAACTAGAGCCTGAAGCTCTGAAACTCTTCGACCTGAAGTGATAGCAACTAAAAAGAGCATTTTCCACGCTAAGAAACACATATCACAGCTTGCTACTGGTTCAAAAGGGGGCAAAGCAAGCTTTTCTAACATGAAGTTGAGATCCCAGGAGGGAACAGGATTCTGGACTGGAGGTCTGATATGAAGGATTCCCTTCAAGAAAGTTCTGGAAACCTCTAGCTGTGCTACGGTTTTTCCCTCCACCAGGAGATGGTAGGCCAAAACCGCAGAGAGATGGACCGTCAGGGAGGAATAGCTGAGGCCCAACTCTGACAGATGCAAGAGGTACTCTAAAACCTGGGAGGCCGAGCAAAAAAAAAGGGCTTTTCGCTGAGGCCCAGACAGAAAACCTCTTCCACTTCATGGCATAAGTGGATCTAGTGGAGAGTTTCCTGGCCTCCACTAAGACCTGAGTGATCCCTGAGGAGACCGCATAGCAAGAAATCGCTAACTCCACAGGTGCCACGCATGAAAATGGAGAGACTTGAGGCTCGGATGTACCAGGGTGCCCTGCTCTTGGGACAGAAGGTCGTGAGAGAGAGGAAGAGGTACTGTGAGTTCCAGTGCCAGCTGCTGTAGCAATGGGAATCATATCTGTGGAGGCCACAGGGGGGCAATGAGGATCATGTGTGCCCCCTCTGCTAGTAGCTTCAGCAGAACCTTCTGAAGAATAGGAAAGGGAGGGAAAGCGTATAGAAATCTCCCTGTCCAAGACAGAGACAGTGCGTCTCGCCAAAAAGCACCATGCCCAGGAACGAGCGAGCAAAAGCTGGGTAGTTTTGAGTTGGATGGGGAGGCGAAGAGATCTAGGTCTGGCCGAACCCACTGAAGAAACAGGTCTCCTACTACTGCCTGCTTTAGTTCCCACTCGTGAGCCCTGGCGACTGATCGGCTGAGACTGTCCGCCAGAATGTTGTGAACACCTGGCATGTGGACTGCTGTCAAGGATAAGCCATGCTGTACCGCCCAGTACCACACCCGTATCACCTCCCTGCATAGAGGGTACAACCGGATGCCTCCCTGTGTGTTTAGATACCAGACAGTGGCCATGTTGTCTGCCTGGATAAGAAGTGTTCCTGAAGTTAAAAGTAACTGGAAGGCCTGGACAGCATAGAGCACCGCTCTCATCTCCAGAATATTGATGTGAAAGTTCTTCTCCATGGGAGACCAGGAGCTTTGAGTTCGGTGGTCTCCCAGATGCACTCCCCATCCCAAGTTCGAGGTATCCGAGGTGAGAATCTGACAGGGAGATGGAGGGTGGAAGGGAACCCCCACCAAAAGGTTGGCTGGGTTCTGCCACCAAAAGAGATCCTTTTGAAGGCTGTTGGAGACAAGGACTCTCTGGTCCACGTTGTCCATGCACTGGTCCCACTAGACTAGAAGAGACCATTGGGTAACCCTCATATGCAGTCTGGCCAAAGGGACTGTGGGTATGGTGGCCGCCATCAGACCCAGGAGTCATAGGACTGAACACGCCGTAGTCCGAGATGAAGCCACAAGCTTTGCTTGCGAGATTAAGGTCTCTGCTCGGTCGGATGGAAGAAAGGCCTTGCTCTGGACCATATCCAGCACCACTCCAATGAATTGGAGGTGCTGGGAGGGTATCAGCTGGGACTTGGGAAGGTTGACTGAAATGCCCAGACTGGAAAAAGGTTCCAGAGTGAAGGAAAGGGATTCCTTCAGAGTGTCCAGGGAAGTGGCTGAAAAGACCCTGTCATCCAGATAAGGGAACACATAGATGCCCCTGTGGCATAGGAACGCCGCAACCACCACTAGTCACTTGGTGAATACCTGAGGTACCGAGGAGAGGCCAAATGGGAGGGCTCTGAACTGGAAATGATGGTCCAGAAAAGAGAACCTCAGGAAGTGGCGGTGGGCCGGTAGAATAGGGATATGAAGGTAGGCATCCTGCATATCCAGGGAGCACAGCCAAGTGTTGGGGAGGAGCAGGGGTAACAGTCCCTGGAGAGTCAGCATGCAAAACCTCTTGTACTCTATGAAGAGACTGAGCATGCTGAGATCTAGGATGGGTCTTAGATCCCCCGTCCTTTTGGGAACCAGGAAGAAGTGCGAGTAAAATCCCCTTCCTGTCTGTTCCGGTGGGAATCGCTCTATGGCTATTTTTTGCAGTAGAGCTTGGATGCCCAGAAAGACCAGCTGTTGTTGGGCCTGACAGGTAAAAGGACCTTCCCGGCAGGTTGGGAGGAGGTCTCTCCAGGAACTCTATCGAGTTACCTCTTTATATGAGTTGAAGAACCCATGCATCTGTGGTGATGGCCTTCCCCCCACCGGTTCCTCCAAAAGAGTCAGAGGGAGCGGAAGGGGGGAAGGAGTCAGGACATGGAGGGGAAGGGCACCTTTTCCCCAGAGGCTGCTTTGGGAAACTTGACCTAGGGAGTTTGGGTGCAGGAACCCAGGGAGCGATGCTTGTTCTGTCATCTGCCCTGGTTCTGCTTGTTCCATTTCCACTAGCTACGGAATGGCTGCTGCCATTGTTTTTGATTGGAACAGTACATAGAACTGACATCCTTCAGGGATTTGCCACTCTCCTACAGCTCGGTAATAATATCTTTGGTGTCACTGCCAAACAGAACTGGACCCCTAAATGGAGCATCCAGAAGAGAGCTCTGTACATCCTGGGCTAACCCCTCCAGGTGAAGCTAGGCTAGATGTCTGAGGCAGATTCCCGTAGCTGCTCCTCATGCCACAGAGTCCATCAAGTCGTAGGTGACATGTAGGGCATGGTGGCAGGAGGACTTATTCATCCTGACCTTGTCCAGGAGTTTGTTCCTTAGCTGTTCATCAGAGATCTCCTGGAGGTCTTTTTCTAAGTCTGAAAGGGAGGATTTTTTGGAAAGCCACCATATGGGCTACATAATTCAGGAATGGATAGGCGCAGGTGGACAATGAGTACATTTTTCTACCATATTGGTCCATCTGCTTGGACTCCTTATCTGGTGGGGAGGCACTAAGATGCTTACGCAGGGCTGATCTATCGTGGGCAGCCGTAATAATGATAGAATCGGCCTTAGGTTGGGCAGTTAGGTGGGAAACCCCTTCCAGGGGGTAGTAAGTCCTATCGGCCTTCTTGGATATGGCCAGTATGTGTGAATGTTGCTGCCAAGTGGTGGACGTAATGTCCTCATGCAGCCCCATCCAGGGTGGAATGGGTAGGGGGTCCACACTGACCAGAGCCAAGTGCTCTGCCAGTCTCCTGCATCTGGGGTCCAATTCCTGGGAAGCCCATCTGCACGATTTTTGAATGGTCCTGAGGAGCTCCACAAAAGAAGGATCCTCAGGGGGGATTTTGGGGACTCTTTCGTCTGAGGCATAATGGGACAGTGAGGTTCGGACTGGTTTCCTAAGTCCGATTCCTCATTAGATTCTGAGGATTCTGGTCTATTGGGCAAGGATGCCTCCTGAGCCAGGCCTGGGAGCCTATGTTCAATAACTGCAGAAGGTAGTACACCCAAGTCTCTGTCAGAGACATGGCTGGAGCGGTGCAGGACTACCTGGAGGCACCCTGAGAGGTGGAGTTGTCCTGACCACTACCTGTGGATGAACCAGCTCTTAAAGGAGTTGGGACTTCGGGTCCTTCCACCATGCAGGGATGACTTCTTGTTCTGGCTGCGGTGGTGGTGGAGGCAGAGGCCGGTAACCTGCGTAAGAAGGGTAGCTGGGTGTCTGATAAGGGTACTAGTAGCCCGCATGGCCTGGTAATGGGTAGCTTGGCATCTGGTAGCCCGGCATCGGTGGGTTATAGCCCAGCAACAGACCCCCCCGGAGTCGGGTACTGTACATATTATGGGGTATATCAAGGAAAGTACCCGGTTGGGCCCGAAGGAGGAACAAAGGGCCATGCCAGAGGGGGTGCCGAAGGGCCACTGGGAAGTGGGTTAGTCAACAGGGCAGGCAGAGGAGCCTAAGGTCCCGCGGGAGAAGGGTCCATGCCACCCTCAAAAAGGTCTGGTGAGGGATCTGGCGAGAAGTGAGGATCCATTAGCAAGAGACAGCTCGGCGAGAGAGGGACATCAGATAAAGCCCCCATCAACAGGTCAAGAAGGTTATCCGATGGGAGGAGGTTTGTCCCGACAAGGTCGGATAAAGGTTGCGAATCCCTGGAGGAAGAACTCTGAAGGGATGAAGAGGGACCTGCAAGCTATCTCTGCCTGGCATCGGGGTCCACAAGGGAGTCCGACAGGAGAGAGGTGGCGGCCACGTGATCGGTGGAGGAGCCATTGATCGGCTTACTGGATGCAGCTGGGCTGACAGAAGCCGGAAGGCTAGGGTTAGGCTAATCGGCCTGGGCCAAGCGCCCAGCAGTGGAGCCGGAGGGTGACTTGGTGGTGGAACTCAAAGCAAGAGACCCTGAAGGAACCTCCAAGAGGCAACCCCCAACTGCCCACTAACATCGGCGGTGGGGGGGGAGAGGGCATCTGGTCCACCGGAGTGGAAGAAGGTCCTACAGGTGGGGTACTCACTGAGGTGGAAGGCCCACCCTGGTCATCATCGGCTGTCTGGCTGGACTTCCCTTGAGGAGAACAGCTCCACTCCCGGCGTCTCTCCTTGTCCTCCTTTTTCTTCTTCTTCTCTGGGGCCGGTGACTAGGATCTTTCCTTCAGCTCCTGGAGCTCTTTTTCCATCGATGCCAGTCTCTGGGTCAACAAATGGGCACAGAGGGTCCTCTTGTGATGGGAGTGCGTGGCCTGGTTGAAGCCCTGGCAAATGGTGCACTCGGTGGAGTTGTGCTTAAGCTCCTGGCAGAATACACACTGGGAATGGTCGTCCCCATGCAGAATCTGTGCGCAGCACTTGGAGCACTTTTTCTTGGGCAGACGAGATGACATACACTGTAATGGATCAAGAAAGAAATCAGAAATTAGGAAACATTTGCTGTAGAAAATGGCAGGCGACTGAAAGCTGTTCTACTGCATTTGTTGAACGATACCAAGCGGCGGCGGGAAAGAACTGGAGGGCGATCGGGGACCGCCTTTTATAGTCAAGCTGACGCCCATTACCTGATTTATAGGGCGGTCCCCGCTTGATGATTGCTAGCTACAAGTTTGCTGTGCAGTCCTGACGCCAGGGGCACAGTTCTATATGTGAAGACCTACTGCAGGAACCCTTTCGAAGTAAGATCTACTGTTACAGTAAGTTGTTACACAACTGTTCTATCTTCTTTGGGGGTACCTCAGTCATAAGATCAGGTAACACTGTAGGGGGAAGGCTCTCCATAAACCTAAGACAGGAGTCCCTGTAACACAGCCCTGCCAGATCCTGCACAGGCTCTTGAGGCAATGTCCTGACTATAGTGCTTGGTGAAAGTGTGGACTGTGCTCCACGTGGCAGCCACACACGTCAGTGATTAAGACCCCTTTGAAACAAGCCACTGAGGTAGCCATTCCTCTGGTGGAATGAGCTTTGACAGCACCAGGCAATTCTTTGCCATACTTGTTGTAACAGAATGCTTAGAAACTGAAATGCCCGCTCTATCCAGGACGAAGGAAACAAATAACTGCTTCAACTTCCTGGACTCCTTAGTCCTAAGCAGGTAGTACTTCAAAGTTCTGAGCACATCTAACGTATGGAGCAGTGCCTCCCCTGGATTGGAATGCTTGGAAAAATAAACAGGAAGGTGGATAGACTGATTGAGTATGAACTCAGAAACAACATTAGGCAGAAACTTAGGATTCATGCGCAAAGACACCCTGTCTTTGAAAAACATCAAATAAGGCTCCTCGCACCAGAGGGCCTGAAGGTCTGAAATTATTCGGGCAGAAGCAACTGCAACTAAAAATAGCACTTTCCAGGAGAGAAAGCGGAAATCGCCATTGTCTCAAAAGGAGACAGTGTCAACTTCTGCAAAACAAAATTCAAGTCCCAAGCCAGGAGAGGGGAATGGATTGAAGGCTTCAGATGCAGGATGGCCCTAAAAAAGATACGGGAGACATTCAGCTGAGCAATTGTGTGATTACCCACGGGCTCATGAAATGCAGAAATAGCCGAAAGGTGGACCTTGAGGGAAGAATATTGGAGGCCTGAGTCAGACAGTGAGATTAGGTAGTCCAGGATATGATTCACTGAACAGGTGAAAGGCTCTAAGTTGTGTCTGGCAGCCCAGATGGCAAACCACTTCCACTTCATGGCATACTCGGCTTGAGTGGAAGGCTTCTGGGCAGCCACCAGGATGTCTGCTACCCTGTTAAAAGAACCGAACCTGGTGATGACTATGTTCTCAGGAGCCAGACATGCAGATGAAGGGACCCGAGTTTGGGATGGACCAGGGTCCCCTGATCCTGGGTCAGCAGATTCCTGCGGAGGAAGAGGGACCAGAGGTTCTTCTGCCATCTGCTGAAGTAGAGGGAACCATATCTGGCAAGGCCAGAATGGAGTTAATAGAATCATGCTAGCCCCCTCCATCTGCAACTTGATTAGCACCCTCTGTATCAAAGGAAACAGAGGGAATGTATAAAGAAACCTCCCGCTCCAAGAGAGGGACAATGCGTCTCCGCCAGAAAACTCCAGGCTCTGAATCAAGCAAGCAGAAATTGGGCAGATTTGTGTTGAGTAGGGATGCAAAAAAGTCCAACTCAGGACAACCCATCTGTCGAACAAGCCTTCTGCGATGGATGAGAGAAGCTCCCATTCATGCATACTGGATTAAGACCTGCTGAGACGGTTTGCCAGGGTGTTTAGGAGATGCCTGGCATGTGGACCGCAGAGAGTGTCAGACTGTGATCCAGCGCCCAGTACTACACTCTCATGACCTCCTGGCAAAAGGGGTACAAGTGAGTTCTGCCCTGTTTGTTGATGTAGTGTACTACACTCAAATTGGCCGACTATACCAGCAGCTGGCCCGGAGCAAGATGTCCCTGAAAAGTCTGCATGGTGTAGAGCACCACTCTCATCTCCAAGACATTGATATGCAGGGAGGATTCCCACTGGGACCACGAGCCCTGGGTTTGGAACGGGTCCAGGTGTGCTCCCCAGCCCAAACCTCATGCATCTGTGGTAAGGATCCAATACGGGGAAGAGACCTAGAATGGAATGCCTTGAAGCAGATTCAAGAGGTCCATCCACCACTGCAGTATCTTGCGTACTGGGGAACAGACCTGTACTGGATTGGCTAACTCATCAATGCGCTGGTCCCATGTATCCAAAGGGTCCACTGGAGGGTACGCATATGAAACCTGGCCAACTGAATGGTGGGTATGGCAGCTGCCATTAGGCCCAGGAAACACAGGTTACTCACCTGTAACAGTAGTTCTAGGAGTGGTATATGTTGTTCATCCACACTTCTTGGCATGTCCTTTCACTTTAAATATCTTGCCGGAAGGTCTAAAAGCTGGCTCTTCCCACCCACTCGAGTGGTATATCCCTCGGCTCCACCCTTTGATGCCAGATCTTGCCCCCTGGAAGCAGTGGTTGTGCGTTGAAGCCGGGGAGGTCGGGTGGGTCAGTGTGGATGAACAACATATACCACTCTTAGAAAGTACAGTTACGTAAGATCGTACCATAACAGTAGATCTTCTAGGAATGTCTCTTGCAGTAAGTCATTACTTCTGGGAGTTCCCAGTAGGTGGCGCTATCACACGGCAGCTTCTTCCAGCGGTCTCCTCACCAGGGACCACCCACCCGACATCACTTCCTGGTTCTGCCTATAAGAGTGGGTGGTTCCTATTGCTCTCTGTTCCCCGCCGGATTCAGCTCACAAAGAAGGGTCCGAAGGAAACTGAGGCACCAGTTGGTCCCAACCCTCAGTTCTTATTTTATAACTTCCCCTATAAAATAACATTGGTAGGGGGATGGAGGGTGGGAAGCTACTTACTGCAAGAGACAAAGAAGATCTACTATTATGGTATGATCTTATGTAACTGTACTATCTTCCATAGAATGGTCTCTTGCAGTAAGTCATTACTTCTGGGAGATTCCCAAGCAGTTATATGCCAGTGGGGAGGCCAGCTATGGCACTGTGCCTTATAAAGCATTACAGCCTAATGACCGGTAGGGGTCTAAAGGCAGTATCCAAGTTATATTGCCTGGTAAAGGATTGTACAGTGTACCAGATGACTGCATTGTATTGTCGGTAATAGAATCTTTGGTAAAACAAGCCAAATGGCTGTTAGAAGTTTTCTCCTGGGGAGTTAGTCTGATCAAAACCCGATGAGGGTATACTGCAGCTATTATAGTAGTAAGTCATGTAATGGATTAATCCATATAATGGAGTGACTGGTAGGACCTAGTGGCTTGTAGCCAAGGATGAGGAAGTTGAAAAATTCAGATTCATACCTGTCAACCTCTGTCCTTATAACGCAGAGGTAGAGCTTATAAATTCAGGGACAGAGACCCAAGGCCAATGATATCACTTAAAAGTTGATATTATTCATAATGCCAATAGAATACTGGTGCAAGATGCCTGTTTTGAAGAAGAATGAGTTGTGCTTACAGTCCCCCCGGTCAGTCACAAAAATACAGGTTACTCACCTGTAACAGGAGTTCTAGGAATGGTATATGTTGTTCATCCACACTGTCTGGCAGGTATCCTTGCCGCTTTAATTCTTGCCGGAAGGTCTTCAAGCTGGCTCCTCCCACCCACCCGGGTGGTAAAACTCTCGGCTCGCCCCCATGACGCCAGATCTGGCCCGCTGGAAGCTCAGGTTGTGGCCGAAGCCGAGGTCGGGGTCGGTGGGATGAACAACATATACCACTCCTAGAACTCCTGTTACAGGTGAGTAACCTGTATTTCTAGGGACATGGATATGTTGTTCATCCACACTGTCTGGCAGACTCCTAGCAGTTCTCTGGGAGGAGGGAGGCAAGGCGCACACCCCCGATACTTACTTGGGAAAGAGAGATTGGAGAACTGAGGCCCCAAAACCAGCATCCCGGCATGACTAGAGGTCGATGTGGTAGTGGGTAATGAAGGTATGTGCCGACTTCCAGGTAGCAACCCTGCACATATCCTGGATGGGGACGTCCCTGGAAGCAGCGGTATGGCGGGTAGAATGAGCTCTTATCCCTCTGGGAGGCTCCATGCCCGCCAACCTGTAGCAGAGCTCTATGCAGGAGGTGATCCACCTGCCTATCGTCCGCTTTGCTGCAGGTCTGCCAGGTGCGGCTTCAGCGTAGGTGACAAACAGCTGGCGAACCTCTCCCTGAACTTCAGCCATCTGCTCCTTATAATAAGCGAGCGCTCGTCTAGGGTCCAAAGTATGCAGCCTATACTCGACCTCCGAGGTGTGATTGAGGTAGAAAACCAGCAGAGTCAACACCTGGTTAAGGTGAAACTCCGACACCACCTTCGGGAAGAACTTCGGGTTGGGGCGCAGGACAACCTTGTCCCTGTGGAAGACCAGGTAGGGAGGCTCGATGGAAAGCGCCTGGAGCTCTCCCATCCTTCTGGCTGATGTGATAGCCACCAAGACGGCGGTCTTCCACGACAGGTGTGAAAGATCACACCTGTGCATTGGCTCGAATGGCTTGCCCATGAGCTTGGCCAATACCAGCAGTAGATCCCACGGAGGTGGAGGTTGTCGCACCGGAAGGGAAATATGATCAAGGCCTTTGAAAAAGCGCCCGACCACCTTCTCCTGTGCCACCGACTGCTTGCCGCCCGGCCCGGTAAGCAGAGATGGCTGCCAGGTGCACCTTAAGAGTCGTCGACCGAAGCCCTTGCTGAGAAAGGGACCACAGATAGTCCAGAATGCTAGCCAAGGGGCAGTCGGAAGGGTCTAAGCCCTTCCCCTGACACCAAATGGAAAACCTCTTCCATTTGAAGGCATAGCATTTTCTGGTCGACTCCTTACGGGACGCCTCAACGACGTTGAGGACCTCGTCGGAAAGACCCAAGGCCTGGAACTCTAGCCGCTCAGGAACCAGGCCATCAGGTGCAGGGATTGAAGGTCCGGATGGAATACCTTCCCCTGATTGACTGAGATCAGGTCCGGGCGGGCTGGAAGCCGCCTCTGGAGCCTGAAGCTGAGGCTGAAGAGATCTGGATACCAGAACTGGCGGGGCCAGTCTGGGGCTACCAGAATCACCTGCGCCTTGTCCCTCCTCACCTTGAGAAGCACCTTGTGGATCAAGGGAAATGGGGGAAAGGCGTAGAAGAGGCCCGGGGTCCACGGCCTCGAGAAGGCATCCCCCTGCAGCGAGCCCTGCTGAGGGGGGGTGGCATGGAACAGACTCAGCTTCGCATTCTCCCTGGAGGCAAACAGATCCACCTGAGGGGTGCCCCAGTGGGAGAAGAGATCTTGTACTACCTCCGGCAGGAGAGACCACTCGTGAGACGCAGCCCCTATCCGGCTTAGGGCATTGGCCAGGGTGTTGGAGGCTCCTGCCACGTGAACGGCTAGGAGATCCGCCTCCAGGCTGCGCACTAGGGACCAAATGCGGAGAGCTTCCTTGCATAACAGCATGGAGCGCGTCCCGCCCTGGCGGTTCAGATAGTACATGGTCGTGGTGTTGTCCGTCTGGACCTGAACCACTTGACCCCGTAGAAACAGAGCGAAGGCGGTGAGAGCTAGATGGACCACTCGGAGCTCCAGCAGGTTGATGTGGCATCGGGACTCCCAAGGGGACCAGAGGCCGTGCGCTCGGTGTTCCCCCAGATGGGCACCCCAACCCATCAGAGATGCGTAGGTCGAGAGAGAGACCGTTGGCTCGGGGCGGATGAATGGGATACCCTCCTGCAGACATGCTGGAACGATCCACTACTGGAGAACGTTCCACATCTCCTGGGTCACTGTCACGGGCTGGTCCAACGGATCACGGCGTTGTGACCACTGGCTGGCCAGTCCCCATTGAAAGGGACGCAAGTACCAACGGACCATGCTGGTGCAGGCCGCCATGAGGCACAGGAAGTCCCGGGCAGGGCGCAATTGCCCAACCAGAAATGATTGGGCAAAGGAGGAAAGAACCTCGGCCCTGTCCGCCGGGAGCCGTGCTCTGGCTCGCAGAGAGTCGAGCTCTGCCCCGATGAACAGAATCGCCTGCTTTGGCACGAGTTCCGACTTGGCCTCGTTGATGAGGAGGCCAACCTGAGAGCAAACCTGGAGGGCCAGATCTCTGGACCGCTCCACCTCCTGTCTGGAGGGGGCTGCTATCAGCCAATCATCCAGGTAAGGGTACACCCGGACCCCTCAGCGCTGCAGGAATGCTGTCACCACTGCCATGCATTTAGAGAAGACCCTGGGAGCTAAGGCGAGGCCGAAGGGCATTGCTCAGAACTCGTAAAGGGATCCCTCCACTCTGAAGTGGAGGAATCTTTGATGGGATGGACGGATTGGGACATGAAAGAATGCGTCCTGGAGGTCCAGGGAGCAGAACCACACACCTCGTTCCAAGGATGGTATAATCTGAGCCAGAGTAACCATCCTGAAGGTTCGAGACCTTAGGAACTTGTTCAAGTCGTGCAGGTCGAGAATGGGGCGCCAGCCCCCCGTCCATTTTGGGACCAGGAAGTACCTGGACACAAGCCCCGGGTCTGAAGGAGGATCCGCCACCTTCTTTTTCAAGGAGCAGGGCAATGTCGGCCCGGCGGGCCAACAGCGAGGCTGCGGACTCCGTGGCCCCCCCGAGGGGCGACGGCTCGAAAAGGCGGAACCTGCTCGAACTCCAGAGGTAGGCCTTTTCCTACCACCTCCAACACCCAGAGGTCCGGGTGATAGCGACCAGGCGAAAGGAAGTGGCGGAGCCGCCCCCCCAAGGGGGGAACCCAGGGGGGAGTGACGAGGTTGGGGGCGGCACCCCCTCAACCCGTCACTGGGCAGACTTGGAGGAAGAACTGGCCGAGGGACCTCCCGGGCCTTTACCTCCTTGCTTCCTGTTAGATGAAGCCGTCGGCTTGGGTTTGAGATGCCAAGCGCGAGCCTGCTGGCCCTGTTGCTGGTGGTACTGGGTTGGTCGAGGAGCAGGGACTGAAGGACGAAAGGACTTCTGCTGCTGACAGCGGCCTTTGTCCCTCTGGGCGGAGGTGACCGAGTCCAGAGTGGCACTGGACTTTTCGATCCGCTGGAGGTGTCCCTCCACTCCAGGGCCGAAGAGGTCAGTCCCCAAGAAGGGGACGTCCGCCAACTTGTGCTGGGTATCCGCCGTGAAAGTGGATATCCTCAGCCACGCCCTGCGTCACATGGCCACTGCGGCCGCTACTGACCTGGCACAGGAATCACATATGTCCAGAGCAGTCTGGAGCTGCTGCTTCGCCACCGCCCTGCCCTGGTCCCGCACCTGGCGGACCACGGTCTGCAGGTCAGGCGGGAGATGAGGAACAACCTCATCCAGGGAGCCCATGAGGGCGTGGGAGATGTGTGCCATCAGCACGGCCGAGCTGGCCTGTCGGAGGCCGAGGGAGGACGCAGCGTACACCTTGCGCCCGGCAAAGTCCAGCTTTTTGGATTCCTTGTCGGGGGGCTTGTCCACGACCCGAGCATTACCGGAACGCCAGAAAACGCTGTCGGTGACTAACCCCTCTTCAGAGGGGTGTTCCGAGAAACTGGGCAAAGAGCCGGTAGGAACCGCATACTTCCTGGCCATCCTGGCCGAAGGCGCTGGACAGGAAGCAGGCCACTGCCAAAGCTCCAAGGCTGAGCCGACAATGGCCTCAGCCACTGGAAAGGCCTCCGTAGGAGAATCCCCTCAGTCCTGAATCTCTGTCAGGGGATACTTGGCCCGTTTGGACACGGGCTCGAGCTGCATCCCAGTGGACTCCGAGATGAGCCGAAGCAGACCCAAGAAGGACGATGGGCTATCGTCCACTGACTGGCCCCCGGAGGACTCCAGATCGCACTGCCTGGAGAACAGGGAGGAATCATCGTCGGACTCCGAAGTGTCTGTGAAGAGCTGCCTCGGCCCTGAGCCACCCTCCACCTGCCGAGGACGGTCGGGAGTGAGGGTGACCGACAACCTGTGGGGCAGGCCATGACCTGACCGAGAACTCTTGGTCGGTGCCCCCGACTTCGGTTGTGGAGGCGGAGGTTCCACCACAATCGGTGGACCAGCTAGTTTTGGCTTAGCAACCGGCCCTGGGGCAGGCAACTCTACTGGAACGAGTGGTTGCTTTGGCCGTTCCGGCAACAGCCACTTGATGGCCGGGGTCTTAGCTGGGGTCGGCTTAGGGCGGATAGCAGCAACTGCTGCCATATCAAATCTCGTGGCGCCCGGTAGCTTGTATCGGCCTCTCCTCCGAGGAGAGGACGAGAAGAGCAGCAGCGCCGGGTAATGAGACCGAGACCGCCAATGTTGGCGGAACGCTGACCGAGAAGAGGTCCGGGACCGAGACTGGGGACCGAGGGTGGGTCTGGTAAGGGCGGGATACCCGCTCTTCCTCAGCTCGGAACTTTAACCGGGACCGCGGTCCCGAGGGAGCAGGCAGATCCTCGGTATCCACCGGTGGAACCAGTGAAGTAGGGTTGTTGGCTTCTCCAGTCGACAGCCCGTCTAACAGATCGAGAAAAATCTCGACTTCGTCGACGGGAGTCTCGGCATGGCCTGACGGGGGCACTGTGAAGCCAGCGGCCTCAGCCGCAACCTCAACCAAAGTCGACAGTCGGCTACCTGGGGAGGGGGACCTTTCCCGCTCCCAGAGCACCCGACGTGGAATTTACTCGACTCTCTTTCTTGGACCGAGGAAGGTCCCAAGGCCCTCTCCTTCGTGGAAAGGGACTGACAAAGCTCCTTGAACGAAGCTGTATAAGAGGAATCAGAGAGAGCAGGATAAATGCCGGGCCGAGGAAGAAGATGATGCGCCTGGGCCACTTCCTCCTCGAGGGCGATCAACTGCTCAACTGCTCAGCGAGTCAGCCACATGGACACCAGTGAGCCTCTTTGGATTTCACGGCGGAAACGTTTCTCGGGCGCTCAGAGCTTTAAACGGCAGCGATTATCCAGAACATTGGCCTAAAAGTAACGGCATTAACTTGTAAGCTCATGCTCATGATCTAGGCCTAAGCAGTAGATGCATGTGGAGGCGGATCTGTCCTGACATTTTCTGATTCGAGGGCACACTGACCGAAGCCGGGAACAGATTTGTCCATCGCAGTCACAGGGAAAAGAAGACCGGTTTGAAAAACTTCAAAATCAATTTCAGACGAACCGAAGAATTAGGATCCAGTCTCAAACGCAGAGCGCTAAGGAGGGAACCTGAGCTTCCAAGCAGTAAGGAAGATCTGGCGTCATGGGGCGGAGCAGAGTTTTACCACCCGGGTGGGTGGGAGAAGCCAGCTTGAAGACCTTCCGGCAAGAATTAAAGCGGCAAGGATACCTGCCAGACAGTGTGGATGAACAACATATCCATGTCCCTAGAAACACAATGGTTTTATAAGAAACAGAGACAAAGTCTGAGGTAAAATCAGGGATGTTCCTGAAAATCAGGGAGAGTTGAGAGGTATGTAGATTCTATGGTGAAAAAAGGTCTGCGTAAGAGGTTTTTGAGTATAACATGTCCCTAAGGAATATTCTGATTATCCAGTTTCTATGATATATATACATTAGAAATGTATAATGAGCTGGGGGTTTTCAGCGAATAATTTGGTGAAATTATATGGGGCTCTTTTAAGTAGGTAGTAATATGAGCCCAGGGTTTAAAAGGAAACCCAAATGATGCAAGTGTGTCCATTTAGGAGTGTTACTTTGTAGCTTGCCAAGGAAACATCAAAGAAAATGTCTGCTAAGTTGTTATTAATGATGTGAATGTATCCATTTAGGAATGTATGCGCTACTTAGTAGCTATCAGGAAATTAGTGCAGAATGTCTGCTACCAAGACATAACTGAAACAAATGTATCCATTTAGGATTGTTACTCAGTAGCCACCAGGGACACAAGGAAATATTTGTCATGAAGTCATGAATGATGCAAATGTACCCATTTGAGTCAGCAGGGAAATGTCTGCAGTGTTGTCCTGTATTAGTAATCTCATTTACAAGGGAGTCCTTGAGTGTTAAGCTTGTGATTGTAGACCCTTTAGGTTGTGGTATTTTAGGGTTTCTCCCCTTCACATTGGAAGTTTGACTTGGGTATCAACTTGACTGTAATGTCTATTAAATGCTTTTGTAGTTTGTAATGCCAGATTTGTGGCAGTCATGTATAGGTCTGTTCTCTCGTTGGTCCCTTAATATTTCAGTGACCTTTTAGTGATATAGGATCAATAGAATTCCATTCAGAGTAATGACCAAGCATTAATGGATATATATATATATATATACATATATATATATATATTTATATATATATATTTATATATATATTTTAGGATATAAAATATAGTTATGTGTCAGATATTTTACCTGAAAAACTGGGATGGTGATCCCTTTAGTTGTTCTGTTGGACAAACCGATATCTGAGAAATGGTTTTGGATGGCAGGAGGCATAAGCCGCGCGGCAATCATCCAAGACAAAATCAATATAGGATTGTGCAGTGGAGTTAATCCACATGTCTTATGTATACACTGGGCTTTGTGCTGCATCTGTTACTTATATTTAATGTTTTAATAGGCCCTGGTTGAGGTTGGAGTGAGTATCCACCACAAAAGGGCATTGCTAGAGATAGGAGGGATCCAGATGTAATGGTCTGAGTGACCTGTACTTGGTCTCCGCTGAAAATTGTCCTGTGTTAAGGACATACCTCTCCTTGTAATAGGCCCTGGTTGGCGTTGGAAACAAAGTCCACCCCGGAAAAGGCACTTACATGATGCAGGCAGTATCCAGATGTGATGGTCTTGATCGACCCATACTTGGTGTCCGCTTTAAACTGTCCAGTGTTAAGGACATATACCTCCTTGTGAAGCCTCTTAATTTGTGTCTCTAAATATAAAGGCAGGATAACCCCACAGTTTCACTGAAGTCCTATGAAAGGGTAGGGGTTCAGATATGTGAAATCACAGTGGTGTAGGCACTACTGTTATCAGAATGAAAGACCAGGTAGGCTCAGAGGTAGTGTGCCTTTGTTATTTGTCCTTTGTTTTCGGAAAAATACCTCTTTAGTTGTTTATGTACTATATATCATATTCTGCCTGAGGCTTGTAAGTCATCCAGAATTATTTGTGTTGTTGGACCAGATGGTGAATCGCCTGAAAGCGGGGTGTTAGCCGCCTTATTCAGTGTGACATATAGAAGGCCGGAATTTGTGAGCTAGGCCTGATGTCATATAGTAATGCCTATGGTAAAGTATTAAGTATAGGCATCAGTTGTTCTTTTTCAGGTGAAGAAGGTGATAAAAGCCCAAAGCATGCTGATATTTAGTATAGGGCCCATTTAAATCAGTATCCGAGGATTCGGAGTACCTGGGCAGTATTTTCTATATAAAATGAAAATCTTCAGGGGTGAGGTAGCCCTGGAAAGGCGAGTCTTATTTTTGTCACAAAAGGACGTTAAATATTAGGGGAACTGTGCCTCCTGAAAGTTCATGTTAGGAGCCCCATTCTAATAATCGCCTCTAAGGGGTTCTCTGTTCTGTGTGGTTTGTTCACAGAATCGTAATTGTGTGACTCCAATGTAAGGTCTAGCCCAAATATTATTTAAATGCTCCATATGAGGTACCTGTAAGGTAATCTGGCAATACGTGTAACTTATGAGCCCATTATGATTGTTGTGCCTGACGGTATTGGGCGTTATATATGCCTCCTGGTAATATAGTTTTGCACTCCTTTGATGCGGAGGAGTTTGGGGTTTAAATATGTTAGTTTGCCTCTTTGTCTCATGAGGTATGACCCCATAATCTGTGGTGAGGTGTCCCCATGGGTATATGCAGGAAGAAATGAGACATCTTCATCATCAAGCTTAGGGCCCCTGAGGGGCTGACGTCAAATAATAGTCTCCGTTGATGGAGAAATAGCATCTCAAGGTATGGTTTCATGATGAAAAACCTAATCCATCGATGGTGGAATGTAGCCCATTGATGGGGAAGCATAAAATAGGTACTCCGTCGACTATATAGGCGCTCCTGGTGATAGGAGGGTCATAAATGCAGGTGACATCAACATGAAAAACAGTCCCATAGTAGTGTTCATGGGCTCCATCGATGGGGGAGGGTAGCCCCATTGATGAGAGAGTGCAATTCATGTGTACTGTTGATGGGGAGGCAGTCCCATCGATGGGAGAGGCATTTCAAGAGCCTCCGTCGACGGGGAAGTGCGTCCCCTCAACGAGAAAGTGAAATTCAACTGCCCCATCAACGGGGGAGGCAGTCCCATTGACGGAAGAGGCATTTTTAGAGCCTCCGTCGACAGGGAAGTGCGTCCCGTCGACGAGAAAGTGATATTCAAATGCTCCGTCGACGGGAGAGATAGTCCCATCAATGGGAGAGACTTCCTGAGAGCCTCCGTCGACGGGGGGATGGTACCCCACTGATGAAAAGTGTTTTGATGATGAAGATACAGAAGTGCCTGCCATCGACTGGGGACTAATCCCGTTGACCCAAAATGTCCCTTTGATGAGACAAAGATTTGTTGTAGTTGTCTTTATAGTTCGGCCTATCAGGACTTAGAGATAGGTGTTTACTTCTTTTCTCATTTTGTTTTCTGCTTTTAAGCACAGGAGTTGGTGCTGTGTATAAAGCCCAGACACCCCAAGCTAAAGGTTCAATTCTCGACAATGACTGCTTACACAGAAGATTGCTCTAGCTGCTGTGTGAGCTGAAGCCGGCAGGAAAATTAATGGAGAGCAATAGGAACACCCCACTCTTATAGGCAGAACCAGGAAGTGATGTCGGGTAGGTGGGTCCCTGCTGAGCAGACTGCTGGAAGAAGATGCCGTGTGATAGCGCCACCTGCTGGGAACTCCCAGAAGTAATGACTTACTGCAAGAGACCATTCCGTGGAAGATCTACTGTTACAGGTGGGTAACCTGTGTTTCTAGGGATGTGGATATGTTGTTCTTATCCACGCTTCTTGGCAGACTCCTAGCAGTTCTCCAGGAGGAGGGAGGCAAGGCGCACATCCCCTACTTAGGGAACAGAGATTGGAGAACAGAGGCCCCAAAACCAGCATCCTGGCGTGACTCTAGGTCAATGTGGTAATGGGAAATGAAGGTGTTTGCTGACTTCCAGGTAGCAGCCCTGCATATTTCCTGGATAGGGATATCCCTAGAAGTAGCCATCAACACAGCGGTATGGTGGGTGGAATGAGCCCTTAGACCTACGGGAGGCTCCCTACCCACCAATCTATAGCAGAGATCAATGCCTGATGTAATCCATCTGCCAATCGTTTGTTTGGCTGCAGGTCTGCCAGGTGTGGCTTCATCGTGACAAACAGCTGCCGAACCTCTCCCCGAACTCCAGCCATGCGCTCTTTATAATAAGAGTGTGCTCTTCTCTGGTCCAAAGTATGAAGCCTGTATTTAGTCTCCAAGGTGTGAGCAGGGTAATACACCAGCAGAGTCATCACCTGGTTCAGGTGAAACTCCGACAGAACCTTCGGAAGGAACTTCGGGTAAGGGTGCAGGACAACCTTGTCCCTGTGGAAGACCAGATAAGGAGACTCAACAGAGAGCACCTGGAGCTCCCCAACCCTTCTGGCTGACATGATAGCCACCAGTAAGGTGGTCTTCCATGACAGGTGTGACATCTCACTCCTGTGCATCGGTTCAAATGGCTTGCCCATGAGCTTCATCAGTACCAGCAGTAGATCCCATGGTGGTGGTGGTTCATGCACCAGAGAGGGAATATGGTTGAGACCTTTGAAGAAACACCAGACCACCTTCTCCTGTGCCACTATCTGCTGACCAGCCCGAGCATGGTAAGCAGAGATGGTTGCCAGGTGCACCTTAAGGGTCATAGACCCCCTTTGGAGAGAGACCAAAGGTAGTCGAGAATGCTAGCCACTGGACAGGACAAATGGTCCAGGCCCTTGCCCTGGTACCAAATGGAGAATCTCTTCAATTTGAAGGCATAGCACTTCCTGGTCAATTCCTTCCTAAATGCCTCAACTACAGTGAGAACATCTTTGGAGAGACCCAAAGTCTGGAACACTAACCGCTCAGGAATCAGACTGTCAGGTGCAGGGACTGAAGGTCCAGGTGGAGGACCTTCCCCTGACTGACTGGGGTTAGGTCCGGGCGTGCTGGAAGATGCCTCGGGAGACTGATGCTGAGGCTGAGGAGATCAGGGTACCAAAACTGGCGAGACCAGTCCAGAGCCACCAGGATTACCTATGCCTTGTCCCTTCTGACCTTAAGGAGCACTTTGTGAATGAAGGGAAGTGGAGGGAAGGCATAAAAGAGGCCTGGGGTCCATGGCCTCGAGAAGGCATACCCCTGCAGCGAGCCCTGCTGAGGGGGCAGGCACAAAACAGCCTCAACTTTGTGGTCTCCCTGGAGGTGAACAGGTCCACCTAAGGGGTGTCCCACTGGGAGAACAGGCTGTGTACTACCTCTGGATGGAGAGACCACTTGTGGGACACCTCGCCACAAGGCTGAGTGCATCTGCCAGCTGATTTGAGGCTCCTGCCACATGAATGGCTAGGAGATTCACCTCCAGTCGGCTCACGAGGGTCCAGATATGGAGAGGTTCCCAGTACAGAGGTCAGGAGTGTGTGCCATCCTGTTTGTTGAGATAGCACATGGTCGTGGTGTTGTCCATCTGGACCTGAGCCACTTGACCCTGAAGGAATGGAGCAAATGCAGTCAGTGCCAGATGACCTTCCTGAGACTCCAGCAGGTTGATATGGCATCGGGGGTCCAGAGCCCATGGACTCTGTGGTCCCTAATGTGGGCACCCCAGCCCATGACAGAGATGTTGGTCGTCAAGATGACCGTTGACTCAGGGCAGATAAACAGGATCCTCTCCTGCAGATGATCTAGGACGGGCCACCACTGGAGAGGGTCCCACATCTTCTGGGTTACAGTGACCAGCTGGTCGAAATGACCTAGACGCTGAGTCCACTGGCTGGCCAGCTCCCACTCAAGGAGGCGCATATGCCACCAGACCCATTGGACCACAGAGATGCAGGCTGCCATGTAACTCAGAAATTACAGGAATTTCCGGGCAAGGTGCAAGTGCCCAACCAGAAATGATCGGGCAAAGGAGGAGAGAAGCTCAGCCCTGTCCATCGGGAGCCTAGCTCTGGCCCGGCAAGAGTTGAGCTCTGCCCTGATGAAGCATATCACCTGCGAAGACATGAGTTCCGACTTGGCCTCGCGGACCATGAAGCCAAGGTCGCTGCAGGTCTGGAGGGCCAGGTCCCTGGACTCTCCACCTCAAGTCTGGAAGGACCCACTATAAGCCAATCGTCCAGACAGGGGTGCACTCTGACCCCTTAATGCAGAAGATGGGCCGCCACCACCGCAATGCATTTGGTGAAGACCCTGGGGGCCGATGACAGGCCGAACGGCATGGCTTCGAACTCGTATAGGGTTCCCTCTGCCCTGAAGCAGAGGAACCTTCGGTGTGATGGATGGACTGGGACGTGGAAGAACACGTCCTGCAGATCAAGGGAGCAAAACCACATGTTCTGCTCTAGAGATGGTATGATCTGAGACAGTGTTACCATCCTGAAGGTAAGAGACCTGAGAAACTGATTCAGGTTGTGCAGATCTAGAAAGGGGCACCAGCCCCCTGTCCATTTCAGACCAGGAAATATCTGGAAACAAATCCTGGGTTGACAGGAGGATCCGCGACTCTGACCACTACCTCTTTGTGGAGGAGTTGGGCGATGTCGTCTCAGAGAGCTGACTGAGTGTGCATGGATACCTTCTCCTCCCGTGGGGCTTGGCTTGGCTTGGTGGGTACTGCTCAAATTCCAGAGGCAGCCCCTGGCCAACGACTTCCAAGACTCACCTGTCCATTGTGACAGCAGACCAGGTGGAAAGGAACTGGCGGAGCCGGACTCCCATGGGAGGTCTCAGAGTGGACATGATGGGTATGGGGGTGGCAACCCCCATCCCGTCACTGTGCAGGCTTGGAGGAGGATCAGGCTGAGGGACTTCCGGGACCTTTCCCTCTGGACTTACAGGCCACCAAAGCCCCTGTCTTGGGCCGAGGGCACCAAGATTGAGCCTGCTGCTGCTGCCTACATTGGTACTGGGCCTGCTTGACCACAGGAGCAGAAGGTCGAAAGGGCTTGCATTTCTGCTTTTTGGAACTCTGAGATTCCTTCTGGGCAGAAGCAACAGAGTCCAACGTGGCACTGGACTTCTCAATGCGTTGAAGGTGACCATCAACCCCTGGACCAAACAAGTTGGTGCCCAGGAAGGGAACGTCCACCAGTTTGTGCTGGGTGTCTGCCGTAAAGGTCGAGACTCTGCGAAGCATGGCTACTGCAGCCTCCACTGAACAGGCATAGGAATCCCCAATGTCCAGAGCCATCTGATGCTGCTGTTTGCCACAGCTTGACCGTAGTCTGAAGGTCCGCGGGGAGATGAGGAAGTACCTCATCTAGAGAGCCCAGGAGGGCATGGGAGAAGTGTGCCATGATGACAGCTGAGCTTGCCTGACAGAGTCCAAGCGAGGAGGCAGCACAGACTTTTCTGGCAGAGTGGTCAAGTTTTTTGGACTCTTTGTCCAGAGGTCTATCAGTGTCTCCTGAATTTCCTGAGCACCGAAACACAGATTTGGTCACCAACCCCTCAGCCGAGAGGTACTCTGTGAACCCAGAAAGGGAGCTGATGTGAACTGTGTACTTGCGGGCCATCCGGGCTGATGGTGCAGGGCAGGAGGCAGGGTGCTGCCAAAGCTCCAGGGACAGGCTAACAATGGCTTCAGCCACTAGAAAGGCCTCTCTCAGAGGATCCTCTTTTTCCAGATTGTCTGTCAGGGGATATTGAGCCTGTTTCTTAACAGGCTCCAAAGGCATCCCCATGGATTCAGAGATGAGACGCAGAATGCCCATAAAAGACGTGGGAGCTTCCTCCATCAAGAAACCCCCAAGCGAAACCTCCTTGAATGGACAAGAGTGCAAAGAGGAGTCCAGATTGATCGGCCGACCACCTGAGTCACCTTCGACCCACCGCGGACAGTCAGGAGTGAGAGTGACCAATACCCTGTGTGGGAGACCCTTAGCCGGCTGAGACTCCTTGACAGGAGCCCCAGAGGGAGGCTGTTTAGCTGGCAGCTCCACCATAATCAGGGGAGAGGCCAGTTTTGGCTGAGCCAGCAGGGCCTTCACTGGCTCCGCGGGCAGAGGGACAGTGATGACTGGCTGCAGAGGAGTTGGCATCATCCTGAAGGGCGACAGCCATGTGATAGCTAGTGTGGAAGCCAGGGTCGACTTTGGACCGACAAGCACCAACTGTTGCCACATAAGATCCTCATAGCATTGACACAACTTGAGCCAGCGTCTCCTCTTCCCTAGGGATGAGGATGAACAGTGATGGCGCCGCTTCTGAATGCTGAACAGTTGCCAGAGTTCTCCTCACCTGCCGGTCGGCTGACCAAACCCTAGACCCTCGAATGCCTGGGACTGATTGGGGTGCTCAGAAGGTGCCAGGGAGATCTGCAGCTCCTCCAGGTCAGAGAGAGGACCGTGAAGAGGTTCCCAACAGGCTGGGTCTCCTCCTCAGTAGGTCCAGGGAGGACAGAGTCCTGAACAAGGTGTTGGCCTCATCTAGCGACAACGGGTCGACAATAATCTTGACCGGGTCGTGATCCCACATCTTAGCTGCTGGCTGGTCTGACGGGGGCATCAGGAAGCTGAAGCGATCAAGGCCGTAATTTCAATCAAGTTTAAACTGGAGATTCCTGGAATGAGACCGCCTCGATCCCAAGAACAATGTCAATGAGACTTCTCTTTCTCTCTCTCTCTCTCTCTCTCGACTCCTTAGAATCCATTTTACAGGAATGGGAGCTGTGTGAAGCAGACGGGCCTTTTCCTTGGTCAGGAGAGACGGGCACAACTCCTTGAATGAGCCTGTAAAGGTAGAGTCCAGTTTGAGCAGTACGAAGACGGATGCTGAAGAGGACTGATCGGCAGCCCGAGCCACCTCCTCCTCAAAAGCCTTCATTTGCTAGAGTTGTTCAGCAGACCCCAAAGCAGGGACATCAGCCAACAGGCCTCTTTAGATATGACTGGCAGGTTCTGTTTCTCCAGTCGACTAAGCTGTAATCGTGCGGTGATTGTCCAACATGTTCAGCTGGAGCAGTGACAAAAATCGCAAGCCTGGGTATCATGATCGTGGCCAAGGCAACAGGCGACATGGGTGCGGGGTCAGTGTGAGACATCTTCTGCCCGCAGGGGCACCGGCGGAACCTGGGCGAGGACTTGTCCTCCACCACAGTCGCGATCGAAAAACAATGCGGTGAAACTCTAACGAGTTTAAGTTTTGGTAAGTAATCTGAAGATTTAAGCACCAGGGCCTACTCGATGTGAGAGCGATAAGGAGGGAACCTGAAATCTTCCAGCGGAAAGGAAGATATGGCGTCAAGAGGCAGAGCCGAGGGATATACCACCTGAGTGGGTGGGAGGAGCCAGCTTTTACACCTTCTGGCAAGATATTTAAAGGGAAAGGACATGTCAAGAAGTGTGGATAAGAACAACATATCCACATCCCTAGAATTTGAAATACACCCTGGCAGGACTGTACGAACTCTGAGCGACTTCCTGAGCTTGGGCTATGAGACACTCTGCCCTGTTTTGTGGCAGGAAAGCCTTCCCTTGAGCTGAGTCCAGAACTGCCCCTACACACTAAAGCCTTTGGGATGGTACTAGAAACAAGTTGGGCAGGCTGATGGTAATGCCCAGAGAGTGGAAGAGCTGGAGAGCGCACTCCAGAGTCAGCAAAAGCTGTTCCCTGGATGGGACCTTTAGCAGTCAATCATCCAGGTAAGAGAAGACATACAGACCCTTTCTTCTGAGAGCCGCTGCGTCCTCTGCCAAACACTTGTGGCGCAAAGGACAAGTCAGAGAGCAGTACTTTGAACAGATAGTGCTCATCCTGAAAAGCAAAACAGAGGAACTTCCTGTGTGGAGGAAGACCGTGCCATGCAGGTGTGCATCCTGCATGTCCAGTGAGCAGAAACAGTCCCCTGCCTTGAGGAGGGGCATTAGGCTTGGCAAGTTACCATCCAGAACTTTTTGTACTGGACAAACAGATTGAGGTCCTTTAGATCTAAACTAGGCCTCAGCTCTCCCGTCCTTTTGAGGACCAGGAAAAAAACTGGAATAAAACCTGATTTTCTGGTGCCTGAGCACTGACTCAATGGCCTGCTCGTGCAGGGGAGACTGCACATCCTCCTGGAGAACAGACAAATGAGATGAGGGATAACTGGAGGGTGGAGGTGGGGTGTCTGGAGGCTGCTCGATGAGCTCCTAGGTGTGGCCATTTTCCCATGATCTGCAAAATATGTGCGTCCGGAGTTATGGTGCACCATAACAAGGAGAACTGAATTCTGACTACCACTTTCTGGTTCGGGACCACAGGATGGAGGGGACCAGCAAGGGGTCCAGCCGATATGGAGCCCACCACAGGGGCTGGCCTGACACTTTTGAGGCGCTTATCGGCTGCTCCAGCCCTGGAGGGGTGGGCAAGGAAACCTGTAGGCCAAATTGAGGGCTCTGCCCGAGGCTTGCAGATCATTTATGATATTCTGCAAATCAGGTCCGAACAGCCTGGTGCCATAAGAGAGGTGCCCATAAGCGTGTTCAGCTACTCATCAGTTGAAAAAAATGGATACCAGGAGTACCTAAGTAGGCATATATTTATGGCCGCATCCCTGGCAACGGTGCTGGCCATATAGCAAAAAAGGGCTCTGGAGAGGTCATTGCCAAGACTCTCAGCTGCGAAGGCATGAAGCCACTCCTGTTTTCGCGTGCCCTCAGGATGGCATGAGCACTTGGCCTTGTCCATTCTGTCAGTGCCTGGTCTCTGACGGCCCGAGCTACCGTCGAGGACAGGAGGATTGGCAGCAGCTCCAGCGATGGCGATCCATGATACGGAGAGGCATCGCCCATGGCATGATGGCATGGGGCATAAACCTGTCCAAAAGTGAAAGATCCTGTTGATGACAGAGACATCACGAAGGGGCATCGTCAAGGCACAATGGCACAGAGCACAGACCTGTCGATGTGCTAGTTATGAGATCCATTGGCGGAAAAGACATAATGACGGAAAAGTATCATCAAAGGCATGATAACTACAGAGCACAAACCTGTCGACAAGCTAGAAAACCAAAGGTCCGTCAGTGGAAAGGACATCGCTGATGGAAGGGCATCGTCGAAAGTATGGCGACACCAAGCACAAACCTGTCAATGTCGAGAAAGTCCACTGTCAACGGAAGGGACGTCATTGACAGAAGGGGCATCTTCGAAGGCACACTGGCACAGAGCACCGACCTGTCGATGTGCAAGGAAGCCAAGGATACATTGAAGGAAGAGGCATCAACGACGGATGAGGCATAGTCTATGGCAGTAGGGTTGATGGCACAGAGTGCAACCCCATTGATGGGCTGGAGGCCTTGAAAGGCCGAAGCTGGAACTGGGAGGCAGCCATCGATGAGCCCATCATCGACGGGAAGGGGTCGCCAACCATAAAGCCTGTGACCTGCCGCCCAGTGAAGCGGGCGGCAACACTGTTAATACGAGTCTGGAGCAGCAAGGACCTGGACAGCAACCCTCGATGAAGGTCGAGAAGCCGTAAACGAGGACCTCGTGGAGAAAGGGTGGCCTAGTACAGGAATGCCAGGAGAGGGTGGACCCATTTGACAGCGCCTTAGTATGGGTCCAGAAGGGCAAGACCTGATAGCCGATCCTCGGCTTAAGCCAGAGCCATGACAAGGAAACAACCCCTAAAAGAAGCAGCAGCCCTCCAGGGTCTGGGGACGCTAGGGGAGGCAAACCTGGACAGGGACAACTGGGAAGCAAATTCCCGAGGGCTGGTCCCAGGCTAACAGCTTGCAAGATCAAAACTTGTGCCGACGAGGAGGAGGAGGAACCCTGGAGGGTCACCACCGATGACTGCATCAAGCAGGGAGGCTGAAGAGCCATCTTCTGCGCCAGAGGACAGAAGTCAAAAAGCTGCCTAAGCTCTCAGGTTCAGTCAAGGAAAGGGCCGAGACAGCAAAATTAAAGGATCTCTAAAGAAGAGATTCTGAAAGTAAGGTAAAAAGATAGACAAAAAAAAAACTGTGCCTTAACTTCCGAGGAGACCCAAGTTAACAGGTCGATGGCAGGAAAGAACTGAGGAGGGAGTGGGATCACTCATGCCTATATAGGGTTGGTGATGTCAACGGCGTGGGTAGCCCCAGCTGTACTGCTGAAAATCTTCTGTGTGGATTCCCCTTCACTGATGGTGAAGTTCCTACGGTGTTACCCGATGACTGAGATGCCCCTGAAGATTACATTTTTTTTTTGCCTTCCTGGGGACAGCTGGTAAATTGTTTGTTCTGTGCCAAACTGCACAGGTGGCATCCTCTAAGGCTGAGAGCAGAGGAGGCACCACAATGGCAGGAGATTCTGGAAGCTCCAAAAACTCCAGCAGGTTCTTTTTAGTGGCATCCTGCTCTTCTAATGCAAAGCTCATGGCAGCCTGCATTTGCTGCATCATGGTGAAAAAGTAGGGTCCTCTGAATGGGACTGCGGTGTGTTCACCACAGTCTTCACTACGTGTGGAGACTGTAGAGCTGATGTCAAGTTCATACTAGCACTCATCATAATCTTCAGCGTCATCCTACTCGTCCTGCATCATTACAGCAGGACTGTACTTATGCTCATCAACTGGTTGACGAGAATGAGGGACTGCGACTTCGGCAGCAACATAGGAGGTGGCCATAGCAAAGAGTTCCTTGAGGCGTTGATGGGGGACTGGTAGGAGTCCCCATCGACGGGCCTCCTGGAACATGGAGGTCAGTCAGTAGACATCTTATGTCTGAAAAAGACATGAGAACTGCCTGAGCATTGGTGCTTCTTCGGTGAACAGGCGACTGAAGGAGTCGATGTGGGAAAGCAGGTCCCCAGTGGTGACATATCAGTGTGCTTGGGCCGGTACCTATGCCAAGCCAGCAGGTGTCCTGGTGACAGGCAGTGGGGCAGTTGCGCTGTGCAGCGGGCGGTGTCAAACAGGAGGTTGTACCTGTATGTGCGGGAAGCCTTCTGCTTGTCCTAGCACTTGTGTTTGTGACACCCACATGTTTTCTCCCAGGATTTGACAACCCAATTTGGTTGTGAGTCAACAATGCAGATTTCTGCTGGAGCTCCTTCTCTATTCTTTTCACAGTCTTTTGGAGCAAGAATTTCTCCCAAACCTCATTTCAGCACCACCTGGTTGCAGAGTTACACCATGGCAGACTTTGCAGGCTTTCACATTGTGGCTTAGGCCTAGGCAACAGTTACAGGCATTGTGGAGTCACCGGTGTAGACTTTTTCTCCGCACTCACAGTACTGGAAAAGTTCAGATGGTTCTTTTGAAGACAGACATGTCACTGAAAATCACTCTAAAAGTGATTAATAAAAAAAAAACAGTAGCAATATGCAGAAAAGTGATTAATAAAGAAATAAAATGACAGTAATATGCAGCAACGTTTCCTTAGCCGTCCGATGACTTCAGATTGATGGCAGGAAAAGAACTGAGGAGAGGAGGGTCTGCCTACGTTTATGTATATACTGACATCTGACATTGTCATAGGTGGCCCCTGGAAGACTGTTTGCAAAAGTTTCCATGTGGTCCTATTGCCTGGTGGCTATTACTTTCAAAGGTGTGGCCTGATGAAAGCAATATCCTCGAAGACGATCTGCCATTTCACCTGCCAAAAAACCCTGCTAAGTCAGCACTTTGTACTTTGCAAAGTTTGCAAACTACTAGAATTCATTCACAATGTGAAATTTTCCAACTTTGTAGATCTCTACTTACAATCACTAGGATCACCATGGTCCACGCTCTTGCGGAGTGGCACCAAATTTGCCATCTGTCAATCTACTAAAACCATACTCGCCTCAGGAAATAGTTACATAGATTTACCAGTGGCACTGCCAGTGCCTGCTCAACCTTTTGAGACCCTTGAGCACCTGAGCACCCTCTCCTGTGGTATGAATCTTATCTCCAGTCCTTTTGCCCCCCCAAAAGCTTCCACATTGCATTCTGGCCATGGTCCTTCCATCTTCACTGTGAATATTGAACAAAAGGATTCATTCTGTACATCAGCTTTCTTTAATCCATTTTCACCCATGTGCCCTCCTACTTCAATTTTGATTATACCCTTCATTGTTTTTGTTACTGCTGTACATAAAGAAGGGTCTGTCATCCTCTTTGACCCCATCTGTTATTCTCTGCTTTATTTTTTTCTTACTATTTTCCTGGACTCCTTGGGTTTTTCCAGATAATCTTCCCTGTCGGCCATGCTCTGTTCTCACTTGTGTTTTCTGATAGCTACCCTTTTTGCCCATACAGTCTCTCTCACCCCTCTGGAAAAATCAGACTGATGTTCTGTCGTTTTTTGTTCTTCCTGATCTGTCTCATGCAGGTTTTAAACACTTCCATTACACCCTTCTTGATGGCATCACATTTGAGGTCTACCCCTTCTGCTCCTGCTACCACTGCCAGACTTTCTTTGAACGTTTCTCCCATCCTGCTGATGCTTGCCCTTCTGAAGTCCTGGACCACAGTCTTCGAACTGGAGTGATGTATTACAGTAGTAGTTATGCTGAAGCACACTGACCTATGGTCTCTAGACTCCAGTCTTTCACTCAGCCCTACTTCTCTAATTATATCAGAACAAGATTCAGGGTGGCCCCTTGCCCAGTTGGTTCCCTGACCCACTGCATTATTCTAGATGGAGAGAGTGCAAGACAGGCCTCCAATACCTGTGTTAGTGCCCTTCCCTTCTGTGCACTAGCCTCTCCTCTCACCAGTTTAAATGCTGCTCTATAAAGGAATACAATTTCTGGTGCAGTACCAAGAGCCCTTTCTAAGCTGGGTCACAGACAGACCGTCTCTTCTGTACAATCTTCAGTTCCACCAAAACACACCCAGTCCCCTATGAATCTGAATCCCCCTCCATCGCATTACATTTTCAACCATTTATTAAAAGTGAAAATTTTAACCTTTCTGCCCTCTCCGCTCTTATTGACCAGTAGGACTTCTGAGGTCACCACAGTCACTACTTTTTTTAAAGAGAAATGTCCACCTAAAATTGGGCTATACCTCAGTGAAAGGCAGGGCCTGATTAGTATTTTCACAATAAGTTGTTTTTTATTACTTACTGTGCATCTGGCTGATCCTGCGTCCCTCCCTGCTGCCATTTTAAATCAGAGCGCACCTTGCGGCACGCCCACAACCTCCCATGGCTGTCCCGAGAATGATGTATGATGCAGGGAGCAGTCACAGAAGCATCCATAAGTTTGCTATAAAGCCATATGAAATGTACATGTCTCAGTGCAATACCAAGACCAGTGTTGGGTAAGTTACTTTTCTATTACTTTTGGAAACTTGTTCCAGAAAGCTCTATGCTGTCACTAGAAGGATGGAGAAGTGGAAAAGTAATACACCTTCAGTTACAATTATTTATGTTTTTGTACAAAAGAAACACATAACTGTAACTAATTACATTTATTTGAAAGTAACTAATAACTAACCTATTATTTTCAAAAAAATGTAATCTGTTATAATTATTTATTCTTTCTGTATTGTTTTTGTATAAAAAGAAATAAGTAACTATAATTGTAAGGTATATTACTTTTTCTAGTACTTCTCCATCCTTGCTAGTGACCGCTGGGAGAGCTTCCTGGAACAAGATTTCAACAATAGATAAGTACGAAAAGTAACTTACCCAACACTGACCGATCAGGATAGACTGGCACTGACCTGCCAGTCTATACCTGGTCTTCAATAGCCTAGAAGGCATGTAAGTTTCAAACAAAGCTATTAAAAGCTCCGGCTATATAGTAAACCTATGGATGTTCCTTCACACTCCCCACATTGTTCGTCATTCTCCAGGACAGCCGCGGGAGGTGCAGGACACTGTTAGGGCGTTGATTCCCAAACGCGCGGGGGAAGGGATGCAGGATCAACCAGATAAATTCTAAATAAAACAAGGCATAGTAGTAATAAAAAACGACTTTTGTGAAAGCTGATCAGGCCCTGCCTCACTAAGACAGGGCCCGATTTTAGGTGGCCGTTTTCTTTTAAGAATCTTACCCCACATGCAAAAGGTGGTCTTAGCCTGCTCATAGATACATAGATACATAGACAGTGTCGGCAGATAAGGGCCTATGGCCCACCCAGTCTGCCCATTTGAGCTTGTAAGTTCAGTTTATGTTCTCCTAGAAGTCTGTTGCCCCTTACCCCGACCTCCAGAATTCCTTTATGTCTATCCCATGCATTCTTAAATCCCGTGATTGTTTCAGCCCACCACTTCCTCTGGCAAGGTGTTCCTTGTCCACCACCCGTTCTGTGAAGAATTCTTCCTCATGTTTCCTCTGAATGATCCTCCCTCAACTTCATCCCATGCCCTCTAGTCCTGGAACATCTTTTCGGCTTAAAATAGTATATTCCTGCCCTATTGCTCCCTGTGAGATACTTGTATGTCTCTATCATATCCCTCTCTCCCTCCTCTCCTCCAGGAGTACATGTTCAGTTCCTTCAACCTGTCTTCATAGGACTTGTGATGCAATCCATTCACCATCTTTGCTGCCCTCCTCTGAACCTTCTCTACCCTGTCTATGTCCTTACGTAGAGTATGGTCTCCAGAACTGTACACTGTACTCAGGTGGGGCCTCACTAGTGTCTTGTATAGCGGAATTATGACCTCCCTTTTCCTGCTGGTGATGCCCCTGTCTATACATCCCAGCATCCTATTTGCTTTACCTGCTGCCTTGTCACACTGTTTCCCTACCTTGAGGTCATCAGAGATGATAACCCCAAGATCCCTTTCCTGCTGGTGCATGCTATATCCTCACCCCTCAACTGATATATTGTGCCAGGGTTTTTGTGCCCATATGCATTATCTTGCACTTCTTTGCATTGAATTTCAACTGCCAAACCCTGACCATTCTTCAAGTTTCTGCAGGTCCTTCTCATTCTGTCTACACCTCTGGTGTGTCTACTCTGTTACAGAGCTTTGTGTCATCAGCGAACAGTGAAATTCTGCCTTCCAGGTCCTGTGCAATGTCACTGATGAGGATGTTGAATAGGACGGTCCCAGCACTGATCCCTGTGGTACCCCACTGGTCACTCTTCCCTCTGTGGGTGACAGCCATTTACCACCACCCTCTGTGTCCTGCCACCCAGCCAGGCTACACCACCACACTACTGTCCTGCCACACCCATATTCCCCAGTTTGTAATAGTCTTCTATGTGGCACAGTGTCAAAGGCCTTGCTGAAGTCCAGATAGGCCATGTCCACTGCCCTCCCTGATCCACCTCCCTAGTCACCCAGTCAAAATTCAACGAGGTTGGTCTGACATGACCTCCCCTGGTGAAACCATGCTGCCTTGGGTCCTGTAGTCCATTGACAACCAGATGTTCACAATCTCTCCTTCAGTGAGTGCTTCCATGATCTTCCCCACTACCGAGGTGAGGCTGACTGGTCTGTAGTTCCTGCTTCCTCTTTGTTCCGCTTCTGTATAAGGGACTACATCTGCTGTCCTCCAGTCTTTGGGTACCTCCCTGTTTCCAGTGATCGTCTAAACAGGATAGCCAGAAGTTCAGCCACCACTTCTCTTAGTTCTTTAAGGACCCTGGGGTGCCCATCTGGCCCCATTGCTTTATCAACTCTTATTACTTCCAGTTCCTTCAGGACCCTTTCTCGTGTAAAGGGACTTGTGTCATTCTGCACCATTCTCACCCTTGTACTCCTTCAGATCCATTACCCTCCTCTTCCTCAGTAAGCCCAGGCAGAAATACCTGTTCAATAAGTCAGCTTTACTGTTGTCATCCTCCACGTGGCCCCATCCTCCCCCTTCAGTCTCACTATCCCTCCTTTGTCTTTCTTTTCACTTATGTACCTGTAAAAGGTTTTGTCCTCTACCCACTGATTTTGCAATGTGTTCTTCTGTCTGAGCTTTGGCTTCCTTACTGACCTCCCTGCCTCCCTTTGCTTCTCCTGGTACTTCTCCCTATCCCTTTCTGCCTGTGTCTTTTGTATTGCCTGAATGCAATCTTTTTAGCTTTCACTTTCTTTGCTACCTCTTTGGAAAACCATAATGGTCTCCTCTTCCTTTTCCTTTTGCTAACCTGCAATGCATAATTCCTGTTGTTCTTGTAATCCCCATTTTAAATACTGCCTTACTGTTCCTCAACCCTGATTCCTGCCCCATTCCCTTAATGCCTCTTTCAAGTATCTCCCCATTTTCCCAAAGTCTGCCCCCTAAATCCAGGATCGTGTTTTGTGTGGTTTGGTTTCTGCTCTTTCTGTGATTTCAAACCACAATGACTGGTAGGTCACTGTTCCCCAGGTGCTCCCCACTGTTACCCCCATCACACTGTCCGGTTTGTGAGCACAAGGTCCAGTATTGCCTTCTGCCGAGTTGGTTCCATGACCAGTTGCTTGAGGAAGGCACCCTGAAGGAGTCCAGGATAAATCTGCTCTAGTTGATGCTGCTGCTGGGATGCTCCAGTCACGTCTGGAATATTGAAGTCTCAACCAGTACTACCTCACCCTTGTCTGCCATCCTTTGGATGGCTAGCATCAACTCCCTATCTGTTTCTTCCTCCTGGGCTGGTGGTCACCACACCTGTGCGGATGGCTGTTCCCATTTTCCTTTCCCAGCTTAACCCACAGTATCTTTCCCCATTTGTTTCTCCTGGATCTCTGTGGCCCTTATGTCATTTTTCACATACAGTGCCCTCCTCCTCCTTCCTGCCTGCTCTGTCTCTTCTGAATATGTTGTAGCCAGGTATGGCCATCTCCCAGTCATGGTTATCATTACACCAGGTTTCAGTGATGGCCACAATGTCAGGTCTGACTGCACCATGACAGCCTCCAGATCTTCCATCTTGTTGCTAAGGCTCCTGGCATTTGCACAAATGGCTTTCCATGATTTGACCTCCCTAGACTGTTTTGCTGTTCTACTCCAGCCCCTTCCTTGGTTGTCCTTTATCCCTGGTTCTCCTTGCTGTCTGCCCTTCTGCTGAATTTTGCCCCTTTCTGCCTATCCACCTCTTGGGCACTAATCTCCATCTTTTGCACACTGCTTTGCAGAGATAGCCACTCCTCTGGTTCACTGGTTCCATTGCTAGCTGTGGGGGTGAGCAAGCAGGTACCCTCCTGCTGGCCTGCCACCCCTTTGCTAGTTTAAATGCTTGTCAATGTAGCATTTAAACTTATCATTGAGTGCTTGATTCCCTCCAGGATGGATGCAGGCTGTCAGGCTTGAACAAACCTCCATCCTCCAGGTGGGTCCCCAGTCACCAATGAATCAAACCCTTCCTCACAGCACCAGTTCTTCAACCATGAGTTAAAGTTCTTGGTACATGCACTCCTATGCACTCCTTGCCTCTGAGGTAGTACTTCTGAGAAAGTGACAGAAGTAGCTACTTGCTTGAACCCTCCCAATTTCCTAAACTCTTCCTGAACTTCCTTGGCTCCCATTTGCCACAGGTCATTAGTACCTAGGGTGGATAATGACATCAGCTCACCCTCCGTCTTGCCTTCCCAGTGATCCCCAGGATCTTCCTTCCATCCCTCCATGCCGTGGCACCTGGTGAGCCACCTACCTCCCTGTCCTCCCCGTGTTCCTAGCTGGATCCCTCTTGATGGAGTCCCACACCAGGATCCGCTTCCTCCTCCTCTGGGGTCCACTGCTTTCCCCACTGAGGTCACCTCCTTGGCTAACCTCCACATCCTTTCCTTCCACTTCTCTGGGTACCTCTATTTGGTTGTCCTCGTTTGCCAGTGTGGCATATGAGTTCTTGAGTGGAATAGGATCTGGGATGTGCCTCTGCCTGACCGCTCTAACCCTCCCTGAGCCCACTGTCATCCAAGTGCTCCTCGTTCTTGGCATCCTTTGAGGCAATAACTTTATTGGCCAGGTCATCTATCCCAAGTTGGACAAATACATCAAGCCTTCCTCCTACCTCCTAAACCAACTTTCTCATCTCGGAATGACCCTCTCTGCTGCTGTCCCTTGGATGGATTTTACCAGTCTACCTTCCTTATCTTTAGCCACTACCACTTTCTCTGCCCCCCTCACAACTGAATCCCATAAAACTAGGATTCTTTCTGATCCCCTCTGTATGGGCCCACACTCACCAATAGACCTGGAACTCCCTGTCGCCTTTTGGAGCCCCTGCATAACCAGCTGGTCCATCCTTACTGGACTGACCTTGTAGACATCTACACTCGGTGTAGTGAAGCAGTCCTTGTTACCAGGGATAGATCTTCACTACCCCTACCCACTAGGGTAGTCCTATCCACTCCTTACCTGCCCACAACCCAACATCCCCCCTCAGGACCTTGAAGTCCTTTGAAGGAGGGGAGCTGCCTAGAACCCACAGCTTCCACTCAGACCTGCACCACAGCCTCATCTTCTCTCTTGCTGCAGCCAGTTCTGTAGTCTGCAGAGTCTGCCTGCATTCGTCACAGGAGTGGAAAAGGCTTGACTTTTTTTGGGGGGGGGAGGCAACATAGGTGGGGTTAAAGAGCAACTATCGCACTCTTTACATCCCACCAAGAAGCACAAAGAACCCCTACCAGCCCCCAAATCCAAACCATGTAATATATTTTCTTTTATAGGTGCCCCGATTTAGGAAGGGATCATATTTTTGCTCCAAGGAGCCCCGCGTCGCTGATCCCTTCCACTTACTTGCAGCTCTGCAGAGTGCACTCCACCCCTACACTACCATGTTTTGTGACATCAGTATATGAAAAACGCGGGGGCCCGCACCTATAGACATGAATGGAGGCTGCTATTTAAAGTTACATGTCAGTACTTTAGATGGCCATTCGGAATAAATCATAGCCACCACTTAACTAACAAGGTCTTTGTTAATCAAGGAGCTGCAAACCTGGAGACCTGGGTTTGAATCCCACAGCCCCCACTTGCATACTGTGTGACACTACTTCCTTGTGCTCTAACCATACCTCTCAACCTCTTGCCTCATGTATCAGGGACAAGGCTTAAAAAAAGATCAGGGACAAAGACCCCAAATGAGGGACACATCTTAAAAATTGGTACTGTTTACTCAGAAAGATGATAGAATGAAAGGATTTGTGTTAAGATGCATTTTATGAAGAAGAACAAGTCTGTAACCTTAATGTTTGACATTATTTTGTGCCTTTAATCCCAACTGTTTTATCACAAAAACACAAATTTTACGAGGGACAGAGGACATTTTTAAGGCAAAATCAGGGACATCCCTGAAAATCGGGACAGTTGAGAGGTATGGCTCCCAGGTCACACCTGTAAAGAAGCTTCACCTTAGTATGTCTTTCCTGGTTAAAAAATAAATAAATGGTGTGTATACTACTGACTAAAGTAAAGGGTAAATCTGAGACCACCCATAGTAGCCCACATTTAAGGGCCAGATAAAAAGAATTGTGTCATGTTCAGTAGTTCAGGGGAAGGGTGATAACTGTCCAGCTTGGGGCTTCAACTAGTTGATAATTGGAGGTAGGACTGAGTCACATGTCTGACTGCAGGTTGTTTTTGGCTTGCTGGCAGGGCTAACCAGGAAGCTCTGACTGTGAGATAAATTAAAGCATTCTCCCAACATGTCCCATCATGCTCATGCCCCTTCGCATAAGTGGCAGAGAGCGGGAATGGAACATTTGTCTTAAGGTGTCTGCAGGACACTCTGCAGGAGAGACACCAGATCAAGACAGAAGATAACACAGTACTTTGTATGGGTATGCTGAAATAGTCAGCTTAAAGGTGAACTGCTAAGTTACCTGCGCCCGTTCCCGTTTCCACATACCTCGTCATGCTGCCACAGGAGTCAGTGGCTGCTAGGACTAACATTATCGAAGCAATATTTGTATTCTAAATCACTGTCAAAGTAGATCACAGAACTTGGAAGCACTGTGCGGATCCCGATCGAGCGTACGCAAGGTCTCATATGTATTCCACTCTAGTGATCTAAATAACACCACTACTGTGAATGTAACAGTAGTGGCTAGAAAGTACAGTTATGTAAGAACTTACTGTAACAGTAGATCTTCAAGAGAGGCTCTTGCAGTAGGCAATAACCATTAGGACTGAGCCGCCAAGCGCTAGGACCACACAGAAAACTTAGCTAGCAGTGTCTGGCGGGGGACTGCCCACCCGGCATCACGTGACCAACATCGGCCCGTTGCTATATAGTGGGCAGCCCCCATGCCCACTCTCCAGTTCTCTGGCGGAGACCCAAGAAGATGCGACAGGAAAAGGAGTGGGCTTCTGGAGTCAATAAAAAAGGCTGAAAGTAGCAGCAGCAGCAGGGGAATAGAGGGAGGGAAAACCTTGCCTACTGCAAAAGCCTCTCTCGAAGATCTACTATTACGGTAAGTTCTTAAGTAACTGCACTATCTTGCTTCGAGAGAGCTATTGCAGTAGGCAATAACCATTAGGACCAAGTCCCAAGCAGTGTAAGTCAGGCAAAGACTGAACATGGGAAGCAGAAAAGGTCTCCAGTAGGCAGGGGTCTAAGACAGAAGGCCCTGAAGGACAGCTAGTCCAAAGTCAGCCCTGTGCCTGGAGGCAATATCCAGACTGTAATGCTTAGTGAAGGTATGGTCAGAGCTCCAAGTGGCTGCCGCACAGATGTCTGCGGCAGAGACATTTCTGAAACAAGCAGTAGATGCAGCCATGCCTCTGGTTGAACGCCCTTTAACTTCCCCCGGAAGGGGTTTGTTATAATTCTGATAACAAAACAAAATGCAGTTTGCCAACCATTTGGACAAACATTGTTTTGAAACTGCTGTGCCCTCTCTTTTGGGAGCAAAAGAAACGAAAAGCTGATCCGTTTTGCGGACTGACTTTGTCTGAGTTGTGTAGTAATGTAAAATTCTGTGCACATCCAATGTGTGCAGAATAGCGTCCCCCTGATTAGAATGCTCAGGGTAATACACCGGCAAGTGTATGGTCTGATTCAAGGTAAACTCAGAAACCACCTTTGGTAAAAACTTGGGATTCGTACACAGAGCCACTCAGCCACCCGTGAAAAATCAAACAGGGCTCCTTACACATAAGGGCCTGAAGCTCAGGAAATCCTTTGAGAAGCAGTAACAGCAACTAAAAACAGCGCTTTCCAGGACAGATAGCACAGGTCGCAACTCGCGGCCGGTTCAAACAGAGGCAAAGTGAGTTTCTCAAGTATGAAGTTCAGATCCCACGGAGGAACAGGGTTCCTGACCAGGAGTTTCATGTGGAGGATTTCCTTCAGAAAAGTGTGGGAGATCTCCAACTGAGCCAAGGTTTTGCCGTCTACTGGAGGATAGTAGGCAGAATGGCAGACGAGTGGACCTTCAGTGAAAAATAGCTGAGCCCCAGGTCTGAGAGATGCAAGTGGTACTCCATGACCTGAGGGATAGGGCACAAAAATGGGTCCCAACCCTTGGAGGTTGCCCAGACAGAGAATCTCTTCCACTTGCATAAGTGGTCCTCATGGATGGCTTTCTAGCCTCCACAAGAACCTGGGCAACCCCAGAAGAGACTCCAAAGTGCGAGACCACTATGCCAGAAGGCACCAAGTGTGAACTGAGACCTGGGTGAATCAGGATGCCCTGCTCCTGGGTCAGGAGGTCGTGGCAGAGGGGTAGAGGAACCGGAGGCTCCATCACCAACTGCTGTAGCAGAGGGAACCAAATCTGGCGAGGCCAATATGGGTCAATCAGAATCATGTGAGCTCCCTCTGCCTGCACTTAGAGGAGAACTCTCTGCAGTTGCGGGAAGGGAGGGAAGGTGTACAAGAACCTCCGTATCCAGCAAAAAGACAGCACATCTCGCCAGAAAGCACCAGGCCTGGGAACGAGCGAGCAAAAACTGAGTAGTTTTGCACTGTACAGGGAGGCGAACATCTAGATCTGGGCGACCCCAAAAGTCTGCCTCAGTTCCCACTCATGTGCCCTTGCCTGAGTGCAGCTGACAGTGTCCGCTATGATGTTTTGAATGCCCAAGACATGCACTGCCGCGAGCTGAAGATGGTGCTGAACTGCCCAATTCCAAACATGCATGACCTCCCTGCATAGGGGGTATGACTGTGTGCCTCCCTGCTTCATCAGGTACCCGACCACACACACTGTCTGACTGGACCAGCAGTGGGCCTGGAAGAAGGGGCTGAAAAGCCTGATGCGCATACAACACTGCACGCATCTCCAGCATGTTGATGTGCAAAGAAATTTCCCCCTGGGATCAGGATCCCTGGGTCCTGCGATCCCCCAAGTGAGCACCTCAGCCCTACCAGAGGCATCCGTTGTCATGGTCTGGACCAGTGGGGCAGACTGGAAGGGGACACCCCCCAGGCAGAGATTGTTTAGCTCCTGCCACCAGAGGAAATCCTGTCATATGGGGTTGGAAACCAGGGCCCTGTGGTCCAGGTCGTCTGACCTCTGGTCCCACTACACTCGAAGCGTCCACTGCGTGACACAGATGTGGTGTCTGACTAGAGGAACCGTGGGGATAACCACCACAAGGCCCAGGAGATATAGGATGGACCTGGCCGTAGACCACCGGCAGGATTCCACCTGCCGGCCTGCTTCTGCAGCATTTCCGCCCTGTCCAAGGGAGGGCAAAGCTTGACCCTGGGCTGTGTCCAGTACCACCCCAATAAACTGGAGGTGCTGAGAGGGGGTAAGTTGAGACTTCAGGTAGTTCACTGTAACTCCCACTTGGTGGAACAGAGCCAGTGTAGCTGACAGAGAGGGTTCCAGACTGTCCATTGACGGGGCCGAAAGGAGCCAGTTGTTGACGTATGGGAACACATAATGACCCTGACGTCGCAAAGCCACTGCCACCACCGCTAGGCACTTGGTAAACACCCTGGGTGCAAATGAAAAGCCAAAGGGGAGGGCTTTGAACTAAAATGCTCCCTGGAAGGAAAACCTGAGGAAGCAGCGGTGGGCGGGAAGACAGGTATATGCAGATATACATCCTGCATGTCCACAGTGCAGAGCCAGTGTCCCTACTGAAGCAGTGGCAGCAGACCTGGGAGGGATAGCATGCAGAATTTCTTGTACTCTACATACAGATTGAGTATGCTGAGGTCCAATATTGGCCACAGGTCTCCTGTCTTTTTGGGCACCAGGAAGAAGTGGGAGTAATACCCCTTTCCTACTTGGCCCGGAGGAACAGGCTCTATGGCCGACTTTTCCAGAAGAGCCTCGATTTCCTTTCTGATAAGTGAAATGTGACCTTTTGGGTAATGAGAGTGACCTGGAGGATTTTCTGGAGGTCTCTCTACAAATTCCAATGTGTGGCCTTGAGCCATGTGCTGAAGGACCCACGAGTCTGCCGTGTTTGCCTCCCACCCAGGTAGATGACTGACAAATCTGCCCCCTACTGGTTCCTCCATAGCTAGTGGTGGTGGTGGGGGCAATCCGCTGAGTCAAGAGGCGGAGGGAGGGTTGTAGAGTGCCACCCCCGGAAGCTCTCTGAGACTTGGCTGGAGGGGTGAAAACAGTTGAGGGAGCCCGAAGTTTGCCCTGACGCTTGGTGGGCTGCTGTCTTGTCTAACGCCTTTGCTGGTGATGAAAATGCTGCCAGGGCTTGGTATTAGTACGGTATAGCGATTGCACAGAGCTGAGGACTTTTCCACTCTCTTGCAAGTCAGTCAGTATATCCTTGATGTCCATCCCCACCAAACAGAACTGATCTCCGAAAGGGAGCATCCAGGATAGAGGCTTGAACATCCAGGGCAAATCCTGATATCCGCAGCCAGAGTATCTCGTGCAAACAGACAGCTGTTGCAGTGCTCAAGCAGAAGCATTGATGGGTCATAGGTTACTCATACAGTATGACGCAGGTGATCTCTGCCGTCCTGTCTGCTCGATCTTGGTCCTGACCTCAGAATCTGGCAAGGCCTCAAACTCAGATTTGAGCTGGCCCAGTATAGCCTTCTGGTAGCATACCATGTGGGCTATGTAACTGAGAGCCCTCAGTGCCAAAGTGGAGGACGAGTAGACCTTACGTCCAAACTGTTCCAGCTGCCTCAACTCATCTGGACGGGAGGTACTCATGTGCTTAGGCTTCGTAGAGCGGTGTTTAGCTGCATTAATGAACACCGAATCAGCTTTGGGGTGGGTACCAAGGTGGTCTTTGCCCTCAGGGGCATGATACAATCTGTCTGCCTTCTTAACGATGGCTCTGACAAATGACAGTTGCTGCCAAACAGTAGTGGCTAAATTGTCATGGGGTCCCATTCATAGGGGAATGAGAAGAGGAGTCAGCTCTAGCAAGTCAAATCTGCTTGGGATAGGCATAAGGGGATTGACTCTAAGAAATTATAAGGGGGGGGCAAGCATTCAGGGCAGACTAGATGGATCTTTGGTCCCCATCTGCTGTCACTTTCTATGTTTCTCTGTTTCTAAGGTGCTCCGCTAATCTCCTGCATTGAGTATCTTGGTCCTTAGTCTTCCATTTGTTGGCCTCTTGGATTTTCCAGAGGATTTTTGTAAAGAAAGGGTCCTCTGGGGGAGACTTGGGAGTCTCCTTGGGTTTAGGGTCCTCCAGCTGAGAAGATTCATAGCCCGAGGAAGAATCGGACTCAGAGTGCGACAAAGGGCTCCTGTCTGGAGACACAGACCTACAGTGGAGAACCCTTTTCTGGAGTTCAGCCACCCTATTCCCCCCGTCCCCATGGCTGAAACACTCGACGTGTGGCCAGAAGTGGAGGGATGAGTCTCAACAAGACAGAGAGAGACCGAGGTGTAGTAGGTGTCGGACAGCCCGGCACAGAGATCGTGACTGGCTGATATCAGTCCAATTCTGTCGCAAGCTGGACCTTGGCCGTGTTCCACCAGGACTGGAAAAGGGCTTCATAATCCACCTGCGGCTGAGGAGGAGCGGGTGGAGGAAGCTGGAAGGCCAATGGGTAGCCCGCCGGTGGGTAACCTGGCATTGGGTAAACCTGGTGTTGGGTACCTGGGCGTTGGGAACTCAGGCATGTGATAGCCTGGTGTTGGATACCCTGGTGCTGGGTACCCCGGCGTGGGGTACCCCAGCAACAAATATCCTGGCATTGGGTACCCTGGCATTGGGTAACTCGGCGTGGGGTAGCCCAGCATCGGGTAACCAAGCGAAGGACCCAACGGCGGGGGCTGAGGGACCCAGCAGAGGCCCCTAAGGAACGCCAGAGGGGCCCAGACTGCAGAAGAGTCAGCTGCAGTCCCGTGGGGAAAGACAGCATTGGACCTACAGGAAGGTCCGGCATCAGCCCAGGAGGGACGATGGGCGCATCCGGGTTCTGGGACTGGGTAGGCAGCCCAGGTAGAGAAGAATTGGTCGGAATGTCCCCAGGAGTAGCCAGTCAGGGGCCAGCAGGCACTGGCTGATCTGGTCAGTGGGCAGCAGCTCCTCCAGATGGGAGGGAGAGGTTGAAGGTCCAACCAGAGGCGATTAAGAAGTGTCCTGCGAGGGGAATTCCTCTTGGAACAGCTGTGGCCGAGGCGGCAGTGGGCGCTGGTCCTGAGGACGGACGCTGGACCCAAGGTGGGAGCCCGGCGAGCGCCAGGGTTGTGCAGTCGCTGCAGAATCAGTGTCCAACTTATCAGCCAAACCACTTGGCTTAGACCCAGAGGATCTGAAGGGCCTAAGAGTGGAGGGAAGACCCAATCCCTGGAGGTCCCCACCTGACCGTGACCACGCAGGCAGGGGGGCCAGGCTGTCCCAAAGAGGAGGGAACAGGCTTGGTTGAAGGAGCAGTATCCTTGCTGGAGGAAGGCCATTCATCGGACTCAGTCCCCGGAGGGAGCCAGCGCCTGGGGAGACCGATCCTGGTCTCAGTACTTCTCCTTGTCCTTCTTCTTTCTGCTTTTGAGAGCCAGACGATCCTCCAGGAAATGAGGATGCGCCCGCACCTGCTGCAGTTCCTTCCATGGAAGCCAGTTTCTGCTTTAAAAGATGGCCTTCCAGGCTTGCTAATGGCTTCTGTGTGGCCTGTTGAACTTCTGGCATTCCTCACAGTCCTCGGTGTCGGATCAGGTCCAAGGCAAAGGAGACATGAAGTATGGTTGTCCTTCTCCAGCATCTGCTTGTTGCAGGTGCACTTGTTCCAATGCGATTTGGAAGGAGTTGGAGAACACATGCAATCCGGTGTTAAAATACAGAATTTTGATAAGAAGATGAAGAAATTCGAACGAGTATACTTATCAAAGATGGTGGTTACTGTAGCAGCATTCCACGAGGTCCGGCGCACAGGTCGATGGCGGGAAAGAACTGAGGGCGGGTGTGGGGACTGCCCACCATATAGCACCAGGCCAATGTCAGTCTCTGACGCCGGGTGAGCAGTCCCCACCGCCAGACACTGCTAGCTAAGTTTTCTGTGTGGTCCTAGCGCCTGGCAGCTCAGTCCTAATGGTTACTGCCTACTGCAAGAGCCCTCTCGGTAAAGATCTTAATATACTTTATTTAATTGCTTCCATCGGTGGTTTGATGTTTAAAATAATAATTTACAGCAACACTTGCGCTGGCTTCTGTAAGTATTATTTTAGGCATCAAGATTCTCCCCATGGAAGCAATAAAATAAGTATATTAAGTTCCAGCCACTGCTGTTACATTCACAGCAGCAGTGTTATTTACGTCACTAAATGGGTGGAATACCCATGAGACCTTGCGAGCACTTGACAGGGACCCGGGCGGTGCTCCTGGGTTTGGTGATCTACTTTGGCAGTGATTTAAAATATGAATATTGCTCCAATAACGTTGATCACAGCAGCCACGGGCTCCCGTGTCTGCATGACAAGGTATGTGGAGATAGAAGCAGGCTGCAGTTGACTTAGCTGGTCATTTTAAGGTTAAGTAGCTACAGGTAGTAAGGTAACAACTAGTGGGAAAGGAGTAGTAGGCATCAAGAAAAGGCAGCCACTGGTAGGAAGACTAAAAAGGCAAATTAGGAGACACCCTATCTAGTATTGTAGCAAACTGTTACAATGTAACACTGTAACTGATATGTTTACTATTTATTTGTATATACTCCATTTTAAATTTACTGGAAATGAGCCTAGGCTAATATCCCAATAACCATACACTTGAAATCTGAACTTGAATCTTGAAAAAATACATTTCAGACATGTAAAGGAACAGCTGGGAAGTCAATGGGCATATAAAGGAGGCAGGAAGGTACAGGAAAGTTTCAACAGACAATAAGGTAAACTAAGGAAAGCACATCGGACTGGTGCAGTGCAATCTGTGGGGCCGCAGTCTTTTGGGATGCATTCTGGAAACTGAGGTGTTGCCCCACTTGCACTTACCTTTCTGAGTTGAGGGCAGAAGTTGCGGGACACCGGGGATAAACGCCAGGAGCCATCAGCTTGCCACCGCTTCCTCAGAGAATGTCTAGACAGAGGCACAATGGTTAAACCTTGACGGACTCTGGGAGGGCGGTGGGAAGGACATACACTCCTCAGCCTGTACCACTACACAATTCCTTTGCCATAATGGCAGGATGGGGCAGTCGGGAGGAGGCACCCATAGCAGTGGAAAGGAAGGAAGTAGGGGTCCTCAGAAGAGGAAGCCCCAATGAGAAGAAGAGGAGGCCTCCAGCCGACGAGGAAGCAGCTGCTGAGGTGGGCTCTACTGTTAGGGTATAGACTTGGGAGTGGGGGGAGGAAGGGAAAAGGAGGTGAAGTACCTCACTGGTTCTTCGGCTTGGAGGGATGGAGGGTGGATCCAGAGGATTGGTAGGGTGGCAGGAGATGGGAGGGGAGCTAGAAGTCATTGTCCAGCCAGGGACAAATGACCTGGAAAGGGACAAAGTAGGGGTAGTGCAGGGAAATTTCAGGGAGCTGGGGAGGGCCCTCAGGTAGGTGGCACGCACAGTGGCTTTTGCCAAGGTGTTACCTGTGTACAGCCGGGAAGAGGAAAGGGCGTGATGCACAGCTTTTAACAATTTGTTTAAGGCATGATGCACGGAGGAGGGCTTCAGCACTAAGGGTCAGCCTAGGAGAATCTACAGGGGAGGCGGCCTATATTCTTCCAGGAAGGGAACCACAGTCCTGAGTGGGAGGTTTAAAATGCTATTTGGATGAGCATTTAAACTAGTTGGTTGGGTAAAACCAAGGAAGACAACAATTACCCCCACCCAGATAATGAAGCAGCAAGGAGCGAGGCCCAAAGGGAGGCAGTCTCCCAAGGGCAGGGGCACAAGAAGAGAGGAGTGAGGACAAGTTAGAGGACAAGGGGGTATAATTCAGGAAAGCAAGAAAAGAGAAGTAAAAGAGACAGGTAACAGAGAAGGTAACAAGGGATGGTGGGGGTTGAGGGGTTCATGAAACAGCACAGGCAGGAGGTGGGAGAAAGCAGAGAAGGAGGAAGGAGGGAGGGAGGTTAAGAAGAGCCAATGCAAAAGTTTGGGAAATAAAATTCCAGACCTCAAGCCATCAAGGAGGATGCTAGCCTGATTTCATGGCCATAACGGAGTCAAGATGCAATGACAGCCATGACCAAGAGATATGGCCATACTCAGGATATTTTCTGTTCAGGAGAGACAGGGAAGGAGGAGGAGTTGTACTTATATGTGAGGGAGGAAGCATGGCTACAGATGTACAGGGCACCTGGAGGAAAAGAAAGGACTGGAGGTACTGTGGGTCATCCTGAGACAGGTGCTGGGGCCACTCTCCATACAGGGATGGTACACAAACCTCCAGCACAGGGAGAGGAGCTAGATAAGGCACTTGGGGAAGCTATCATCAGGATGGCAAGTAAAGCGGAGGTGCTGCTAGTTGGGGACTTCAATCTGCCAGATGTGGATTGGAGATCTGCAACTGCAGCTTCGGCAAGGAACAGGGCCATCCTAGACTCCCTATGAGGGACTTTTTTTTTCAGGCAGCTGGTAAACTAAACTATTAGGGATGGTATGTACAAACAGGGACAGCACTGCGGAAATCACAGTGGACAGTCCCTTAGGTATCATTAATCACTGTACAGTGTGGTTTAACATTAAGATGCAAGTTGAGGCAAATCACACCAGGATGAGGGTCCTGGATTTTAGGAGGACAGATTTTAAAGAAATGGGAGACTGCCTCTGTAACTGCCTAGTTGGGGGATTGCCAGGGAGGGTGGAAGAACACTGAGGAAAACTACGGGACAGCATAATTACCAGTCTCTACATGAAGGAAGTGAATAAAAGCAGAAAAAAAAAAAAACAGTTATGGTATTCTAGGGAAGTGACCTTGGTGGTGAAGGAAAAAAGGGAGGCATTCAGGAGTTATAAGGAAATGCAAAGGAGGAAGACAGGAGGTGTACCAAGTAAAACAAAGGCAAGCAGATAAGGCAGTCAGAGAAGCAAAGGTACAGACAAAGGAAAGGAAAGCCAAAGGGATGAGACTTTCTTCAGGTATATCAGCTCTAATGAAGCTTGGTGTAGATCTAGTGAAACATAAGCCTTTTATTGTTACCACCACGCATTGTGGTTCTTAGCCTTCTTTGCACCTGAGCATTTTTTCAATGAAATAAATTTTGGAACATATATGTCCTTGATTTGGGTACTGCTTTTTTCCATTTCTGACAGGTATATAAGTGAGAAAAGGAAGGCAAGGGGAAGGATGGTGAGGCTAAGGAGGGCAGCAGGGGAGATTGCACAGAAGAGACCAAGAAAAGCAGACATCCTGAACAGGTACTTCTACTCAGTCTTCACAGTGGGGGAGAACCAGGAACAAAGTTTTTTTGGGGAGGCAGAAACAAATCCATTTTCAGAGAGGACAGATTACTGAAGGACTTGCAGATCTGAAAGTTGACAAGGTTATGGGACTGACAGGGTACACCAAAGGAACTAAAGGAACTCAGGGAGGTACCAGCTGCTTTGCTGATGGCCTCATTCAAGAGATCACTGAATCAGGCATGGTCCTTCTACATAAGAGCGGCAGAAGGGAAGAGGCTAGCAACTATAGGCTGGTCAGTCTCACCTCAGTGATGGGGAAACTAATGCAAACACTGATAAAGTAAAGGTTGGTACAGTATCATGAATCCAGTGGGCTGCAAGATCAAAGGCAGCATTGAGTCATGGTGGGTGGGGGGACATGCTAGACAAATCTGACTGATTTCTTAAATTAGGTGACCAGGGAAATAGATCTGGGAGGGCAATGGTCATGGCCAATCTGGACTTTAGTAAGGCCTTCAACACTGTGCTGCACAGGAGACTGATAAAAAAATTAAGCAGCCTAGGAGTGGGATCCAAAGTGGTGAACTGGGTTAGAAATGGGTTAATGGACAGGTGAGAAAGGGTGGTGGTTAATGGCACAATGATGGAAGAGTGACCAGTTGGGTGCCACAGGGCTCAGTATTGAGACTCTGTCCACTCAGTGTCTTCATAAGTGACACTGCAGAACAACTGAAAGGGAAGGTATGCCTTTTGCAGATGACATCAAAATCTTTTTATTTTAATCTTTGATAACCGGGTAATCTGTAATAGAGTGGCTAATCAGAAGGGATGGAAAGTATACATAGGGATCTTGGGAAACTTGAGGAGTAATCCAGAGCATGGCAGTTGGGGTTCAATGCCAAAAGATGCTAAATCATGCAACTAGGGCACAGGAACCCAGGAGCTGTGTACAGAATGGGGAGAGGCACTGTCAGTCACTAAGCAGGACAGGGACCTTGGGGTTCTCATGGATGACCACAAAGTGGCAGAGTAGTGACAAGCAGTGGTGGGCCACTGAAATACACAGGCAGCGTATCTCCAGCAGGAGGACAGAGGTGGTGTAGCCACTGTAACGCTTGCTGGTGAGACCCCACCTGGAGTACTGCGTCCAGGTCTGGAAGCCACACCTCAGAAAGGACACAGTCAGGGTGAAGGCAGTCCAGAGGAGGGCAACTAAAATGGTGCAGGGGCTGCACCAAAAACCACATGAAGCGAGACAGAGGGATCTCAATATGTATACCCTGGAAGAGAGGCGAATGACAAGGGACATGCTAGAGACCCACAAGTACCTAACGGAGGTGTACAGGGTGCAAAAGGAGAGTCTTTCAAATGAGAAAGAGCACCAGGATAAAAGGGCATGTGCTGAAACTTGGGGAATGAGAGTTCAAGAGGGAAATGAGGAAGTATTACTTCACTGAAAGAGTGGTAGATACCTGGAATTGATTGCCAGCAGAAGTGGTGGAGGCAAAAACAGTGGGGGGCTTCAAGCATGCATGGGATAGACACAGAGGAATATCTGTAAGTAAGCAGTGAGGAGGGAAGGTCACCAGAGACCAGTTAAGAGTCTGTGAAATCAGACTAGGCAGGAGACATATGGGCAGACTGGGAGGCCAAAGCGTTCCTGTTATGGGCTTATGTTTATAATAGTTTCTTCTCAAGTCCTCTGTGTGCCAGAACTGCTCATCTTTGCTCGCAGTTCTCTCATGCAAACAATTTGAGAATGCACTCTTACGTGTAAAAATTCGAGAATGCACTTACGTAATAAATAACCATAAGAAAGACAGTAACTGTACATTTAAACATTTAATTAAATCCACACTGCTCGAGTCATTAGAGGGATTAAAGAAGTAGCAACATTAAACAAAGAGTATTCATAACAAGGTTGGGATTTTTTCCCCATTATAAAACCCATCAGATATTTCCCCATATCTAACAGTAACTGACACTACTTATGAAACTACACAGTTTAATACAATATAATCAACACCTTATTCATTTAACTATTACAAGTAAAGACCCAATATATACATCATATATTGCAACACTATTAACATGTGTAACAACCACCTGAATAACACATCCAACAACCTACACACCACCTACATTACAGCCATAACAAGCTCTCCAACTACAGCCCCTGCAAAAAGAAACAGAAATGTAAAAAGAAAGTGCCCGTAACCTAAACTGCACAATATAAGACTCCAATCTCTTGCCCACCAGCCATACACGTGTAATACAAAGTTAACCTGTGTAAAGAAAGTGTCCCGGAGCTACCCTCCACAAAGTCAATGCCTGACCCTTTTTTCTTTCCCCACATGTCTATATCCCTTATTTCCCCTTATCTCTCCACTAACTTTACTTTTTTTCTCTCTTAGATAATTCCTGAAGAAGACCTAAGGTCGAAACGTCAATTTTAACTCTTATCTTCTATTTTCAGCATACATTTAATATTACCATTTTGTTTTGTTTTCAGACCACACACTGACGCAGCACCTTGTTTTTTTGTTCTTCCATCTCTTTAGGCAGGGTGGTGAAAATGTGATGAAGGCATCACCATATAAGATTTCCAAAGTCTCTCCTGCAACCTGGTCATCAGGGAGGCTGTACCCTCCTTACATAAATTTCTCCTCATCAGGCTTTCACTCTCCTCATCTGTCTCATCTTCACTTGGGTTTTCTATCCCTCACATAAGATCTCACCTGCCTCTCTGACTATCTCCAACATCACTTCACATTCTCCACCAGTGAACTCAATCTCCTTGGGGATTTCAACTTAAACTGGTTCTCCCCTTTCTCAAGATCAACTACCCAGAGGATTGAGTCCCTAAATATCTCCCAGATTAATAACTCAGAACCCACAAGGCTCAATCCACATTCATCTAACCACACCTTGCTGGAGTGGGTTCTCTCCTACCACTGCCATCTCACTGTTACAGCAGGTAGGCTGCAGGATTAATTCAGCGATCCCTGCAAGACATTCTGCATCAGGAAAATCTGGCATCTCCCATCACAACCAAAATACATCTGGTCAAGGAGCCTCCAGTCACTGAATCCAAGTGCTTTCCTGAGTGACCTTGCTGCAACAGACTGGCCAGCCATTTATCTGACCCGTGACATTGATGCGGCCCTACACCTTTTTCACTCCAAATTCTCCTCAGTCTGGGACTTGCATACCCCCTCAGGAAATCCAGAGTAAAATCTTCCCACCTCCCTAGATCCCCTCCCCCAAAAAAATAATCCATCAGTGCAAGACCTGTGATCTTGCCTGGGCCTGCTATAAATTATCATACTCCCATCCTGACCTCCTCAACTATAGAGACCTGAAAACAATTGCACTTAGGCTGTCCAGGCTGCAAATCACATTATTTCAAAGTCAACCTCCAGAACAACCTTTATTCCCCAGCTAAATTCTGGAAGGTAATCAGCTCCCTTTTCAACCCCACCCCCAGCCCAGTCTGCTCCTCCTGTCCTCATGGTTAATGGTTCAACTGTGTCAGGGCCTTTTCTGTCACTGACCACTTCAATGACTTCTTCACTACTTGTGCCCTCCCTCCCTCCTCCCTTCACTCCAAGCTCCTATCCTTCTCCTTCCTCCCACTATACTCCAATCCGTTGCTTCCCCTTCCACCCTATAACTACTCAGGAAACCCTGCTTGCCCTGTCCTCCCACATATGTCAAAGTCTAGCCCTGACGAGCTAGATCCTACACTCCTCCACCTCTCAGCTATCGCCACTGCATCTCCACTTACTCACCTGCTTAACCCATCATTCTCCCTCTGTTCCATTCCTCAGTCCTAGAAGACCGTCAGTGCTCTTCCATTTCACAAAGGGGAAGACCCCTCCTTCCCAGGCAATGTCCATCCCATCCACCCTTTGCCAAACTGCAAAAGAAGCTAGTGTACTCTAGACAACCCCCTTGTACTCCAATCTCCTCTCCCCCTTCCAGTCTGGCCTCTGGAAGCACCACTCCACAGTCTCCTCACTGCCGCGTGTCACTGACTCCATCATTTCTGAGATGGATCAGGGCACAGCACTGCTGTCATATTCATCAATCTGGCCAAAGCATTCAACTTGCTGTTCTACCCACCTCCTGGACAAGCCAAGTTCTGACCTTTCAGCTCCTGCTACTGACTGGTTTCAGTCCTACCTAACAGGCCATCAACTGCTGGTACAGGCTGGAAGTATTCTATTACCACCCCTTCCTTCCAGGCTGGGGTCCCTCAGGGCTCCATCCTGGGTCCAATCCTTTTTCTCCATTTTCCTGAATGACCTCCCCTCCTTCTGTGCCAACTCGCATATTCACATGTATGTGGATGACACAGTCATCTTCGCCTCTGGTCCCACTACCACAGCTGTGGAGGACCTGCTCCAGCAGGATTTCCACAATGTCCTGTGTCAGTTTCATTCCAATTATCTCCGGGTCAATACTAAAAGCAGTGTCTATGATCTTGGAACCAGCCAGAAACTGGCCAAGCTCTTGACAAGGGATAAATTAGTGTTGGAGACTTGAATAGGGCCTTTGCTAATCAAAATGAAAAATGATTAGCAACTGGTTGAAGTTGATTAGCAGTCGGGGTCCAGAATGTGGGGGATAAGGCTAAAAATAGTGACGTTCATGTATTCCAAGCCGTGCGGTCCTGGAGAAATCAATTAGCACCTACTGCTAATCAAAGCAGAAATTGACTCGCATATGCCGGTTTTTGATTAGCAAATTGCAATCCGAACCCACTTATTTTATGCCTTGCTTGAGACATTTGGTTTTCTCCACGCTTGATGGATCCCCTCTTGAAGTGGTGCGGTCCTTCAAGTATCTCAGTGTGTGGCTTGACAGCAAGCTTGACTTCTCTGCCCACATTGCTGCAATCCATGTGAAACTCTGCCCCAAGCTGGGTGCTCTGTACCGCAAAAAAGACTGCCTACCCCTGCTAGTCTGCTGGCAGCTCATCATCAAAATGGTTCTTCCGATATTCAACTATGCTGATGTGGTCTACAATACTGCCCCCTCCACTTCAGTAGCCAGAGTGGATACCCTCTGCAATGCCTTTCCTGGTCACCAATTTTCAAATAAATAAAATAAAATAAAACAAGCTCATAAAGGCCATTCACCCTTCGAACGTGTGGCTTTATGACTTGTTAGACCCCTCCATGGTGATATTTCCTCATATCTGACACTTACCTATCAAATATTCTCTCTCCGTCTTACACACACACACACACACACACACACACACACTCTCTCTCTCTCTCTCCCCATGTATAGATAGATGGTCTCACACACCTTCGTCCATAAGGGAAAGGTAAGAAGCAATAACACTAAACACTGTAAAACAAACTCTTTAAAAGGGTGTCACACTTGAGGGACAGTATCTCCTGCAAACCGCCATCCCAAACTGATGCGCCCAGGTGTGATGCCCTATTCTCCAGCCCTTGCACTATTGTCCTCTGTGCGGGAGGACCACTGGAGGAAATGTAGTTGATATGTGGGGCAGGCCTCTCCCACTTTCCAATTTCACTACACAACTGGATGTATGGCCCTCAAGACAGGTGCCTGTTAAAAATCTGTCACAGAGTTAGTTTATGTCCACATGTAGGAAGGCAAAGGCAGCTCGATGTCAAATAGTCCCAGCTCTATCCAAGTACATTCCTCCTTTACTACACTGATCACTACAGCTGATTCAGAGACTGGTCACACTGTTCAAAAGAAGCCCGATTCCCTTCAGGCCACACCCACTTTCAGATTCCACCTCACAACTGGAAATATGGTACTCAATGTAGCTGCCTGCTAAAAATCTGTCACAGCGCCGGTAGAGCTACTGTATGTGACACTGACGACCTGGGTTCAGAAAACCCAGAGCGTCAGAGGGCCAGCTGGGGGAGGCAGGCTGAGCATCCATTGAACTGGGGAGGGGGCTGCGGAGGCAGCACCACACTGACTCCTACCACAGGCAGAGAGCTCAGCAGCCAGTGCCCACAAGACACGGGAGAGAGGAAGTGACTGCTGATAAGTAATGCCAGCATGGGTGCACGCCTAGCAGCGCCACCACAATGCATGGCCACACCTCCACGGGGTAACCAAGGCAAAACCCCTCAGGACTGCAGCTGGAAGCTCAGGGGCTACAGCCTTGATTTGCCTCAATGACACTGACAGAAGTCTCAGCTGAGCCTCCAAGTGGATCTTGGTCTCTTCCTTCAAGGAACCCCACCACAAGGGGTAAGTAGCAGGCCTCCCAGCCCAGGCAGTTAGGGGGTGCCAGGTGGGTAAGGGAGTATGGAGCACCTGGGGCAGATACAGGGTACATCCCCACCAAGCCGGAGAGTAGGAAACAGAATTGAAGGGGAAAAAAAATCTGTCACAGTCAGTTCATGTCCAGGTATGGAAAGACACAGGAGCTTGACGTCAATAACTCCAACTCTTTCCCAGGTACAGTTCCCACTTATAATTAATTTCTGTTTTGCATAAATATTTATCAGATATGTCACAAGAGTTCAACACTGAGTTTCTGAACCCAATATTCACCACAGACAAAAAAATATGAGCTGTGTTTGTTGTTAATATACTAACAAAAGTAAGCCTGTAGAAGGAGGGAAATATTAAATTACACTCAAAGGAAAATCACCCCCCAAATCAGAGGATTAACAAGTTTATTTTGTATGTCCTTATTATGGTTTAATACTTCATTTTATTCTGAAACATATGATGTACTTTTTAAACAAATACATTTTCCTTGCTGTATTATACATCTAAAACAGAAATACGCAGTCCAAAATAACAAACTTTAAGCTACAGAACAGTGTGAGATGCACTTTATTTCTCAAAACTAAGAACATAAACAAGAACATTTTTAAAATGTATTTATTTAATAAAGATATTTAGGTTTTGAAATAAGGATACTTGCCTCTTCATCCACAGTTTGCTGTTCGGCTGCCTATAAAAAGGAAACAAAAGGTTTTCATTTACTACAATGAATAAGTTTCTGTCATTTAATAATTAGAGAACATGTACTGTAGCAGAGAAAGTGTTGGTGAGTTTGGCCAATGATCCACTTTTAAATAAAAAGTTCAAGATACTTCATATGGCTCAGTAATTAAGCACATAACCTTCTACTCAAATAGTTGTGCTGTACCTGTGCCCAATTAAAAATTATGTTTGAGTGCTAGCTAATTTAAGAGCGAACCATCAGTCTCACTACTCATTTTCAAGGATGCCTTTCCTGTTAAACACAGCTTCTGACAAGGCTAGTTTAAGCTTCAAACTTGTCCGTTATTTATTCCAGATCTAATTCTGTGCTACTAGAGGACAATGCAATTTATTTTAACCATTACTTTAGTTAACTTCTGGACTACAGGTGGAAGACACCCAGAAAGATCTCCAAAACAAAATTATAATCAAATAATCATTTTTGTTCTATTAAACCAAATTATATTAACTAATAAAAACATTGTGTGTGTGTATTTATATATATTCTTGGCAAATTTCATTAATGCGCTAGTTAAGGTTCCACCAACAGAAGTAGGGAAATGTGCTGTTAGGGTTTCCAACCCTAACACCCCACCTCCACACTGCAGGCAGCAACAGGTGTGGCGGGGGTCTTGGGGTTGTTAACTCTAACGAGCACCCCATTCCATAAGTAAATAAGTTGAAATGGGTGTAGTATAGGAGAATGGGGTGAGCGTTAGGGTTGACAACCCCAAGACAACCCTCCCACGCCTGTTGCTACCTGCAGGGTGGGGTGGGGTGTTAGGTTAGAAACCCAAACAGCATATTTCCTACTTTTGTCGCTGGAGCCCTAACTAGTGCATTAATAAAGTTTTTGGCCAAGAATTTCCTTACTTTTGAGAAGGTACAATTGTTGCCTTTTGTTGGGAGTGCAGGGCCCTCTGGGCCCTGCGCTCCCCACCCTGCATAGATCCATACATGTATGTTGCTGTGCAAGCAATTTAGCCAAAACAGCAACCAAACTGTCAGCATAGTCTTATTATTATCCCACCTCATGAAAGCTGGGCTGAGAATTTTGAAATGTCCACTAAAGCATCATTCTGCGGCACTACAACATCATTCCACGTCACAGGTGACAAAACACATGTTGGCCACAAACTGAAAACTGAAAGCTGTCACGCTCTTGAGGTGAGGTAAAGAAATGGCTATGCTGAAAATCTGGGGTGAAAATATTGAAAATTATGAAAGTAAGGAGCCAGTGTAGCAAAATGTCAACAGATGCAGAACTTTGCCATTTTAACACATTTTGACCCCACATTTTCAACATACCCTTCTTATGACCCCACCTCATGAATAAGTATGGTGAAAATTTTGAAATTCATCCCAAAATGTAATTTCACCAACCAACCACGGAGAGCACCTTTCAAGCAGGATTTGGGAAATGACACCAACATTGTTCATGAGGAGGGGTATCAAAAGGGGTATTTTGGAAATTTGGTGTCAATAGCTTGAAAAATGACAAAAAAATGGTCCCTCATCTGTCTCCATCTGTTTTAAGGAACATCATCCTGTCTCTCCTTCCCTTCTTGATACTCCTAATTATGCAGAGGTCCTAGTACTTCAGTTATCAGTAGTAGTTCAAATCCTTTTCCATCTTCAGATTTTATTCAGGCTGCTGGTGGGGTAACTAATAAACGAGCAAGAAGCAATTCAGATAATGATGATTCTGGTGACAGTTGGTACACTGCACAAAATTCCAGATCACGCAAAAAAGGAAGGAAGGCTAGTGTCTTTTATTTGCCTTTAAGCAATAGCTACAATCTTTTGAGTGATAACTTATGTAACAATGAACAGGCTTCTGAACCAACATTAGATCTTCCATCACATAGTGGGAGTTTTGCTACTATCCCTCATTCTGTTGTTGCTAATGACTGTCCTACTGACAACTCATCTCCTATAAATAATGATCTGAATAATGTTCCTGCTGTGGAGAAGCAGCAATTATTTGTTTTTGGGAGTCTCGATGGTTAAACATTTGGGCAGGGCAGTATGTAATGCAGACAAACAGAATAGAACTTGCTCTTCATTTAAGGGAGCCTTGATATCCGATATTACTCTGATGATTAGTGACATCATTCCTGATTCTGGTAAATCCCCCATGGTAATCATTCATGTCGGCACAAATAACTTATTTAGGCGTTCTCTCAACTCTATCAAGCAGGATTACGTTGCTCTAACAAATAGTTTCCATGGGTTGTGAGATTTATATATCTGAAATCTTACCCCGTCCGGCAGCATCCGATTATATTAATGACAAAATTAAATGTCTTAATAATTAGTTGCGAAATTGGTGTTTACATCGAGATATCAGATGCATCTCATATTGGGAAGAATGTTTTGATCGGCTAGAATTGTTTAGTATGGATGGACTACATTTGAGGAAAAGGGGTAACTCCCTGATGGGCAAAAGTATTTCTGATGTTATAGATCATCATTTAAACTTCAATATGGGGGGAGGGGTCCACGAAAATCAAGTGTTCCCCACATATTTCTAGAAAACCTAGTCAAAATTTCAAATCTCATCTAAGTATTTTGAGCTTAAATGCTTGGAGTTTAAACAACAAATTTAATGAACTTGTATTAAGAATAGCTACTATGAATGCTGACATAGTAGCAATCACTGAAACATGGTGGGATACCAGAAATGAATGGGACCCTAGCATTCAAGGATTTGACATTTTCTCCTTTAAATGTGCTGACAAAAGGGGAGGCGGAGTTTCAATAATCCTAAACAAATATTTTAAGAGCACTGATATTTCCAAACAAGTTAAAAAGCATGATTCTATAACTGAAACTATCTGGGTCAGATTTAATAATGTAAACATGTCATCTATTAATATATAATAATTTTATTTTTAAAGCACCTTTCAAATTTTCAAAGCGCTGTACAAAACATATAAAAACAAAGAAAACCAAAAATCATAATACAATGTAAAACATTCATAAAACCACAATTTCATCAACAATTCATATAAAATACTATAAAAGGCAATCTAGTACAAATGAGTTTTTAAGCCACTCTTAAATTCCCCCATGGAGGTGCACTGCCGTAACCGATGGAGTAGAGAATTCCAGAGAGTGGGAGCAGCGTAGGAAAAAGCTCTACAGCCAGATGAATTTAGACTCACTCTCGGAATCTCTAGCAACCCGTTGGCCGAGCGGAGCGATCGGCCAGGGCAGTAAGACACTAGAAGATCTTTCAGATAAGCTGGACCCTGGTCGTGGTGGTGGTTGTATTAGGTGTTTTCTACAGGCCCCCTACCATAACTTGCATGGATGCAGTTCTGTATGAAATAGAGACTGCATATGAAACTGGGAATGTTATTTTACTGGGTGACCTAAATCTGCCTGATATTGTCTGGTATGATAACACGGCTGTATCTTTAAGTAGTAAAAAACTTTTAGCAACATGTTCTCAGCTCCACTTACAAAAGAGTGTTCACTACCCTACCAGAGGTAATAACATCTTGGACATTATTCTTCATCACGATAGTATTGAGATTAGTGATATTTCTATGGAGGTACCACTTGGTAATAGTGACCACAGTGTTACATCTTTTAAGTTAAAATGCCCCATAATTATTGAGTCTGAATCTATATCGATCTATATGTATGATAAAGCAAATATCCTGAGATAGAATATGTAATTAATCAGATTGATTGGGAGCATGAACACGCTCACCTTTCTACAGGACTATTGGGAACTTTGTATAGTACCTTATCATTCGTTAAGGATGAATTTATACCCTGCAAATCTAAATATACTAAGGGTAAATCCCAGCCTAAGTGGATGACTAAACCCATCAAGAGACTGATTAGACATAAGGATAAGAAATATAAAAATTACCTGAAATCTAAAACTAGTCATAATTGGACAATATATCTAAGAGCACAAAAACATTGCAAAGCTGTTATTAAAAGGACAAAAGTTAAATGGGAACACAACCTGGCAATAAATGTTAACAAATCGAACACTAAATCATTCTTCTCTTACATAAATTCATTGAAAAAAACATTGTGTAAAGTGGGACCTTTGATGGTGGATAATCTATGTATACACAATCCAAAAATGGCCAATGTATTTAATAAAGTATTTTGTAAACAGTATACAAATCAGGATAGACAAATACATACTATCGATAATGGGGTTCTGAACTTATTCATTTTAAATTAAGTGATATCGAAAAGAAAAGAAAATTACAAAAAGGGAAAACCAGTATTGGACCCGATTATATTTCTGGCCACCTACTATTTCTACTATCAGGATGCTTATTGCGTCCTCTTAAATTACTTTTTGAGTCCTGTTTGAAGGAAAGTTTTGTTCCTACTCCGTGGAAGATTGCTTATGTCATTCTTATTTATAAAAATGGTTTAAAATCTGACTGCTCTAACTATCGACCAATTAGTCTTACTTCACCTATTTGTAAGATTTTTGAGTCTAATTAGGGACATATTAACCGCTATATTGAATACCGCAGATTCTGAATAGCACGGTTTCAGAAAGGGTAGAGGATGCTTATCTAACTTGTTATGCTTTTATGAGAACATAAGCTCACTAGTTGATGCCCGTATTCCTTGTGATGTTATCTTCCTGGATTTTAGTAAAGCATTCGATGCTATGCCACATTGGGCTCCAGTAGTCAAACTGGAGAAATTAAAAATGAATCCATATATAACTTGGATTAAAAGCTGGTTATCGAACCGCACTCAAAATGTTAGTACAAGTGGTAGCTTATCTGATGTTGGCTGTGTTACCAGTGGTGTCCCTCAGGGCTCAGTACTTGGACCTTGTTTATTCCAAGCATTTGTTTCTGACTTAACATCAAATTGCTTATCATCAACTATCAAATATGCGGATGACATAAAAATTGGTGGTCCCTGTACCAGTGAATTAGAATTCGATACTATACAACATGATCGTTTATAAGACTTCAGAATGGGTTAATAATTGGGGTATGAGGCTTAATAATTCCAAGTGTAAGGTTATGCACTTGGGTAACACCAACCCTTTGAAAATATATATATTAGGGCAAATGAGTCTTAGTATAACGACTGATAAAAAAGATCTGGGCATCATGGTATCAAATGACATGGATTTCTCTCACCACATTAATGCAACTATCAGTAAAGCTAATTAGGGTAATTTGGTCTCTCAAGTAATATTACCTCTAGAGACCCCAAGGTAGTAATGCCCTTGTTTAATGCTTATGTTAGACCTCATATTGAATCATTGACAACTCTGGTATCCCTATAAGAAATCTAATATCCATCAATTAGAAAAAGTTTAGCATAGATTTACCAAAAATTTGAATGGTATGAATCATCTATCTTATGAATCTAGGCTATGTAATCTAAACTTATTTTCCTTTGAAACTCATAGGTTACGTGGAGATTTATTATACCTCTATGATATAATTCAGGATCCTGTGCTAATGGTAGATTTGGGGTTAAGCTTTAAGGACTCACCATATAATATTAGAGGTCATCCTCTCCAGATGGCATGTACATCTTTTAACTTCCTTAAAAGGAAATACTTTTTCACAATAAGAGGGATCAAACCTTGGAATAAGTTACCATTAAATGCTATAATAAGTAAGAATAGAGAGACTTTTAGTCTAGATTGGATAATTATTTATTATCCACCAAACAGTTAACCTATTATTAAACTTGGTTAGTATGTGAGCCTTCATGAGCTATGTAGCTTTCTTGCTCACTTATCACCTTAGTAGTAGTATATTAAAATATACATTTTCCTGGTAGTATAGTGGTTCCTTCCCCCATCAATAGTCATCCCTGTATAAAAATATATATTTCCTTGGTAGTCTAGTGGTCCCTCCTTTGCTCACCAATCACCGTCCCCATATAAAAATACATACTATTTCCCAGGCAGTCTAGTGATCCCTCCCCTGATGTCCGATTGCCATCCCCTTATGTCAAAAAATATACCCTGGTAGTCTAGTAGTCCCACCCTCCTCCCCGATCACCCTCCTGATATTTCAAAAAATGTTTTCTGGGTAGTCAAGTGGTCCCTCCCCTAATGCCCAAAAATATTCCCTAGTAACCCAGTGGTCCAAACCCCCTCCCCAATCACCTATTGCCCTCCCACTCTCTCAGATAGTCACCCACCACCCCACTCCCCCAACCTGATTCCCAGCCTGTGACCAGCACAGCCCTCCTCTCACCACCACAGCTGGCCACCGAATGAGCTATCAATGACTGCTTACTATACAAGTACATAGTCATTCACAGCTCAGTCAGTGGCCAGCCATGGTGGTGTGAGGAGAGCTGTGCTGGTCACCAGCTGGGGACTGGGTTGGGGGGGGGAGTGTGGTGGTGGATCAGTATCTGAGAGGTTGGGGGGTCCACCAGACCATCAGGGTTAACTTTTGCCTATGGGACAGGGATTGGGGACGGGGATGGACCACTAGACTACCAGGAACTTTGATAAAAAATACACCGGGAGGGCTACAAGCTATCAGGGAGTGGGGTGGGACCACTAGGCTACTAGGGAATATTTTGGGCATTAGGGCATGATCATCAGACATCAGGAGAGGGATCACTAGAGTACCAAGAACATTTTAGAAATGCCTGGAGGACGATCGGGGGACCACTAGGCTACCAGGTAATATTTTGGTTCATAAGGAGGGGAGGGACCACTGACTACCAGAGAACATTTTCTGGAAATACTGTGAGGCGATAGAAGGGGTTGGACCACTAGACTTAGCAGGTGTAATATTTTTGGCATAAGTGGACACTGATCGGACATCGGGGTAGGGGGGAGGGACCACCACACTACCAGGGAAATAGATTTTTTTTTTTAGAGGGGGAAGGGGATCAGTGAATGGGGAAGGATCACTAGACTAGCAGGGAACTCTACATCTTTTAGAAAGGGAAAGCAGATTCTTCAGATGTACAAAATCCTTTTCACAAATTGTGAAAAGAATCCTTGTCCTATGATCAGACCCTTTCTGCAGTTGCTTTTTGCAATGTGCAGCTATTGAATAATCCTTTTTCGAAATTGCGTAAAAAGGATCCTGTTTGCGACTTTTTTGCAATTTGAGAAAAGGATTTTAGCATCTTAAGAAAATGCATTTCTGACCAACTTACAAAAACACTAAAGCCAGAATCAGACTGTATGTATTAGATAAAGCAACTGATGGTGTTTACAGAAGCCCTCTGTTTTGTGGTATTTCATTTGTTGCCACCAGTAACTGAAAACAAGATGGCGGCAGCACAAAAAAGGATTTCCCACCTGTGACAAAGGATTACACCCATTTGCGACATAGGATTCTTTTTCGAGGTGAATATCTAACTTTCCCCATAGGAAATAATGGGAAACTTTGAAATTTCATAACTTTTGAACAGACTAATATTTTTCCACCAAAGCTTCAAAGGGCACCGCTGTGACCCAAGACCTATATACCCTATGAATTTCAAACCAAAATTTCACACCATTTTTGCACAGCTGCGTGACAAAGAATGTGACAAAAAACGGTACTTTATACGTTTTTTGACACTCTTTATATCTGCACCCACACATTCAACCGGAGGAACCTTGCCATGTCAAGAGATCTTTGGTCCCTGATGACAAATGAAAAATTTTATGTAAATCGCTTGAATGGTTGCAAAGTTATTTAAGTGCAAAATTTTCAGTTTAACATAGCAGTGAAGACTAAACCCTAAATACAGGGGCACACCCGTGCCCTTATTATACATATTATACTGGCGCTGTAGCACCAGTATAGTTAGGGTTCTGTGCGCAGTTTAATGTTAAAGCCCAGTTTTTGTACTTTAATGACTCTGCAATGGTTCAATGGATTTGTATGAAATTAAAAATAAATGGAAGGTGATGAGTACCAATGCCCACAGTCTGTGCAACAAGCTCCTGAACTAGTGGCCTTGATGGAAGAGGGATGCCTGGATATTGTGGCAGTCCCTGAAACATGATACACAAAGAACCATGACTGGGATGTCAATATACCAGGATACACACTCTACAGGAGGGACAGGGTGGGTAAAAGAGGAGGAGTAGCTCTCTATATAAGGGAAGGGATTAAAGCAACAGAATTAAAGAGTAAACAGGAAGTTGATGAGTCACTATGGGTCACCCTGGAGACAGGAAATGGCACCACAATCCGCACGGGGTTGTGTACAGACCCCCATCTCAGGGGGAGAAATAGACAAGGAAATGATAGAAGGCATCCTAAAAATGGCAGAAAAAGGGGAGATATTATTGATGGGGGACCTCAATATGCCAGATGTTAACTGGAGTACCTTTGCTGCAGGCACATCCAAGAGCAGGGTCATTCTTGATGCCCTATAGGGGGCATGCCTCAGACGGCTAGTGTTGGAACCCATTCAGGATGGAGCAATCCTAGACCTGGTACTCTCAAATGGGGAAGGAGAAAGGATCTCAGATTTAGAAGTGGGTAGCCATCTGGGAACAAGTGACCACCAAACAGTGTGGTTCACAATAAACACGGCCATAGAGTCGAGCCATACAAAAACAAGAGTATTGGATTTTAGGAAGGCTCAGAAAGGCACTAGCAAACGGGCAAGAAGGAGGGGTGGAGGAACAATGGGGAATAATGAAAACAAGCCTTTGTGTGAAGCAAATCAACAAAACAAAATGAAGGAAAAAAACACTATGGTTCTCAAAAGAGGTGGCAGGGACGGTTAAGGAGAAAAGGATATTCAGGAAATATAAGGAAACACAGAAAGAACAGGACAGAGAACTTTATCAGTTAAAGCAGAAGAAGGCAGGGAAGGCAGTCAGAATAGCAAAGGCACAAACTGAGGAAAAGACAGCCAACTCTGTTAAGAAGGGGGATAAAACCTTTTACAGGTACATTAGGTAGCGAAGAAAGACCATGGGAGGGATACAGAGACTTAATAAAGGGGAGGGAATGTGGGCAGAGGGTGACAGTGAAAAAGCAGGGACACTGAATTAATATTTCTGCTCAGTATTCACAACAGAAGATGAGGGGGAGGTACCTAAACCAAACAAGAGAGAAACTCTGAATAGGGGGGTCAATACCAGTGCATTTACATAAGAAAGGGTTTTGAAAGAACTCTTGAAACTGAGGGTGGACAAAGCAATGGGGCCTAATGGGATTCACCCAAGAATTCTAAAAGAACTAAGGGTAGAACTAGTAACACCACTGACTACTCCTTTTAATAAATCATGGGAGGATGGGTGGTACCTGAGGACTGGAGGAGGGCAAATGTGATTCCACTTCACAAAAGTGGGAGCAGGGCAGAGGCAGGAAACTACAGACCAGTTAGTTTGACCTCAGTGGTAGGGAAAATGATGGAATCACTTCTGAAGGAAAGAATTGTTGAGTACCTAGAGGCCAGTGGGGCACAGGACCCAAGGCAGCATGGTTTCACAGCAGGAAGGTCATGTCAGACAAATAGATTTCTTTGACTGGGTGACCAAAGTAGTAGACCAGGGAGGGGCTGTGGATATGGCCTACCTAGATTTTAACAAGGCATTTGACACAGTCTCACACAAAAGATTAATATACAAGTTAGCCAGCCCTGGAGTGGGTCCCAAAGTGGTAGCCTGGATAAAAAACTGGCTGGACAACAGGACGCAAAGGGTAATAGTAAATGGAGTCCACAGTGAAGAAAGGAGGGTAACTAGTGGGGTACCGCAGGGTTCAGTACTGGGACTGGTCCTCTTTAATGTCTTTATAAGTGACACTGGAGAGCACCTGGAAGGAAAGGTATGTCTCTTTGCAGATGACACAAAGATCTGCAACATGGTTGATACACAAGGTGGGGTGGAAAGAATGAAAAGGGACTTGGCAAGGTTGGAGGAATGGTCAAATATGTGGCAGCTCAGATTCAATGCAAAGAAGTGCAAGGTAATGCATCTGGGAAACAAAACCCGGAAAGAGTACACAAGGTGGGGGGGAGTTAATAACAGCAACAAAAATCGAAAGAGACCTAGGAGTAATTATATTAGATGACCTAAAGGTGGACAAGCAATGTGAGAAGGCAGTAAGGAGGGCTGGGGGGATACTGGGATGCATAGGGAGAGGCATCAACAGTAGAAAACAGGAAGTTGTTATCCCTCTCTACAGACAGTTAGTGAGGCCCCATCTGGAGTACTGCGTGCAATTCAGGAGACCCCATCTCCGCAAAGACATAGACAGAGTGGAGGTTGTTCAGAGGAGGGCAACCAAAATGGTGCAGGGTCTGCACCAGAAGACATACAAGGAGAGACTAAAGCAGCTTAACATGTATGCCCTTGATGAAAGGAGGGAGAGGGGGGACATGATAGAAACTTTCAAGTATCTCAAGGGAATTAAAGTACAAGAGGGTAGTATCTTTCAGAAATAGAGATGTGCAAGAACAAGGGGACACAATTTGAAGATAGAGGGGGGAAGGCTCAGAGGTAATGTTAGAAAGTATTTTTTCACAGAGAAGGTTGTGGATGTATGGAACAGCCTTCCTGAGGAGGCTGTGAGTCAGGAACAGTGGAGAATTCAAGAATGCGGACAGGCATAAGGCAATTCGAGTGGGGGTAGGAGGACGTAAGCTGTTGATTAACTAGAATCTGCAGCTTATCCATCAGGTAAGGAAATGGGCAGACTAGGTGGGCAAAGCAGTCCTTATCTCGCCACAATTCTATGTTTCTGTTTCTATAATCTTGTGGGGTAGATGTCTTGATGTGGCAAATTTTACTCCAATCAGTTGTGTGGTTTCCGAGATACAGAGTGTGAAAAATTGTATAATTTACGTGTTTTTTGCTGTTTCTTTGACCAACTGTATCTAGGAAACTGTTTCAAATTGTGGTCTGAAATTTTCAGGGCAGGTAGGCTTTGCCTCAAAGATGTGCCTTTTTCTAACCTTCGGAAAAACAGCAGGCTACAAGACAAATCTAGCAAAAACAGAAGTATTAGAAATTAACTTTGCTCCCCCCATACAAATGATTGCTAAGTACCCCTTCAGATGGAATATGAATCATATAAAGTATTTGGGGATCCTAATAGGAAAAAAGCATAAAGAATTATATGATCTGAACTACAAACCCCTACTAACCAAGATAACGGGGGACTTAAGAGATGTGGAGAATTTTGGCCCTGAACCTAACACAGAGAATTGAAGCGGTTAGAATGGTGGTCCTTCCAAGGTTATTATATCTAGCACAGACTATCCCAATGCAGGCCCCAGAAGAATATCTTAGAACTTTAAACAAAAAAATCTCGAACGATATATGGCTTGCACAAAAGCCACGAATTAGATACTCCATATTACAACTCCCAAAAAAACAAGGAGGACTTGCTCTACCACATTTAAAATACTACTGCCTTGAGGCTCAGCTTCGAACTGTACTATACTGGCTGCATCATGACTATGTGGCTAAGTGGAAAAATCTAGAAAAGTAGGAGGAAGACCTATGGGACATGAATAAGACACTATTATTGCACCCCCCTAAAACAAAGATAGATAACATCGCCAATCCCTATAACCGCACCAGCTTGCAGTGCTGGCAGCATATCCTTTCTCTGGAAGGTATGGGGAGTGGAGACTACACTATTACTCCTTACCCCATACAGAACAATTCCTACCTGCAAAGATGGATATGGGGTTTCGCAGATGGGAAACGATCAGGTTACACCTATTAAATCAGTTTGTAAAACAAAGTAGAAGCATATCACAAGCAGAACTAGAACAACAGTATAGATCCTCCTCAGGATACACTTGCATATCTCCAAGTTAGTGATTTCATAAGATCCAGCACAAGGGATAGCTGGAAGGAGGCCCAGTTCCCTGCTGGTGCAGATCATCGGTCAGGCGATAATGGAAAGGGATCACTGGAACACCCAATTTCAACCCTCTATATGGCCTTAAGGAGTTTAACCAGAGAATCCCTTGAGTTAACCTGTCAAGCGTGGGAGAAAGACCCAGGGACTCGAATTTCAAAAGAACACTGGAATAGCCATTTAAATAAAATTCACTAGGGCTTGACCTCCAAAACATTGAAGGAGTTTTCATGGAAACTCTCTACCAGATATTTTAGACCACCTGCAGTCCAGGGCAAATACCTTAAACATATAGGAACAGGCTGCTGGAGGGGATGTGGACATGCACTGGCTTCACTTGCTCACATCTTCTGCCAGTGCCCGAAAACTGCCCCTTTTATTGTGGAATTGCAGAATGCACTGGGGCAGATTCTGGTCCCATTCCTGAAACTGCTACCTTTGATGTATTTCGTTTTTGATCTACCCCTGAGTTCAGAGATCCTCAGACAAAAAAAATTCTGAAGATAACCATTCTGGATGCAAAAAAGACCATTACTAGGTTGTGGCTGTCATCCGCTCTCCCTACCCTGTACCAATGGCAGGACATAATGATTAACATGTATAAAATGGAAAGAATTACAGCTTGGCTCAACAAAACACAGGACCAATTTGAAATCTTCTGGAGAAGATGAGTGATGTACATATTCCCCCTCTCAAGCCAGATTTTATCCCATGAGGATCCATACCCTAAAAGCTAAAGGTACAAGGGTTGAACATTTAGTGGCCCTAAAACCCCTATGAATATGGAGCACTCATGGCTGTAATATCAGTAATCATACTCCCTGAAATTAACTGTATCTTATTTATGCAATTTTTTTAGGATGCTTAGATTGATTGTATAATATCAGATATGACTTAGTAGAAACTAATCAACTCATTATGCATTTTCAGAGCATATGTTATGGCAAATGATATACTGTATCACTGTTACATGTTTGTATGTTCTTCTGCAAAGAACAAATCAAAAATTGAAAATAAAGAAAGTTTAAAAAAAAAAAAAAGATGTGCCTTTTCTGGTTTGGTGAAAATATTAATCCATTCCAAAGTTATTAAATTTTGAAGTTCCCATTATTTTCAATTGGCAATTATAGATGTTCAGCTCAAAAGGATCCTTTGCTGCAGGCACCTAACACTTTTTTGTGGACGGGTCATCCCGTATCACAGAAAGGAAATCCTTTTTCAAGCTGCCATCATTTTGTTTTTCAGTTAGCAAGAGAAACACATCCATGGAGATGAGAAAAAAAGCTTAAATTATGCTTAAATGCAATGCATGGACATCACTGGGCATTTTAATGTTGTGTACTGAAGAGCCTTATGTGAAAAAAGTCTTGTTCTTTTAATTTCCGTAGTCTGTTAGTTGGGCGTTAACAATCGTCAGCTTTTCAGTTTCTGTTTCAGTTAGCACGTGAACACTCATTACAAATGATATAAGAGACTCCGATTCCTGAAAGGGAATTTGCGTCAGTCACTGAAATGGTATAAGCCTTGCCTGACACGCACCACTACCACACTGAGAACATCTATGGGGAGTCTGATAGTGCAGAGAGTGGGGAGCTGTATGTGATTCAGGCTACAAATTGTATTGTTCCGTCTTGGCAGTGACTGACGCAAGGTGTTAATCTTTATAACAGAAGTTTAAATCTCTTTCTTTTTTCTGTTTTGTTTTTTGAGTTGGCATTTGTTAACCACTCCCAACCTCACACCCGTGTCAGTGGGTTACAAGAAAAATATAAAATGAAAAGAAATGGCAACGGACCCCTCAGTGTCTTCTCCAAACTGAAGTTCTAACTATTCAAATCTGAACTCCCACTCATTACTGAAATGAAACACTGAATCTTACAACAAAATTATTGGGTGTGCCTTTCCTGATATCTCTCAAAGCAGCAAAACAACTAACTGCACCTTTTCCCGATATAAGAACATACGAAAAATGCTAGCAGATACAGGGCTGATCTAGTCTGCTCGAGTGTGCAGCTAGTAGTCTGTTACCCTGCAGCTGCTCCCCCCACTCCTACCCACATATCCAATTTCATGCCCATACTAGCTGTTACTCCTCCCCTCAGTGCCTCATTGGCAACCTTCCCCCCCCGACTTTGTCCCATCCCCTCCTAAAACTGCCCACCGCCTTCAAGGATACCACCTCCTCTCTGTGTCACCACTTTCTCCGTGAAATAGTGCTTTCTCATTTCCCTTCTCAATCTACCATCCTCCAACTTTAGACTGTGCCCCTAGTGTCCCTCCCCTCTCTCCTTAATCTTAAAATTCCCTGTACCATATTTATTTATACTTTTCATATATTTGAAGGTTTCTATCATGTCCTCTATCCCTCCTGCTCCTCCAGGGAGTACATATTGAGCTCCCTCAGTCTCTCCTCATAGGGTTGGTCCTCCATACCGAGGATCATCCTGGTTGCTCAGTGTTGCACCCTCTCCAGCAATTTAACATCCTTCTTAAGAAGGGTGCCAGAACTGCACGCAGTACTCCAGGTGCGACCTTACCAATGGTGAGTACAGAGGCAGGATGACCTCCCCTCTCCTGGATGTGATTCCTTTACCGCAGCATCTTATTAGCCATAGCTGCCACTTTTCTGCACTGTTCTGAATCGTTCATTTGCCATGTTATTATCACCCCAAGATCTTTTTCCTCCTCTCTAGGGGGCAACTGTAGCCCCCTCCCAGTCGGTAAAGATTCCTTGGGTTTCTTGCTTCCAAGTGCATGACTTTGCGTTTCCGTGATGGCACCTATCTCCACCTCCCACTCTGCCATCAGATCCTGCAACTTGGCTGCCTTGTTCCCTAGGCTCCTTGCATTCAAGGAGACCACCCCGCAGTATATGCCATGACTACCCTTCCCTGTCTGATCACACTTAACGCCAGCCGTATTTGTATACTCACCTGATCCTTCCTTACTGGTTTTGGGGGATAGGCCCATTGGGCTCCCCATCTGGAGACATTGTTTAATGTCCTCCCACTTGCCCCCCCCCCACCTAGTTCAAATCCACTCTGGTTGCTACGTGCTCCACCCAGCTTCTGTTTTAAGACCCTTGAGCCCTCCCTACTCAAGTTTAACCTGTCTGGGGCATACAGGGGTTTGTTCTCCCATGTTCATTGTATAGGGATATGTTTGTCTTCCTCTCTGTATGCAGTCATCTTGTCAGTTATAGGCACCTGCACCACAAGATTTCACTAACTTACTATTCAGCTCAATTTCATTTGGTCCACCACTCCCATACTGCAGTTGCCTCACAATTCCAAATTCAACCCCAGTCTGGCCACTGTAGAATACTGCTTACCTCATATCACTTTTCAGCTTCCTATGTAGAATGCCACTGGCTTCACATGGCTATATAGAAAAAACACTTTGCACAAATTGAGTTTATGTCTGTGGGGGTGTACTTAGATATGTGCAAGAAAATAATCAAGAGTATCCCCCAAACAATCGCCACCCGATATAAAAAAAGAAAATGTATTACTTATCTCTGGTTGAGTAGTCTGTCCTCTCACTCAGCCCCATGTCCTACTTTAAAATGACTCCTGGTGGCTAGTGGACTTCCTCCGAATCCATACATGTAGTTTTATAATTATTTCTGAGACTAGTGACCTCCCCACCCCGCTACTCCCTCCCACCTTGAGCGGTGGCCGCACAGTCACTGTTTCCAGTCACAGCTGAGCTTCACCGAGCTGACGGGTAACGAATGAGTGCGCACCTGTACAAGCACTGCGCTTCATTCATTCATTGGTGACAGCTCAGTCGGGCAGCTGGCCACGGCGGAGAACGGTGGGCTGTGCCAGTCGCCCACTCGGAGTCGGGGGGAGCAGGGGAGGGGCACTACCTGCCAGGGTGGGGGTCCACTAGCCACCAGGGAATAATTTATAAAATGACAGGCATGGGTTCAGGAGTCCACTAGCACCAGGGAATAATTTTTAAACTAGGAGCATGGGTTCGGTGGGGGAGGTCCACTAGCCACCAGGAATAATTTTTTAAACTAGAACCATGAGATCGGAAATGGTCCACTAGCCGCAGGAATAATTCATAACACTACAGGCATGGGTTTGGGAGGTCCCTCAGCCACCAGGGAATAATTTATAAAACTAGGGGCATGGGTTCAGATGGGGAGGGACCACTAGCCACCAGGTAATACATTTTATTTTATATTGCGGCAGTCATCTGGGGGGTGAACACTCCATGGATTATTTTCTGGCACATATCTAAATACACCCCTTGCATATAAATACACTCAATTTGTGCAAAGTATTTTTCTACACAAGCATATAAGCGTGTGTTCTACCGTGCAAATCTGGGTTCAATCTGGAATTATTAGCAACTGTGGTATAGGAATGGTGGACCAAAATGAAACAGAGCTGAACAGTAAATTAGTAAAATCTTGTGGTGCTAGTGCCTATAAATGATGTGATGATGCCATACAGATAGGAAGGTAAACATATCCGGAAAAGGTACAATTAGTTGTTTTACAACTTTAAGAGATATCAAGAGAGAGACACACCCAATAGTTTTGTTGTTAGATTTAGGGTTTCATTTCAGTAATGATTGGCAGTTCAGATTTGAATAGTTGGAACATCAGGTTCTGGAAGATACACAGGAGGTACGTTACCATTTCTTTTTCATTTTATATAGTTTTTCTTGTAACCACGACATGGACATAGGGCTGGGGTGATTAATACATGCCAACTCAGAAAACAAAACAGAAAAAACAGATTTAAGATGCTGTTATGAAGATTAACACCTTGTGTCTGTCAGATAGTCACTGCTAAGACTGGCACAGGTACGAATATGAAGGTCTATGGGTGGGACTCTAACCCGCTGGTGGGGTTGGGAGGAGAGGGTTAGCTATGCTTAACCCATAGAGGGCATTTTAAGGTGAAATGGAATGAAACAGTCCTTTGCCGATCAGACACCTCCTCCCCCACACACCCTCACTCACCTGAACAGGTGCCAGGTTCGAGATCCACTCTCCCAATCAAAGATACGTCTTGCTGCTGGAACCGGCGACTGCGATACGAGAAACTGAGGTAAATACGGTTCTATGTATTTCAGGGTGGGGGAGTTCAACTTTGATTCATAACTTAGCCATTTCTTTGACATTTTGACCCCAAATTTTCAACATAGCCTTTTGGAGACCCCACCTCATGAACAATATGACTGCTGTTACACAGCTCTTGCCCAAAAAGTGATTTCACCTTTTGGGCGGGATTTGCGTAATGAGGTGGTGTCTCTAGAAGGCTATGTTGAAATTTTGGGGTTAAAATATGTAAAAATGGCAACATTTTTACCATTCGTTGTAATTTCGACACAGATGCTTATAACTTCGGAAATTTTAAATATTTTGACCCCAGATTTTCAACATAACCTTTTTATTAAACCACCTCATGTATGTCACAGTTGTCATTTTGAAATACTGGCTAAAATGTGTTTTTCCACCTGTAATGCCTGAATGGCGTGCAATTGCACAGAATTAAGTTTTGTGGGATTCCAAAATGTTCTGTATGGGGTACATAAGGTTGGGTAATAAGATGGCTATGCTGACAATTTGGTCATTGTTGTCCTATAAATGGAAGTGCAGGGCCCAGAGCCACAGCTACATACATATACACATCTATGGAGGGATGGGAGTGCAGGGCCCAGAGGGCCATGTGCTCCCACAAGCAAATAAGGATACGATTGTGCTATCTCAATAAGTAATGAAATTCTTTGCAAAAAACTTTGCTAATGCATCAGTTACGGTTCCATCAAAAGTAGAGAAATGGGGTGTCAGGGTTTCCAACCTTAACACCACACCCCCACCCTCCATGCACCAACAGGCATCGGGGAGTGCCTTGGAATTGTCAGCCCCAACTATTCCATGTGTAAGGAAGCTGAAATGGCACAGTATAGGAGAATGGGTGAGCATTAGGTTGACAACCCCAAGGCACATGCCTAATGTCTGTTGGTGTGTGGAGGGTGGGGGTGGGTGAGCACTCAAAAATTGGGGCTTACCACAGATACCCATTCTCTCATGCTCCTGTTCCTCTGAGCACCTCCTGATGCCTGCAGATCCCTGTTTTGTGCCCCCATCTTCATCGCCATGGCCTCCAGGTCCATTTGTGCCCTAGAGGTCCCCGAGGAGCTCTTTTCTCTTTTGCCCTCTCTTGGGCCGCTACAGTGCTGCAGAGCTTCCGGCTGTTTTCCTTCATCTTCACGGCCAGCCAGCGAGCTTCGATGCACGTGTGGTGCCTTTGATCTCCCAACTGCTAACTCTGTGGTCTAGTGGGAGGTATTTTACCAGTCCTGGTGTCGGTTTGCCAAGTTGGGACCCGTGACCTCAGCAAGGGCCAGAAGAGCCCTCTGTGCTTATTAGATAAAGAGAACCACTAAGCGCTGCAGATCGGGGCTCATGAATATTAATGAGAGAGCCCTGATCCCTGATGAATATTAATCGGGCTCTGTCTGTTCTGGGGCTAAGAGTTTCAGTGGCTGCTGCAGACATAAGTTGTAAATAAATAATAAATAAAAGCAGCAGCTGCCATAAAGGACACTAAAAGGGGGCTAATACATAAAGGGGGAAAGTTAAAATAAAATGTACACACTGGCTGCACCAGAGGACAATGTTGGGACTCAGGGAATCTGCCTGTCTGCTGCCTGAGGGCACTTGATTACAGCAGCAGCAACAGGCTCAAGACTGAACAAAAAATGCTTATCCTGGGCAGCGATTAAGAGGGCTATTAGACTGTGGTGAATCTGCTTTGGGACTGCATGTATTAGCAGCCATGATAGTGCAGCAACAGCCAATCGGAAAGCCAGGATTTCAAGTCAGGACTTGTAGTACTTTTTGCCAGAGCTCATGGGATATTGCAAAGAGCTTATGGGGAAACTGCAGGGACCCGATTCCATGCACCAAAACAGGGAGCCTATTGTACATCGAGTGAGGGAAATGAATATTTATTTTCTGGACTGACAAGATCAGCCAATGGGAAGGGGAGTACCAAGTTGTTTCAGCCAATCAGGAGCCAGGAAAGGACTCCATAAAAGGCAGTGTTTTGACTGTATGAGCAGTTCCAGTGCAGGCCCCCCACAGAGGTGGGGGCTCTGGCCCTCAGTTAGAGAAATGGGCCTAGTAATCCAGTGCAAGCCCCTCCACAGGGGAGGGGGCTTCCTTCTGCCAAGAGACAAGTGGCTGACAGCAGTTAAAGTCGCTAGCCTGGGGCTTGCCACAGGATGTCCTCCAGGGCTAGCCAAACCCTTTCCATGTTGAGGAAAACGTGGGCCAGCAACCTGATAAAGGGCCAGCTGTGAGAGAGCTGAACCTGCTTCAATGGTGAGAGCGTTGATCAAAGCCTGAAACCTCAGAGAAAAGAAAAACATTTCTGCTAACAATCTGAGTGAGTAAATTATTTCTGCCAAGAGCAAGTTCAAGAATTCCTTAAGGGGCATTGAAGCCCAGAATGTACTGATAGTTAAAACTCAGGATGCAGACAAACAGTCACTAACATACAGAGAGGGTGGACAATGCCTTGTGACCAGAGGTGGGTCCAGTAAAGTATACAAATGTGTCTGATTTGTTAAGTGCCTACAGGACTGGAAGAGGAGTACCCAGAGTGCGTGGCTCTTCCTGACATTGCCCGGGAGGTGCAGTATTTTGTCCATGGGAGCTGCAAGCACCAGTGAAGCCACAGGGGACTGCATGTTGTATTGCTGAGCCTGAGACAGGCATAGTAAACCAGTTTAGTGCAAGTGTTTGCATCGAAAGAGTCTATTGCGTCTGTTTGACAAGAGCAAAGTCTGCAAAGCGGAGTGAGCCAAGCCTCAAGCTCAGTTCAGTGGTAATGACCGCTGTGCATTAGCTCCAGCTTCATGCTGCCAAAGAAGATGAGAATTTGCCTAAGAGACTGTAATCTGTGTGGGAGCCATAACCTGGGCTATGGTTATTGCACTCTGCTGGAAAGAGTGTTGGTGCTTGTCCCTAAAATGCTTGGGAGTGCACCATGGTTATAGAGTCCTAGCTGACTGGGGAAAGAATTCATGCCTGCCGCCTGGGCACCAGTAGAAATGACTGTGAATGCTCAATGCAATTTTCAAAGCAAGTAAATGTACGGATTCAAATATAAATGTGCTGACTTATTAATGTGCTGAATGCAATGTATCCAGCCTGCTCATCTACAAAGTCTTCTCAGCCTGGAAGAGGGGCCCATCCTTTTGAAAGTTAAAGTGTTAATTTGCAGTCAGTATTGGGGGCCGGCTGTTAGCTTTGCCAGCATTCTAGCCTTCGGGGACAGAGCCCACCTGCTAAAAACACTTGATCCTGACTTGCCTAAACCTATGAGGACGTCTAACTATAAGTAATGCAGGGTCAGCCCAGCACCACCATGGAAAGGGGCTTGTAAATAGTTCAAAGTTGGTAAATTCTGCAAGCTGCATTTAATGTGAGTTTAAGGATGCAACTTAATGATAATCTCCTTAATTCCCTAAGTGCTCCAATTAGCAGGCCAATGTACAGCTGCACCGTCCATCAAGCCGGCACCATTCTAGAACCGTAATTACTGGGTACCCAGATTGTACAGGATTGTGGGATCTTATGCAATGGGGAACTGGTACCAGTGTGGGCATGAATAATGAATATTAACGTTAGATGCAGCAGCTGGATAGATAGCAGGGCTCTGACAATCTCAGGGGTTGATGGGGCCAATGTGATGTATTACTGGATCAAAATGTTGATCTGTTCTTAACCCAAATTAAGCCAGTCTAAATCAAATATAAATAGTATAACATCCACTCCAATTCACCCTTCCCCAGCCCTGCCCATGTAAATAAATGTGTTGTTTCTGCATAATCATGTCTCATAAGCATATTATTAGTGTCACATCATTAAATGCTAACGTGTTAAAATGTGGGGAATGTTTGTTGGAACATGCTTGGGTTGGCTCTATGGTATTGTAGGTGGATGTAGCTTCCCAGAGGGCTGCATTATCTAAAGTCTAGTCCCACTTAAAAGGTAATCTCTGGGTAGAGGCACTGTGCAATGTACTATCTCGGGAATAAATCAGTTTAAAGTTATTTTCAGAAACCCAGGCCCCTCAACCTACATCCCGGGTAGCAGGCCTTGGTATGATGGCACCAGGGATATAAATAATAAAAAAAAAATATATATATATATACACACACACACACACATATATATACATACATAGGAACACCTAGTACTATCACAGCTTACCCACTTTCTCTCTGAAACAAATTTCTTCACTCCATTCCAGTCCGGTTTTAGGAAGAACCACTCCATCACCACCTCTCTACTAAGACTCACAGACTCCATCCTCTCTGGAATGGACACAGGACATATCACCGCCGCTATCTTCATCGACCTAGCCAAAGCTTTCGATACGGTATTTCACTCCCTCCTACTGTCCTGCCTAGCTGGTGCTGGTCTATCGCCTTCGGCCATAAGTTGGTTCACAGCCTACCTACAAAACAGAACCCAATCTACAAAAATAACTGATTGCACCTCCACCCCGCTCCCCATTACCACCAGTGTCCCCCAAGACTCAGTCCTCGGCCCCATTCTTTTCTCCATCCTACTAAACGATCTGCCAATGGCTTGCTCCACTACCTCTATACACATGTACGCTGATGACACGGTCCTCTTTACTTCTGGACGCTCTCATTAAGAATTCACCTACAATCTTCAGACCGATTTCAACAAAGTACAACACTGGTTCAACTCCAACCAGCTCTCCCTGAGCATGAAGACAGTCTCTATGTCCTTGACACTAGACAAGAGACTATCCGACTTACAGCCCCCTGACCTTCCGTACCCTAAATAACACCACCCTGGAAGACGTGCCCTTCTTTAGGTACCTAGGGGTCTAGCTTGATCGCCACCTCTCCTTCTCCACCCATGTGGGACACCATCCTATCAAAACTGCGCCTCAAGCTCGGTGCCCTCTATAGAAACCGTGCCAGTCTACCGCTTCCTGTGAGACGCGAAATAGTCCAGAAAATTATTCTTCCTTCCTTCGACTACTGCGATGTCGTCTACAGCACTGCCCCCAAGTCCATCTTATCCAGACTAGACCCTCTCTTCAATGCCTTCTGCCGCTTCGCCCTCGATGCCCCCCATCACCGTAAGCTTTACCACTCACTGGCCTTTCCAGCCCTGAACAACTGGCGCATACTTCACTGTGCTAAATTTGTTTCTAACTTCTGGCTCGGTTCCCTCCCACCCTACCTCGTTTCCTCCCTATCTTCCCCACTAACTCCAGCGCACGCCCTCAGGTCTACTGACTCCAGGCAATTAGCTATCCTCATCGAAGAACCTCCGCAAGCCAATCTGCCTTCTCTTACCACCTCCCTAAGCTCTGGAATGACCTGCCGGCCCAAATCCGCCATTCTTCCTCCAAATACTCTCTATCCTCCACCCTCTCTAACTTCTTCGCTTTTCAATTGTACATGCCCTTGACCCCCAATGACTCATCCCCACCAGTGCCCCTCCTCCGTCTACGCCTGACCAGAGGCTGGGCCTCACCCAATTGACTAGCTTATAATAAAGTTGCCCTAACATTCCTTGCTCTTATCTCCCCAGGCTCGTGCTCCCAGTTCGCACTGCCAGCCCGATGCATTTTTTTCTTATTCTCTAGATTTCGGCACTTATGTAATCCATGGGTAGTTCTATGTTAATTAAACATGTATGCCACCACCCACGTGGCACAAATAGGTAGTACTTCTACTTGCTTAAGCCTGCCTAGCTACACTCATCCATGTAACCACCGTTTTGATTTGTTTGACTCTAAATTTCAACCCATTGTCTGTTTTACGATACTCCTCCTATGTAACCCATATAACCACTGTGTTGAACTTGTGACTCTAACTGCATCACATTGTTTGTAGTATGTATATTCCTCCATGTCTACCCCGATGCACCATGAGGCGAGCACTGTTTTTCTCAATCGCCTCTCCTGGTGAAACATTTTCAATAAATAAATAAATAATAAAAATAAACATATTCTTTGCAAAAATGTTGTTAATGCACTAGTTAGGGGCTGAAGCAACATAACAGGAAAATATGGCGTTAGGGTTTCCAATCCTAACACCCCATCCCCACCACCAAAGAGCAACAGAAAAAGCCATTACTGTTTCACCTCTCCTGCATCTTAAGCTAATAAGGCATGGGGTGTACCTTTGGGTTATCAACCTAACCCCATTCAACCAAGAAAGAACCCGAGATGTGTAGAGCATATGAAATGGGGTGATAGTTAGGCTGACAACCCCAAGGCACACCCCTGCCTGATTAGCGAAGATGCAGGAACTGGTTTACTAACCTGGGGATGCATGTGCAAAATGCCCTTAAAGGGGAACAGTCAGCAAAAAGAGCTCCACATGCAAGTGCTGGGCTGGTCCCAATGTGCACTTTGTGCACAAAAACAGTTTACTGTAGTATAGTAGATTGTATCAGACTAGGCTGACATCGTCTGTTACTACAAATCCCAGAATCCCCTGCAGCTGACATCAAAAAGCAGACAGCAGTGGGGAGCCAACAACCTGCAGTGCATGTTAAGAGTATTTATAATCTCCAATCAGATATTTTCGGTTCTTCTTTTCTCCAGGGCAAGGTACAGTCCTCTGTGACTGTACTTAGCCTAGGGAGGACAGAAGGACCAGCAAACAAATGATCAGAGCTTATATAAAGTCTTAACATGCACTGCAGGCTATTAAGTCTCTCACTGCTGCCTACTGCTCTGATGCAGGGATCGCAAATCTGGAAGGCAGGTCTGTATGGACCAGGGACCCATGATCCTATGACAGTAGACCCCAACACAGATGAAGCGAGTTGGAGATTCCACTGCTAAATGCTGCAGAGTAGGAACCTAATCTGGCAATGCCGGCTGATGGTGCAGGGCAGGAGGCAGGGTGCTGCCAAGCTCCAGGACAGGCTAACAATGGCTTCAGCCACTAGAAAGGCCTCTCTCAGAGATCCTCTTTTCCAGATTGTCTGTCAGGGATATTGAGCCTGTTTCTTAACAGGCTCCAAAGGCATCCCCATGGATTCAGAGATGAGACGCAGAATGCCCATAAAAGACGTGGGAGCTTCCTCCATCAAGAAACCCCCAAGCGAAACCTCCTTGAATGGACAAGAGTGCAAAGAGGAGTCCAGATTGATCGGCCGACCACCTGAGTCACCTTCGACCCACCGCGGACAGTCAGGAGTGAGAGTGACCAATACCCTGTGTGGGAGACCCTTAGCCGGCTGAGACTCCTTGACAGGAGCCCCAGAGGGAGGCTGTTTAGCTGGCAGCTCCACCATAATCAGGAGAGGCCAGTTTGGCTGAGCCAGCAGGGCCTTCACTGGCTCCAGCTGAGCAGAGGGACAGTGATGACTGGCTGCAGAGGTTGGCATCATCCTGAAGGCGACAGCCATGTGATAGCTAGTGTGGAAGCCAGGGTCGACTTTGGACCGACAAGCACCAACTGTTGCCACATAAGATCCTCATAGCATTGACACAACTTACGCCGAAGCGTCTCCTCTTCCCTAGGGGATGAGGATGAACAGTGATGGCGCCGCTACTTGGAATGCGCGGAACAGCGTTTGTGAGTTCTCCTCGACCTGTCGGTCGAAGCTGACCAAACCCTAGACCTCGACCGCCGGGGGACTGATTGGGGTGCTCAGAAGGTGCCAGGGAGATCTGCAGCTCCTCCAGGTCAGAGAGAGGGACCGTGAAGAGGTTCCCAACAGGCTGGGTCTCCTCCTCAGTAGGTCCAGGGAGGACCAGAGTCCTGAACAAGGAATTGTTGGCCTCATCTAGCGACAACGGGTCGACAATAATCTTGACCGGGTCGTCGTCCCACATCTTAGCTGGCTGGCCCGACGGGGGCACCGTGAAGCCAGCGACCAAGGCCGCAATTTCAACCGAAGTCGAAACTGGAGATTCCTGGGAATGAGACCGCTCTCGATCCCAAGAACAATGTCAATGAGACTTCTCTTTCTCTCTCTCTCTCTCTCTCTCGACTCCTTAGAATCCATTTTACAGGAATGGGAGCTGTGTGAAGCAGACGGGCCTTTTCCTTGGTCAGGAGAGACGGGCACAACTCCTTGAATGAGCCTGTAAAGGTAGAGTCCAGTTTGAGCAGTACGAAGACGGATGCTGAAGAGGACTGATCGGCAGCCCGAGCCACCTCCTCCTCAAAAGCCTTCATTTGCTAGAGTTGTTCAGCAGACCCCAAAGCCGCGGACATCAGCCAACAGGCCTCTTTAGATATGACTGGCAGGTTCTGTTTCTCCAGTCGACTAAGCTGTAATCGTGCGAGGCGATTGTCCAACATGTTCAGCTGGAACGAGTGACAAAAATCGCAAGCCTGGGTATCATGATCGTGGCCAAGGCAACAGGCGCGACATGGGGTCGGGATCAGTGTGAGACATCTTCTGACCAAGAGGGGCACCGCGAACCTGGCGAGACTTGTCCTCCACCACAGTCGCGATCCGAAAAACAATGCGGTGAAACTCTAACGAGTTTAAGTTTTGGTAAGTAATCTGAAGATTTAAGCACCAGGGCCTACTCGATGTGAGAGCGATAAGGAGGGAACCTGAAATCTTCCAGCGGAAAGGAAGATATGGCGTCAAGAGGCAGAGCCGAGGGATATACCACCTGAGTGGGTGGGAGGAGCCAGCTTTTACACCTTCTGGCAAGATATTTAAAGGGAAAGGACATGTCAAGAAGTGTGGATAAGAACAACATATCCACATCCCTAGAATTTGAAATACACCCTGGCAGGACTGTACGAACTCTGAGCGACTTCCTGAGCTTGGGCTATGAGACACTCTGCCCTGTTTTGTGGCAGGAAAGCCTTCCCTTGCGCTGAGTCCAGAACTGCCCCTACACACTAAAGCCTTTGGGATGGTACTAGAAACAAGTTGGGCAGGCTGATGGTAATGCCCAGAGAGTGGAAGAGCTGGAGAGCGCACTCCAGAGTCAGCAAAAGCTGTTCCCTGGATGGGACCTTTAGCAGTCAATCATCCAGGTAAGAGAAGACATACAGACCCTTTCTTCTGAGAGCCGCTCGTCCTCTGCCAAACACTTGTGGCGCAAAGGACAAGTCAGAGAGCAGTACTTTGAACAGATAGTGCTCATCCTGAAAAGCAAAACAGAGGAACTTCCTGTGTGGAGAAGAGCCGTGCCATGCAAGTGTGCATCCTGCATGTCCAGTGAGCAGAAACAGTCCCCTGCCTTGAGGAGGGGCATTGGAAGCAACAGAGTTACCATCCAGAACTTTTGTACTGGACAAACAGATTGAGGTCCTTTAGATCTAAACTAGGCCTCAGCTCTCCCGTCCTTTTGAGGACCAGGAAAAAACTGGAATAAAACCTGATTTTCTGGTGCCTGAGCACTGACTCAATGGCCTGCTCGTGCAGGGAGACTGCACATCCTCCTGGAGAACAGACAAATGAGATGAGGGATAACTGGAGGGTGGAGGTGGGTGTCTGAGGCTGCTCGATGAGCTCCTAGGTGTGGCCATTTTCCCATGATCTGCAAAAAATAATACGTCGAGTTATGGTGCACCATAACAAGGAGAACTGAATTCTGACTACCACTTTCTGGTTCGGGACCACAGGATGGAGGGGACCAGCAAGGGGTCCAGCCGATATGGAGCCCACCACAGGGGCTGGCCTGACACTTTTGAGGCGCTTATCGGCTGCTCCAGCCCTGGAGGGGTGGGCAAGGAAACCTGTAGGCCAAATTGAGGGCTCTGCCCGAGGCTTGCAGATCATTTATGATATTCTGCAAATCAGGTCCGAACAGCCTGGTGCCATAAGAGAGGTGCCCATAAGCGTGTTCAGCTACTCATCAGTTGAAAAAAATGGATACCAGGAGTACCTAAGTAGGCATATATTTATGGCCGCATCCCTAGCAACGGTGCTGGCCATATAGCAAAAAAGGGCTCTGGAGAGGTCATTGCCAAGACTCTCAGCTGCGAAGGCACTGAAGCCACTCCTGTTTCCGCGTGCCACTCAGGATGGCATGGGCAACGGCCTTGTCCGTTCACCAATGGGTACCCTAAAGGTCTACGACGGCCGAAAAGCACCGTCGAGGACAGGAGGATTGGCAGCAGCTCCAACGATGGCGATCCATGATACGGAGAGGCATCGCCCATGGCATGATGGCATGGGGCATAAACCTGTCCAAAGAGTGAAAGATCCTGTTGATGACAGAGACATCACCGAAGGGGGCATCGTCAAAGGCACAATGGCACAGAGCACAGACCTGTCGATGTGCTAGTTATCCAAGGATCCATTGACGGAAAAGACATAATCGACGGAAAAAGTATCATCAAAGGCATGATAGCACAGAGCACAAACCTGTCGACAAGCTAGAAAACCAAGGGTCCGTCAGTGGAAAGGACATCGCTGATGGAAGGGGCATCGTCGAAAGTATGACGACACCAAGCACAAACCTGTCAATGTGCGAGAAAGTCCACTGTCAACGGAAGGGACGTCATTGACAGAAGGGGCATCTTCGAAGGCACACTGGCACAGAGCACCGACCTGTCGATGTGCAAGGAAGCCAAGGATACATTGAAGGAAGAGGCATCAACGACGGATGAGGCATAGTCTATGGCAGTAGGGTTGATGGCACAGAGTGCAACCCCATTGATGGGCTGGAGGCCTTGAAAGGCGAAGCTGGAACTGAGAGAGGCAGCCATCGATGAGCCCATCATCGACGGGAAGGGGTCGCCAACCATAAAGCCTGTGACCTGCCGCCCAGTGAGCGGGCGGCCAGCACTGTCTGAGTCTGGAGCAGCAAAGACCTGGACAGCAACCCTCGATGAAGGTCGAAGCCATCGACGAGGGACCTCGTGGAGAAGAGGTGGCCCTAGGAACAGGAATGCCAGGAGAGGGTGGACCCATTTGACAGCGCTGTTAGTATGGGTCCAGAAGGGCAAAGACCTGGATAGCGATCCTCGTTGAAGCCAGAGCCGTTGACAAGGAAACAACCCCTAAAAGAAGCAGCAGCCCTCCAGGGTCTGGGGACGCTAGGGGAGGCAAACCTGGACAGGGACAACTGGGAAGCAAATTCCCGAGGGCTGGTCCCAGGCTAACAGCTTGCAAGATCAAAACTTGTGCCGACGAGGAGGAGGAGGAACCCTGGAGGGTCACCACCGATGACTGCATCAAGCAGGGAGGCTGAAGAGCCATCTTCTGCGCCAGAGGACAGAAGTCAAAAAGCTGCCTAAGCTCTCAGGTTCAGTCAAGGAAGAGGCCCGAGACAGCAAAAATTAAAAGGATCTCTAAAAGAAGAGATTCTGAAAGTAAGGTAAAAAGATAGACAAAAAAAAAACTGTGCCTTAACTTCCGAGGAGACCCAAGTTAACAGGTCGATGGCAGGAAAGAACTGAGGAGGGAGTGGGATCACTCATGCCTATATAGGGTTGGTGATGTCAACCTGGGTAGCCCCAGCTGTACTGCTGAAAATCTTCTGTGTGGATTCCCTCTCACTGATGGTGAAGTTCCTACGGTGTTACCGATGACTGAGATGCCCCTGAAGATTACATTTTTTTGCCTTCCTGGGACAGCTGGTAAATTGTTTGTTCTGTGCCAAACTGCACAGGTGGCATCCTCTAAGGCTGAGAGCAGAGGAGGCACCACAATGGCAGGAGATTCTGGAAGCTCCAAAAACTCCAGCAGGTTCTTTTTAGTGGCATCCTGCTCTTCTAATGCAAAGCTCATGGCAGCCTGCATTTGCTGCATCATGGTGAAAAAAGTAGGGTCCTCTGAATGGGACTGCGGTGTGTTCACCACAGTCTTCACTACGTGTGGAGACTGTAGAGCTGGTGTCAAGTTCATACTGGCACTCATCATAATCTTCAGCGTCATCCTACTCGTCCTGCATCATTACAGCAGGACTGTACTTATGCTCATCAACTGGTTGACGAGAATGAGGGACTGCGACTTCGGCAGCAACATAGGAGGTGGCCATAGCAAAGAGTTCCTTGAGGCGTTGATGGGGGACTGGTAGGAGTCCCCATCGACGGGCCTCCTGGAACATGGAGGTCAGTCAGTAGACATCTTATGTCTGAAAAAGACATGAGAACTGCCTGAGCATTGGTGCTTCTTCGGTGTACAGGCGCGACTGAAGGAGTCGATGTGGGAAACGGAGTCCCCAGTGGTGACATATCAGTCGTAACAGACCCAGAAGTGCCTATGCCAAGCCCCAACCTTGGTGTCATGGTGACAGGCAGTGGGGCAGTTGTCGCTGTGCAGCGGACGGTGTCAAACAGGAGGTTGTACCTGTATGTGCCGGGAAGCCTTCTGCTTGTCCTAGCACTTGTGTTTGTGACACCCACATGTTTTCTCCCAGGATTTGACAACCGCAATTTGGTTGACGGAGTCAGCAATGCAGATTTCTGCTGGAGCTCCTTCTCTATTCTTTTCACAGTCTTTTGGAGCAAGAATTTCTCCCAAACCTCATTTCAGCACCACCTGGTTGCAGAGTTACACCATGGCAGACTTTGCAGGCTTTCACATTGTGGCTTAGGCCTAGGCAACAGTTACAGGCATTGTGGAGTCACCGGTGTAGACTTTTCTCCGCACTCACAGTACTGGAAAAGTTCAGATGGTTCTTTTGAAGACAGACATGTCACTGAAAATCACTCTAAAGTGATTAATAAAAAAAACAGTAGCAATATGCAGAAAAGTGATTAATAAAGAAATAAAATGACAGTAATATGCAGTAACGTTTCCTTAGCCGATCCGATGACTTCAGATTGATGGCAGGAAAAGAACTGAGGAGGAGGGTCTGCCTACGTTTATGTATATACTGACATCTGACATTGTCATAGGTGGCCCCTGGAAGACTGTTTGCAAAAGTTTCCATGTGGTCCTATTGCCTGGTGGCTATTACTTTCAAAGGTGTGGCCTGATGAAAGCAATATCCTCGAAGACGATCTGCCATTTCACCTGCCAAAAAACCCTGCTAAGTCAGCACTTTGTACTTTGCAAAGTTTGCAAACTACTAGAATTCATTCACAATGTGAAATTTTCCAACTTTGTAGATCTCTACTTACAATCACTAGGATCACCATGGTCCACGCTCTTGCGGAGTGGCACCAAATTTGCCATCTGTCAATCTACTAAAACCATACTCGCCTCAGGAAATAGTTACATAGATTTACCAGTGGCACTGCCAGTGCCTGCTCAACCTTGAGACCCTTGAGCACCTGAGCACCTCTCCTGTGGTATGAATCTTATCTCCAGTCCTTTTGCCCCCCCAAAAGCTTCCACATTGCATTCTGGCCATGGTCCTTCCATCTTCACTGTGAATATTGAACAAAAGGATTCATTCTGTACATCAGCTTTCTTTAATCCATTTTCACCCATGTGCCCTCCTACTTCAATTTTGATTATACCCTTCATTGTTTTTGTTTCACTGCTGTACATAAAGAAGGGTCTGTCATCCTCTTTGACCCCATCTGTTATTCTCTGCTTTATTTTTTTCTTACTATTTTCCTGGACTCCTTGGGTTTTTCCAGATAATCTTCCCTGTCGGCCATGCTCTGTTCTCACTTGTGTTTTCTGATAGCTACCCTTTTTGCCCATACAGTCTCTCTCACCCTCTGGAAAAATCAGACTGATGTTCTGTCGTTTTTTGTTCTTCCTGATCTGTCTCATGCAGGTTTTAAACACTTCCATTACACCCTTCTTGATGGCATCACATTTGAGGTCTACCCCTTCTGCTCCTGCTACCACTGCCAGACTTTCTTTGAACGTTTCTCCCATCCTGCTGATGCTTGCCCTTCTGAAGTCCTGGACCACAGTCTTCGAACTGGAGTGATGTATTACAGTAGTAGTTATGCTGAAGCACACTGACCTATGGTCTCTAGACTCCAGTCTTTCACTCAGCCCTACTTCTCTAATTATATCAGAACAAGATTCAGGGTGGCCCTTGCCCAGTTGGTTCCTGACCCACTGCATTATTCTAGATGGAGAGAGTGCAACAGGCCTCCAATACCTGTGTTAGTGCCCTTCCCTTCTGTGCACTAGCCTCTCCTCTCACCAGTTTAAATGCTGCTCTATAAAGGAATACAATTTCTGGTGCAGTACCAAGAGCCCTTTCTAAGCTGGGTCACAGACAGACCGTCTCTTCTGTACAATCTTCAGTTCCACCAAAACACACCCAGTCCCTATGAATCTGGATCCCCCTCCATCGCATTACATTTTCAACCATTTATTAAAAGTGAAAATTTTAACCTTTCTCTCCTCTCTCTATTGACCAGTAGGACTTCTGGGGTCACCACAGTCACTACTTTTTAAAGAGAAATGTCCACCTAAAATTGGGCTATACCTCCAGTGAAAGGCAGGGCCACAGTTAGTATTTTCACAATAAGTTGTTTTATTACTTACTGTGCATCTGGCTGATCCTCGTCCCTCCCTGCTGCCATTTTAAATCAGAGCGCACCTTGCGGCACGCCCACAACCTCCCATGGCTGTCCCGAGAATGATGTATGATGCAGGGAGCAGTCACAGAAGCATCCATAAGTTTGCTATAAAGCCATATGAAATGTACATGTCTCAGTGCAATACCAAGACCAGTGTTGGGTAAGTTACTTTTTCTATTACTTTTGGAAACTTGTTCCAGAAAGCTCTATGCTGTCACTAGCAAGGATGGAGAAGTGGAAAAAGTAATACACCTTACAGTTACAATTATTTATGTTTTTTGTACAAAAGAAACACATAACTGTAACTAATTACATTTATTTGAAAGTAACTAATAACTAACCTATTATTTTCAAAAAAATGTAATCTGTTATAATTATTTATTCTTTCTGTATTGTTTTTGTATAAAAAGAAATAAGTAACTATAATTGTAAGGTATATTACTTTTTCTAGTACTTCTCCATCGCTTCTATGTGCCTGGAAGCTTCCTGGAACAAGTTTCCAACGTAATAGAAAGTACAGAAAAGTAACTTACCCAACACGTCCGAGATCAGGTAGACTGGCACTCGACTGCCAGTCTATACCTGGTCTTCAATAGCACTAGAAGGCATGTAAGTTTCAAACAAAGCTATTAAAAGCTCCGGCTATATAGTAAACCTATGGATTTCCTTCCCACTCCCCACTTGTTCGTCATTCTCAGGACAGCCGCGGGAGGTGCCGGGCACACTGTTAGGGGCGTTGGATTTAAAACGCCGGTGGGAAGGGATGCAGGATCAACCAGATAAATTCTAAATAAAACAAGGCATAGTAGTAATAAAAAAAACGACTTTTGTGAAAATGCTGATCAGGCCCTGCCTCGCACTAAGACAGGGCCCGATTTTAGGTGGCCGTTTTCTTTTAAGAATCTTACCCCACATGCAAAAGGTGGTCTTAGCCTGCTCATAGATACATAGATACATAGACAGTGTCGGCAGATAAGGGCCTATGGCCCACCCAGTCTGCCCATTTGAGCTTGTAAGTTCAGTTTATGTTCTCCTAGAAGTCTGTTGCCCCTTACCCCGACCTCCAGAATTCCTTTATGTCTATCCCATGCATTCTTAAATCCTTGATTGTTTCAGCCCCACCACTTCCTCTGGCAAGGTGTTCACTTGTCCACCACCCGTTCTGTGAAGAATTCTTCCTCATGTTTCCTCTGAATCGTCCTCCCTCCAACTTCATCCCATGCCCTCTAGTCCTGGAACATCTTTTTCGCTTAAAAATAGTATATTCCTGCACCCTATTGCTCCCTGTGAGATACTTGTATGTCTCTATCATATCCCCTCTCTCCCTCCTCTCCTCCAGGGAGTACATGTTCAGTTCCTTCAACCTGTCTTCATAGGACTTGTGATGCAATCCATTCACCATCTTTGCTGCCCTCCTCTGAACCTTCTCTACCCTGTCTATGTCCTTACGTAGGTATGGTCTCAGAACTGTACACTGTACTCAGGTGGGGCCTCACTAGTGTCTTGTATAGCGGAATTATGACCTCCCTTTTCCTGCTGGTGATGCCCCTGTCTATACATCCCAGCATCCTATTTGCTTTACCTGCTGCCTTGTCACACTGTTTCCCTACCTTGAGGTCATCAGAGATGATAACCCCAAGATCCTTTCCTGTGGTGCATGCTATATCCTCACCCCTCAACTGATATATTGTGCCAGGGTTTTTGTGCCCATATGCATTATCTTGCACTTCTTTGCATTGAATTTCAACTGCCAAACCCTGACCATTCTTCAAGTTTCTGCAGGTCCTTCTCATTCTGTCTACACCCTCTGGTGTGTCTACTCTGTTACAGAGCTTTGTGTCATCAGCGAACAGTGAAATTCTGCCTTCCAGGTCCTGTGCAATGTCACTGATGAGGATGTTGAATAGGACGGTCCCAGCACTGATCCCTGTGGTACCCCACTGGTCACTCTTCCCTCTGTGGAGTGACAGCCATTTACCACCACCCTCTGTGTCCTGCCACCCAGCCAGTTCCCACCCACCACTACTGTCCTGCCCACCCATATTCCCCAGTTCGTGTAATAGTCTTCTATGTGGCACAGTGTCAAAGGCCTTGCTGAAGTCCAGATAGGCCATGTCCACTGCCCTCCCTGATCCACCTCCCTAGTCACCCAGTCAAAATTCAACGAGGTTGGTCTGACATGACCTCCCCTGGTGAAACCATGCTGCCTTGGGTCCTGTAGTCCATTGACAACCAGATGTTCACCAATCTCTCCTTCAGTAGTGCTTCCATGATCTTCCCCACTACCGAGGTGAGGCTGACTGGTCTGTAGTTCCTGCTTCCTCTTTGTTCCGCTTCTGTATAAGGGACTACATCTGCTGTCCTCCAGTCTTTGGGTACCTCCCTGTTTCCAGTGATCGTCTAAACAGGATAGCCAGAAGTTCAGCCACCACTTCTCTTAGTTCTTTAAGGACCCTGGGGTGCACCCCATCTGGCCCCATTGCTTTATCAACTCTTATTACTTCCAGTTCCTTCAGGACCCTTTCTCGTGTAAAGGGACTTGTGTCATTCTGCACCATTCTCACCCTTGTACTCCTTCAGATCCATTACCCTCCTCTTCCTCAGTAAGCCCAGGCAGAAATACCTGTTCAATAAGTCAGCTTTACTGTTGTCATCCTCCACGTGGCCCCATCCTCCCCTTCAGTCTCACTATCCTCCCTTTGTCTTTCTTTTTCACTTATGTACCTGTAAAGGTTTTGTCCTCTACCCACTGATTTTGCAATGTGTTCTTCTGTCTGAGCTTTGGCTTCCTTACTGACCTCCCTGCCTCCCTTTGCTTCTCCTGGTACTTCTCCCTATCCCTTTCTGCCTGTGTCTTTTGTATTGCCTGAATGCAATCTTTTAGCTTTCACTTTCTTTGCTACCTCTTTGGAAAACCATAATGGTCTCCTCTTCCTTTTCCTTTTGCTAACCTGCTTAATGCATAATTCTGTTGTTCTTGTAATCCCCATTTTAAATACTGCCCACTGTTCCTCAACCCTGATTCCTGCCCCATTCCCTTAATGCCTCTTTCAAGTATCTCCCATTTTCCCCAAAGTCTGCCCCCAAAATCCAGGATACGTGTTTTGTGTGGTTTGGTTCTGCTCTTTCTGTGATTTCAAACCACAATGACTGGTAGTCACTGTTCCCCAGGTGCTCCCCACTGTTACCCCCATCACACTGTCCGGTTTGTGAGCACAAGGTCCAGTATTGCCTTCTGCCGAGTTGGTTCCATGACCAGTTGCTTGAGGAAGGCACCCTGAAGGAGTCCAGGATAAATCTGCTCTAGTTGATGCTGCTGCTGGGATGCTCCAGTCACGTCTGGAATATTGAAGTCTCCAACCAGTACTACCTCACCCTTGTCTGCCATCCTTTGGATGGCTAGCATCAGCTCCCTATCTGTTTCTTCCTCCTGGGCTGGTGGTCTATAGACCACACCTGTGCGGATGGCTGTTCCCATTTTCCTTTCCCAGCTTAACCCACAGTATCTTTCCCCAATTTTGTTTCTCCTGGATCTCTGTGGCCCTTATGTCATTTTTCACATACAGTGCCACTCCTCCTCCCTTCCTGCCTGCTCTGTCTCTTCTGAATATGTTGTAGCCAGGTATGGCCATCTCCCAGTCATGGTTATCATTACACCAGGTTTCAGTGATGGCCACAATGTCAGGTCTGACTGCACCATGACAGCCTCCAGATCTTCCATCTTGTTGCTAAGGCTCCTGGCATTTGCACAAATGGCTTTCCATGATTTGACCTCCCTAGACTGTTTTGCTGTTCTACTCCAGCCCCTTCCTTGGTTGTCCTTTATCCCTGGTTCTCCTTGCTGTCTGCCCTTCTGCTGAATTTTGCCCCTTTTCTGCCTATCCACCTCTTGGGCACTAATCTCCATCTTTTGCACACTGCTTTGCAGAGATAGCCACTCCTCTGGTTCACTGGTTCCATTGCTAGCTGTGGGGGTGAGCAAGCAGGTACCCTCCTGCTGGCCTGCCACCCCTTTGCTAGTTTAAATGCTTGTCAATGTAGCATTTAAACTTATCATTGAGTGCTTGATTCCCTCCAGGATGGATGCAGGCTGTCAGGCTTGAACAAACCTCCATCCTCCAGGTGGGTCCCCAGTCACCAATGAATCAAACCCTTCCTCACAGCACCAGTTCTTCAACCATGAGTTAAAGTTCTTGGTACATGCACTCCTATGCACTCCTTGCCTCTGAGGTAGTACTTCTGAGAAAGTGACAGAAGTAGCTACTTGCTTGAACCCTCCCAATTTCCTAAACTCTTCCTGAACTTCCTTGGCTCCCATTTGCCACAGGTCATTAGTACCTAGGGTGGATAATGACATCAGCTCACCCTCCGTCTTGCCTTCCCAGTGATCCCCAGGATCTTCCTTCCATCCCTCCATGCCGTGGCACCTGGTGAGCCACCTACCTCCCTGTCCTCCCCGTGTTCCTAGCTGGATCCCTCTTGATGGAGTCCCACACCAGGATCCGCTTCCTCCTCCTCTGGGGTCCACTGCTTTCCCCACTGAGGTCACCTCCTTGGCTAACTCCACATCCTTTCCTTCCACTTCTCTGGGTACCTCTATTTGGTTGTCCTCGTTTGCCAGTGTGGCATATGAGTTCTTGAGTGGAATAGGATCTGGGATGTGCCTCTGCCTGACCGCTCTAACCCTCCCTGAGCCCACTGTCATCCAAGTGCTCCTCGTTCTTGGCATCCTTTGAGGCAATAACTTTATTGGCCAGGTCATCTATCCCAAGTTGGACAAATACATCAAGCCTTCCTCCTACCTCCTAAACCAACTTTCTCATCTCGGAATGACCCTCTCTGCTGCTGTCCCTTGGATGGATTTTACCAGTCTACCTTCCTTATCTTTAGCCACTACCACTTTCTCTGCCCCCCTCACAACTGAATCCCATAAAACTAGGATTCTTTCTGATCCCCTCTGTATGGGCCCACACTCACCAATAGACCTGGAACTCCCTGCAGCCTTTTGGAGCCCCTGCATAACCAGCTGGTCCATCCTTACTGGACTGACCTTGTAGACATCTACACTCGGTGTAGTGAAGCAGTCCTTGTTACCAGGGATAGATCTTCACTACCCCTACCCACTAGGGTAGTCCTATCCACTCCTTACCTGCCCACAACCCAACATCCCCCCTCAGGACCTTGAAGTCCTTTGAAGGAGGGGAGCTGCCTAGAACCCACAGCTTCCACTCAGACCTGCACCACAGCCTCATCTTCTCTCTTGCTGCAGCCAGTTCTGTAGTCTGCAGAGTCTGCCTGCATTCGTCACAGGAGTGGAAAAGGCTTGACTTTTTTTTGGGGGGGGAGGCAACATAGGTGGGGTTAAAGAGCAACTATCGCACTCTTTACATCCCACCAAGAAGCACAAAGAACCCCTACCAGCCCCCAAATCCAAACCATGTAATATATTTTCTTTTATAGGTGCCCCGATTTAGGAAGGGATCATATTTTTGCTCCAAGGAGCCCCGCGGCGCTGATCCCTTCCACTTACTTGCAGCTCTGCAGAGTGCACTCCACCCCTACACTACCATGTTTTGTGACATCAGTATATGAAAAACGCGGGGGCACGCACCTATAGACATGAATGGAGGCTGCTATTTAAAGTTACATGTCAGTACTTTAGATGGCCATTCGGAATAAATCATAGCCACCACTTAACTAACAAGGTCTTTGTTAATCAAGGAGCTGCAAACCTGGAGACCTGGGTTTGAATCCCACAGCCCCCACTTGCATACTGTGTGACACTACTTCCTTGTGCTCTAACCATACCTCTCAACCTCTTGCCTCATGTATCAGGGACAAGGCTTAAAAAAAGATCAGGGACAAAGACCCCAAATGAGGGACACATCTTAAAAATTGGTACTGTTTACTCAGAAAGATGATAGAATGAAAGGATTTGTGTTAAGATGCATTTTATGAAGAAGAACAAGTCTGTAACCTTAATGTTTGACATTATTTTGTGCCTTTAATCCCAACTGTTTTATCACAAAAACACAAATTTTACGAGGGACAGAGGACATTTTTAAGGCAAAATCAGGGACATCCCTGAAAATCGGGACAGTTGAGAGGTATGGCTCCCAGGTCACACCTGTAAAGAAGCTTCACCTTAGTATGTCTTTCCTGGTTAAAAAATAAATAAATGGTGTGTATACTACTGACTAAAGTAAAGGGTAAATCTGAGACCACCCATAGTAGCCCACATTTAAGGGCCAGATAAAAAGAATTGTGTCATGTTCAGTAGTTCAGGGAAGGGGTGATAACTGTCCAGCTTGGGGCTTCAACTAGTTGATAATTGGAGGTAGGACTGAGTCACATGTCTGACTGCAGGTTGTTTTTGGCTTGCTGGCAGGGCTAACCAGGAAGCTCTGACTGTGAGATAAATTAAAGCATTCTCCCAACATGTCCCATCATGCTCATGCCCCTTCGCATAAGTGGCAGAGAGCGGGAATGAAGCATTTGTCTTAAGGTGTCTGCAGGACACTCTGCAGGAGAGACACCAGATCAAGACAGAAGATAACACAGTACTTTGTATGGGTATGCTGAAATAGTCAGCTTAAAGGTGAACTGCTAAGTTACCTGCGCCCGTTCCCGTTTCCACATACCTCGTCATGCTGCCACAGGAGTCAGTGGCTGCTATGACTAACATTATCGAAGCAATATTTGTATTCTAAATCACTGTCAAAGTAGATCACAGAACTTGGAAGCACTGTGCGGATCCCGATCGAGCGTACGCAAGGTCTCATATGTATTCCACTCTAGTGATCTAAATAACACCACTACTGTGAATGTAACAGTAGTGGCTAGAAAGTACAGTTATGTAAGAACTTACTGTAACAGTAGATCTTCAAGAGAGGCTCTTGCAGTAGGCAATAACCATTAGGACTGAGCCGCCAAGCGCTAGGACCACACAGAAAACTTAGCTAGCAGTGTCTGGCGGGGGACTGCCCACCCGGCATCACGTGACCAACATCGGCCCGTTGCTATATAGTGGGCAGCCCCCATGCCCACTCTCCAGTTCTCTGGCGGAGACCCAAGAAGATGCGACAGGAAAAGGAGTGGGCTTCTGGAGTCAATAAAAAAGGCTGAAAGTAGCAGCAGCAGAAGGGGAATAGAGGGAGGGAAAACCTTGCCTACTGCAAAAGCCTCTCTCGAAGATCTACTATTACGGTAAGTTCTTAAGTAACTGCACTATCTTGCTTCGAGAGAGCTATTGCAGTAGGCAATAACCATTAGGACCAAGTCCCAAGCAGTGTAAGTCAGGCAAAGACTGAACATGGGAAGCAGAAAAGGTCTCCAGTAGGCAGGGGTCTAAGACAGAAGGCCCTGAAGGACAGCTAGTCCAAAGTCAGCCCTGTGCCTGGAGGCAATATCCAGACTGTAATGCTTAGTGAAGGTATGGTCAGAGCTCCAAGTGGCTGCCGCACAGATGTCTGCGGCAGAGACATTTCTGAAACAAGCAGTAGATGCAGCCATGCCTCTGGTTGAACGCCCTTTAACTTCCCCCGGAAGGGGTTTGTTATAATTCTGATAACAAAACAAAATGCAGTTTGCCAACCATTTGGACAAACATTGTTTTGAAACTGCTGTGCCCTCTCTTTTGGGAGCAAAAGAAACGAAAAGCTGATCCGTTTTGCGGACTGACTTTGTCTGAGTTGTGTAGTAATGTAAAATTCTGTGCACATCCAATGTGTGCAGAATAGCGTCCCCCTGATTAGAATGCTCAGGGTAATACACCGGCAAGTGTATGGTCTGATTCAAGGTAAACTCAGAAACCACCTTTGGTAAAAACTTGGGATTCGTACACAGAGCCACTCAGCCACCCGTGAAAAATCAAACAGGGCTCCTTACACATAAGGGCCTGAAGCTCAGGAAATCCTTTGAGAAGCAGTAACAGCAACTAAAAACAGCGCTTTCCAGGACAGATAGCACAGGTCGCAACTCGCGGCCGGTTCAAACAGAGGCAAAGTGAGTTTCTCAAGTATGAAGTTCAGATCCCACGGAGGAACAGGGTTCCTGACCAGGAGTTTCATGTGGAGGATTTCCTTCAGAAAAGTGTGGGAGATCTCCAACTGAGCCAAGGTTTTGCCGTCTACTGGAGGATAGTAGGCAGAATGGCAGACGAGTGGACCTTCAGTGAAAAATAGCTGAGCCCCAGGTCTGAGAGATGCAAGTGGTACTCCATGACCTGAGGGATAGGGCACAAAAATGGGTCCCAACCCTTGGAGGTTGCCCAGACAGAGAATCTCTTCCACTTGCATAAGTGGTCCTCATGGATGGCTTTCTAGCCTCCACAAGAACCTGGGCAACCCCAGAAGAGACTCCAAAGTGCGAGACCACTATGCCAGAAGGCACCAAGTGTGAACTGAGACCTGGGTGAATCAGGATGCCCTGCTCCTGGGTCAGGAGGTCGTGGCAGAGGGGTAGAGGAACCGGAGGCTCCATCACCAACTGCTGTAGCAGAGGGAACCAAATCTGGCGAGGCCAATATGGGTCAATCAGAATCATGTGAGCTCCCTCTGCCTGCACTTAGAGGAGAACTCTCTGCAGTTGCGGGAAGGGAGGGAAGGTGTACAAGAACCTCCGTATCCAGCAAAAAGACAGCACATCTCGCCAGAAAGCACCAGGCCTGGGAACGAGCGAGCAAAAACTGAGTAGTTTTGCACTGTACAGGGAGGCGAACATCTAGATCTGGGCGACCCCAAAAGTCTGCCTCAGTTCCCACTCATGTGCCCTTGCCTGAGTGCAGCTGACAGTGTCCGCTATGATGTTTTGAATGCCCAAGACATGCACTGCCGCGAGCTGAAGATGGTGCTGAACTGCCCAATTCCAAACATGCATGACCTCCCTGCATAGGGGGTATGACTGTGTGCCTCCCTGCTTCTGCAGGTACCCGACCACACACACTGTCTGACTGGACCAGCAGTGGGCCTGGAAGAAGGGGCTGAAAAGCCTGATGCGCATACAACACTGCACGCATCTCCAGCATGTTGATGTGCAAAGAAATTTCCCCCTGGGATCAGGATCCCTGGGTCCTGCGATCCCCCAAGTGAGCACCTCAGCCCTACCAGAGGCATCCGTTGTCATGGTCTGGACCAGTGGGGCAGACTGGAAGGGAACCCCCCCCAGGCAGAGATTGTTTAGCTCCTGCCACCAGAGGAAATCCTCATATGGGGTTGGAAACCAGGGCCCTGTGGTCCAGGTCGCCTGACCTCTGGTCCCACTACACTCAAGCGCCCACTGCGTGACACAGATGTGGTGTCTGACTAGAGGAACCTGGGGATAACCACCACAAGGCCCAGGAGATATAGGATGGACCTGGTCAGAGACCACCGCAGGATTCCACCTGCCGCCTGCTTCTGCAGCATTTCCGCCCTGTCCAAGGAGGCAAGGTGCTGACCCTGGCTGTGTCCAGTACCACCCAATAAACTGGAGGTGCTGGAGGGGTGTTGAGACTTCAGGTAGTTCACTGTAACTCCCACTTGGTGGAACAGAGCCAGTGTAGCTGACAGAGAGGGTTCCAGACTGTCCATTGACGGGGCCGAAAGGAGCCAGTTGTTGACGTATGGGAACACATAATGACCCTGACGTCGCAAAGCCACTGCCACCACCGCTAGGCACTTGGTAAACACCCTGGGTGCAAATGAAAAGCCAAAGGGGAGGGCTTTGAACTAAAAATGCTCCCCTGGAAGGAAAACCTGAGGAAGCAGCGGTGGGCCGGGAAGACAGGTATATGCAGATATACATCCTGCATGTCCACAGTGCAGAGCCAGTGTCCCTACTGAAGCAGTGGCAGCAGACCTGGGAGGGATAGCATGCAGAATTTCTTGTACTCTACATACAGATTGAGTATGCTGAGGTCCAATATTGGCCACAGGTCTCCTGTCTTTTTGGGCACCAGGAAGAAGTGGGAGTAATACCCCTTTCCTACTTGGCCCGGAGGAACAGGCTCTATGGCCGACTTTTCCAGAAGAGCCTCGATTTCCTTTCTGATAAGTGAAATGTGACCTTTTGGGTAATGAGAGTGACCTGGAGGATTTTCTGGAGGTCTCTCTACAAATTCCAATGTGTGGCCTTGAGCCATGTGCTGAAGGACCCACGAGTCTGCCGTGTTTGCCTCCCACCCAGGTAGATGACTGACAAATCTGCCCCCTACTGGTTCCTCCATAGCTAGTGGTGGTGGTGGGGGGGCAATCCGCTAGTCAAGAGGCGGAGGGAGGGTTGTGGAGTGCCACCCCCGGAAGCTCTCTGAGACTTGGCTGGAGGGGTGAAAACAGTTGAGGGAGCCCGAAGTTTGCCCTGACGCTTGGTGGGCTGCTGTCTTGTCTAACGCCTTTGCTGGTGATGAAAATGCTGCCAGGGCTTGGTATTAGTACGGTATAGCGATTGCACAGAGCTGAGGACTTTTCCACTCTTTTGCAAGTCAGTCAGTATATCCTTGATGTCCATCCCCACCAAACAGAACTGATCTCCGAAAGGGAGCATCCAGGATAGAGGCTTGAACATCCAGGGCAAATCCTGATATCCGCAGCCAAGAGTATCTGCGCAAACAGACAGCTGTCGCAGTGCTCTGAGCAGAAGCATCAACGGCATCGTTCGTTGCTCGTAAGATATGACGGCAAGTGATCTCTGCTGTCCTGTCTACTCGATCTTGGTCTTGGCCTCAGAATCTGGCAAGGCCTCAAACTCAGATTTGAGCTGGCCCAGTATAGCCTTCTGGTAGCATACCATGTGGGCTATGTAACTGAGAGCCCTCAGTGCCAAAGTGGAGGACGAGTAGACCTTACGTCCAAACTGTTCCAGCTGCCTCAACTCATCTGGACGGGAGGTACTCATGTGCTTAGGCTTCGTAGAGCGGTGTTTAGCTGCATTAATGAACACCGAATCAGCTTTGGGGTGGGTACCAAGGTGGTTCTTTGCCCTCAGGGGCATGATACAATCTGTCTGCCTTCTTAACGATGGCTCTGACAAATGACAGTTGCTGCCAAACAGTAGTGGCTAAATTGTCATGGGGTCCCATTCATAGGGAATGAGAAGAGGAGCCGCTCTAGCAAGTCAAATCTGCTTGGGATAGGCATAAGGGATTGACTCTAAGAAATTATAAGGGGGCAAGCATTCAGGGCAGACTAGATGGATCTTTGGTCCCCATCTGCTGTCACTTTCTATGTTTCTCTGTTTCTAAGGTGCTCCGCTAATCTCCTGCATTGAGTATCTTGGTCCTTAGTCTTCCATTTGTTGGCTCTCTTGGATTTTCCAGAGGATTTTGTAAAGAAAGGGTCTCTGGGGAGACTTGGAGTCTCCTTGGGTTTAGGGTCCTCCAGCTGAGAAGATTCATAGCCCGAGGAAGAATCGGACTCAGAGGCGACAAGGGCTCCTGTCTGGAGACACAGACCTACAGTGGAGAACCCTTTCTGGAGTTCAGCTGACTATTCCCCCATCCCCATGGCTGAAACACTGACGCGGTGGCCAGAAGTGAGGGATGAGTCTCAACAAGACAGAGAGAGACCGAGGTGAGTGTCGGACAGCCCGCACAGAGATCGTGACTGGCTGATATCAGTCCACCTTGTCGCAAGCTGGACCTTGGCCGTGTTCCACCAGGACTGGAAAAGGGCTTCATAATCCACCTGCGGCTGAGGAGGAGCGGGTGGAGGAAGCTGGAAGGCCAATGGGTAGCCCGCCGGTGGGTAACCTGGCATTGGGTAAACCTGGTGTTGGGTACCTGGGCGTTGGGAACTCAGGCATGTGATAGCCTGGTGTTGGATACCCTGGTGCTGGGTACCCCGGCGTGGGGTACCTCAGCAACAAATATCCTGGCATTGGGTACCCTGGCATTGGGTAACTCGGCGTGGGGTAGCCCAGCATCGGGTAACCAAGCGGAGGACCCAACGGCGGGGCTGAGGGACCCAGCAGAGGCCCCTAAGGAACGCCAGAGGGGCCCAGACTGCAGAAGAGTCAGCTGCAGTCCCGGTGGGGAAAGACAGCATTGGACCTACAGGAAGGTCCGCATCAGCCCAGGAGGGACGATGGGCGATCCGGGTTCTGGGACTGGGTAGGCAGCCCAGGTAGAGAAGGAATTGGTCGGAATGTCCCCAGGAGTAGCCAGTCAGGGCCAGCAGGCACTGGCTGATCTGGTCAGTGGCAGCAGCTCCTCCAGATGGGAGGGAGAGTTAGAAGGTCCAACCAGAGGCGATTAAGAAGTGTCCTGCGAGGGGAATTCCTCTTGGAACAGCTGTGGCCGAGGCGGCAGTGGGCGCTGGTCCTGAGGACGGACGCTGGACCCGAAGGTGGAGCCCGATGTGAGCGCCAGGGTTGTGCAGTCGTCTGTAGAATCAGTGTCCAACTTATCAGCCAAACTACTTGGCTTAGACCCAGAGGATCTGAAGGGCCTAAGAGTGGAGGAAGACTCCGAATCCCTGGAGGTCCCCACCTGAACCGTGACCAGCGCAGGCAGGGGGCCAGGGCTGTCCCAAAGAGGAGGGAACAGGCTTGGTTGAAGGAGCAGTATCCTTGCTGGAGGAAGGCCATTCATCGGACTCAGTCCCCGGAGGGAGCCGCGGCCTGGGGGGAGACCGATCCTGGTCTCAGTACTTCTCCTTGTCCTTCTTCTTTTTCTGCTTTTGAGAGCCAGACGATCCTCCAGGAAATGAGGATGCGCTCCGCACCTGCTGCAGTTCCTTCTCCATGGAAGCCAGTTTCTGCTTTAAAAGATGGCCTTCCAGGGCTTGCTAATGCCGTTTCTGTGTGGCCTGGTTGAACTTCTGGCATTCCTCACAGTCCTCGGTGTCGTGATCAGGTCCAAGGCAAAGGAGACATGAAGTATGGCTGTCCTTCTCCAGCATCTGCTTGTTGCAGGTGCACTTGTTCCAATGCGATTTGGAAGGAGTTGGAGAACACATGCAATCCGATGTTAAAATACAGAATTTTGATAAGAAGATGAAGAAATTCGAACGAGTATACTTATCAAAGATGGTGGTCGACTGTAGCAGCATTCCACGAGGTCCGATGTGCACAGGTCGATGGCGGGAAAGAACTGGAGGGCGGGTGTGGGGACTGCCCACTATATAGCACCAGGCCAATGTCAGTCTCGTGACGCCGGGTGAGCAGTCCCCACCGCCAGACACTGCTAGCTAAGTTTTCTGTGTGGTCCTAGCGCCTGGCAGCTCAGTCCTAATGGTTACTGCCTACTGCAAGAGCCCTCTCGAAGCAAGATCTTAATATACTTTATTTAATTGCTTCCATCGGTGGTTTGATGTTTAAAATAATAATTTACAGCAACACTTGCAAGGCTGCTTCTGTAAGTATTATTTTAGGCATCAAGATTCTCCCCCCCCCATGGAAGCAATAAAATAAGTATATTAAGTTCCAGCCACTGCTGTTACATTCACAGCAGCAGTGTTATTTACGTCACTAAATGGGTGGAATACCCATGAGACCTTGCGAGCACTTGACAGGGACCCGGGCGGTGCTCCTGGGTTTGGTGATCTACTTTGGCAGTGATTTAAAATATGAATATTGCTCCAATAACGTTAGTCACAGCAGCCACGGGCTCCCGTGTCTGCATGACAAGGTATGTGGAGATAGAAGCAGGCTGCAGTTGACTTAGCTGGTCATTTTAAGGTTAAGTAGCTACAGGTAGTAAGGTAACAACTAGTGGGAAAGGAGTAGTAGGCATCAAGAAAAGGCAGCCACTGGTAGGAAGACTAAAAAGGCAAATTAGGAGACACCCTATCTAGTATTGTAGCAAACTGTTACAATGTAACACTGTAACTGATATGTTTACTATTTATTTGTATATACTCCATTTTAAATTTACTGGAAATGAGCCTAGGCTAATATCCCAATAACCATACACTTGAAATCTGAACTTGAATCTTGAAAAAATACATTTCAGACATGTAAAGGAACAGCTGGGAAGTCAATGGGCATATAAAGGAGGCAGGAAGGTACAGGAAAGTTTCAACAGACAATAAGGTAAACTAAGGAAAGCACATCGGACTGGTGCAGTGCAATCGGTGTGGGGCCGCAGTCTTTTGGGATGCATTCTGGAAACTGAGGTGTTGCCCCACTTGCACTTACCTTTCTGAGTTGAGGGCAGAAGTTGCGGGACACCGGGGATAAACGCCAGGAGCCATCAGCTTGCCACCGCTTCCTCAGAGAATGTCTAGACAGAGGCACAATGGTTAAACCTTATGGACTCTGGGAGGCGGTGGAAGGACATACACTCCTCAGCCTGTACCACTCACACACCTTTGCCATAATGGCAGGATGGGGCAGTCGGGAGGAGGCACCCATAGCAGTGGAAAGGAAGGAAGTAGGGGTCCTCAGAAGAGGAAGCCCCAATGAGAAGAAGAGGAGGCCTCCAGCCGACGAGGAAGCAGCTGCTGAGGTGGGCTCTACTGTTAGGGTATAGACTTGGGAGTGGGGGGAGGAAGGGAAAAGGAGGTGAAGTACCTCACTGGTTCTTCGGCTTGGAGGGATGGAGGGTGGATCCAGAGGATTGGTAGGGTGGCAGGAGATGGAAGGGGAGCTAGAAGTCATTGTCCAGCCAGGGACAAATGACCTGGAAAGGGACAAAGTAGGGGTAGTGCAGGGAAATTTCAGGGAGCTGGGGAGGGCCCTCAGGTAGGTGGCACGCACAGTGGCTTTTGCCAAGGTGTTACCTGTGTACAGCCGGGAAGAGGAAAGGGCGTACTGCACAGCTTTTAACAATTTGTTTAAGGCATGATGCACGGAGGAGGCCTTCAGCACTAAGGGTCAGCCTAGGAGAATCTACAGGGGAGGCGGCCTATATTCTTCCAGGAAGGGAACCACAGTCCTGAGTGGGAGGTTTAAAATGCTATTTGGATGAGCATTTAAACTAGTTGGTTGGGTAAAACCAAGGAAGACAACAATTACCCCCACCCAGATAATGAAGCAGCAAGGAGCGAGGGCCCAAAGGGAGGCAGTCTCCCAAGGGCAGGGGCACAAGAAGAGAGGAGTGAGGACAAGTTAGAGGACAAGGGGGTATAATTCAGGAAAGCAAGAAAAGAGAAGTAAAAGAGACAGGTAACAGAGAAGGTAACAAGGGATGGTGGGGGTTGAGGGGGCTTCATGAAACAGCACAGGCAGGAGGTGGGAGAAAGCAGAGAAGGAGGAAGGGAGGGAGGGAGTAAGTTATGAAGAGCCAATGCAAAAAGTTTGGGAAATAAAATTCCAGACCTCGAAGCCATCAAGGAGGATGCTAGCCTGGATTTCATGGCCATAACGGAGTCAAGATGCAATGACAGCCATGACCAAGAGATATGGCCATACCAGGATATTTTCTGTTCAGGAGAGACAGGGAAGGGAGGAGGAGTTGTACTATATGTGAGGGAGGGAAGCATGGCTACAGATGTACAGGGGCACCTGGAGGAAAAGAAAGGACTGGAGGTACTGTGGGTCATCCTGGAGACAGGTGCTGGGGCCACTCTCCATACAGGGATGGTACACAAACCTCCAGCACAGGGAGAGGAGCTAGATAAGGCACTTGGGGAAGCTATCATCAGGATGGCAAGTAAAGCGGAGGTGCTGCTAGTTGGGGACTTCAATCTGCCAGATGTGGATTGGAGATCTGCAACTGCAGCTTCGCAAGGAACAGGGCCATCCTAGACTCCTATGAGGGACTTTTTTTCAGGCAGCTGGTAAACTAAACTATTAGGGATGGTATGTACAAACAGGGACAGCACCATGGAAATCACAGTGGACAGTCCCTTAGGTATCATTAATCACTGTACAGTGTGGTTTAACATTAAGATGCAAGTTGAGGCAAATCACACCAGGATGAGGGTCCTGGATTTTAGGAGGACAGATTTTAAAGAAATGGGAGACTGCCTCTGTAACTGCCTAGTTGGGGGGATTGCCAGGAGGGTGGAAGAACACTGAGGAAAACTACGGGACAGCATAATTACCAGTCTCTACATGAAGGAAGTGAATAAAAGCAGAAAAAAAAAAAAACAGTTATGGTATTCTAGGGAAGTGACCTTGGTGGTGAAGGAAAAAAGGGAGGCATTCAGGAGTTATAAGGAAATGCAAAGGGAGGAAGACAGGGAGGTGTACCAAGTAAAACAAAGGCAAGCAGATAAGGCAGTGAGAGAAGCAAAGGTACAGACAAAGGAAAGGAAAGCCAAAGGGGATGAGACTTTCTTCAGGTATATCAGCTCTAATGAAGCTTGGTGTAGATCTAAGTGAAACATAAGCCTTTTTATTGTTACCACCACGCATTGTGGTTCTTAGCCTTCTTTGCACCTGAGCATTTTTTCAATGAAATAAATTTTGGAACATATATGTCCTTGATTTGGGTACTGCTTTTTTCCATTTCTGACAGGTATATAAGTGAGAAAAGGAAGGCAAGGGGAAGGATGGTGAGGCTAAGGAGGGCAGCAGGGGGAGATTGCACAGAAGAGGACCAAGAAAAAGCAGACATCCTGAACAGGTACTTCTACTCAGTCTTCACAGTGGGGGGGGAGAACCAGGAACAAAGTTTTTTTTTTGGGGGGGGGGAGGCAGAAACAAATCCATTTTCAGAGAGGACAGATTACTGAAGGGACTTGCAGATCTGAAAGTTGACAAGGTTATGGGACTGGACAGGGTACACCCAAAGGAACTAAAGGAACTCAGGGAGGTACCAGCTGCTTTGCTGATGGCCTCATTCAAGAGATCACTGGAATCAGGCATGGTCCTTCTACATAAGAGCGGCAGAAGGGAAGAGGCTAGCAACTATAGGCTGGTCAGTCTCACCTCAGTGATGGGGAAACTAATGCAAACACTGATAAAGTAAAGGTTGGTACAGTATCATGAATCCAGTGGGCTGCAAGATCAAAGGCAGCATTGAGTCATGGTGGGTGGGGGGACATGCTAGACAAATCTGACTGATTTCTTAAATTAGGTGACCAGGGAAATAGATCTGGGAGGGCAATGGTCATGGCCAATCTGGACTTTAGTAAGGCCTTCAACACTGTGCTGCACAGGAGACTGATAAAAAAATTAAGCAGCCTAGGAGTGGGATCCAAAGTGGTGAACTGGGTTAGAAATGGGTTAATGGACAGGTGAGAAAGGGTGGTGGTTAATGGCACAATGATGGAAGAGTGACCAGTTGGGTGCCACAGGGCTCAGTATTGAGACCTGTCCACTTCAGTGTCTTCATAAGTGACACTGCAGAACAACTGAAAGGGAAGGTATGCCTTTTTGCAGATGACATCAAAATCTTTTTTTATTTTAATCTTTGATAACCGGGTAATCTGTAATAGAGTGGCTAATCAGAAGGGATGGAAAGTATACATAGGGATCTTGGGAAACTTGAGGAGTAATCCAGAGCATGGCAGTTGGGGTTCAATGCCAAAAGATGCTAAATCATGCAACTAGGGCACAGGAACCCAGGAGCTGTGTACAGAATGGGGGAGAGGCACTGTCAGTCACTAAGCAGGACAGGGACCTTGGGGTTCTCATGGATGACCACAAAGTGGCAGAGTAGTGTGACAAAGCAGTGGGTGGGCCACTGAAATACACAGGCAGCGGTATCTCCAGCAGGAGGACAGAGGTGGTGTAGCCACTGTAACGCTTGCTGGTGAGACCCCACCTGGAGTACTGCGTCCAGGTCTGGAAGCCACACCTCAGAAAGGACACAGTCAGGGTGAAGGCAGTCCAGAGGAGGGCAACTAAAATGGTGCAGGGGCTGCACCAAAAACCACATGAAGCGAGACAGAGGGATCTCAATATGTATACCCTGGAAGAGAGGCGAATGACAAGGACATGCTAGAGACCCACAAGTACCTAACGGAGGTGTACAGGGTGCAAAAAGGAGAGTCTTTCAAATGAGAAAGAGCACCAGGATAAAAGGGCATGTGCTGGAAACTTGGGGAATGAGGAGTTCAAGAGGGAAATGAGGAAGTATTACTTCACTGAAAGAGTGGTAGATACCTGGAATTGATTGCCAGCAGAAGTGGTGGAGGCAAAAACAGTGGGGGGCTTCAAGCATGCATGGGATAGACACAGAGGAATATCTGTAAGTAAGCAGTGAGGAGGGAGGGTCACCAGAGACCAGTTAAGAGTCTGTGAAATCAGACTAGGCAGGAGACATATGGGCAGACTGGGAAGGCCAAGCGTTCCTGTTGCGGGCTTATGTTTATAATAGTTTCTTCTCAAGTCCTCTGTGTGCCAGAACTGCTCATCTTTGCTCGCAGTTCTCTCATGCAAACAATTTGAGAATGCACTCTTACGTGTAAAAAATTCGAGAATGCACTCTTACGTAATAAATAACCATAAGAAAGACAGTAACTGTACATTTAAACATTTAATTAAATCCCACACTGCTCGAGTCATTAGAGGGATTAAAGAAGTAGCAACATTAAACAAAGAGTATTCATAACAAGGTTGGGATTTTTTCCCCATTATAAAACCCATCAGATATTTCCCCATATCTAACAGTAACTGACACTACTTATGAAACTACACAGTTTAATACAATATAATCAACACCTTATTCATTTAACTATTACAAGTAAAGACCCAATATATACATCATATATTGCAACACTATTAACATGTGTAACAACCACCTGAATAACACATCCAACAACCTACACACCACCTACATTACAGCCATAACAAGCTCTCCAACTACAGCCCCTGCAAAAGAAACAGAAATGTAAAAGAAAGTGCCCGTGAACCTAAACTGCACAATATAAGACTCCAATCTCTTGCCCACCAGCCATACACGTAATACAAAGTTAACCTGTGTAAAGAAAGTGTCCCGGAGCTACCCTCCACAAAGTCAATGCCTGACCCTTTTTTCTTTCCCCACATGTCTATATCCCTTATTTCCTTATCTCTCCACTAACTTTACTTTTTCTCTTAGATAATTCCTGAAGAAGACCTAAGGTCAAACGTAATTTTAACTCTTATCTTCTATTTTCAGCATACATTTAATATTACCATTTTGTTTTGTTTTCAGACCACACACTGACGCAGCACCTTGTTTTTTTGTTCTTCCATCTCTTTAGGCAGGGTGGTGAAAATGTGATGAAGGCATCACCATATAAGATTTCCAAAGTCTCTCCTGCAACCTGGTCATCAGGGAGGCTGTACCCTCCTTACATAAATTTCTCCTCATCAGGCTTTCACTCTCCTCATCTGTCTCATCTTCACTTGGGTTTTCTATCCCTCACATAAGATCTCACCTGCCTCTCTGACTATCTCCAACATCACTTCACATTCCTCCACCAGTGAACTCAATCTCCTTGGGGATTTCAACTTAAACTGGTTCTCCCCTTTCTCAAGATCAACTACCCAGAGGATTGAGTCCCTAAATATCTCCCAGATTAATAACTCAGAACCCACAAGGCTCAATCCACATTCATCTAACCACACCTTGCTGGAGTGGGTTCTCTCCTACCACTGCCATCTCACTGTTACAGCAGGTAGGCTGCAGGATTAATTCAGCGATCCCTGCAAGACATTCTGCATCAGGAAAATCTGGCATCTCCCATCACAACCAAAATACATCTGGTCAAGGAGCCTCCAGTCACTGAATCCAAGTGCTTTCCTGAGTGACCTTGCTGCAACAGACTGGCCAGCCATTTATCTGACCCGTGACATTGATGCGGCCCTACACCTTTTTCACTCCAAATTCTCCTCAGTCTGGGACTTGCATACCCCCTCAGGAAATCCAGAGTAAAATCTTCCCACCTCCCCTAGATCCCCTTCCCCCCCAAAAAAAAACAATCCATCAGTGCAAGACCCGTGATCTTGCCTGGGCCTGCTATAAATTATCATACTCCCATCCTGACCTCCTCAACTATAGAGACCTGAAAAACAATTGCACTTAGGCTGTCCAGGCTGCGAAATCACATTATTTCAAAGTCAACCTCCAGAACAACCTTTATTCCCCAGCTAAATTCTGGAAGGTAATCAGCTCCCTTTTCAACCCCCACCCCCAGCCCAGTCTGCTCCTCCTGTCCTCATGGTTAATGGTTCAACTGTGTCAGGGCCTTTTCTGTCACTGACCACTTCAATGACTTCTTCACTACTTGTGCCCTCCCTCCCTCCTCCCTTCACTCCAAGCTCCTATCCTTCTCCTTCCTCCCCACTATACTCCAATCCGTGCTTCCCCTTCCACCCTATAACTACTCAGGAAACCCTGCTTGCCCTGTCCTCCCACATATGTCAAAGTCTAGCCCTGACGAGCTAGATCCTACACTCCTCCACCTCTCAGCTATCGCCACTGCATCTCCACTTACTCACCTGCTTAACCCATCATTCTCCCTCTGTTCCATTCCTCAGTCCTAGAAGACCGTCAGTGCTCTTCCATTTCACAAAGGGAAGACCCTCCTTCCCAGGCAATGTCCATCCCATCCACCCTTTGCCAAACTGCAAAAGAAGCTAGTGTACTCTAGACAACCCCCTTGTACTCCAATCTCCTCTCCCCCTTCCAGTCTGGCCTCTGGAAGCACCACTCCACAGTCTCCTCACTGCCGCGTGTCACTGACTCCATCATTTCTGAGATGGATCAGGGGCACAGCACTGCTGTCATATTCATCAATCTGGCCAAAGCATTCAACTTGCTGTTCTACCCACTCCTCCTGGACAAGCCAAGTTCTGACCTTTCAGCTCCTGCTACTGACTGGTTTCAGTCCTACCTAACAGGCCATCAACTGCTGGTACAGGCTGGAAGTATTCTATTACCACCCCTTCCTTCCAGGCTGGGGTCCCTCAGGGCTCCATCCTGGGTCCAATCCTTTTTCTCCATTTTCCTGAATGACCTCCCCTCCTTCTGTGCCAACTCGCATATTCACATGTATGTGGATGACACAGTCATCTTCGCCTCTGGTCCCACTACCACAGCTGTGGAGGACCTGCTCCAGCAGGATTTCCACAATGTCCTGTGTCAGTTTCATTCCAATTATCTCCGGGTCAATACTAAAAAGCAGTGTCTATGATCTTCGGAACCAGCCAGAAACTGGCCAAGCTCTTGACAAGGGATAAATTAGTGTTGGAGACTTGAATAGCGGCCTTTGCTAATCAAAATGAAAAATGATTAGCAACTGGTTGAAGTTGATTAGCAGTCGGGGTCCAGAATGTGGGGGATAAGGCTAAAAATAGTGACGTTCATGTATTCCAAGCCGTGCGGTCCTGGAGAAATCAATTAGCACCTACTGCTAATCAAAGCAGAAATTGACTCGCATATGCCGGTTTTTGATTAGCAAATTGCAATCCGAACCCACTTATTTTATGCCTTGCTTGAGACATTTGGTTTTCTCCACGCTTGATGGATCCCCTCTTGAAGTGGTGCGGTCCTTCAAGTATCTCAGTGTGTGGCTTGACAGCAAGCTTGACTTCTCTGCCCACATTGCTGCAATCCATGTGAAACTCTGCCCCAAGCTGGGTGCTCTGTACCGCAAAAAAGACTGCCTACCCCTGCTAGTCTGCTGGCAGCTCATCATCAAAATGGTTCTTCCGATATTCAACTATGCTGATGTGGTCTACAATACTGCCCCCTCCACTTCAGTAGCCAGAGTGGATACCCTCTGCAATGCCTTTCCTGGTCACCAATTTTCAAATAAATAAAATAAAATAAAACAAGCTCATAAAGGCCATTCACCCTTGAGCGTGTGGCTTTATGACTTTTAGACCCCTCCATGGTGATATTTCCTCATATCTGACATCTACCTATCAAATATTCTCTCTCCGCCTTACACACACACACACACACACACACACACACACACTCTCTCTCTCTCTCCCCATGTATAGATAGATGGTCTCACACACCTTCGTCCATAAGGGAAAGGTAAGAAGCAATAACACTAAACACTGTAAAACAAACTCTTTAAAAGGTGTCACACTTGAGGACAGTATCTCCTGCAAACCGCCATCCCAAACTGATGCGCCTAGGTGTGATGCCCTATTCTCCAGCCCTTGCACTATTGTCCTCTGTGCGGGAGGACCACTGGAGGAAATGTAGTTGATATGTGGGGCAGGCCTCTCCCACTTTCCAATTTCACTACACAACTGGATGTATGGCCCTCAAGACAGGTGCCTGTTAAAAATCTGTCACAGAGTTAGTTTATGTCCACATGTAGGAAGGCAAAGGCAGCTCGATGTCAAATAGTCCCAGCTCTATCCAAGTACATTCCTCCTTTACTACACTGATCACTACAGCTGATTCAGAGACTGGTCACACTGTTCAAAAGAAGCCCGATTCCCTTCAGGCCACACCCACTTTCAGATTCCACCTCACAACTGGAAATATGGTACTCAATGTAGCTGCCTGCTAAAAATCTGTCACAGCGCCGGTAGAGCTACTGTATGTGACACTGGCGACCTGGGTTCCGAAACCCCAGGCGTCAGAGGGGCCAACTGGGGAGGCAGGCTGAGCATCCATTGAACTGGGGAGGGGGCTGCGGAGGCAGCACCACACTGACTCCTACCACAGGCAGAGAGCTCAGCAGCCAGGGCCCACAAGACACGGGAGAGAGGAAGTGACTGCTGATAAGTATGCCAGCATGGGTGCACGCCTAGCAGCGCCACCATCAATGCATGGCCACACCTCCACGGGCACCAGGCAAAACCCTCAGGACTGCAGCTGGAAGCTCAGGGGCTACAGCCTTGATTTGCCTCAATGACACTGACAGAAGTCTCAGCTGAGCCTCCAAGTGGATCTTGGTCTCTTCCTTCAAGGAACCCCACCACAAGGGGTAAGTAGCAGGCCTCCCAGCCCAGGCAGTTAGGGGGTGCCAGGTGGGTGAGGAGTATGGAGCACCTGGGGCAGATACAGGTACATCCCCACCAAGCCGGAGAGTAGGAAACAGAATTGAAGGGAAAAAATCTGTCACAGTCAGTTCATGTCCAGGTATGGAAAGACACAGGAGCTTGACGTCAATAACTCCAACTCTTTCCAGGTACAGTTCCACTTATAATTAATTTCTGTTTGCATAAATATTTATCAGATATGTCACAAGAGTTCAACACTGAGTTTCTGAACCCAATATTCTACCACAGACAAAAAATATGAGCTGTGTTTTGTTGTTAATATACTAACAAAAGTAAGCCTGTAGAAGGAGGAAATATTAAATTACACTCAAAGGAAAATCACCCCCCAAATCAGAGGATTAACAAGTTTATTTTGTATGTCCTTATTATGGTTTAATACTTCATTTTATTCTGAAACATATGATGTACTTTTTAACAAATACATTTTCCTTGCTGTATTATACATCTAAAACAGAAATACGTAGTCCAAAATAACAAACTTTAAGCTACAGAACAGTGTGAGATGCACTTTATTTCTCAAAACTAAGAACATAAACAAGAACATTTTAAAATGTATTTATTTAATAAAGATATTTAGGTTTTGAAATAAGGATACTTGCCTCTTCATCCACAGTTTGCTGTTTGCTGCCTATAAAAGGAAACAAAAGGTTTTCATTTACTACAATGAATAAGTTTCTGTCATTTAATAATTAGAGAACATGTACTGTAGCAGAGAAAGTGTTGGTGAGTTTGGCCAATGATCCACTTTTTAAATAAAAAGTTCAAGATACTTCATATGGCTCAGTAATTAACACATAACCTTCTACTCAAATAGTTGTGCTGTACCTGTGCCCAATTAAAATTATGTTTGAGTGCTAGCTAATTTAAGAGCTAACCATCATCACTCATACTCATTTTCAAGGATGCCTTTCCTGTTAAACACAGCTTCTGACAAGGCTAGTTTAAGCTTCAAACTTGTCCGTTATTTATTCCAGATCTAATTCTGTGCTACTAGAGGACAATGCAATTTATTTTAACCATTACTTTAGTTAACTTCTGGACTACAGGTGGAAGACACCCAGAAAGATCTCCAAAACAAAATTATAATCAAATAATCATTTTTGTTCTATTAAACCAAATTATATTAACTAATAAAACATTTGTGTGTGTGTATTTATATATATTCTGGCAAATTTATTAATGCGCTAGTTAAGGTTCCACCAACGGAAGTAGGAAATGTGCTGTTAGGTTTCCAACTCTTCATTCCCACCTCCACACTGCAGGCAGCAACAGGTGGGGGGGTCTTGGGGTTGTTAACTCTAACGAGCACCCCATTCCATAAGTAAATAAGTTGAAATGGGTGTAGTATAGGAGAATGGGGTGAGCGTTAGGGTTGACAACCCCAAGACAACCCCCTCCCACGCCTGTTGCTACCTGCAGGGTGGGGGTGGGGTGTTAGGGTTAGAAACCCAAACAGCATATTTCCCTACTTTTGTCGCTGGAGCCCTAACTAGTGCATTAATAAAGTTTTTGGCCAAGAATTTCCTTACTTTTTGAGAAGGTACAATTGTTGCCTTCTTTGCTTGTGGGAGTGCAGGGCCCTCTGGGCCCTGCGCTCCCCACCCTGCATAGATCCATACATGTATGTTGCTGTGCAAGCAATTTAGCCAAAACAGCAACCAAACTGTCAGCATAGTCTTATTATTATCCCACCTCATGAAAGCTGGGCTGAGAATTTTGAAATGTCCACTAAAGCATCATTCTGCGGCACTACAACATCATTCCACGTCACAGGTGACAAAACACATGTTGGCCACAAACTGAAAACTGAAAGCTGTCACGTTCTTGAGGTGAGGTAAAGAAATGGCTATGCTGAAAATCTGGGGTGAAAATATTGAAAATTATGAAAGTAAGGAGCCAGTGTAGCAAAATGTCAACAGATGCGCAGAACTTTGCCATTTTAACACATTTTGACCCCACATTTTCAACATACCCTTCTTATGACCCCACCTCATGAATAAGTATGGTGAAAATTTTGAAATTCATCCCAAAATGTAATTTCACCAACCAACCACGGAGAGCACCTTTCAAGCAGGATTTGGGAAATGACACCAACATTGTTCATGAGGAGGGGTATCAAAAGGGGTATTTTGGAAATTTGGTGTCAATAGCTTGAAAAATGACAAAAAAATGGTCCCTCATCTGTCTCCATCTGTTTTAAGGAACATCATCCTGTCTCTCCTTCCCTTCTTGATACTCCTAATTATGCAGAGGTCCCTAGTACTTCAGTTATCAGTAGTAGTTCAAATCCTTTTCCATCTTCAGATTTTATTCAGGCTGCTGGTGGGGTAACTAATAAACGAGCAAGAAGCAATTCAGATAATGATGATTCTGGTGACAGTTGGTACACTGCACAAAATTCCAGATCACGCAAAAAGGAAGGAAGGCTAGTGTCTTTTATTTGCCTTTAAGCAATAGCTACAATCTTTTGAGTGATAACTTATGTAACAAATGAACAGGCTTCTGAACCAACATTAGATCTTCCATCACATAGTGGGAGTTTTGCTACTATCCCTCATTCTGTTGTTGCTAATGACTGTCCTACTGACAACTCATCTCCTATAAATAATGATCTGAATAATGTTCCTGCTGTGGAGAAGCAGCAATTATTTGTTTTTGGGAGTCTCGATGGTTAAACATTTGGGCAGGGCAGTATGTAATGCAGACAAACAGAATAGAACTTGCTCTTCATTTAAGGGAGCCTTGATATCCGATATTACTCTGATGATTAGTGACATCATTCCTGATTCTGGTAAATCCCCCATGGTAATCATTCATGTCGGCACAAATAACTTATTTAGGCGTTCTCTCAACTCTATCAAGCAGGATTGCTGTTTCAACAAATAGTTTCCATGGGTTGTGAGATTTATATATCTGAAATCTTACCCGTCCGCAGCATCCGATTATATTAATGACAAAATTAAATGTCTTAATAATTAGTTAGAATTGGTGTTTACATCGAGATATCAGATGCATCTATATTGGGAAGAATGTTTTGATCGGCTAGAATTGTTTAGTATGGATGGACTACATTTGAGGAAAAGGTAACTCCCTGATGGGCAAAAAGTATTTCTGATGTTATAGATCATCATTTAAACTTCAATATGGGGAGGGTCCACGAAAATCAAGTGTTCCCCACATATTTCTAGAAAACCTAGTCAAAATTTCAAATCTCATCTAAGTATTTTGAGCTTAAATGCTTGGAGTTTAAACAACAAATTTAATGAACTTGTATTAAGAATAGCTACTATGAATGCTGACATAGTAGCAATCACTGAAACATGGTGGGATACCAGAAATGAATGGGACCCTAGCATTCAAGGATTTGACATTTTCTCCTTTAAATGTGCTGACAAAAGGGGAGGCGGAGTTTCAATAATCCTAAACAAATATTTTAAGAGCACTGATATTTCCAAACAAGTTAAAAAGCATGATTCTATAACTGAAACTATCTGGGTCAGATTTAATAATGTAAACATGTCATCTATTAATAATAATAATAATTTTATTTTTAAAGCACCTTTCAAATTTTCAAAGCGCTGTACAAAACATATAAAAAACAAAGAAAACCAAAAATCATAATACAATGTAAAACATTCATAAAACCACAATTTCATCAACAATTCATATAAAATACTATAAAAAGGCAATCTGGTACAAATGAGTTTTTAAGCCACTCTTAAATTCCCCCATGGAGGTGCACTGCCGTAACCGATGGAGTAGAGAATTCCAGAGAGTGGGAGCAGCGAAGGAAAAAGCTCTACAGCCAGATGAATTTAGACTCACTCTGAATTCTAGCAACCCGTTGGCGAGGCGGAGGCGATCGGCCAGAGCAATGAACTGCTAGAAGATCTTTCAGATAAAGCTGGACCTAGTCGTGGTGGTGGTTGTATTAGGTGTTTTCTACAGGCCTCTCTACCATCTCTGTATGGATGCAGTTCTGTATGAAATAGAGACTGCATATGAAACTGGGAAATGTTATTTTACTGGGTGACCTAAATCTGCCTGATATTGTCTGGTATGATAACACGGCTGTATCTTTAAGTAGTAAAAAACTTTAGCAACATGTTCTCAGCTCCACTTACAAAAGAGTGTTCACTACCCTACCAGAGGTAATAACATCTTGGACATTATTCTTCATCACGATAGTATTGAGATTAGTGATATTTCTATGGAGGTACCACTTGGTAATAGTGACCACAGTGTTACATCTTTTAAGTTAAAATGCCCCATAATTATTGAGTCTGAATCTATATCGATCTATATGTATGATAAAGCAAATATCCCTGAGATAGAATATGTAATTAATCAGATTGATTGGGAGCATGAACACGCTCACCTTTCTCTACAGGACTATTGGGAACTTTTGTATAGTACCCTATCATTCGTTAAGGATGAATTTATACCCTGCAAATCTAAATATACTAAGGGTAAATCCCAGCCTAAGTGGATGACTAAACCCATCAAGAGACTGATTAGACATAAGGATAAGAAATATAAAAATTACCTGAAATCTAAAACTAGTCATAATTGGACAATATATCTAAGAGCACAAAAACATTGCAAAGCTGTTATTAAAAGGACAAAAGTTAAATGGGAACACAACCTGGCAATAAATGTTAACAAATCGAACACTAAATCATTCTTCTCTTACATAAATTCATTGAAAAAACATTGTGTAAAGTGGGACCTTTGATGGTGGATAATCTATGTATACACAATCCAAAATGGCCAATGTATTTAATAAAGTATTTTGTAAACAGTATACAAATCAGGATAGACAAATACATACTATCGATAATGGGGGTTCTGAACTTATTCATTTTAAATTAAGTGATATCGAAAAGAAAAGAAAATTACAAAAAGGGAAAACCAGTATTGGACCCGATTATATTTCTGGCCACCTACTATTTCTACTATCAGGATGCTTATTGCGTCCTCTTAAATTACTTTTTGAGTCCTGTTTGAAGGAAAGTTTTGTTCCTACTCCGTGGAAGATTGCTTATGTCATTCTTATTTATAAAAATGGTTTAAAATCTGACTGCTCTAACTATCGACCAATTAGTCTTACTTCACCTATTTGTAAGATTTTGAGTCTAATTAGGGACATATTAACTCATATTGAATACCGCAGATTCTGAATAGCACGGTTTCAGAAAGGGTAGAGGATGCTTATCTAACTTGTTATGCTTTTATGAGAACATAAGCTCACTAGTTGATGCCCGTATTCCTTGTGATGTTATCTTCCTGGATTTTAGTAAAGCATTCGATGCTATGCTACATTGGGCTCCAGTAGTCAAACTGGAGAAATTAAAATGAATCCATATATAACTTGATTAAAAGCTGGTTATCGAACCGCACTCAAAATGTTAGTACAAGTGGTAGCTTATCTGATGTTGGCTGTGTTACCAGTGGTGTCCCTCAGGGCTCAGTACTTGGACCTTGTTTATTCCAAGCATTTGTTTCTGACTTAACATCAAATTGCTTATCATCAACTATCAAATATGCGATGACATAAAATTGGTGGTCCCTGTACCAGTGAATTAGAATTGATACTATACAACATGATCGTTTATAAGACTTCAGAATGGGTTAATAATTGGGGTATGAGGCTTAATAATTCCAAGTGTAAGGTTATGCACTTGGGTAACACCAACCCTTTGAAAATATATATATTAGGGCAAATGAGTCTTAGTATAACGACTGATAAAAAAGATCTGGGCATCATGGTATCAAATGACATGGATTTCTCTCACCACATTAATGCAACTATCAGTAAAGCTAATAGGGTAATTTGGTCTCTCAAACGTAATATTACCTCTAGAGACCCCAAGGTAGTAATGCCCTTGTTTAATGCTTATGTTAGACCTCATATTGAATACGTATTGCAACTCTGGTATCCCTATAAGAAATCTAATATCCATCAATTAGAAAAAGTTTAGCATAGATTTACCAAAAATTTGAATGGTATGAATCATCTATCTTATGAATCTAGGCTATGTAATCTAAACTTATTTTCCTTTGAAACTCATAGGTTACGTGGAGATTTATTATACCTCTATGATATAATTCAGGATCCTGTGCTAATGGTAGATTTGGGGTTAAGCTTTAAGGACTCACCATATAATATTAGAGGTCATCCTCTCCAGATGGCATGTACATCTTTTAACTTCCTTAAAAGGAAATACTTTTTCACAATAAGAGGGATCAAACCTTGGAATAAGTTACCATTAAATGCTATAATAAGTAAGAATAGAGAGACTTTTAAAGCCAGATTGGATAATTATTTATTATCCACCAAACAGTTAACCTATTATTAAACTTGGTTAGTATGTGAGCCTTCATGAGCTATGTAGCTTTCTTGCTCACTTATCACCTTAGTAGTAGTATATTAAAATATACATTTTCCTGGTAGTATAGTGGTTCCTTCCCCCATCAATAGTCATCCCTGTATAAAAATATATATTTCCTTGGTAGTCTAGTGGTCCCTCCTTTGCTCACCAATCGCCGTCCCCATATAAAAATACATACTATTTCCCAGGCAGTCTAGTGATCCTCCTGATGTCCGATTCCATCCCTTATGTCAAAAAATATACCCTGGTAGTCTAGTAGTCCCACCTCCTCCCGATCACCCTCCTGATATTTCAAAAATGTTTTCTGGTAGTCAAGTGGTCCTCCCCAATGCCCAAAAATATTCCCTAGTAACCAGTGGTCCAAACCCCTCCCAATCACCTATTGCCCTCCCACTCTCTCAGATAGTCACCACCACCCCACCCCAACCTGATTCCAAGCCTCTAGACCAGCATGGCCTCTTCCTTCACCAACACAGCTGGCCACCCAATGAGCTATCAATGACTGCTTAGCCATACAAGCACATAGTCATTCACAGCCCAGTCAGTGGCCAGCCATGGTGGTGTGAGGAGAGCTGTGCTGGTCACCAGCTGGGGACTGGGTTGGGGGGGGGAGTGTGGTGGTGGATCAGTATCTGAGAGGTTGGGGGGTCCACTAGACCATCAGGGTTAACTTTTTGCCTATGGGACAGGGATTGGGGGACGGGGATGGACCACTAGACTACCAGGGAACTTTTGGATAAAAAAAAATACACCGGGAGGGCGACAAGCGATCAGGGAGTGGGGGTGGGACCACTAGGCTACCAGGGAATATTTTTGGGCATTAGGGCATGATCATCAGACATCAGGAGAGGGATCACTAGAGTACCAAGAACATTTTAGAAATGCCTGGAGGACGATCGGGGGACCACTAGGCTACCAGGTAATATTTTGTGAACAAGGGAGGGGAGGGACCACTGACTACCAGAGAACATTTTCTGAAATACTGTGAGGCGATCAGGAAGGGGTTGGACCACTAGACTTAGCAGGTGAATATTTTTGGCATAAGTGGACACTGATCGGACATCGGGGTAGGGGAGGGACACCACACTACCAGGGAAATAGATTTTTTTTTTTAGAGGGGAAGGGGGATCAGTGAATGGGGAAGGATCACTAGACTAGCAGGGAACTCTACATCTTTTTAGAAAGGGAAAAGCAGATTCTTCAGATGCCAAAATCCTTTTTCACAAATTGTGAAAAAGAATCCTTGTCCGCGGATCAGACCCCTTTTCTGCAGTTGCTTTTTTGCAATGTGCAGCAATGGAACAAATCCTTTTTCGCAAATTGCGAAAAAAGGATCCTGTTTGCTGACTTCTTTTTTGCAATTTGAGAAAAAGGATTTTAGCATCTTAAGAAAATGCATTTCTGACCAACTTACAAAAACACTAAAGCCAGAATCAGACTGTATGTATTAGATAAACGCAACTGATGGTGTTTACAGAAGCCCTCTGTTTTTTGTGGTATTTCATTTTGTTGCCACCAGTAACTGAAAACAAGATGGCGGCAGCACAAAAAAGGATTTCCCACCTGTGACAAAGGATTACACCCATTTGCGACATAGGATTCTTTTTCGAGGTGAATATCTAACTTTCCCCATAGGAAATAATGGGAAACTTTGAAATTTCATAACTTTTGAACAGACTAATATTTTTCAACCAAAGCTTCAAAGGGCACCGCTGTGACCCAAGACCTATATACCCTATGAATTTCAAACCAAAATTTCACACCATTTTTGCACAGCTATGATAAAGAATGTGACAAAAACGGTACTTTATACGCTTTTTGACACTCTTTATATCTGCACCCACACATTCAACCGGAGGAACCTTGCCATGTCAAGAGATCTTGGTCCCTGATGACAAATGAAAATTTTATGTAAATCGTTGAATGGTTGCAAAGTTATTTAAGTGCAAAATTTTCAGTTTAATATAGCAGTGAAGACTAAACTCCTAAATACAGGGCACACCCGCGTCTTTATTATACATATTATACTGGCGCTGTAGCACCAGTATAGTTAGGGTTCTGTGCGCAGTTTAATGTTAAAGCCCAGTTTTTGTACTTTAATGACTCTGCAATGGTTCAATGGATTTGTATGAAATTAAAAAATAAATGGAAGGTGATGAGTACCAATGCCCACAGTCTGTGCAACAAGCTCCCTGAACTAGTGGCCTTGATGGAAGAGGGATGCCTGGATATTGTGGCAGTCCCTGAAACATGATACACAAAGAACCATGACTGGGATGTCAATATACCAGGATACACACTCTACAGGAGGGACAGGGTGGGTAAAAGAGGAGGAGTAGCTCTCTATATAAGGGAAGGGATTAAAGCAACAGAATTAAAGAGTAAACAGGAAGTTGATGAGTCACTATGGGTCACCCTGGAGACAGGAAATGGCACCACAATCCGCACGGGGTTGTGTACAGACCCCCATCTCAGGGGGAGAAATAGACAAGGAAATGATAGAAGGCATCCTAAAATGGCAGAAAAAGGAGATATTATTGATGGGGACCCTCAATATGCCAGATGTTAACTGGAGTACCTTTGCTGCAGGCACATCCAAGAGCAGGGTCATTCTTGATGCCCCTAGGGGCATGCCTCAGACGGCTAGTGTTGGAACCCATTCAGGATGGAGCAATCCTAGACCTGGTACTCTCAAATGGGGAAGGAGAAAGGATCTCAGATTTAGAAGTGGTAGCTATCTGGGAACAAGTGACACCAAACAGTGTGGTTCACAATAAACACGGCTATAGAGTCGAGCCATACAAAAACAAGAGTATTGGATTTTAGGAAGGCTCAGAAAGGCACTAGCAAACGGGCAAGAAGGAGGTGGAGGAACAATGGGAATAATGAAACAAGCCTTTGTGTGAAGCAAATCAACAAAACAAAATGAAGGAAAAACACTATGGTTCTCAAAAGAGGTGGCAGGGACGGTTAAGGAGAAAAGGATATTCAGGAAATATAAGGAAACACAGAAAGAACAGGACAGAGAACTTATCAGTTAAAGCAGAAGAAGGCAGGGAAGGCAGTCAGAATAGCAAAGGCACAAACTGAGGAAAAGACAGCCAACTCTGTTAAGAAGGGGGATAAAACCTTTTACAGGTACATTAGGTAGCGAAGAAAGACCATGGAGGATACAGAGACTTAATAAAGGGAGGGAATGTGGGCAGAGGGTGACAGTGAAAAAGCAGGACACTGAATTAATATTTCTGCTCAGTATTCACAACAGAAGATGAGGGGAGGTACCTAAACCAAACAAGAGAGAAACTCTGAATAGGGGGGTCAATACCAGTGCATTTACATAAGAAAGGGTTTTGAAAGAACTCTTGAAACTGAGGGTGGACAAAGCAATGGGGCCTAATGGGATTCACCCAAGAATTCTAAAAGAACTAAGGGTAGAACTAGTAACACCACTGACTACTCTCTTTAATAAATCATGGGAGGATGGGGTGGTACCTGAGGACTGGAGGAGGGCAAATGTGATTCCACTTCACAAAAGTGGGAGCAGGGCAGAGGCAGGAAACTACAGACCAGTTAGTTTGACCTCAGTGGTAGGGAAATGATGGAATCACTTCTGAAGGAAAGAATTGTTGAGTACCTAGAGGCCAGTGGGCACAGGACCCAAGGCAGCATGGTTTCACAGCAGGAAGGTCATGTCAGACAAATAGATTTCTTTGACTGGGTGACCAAAGTAGTAGACCAGGGAGGGGCTGTGGATATGGCCTACCTAGATTTTAACAAGGCATTTGACACAGTCTCCACAAAAGATTAATATACAAGTTAGCCAGCCCTGGAGTGGGTCCCAAAGTGGTAGCCTGGATAAAAAACTGGCTGGACAACAGGACGCAAAGGGTAATAGTAAATGGAGTCCACAGTGAAGAAAGGAGGGTAACTAGTGGGGTACCGCAGGGTTCAGTACTGGGACTGGTCCTCTTTAATGTCTTTATAAGTGACACTGGAGAGCACCTGGAAGGAAAGGTATGTCTCTTTGCAGATGACACAAAGATCTGCAACATGGTTGATACACAAGGTGGGGTGGAAAGAATGAAAAGGGACTTGGCAAGGTTGGAGGAATGGTCAAATATGTGGCAGCTCAGATTCAATGCAAAGAAGTGCAAGGTAATGCATCTGGGAAACAAAAACCCGGGAAAGAGTACACAAGGTGGGGGGGAGTTAATAACAGCAACAAAAATCGAAGAGACCTAGGAGTAATTATATTAGATGACCTAAAGGTGGACAAGCAATGTGAGAAGGCAGTAAGGAGGGCTGGGGATACTGGGATGCATAGGGAGAGGCATCAACAGTAGAAAACAGGAAGTTGTTATCCCTCTCACAGACAGTTAGTGAGGCCCCATCTGAGTATCTGCGCAATTCAGGAGACCCCATCTCCGCAAAGACATAGACAGAGTGGAGGTTGTTCAGAGGAGGGTAACCAAATGGTGCAGGGTCTGCACCAGAAGACATACAAGGAGAGACTAAAGCAGCTTAACATGTATGCCCTTGATGAAAGGAGGAGAGGGGGACATGATAGAAACTTTCAAGTATCTCAAGGGAATTAAAGTACAAGAGGGTAGTATCTTCAGAAATAGATGTGCAAGAACAAGGGACACAATTTGAAGATAGAGGGGAAGGCTCAGAGGTAATGTTAGAAAGTATTTTTCACAGAGAAGGTTGTGGATGTATGGAACAGCCTTCCTGAGGAGGCTGTGAGTCAGGAACAGTGGGAGAATTCAAGAATGCGTGGGACAGGCATAAGGCAATTCTAGTGGGGGGGGTAGGAGGACGTAAGCTGTTGATTAACTAGAATCTGCAGCTTATCCATCAGGTAAGGAAATGGGCAGACTAGGTGGGCAAAGCAGTCCTTATCTGCCGTCAAATTCTATGTTTCTGTTTCTATAATCTTGTGGGGTAGATGTCTTGATGTGGCAAATTTTACTCCAATCAGTTGTGTGGTTTCCGAGATACAGAGTGTGAAAAATTGTATAATTTACGTGTTTTTTGCTGTTTCTTTGACCAACTGTATCTAGGAAACTGTTTCAAATTGTGGTCTGAAATTTTCAGGGCAGGTAGGCTTTGCCTCAAAGATGTGCCTTTTTCTAACCTTCGGAAAAACAGCAGGCTACAAGACAAATCTAGCAAAACAGAAGTATTAGAAATTAACTTGCTCCCCCATACAAATGATTGCTAGTACCCTTCAGATGGAATATGAATCATATAAAGTATTTGGGGATCCTAATAGGAAAAAAGCATAAAGAATTATATGATCTGAACTACAAACCCCTACTAACCAAGATAACGGGGGACTTAAGAGATGTGGAGAATTTTGCCCCTGAACCTAACACAGAGAATTGAAGCGGTTAGAATGGTGGTCCTTCCAAGGTTATTATATCTAGCACAGACTATCCCAATGCAGGCCCCAGAAGAATATCTTAGAACTTTAAACAAAAAATCTACGACATGATATGGTTTGCACAAAAGCCACTAATTAGATACTCCATATTACAACTCCCAAAACAAGGAGGACTTGCTCTACCACATTTAAAATACTACTGCCTTGCGGCTCAGCTTCGAACTGTACTATACTGGCTGCATCATGACTATGTGGCTAAGTGGAAAAATCTAGAAAAGTAGGAGGAAGACCTATGGGACATGAATAAGACACTATTATTGCACCCCCCTAAAACAAAGATAGATAACATCGCCAATCCCTATAACCGCACCAGCTTGCAGTGCTGGCAGCATATCCTTTCTCTGGAAGGTATGGGGGAGTGGAGATCACTATTACTCTCCTTACCCCATACAGAACAATTCCTACCTGCAAAGATGGATATGGGGTTTCGCAGATGGGAACGATCAGGGTTACACCTATTAAATCAGTTTGTAAAACAAAGTAGAAGCATATCACAAGCAGAACTAGAACAACAGTATAGATCCTCCCCTCAGGATACACTTGGGTATCTCCAAGTTAGTGATTTCATAAGATCCAGCACAAGGGATAGCTGGAAGGAGGCCCCAGTTCCCCTGCTGGTGCAGATCATCGGTCAGGCGATAATGGAAAAGGGATCACTGGAACACCCAATTTCAACCCTCTATATGGCCTTAAGGAGTTTAACCAGAGAATCCCTTGAGTTAACCTGTCAAGCGTGGGAGAAAGACCCAGGGACTCGAATTTCAAAAGAACACTGGAATAGCCATTTAAATAAAATTCACTAGGGCTTGACCTCCAAAACATTGAAGGAGTTTTCATGGAAACTCTCTACCAGATATTTTAGACCACCTGCAGTCCAGGGCAAATACCTTAAACATATAGGAACAGGCTGCTGGAGGGGATGTGGACATGCACTGGCTTCACTTGCTCACATCTTCTGCCAGTGCCCGAAAACTGCCCCTTTTATTGTGGAATTGCAGAATGCACTGGGGCAGATTCTGGTCCCATTCCTGAAACTGCTACCTTTGATGTATTTTGCTTTTGATCTACCCTGAGTTCAGAGATCCTCAGACAAAAAAATTTGAAGATAACCATTCTGGATGCAAAAAAGACCATTACTAGGTTGTGGCTGTCATCCGCTCTCCCTACCCTGTACCAATGGCAGGACATAATGATTAACATGTATAAAATGGAAAGAATTACAGCTTGGCTCAACAAAACACAGGACCAATTTGAAATCTTCTGGAGAAGATGAGTGATGTACATATTCCCCCTCTCAAGCCAGATTTTATCCCATGAGGATCCATACCCCTAAAAGCTAAAGGTACAAGGGTTGAACATTTAGTGGCCCTAAAACCCCTATGAATATGGAGCACTCATGGCTGTAATATCAGTAATCATACTCCCTGAAATTAACTGTATCTTATTTATGCAATTTTTTTAGGATGCTTAGATTGATTGTATAATATCAGATATGACTTAGTAGAAACTAATCAACTCATTATGCATTTTCAGAGCATATGTTATGGCAAATGATATACTGTATCACTGTTACATGTTTGTATGTTCTTCTGCAAAGAACAAATCAAAAATTGAAAATAAAGAAAGTTTAAAAAAAAAAAAAAGATGTGCCTTTTTCTGGTTTGGTGAAAAATATTAATCCATTCCAAAGTTATTAAATTTTGAAGTTCCCATTATTTTCAATTGGCAATTATAGATGTTCAGCTCAAAAAAGGATCCTTTGCTGCAGGCACCTAACACTTTTTTGCGGACGGGTCATCCCGTATCACAGAAAGGAAATCCTTTTTCAAGCTGCCATCATTTTGTTTTTCAGTTAGCAAGAGAAACACATCCATGGAGATGAGAAAAAAAGCTTAAATTATGCTTAAATGCAATGCATGGACATCACTGGGCATTTTAATGTTGTGTACTGAAGAGCCTTTTGTGTGAAAAAGTCTTGTTCTTTTAATTTCCGTAGTCTGTTAGTTGGGCGTTAACAATCGTCAGCTTTTCAGTTTCTGTTTCAGTTAGCACGTAACACTCATTGCTAAATGATATAAGAGACTCGATTCCTGAAAGGGAATTTCGTCAGTCACTAAATGGTATAAGCCTTGCTCGACACGCACCACTACCACACTGAGAACATCTATGGGGAGTCTGATAGTGCAGAGAGTGGGGAGCTGTATGTGATTCAGGCTACAAATTGTATTGTTCCGTCTTGGCAGTGACTGACGCAAGGTGTTAATCTTTATAACAGAAGTTTAAATCTCTTTCTTTTTTCTGTTTTGTTTTTTGAGTTGGCATTTGTTAACCACCCCAACCCCACACCCGTGCCGTGGTTACAAGAAAAAAATATAAAATGAAAAAGAAATGGCAACGGACCCCTTGTGTGTCTTCCAAAACTTGAAGTTCTAACTATTCAAATCTGAACTCCCACTCATTACTGAAATGAAACACTGAATCTTACAACAAAATTATTGGGTGTGCCTTTCCTGATATCTCTCAAAGCAGCAAAACAACTAACTGCACCTTTTCCCGATATAAGAACATACGAAAAATGCTAGCAGATACAGGGCTGATCTAGTCTGCTCGAGTGTGCAGCTAGTAGTCTGTTACCCTGCAGCTGCTCCCCCCACTCCTACCCACATATCCAATTTCATGCCCATACTAGCTGTTACTCCTCCCCTCAGTGCCTCATTGGCAACCTTCCCCCCCCGACTTTGTCCCATCCCCTCCTAAAACTGCCCACCGCCTTCAAGGATACCACCTCCTCTCTGTGTCACCACTTTCTCCGTGAAATAGTGCTTTCTCATTTCCCTTCTCAATCTACCATCCTCCAACTTTAGACTGTGCCCCCTAGTGTCCCTCCCTCTCTCTCCTTAATCTTAAAATTCCCCCTGTACCATATTTATTTATACTTTTCATATATTTGAAGGTTTCTATCATGTCCCCTCTATCCCTCCGTTCCTCCAGGGAGTACATATTGAGCTCCCTCAGTCTCTCCTCATAGGGTTGGTCCTCCATACCGAGGATCATCCTGGTTGCTCAGTGTTGCACCCTCTCCAGCAATTTAACATCCTTCTTTAAGTAAGGGTGCCAGAACTGCACGCAGTACTCCAGGTGCGACCTTACCAATGGTGAGTACAGAGGCAGGATGACCTCCCCTCTCCTGGATGTGATTCCTTTACCGCAGCATCTTATTAGCCATAGCTGCCACTTTTCTGCACTGTTCTGAATCGTTCATTTGCCATGTTATTATCACCCCAAGATCTTTTTCCTCCTCTCTAGGGGGCAACTGTAGCCCCTCCCAGTCGGTAAAGATTCCTTGGGTTTCTTGCTTCCAAGTGCATGACTTCATGCTTCCGTGATGGCACCTATCTCCACCTCCCACTCTGCCATCAGATCCTGCAACTTGGCTGCCTTGTTCCCTAGGCTCTTGCATTCAAGGAGACCACCCGCAGTATATGCCATGACTACCCTTCCCTGTCTGATCACACTTACGCCAGCCGTGTTGTATACTCACCTGATCCTTCCTTACTGGTTTTGGGGATAGGCCCATTGGGCTCCCCATCTGGAGACATTGTTTAATGTCCTCCCTGCCCCCCACCTAGTTCAAATCCACTCTGGTTGCTACGTGCTCCACCCAGCTTCTGTTTTAAGACCCTTGAGCCCTCCCTACTCAAGTTTAACCTGTCTGGGGCATACAGGGGTTTGTTCTCCCATGTTCATTGTATAGGGATATGTTTGTCTTCCTCTCTGTATGCAGTCATCTTGTCAGTTATAGGCACCTGCACCACAAGATTTCACTAACTTACTATTCAGCTCAATTTCATTTGGTCCACCACTCCTATACTGCAGTTGCCTCACAATTCCAAATTCAACCCCAGTCTGGCCACTGTAGAATACTGCTTACCTCATATCACTTTTCAGCTTCCAATTATGTAGAATGCCACTGGCTTCACATGGCTATATAGAAAAGAAACACTTTGCACAAATTGAGTTTATGTGCGAGGGGTGTACTTAGATATGTGCAAGAAAATAATCTGCGGAGTATCCCCCCCCCCAAACAATCGCCACCCGATATAAAAGAAAATGTATTACTTTATTCCCTGGTTGAGAAAATTGGTCCCTCCCCACCCAAACCCATGTCCCTACTTTAAAATGACTCCCTGGTGGCTAGTGGACTCTCCCCTCGAATCCATACCTGTAGTTTTATAAATTATTCCCTGGTGACTAGTGGACCCCCCCCCGCTCCCTCCACCCGGCGGGTGTGGCACAACTCACTGCTCTCCACCACAGCCGGCCGCGACTGAGCTGTCAGTAAATGAATGGAGTGCGCACCTGTACAAGTCGTGCTCATTCATTCATTATTGACAGCTCAGTCGGGCAACTAACTGGCCGGAACGGTGGGCTGTGCCAGTCGCCCACTCGGAGTCGGGGAGCAGGGGAGGGGCACTACCTGCCAGGGTGGGGGTCCACTAGCCACCAGGGAATAATTTATAAATGACAGGCATGGGTTCAGGAGTCCACTAGCACCAGGGAATAATTTTTAAACTAGGAGCATGGGTTCGGTGGGGGAGGTCCACTAGCCACCAGGAATAATTTTTTAAACTAGAGCCATGAGATCGGAGGTGGGTCCACTGCCCAGGAATAATTCATAACACTACAGGCATGGGTTTGGGAGGTCCCTAGCCACCAGGGAATAATTTATAAAACTAGGGGCATGGGTTCAGATGGGGGAGGGACCACTAGCCACCAGGTAATACATTTTATTTTATATTGGGCGGCAGTCATCTGGGGGGTGGACACTCCATGGATTATTTTCTGGCACATATCTAAATACACCCCTTGCATATAAATACACTCAATTTGTGCAAAGTATTTTTTTCTACACAAGCATATAAGCGGTGTTCTACCGTGGCCAAATCTGGGTTCAATCTGGAATTATTAGCAACTGTGGTATAGGAATGGTGGACCAAATGAAACAGAGCTGAACAGTAAATTAGTAAAATCTTGTGGTGCTAGTGCCTATAAATGATGTGATGATGCCATACAGATAGGAAGGTAAACATATCCGGAAAAGGTACAATTAGTTGTTTTACAACTTTAAGAGATATCAAGAGAGAGACACACCCAATAGTTTTGTTGTTAGATTTAGGGTTTCATTTCAGTAATGATTGGCAGTTCAGATTTGAATAGTTGGAACATCAGGTTCTGGAAGATACACAGGAGGTACGTACTATTTCTTTTCATTTTATATAGTTTTTCTTGTAACCACGACATGGACATAGGGCTGGGGTGATTAATACATGCCAACTCAGAAAACAAAACAGAAAAAAAGATTTAAGATGCTGTTATGAAGATTAACACCTTGTGTCTGTCAGATAGTCACTGCTAAGACTGGCACAGGTACGAATATGAAGGTCTATGGGTGGGACTCTAACCCGCTGGTGGGGTTGGGAGGAGAGGGTTAGCTATGCTTAACCCATAGAGGGCATTTTAAGGTGAAATGGAATGAAACAGTCCTTTGCCGATCAGACACCTCCTCCCCCACACACCCTCACTCACCTGAACAGGTGCCAGGTTCGAGATCCACTCTCCCAATCAAAGATACGTCTTGCTGCTGGAACCGGCGACTGCGATACGAGAAACTGAGGTAAATACGGTTCTATGTATTTCAGGGTGGGGGAGTTCAACTTTGATTCATAACTTAGCCATTTCTTTGACATTTTGACCCCAAATTTTCAACATAGCCTTTTGGAGACCCCACCTCATGAACAATATGACTGCTGTTACGCAGCTCTTGCCCAAAAAGTGATTTCACCTTTTAGGTGGGATTCTTAGTAATGGGGTGGTGTTCTAGAAGGCTATGTTGAAATTTTGTTAAAAATATGTAAAAATGGCAACATTTTTACCATTCGTTGTAATTTCGACACAGATGCTTATAACTTCGGAAATTTTAAATATTTTGACCCCAGATTTTCAACATAACCTTTTTATTAAACCACCTCATGTATGTCACAGTTGTCATTTTTGAAATACTGGCTAAAATGTGTTTTTCCACCTGTGGCGCGAATGGCGTTGCAATTGCACAGAATTAAGTTTTGTTGGGGATTCCAAAATGTTCTGTATGGGGTACATAAGGTTGGGTAATAAGATGGCTATGCTGACAATTTGGTCATTGTTGTCCTATAAATGGAAGTGCAGGGCCCAGAGCCACAGCTACATACATATACACATCTATGGAGGGATGGGAGTGCAGGGCCCAGAGGGCCATGTGCTCCCACAAGCAAATAAGGATACGATTGTGCTATCTCAATAAGTAATGAAATTCTTTGCAAAAAACTTTGCTAATGCATCAGTTACGGTTCCATCAAAAGTAGAGAAATGGGGTGTCAGGGTTTCCAACCTTAACACCACACCCCCACCCTCCATGCACCAACAGGCATCGGGGAGTGCCTTGGAATTGTCAGCCCCAACTATTCCATGTGTAAGGAAGCTGAAATGGCACAGTATAGGAGAATGGGGTGAGCATTAGGGTTGACAACCCCAAGGCACATGCCTAATGTCTGTTGGTGTGCGTGGAGGGTGGGGTTGGGGTGTAGCACCCCCCCCAAAAATTGGGGGCTTACCACAGATACCCATTCTCTCATGCTCCTGTTCCTCTGAGCACCTCCTGATGCCTGCAGATCCCTGTTTTGTGCCCCCAATCTTCATCGCCATGGCCTCCAGGTCCATTTGTGCCCTAGAGGTCCCCGAGGAGCTCTTTTCTTGTTTTGCCCTCTCTTGGGCCGCTACAGTGCTGCAGAGCTTCCGGCTGTTTTCCCTTCATCTTCACGGCCAGCCAGCGAGCTTGCGCATGCACGTGTGGTGCCTTTGATCTCCCAACTGCTAACTCTGTGGTCTAGTGGGAGGTATTTTACCAGTCCTGGTGTCCCGGTTTGCCAAGTTGGGACCCGGTGACCTCAGCAAGGGCCAGAAGAGCCCTCTGTGCTTAATAGATAAAGAGAACCACGAAGCGCTGCAGATCGGGGCTCATGAATATTAATGAGGAGAGCCCTGATCCCTGATGAATATTAATACGGGCTCTGTCTGTTCTGGGGCTAAGAGTTTCAGTGGCTGCTGCAGACATAAGTTGTAAATAAATAATAAATAAAAGCAGCAGCTGCCATAAAGGACACTAAAAGGGGGCTAATACATAAAGGGGGAAAGTTAAAATAAAATGTACACACTGGCTGCACCAGAGGACAATGTTGGGACTCAGGAATCTGCCTGTCTGCTGCCTGAGGGCACTTGATTACAGCAGCAGCAACAGGCTCAAGACTGAACAAAATGCTTATCCTGGGCAGCGATTAAGAGGGCTATTAGACTGTGGTGAATCTGCTTTGGGACTGCATGTATTAGCAGCCATGATAGTGCAGCAACAGCCAATCGGAAAGCCAGGATTTCAAGTCAGGACTTTACTTTTTGCCAGAGCTCATGGGATATTGCAAAGAGCTTATGGGGAAACTGCAGGGACCCGATTCCATGCACCAAAACAGGGAGCCTATTGTACATCGAGTGAGGGAAATGAATATTTATTTTCTGGACTGACAAGATCAGCCAATGGGAAGGGGAGTACCAAGTTGTTTCAGCCAATCAGGAGCCAGGAAAGGACTCCATAAAAGGCAGTGTTTTGACTGTATGAGCAGTTCCAGTGCAGGCCCCCACAGAGGTGGGGCTCTGGCCCTCAGTTAGAGAAATGGGCCTAGTAATCCAGGTGCAAGCCCCTCCACAGGGAAGGGGGCTTCCTTCTGCCAAGAGACAAGTGGCTGACAGCAGTTAAAGTCGCTAGCCTGGGGCTTGCCACAGGATGTCCTCCAGGGCTAGCCAAACCCTTTCCATGTTGAGGAAAACGTGGGCCAGCAACCTGATAAAGGGCCAGCTGTGAGAGAGCTGAACCTGCTTCAATGGTGAGAGCGTTGATCAAAGCCTGAAACCTCAGAGAAAAGAAAAACATTTCTGCTAACAATCTGAGTGAGTAAATTATTTCTGCCAAGAGCAAGTTCAAGTCTTAAGGGCATTGAAGCCCAGAATGTACTGATAGTTAAAACTCAGGATGCAGACAAACAGTCACTAACATACAGAGAGGGTGGACAATGCCTTGTGACCAGAGGTGGGTCCAGTAAAGTATACAAATGTGTCTGATTTGTTAAGTGCCTACAGGACTGGAAGAGGAGTACCCAGAGTGCGTGGCTCTTCCTGACATTGCCCGGGAGGTGCAGTATTTTGTCCATGGGAGCTGCAAGCACCAGTGAAGGCCACAGGGGACTGCATGTTGTATTGCTGAGCCTGAGACAGGCATAGTAAACCAGTTTAGTGCAAGTGTTTGCATCGAAAGAGTCTATTGCGTCTGTTTGACAAGAGCAAAGTCTGCAAAGGCGGAGTGAGCCAAGCCTCAAGCTCAGTTCAGTGTGGTAATGACCGCTGTGCATTAAGCTCCAGCTTCATGCTGCCAAAGAAGATGAGAATTTGCCTAAGAGACTGTAATCTGTGTGGGAGCCATAACCTGGGCTATGGTTATTGCACTCTGCTGGAAAGAGTGTTGGTGCTTGTCCCTAAAAATGCTTGGGAGTGCACCATGGTTATAGAGTCCTAGCTGACTGGGGAAAGAATTCATGCCTGCCGCTCTGGGCACCAGTAGAAATGACTGTGAATGCTCAATGCAATTTTCAAAGCAAGTAAATGTACGGATTCAAATATAAATGTGCTGACTTATTAATGTGCTGAATGCAATGTATCCAGCCTGCTCATCTACAAAGTCTTCTCAGCCTGGAAGAGGGGCCCATCCTTTTGAAAGTTAAAGTGTTAATTTGCAGTCAGTATTGGGGGCCGGCTGTTAGCTTTGCCAGCATTCTAGCCTTGGGACAGAGCCCACCTGCTAAAAACACTTGATCCTGACTTGCCTAAACCTATGAGGACGTCTAACTATAAGTAATGCAGGGTCAGCCCAGCACCACCATGGAAAGGGGCTTGTAAATAGTTCAAAGTTGGTAAATTCTGCAAGCTGCATTTAATGTGAGTTTAAGGATGCAACTTAATGATAATCTCCTTAATTCCCTAAGTGCTCCAATTAGTCGGCCAATGTACAGCTGCACCGTCCATCAAGCCGGCACCATTCTAGAACCGTAATTACTGGGTACCCAGATTGTACAGGATTGTGGGATCTTATGCAATGGGGAACTGGTACCAGTGTGGGCATGAATAATGAATATTAACGTTAGATGCAGCAGCTGGATAGATAGCAGGGCTCTGACAATCTCAGGGGTTGATGGGGCCAATGTGATGTATTGACTGGATCAAAATGTTGATCTGTTCTTAACCCAAATTAAGCCAGTCTAAATCAAATATAAATAGTATAACATCCACTCCAATTCACCCTTCCCAGCCCTGCCCATGTAAATAAATGTGTTGTTTCTGCATAATCATGTCTCATAAGCATATTATTAGTGTCACATCATTAAATGCTAACGTGTTAAAATGTGGGGAATGTTTGTTGGAACATGCTTGGGTTGGCTCTATGGTATTGTAGGTGGATGTAGCTTCCCAGAGGGCTGCATTATCTAAGTCTAGTCCCACTTAAAGGTAATCTCTCTGGGTAGAGGCACTGTGCAATGTACTATCTAGAATAAATCAGTTTAAAGTTATTTCGAAACCCAGGCCCCTCAACCTACATCCCGGTAGCAGGCCTTGGTATGATGGCACCAGGGATATAAATAATAAAAAAATATATATATATATACACACACACATATATACATACATAGGAACACCTAGTACTATCAAGCTTACCCACTTTCTCTCTGAAACAAATTTCTTCACTCCATTCCAGTCCGGTTTTAGGAAGAACCACTCCATCACCACCTCTCTACTAAGACTCACAGACTCCATCCTCTCTGGAATGGACACAGGACATATCGCCGCTATCTTCATCGACCTAGCCAAAGCTGACACGGTATTTCACTCCTCCTACTGTCCTGCCCTAGCTGGTGTTGGTCTATCGCCTTCGCCATAGTTGGTTCACAGCCTACCTACAAAACAGAACCCAATCTACAAAATAACTGATTGCACCTCCACCCCGCTCCCCATTACCACCAGTGTCCCCCAAGACTCAGTCCTCGGCCCCATTCTTTTCTCCATCCTACTAAACGATCTGCCAATGGCTTGCTCCACTACCTCTATACACATGTACGCTGATGACACGGTCCTCTTTACTTCTGGACGCTCTCATTAAGAATTCACCTACAATCTTCAGACCGATTTCAACAAAGTACAACACTGGTTCAACTCCAACCAGCTCTCCCTGAACGCCAAGAAGACAGTCTCTATGTCCTTCGGCACTAGACAAGAGACTATCCCGACTTACAACCCCCCTGACCTTCCGTACCCTAAATAACACCACCCTGGAAGACGTGCCCTTCTTTAGGTACCTAGGGGTCTAGCTTGATCGCCACCTCTCCTTCTCCACCCATGTGGGACACCATCCTATCAAAACTGCGCCTCAAGCTCGGTGCCCTCTATAGAAACCGTGCCAGTCTACCGCTTCCTGTGAGACGCGAAATAGTCCAGAAAATTATTCTTCCTTCCTTCCGACTACTCGATGTCGTCTACAGCACTGCCCCCAAGTCCATCTTATCCAGACTAGACCCTCTCTCTTCAATGCCTTCTGCCTTCGCCTCGATGCCCCCCATCACCGTAAGCTTTACCACTCACTGGCCTTCCAGCCCTGAACAACTGGCGCATACTTCACTGTGCTAAATTTGTTTCTAACTCTGGCTGGTTCCCTCCCACCTACCTCGTTTCCTCCTATCTTCCCCATAACTCCAGCATGCGCCCTCAGGTCTACTGACTCCAGGCAATTAGCTATCCTCATCAGAAGAACCTCCATAAGCCAATCTGCCTTCTCTTACCACCTCCTAAGCTCTGGAATGACCTGCCGCCCAAATCCGCCATTCTTCCTCCAAATACTCTCTATCCTCCACCCTCTCTAACTTCGCACTTTTAATTGTACATGCCCTTACCCCCCCATGACTCATCCCCACCATTGCCCTCCTCCGTCAGCCCTGACCAGAGGCTGGGCCTCACCCAATTGACTAGCTTATAATAAAGTTGCCTAACATTCCTTGCTCTTATCTCCCCAGACTCGTGCTCCCAGTGCTGACCAGCCCGATGCATTTTTTCTTATTCTCTAGATTTGGCACTTATGTAATCCATGGGTAGTTCTATGTTAATTAAACATGTATGCCACCACCCACGTGGCACAAATAGGTAGTACTTCTACTTGCTTAAGCCTGCCTAGCTACACTCATCCATGTAACCACCGTTTTGATTTGTTTGACTCTAAATTTCAACCCATTGTCTGTTTTACGTATACTCCTCCTATGTAACCCATATAACCACTGTGTTGAACTTGCTTGACTCTAACTGCATCACATTGTTTGTATTATGTATATTCCTCCCATGTCTACCCCCCCCCCCCCGGTCGCACCATGGAGGCGAGCACTGTTTTGCTCAGTACGCCTCTCCTGGTGAAACATTTTCAATAAATAAATAAATAATAAAATAAACATATTCTTTGCAAAAATGTTGTTAATGCACTAGTTAGGGCTGAAGCAACAATAACAGGAAAATATGGCGTTAGGGTTTCCAATCCTAACACCCCATCCCCACCCCACCAAAGAGCAACAGGAAAAACCATTACTGTTTCACCTCTCCTGCATCTTCGCTAATAAGGCATGGGGTGTGCCTTTGGGTTGTCAACCCTAACCCCATTCAACCAAGAAAGAAGCCGAGATGTGTAGAGCATATGAGAATGGGGTGATAGTTAGGCTGACAACCCCAAGGCACACCCCATGCCTGATTAGCGAAGATGCAGGAACTGGTTTACTAACCTGGGGATGCATGTGCAAAATGCCCTTAAAGGGGAACAGTCAGCAAAAAGAGCTCCACATGCAAGTGCTGGGCTGGTCCCAATGTGCACTTTGTGCACAAAAACAGTTTACTGTAGTATAGTAGATTGTATCAGACTAGGCTGACATCGTCTGTTACTACAAATCCCAGAATCCCCTGCAGCTGACATCAAAAAAGCAGACAGCAGTGGGAGAGCCAACAGCCTGCAGTGCATGTTAAGAGTATTTATAATCTCCAATCAGATATTTTGCGGTTCTTCTTTTCTCCAGGGGCAAGGTACAGTCCTCTGTGACTGTACTTAGCCTAGGGAGGACAGAAGGACCAGCAAACAAATGATCAGAGCTTATATAAAGTCTTAACATGCACTGCAGGCTATTAAGTCTCTCACTGCTGCCTACTGCTCTGATGCAGGGATCGCAAATCTGGAAGGCAGGTCTGTATGGACCAGGGACCCATGATCCTATGACAGTAGACCCCAACACAGATGAAGCCGAGTTGGAGATTCCACTGCTAAATGCTGCAGAAGTGGGAACCTAATCTGGCAATGCCAGAATGGAGCCACCAGTATGAAGACGTCATGCTCCATTCGCAGATTGCAGTGGAACCCTCTGAATGAGAGGGATTGGAGGAATGGTAGTAAAGGAAACACAGGTTACTCACCTGTAACAGTAGTTCTAGGAGTGGTATGTGTTGTTCATCCACAAGTCTTGGCATGTCCTTTCTCTTTAATCATCTTGCCGGAAGTCTTTAAGCTGGCTCCTTCCACCCACATGGGTGGTATATGCTTCAGCTCCAACCCTTGATGCCAGATCTTGCCCACTGGAAGCAGAGATTATGCATCAAAGTAGGGAAGGTCGGGTGGGTCCGTGTGGATAAACAACATATACCACTCCTAGAACTACTGTTATAGGTGAGTAACCTGTGTTTCTAGAGATGTGGATATGTTGTTTTTATCCACATGTCTTGGTAGACTCCTAGCAGTTCTCCAGAAGGAGGGAAGCAAGGTGCACATCCCCTACTTAGGCAACAGAGATTGGAAAACTGAAGCCCCAAAACCAGCATCCCAGCGTGACTCTAGGTCAATGTGGTAATGCGAAATGAAGGTGTTTGCTGACTTTCAGGTAGCAGCCCTGCTTATTTCCTGGATAGGGATGTCCCTAGAAGTAGCCACCGACACAGCGGTATGGTGGGCGGAATGAACCCTTAGCCCTATGGGAGGCTCCCTACCCGCCAACCTATAGCAAAGATCAATGCATGATGTAATCCAGCTGCCAATCATCTGCTTGGCTGCAGGTCTGCCAGGTGCGGCTTCAGCGTAGGTGACAAACAGCTGGAGAACCTCTCCCAGAACTCCAGCCGTGTGCTCTTTATAATAAGAGAGCACTCTTCTCAGGTCCAAAGTATGGAGCCTGTATTCAGCATCTGAGGTGTGATTGGGGTAATGCACTGGCAGAGTCATCACCTTGTTCAGGTGAAACTCCGGCACAACCTTCAGAAGGAACTTCGGGTTGGGGCACAGGACAACCTTGTCCCTGTGGAAGACCAGATAAGGAGACTCAACAGAGAGTGCCTGGAGCTGCCCAATCCTTCTGGCTGATGCGACAGCCACCAGGAAGGTGGTCTTCCATGACAGGTGTGACATCTCACTCCAGTGCATCGGTTCGAATGGCTTGCCCATGAGTTTTGCCAGTACCAGCATGAGAACCCACGGTGGTGGTGGTTCATGCACCGGAGGGGAAATATGGTCGTGGCCTGTGAAGAAACACCAGACCACCATTTCATGTGCCACCATCTGCTGACCGGCCCGCGCCTGGTAAGCAGAGATGGCTGCCAGGTGCATTTTAAGAGTCATAAACCGAAGACCCCTTTTGGAGAGAGACCAAAGGTAGTTGAGAATGCTAGCCACTGGACAGGACAAAGGGTCCAGCCCCTTGCCCTGGCACCAAATGGAGAATCTCTTCCACTTGAAGGCATAGCATTTCCTGGTCGATTCCTTCCTAGATGCCTCAACTATAGTAAGTACATCTTTGGAGAGATCCACATCCTGGAACTCTAGCCACTCAGGAACCAGGCTGTCAGGTGCAGAGATTGAAGGTCCGGGTGGAGGACCTTCCCCTGATTGACTGAGAGCAGGTCTGGGCATGCTGGAAGACGCCTCAGGAGCCTGATAATGAAGCTGAGGAGATCAGAGTACCAAAACTGGCAGAGCCAGTCTGGAACCACTAGGATCACCTGTGCCTTGTCCCTCCTGCCCCTGAGGAGCACCTTGTGGATCAAGGGAAGTGGAGGGAAGGCATAAAAGAGGCCTGGGGTCCACAGCTTTGAGAAGGCATGCCCTGCTGATGGCAGCAGGCACAAAACAGCCTCAGCTTTGCATTCTCCCTGGAGGTGAACAGGTCCACCTGAGGGCTGCCCCACTGGGAGAACAAGCTGTGTACTACCTCTAGATGGAGAGACCATGGGATGCCTCACCCACGTGACTAAGGGCATCTGCCAGCTGATTTGAGGCCCCTGCCACGTGGATCGCTAGGAGATCCACCTCCAGTCAGCTCACAAGGGTCCAAATGCAGACAGCTTCCCTGCTCAGAGGCTGGGAGTGCGTGCTGCCCTGACTGAGATAGTACCTGGTCGTGGTGTTGTCCATCTGGACCTGAACCACATGACCCTGAAGGAATGGAGCGAAAGCAATCAGTGCCAGCCAGACTGTTCGGAGCTCCAGCAGGTTGATGTGACATCGGGATGCCTCGGGGGTCCAGAGCCTGTGGACTCTGCGGTCCTCCATGTGAGCACCCCAGTCCGTGAGACAGGCGTTGGTCGTCAAGATGACCGTCAGCTCAGGGCGGACAAATGGGATCCCTTCCTGCAGATGCTCTAGGATGGTCCACCATTGGAGAGCATCCCACATGTTCTGGGTCACAGTGACCAGCTGGTTGAAATGACCTAGTTGCTCAGTCCATTGGCTGGCCAGCTCCCACTAAAGGGGACGCTTATGCCAATGGGCCCATCGAACCATGGAGGTGCAGGCCACCATATAACCCACAAGTCGCAGGAAGTCCCGGGCAGGGTGCAAGTGCCCAACCAGAAATGATCAGGCAGAGGAGGAGAGAAGCTCAGCCCTGTCCACCGGGAGCCTGGCTCTGGCTCAGCAAGAGTCGAGCTCTGTTCCAATGAAGCAGATCACCTGCGAAGACATGAGTTACGACTTGGCCTTGTTGACCAGGAGGCCAACGTCGATGAAGGTCTGGAGGGCCAGATCCCTGGGCCTCTCAACCTCCAGTCTGAAGGGACCCGCTATAAGCCAATTGTCCAGATAGGGGAACACTCTGACCCCTCGATGCTGAAGATGGGCTGCCACCACTGCACTGCACTGCATTTGGTGAAGACCCTGAGGGCCGATGACAAGCCAAACGTCATGGCTTGGAACTCATATAGGGTTCCCTCTGCCCTGAAGTGGAGAAAACTTCGGTGTGACAGACAGATTGGGACATGGAAGAATGCGTCCTGCAGATCCAGGGAGCAAAACCACATGTTCTGCTCGAGAGAGATGGTATGATCTGAGACAGAGTTACCATCCTGAAGGTACAAGAACTGAGAAACTGGTTCTGGTGGTGCAGATCTAGAATGGTGCGCCAGCCCCCCCATCCATTTTGGGACCAGGAAGTACCTGGAAATCAACTCTGGGTTGATAGGGGGATCCGCAACACTGACCACTACCTCCTTGCGGAGGAGTTGGGTGATGTCGTCTCTGAGAGCCGACTGAGTGTGCACGAATACCTTCTCCTCCCGTGAAATGTAGTCGCTTGGGGGGTACTGCTCAAATTCCAGAGGCAGCACCTGGCTGACCACTTCCAAGACCCACCTGTCCGTTGTGATAACAGACCAGGCGGAAAGGAAGTGGCGGAGCTGACCCCCCATGGGAGGGCCCAGAGTGGGCGTGACGTGCATGGGGCTGGCAATTCCCATCCAGTCACTATGCAGGCTTGGAGGAGGAGGAGGAACCCGAGGGACTGCCGGTACCTTTCCGTCTGGGCTTACAGGCCACCAAAGCCCCTGTCTTGGGCCAAGAGTGCCAAGTTTGAACCTGCTGCTGTTGCCAAGATTGGTACTGGGCCTGCTTGGCCGCAGGGGCATAAGGCTAAAAGGGCCTGCGCTTCTGCTTTTTGGAACACTGAGATTCCTTCTGGGCGGAAGCAATGGAGTCCAAGGTGGCACTGGACTTCTCGATGCGCTGAAAGTGACTATCAACCCCTGAACCGAACAAGTCGATGCCCAGGAAGGGAACGTCCGCCAGTCTGCGCAGGGTGTCTGCCGTAAAGGTCAAAACCCTCAGCCAGGCCCTACGGCGCATGGCTACTGTGGCCACTACCAAACGGACACAGGAATCCCCAACGTCCACAGCCATCTGGAGTTGCTGTTTTGCCACAGCCCAACCCTGATCCCAGACCTGCTTGACCATAGTCTGAAGGTACGAAGGGAGATGAGGAAGCACCTCATCGGGAGAAGTGTGCCACGATGACAGATGAGCTCGCCTGATGGAGACCAAGCGAGAAGGCAGCATAGAAGTGTCTGGCAGAGTGGTTCAGTTTTTTACTCTTTGTCCAGAGGTCTTTCAGCGTCTCCTGAACTGCCAGAGTGCCAAAACACAGATTCGGTCACCAACCCCTCAGCCAAGGCGTGCTCTGTGAACCCAGATAGGGAGCCGATGGGAACCACATACTTGCAGGCCATCCGGGCTGATGGCACAGGGCAGGAGGCAGGGTGCTGCCAAAACTCCAGGGCTGGGACAACAATGGCTTCGGCCACTAGCAATGCCTCTGTTGGAGAATCCCCTTTTTCCATGGAGATGAGACAGAGAATGCCCATGAAGGATGTGGGACCTGCCTCCATCGAGTGACCCACAACTGAAAACTCATGAATGGACGAGAGTGCAAAGAGGAGTCCTCAGACTCCGGATAGATCGGCCGACCACCCGATTCATCTCTGACCCACCACGGACAGTCGGGAGAGAGAGAGGGTGACTGACAGCCTGCGCGGGAGGCCCTTAGCGGGCTGAGACTCCTTGACAGGAGCCCTGGAGGAAGGCTGTTAAGGTGGCGGCTCCACCATAATCGGTGGAGAGGCCGATTTTAGCCAAGCCGGGAGGGCCTTCACCGGCTCCGCAGGCGGAGGGACAGTGTTGGCTGGCTCCAGAGGAGTCGGTGTTGGCCTAGAGGGTGACAGCCAAGTGATGGCTGGTGTGGAAGCCAGGGCTGACTTTGGACCAGCCAACACCAACTGTTGCCCCATAAGATCTTCATAGCGTCGACACAACTTGCGCCGAAGCCTCTCCTCTTCTGAGGAGGACAAAGATGAATAGCAGCGGAGTCACTTCTTGGAATGCCCAGAGTGGCGTTTATGAGTGCTCTTCGACCTCTTGGTCGAAGGTGATCGAGACGTAGACCTTGACCATCAGGGGGCTGACAGGGGCGCTCAGAAGGAGCCAGGGAGACCCGTGGCTCTTCCAGATCATGGACAGGGACCGTGAAGAGGTTCCCAGCAAGCTGGGTCTCCTCCTCGGTAGGTCCAGTCAGGACCAGAGTCCTGAACAAGGCATTGTCAGCCTCATCTAGCGACAACGGGTTGATGGGGTCAATAATAATTTCAACCAGGTTGTCGTCCTGCGTCTTAGCTGGCTGGCCTGACGGGGGCACCGTGAAGCCAGCGGCCGAGGCCGCAATTTTGACCTAAGTCAAAACTGGAGATTCCTGGAAACAAGATTGCTCTCAATTCCAAGAACAATATTGACGAGACTTCTTTTCTCTCAACTCCCTGGAATCCTTTTTATGGGAATGAGAGCTGTGCGAAACCAAAGGGCCCTCCCCCTTGGTCGGGAGAGACTGGCACAACTCCTTGAAGGAGTCTGTAAGGGTAGAGTCCAGTTTGAGCAGTACGACGACCGATGCTGAAGAGGACTGATCGGTGGCCCAAGCCGCTTCCCCCTCGAAAGCCTTCATTTGCTTGAGTTGTTCAGTGGACCTCACAGCCATGGAGACCACCCAATGGGCCTCTTTAGATTTGACTGATGGGTTCCATTTCTCTGGTCGGCCAAGCTGTAATCGTGCGAGGTGCTCGTCCAACACGTTCAGCTGGAACGAACGACAAAAATCACAAGCCTGGGTATCGTGATCATGGCCCAGGCAATAGACGCACGTGGTATACAGGTCTGTGTGAGACATCTTCTGCCCGCAGGGGCACTAGCGGGACCCAGGTGAGGACTTGTCCTCCATCGCAGTCGTGATCAAAAATCGATGCGGTGAAATTCTAATGAGTTTAAATTTTGGTAAATAATCCGAAGATTTAAGCACCAGGGCCTACTCAACGTGGAAGCAATAAGGAGGGAATCTGAATCTTCCAGCGGAAAGGAAGATCTGGCATCAAGGGGCAGAGCCAACGCATATACCACCCGGGCGTTTGGGAGGAGCAAGCTTAAAGACTTCCAGAAAGATAACTAAACGGAAAGGAAATGCCAAGACGTGTGGGTAAGAACAACATATCTACATCCCTAGATCTTCCCTTTCCAAGAGAGGGACAATGCATCTTGCCAGAAAACTCCAAGGCCCTGCAGCAAAGGGTCCAACTTTGGATTACCACATCTTGCAAACAGGTAATTTACCACTGTGGTCAGCATCTCCAATCGAGCATCAGAGGCGGAGACCAGCTTAGCCTGTATGCCAAGATGTACAGGACACCTGGGATAAACAAAGTCAACAACTCAAGGCCAAGAGACATGACTCAGTGCCATAATCTCATTGCCTTTCTGCATAGAGGATAAGAGTAAGCGCCTCTTTGCTTGTTTATGTAGTGCATGACACTGACATTGTCCAAATCAGCAAGGGACCAGTGCTGAGATGAGCTTGAAATGTCCGTAGGCCAAGTAGAACAGCACTGATCTCAATAACAATTGATAGGAGATCTGAGTCAAAGCTGGTCCATGAGCCTGGAGCTCAGAATGACCTGAGGCAGACACCCTAACCGGACCCGAGGCATCCGCCATTACGATCTGTAAAGGAGTCAGGTGAAAAAATGGAACACCTGGTTACAGATTCTGGTGGTCCATCCACCATACCAGAGCATAGCAGTAAAGTGGACATGACAACCATTTGTTCCAACTTCTCTGTCAGCTAGTCCCACAGTACCCAAAGGGTCCAGTGCAGAATGGGCATATGGAAGCAGGCAAATGGGACCATAACGATGGCCGTAGCCATCAGTCTAGCAGACATAACATCATCCTTGCTGAAACTTAATGGCTTCTGTGTATCAGCTGAGCCTGGACAGCAAGAGCCTCTGCTCTGTCTGCAAGCAGGAAGGCACTGCCAATTCTATGTCCAGTAACCTCCAATATACTGGAGGTGCTGACAAGGAATTAGAATGGATTTCAGAATGTTTACAGTAACTCTCAGATCCTCTAACAACTGACGTGTCCTGGACAGAGTGTACAGGATTGCTTCCCTGGACAGGGCCTTGATTAGCCAGCCGTCCAGACAGGGGATGAAATAAAGCCCTTCCCTCCAGAGGGCTGCTGCCACAACAGCTAAGCATTTGGTAAATACCACGATGCCAAGGATAAGCTAAGGATAAGACTTGGAACTCCCGTAGTGCGTGGCCTGCACGTGCCTCCACACGCGACACCAGGATGCACTGGGTCAGGGAACAAAAGCCAAAAAACATGCAAACTACTTACAGAAAAAAAATGTTAAAATTCTCCAGGATAGGATGGAGGACGCTGAAAATAGGACCCGCAGGAATAATATCAGAATATCAGGACTCCCAGAGTGGTCCAAAGGTATAGACATGATTTCTTTCATGCAGCAAGTGCTCCGTACTGTACTGACTCTCCCAGAGACTTTGACACTCAAGACGAAGCATGTGCACCAGACCCTCAGCCCAAAGCTTCCCACTGGGGCCCAGCTGCACAGAAGAAAAAATTACTCACCTTAGTAATTATGTTTCTTCCAATGGAGTCTTGCTGTATTCTGACTATTGCAGTTAGCCCCAGCCTTTAAACTGCCCTTTAAACTGCCCGGAGAACAAAGGGTTAACTTTCTGTGCATGGCTAAACAGGCCTCCCCCCAGCTAGCCAAGGAGGTGGCTGCAGATGGGATTGAGGCGTCAAAAGTTCAGTTTCATGCTGCTGTGGACTCCAGTGATGTGTCATCAAGAGTCATGGCTACATCTGTGGCTCTTCGGAGAATGGCTTGGCTCAGATGTACTAGCCTTTCGCAGGATACCCAGGCTAAGGCCATGGATTTTCCTTTGGTGGGTAATTCTCTGTTTGGGGAGCAGACAGAGAATTACATGAAGAAAATGGATGAGTACAGGACCACTTACAGGAGTGCTCAGGCCAAAGAGAGGCTGGCAACTACTCAAAGGCAGCAGTCTAGGGGCAGGGGCAGGCCTTTTCATAGGCCTTTCTACCAGCCACAGGCCTCTTCTTCCTTTTCACAGAGGGGGTACTTCAGAGGGAGATGCAGAAGGGGGATGAGCAGGGCTGCATCCACTCCTCAGCCTAAGGCCCCTGCCAAGCAGCCTGATGGGCCTGCCCGGGTCGACTCTCCTATTCCAGTAGGGGGCAGGCTGACTTACTTCATCCAGGACTGGATGTCTATTACATCAGACAAGTGGGTACTGGAAGTAGTAGGCCAAGGACTGGTTCTCAGCTTCAAAAAATTTTCAAAGATGAGAGCCAGACCTTTTCCACCTGGAGGTCTCTCAGAAACCCTTGCCCTAGAAGCAGAGGTTTCATCTCTGCTTGCTTTAAGAGCCGTAGAGAGAGTACCTACCCTACACTGGGGCAAAGGTCTATACTCCAGGTACTTCCTTACCCCACAAAAGACAGGGGAGTGGTGACCCATCCTAGACCTAAGATACCTAAACAAACATCTTTTAAAACCAAAGTTCAAGATGGTAACTCTGGGAATAATCCTTCCCTCTCCAAGGCCAGGGGACTGGCTAGCCTCCCTGTACCTCAAAGATACCTATTTTCACATTCCCATCAGGTGCTCCCACAGAAAGTACCTCAGGTTCAAGTTGCCCTCAGGCCACTATCAGTTCAGAGCAATGCCCTTTGGCCTAACTTCAGCCCCAAGGGTCTTCACAAAGTGCCTGGCAGTAGTAGTTGCCTAAGGAGGCAAAAGATTTCCATTTTTCCATATCTGGACAACTGGCTCATAGTGGGCCAGTCCCCAGTCCAAGTCAAGTCAGACCTGCAAGGGTGTTTCGACCAGCAAGGCATTTCCTCCAGCTCTTGGGCCACATGGCAGCCTCTACAGCAGTGGTCCAAGGGGCAAGATTCCAGATGAGGGACATTCAGTTACATCTGAGGGCCTTTTGGTCCCAAAAGAAGGATTCCCTTACCAAACTGATCCCAGTGACCCAGACCCTGATCCAAGCCCTTCAGTGGTGGCAGGATCAGGACAATCTAAGGCAAGGGGTCCCATTTGCCACTCAGTCTCATTCAGTGGTCCTTACCACGGATGCTTCCCTCCTGGGCTGAGGAGCCCATCTGGGGGCCCTCACTGTCCAGGGACTGTGGTCCCCTCAGGAATCTCTTCTCCATATCAGTCTCCTGGAACTCATGGCAGTTTTTCTGGTCCTGCAAGCTTTCTCTCAGTCAGTGCAGAACAAGGTGGTTCAAGTCAGAACAGACAACACCACCACCATGTGGTACATCACCAAGCAGGGAGGCACGCGTTCTATGGCCTTGAGCACAGAAGCGATGAAGTTGTGATCCCTGACTTTTTCCCTGCAAACCTCTCTGATAGCAGTCCACCTTCCGGGGAAGGACAATGTGCTAGCAGATGCACTGAGCAGGATTTCACAGGGCTATCATGAATGGTCCCTGGACCCTCTGGTCTTGAAGGTGATTTTTTCAAGGTGGGGCACTCCAGAGATAGATCTGTTTGCAGCCCTAGACAATCACCAACTTCCTCTCTTTTGTTGCAGACCCCCAGTCTTGGGCACAGTCCTTCTGGATGCTCTGATTCTGAACTGGGAAGGAAAATTTCAGTGTGCTTTCCTTCCCTTTCCTCTACTGTTCAGAGTTTTAGTCAAGATAAGGTCACAACCTTGCAAAGTGATTTTGATTGCTCCAGATTGGGCCAGACAGCCTTGGTACCCCCTGTTACTGTCCCTAACAGTCCATCTTCCTCTGTCTCTTCCCAGGAATTACAACCTGGTAACCTCCTCTCAGGGGAGGATTTAGTACCCCTATCTTCAGTCTCTCAATCTCAAGGCATGGCTCTTGAAGAGTTGGAGTATGCAGATTTGCATCTGTCTCAAGGGGTTCTGGACATCCTCAGAGCCTCTCAAAAGCCCGCCACTAGAAAGACCTATAACTCCAAATGGAAGAGATTCAGCATTTGGTGTTCTAAGCAGCATATTTCCCCAGACACTGCTGAATTGCCTACAGTTCTGGATTATTTGGTCCATCTTAATGGCCTAGGCCTCAGACCAGCTACTCTCAAAGTACACTTGTCAGCTGTCTCTGCTTTTCTGTCAGTAGGGAAATCTTCCTCACTATCATCTCATCCTGTGTTCTATACATTTTTCAAAGGATTGCTTCATACCAATCCTCCATTCAGAGACCCTGCCCCTGCCTGGGATTTAAATGTTTGTATTGCTCAATTGATGCAACCTCCCTTTGAGCCTATGTCCTCAGTAGAGCTTAAGTACTTGACTTGGAAAACTGTGTTTTTAGTAGCCATTACCTCTGCCAGACGTATCAGTGAACTGCACGCCCTGTCAGTGGAACCTGATTTTTATCTCCTTTCATATGGATAAAGTGGTCCTTAGAACCAGTAGAAGGTTCTTGCCCAAAGTGGTTTCAGATTTTCACCTGAACCAGTCTGTGTCTCTTCTTGTTTTCTTCATGGATCATTCCTCTTCAGGAGAGAGGAGGCAACACAGTTCAGATGTTAAAAGGGCCCTTAGCTACTATATAGATTGTACCAAGGGTCACAGGTTTGATTCCCTGCAGCTGTTCCTCACATATGGAGAAGTGGGGAAGGGCAAACCTGCCACCAAGAGAACTACTGCCAGGTGATTGTATCTTATATACAATTCTGCTATGAGAAACTAGGAAAAATTCCACCCTCAAGCCTGAGGGCTCACTCCACCAGAGGTACAGCTGCTTCCCTGGCTGCTGCCAGGGATATTCCTCTCTTAGAAATTTGTCAAGTAGCCACCTGGAAAACAGTCCATACCTTTACCAAGCATTACTCTCTGGATATCCAGGCTAGGAGTGATGTTCGGTTCAGCACAGCAGTACTGAGAGCCTATTCCCAAAATAGGTTCTGTCCCTCCTCCATGGAGGTACTTCTTGGTAGTCTGCAATAGTCAGCATACAGCAAGACTTCATGTTGTTTGAAGAAAAAATGACTCACCTTAGTAATTATGTTTCTTCTAATGGAGTCTTGCTGTATTCTGACCTCCCTTCCTGCCTCCCCTCTCAGAACCTGTTTTTGGGAAGTGGGTGGGCAGTGCACTGTTGCACCTCAGGGGTGCTCTTTTTACACCCTCTTCTTTTTGTTTGGGTGTTTGTTTTATCTTTATTCTTATTTGGATTGGTTTTTGGTTTCCTGACTTGAGTCTTCCTTTGGGGATCCAAAACTTTTAGTTGCCAGTTGGCTAATAAAAATTTTACAATTTCCACATAGAATAGTTAGAGTTTTTGCTCGTAAGAATCTGACGGTTGGATTTCAAAGGGCCCCAGACAGAGACCTCAATCAAGCTTGAGCTCAGCATTCTATGCTATGCATAGAAAGTTAACCCTTTGTTCTCAGGGGCAGTTTAAAGGCTGGGGCTAACTGCAATAGTCAGAATACAGCAAGACTTCATGTTGTTTGAATATTAATTTGCATGCTCAGTTTCCAAGAGAAGAAAACCATCCTGTATTTGGCCTAGCAGAAAGAGGTAGTGCTGCATCAGGAACAGTGCCTCTACTTCAAAAACGATTATGCCCCTGAAGTGACGACCAGACGCAAAGTCTATATTCCCATCATGAGAGCACTGAAGACAGCAGGCTTGCGTTTTATAATGCCGTACCCAGCTAGAATGACAGTGTTCTTTTTTTTTTTTTTTCTATTTTCTTTTTTTTTCTCCTCCTAGCTGCGGTCGTCCAGGGTATCAGCCGGTCACTTGCAGGCAGCCTTCCACCCCAGAGCGGCCTCGAGCCCTCAGCAGAGCCCCATGGCTTACCCCCACCCAGGCGGGCTACGGGATGCAAGGCCAACACCCCGCAGGACCTGTATTAGGTTGGAGGGCCGGCCTGGGGGGCTAATTGAAGCCGCGGCGGGCTTCATAAGAGGGCGACTGTAAGCCATCCATTTTTCCGTTTTTCCGGGAGGCGGGACGTGTAATGACGCACTGGCGCCCTGTCCCGCCTCCAAAGTGTCCGCGCAGTCGGTAGCTGTGCAACCTCAGCCTCCGCCTGGGATCGCCATGCTCCGAGCATCAACCTCCCTCCCCTGAGGAGAGCAGCCCATAGGACGCTCACAATCCTTCTCCCGTCGGTTTTTTCCAGCGCACTCCCGAGTCCGCTCTCGAACCCGGTCGCCGGCGCCGCAAGCGGAAATCCCACTGCTGCGCCGACGGGCCGGCTATTAGAATGACAGTGTTCTTCCCGGAGGAGCCACTCACCTTTGAAACAACAGCAGCAGCAGCAGCTGATGAACTAAAGAAGCGGAATATAGATGTACCACAGCACCAAACCACAACCAAGACCTCCCTTGCGGCCAAGCTTTCACAACGTGTATGGATGGAGGGCCAGTGGGAGGTGTGATGATGACAAGGAGCTGATATGATTCAGCATATCGCAGGAGCCTTGAGGAGTCAACACTTCCCTTTCCCAACTGCCTCTATGCAGCACAAACCTCTCCTCATTGATTTTACAAAGAGTGTACACTTTATTGGAATATTCCCTACTCCTTTGCAGTACAAAGTACTGACTCTCTTGGACTTCAAGACTGTGGGGGTGAAGTGGGGCTGAGGATGACCCCCTGCTTCCACCAGATTAACCCCTGCTTCTACCTCGAAGGAGAAGCCTTGACAACCAGTGACTAATCGGGACTTGAAATAAGAGGATAACAAGAAGAAGACCTATCTACTATGAATTAAACCCTGAAGTGTTTTGAGATAAGTGCTAAGTTTCACTCTACTATTCTTTACTGCTTGTATTTCTGACTGTTCCCTTGGCTTTTTCAGTCTAGTCCTATACTCTCACTAACACGTTTTCTCTGTCTGTCCCTTCTCTCTGTTTCAGGGCCATATACTGGAGGAAGCAACCCTTCTGTCTCACTAGTTACCTGTGGCAACCTAGTAAGGAGACTTCTTTCTCTCTGAGGCACTATCGCACTGTTAACTGAAGTGTTGCTTTAAAAGGGTCATGTGGGGGAGAGTAGCGATAAACATCTGACCTGTAAGCACCTGCCCTGCTGGTGCCCCTGTGTGTGGAGGACTGCTGGGCTTGAGGCTGACCACCCTGGTTTTGGGTGGGGAGGGGCAGAGAGCCGTCCAGGAACACCTTCTGTACAACCCCGACATCCATAAGTCACCTTTGGAATGCAAGCAGGCAATGAACTCTCTCTCATACAGTAAGCTTGTATTAGTGCCCTACCCTCCATGGCTCTCTTTAGGAGAGGTCATGGCTCTCCCTCCTTCTGTTATGCGCGGCATCATAAAGCACATTAATGAAACAGCAATAATAAAATGAAGGTTTTAACACTGCACTTTGCAAAATATCCTAATGAATGTTTAACATGAATAAATTACAGTTATGAAAGAACTTACCATAACAGTAGATCTTCGAGAGAGGTTCCTACAGTAGGTCTTCACATATAGAACTGCGCCTCCTGGTGTCAAGACCACATGGCAAACTTCTAGCTAGTAATCTGTAGCCGGGAACTGCCCCCAGTGTCACATGATGGGACGTTGGCGTGACCGTATATAGGGGGCCGTCCCCACGCCCGCCCTCCAGTTCTCCTGACGGAAGACCCCAAAAAGGGGAAAAATAGGAGAAAGAAGTAAAACTCCTGGAGCCCAGAGCTACTAAAAAATAAAGACCTGGGAAAGGAACGGAGAGGAAAAAAGCAGGAGCTGGGGGAAGGAGGGAGGGAGGGAAAATGAGACCTACTGCAGGAACCTCTCTTGAAGATCTACTGTTCTGGCAAGTTCTTATGTAACTGTAATATCTTACTTCGAGAGGGTTCCTGCAGTAGATCTTCATATATAGGACTGAATACCAAGCAGTCAAGAAAAAGAAGTCAGTAGTCGGCCCGGTGGCGCTGAGGGTTGAGGCGCTGGACGCCACACTTCGCGCCATGCCGGCAACCCGAGTTCAGGAGCGAGCTCGGGTGCTGGGGGCCGGCAGGGAAGGGACTGGATTGAGTGCCCGATGGGCTGCTCTCCAGTCCCGGGGAGAGGGTGTTGGGGAGCTCAGCGCTCCACCGGCCCCTGGTGGAGACTGGGGGCGCCGCAGCAGCGTGAAGCAGCACGTACAATAACGTGGCTGACGCTGGCAGGATTGCCGTGTGCCAAGCGTCAGGAGCGTGCACATGCTGGGGTTGGGTGGAACTAAGAACAGAGGAAAAACCAGGCTCGTGGGGCAGGTGACGGCACTGGTCCCCCATGCCCTCCACCAGGTTCCGCCTTGGATGGCCTTCCACTATCCTCCCCCCGGTGCCTACCTACAGTTGGAGTCTGAGTCGCAAGGAGCCCAAGAGGCACAGGGCTACCCTCCTTGGGCGGATTAAACCGAGGGTGCCAGCTGCAGGTGGGGGGGGGAGAGGAGGTACAGTCCGTAGGGGGCCTCAGGCGGGCAGAACAAGGACCAGCTGACAGAGAGAGGTCCTCACGAGCCACGACTGAAGTGAAAGAAAGTTGGTGGAAAAAAAAAAAAAGAAGTCGGAGACTAAGTTCCGGGAGGAGGAAACGTCTTGCCAACTAGAAAGCTGATTATGACAGGAGGCCCTGTAGGACAGCAAGGCCAAAACCAGCCCTATGCCTGGAGGCGAAGTCCAGACTGTAATGACTGGCGAAATTATGGACAGAAGACCAAGTGTCCGCAGCACAAATATCTGCAGAGGACACATTCCGCAGGAAGGCCACTGAGGCAGATATACCACGTGTCGAGTGGCCTTTCACTTCCCCCGTAAGGGGTTTCTCATACTTCTGGTAGATGTACGAGATGCAATCAGCCAACCATTTAGACAAACCCTGTTTCAAAACGGCCGTACCTGGATGTCTGGGAGTGAAAGCCACAAACAACTGGTCAGATTTACAAGCCTCCTTAGTCCTAGAGATATAGTATCTCAGAATCCTGTGCACATCCAACGTGTGCAAGATGTATTCCCCCCTACTGGAATACTCTGCGTAAAAAAACAGCAATTGAACATCTTGGTTCAAAGTAAATTCTGAGACTACTTTCGGAAGAAAGAAAGGGTCAGCCCACAGAGCCAAACAGTCTCTGTGGAAAATCAAATACGGCTCCTTACAAATGAGGGCCTGAAGCTCTGAAATCCTTTGAGCTGAAGTGACAGCGACTAAAAAAAGCGCTTTCCAAGACAAATAGCGCATGTCGCAACTTGCTGCCGGCTCAAAAGGAGGCAAAGTAAGTTTCTCTAAAATAAAATTCAAATCCCAGGGGGGAACCGGATTATGGACATGGCTTAAGGTGGAGGATCCCCTTAAAGGGACACTGTCAACCTCTTTTTTCAACATATTATTTATAGTTGAAACCCCACATTTTATGATTTACCTTCTCTAAAATTCACTGATGTTGTAGTTTGTTTTGTCTGTCTCCTTGTTTAGTAGAACTGAAATGCATGGCAATGTACATTTATAAACAACCTTGTTTTGTTTACAATCCTGGATCTGTTCTTACTGCATGCTTCCTGAGCATTAGAAACACACTCAGACAGTGCAGTCACTCATAAAGCAGTAGCCTCCTAAACTCCCACTGCATCATGAGGGGCTAGACTGTGTTGTGGGTGTTCCCAAGTCCAGGAAAGATGCACTTGTAGTTGATCAAGGAATGTAAACAAACCTGTTTTGGTGTGGTAACACCAGTATGTTGGGCAGTCTGTTTTTCACTTTTTAAAGAAAATAAAAAAAGAGTCAGAATCCAACTACCAGCTACATCAGCAATCTTTACAGAATTTTGGCAATCATAAAATGTTTTTTTTTTTTTAAACTAGGGGCACTTTGAGACCTAAGGGGGTGGACAGTGTCCCCAGTGTCCCTTTAAGAAAGGTTTTGGAGACCTCCAACTGAGCAAGGGTTTTGCCCCCCACTGGAAGGTGGTAGGCGGAAACCGCAGAGAGGTGGACCTTCAGAGAGGAATAACTGAGGCCCGAATCAGACAGGTGCAAGAGGTACTCAGGGACCTGGGGGTCCGAGCAAGAGAATGGGTCCAGGCCCTTAGCCGTGGCCTAGATAGAGAATCTCTTCCACTTCACAGCATACGTGGATCTAGTTGAGGGTTTCCTCGCCTCCACTAGAACCTGGGCGACTGGAGAAGAGACACCGAAACGTGAGACTGCTATGTCCAAAGTTGCCACGCATGCAGGTGGAGAGACTTGAGGCTCGGATGCACCAGACTGCTCCTGAGACAGAAGGTCGTAACAGTGAGGAAGTGGTACCGGGGGTTCCAATGTCAGCTGCTGCAGCAGAGGGAAACAAATCTGCCGAGGCCAAAGAGGGGCTATAAGAATCATGTGAGCCCCCTCTGCCTGAAGCTTCAGCAGAACCTTCTGAAGAACTGGAAAGGGAGGGAAAGCGTACAGAAATCTCCCTGTCCAGGATAGAGACAGTGTGTCTCACCAAAAAACATCACGCCTGGGAACGAGCGAGCAAAAGCTGGGTAGTTTTGCATTGGATGGGGAGGAGAGGAGGTCTATCTCTGGCTGGCCCTGGACCTGGTGGGTGGGGGGAGTGGAGTGGCTGGATTGGGGTAGTGGAGACCAGGAGACGCCCTGGGGCGAAATGGGTCCCAGAGCATGGTCCGCCGTGCCTGGTACCCATACCCAAGAGCTCCACGGTTAGTGGGCCAGTAGCTCGGCCGGCTTCAGTATCTTATCCTACTTGAGTGGTGTTCTGCAATGCCAGGTCTATTAAAAATAAGACAGCTATTAATGCTGATCTTGTTGGGACAGCGGAACTGGCTTGCATCACCAAGACCTGGCAGGATGGGAATTCTGGCCCCATTTTGGAGTCCGCCATTCTGACTGGATTCTCGGTGATACACCACCCGAGGCTGTATCTCAGGGGCAGGGGAGTAGCAGTCTGTTTTAGAACGGAACTGGGTCTTGTAGCTGTGCCAGTTGGGGAGACCAGATCCTTTGAGTGTACTGTAGTTGCAGGTGTGGGGTGCAGAATTCTTCTCGTTTACTGTCCACCCGGGGGTGAGAAGCAATTTCTGCAGGAAGTCGCGGACTTCGCTGTCGATATGACGTTAGAATCCCCCAGATAGATGGTTCTGGGTGATTTCAATGCCTGGGTCAACGATGAACTCTCGCAATTTGGTCAGGACTTCCTCCGACTTATGAATTAGTTTGGGCCTCACATGGGTGGTTGCCTCTGCGACACACAATTGTGGTCACTCATTGGATCTGGTCTTTCTACTGGGTATGGAGACCTCCGATATGGTGGTGGAGCCAGTTGGGTGGTCTGACCACCACATTACAAGATTCAATTTCCAAGCTCCCCCAAACAGACCTGCCCCTGTGGAGATGGTCCGGTACCGCCCTTTGATAAAATCTTAGTTTAGGGAGGACAGAATAAAAACAGGACCTGGGATTAATTGACTATAATTGTATTTGTGCGCAATTTTATATTTGTATGTATATTTAAAGTGTGTTTGTACTTAATTGTGTGACTATTTTTATGTAATAACTGAAGTATGACTATGTATAACAACTGAAGTAATCATTATAAATTTGGACCTCACTGAAAATGAGCTTGTCTCAGTTGAGCTTCCAATTCATGTATTGAATAAAAGTTTTTACTACTACTTGAGGGGTGTGACCCATGATGGTCTGATGGCAGTACTGGATCTATCGGAATTACCGAATGCAAGCATGGGTCCGGACACTCTGTTGCTAGCCTATAATACAGCTGTGACGGGGGGCTCTGGATTCCATCGCTCCTGTCCGGGTTCATCCCCTCACCCTTTGCCCTCGGTCCCCTTGGTTTGACAGGACTTTGAGGGAGTTGCAGCGAATGGGACAAAGGTTGAAGCGTCGCTGGCAGAATTCGGGCCTGGATACCAACAAACTTAGATTGATGGACCATTATAGGGAATATCAATTGGCTATCTCCCATAAGAAGGCAGAGTTCCTGTCTGGGGAGATAGCCACAGCACAGATTCGAAGTGTGGGCAGACTGTGCAATCCAGCCTGTCTGCAGATTCAGAGGGCATTTTCGCACGAAAAGTGTGATGAGTTGAGTTTGCTCAATTCGTTGTTGATAAGGCTGCCGACATCAGGTCCGAGATTTGCCTGGCAAGCTCCAATGGGGGTGGTGGTGGTCGGTGGTCGGTTACAGTTCCTCGGTTTGACTGATCTGACTTTGATCGGTTGGAGATTGTAGATATTATGCAGATTGTTCAGAGTATGCGGCCAACCAGCTATGGTTTGGACCTGGGCCCAACCTGCCTCCTTGTGGTGTGTGTGTGGAAGCCATCGGCTTGGTCCTAGCGGAGACTGTCTGTTGCTTGTTAGAGACTGGGGAGTTTTCAGATTCCCTGAAAGAGGCAATGGTGACATCCTTCCTTAAGAAATCTTCTCTCAACCCAGACTGTCCTGCTAAGTACATGCTGGTCTCTAACCTCCCTTTTGTGGGGAAGGTTACTGAGAAGGTGTCACGTGGCAGCTGAAGAACCATCTTACCATCCATGATCCTCTCCAATTGGGATTTCAGAAGAGGTACAGCACAGAGACTGCTCTTATTTGGGTGCTCAATGATCTCCTGATAGTGAGGGATCAGAAGAGCCATTCCATCTTGGTGCTTCTTGATCTCTCTGCAGCATTTGACACCATAGACCATGCAGTGTTGCTAGAGCGTCTGTGGTTTGTCAGGTACAGTCTTCACGTGGTTCCACTCTTTCCTCACTGGCATATCTCAGAGGGTGGTGTCGGGGGATTTATTCCTCTGACTCATTCTCTCTGCTGTCACCCATGTTGTTTGCGGTGTACATGCTGCTTTTGGGAGACATTGTAAGGCGGTATGGGTTGAGTTTTCACTGTGATGCAGATGATACCCAACTATACTTGTCCTTTGTGCCTAAGCAGGATAGTGCAGTCTCTGTGTTTAACAACTGCCTCAGTGAGATCCAAGACTGGATGAATGCCAACTGGTTGAGGTTGAATCCGGATAAGACTGAGGTTCTGGTGGTGGATTCAGGCTATTGGGTAGAGGGGTTGGTGGTGGGCTCAGTATCTGGGCTTTGGCTTGGGGGTAGCCAGCTGCTGACCTCTGAATGGGTACAGAATCTGGGCATTATTCTTGATGATGGGCTGATGCTGCGTTCTCAGATGTCAGCCGTCATCAAGTCCTCTTTCTACCATCTGAGGAATACTTCTTGGATTAAGCACCTTGTTCCGCCTGGCGACCTACCTACTCTGGTCCACGCTTTTGTGACCTCCTGCCTTGACTACTGTAACTCCCTGTACCTAGGGCTTCCTGGGGTTGATATCCACCACCTGCAGCTGGTGCGGAACACTGCAGCCAGGCTGCTGACTGTGCTGTCTTGATCTAGTCATGTCATACCTGTACTGCGCGGACTGCACTGGCTGCCAGTACAGTGGCGGCTCACCTTTAAAGTCGGCTTGCTGACTTTTAAAGCCCTACATGGACAGGGTCCGAGTTATCTGCAAGAGATCTTGCATCCCTACTGTCCCCCCCCCCCCGACCACTCCACTCTGCTGGTGAGGGATTGCTAGAGGTTACCAGGGTTCGGCTGAAGACATCTAAGCCCAGATGTTTGCATCTGTGGCCCCCACCCTGTGGCGCTCTCTACCTCATTGGATACGAGAGTGCCTGATGGTGGAGAGCTTCAGAACAGAACTAAAAACATACTTGTTTGATCTTGCATTTCCTGCTTATTGATTTACTGACATGCTGATGGATTTTTTTAGTGGTTTTATGTTTTAAAGTATGTTATTTATGGAATGTTATTGTACAAGCGCTACGATCAGTGTGAATAGCGCTTTTTAAAATATAAAGGAATTGAACTGAACAAAGAGATCTTCCACTACTTTCTGCCTTAGCTCCCACTCGTGAGCCCGCACGACAGTGCAGCTGTGACTGTCCACTAGGACACTGTGAACTCCTGAAACATGGACTGCTATTAGAGACAGGCTATACTGGACTGCCCAGTACCACACCCACATCGCCTCCCTGCAGAGGGGGTACGATCAGGTGCCTTCCTGTTTGGTGATGTACCAGACTGTGGCCACGTTGTCGGTCTGGATTAGGAGTGTTCCTGGAAGTAAGAGGGAATGGAAAGCTTGGAGAGAGTAGAGCACAGCTCTCATCTCCAGAATGTTTAGATGCAGATGCTCCTCTTGCGGAGACCATTTCCCCAGAGTTCAATGGTCTCCCAGGTGAACTTTCCCAACTTTGACCCAAGGCATCCATCGTGAGGGTCATGGAAGGGGACGGGGATGAAAGGAGATCCCCCAGGAGAGGCTGGATAGATCTTGCCACCAGAGGAGATCCCTTTTCAAGCTGCTGGAGACTAAGACCCTATGGTCCATGTTGTCCAATCGCTGGTCCCACTGGACCCTGCGGGTCCACTGGGTCACCCTCATGTGCAGTCTGGCCAATGGAACTGTGGGGATGGCAGCCGCCATGAGACCCAACAGTCGAAGGACGGATCGCGCTGTGGTCCATCGAGAGTTGGACACCAACGCAGCTTGTTGAATCAGAGTTTCCACCTTGCCCATAGGTAGAAAGGCACGGCCCTGGACCATATGCAGCAGAGGATGGGAGTTGAGACTTGGGATAATTCACAGTGATGCCAAGTCTGGAAAAGAGGTCCAGGGTGGAGGAAAGAGAATCCATCAGACTGTCCAGAGACAGAGCTGACAACAGTCAGTCGTCCAGGTAAGGGAACACACAAATCCCTTTGCAGCGCAATGCCGCAGCTACCACCGCCAGGCACTTGATGAACACCCGAGGTGCCGAGGAGAGGCCAAAAGGGAGGGCCTTGAAGTGAAAATGGTTCTCCTGAGAGGAGAATCTCAGGAAATAGCAGCGGGCCTGGAGGATAGGGATGTGCAGGTAAGCATCCTGCATGTCCAGCGAGCACAGCCATTGGTTCTGTTGGAGAAGGGGTACGAGTCCCTGGCGAGTGAGCATGTGGAACCTCTTATATTCCACAAAGAGGTTGAGCAGGCTGAGATCTAGAATGGGTCTCAGATTGACCATCTTTCTGGGCACTAGGAAGAAGTGGGAGTAATATCCCCTTCCTATCTGCCCTGGAGGAACCAGCTCTATAGCTGACTTTTCCAACAGAGCTTGGATTTCCTGCTGAATGAGGCTTCAATGGCCTGACGGGTAGTGAGACTAGCCCGGTGGATTGTCCGGGTGTCTGTCCAGGAACTTGATTGAGTGTCCTCTTGCAATGAGCTGGAGTACCCAAAGCATCTGCTTCCCCACACGGGTTCCTCTTGAAAAATGGGAGGAAGTGGAGGGAATCCCCTCGAGTCAGGATGCAGAGGGGAGGGCCGCTTTGCCACCTCCAGTGGCCTTTTGGGCTTTTGCCTGGGGAGTCTGGGCACCAGAATCAGTGGCACAGTGCCTGCCCTGTCGTCTGCCCTGGTTCTGCCTATTCCACCTCTTCTGGGGGGCGATGAAAAGGCCGCTTGGGTTTTTGGCCCAACATGGAGCGGACATCCTTAAGTGACTTGCCGCTCTCCTGTAGCTCCGTTACATAATCCTTAGCGTCACCTCCAAAAAGGACGGAACTCCTAAAGGGGGAGTCCAAAAGAGTGCTTTGGACATCCTGCGCCAGTCCCGCAAGTCGGAACCAAGCCAGACGCCTCAAACAAATGCCTGCAGCGGTGCAGCATGCCACCGAATCAACTGAATCATAGGTGGCCCACAAAGCATAGCAGCAAGAAGACTTGTTGAGTCTTAACTTTTTCCAGAAGCTTACTTCTGAGGTCCCCATCTGGAATACCTTTTGGTTCCTTTTCCAAGTCAGATAAAGCCAATTTCTAGAAGGACACCATGTGGGCCACATAATTTAGAGTCCGAATGGCGCAGGTGGAGGAAGCGTATATCTTGCAGCCATACTGGTCCATCTATTTGGACTCTTTGTCCAGTGGGGAGGTACTCAGGTGCTTCAGCTGAGCCAACCTATCATGTGCCGCTGTAATTACTATACAGTCGGACTTAGGTTGACTTATTAAGTAGCATGCCCCTTCCGGGGGTGATAAATCCTGTCGTCTTTCTTCAAAACTGCAGGAATGGAGGGTGGCTGTTGCCAAATTGTCGACGTTAAGTCCTCATGTGGCCCCATCCATGGTGGGATGGGAAGGTGTTCCGCATTAGTTAGGGCAAGATGTTCTGAGAGCCTCTTCTGTTTGGGGTCCATCTCCTGAGACGCCCAATCATAGGCCTGCTGGATGGACCTGAGGAGCTCTGCAAAGGATGGGTCCTCCAGCAGAGACCTGGAAGACTCCTTCAGTTGTGGCTCTATAGGGGAATGAGGCTCCGAATGACCGATAGAGTTGGAGTCCGAGTTGGAAGACTCCAGTCTGCTTGGTAGGGAGGTCATGTCTGATACTGCCTCCATGGCCTCTGCTCCAGAGAAAACCCCTGTTGGGCACCTGCCTGAGTCCCTGTCCGACGATCGGTGGTCAATTAAGGATGGGCTCCTGGTCACTGCCCTGTGGGTAGGGGTGGCAGCCATGACCAGAAGGGGTTGTTCCAGCTCTTGCAGGAGTTAGGATCTGACATTCTTCCAGCAGGCTGGAATCGTCCCTTGTGGTTCCAGCTGAGGAGGAGGCAGTGGAGGTGGTGGAGGCTGGTAGTTTGGGTATCCCATGGTAAAGAAAGGGGGTAGCCAGGAGTCTGATACCAGTAGGGGTAAGGATGGTACTCCAGGTACACGTGGCCTGGCGTCGGCACCTGCGACACATAGCATGATGACGGCCTTCCAAGAGTTAGGTAATATGGGAACTGTGGCGGCGGGTAGCCGGGGTAGTTGCCAGAGGGGTCCAATGGCGGAGGGACTGAAGGCCCAGAAGGTGGCAGTGCGGAGGAACCACTGGGAGTATGCGGGTCCGTCGGTAGGCCTGGGGTCTCTACAGGGATCCTCTACGGGCCAGGAGGAGGCTCCAGCGTCAGAGCATAAAGACCCGATTCCATCCCCAAATCGGTGGGGATTTAAACTAGAGATTGGTCTGGCATCGGGGGTCAAATGATGCCCGACGTCTGATCCAAGAAGGGCGAGGGGGGTAACGGAACCGAAACCTCCGTCAACAGGTCTGCTGAGGAAGCAGAGATCTCCGCTTGAAGGGCAAATGCACGAGAGGTCTCCTTAACAGCAGAACTCGAGTCCCAGAGGTCCGGGGAAAACGAAAGGTCAGACTAGGTCAGTGAGGCCCAGGAGGGAGAACCTTTGCAGGATGCAGGGAAGCCTGGAAGCTGGCTCTGCGCAATTTTGGGAACCAAGGCCGTGCACCCAGCAGCGGAGCCGGAGGGATACTTATCGGCCGAGCTGTCGACAGACCCCAAAGGCAAGTCCTCCGGAGAGGAATCCCCTTGCTCCCCACTGACCAAGGTGGGGGCGGGGGAGAGTCGTCCGATCTGCCAGGATGGATGGAGACCTAGGAGAAGGAGTACTCACTGATGTGGAGGCCCCATCTGAAGTGGCTTCGGCTGTCTGGTGACACTGAGTAGAGGAAGACCAGTCCTGTTCCAGGCGCTTCTCCTCCTTTTTCTTTTTATTCTGAGGTGGGTGAAGAGGAACGTTCCCACAGCTCCTGAAGCTCCTTTTCCATCGATGTAAGGCGTTGTTTTAGGAGATGGGCATCGAGGGCCTTCTGGTGCCAGAAGTGCATGGTCTGGTTAAAGGACTGGTAGATCTCACAATCAGCCACCTGACATTTGGGGCCCAGGCAGAGGACGCTGCGGGAGTGATCGTCCCCATGCGAGATCTGAGCGCCGCACTGTGAGCACTTCTTTTTAATTCTTCATGAAGACATGCAACAAAATTTAAGAAAATGGACAGAAAAATGAGAAATGCTTATGTGAAATGCCGGTCGACTGAAGTCGAGTTCACCGCGAGGTCCAACAAATTCAGGTCGACGGCAAGACAGAACTGGAGGGCGGGCATGAGGACCGCCCACTATACACAGTCACGCCGACATCCTATCATGTGACGCCGGGGTGGTCCCCCACTACAGATTGCTGGCTAGAAGTTTGCCGTGCAGTCCTGACGCCAGGGGGCGCAGTCCTATATGTAAAGACCTACTGTAGGAACCCTCTCGAAGTAAGATCTGACTATACCTTTTGCATTGATTTTAGCATGTACCTGTTGGCAAGGCAAGAACTCCCCCTTATCAGAGATCAGCTGCGATGACACACTCGCACAGGGGGTTGAGCCCCAAAGGTAAGCCAAACTATGGGTCAGAGGGCAGCTGGTGACTCCTGCGTACAGGTAATAGGGTAAAGTTATTAACATGATGGTGCTATCTCAGGAGGGGGGCTAGATGGGAAACAGTTTGAGGATGTGAAAAGAATAATCACCATAGGTGTCTATGTTTAAGAGCATGCGAAGGCTGTCAGCTTTTTTTTGGGGGGGGGGTGTACGGATGGGAAAGCAAAGATGAGCTGCAGAACGGTCCCATGGTCCTGGCTCCCTCTCCCCCTTTTTCCTTCCCTTTTTGTTTTACCGACTGGTCTCCCTGGCTCTCAATAGTGGATCACAGAATACTGATCTATCCCTCGTTACACTGCCCACCCGCGTATTAGCTGGTATGTTTGCACTACCAAGCACATACTACCTGCACGAGGCCACTGCATTACACCAAAGGGAAGAAGCCCTGAATACAGCCCTTTTCTCTCTACAGACGCAGTGATGTCTTGAGCCGATCCTGGGAAAGCATTTGACATCCCAAACCCATTTTCTCTTCCCACAGGACACTATAAGTGTCAGGAGGAAGCTCAGCTGATCCTGTTTCTCCCAGTTGGGTGCTAGCCCCACGTACAGGATCTTAGATATTTATTTATTTGTTTTTGTTAACCGGGTAAGGCACACTAGACAGCCAAGTGCCTATTTTCAGGTGTGACCCGGGAGGGTTACATAGGTAGAAGCATAGAAGAACAGTGAAGGAGTCAATTACATACAGTTGAATAAAACAGGCTTAACAGAAATTGGATAGGCGGCTGACAGTATAAGTCAAATTTAGCATACAAGAAAATAACAGACAAAACCTGGAATGAATTAGGGAGCAAGACATCGTTAGAGTTGATTAGCACATGATACATACGATTGTGGAACATACATGATGATTGTGGAACATATATGGTGGGCATGGTAGTGAGCAGCAAAATACATAACAGGAACGAATTAGTGAAACGAAGTAAGTGCGTGGGGGGGGCAGAGACAGGAACAGGGGGTGGGGGTCTAGATGGACGGTGAATCCTGAGGGAGGGAGGGGAAGAGAGAGAGAGAGAGAGAGATTAGTGAGTGGATGTCCAGTACGGAATTCACTACCAATACTGGAGGGTAAGTGCAGTGGGTGCTGAGCGCCCTCAGTATACAAGCTGATTAGGCTGACTACGAGGTACAGGGACATGTGGAGGAAGATTTCAGGAAGTTCCAAAGGGAGGTTTTGAAGTGGGGATGGAAGGAGGAGGACCGGGTGAGGGCTGGAAGCAAGTTCCAAATTTTTGGGGCATAGGTGGTGAAGGCCCGATCCCCCATAAGGGAGCGGGTTCTAGGAACCAGGCGATCTAGTGCTGCCCTTGACCTGAGATGATAGGATGGGGTCCAGGGTTGAGGGAAGGGGCGAGGGCAGAGGGGGTGGCCGATCTGACGATGTTGTCGATGAAATTCCCAAGCATGAAAGTGCGGTGCTTCTCTGGAGGGAGCCACTACAGCCGTGTGTAGAGATCACAGCGGTGTGTGAGGGGAGGGACGGAGAGTGCAAAGCGGCAGATGTTATTGTAGGCAGTGTCCCATTTCTGGAGGCTAGATATGGGTACAGGGGTAAAGGTTACCAGCCCATAGCAGAGTGTAGAGAGGAGGACCCCTCTGGCTAGGGCCATACGAGCTGCTGGAGTTAGGCAGTTTTTGGCTCTGTAAGCGAGGCCGAGCTTACAATTAGTAGCCTTGCAGACATTCTGAATATGCAGGGTAAGATCAAGCTGCGGGTCCAGAGTGACGTCAGGTACTTGACTGCAGCCACTGTCTGCGGGGGGGGGTAGCATCACCCAAGTATAATCCTACCCAATAGAAGTGCTAGTTACTTGTTTATTGTTCTGGTAGCCCAGTTGGCTGTTGTGTTTGTACCTTAGATGAAGGCCACAGTAACCAGTTACGGCTGCCTAACAACAGTATGTCCCCTACACCCCATGCTACTTTTATGTTTAAAAAGGTGGTTTTGCATTGTTTTTTATTCATCTGTTCTCTATACGTATGTATTTTTTCCTATCTTTGTTAAAGGTTGACAGATTCTACAATGTGATACTTGGGAGTTTTGGGGTGGGGTCGGTCCGGGGAAGAAACCGGGGAGTGTGAGTCCTAGAGTAGAGAGCAGCACTGTACCCTGACCAACAGGTCTGACCCTCCACAGAAATTGCTCTCCTTGAGCGTGAATGGTCTGACTTTATTTACTGAAATATTTAATCAGGAAGGCATGCTGAACAATAAGTTGCTCATTTCCCGGTGCGACCTGGGGGGGAAGGGAAACATGAGGATAACTACATAGATTTGGAACACTGACAGAGATTTACATGTACATTACATATAATGTAAACAGTAATGATGCAATGAGACAACAATGTGCAACAGTTTAGGACTAGTTGGGTACAGTGATAACAGTGTAGAACTTGGTAGATAGAATAGCACAACATGACATTAATGGTATACTCTACGTGTCCCATAAATGGGAAGCTTCAATATGGCTGAGAGGAATTCGGGTAATTTAAATAAGAGAGTCTAGTAGGGGGTCACACAGACAGTACAAGTTAGCAAGGTAATACAACAGTACAAGTTAGCTAAATTAAGACAGAAGTGCAAATTTGTCTTGAAGTGCAAAAAGAATAAAAAGATTAGGGTTAGCCATAGTTAAAGGAAAGTTGTGTAAAACAGGGCTCCGAAAGCTACCCTCCGGTTTAGCTTGTTACAGAGTGTACTTTCTTGCACTGCAACTACTGGTTTTTAATTCCAAAAAGTTCAAGACCCAGATGTGTGGCAGATGCAGCGAAAGCTCCATTTGCTGCAAAGGTGCCACGCTGCACTGCTCGCCTCAATACTTTTGTGTTGAAGTAAGCGGTGCGGCGCCATACCATTACAGCAAATGGAGCCTCCCCTGCATCCGCCATACTTCCAGGTCTCTGACTTTTTGGGATTAAAATACAGTAAACTGCGGCGCGAGAAAAACACCACGATTACTGTAAAAAGCTGAACTGGAGGGTAAGCTTTTCAGGGACGAGAGCCCCTGTTTTAGACAGCTTTCCTTTAAGGCTAATAACTGAAAGGGGGGAGAAGGGGAGTGAAATGGAGCGGGAAGCACTTAAGATTCATGACATAAGAAAGAAGGACCCAGCCAAAGATCGATTTAAGCAAGGATAGGGGAGTTAGGACCCTACAGGAGCGAAGAACCCGTTCAGGGGACAGGCAACAGAAAAGGGGGAGGAGAAAGGAGGAGATGGGGAGAGGTCTCTTCCGGGGCCAGAAACCTTCTGAGGTGCAGAAAACCCTACCTGCACAAGGCAGAGGTGGAGCACGAAGGGAGAGAGTAGGCTGTTAGACAGTGAGGGTGAGACTGAAGCTTAACCTTGTTCAGGCCAGTTCCAGCTGTTGAGAACCCTGCCAGGGGATGGTCCAAGGCAAGCATTAGGTGAATATGCGAGGGAAGCAGCAGGGGGAGTGGCGAGGGTAGGTAAAGGAAGGGGGGAGGAAGGCAAGGGTTTATCAACAGCAAAGACCCTTGGGGAGCAGATAATCCCTTCAAGACAGAAAACGGTGGAGATGGAGAGAGGACTGCTGAGGCCTGACCACTCCCGTATGCTGAGCACCCTGCCTGCACAAAGCAGAGGTGGAGCACAACAGGACGGTAGCAGGCTGAAGGCAGCAAGGGAGAGTACGCTACGCAATGCTGGGGCCCCGATAGGGTTTGCGAAGGCCAGTGGAGAGGTTCTGCTGAGAGAGGAATGGGGCCAAGTCACAGAATGAGCCCGACTGGATCTAATGGCAGAGGGGTAGGACTTTGAGGAGGGAATTAGGGAGGGTCATGGCAGGAACAGTTAGGAGCAAGGTAATTATTTAGGGCTCTGCAGATGGAGTAGGAGGAGGATGAATGATGGATTTGAGGGGGAGGGAGTTCCAGATTTTTGGGAGTCAGTGAGAGTACAGAGATTGGCCGATTAGGGTGGATCTGCGGGGGACAACCAGGGTGAGGGAGTCAGTTGATCTGAGAGAGTGGGAGGGTGGAGGGGGAGTCATGAAAGAGCAGGTAAGGTAGGAAGGGAGCTCACCCAACCAATGCTTTGAGGTGAATTTAGCACAGTGGGAGAGACGCCTATATGTAAGAGGGGAAGGAAAGGGCACGATAAGAGATTGCAGTGGTGGGCGTGAGGGGGAACATCCAGGGCAAAGCGGCAGAAGGAATTGAAGAGGGTGTCCAATCTGGCCAGGGAGGACTTGGGGACAACACCGTAGACTACATCACAGTAGCCAAAAAGAAAAAATGACATCATAGTAATCTTGTTTCTTCAAAGGGATCACTCATTATGATTAAACTGATGCAGTCAGTCTCCAGTGTTGAACTGCCCAGAGAGATGGAATGTTATGCAAATGACAGAACTCTCATTGGCTCATGCCAATTTTAAACTGCTGCCCTAGCAACTGCTGCACTTTGTGTGCTTCAGATTCTTATGGAGCCTAACTGGGTGTAAGACCCCCTTGCTAATCTTTACATCATAAAGGAAAAACTACCCCCTAAGATTACAAATCCACAAGAGACAGGCCTAAAACGAGACCACAAAGAAACCAACTGGTTTAAAGGGTGAGTCTCTAACCTGGCTTATATATAACACTAAAGCAGAGGCCGGCCCAGTGGCACTGAGGGTTGATGCACTAGACGCCACACCTCGTGCCACACCAGCGACCCATATTAGGGAACGGGCACGGTCCTCCGGAGGTTGGCGGGGGAGGAGACGGATCGAGCATCTGATGGACTGCTCTCCTTGTCCGGGGAGAGGGGGCTCTCAGTGTCGGTGTCCACTCACCCCTGGCAGAGGCTGGGGGACAAGTGTGGAGGAGTTGTGGGATAACAGATAGACCAAACACCGAACTTCAGGTTCAACACACAATCTCTGTGTGATCTCTATTCAAAACACAAAAAATAAGCTTCTACAATGCCATATTCATTCTTCAGAACATCAGTTTGCAGCAACATACTATGAATGTCTTTTCTCTGCAGTTAGCCAGTGTCTATTGACACTGATCTCTGATCCAATTCACCACCTGAGCTGCAGCCATAACCCCTATGCAGGCCCTATTTGCTTACGTAGTGGGGGCTCAAAAAGAAAACAAAACAAGCTATAAACAAAGAACCTTAATGCAGAATCACTGAAAGAAGGTTTGCCCCAAAGGGCATTGGCAACAAATCAAGTTTCAAAGAAATACAACATCATACATACTTCCATAATGCAGTGCATCATGGGATATATGCAAATCATCAAGACATTTCTTATTAAGTTTACAACAATATACATGCATTTTAAATAACTCAACTAGCTTAGTTTATATAACAGTCAACTAGTACTTTTTACCATTATCAAAAACACCTAGTACCATGGTATTTTCAACATTACAGGTTTCATAAACATAAGGTATATTATGACATAGTGCTATTACATACTAAATTCAACAACGGTTAATACAACCTGTTTTACATACATCTGGAGGTTACCACAATACCCTCCCTGTACGAGAACCTAAGAGGGAAAAGAAAAATCAAAGAGGACACTATAGCATAGTCAAGAAAAGGGATGGGGTGCCCATAGGTGGCCAACCTTATGGACTAGGAATAGTAAAGGACAGACTGGGCTTAGAAATAAAAGAACTGTTGCAACAGATTTAAGAAAAGGTCGGTCCTCAAGAGTGACAGGAGCTCCCAGTCACAACAAGGCACCATGCTGCAGTAGGGTGGAGCTAGGGACTGACGCTTGGAGGAGGCGCTGCGGACCGCGTGCATACTCCACCTCGTTAGCATCATTACCCACGACCCTTGGCTCAAAGGAGAAAAAAACAGACAAAATGCTGGCCTCGCTTAAGCCAGCTCTGCACTGACCCTGTCCATGTACATTCCTCATTGGTCGTGGCCCTGCACACGGGGCTGGCAGGTCACCGGAGCCTGACGAGCATATTTGCAGAGCTAGGGGTGTCTGACAAAAAAAAACATACAAACAAAAAACACTAAAGCAGAGATGCAGAACACAATTCCTCCTGCTTTCTTTTTGTTTTATTTTAAAGGTTCTAATAGGGGAGGCAAGGTGGGTGCTTTAATCATAATGAGTGATCCCTTTGAAGAAACAAGATTACTATGGTGAGTACTTTTTTTCTTCTAATTCCAGTAATCTCTCATTATGATTAAACTGATGCAGACTACCAAGCCGTACCTTTGGTGGTTGAGCAGAGAACCTATTTGGGGAACAGGTTCTGCAGAACTGCTGTGCCAAACCTGGTATCTCTTCTGGACTGCAGATCCAGGCTGTAGTGCTTTGTGAAAGTATGCACTGTTTTCCACGTAGCTGCTTTGCAGATTTCCATTAGTGAGCTATCCCTTGAAACTGCCACTGACGCAACTGTACCTCTGGTGGAATGTGCCCTCAGGCCCAGGGGTACTGGTTTACCTACTTTACTGTAACAAAACTGTATACATGCTACTATCCAGCAAGCAACTGTACATTTTGTGGCAGCTCTACCCTTGTCCATTTCGCCATCAATGAGGAAGAGCTGTGTCTGTCCTGGTCTGTATGCCTTGGTTCTGTCAATGTAATGGCTAAGTGCCCTCTTGACATCTAGGCAGTGAAGTTTCCTTTCAGGAGAAGTGGAGTTCTCTGAAAAGAAAATAGGTAGTCATAGACTGATGTCGATAGGGAGAAGGCCAGGGGTAAATAGAGAAAGTGACAAAGACAATAAGGACAGGGATGGGGCAAAAAGGAGTAAGGCCATCAGGAAATGGAGGGTAATGAGTACCGATGCCCATAGCCTGGGCAACAAGCTCACTGAACTGGTGGCCTTGATGGAAGAGGATGCCTGGATATCGTAGCAGTCACAGAACATGGTACACAGAGAACCATGACTGGGATGTTAACATACCAGGGTACATAACCTACAGGAGAGACAGGGAGGGGAGAAGAGGGGGAGGAGTAGCTCTTTATGTAAAGGAAGGGATAAAAGCAACTGACCAAAAGAATAAACAGGAGGAGAGGAGGCACTGTGGGTCACCTTATAGACTGGAAATGGCACCACAATCCGCACAGGGGTTGTATACAGAGCCCCATGTCAGGGGGAGGGAATGGACAAGGATATGATAGAAGGCATTCTTAGGATGGCAGAGAAAGGGGAGATACGGTTGATGGGAGACCTGAATATGCCAGATATTAACTGGAGCACATCTGCTGCAGCCACATCCAAGAGCAGGGTCATTTTCGATGCCCTACAGGTGGCATGCCTCAGACAGCTAGTTTCAGAACCAGTGAGGGTGCAATCTTAGACCCCGTACTCTCAAATGGGGAGAGTCAGAGGATCTCAGATCTAGAAGTGGGTTGCCATCTGGGAACAAGTGACCATCAAACAGTGTGGTTCATGATAAACTCAGCTACAGAGTCAAGCCATACAAAAGTGAGGGTACTGGACTTCAAGAGGGCTGACTTTGGCAAGATGGGAGAGTGCCTTAGAAAAGCACTAGCAAACAGGCTAGAAGGAGGGGTGGAGCAATAATGGGGAAACATCAAAATTACCATCACGGAGGCAATAAGCCTTTGTGTGAAGCAAATAAATCAAAACAAAAGAAAACACCACTATGGTTCTCAAAAGAGGTGGCGGGGAAATTCAGGGAGAAAAAGATAGCATTCAGGAAGTATAAGGAAACATAGAAGGAGCAGAACAGAGAGCTCTACCAGTTAAGGCAGAAGGAAGCAGGAGGGGAAGTCAGAACAGCAAAGGCCCAAACTGAGGAAAAGATAGCCAACTTGGTTAAGAAGGTGGATAAAACCTTTTATAGGTGCATCAGGGAGCGTAGAAAGACAAAGGGAGGGATAGTGAGGCTGAACAGAATGGACGGTGGGTTGGCAGAAGGGGACACTGAAAAAGCAGGGATACTGAACGAATATTTCTGCTCAGTATTCACAAAAGAGGAGGCGGTGACTAATCCAATTAATAGAAGCACTCTTGATAGGGGTGTCGATCCCAGTCCTTTCACAAAAGAAAGGGTTCTGAAAGAACTCCTAAAACTGATGGTGGACAAAGCAATGGGGCCTGATGGAATTCACCCCAGAATTCTAAAAGAATTAAGGGAAGAACTAGTGAAACCACTGACTACCCTTTTAACAAATCATGGGAGGATGATGGTACCTGAGGACTGGAGGAAGGTGGATATGATTCCCTTCAAAAAGTGGAGCAAGACAGAGGCAGGAAACTACAGACCTGTCAGTTTGACCTCTGTGGTAGGGAAAGGACGGAATCACTTCTGAAGGAAAGAACTGTTGAGTACCTAGAGGCCAGTGGGGCATAGGACCCAAGGCAGCATGGGTTCACAGCGGGAAGGTCATGTCAGACGAATCTAACTGATTTCTTTGACTGGGTGACCAAAGTAGTAGACCAGGGAGGGGTTGTGGACATGGCCTACCTAGACTTTAGCAAAGCATGTGACACAGTCCCACACAAAAGATTAATTGTAAAATTAACCAGCTTGGGAGTGGGTCCCAGGGTGGTAGACTAGGTAAAACACTGGCTGGACAACAGGACACAAAAGGTAATTGTAAATGGAGTCCACTCTGAAGAAAGAGGGGTTACTAGTGGGGTACCGCAGGGTTCAGTACTGGGTCCAGTCCTTTTTAATGTCTTTATAAGTGACATTGCAGAGGGACTGGAAGAAAAGATGCCCTTTGCAGATGACACAAAGATCTGCAAAAGGGTTGATACACAAGGAGGTGTGGAAAGGATGAGAAGGGACTTGGCAAGGTTGGAGGAATGGTCAGAAGCATGGCAGCTTGGATTCAATGCAAAGAAGTGCAAAATAATGCACCTGGAAAACAAAAACCATGGGGAAGATTACACAATCGGGGGGGAGGTAGTAACAACAACAAAAATGGACAGGGACCTGGGAGTAATCATATCAGACGACCTTAAGGTTAGCAAGCAATGTCAGAAGGCAGTAGGGAGGTCTGGGGATATACTGGGATGTACACGGAGAGGCATCACCAGCGGAAAACAGGAAGTTGTTATCCCTCTGTACAGACAGTTGGTGAGACCCCATCTGGAGTACTGCGTCCAGTTCTGGAGACCCAATCTCCGCAAGGGCATAGACAGGATAGAAGCAGTCCAAAGGAGGGCAACTAAAATGGTGCAGGGTCTGCAAGAGAAGCCATACGAGGAGAGACTAAAGGAGCTTAATATGTATACCCTTGAGGAAACGAGGGAGAGGGGATACATGATAGAAACTTTTAAATACCTCAGTGAAATCAACTAAGTCCAAGAGGGTAGCATCTTTCAGAAAAAGAGATGTGCAAGAACAAGGGGACACAATTTAAAGACAGGGGGGCTTGCGGTTCAGGGGCAATGTGAGGGAGTATTTTTTCACAGAGACGGTGGCGGATGCATAGAACAGCCTTCCTGAGGAGGTTGTGGGGTCTAAAACTGTGGGAGAATTGAAGAATACATGGGACAGACATAAGGCAATTCTTGTGGGGGGGTAAGAAGAAATTGGCTGTTGGTTAACTAGGATCTGCAGCTTATCCTGTAGGTAGGGAAATGGGGAGACTAGGTGGGCCAAGCGGTCCTTATCTGCCATCAAAGACTATGTTTCAATGATTCAGGTGAAGATCAGATACCACTTTGGGAAGACAGTTCCTACTGGTCCTGAGGACCACCTAATCCCTGTGGAATGAAATGTAGTCTTGCAACTCACTGATCCTCCTGGCAGAGGTGACAGCCACTAGGAACACAGTTTTAGATGTGACATACTTCAAGTCTGCAGTTGCCATGGGTTAGAATGGTGGTTCCATCAGCTTGGCAATGCAGATGTTTAGATTCCAGGCCAGTACAGGTTCCCTCAGAGGAGGGTGAAGGAGGTTGAGCCCCTTGGAATATTTCCTGAAAACTGAATGAGAGGCCATGGACCTCACTTTACCAGCAGACAGGTAAGCCGAGACTGCAGCCAGGTGGACCTTAGGGGTCGAGGGCCTCAGTCCTAATGTGTGCAGGTGTGTCAGGTAATCCAGTAGAACAGCAAGGCCGCCCTGGAGGGGGTCAGTACCCTTACCTGAGCACCAAATGGAGAACCTCTTCCACTTAAGAGGAATATATTTTCCTAGTGGAAAGCTTTCTGGAGCCCCTAAGCACTGTCAGGACTTCCTCTGACAGCCTGAGGCTAGCAAACCCTTAACTCCTCAAGAACCAAGCCTTCAGCTTCAGTGACTTGAGGCTGGGATACAGGATCCTGCCCTGGGAGATGTTCAGCACGTTGTGCCTCCTTGGCAAGTGAACTGGAGAGGCCATTGACAGGGTCAGCAGGAGCGAGTACCAGTGCTGCCTCGCCTACCAGTATCATTGCTGTTGGTTGGGACCTTACTTTCACTAGGATCCTGAGTATCATTGGGAAGGGAGGGAAGGCATACACAAACTTCCCTGTCCAATCCAAGGCTATTGCATCTAGGGGAACTGTACCCCTGTGAGGAGGCTTGCAACAGTACAGGAGCAAATGGTGATTTTCTGCAGAGGTGAAAAGATCCACCTCTGGAATGCTCCATCTTCTGAAAACTGCACTGAGGATCTGAGCGTTCAGTGACCACTCGTGTGGTCCTAATCGATCCTGCTGAGAGAATCTGCAGTACACTGTCCTTCCCTGGAAGGTGTATGGCTGATAGAGATACCTGAATGGAGTATGCCAGGAACCACAGTTTCATTGCCTCTGTGCAAAGTGGGGTGGACCTGGTTCCTCCTTGTTTGTTGATGTTGTACATGGTTGTGGTGTTGTGTGTCCTGACTTGCACCACCTTGTTTTGCAGGAGCAGAGCAAAAGCCAATAGAGAAAGGTACACTGCTCTGAGCTCCAGCAGATTTATATGCATCGGGGACTCTTGAGGAGACCATGTGCTACTTGCTGTGAGATCCAGCATGTGTGCCCCCAACCCAAAAGGGAAGCATCCATTGTGAGAATCAAGGAAGGCTGCTCCCTTAGAAAGGGTACACCTACCCTGAGGTTGTGTTTGTCCAGCCACCACTGCAGTGCCAGCTGTAGGCTGTGGGTGACTGGAACCAGTTTGGACAGTGGGTCTGTCCTTTGTGACCAGTACTGTCTTAAGTGAAACTGGATGTCTCTCATCTGAAATCTGGAACCTGGCACCACTATGGTGGCAGCTGCCATGTGTCCCAGTAGTCTGAGGAATTTCCAGGCTGGTTTTGGCATGCCCAGCATGAGGGGACTTGCTACCTGCAGGATGCTGTGCTCCAATGAAGTCCAGCACTTGTACTGATTCTTGCTGTGATTTCTGCTCATTTATGACGAAACCTAGGGATTCCAGTGTAGATTTTGTGAGTGCCAGTGACTGCCTTGCATGTTGCAGGGGCTGGCCTACATCTAACCAGTGGTCCAGGTAGGGGAACACCATCACACCTTGTTTTCTCAGGTATTCAACTACCACTGCTAGGCATTTTCTGAATGCCTTTGGTGCAGAAGTCAGACCGAGTGGGAGTGCTGTGAACTGGTAGTGACCTGAGGCTAATCTGAACCTCAGGTACTTTCTGTGAGTTGATCTGACAGGAATGTGAAAATAGGCATCCCTTAAATCCAGGGATGCTAACCAATCCCCTTTCTGCAGTGTGGGGATGATTACTTACAGGGTCACCATTTTGAACTTTGGCTTTAGAATGTGCTTTTTTAGAAGCCTTAGATCCAGGATAGGTCTCCAGTCCCCATTTTTCTTTTTGGTAAGGAAGTATCTGGAACAGAAGCCTTTGCCCCTTTGGTTTATGGGCACTGCTTTGATTGATAGGAAGTGCTTTACCTCTGCCTCCAGGAGGATTCTGTCTGCAGAGGTGACTGGGGCAAAGGTTCTTGCTCTCAGCTTGGGAAGTGATTTGAAGCTGGGTGACAGTCCCTGGTTCATTACCTCCAGGACCCACTTATCTGTGGTGATGGCATGCCAAACCTTGAGTTAGTGAGCCAATCTGCCACCCACCGGTGGTGGTGATGGTGGTAGTGGGGGGCCTTTACCAGCCCGTCAGGGATTCTGTGTGGGCTGAGCCTGGGTTTGTGGTGAGGGAGAAGACTGTCTCATAGCCCTTCTACCACTCCCTCTGAAAGAACCTCTCGGCTGCTAGTAAACCTGCGAAACCTGTGCTTGGAAAAAAGGTCTGGGGTAGGATCCCCCATCCCTGCCTCCCCTATACTGGGCCCTATAAGAGGTGGAAGGCTTTTCTTTAGAATTGCTACTATAGGTGGCTTTGTATTCCTCCACCTTTTTCATACAAGTCTCTGTTTTGTCACCAAATAAGGAATTTATCTCGAAGGGAAAGTCCATAGCCTTAGCTTGAGTGTCCAAGGTTAGGTTTGTAGCTCTTAGCCAAGCAAATCTCCTGAGGGAGACAGATAAAGCCATCAGTCTGGCTGTGGTGTCAGAGTCCACAGCCATGTGGAACTGATATTTGGTGGCTTCAAGGGCAGCCCTTGCAGTTTATTGCAAGTCAATTGCCACTTCACCTTGAACTTTATCAGACAGAGCAAGGACAGAATTCCACAGTGCCTTCTGATATTGAACAGCATAGGTCATATAATCTGCCTGCCTAACAATAAGTGAGGCAGACATACAACCCTTCTTACCCATGGCATCCATCTTTCTTGAGTCCTTGTTAGAAGGGTGGGTTGCTAAGGGGATCCTAGGCTTCAGGATCAGGGTGACTGAACAAAAAATCAGCAGTGGTTCTGTTCAGCCGATATTTCTTATCTATTTTCTTGTTCACTCTAGGTGCTGAAGTGGGAGTCTTTAATATTTACAACACAGCTTTTTTTAAAGATTTGTGCATAGGCAACAGAAGGTGTTTTGTGGGGGCTAACCCCATCACATCAAGGAAATCTGCTTCCTCCACATCCTCCTCTGTCTCCTGGAGGGGAAGATTGAGGGTATCCATCATGTTCTTTACAAAGGCATAGTGACAGGTGTAGTCCTCTGGTCCCCTGGGAAGGGAGCCAAAATCCTGCTCTGGGGAGACCTCTAGTTCTATACGTTCCCCTTCATCCTCCTCTTTATCCTCCTCAGGATCATCACACAGAAGTTGAGGCTCCTGAGCTGCTGGAGCTTGCACAGGAACCGGTGTAGCCGGTGTGGAAACAGGAACCACAGCCTGTAAGGCTTGCAAAATCTGTAAAGCCTCTGCAATGTCCACAGCTGAGGGCATATTTTGTTTGTCTGCTGGGGCTCCTTAGTGCTTCTCAGCCGGACGCGCAGTGGCGTTTTCCTTTGCATTTTTCTTAGCGAAAGCAGTCAAAATACAGCGTGCCCCACCCCAAGGCATACCCCGGATTAAGCTTTTCAGAAAGAACTTATTTTTTCCAGTGGAACTTACTTTATTTAATCACTGCTTGCTGAGCAGTGAGGCACCGCACTTTTACACTAAATGGAGCCGCACAGCAGTCGCCATATTCTTGACTCCTGGACTTTTGCAAAATTAAATAAAGTAAGTTCCACTGGGGGAAAAAAATGTGTTTTCTTTCTGAAAAGCTTAATTGGGGACTAAGCCTTTGGGGGGTGGGGCACGCTGTATTTTGACTGCTTTCCTTTACGTGGGACAGCTTCAGCTACTGTCTCAGCAGCCCTTTTTGATCTACCTTGCTCAATCTTATCTGACCCCTTGTAATCCTTGGGCTTATTCTTGTCCTTATTAGGGACAGGGGCAGATGGGTTTTCTTCTGCAGCACCAGCAGAGGTAGAAGTCATTCCTCTAATTTTTTAACTCTTTTTCAAAGTCTTGGGACACAAAGTTTTACAAATTTCACAATTTGCAAAAATATGACTAGTTCCCAAACAAAACACACAGAGGGAATGCTTGTCTGCTTTTGCTGTAACCTGACCATAAGACTCACAATATTTAAACCCAGTGGGTCCTGTGTGTATTTTAGGTTTATCACTAGGGACCTCTGACACTGAGCAAAGTACAGGAATCCATACGTTAGCGAAAAATAATAGTCTCCCTGGAACCGACAAATTCAAATATAAACAACCACTATCGGTTCCTGGAAACGAGTGCTAATCAGTTCCCTGACTGGAAAGGGAACCGAAAATAAACCAAATTTAAATAAAAATACAAATGGTCAATGGTTCCTAAGGGGAATTGTCGAGTTAGCAACAATTAAAGCTTAATTTGAGGTAAAAACGTCACAGAGAACCACGAATCCCTCAGTTCCATGGAGCCATAAGGGAACTGCAAAAAAAAAAAAAACGATAAAAAACAATAAACCCCTAATAAATTGTACCAAACTAACTTGTAAGGGCAGCAATCTAAAATTAATAACTTAAAATGGTACTTATCGACCAATTTGAAGGATCTGAAGTAAGTTGAAGGAGAGCTCTCCAGGACATCTTTGCTGGCAGGCGGAGTAAAGAATCCGAATCACTCAAGAGTGCAGCAGTTGCTAGGGCAGCAATTTAAAATGTGCATGTGCCAATGAGAGTTCTATCATTTGCATAGCATTCCATCTCTCCAGGCAGTTCAACACATGAGGCTGACAGCATCAGTTTAATCATAATGGAGTTAGAATGGGCAGTATTATCGTCTGAACAAGTTCACGCCTAGCCGTAGGAGGGATGAAACTATGGTTCCTGAACAGGGCACCAAGCTTGGGGCACAGTTTTTTCTGGATGGCATCAGTATGTCCAGAGAAGTTTAGGTGCTGGTCCAACCAAACACCTAAGTACCTGAAGGAGGATGTGTCCTCAAGAATAGTCCCATCAAGGGTGTGGAAAGTGGGTAGGGAGGGAAGCCTAGAGAGTATCTGCTTTGTGCCAAAGGTCATGGAGACAGTCTTCTTGGCGTTAAGGAAAAGTTGATGGTTAACAAATCAAAGCTGAACCATATCAAAGTCTTGCTGCAAACTTCACCAATTAAGAGGTCTCGTATTATGTCCTATCTTAAGAAAACAAAGTCTGACCTTATTTACCTTCAGGAGACTCACTTAAATATTACAGAACATGCTAAACTGGCTAGATTTGGCTGTGGTGAGATTTTCTTCTCTAGTCAGAATGGGAGGAAAAGGTGTGTGATCATTTTGATCTGTCCACACACACACACCCTTTCAGCATAGCCTGACCTGGTTGGACTCAGATGGTCGATGGGTCATAATTCAGGGCACCATTAACAACCAAGAGGTTACACTAGCCAGTGCATACTTCCCCGAGGGACTAGCGGCCCCACAGTTGAGGACACTGGTGGACAAAGTAGTACAAATAACCAGGGGGGTGTTGCTGCTGGCTGGGGACTTTAACATTCTCCCTGACCCCCATTTGGACTCCTCCAACCTCAGACCTCCATGACAGACTGCTGCATATAAATTCTTTAAGAAATTCCTTGGGGAGGTGGGCTGGGGGGATACCTGGTGACACATGCACCCACGCTCTAAACATTATTCTCACTATTCGGCAGTGCATCAGACCTACTCCTGCATCAGCCAATGCTATACCCTAGTTGAAAATCTGGAGCATCTGGTGGACTCCTGAATGAGGTATATATTGCACTCAGACCATGCCCCTCTGATCACCCACTGGAGTATGGGGATGCAAAGACGACGCACACTCTGGTGACTTAATCCCTACTATTTGAGATTACAACCATTTTGGGAATTCCTCGTTGAGAAGATAGAGGAGATTCTGACTGACAATCACCCTGCGGATTCCACCCCAGCAACTCAATGGGACACCATTAAAGCAGTCCTGTAAGAGCAAATTATCCAGTACACGACCACTCAGACTAGACAGCGCCGGGAACGCAGACTGCAACTGGAGGATACCTTGTACTTTTTGCAAATGGCGCATAAACAGGGGGGACAGATCTGTGCTCCCACAGTTGCAGCACACTAAAGCTGAACTTGACAAACTGTCCACAACAGACTGAAATTGCCCTCACATTTTTGCGGCAGAGATTCTATGAGGTTGGTCCACAAGCCACTAGACTGCTAACATACCAGCTACACCGACAAAAGAAAGCTTCCACAATCACCTCTGTTTGGCACCTGACAGATGGTAGGCTACTTACCAGGCTGTATGATATCACAGAAGGATTCACCTCCTTCTACTCCTCCTTATACATTCCTGAGAAATTAGTACCCCCAGAATAGATAGTAGGCTACTTACAGTCTCTCACAATGCCAAGACTTACCCATGAGCAGGGGGAACAGTTAGTACACACAGTAACAGCAATGCAGCTGGCTACTGCCATCTCCAGGGCCAAAACACTAAAATCCCCCCGCCCAGATGGATACAGTGCAGAATTTTACAAAACTACCAAGAAACAGGTGCTCCCTAGCCTGCTTTCCACCTTTAACTCCGTCTTGGGGGGAGAACCTCCCCCTCCCTCATCGGAGTCTACCACCATCTCAGTGCCAGTGAAGCAAGGCAAAAACCCTCAGCTTCGTGGTTCTTACAGACTATAAACTGTTTATGAGTATTCTAGCACACAGAATAGATAACTACCTTCCTCAGTTAATAGGGAACGGCTAAACAGGGTTTGTGTGGGCCCGCTCCACTACAGACAAATTGCAGTTACGTAAGAACTTACCGTAACAGCAGATCTTTGAGAGAGGTTCCTGCAATAGGTCTTCACATATAGGACTGCGCCCAGTGGCATCAGGTTTCAATGGCAAACTTGTAGCTAGCAATCATCAGCGGGGACCGCCCCTGATGTCAGGTGACGTGACGTCAGTCCGACTATAAAAGGGGCAGTCCTGGGCCCACCTTCCAGTTCTTTTCCACCGGAGACCTAGAAAAAGGTAAGTAGAAAAAATAGGAGTGAAGACTCCTAGAACCATGCTTCCTCTCTAGACCCAATGGCTAGGCAGGATGAAAATGAAGGAAATGTTCCAGGAGTAGGGGGGAAGGTGGGTGGGAAACTAGACCTACTGCGGAACCTCACTCAAAGATCTACTGTTATGGTAAGTTCTTACGTAACTGCAGTATCTTACTTCGAGAGAGTTCCTGCAGTAGTTCTTCATATACAGGACTGAATACCAAGCAGTCCAAAAGAAATAATACGGAGGTACATCCGGGAGGAAGAGAAATTGCCAACAGCAAGTTACGACAGGAGACCTTGCAGAATCGCAAGCCCAAAGCCAATTCTGTGCCTAGAGGTGATGTCTAGACTGTAATGCTTAGTGAAGGTAAGGACAGACAACCACATGGATACAGCACAGATCTCTGCAGTGGACACATTCCTGAAAAAGGAAGTATAAGTAACAACACTCCTAGTGGAGTGACCCTTAGCCACCCCTGGAAGGGATTTCACATGCTTTTGGTAAGTGAAGTGGATGCAGTTAGCCAACCAACTAGAAATGGTCCGTTTGGAAATGGCCTTGCCCTGGCACTGGAGAGCAAAGGCCACAAAGAGCTGATTCGTCTTGTGGACCTCTTTAGTCCGGTTTGTGTAATACCTCAGAATCCTGTGCACATCAAGAGTATGCAGGAGGTATTCCCCCCTGTTAGAATGCTGTGGATAATGGACCGGCAGTTCAACACTCTGGTTAAGAGTGGTTTCTGAAACTATCTTTGGAAGAAACTAAGGGTTTGTCCAAAGGACTACTCTGTCCCTATGGAAAATCAAATAGGGCTCCTTAGAGATAAATGCCTGAAGTTCTGAAATCCTTCTGGCGGAAGTTACTGCAACTAAAAACAGAGTCTTCCAAGAAAGGAAGTGCATATCGCAGCTAGAGGCTGATCAAAAGTTGGCAAGGTCAGCTTTTCTAACATAAAATTCAGGTCCCGGGGGGACAGGGATTCCGGACCGGAGGTTTCAAGTAGAGGATGCCTTTCAAAAAAGTTTTGGCGACCTCCAGTTGAGCCAAAGGTTTGCCCTCCACTGGGAAGTGGTAGGCCGACACTGCAGAGAGATGGACCTTAATAGAAGAATAGCTAGGGCCAATCTCTGATAAATGTGCAAGGTACTCTAACACCTGGGCAGCTGAACATGAAAAGGGATCCCAGCTCCTGGCTAGGGCCCAGATCAAGAATCTTTTCCACTTCATGGCGTAGGTGGATCTCGTAGATGGTTTTCTGGCTTCCACCAGGATATGGGCAACCTGTGAAGAAACACCATAGCGAGAGGACGCTATGTCCACAGGTGACATGCATGAAGGTGAAGAGACCAAAGGCTCGGGTGCACCAGGGTGCCCTGCTCCTGAGTCAGGTGGTCATGGGATAACAGCAGGGGAACCGGAGGTTCTAGCGCCAGATGTTGTAAGAGAGGGAACCAAATCTGGCATGGCCAGAGAGGAGCGATCAGAATCAAATGTGCTCCTTCCTCCTGAAGTTTCACCAGAACATTCTGAATGAGAGGAAAGGGAGAAAAGCGTAAATAAACCTCCCTGTCCAAGAGAGAGACAGTGCATCTCGCCAGAAAGCACCATGCCCGGGAACAAGCGAGCAAAAGTTGGGTAGTTCTGCGCTGAATGAGGAGGCGAATAGATCTATCTCTGGCCAACCCCATCGAAGAAAGAGATCTTTGACTACCTCTAGCTTTAACTCCTACTCGTGAGCCCTGGCTATTGATCGACTGAGACTGTCCACCAGGACGTTGCTTACGCCTGGAACGTGGACTGCTGTGAAGAAAAGGTTGTGCTGAATTGCCCAGTACCAAACCCTCATTGCTTCTCTGCAGAAAGGGTATGAGCGAGTTCCTCCCTGTTTGTTGATGTACCAGACTGTGGACATGTTGTCCATCTGGATAAGAAGTGATCCCAGTAATAGAAGGGACTGGAACGCTTGGAGGGCGTACAGAACTGCTCTGGTCTCCAGAATGTTGATATGGAGCAGAAGCTCCTGGCTGGACCAAGACCCTTGAGTCTTGTGAACCCCCTAGGTGGGCTCCCCTGCCCAAGTCTGAGGCATCTGTGGTAAGGATCTGGGTAGGGATCAGGGAATGGAAAGGGGCTCCCTGTAAAAGACTGGAAAGATCTTGCCACGAGTGAAGATCTCTCTGTAGGCTGTTGGAGATCATGACCTTCTGGTTCATGTCGTCCATCCTCTGATCTCATTGGACTCGAAGAGACCACTGGGTGACCCTCATGTGAAGTCTGGCCAGGGGGACTGTGAAAAATGGCCACTGCCATCAGTCCCAAGAGACGAAGCACAGCATGTGCTGGGATCCACCAAGCCTGGGCCATGAGAGTGGCTTGAGAAACTAGGGCCTCGGCTCGATCTGATGGTAGAAAAGCCTTGCTCTGAACTGTGTCTAGTACTGCTCCAATGAGCCATTGAGATGGTACTAGCTGGGCAAATTGACCATGATGCCCAGAACAGCAAACAAGCTCAGAGTGAAAGACAGAGAGAGACTCTTTCAGGCTGTTTGAAGAGGGTGCTGCGAGGAGCCAGTTGTCCAGGTACAGGAACATGTAAATGCCCAGGCAGCGAAGAAAGGCTGCAACCACCGCTAAACACTTGGTGAACACCCGCAGGGCCAAGGAAAGGCTGAAGGGGAGTGCACGGAACTGAAAATGGTTCTCCTGAAAAGTAAAACAGAGGAAGCGCCGGTGGGCCGGGAGGATAGGGATATGCAGGTAGGCATCCTGCATGTCCAGGAAGCACAGCCAAGAATTTGTTTGGAGCAGGAGAAGAAGCCCCTGAAGGGTCAGCATGTGAAACCTCTTGTACTCGACGAAGAGGTTGAGCATGCTGAGGTCCAGGATCGGTCTCAGATCATCCGTCTTCTTTGGAACTAGGAAGAAGTGGGAGTAAAATCCCCTTCCTAGCTGGTTTTGAGGGATAGGTTCTATGGCCGCTTTTAACAGGAGGGCCTGAATCTCCTGGAAGACTATGGGAATCTAATCCCTTGGATAAAAAAAACGTCCTGGAGGATGAGGGGTAGGGATCTCGGAAAACTCTATCGAGTGACCTCGCTGGATGAGTTGTAACACCCAAGATTCTGCGGTGATGAACCTCCACCCCTCCAGGTGAAGGACGAATCTCCCTCCTACTGGTTCCTCTGTGACTACTGGAGGTAGCGGAAGGAGGGGAAAGGAGTCAGGACACCAAGGGGAGGGGAATTTTTGCCCCAGAGGCTGGCTTAGAAAACTTGTCTGGGGGGTTTGGGCTCCCAAACCAGGAGCTCGTCGCTTGCCCTGATGTTTACCCTGGTTTTTATTCCATCTTTTGATTTACTTGCTAGGCTGCTTCTTCTGCCTCTGCCTGGTACATTGAGCGATATCCCGGAAGGAGCATCCGCCTCTTGCAGCCCAGTAATTATGTCTTGCTGTCGCCGCCGAAAAGGACTGAACCCCTAAAAGGGGCGTCCAGAAGGGAGGACTGGATGTCTTGTGCCAGACCTGCAATCCTAAGCCAGGAAAGGTGTTGGATACAGATCCCCATGGCTGCCGCCCCAGCCACTTGGTCATACGTTGCATGCAAAGCTTGATGACAAGAAGACTTGCCCATTCTGACTTTGTCCAGCAATTTATTTCACAGTGACTCATCCTGGACCTCTTGAAGGTCCCTCTCCAGCTTGGAGAGAGAGGCCTTCTGGAATGCCACCATGTGTGAAACATAGTTGAGGGACCAGATGGCACAAGAGGAAGAGGAATAGATCTTCCGGCCAAACTGATCCAACTGCCGAGAGTCCTTGTCGGGAGGCGAGGAACTCAAATGCTTTGGTTGCGCTGACCGGTTGTGAGTGGCAGTAATTACCATAGAGTCAGCTTTGAGATGAGTCGTGAGATGTTGAATCCCTTACAGGGGATAGTAGGTATGATCTGCCTTTCTGGAGACAGCAGGGATGGATGACAGCTGCTGCCAGATAGTAGTCACCAGATCCTTGTGAGGACCCATCCGGGGAGATGGGTAGAGGGTCTGTAGTGGCTAAATCTAAATGTTCCGCCAGTCTCTTACGCTGGAGATCCACTTCTTTGGAAGGCCAGCCTCCTGCTGCCTGAATAGTGCACAAAAGCTCCCCAAAGGAGGGATCCTCTGGAGGAGATTTTGGGGACTTCTTGGGTGGTACCTCGACTGGGACCAAGGGTCCGAAGGCTCGGAGTCAGAGTCCGAGTCAGAAGGCTCAGAACGGCTGGGGATGGAAGTGTCTACCCCAGATAAGCCTACTGGTAGAACATCCGCTGCTCGGCCGGAGGGTATCGGTGCGGGAAGGGCCCAGGGAAGAGGGATGTTTCCCCACAGACTGCCTGAGCTCCGTGATGAGCTGGGTCCTGGCATCCTGCCACCACGTGGGGATCATGTCTCGATCTGGCACTGGAGGTGGAGGAGGAGGCTGGTAGCCCGGGTATCCTGGATACTGCGGGTATTGCCAAGAAGGGTACTGAAAGCCTGGCGATCCAGGAGTATAGCCTTAAGGGTTGTACCCAGGGTATCCCAGCGTCAGAGGCACGTGGCCTGGCATCGAATACTGAGGAGCCGACAGCGGGCCGCCCCGCCGTGGTGCCTGGGGGTCTGGCTGTGGAAGACTGCCAGGAGGTTCAATTGGATCTACCAGGGGAGGTGCCAGAGGGCCACTGGGTTGCGTGGGATCCAGGAGGGCCCCCGAAGGTCCCGAAGGAGGGGGAGGCTCCATAGCAGGATCCTTAGCCGGCGACGGACTCTTGTTCAGAGGCGGCAGCAGACCTGGCGAAGGGGGTAATTCCAGGAGGGACCCCAACAAAAGGTCGAACAATGATCCTGTCGGCAGGGACAATGCAGGATCGGGTGGTGAATCTCTGGGGTGCAGGACCCGGAGGGATGCAGGGTCTCTCGAAAGCACACTCAGGCCAGTGTCGGGGGCCTCGCAGGAGCCCGACGGTTGAGAAGGGTCCGGGCGAGCGACGGAGGATCCGCCGTCCGACTTATTGGACCTAACCGGGCTACTGGCAGCAGAAAGGCCGCTCGCCAGGCTTATCAGTCAATGCCGTGCACCCGTCGACAGGGTCAAGGGGTGACTTATCGGCGGTGCTTGGAGGAGACACAACAGAAACCTCGATAGAGGCTACCCCCAGCTGCCCGCTCACCTCAGCAGGAGGGGAAGAAGGTGCCCGGCCCAAAGAGGTGGACGGGGCACCTGAAGGAGTACTCACAGTTTTTGGAGCAGGCCTCCCACATGGTGATGGGCTCCTGTCCTGGTGCTTCTCCTTGTCCTTTTTTCTAGGGGCCAGCAATGATGACCTTTCCCTCAATTCCTGGAGCTCCTTTTCCAACGACGCCATCCGCCGGGTAAGGAGGTGGGCCTCGAGGATCCACTTGCGCCTGGTCCTAGTGGCTTGACTGAAGGCCTGGCAGATGGCACACCGTCCGAAGTTGTGCTTGGGGCCCATGCAAGAGGCAGCGGAATGTCGCCTCAAGGGATTTGGCTCAAGACTTGAGAACTTCTTCTTCATACAAGTTGACATACAATCAGTCGAATCAGTGAGGAAAAAGGTTAAGATGTGAAGAAAAACTTTGACTGACGCGCAGGCGTTAGATCGCTGTTCTAACTCATGAGCCGAACGAACTGAGGCAACGGCAGGAAAGAACTGGTGGGCTGGTGCGGGAACGCACTTCTTATAGTCGGGCTGACGTCACGTCACCTGATGTCGGGGGCAGTCCCCGCTGATGATTGCTAGCTACAAGTTTGCTGTTGGAACCAGACGCCAGGGGGCGCAGTCCTATATGTGAACACCTACTGCAGGAACCCTCTCAAAGTAATATCATTAAACATACCCTCCATCTTACCCATGAGATGCAATCCCGGAACAGCCCCTATGCTTTAATTAGCCTTGATGCTGAAAAAGCATTTGATCGGGTGTCACAGTCCTTTCTCTACTCTGCAATGGGGAAACTAGCTTTTATCCAGGTCATCCAGAATATCTACGCGGCCCTAAAGGCATGCATTGAGGTTGGTGGACATCATTCCCCTTACACAGGGGCACCGGACAAGGCTGTCCTCTCTCAACACTGCTATTCTCAGTCTTTATGGAACCTCTCACACAGAGAATCCAGGAATCAAAGGATCTCTCTGGGATACTGGTAGGTGGCTCAGAACACCAAATCACTCTATGTGCAGATGACGTCCTGCTATATTTGGGAGCCCAGAGAAGACCCTCTCTATTGTAAAACAAATTGTAGATGGCCAAATATCGGGCTACAACTTAAATGTTACTAGAACAGAGGTGATGGCTTTAAATTACAACCCTTCCTCTATTATCAAGGCCATGTTCCCATACGGTTTGGACCTGCCCAAGCTAAAGTATCTAGGGACTTACTTATCACGATGCCCCTCCTCGGCCTTCAAAACTAACTTCTCCCCCTTCACTGCGCTACTTAAAGGTGACCTTGCAAGCTGGAATACATTATCCTTGAGTCTCACCAGAAGAATAGACGTTATACGAATGGTGACCCTTCCTAGGACCCTTTATCTATTTCAGAATGTCCCTATTCCCCTAACACAGCAGATATTCCAGGGATGGAATCACACCCTCTCTAGATTTATCTGGACAGGACAGAGGCTTAGGGTTCGCCTTAAGGTCCGTTCTCTGCCAAAAACATTGGCAGGGCTCACCCTTCCTGACCTGCAGTCTTACTATTGGGCAGCACAGCTCACACATCTTGTGGCTAGACAAATAGCCACCACCGTCACTCACTGAACAGAGATAGAGCAAGCTGCCATCCCCAGTATGGAATACTATCAGATCCCCTAGCAACATCAGCCAGTCCCCACGATAGTACCCCCCACTAACCCACGAGTGCGACACTACACTGTCATATGGGATTCCATCAAAGAGGCCTTACATCTTACCCCCTTTCTGTCCCTGTTTTGCCCAATCTCCAGTCTGACTGACTTCCTGCTAGGTAAACTGGACCATGGGTTCCAAATTTCGGAAAGATATGGACTAAAATACTTAATGCAGATAACCACATAGGGCTAATTCAAGTCCTTTAAGGAAGTACAGAGAATATTTGGGCTCCCTCATAGGGACTTCTATAGATATTTCCAACTTAGACATTACTATAACACCCTTCCTAGAGGGGTGAGAACCTTCACTGACTGCTAAATTAATCAATCTAAATTCCATTTTAGATCAGGGACATCTCATATTTGCCCTACACCAATCACTCATCATCCCCCAGGAAAATCTCACAGAGAGTATTCTCTTACAGTGGCAAGAGGAACTGAGGACACCCATCACTAAGACAGATTGGCAGTTAGCGTGTCAACACGTAGTGAAGTTCACTAGCTCCCACCAAAGGTGAGAATATGCCTGGAAGAATTTAGTTAGGTACTTTAGAACTCCTGTGATTACCCAGCACTACTCACCCCTGGGGACAGCTGACTGCTAGTGCAACTGTAGGGAGAAAGTAGCTCACCACACTCACATTGTGTGGACTTGTGCTAAACTCAGGCCCTTTTTCCAGTCAGTACAGTCTGAACCTCAGAACTTGTTTGGGGGGGCAGATAAAACTGACTAAGAAATTATATATCTTGCACTATCCCACAGGGTTCAGAGATCCTAATTCCAAATACCTGCTAGGCCTCCTGATAACAGCTGTTAAGAAAGCAATTACTAAGGCATAGCTCGAGCCACAGGTTCCTTCTATCCAGGACTGGTTGGTGGTGGTGAAACAGATCTACCACGTGGAAAAAAATCACCCATAAGCTCAATGATCAGGAGGAGAGGTGTAACTCCAGGTGGACTAACTGGTTGCTGTATTATATGCTAAAAGATAACACTTTTGTCCCCTGAACAGGCCTTTTCTTCCTGGTTAATTGTAGCAGTGGCAATTGATAGTAACTGAAGCGCTGCCCGAGTCTTAAAACCTGGGACCCGACCCTGGGAGTATCCACCTCCCCCAACTGACTCCCCTAAGGACCGACCCCCACAAACTCCATATGCCTGGCACAAAGACCTTGGCTGCAGAGGCCAACAGGTAAACAGAGGACAAGTACTCCTTTCTGCTGCTGTAACTGCCTCTCCTTGAATGGTACCTCCATGCCCTTTCTCACAAATCTGTACCTAAGTAAGAGAGGTGTAATGAGTTGGCTCTTCAAGGCATTTTATATTACTAAGCTCCGAAGACTTTGTTCCTGATGTGACGAGTGCCTCCTAAGTAAGTTTATCAGTTGTACTAAGATATTATTTTGTACTACTGTTGACTGCCTGTCTTTTCTCTTAAAACATAAAGATATTTATATATATTAAAAAAAAAAGAGAGAGTAAATCTGGAAGATTGAAGCTCATGTAGAACACTTTCAACATCACCCCCAAATAGCCAGGACCCCCCTAAAAGGGACATTAAGGACAGACTGCTGTGTGTCAGTGGCAAAACCAGTCACATGTAGCCACGGGTATCTCTGAAGACAAACACCAGAGGAAGTAGCCCTGAAAGAATCATCAGAGGCATCATATACAGAATGCAACAGTTAATTATCAGTATCAATACCAGCTGAAGCAGCTTTAAGCAAATCAGCTTTAGCAGGGCTATATAGTCTTTTTGGGCACTAAAGGTAAGGTATTGGTTCTGTGCCAGGCAGCTAAAGTAGCATCATCTAAGACAGGATATGCTTGAGGGATGACAATGGATGGAGTTGTAGAGACCTCCAAAAACTCCAACAAATTTTACTTGGTGGAGTCCAGCAGACACTAGTAGCAGCACCCCAGGAGCAGTGCTGCAATAAACTTCAAAGAGTATACAGGCCACAAAGCTAAGTTTAACTTGCAAATAAAAAGGTATTTATTGTGACGCCATATGTGAAAGCAGTCACACTATACCAAGGCACTTCAGCGAGTCCTCCGATAGATGGAGTAGAAGGGACCTCTGAAAACTTAAACAAATTTCCCATAGTGGATTCCTCCTCCTTAGCAGCAGCAAAGCCCATTGCACTTTGTTTCTGCCTCAGCAATGCCTGAAAAGAGGCATCCTTAAATGGACACCCAAGTGTATAAATCAGTCTTCACTACAGGAGGAAAGTGTGGTACCCAAGGCTCTTCAAAGGATCATATTCCCCTTCCACAGGCTCTAAATCCTTCTCAATGTTAAGAAGATCAGGATTATACCCCTCATCACTGTCTGGAATGATGACGGTGGCTGGGAGGGAGAATAATGGGCAGGCGCAGCGAACCCATCAATAAAGACGTCATCACCGGGGATGATACAGCCGTTAGTGAACGTGACAGCAAAAGCAGTGAAACAGTTCTGAGACTGTCGCCAACATGACCTGGGAGTTGACGACGCCCTGCAAAGGGCCCAGGACTTCCGTCATTGTCAGGGTAGTACCTCTCTATGTGGGCTACAAACCGTCTGTAGTAAGTACAGCAGCGCTGGAGCCACACCCTGATCTTGGTGTCTAATGGATGTTAAGGGGGAGGCTACAGTCATTGCTGCTTAGGTGAACAATTATGTGATTTACCCTATGAAGAGATTGGAGACGTAGACCTCACCGGGGAAGCAGGAGCCTTGTCCTTCTGCTTGTGGTGGGCAGGAAGATGACGACTGATGACTTGTCTTTTTCATTTCCTTGTCTTTCAACCTCGATGGCTGCATCTGCAAGAAAGTCACCGAATGCCAGGAAGATTTCCCAGCAGTGGCCACCGAGCAACAGGGAGAAGCCAGCTTGGAGACCCCCGCTTTGGCAGTTGCTTCCATGGCCTTCTTAGCGTTGAATGTTTCCAAAGCCTTCTTTCTGTGTTTCCTTCTGTCCTAGATAAATCTCTGGCAGCTATCACAGGCCCTCACGCTATGGGACAACCACAAACAGTAAACACAAACTGTTTGAGAGTCTTCCTTGCAGATCTTGTAGCCACAGGTACAGAACCTAAATAAAGCTTCTTCCAATGGCTTCATAAAATGACGACGTCAATAAACAAGTAAGTGACAGAAACTAGGAAAGTCGAAAGACGATGGCTATGTTTCCTTGCAGGTCCACCGAGCAGTCAACAGTAGGAGAAAGCACTGAGGCCACCCACATTTTATAGGTGACAGCATTGTACGCCATTGCGGATGGCCCAGGCTACCAAAAATTTCTGCGTGATCCCAATGCCAACAACTTACAGTTCCAAAAGGGGGGTGGGGATTGTTTAACCAGGAGTGGCACACTAAGCCGGAGCTTGTTTCCAGGTGCAACCTGGGAGCACAAGGAAGTTAACTGACTTGCTCAGGGTCACACAGTATGCAAGTAGGGGCTGATGGGGCTCAAACCCAGGTCTTCAGGTTTGTAGCTCAGTGCCCTTAACCAGTACGCTACACTGCCTCCAATACCCAGGGTGTGTGGCCCAATGGAGGAGATATCCTCGATGAAGCTCTAGCATTACAAAGAATATCCCACAGTTGGCCCATCTAATTATCCCCCGCCTGTTAGTACTTGATGGAACCCTAAGTATTGGAACCAGACAGGAAGGACCCCTGTCCCAGTTCCAATTCCTCCCAAACTGTCTCCTAGATCTTACTCTCCCTATCCTACCCTCCCCATCATCTACTCCAGGAACCCTCCTGCAGCTGATTCCTCACCTCCGAAGAATCCCGAGCCCCATGCAATGTCAAGTGATCTCTGCATAAGGGGTAAATGAGAAACCCTTGAAAGGACAAAGCTGCTGCAGGTGGTCCCAGGAGCAGAAGAGCCTAAAAGGGGCAAACCTAAGAACACAGTGCCTGCTCAAAGATTAAACAACAAAAACCCATGAAACAAAAATAAAACCACCCTAACCTACCATATACACATCCCACACACAGGGAAGTACAATAACATACTAACATACTAAAATGCCAGCAGAATAGGCCTAACGGTCTTTCGAGTCTGCTCGATTTGTCAGCCCCCCACCCTGGGTGCTGACCTTGCTGCCCCCCTCGCCTTCTCTGGCTTCTCCCTTCCCAGTTCCGGATATTCTTGCTGCATTGGATTTTGCTTCCAGAACCCTTCCCCTGTACCTGTCCCAGCCCCTCTTGAACCCTCCACTGCCTTTGCCTCCACCAGCCCCCTAGGCAGTGCATTCCATGGCTCCACCACCCTCTCAGTGAAGTAGCACCTCCTTCTTTCTCCCTGAATCTTCCCCTCCAGCTTCCACCCATGCCCCAGTGGCCCCCCTCCTTCCCTTCGATGCACCCTGACTGTTCCTCCCTATTTACCCTCTTCATGTACTTGAAGACCTCTATCATGTCCCCCGGTCCCTTCTCTCTTCCAATGTGTACATATTTAGCTCTTTGAGCCCTCCTCATAGGTCCTGTCCCCAAGCCCCAAATCATTTTGGTTGCCCTCCTCTGGACCCTCTCCAGGAGTTTAATGTCCCTCTTTAAGTATGGCCTCCAAAACTGTACGCAGTACTCAAGGTGTGGCCTCACCAAGCAGTTATACAGAGGGAGCATCACTTCCCTCCTTCTGGAGGTGATCCCCCTAGCGATGCATCCCAGCATCCTGTTGGCCTTGGCTGCTGCCCTCCTACAAGTCTCTGAGTTGTTCATTTTGACATCCACCACCACCACCCCCATAATGATAACTATAAACACTTCCTCACTCAAATAAATGATAAAAAAGCCTAAATAATGTCCATCAAGTCCGTAGCAACAAAATTAGTTATAAAAGCTGATTTAAGAATATCTGAGAAAAATAAAAAATACACTGAGGATGAATCTAAGGATGTCAGCAATACATTTTTGCTAAAAAAAAAAAATATATGATAAAATATTTTGCCGACTAACAGTACTGCTGCTTTAAACAAGAATGTTAATAACCCAGAAGCAGAAGACTCTGAATGTGAAAGAAAAAAAGTACTTGGCAGACAAACGGTACAAAGAGTGGTATGCTGCTTCAGTGCCCACTGTTTCCATAACAGCACTATCGACTGAAGCTCATGGGTATGTTTGACATTGTAAATAAAAGTTTATATGAATATTTCTTTTTTTTTTGTCTCCTTAGTATTAAATAGATTACATTTGTTTTGTTCAAACTGAAGAAGTGCTGTGTATTATGACTTTTGGAATAGTACTTTGTAAACATGAACTTTAGCACTTTCTGCACCCCCCCCCCTTTGCAGTTCCGTGTAGAAGCTATATTAATGCAGGTGTAATAGTGTTGTTTTTTTGTAAAGCAGTAGCTTTCAGGGCAACTTCAGCCACATTAAAAGGGTAGACGTACCCCGGCTACCTTAATTCATTTATTGGTTTTCTTTGCTGTCCAGTACTCCCTCACAGTTTGTCATGGCTGCCTGCTATCCTGCGGGCAAGGAGAACATGTGACTGCCTTTGCCACTAATGCCCATATTGCTTTGCAGATGGTCAGGAGAGGCTACCTACATGCATAGCTGGTATCCTAGTCAAAAAACCTGAGTGTTTTGCCTTAGGGCATACTTAATATCAGCAGCTCCGTAGAGATTTGATCCCGAGCCTAGAGGTGCAGATGGTCATTAAAAAAATAAATAAAAAAAAAAAAAGTGGGGGGGTAGGAGGAGGTAGGCTGTTGGTTAACTAGGATCTGCAGCTTATCCATTAGGTAGAGAAATGGGCAGACTAGGTGGGCTAAGCGGTCCTTATCTGCGATCAATTACTATGTTTCAACAAAGTTCCAGTGCCCCACTAAATATGAACTGATCAAGCCAATGAAATAATCCAGTGCTGTAAAATATAATCACCTACCTGCTGCCACCAGGTGATCAAAGCTATGTAACCAGTCTAAGCAGAGAAGACCATTCCACAGGTTGAATCAGGGTCCACACAGTTTCAAGGAAGAAACATCCAGGCCCTCTTATACCAACTTGGAAGGACACAAATGAACACCTGCAAAGTCTGTGTAGGAATCGTATATACACCCTTAAGCACTTTTACACTTAAAATCCAGAAACTTGATACTCTATCAACTCAATTTAAGGAGCAAGAGCAGGTCTCAATGGAATACAGATTTTCTGATAGACAGAAAACGCTGAGGAAGTCCGAGAAACATTAGCATCAAAAGACACAAAGCCATGAGCATGATGATTAAGAAATGTTTTCATCCATAGCTGGTGATTTTCAACTGAAATCTAAAAACTAGAGTGATTTCAATGCATGGACTATACTCCTGGAAATAAGTCAGACTCTGCCCAAACTAAGGCCACCAAAGCCAAAAAACAACAGACTAGGCACTGGTAACGCGCATCGGTCAAGTGAAAAAAAATTCCATCCTCGGTGCTCATTTAGAGCAGCTGGAAAAATTTCTCCCAAGCAGCCAACGTGCAAGTACTGGGTCTCCCCAAAACAATCAAAGCAGGTGATCTGAAGGGGTACCTGCAATTCTGGATCTCAAGATCTCCTGCTGTATCGGCAGATAAACATGTTAAAAAAGCATAATGCATCACACCGAGAAGAATCCCCTCAGGTGAGGAAACTAACTGGACTGTGCTGCTGGTGACCACGAGCAGTGAGAAGCAAGACACACTCCTCCTAACAGCCTAGAACAGTGGAGCTATAAAAATATCAGATGCTATGATTTTACATTTTTCCTGGACCTCGGTTTCCACACCAGGCAGCGCAGAATGAGTCAGAGCCCTTCTACGTGAACTAGGAGTAAATCATTATATGCTCCTTCCTGCTCACCTACAAGTTCAATATGGACGGAAGGTGTATCTTTTTTCCCCAACCCCAAGGATGTGGGGAAGCTGGCTGAAAAAATCCATCAAGAATTCTCAGCAAGAGTGGAAGCTGCGGAGAATGAGGATGCAGACAGTGATCCAGATGAGTAACTTGGGGAATATCTCAACTTTACACTCATTATTATAGTTTAATTAGAGTGTCTCAGGGGGTATCTTATTATGCTGAAAAACTTGTTTGTAGCCTGTTCTTGAGCTCCCTGTATATTACAAAGTTGTAAGCTGAGTGATATCCTGGTGTGTAGGGGGACCAAGGCCCCCAGTTTTCTGCGGTACGCAGTGACTGCCACAGAAATTATGATGTGCCACAGAATTTGGACCCAGCTGCAGAATTTGGGGTTGGCCACAGAAATTGCTCCATTAAGACAGACAGAGACGCTGGGCGCTGCGCCACACCAGCAACCTGAGTTCAAGAACGCGCTTGGGCGCTGGTGGTCAGCAAGGGAAGGAGTAGGATTGAGCATCCGGAGGACTGCTTTCCTCTCCTTGGGAAGGGACCCAGGGTTCTTTGGCACAGTAGTAGCCCTTTGTGGAGACCAGGGGCACAACTTGCAGAGGAGCAGTTTGAGGAGGAGCACGACAGACGCCTACGGCAATGCCATGCTGGCGTCATTGCATGCCGTGCTCCTAGGGGACACAGCCAGAAAATCTCGACTCCTGATAGGTGACAGCTCTCCTCAGGGCTCACCGCCACACGCCAAACACTGGGCCTTGTCTCAGCTCCTCCCTGTCCCCTCACCAGAAGCCAGCACACTCGATTGTAGATAAAGCGCCAGAGTGGAGGTGGCCCCACCCCAGGGAGCTCAGAGCTGGGGAGTCCGCCAGCTCGAGGGTGCTGTGGGACAGTTGCATCTCTGAGACAAGGGACCATGTGGGCGGTAGAAGCGGTGTGACGAGTAGGAGTAGCCCAAGAGAGTTCAGGACAGGGTGCATAAATAAACAATACCAAAATATAAAATAAGCCAGAGACTGTCACCATTCCTTTCAAGCAATTCCTCTGCCTGCTTGTAGCTTTATAAGAATTAAAATTCACCTCCAACCCCTCAAACCATCCCCACCCAGCCCTGAGAGCCCCCACAAGAGTCACCCAATTTTTTTTTTTTTTTTTTTTTATTATATCGGCACCCCATTTTTGGTCCAGGGCTGCATGATCATCCTTTTCCTATCACTGCTAGTGGGCCAGAATGATTTTTTCTTATCCCAGTAGTACTTTGTTGGGCCCACACAAAGCCATACTGGGGCATGAATCCAGCAGTAATAGGAAGAGGCGGGGGATTGTCCTACACTATTGGACCAAAAAAGGGTGACAATACAAAAAACAGAGTGATTCAATGAGGTGCTGGGTGGTATGACCTTCAGGGCTTAGATATGCATGGTTGGTATTTCTTGTTTTATGAGGGGGCAGAGTAATATCTAAGAGAAGACTTTACAATACTTTTGAGGCAGGAGGAGGCAGTGGATCATTGTACAGTGTTGGGCTGGATAGTGACATACATTTAAATCTACAAGACCACTCGATGGCATTCTCAAGGCTTGTTAGGAAAGTGGTGGGGTTAAGATGGGCAGTGGTGGGGTTTACCTGTTCTAAAACCAAAAGAGGGTAAAGTGCTGTCCGGGGTGGTGGGGGGTGCAATTTGCTATCCTTATGGGGTTTAAAGTACAAGAGTTTGCTGTGAACGGGGCTGTGAGGTTGCCAACCTGATGGGCCAACTCTGGTGCCTAGGGAAGAAAAATGTAAATTATAAAAAATGCAAGCAAAGGGACAGTTAAGTAAATAAAAAAATTGTTGGGGCAGAAAAAAGAATGAGATAATGCTGAATAGACAGAAGAAATTAAACAGATAAAACCAAGGTAAGGAAAGTGAAAAGCTAAAGATCATTTACGTAAAATGTGGAAACTAAATAAGGAAAGAGAATAACAAATTGAGAAAATAGAGAAAGTCATAATGATATTGCAGATTAAACATTTTTAAATTTTTTTTTTAACATTTATATGTTGCTCCAGGACAACGTGCAAGGGTGGGCAAGATAGTTTTCAGGCTTACTGCACCACAATTAAAATGTCACGGAGGGGCAAGTAGATTTACTCAGAGCATCAGTGTAGCTTTTAAGTTTTCTTTCAACCACAAAAAGCTTGACCACTCAATACAGTAGTCAGTTTTTTTCTGTTCTTTGGTAACCAGGTAAGGTTACAATAGAATAAATCCATAGTAGCCAACCCCCAATCTGAATAAATCAAACTGTGGCTCTGTTTAACTGGAAGCCCTATCTCTTCTACTTCCTTAGTCTGACAGCCAGCCCCCAGTGTGTTAACATTCTGTGATAAAACTGTTTGGAGAGCACTGCAAATACCATCATTTTCCTTCCTGGGTGGGTTATGGTGCTAAGATGGGTGGAGGTGGGATACACTGGATTTTAAAAACTGGAATTAGGCAAGGCTTTTGGGGGCAGTATAATGTTAGGGAGAAGAGAACATATCTTGCTGTCATAAGGTCTAGGGTGGAGGAGGAGTTTCAAAGAGTATTACTACCATTATGGGGAAGGGGGAGGAAAGAGATCATTGCTGTGATTAGGTCTGTGGAAGAGAGGAGAGGACAGATTCTGTCTCATACCCTTTATAGTACTTCGCAGTCAAAACCTGTAGGTATTCTCCATCCATCCTATAGGTCGATGCACAATCCAATTAATTTTGAGCCGGCTAAGGCCAGCCCCTCTGTCCCATCTCAGGATCTCCAGTTTAATTCGTGCATCCAGAGAGGTTGGTGGCGATCCAGATCTGCTCCCAACATTTATAAACTCACTCAAATAAGGTACAATATCTCTTCAATTATATAATTATAACAGCTTGGTAGCCAGGGGTCCTCAAAACCCCCTCTCCTATTGTTACACAGTTATTCTTAGATTGTTGCATCTATAAGCTTTCCATCGTGAAGCATTAGGTAGGGAACTTTTTGGGTGCAACTACTCCTAGTCATCAATTAACTGGGTACAGGTCTCCCTCCTGTAGCATGATCTGTCCCCCCGCCTGTAGCATGATCTGTCCCCCACACAGCACAACTCTAGTGGTCCAAACAAACAGTGCCTCCAAATGCTAGCTTGTGGTCCCTCCAGGAGCTCCCTCAAGCTGCAGCCACTAAACTGCCCAGCCCTGACAGCATAAGGGGAGAGGACCCTCCTGCAGCATCCCCCCTTTCCAGATTTAGCCACCTATTGCTGTTTTCTGTGCTCTGAAAACATGAGGCAACTCCACACAATATGCCTCCCATAAACACTCGGGCTGAGGAGCCCCCCCACCACCAGCTTTTCCTGCATAGAGAAGTAATAAAAAAAAGTGGATACCTCAGTCTCCTGACTCCTTCTCGGCCTCCCGAGTCACCAGACAGTCGAAACGTGCTCCAGGGCCAATAATGAGCGACCCGCGAGTCACTCGCAAGAATCGACGCCTTCCCCCAGCAAGCTCCACATTCCCTGGTCTCAGTGAGCCATAAAATAACAAGTTCTCCGCCCACCGAGACGTACAGCAGCCATACTGTTCCCTTCAACTGAGACTCCAACAAGGCAGTGTGGTTCCCGCGAGACATCGCCTCCCCAGTAGTGCAATCAGCACTTGCAGTCTCGCGGGGAACTCACAAGAGATCACGGCGGCCATCTTAACAGGGATTGTGGGACCTCTATTACCAGAAAAGTATAGGGCGATCCCAATCTCACTGAATCTTACAAGTTCACTGGCGGCCAGCTTGCATGGGACTCCAGTCATGCAGCCCACATCTCACATAGGGCTTATTTAAAGGGGCAATGCACAGTGTGCTCTTTTGAGCATGACACTGGCGAGCACTTATTTTGTCTGATTGGGAAACGACAATGGGGCCCATGCCTTAAACAACTCTTTCTGTCCTCTCCCCACAAAACAACACAGAAAAATACCAAGATGAGGTACTGTAAAGAATATGGAACACTATTCAGAGAAACAATATGAATTCTGGTGGAACACAGAGCCCCAGAGAGCCATGAGGAAGCAGATTCCCACAGAGGGGACTCCCCGCCACCCACAGCCCCAACAGCCCTGGATGCAGGGCAGGTAAAGCTCCTCTTCCAACTGCTGGAAACGTTGAAAATAAACCCGCCTCCCCTACCAAGGGCTCCAGCTAGGATTGCAGACAGCAGAGAACCCCTGTCCAAGGGATGAGGCAGACAGTATCACCAAGGAAACACCCACAGAACTGGATGCGGAGACACAAGACAAATCACAGAGAATATGCCATGGCAAGAACACTGAGGAACTGATCAGAATGATCAAGGCGGCCCTGCGCATCGCCTAAGACCCAGTGCAGCCCTCCACTTCCGAGGATCCCCTGCTCTCTATGGGTCAACCGGAAGGGAAAATCCATTTTCAAACTTTTAAAACAATAAAGACCATCATATCCAAGGAATATGAAACCACGGAGCCTACTAGGCTGCCAGAAAAGAACATGGTAGCAAACTGGTACCTGCTCTCTGATACCATGAAAGAAGCATGGAGTAAAGCCCGAAAGGTAGACCAACCAGTCTCCGAGCTCTCCAAGCGAACCACAATACCTACTGAGAGCACTGTGGCCCTCAAAGATCCCATGGACAAAAAAAATTGAGGAACACCTGAAAAGAATCCATGAACTGACTGGCATGACAAAAGCCGTCGACACGGCCATTTGGTTCACAAGCAGGGCACTCATACTCTGGACAGAAACCATTGCAGAGGCTATCCCTGAGGACTCGCCACAAGCTGACACCCTAGAATGCACGATGCAAGCAGTCAAATACATAATGGATGCTTCTTCAGACATCCTGAGATTTGAATCCAGGACCACGGTCCTGGCCAACAAGGCCAGAAGAGTGCTCTGGCGAAAATTATGGCAATCGGACAATGAGTCGAAGACTGCACTAATGAGACTGCCATTCAAGGAAGGCAACCTATTCGGAGAGGGCCTCACCCCCTTCCTGAAGAACAGAGCGGGAGGCAAACAATCACAGGGAGAAAAGGACGTCTACCTTCCCTCTGATTGGGTCTTTCGGCCCAAAGCCAGACCATTTAAGCATAGGGGTCAGAGCAACAACTACGACCCCCGCCAATGGAACACAAAACCTAAGTTCCAAAACAAAGGCTACAACAGCCGTCACAGGCCCACCACTAACAAGACAATGGTAGAGGATGCTACAAGCCACAGTTTAAATACCAAGGCAAAAAACAACGAAGGAGCATGGGCCCAAGCAAGAACTCCTCGGACAGCAGGGAGAGTGAGGGGATTTGCATCTCAGTGGGCCCACACAACATCCGACAGATGGGTAAGAGAGGTGATTACGTCAGGCTACACAATACAGCTATCCACAACTCGCATTCCTGCAAGATGCATGGTATCTGCGACACCTTCGTGCCCGGTCAAATGTCAAGTAATACACCAAGCCATATGAAACTTATTACAGGATGGTGCTATTTCCATAGTGCCACCATAAGAAAGGAACATGGGCGTCTACTCTCTATTCTTTGTGGTCCCAAAGAAATCGGGCGGGATGCGCCCTGTACTGGACTTAAAATACCTGAACCAGTTCGTAGTCTACAGAATGTTCAAAATGGAAACACTCCGCTCCACCCTCTTGGCAATCCAACCAGGGGACTACCTCACATCCATAGACCTCAAAGATGCGTACCTTCACATCCCCATTCACCAGGCACACCACAAATATAGTACAGTTACGTAACAACTTACCGTAACAGTAGATCTTCGAGACAGGCTCTTGCAGTAGTTAATTACATATAGCACTGAAACTGTCAGGAGCCAGGACCCCACGGAAGAATTTCTAGCTAGTAGTCTCTGGCGGGGGACCGCCCCCACATCAGGTGACCAGCGTCAGGTGCCATCAGTATAAAGCAGTGGTCCCTCATGCCCGCTTTCAGTTCTTTCCGCCAAAGGCCAAAAAGGCAAGACGAGAGAAGCGGATACTTCCTTCCTGGAAAAGAAGCTGAAAAAGCTAAGGGGATGGAGGATGGAGATATTTACTGCAAGAGCCTCTCTCAAAGATCTACTGTTACGGTAAGTTCTGAAGTAACTGTACTATCTTACTTCGAGAGGGCTCTTGCAGTAGGTAATTACATATAGGACTGAGTCCCAAGCAGTCTGGAACAAAGAAAAGCACTCAGGAGGAGGAGAATTACCAACTAATAAACCTCCAGCTGTACGGATCTAGGAAAGAAGACCTTGCAGAACAGCCAACACGAAGCCTGTTCTACGGCGAGAGGCAATGTCCAAATTAGTGTTTTGTAAACGTATGGACAGAAGTCCAAGTTGCGGCTCCACAGATGTCTGCCGCTGACATATTCTTGAAACAAGCAGCAGAGGCAGCTACTCCTCTGGTGGAGTGATCTCTGACTTGACCCGGCAGGGTCTTGTAGTACTTGTCGTAATAGAAAGTGATACAGTGAGCCAACCACTTCGAGAGGCATTGCTTAGAAACAGCATAGCCCTCTCTTTTGTGAGCAAGAGAGACAAAAAGCTTATCCAACTTCCTGAGATCCTTAGTCCTAGTGGTATAGTATCTCAGGATCCTGTGAACATCCAAAGTATGCAAGAGGTATTCCCCTTGATTGAAGTGTTGAATAGAAAAATCAGGCAGCTCAATGGATTGGTTCAGCATAGTTTCCGCTAATACCTTAGGGAGAAACTTAGGGTTGGTGCGCAGAGCCACATGTTCCTTGTGGAAAATCAAATACGGCATTTTGCACATCAGGGCCTGAAGCTCAGAAATTTGTTGAGCTAAAGTAATGGCCACTAGGAAAAGAGTCTTCCAAGAGAGGAACTTCAAGTCTGCTGCAGCTGCCGGTTCAAAGGGAGGCCAAGTAACTTCTCGAGGACAAAGTTCAAATCCCAAGGTGGTGCAGGAACATGGATGGGGGGTCTTAAATGAAGTGCCCCTCCGAGGAAGGTCTTAAGAGACTTCCAACTGTGCGAAAGTCCTGCCGCCAAAAGGGACATGGTAGGCCGAAATGGCCGACATATGGACCTTCAAAGAGGAATGACTGAGACCCAGGTCAAAGAGGTGACACATGTAGTCCAGGACTCTCTCAACCGGGCAAGAGAAGGGCTCCAAGTCCTTCGAAGTAGCCCATATCGAGAAACGCTTCCACTTCACAGTGTGGGTGGCTCTGGTGGAAGGCTTTCTGGCCTCCACCAAAATATCTGCGATGAGCGAAGAAACTCTGAATCGGGCTTGGACTACATTTGCAGGAGTCACGCATGCAACTGAAGGGATCTGAGGCCTGGATGGACCAGGGTCCCCTGATCCTGGGTCAGCAAATGCTGTGACAGAGGAAGAGGAAGTGGAGGTTCCTCCAAAAACTGCTGCAGAAGAAAGAACCAAACTTGCCTGGGCTAGAATGGAGTGATGAGTATTATTCGAGCTCCTTCTGATTAGAGTTTGTGTAAGATCCTCGAGATTAAGGGAATTGAAGGGAAGGCATGGACGAATCTGTCCTTCCAATCGAGAGACAGAGCGTCCCACCAAAAAATGCCTCGCCCTGGAGCAAGTGAGCAAAAGGCGGGAAGTTTTACATTTAGAGGAGACGCGAACAGGTCTAATTGAGGGGCTCCCCAATGCAGGAAGATTTTGTCTAGTACCTCCTGATCCAGCTCCCATTCGTGGGCATCGGCTGACGACCGACTGAGGTGGTCCACCAGCATATTGTCTACTCCCGGAACATGCACTGCCGTCAGGTGAAGATTGTGCTGAGCTGCCCAGCCCCAAAGTCTCATTGCTTCCCTGCACAGAGGGTAGGAACGAGTTCCTCCCTGCTTGTTGACGTACCAGACCACGCACATGTTGTCCATCTGGATTGCTAGATGACAGGGACGACTACAGGAGTAGAGAGCTTGAAGAGCGTATAGAACGTCTCTGAGCTCAAGCACACTGATGTGCAGAGTGCGCTCGAGAATGGACCAGGAGCCCTGAGTCCTGTGAGGTCCCACGTGGGCTCCCCAGCCTTCTCCTGAGACATCAGTCGTCAATGTTTGGGAGGGGGGTGCCAGGCAGAACGGAATCCCTGGGCAAAGGTTCTCCTGCACCATCCACCAATGCAAGTCTCGGATCATGGGGTCGGTGACCAGAACCTCCTGGTCTAGGTCGTCCAAAGTCTGGTCCCACTGAGACCGAAGCGTCCACTGAGAGATTCTCATATGGAGACGAGCGCGAGGGACTGTCGGAATTGCAGCCGCCATGAGCCTGAGGAGGTGAAGGACAGACCAGGCGCCAACCATTCTGCAGCTGGGCAACAGACTTGCTTGCACCTGAAGGGTGTCCACCCTGTCTGGTGGTAGAAAGGCTTTGCTGATGGTCATGTCCAGGATCGCCCCAATGAACTGAAGTCTTTAACAAGGGACCAGATGGTTGATGGTGATACCCAGGCTGGTGGAAACCTGCCGGGTAAGGTAAAGGGAGTGTTGGAGTTCCTCCCTTGACGAGGCTGCCAGAAGCCAATCGTCCAGCTAAGGGAAAACCAGTACCCCCTGGATACGCAGGTGGGCCACTACCACTGAAAGACATTTGGTGAACACTCGGGCGGCTGAGGAAAGACCAAATGGGAGGGCCTTCAATTGGTAGTGGCCCCCCCTGAAAAGAAAATCGGAGGAATTTGCAGTGGGAAGGGCAGATGGGGATGTTCAGGTAGGCATTCTGCATATCCAAAACACATTGCCACAGTCCCAGCCGAAGGAGCGGCAGAAGGCTCTGCAGAGAGAGCAGTCTGAAGTGCTTGTACTCCACAAACATGTTCAGGGAGCTGAGGTCTAAAATAGGCCTCACATTTCCCGTTTTCTTTGGAACTAAGAAGAAATGGGAATAGTACCCAGTACCCCAAAGGTGATCGGGGACTGGTTCAATCGCCGCCTTCAAGAGAAGGGAGGATATTTCTTTCTGAACCAGAGGAAGATGCTCCGGGGAGTAAGACGGCTTGGCGGGTGGTCTTCTTGGTGGTTTCTGAAGAAACTCAATTGAGTGTCGTGCTATCAGTTGGAGCACCCAAGCATCTGAGGTAATCCTCTCCCAGCCCTGCAGATGAAAGGAGAACCTCCCTCCTACCAGTTCCTCTGGAGAGTCCAGAGGCTGTGGGAGAGGAAAGGAGTCAGATGGTGTGACGCGGCGTGGCGGCCGCGGCTCCTACAGCTTTTCTGGGCGGCAATGTCTTGGCTGCCATAGGGGCCCGACGCTTATTGGCCCGCTTGCCCTGAGGTTTCACTTTTGGTTGAGAACATCTGCAAAAGGGGCGACGCTGTCCCTGAGGGTGCTTGTACTAAAAGTCAACAGACTTAAATGCTGTGCCTTCTCTTGCAGGTCGGTGATGATGTCCTTGACATCTCCACTGAACAGCACTGAACCCCTGAAGGGCACATCCTGAACAGCGGATTGCACTTCAGGGACCAATCCTGACACCCAGAGCCAGGCATGATGCCAAAGGCCCACGGCGAAAGCCAAACTCCTACCAGCAATGTCCACTGCATCGTACATGGCACGTAGCATGTGCCGACTGGCCAAATGAGCAGATCTGATGAGATCAGCCACTTCCTGCTTGGTTTGAGATTCAGGAAGGAAGCCCAATTTGGATTCCACCTGACTAAGGATAGCCTTCTGGTAATCCCCCATATGAGCGACATAATTCAGAACCCTGATTCCCAGTGTGGAAGAAGTGTACACCTTCTTCCCGTACTGGTCCAGAAGACGGGATTCCTTGTCTGGTGGAGACGAGTCAAGGTGCTTTGGGTTAGCCGACCGGCCGTGAGCGGTGCTAATCACAACAGAATCGGCCTTCGGGTGTGTATTCAAGGAATCCACACCCTCAGGAGCCTGGTATAGCCTATCCGCCTTCCTCGGAAGGGGGGCTCCGCGGACAGTTGTTTACAAATAGTGGAAACAAGGTCTGCGTGAGGCTCGATCCAGGGTGGAATCAAAGTTGGAGCTGTTTCAGGCAGATCCAAATAGGCAGTGAGTTTCTTCCGCTGTGGATCTGGCTCCAGAGATTGCCACTGGTGGCCCTCCTGGATCTTTCTCAGCAGCTCCAGAAAGGAAGGATCTTCTGGAAGAGACTTCAGAGGAGTCCTTGGCCTGGGACGGTCTGGAGAGCAATGCTCGTAGTCAGGATCGGAGCACTCCCCAGAATCTGAGTCTGAAGTCTCCGAAGAAGAATGAGAAGAAGAAGAAGAAGACTCCATCCCACGTGGGAGAGGAACAGACCCCCTGGGCAGCCCTCGGGGAAGTGTGTCCTCCCGGCCCTGGTATCTGAGGGCTCAACTCTGGTGTCAGGCGGGGAGTCTCTCATCGCGCGAAGGGGATCTGATACCAGGACCATCTTCGGTAGATAGCTCTCCACCTCCCTCGTGAGTTGAGCCTTGGCCTCAGCCCACCAGGCAGCCAGAGTCTCCTTCAAATCCACCGGCGGTTGAGGGGGTGGAGAAGGAGGGGGATACGGATATTGGGGGTATCCGTAGGGTGAGTATCCGTAGCCCGGCATTTGGTACTGCAGCATCAGATAGACCAGCATCAGGTACTGCAGTGCGGGATACTGCGGTCCCGGGTAGGATGGCGTCGGATAAGATGGAGTCGGCTACCCTGGAACCAGGGGCTCTGTCGGCACAGAAGGCCCTGGAATTGGCCAGCAGGCGGGCCCAGAACAGGTGGCCCTGTGGGCATCGGGTCCGGCGTTGGGACGGTGTCTGGTTAACGGAATGTCACCCAGCGTTGGATAGGCCGGCGTTGGAGCCGACATCCGAGGGTCCGGTGTAGGGGATCCGGTCCCGGATGGGGAGCACCTGACAGCAGCATACCAATGTCCACTGTGTCGACTGGGGAAGTAGGTCTAAAATCCCCAGGGTCCAACAGGGGAGACACTGGGGCCTCAGAACACAGCGGCGAGCCGGGAATGGCGGACTGGTCGGAGGTGTCCGGCGTCAGCTCTTTCGCCGTGTAATTGTTGGAAGGGCTGACGACAATCTTACCGGCAGGATCCTGGTAGAAGTCGGAGGAGCCGGCGTCCGACTTATCGGAACCCGCACCCGACAAAGGCCGCGATGGAGGGGAGGCCTTGGTGGGCAGCTTAGGGACTGTGTATGCCCCCGAAGGGGTTGACGACTTATCAGCCATGTCCAGATGGACATTGGTGGCTCCGGCGTCCGACTTACCTGACTCGCTTGACCCGGAGGGCCGCGAGACACTGGCCTTCCCAGGAGCGGTCTCCTTTTTCCCTGGAGGCTCCTGAAGGGCCCAAGCACGAGTCTGACAGGAGGGACGATGCCACCTTAGAAGCCTCTAAGATGGCCATCAAGGATTGGTCCCCCGGGGGGGGATACGTTACCTTCAGTACGGAGACTCCAACCGAACTCACGGTAGCCGTGGAAATGGAGTCCCGATCCCAGTGCTTCTCCTTTTTCTTGTGGTGACCCTCAGGCAAAGTGGAGGCCTGCCTTAGCTTCTTCAGCTCCTTCTCCATAAAGGCTATCTTCTTTTTCAAAATATGGGCCTTCAGAGATTGCTGAATCCATTTACGGGTGGCGGTGTTGAATTTCAGGCAGTACTGGCACTTCTCCATGGGGTGATCTGAGCCTAAGCAGAGGAGGCACAGGGAATGACCGTCTTTATGCAGGAGCTGGGCGCCGCATGAGTTGCACTTGTTCTTATGCAAATCGGATGGTGTGGGGACAACATACACGATGTTTTAAGAATAAACTGAAAAACGAAAAAATTTGGTTTGAAAGACAGACAACTGACTGATGAGCAGAGGAACATAACCGCAAGGCGCTATGGCAAGCAGACATCAGGAAAGAACTGGAAGGCCGGTGTGGGGGACCGCCTCTTTATACTGACGTCACCTGACGTGGGGGTGGTCCCTCCCCCAAAAGAAACTGCTGGCTAGGAATGTTTCCTTGGGGTCCTGGCACTTGACGGCTTCAGTCCTATATGTAATTACCTACTGCAAGAGCCCTCTCGAAGTAAGATCTCCGATTCACATTTAAGGGAGAACACTACCACTAGACGTGCCTACCATTCAGCCTATCCTCAGTACCGAGGGTGTTCACCAAGACCCTGGTAGTACTCACAGCCCATCTGAGAAAGCTAGGAGTCCATTTAGTCCCCTACCTAGACAACTGGCTGATCAGGGCAAGGACTCTGGAAGCTGCTCAGTGCAGCACATTCCTAGCAGCCAAACATCTTCAGGATCACAGCTGGGTGATCAACAAGTCAGAAAGCATTCTTACCCCAACACAATCACTCTCTCACCTGGGAGCAAGAATCGATACCAGACACGACAAGGTCATGCTCACAGAAGACAAAATCCTCAATCTGATAGCACAAACCAACGGCCTGCTGAGACACCCAGTAAGACCAGTCTGGGACTACCTGCAGGTACTGGGATTTATGGCCTGTACTATAGACATGATTCCCTGGGCCAGGCTCTACATGAGACAACTACGTTTCCTTATAGAGGCATGGGACCAGACCACAAAAAATTTCCAATTCCAAGTCTCCCCGCCTCAGAAAGTCTGGAAGGAAATTCAGTGGTGGACAAATAACAAGAACCTATCCCAGAAATGCCCATTATCGCATCCGAACAGATCAACACTCATGACAGACGCCAGTCTGACCAGGTGAGGGGGCCACATACAAGAACCACATGACTCAGGGACTGTGGTCCAAAGAGGAATCGACTCTCCCAACAAACCTCCTGGAAATGAGGGCAGTTTACCTGGCCATAGCATTCTTCAAACCCCTAATCGCCCATCAAGACATTCTTGTGCAAAGTGACAACCAAGTGAAGGTCGCCTACTTGAAAAAACAAGGGGGAACGCGCAGAGGGACCATGACTGTGGAGTCACTGAAAGTCCTACTATGGGCAGAAAAGAACCTTACGTCAATATCAGCCATCTACCTTGCAGGCAAGGACAACACAAGGGCAGACTGTCTGAGCAGATCCACCATCGACCACTCAGAGTGGATGCTGCATAAGACAGTGTTCAGGAAGATACAGCGCAGAAGGGGCCCGCTACAAGTAGACCTGATGGCTTCACGTCACAACACACAACTCCCCTCGTTCCACTCCAGATATGTTGATCCCATGGCACAGGAGGTGCACACCCTGGCCGCCCCATGGTCTTTCAACAGGGCATATGCCTCTCCACCCATGGCTATGATAAATAAATTGCTCCACAAGGTCAGGGCCATGAGAACAATGGTGGTGATGACAACACCAGCCTGGCCGAGGAGACCATAGTACTCACTACTTTGAGCGATGTCAACAGACTCCCCGATGCCGCTTCCCAACTGGCCCGACCTCCTGAGTCAGGGCCCGATACAACACCCGAACCCCTCGACTCTAAAGATGACAACATGGCTACTGAAAGGCACAGACTGTTGAACCTAGGATACCACTCCAGAGTCACAGATAGACTGCTGCAGTCTAGAAAGCATTCCACCTACTTGTCCCACCAAAGACACCGGAAGATTTTTGCAAGATGGTGCATAGAAAGGGGAACATCCCCTTCCGTGGCAGGACTACCACAAATTCTGGACTTTCTAAATGATGGAGTAAACAAGGGCCTCAGTCCATCTTCCTTGAGAGTGCAAACATCTGCCCTGTCCTCCATTAGGGGACCACTACCAGGGATAGGAGCCATATGCTCACATCCCAACGTAGTCAGGCGGCTTCAAGCCATTGAACTCTCAAACCCCAAGGTAAGAAAGGTTTTCTCCCCGCGGCAATAGAATGTAGTCCCAGAAGCTCAACTGGGACCACCATTCATACAAGATTCACCATATTACCCTACAGACAGCTTTCCTGGTAGCAATCTGCTCCGCCAGGAGGATAGGGGAACTACAAGCCCTCTCCTGTCAGGAAACTTTTCTAACCTTCCACAATGACAGGGTCACTCTGAGGACAGTGCCCTCCCTTCATCCACAAAGTAGTTTCAAGCTTCCGCTGCCATCCATTCCCCCAAGTCAGTAAGCAGCAACAGTGTGCCGCAAGCCCTAGATGTCGGACAGCAGCTGAGGGCATAACTCGCCATGTCCAGACACAACAGGAAGACAGAGAGACTCTTTGTCCTAACCATGTGAAAAAGGGTGGGTCAAGCAGCATTCAAGGACGCTATAGCCAGGTTGTTGAAACATACCATACAGGAGTCATACAGAGTAGCAGGCCAGGATCTGCCCCCCAACATCAAAGCCCACTCGACCATGGGCGGTTGCAACCTCCTGGGTGGAAATGGGCCAAACCTCCATTGCTGACATTTGTTCAGCAGCCACATGGTCTTCTGTACACTCCTTTACAAAGTACTACCGACTGGATGTACTCTCCGCTGAGAGAGCATCCTTCAGCATGGCCGTACTGAGGGAAGGCTCCCGAGTAGGGCAATCTCCTCTGCCAACCCACCCTCCCATATGCGATTCTCTGTGATTATACTGCTTTTCAGGTCCCACAGGTTTTGATTGCGGAGTACTATAAAGGGTACAAGACATAATGGTATGTACTCACTTGGTAATAGTGATTATTTGAGTACCCTTTATAATACTCCGCAGCCCCACCCGGACCGGCACAGGATTCAAGACCATATTTTACCCTCCAAATACACGAGGTTGATTTGTACCATTCAAAGAAATTAAATGTAAGAAGTGTATGTACCTTCTTTGTACTGATTAAATAAGTACATCCTGATCATGACACGCCTAGAATTGTTTATTTCAGTCATTCAGACTCAACGTACATAAATACATTAAGCTACCAGGCTGGGGAGGGGGCACACAGAGGAGCACCATTCCATGGCGTTTCTTTCACACATGTGGTCCCCCTTGCCCAGACATTTGTTGTTTCCAATTCTTATTTCTTGAGAGGAATACTCACAGCTAAAAAAGTTTCTACTGGAGATCTTGAGATGGGACAGAGGGGCTGGCCTTGGCCAGCTCAAAATTGATTGGATCGTGCATCGACCTACAGGATGGATGGAGAATACCCACAGGTTTTGACTGCGGAGTACTATGAAGGGTACTCAAATAATCACCTTTACCAGGTGAGTAAATACCATTATTGCTGCCATTCTGTAGAGTGGGGGAGGAGATAGCATTACTGCCATTAGGTAGGTGGGGAGGAGAAGGCTTTTCTTTTATAAGGTTTTGGAGAGGGAAGAAGAGAGCAGAGGGCATTGCAGCATTTTGGTCTGGTCTGGAGCAGAGGTGGGAGCACTGCTGCCATTTTTTTCCTCTGGGGGAAGGGAAACTTTGCCTAGTTTAGAAACACAGAAAATGAGACTACAGCGGCAGAAGAAAAAAGGGAAATATAAAAAGCTGGCTGAGCCACCCTACTAGGCCAGTAGTAGTGCATCGAAGTTCCATGAGGGCAACCCATGAGTCGGTACGCTCCTGAGATTACCTGCTCTAGGACAGCCCATGGTCAGAGGGCCTTGCAGATACCAGGGCTTTCAGGCTAGGGAAATGAGGTGCACATGAAGGAAAATAAAAAATAAAAAAATGAAGCCAATGTAAGAAAGATGACAACAAAGCTAAAGATTGTGGCCCGGATATTCAAACTGCGCCATTCTGAGGCGCAAGCCCTTGCGCTGCTCAAAATAGTTGTGCAGGGGTGTGGTCGGGGCGATATTCAAAGGAGTTGCGCTACTGAGCAACTTTGAATATCACCCCCAGCCACAGCCACTGTGCATGAGCGAGTGGAACTTGCGCCACCGCAAGTTGTCAGAGTTGAGCATTAAACTCATGTGCAAGAGTACCATTGCGCCATGCGCAATTTCTGATATTCAAAAGGTGACATGCAAATGGGGCCATAATTCATGCGGGCTGCAGCCCTACCAGACAGGTCAGTCGGCGGGCGGCGGGCGGTGGATGCTGCGCCCGCCAGCTGCCGGGGAGCGGGTGGTGGGGCTCGTGGGTGGGTGTGGGGACACTAGACACCAGGGAGATGTTTGGGGGTTGTCACTGGACATTCTGCCCGCGATCGGGCATTACGGTCCTCTGACCACCAGGAGATATTCTGCTGGGGGGTTCTTTATATCTCTGCCCGCATCGGGCACTGGGGTTGTTTCAATGCTCTGCCCGCGATCGGGCATTGGGAGCTGTTTGGGCGGGGGTGTTGTTCATGATATGTTCTGCCCGCGATCGGGCACTGGGAGATGTGGGCGGGGGGAGGGGTTGTTTTACGCCTGCCCATGATCGGGCATTGGAGATGTTTGGTGGGGAGGGGTTGTTTACGCTCTGCCCGTGGATCGGGCTGGTGGGTGGGCACAGGGACTGAGTTGGGGCCAGCCGACGGTGGCAGCTGCTGTGTTGTGCCCTGCAATACAGCAGCTCACCTGTGGGGTGGCCCTCAACTTGATCCTTTTTTTTGGCTCAAAGTTGTGCAGGCGCAGGTTGGGGGTTGTGCTCAGACACTTCTGCACAACCCGACTGAATCTATCGGGTTGCGCAGTTTATGCATGGTTCCTCCCCCTCCTGTTGAGCATGCATTCATTTGCATTGCGCTGTTGCTCAACCTGTTTTCAGTGGCGCAACTGCCTCCTGCTGAATATCGCAGAATGGCGCAATGTAGGACTTACGCATGCGCAACCCTTTTGAATATCTGGGCCTATTAATTCAAAATGTGACAACTAAACAAGGAACGAGTGAAACAAACAGAAAAAGATAGAAATAATCATGCTGACACTGGTGATGTTTAATATTTTTAATATATGGCAGTTTTCAGGGTGGCAGTACGGGGAAGTCTCTGTGTGCACCAACAGCCTGCCACCCCCAACTACGACTGTGTATGGGACCCTGATAGGTGTTCACAGAGGAAGGGAGTCTTGGGTGCTCCACGGCTAGTCTGCTTCAAGCTGTCCGTTGGAGAACTATTCAGCTATTTGCTCTGTTGCCAGTATGTTGAGGTGGTGCCTGCCAGTAGCCATTAATGTTGCATGACACAGCACTAAGCCCTGAATAGATTTACATAAATATGGAGAGACAGGACAGCTTCTGAAAAGTAAAAGAATAAAACTGAAGGTTTAAGGGAAATTATGTAGCTTACACTTATGTGGTGGAAGTCAGAGATCCTCCTTACAGGCCAACCTTGCTGGGGTCCCTCAAAACTGCAAATCTGGTCCTGTATTATTTATATGTAAATGTGCCACAGAACTTTAAACCTTGCTGCAGAATTTGACCTAACAGTGCTGTAGAAGTTCAGAGTCCCTGCCGCAGAATTTACATGCGTTTGCCACAGACAACAGGGAGCCTTGAGAGGGACAAGCGAATAGCAGTTGGGTGTCAGTCTTGAAGGGATTTATATACTTCCATGTTGGCATGGGAGGTGCCTGTGATAAGACTGCTCTTGTTGGGGCTTCCTTCCCATCACAACTGTGTTGCTCAGCTATGCATGTGCACGTTTTTCATGCTGCAGGACTTACACTTGCGTTACTGTTGAGTCTCAAGTTTAATGTTTCCAACCAATCACTAAAAAGCTATATGTTTTAAAACTAGTAAAACGTTTTTACCAAATAGTGCAGTTTGACTACCTGCCCCGGCTCAGAGTGGTGAGTGGGGGTAACTCAAGACACATACCATGTACCTATGCTGTTATTTTTAATTCGAAAAATCTAGAAGCATGCACGATGTATCTGCTATCCTGAATTTGGGTTAAGCACACTTTTGCCATATGCACTACCGCTACCTACAAGCTGCTGTAACATTTTATTATGGACTTTGTGGATATCCTGTGCCCCTAGCCACACATGGTCACTAGGTTTCTTGGACATTATATGGACTTGACTTGTGCATGCTTTCGCCCTCCACGATGTTGTAACTAATTAAGAGAGATGCTGGTGTAATCCTTATTATAACATATGCTCCTGTATTAAATATGCTATCCTCATGTCTATATGAATGTAAGTTTATGAGTGTGTTTCACATTTAAAGGCAATAAATAAACTTTACAAGAAAAAAAAAACATTCTTTAGAAAACCAGATCTGATGGTGAGGGTGCAGGCACAGGAAATCCATATTCCTGGAAATGACAAATGTTTTGGAATATGCAGCTGTAAAGTGGTACTGAGATTTCCACAATGACTGTATTACTTACTGTAGTCATTGTTTCAAGGCTGGAGTACAAACCTGATTAAGAACATGCATGGGTTCAAAGTGTAGGGATTTGTGCTGACACTCGGATGCCACAATAAACAAACTTTTCAGCATTAACTTTTCTGTTTGTATTACTTTTTGCACACCATACCTTCTTATTTTTGTCAGGAGGCAGTATAGCGTAGTGGTTGAGGGCACTGAGCTGCAAACCTGAAGACCTGGGTTTGAATCCGATCAGCCCCTACTTGCATACTGTGTGACCCTGAGCAAGTCACTTAACTTGCTTGTGCTTCCAGGTCACACCTGGAAACATGTGGCTGCTTAGTGTGCCTTTCCTGGTTCAATAATTTCCCCTTTCCTTTCCATTATTTTTCCCTTATCAACTACTCTGGTTAGCCAGTCAAACAATACTATCAGGCTAACTGGACAAGACCTCCCGACCACGAACCTTTGATATTAACAATCCTGAAGACCATTTTTCTCCAGGTGTTCCATTAGGTGCTCTGAGACTAGTGTCTTCATCAGTTTCCCTACCATGGAGGTAAGGCTGACAGGTCTATAGTTTCCTGGCTGCTCCCTGTCCCATTCCTTGTGCAGCAAAACACCATCCCCCATCCACCAGTCCCTAGAACCACCCCTTGCTGCATAGTTCTATTGAATAACACCAATGCTAGCTCCCTTAGTACCCTTGGAAGCACCCCATCCGGCCCCAGAGCCTTATATTCAGGGCTGCTATTCCTATTTCGACTCTTTCGCTGGTAAATTTTTGCAGATTCATTTTTGGGACCCCTCTATAGGCTGCCTTTATGCCACTGTCTGGCAAGGGCCCGCTGTTTTCACTATTGAATCCTGAACAGAAGCAGTCCTTTAGTATGGATGCTATCTGCAAGTCTTCCTCTGTAACTCTGCCCTCTCAATCAGCCTGACAATTACCCTTCCTGTCTTTCTTTTTTCCCCTTATATAGATAAAGTACCGTTTTCCCCCTCTTCTTGACCTCCTCTGTAATGTTTAGCTCTGCATCTGCCTTTGCGATTCTGACCACTCTCCAGGACTCTCTAGTTTTTTCCTGGTACTCATCCCATTCTTCGTCCCCGTTTCTCTTTGTACCTTATAAAGGTCCTCCTTTAAGCCCTCACTGCTTCACTAACTCTTTCAGAGAGCCAGACAGGTCTCTTATATTGTTCCTCTTTATAACTGTTCTCATGCATGGTGTTTGTTGCTTCAGGAATGGCCCTTTTATATTCCGCATATTTCTTTCACTCTCCTGATGCAGTCTACCCCAGCTAACCTGCCCAGCACTATTTCCCTCATACGGCTGAAATCAGACGAGGGCTTACTGGTACCCACAGCCACCTCAAACCATATAGTATTGTGGTCACTGGACACCAGTGGTTCCCCAAACCATACTCTCGCCTTCTCCTTCCAAGTTGGTGAATACAACTTCTAGAATGGCCGACTGTCTAGTGGGATCCCGGATCTGCTGTACCATCATTCGGCCCTCCAAGATATCAAGCAAGGGCTGGATTCTGGCACTCCTGGCCACGGCGATGTTAGTGTCTATGTCTGGCAGGTTGAGATCTCCCATGCTTATAACCTTCTCCTTTGCTGCCCTCCACCCCTCCCACTTCAGCATTCAGTTCCTTATCTCTCTCTCTTTGCCCTACCCGGTGGTCTGTAAACCACCCATATGTAAGTCTTCCTGCCCAACTCTGTAAGCTGTGCCCACAGTGATTCTACCTCCCCCTCCCTCCAATGGCAGCATACCGTACTGCTTCAATCCCTTCTCTGATACAGATGGCCAACCCACCACTTACAACCACTCCTCAATCATATCTATATATGGTGCAGCCTGGGATCATTATGTCCTAGTCACTGTTCCCATTTGCCCAAGTTTCTGTAATGGTCACTAGATTCACCTTAGAGTTTGCCACCAAAGCCTGGATCTCGCTAATCTTATCCCCCAGACTCCTGCCATTGAAGCATACCACCGTCCAACATGCGTCAGCATGTCTGTCGGTTCTCGTTTGCCCTGCCCCACCACCCTTCTATAATATCTTTTTTTTTTTAAATTGTAAACATTTTTTGAAAATTAAAGAACAGGTTTACACAGATGTTGCAATTCCAATTACAGTACAAGCCTTCTGAATGTAATTTTTAAGAAAAAACATGAGTTACAGACTGAATGTTCAAGGCTTATACAGGAGGCATAATAAGATTTGCACAGAAGAGCATTGACACGTGGTCACCTTGCCCAAACCCAATATATATTCTTACCCAAGGCACTCTTGTTCAGTCAGGGTCAATAGGGAACCCTTGTCTGCTTAAACCAGTAGCCGCTTGTGACACTCGGAAGGAATTGCACTGCTCAAAACCACCAGCAACAATAAAATAAAATCAGAGTACAAGGATGAAAACAACCAACTGAAGTACATGACAGATTGTTGCCATATTGTCATTAACTAGAAACACAGATATAGTTGAAACAGTTATCTAGTGCTATCACTGCATAGGCAAAAGGGAACATCAACAAACCAATGTTCCCCTTCTTATCCTGTCTATTGTACCTACCCTGCCTTTTCCCCGGACTACCTTCCCTTTAACAAAAAAAAATATTTAACAGTGAAATAAGGTAAAATAACCAGTATTCTTTTGTGTTATTCCCCGAACACCCTGTCCCCATCCCTGGGGAAGTCCTGCTAGGTTCCCCACTGCACCTCCCTCAACAGTGGAATCCCCAGACCCAGCCTCCCCTGCAGCTAGCTTGTACTTTTACAAAGTTAGGTGCAAACCTAAGAAAGAAATTATACCATTCTGTTATCTTTCTCAACTACTGGCATTTCAGGTGTGACCTGGGACACTCTCTGCTAGCCACACGCCCTCTCCTCATCCAAAGCAACCACTCCTGGGCCGAGCAGGGGCATTCAGCTTCCTCTTTTAATATATGGTTTGCTATAGATCATTTTGAAAATTTACTATTACTGTCACACTACTGGCTATTTTGATCTTATTTCAGTATTAAATATATTAACAAAAAAAAACCCAGCAAACTGGTATAATCAACAACTTTCAATTGACAAAACAAGAAGTGTTTCCTTTATTTTTTTTGTTGTTAACTCTTTTTCACTCCAGTCACCGCTGTGGGGCCTTCTCTCAGGCATCCAGTCTTTCATCCTGCCCGCCTGTGGATCCCCGGACTGTACCTCACCCCCCCTTGCAGCCGGCACCCCCGGTTTCACCCACCCAGGGAGGGTAGCCCTACGCCTCTTGGGCTCTCTTTCTAGTAGACAGACTCCAACTGCAGGGTGGGCCCACAGGGAGGAACTGGAAGGCAGGCCAAGGAGAACACGGCGGAGGACATGGGGGACTGGTGCCGTCGCCTGCCCCGACGAGCCGGGTTTTTCCTTTATTCCTCCCTCCCCGCGTGAGCACACCCCGATGCACTGGTGCACGGCAACCCTGCCAACGTTGGCCATGCAATTACGTGCAGCCCAGCGCACTGCGATGCCCCCCACCCTCCAACAGGGCTTCAGAGCACTGGGCTTCCTGATGCCCTCCCCCCGGGATAGGAGAGTAGCCGAATGGGCGCGCAATCCAATCCTTCCCCTGCTGACCTCCGACACCGAGCTCACTCCTGAACTCAGGTCGCCGGCATGGCTCGAGGTGTGGTGTCCAGCGCCTCAACCCTCAGCACCACCAGGCCGACCGAAGTGTTTCCTTTAGTATGCTCACAGCATCCAAGAGTTATTGACAGTATTAAGCACCTTTGCCTGTTTCTCTGCCTTCTTAGCAGCTTTCTCAGCTTCCTTCTGTTGTTTCTTGAGGGCTTTCTTTGACTGTGCCTGCTCCTCCAGAGTACTATAATAGAAAGAAACAAGAACAGCTGTTATACATGTGAAGCAGCAGTTCAAAACATAAAAAACATATTACAAGTGACCTTGCCACTTCCACTTCCACATTTATTTCTTATACTTCCTTTAGGAAGTCTTTCAGTTACTGGGAACCTCCAGTCTTGTTCACATCATTTATCTACAAAGGTCAATGTAATTAACAGAGCAGCATCATAATAGAAACTCAGAATCAAAAGCACTGTATTTACAGGCCTTGTTGGAGATAAACAGGAACTCCTGGACAGCACATTCCTATTGATAACACCACAAACAAAAAAGGATATTTCTGTTAACACTCAGCTCCACACAAACAAGACTGTGTTCAGGATTCTGTGATGGAATACCCCACACAGACAATATCCTCTTATTCACTAAGAAAGCTGCCCTGCAAAAACAACACTCTTAGAGTACCTAGCAGTTTCTGTGCACTGCAGCAGTTTTATAGCAGCAGTGGGCAACAGCGGTGAAAACTCTGACCTACATGTTTTTATTCTGTTTTAGACTGCCCCTTCATCTCCTGACATGTATGATACCGCCTCATTCTGAGTCTGTTTTAGCACAATTTTTTAATGTTTGAAATAATAAAAGGAGCGCTCCTTTTTAATATGGCTGGGACAAGGTTTTTAGAAGTATTCTCAGCTGTTGCTGTACACCCGTGTCTGTTGCATGCTAGCTCATTACAGTGATTAGAAAAGTAATCAAACAATGGGTGTCCACAAACTACAGAACCGTGATGAAAACCTGGATAGAGCCATATTAAAAGGCGTACTCATTTTATTATTAAAAAGTTGTAAAGCAGACTCAAAAGGGGGAAAGAAGGAAATCACACAAGTAAGGAGGTGTTGGGCAATCTAAAATAGAACAAAACGTACAGGTCAAAATCTTCACCACTATCATGCACTGCTGCTTTAAAGTGTGGTTACATCTTATGCTGTATTCTTGCAGCGCTGAGTGAGGGGGAGAGCGTGTGTGTGTGTGTGTGTGTGTGTGTGTGTGGTACCCAGTCAAATTAGCGTGGAAATAACCACGCCCCAAAAACTGCGCTGCGTAAACAGCACTGGGGAAACCAGCGAACGGGACAAAAGAGTGTCAGGATCTTATCGCCCCCAAACTGTAACCTCCCAGGTTAGTATTAGTAAATTCACCCCCGACTGTCACCCTCCCAGGGTTACTATTAGTAAAATCCTCACACACCCGTGACTTTCGTCCCCCTGGAGTTTACAACAGTAAGTCCCCCCTCCCGATTTTCTCCCTGCCTGAATTTCTTCCCCGGAGTTTACAATAGTAAATCCACCCCCCACATCCCCCAGATACCCAGACACTGAATCGGCCTTCCTGCTTTTACAAACTTGTTTTTTGCTGTCGCTGTTTTGTCCATGCTCAAACTGACCACAACATTATTCCCATGCTCTACTGACCTAGACCCGTGTGTGTGTATACACGAGAGATCACTGTACATTTTACCAGCAAGTGTCCACACATGAAAGCTGTGGAGTGTTGTTGCTGGCAGACTGTCTCCTGGATTTTTTTTTTTTTTTTTTTACAGCGGCATGCATGGAGCCATGCTGATGTACTGCTATAACGTAAGAGAGATAAAGGACTCTGGAAGCACCTGACTAGACACCTAGCCTGTGTCATTCAACAGTGGAATCGAATCACATGCTGTCCTGGCCATTTACCACAGTGCGCCCCCCCCCCCAACACTATTTTCTAGCTCACTTCTGGGTTTGGAAGTAGCATTTGGCAGGTACAAAAACTCAGAAGAAAATCGCCTCACAGCTGTTTGTATACTTCTCAAATGCCCTGATTTTTCCAGGAAATCCCAATGTCCTGATTCACCTCTTCCATTTCCTGATTCAGTGGACACCGAGACGCCAGTATTCAAAGGTCCAATTACCCCTTCCATTTTCCAATTTGGTGGACACCGTTGTTCAGATGTGGACTGTCTGCCTCTTTTCTTTTCCCCCACCATGTTTCCTGTGTGTGCCATCTGATGTCATGAATGCACCACAACCAATCTGGTCCACTCACCAAACAGATCAGACAGTCTGTGATTTACCATTCTAGCAGAGTTGCAGGAATTTAGGACTGAGGTTCGTACTTTCCGGTCAGAATTAACTACAGAAATCAGTAAACTTTCATCTCGTGTTACTGAGGTTGAAGCACAACATACTGAATTAGATGATCGGATTGACAGGTCGGAACGCATGGTAGTACACTTGCTAGATGAACAGCATGCTTTAAAAGAGAAATGTGAGGATTTGGAAAACAGATCACGCAGGAATAATTTGAGAATACATGGGATTCCGGAGAACGAGGAAGGGAGAGATATTTTAAAATTTGTGGAGGAGCTCCTCCGTGACTCTCTGCAATTAGACTCAGCTTTTAAATTTGACATAGAGCGAGTCCATCTGGCTCTATCACCGAAACCAGCTCAGCCAGACAGACGACCTCGCTCCATCATGATGAAGTTTTTGAACTATACTACTAAACAAACTATCCCTACCAGAGCCTGGAGAATGAGGGATACTAAGTATAAAGGAAAGCACATTTATTTTGACAACGATTACTCCCCATCTATTTAAGCCAAGCGCAGGGCCTACGTCCAATACTCTGTCTTTTAAAGCAACAACAACTAAAATTTGCTACTACATACCTTGCTCGACTAGTCATCATGTTTCCAGATGGCCCCCAAACCTTTGAGACACCAGATGAAGCAACAAAAGCTCTTCAACTCAGGGGCCTGGTTCAATCCACCCAGGAAGACTCCTCACTCAGGAAAACTCAGCAAGGCCTTCGCGATGCTGTTTGGGACACTGCTAGGGATCTGGGATCCAGAAAGAGACAGAGTCAAGCAACCCTAGAGAATGTGAAAAAAACTTTTACAAAGATTTCAGCGACCTGCACCGAAGTGAGTGGCCAAAGAGGTTATACAGAGACTAAAAAACTGGCAACTTGATGCGGAAGTGACTCTGCATACGGGGACTACACAATGCAACTCGGGGAAGTCTGTCTGGGGTGGGGGCATTGGGAAATGGAAATCCTGCTTATATTTCCAAGCTTATAGATGGGAAAAAGGTTAGTGAATCAGAAGTATGTTTCTGAATTTCCCTTAGATTATCCCCACCCTGAAGTGTGCCGATAGTCCTCCCATAGTTATTATTTAATTATACCATAGCCCAGGAAAGGCGGCATGACTTAATGCATTTTTTGCAGTGCTACATGCCCACCTGACAATTATAGGGTCAGAAATTCATCCCTAACTGTCGACGTATCCATAAGGCCTTACTGGAGATGAGGCACATAGGGACCATTTCCTGGTGGTCTCTGTTCCTCATTTTTATTTCCAGTGTGGCCTGCTGCACCACTAGGTACCAGGGAAATAGTGGTGCTGGGAGCCCTTGGTGTTGCCTTGACACTCCTCCTCAGGGCGCATACATCTGCCCCTTCAAAGGAGAGGTATCTGTCCTCTCCCTACCTTGGAAGCCGCTTAAATTTTCTGCTAGGTTCAGAGACCTGTTACAGCAAGAACAATTTGCTGGTACAAAAAAGCTGATGCCCTATTGGCATTTGGTTATTTTGGCAGGCCTAAAAGTACTGAGGATCATGTATAATGTCAAAATGCAACAGGCCTGCACATGTTTAGTTGTTATAGGCTTAGTGCCGAATTTTTTAGATCCTTGTGTAGTTTTAAACACTTGGACAGTGTTATGGTGTTTGAATAGAACAACATGCAGACATTATAATTCGCTTATATCAGTGACAGTACGTAAAGCAATTAATAATATAATATTATTGAGAATGGGGTGAAAAGGCAGAAGTACGGTAGGAAGGAGATATATTGTACTTTTAACATGCAGGAAATATGCATACAAGGACTGATAAGAAGTAGATATGGCTAAGTCAACTTTGATTTGATCTTTAAATGTGAATGGGATTGGTAATCCGATAAAGCGCTCTCGATTATTTCAATTATTCAGAAAAGAGAGACTGGGGCTTATTATGCTGCAGGAAACCCACATGTCCTCGGACGGACATAAAAAATTTCAGAGGTGTAGGTATTCTGTAGTAACTGAATCGTCCTATAGGGGTGGGAAAAGGAGAGGGGTGATGATTCTACTCTCCCAGGAGGTGCCCTTTGAAAAACAAAGTGAGATTAGTGACCCAGAGGGCCACTATGCCATAGTGACAGGCAAGCTGTACTCAAGACCCGTTACCCTGGCATCTGTCTATTTCCCTCCTGGGTCAGGGAAGCCCTTAGCAGTAAAATTCTTCACAGATTTAATGTCCCTCTTGGAGGGACAACTGCTGCTGGGGGGAGACTTGAATATCACTTTAAACCCCTCTTTGGATGCTGATACCCCTCTGGCCCATAGATCTAACACTATACAAAAATACACAAAACAAACCATTACTTCTCTGGCCTTGGTGGACACCTGGAGACATTTTTTTTCCTAAGACAAAAGAATACACCCACTGGGCCCCGCACGTGGGAAGTGGGACTCGACTGGACTACTTTATAACCACGGTCGAGCATTTAGACTCCATTTGTGATGTATGGCTTGGGATCACCTTCTTATCGGATCATGCTCCCTTATATCTCAGGGTGGACTTGGGGCGCAATATAAGCAAACCAATTGGCGCCTGAACCTTGCCCATCTTAGGGACCCAGAATTCCTTGAATTGGTCCAGGAGGCTGTACCTAGAATTAAACAAGAAAAGACGCAACATGCAGTTGCCCCCACAATTCTGTGGGATACTTTAAAAGCAGCACTAAGAGGAGAGATCATAAGATTGTCTGTCATTAAAAAATGGCAGAGGGAAAAAACACAAAGACCTGTAGGTGGAGCTATTACATTTACAGCATTGGCCAGATCAAAAGGACACCACAATACGACAATGATTAAGAATTGTAACACAAAAGCTACAAAAAATAGTAGATCAATAGGTACAACAAAAATTATTTTATCTAAAGTTAAGACATCATGATAGGGGAACTTAAGGCCTCCAGAAATTTAGCAAGAAAATTGAGAGAACAGAGAACAAGAGCGAACATAATCAGCATGGTAGATCCTAAAACAGGGAGATTAGCAAAAAGACCTCAAGAAATTAGACTTATTCTACAGCGGTTTTACCACGAGTTGTACACTAAAGAAGAGGAAATTCCCCTAGACAACAACAAATCATATTTACAGAGTTTACCAATACCACGAATCAGCCCACTACAGGCTGAAGCCTTGCTGGCACCAATCACAGAAGGGCAACTACTCCAAGTTTAAAAAAAAGCTCAGACCCTGAAGGCACCAGGTCCAGATGGGTATCCTTCTGAATTTTATAACAAATTCAAAAAGCTGCTACTACCCATATTACTTCCGGCCTTACATATGGTCCAGGAGGGAGAACCCCCCCACCCACATGGCAATATGCCACCATATCAGCCATACTTAAACCCCATAAAGATGTTAAACACCCCTCCTCATTTTGCCCCATTTCAATGCTAAATTATGATTACAAAATGTTCATGTCTGCCATGGCTTCTAGAATAGACCATTTACTACCAGCTATTATTGACCCTGATCAAATGGGCTTTATTAAGGGTAGACAGGCCCACGATGCCATAAGGCATAAATATTTCTTGGTAGATTATGCCACAGAAAGACAAATCCCTTTAGTGCTACTAGGGTTAGATGCTGAAAAGCCATTCGACCGGGTCAGCTGGTCTTTTTTATGGCAGACTCTGGAGCACTTTGGATTCCTGGAACAACTTATAAAACAATTACAAAATATTTATGCCTCCCCTAAAGCAAATGTTAAGGTGGATGGGGCACTTTCAGATACATTCCAACTCTCTAGGGGCACCCGACAGGGATGCCCAATGTCCCCAATGTTGTTTGCTCTATACCGCGAACCCTTCGCCACTGCCATCAGATCTTCTCGGGACACAGAGGGCCTTCCATTGGGAGGTCGCCTGCACAAGATATCACTATTTGCGGACGATATTCTGCTGGCTGTTACCGAGCCTGAACAATCCATCCCAGAGGTATGGAAACAGCTACAAACATTTGGTAAGCTAGCAGGATATAAAATCAACAAATCAAAAACTGAGGTATTAACATACAATTACCTCCCTCTCTCCCACTTCAAAAAAGACTTTCCCTTTAAGTGGCACAAACAAGAGATGAGATACTTGGGAATAAAGCTCACAAGAAACCCCATTCACGTAGAGCTCTGAAATCTCAAACCTTTAACCCTAAAATTGATAGAAGATCTATCTCATTGGTCACGTCTCCCCCTAAGCTTTTTCAGTAGGACAGATACAATTAAGCAGAATGTATTTCCCCACATATTGTTCTTTCTTCAGACACTGCCCTTCACCACGGCTAAAACATATTTCCAGACGTGGGACAGAATGATATCCCGTTTTATTTGGAGTGGAAAGTGTCCCAGAATTAGATATTCTGTTTTGCAATTGGCCAGAGAGAGAGAGGTGGCCTCAACCTTCCTGACCTCAAAAAGTATGCGATGGCAGCACAGTTAAGGGTAGTCCTACACTGGCTAAAAAAACTATGATGCACACTGGAAACAATTAGAAGTAACCTGGGGAGACCTATACAACACTCAGGAGCTCCTTTCTGGAACACCCCCCAAGTGCCAAAGGATCATGAATTATCTGAAGTTCACCAGGGGACCCGTAAATATATGGCTTAAGGTCAGTAATGATTATTTTACATTCCCTGAAAAATTGTTCTTGGGAACACTGAAGTATAATACAAATTTGAGAGCAGATCCCTCAGGCCCCTATGTAGTTCAATGGCAGAGATATGGCATTTTATTCATTTTCCAGTTAGTGGGCAGAACAGGTCTCCTTCCCTTTGTCTCCCTTCAGAAGGAATATCGCTTGCCCCATAAATATTTTATTTCTATTTACATCTTAAATCATACCTTCAGCCATATGAACGGTCACTCACGGCCCTAAGTGAAAACCCTACCCAAATAATGCAACTGTTACAAGCTCATATCAGAGGAACGACCTTGGATCACCCGATTAGTAAGATATATAAGGCCTTAAATGAAAGACAGGGAGACTCGAACAACTCAATCAGGTTTAGATGGGAAGAAGAACTGCAGGTATCAATCAGTGAGCAGGACTGGAATGACTCTGCTTTACCAACTATAAAAATCTTTTTCTCACCATACTGGCATGAATACATGTGAAAACTCTGTTCTCGTTTCTTCCGCACGCCAGCCTTGCTGGCTAGTATGGGAGAATTAGGGGAGGGACAGTGGGGTTGACAGAGCAAATCAGAGCCATGTCCTTTGGTCATGTCCTAAGCTATCCAAGTTTTGGAAGGAGATCCTCGAGGAGCTGAGTGCAATTTATGACACCACTGATTTATTCACTCCCACATTTATATGGACTTTTATTAAACCAAAAGGTCTGTGAATTGACAAAAACTTGCTGAAACAAATGTAAAAATTTATAACAGCTGCCCACAAAATTATCACTAGACTGTGATTTACAAATAAAATACCCACTAAAAATGCCTGGATTGTTTTGTCCAGGGAGGTAGTATGTCCTTGAGCGACTCTTGGCCAAAATGCTGGACAAAGTTCAAAAATTTGATGTACAATGGCAAAAGTGGATATCATACCAACTAAATCATTATGATGATTTTGTACCTTAAGCTACGTACTGATCGTGTAATTTTGCTCTTCTTTTGCACTGAAAAGATACTCGGTATATGATCTGTGATGCTCCTTGGATTTTAATGGGAATAAAATCTGGGAGGGACAGAGGAGGGCTCACCGTGCTATGCCTGATTTGGTTTGAATGGATCACAGACTGAACTTAAAATTAGTAATTTTGATTCTGTGGATGCTCAAGTAATAAGATGTTAATTTATTTTCCCCTAATATGACTGCTACAAGTATACATGTAATGTACTGTGATGGTATTAATAAGTGATGTATTGCTGCCTGTAACATTGTTGCATTTATAAATTAAATAAGACTAAATAAAAAAAAGACTGTCTGTGATTTTTTTCCACCTCTGCCCCCCCAGCTGACATTATCTGGTCCCCCCTCAGGTCTGCACTTGCAAGAAATATAGTCCTCCTCTAGCACTCTTGGACACCAGACAACCGAGTAGAGTCCCAGAGCGCTAGAGAGGAAATTCAACTTGCAGCCGCAGGGAGAAAGACAACAGAGAGCCGCCGATCAGGATCAGCTGAGCTGAATGAGTGTGCCAGCTGCTATGCTAGAAAATGGAGACTGAGAACAACAGCGGAACAGCCAGTCACCACCAGCACCAGACCAGCCGCAGCCCTACAGGCCAGACGAGAGCTGCCTAAAAACAGCATAAACTTATTTTACAGTACACAAACTGACAAAAGAGCATAATCATTTCTTGACTGAAGCATAGTAGCTTCTGCCAGCAGCTGATAGCCAGAGCCAAACGGATTTTAACAGCAACAGCCAGGAGGATGACTCAGGACAGCAGGGGCCAGCACAGGGTCAGAGAAGAAAAAAGATATATTTTTACTAAGCAATAAGTGCAAGTGGCTTGTATAGCAGTGACTGGCACATTTCTCTGCAGAACATACAGTATCAGTAAACCCATCATGAAGTAAAAAAATGCATAAGCAGAGTTTCTGATCAGAAGGAGCCAAGCCTTTCTATAGCAGACAATAAACTGTACAATATACAGTTATCAGTAAACAATGATCTGCTTAATGATACTGTATGTTCTGTTGTAGTATTCTATAGAAAGACTTGGCTACATCTCATCAGAAACCTTGCTTATACAAACGTTTTACCTCACGTCAGTCTACTTTTTTAATATGAGGGACAAAAGTCAGACAAAAGCAGACAGCGTCCCTGTAAGGTAGGATGGCAGCCATGTTGGCTTTGACCAGAGTTTGTCTTGTTTTGCAATAACAACCTTCTTGATCTGACTCCATCTGCTGGCTCCCCCTCCCTCCCACATGATCACGGTACTGGGGTAGGGGGATGTGTAAAGTTATTCACAAAACAAACCAGTCCGGGCAGAGGCATTAACACACTACTGGAATCATACAATGATCTACAGTTTCGATTGTGCAAAGCTTTTATTCAAGAAGGCATGTTGGAACAAACGGTACAGAGGTACAAAACAACCCAATATTTCACGCAGTTTGAGCAAAATATTAGGCTGTTTTGTACCTCTGCACTGTTTGTTCCAGCATGCTTTCTCGAATAAAAGCTTTGCACAACTGAACCTCTTTATCAATGTGTAATTCTAGTAATGTACTGACACCTGTGCCTGGACTTACTTTGTTTTGGGAAGGCACTGATGTGTCCGAGAGCACCAATTTTCCTGAGAGCAAGTCTTCTCTTCGGTTGTGCCATGTGTAAAACTACCCTCCCTCCCTTTTCTCTCTGCTGGTTCTGCCTCCTCCCACCTCCTGCCGTTGTTGAACCCCAAGGAGGTTCCCACAGTTGGCCCCAACACATGAATCCTGCTGTCCTTCCTGTTGGTGTCTGTGTGCGGAATGGGGATGCGTCCACATGAGCACTGAATGTAGCCAGGAAAGGAGACGGATTCACAGGCAAGGGGCGCTGATCACGAGTTCAGGCTGCAGCAAGACTAAGTAACTCACCTGGATGTGGCAGACAGGGAGTGTTTTCGGTCAGTACAATGACAGAAGGGGCAGAAGCCTGATGTCTGATGAACCAGAAACCAATGATAAGTGTAAACTTACTCCCCTTCCCCCCCCATATCACTGTGTGGTGAAGAAGCTCCCAACGTGCAACAGCTGTGAGTTACTCAGAACAGTAGCAGGTTGTGTGCTGAGATACAGAGAGCAGGAGATCTTAACTAATTTTTTTCAAAACTCTTTGATAAAAACTCATAAAGGTCAGGATAAAAGTATCTGAAATAATTAATTGCCACTACCTATTTCAGAAAGCTCTTTCAACACCTCACTGGTTGGGTTGGGAAAAAATACCTATTCAGCAGTAACAACTTACTTCAAAAAGCTGTTTTAAGATCTTAGGGTCGGGAAACAATATGAAGAATGAGCATCAGCCAAAAGTGATTTAAAAATGGCAGGGGGGGGAAATAATCTTATTTGAAAAAAAAAAAGAGCAAGGCTACAGTAATTCATCTGTATCAATCTCTCTGTCTCTGTGCAGCCAGCAAGTGAGAGGGAGGATAGAAATATTGAGATCTGAGTGACTCTAAGTGGGCTTCTTACTGAAAAATAAAAAAAAAAAACAAGTTTACCAACACAGCCCAAGTTAGGGCAACTGTACTCAACTATAACCCTCCAACCCCCCACATAGTGCTCCTCCCCATTCATCTATTTTTCTCTAATTAGTACTGCGTGTGTGTTCAGTGCAATTTATCTGCATCTAACTGCTTCAGGGACTAGAATACTGGTCACTACAACAAACAATGCAATCCTTATTAAATCATGGCGGTGACATTTACATTAAAACTGCAGGACAAAGAACATTTACAGTGGACCACCACATTCCAGGTCATGATTACCCGTGGGCAAGTTATTGTCAGTACATTTTTTCTAGCATGCTCCAGAGGGGGTATCCTCTCTCACAGTTGCATAGATACACAGACACTGTTGGCAGATAAGGGCCTATGGCCCATCCAGGCTGCCTATCTGAGCTTGTACGTTCCCTTTGTTTTTCTAGAAGTCTGCTGCCCTTTACCCCTGACCTCCAGAATTCCCTTATGTCTATCCCATGCATTCTTAAATCCCGTGATTGTTTCACAATTTAGTTGGTGGACTGGAATATTCAGTTAAACTGAAAGGAGAACTGCTGTCAGGGACACCAGATTTTTTTCCGCCCACTGAGGGACTCCAGACACTTCTGTGAGCATGCTTGTGCTTTATACCCCCACTGAAGGACACAAGTCTCTTCTGCGAGCATGCTTCAGTTTCATGCACCTCCTTGACCGTTACTACAAGCCTGACTGAACTCTGTGCTGACAAAAAGACATGGCTAGATATAATTTTTAAAACACTGATTTAAAGCAGCAGTACTACCCAACCAGGAAATGAGCCGTTACAGCCGTTGTAGCGCCACAGAAAATACAGCGGGCGCTATCTAGTCAATGGAGCGGGCGGCAGAAATGTAAACATAAAGGATAACTGAGCACATTTTGGGGTGATACTACATTGTCGGCGGGAAAGAGTACCAGGGACAAGCGCAACAGAGCACAGGGAATAAACTGTCAAAAAAGCGCAGTTTAATTTTTTTTTACATAGTACTGCTGCTTTAAGAAGCCCTGAGGGCTTTTTACTTCCTTGATCAGAATGTGGGCTAGACATGCTCCCAGCCTGACAGACTGGTCAGGATCACGCCAAAGAAGGCATTGAGAGGAGTACCTCTGACTAGACTTGGGTTTCTCTCACCACAGGAGTGACCAAACCACCAGCCTGGATCATGGAGGAATTTGGACTTAGTAGTCCTCTGAAGCTGGGAAACATAATGGACCTGGTAGTCTTCTGAAGCTGGGAAACATACCGATTTGGAGAGATCTCATGTGAAATCTGAACCCTGGTACCAATTCTATTGCCAGAGACTGAAGTGAAGCAGTTTGTTGGTAGAACCAACTAATTGGTGTCTCAGCCACTAAGTCTCATAGACTAAGTTCTTCCTGGTCGTGGAAGGGAAGAACCTTCTGCCCAACTGACACACCACTCCCAGGTGCTTCAACCACTGCAACGGTGTTGGGGGGACTTCTCCCTATTGACTATCCAGTCATGTATTTCTTGGACTTACAATGTCCCAGTCTCAGACGGTTATGCCATGTATCCCAATGGAACTCTATTATGGAGTCTGGAACTGATAGTGTTGCCCCTGAATTGCAAATCTTCAGCATTTCTGATGCCACTGGCGGAAACAGACCATTAGGATAGGCGGCCTTTAAACTGATGACAGAATGGGAAACTGGTCTATCTTTTATCATAACTACTGTAGGACTCACACCAGAGCCACTTTAGCTCCCATTTTCCTGTAGCAGTTGTCCTTCCTCTTCCTCGTACGTACTCTGTCTATTGTATTGCGCTTATTATATACAGCAGCAATTACACAGCTAGCTATCTTTTTCCAGCACTATCGAATGAGTCCAGACTTTGCAGATCTCTGTCTTTTAGTGCGCACCATGCTGTTAGAAACTAAAATCTAAACGCTAAAAACGAAGTACTAGGTTTACTATACTCCCTCAGGAGCCACACAGGCTATTTATACTTGTGCACTTAGATTTTCTGGCATCTGTTCGTGAGTGTCACCTACTTATTTATGTTTAGGTATAGCTAGACATGTGAAATTGTATAATTTATTTAAATAGATATAACATATTTATTTTGGTTAACTGTGCCTTATTAAGAATCGGAAATGTTTTATCACTGTGCACTTTTGGGGTTTTCTGATTAATCATTTTACATTAATAAAGGCATGTCTAGTTGATGAATTGGGGCTAGCAGATTTATTGTGTACAAACTGATGTTTCTGAGATTTTATATATATATTTAAAGTCTCACTTAAAGGACATTTAAACAAGTAATTTTGGGGAATGAATCAAATCGCAAATACTCCAGTCTACTATGACAATAAAGGATGCTGATTTTCCTAACGGTATTAGGTTACCTGTAATTTTCTCTTTTAAGTAGTTTTCCTGAGTGAGCAAAAGTTTGTTGAAATGCAAAGAAAACCCCTGATTCTCTCCAATCTGAGACACAGCTCAGCTCACAAAATGGCGAGGACGTGCCACACGTGATGATGTTATCAGAGCAACTCTGATCCAATTCTTTCATTGAAACCTATGGGCACTGCTTTTAAATGCTGGATATTGCCATTATATGTAGATATAAGCATACGTATCGATACTTAGCTTATGCATCAGACTTTGAAGTATTTCTAAAACCAGGGCACTGGAGAGGAAATTCAACTTGCAGCAGCTGGGAAAAAGACAACAGAAAGCCTCCGATCAGGATCAGCTGAGCCGACTGAGTGTGCCAGCCGCTATGCTAGAAAATGGAGATGGAGAACAACAGTGGAAAAGCCAGTCACCACCAACACCAGTCTAGCAGCAGCCCTACAGACTAGACGAGAGCTGCCTAAAACAGCATAAAAAACAGGTTACTCACCTGTAACAGTAGTTCTAGGAGTGGTATATGTTGTTCATCCACACTTCTTGGCATGTCCCTTTCCCCTTTAAGGGTCGCCGGAAGGTCTTCAAGTTGGCTCCTCCCACCCACCCGGGTGATATAGCCCTTGGCTCCGCCCCATGATGCCAGATCTTAGACCGCTGGAAACCAGGTTTGTGCATTGCAGCCAAGGGAGGTCGGCTGGGTCTGTGTGGATGAACAACATATACCACTCCTAGAACTACTTACAGGTGAGTAACCTGTTTTTCTACGGATGTGGATATGTTGTTCATCCACACTTCTTGGCAGACTCCTAGCAGTTCTCCGGGAGGGGGGAGGCAAGGTGCACCCCCCTACTTTGGGAACAGAGATTGGAGAACCAAGGCCCCAAAACCAGAATCCTGGCGTGACTCATGGTCGATGTGGTAATGGGTGATGAAGGTGTTTGCTGTCTTTCAGGTGGCAGCCTGGCAGATCTCCTGGATTGGGATGTCTCTGGAAGCAGCCACCGACGCAGCAATATGGCAGGTAGAATACGCTCTTATCCCTGTGGGAGGCTCCTTGCCAGCCAATCTATAAAAGAGATCAATGCAAGATGTAATCTATCTTGCGATCGTCCACTTTGCTGCAGGTCTGACAGAAGCGACTTCAGCGTAGGTGACAAACAGCTGGTGAACCTCGCCCCGAAATTCCGTCGTCCTCTCCTTAAAACAGGAGAAAGCTCATCTCAGGTCCAGAGTATGGAGCTTGTACTCGACATCCGAGGTGTAGTTCAGGTAGAACACAGGCAGAGTCAACACCTGGTTAAGGTGAAACTCTGACACCACCTTCGGGAGGAATTTCGGATGAGACTCAGGACAACCCTTGCCCCTGTGGAAGACCAGATAAGGGGAGTCCACCGAGAGCGCCTGGAGCTCCCCTGTTCTTCTGGCACACATGATAGCCACCAGGAAGGCCGTCTTCCATGACAAGAGTGACATCTCACACTTGTACATCGGTTCGAATGGCTTGCCCATGAGCTCTTCCAAGACCAGCAGTATATCCCACAGAGGTGGAGGTTCATGTACTGGAGGGGATATGTGATCAAGGCCTTTGAAAAAGTGCCAGACCACCTTCTCCTGTGCCACCATCTGCTGACCAGCCCGCGCCTGGTGAGCAGAGATGGCTGTCAGGTGCACCTTAAGGATCGAAGACCAAAGACCTCCTTTGGACAGAGACCAAAGGTAGTCTAAAATGCTAGCCACAGTACAGGACAGTGGGTCCAGGCCCTTGCCCTGACACCAAATGGAAAATCTTTTCCATTTGAAGGCACAGCACTTTCTGGTCAACTCCTTCCTGGATGCTTCCATTACTGTGAGTACATCCTCGGAGAGACCCAAAGCCTGGAACTCTAGCCACTCAGGTACCAGGCTGTCAGGTGCAGGGATTGAAGATCTGGATGGAGGACCTTCCCCTGATTGACAGAGATCAGGTCCAGGCATACTGGAAGATGCCTGGGGAGCCTGTTGCTGAGGCTGAGGAGAGCTGGATACCAGAACTGGCATGGCCAGTCTGGGGCTACCAGGATCACCTGCGCCTTTTCCCTCCTCACCTTGAGGAGCACCCTGTGAATCAAGAGAAATGGAGGAAAGGCGTAGAAGAGGCCTGGGGTCCACGGCCTCGAGAAGGCATCCCTGCTGGGGGGGGGGGGCTGGCATGAAACAGCCTCAGCTTGGTGTTTTCCCTGGAGGCAAACAGGTCCACCATTGGTTTGCCCCAGTGGGAGAACAGGCTGTGAGCGACCTCTGGATGAAGAGACCACTCATGGGATGTCTCGCCTATGTGGCTGAGGGCACCCGCCAGTTGATTTGAGGCTCCTGCCACATGGATGGCTAGGAGATCTGCCTCCAGTTGGCTCATGAGTGTCCAGATGTGGAGCATTTCCCTGCACAGCAGCTAGGACTGCGTGCTGCCCTGCTTGCTGAGATAGTACATAGTCATGGTATTGTCCATCTGGATTTGAACCACTTTACCCCGAAGCTGCTGAGCGAATGCTATCAGTGCCAGTTTGACCACTCTGAGCTCCAGCAGGTTGATGTGGTAACGGGACTCCTCGGGGGTCCAGAACCCATGGGCCCTCTTGTCCCCCATGTGGGCTCCCAAGTCCATGAGAGAGGCACTGGTCATGAGGATGACCGTCGGCTCGGGGCAGACAAACAGGATCCCTTCCTGCAACTGGTCTAGGACGGTCCACCACTGGAGAGCGTGCCACATCTTCTGAGTCACAGTGATCAGCTGGTCGAAATGACCTAGGCACTGAGTCCACTGGACGGCCAGCTCCCATTGAAGGGGGCGCATATGCCACCTGACCCAACGGACCACGGTGGTGCAGGACGCCATGTAACCCAGAAGACGCAGAAAGTCCCGGGCAGGGTGCAATTGCCCAACCAGAAATGACTGAGCAAAGGAGGAGAGAACCTCTGCCCTGTCCGCCGAGAGCCGAGCTCTGTACCGATGAAGCGCATCACCTGGGGAGGCACGAGCTCCAACCTGGTCTTGTTGATCAGGAGGCCAAGCTGAGAGCAGGTCTGGAGGACCAGGTCCCTGGACCTCTCCACCTCTTGCTGGGTGGAACCCGCTAAGAGCCAATCATCGAGGTAACGGTATACCTCAACCCCTCGATGCCTGAGGTGGGCTGCCACCACAGCCATGCATTTGGTGAAGACCCCTGGAGCCGATGAAAGGTTGAATGGCATGGCTTGGAACTCGTAAAGGGTTCCCTCTGCTCTGAAGGGGAGGAACCCCTGGTGAGACTGACGGATTGGGACATGAAAGAATGCGTTCTGAAGTTCCAGTGAGCAGAACCACGTTTTGCTCCAGGGATGGTATGATCTGTTACAGAGTTACCATCGAAAAGGTGCGCGGCCTCAGATACTGATTCAGGTCATGCAGATCTAGAATGGGGCTCCAGCCCCCAATCCACTTCGGGACTAGGAAGTACCTGGAAATGAACCCTAGAGGATCTGACACTCGGACCACTGCCTCCCTGAGGAGGAGCTGGGCTATGTTGTCTCTCAGAGCCGACTAAGTGTTGGCTGATACTCTCTCCTTCCGTGGGGCGTGGGCTTGGCTGGGTGGGTACTGCTCGAATTCTAGAGGCAGACCCTGGCCAACCACTTTTAAGACCCACCTGTCCATGGTAACAGCAGACCAGGTGGAAAGGAAGTGGCAGAACAGACCCCCCATGGGAGGACCCAGAGCTGGCGTCACATGAATAGGGGTGGCTACCCCCATCCCATCACTGGGCAGGCTTGGAGGAAGAGGGTCCAGGGCCTGAACCCTGACCTCCTCTGCGGGCCTGGGGAGGTCTGGGCTTGGGCCGGGGGTGCCAAGCCTGTGCCTGCTGATGCTGTGCTCCTTGAAAGGAGGACTGCTGGGATGCAAGAGTAGAGTGCCGAAAAGGCTTCTTCTTCTTCTACTACTGCTTCTTAGGGCCAGAAGTGCTTTGAGCAGAAATAGCGGAGTCCAAGGTGGCACTGAACTGCTCGAGTCGCTGAAGGTGACCATCCACACCTGGACCGAAGAAATCGTTGCCCAGGAAAGGAACATCAGCAAGTTTGTGCTGGGTATCCTCCATGAAGGTGCAAAGCCTCAGTCCAGCCCTGCGGTGTGAGGCAACCACGGCTGCCACCGAACAGGCGCGTGAGTCCCCAATGTCCAGAGCCATCTGAAGCTGCTGTTTGGCAACAGCACGGCCTTGGTCCCGGACCTGCTTGACCGTAGACTGAAGGTCCGCAGGGAGTTGTGGGAGAACTTCATCCAAGGACCCTAGAAGAGCATGAGAGAAGTGTTCGCCATAATGATGGCCGAGCTTACCTGACAGAGGCCCAAAGAGAAGGCTGCACTGACCTTCCTGGCAGAGTGGTCCAGTTTTTGGACTCCTTGTCCAGGGGTCTATCCATGTCGGCAGAACTGCCTGTATATCTGAACACAGAGGCAGTCACAAGGCTCTTGGCCAAGGGATGTTCTGTGAACCCTGAGAGGGACCCCATGGGCACCGCATACTTGCGGGCCATCCGGGCAGACAGTGCTGGGCAGGAGGCAGGATGCTGCCAAAGCTCCAAGGCCAGGCCAACAATAGCTTCAGTCACAGGAAAGGCTTCTGTTGGGGTATCCCCTCTCTTGAGAATGTCAATGAGAGGATACTCCACCCGTTTCTGGATTGGTTCCAAGGGCATCCCAATGGATTTGGAGATAAGGCAGAGAATCCCTTGAAAGAACGAAGGGCCTTCCTCCTTCGACAGATCACCGGCCGACTCATTATCCCGTGGGTGAAAGTGAAGGTCGCTGTCATCTGAATCCGAGGTATCCAGATATAATGGCTAACCACCAAGGTCGCCCTCAACGTGCCTGGGGCGATCAGGCGTGAGCATGACCGAGATCCTGTGAGGAAGACCTAAGGTTGATCGAGCTTCCTTCGTAGGAGTCCCTTCCAAAGGCTGTTTAGGTGGAGGCTCCACCACAATTGGTTTTGCCGGCTCCACAGTTGGGGGAACCAATTTCACCTGTTCCAGAGGAGTCGGCTTCGGCCTAGGAGGCGAAAGCCACGTAATGGCCGGAGTACAGACCGTGGTTGGCTTCTGCCCGGACAGGATCAGCTGCTGCCACATCAGATCCTTGTAGCGTCAACAGAGCTTCCGCCGCAGCCTCTCCTCATCTGAGGAGGACGAGGATCACCGATGGTGTCGCCTCTTTTTGAAGCACTTGTGCTCTTCCTCGGCCTCTTGGTCGAGGGGTCCGAGATCTCGACCTGGATCGGACTGGCCGAGTCGGTTGCCCAGGAGACACCGGTGGGACCGGTGACTTCCTGGGATCAGGGACCGGTTCCTCGATGGGATCCCCAGCTGGCTGTGTCTCTTCACCGGGAAAAGGCAGGATCGGAGTCTTACTGAGAGAGTCGTTGACCGGAACGGGAGACAACAGATCGATGTGATCGAGAACGATCTCAACCGCGTCGATCGGGACCTCGGTCGACTGGCCAGATGGCAAGACCGAGAAGCCAGCAGCCAAGAAGGCAATTTCGAACAAAGTCAATACTGCTGTTTCCTGGGATCGAGATCACTCACGATCCTAAGAGCGTCTTCGCTGAGACGAAGACTGATTCAGATCCTTATCCCGTTACGGGACCGAGAGAAGTGAGAGCCCGCAGGGCTCTCACCCTTAGTGGGGAGAGAGTGGCACAACTCTCAGAAGGAACCCGAAAAGGTAGAGCCCAAGTTGAGAGGAATGAAAAACGACCGAGAGGAAGACTTTGCAGCCGACGCTGCTTCTTCTTCGAAGGCCTGCATTCACTCCAGCTGTTCAGCGGATCCCGCAGCCATGGAGCCCGCCCACCAGGCCTCTTTAGATTTCACCGGAGGATTCAGTTTTTCGGGCATGCCCAATTTGAGGCATGTGAGATGATTGTTGAGGACGTTCGGGTGAAGAGCATGACACATCTTGCAAGTCTTGGTGTCATGACGACACCAACGAAAGCAAGTCAAACGATGGTATGGATTGCAAAAGGCCATTTTTGGCCTCACAGGCACCGCAAAATCTGGGGAAGATTTATCTTCCATGATGGAAAGATGAGAATCACCATCGCTGAGTCGAAGTTTTGGAATAACCGAAGGTTTTGAAGCCAGGGCCTATAAAAAGTAAGAGCAAAGAGGAGGCAACCTAAATCTTCCAGCGGAAAGGAAGATCTGGGGTCATGGGGCGGAGCCGAGGGTTATACCACCCCAGTGGGTGGGAGAAGCCAGCTTGAAGACCTTTCAGCAATCCTTAAAGGGGAAAGGAACATGCCAAGAAGTGTGATGAACAACATATCCACATCTATAGAACTTGCTTTACAGTACACAAATTCACAAAACAGCATAATTATTTATTAACTGAAGCATAGCAGTTTCTGTCAGCAGCCGACAGCCAGAGCCAGACGGATTTTATCAGCAGCATCTAAGAGGATGACTCAGGACAGGAGGAGCCAGTACAGGGTCAGAGAAGAAAGAAGATACCGTTTTACTAAGGTAAGTGCAACTGGCTTGTATAGCAGTGACTGGCACATTTCTCTGCAGAACATACAGTATCAGTAAATCCACAGTGAAATAAAAAATGTATAAGCAGTTTCTAAGCCTTTCTATAGCAGACAACAGTAGACTGTACAACACACAGTATTAGTAAATACTGCACAATCGAGCAAACGAGATAGACCTTCGGGGCCTGTATCTGCTGGCTTCTTTCATATGTTCATATATCAGCCTCTCCATGGTCGCAGCGAAGGAAAATCTGATAAGGAGAAGGAAGGAAAGCCTTCCAATCAAAGTATTGCTTGTTTGGCCAAAACAATGGTAAAGTAAATAAATTTTTAGGTACCATCCGGCATCTCCTCCAGGGAAGCAAGATCACCAAGAAGGACCATGGTTGCCAACAACCTACTTTAATGCAGGTGATAGTTGTTGGTTCTTTTTTCAACAGTTGATCAGTACACACTCGGGTCAGGGCAAGCCCAGAACATACAAATCTTCATGGGGACCTTTAGTACCAGGGCAGCTATTGTCCGTGTTGGGAAAACAATGGATCTGGGGCAGTATATTAAATAGCTTGTTGCATATAGAACATTTGTATCGTTTTTAAGTTACTGCTTATCAGGGTTCATACTGCCTTGTCTAATAGCAAAAACCATTCTTTATGATTTTAAATTTAATGTTATTTTAAAAGCAATGTATAACTTATTGTGGTAAAAAATGTGTCATCATGTCAATGCCACTGAAATGGACATGTTTATGTATTACTTATGCAACAAGGCACAACAGGGTGTGGGTTATTGGGGGATTTACCCACACCTCCTGTGGTGTGTCACGAGGCAGAAGGCCAAATGACTTTAACCACGTGAGATGTGGGTAAATCCCCCAATTACCCACATCTTAGAGTGCCTTATTGTGATTATACGATGGATACATGTATCAGGAAAAAAAAAAAACACTTTTATATTATTAACGTAGTGTTTTCTTTTGTTTGTTTGTTTGTTTCTAACACATCGGAGGTAATAACCTTCCACAGGTATAAGAATACCCCCTTCCCTCAGCCACCATTTGAAGACTCCAGCAGTCCAGGGGTAATTTTATATTTAACTAAGTTTTTGAAGTCCAACAGTAATTTTATTTAGGTACGTGTAAATGCAGGTTTTAGCCTCTGTGCTGTCTGGAACCAGCGGTGACCTGTGAGCAAGGCGGAAAGGCAGTGGGGGGAGAGTACCTTTTAGTCTGAACTGGAAGCAAGGTGAATACAAGTTTGAAACAGTTAAAAAGCTGATTCTTTGATTGGCCTAACTACTGGAAAGCATGCTACTTTCGGCTTTATATAAAACCTAGAGGGACCTTATAGTGGATAAACTTAAAACTAGAAGTTCTTATTGGGTGAATGAGATCCCTAACCAGGCAAGATTCTTTGTCGGCTCCTCTCCATGGGACTATGTCCATCGATATGTTAAAGCTTGATAAGTTATGTCTTATGCAGTACAAGATAGCTAATAATTTATATTTTACCCCACAGAAGCTTTACAGGCTGAAAATGCTTACCAGCCCCACATGTACGAAATATAACACTCACGTGGGATCGTTAAAACGTACCCTATGGGACTGTCCCAAGTCTCGGTCTTTATGGCAACAGATTAAAACCCATCTGGATCCTTTATTGGGACTGGATAACGCTTTCACTCCGGAACTCTGCTTGCTGGATATAGGTATTGACACGTTACTAAGCTCTCAGAGGCATCACATGGCCTTCATCATGGCTATGACTAAATTGGTCATTTTACACCATTGGATGGATCAAACTTCTCCCTCATATAGAGAGTGGCACAAGGAAATTCTTTCTGTCTTATGCATGGAAAAATCCATAGACAGCCTTAGACATTCTGTAAAGTACTACCAAAAGTAATGGGAGAAGTTACACACCATTCTACTACTATCCTAATACAAGTTGCTAATTTCAACATCTTATATAACAGGTTACTAATCTGTCCAATTGTACTATACTATTGTGCTTTCCTAGGATTTCTATGCTAATCCTACTCTCCTTGGCCTAATATGTTCCCATTTGGAATTTTGATACTGCTTGTTATTGCATAGGTCTAGAATGTGTATAATGATACATTTTCTTTTTTTATTTGTATGATACAGTTTTTATCGTAATGATTTTCAGTAGTTCCTGATCCCTTTCTACTGTGTGGATTCTGTTATACTTGTTTCTTATTTTGGCATTTGTTGTATTGTTGTTTATACCTAATTTAACAAATTAAAGTTAGTTTAGAAAGTGGACTCAGGACCATTTTGCATATTTCAAGGGAGTGAGCAAAGTTGGAAGTGAGGGGCTACGGAGTTTAGAACTAAAAAAGAAAGCTGAAACAGACAGCAGTGAGTAACAGCGTTATAGTGAATCCGCGTCAGCTAGGGCTGGTGAGAGTAAGTTGCATTTGAAGCATGTTGGAGGAGACATAACAGCAGGAAGGAAGTGCACTGCAAAATAATCCTGCTGTGTTATTGATTTATTTATGTAAAATTTGGTAACTGGGAAAGGCACACTGAGCAGAAGCTTGTTTCCAGGTGTGACCCCGGGAAAGAGGTAACACAAACAGAGGATACGAAAACCAATACTGTACTACAATATAATATAAATGTAGATAAGAATCAAAATGCACTGAAGAAAAGTACATAATAAAAACAATCTGTGCGAGTAAGAACAGGTTACTCACCTGTAACAGTAGTTCTAGGAGTGGTATATGTTGTTCATCCACACAGTCTGGCATTGTTCCTTCCCCTTTAAATCTTGCTGGAAGTCTTCAAGCTGGCTCCTCCCACCCACCCGGGTGGTAAATACCTCGGCTCCGGCCCCATGACACCAGATCTAGCCGGCTGGAAGCAGGTTGTGCGCCTAAACCAGGAGGTAGGGTGGAGTGCGTGTGGATGAACGCATATCTGCCTCCTACAACTACTGTTACAGGTGAGTAACTGTTCTAGGAGCGTGATATGTTGTTCATCCACACTGTCTCGACAGACTCCAAGCAGTTCTCTGGGAGGAGGGAGGCAAGGCGCACACCCTACTTAGGAACAGAGACTGGAGAACAGAGGCCCCAAAACCAGCATCCCGGGCGTGACTCTGGGTCGATGTGGTGATGGGTAATAAAGGTGTTTGCTGACTTCCAGGTGGCGGCCCGACAGATTTCCTGGATAGGGATCTCCTGGAAGCAGCCACCAGCTAACAGTATAGGCGGGTAGAATGAGACCTTATCCCTTTGGGAGGCTCCTTACCCGCCAATTCATAGCACAGACCTAAGCATGATGTAATCCATCTACGCAATAGTCCGCTTGGCTGCAGGTCTGCCAGAAGCGGCTTCAGCGTAAGTGACAAACAGCTGGCGAACCTCTCCCCGAATTTCCGCCGTCCTCTCCTTATAGTAGGAGAGAGCACGCCTGACGTCCAGAGTATAGAGCCTGTACTCGGCATCCAAGGTGTAGTTAGGGTAGTATACCGGCAGAGTCAACACCTGGTTGAGGTGAAACTCTGACACCACCTTCGGAAGGAATTTCAGATGGAGGGGCAGGACAACTTTGTCCCTGTGAAAGACCAGATAGGGGGGAGTCCACTGGCGCCTGGGCGCCCCGCTCTGGCTGACCACGATAGCCACCAAGAAGGCCGTCTTCCCGACAAGTCTTGAAAGCGCGAGACTTGTGCATAGGTTCGAATGGCTTGCCCATGAGCTACCGGCTCCAGCAAAAGATCCCAGAGGTGGAGGTTCACGCACGGAGGATATGTGATCCAGGCCTTTGAAAAAAAATGCCCGATCACCTTTTCCTGAGTCAGCGTCGGCCATTGACCGAACCAGCGCCTGGTAAGCCGATATGGCTGCTGAAGTGCACACCCTGAGGTCGATGGCCGAAGACCCCTTTGGAGAGGGACCAAAAGGTAGTCAGAATGTTAGCCACAGAGCAGGATAATGGGTCAAGGCTTTTGCCCTGACACCAAATGGAAAATCTCTTCCATTTGAAGCATAACATTCCTGGTCGATTCTTTTCGAGATGCCTCAACCACGGTGTAGACATCTTCGGAAGACCCAAAGCTGGAACTCTAGCCGCTCAGGAACCAGGCTGTGAGGTGCAGGGATTGAAGGTCGGATGAAGGACCTTCCCCTGGTTCACTGATATCAGGTCCGGCCGTGTACACAGCCGCTCCGGGGCCCTGCAGCTGAGGCTGAGGAGATCTGGATACCAGAACTGGCGTGGCCAATCTGGGGCTACCAGGATCACCCTTGCCTTGTCCCTCCTCACCTTCAGTAACATCTTGTGGATCAAGGGAAATGGGGAAAGGCGTAAAAGAGGCCTGGGGTCCACGGCCTCGAGAAGGCATCCCCCTGCAGCGAACCCTGCTGAGGGGGGTGGGCATGGTACAGCCTCAGCTTGGTGTTCTCCCTGGAGGCAAACAGGTCCACCAACGGTTTGCTCCAACGAGAGAACAGGTCGTAAGCTACCTCTGGATGGAGAGACCACTCGTGGGATGTCTGGCCTAAGTGGCTGAGAGCATCTGCCACTTGGTTCGCGACTCCTGCCACATGGATGGCTAGGAGATCCACCTCCAGCCAGCTGACGAAGGTCCAGATCCAGAGCGCCTCCTTGCATAGCAGACGGGAGTGTGTGCCGCCCTGTTTGTTGAGGTAGTACATGGTCGTGGTATTGTCCATCTGGACTTGAACCACATGACCCCAGAGCTGAGGAGCGAAAGCTGACAGAGCCAGTCTGACTGCCCTGAGCTCCAGCAGGTTGATGTGGCATCGGGACTCATCAGGGGTCCAGAGGCCGTGGGCCCTGTAGTCCCCCATGTGGGCTCCCCAGCCCATGAGAGAGGCATCGGTCGTAAGGACGACCGTCGGCTCGGGGCGGACAACAGGATTCCTTCCTGCAGATGACTCGGGACGGTCCACCATTGGAGAGCGTCCCACATCCTCTGGGTGACTGTGATCAGCTGGTCGAAAAGACCCTGACGCTGAGACCACTGGGCGGCCAGCTCCCACTGAAGGGGGCGCATGTGCAGTCTGGCCCAGTGGACCACTGAAGTGCACGCTGCCATGTAACCCAGGAGGTGCAGAAAGTCCCGGGCAGGGCGCGAGTGCCCAACCAGAAATGATTGGGCAAAGGAGGAGAGAACCTCCGCCCTGTCCTCCAGGAGCCGAGCACTGGCTTGACGAGAGTCGAGCTCTGCCCTGATGAAGCTCATCACCTGAGAAGGTACGAGTTCTGATTTGGCCTCGTTGATCAGAAGGCCCAAGTGTGAGCAGGTTCGGAGGGTCAGGTCCCTGGACCTCTCCACCTCCTGAAGGGAGGAACCTGCCAGGAGCCAGTCGTCTAGGTAGGGGCAAATACGAACCCCCTGATGCTGTAGATGGGCTGCCACCACTGAGATGCATTTGGTGAAGACCCTTGGGGCCGATGACAGGCCGAAAGGCATGGCTCTGAACTCGTACAGGGTCCCTTCGACCCTGAAGCGGAGGAACCGCTGATGGGACGGACGGATAGGGATGTGGAAAAAAGTGTCCTGAAGATCCAGTGTGCAGAACCACATGTTTTGCTCCAGAGGTGGTATGATCTGGTTCAGAGTTACCATCTGAAAGGTGCAAGACCTGAGATACCGATTCAGGTCGTGCAGATCTAGAATGGGGCGCCAACCCCCCATCCATTTGGGCACCAGGAAATACCTGGAGACAAAGCCTGGGTCTGAAGGAGGATCCGGCCTCAGGCCACCGCCTCTTTTAAAGGGAGGGTAAGCGTCCCGAGAAGGAACGGACTGGGCGACTGAGATCCTTTCTCTCGTGGGGCACGGGCTCGGCTGGGAGGAACTGCTCAATTCTAAGGGCAGACCTGCCCGACCACTTCTAGAACCCACCTGTCCGAAGTGATACCGGACCAGGCGGAAAGGAAATGGCGGAGCCAGCCCCCCATGGGAGGACCCAGAGCTGGTGTGATGGGTACGGGGGAGGCCACCCCCGGCCCGTCACTGGGCAGGCTTAGAGGAGGAGGAGGACGAGGCACCTGGACCAGCACCTTGGCCTCCTTTGTGGGGCTGCTGGGGACCTTGCTTAGGCCTAGGGCGACAAGCCTGAGCCTGCTGCTGTTGCTGACCTCCCTGGAAGGGTGGTTGTCTGACCGCAGGGGAAGAATGGCGAAAGGGCTTCTTCCTGCGCTCCTGCTGGTTCTTACTTGAAGAATTTTTAGCAGAGGTGGCATCTAAGGTAACATTAGACTGTTCGATGCGCTGCAGATGACCTGCCACTCCTGGCCCGAAGAGGTCGGTGCCAAGGAAGGGCACATTAGCTAGCTTGTGCTGAGTATCCACGGGAAAGGAGGATAACCTCACAAGCCCCGCCGCAGTGGATACCACTGCAGCCAGTGAACGGCACAGGAATCACCCATGTCCAGTGCAGTCTGGAGCTGTTGTTTAGCAATAGCCCTGCCCTGGTCCCTGACCTGCTTGACCGTGGTCTGCATGTCAGCTGGGAGGTGAGGAAGAACTTTGTCCAGCGACCCCAAAAGGCGTGAGAGAAGTGTGCCATAATCACTGCTGAGCTTGCTGGTGAAGGCCCTAGGAAGATGCTGCATAGACCTTCCGGGCGAGTGGTCCATAAGTTTGGACTCCCTTGTCCGGAGGGCAGTCAGTACCCGCCGAGCTGCCCGTCCGCCTGAAAACTGAGGCAGTCACCAGGCTTTCCGCCAGGGGTGCTCAGTAAACCCCACCAAGGACCCTGTGGGCACCGCGTACTTGCGTGCCATGCGGGCAGACAGAGCTGGGCAGGAGGCAGGACGCTGCCAGAGTTCCAGAGCCGGGCCAATTATGGCTTCGGCGACTGGAAAGGCCTCCGTAGGGGTATCCCCCCCTCTTAAGAATATCCGTAAGGGGATATTCTGCCTTCTTCTGAATAGGCTGCAGGGGCATCCCCGTGGACTCAGAAATGAGCCGGAGGATGCCCTGGAAGGAGGAAGGCCCTTCTTCCATGCCTGACACCGATAGCTCACCGTGAGAATGAAGGCCTGTATTATCTGAATCGGAGGAGTCCAGATACAAAGGCTGTCCACCTAAATCTCCCTCGATACGCGTAGGGCGATCAGGGGTGACTGGAATCGACAGTCTGAGAGGAAGACCCGGAGACTGTCAGTCCTCCTTGGAGGGGACCCCTCCAAGAGGCAGCTTTGGTGGAGGTTCCACCAATATTGGTGGGGAGCCTGTAACCGGCCACGCCGGAGGGCACACAGAGCCCCCGAAGGGACCGGTGCTGAAGGAATCGGTGTCGGAGTAGGCCGAAGAGGCTGAGGCCAAGTGATAGCCGGGACCGCCGAGGGAGCCGGCTTCTGGCCTGCTAGCAGGAGTTGCTGCCACATAAGATCCTCACAGCGTCGACGGATCTTCCGTCGAAGCCTCTCCTCGTCCGAGAAGGATGAGAGCGGTGGCGCCTCTTCGGGAGTGTTGTGCCCTTTCTTGGGTTGATCAACGGAAGAGGATTTACTCCTCGATCGAGACCGACGGTGTCGGCTTTGTCAGTCAGGAGAAACCGGACTCGGCGAAAACCGAGGATCTGATTCCTGTCCCTCAATCGGGAGGCCCACGGGACGGGTCTCCTTCGGGGAAGGAGAGAATAGGCGTTCTCTCCAAAGAATCACCGACAGGTGTCGGTGACAACGGCTCGATAGGGTCGAGAGAAATCTCGGCCGGTTCAGCCGTCTCCTCAACTTCTGTGCCTGGTCCAGACGGAAGGTCTGAAAAACCGGCAGCCAAGGAGGCGATCTCGACCGTAGTCGAGACCTCGGACCGCTCCCGATCCCAGGAGCGTCTTCTTCAACTCGAAGAAGGTGGTTTTGGATCCTTTTTCCTAGACGGGAGGAGTGCAGGCCGAGGCGCCTCACCCTTGAGTAAGGAGACTGGCACAAATCCGAAAGGATCCTGAAAGAGTGGAGCCCAAGTTGGGAGGCGAGAAAGCCTCGGCTGGCGGAAGCTTGGCGGCTTCTCCTCGAGGCCGCCATTTGCTCGAGCTGTGGCGGATCCCGCAGGCGAGCCACCCACCTGGCCTCCTTAGATTTTACCGGTGGATTGCGGAGCTCTGGTCTCCCCAGCTTCAGGCGCGCCTGACGATCCTCCAAAACGGTCGGATGGAAGGAAGCGCAAATGGTACACTGCGAGGTATCATGAACAGTACCGAGGCAGTAAACGCACGAGAGATGGGGGTCGGTGCACGACATTTTCTGTCTGCAAGGACACCGGCGAAACCCGGGGGACGACTTGTCATCCATGTCCGAATCCGAGTCATAAACTCTTACGAGTTTCAAAGCAAGAAGATGCGGTGAAAACCATCGAATTGAATCCAGGGCCTCAATCGCTGCAGAAAAGCACGAGGGAACCTGTATCTTCCAGCGGAAAGGAAGATCTGGTGTCATGGGGCGCAGCCGAGGTATTTACCACCCGGGTGGGTGGGAGGAGCCAGCTTGAAGACTTCCGGCAAGATTTAAAGGGGAAGGAACAATGCCAGACAGTGTGGATGAACAACGTATCCACGCTCCTAGAACAATAACTTTTTGTAGAAATCATTATCAGCACGTTTGTGTCACGGAGCTATAAGGGGGATCAGGGGCTAGGGAGGGAGTGGGAGAGGAGAAGCATGAGCACTGGCTAACAGGAAAGAGTCGGAGGAGGTGTTTTAGGGCAGGGAGAGGGAGGGGGTTCCACCATGCCACGGTGACATGGAATTTGCTGACCGTCAGCACAGCGACAGCACAACACCGCCAACTGGTGGTGTGCCATCACTGGAGGAACTTGTGTTTTCTGTGGGGGGCTCTGCCCCTGCACCCTCCGCACTTAAATTAACCAACTCCAAGTCAGAGTTGGTTCAGGGAGGGGGCGAACACCCCGGAGGGAACAGTGTTGGGATCTCAGCAGACCACCACAGAGAACTGCAGAAAAAGTTGCTGTGATGGTCTTCGCTGTATTCCCGTTGCTGTTGTGATGTGATACCCAGGGAGAGAGGGAGATTGGCAAAAGTCAGAAGAAAGCGAATTCCAGAGGAAAGGGAGGTGGTATGAGAAGACAGACTGACCAGTCGTTGAGTGGGGAAATGGTAGGTAGATACAGTGGGGATCCCTGAAGCGCAAAGAGTATGAAGAGGGTTTTGCAGGTGATAGGTGGGAGGAGAGATAAGAAGGAAGAGTTCCAAACCAGTATTTGGCAATGAAGCCCAGCCTCTTGTGGAGTAGAGAAAGCAGTCACGAGTAGGGTTATGTGCGGTGAGTGGGACTGACAGCAGCTCCATGATTTTGGCAACTGTGGGGGGAGGGAGCAGGGAGATAACAGGTTGCAGCTCCAGCTGAGCAGTCGCAATGTCATATTTTCAGCTGAAGTTATAGTTTACGCAACGTGGTAAGAAAATTCAGGTATGTAGTCTTCAGACAAATTAGCAAAATTGTCTGGCTCAACATTATTTGGAAGAGGTTTTTCAGATCAAAAATAGTTATTTTAAATGAAAAGTATTCATTGCTTTTTCTGATGTGAAAAACCAAGATGACGGCTGGATCGATTTTTTCAGAACTGAAAATAGCATACGGATTTGGAAAGTTTTTGTTTATGTAAATAGGTCAGCTGGCAGTTTTACCCGTGAGTTCTTGGTAGGTTTTACCCATGGGTAAAGATGTATTTATTTATTTATTTTATTTATTTATTTGTACATCAGTTTACAACCTTTGAGCCAGAGGCTCATTTCCAAAGGTACCTCGTCACATAGAGGACAGACAAAACGAATTTAGGTTACAGCATAAAAGTCACATCCTTAGAGATACACAGAGTGGGGTTCATACATTTATACAATTTAGTTGCAATTACATTGATACAATTTAGTTGCAATTACATTGATACAGCTGGAAGCTGTGCCTCCCTTTTCCTTTCTATATTCATGAAAAGGTAGCCATCTGGCATTGTGTTTGTCTTTCTGGTGGTGAAACAAAGCTGTTATCCACTCAGTTTGTTCTACTTACCAATGACTAGCCATTCAGAAATTGTAGGGGTAGTGGGTAAAAGCCATTTCCACATGATGGTGTTCTCTGCGGCTGCTAGAGCCAGATGTCAGAGGACTAATCGGGAGACAACATTTTTGAACCCCTTTGTATAATTAAGGACTAATACATGACAGGTTATGGTATACTGCCATACCTTGGATGTATTCTGAATCACAAAGATGTAGCCCGAGGGACTCGTGCACCTGAGAAGTGATACTATCAAATGATATACCATATCCTGGAGTGTATTATTACTAGCATCCAAAGAATTTTTGTTTAAATAAATAAAAAAAATATTTGGCTCACCATCCTTCAGGAGAGAGAAACAAATGAAACATATATTCCCTATTCTGATAGCAGCCGCAGAGAAAACCATCATGTGGAAATGGCTTATACCCACTACCCCTACAACTTCTGAATGGCTAGACATTGGTAAGTAGAACAAACTGAGTGGATAACAGCTTTGTTTCACCACCAGAAAGACAAACACAATGCCAGATGGCTACCTTTTTATGAATATAGAAAGGAAAAGGGAGGCACACCTATATCGGAACTTCTACACCAATGAAAAAGTTTTGGGGCCTCACTTCTCCACATGATTAGATAATACAAACTGGTAATTAAATGACCCATGTCACATGATTCCACTTTTAGCTCTTTAGTTTGTGTTCCCTTTTAAATGCATAGTTCATAACTAAAAACTAAAAGACTAAAGCCGTACCGTTTGGCTCGAGACGCCTAGGCTCTGACAGAAGCCAGTTTCTCCAGATCTGCACCAGCCAAGGAAAAAGAGTTGAGGTCATGTCTAGTTTCAAATACCTGGGGTCCATCTAGACCAAGAAATGACCTACCAATTCCACATCGACTCCATAACCAGGTCCACCCATCAAAGCTTGGCCCTTTTTCACGCTGGGAACTCCTTATCCTCTATTGCACGTCGTGCAATTGCCTGCTATAATCTCCTCCCATCCATCCTATTGGGGCCCACTTCCTGCAGTTCCTCCGTGAGAATGAATATAATAAACTTTCCGTACTCTTTAACCGGTGGCCGTTTCACCACTAACTCTTCTCTAGGAGACATCACTGTGAGGCTCTCAAAAGGAACTAAACTGGCCCACTCTCCATCACAAACCAGCCTATCCCGTTGCCTGCCTAGCTTTCAAGTTTACTAACCTAGGTCCCCCTCCCCATCTTAGAGACTTCTCTCCCCCAGAAAACAAACCAGAACCCTGCGATCAACTGCAAATCACCCTCTCGTCATCCCTAGAACACGCTCAAACCATGGCAAACGCTCCTTCAAATTTGCTGCCCCTTACCTATGGAACTCCCTACCACCTGGCTTAACTAACTCACCCACCCTCACCCAGTTCAAAAATGGACTCAAACTATATCTTCTCAATCTTAGTCTCTGTGGCTGTAACCGCTAGTTCCCCAGACCAGTCCCCCTGGCCGCTGCACTGCTCTGAACTCTCCCCCTGACTTGACATGACATGCTAATATGGACTAATTTGTATAATCTGATTACCAATACTAATTACTGCCTCCACTGTACACTGACGGAACTTATGTACATACTGTATATAATGTGTGAGGTCTATACATACTGTTTATAATATGAGTCTGTATGTGAACCCTACTGCTACCCTTGCATAAATGTTATCATTGTACTATGGTGTAACAAATGTAACTAATGTAATTATTGTTTCTAGTGTCCTTTCTGTAGCTAACTCCGGGTCGCCCCTGAAAAAGGGACCATTGGTCTCAGTGGGCTTACCCGGTAAACAAAATCTAAAATAAAAAATAATATGTACATAGCTGAACATCTTTCAATTCGTACAAACAGTTTACATAGGAACATATGAATCTGCCAGCAGAAACAGGCCTCATGGTCTATCAAGTCTGCTCAAATGTGCAGCTAGCACCCTTACATTGCAGCTGCCCCACCTCCCCATCCCCTCACAGTTACACACACACACACACACACACACACACACACTCTGTCCCATCCCCCTTTAAAACTGCCACCATCTTACAGGATACTTCAGAAGGTAAGGGTCATGAAGGCATCATAATGTAGTAGGGATGGGTCAATGCCACTTTTAACAGTTTTCTTTCATTTTATACAATAAAAAATGAATACTCAGCAAAGATTTTAAAGCAGGTAGACCTTTTTGACAAACATATAAACTGTGATGTAAGATGTTGTTATACTGGTTGAGCATGTAATGTTATGAGTAATACGTGTATTCCGCAATAAAATACAATTACAAAAATGCCCTAAGTTAAGCAGCAGCAGGTAAGGTGTGTTGAACACCTGGGACTAAGACAGGCAGCAGTGGTGGTATTGGCTGCCGAATTGTGGTATTTTTTAAAACACTGCGATGAGGAATAGACACCAGAGTAACCATTTTATGTGTGGGCGGAGGACTACAATCAAGACAAGCAAAAAGGCTGTTGTCTATATGGGTATGTGCAAGGATGTCCCAATGGCTGTTAGCCAATTAAGTCTCAATATTTGTTTTAGCCTCTGGATAATATTAATCAAGCAATATTTTAGCTACAATGCACCCCAATTAGGGCACCATCTCAGAGCACAGTAAACAACCAACTAAAACATATTTATCATGATACTTATTTTAAATTGATCAATATTTGCCACAATATCTTCTCAAGTACTTTGGGAAGCAATGTATTTTTTTTATATAGCACCCTAGCCCAAAGCTTCAAGGCACTTCACTTGTAAAATACAGTAAATAATATGCAGCTATATGTAATACAATCATAATTAACTGAAATTATTATAAGGCAGAGAAATCACAAGCATTCTGATTGGCTGCGACTGTTCTAAGAGGGTTACATTAACCCACGTTAACCTGGCATGTACAGCCTAATCACTGAGAGCAGTTTTTCACAATTTTAACAAAAAAGTTCCAGTCAGTTGATAAAGAATAGGTACTTTTATTTAAAAAATGTCTGAATGTACGTCATGTCTGACCTCAGTATAATGTAATATTCCCACCCTTTTACCCACAAGCAACAAAATCAGAATGTTAAATAAACCTGTAAAAAAAATGTCCCACAATGTGGCACGGCTTGCGATGCTGTCAGAGTGCCCACAAAGTACCATCTTGTAAAGTGACAGCTCGCAATGTCTTGCTAGCAGTGCAGACCAAAATAACTACAAAACATCATAAACTGTCACAAAAAACGATTTCGGGTTTTGTATAAAAAAAAAAAAAAATGAAAGTATCTCCATACACTGGCATGTAGTGATGCATAGGGTTCCTTGCCATTGCAGACTGGTCAGCCTCCGACGCTAGTTGAGCTGAAATGCAGCTGTCATGTAGTTTAAAACCGTTCCAGAATGGCGCGGTAAAAAAAAAAAATCAAACTTCAAATAGCAATCTGATTGCACCTAAATGATGTATTCAATGCAATCAAATAAATGTAAAATACCACAGAAAATTACCCAGTCACACTTAGGGCTACAACTGACATTGATTTCCCCACAAGCCTTGTTTAGAAATGTATTGTAACCTCAGCATCGGAAGTGCACTGGGAAGGTAATACATTCTACAGTGACCCTTTATCCAGGAAATATTTATAGTGTACATTGCACAGCCAGTAATTACTTCAAATGAAACCAAGTTTTGAAAACATTTTTAGAAAGCAATTAGCATAAAACACTCATGCCACAGAAGGAGTACTGCGCATGCTCAGGTAAAAAGATCGAAAGAAAAAAAAAATGAAATTACACTGAAATAATTATGTAGACGACAATGTAACTAGTCAACAAACACACAATTTATCTATCGAAAATCGCCACTAGAAAAGACATTAATTAATATCACCTGTTCTGCATTTTTTCACCATACATCAGCAGATTACGAGTAGCAGAATGCTGGTGACATATTAGCAAGGAAACTATCGGCTCCCTGTAAAACTGGCGATCCATTTAAAAAATGACAAATCCTGTTAATGAATGACTGCACACCTTAAGCCAGTCAAAAAAACAGTTATTCTAAAACACACCGCCAGCCAGCTAGTCACTGCTTTGTTATTATGTCACCATGGCTACCAGAGACTCCCTGACAACACGGAAGGACTATTTTACCCTGAAACAACATAGATTATAAAATTGAACTTTTAAAATAACTTTCAACTAACGCTATACCAAATTATCTTGTAATAATAACAAGAAGGTACGACCAGAGGTTAGATTAACAGTCTGTTAATCTAACCTCTGATCATACCTTATTGCTTAATACAATATTAAGGATAGTTGTCGATGCAAAATGCAGATATAAAACAGGTGACATTTCAGCTCTTTTTTGAACACCTCCATGAAGAGGAAGTCCTAAATTAATAAACTGAGGAGTTCCAGATGGAGGAGGCTGCCACCAAGAATAAACTACTTTGAAGTATGCTTGTCTTGACTTCAATTTCTGTTTTTAGTTTTTCCTGTTTGTGATGCATTTCAATATTATTATTACTACTACTGTTTGTCAGATAGTTTGACAGCTATTCTCCACCATCCCATCCTCAACACACAACTTTTGACAAAAAGTAAGGAGGCCTGAGAAAGTACAGTTACGTAAGAACTTACCGTAACAGTAGATCTTCGAGAGAGGCTCTTGCAGTAGGTAATTACATATAGGACTGACGCCGACGGCGGTAGGACTACGGAAAAAATTCTAGCTAGCAGTCCTGGCCGAGGACCGCCATCGATCGGGTGACTGGCGTCAAGCGATGGTATAAAGGATGTCCAGGACGCCCGCCTTCCAGTTCTTTCCCGCCACAGGCCCGGACGAGAGAGAAGCAGACATTTCCCTCACTGGAAAAGGAGCTGAAAAAGCCTAGGGGGATGGAGGGTGGGAAGATATTACCTACTGCAAGAGCCTCTGTCAAAGATCTACTGTTACGGTAAGTTCTTACGTAACTGTACTATCTTACTTCGAGAGGGCTCCTGCAGTAGGCAATTACATATAGGACAGAATCCCAAGCAGTCTGGAACAAATGAAAGGCACGGGAGAGGAACTACTCAAAAGTATTAAATAATCTGGCAGGTCTCAAGAAAGGAGGCCTTGCAAGACAACTAACCGAAGCCTGCTCTGAGTGAGGCAATGTCAAGCTGTAATGTTTAGTAAGGTATGGACTGAAGTCCAAGTGGCGGCAGCACAGATGTCTGCCGCAGACACGTTCTCAAACAAGCCTGAGGGCGGCAACTCCACGAGTGGAGGGATCTCTGACTTGACCGGGAGGGTCTTGTTGTACTTGTCATAACAGAAAGTGATACAATGGACCAACCATTTTGATAGGCATTGCTTAGAGACAGCATTGCCTTCTCTTTTGTGAGCAAAAGAGACGAACAACTGATCAGTCTTTCTGAGATCCCTCGTCCTATCGGTGTAGTATCTCAGAATCCTGTGAACATCCATGGTATGGAGCAGTATTCTCCTTGATTGGAGTACTGCGTGAAGAAAGCAGGTAATTCAATAGACTGATTTAAGGTAGATTCCGCTACTATCTTCGGAAGAAACTTGGATTAGTGCGAAAAGGCTACTAGATTCTTTGTGAAAAAATCAAATAAGAGTTTTGCACATCAGGGCCTAGACTCAGGAAATTCTGCAGAGCAGAAGTAATGGCCACTAAGAAGAGCCGCTCTTCCACGATAAAATCAAGTTCGCGGAAGCCGCAGAGGCTCAAAGGGGAAGGCAAGTTTCTCGAGGACAAAGTTTAAGTCCCAAGGCGGAGCTGGAGTCCGGACAGGGGGCCTGAGATGAAGGACCCCTCTGAGGAAAGTTTTGGATACCTCCAGCTGGGCAAATGCCTTGTCAGTGAAAGGGACATGGTAGGCTGAAATAGCCGCCATATGGACTTTCAAAGAGGAGTGACTGAGACCCAGGTCAAAAAGATGACACATGTACTCAAGCAGAATGGTCACAGGGCAGGAAAAGGGCTCCACGTTCCTGGCCACAGCCCAGATAGAAAATCTTTTCCATTTCATGGCGTAGGTGGACCTAGTGGAGGGTTTTCTAGCCTCCACCAGAATCTCGGCCACCTTAGGAGAAACGCCAAAACGAGACTGAGCTAGGTCTGCAGGAGCCATGCATGAAGGTGAAGGGACTTGAGTCCCGGATGGACCAGGGGCCCCTGATCCTGGGTCAGCAATCCTGGAGATAAAGGAAGAGGATTGTTGGAGAAGAGAGAACTAGATTTGCCTGGGCCAGAAAGGAGCGATCAGAATCATTCTCGCTCCTTCTAAAGCCAGCTTCTGTAGCACACGAGGGACCAGAGGAATTGGGGGGAAAGCATAAACGAATCTGTCCTTCCAGCTTAGAGATAGAGCGTCGTTCCAGAAAGCGCCTCGCTCTGGAATGAGCGAGCAAAAGATTGGAAGCTTTAGCTTTTGGAGGAAGCGAACAGGTCTATCTGAGGTCCCCAAATCTGGAAGATGCTTTTAGAGCTTTTAGTCCAATTCCCACTCATGTGGACAAGACGCGACTTAGTCTGTCTGCCAGGACACTGTCGACTCCCGGAACATGGATCGCCGTGAGGTGAAGGTTGTGAAGCGTTGCCCAATCCCAAACCCTCACTGCTTCCCTGCACAGCGGGTAGGACCGAGTCCCTCCCTGCTTGTTGATGTACCACACCACACACATGTTGTCCGTTTGGACAGCTAGGTGACCAGGAAGGATGAACTGGTGAAGGGCCTGGAGAGCATACAGCACTGCTCGAAGCTCGAGCACATTTATATGGAGAACTATCTCCATCTTTGACCATAGGCCCTGGGTTCGGTGAGGACCCAGATGGGCTCCCCAACCTTCGCCTGAAGTGTCCGTGGTCAGAGTCTGATCAGGGGGAGGATGAAAAAAGGGGACCCCCCGGAAGAGGTTCTCTCGAACCATCCACCATTGCAAGTCTCTTACCATCGGCGAGGAGATCAGAACTAGATGATCTATATCGTCTACCCGTTGATCCCACTGAGATCGGAGAGTCCACTGAGAGATTCTCATGTGGAGGCGCGCGCACGGAACCGTCAGAATGGCCGCCGCCATAAGCCCCAGTAGACGGAGCACTGACCTCGCCAGGACCCTCCTGCGTTCCGATAGGAGGGAAATCTGCAGACTGGAGGAGGCCCCCTGTCCGGAGGCAGAAAGGCCTTGCACAGCGATGTGAGAGAATTGCCTGATGAACTGGAGCCTCTGTGAAGGCTCAAGGTGAGACTGGAATGGTTGATGGTAATACCCAGGCCAGTGAAAACCTGCTGGGTGAGGAGAAAATGCAGGAGTTCCTCCCTGGATGAGGCCACCAGGAGCCAGTCGTCCAGGTAGGAAAAACCTGAGCTCCCAAAAGCAACGAGGTGGGCTGCTACCACTGCCAGGCATTTGGTAAAGACTCGGGGCGAGGAAAGACTAGCCAGGGCGCCGAATTGGTAGTGGACCCCTGGACGCAAACCTGAGGTACTTTCGGTGCGAAGGGAATGGGGATGTGCAGGCACGTATCCCACATATCTAGTGCACAAGCCATTGGCCCGGCCAAGCAGGGGCAAAAGGGTTTGAAGGAAAGCATCCTGAACCTCTTGTATTCCACATACAGGTTCAGAGAGCTGAGATCGAGACTAGGTCTGAGATCTCCTGTCTTCTTGGTACAAGGAAGAGTGGAATAATAACCCGTCCCGTAGAGGTGAGGGGACGGGTTCTATAGCCTGTTCACAAGGCCGCTGAGATTTCTTCCCTGACCAAGGAAGATGGTCCCATGAGTAAGCGTGGTTAGGGGGGGGTGGCGTGGAGGTTTCTGAAACTCTATGGAGTGCCCCTCTGCTATGATCTGGAAGCACCATGAATCTGATGTTATCCTCTCCGAACCCAGAAGGTGGAGGAGAACCTCCCTCTACCGGTTCCTCCGGGAGTTACGGGCGGTGGGAGAGAGGAAGGTCAGGTGGTGTGAGGGCAGCGCCGCCAGCTAGGCACCATTGCTTTTTGGGCGGCGGGGCCTGGCAGCTGTGGGGCCTGACGTTTAGTGGCCTGCCTTCCCTGAGGTTTCGCTTGAGGCCGGCTGCATCTGCGAAAGGGCAGCAATGGGGATGGGGACGGTACATTGAATCAACAGATTTAGGCCATCCCTTCTCCTAGATCAGTAATGATCCTTGACATCACCACTGAGAAACACAGAACCCCTGAAGGTGCTTCTTGGACCGCTGACTGCACCACGGGACCAGACCTGACACTGCAGGCCATGCATGGCGCGAGACTCACGGCAAAGGCAGAACTCAACTCACGGTGTCCACTCGTGCGTAGGTGCGTCCTCAAAATATGATGACTGGCGAGCAGGCAGAGCGGACCAGGTCGTCCAACTCCTGCTTGACTTGGGAGTCAGGCAAAAGTCGATCTTAGATTCCGCCTGGTAAGGGCTGACCTTCTGGTAATCCCCGTATGTGCTACACAGTTGAGAGCCTAATCCCCAGTGTGGAAGAGCGTAGATCTTCCTTCCATACTGATCCAGAGCAAGATTCCTTATCCAGGAGAGCAACTCAAGTGTTTCAGGTGTGCTGACTGGCTGTGGTGGCTAATCACACCGAGTCTGCACAGAGGTGAGAGTCTAAAAGTCGACACCCGCGAGCCTGGTATAGCCTGTTCGAGCTTCCTGGGAAGAGGGCTAAAGCCGGACGGTTTGCTTCAAATCGTGGAAACAAGGTGGGCGTGAGGCTCAATCCAGGTGGCACTAGGTAGGAGCCGTGAGGGGTAAGTCCAGATGTTCGGCGAGTTTAACCCGTTGAGGATCTGGCTCTAAAGAGTGCCACTGATGGACCTCCAGGATCTTCCTGAGCAACTCCGTGAAGGAAGGATCCTCCGGAGGAGACTTCGGAGGAGTCCTCAGCCAGAGCTTGGACGGAGAGCGTGGCTCGTCGTCTTTCTTGGAACATCCATCGGAAGCCTCTGAGGAGTCCGAGAGAGAAGGGGAGGAAGAATCTGAAGCAGAGCAAGACCCTAACTTTCGACTAGGGGAGGAGCGGGTTCCTTGGGGGGATCTGAAGCGTGTCCTGCCCTCTCTGGATCCGGTAAAGCCGGGGAATCCCGGAGGAGGAGGAGAGGGCGTGCCGTCTAGAGCGTCTGAGGGCAGGGTGGCACCATCGCCGTGGGCGGCTCTCGACTTCCTGGTGAGCTGAGTCTTGGCCTCAGCCACCAGGAGGCAAGAGTCTCCTGAAGATCCACCGGCAGCCTAGGGGCGGTGGAGGAGGAGGAGGGATAAGGTATGGAGGAAATCTGTAGGGGAGTATCCGTAACCTGGCTGCGGTATACCGGCATCGGGTACTCTCTGGTGTCGAAGGAGTCTGCACGGGTACTGCGGCGCAGGATTCTGCGGACCTGGAAAACAGCGTCCGGATATGGCGGGATGCCCAGGCACTGGAGAACTGCGGAGCAGATGGCCAGCAGGTACTCCCGTAGGCGGATCAGTCGGGATAGGCCCATGGGGTGGAAACCCGATGGAAGAATATCCCCACGGTGTCGGAGGGGCGGTATCGAACGGCGTCGGCGGGGGCCGGTGTCGGGCGGTCGGAGCGGCGTCAGGAGCCAGCGTCAGATCCGGCTCTTCAGGAAGAGGATCGGATGGTAGCCCAGGGTCCCGAGCCTCGTCCGGGGGCGGAGGAAAATCCCGAGGGTCGGGCAGGGGACTGGGGCTCCCCTAGTGACAGCGAAGGCTCGAGGAGCCTGAATGCGACAGGCGTGGCAGGGTCTGCGGCGACTCGAGGCCAGCGCCGTCAGAGGGAACCCGGCGATGTGGCTTATGGGCGAATCCAGCGGACGCCAGAGGAGCGGCGACCAGCGAGGTCCCTCGTCGGAGGTGGGCGAGGAATGAGAGGCCAGTCCGAGGGGACACTACCGTCGCCGCCCGAAGGAGTCGAGTGTCTTCGCGGCCTTCTCGGCGTCGTCAGAGGAGCTGACGTCCGGCAAAGGAGGTGCCGCACAGTGAGCCGCAGGCCTCGCGGCGCACTGGGGGCTAGAGTCTCCTTTTGCCCGGAGACACCCGGCGGGCTCGAACGCGAACCCGACGGGTGGGCCGACGCCTCCTCCAAAGCCTTGGAGGCTGCCGTCAGGTGATCCCCCGGAGGGGATGTTACCTTGCCCGCGACTCCGGACGGGTCAGGAGGAAACCTTCTCCGGTGCCTTTCCTTGTCCGCTTCTTATGCCCTTCAGGGGAGTCGACGCCTGCCGAAGTTTCTTCAACTCCTTCTCCATCGTGGACATCTTCTTTTTGAGGAGATGGGCTTCGAGGGACTGCTGGCGTCGTCTGCGGGTGGCCACACTGAATCAAAGGCAGTCCGGACACTTGTCGACCGCGTGGTCGGGGCCTAAGCAGAAAAGGCAGAGGGAGTGACCGTCTTTGTGAGGCAGTTGGGCGCCGCACGAGTCGCACTTATTCTTTGAAAGGGACGACATAAACCGACGTTCACCTGACGAAAGAAGAATAAAATTCTATACTGAAAACTTGTTTGGAAAAACCGACGAAGTAACAGGACTGAGCGGTAAGAACTTAACCGTGAGGCGCTGCATCAGCTGACGGCGGGAAAGAACTGGAAGGCGGGCGTCCGGGACCGCCCCTTTATACCGACGTCGTTTGACGCCAGTCACCTGACGTGGGGCCGGTCCCCACCAGGGACTGCTAGCTAGAAATTTTTCTATGGGGTCCTGCCGCCGGCCGGCGTCAGTCCTATATGTAATTACCTACTGCAAGAGCCCTCTCAAAGTAAGATCTACAGCTACATACTATTCAGATTCATCACACGGTATCATTAGGCCTTATTATTATTATACTCGATCTTGTTTTTTTTAAACTTTACGTTAATTGTTTAAAGAACAGACATACAGTTATATTTACTAACATTCAATATTACAAATGTATATAAAATATTACCAGGAGGGTGCCACTCCTCTTAATACACTCAATTTATCCATCAAATGTTAAAAGATATGTCCTACGGAGGTTCATCAATTTAAAGATACAGAATAAACATAGTAAATACACATTAAGCTGGATTAGGAGTCCATGAGCTACATGGTGTTAAATAACAACTTTTCAAAGTCTAAGAGACATAGGTACCATTCCCCCTTAAGGGAACAGAGAAATTCACCAAGCTTGTCCATAGTAAGTGCACTGTACGTGCAACCAGTAAAGAGATGTGTACTCCTCTGCTTGATTCACGATCTAAACAGAGCAGTTATTAACATTTTATCCAAGAGAATGGTGCATAAAATCTATGCAAGCAATAATACTCCACAGGATTGGGCAATACCGGATCGCCCAGGGGTGTAATAAGGCCTGACGCCGCAGGCAGAGGGCCTTATAGACCCTGTAAGGTCCAGTACTGCCCATACCGCCCTCCCTGGAGGGTATTATTGCGCTTAGAAAATGGGCACTCTGTGTTACTTTTATGTGGGATTTAAAAAAAAAGAAGAAAATATTAAAAAATGGAGAAAAATCAGGCTTGACTGTTAGTGTTGTAAAGTAGTCTGTTTGTTTCTGTCCTGTGCCATCTTCTGTGTTTAGTCAGCAGAGAGCTAGATTCCTCAAAACTTGCTGTTGTGGCACGCGATGTTAAATGACTGTGTATTGTACAGTTAGGATTTACTTATGAGAGCTATGATGTGTTACAGGAGCGAAGTAAATTTTTATTTTTTTGAACAGCGGGGCTGTTAGCTTTAGCTCATTCATGTGTAGCGCTTCCGTGTTTACGAGTTGGCTCGATGTCACCGCTTCCGTGTCTGCGAGGCGGGTAAGCGTTAGCGCTTCCGTGTATGCAAGGTGGGTCGGCATCGTGGATGTACGCTACTGTTTTTGGAAGAAGAATCGATTTTGTTAGGTAACATCTGGTTTGCCGGTAGGTTCCAGTTTAGAGGACAAGTGGCACAGCTGGCAGTGAACAAGCTTTGTGGGGAGAGTTTCTCTCACTAAGTGAGGCAACAAAATGGCGGTAATTTTAATTTGAATTGACCGGTTTGGGACAATTAGGAAGCAGTGCTGATCTTAGGATATGGGTTATCAGGCTGGCAGGGCTGGGAATTTTTACTTACAGGGCTCTCACTGTAAGTTAATGTACCCCTGCCAGCCAATGAGATTTGTTACATTTTTTATCCCATTTTCTAATAAATATCACCATCTTGCCTTTTAAAATTTGTTCAACTATGACAACTTAAATGTCACTTTTCTCATGTACACCAGCAAAAATTAACCTGCTTTATAATATTTATATTTAACAATTTTTTTTTAATATTTTGAAACATAAACGTTTCAAGACAGAATTGTATTTATTAGATACACTGGCTCGGGGTTGGGGGGGTACATGTTTATGGTACACTGCAATGTACTATACTGTTTGTATTGTGCAAACTAACTGGACTGATTGCGTATTTATGATGAAAGGAAAGGGACTGGTTGAAGCAGAACTACAGGATGATTAGTTACAGGCCTTTAGACCACCCAGTGCAAGACTGGTGAAGACCTAGGTAGGAACCAGCAGACTGGATGGACCATGAGCCTTTTTCCGTCTGCAAACATCGATGTATATATGCATCTAACCTTAACTTGTGCTCAGGCACTCTGAAGCTGGAACCTGCTCAGACTGTGACGTCTTTACTGAATCTCTACAAGGTAACTGTGGGCAACTGGTGCTAAAGCTACATTCACTTTTTGTACTCACAGTGAAAGATGGTTAGCCACATACAGTACAAATAACAGAAATCTGCTGCAAGCGCAGCTGGAGTGTTGCTGCACTGAACTGATTAGGGGTTTCCTGGGGCTGTTTGCAGATGTATTTCTCAAACGCGTAAAAGTTTTCATTTTCAGCGCCACAATGACAGGTCAACTACTGCAGCATACTAAGTGGTAAAGAAGACAAATCTGGTTTTATATAACAGTATTTCAAGTACTTTACAATCCAGGAGAGGGAGGGGAGAGAATGCTGCTGCCACTAAACACACAGGCAGATTCAAACAGCACATTCAGACTAGAGAGAGATTACAGATTTGTTTAAGAACTAACATATTTTAAAGTAGTAGTCAGTGGTAGCATTTTATTTCTGAAGTATTTTCTTTTTCCTTTTGCTCATCATAAAGTTTTCCATGTGACAGTACTATGCTAGATGTGTGGACTACTACTCTGCACAGCAGCTGACATATTTAGTTCTATTCCTCCCACTTCATCATCAGCATTGTGACCTCACTGGCAGTAACATGGTTCCACCCTCGGAAAGCGCCGGCTGTTGTGCGCCCCATCATTAGGGTGCTGATTCCGCAAGTCGATCGCGTTTCATGCAGGGCTGGGCCCCACACCCCCCTTACTTAGAATTCTAACTCCGGGCGGACCTCGGGATGACTTATGGGTTTGGCGCCCTAACGATGGGTGCACAACGGCCGGCGCTCCGAGGGTGTGCAGTACAGTGACATCACAGGTAACTGACCTGGCAGCTACTGAGTGGCTCTTCCTAAACAGCACCATCAGTCAGTGAGGTCACAATGCATATGATGTAATGGGAGGAACTGAGCTAGATATGTCAGTTGCCAGGCAGAGAGCTGTTCCACACATCACACCTACAAACATCAGGTAAAATATCTTCTAATTAGCATAAGGAAAAATAAAAATTACCTCAGATATAAAAGGTAATAGCTGACCGCTGTTAAAACCTATTAGTTTTAGGCAACAAATACACTAGCCCTTTAAGTATTTTACCATTGTATGCATCTGTCGCCCTGTACCAGCTCCACCAGTCCCCCAAGTTGCACCTGAAAACAAGCCTTAGCTCAGGTACCTTTCCATATTACCAACTGTCAATAAACAAATAGGCACAGGGAGGGTCTGGGACCTACTCAGAGTCACAGAGTAACTGGTGACAGCAGGATTCAACCCAGGGTCTCTATAGGCATGTCTACACTGCCACCTTTGCACCTGCCACTTGGGTTGCAACAGTACAAAAGTGACCATGTGCATAGCATGGTAAGTTGTCCACTGATCCTCTCCCCAAGCTGCTGCAGGATTAGGGATGCGTTCTGGGGTGAGCGGCTTATGCAGCCATGTGGGCAGGCTGCGCAGCTTGCTCCAGACTGCCCAGAGACTAATGGCCCCTCTCCAGTGCGGCTTGCAACGGCACCAAAAGGAGCCGCATAAACACTCTGCAGGATCACCTCCAGTGGTGCTGAAAAGAGCAGCACTAGGGATCACAGACATTGCACTGACAGCGTAAACATATCTTAAATTCATTATGCTGTGCATGAACTGCTAGGGCAATCTGCCTCAATACACTGTCAGCAAAAATTTAAATTTTACTCAAACACAGTGAGACATATAAAGCCTCCTCTAGCCATGGTCTGCTAGTCATGGTCTAGATAGGTTGCAACCCTGACAACTGAACTTGGGTCAGCTGAGAAGCAGCACTGCAAGAATAATAACCCAGTGTCAGTTCATAAGGTACTAGTCTACTGAACATTGAAGCTTAGCAGTCAGCATGGTAGTTAGGGCACAGGATTATAAATCTGGAATTCGGAAGATGCATTTATATATACACACACACACACACACACACACACACACAAGGCTCGTTTACACAGTGCCCTGCTGCAGCTGCTCCTTTTTAATCGTTCAGAAAATTTCTTCTGAAATGCTACAGCGCCGCATTCACACAGCATCAGTGTTGGTGCTGCCCTTTTCCCTTTCCAGTGATTCAAGACTTGTTCCAGTCTATTGGGTGGGAATATACCGTACATTGATGTAGGTGGTTAATCTGTTCAGACGGCAGATCAAACCACCAACACAGTGCCACACACCAAGGGAAAGAGGGACCGTGGTGGCAACACCACGCAACGGAAAATGTCAGAATGGTAAGGTTTACACGTGGGCAGGAGCACCGTTCTGCCCGCTGTAAGCCAGTGACAATGGCTCACAGTCGGTCGTGTGAATGAGCTAATTCACACGGGCTTTTGGTACTGTTCCAGCACCGGTGTGTGAAGGGCATTGTTGTAGCCATTTCCAGTGTGTCTACACACAGGAGCTGTGGAGTGGTGCAGAAGTTATGAAACTGTCGCAGGCAGCCTAATTCTTCCACCACGTTATGTTTAATTTATGTCCCTCTGCTGGCTTTTAACACTGCAAGTGTACCAGTTTAGGTGTGCACCATTTCAGCTCCCCAAGACTGGAGGGTTTCACAGGAACAGAAAAAGATCAGCTTACAACACTCCCAAAGTGTTCACACTTATCCTCTGACAGCGGATCAGACTCTCTGCACCCCTCACATCAGCAGAATGCTTAGTGTAAAAAGGTCAGAGTTTGAATCATGATTTTTCCAATTTCCTGTTTTAACTTATGCGTTTTTCAAGAAACTACATAATAGTTCCCATTAACCTAATTCTTTTTAATTAATTTACATATTGTAGGTTTTTCCATACACTTACATATATCGAAATTTAAATACCTGTAAATTTTCTTTCTCTGATGGCTGGTCTCCGGGCTTCCTTACTCATGGGCTACACCTCCTGATGCTGATAGGAAGGCAGGACTCAGACCTCTGCAGCAGGGGACACCCAGCCCTCCACTTCCTGTCTCCCCCAGTTCTTCCTAAAGCAGTCCAACTGTGGCAATACTGCAAGCACTTGGAAACAAAAAACATGAATGTTAAGGCATACTGTATATGGCCATGAGACCATCCAACAATATACATTTTGGAAGGGGATCAGAAGCCTGGAGACCAGCTGTCCGAGAAAGAAAATTTACAGGTATTTAAATTTCTATTTCTCTCTCCTAAGCTGGTCTCCGGGCTTCCTTACTCATGGTATATACAAAAGCAGTACATCCCCAGATGTCCCGGGGAGGGGGGGAATGTCAAGTGCCCATAAGGGTCTACCACTGTGTGAAGCACAAGGATGCCCCCGCCGAGGGTGTCACATCCAGTTTATAAAATGTTGTAATCATTGGAATGAATGACCAAATCGACCGCTCTGTATAAGTCTGTTGGAGATGCTTATACGGAGTACACCCATGAAGGAGCCATAGCTCTGGTGGAATGAGCTCTCACAGGGCCAAGCAAGGATATTCCGGCCTGATCATAAGTCTTGAGGGTGACGAACAGAATCCATCTGGCTAGAGAGCCTTTTGAATCCATGTGACTCCTAATTTTGGCCCGTAGCTGAAATGGACAACCTTAAAGATTTGCGAAAGCCTCTATTCTCTTAATACTGTATATATTTTCAACACTCTTCTCGGGTCTAGTGGATGAAATTCCCTATCTTTATAGCTTCTTGGAAGTGGGTAGAAGGAAGGAAAAACGAACCCTTAATTATAATGGAAAAGAGACATAACTTTTAGCAAAAACAGATCCTGATAAAAGACAGTGTATGGTTCTTTGGTGAACAATGCTCCTAGGTCACTGAATCTCCTGGCTGAAGTAACAGCTATAAGAAAAAGCGACCTTCATTTTAAGATGGCTGAGGAATGTCTCCTGGAGAGGCTCTAAAGGAGCTCTGATCGCAGCCTTGAGAACCAGATTAAGACTCCAAGGTGGAGTTGTTGGTTGATTGGAGGGTGTTTTAATGTTGCTGCCTTTAGAAACCTCCAGACCTGGGGATGTAAGCCCAACAATTTCCCAGAATCCAACAACAAGAGTGCCCCCAGCGCAGAAACCTGAATGGCTATCTGCAGTCCTTTGTCCAACCCATCTTAAAGGAACTGCAGTAGTACAGGAGATTATGTTAAATGGTTCTGTATGTGTTTGAAATGAAGCCAGAACAGGAATTTCCTCCAGATTCTACAATACACCTTAAAGGAAGAAGGGCCGCACGAGTTCCCCATCATTTCAAAAACAAGAGCTGTGTAGCCTAGCTCCTTGGAGTTTTACAGCTCAATCTCCAGCCTAGTGCGACAGGATGTTCACACTGAGATGCATACCTGGACCTTGATGGATAAGGTCCATGTGGAACTTGAAGGTTAGAGGTGGTCACCTTGAAAGATGAATGAGAAGCGGGAACCATGGTCGAAAAGCCCATAAGGGGCGGACTACAATCATGTCTGCCCTGTCCACCGCCACTTTGTGGAGGACTCTTGATAGAAGCGGTATTGGAGGTAAGGCATGCAGGACACTGAACTGACCCCAGTCTAGGTATAAGGTGTCCTGAGCCACTGCTGGTCCATTCGTGTCCTGAGCTACCGCTGGCTCATTCTTGGCCAGTGAGCAGAATTGCTGTACCCTGGAGTTCTGCCAGCACGTGAAAAGATCTATCTGGGGATTTCCCCACTGTTCTGTTAGGATGTGAAAGGTACTGTCCTTCAATTCCCATTCCCCTGGTAGAACAACCTTGCAACTCAGCCAGTCTGATGTGACGTTTTCCTGTCCATGAATATACATTGCTCTGTGGTGCCTGGCCCACAAAAAGAGATGAAGGGAGTCCCTTAGCATTTTTGAGCTTCTTGTGCCTCCCTGATGGCTGATGTATGCCAACACTGTGCTACTATCAGTTGAAATCAGTCCTTCCTGATTAAGGAATTGCTGTTCAGAGTGCTTCGGGACAAAGCATCATGTGCTGATCATGAGAACGTTTATGCTGTACCTTGTATGTAACGACGACTACCTGCCCTGTGCTGACAGCTGATGCAGGAGAGCCCCCCAGCTCCTAAGGCTTGCATCAATAGTGATTCGAGTTTGGTGTGGATGACCCAACTTGCAACCCGTCATGACCTCTGTGCTCTGGGACCCACACTGGAGGGAGGGTTTAATCTGTCACAGTTAGCTGCGTGACAATATAAGCAGGCAGCTTTGGAGCTATGTGAAAATCCTTGATGAGCTTTAGCTGATCCCTTCACTTAGCTTCCAGGGGAAAAGACCTTTTTGGTTTGTGTCCTGATGGCTGCCTCCAGGATGATTTAGGCCTGGCATAGAGTTAGGGAACTCTTTCTCCAATTAATGAGAAATCCATGTGCTGACAGGCTCGAGAAGGTCTCCGCCCCTGCTTGTACTGCTTGGTTGAGCTGTGGGGCCTTTATGTGGACTATGCCCAGTACTGGCATCTTTAATAATGTCCATGGGTCTGAAGAAAACCCAAATGGCAGTGTTTTGAACTGAAGAACTGCTCCCCACCTTGAACCTGAGATACTACTTGTGTAGTTCCTAAATGGGAATATGCTAATCAGCATCTTGCAATTTAACAGATGCTGGAAAATCCCCTTTTTGCAGCTCCCTGATGTTTGATGATCAGATTGCCACCTTGAAGGGTCTATGGCAGATAACACTGTTCAGGAATCTGAGATGTAGGAGGGGCCTGAATCCCCCTGTGCGTTTTGGCACTATGAAGAATAGGAAGTAACCCCCTAATTGATCTCTGTGGGAGAACTTTGCTCAATAGCCCCTGCCTGTAGAAGGCTTGTAATATCGCCTGACTTTTGGATGAGTTGCCAGAAATAGGGGAGGGCACCACATGAGGTAGTGGGGGTTTGTTGGTGATGTGTAGGACCCCTCTGACCGACTTGTTTTGGACTCATTCTTTGAGAAAATTTGAAAGTCTGCCCCCTACTCGAGGATGGTCCCAGACAGCTAGTGACTACTTGTTGCTGATCCCTGTGTCTGTGGTGTCACCCTCCCCACCGGATCTGCTCCCTCTGAGGTTATACTGGCTACGCAAGGAGAACCCTACTCTTTTTTTTTTCTCCCTCTTCTTCTTCTTCCTCCAAGAAGTTAAGAGTTTGACCCTAGTTATAAGCTCGGTCATGAAATTTGCGTCTGGGGTCTCAGGATCATGAACTGCCCCTGCCCTTGACTAGGGCATGTGCACCTTAGTCATCTCCCGCGATTTCTTCACCGGCTCCTTCAGGGCTGACCCAAACAGAAGAAAACCTTCAGGGTGTATTACCAAACGGCTCTTCGAAGACGTTCCTGCTTGCTAGACCCACAGCCATAGGTAGTGGCGAGCCGAGGTTTGAGCATCGCCCCTGACAGCCTCCTCGGACACGTCTGCTGCCTAAGCCCATTAACTGCAGCTGATGAATAACAGGCGTGTCGTTCTCCGGGTCCTTAATAGGCATGTTGTTTTCCAGGTTCTCAGGGAAATGACCATCTGTTTGGTTAGGTTTGAAATAAGAGGGTAGTGTGTGCGGCAGTTTAACTACTTTTCCGGTTGCTTCTTGTCAAACCTGAGGCGCTTAATGGTCTGCCTGGGCACTGGATAGGTGCATTCCGGACCTTGCCGTACGTCTTTCAGTAAGTTCCCTTATGGTAGGAGGAACAGGAAAAGCAGTTGCGAGTTTGGAAGTAGACGTCAAGCGAAGAAACCTGTTTCAGTTGGGTGGGAGCCACCAGGTAAGATCCTAGGGAAAACTCGGCTGGACTTTTTTTTTTTTTTTTAAACGAAAACTCTAGGTTCTCCCAGTCTAGAACTAGGTCTTTTCTTTCTCCTGTGATGTGAGGAATGTTGATCCTCCTAAGACAACTCCCTCTTGGGTATGAGGATAGGGATGGGGTCCTCCTTGTTTTGCCTTCTTCTGAGGGCTCACATCTGGTGATCCCAGGTTGTCAGTCAAAGAATACTGGATCCGGAGCAAGGCACTATTTAACTTATTTATGAGGTCTGGTGCCAGAGGGGGAGCTGCAGACTGCTGGGTCTCTCTGGTGGCTGCCGCTTATTCTGACCTGTCTGCTGGCTATCACACTGAGCCGAGGAAAGGTCTGCCTCCATCGTGTCTTCCCCATTCGCAGATGCTGCCCTTCTAACATTTTAGGCAAAGCAACCCAACCAAGATGAATTAGTAGCGGGGGGACTTGCAGTGCTGGCATTTTCTGCCCCTGGAAGGTTTGTGTAAGACCATAACACCTAAAAAGGCACTACTTCCCTCTATTCAGCATACATCTCCCTTCCCCCCCATAGCTTCCTGATGCTATGCTGCTGAAGTTACGAGTAATTGTGCTGGCCCTGTAAGGGCAAAATACTGAGCTGTCCCCCTTGTGTAATCCACAATTGTATTTCATTCCTAAGAGACTATGCAGGAATCCAGTCTCTTGGCAGCCTATGCAGAAAACCAAACCCTCTGGGCATCACTTCTTGCTGGGCCGCAGAAAGCTGAGCAAAGCTCTGGATTAGCGCTCCTCCTGTGCTGTAGCGCTCAATGCAGAAAACCAGACCCTCTGGGCATCACTTCTTGCTGGTTTGGTGGGGGGGGTACAGAACGCTGAGCCAAAGCTCTGGATTAGCGCTCCTCCTGTGCTGTAGCGCTCATCGACGAGCTGCTATAGCCACGCTGCATGTCCACCATCGACGAGCAGCTGAGGTGAGCAGATTGCCAGCCATCGACGAGCAGCTTCCGATTTCAACTCTTTACGCCCTTTAACGCTCGTCGACTACGAGTTCCCTTGCTGTTCTCTTCGACAAGAGTTCTCTTGCTCCAGACTGGGGCTCCTCATACCCCGCAGCTCTTGTCGACGAGAGCTCCCTGTATGTCGACAAGCTGCCATGATCATACTGCCAGCCCACCATCAACGAGCGGCTTTACAGACAGAATGCTGGTCGTCAATGGAAAATATATGGGGCTGCCATCTGAGGTGGTGACAGATTCTCCCTAAGCCCTCCGGTGTGGTTTTGAATTCCACTACACGGACTTTCACTGCACTGAGGGGATAGATCCTTTGAAGAAGCATTCCAGGCTGAGTGCAGAAATCACGAGGAAAAAATAACTTCCTAAGCACTCCAGTGCTGTTTTAATTCCCCGAAACAGACTACCACGGCACTGAAGAAGAAAACATGAGAAAAAAACAATGCAGTGAAATGGGGCTAGTCTGTGCAGCTTGCAAGGCTGTGGAACCCACACTGTAGTTCTTAAATACAGCCATGATTCCCCAAATTTCCAAATTAAATCAAAATTGTTTAACTTACAGTCTTCTGTCTTCAGCTCTGCCACATGGCAAAGCTCTACTTGCAGAGTGCCTGTCAGTCTGAAGGCAGGAAGTAAACTGAGGGAGGCAGGAGTGGAAGGCTGGATGTCCCCTGCTGCAGAGGTCTGATTCCTGCCTTCCTATTAGCATCAGGAGGTATAGCCTATGAGTAAGGAAGCCCGGAGACCAGCTTAGGAGAGAGAATAGTTCCTTTCACCCCAAAATATCGTTTTTCATTATTTCCTTTTAAACTCAAATTTTCACTGGAGTGCTGGTCCGTGGCAGCGTGGCACCATGGTGAAGAAGTTAAGTGCAAGAAAGAGTATATATAAGTAAACTAGCAGTGCTGACAGTGAACTGAACCAGGGACAGCAGTTAGAGGAACAATTCATCTTTAGAGCTGGTTGTTCTCACTGCAAAGTAAGGATGCAGTAGCAGTATACTAAAGTTGCGCTGCACTAACAGGGCTTGTGCCAAGCAAACTGGGCTTTGTGTGCCGGAAAGGTACAGTTCAACCTCGTTTATCTGACCCTCTTGGGGGACATCCAATATGGTCTGATAATCGGGGGGGTTGGATAAATGGGATTCCGCCATTTTTAATTCTCTCTTCATTCTGTCATGAACACACATACAGTGCAGTAATATTTCACCATTTTATTCCATGTACAAAATGTGCTAAATACATTACAAATCTTTATTTTATTTTAGTAGCGCTTGGTGCTTTGTTTACAAAACTACATTTATGTGCAATAGTTGGGTTTAGCTTTTAAAATAATCAACAATTGACTTTTGTTTAAGTGCATCATGTTGCTTTCTAGCCGCACGCTGCTTAATGCTTCGTAGCAGCATGATCAGGATCAGGTCACAGTCCGGCTGTGCTTCCTGGTAAAGGATCACTTTGTCAAGGTACTGTACTGCCTCTGTGTGACTTGGCACAATCGGAGCCGACTCTTCTGTCTCTGACTTGTTTTCATCTGGGTCCTCTTCTTGTTCTGGCTCTGGTTTTGTCACCATTCCACGATGCCCTCATCAAAAAGAATCTAATGACCTTGTTCGTGGGCATCACTCAGCAACCACTCTTGCACTTCTTTGGCAGATGGAGGATCGGGGAGGTCTGCTGCAATGCTCTCTAGTTCTTTTACAGTGACATCAGTGTTTGGTGGGATAGGGAGGTCGGCTAGTTCAGGGTCATTTTCCGTGCCATCCAGACTAGTTTTGATTCCTGATTTTCATACTAACATACTAAAATGCCAGCAGAATACGCCCATCGGTCTTTCGCTTCTGCTTGTTTGGTCAGCCCCCACCCTGGGAGCTGACCTTGCTGCCCCCCCTTGCCCTTTTGGGCTTCTCCCTTCCCAGTCCCGGATATTCTCGCTGCACTGGACTTTGCTTCCAGAACCCTTCACCTGTACCTGTCCCACCCCCTTTTGATCCCCTCCACCATCTCTGCCTCCACCAGCTCCCCGGGCAGTGCTTTCCATGGCTCCACCACCCTCTCAGAAAAGTAGCACCTCCTCCTTTCTCCCTGAATCTCCACCTCCTCCAGCTTCCACCCATGCCTCTAGTTGCCCCCCCCCTTGAGCACCCTGACTTCGCCTCCCTAGTTACCCCACTCATGTACCTGAATACCTCTATCATGTCCCCCCAGTCTCTTCTCTCTTCCAATGTGCACATATTTAGCTCTTTGAGCCTCTCCCCATAGGTCCTGTCCACCAAGCCCCAGATCATTTTGGTTGCCCTCCTCTGAACCCTCTCCAGGAGTTCAATGTCCCTTTTTAAATGTGGCCTCCAAAACTGCATGCAGTACTCGAGGTACGGCCTCACCAAGCAGTTGTACAGAGGTAGTATCACTTCCCTCCTTCTGGAGGTGATCCCCTAGTGATGCATCCCAGCATCCTGTTGGCCTTGGCCGCTGCCCTCCTACAAGTCTCCGAGTTGTTCATCTTGACATCCATCACCATCCCCAGGTCCCTCTCAGCCATCAAGACTTGTAGCACTCCCCCTCCAGGGTGTACACTTGGCCCAGGTTTCTGGCTCCCAGGTGCAGTACCTTGCATTTCCCTGCATTGAACCTCAGTTTCCACTTTCTAGACAACCTTTCCAGAGCCTCCAGGTCCCCCTGTAGGGCCACCCTCCCCTCCTCCCCATCCACCACCGCCCCCAGCTTTGAGTCATCTGCAAAGAGACTCATCTCACTCCTGATACCCTTCCTTATGTCAGAGACGTAGGCGTTGAGTAGAAGGGGCCCAAGGACCAATCCCTGAGGGACCCCACTAATGACCCTCCTTGGGGATGAGACTATCCCACCAACCACGACCCTCTGGTCTGGTCCTGAAGCCAATTCCCTATCCATCTGATCATCTTGTTTCCCACCCCCATTTCCCCCAGCTTATCCAACAGGCCCCCATGAGGAACAGAGTCAAACGCCTTGCTGAAGTCAAGAAAGAGGACATCCACTGGCCTACCCAGGTCCAAGGCACTCGTCACCCAATCATAGAGCTCCACAAGGTTTGTCTGACACGATTTCCCCAGGACGAAGCCATGCTGTCTATCTTCCAGGCACCCCGACTTTTCGAGGTCCCCCCCCAGCCTCTCCTTTACAATGCCCTCCATCACCCTGCCCACCACCGATGTCAGGCTGATGGGCCTGTAGTTGCCTGCCACCTCCCTTGATCCACCCTCGTGGACAGTACTATATGCACCACCTTCCAGTCCTGGGGCACCCACCCTGTCCTCAGAGAGATGCTGAAATGCTCTGCCAGGGGTTTCGCCAGGACATCCGCCAGTTCCTTCAGCAGTCTGGGATGTCATTTATCCAGCCCCGGTGCTTTCTCCATCTTAACAGACTAGAGGGCTTCCCTCACTCTTTCTGCTGTGATTTCCACCTCCGCTACCTTGTCCCCCTGCTTTGCCTTCCCCCCTTCTGCCAGTGATGGCACCCCCCTCTCCCCAGACCCTCCAATCAGTAAGGGTCCCCCCCCTCCTCAGTTTCACCGTCTCCTCCCATGTATGATGCAGCCCCCCCATTTTCCTTGGTGAAAACTGAGGAGAAGTACTCGTCAAGCTTTTTGTATGGATTCTGGGTGCAAGCTAATGGATTCTGGGCGCAAGCTATCCCATGCCTCAGAAGCCATATAGACAACATCCTTGAGGTTGATGGCTTTAATGATACGGGCCAAAGGAGTATCGTGGTTATCGCTGGCAAGTAGAGTCTGGAGTAGTTTCTTATGATAGGCCCTCTTAAAAATTTCAAGGACACCCGATCACAGGGTTGTAACTTAGATGTTGTGTTGGGGGGTAAGAAAATGCAGCAAATTGTGCCATCTCGTGTGCAAACATCAGTGATGTTAGGGTGGGCTGGTGAATTGTCCACAAGAAGCAATGTTTTCTCTGGCAGCTGTTTCCCTTGTAGGTAGTGCTTTACCTGAGGGACGAACTGATTTGCAAACCAGACAGAAAAAATGTCAGCAGTCATCCAAGCGCTCCTCTGAGCCTCATACTGCACAGGGAGGGATGTCATGTTTAAATGTTTAAAACATCTAGGCACTCTGGACTTGCCGTTCACAACCAGCTTTAATCTGTGGCCAGCAGCGTTCACACAGCCAAGCACTGTTAGCCTGTCCTTCTGGTTTTTTTTTTTTCCTTGGTACATCTTTTTCTGAGCCATGAGCAAGTGTTCTCTCGGGCAAACCTCTCCAAAACAGCCCTGTTTTGTCAGCATTGAACACTTGCTCTGGCAGTAACCCATCAGCCACTATCATATCCAGCAGCTGCTGTATAAAAGGCTCTATGCCCTCATCTGCCGCAATTAGCCTCTCACCACAAAGACGAAGCTGGCGAAACCCATGTCACTTCTTAAATCTGTCCAGCCACCACTCGCTTGCTGAGAATGGTCCCGAAATGGCAAACCCTGTTGTGAAACTGTAATGCTTTTTCTTTAAGGAGAGGACCAGATATCAGGGTCCCCTTCTCTCTCCTGCCTGAACCGTGTAAACTGCAGCATCGCGGTGCTCCTCTTTACACATTCTGGTGTTTTTTCTTTCATCAGATCCAGAAGCTGTCTCCATACTGACAGCACAGTCCCGTAACTTGTCTTTAGCTGACTTTACGTCACTAATTGTGGACTTCCCGACACCATACTCCTGTGCTAAAGCAACAGCACACTCGCCACCTTCCAGCCTGTCAATGATTCAAAGTTTCTGTGCCATGGTAAGGACAACTCGCTTCCATTTGCCTGAGGGAGAATCCATCGCTACACAGTACTGTACTGTGACACTGCACGAATCTTGTTAAGCACTTAACTGGGCAATAATGACACACCTCATTAAGTGCTCAGCAAGGTCATCAGGTCACAAGCTGTACAGAATTCATGTTAATTACAGCGCATACTAATGACAGGTTTGACAGCTTTGAGTGCATACACAGCATTCTGACAGCTTTGAGGGCATAGATGAACCGCCGAAAATAGTGGGGGACACAGATCGGGTTTGTTAAATAGGGAGGTTTGGTAGTTCGGGGGTTGGATAAATGGAGTTCGACTGTAGTTAGCGCAGCAAGCACCATATTTAAAGCCACAGTTAGCCCAGCATGAAGCTGTTAGTGCTAAGGAACTGGCTATGTTCATACTAATGACAGGATGAGAACTGCATACAGGGAGTACTGACATAAGTGTTAACAGCCAGTAAGCACAACACTAGTTAACATTTGTTGAGGCACATTTAAACAGTGCAAACAGCAGCAGATAACCACCTACTCTTCCTGTCCCCATGTCAAGGATCCCTAGTGCTTGGTGCTATCCCCTCCCTCTTCCTATATCCATGTCAAGGATCCCTGGAGTCTGGTGGCAACCCTCCTTTCCATACTCATGTCTAGATACCTGGCAACAAGTGGCACCCCCCCAGTGATTTTTCAGAACTGCCTCGCCACAATGTTAAAATTCCGGAGCCAAACTTAGGAAGCCCCACCTGGGCGAAGCACCAAGATGTCTGGACAGTGGTCCCCCCACCTAAGCGCTGGTTACAGCTGTTGGATTTGCTATTTGCACAGCAATACAAATTTACCTTAATGAACGCTGGACTGTTTGAAGTTCTTTAGCTGTTCCTAGTGCACCGTGAACTGTTTGGAGCTCATTTGGCTCTGGTCTATGTGGTATGAGGCCTGGCATGCCCCAGTAGCAGCACCCTAGCCCTGTACCTTGGAGCACACACCCACCCTGCTCTGGGTATATCAGCATTTCAGCTGGTATATCAATAAAATGGATGTGCAAGTCAGACAATGGCCTGCCGATGAGGCAAGTGGAGGGTTTGCACTGGCTGCTGTCACGGGATAGGGGTGGGGAGTGCCACTGGATGGCAGGGATCCTTGAAATGGATACAGGAAGAGGGAGAAGGTGCCACCGGATGCCAGGGGTCCTTGAAAGGGGGTAGGAAAGGGGGAAGTTGAATAGTAATGTGGCAAACCCTGAATAAGTACTGCCACCTTACATGCTGGCCACCTTGAACGCATCCATACATTTATGCTCCATGACAAAAACTGCCCTGCACCCCCACATCTCACTCTTTTCACATGTGGCACAGGATAACTCAGTTGTACTCTGCAGCCCATAGCCTTTACTGCATAGAGCAATGTGTCATTCTAATGGCATGTAGATTGACAGGTGAGAGGGTGTTAGGGTCTTTCATGTTGGGAAAGGTCATTAGCATTTCATGTACAAATACTGCTGTTCAGCACCTCTAACCTACGTTGTGTACTGTAAAGTGCCCAGCTTGCTCAGTGTGTAGAGGTGCTTAAGTGTGTGTGCTCACACAGGGTTAGGGCTTTTCTTTGTGCAGGGCTCACATGGGATACACTGGAAACCTGTTAGTGCTGTCTAGGGCCTTAGTACTCAGTTTTCAGTTGTACCTCCTTTTGTGCAGTGTGCAAAGCAGCACAAAGCCACTTGCACACCTTTTAATAATACGGAACTCTCTGTCATACTGCTACACAGAAGAAGCCTACATTTTCAGTGCTGTGGTCCTGGGTCTTGATTTTTTTTTCACTTAGCCACACAGAGGTTATCTTCCTCAAAGGGGCAGTTAAGAGTCCAAATGTGCAGTGTGGTCTTAAATCTGATTTTAAAGATCGAATCTAAAAACAGACATAATTAAGAATATTTACATTAAAAGGATGGTCACATTTAAAAGCTTGCATAGTAATGTTTCCGTTAACTAACCTCTGAGCTACAGAACAAGATTAGACTTCTAATTAAGGGTACACTGTAAATCCCAGAAGACTCCATCTGGCTCACCTTATAATTTGAACAAGGCTTTGTTTTTCTGGGTAACCCACTTTAGTTGTGCTAAATGACACATAATTAGCTGACATACAGAAATAGATTAGTTGCTGTATTGGTCCTTGTAAGAACAGATTCAGAAGCAAATGGTTTGATACCCTTTATTGGACCAACATAGATGGTATAAAAGGAAAACAATGTATAAGCTGTTAAATAATTAGCTTTAATACACCCAGTAGAGCCTGCCCTGTTTATGCTAGTAACATGAACTTGCCTACAATACAGCAGATAGTGCACGCTAAAAATAAATGTTTTTAAAACAAACACAAATTCTGTTATGTGGGGAATCAGCTTCAGTTGTAAATCACTAAAGGTTTTACCTGAACCAAATAGTTTCATACATGTGCGCCACTTACTTCCACACACACATACACTCTTTCATAAAACACTGATGACCCTGATATTTTTAGAACAAAGGCAACAAAACAAAAAAAATTCAATGGCAGCTATTTGGTCCTGCACGTATACAAATATCATTTCGTGAAAGCACCACAGAAGCCCCTCCCTGCAGAACCTGCTGAATCAGACTACTACAGGATGGTGAACACAGTGAGCTACTATGTTTAGCCTGCTGCACGGATGGAAAGATTCCTGAAGGAAGCTAACCTTCGTATGAGAACAGCAGCTGTGCAAAAATCCCATGTGCAAAGAAAAATGCTCAACAATAATATTAACAGGTGACTGTCTGCAAAACAAACTTCAGATTTGAATGGTAAATGCACCTGCTGTTTACTTAAGAGTGTTTTGCAGTTTGTTTTGATCGTCCTCAGTTATTAAAGAAGATAACTTCTTCTCAACCGAGACTGATCTAGTTAACAGAAAAAGGGCAACAGATGCAAGACACAGTACAACCTAAAAAAAAATGGGTCTCATTATGGCATTTGGTTAATACCTGGTAAATTAAATTAAATTATAACTAATGTATTCACTACAGAAAACTAGAGTAATGCAGATTAGGATTGCTACCACACAGAACTCAAAGCCTCAGAGTTTGGGAACGTGCTATTATGGTTCTCAACCCAATGCCCATAAAGTTTGGAAATGTGCTATTAGGGCTGTCAAGCCTACAGTAATTCCTTCCCACCCCTTCCCCTTTTTACTCAAGACCAAGCTACAAATATGGGGCCATGCATCAATGGAGTGGTACCTCAAACAAGGCCAACGTACACCAACTTTGTTAACAGCAACCCTAACCCCCATTCCATCCCCTGCCTTCGTAACCCAAGATCAAACTATGGATCCAGCTCCAGGCTACAAGCCTGTGCTTATTCATGTGAGAATCTCCTGGTCCACTGCTGAGTTGCAGTTTTCACAAAATTGCATGTTGACTGTGTATGGTCTTGTGAACCCTGTGTGTAGTATAACATACAGTTAACAACAGCATTTTGTTTCACATATTGCCTAGTACAATATGTAACACTCACTTGTACTTTTTTTATACAACTTCAACAAGACATGTGTCCCATGCACATAACGTGCTTTGAGTAGTTCCAAGTATGCATCCTAAAGAAAGAAACTTACAAGTGCGCAATATGTATAGTACTGGACTTACAAATCTATAACAAGTCTGCTGCTCTGCACAGGGTCTGCAAAATTATGTGCAAAGCAAGCCACATCATAAGTGCTTCCCAAGTATTCTAAATTACAGACCTGAAATAAGTAGGATATGTATTCAACACCAGAGCTGTAAGGAATGACTCCAGACCTATAGCTTGGCCTTGGGTCACAAGGGATGGGGTGAAGATTAGAAGTGCTATTTACAAATTTTGATGTTGTTCCTGTACAAGGTACCACACTGTTGATGTATGGCCCCATACCAGAAGCTTGGTCTTGGGTAAAAAGGGAAATGAGGGGGCTGGGTGGGAGACAGGCTTGACAACCATATTCACACATTCCTGAAATCAGAGGGTTTGAGTTTTGTGCGGTCATAATCCTAACCTGCATTAAAGCAGTTTTCTGCAATGAATTTCCTTAGTTTTTGAGACAGTAGAGTAGTAACTTGCTTTGGGCAAGGCCCTTGATGTCCTGAGCAAAGAAGGAAGCGACTCCGAGCTTTCTTTTTACGTCCTTTCTTCGCGCAGGGCGAGATGCACAGGGCACCCTGGCTCCTGTGTAGAAGCCTTAACTTTCTTGTGCAGGGCCCTGCAGCGTACGAGAACAGCTGAACTCATTGTCTAGTCATTTGGTAGCCTCCAAGGACAGAAATCAGGACAGCAGATATGACTCTGGGAACTCTGAATCCAAAAACCATTTAGCATAGATCACCATTAATTCTGATGGGAGTGTTAAGGGATGACCAGGAGGGAAATCATAAGGGGCTATACTCCAAAGAACTCCCAGGTGGCCTTCTGATGCAGAGAGGATTTCACCGAAGCAGGTGTTTTCACTTGGGTGGGGGTTGGTCCTGTCTATGACAGAGTGCTTCTGTCAGTTGTGCTGAAGATAGTGAGGTATCTGCTACCAAAGACTGAGCTGCTGAAGCAGGTAGGAGATGGGCTTACTATTTCTATGGGGAATCCCAAGCTGGTATGGATATTGGAGACTTCAACTCTTTCAGAGGGCCTGGAGAGATTGCCAACCGCAGGCTGAGGCAGACACTGGTGCACTGTTTCCCCAGCACACTATCTGGTGAGACTAAAGAACCTGGTTATGTGAGCTGCCCAGATCCAGAGTGGATGTCAGTCAGAAGTGCCAGGGTGAATGCCCCTACAGTGATGCTGCAGTGTTACAGTACTGAATAAAAAATGAATGAACCCAAAGTGTACAGCAAGGTGGGCGCTCTAGTTCATTCAGAAGGCAGCATAAGAAAGGCTCTGTCCTGAGGTAAAACCTGACCCACTGATAAACTGCAAGAAATCATGAGGCTCTTTTAAAAGCTAAAACCTTTCTTGAGGTACCCAAAGGATTTAGTTTATGTCCAGGATCAGAATGGAGCCTGTCTTGCAGTACTAACAAAGACAGCACATTTTGTGGCCGTGTTTGGTGTGTGTAACTGTAAACGGGTTAGTAAACATGACAACAATTCATCATCTAGCAGAGCGATTTATTTCTGACATGACTGAAGGGGAGCCATGTAAAGCTCATTAAGGAATGAACGGAAAGGAACTGTAAATGGCTAGAGACTGAGTGTATTTGATTGAAACTAGTGAGCAGCTACCACTTACACTTGGCATGTAGGGTACCCCGGAGCTATGCATACCCCTAGTCTCTGCCTGATGCCAACAGAGTATTATCATATGGTATCAGCTCCCAAATGAAAGAACAGGGAGAGCAGCCACAGATGAAAGAGATTCTCGGACTGCATGCCATCTATCAAGGGAAATAAGGGGACCAGAAGGAGAGCCAGAGTAAAAAAGGAGAGAGGATACACATACATTTTGAAAGCTGTCTCACAACCGCAGTGGTGAAGGAGTTCTGTGTGAATGTTTTATGAAAACCCTTATGAAGTACTGTACATATATTCTGAAAACCACTGTGCAGCACATAGACACTGAAAACTACCGCGCAGCCTGCAAATTCTGAAAATGGTCATACTGAATGAAGAGTCTGAAAACCATAATATACTGTAGATGCTAAAATATTCCTCGCATGTAGAATTTTATAACATTTGTGAAGAATCACTACGCAAATGTTTTGATTTTTAATTAAAGATAATTAATTTAAAAAAAACACAGATTGGTCCTCATATTCAGTCATGGTCACTTGTGCTGCACCAACCCAAAGCTGCACTAAACAGCACTTGGCTGCCAGGAAGCGATATCCAGATAAAGAGCGTGCCCTGCCCATCCTGCTGTGCCTATCAATAGTGGGCTTTTATAGCAAGTAAGCAGATTTTATTTGATATAGCTCCTCATTCCAAAGGCTTGAAGCTCTGTACATAACAATTTCATTTAATCAACTAAAAACATTTAAAAGAGAACTGTGTTGAATCTGCAGGTCATTTTTCTCAGCAGAAGCTTTTTTTTATTTATGCATTTTGCTAGTGTAACCCCTAGATGGCGCTATCCCAGGGGCTACTACCCCTGCCTGATTTGCCACTAACAGGCTGAGGGGCCTGGATCCAATGGCGGGTGCCTCCACCCAGAGGTCAGGGTTTGCAATAGTTAAACTTACTTGGTCACAGCCCTCTGGGACACTGCAACCCCCCTTTCTTCCCACTAGTGGCCCACACAATATATCAGAATTACCTCACAGTATACACTTACCCCAGGATTAGTTCTCGCACTGGGACCTCCTGTGAAATAAGATACAGTGCAACAATCACAGTACAGTACTTTAACATAGACAAATACCTCAGGCAGTATAACTTTGCAAACAAGCAGCTCTGATTTATTTAGGGGATATAACAAGGACAGGGAAATCAGGTTAATTAGCTTATCACTTTACTATCTACCTATGGCTCCTGTGCACAGGCCTATCCCTACCAGTTACTGTCCCTGGGTACCCAAGCCCTAGTGGCTAGTCCAAACCGTGGCAGCTGGTAGGGGCCCTTTCACACAGTGAAAAGAAAAATTAGTTTAAACAGTCAGCAGTACAGTGATTCCATTTGGATTTAATGTGGCAATTCAACAGGGAGGCGACCCTGAATTAGTACTCACGACCTCCAAACAAGATAGGGTCCTTCAACGTCAGCAGGACTACTCTTGAGCTCCACGAGACTCTTCACACATTTATATGGTGAAAAAGAAAGTACTATGCCAGGCAGGCTGCTTCTCTATCCCATCGCAATTACTGCACAATACCCAGGAGAACACACAGCAGATTCAGTTGCTGACAGACCGAGTGCAATTCAACAATTTCTCCAGTCTTCTACAGGGTGAGCCTGGTTTCTACTCTTCAGAGATCCTTTGATTCTTTTCACAGGGCCAGTTCAGTCCTAACAAGCAGTTACACAAGCTGCAGACCGGAACTCTGGGCCTTAACACGTTTTTGACTGAAACTGTGCACTGAAGGAGCACAGGGTTTCTTTTCCTTCACTGCCAGATCTAAACTGAAACTCCAACAGACAAAACCGAGCACTTCCTTTGAGTTCCTCCCAGTTCTTGACTGGATTGGCTGTCACTCACAATAGACTGCTGCTGTTAGTCCAAAAGGCGCAAGTCTAAACTACATCTCCCAGAGTCACTGCCCATACAATCCTCTTGTGGCTGGCTCAGATTATGAGTCCAAGTTCTGATTCGTCCAAGGCACCATTTTGAGGCTAGCTTACCCCACACTGATTGGTCCAGTTCAGCAGTTCAAAACCAGAATGGGGAACTAGGCAAACACAGTTCTGACTGTAAAGAAAGCAGGTTAGACAAACTGTATTTTCATTATTACTCTAAATTATTTCTGGCAAACAGTTACATCTTTCAGATAGGTTCCTTTGTACTCTAGTGACTGCAAAATGGAGTGAATTGGCAGCAGCTCGAGTGGTACTCAAACAGAGAAGCACACAGTCCCCCATACAAACTAATTATGTCTGCAAGCAGACAGCTCTTAAAGAGACAGTACCAGAGGCTCAAAAAACACTCACTGATAAATGGCTTAAACGTCAAACACCATTCAGGCTTGGAGCATTCAAGCAAGCTCCTGGAAGTCTTTTGGGAACCCCCATTTGCAGGGGGGTTACACTAGTAAAACTTACAACGTACAGTTACACAGAGGGGCACACCATATAAAGCATACACATACATTTCTCTTAGCAAGGAACACTGTTATACACCCTCCCATGAGATACAGTCGTGGCCAAAAATAATGGCGCCCTTGCACTTTTTCAAAAAACTCACAATTTCCTCTAAACATAAGTTGAAATTAACAACAGTACAGTATTTGGTCTCCACAATTCTTTATTTCTCTGTTAATATTACAGAACCTTTGTTTTTGATTCAGAATTTAATATATCCTTTTAAATCAGAAAATGAAAAGAAATGGCATTGACAAAATTATTGACACCCTAGACTTAATATTTGGTAGCACAGCCTTTGGTCAAAATAATTGCAATCAACCGCTTCCTATAGCCATGGATGAGCTTCCTGCACCTCTCTACTGGCAGTCTGGCCCACTCTTCTTGTGCAAACTGCTCCAGTTCTCCCAGATTTGAAGGATGCCTTCTCCCAACTGCTATTTTCAGATCTCTCCACAGGTTTTCAATGGGATTTAGATCTGGACTCATTGCTGGACACTTCAGAACAGTCCAGCGTCTTGTCTTGAACCATTCCTGGGTGCTTTTTGAAGTGTGTTTGGGGTCATTGTCCTGCTGGAAGACCCACGACCTTCGACGGAGACCCAGCTTTCTGACACTGGGTTCAACACTGCGCTCCAAAATGGCCTGGTAATCTCCAGATTTCATAATGCCATGCACACGTTCAAGGCACCCAGTGCTAGAGGCAGCACAGCAACCCCAAAACATCACTGAATCTCCTCCATGTTTGACTGTAGGGAAGGTGTTCTTTTCTTTGAAGGCTTCATTTTGTTTTCTGTAAACATAGAGATGATGTGCTTTACCTAAAAGCTCTAATTTGGTCTCATCTGTCCACAGGGCATTCTCCCAGAAGGATTTTGGCTTGTTCAGGTGTGTTTTGGTAAACCCCAGTCGGGCTTTCTTATGTCTCTCTCTCAGCAGTGGGGTCCTCCTGGGCCTCCTACCATATAACCCCCTTTCATTGAGCTGGCGACGGATGGTGCGAGTTGAAACTGTCGTACCTTGTGTCTGAAGGTCAGCTTGAATCTGTTTGGCAGTTGATCGAGGTGCTTTCTCCACCATTAGAACAATCCTGTGCTGCAATCTTCGATCAAGTTTTCTCTTGCGGCCACGTCCAGGGAGGTTGGCTACAGTGCCATGGGCCTTAAACATCCTGATAACATTACGTACGGTGGAAACAGGAACATCAAGGTCTCTGGAGATTGATTTGTAGCCTTGAGATTGTCCATGCTTGGCTACAATCTTCTGTCTGACCTCCTCAGATAATTCTCTGGCTGTCTTTCTTTTCTCCATGCTCACTGCGGTACACACAGTGACACAAAACAGGAGAAGGAGAATGAATCCTTTTCTCTATTCAAACTGGTTGAATTAGTGATTTTTATATTGCAGACACCTGCAACTCACCACAGGTGAGTTCAACTCCAAAGTGAAGGAGAATCACCTGCTTGAAATCTAATTATTTCTAACTAATTCTAAAAGGTGCCAATAATTTTGTCCGGGCCATCTAAGGGTTTCTGTGTGGAATAAGCTAAGACTTAGTAATTTTTTCTGCTTTTTGTGTTTTATTCAACTTCAAACCAAAGAAATATATATGTGGATACCAAAAATGTTTTTAATTTCAACAATTTTCTGGAAGGAATGGTGCATTATTAGAAAAAACTGCAAGGGCGCCAATATTTTTGGCCACAACTGTACATCATACGAGAAGTACCATTATCATATGCAACAAATGTTATCCCCATCTGTCACAGCCCAGGAAGGACAAAAGGAGAATCAAGTATATCAAGTGTTCAATGGTTACCCTTTTACCAAAATGACATTAAAGTCAAAAGAGCCCCCCAAAATAGATAAGGATCTAAATATACATACACATCTCAAGCTCCCCAAAGTCAGGAAGAATCACTGTAAAATCACAGAAGTCTGGACAATAAACCATCAACAAGATGCACTTTTAACATTTAACAGCCCAGGTGCCCCAAGCCCCTTCACAAAAACTGTCCAGCCGGCTTCACATTTTTAGTCCGATCTTTTGAAAACTATGTACTGTTCATATTGCTGTCTAACATTAATATACAACTCTCAGGAGTAATTAAATGGGCAACAGCGCTACCATAAGTGGCAGCCACATTAACTCAAGTCTAACAAACTCTGCCTTTCACACCAACCTAGAATACTTGCATGACATTTTCAATCCTCATCAGATTGGTCTTCCTCCCTTTCGGTCATCTCTTCCTCAATTCGATGGGCCAATTTATCTGCTTCTTTAGGATCATTAAATAGATAGTGCTGCCCATTCCACAATATGCGGAGTTTACCAGGGAGTAAAATTTGATTTTGCACTTTCAATTGCCACAGGCGGTTCCTCATACCATCAAACACACGTCTTCGCTGTCGAGTACTAAAAGACAGATCAGGAAAAAGCATCATCATTGTGTCCCTATATGTCAAATTTCCACGTCATCTCGCCAGTGCCAGCACATGGTCCCAACCCTCAATACCAGTAAATACAATCAGAAAGGTTCTGGGAGTAGCAGAGTCCATTATTGTTCACCTAGATGTAATCCGAAAAGCTTTTTCGCGGGAGAACAAGGGATCAGCATCAGTTAAGCCCAGTATATTAGACAAAAATAATCGAGCGAACAAGAGACAGTCTTCTCCCTCGGCCTCTTCTGTCAGTCCTACCACCCTCAGATTTCACTCCCTGTCTTGGTTCTCAACCATCTCAAGACATTGTTTTAACAAAGTATTTTCCTTTATCAGATGAGCTGTTGCATCCACAGATTTGAGAACCGATGCCTCTGAGCACTGGAATATCTGTTTGCACTGATCCATGTGGGTTTCCAGAGCAGTGACTCATGGGGTAAGCAAGTCAAATTTCTATCCAAGTCCTGTACTATTTTGACTAACTGGTGCAGTGTGGCATTGATAGATCTCAGGGTCACTTCCTCTCCCTTATCAGTACTTGAGCCCGAAGTCCCACTATCTTGAACAGGCCTCACCTCTGACTGCGGTTTCTTGGATGAAAAAAAATCTACCGTAGTCTTGGAGGCACCTCTAGAGTTCCTCATGTTGTGAGGTCCCAACTATCCAAGCGTCCGAATACAAAATTATAACTTTAGAGGAGGAGAATCCACTTTTAAAAAAGTGATTTTCAGGAGCTCGAGAAAAATGCTGCTTCCTCCTCGACTGCTCCAGGGTGCCCGAGTAGAAGCTGTTTCTAAATACTAGTTCAATTTCAGTTATTGTTCCATCTGCGCTGGGCTACTGGTAACCTCAGTGAGTGTTTCTTATTTACACTGAGGTGTTTAGTGCGGTTTTAGAACTGTACAATGTAGTTTATGTCCCTCTCAACCACAGAGTTCTATAGCAGAATATGGATGCATTATACCAAAAATAGAATTTTATTTAGTTATTTAAAATTTGATAACTGGGAAAGGCACACTGAGCTGAGGCTTGTTTCCAGGTGTGCCACAAGGCGGGGAGTGGATTTACAATACAGTGAAGGACAAACAAACGTACAAAGTGCAGCATACAAAACCATAAGTTTCAGAGACAGTAAAACCAGGATGGAGTGGCAAACATTGCATTGAGCAGAAGCAAGTTTAGTTAGCAATCAAAACGAGAATCAGACAAGGTGCAACTTACAAATCAAAATAGTTTTCCAGGTAGTAAAACCAGAAAGGAGTGACCAGTCAGCTGCAATGCACAGGAACAAGTTTTGGTAGCAACATAATGAGAGGCTGTGGACAATGTCTGCAATTTAATTTAAGAGCTGAGACAGAGACATAAACTATCATACAGTTCTAAAATGGTACTTACTACTTGTGTGTAAATCAGAAGCATTGACTGGAATAACTAAAAGTCTGTAGAGATGAAACAGTAACAAAATGGAAACCACCAGTATTTAAAAATCAGCTTCTTCTAGTGCAGTTCTCCTTTAAATCATTTGTAAAATCAAACAAGCACTGTGGAATCCCTCTCATTCATAACATATTTAAAATGAGTCCTCAAATGCCAGGGAAAAAAGATGGGTGTTAAGAGCCCTTTCAAAAACATCAACAGAGGAGATTCTGACAAAGCTGATTTTGAAAGGCATTCCACAAGAGAAAGGCTGGCCACAGAACAGGCCCTTTCACCAAGGATTTCCAAAGAACACAAGAAACCACCAGCAGATTCTCCCCTGGTGAGCGGAGCAACCGAACCAAAGTATATGGGAGCAGGAGTTTTTTTTATGGCCTTGTTCATACTGCACAATCTGAAATGGTTCTCAGTGGTTAAACCATTTCAGATCAGTGCCAGCACCCTTCGCGTTCGCACCTATTCCGCTCTGGGATACGTTTACATGAACTGTGCTAAAACCCTGATCGGACCTAGGCTATAGCACGGTTCTTGAAAACGCTTCAGTTAGTAAATTGTTTTTACTTACAGCGTGAATACTCTTTTCCCTGCATCCATGTTGCAGTGGATCCATGTTCCCACTGTCCTCTGTTTTCAATTCAATTTTATTTATAAACTGCCTTTCAAGACCAAGGCGCTGTACAAAAACATTAAAATTAATAAAATCCAAACATTTAAAAGTCAGCCACAACTAACAACAGTATGCTAAATCAGAAAGATATGTTTTTAGGGCAACCTTAAAATTATCGACGGTTGGACATTCTCTCAACCAACGAGGTAGAGAATTCCACAGGGTTGGTGCCGAAAAAGCAAAGGCACGAGATCCTGATGACTTCAATCGGACCCTGGGAATCTCCAGCAATCCCTCGTTGGCGGAATGGAGAGGACGGAGGGGGCAGTAGGGAATCAGGAGATCTTTCAGGTAACCGGGTCCCTGATCATGTAGAGCTTTAAAGGTTAGTAAACCAACCTTAAAGGTGATCCGCCACCAAACAGGCAGCCAGTGCAGTTCGCGGAGCACAGGCGTAATATGACTGGTTCTAGAAGTCCCAGTCAAAAGCCTAGCTGCCGTGTTCTGCACTAGCTGAAGGCGGCGGATATCAACCCCAGGTAGCCCTAGGTAGAGGGAATTGCAGTAGTCCAGGCGAGTAGTGACAAAGGCGTGGACCAATGTTGGAAGGTCACCGGGGAATCAGATGTTTCACCGGGCAATATTCCTCAGATGGTAAAAGAGGATTTGACAACAGCTGACACCTGAGATTTCAGGGTCAGACCATCATCAAAAATAACGCCCAGATTTCGCACCTGTTCAGAGGTGAAGGCGGTACACCACCAAGTAATAAACCTGATGGTTGTCCAGCTCCCACACCCATCCCCGGACGACCTGGATCCACCACCAATACCTCAGTCTTGTCCGGATTGAGTCTCAACCAGCTCAAACTCATCCAGAGTCTGATCTCATCGAGGCAGTTAAGTACAGAGAGTGCATCACCCTGACTGGGGAGAAAGGACAAATACAGCTAAGTATCATCTGCATAGCAGTGAAAACCCAGACTGTATGGCCTGATGATTTCTCCCAATGGCAGCATATACACTGCAAACAACATGGGAGCTAAAATGGAGCCCTGTGGTACCCCACAAGACAGGGAGTGAGCGCCAGAGGAATAAATTCCAGTGACAACTCTCTGAAACCTGTCCGTGAGGTAAGAACGAAACCATTTGAGGACTGTCCAGACAGCCCACAAAAGACCCTCAAGCGCTCCAATAGCACTCCATGGTCTACAGTGTCAAATGCAGCAGATAGATTAAGAAGAACCAGAATGGTACGAGCCTTTCGATCTCTGGCCATAAGGAGGTCGCTCAATACCCGGACAAGGGCAGTCTCTGTACTATGCCTTTTCCTGAAACCAGACTGAAGAGTATCATAGACATTGTGAGATATAAGGTGATCATCCAATTGCAACGCAACTGCCTTTTCAATAACCTTACCAACAAATGGCAGGTTAGAGATAGGCCGGTAGTTAGCTAGACAATCTGGATCCAAGGAGGACTTTTTAAGGAGTGGTCGAACTACCGCCTCCTTAAGGGGGTCAGGAAAAACCCCCCTCTCCAAAAGATTTCCAGACAATGTCTGCAAGGATTAGGTAGATGACTTCTACACAACCTACTAAAAGCGGTGTAGGACCCGGATACAAACTACAACTAGTTGGTCGCATTGTTTGGATGATCTTCATAATGTCCCTGAATTCCGTCCAGTGAAAATCTAACCAGACAGACCGAGGACAAGCCACTTCTAGTCGACCACCGCAATCCCCCATAGGAGAGGTCGGACCGATGCCGGATCTGATGCAGGCAACCTTATCCGCAAAAAAACGAGCAAACTCCTCGCATCTTAGCTGAGAAAAAGCTTCTCTGAGCTGAGGACAGATTGGATTGCACAGTCTGTCCACAGTCCGGAAAAGCTAAGCCGGTCGATTTTGTGCAGCAGAAATCTCTCTGGACAGGAATTCTGCCTTCTTACGAGTGATTTCTGATTGATAGCTATCATAATGTGCCATCAATCTAAGCCTGTCGGCATCAAGGCCCGACTTCCGCCAGGCTCTCTCCAGCCTTCGGCCAACTCGCCTTAACTCCTTCAAGGAGCCATCAAACCACGGGCTCCTTGGACGGAGGCTGAGAGGCCGAACGCGAACAGGAGCAATTTTGTCCAGAGCATCTCCCATAGCCTTATTATAGGCTAATACAAGATCATGTGGACTCATGCATTCACCCGACAAGCTCGATAGATCCAGCACCGCCATTAGGTCGTTGGGGTTAACACCCTTTAAAGGGCGGTACTGAACCATCTCCGTAGGGGCAGACCTATTAGAGGGGGCCCTGAAGCTGAACCTTATGGTGTAATGGTCAGACCAGCTGACAGGTTCCACCCCCAAATCAGTGATCTCCATACATAGGAGAAAGACCAGATCCAGTGAATGACCCCCTATATGGGTAGTGGAGGTAACGACCTGTGTCAGGCCCAGCATATTCATCAGCTGGAGGAGATTTTGACCAAAATGAGAGAGTTCATTGTCGACCCAGGCGTTGAAGTCGCCCAGAAGTATCAGTCTGGGAAACCTCAGCACCAGGTCGACGATGAAGTCTGCTATCTCCTGCAGGAATACTCCACCATCACCTGGTGGATGGTAGATGAGGAGAATCCCACAGCCTGCACCCTCTCCCAGGATATATTCAAAGGAACTGGTGTTTCCCATGGCACATCCACAAGGCCCAGCTCAAATTTAAACATAAGTGCACCCGCCCCCACGATTCAGCCTTGGACGGTGTATCATCGAGAACCTGGCTGGAGTTGCCGAGGCCAATACAGGGCCTGGATTTTCATCCAGCCAGGTCTCGGTGATGCAAGTCAGATCAGATGATCCAAAAAGATCAGCAATAATAGCTGTCTTGTTCTTAATTGATCTGGCATTGCATAACACCGCCAAGGTGGGATGAGCTGTCGGGGAAGACCTCGGCACCTGTCCAATTACTTCGGAACCCTTGGGTATGGGGACAAGACAAGAGTAACCTCTATCCTGACCCCATTTCGCCCCAGGGCATCTCCTGGACCCCAAAACCCCAATCCGTCCTCCCTCTTCCTGTCTCCCACCAGGCCCGGCTCTCCACCTTCATCCACGCTTCCTCAAGATGCCCAATGCACGACACCTAAAATAGGTGTCAGATGACAGTGGTGGGCATTCAAAAGGACGTAATTCCCTGAGCCTAGTGGGGGAATAATGCCCAACCATCTCTACGCCGGTCCAACACATTTTAATTAATCAAATCAAATATAAAGAAAACAAAAATAAACAAAAACCTATAAATATCAAACCTATAAATAAAAACACTCTCAACTCTCTCTCACAGAGGGGGAGCAGAATAAAACAATCAATATAATAAAAATATAAAATAAAACCCACCCAATCACAAAATTTTGATCCCTAATACCTGGAAACACGCTACTGCACCATGCTACAGATAGTACGAATACTGGCACAAGTGTGAACGGAGAAGCATGCTTGGGAAGAAATGCTTTTAAAAACAGATTAGATAGTGTGAGCGCAGCAGCACGGTAAGGCTTAATTCATTTTAAAAAACTTTTCTCCTTATCATGTTATAGTGTGAACAGGGCCAATGTGGTCAGTACCCAACCACTACAGCAGACATGCATGGTGCATATGTATATCATTAGTAAGGCCTCCTGTTGGCAACAGGCTGCAGGAGCAAAGGGAGATAGCCCGTCTGAAATGGAACAGTGCCATCATTTCTGAGAGCCATATTCTGTGGCTGGCATGCTAAGGACCACATACTTAATGGCATACAATGTGCTAAGGGGCCATTTGCATAACATTATGTGGTCATTAGCAGCTAGACACAATGAGTCCAGGCACAAATGCAGGAGACATTGTACAGAGCCTCAGCCACCCCTCACATGGAAGCCCAGCCATACCATCCCTGGCAGTCTACCAGAACCCCCTCCCACACCCGTTTCCTATTAGCATTGGGGAACTGTACTAAAGCCCTTCCCTGGCCATCTAGTGGATCCTCTACCTCATCTAATCCTTGTTGGTATGTAGAACTGTACTAAATCCCTTTCTTGGCGGTCTAGTGAACCCCCTCCCTTACAAAATCTGGTGTTATGGAAATGTACCGATGCCCGTCCCTGACAGTTTAGTGCTACCCCAACTAATAGCTGTCAAAGCCCCTTCCCCAGCTCACTTACTGAGCAATCACCATCTCCACCCCTGTCAGCCCCTAATTCACACATCCATCCATCCACAGGTGAGCTGCCATCAGGTCCTCAGACACGGTCAGGCAGAGACTAGACTCAACACCTTGGCTATCTGTCATCTGACTGATAGGAAGTGAGTATGCATACTGTAAAAACAGTTGTTTCCACAGTGGGGGGGGGAGGAGTCTCCAAGGGGTGGGAAGTACAAGCCAATGGTACGTATCCTACCCGTGGAACTCCGCACCAGCAGAAAGATGTGTGGTGGCTGTATTCACTGCCACCTTGCAGTACTGTTCCGTGGCCCTATCCCTCAGTGTGCAGGAGCCATCCAGCGTACACAGGCGGGCATCCTATGGGATGCCCAGACCCAGACCACCACTGGATCCCTTGTGCCGTGCGGCACGCCATGGCCGCAGGGACAGACAGGTGGGACCGTAAACACAGACCCTGGGTATGTGCCAGGGTGGCCTCCCCCATCCCTTGAAGTGGTGCAGGTGAGCAGGGGCGACATATCAGATGGGCCCTATGGTGGTTGCGGCTGCTAGCAGCATACCGGCTGGGAGGGCATGCAGTGGCTACGTCTGCTGCTGGAATGTGTAACCTGTGCCACCCCTTGCCTGGCACTCTGTGCTTTCGAGAACAGCATGGAGCACTGGCACACCCCCTGCACAGCCCCCCCCGGACCACCCCCACGCAGAGATCACTGGTGGGACAGGGGATCCGGCATATAACAGCCCCAAACCTCCTTGGTGAATCAGGCGCATCAGCCATGGAGTGTCTACATGCGGTAGATACGCGGCGCATAGCCACTCTGCACCTTGGAGAATATCCCTCAATATGCATGCATTCACACCTTGTCAGTCAGATGGCGGCATTCTGAGGTGGTGAGGGGTTCTGTGCCAGCTGTCATTTGAGGACCAGATAGCGGCTCACCTATGGACAGGTGGGTGACTAGGGAGCAACAGGGAGTGTGGGTGATGGATGTTCAGTGGGTGAGCTTTGGGGGGGGAGGCTTTGACAAAGATCCGTCCAGTGATAACACAAGACTGCCAGGGATGGGCTTCAGTAAATTTCCACAACACTGGATTGGCTGAGGCAGGGAGTCCGCCAGCCTGCCAAGGAAAGGCTTCTGTACAGTTCCAAAGTACTGACACAGACTGGGTGAGGAAAAGGGGAATCACTAGGCTTCAAGAGAAGGGCTTGAACTAAGCACGCTCTTTAATACAGTTCCACAATACTGACGGTGTTCAATTAAGGGAGGGTCGTCCAGCAGACTGCCAGGCAAGGGTTTTAGTACAGTTCCACAATAATGTCAGGGATTAGGTTAGCTTGGCAGTATGATAATGCTGCACTAACCTTTATTATTTGGGGGCCACTGTGTGTCTTGTGCCATCTCTCACAAACGCTGAAAGTATCACCATAACATTCAAGTATTTAGTAAGTTATCTTAGAAGTTTTTCGTCATGTCGAACTTAAACACTAAGAGCCTTCACTCGGCAGGTAGATTTTGTAAATCACTGTGCAGCAAGTAGTTTAAATTCCATCATGCAGCACAAAGATTTTTGAAACCATTGTGCAGGACACAAATTTGAAAATGATCATGCATCATGTGCATTTTGAAATCCATACTGCAGTATGAATATTTTGAAAACCACTGTGTGGATGTTCAAAATATTTGTGCAGCAGGTAAATTAAAAACAAACAAAAAAAAATTATGAAGGGTCCCTGTGTTAAATTACAGATATCTAAATACAGGCCTGCTCAGTGCTGTGGCGGTAAAGCTACTGCCCACCACGCCAGCCATTTGACATGACCCACAGCATGTCAACCCCTCACCTGAACCACTGCCAGGATCCCTGTTATCAGACGGCTACTCCCACTTCTAGCCCCACCACAGGAGGCAGTCCGTGGGGGAACATGGCTGACAGGTTAAGCCCTGGGGAGGTGGCTGCCAGTGGATGGTGGCAGGAACACAGCCAAAGGGAGCCAGCCTGCCTCAACCGAGAAGAACAAATACAGTTACAGGGAAAAAAAAAACATCTTTGCACAGCTTTTACTAAAATTTAGTATTTTCACCTGTGGCTTGTAGGACAGTTTGCATTTGAGGGCAACTTGTTTTGCAAAATCTAATTTTTAAGTGCTAAAAATAAAATATTACACATCCTAGATTTGAACACGTTTATTGTTATTGGTCTAATTTTATATCACATAAGAAAAGGAAACATCAACTAAGATAATCAGGGCCTAAAAAAAAACTACAAGAATGATCATATTTACAGAGATAAAAATCCCAAGTCCCACCCACAGGGTTTAATCTGACATGACTTCAACCTTGACTAGAAGCTGCAGCTAGTATTTGAGGGTGGCTTTCACTAAAATTACTCATTTTGACCTGCAGCTTATATTTGGGGTTGGCTTTTATTCAAGGGCAGATTCCACTTGCCAAAAGACAGTATTTAGCTATATGTTTTCAGTGGCCTGAGCATGTGTGAACAATAAATCATTAATAACTTCACAACAAAATTAAAAAAATTTTCACCAAACCACAAAATGGATCTATAGCACCACTGTAACTTACAAACCAGTAAGTTTCAAAATGTAACTCTGAAGATTTTTTTGAGCTCCCCAGTAATTCACATCCCAATAAGATCATTAAGTACGAGGTATTAACAGATACTATTAGTAACCATTGTCCAGTCTTTTGTGAGTGGACCACTAGATCAGTAGGAAATTCCCCACTTTATATAAAATCCAGAAATCTGAAAAGTATTAATACCGAGATCATGAATGGGACTTGTAATGAAGTTGACTGGTCCTGTTTGGAATCAATTAAGGATATTGATGGTGTACTAGAAAACTTTGGTCGGCTATTTATTCAAGTAGTTGATAAAATTGCACCAAAGAAAAAAATTAGGATTAGGGCTAATATAAACAAATGGGTAACCCTAGAACTCTTGGGATTAATGAAACAAAGAGATAGAACATGGAAAACATATAAGGCAGGGATACGGTGATGTAAAATCCGAAACTAGAAAGGCCAAAATGCAGTTCTTTACAGCCATGCAGACTAACTCTTTAGGGGATTCAAAAAATATACTGGCAAACATTAAACTGCCCATTAGGAAGGGAAACAAAGGAACATACTATTTTGTTACTTCAAGTTCACTGGCAGGAAAACTCCATTCATCACACTCATTTGTAAGGAGATCCTGGTAGGACAATTGTTAAACAACAGTGTAAACTACATAGTGTAGACAAACAATGCAAATACAATCAACAATATACAATACATAGAGGATAATGGCTGGGGATCGGGTGATAACCATGCTGTAATCACCTCGAGTGGTTGCTAGGACAACATGGTAAACCTCGAGAGCACAGCTCGAGTGGTTTACTGTAGCCCTAGCAACCACGAGAGGTGATTTCAGTGTGGTTGTCACCCAATCCCCAGCCATCATCATTTATAGTGTATGGTCAAAAAAACACTGTTTGCATTCTATGTGTGAGAATTATGGAACTGTGGTGCATTCTTTTTTGTTATGCCACTGTCTGGAAGTTCCGAAGTGTGGTTAACAACTTTTGAAATTCTAAACAGTGCATAACAAAGCTGAGTGACTGTTGATTATGGTGGTTAATAGGCACTTACCATACACTATAGCTAGATTATGGAGACAGTAAAACAATGGCATACAATACAGCTGACAATAATGAGAGTCACACAGTAGCAGATGAACAATGCAAAACTACATCTATACAATGTCATTCTAACAGATACCAGCGGTAGGCAGAGGACAAGTGCATAATGTACTAACTTTGTTAAAGCTGGATGCGCTAGCTGAAACAGCAATGACAAGTTTCCGTAAGTGCATTACTTGATGGAACTAAGCTGGTTAGTGAACTTTCTACGGTAGCTAAAATGTTTAACAATTATTTTGGTGATTTAGACAACTTTAGGACTTGTTTTAACACCATGGAATTTGTCTTCAATCCACAAACAGATACTAACATCAATCAGCAAAAATTTTATTTCCAAAATGTTACATAATCCTTAACTAGTTTGGGTGTATTAAAACATGACCCACGTCCTAATATTGGCCCAGATGATACTGATTTTACGCTCATTAAGCTGGGGATCAATGAACTGGCCTCCCCATTAGCATTCCTATTTGATTATTCTTTGTGTCACAGGGTTTTTACCAAGCTTTGGAAATTGGCAATCATAAAACCGATATTTAAATCTGGTAATAAAAAATGTGTTTCCAACTACCGACCGATTTCATTCCTGGCCCCACTCTCAAAAATTCTGAAGAGAATCATCTTTGACCAAATAATGAATTATCTTGAAAAATACAACTTGCTAACCAGTTCACAACATGAATTTTGATCAAAACACAATGTTGAGATGGCCTTGGTGAGGATTACAAGCTGTATGCAGGGCACTCTGCTGCAGCAGTATCTGTGGACCTCACCAAGGCCTTCAACCTTGTTGATCATGGTCTGATGTTAGACTCTCTTTCTGAATTACATTCTTCAAATGACATAGAAACATAGAATTTGATGGCAGATAAGGACCGCTTGGCCCACCCAGTCTGCCCATTTCCCTACCTAATGGATAAGCTGCAGATCCTAGTTAACCAGCAGCCTACTTCTTTCTACCCCCCCCCCCCCAGAATTGCCTAATGTCTATCCCATGCATGCTTGAATTCAACCACTGTTTTTGACTCCACAGCCTCCTCCGGAAGGCCGTTTCATACATCCACCACCCTCTCTGTGAAAAAATACTTACTTACATTACCTCTGAGCCACCCCCAATCTTCAAATTGTGCCCCTTGTTCTTGCACACCTCTTTTTTTGAAAGATGCTATCCTCTTGGACTTTGTTGATTCCCTTGAGGTACTTGAAAGTTTCTATCATGTCCCCCCTCTCCCTCCTTTCCTCGAGGCTATACATATTAAGTTCCTTTAGTCTCTCTTCATACGTCTTCCGGTGCAGACCCTGCATCATTTTAGTTGCCCTCCTCTGAACAGCTTCCATCCTGTCTATGTCCTTGCGGAGATTGGGTCTCCAGAACTGCACACAGTACTCCAGATGGGGTCTCACCAGCTGTCTGTACAGAGGGATAACAACTTCCTGTTTTCTACTGGTGATGCCTCTCCCTATGCATCCCAGTATCCCCCCCAAGCCCTCCTTACTGCCCTCTCACATTGCTTGCCCACCTTTAAACCATCTGATATGACTACCCCCAGGTTCCTTTCAATTTTTATTATTGTTAGTATCTCACCCCCCCATTATGTACTCTTCCCCTGGGTTTTTGTTTCCCAGGTGCATTAGCTTGCACTTCTTAGCATTGAATCTAAGCTGCCATATATTTGACCATTCCTCTAACCTTGCCAAGTCCCTTCTCATCCTTTCCACCCCAACTTGCGCATCAACTCTGTTGCAGATCTTTGTGTCATCTGCAAAGAGGCATACTTTCCTTCAGTCCCTCTGCAATGTAAGCATAAAGACACTGAAGAGAACCGGTCCTAATACTGAACCCTGCGGTACCCCACTAGTAACCCCCCTTTCTTCAGAGTGGACTCCATTTACTATTACCCTCTGTGTCCTATTCTCCAGCCAATTCTTTACCCAGGCTATCATCTTGGGACCCACTCCCAGGCTGCCTAACTTGTATATTAATCTTTTGTGTGGGACTGTGTCAGATGCCTTGCTAAAGTCTAGGTAGGCCATGTCCACAGCCCCTCCCTGATCTACTACTTTGGTCACCCAGTCAAAGAAATCTATTAGATTCGTCTGGCATAATAAAGTGATTTGCTAACTGCTTGGGTAATAGGACGCATAGAACCAGAATTGCTGGAAGTGTTTCAGAATCCCAGTTAATTAAATGTGGGATACCGCAGGGTTCAATTTTAGGTCCACTTCTTTTTTCATTGTTTATGAATTCTGCCCCTGAATCCCGTAAAGAATCCGAGATAACCCTGTATGCAGACGATGCAGTTATTTTTAGTAGTGGGGCTCAGTCTCAGGATGTTTTGAGGGTTGTACAAAAAGATTTTGATTCATTTCAGGAATGGCTCTTGTCCAGATGCATGGTGTTAAAAATTAAAAAAACAAAGGCCATGATTTTTACAGGACCATGAAAGAAAAGAGAATTCAATTTCGCTACAGTAGATCTAAAAGGTGAACCCACTGAAACTGTTGATAGTTTTAAATATTTAGGGATTACCGTTAGATAGTAACCTTTCCTTAGAACTGTTATTAAATTGGTCCATCAGAGATTTATTTATTTATTTACTTATTAACTCTTGGATTACAGCACCTTTGAGCAGTAAACTCTTTCACAAAGGTTCCACGTCAGTAGATTTAGGCAGACGTAAACATAGAAACATAGATTTTGACGGCAGATAAGGACCGCTTGACCCACCCAGTCTGTCCATTTCCCTACATGTTGGATAAGCTGCAGATCCTAGCTTTACCAACATTCTACTTCCTCCTACCTCTCACTAGAATTGCCTTACGTCTGTCCCATGCATTCTTAAATTCCCCCACTGTTTTTGACCCCATGACCTCCTCAGGAAGGCCATTCCATGCCTCCACCATCCTCTGATTCTCAAGCGTCTCGATTCTCGACTGGAGGTGGACATTCTCTTTTACTACGGTCAAGACGGCCCCCCATAGCCACATCAGCTCTTTGGATACATCTGTCGAAGCCACTTTAGCCAGTTCCACTGAGGTTTCCACCTTAGATACCCAATTGGTGAGTAAATCATATTTATTTAAGAGGTCAGTTACAGAAGACAGGAGCCAATTTAGTTTGGCTCCTAAAGTCAGCATAGTCTCCTCTCTTGTTCCCTCTTCATGGTCTGGTTCTCGACCTTGAGTTGCCCTCATGTTGAGAGCTCCATGAGCCATTTCTGATTTAGTTCCATCTCCCGATGTCTTAGCCTTTTTAGGGTTCCCCATGTTATTTGGCACTTTATTAACTGCAGAAGGTTCACAAAATAACTTGATTGCCTTAGTTAGAAATGCTCATTTTAGGCTTTAAAGCAGCATTAAGCAGTGGCGCTCTATAAATCTGCCGCCATCTTGCTCGGTCTCCACAGCACCCCCTCGCGTCCACCACCCTCTCCGTGAAAAAGTACCTCACACTGCCCCTGAGTCGTCCCCCCTCTATCTTCAGATTGTGCCTCATTGTTCTTGCTCATCTCTTTTTCTAAAAGATGCTACTCTGTTGGACTCTTGATTCCCTTGAGGTACTTGAAAGTTTCTATCATGTCCCCCCCCCTTTTCTCGAGGGTATACATATTAAGTGCTTTTAGCCTCTCTTCATATGGTTTCTGGTGCAGACCCTTCACCATTTTTGTTGCCCTCCTGTAGACTGCCTCTATCCTATGTCTGTGCAGAGATGGTGTCTCCAGAACTGCATACAGTACTCCAGATGGGGTCTCACCAACTGTCTGTACAAAGGGATAACAATGTCCTGTTTTCTACTGGTGATGCTTCTCCCTATGCATCCCACTATCCCCCAGCCCTCATTACTACCTTCCCACATTGCTTGCCTACCTCTAGATCATCTAATATGACTACCCCAGGTCCCTTTTCATTTTTGTTGTCGTTAATACCCACCCTCCATTGTGTACTCTTCCCTTGGATTTGTTTCCCATGTGCATTACTTTGCACTTCTTTGCACTGAATCTAAGCTGCTATATTTTTGACCATTCCTCCAACCATGCCAAGTCCCTTCTCATCTTTTACCACCCTGGGACCCACTCCCAGGCTGGATAACTTGTTTATTAATCTTTTGTGTGGGACTGTGTCAAATGCCTTGCTAAAATCTAGGTTGGCCACATCCACAGCCCCTCCCTGGTGTACTACTTTGGTCACCCAGTCAAAGAAATCTATTAGAGTCATCTGACATGACCTATCTGCTATGAATCCATGCTGCCTTGGGTCCTGTGCCCTGCTAGCCTCTAGGTACTCAACAGTGGTCTCTTTTAGAAGTGATTCTATCATTTTCCCTACCATTGAGGTCAAACTAACAGGTTTGTAGTGTCCTGCCTCTGCCATGCTCCCACTTTTGCGAAGGGGAATCACATCTGCCCTCCTCCAGTCCTCAGGTACCACGCCATCCTTCCATGACTTGTTGAAAAGGGTAGTCAGTTGTGCCACTAGTTCTCCCCTTAGTTCTTTTAGAATTCTGGGGTGAATATGGAACATCCTCAGTAGAATCTCTTTTCCTCTCCCTAACTCTTGGCAATGTCAAAAAGCTAATCACTGGTTGTGCCTACTTGCCCCCGGACAATGCTTCGCATGGCCTAACCCCTTTCCTCAACTCACTTTCCAATCTTCCTCACCAGGATCTGGTGTTATGTGGTGATTTCAACATGGATTGGCGCAACCCTGCTGCTAACAAACTGCAGGCAGCCCTAGCTGATTCCAACCTGGTTCAGCTTATACTTGAACCCACCCGTCTTAATAAGAAGTCTGGTAAGCATACCTTTCTGGACTGGGTTGCCACCAATTGCCCCCTGAAGATCAAAACAGTAGCAGTTTTGCCAAACTACACAAGTCATCATTCTCCTACCTTATGTGTATGGAGGAATAATTTTTCCCCCCCCCCCACGATCACCCTTGTCCGTGATATATCCAGTCTTGATGTTAAATTCATTTCTTCGATCTACGACTCTGACTGTTACAACACTCCCTGATGTCAACCAAGCCTTGGACTATTTCATCAACATGTTCACTCAAACTGTTAACTGCCATGCTCCTCTAAAGAAATGTAGATCTAAGGGCATCAAGACCCCTTGGCTCGATAAGAATCTAAGGATGCTCATGTCCTCCCATGACCGGGCCTGGTGGTCTTACAAAAAAAAGTGGGCTACCCTTGGACTGGCAGAGATACAGGCATCTTAGAAATCTTTGCAAGAATACCCTTCATGATGCCAAATGCCTCCACTACAAATCATTACAAACAGATCATCTTTGTAACCCTCAGAGAATTCTGGAGGCAGGTTAACTCGCTGGTTAAAGGGAAAGCATCTGAACTACCTAGCTCCCTTATTGCCCAGGGCATTGCCCTCACTGACCCCTCGGCTACTGCCTCTTCGTTTAATGAATTCTTTACTGATCTAAAGAAATATGCCTCACTATTTCATAATACTCCTGTCCCCCCTGCTGCCCCAACTCAAGAGAAAAACTCTGGATCCCGTCCGGCCTTTCATTTGAAGCTGGCCACCCATAAAGGGTCCTAAGGTTGCTCAGGAGCCTAAAAGCTGAGAGCTCTCCTGGCCGTGATACACTTGAACCACGATTTTTAAAGTTACTAACTGCAAAATATATTCTAAAATAATAAACAGAATACTTAAACATTTACAGAAAATAATCAATAGAAATCAATCAGGTTTTATCCCTGAAAGGACAATTCAATCAGGACTTCAGAGGGTGTAGTTCGCAGTGAAGTATCTTTTTAACTAAGGGACGCCAGCTGTTCTTCTATCTTTGAATGCAAGTAAAGCATTTGATATGCTGGAGTGGCACTACTTATATCATGCAATGAAAATATTTAATTTTCCACCCAAATTTATTAAATACATTCAGACCCTGTACAGTAAACCAACTGCTCATATTAACATTAATGGACATCTTTCAAAAATGTTTCAACTTCATCGCGGAGTCAGTCAGGGTTGCCCCTATCTCCTTCATTATTTTTGATAGGAATAGAATTATTATTAAAAGAAATTCAAGTGAATCAGTTAGTAGTTGGCATAAAGATCCCTCCTTTGGAACTTAAATTCAGTGCTTACGCAGATGATGTTCTTCTCCTTGTTCAAGAACCTGAACAAAGTTTAAAGGAATTAATGGGTCTGATTAATAGATTTTTCTAGTTTATCAGGATACATGATCAATGAGTCCAAATCTATAATGATTCCCTTTAATATTCCGAATCCTGCTATTTTAAAACCAATAATCAATGCTATAATACAAAATAGAGGGATGCCTTATTTAGGAATTTCTGTATCGAATAACCAAGATGACTGATATGAAGGAAATTTTGAGAATTTATATCAAACATTAAAAACAAAATTTGCAGGTTGGAGCACATTTCCCTGATCAATTTGGGGCAAAGTCCAATTAATTAAAATGGTTTTGGTTCCTATATTGCCCTATAGCCTTCAATCTATTTTATTCCTGATTCACAAACTGGTTAAAAAAAATAAGCTCTTCAGGAACTTTATTTGGAATTTTAAATCAGCAAGAATATCTTGGAATAAGTTTTGCATGTCCAAAGAAAATGGGGGTCCTGCCTGTCCTGATATACAGTATTGTTATTATAATTATATCATTAAAATATTACTGAATTATATATTAAAGATATAAATTTGCATTGGGAATAACACATATAAAAGAATTACTATAAGGAACATTACAATATAAAAAATGTGGCCTTTTTGACTTCTCAGAGGATTAAATCGAAATCTTCTATTATCAAAAACCTATGTGTGATCTTTAGGATTTTTCTTAAGACTAATTGGTTAATATCTAGATCTCCCCTAAATGGTATTTGAAACAACCCAAATTTCACTTTCCAATGAAAAAAAACTTTCTAGAGAACTTTGGTCACAACAAGGAATTCAGAAATGGGAAGATATGTATCAAAATTGTAAAAAGATATCCTGGGACATCTTTAAAATTAAATATTCTTTGAGAAATCAAGACAGTTTTTTTTCCCCCCATCAACTAAAAGTAGTGTCTATAAAAAGGATTACCAAAGATGGGAAAGAGCTCCCAATAATGCTTCATGGGAGTCAGATCTTAAAAAAATGTTTCGTTCGAAGACCCAAATTAAGAAACTATATGCTTGGATATTAGCTAAATTTCATAAATCATCTCTGGCAACATAAAAAAATACTAAAATAAACTGGGAAAATGAAATCAATCAGCAGATATCTGACCAAAAATGGGAGTCGACTATATCCAAAATTCAAGGATACAAATTAACAAGAGATAAATCCATTCAGTTTAAAATTATCAACTGTGCATACTATACTCCATATAGACTCTTTAAAATGAACTTAAGTGCTTGTAATACTTGCTGGCATTGTCAAACATCTGCAGCAGATTTTTTTCATATGTTTTGGGAAATTACATCTTAGAAAGGCTGGTGGGATCAGTCCTTCACCCTCTTAACAAGGTTAGGATTCAGTTTTGGAAACTGGAATAATTATTCAATGATAATAATGGAGATGTACAATTCAAGACTTTTTGATAAAAAAACAAAAGATAGTCTTTAAAGCAAATATAGTGTCAGTCAAAAGACTAATCCTAAAATATTGGAAATCCACTGAAATTATCCCAAATCTTCCAAAAATGGAATGGAAACAGTTCTTTTTGAGTGCATTATATAATAATAGTTGTTTCTTGGATCATTCCTCTTGTTGGATACTTTATCCAGAAGTATACTTTATCCATGAAGTTGGAGGACTGGGTCAAAGAAGACTTTTAGTATGGAAAAATATTTATTACGTTTTTTATTTACCAATGACTTTTTTTTTTCTAAACCCAAAATGTATGTAACCCCATATTAAAGTTCTATTTTTTCTGTAATAACTGTGGAACATGTGTAAATACAATAAAATTATATTGGGGGGGTGGGGACCACAATTTTTAAAGTTTGGTGCTTCTGCTCTTGCTCACCCTGTTCGGGACTTACTCAATCGCTCCTTTCTATCTTGCAACGTGCCTGACAAGTGGAAGATTGCTGTGGTCGTTCTGGTACACAAAGGGGGCCAAACACCACTGCTGAGAACTTCAGGCCCATTTCCATCCTGTGCCTGCTGGCCAAAACTCAGGAGCGTATGGTTTATAATCATCTCCAGAGTTACCTTGACCACCACAATCTGCTTTCCCCTCATCAGCATGGTTTCTGAAAAAAACACAGCACCCTTACAGCTTTGTTAAAAGTAACCTCCGATATCTTTCAGGCCATTGATCAAGGCTCTGTCACCGGAACCATCTTCGTCGACCTTACAAAAGCGTTCAACTTAGTGGATCACAGTCTCCTGCTTCAGCAGCTCCAGGCTACTGGAATGGATCCTACCACCCTCTGTTGGATTCAGAGCTACCTCTCCTGCCACTCCCAAAGAGTCAAGTGGGTGGGCTCTCTCTTTGGCCTCAAGAACATAACCCACAGGGATCAATATTGGGCCCAATCCTATTTTTCCTCCTTGTCAGTGACTTGCCAAGTCACTGTGGAGGAGCGGCTGTACACCTCTATGCAGACAACACTATTATCTACTGCTCTTCCCTTGACTTCACCAGGATCAACAGTGATCTTGCTGCGGACTTCGATTTGTCCTCAATACAAAAAAAACTAAATGCATGCTCTTTTCTCACCGGGACCCCTCCTCTCTTCCCATTTCCACTCTGAACATTAAGTCCCTCAGTGGCAATACATTTGAGTCTGTCCAATCCCTCAAATACTTGGGTGTTACCTCAGACACCTCACTCTACTTCAACATCCATGTCTCCTCCTTAACCAGGACACTGAATCAAAAACTGGGTCTCCTGTACCGAATCCACCCCTACCTCACACCTGCCTCTCGCCTCAAAATTGCTTCCGCATCTCTCCTTGCACTTCTCACTTATGGTGCTCCCCTGCTGCTTTCAACTAATGCCTCTGACATGTCATTCCTTATTCTTGCTTACCACAGGGTGGAAAGGTTTGCCTTGGGAGTCAATGTCCATCACCATCACTGCAACGTCCTCTCATCCCTGGGTTGGCTGCCTTATGTTTCCAAACTGAGATACTCTACCCTGAGTTTCATGCACAAGCTTGTCCACAAGTTTCCCTCCCCCTTGCCTCAGTGACACTGTCTGCCTCAAACACGTGCACTCAGGTCAACGTCCCTCCCCCTTCTCTTAAGACCCAGTCTACGTCTCACTGTTGCATGTAGGTCCTTCTCTTATGCAGCAGTGACTGACTGGAACTCCCTAACCCCCTCAGTACTGTCTTGCTCCTCTCTTCCCTTGTTCCAACATGCTTTACTTACCTCCCTTTCCTACTCAGCAACTTGCTCCTGCTTCCTTTGACTCTCCTCCTTTCTCCCCTCTCCCTCCCTCCTCCTCTGCCCCTGCTTTAACCCCTAACATCTACTTTTTAATGGTAACACGCAACCTTACCTTGCTCTGCTTGATAACATGACCAAGTACATTTTTCTTTTAGCCTTTCACATGTCATATGACTTTGTATAATTGTGTATATACACAGCCTATTATAATGCCATACAATTTTTCTGAATTTAAACTAGAACTGTAATATTGTTTTGTAACAGGTCATCACATAATGTTTATGATGACCAGAATTCCATGCCTTTGCTCCTTGTCTGCATTTAGTTGTTTGTAATGCTCTGAACTCCATGCCCTTGCTCTCTGTCTACATCTAATTCTTTTGTACTGCTCTGTATTTTTTTCTTTGCACTGTGTTGTCCCGGGTTGACCCTGAAAAAGGGACTGCAACTGTCTCAGTGGTCTTACCGGTTTACCAAAATTCTAAAATTCTAATAAATAAATAATAAATCCTGTCAGGCCCCATTGCTTTGTCCACCTTCAGTTTTAGGATTTCTTTCATGACCCTTTTTCTGTTAATGGACTGGTACTGACCCCCCCCCCCATCCAATGTGCTTCTATTATTTGGTTTAGGTACCTCCCCCTCCTCTTCTTTTGTGAATACAGAGCAGATGTATTCGTTCAGTATTTCTGCTTTGGCACGGTCACCCTCTGCCCACCCCACCCCCTTTATTAAGCCTCACTATCCCTCCGCTGGTCTTTCTTCGCTCCCTAATGTACCTGTAAAAGGTTTCATCCCCCTTCTTAACTGAGTTGGCTATCTTTTCCTCGGTTTGGGCCTTTGCTATTGTGGCTGCGTTCCCCGCTTCCTTCTGCTTTAACTGGTACATTTCTCTGTCCTGCTCCTTCCATATTTCCGTATACTTCCTGAATGCTATCTTTTTCTCCCTAACCTTCTCCGCCATCTCTTTTGAGAACCACAGTATTTTTTTCCTTCATTTTGTTTTGTTTATTTGCGTCACACAAAGGCTTGTTGCCTCTGTGATGGCACCTTTGATTTTCCCCCTTGTTCCTCTAACCCACCTTTTTGCCAGTTTGCTAGTCAAGCTGGTCAGGTTTTCTGAGGCACCTCCCCATTTTACTAAAGTCCAATACCCTCACCTTTGTATGACTTGACTTCACGTCTGTGTTTATCGTGAATCATACTGTTTGGTGGTCGCTTATTCCCAGATGGCTACCCGCTTCTAAATCCGAGATCCTCCCTCCGTCCCCATTTGAGAGTACCACGTCTAAGATTGCTCCCTCCCGAGTGGGTTCCAACACTAGCTGTCTGAGGCATGCCCCCTGTAGGGCATCGAGAATTTCTCTGCTCTTGGATGTGTCTGCAGCAAAGGTGCTCCAGTTAACATCTGGCATATTCAGGTCCTCCATCAACAGTATCTCCCTCTTTTCTGCCATTCTAAGGATGCCTTCTATCATTTCCTTGTCCATTTCCTCCCCGAGACAGGGGTTTGTATACAACCCCCCTACGGATTGTGGTGCCATTTCCTGTTTCCAGGGTGACCCAAAGTGCCTCCTCTCCTCCCTGTTTACCCTTTAGTTCCGTTGCTTTTGTAAAACAGAACAGCACAACAGAATTGCACAATTTAACAAACATTACAGGAGCAATATGTTACAATTTGACTGGACTTGTACACTGAATGTCTGGTATACAGCAAAGCACTCCATGTTTTATTAGACGAGAGATACAAAGAAGAACAAACTATGAGAATCAGCCTAATAGGCCTTGTCAAGACTGGCTAATAGATTAAAGGGAGTGCTAGGTAGGTGGTGGGAAAGGGTAGAGAAAGTTCAAGGGGGAGGGTGAAAGGGAAGACGGGTGGGGAGGGGAAAGGGGAGGTAGGAGCTGGGGTTACAGAAAAGGGAGACTAAGACGAGAGTGAGGGGAGGTCAAGGTTCCCTGGTTGGGGCATGATTAAAAGTGCTTCACGGATACAGCATGGTGTAGTAGTGATGGCTAGGGGAAACAGTCACAACTGCCGTTAGCTGTGAGGTGTTGCCGGAGCTTAAGTTTGAATGGGCCCAATTATGCTTCAATGGTGACGTCTCTGTGAAGTGAGTTAACCCAGAGAGGTGCTCTATATGCAAATGACCTTTGCCCTCAAGTTGTGCGGCGTCAAGGGACCAGGAAGAGCCGATTTTCTGAGCCTAGTGTATGGTGCGGGTTACATAAGAGGCTTAGCCGCTTTTGAACCTCTGGTGGTGTGAGTGCAAGACTTGTTTTTTTAGTTAGCAGACAGGTCTGGTACATGATCTGACCTTTTAACTGTAGCCAACCTGCCTGTGCATAGAGGTCACACGTATGCATGAGATGAGCTGCTCTTGTGCTGAGTCTGCATGCTTTATTAAGCGCTATGGAGATCCTTTGGAGGGACGTATCTGTGACTAAGCCACAGATGACCAGCCCGTAGTCAATAATAGAAATGACCGAGCTGTAAACTGCCAGCTTTAATACCTCTGGGGTCAGGCTGTGCTTGTGCCTGTGAAGCAGTCCAATCCGTATGTTGACAGTTTTGGCCATGTTTTCTATGTGGTTTATGTATGACAGAGTGCTATCAATAGTTACCCCAAGATATTTAAAGTACTGAATCTGTTCAAGGGGGGGTGCCCATGCAGTTTCTAATGGTCAGCGAGTGGGATTTATGCTTATTATGGGAGCTATTAAACAGCATAACTTTGGTCTTTTTGTAGTTTAGTACCAGCTTGTGACTACTAAACCACTCCTCCATTCTCACAAAACTGAACTGTAGTTGGTTCTCAAGGAGCTTTGGATCAGGGTTACTTGCGTAGATAACAGCATCATCTGCATAAAGTAGGATCTGTTCATGGCATGAGCTTGGGAGGTTATTCAGAAAGAGTTTAAACAGGATGGGGCCCACTATGGACCCTTGCGGGACACCCGAGCGGACTGGTTGTCTTTTAGAGAGGACATTAGATATCTTCACCTGTTGTGTCCGGATTTCTAAATAGCTTTGAAACCAGGCAGTTGTTTCCTTTGAAATCCCTGTGTTGGACAGTTACGCTAGTAATAAGGTGTAGTTTACCGTATCAAAGGCTTTAGTCAGATCTATAAGGGCCGCTCCACTAACTGACCTTGGTCCAGTGAACTGTGGATGAAACCTATAAATTCAAGTAGCACAGAGATGGTGCTATGCCCTTTTCTAAACCCATGCTGTTGGGGGCACTGAATCTTGTGTTTTTCTAGATACTCAACCAGCTGGTCGGCAACTATGCGCTCCAGAGCTTTGGGCAGTGGAGGGAGAATGGAGATTGGTCTATAAGTTCACATGTTGAGCTCTATCACCGCTTTTGTAAATCGAAGTTACCAAGGCAGATGTCCACTTTTGGGGGAATTGGGGTAGCCTCAGTGATAAGTTCAAAATCTTAGTAAGGGGTGCTAGCGTTTCTTCCAAGGTGAGGGCAACTAATTTAAGATCTAATGTATCCCACTGTATCTCGAGTTTCCAAGTACCTTTTGTATGTATTTTCTTGCCTCCCGTTCTGAAACCGCGTTTTAAAATAGAAAGGGGATGTACCTGAGGCTGGTCATCATTCCCTGTATTATTAGTAGAGGTTGTAGTCTCAAAGAAATCAGGTGGGAGGACACTACTGAGGTCCGTAAAGGCATTGTTAAATGTGTTGGTGATGATCTCTGGATCAAGTGTCGGGGTTCCATCAATGTTAAGCATTGAAGGTGCTAGTTTGGGGTCTTTCCCTGTAACGTCCTTAATGTTGTTCCAGAATTTCCTGCCATCCCCCCAGGAGTTAGAAAGCATTTCCCTATAATACTGTTTTTTCCAAGGCAGATAGCCCTGGTACATTCATTCCTGGATTTGCTATAGTCTTGAATGTCTACTTGCCTGCCAGTGGCTCTCCGCGCGATGCTAAAGGTGATCCCTGGTTTTCATGCAAACAGTGAGTTCTGGTGTGATCCACAGATTACAGGTGCCCTTGACTTTAAAGGGACAATGATGTCGTAGGCAGCATTAAAGTAATTGATGAAATACGCTAGCACAGTGTCAACATCATCAGCAGAGTTGATTGGTGACCAATCTTGCCTTCTTAGGTGCAATTTTAGTGGTTCGAGGTGTCCTCGAGTTAGAACCCTGCTAAAAATTGTTTTGGGAGGAAGCTTAATGAATTTATTTGACCAGTTATGAATGATTGGAGAATGGTCGCTTAATGTGACAGGGAGGACAGTTACACTCGAGATGCACTCAGTGTGACTGGTGAGTAACCAACCCTGTAGGGTACTGGTCCCCGTCCTGTAGTTCATTCTGGTTGGGGAGTCGACTAGTTGGGTAAGGTGGACAGCTGAGACAGTATCCTTGTAGAAGCCTGCTTCAGGGGGAAAGCCTATTAACATTAAAGTCTCCCATTATAATTGTTTCAGAGTTATGATGCATGCTTCAAATACATTCTATGAGTGTATTAAAGCCTGCAGCTTGCTCCTTTGGTGGTATGTACACAGAGATCACAGTAAGGCCTTTATTATAGGCTCCTAACAGTACTTTGATGGCAATTGCTTGTACAGAATTACCTACATCGGGCAATTGCATGGCATGTCCCATGACTGTATCCTTTAGGTATATTGCACAACCACTACCTTTTTTTTGGTTAACCTGTCCTGCCTGAATACAGTGTAACCTGGCAAAGTGATCACAGTGTCTGGGATTCTGGGTGACAGCCAAGTCTCTGCGATAGAGAGAACATCCGGGTTATGCTGTTTGACCCAGGCATGGAAGTCATCAAATTTAGAGAGAAGGCTGCAGATGTTGATGGATGCCAACGTGATCATCCCAAGCTTTTTTAAGCTGCTGGGTGATGTATGTCTTGGGGGGGCCTGAGTTAGTGTGTACATTTCCAGACAGTAGCAGTAACATTAATATGAGCCTCAGTAGGTGTACCTTTAGTTGCTTGTAACTTAGTGCATTCTTCCGTCTCAGAATTGATCTCAGGCTGTTTTTTTGTCACATGATAGTGAAACCAGGTAGGAGTAACAGTGGGGGATAGGATGTTTTGATACTTGAGGACAGCCACCTCTGGAGAGGTGCTGGCAGTCACAGGCGAGTACTAAAGTCTTTACTTTCTGCTGCAAAGATGGTGGTTATTGTGCCAAGGGCACAGTATTCATTACCTTCGACTGAGTAATGAGGATGCGTTTGTTTCCAGACTCCTAACAAGCCTGATGGGGTAAGCACTATTAGCAGGACAAACAGGCATGAGGTCAGATATGCAGTTTCCACAGTCATGAGGAGTTAGGTGGCTATGCTTGAAGGTAAACAGTTACACATATTGTACTACAAAAGCATGCTGGACTGTTCAATGTACAGGATTGCAGGAGGAGGGAGGAGAGAGAAAGGACTGCTGCAGATTCTCGGCCCTCTAGTGGTTACAGAATATAATGGGTCAATGGGAAAATGGAGACTTAGATTAATTTCTGACCTGGGTCATGTGACCGCAACCGGCTATATAAGTAAAAGCCCGCTATATAAGTAAAAGCCCAGATAGGGCGGGATGGTAGGGAGCCGGCGGGGAGCCAGCACAAAGCGCCAGCGGGAATAAGCTAGGCTTGCGGCAGGTCCGAGGAGGCAGGCAGCGACTGCTGAGAGAAAAGCTGCGCCGCAGGTCCTGATGAGAGCGCCCAGTCAGGGGCCTCTCATCTAAAGGAAAGGAGGGAAGAAGGCACACAATTAAAATAGCTAGGATGTAATCGGGGGCAGGGGAGACACAGAGCTGGAGACAAGACTGTAGGCGGGGGGGGTGGGACACAGCTGCTCAGCTTAATCGGTGGGAGGGTTTGCAGCAGAGTTGGTAGGGGGACAGTGAGAAAGATGCAGGGGGAAGGGCAAGGTTAGGGTTGGCAGTAAAAATAGAGAGTGAGAGGGAGTTTAGTATAGCTAGAACAGAGAGTGAGAGTTTAGTACAGCTGGAACACAGTTTAGGCTAAAAAAAAAAGAAAAACAGCAATATTTCTCCACGATAACTGTAAGCACTTTACAAAAGTTAGCAGTTCTAGGTTAGAGAGAGTTACAATTCACTTTTCTTGAGGCTAGGGAGCAGAAGAATCCTGGTAGTAGCCAATAGTCGGCTCCGGCCAAATTTAGGGAGCCAATCTACAGAAGTGAGGTGGAAAGCTACCTAAATTTCAAAGGTATACATAAGAAAGCTGCACTTTGGTTCTGGGAATGAGCTAGCTTCCAGCAGGTTCGAGAGGCGGCAGTGGCTGCTGAGAGGAAAGCTACACTGCAGGTCCCAGGAGAGCGCTCGGTCAGGGAACCTCTCGCTTAGAGGGAAGGAGGGGAGAAGGCAGACAATTAAAATAGCTAGGAGGTTATCGGGGGGTGGTGGAGGAGAAACAGAGCTGGAGACAGTGTGTCAGCAGGGGGGCAGGAGACAGCTGCTCAACTTAATCGGTGGGAGGGTTTGCGGCAGAGTTGGTAAGTGACAGTAAGAAAGATGAAGGGCAAGGGTAAGGTTAGGGTCGGCAGAAAAAATAGAGAGTGAGAGGGAGTTTAGTACAGCTAGAACACAATTTAGGCAAACAAAAAAAACAGCAACATTTCTCCACAATAACAGTAAGCGCTTTACAAAAGTTAGCAGTTATGGGCTAGATAGTTACAAATCACTTTTCTTGAGGCTAGAGAACAGGGAGCAGAAGAGTCCTGGCAGTAGCCAATAGTCAGCTTCGGACGAATTCAAGGAACCAATCGTAGAAGCACAGTGGAAAGTGCCCAAATTTTAAAGGTGGCATGGCTGTAAAAAAAAGCGTACCTTTGGTTCTGGAAATGAGCTAGGCTTGCGGCAGCCCAAGGAGGTGGGCAGCTCCTCTACCATTACATATGTGCTCCCCCGCCCCCCGCTCCTCTTCTCCCCCTGTAGGCAGTGGTCCATCTTTGTCCCTGGTGAAGACACAACAGAAACATTCATTCAGTACCTCTGCTTCCCCCATTCTCCTCCACCCACTCTTCCCCTTTCTGAAGCCTAACAATCCCATTCTTCTTGTCCTTTTTCTCACTTATATAGCGTAAAAAGGCCTTCTGTCCCTTAATTCCCTTGGCTATCTGCAGTTCCTCCTGTTCCTTAGCCTGCCAGATTACCTTACTTGCCACACTAGCCAACCTTAGGTATTTCTCCCTATACACCTCTCTCTTGGTCTTTCTGAGTTTTTCTATAGGCTAACCTCTTGTCCCTTACTGCCTGGGCGACCTCAGAACTGAACCAGCAAGGTGCTTTGGACCTTGAGTTCTTCCCCTTAAGCCTAATGCACTCCTCTGTTGCAACCATTACTCCATCCTTAATGATGAACCACCTTTGGTCCACCCCCACCCCCTTATCTGCTCTGTTGCCCGCCAGGTGCCTCCTTAGCACCTCACCCATCTTCTTGAAGTCCACCCTTCTAAAATCTAGGATTTTAGTCTTAGTGGGGATTTCTTCCCTGCCCATCTCCAACTGGAACCACACTGTGTGATGGTCACTTCCACCGGGGGGGCTCCTCAGCCATTATTTCTTGTAAGTGCTCCCCATTCATGAGCACTAGATTTGGGAAAGCACACTCTGACCTGGGGGATTATCACTGCTTATGGCCATTCACTGCTTGAGTTTAGAACTTTCACAGATGAAAAAAATCTGTAGCAGAAGACAGCGCACACGCAAAAGACACATCATATGGTGTTCTGTTGTAGCCACCATAATTCTAGCTCCAGTTTGTCTCCTGCCTTGCAAGGAGTAGCACAGGAACTGTTAGAGCACAGTCTTAGGGTAGCATTCTTTTTCCCTCATCAGCTTGTTCTTCACTCTGCCTTTACTCCACTGATTCCTGTGGGAGTGATATGATTTTCTGGGGCCACCAAACAAGCTTCTTTGCTGCTGATCCACACAACAGCCCAATAGCTGTGAGAGAACAGCTGCCATCTTTTCATGTCCTGAATCAGAGCACAGGAACAAGCAGTCACATCATGCCTCGAGAATAAGGTAGAACCCATCCCATTTCTGTTCTTCAGATTGCTTCTGGACGTCTTACAACCAGTTTCCCCAGCTAACTACCTGAAGTGGCTCACAGTCTGCGCTCACCTCAGGCTACCAAAGCCCCAATTCTAGTCATCTCTATCCCAGCTTCTATCCAGCAGTGCACCCTCCACTACAGTCCCTTAGATGACTACATAACTGTTCTAAAAAGGACAGTGGCAGTTTTTTTTTCTTTGCACTACAGCTGCAATGGACAACAGCAAGGTATGTGGTTGGCGTTGACTTGTTTCCAGTGGCTGTTCCCCTCTATGGCAGGCTCCTTCTGTAAGGCCGGAGTGAACAAGACCCTCTCCAGCAAGGCCACCGGCAATTCCTACAGAGAAGGTGACCACATATTCACCACTCCCCCCACCCCCTTTGCCAGCACCACTTAGAAGAGGCTTACAGGACAACAGCTGATATGGGTGTTTCCCCCACTGGCAGGACTGCCCAGGAAGTCATGGCAGAGTCAGACCTGGAGAGGGCAGGGGAGCCAGGAAAATAGAGTCACCTCTTGATGTCGCTGCTCCTCAAAGTAGGGCCATGATTAACGGGCTGCTTTCAGCTGACCCAAAAATGTTTCAGAAGGAACTACAGAGATCCATAGGGAACAAGACTCCTGTCATTTCTACCCCTCCCATCTTCAGGAATCTCCAAAGGGAACACACAACAACCAACCATGTGAGTACAAATCTCCCTCATACTGCATAGGCTATCACAAGGGGCAAAAGAGAGCGAGGCACAGGGATGATGGTTCAATAGCTTCTACTGCTGGCAGTAGAGCCAGCAGTCATATCAACTCCTCAGATGACTCTGAGCCCTCAGATACTAACACCAAACAGGGTAGGTTTTTCCATGCAGAGTACATGTCCTATCTAGCAAAGAAAATCAATGCATGCCTCAAGCTGTCAGATAAATCAGCACCGCTGAGCCACAACCCCTTATTCACTGCTGCATCTGAGAAGTCTCTCATTTTCCTTCTGCATAAGATAACAGGCTGCCATTCTCAACATGGTACTCACCAACTTTGAAATGGCAGGTGGAGTGCAGGTTGGGAAACCACTGTAGTCCAGTGTCCACAGCATCATATGGTTTGAACTGGTCATGGGTATCGGTATACCCTGGTGAAAAGCTGTGGTTCTGTATTTTAAATGACAAGACTTTGATCAGATGAGGGAATTAGTCAAGGGCAAGTTAGTTGGAGTGAACAAAATCGGGGGGTGGAGAAGTGGTGGGAAGAAATTAAATGGACCATTCTCAAAGCAACCAAGCAATGTTTGGGAACAGGCATAAGAGGCCAATCTGGTTCTCTAAGAAGGTCAGGAAGGCAGTGAGGGACAAAACGGGCCATCACTGCCGACAAGGAGAAACAGAGGGATAAGGAATGGCGCAAATACCAGGCAAAGATGAAGGAGACCAGCCAGGAAGGCAGTCAGGGATGCAAAAGTAGACACAGAGTTGCATACTGCAGAGGGGGTCATGGGAGGGGAAAACAGCTCTTCAGGTACCTAAGGGCAAAAAGAAAGATGAGTGGAGGAACTGCTAGGCCGATATAGTGGGGGAGGATAGTGGAGGAGGAGGAAGAGCAGAAGGCAGCCATTCTAAACAACTACTTCTGCTCAGTATTCAAAGTGGAGGGCAGCGGACCTCTGCTGGAAAGTGGCATAAAGGCTGCTGCAAAGAGGATGCCAAAAATAGGATGGGGTAATTATGGGAGACAGAGTTAGAAATGGGCTTACAGACCTGAAAATAATAGACAAGGCTCCAGGGCCAGATGGGATGCACCTGAGGATGCTCAGGGAATAGGCATTAGATTTGGCTAAACCCCTGGCAGGGCTATTCAGTAGCTCACTACAGTCAGGGGTGATTCCAAAAGATTGGGGGGTAGCTGACGTAGTGCCGCTCTACAAGGGAGGAGACAGGGAAGAACCTGGAAGTAACAGATCTGTCAGTCTTACCTCCATTGTAGGTAAATAGATGGATACACTAGTCAAAGAGAACCTACTGGACTACCTGGAAAGACAGGGGCGCAGGGATAATAAGCAACATGGGTTCATAGCAGGAAGGTCTTGTCAGACTAGCCTGATAGTATTTTTTGCCTGGTTAGCAAGGGTGGTGGATAAAGGGCAAGCAGTAGGTTTACTCTATTTTGACTTCAGCTAGGCATTTGAGTCGCTGCCATACAGAAGGCTGCTAAGAGAAAGTAAGAGGATCTGGAAGCAGCAAAGGACCTAGTTAAATGGGTGGTAAGTTGGTTAGGAGGGCAACAGCAAAAAATCGGCAGTAAATTGAGTCAATTCAGGGGAAAGAAGGTCACACGTGGGGTACCTCAGGGGTGAGTCCTGGGGCTACTCCTTTTCAATATGTTCATCAGTGACATAAGAGAAGGAATACAGGGCAAGAAATGTCTCTTTGTAGATTAAACTAAACTCTGTGACAGGGTACAACAGTGAGGAGGGGGTAAGTTAGTTGCAGAGGAACATGCAAAGGTTAGAGAGGTGGTCCAAGGTCTGGCTTTTGAAATTAAATGCTAAAAGGTGCAAGGTGATGTACGTAGGGGAAAGGAACCCCAGAACGGAATACTGAATGGGAGGGGTTAATCTGGCCACTATTTCAGAGGAAAGCGACTTGGGGGGTCATCATTTTCGACTCCCAAAAACTAACAAGCCAATGTAACAAGGCTTACAGCAAGACAATCAGAATGCTGGGGTGTACTGTACTGAAAGAGGTTTCAATAGCAGGAGGAAAGGGGTAATAATACATCCCTACAGCTCACTGGTGGGATGCCATCTGGAGTTCTGTGCCCCGTTCTGGATTCCTCACCTCAGGAAAGACAGAGACAGTGCAGCATAGAGAAACCAAAATGATTCAGGGCCAACAGGGCAAATCCTGTGAAGATCGACTTAGGACACAGAACATGTACTCACTGGAGGCCAGAAAAGGTGTGGGGGGGGGGGGACATGCCAGCGACCTTCAAGTTCCTGAAAGCAATAAACAAGGCAACTCTGAGGAACTATTAAGCAAGAAAGGCAGTTCAAAAACAAAGGGACATGAATTTAAACTAGTGGCGGGGGGAGCTTTACTTTATCAAGAGAGTGGCTGAGCTGTAGAACAGCCTACCAGCAGAGTTGGTGGGTACAAAAACCATTAATGGGTTCAGACATGGTTGGGACAGAGTAAAAGGCTTAACAGTTTCTCGGGGGTAGCAGAAAGACAGGGAGCAGGGGGAAGAGGGCCGAAACCCTATCCAGTCAACAGGTCATGGGGTACAGCAGAAGAAAACTGGGCAGACTGGATGGACCAATGGTCTTTTACTGCCAACACTGTCTGCATTTCTATGCTAATAGAATCTGCCATCGACAAAGAACGGATGTCTCACGACATAAAGAAACCCAACATCAGGCTGTTCTCGAGACCCCTCTCAGTGAATGTTAAGGGGGTCCAAGAGTGAAGCTGACCCATCAGCACAGCAGCAGCGCTACATATTGCGACACCGGCGACCCACATTCAGAAACAAGCGCAGATAGTCAGTGGCCAGCCAGGGGGATGGGGACTGAGCATCCCACAGGATGCTCTCCTCTGGGGAGGGAGGGCAGCCAGATCCATGTTACTGCTACCTGGGTGACCACAGGAGGCAGTGCAGCTGGAATGGCTCACGGTTGGGAGGATATCTATGGGTGCCGCACCATGCACGTCTTGTGTACGTGGGTGCTTAGCGTGCCCTTACATGGATGTCCTAAGGGAAGGAAAAGAGTCCCGGAGGTTTAATAAAGCTGACCCTACCCACAGGCCCCACATAGACTACTGAGGCCCTGCCTCCCAAACTGGATCTGTGTGAGGTAGGAGTATGGGGGGCCCTGCCACCTCCACCAGAGGTGGGAAAGCTCTGGAGGAACACGGGAGGCCAGGAGGTGCCTGGGTGATGGGGCTGGGTGGGACACAGCAGACAGGGGCCAGCCAAAGTGTGAAGGGGCAAAACAAAATAAAGAGGTTCAGAAAGGCCCAACCCCAGGAAGATGCCCTATTCAGCTTGCTAACGAAGGAAACCATCCTCCTTTCAGAAAGGACAGCTCTCCTGAAGGACTAGACAGAGAAAAAAGTTGAGGGAGCACTAAAGCACGCCAACAAGAAAATATCTGCAACAATGCAAATTACCATTTCAGGGGCATGCACCACTAGATCCCACCTCAAGTAGGAGATCTTGGACAGAAGGACAGGAAAAAAGTTGCACCAATGGTGCGGGTGCAAAATACAGCAATTTGTCCACTGGAAAGAAAAAAAATCTGCACCTAGCAACCCAAATCCCATCATGATGCACAGATCACTAGGCAACTTGCATAAACTTGGGCTGGCAGTATAGCCTAGAGGTTAGAGGAACGAGGTGTGAACGAGCTTGATACATCCAGCAGACCAGACTGGAGTTTGATTCTCACAACTTCCACTTACAAACTGTGCGACTCTGAGCAAGTCACTTAACCACCCAGTGCTCCCAGTTCGCCCCTGAAAACAGGCACTTGTGCCTAGTGGGCCCTACCCAGTTAACCAAAGACTAAAATATATATAACCCCCCAATTTGGTCCCAACATTTCAAGAAAGCAGGGAAACAACCCAGGCATATACTATTAAAACAGCTTATGTGCAAAATCTAGACCCCACATGGAAGGACAGGGTACTGAAAGAGGATTACAATACAAACATTGCCAAGGATTGGGAAAATAAAACCCTTTCACTCTTTGGCTGGGAATGTTCAAAAAGAAAGCCCTTAAATGTTTTAAAGGACGAAATAGCAACCTATCATGTGCACGTAATATAACTATTACTAAAAAAACTATTGAATATATCAAAGTTAGACCTGGAGACACTAATTCACCACAAAGAGATATTTTACCTTTACGTCTCCAAAACCAGCAGCTTTATTACTAGAAGTAGCCCCTAGGTTAGACCCTTATGGTATTTATCTAACAGATTTCAGATCAATATGTTCAGCAAAATACAGTTCTTTAAATAAATATGTAACACATGAGAATCAAAAAATGTTTAAATCTCTTTAAGATCTAAGAGAAGACTGACAAATGGCTACACAGCATAATCAGGCCACTGATAAATAAAAACTCTATTTGATATCCTGGAATATAGAGTGTTTGATTAATAAATTAGTGGATGAAGAATGTATGACGTTTCTAAATAAATATGATATTACATGTCTACAAGAGACTTGGACCCTTGATGAATACCCACCACTGGACCCGGGCTATTCTGGACATATGATCCCAGGACACAAAAATAATAAAAATTGCAGACCATCAGCAGGTCTGATAGTTTATGTAAAGACATCTTTAAATTTGAATACGATGCCTATTGAACGTTCAATTAACCAAATACAACCAATTAGGTTAACCAATAAGAATTTAGATCTGGTTATAGTGAATACATACTGTATTTACCCACTCTAATAAAATGGATGAACGATAATGATATGTTGGAGCAATTTAGATTACAGCTGGAAAAAAATTATAAATATGAAAACTAGGCTGTGATTATTATAGGAGACTTTAACGCTAGAATTTCAAATACAACAGATATATTTATAGCTCAGAATGAATTTCTGGTGGGAATAAGTATAGTTAATCCCCAGATTAGTTATAAGCGGCAAACGAAGGACATGATAACTGATAGCAGGGGGAAGGATTCAAGGCAGATAATGTCTGAACTGAATCTAGGCCTAGTTAATGGCAGAACCAAAAGTGATGCTAGGGGGAAATGCACATTTTTGGGGCCATAAGGATCCTCAACAATAGATTTACTTTGGATAAATTCAGAAGCAGCCAAAATATTAATTGATTTACAGGTATTGGTCTGCCCGGGAATCTATGCATTTTCTTTCACTAGTTACTTGGCAACTAGAAAATGTAGGTACTTTACAAAATCCTGGTATATCTAAACCACCAACAGAAATGATAAAACCATGTAGAATTAAATAGAAAACAAACTCGATTAATCTATTCTCAGAGATACTGAACTCTGGTTACGTAAATTCATTAACATTTTAAAAATGACAGAAACAAACGATAGTATGCAGATTTGGAAGGATTTAGTTTATTATATAGGACCTTTTTTAATAAAACTTATGTGAACTCAAATAAAGTAGAGCCGTGGTTCAATGGAAAGTGCAAGAAAGCAACAAAGAATATTTAATCATCTAATTCGACAACGCAGAAGCAATCCAACCTTGGACAATAAAAAATTACTAAACTTGGAAAGAAAGAGTTATAAAGAAGTCCTGGAAGCAGAGAAGAAAAAGTATTGTAATAAGATGTGGGATAGACTTAATAAAGCAAAAACACAAAGCAGTTCTGGTTGTTAGTAAGTAAAGGCTTCAAACAATATGCAGATAAAATTGAGGCATCTATTATCCCTTCAAAGTGGAAAAATCATTTTAGACAACTATATTTTTCAGAACAACAAGAGCTCAGTTTAATTAATAAGTCTAAATTATACAATGGTGTATGAAAATCCGGTAACCTCATTGGTCAAAACATGTCACATGACTGTGGGTAAATCCTGCATAACCCACGGCTGAGAAATGGCATTTATAAAAATCATAATTAAACACATTTTTTATTTATTTACACGCGTCCATTGTATAATCAATCGCAATAAGGCACTCCAGGGTGTGAGTTATTGGGTGATTTACCCACTTCTTGTGTAAGTCACTTGGCTGCTCTTCGTGACACACCACACAAGGCATGGGTAAATCCCCAATAACCCACACCATGTTGTGCCTTATTGCTTAAATAACCCACTACCCAAGATCCATTTGCACTCATTATATAGAAATCAAAGAGGCAATTAATAACACATCATCAAACAAAGCACCCAGACCAGATATTATTCTAACTAAATTATTTAAATCTTTTCAAGACTGGTGGTTACCACTGTAGCACTATTTAACTACATCTCTCGGTATAATAAATATCCCAATACATGGGCAGGCAGCATAGTATGTTCTATTTTTAAGAAGGGGGATGTACATAATCCTAGCAATTATAGGCTGATTATTAGCCTGCTTGACACTTCACAAAAAATATACACTAGAATTTTGTTAAATCGTTTACTACATTTTGTGGAGGGAAATTATTAAGTGAATTACAAAATGGTTTTCGAGCAGGCTGCTCTACAATACAACACTGGCATGTTCTGAAACATCTAATTTGGAAGTATGCAGTTATAAAAAAGGCTAAATCATATTGCTGCTTTGTTGACTTGAAGGTGGCATTTGACGTGACAAGCTGAGTCTTATTGTGGAAAAGTTAGATCAATATGAAATAATGTGGTTCTGGGTGCAGTAAGGCGTTTACATCAGAATACATGGTTAAAAGTTCGAAATGACCATTATGGTAATTTAACTCCACCTATTGATACAAATTTAGGGGTCCAGCAAAGATGTTTGCTTGCCCTACTCCTATTTAATTTGTATATAAATTCTATCTTAGAATCCTTAGAACATCCCGCGTTTCATTCCCCTTCTATACATAATAAGAAAATCTCCTGCCTTGCTGCATATGCTGATGATATAGTATTAATCTCAATGTCAAAATTAGGTTTGCAAAGAAAATTGACCTATTTCACAGAACAATGCAAGGAAAATAAATTAACTATTAATAGACATAAGACCAATATGGTTATTTTCGGTAACAAAAATGTAAACCTCCCTAGTCTTTATCTCGAGGGCAAAAAAATTGAAACATTAAAAGAATATGATTTGGGAGTCAGATTTCATCAAACAACTACATGGACAGCATATATTTCATTAATGAGATAAAAATTTATAACTACATTCAAAGCTTTTAAAAGGTTTAATAATAAATACGGTCAAAAATCAGTGAAAGGCCTCAGAGTGATGAATACAAAAATTAAAGTGAGTATATTGTATGCAGCAGAAATCTGGGGTACCACCAGACTTATAACTTTGGAAAAGGTCATTAACATAATGTATAGGTATATACTGAAAGTACCTCAAGCAGTGCCCTGCTGAGGTTCTTAAACAGAAATTAGGACAGACATAATTAACTAATGCGATTAAAATTATCAACATAAAATTTATATTTAAACTGTTCCTTCTATCTGATACTCATTTACCGAGAATGTGCCTTGAGGAAGAGATAAAATATAATGCAGAAGGTTTTCCCTCTCCAATTACTAAAATTATAAGGGACACTGGGCCAGATATTCAAAACTTTGCACTGGGCACAAACCGTTTGTTCAGGGTTAGCGCTGGTCCGCTATATTCAAAAGGTCAAATAGCACATGCAAACTGCATTAGTACTGAGCAAAAGTATAATGTATGTAAGGGGCAAACTGAGGGGGCGTGTACATGATCACAGGCGCAATGCAATATTAAGTGCATTAGTGCTGCGCAAAGTGTTTTAGCGCAACTTAGCACAACGCTTTGCACAGTGCAAATTACCGTCCAGGAAAAGGTAGTTGTAACTCTGGGCAAACCAGCTTTGTGCGACTTTGTGGCTTTGCGCAGCTTTGCCAACCACAACCAGTAAATATTAAACATAGAAAGAAACCAGACATGGAAGAAACATGCTGCACACGGATGGCACCCCCCCCATGATGCCATCATCTGCACACCAGTCCCAGCCATGCCAGGCAGTAAGTGGTGACCTGGCACCCAGTGGACACCATGGCAGTGTATCCATACAGCACACACCTGCAGACCACCCTTTGGTGGACACCAACAGAATCCAGCACACACATGCAGCACTGGGGACGTGGAGGGTGTTGAGGGAAGGGGGTACAGGTGGCCAGTCTGCACCACATACTGGGTGCTGCCACAAGGCTGGGACAAGCCACGCAGTGCAAATGGTCCAGTGTTGGGAATACCCCAACACCAGTGTGCCTGTCTGCTAGTATATGCTCTCCCCAGCCACATACTGCACATCTGTACGGCACCACATGACACACAGCCAGCCATGTATATGTCACTGTGAGTATCCCATGCCAGTGGTGCAGTCTCTGTGGGTCGCATAACAGCAATGTCCACTGTCAGTACACACCTGCATGATGGGCCTGTCACTATGTACAGTGCAGCAGTCACTGATGCCCCACGCACCATAGGCATTGCTGTGTCCCTCACACTATTAGTACCCTTGTTACTATAGTGTCTGCTGTGCACTGTAGCAAGAACTACAGTTCGACATATGCATGCAGCACCACCACCTGTGCCTATGCTGTGTAGTCCCCTGAGGCACAATATTCCATGCAGTGCTGTTCAAATGTAGCCTGCAGCTACCACCATGCACTTTCAGACTGACCTACAGGTGGAGCTATGGGCAGACCCAGCCAACCCCTGTACTTCCAGACTGATCTACAGGTGGAGTTATGGGACCCTGCAATATCACTGGGCAAACTGCATGCAAATCAGGACATAATGAGATGCTACTCTGGATGTCTGCCCACAGACTGCCTAAGTAGGCTCATTTGCATGTTACTTTTGAATATAGCAAATTTTTGTCCCGGGCAAACATGACAGCGTAGGACAAACGTCTTAGCTCCATGCAAAACCTACGCAAATGTGTCTGCATCATGCAAACATTTTGGAAATATGGTACATTTCTGCAGAATTTCACATGTGCTGGTGCTTGCAGCTTTAATGAATCGACTCCTTGGCTAGCACACACATTGGCCAGATAGTTCACCTTTACCTTCCTTCACATCGCTGTGCAGTGGGCTGCTGTTGTGGTTTGCACTTCCTGGTTGCTATATTCAGAGCTGTCTTATTTCCCGGGCTAGTTTTGCAATGCACTCCCAGCCCAGTTTGCCCAGCTTCCTTAGCGCGCTATACTGAGCAGGTTTAGCACTGGGGCAATCCTTTTGAATATAGCAGGCTACTGGGTCCGGGCTAATTTGGCACGCTGGGCCGTGCTAAATTAGCCCTGGGGCAAAGTTTTGAATATCAAACCCATTATGTTTCTATCTGGTTTAGGATATTTATTGTATGAAATATACTTCAGACCCTTCTCGGTTATAGCTCAACAGCTTAAAATTAGGTTTGAGGACCTAACAGTAACACAAGACCAGAAAAGAATAGGAGAATTATTACATTTTAGATGGTATAAACAATTAAAGGGAATAAAAAGGACAGAACCTTACTTATATATAGTTGTAAATCCTGAAGAACGTAGACTCATTACTAGATTCCGCATGGAATCATATCAGGCTAATTATATTTATATTCCAGACAAAGAAAAAATGGAGTTACTTCTCCCTTCTGTATCTGTAATACTGGTACAGAGGATGCTATAATCCACATGGCTCTTCTTTGTCCCATGTCTATAAAGCAAAGAGGATATTGGCTAGAACCGATTTTGGCCACCCTCAGCCTTTCCTCTGATCAAATTATTATTTTTTTGTTTAAACACTAACAACCGTGAAATTCATAAAAAAGTGTATAAATTTCTCAAAGCAACAAGACTGCAATCAAGGACAGAATCTGGTAATGAACCATTTTAAACAAATCAGATTCATAATCGTTGTTTAAATGACTATGGTTGTAATAACTGTTAACATAAAAATGATTGGTATCTATGTGATGGACATTTTAATTGTTTTAACTTGTAATGGTATTTTACTGATCAATAATAAACTTGAATTGAATTTTTGAACCCCACCACCTTTGGTGGAAGACTGTTCCAGGAATCCACCACTCTTTCTATGAAAAAGTACTTCCTCAACATCTCTCCTGAATCTAAACCTCTCCAGCTACTTATCATGCCCCCTTATCTTTGAATGCCTTTTTTTCTGAAAAGTACTTTCCTCTTGTACCACGTTTACCCTCCCCCCACCATTCTAGTTGCCATCCTATGGATCGCTTCCACTCTGTCTACGTCCTTTCTAAGATGTGGTTTCCAGAACTGAACACAGTACTCTAGGGTGGAGTATCATCAGTGAAATATACAGAAGCAACACTAAGACCCTCTTTCTGCTGGCAATACCCCTACCTATGCACCCCAGCATCCCACATGTCCTCCCAACTGCCCTGGCCACCTTTTGTTCATCCAATATTATCCCCAAGTGTCTCTACTCCTACTTGGTAGTGCGTCAATGCTTCCCAGTCATTGCCCATGACTCGCTAACAGGCACAATACCCAGGTTGGCCTCTGCCACTGTGGCCTCTAGGTCTAGAATCTTGTTTCCTAGTCTTCTAACATTCACACACATGGTGTTCCAGATTTTGTTACCACTCCGTTTGTTACTCCTCTTTTTTCCTTTTTGCGTTACCTCCTTCCCTCCTCTCTTTTTAATGCACCTGCTCCCTTACTACTGCACTCTAGATCCTTCTACAGTTACAACAGTACAGTCTTTGAAATTTAATGTGCTGCAAAATAGGAGCAAAGCAATACATTAGATAATAAACCCATGTACAGTGCCATATTGCAAGTGCTGATGTGGCAAATGCACGTAAACAAATTATTGCAGCAGTTCCAAAAGCTCTGGTTAGCTTAGCTCCCTAGTATAGTGACCCGAGGAAAAAGAGCGAAAGAATAACACGTACATGCAGTTAAAAAAAAAAATCAATAATTCTAAATGACAGATAACAATTAGTAAGAAAATAAGGAACTAATCAATACGGATAGAGTTCAAAAGGCAGCAAGATATTAAAGGTTAGAGGAATGGTGAGGCATGGGTGTGGGGAGAATGTAGGGTAAGGCAAGGTATTGTTATGGGCATTGAAGGACAATAGAATGAGGGGATCCGGAGCAAGAGGGCGATCAAGAAAAGGTCAAAGAGAAATATCAATTCACAAAAAAAAAAAAAAAGACCACTAATTCCAGTCGCCCATTCAAGCCTGGCCAATTCCTTACCTCCAGTTAGTTCATGGATCCAATCATTCTCCCTCCTACATAAAAGACCGTCATAGTCCCCACCCATCACATTCTTCTTCACCTTTTCTATACCAATAAAACTGAACACGATTATTTCTATCATGACTGCTTTCAATATGTGCTGTTAGGGCATTTTCTCTATCTCCATGTTGTACGGCACATAAATGTTTCCACAATTCGAACTTTCATTTAGCAGACAGTTTTGCAAATGTAGAAGGCTCCACATTAACATGTGACTAAGTGACATCTTCTGTGGTACAGGTGATAAAATTATCTGTTTCTACAATGGTACCATTTCTGGGGTTGATACAACTGCCCGCTCTACTGACTACTTTGCAGAAGTTACACTGTCCACATCTGTGGCACCCTTTTGTGGGAAGGAGTAGACAAATCTGAGGAGTGTGTGGGGCACTGGCTGAACTAGCACTATATATCTGGATATCCCAGATACTCCTGCTCTTCCTGTAAACTATTCTGGGTTTTTGTTCTACTAGTCTCTGCAACCAGCGTTTACTTTGTACAACCTCGCAATGTTTGTTAAGAATGGATTGGACTATATCCCCTTGTGGGGGAAAAGTAGTTATAAAATTCACTCTATCATCATTCCCCCATTCCGTTCTTGATACTGCAACAGCGACACCCTATCCATGTTCTCCACAGATCCCCTAGCTTCTCTGATATCCGATTCCGGATATCCCCTTTCCATCAGATATTGTTCCAAGACTTCAGTACCTCTTTGATATATATATATCACTGGTGCTGTAGTTACGTCTTGTATAAACGAACTGACCTCTTGGTATCCCCCTGGCTGTGTGGCGTGGTTGACAGCTAGAGGATATAAGGAGAGTATGGTCAGAGGGTTTCCTATATATGTCAGTTTCAATACCCCCCACCACCCAATCCTCTCCGATTACCAGATCAGGTAAATATGTTTCCTTCTTACTGTACTCCACCGTGAATTTTAAGTTTGGGTTGCTCATTTCAAGAAACTACAAATTCCATGAGTTCACCCTCTATCACATGCCACATACCTAAGATATCATCAATATATCAGAGTCAAAGATCAATATGGAGTCCTGTCAGGGTTGCAGACTACCCTCTCTTCCCACTCCCCCCGTGTACAGGTTGGCATAACTGGATGCTAGGCTGTACCTCTTACCTGTAAAAAGGAATAGGGGGCTCCTCTGTCTCCCTTCTATACACAAACATGCTGAGGGCATTAAGTCCCTCATTATGGGGGAGGTTAGTACATTAGGATGCAAAATCCATTGTTCCCAACCACTGTTTATTATCAATAGCAAGCTCCCCCATGACACGTAATACATCTACACTCACGTTGGACCTACCGCTTTCCCCTGCCCCACAATATATCTAAAGTTTATCTCCACCTGGGAATACTGACCTTACACAAGTCCTGTTCAAGATGGAGCCTCTAGGAATCAAACCTATGTCACACTGTCTGGCTCACCCATAGTCCAGTGATCTATCCATTTGGCTACACTGCCAACAAGTGTTCTGGCAGGAAACATAACTATAACTTTGTCACATCTTGCTCTAAGATATACTGCCACCTAGTGTTCCAGAAGAGCATCTTATGTTTATCCCAGCCATGACACCCCCCCAACCTGCGCCCAAAGGCAGTTAGGAGACTCTTCCATCACCCACTACCCTATTGGTATAGCCACACAGTACAGCAGTGACATGCTGGAACTCTCAAGGGATCAAATTTAATCCTAGTAACCAATCCAAGTCCTATTAAATTGCCCCATTTTGTCCTGCCATTCTTTGACAGTATGTCACTCCTTCCCTCTTGCATGATGCTCCCTCTTATCTTGCTCATAATCTCCCTCCCCTCATCCCTCTCCCAGACCTGACCTCACTCTCCAAATGCACTCCACACCTAGCCACTCTCCTTTTCTCCCCAAACATTCCTCAGTCCTCACCCGATCTACCTCCACACTCCCTCTTTCCTCTCAGCCCTGGTCCACCCCCCCCCACCTCTTTCCTATTGCCCTCTCCACCTAACCGTAGTCAAGCCCTCATCACTAAGCCAAAAGCCTGCTCCTTGAGCAATCTTTGAAAAAAGTGATACCACAGATTCCTCATACTTTTTTTCCTTCTCCTCCTTTTGGTTGGGGACATAGAACCCAACCCTGGATCCATTGCTTCTGTTGGCTCTCCACATGGCAGCCTCAGCATCTTTCATGTAAACACCAGGAGCTTGCTGTCCAAATTAGACCACATCAGGGCCTGGGTCTCATTAAATTCCCCAGACATATTACGCGTCTCTGAGACCTGGCTATCCTCCAAAATCCCGAACTCCATGGTGGATATCACTGGGTACTCCCTGTAGAGACAGGACCGAGGGAAAAGAGGAGGTGGGGTGGTGGCATATGTGCACAAATCTCTCCCCTCCTACTCAGTACTCCAGCAGGCCTCCCCCTCTTTGCATGAGCTACTACTCCTCAAAGTGACCTACCCCTCCACATCTCCAATCTTCATCAGGGATTGCTATTTCTCCCCAAAAGTCCAGCCCCCTACCATTATACACACCCTAACTCCCTCACCCAATCTAGTGAACTGCTTCTACTGGGCAACTATAACATAAACTGGCTTTCGGCTCAGGCTAAATCTGTCACCCAGCAAATCGAGGCCCTAAAACTTGTATATCTAATATCTGAACCTACAAGGCAAAACCCCCACTCAGCAAACCATTCCCTCATCAACTAGATCTTAGCATCCCACCCACTCAAATACCCTTTTGCTGGCACCCTACCTGATACTTTCAGCGATCATTGTATGACTTATTGTACTAGGAAATCTGGGCCCCGTGTCACCCCCCCAAGTATCTGTGGTTCTGACACTCAGATCGCTAAATGCACAAGCCCTTCTGTCTGACCTCTACCTGGCTGACTGGTCTGGGGTCTTCACAGCACCAGACATAGACTCTGCCGTAGCATCTTTCACCAACACTCTGCTCAAAGTCTGGGATTTGCACGTACCCCCCCCCCCAAAAGACTGCAGCTCCGATGCAAACACCTCCACTGGGTTACCCCTAACTTAATTACCCTCTTCAAACACAGAGACCAAGCCTGGCACATCCTCAAAGCCTCCTCAAGTCAAGCTGTTCTGCAAAAACACAGAAATTTAAGAAATACTGCACTACAGATGTGCACTTAGCTAAGGCTTGTTATTTCAAAAATCAATTAAATGAGTCCAGGACCTCCCCAGCAGAATTCTGGAAAACCTTACACCCCCCTTCTAGGTTCCTCCTCCTCCTCCCCACCACCTCTGCATTTTCCAGCTCAGGCAACCTTGACCCCTCCTCCACGGCCTCTTCCATAAATCATTATTTCACCATGTGTGTTCTTCCATCGATGACCCCCCACCCCTCATCCCCCTTTCTCCCATGGCCAATGGTTTCTCCTTCCCACCTATAAAAATTTCAGAAGTGTTACAAGCACAGCCAAGCTCGGTGGCTGGGAGGGTTGAGGTGCTGGACGCCACACCTCGCACCACACCGGCGACTCAGGTTCAGGAACGGACTCAGGATGCTGGGGGCTGGCAGGGGAGAGAAAGGATTGAGCGTCCCACGACTGCTCTCATTCCTCTGGGGAGGGTTGGGGCACTGCAGCGCACTGAGCGGCAGCTGGCAGAGGCCAGCAGCACAGCAGCTAGCAGCAGAATGGGGGAGAGCGTGGCAGGCATTGGCACGTTTGTGCCTGGACGCCACTGCACGTCTGGCTGTCGGGGACAAAAACCAGGCAGAAAATGACAGAGCATGATCTTGGCGGCTGATGGCCGCGTCTGGTGCCCTACCAGCACCCGCGAGGATCCCGCATACAGAGTGCGTGAGCAATTAAAGGTCGGCTCTGTGGGGGTGCCAGACCAGGCCCAGGGGGTGCGAGTGTCGGCGACCGGGGATTGCGGGGGATCCACTCTGCAGGAGGAGAAATATATATATATATATAAAAAAAAAAAAAGTGTTACAGGAACTAAAGTCCCTAAACTCCTCTACACAGAGCCCTGATGGCCTTGATCCAAAGCTCCTATCTCTGCTCCAGCAATCACTCCCCCCCCCCACCTTTTTAATCTATCTATTTCTCAAGGTGCAGTCCCTAGAAGCTGGCCAAGGTCATTCCACGATGACCCCTCTCAACTGGGCAACTATAGATCTATCTTCTCCTCCTCCTCATCGCTCTCTCCAAACTTCTGGAGGCGTTTATTTCCGAAAGGCTAAACTCCTTCCTGGATAACTCAAATACCTTAAACCCCTTCCAATTTGGTTCCAGGTGTATCCATTCCACCTCCTCCTTCTCTCTCTGCTTTGCTTCTCAAACCACATTCTCTCAGCCATGGACGTGGGTCACTTTACCCTAGCGATTTTTGTCGACCTCGTAAAAGCATTCGACTCAGTCATCACAATCTCCTATTTCATAAACTATCTTCATTAGGAGTCTGCTCATCCTTCACAGATTGGTTTAGGTCATATCTCTCGGACAGATACCAATACTTTCAACTAGGCCACTCCATTTCCTCCCCCCCTCCCCATCTGTGCTGGTGTACCCCAGGGGTCAATTCTTGGCCCTACTCTCTTCTCCATCTTTGTCAATGACCTTCCCACTGCTTGCTCGCCTACACATCTACGCTGATGACACTGCCATCTGTGCTTCCGGCCCCACCCTCACAAAGACCAAATCATCCCTACAAGCCACGTTCACGACCACGCTAGAGTGGTTCAGGGTAAACCTCCTCAAGAGCAACACAAAAGAAAAAAAAAAAACAACTTGTCATGGCATTCGGCTCCACCCAAAGACTTGTCAAGCTCCCTTCCCATCCATCTTTCTTCTCCCTGGATAGCACAAAAATTTAAATTGTACAATCCTTCAAATAACTTAGGGTCTGGTTGGATCCCAAGTTAGACTTCTCATTCCACAGACTCCATCCCCTCCAAACTCCGGCCCAATGTGCCTTTCCCAGTTATCAAATTTTGAATAAATAAATAAAAACATTTACAGTATCTTGGATATAGGAATGCAGGGAGCAGGCAATTAGGCAAAAAAAAAAAAAACACAGAACGGTTGAGAAAGTGGCTCTGTAAGTTCCCCTATCCCTGACACAATAGGTCTGCTTGGCGGGGGGGTCTATGGATTTTAGGCAGTATGTAAAATACTGCCTATATTGATGTTCCACCTTAAGGAAGTCACTTACCCATGATGGGAAAACATAAGTCATTTCCAAGTCCCTGATGTAATCAGCCACTGTTTTCTTAAAGCCAGGGAGGGGGTCTGAGGGTAGCTTGCAACAAAAGCTGACATCGTGCCGACATCACTGTTTTATTTCAGTTTTGTACTCGTCAATGTCCATCAGGACACTAGCAACCCCTCTGTCCACAGGTTTCACTGTTATCAACTGGTCCTCTTTTAACGACTGTAATGCCTCCCTTACTCCATCACTTAGATTGTCCCAGGTACTAATACTATTTTCCTCCATGAATCTTCGTAAGTTTGCCTCACATAAATCTTGAAATACCTGTAGGGCTGGGGTGAGTTGGTGGAAAAAATTAGATTTTCTGCACAATTTATCATAACCAGTCTCTGTGTTTTCTGTGGTGGACTGTTGACAGTGCATCTTTTTTTTTTTTTTTAGCAGGCCCGCCGGCACAGCAATGGCGCTACTGCTCACAATGCAGATGACCTGTGTTCGGAAGCAGCTAAGGTGTTGGAGGGCCAGCCGGGGAGAGGAGGATCGAGCATCCAAGGGACTGCTCTCCTCCTCCAGGGATGGGTGGAACCAGTGCCCAGCATTAGCCTGGCCCCTAGCAGCAGCTGGGGGTTGGTATGCTGGGACTGGACACAGAGGGGTGGAGGTGGGGAAGATGCTGGGTGTGCTGCATACAGGAGCATGCGCAGATCAGTCACTGGCGTCACTGCATGCCATCTCCTCTGTATCGGGGGGGGAGACTGGAGAACATGGAAAAACGGGCCACAACTTGTAGGATGACACTGGTCTCTTGCAGGCCCTGCACCTGGCAATCTATCCAGGCCAGACGGGGTAAGTCCTGCAGGACACCGGGGTGACAGGGCTGACTAAGGAGAATGGTGGATGGGGTCCGGTCAGCATAGGGAGAAATAAAATATTAATAAAACAAAAACTAAATAATTTTTTTTTTAATTAACTGTATGTATTTGTTATTCTCTCTCGCTTTTTTCCCCTCAGGTCACACTGCACAAGGAAGATAAGCTAATTGGGTTTTTGGAACTGCTGTAATAATTTGTTTACATGCATTTGCCACATCAGCAGTTGTGCTCTCACACTGTACATGGATTTATGTAATTTATTGCCATGCTCCTATTTTGCAGCTCATTAAATTTCAAAGTCCATATTGTTGTAATGGCAGAAAGATCTAGCGTGCAGTAGTGAGCACTGCTGTTTTAACCATTAATTACGAATGTGATTGCTCTTTTAACTCAGCTGTATAAAAGCGTGCTGGGCTTTTGAAGTGAATTACTCCCTTGAAAAAGCTCCAAGGCAGTGGTGTGAAAGAAGCCGGGGAGGGGGGTAGTCACTTTTGCTTGCTCAGGGTAGATTTTCCAGCTCGTTCAGGTTGGACACTCTTTCCACATGAATAAAATGTTTACGATTTTACCTAGTGCTCTGTGCATTTTTTTTGGGGAGTGGGGGATCTGGGTTGCTGGGTGCAGATTTTTTCTTTCTTGTTATTTTCAGACAGAAACTGCACCACATCTGCATTTGGTAAAAGAAGAAGCAACCAGGACTAAACCAAAAAGTAAAGCCTAGCGGAACTGGCCACAGCATATTTGGTGGATGGCTGTGATGACACCTCAAAGATAACAGTGAGAGGGATCATGGCCAATGTAATTGCTAAACAGCACTTATGTTTTTGCAGTGGCAGTCTGATGCCCAAACTAAGACACTTTTCAAGCTCCATGTGGCAGAAAACTCCCAGAGACACTCTTCCGAAATCCATCAAGAAATTTGCGGAAATTCAGTAGATTTAAGCTGTGGGGACCAAAAGTCAGGAAGGAGCTACAATGAACAGTACAGGTCCTTTCAGGAACTTAGAAAACAAGACTAGTTTTCACAGATCCAGGTCCTCCGCCATGAGACCTTACTTCAGGGGACACCAGCAGCAAGGAGGTGGAAGCAGTAATAGAAACAATTCAGACTGCCAGTCCGGGAATTCTTTCTGATCCCATGCCACCCCCCCCCACCCCCCGATCTAACTGGAGAAAAGCTGAAGCTTTTTATGAGATGTTGGGGTGGGGGGGCACCAACCAGTTGGGTCACAGAAATCTTCCAGTCCAGTTCTCTTCCAGAATTCACAAAATAACCTTCTCCCAGGTTTTTTGCCACTCAAGTGTCACTTTTCAGCAGAAAAAGAGGCATATCACAGAACCCATCTCCAACCTTCTATACATAAGAGCTATCTAGAGTGCCCCAGAAGAAGGTCTGGGGCATCCATTCCACCTTCTTTGTGGTCCCCAAAAATGTCAGGGGGCTGGATCTAAATGCAAGAACCAGACTGTCAAACATCAGCGGTTCAAGATGGAATCCTTGCCCCAACCATTAGCATCGAGAAGTGAAAAACCTTTCAGCTGGGTGGCGAATCATGAGAACTCGCCTCAGTCTGTCCCAGGCCAAAGACCGTCTGGGAAACCACGGTGCTCAAGGTGGGTGACATCCCCATTTCTGACCCCCTCTCTCTTTATGCTGAGTTCAACTCATTCTGTACCTCCTGTGCCTCCTCCCTTCTCTCCTCCCTCCCCCTATCGCCGCCCCTTCTCCTTCTGTCTTATAAATCCTGTTGCCTCCCTCAAGGCTCTCTTTGCTCTTAATCCCCTTAAGGTCAGGAGACCTGACAGGCTCGCCCCCAAACTCCTCCATCTCTCCGTTCTTGCCATTGCTCTACCTATTACCTCCCTTCTCAACAGCTCTTTCTCCCTTGCTTCCACCCAATCTCCCTGCTTCGCATGTTAGCCAAAATGCAAGAGCACCTTGTGCTGTCCCAGCTCTCCACCTTCCTTGACTCAAGAATTTCTCTTTCTTCACCCCTTTCCAGTCTGGCTTCCGTAAAATCCACTCCACCTCCTCCTCCCTCCACTGATTTACTGACTCCATTCTCTCAGGCATGGATCAGGGCCTTATCACCTCTGCCATCTTTGTTGATTTGGTCAAAGCCTTCAACACTGTATCTTACACCCTTCTCCTTGACAAGCTTGAGGCAGCGGGGCTCCCGACTCCTCTATCAATTGGTTCCTCTCCTACCTTGAGGGTAGGTCTCAATTTGTGGTGAACTGGCGATTCCATATCCCCTCCACTCCCTATCAACACTGATGCCCACAAGGCTCCGTCCTCAACCCAATACTGTCTTCAGACTTCTTGAACGACCTCCCCACTGCTTTCTCCTCTGCATCCATCCAGATGTATGCGGATGACACTGTTCTGTTTGTCTCTGGTTCCTCCCCCTCTGATCTTACGGCCAGGCTTCAACTGGACTTCAACAACGTTCAGCACTGGTTCCACTCATATCAGTTGTCCCCCAATGTCAAGAAAAACAGTTTCATTGACCTCTGGCACTAGGCAGAAGCTCACTAGGCTTACTGTACTCCCCTCCTTCCACACCCTAGAATGGACCACTATCGATGATGTTCCATCATGTAAGTACCTTGGGATATGGCTCGACCGGCACCTTGGCTTTTCTGGGCATGTGGACACCATACACAATGAACTCCACCCCAAACTAGGAGGCTTACACAGGAAGAGAGGTTGCATTCCTCCTCCTGCTCACTGTGCAATTGTCCTGAAGATGATCCTTCCTTCCAATCTTCAACTTTGGTGACACTGTCTATAGTGCTGCTCCTAAGACCACCCTCTGCTCTGGACAGTATGCCCTGAAGCCACCACTGTTCCCTATATTCTTCCCTCTCCCTCCCCTCCCTTGAAGCTAGATGCCTCACTCATTCCACCTCCTTACCTCCAAATACTGGCTTGGATTGCTCCCCCCATACCTTACCTCTCTCCTTTCTTTCCCCACTCCTTCTACTTACACCCTTCATAACTCTGGCTATCACTCCCTTGTTCTCCCTTCTAGGAAATCCTCAGCTGGCCAGGCTGCTTTCTCTTCTTTCCCCAATCTATGGAATTCCCTCCCCTATCTATCCGCTCTGCCACTTCTCAATGCTCTCTATCCTCTCTTCTCCAAAATTTCACCCTGCACTCGATACCATACCATACTCTGCTCCTATACACCCAACTTTCTGCCCAACCCACTACTCTCCCTCTCCTACAAATCCATGCTTCCCACCCTAGCTTACATCATCACTCCCCCACTACCGCTTCACTCTAATTTAATATTCATTGACTGTTACTGAATTACCTTTCCCTGCCTTCCCCCTACATAACTGCACTTTTATCTCAAATAATTGCTCCTTGTTGTCCACTGGAGTACATGCTATGCCTTATTTGGTATAACTTGTCTCTTTCTGCCTTTTTACATGATGCTTGTATAGGATACCTGTTTCTACGATGTAACTGTTTGCCCTTATTGCTTTCATTGCTGTCCTTAACCCCCTCCCCCCAGGACGCACCTGGAAATGAGCTGTTGTCAGCTCAGTATGTCTTTCCTGATTAAACTTTTGAAATAAATAAATAATATTCCCGGGGAGTATCTCTGCTCCATCTACAGTCTCATAAGACCTTACGATCACAAGTACCTCAGGTTCATCACAGACAGGAAAGATTTTCAACACACAGTTCTTTGCTCAGGACCATAATCAGCACAAAGGATGTTCACTAAGATACTGATTTTTCTGGTAGCACACCTCAGGTAGAAGGGGATCCATAGGTATCTATATATGGACAACATTCTAACCAGGGCACCGCTCCAACAGAAAGAATCACAATTCTCCACACACTCTGGTCAGTGGTAAATTTCAGCTAGGTGGTGAATCATGAGAAGAACTCCCTCCATCCGTCTAAGGCAAAAGATCATCTGGGAGCCACCTCTGATACACTCAGCCAAGACAGTTGTGACTTCATCGCAGGACCAGCTGGTCAGACTCATGTCGTAGGTTTGCTGTTTGCTCAAATGTCACAGAACCTCAGCTTGGGGCATAAGAAAAAAAACACTCACCTTAGTAATGTTGTTTCTTCTAATGGAGTCTTGCTGTATTGTGACATATGCAGTTAGGTCCTGCCTTTCAACTGCGCCGGAGAACAGAGAGTTAAACTTTCCATGGCCAGCATGGAATGTTCACCGCGAGCTCGGTTGAAGCCCCTGTCTGCTGTTGTTTAAACTCCAACTGTCAGATCTTTTCGAGCAATACTCACTAGAAGTTCTGTGTGGATACTGTAAAACTCAAAACTAGCCAATAGGCAACTATATCTACATAAAAGGGTTTTTTGGTTTCAAAAAGAAGACCCAAGTCAGGAAACCCAAAAAACAAAACACATCCCAAAACACAATCACTCACCCAAAATAAAGGAGGGTGAAAAAGGGACACCCCTAGGGTGCCAACACTGCTCCTGCCCACCCACATCCCAAAAACTAGGTTCTGAGAGGGGAGGCATGGGGGAGGTCAGAATACAGCAAGACTCCATTAGAAGAAACAATATTACTAAGGTGAGTAATTTTTTCTTCAAACAACATGAAGTCTTGCTGCATTCTGATATATGCAGACTACCAAGCAGTACCTCCATGGAGGAGGGACAGAACCTACTTTGGAAACAGGCTCTGAAGTACCGCTGTGCCAAACCGAGCATCACTCCTAGCCTGGTATCCAGAGAGTAATGCTTGGTGAATGTATGGACTGTTTTCCAGGTGGCTGCTTGACAAATTTCTAAGATAGGAATATCCCTGGCAGCATATACTGCTATACTGTGTATTTTGGTTTGTCTTACTGTGACAAGGTACCTTTGTAAATGAGCCTATGGCTCAAAGGTTTTCCAAACTGCTGTTTAAATAAATAAATAAAAATAAGCAGCCAGGGAAGTAGCTGTACCTCTAGTGGAATGAGCCCTCAGGCCTGAGGGTGGAGTTCTACCCAGTTTTTCATAGCGGAATTGTATACAAGAAACAATCCACCTGGCAACAGATCTCTTAGTGGCAGGTTTGCCCTTACCAACCTCTCCATACGTGAGGAACAACTAGAGGGATTCAAACCTGTGACCCTTGGTGCGCTCTATGTAGTAGCTCAGGGCCCTTTTAACATCTAAGCTGTGTAGCCTCCTCTCTGCAGAGGAGGAATGGTCAGTGAAGAAAACAGGGAGAGACACAGACTAGTGGAGGTGGAAATCTGAAACCACTTTAGGCAAACACTTTCTGTTAGTTCTTAGGACCACTTTATCTCTATGGAAAGAAATAAAATCAGGTTCCACTGACAGGGCTTGCAATTCACTGATACACCTGGCAGAGGTAATGGCCACCAAAAACACAGTTTTCCAAGTCAAGTACTTAAGCTCTGCAGAGGACAAAGGCTCAAAGGGGGTTGCATAAGCTCAGCAATGCAAACATTAAGGTCCCAAGCAGGAGCAGGATCCCTAAAGAGGGGATTGGTGTGAAGCAATCCCTTGAAGAACTTACAAAACACAGGATGGGCTGACAGAGGGGATGGCTTGCATACTGACAGGAAAGCAGAAACAGCTGCTAAATGCACTTTAAGTGTAGCTGGCCTAAGGCCTAGGCCATTGAGATGGACCATACAGTCCAGAACCGTAGGCAACTCAGCAGAATCTGGAGAAATATTTTTCTTAGAACACCAAACACTGAATCTTTTCCATTTGGAGTTGTAAGTCTTTCTGGTGGAAGGCTTTCGAGAAGCCTTAAGGATATCCAGAACCCCTTGGGAAAGATGCAGATCAGCAAACTCTAACTCTTCAAGAGCCATGCCTTGAGATTGAGAGACCAAAGGTTCAGGTACCAAATCCTCCCCTGAGAGGAGGTCAACAGGTTGTAATTCCTGGGAAGAGACAGGGGAAGGTGGACTGCTAGGGACAGCAACAGGGGATACCAGGGCTGTCTGGCCCAGTCCGGAGCAATCAGAATCACTTTGCATGGTTGTGACCTTATCTTGACTAACACTTTGAACAGGAGAGGGAAGGTGGGAAAACATACAGAAATTTCCCTTCACAATTCAGGATCAGAGCATCCAGGGGGACTGAGCCCAAGACTGGGGGTCTGCAACAAAAGAGAGGAAGTTGGTGATTGTCTGGGGCTGCAAAAATATCTATCTCTAGAGTGCCCCATCTCGAGAAAATCACCTTCAAAACTAGAGGATCTAGGGTCCATTCGTGATGGCCCTGGGATATTCTGCTCAGAGCATCTGCTAGGACATTGTCCTTCCCTGGGAGGTGAACTGCTATCAGAGAGGTTTGCAGGGAATAGGCCAGGGACCACAACTTCATTGCTTCTGTGCACAAGGCCGTAGACCGAGTGCCTCCCTGCTTGTTGATGTACCACATGGTGGTGGTGGTGGTGTCTGTTCTGACCTGGACAACCTTGTTCTGCATAGATTTGGAAAAGGCTTGCAGTGCCAAAAACACTGCTCTGAGTTCCAAGAGACTGATGTGAAGCAGAGATTCCTGAGGTGACCACAGCCCTTGGGTGGTAAGATCCCCCAGATGGGCTTCCCAGCCCAGCAGGAAAGCATCTGTGGTGAGTATCACTGAATGAGACTGAGCGATAAAAGGAACCCCTTGTCTGAAACTGTCCTGATCCTGCCACCATTGCAAGGCCTGGATCAGGGTTCGAGTCACTGGGACTAGTTTGGTAAGGGAATCCTTTCTTTGGGACCAGAAGGCTCTTAAGTGGAACTGAATGTCCCTAATCTGGAATCTTGCTCCTTGGACCACTGCTGTGGAAGCTGCCATGTGGCCCAGAAGCTGAAGGAAATGCCTTGCTGGTCAAGACACCTGCAGGGTGAATGAAGAGGCCAGTTCCATAAGGGTCCTTGCCTTTTCCAGGGGAAGGAAGGCTCTTGCCTTTATTGTATCCAGCTCCGCTCCTATGAAGGTGAGGAGCTGTACTGGTTTGAGAACTGACTTTGGAAGGTTGAGAAGGAATCCTAAGGAAGTGAGCACTTGCTGAGTTATTTGCAAATGTGACTTGACTTGGTCTGGAGACTGACCTACTATGAGCCAGTCGTCCAAGTATGGGAAGATGGAGACCTTTTTTCTCCTTAGGAAAGCAACCACTACTGCTAGGCACTTTGTGAAAACCCTTGGGGCTGATGTTAGGCCAAAGGGCATTGCTCTGAATTGATAGTGGCCTGAGGGCAACTCGAACCTGAGGTACTTTCTGTGGGAGCACCTGATGGGAATGTGAAAACAGGCATCTTTGAGGTCCAGGAAGGCTAGCCACTCCCCTGGCCCTGGAGAGGGAAGGATTATTTCCAGAGTCACCATTTTGAACTTTGGTTTTAAAAGGTGTTTGTTCAGCAGTTCGGTAGAAACCGAGCGAAAAACGACACTTTAACTGACTTTTTTGAACCAAGCAAAGGAGAAATCTCCGGAGCGACTGTTCAGTGAGGCAGAGTAAAGAATCTGACAGTTGGAGTTTAAACAACAGCAGACAGGGGCTTCAACCGAGCTCGCAGCGAACATTCCATGCTGGCCATGGAAAGTTTAACTCTTTGTTCTCCGGGGCAGTTGAAAGGCAGGACCTAACTGCATATGTCAGAATACAGCAAGACTTCATGTTGTTTGAATGGACATGCTAGAGACAATAATACCCATCATGGAGGCCATCCCTGGGCTACCCCACATATCAGGATGCTACAATCATTTCTATTCACCAACTTGAATCAAAAGCTTGGGGACCAGAACCAATCCTGGATTCTGCTAGAAGTGGTCAAAGTCTCCTTCTAAAGTGGAGGCTCCACAAGGAGAATCTGCTATGGGGAACTCCTCTATAACACTCCAAGCCCATCTGCCCTTTCAAGAATGCAAGCCAGCAGGGCTGGAAGCCCATGCCAGGAGCCACACGACATAGGCCAGTGGATCTCATGGGACAGAGTGGCCCATATAAATGTTCTGGGCCTACAGGCAGTCTATCCAGCACTCCTGCACTTCTTCAGATGGCTAACAGGACACTTAGTCTGGGTGGTCAGTGACAACATTAGTGGCATATCTCAACAAGCAGCGGGACAGCCGGCCCAGTGGTGTGGAGGGTTGAGGCAGTGTTGTCTTACTTCCTACCACGCCGGTGACCCATGTTTGCAGTGAGAGTGGGTTGTCAGGGGCCGGCGGGGTGGGAGGATCGAGACGTCCAGAGAACAGCTCTCCTCTCCCGGAGGGGTGTGGATGGAGTCCACTGCTGGACTGACTCTAGTGGTGGCTGGGGCGCGCAACTAACCCAAACAAGGGGGAGCTGGAGCTAAAGCCAGCAGTGTGCGTGGCTTGGCCACTGGCATCACTGCATGCCTTGGCTCTGCGCCAGGGGCGGGGAACAAAATGGAGGAGAACAGAGTCAACCAGCAGGATGAAGCCGGTTTCCCCAGCACACCGGGACAGCTGGTGCCTCAACTGGCAGAGGTAATGGCCAGTAAGTAGCCAGGTGGCGGCAATGGGGGGGCGGTCAGCAGGGGATAAATACAGAAGAAAAAAAAAAAAACAGCGGGATACATAAAGCATAAATCTTCAGAGAAAAGTGCTACTTCTCCCCATTTGTGCAGAGTGGCATCTACATGCAATCTAAGCCGTACCTCAAAAGCAAATTAAACACAACAGAAGACTGCCTCAGCTATAACATCATCTCCTAGAAGAGTGGCCTCTTCACCAGGAGGTATTTAATAGGGCTGTACCCAGACACAGATCTGTTTGTGTCGATCGACAATCACAAGCTTCCCATTTTCTACTCAAGACACAGAAAGAGATGAGCAGCGATGATCCATGTCTTCAGCCTAAACAGGGCAAATTTCAGAGCTTAAGCTTTCCTGCCTCTAGTAATTTTACAAAGAATGATCCTGAAGATAATCCTGGATAGGGTCAGGGTCATCCTGATGACAAAAACAAATAGTAGCGGCCATGCACTCCAGTGGTGAAATAAGAGAAGTAAGGCAGTAAAATAGCAAATTAAATTAAACTTTAATAAACTGCACCTCCAGGATAGACAACTACAACATAAAGACCACCATTACCCAACAGCCTCGGCAAGTCACTTCAATCAGCTTCGTAAGGAGGCTGACTGCTTCATCCTGATGGCACTATACTGGCCGAGATGTCTGCGGTTTCCATCTGAGACTCTCGGTGAAACCTCACATCATGCTCCCCCCACAGCCAGACCTTCAATCCCAGGGCCCACCCAGAAATCCCAACCTCAGCATGCTCCACCTAGCGGACCGGAACAGTGCTCTCGGCACACTGAGTTTACTCTGACAGAGTGAATGCCATCAAGCTCAAGTGACACAAGAACTCCACTAATAAAGTGTGCCACAGCTTCTGTCAATGTTTCCTACACTGGAGGGTTCAGTCTTCAACAATTTACCCACCTCCAGTAGCAAAGAAGATAGATTTCCTACAGCAAGGATTAAAATTGGGACTCAGTACGGCAACACTGTGGGTCCAGGCAGCAGCCTTGTAAGCACTTTACCTTCATCAGTCCCTCAACTTTAAGCAGACCTGCACATAGCAAGATTCTTCAAAGCCATCTCCCTCATCAAACTTATGCTGAAATCAAGAGCACATACCTGGGACCCGAAGCTAGCCCTCAATGTTAACATAATGCCACCTTTTAAACTGCTGGCTCAATTATCTTTCATGACTCCTGGCTCAATTATCCTTCCAGTGGCTTACACTGAATGTCACATTCTTTATCATCACCTTAGCTAGTAGAGTGGAAGAGCTACGAAATCTTTCCTCTCGGGAACCCTAGCTCATCACCAGGACAAGGTGGTCCTGAAGCCATTGCTGGAGTTTGCTGCCAAGGTAAACTCCTCCTTCCACCTCAACCAGGAAATTTCTCTCCCATCCTTCTGTCCTCATCCAAAGAATGACCTGGAACAGCGGTTTCACACCACAGACTGGACCTCAGGAATGCCATCAAACAGTACCCACACAAAACTCAGCCCTTTAGGAAGATACTGAGTCTCCTTGTGCTCCACAACTTTAGGATGCTGGGTAATAAAGCTTCTAATATGACTCTTTCCTGATGGATCATTGAATGCATCTCTGTGGTGTATAAGGCCTCTGGACAACAGCTATCAAACAATCTTAAAGTGTACTCCACTAGAGACATGGCAGAGTATCATGGGTTGAATGGAAGGGTGTGAACTATATGGACATTTGTACAGTGACTACGGAAGCCTCTCTGTACACCTTCACTAAGCACTACAAGCTGGACATTGCTTCTTCCTTTAATGCGGCAGTGGGCTGCAAAATACTGCAAGCTGCTGTTTACAAGCTGGGGCCACAGATGTTTGTGCTTCATCTGACACTGGTCTGCCTTCAGTCTCTAACTTTCTTGACCTTCGCACGAGGAGATTACTGCTATTCACATCCCACTTGTCAGAAGTAACTGATGCACACTGTGGTGGAGACAGCTTCCAGTAATTTCTTTTATTCCAGTTGTGCATCTGTCGTATTATCCCCTCACTTGTTTCATATCTCTAGCTGCCTACACTTCTTTCTCACTCTTTTGGGGGTGTAAATACTTACAGAATTTGAGAACTTACATTATTATCAGCTGCTTTATAATTGCTAATTCTAGTATTATTACATCTCTAGGAATCTTACCTTTTCAGCTAGGCAAATCCTGGCACTGGAGTCAAAGATAAGATGACTCCAACAGAACACCATATGTGGGGTTTTGTGCTTGTACTGTCTCCTGCCTGGCTGCAGCGAGGGTCATTGACCCATATTCTAAATGGACAGATGTACAGATGAAAGAAAACAAATTACCCAAAGACAAGAAATTTTCCTTTCCTATTAGTAGATTAATATGACAATCATGCCACCATTGTTTACCCCAAAATGTTGAGAAGGACACATGCTGAAAAAAATTCACCTTGAAGGAAAGCAGCACATAAGAAGTGACAGACACTAGGGCTATTTAGGTAATTAAGCTGGCAAGACAATAAGATAAGTCCAGACTAATATAGACTGCATTTAGCCACAATGTAGAAAAAGCAAGCAGCATTCTGGTAAAGAAGATATTTGACAAAACCTACACCAGTGGTTGCAAACGGAAAGTACTTGCAGTTCCCAGCAGTATCTTGTCTGCAAATAGTTCCTAAACTTCCTACTGTGTAATGCTACAGATCTCTACACCTTCTTCTGATTTGCATTACAGGGCAAACAAGTCACCTCCTGATAGGCAACTTTCTATTTCAGGGAACAAAACAGGGTACGTCACCATTTCCTGCTTTGGCCATGTCCGCCACTCTGCTAACAAAAAGTCTGCTTTTAGCTTCGCTAAGCAAACTTAAAGGAAAACACCGGATACTAGCCAAAATGACAGCACTTGCTGCAGAAACACCCAATTAGGGCTTATGGCATGAAAGTACAATTTTTATTTACCTTTGTAGTATGCTATTTAAGCCCGAAAGTCCAGCACTGGCTGTCATGTTAGCCAAGCTGCCCACATCCAGCTTGCGCATACCAGGCGGCTTCTACTGCGTGGGATATGATAGTGAGGGCTACCACCTACATGTTCACAGCAGTTCTTCTTAAGCATAACTTTTCGGTGTTAACTGCAGATATTCTACCTTATTCTGATCCCCTAGAATCTGCCGTCTCCCTTAACATCTTTTCTCTCGTACAACAATTCTCAACCACTCTCCCATATCTCAGCCTCATTTAGCTATCAAGAATACGGTTATCTGTGGCTGTCTTCTGTCAGCACCTTTGCAATTTTACAATTTACCCTGGATAGATCTGTTTGCAACTGAGACTTGCTTCCAAAGTTCCTCCACACCTGGATTTGATCACTGGAGGGGCTTGTTCCCACCTCAAGCACCTTGGAGAAGGATCCATGGGGCACTTGGGAGGCAGGTAAATTCCAAAGACAGGATAATGGGGTTGGAAGGTTGTGCTGAAGAGGGCTGAAGGCTGCTGAGTTAGGAAGGAAAACTAGTGTGTGCATAAACTACTGAGACTTGCTTCCACCTAAAAGTATGGTTGGGAGTAGTGATCTACAGGGAAGTCAGCAGACTTGCTCAAGACCACACAGTGAGCCAGTGGCCATGGTAGGATACAATCCAGGGATCTCATGATAAACATATCTGTGCTTGTACCAACCAGTCCACAGTGCCATCTGCATCGACTGCTGCACATTGCTGTTGGATGGAATGCTTATATATTTTTGTAGTTTTTTTATGTTGTTGATTTTGTAAATTACTGTACTGCCGCCTACATAGTCAGTACTTATACCATTGTCATAACATAAAAATATTGTCTGTAAGAAACAGTGTATTGTACACATAAAAACACAAATATATTTCCCCCACAAAGATCTGAAAGTCTCTGCCACTGCATGTACGAGACACTGAAACTCTTTGGACTTTGTAAGCACAAAACAGTAAGTTACTAAAGACGTTTAAATGTACTTGTGATACTCAAGCCCTCTCTCATTCACCTGCATATATTAATTCTGTTGACTGTATATCTGCCCTATTATATACTTCTCACTGCACTATGTATTTACATGGTGTTCTATGTCTCCCTAGGGAGCTCACCTGATTATGAAATAAAGAAATAAAACATTTAGCACCAAGTCAAGAAAACCTTTATAACTGCCCGAGTTAAGTTTAACCAAATGAATTTCTACACTGCAAGTGAACCTGCCTGTCTTGGGGAAAATGGCATTACTCAATAACTGTAATGCTCTACTGTAAAGGCGTTCACCAGCTACTTGCGAATCCCGGTACAGCAAGTAGCATCCGCCACACACATGCCAGCAAGCAGCACAGTATTAGCATAATCTGAGTTTTCATACGGAATGTTTTACATGTTTATATAGTGACATGGTAATTGAAAGAATACTGAAGGAACTCTAGGTCCATCATGCACCCCAAGTAATAAGCAGAGATAAGTATGCTGTGAAACACTACCCAAAGTACCCAATGATTGCCTTAATAAGCAGAAATTTGTCTTAGCTTAAAGGCATCTACTTTCTTCTTGTACATTGTCTCTGCTGGTAGGCTGCTCCATGAGTTAACCACCCTCTGGGGGGTGCCTCCTAATGGTAGCCCTGATTTGCCACCACCAGAGCTTCAGGGCATGTCATACTACAGGGCACCAGATCAAACCTCCGTCTAATGTTGTTGATACCCTTCTATACGCGAGTGGCTAAGCTCATGTCCTTACCCTGCCTCTTTTTCTCCATGGTTAACATCTTATAAGCATCCAGCCTCTCCTCATTGTCTCCCATATCACTAGTCAGTTTGGTGGCCCTGTGTTTTACTCAAGTCCCTTGACTGCCTCAAATTTCCTTTTTATACTGAGGAAACCAAACTGCACACTGTTCTCCAGGTGGGGCCTGACCAGGGCCTTTTAAAGTGGCAGGATTACTTCCCCTGCTCTGCTGTGCAACCCCCTTTTAATGCACTCAAGCATTCTGCTGGCCCTCTTGACAGCAACTGTGTACTGCGTGTCCTGCTTCAGACCTTTATCTATTATGACCCACAGGTCCTTTTCTTCCTCGACTGCAGAAAGAGAAGCCCTACTAAATAAGTAAAGGTCCTCCCCTCTGCCTTTCCTACAAAAATGTAGCACCCTGCATTTGGCTATATTGAATCTGAGACTCTAGGAGTCACGCCAATTGCCCCGCTTGTTCAGGGTTTCCTAAAGTTTGTCCCCATCCTCAGAGGAGTCCGCAACCCTGGCTAGTTTAGTGTCATCTCCAAACTTTAGTAGCCTGCTGGAGACTCCAGCTTTCAGACCACTGATGAAAAGGTTAAAGAGCAGAGGCCACCGCAATGATCCCTGAGGGACTTCACTGAGTACTCTGCTCACTCAAAGTAGTGCCCAGCAACCACCACCTTCTGCTTCCTGCCCCTTAGCCAGACAGCAATTTATCTTGTGTATGCACCAGATGTACTTCCCTCACAGTGTCCTGGATTCTAGCCTCCAACACCCTCTCAGGTGCTAATCTTCCTTCTTATGCTCCCACTGCACAGCCACCTGCCATTCCAGCCAGGAAATATGCCTTTCCAGAGCAGCAACCTGCTCACAGCAGCTGCAGTTGTACCCTTCACTGGACCAGCAGGCCCGGTGACACACATCTTGCAGTGTTCCAACTGTGCATCCATCCTCCCCGTTAACTAACACTGTTAGAAAACAGTTCCAGCCGGCTCCAGGATGCCAAGCAAGGGTTTTCGCTTGGCACGCTGGCAACCCAAGTTCGCGCCACGAGCCAAGGTACCAGGAGTGGAGACCGGCAGGGAGGGGTATCATAAGCGTCCATTGAACACTTCCCTCCCAGGGGTTGGGTTTTTGTGGGTGGATTGGCGATATACTTGTGGGATGTGATGCCTTGACACGCACCCCATATGCCCCCACCCTAGGCAGCCCCACGCTCACGCAAGGCCAAGAACTGTGTGTGTGGGGCACGAAAACGGAAAAAATATGCCCTGACCGACTGGATGAAGAGCACCTGGCTCCTGCCACCCGAAGTCCCGGAGTCAGCCTGGATCCAACCCCGCAGCTCCTGGAATACATGCTACTGGCTGCTAAGGCCCTTCCCAGTTGGAAGAAAGGGCCTCTCCCGGCAATGGGATATGCTGGGGTATCCAGGTAAGGCTGCAACTGGGGCCAATAGAAGGTGGCAGGGATCAGAGGGTGGTAGGGTAGTGCTGGCGTTCTGAAAGCGTGGCCGGTTGGGACATTGAGGGAGGATCAGAAACTAATTAAAAAACAAAAAAAAAGGAAACAGCTCCCTGGCCCACTCCCCTTCATCTCAAGTCCAACTTCAGCCCACTCTGTTTGCCTTGTGACCCTTCACCACTGGCTCACACAGCGTCTGACGTACAAGGCAGTGAGCCCCACTTCTCAGTTAACACCTTGTTCAAAATGGTTCCTTAGTACAACAGCACTGGCTACAAGCAACTAATTTCAGCTTGTATTTACAAAAACATATGTTGTGCAGAGTGTTTTGATTTGTGTGGGTAGTCTTCATGTGTCCTTCCCTTTGTCTACTATTAGGATTTTTTTTCTAAATTAGCCTGCTATTTTTACATTAGTGTTATGGTCCCTGTTGCTCTCCTTCTTAGCATGGTGGATTGCCTCTTCTTGTTCCTATAATCCCTCCTGTCCCACATGACAGTGATGCATCCGGGACCATGGATTCAGCAAGCACTGGTTTAGAATCGATTTACAACCATAGAGCTGTGATATTAAGTAACTTTCCTTATCCAGTGAGCACTAATGGCTACGTTTACAGTTTAGCAAATACCCAAGGGCTAACTGAGTGGGTTATTCTGTAAGAAAACAGTAAGAGTCTTTACTGATTACAGCACTAATGATCTGGGGCAATTTCTGTGCTTTTTATGGTTGTGTGTAGTTTGAATGAAAAGTTTCAAAAGCAAAACATTTGCTTCTTCTGGCTAGACCTGACACACACAAAGAAAACAAAAATACTGAACTAGTGCTATCTGGTGGAGGGCACAACAACAGGCTCTTATCTCTAGTACTTGCTGAATCAGTGATCACTGTCACATGGGATAGGACTGGAGGCAGTATAGGGAAAAGGAGAGCAATAAACCTTGCTCAGATGGGAGACCAGCCGGAGCCATAAAACTAGCAGGCTAATTCAGAAAAAACATTTCTAATAGCAAACAAAGGGAAGGACACACCAGGACATTTTTGCAAATTTTGACCGTATTACTCCTTTAATCCCTGGCTATATACACACATTTGACATGACTGTCCCTAAAGTTCTTTGGACCTTAAATTTAAAAAGAATTACCTAGTCCCTTAGAATAACTAAGACCTTCTTCTACCTCTAAATGAATATACGTTGTCTTGGCTTCCAAGAATCACCTGGCTCCTTAGATTAATTACGACCCTTTTCTATCTTTGGCTCCCAAGGTCTGTTACTGCTTACACACCTTCCTTGCTGATCCAATTTAAGCACAGAGCATCAGAAGTAGGAAAATACACTTTAAGCAAAATGTCTCCCAAGCCTTGGTGAATCCATATCATGGTATTCCTCATGGTTCGAATGATTAAACAACATAGTGCTAGTGAAGCCCTAACTTTCGAACCCTCCCTCCAAATATTTTGTGTGACTATTTTCATGTGCCTTAACAAACAGTGCCAAAGTTAGGGCAATGTCCAACGCTACGTCAACCTGTGCCAGATTCACAAACGCTCATGGGATCTTTTCCTCCTACTGGCACATTTCCCTGCTTCTGATGCTTTGTGCTTAAATCCAAACTGATGCACTACTAAAATTGGGAGCTATTCACAAAAAACACGCAAGAGGCGCGTAGTCCAGGCGCACAGCTCCACACCCGTGGGGGTTCCACACGCAGGCCACAGTCACCAACACCAGCCTCCGCACGGCCCCGCCCCACCAGGCGCGTAGGATCCCTGAGGCAGTCGGGTGTGGAGCGGAGGACCCAGGTATACAGCCAATCAACTGCCCGTCCTGGGTCCCACCAGTAGATCACTTGCACCTGCGGGCACCATGTTGGTGGCCGGCACACAGTGTGCCGAACACACCATGAGGTATGTTCCAAATTCACTGCCCGACTACCCAGGAGTGCCGGGACAGCAGGGCATCTGTTTTTTTGGGGGTTGTGGATCCCTGCCATTACCACTGCCAGCGGCCACTACCGGGGCGACAACGAGTGCACGGCTGCCCTGATTTGGTGTGAATCGTCTGCGCCTGCATGCAGCACTCTACACCTTGGCAACTGTGCAGAGTACCAACATACCCCCTGCACCGGCAAGGAGCTGGGGGATCGGGTGCATGGGGGGGGACGTATTTTGTTCTTGAATCACGCAGAGGGGAGCAGTGGGCACGGGCAGGTGCAGGATGGCTACGCGCTGGAGTTACGCGGCGCGTAGCCACTGTGCACCTTAGTGAATAGGGCCCCCATGTGTGTAATAACTTCCTTACTTTTTAAAAAAGGATACATATATTATAATGGGGCGGTAGCACCACTATAGTTACAGAGTTGAGTAGGCAGTTTAATATTAAACCACAAATTTTGCACTTTAATAACTTTGCAACAGTTCAACGGATTTGCACGGAATTTGGTATTTGCATTCCCTTGGGGTAGATCTCTTGAAGTGCCAAGTTTTGTTTTAATCATATGTGCGGATTTTGAGCAGCTCATAGTGAAGACATTGTAAAAGTCACTTTTTTTCCCCTTGCCCATTTTTGCTGATTTTTCCTCATTGTGCTAGGGCCACACCATTTAGAATTTTGGCCTGAAATTTGCAGGTTAGAAAGAGTTTGCCCCAAAGAACAAGCCATCATTGGTTTGGTGAAAAAATATTAATTCCTTCCAAAGTTATTCAATTTTGGAATTTCAGGTTCTGAGCTTCATCAGTTCAGTCTTTTGGATAGCTGCACAGCTTTGAACAAGGATTTGGGCTCACAAACAAGGATTCTGACAGCTCACGAACAGGGATTCATTCAATCCCTGTTTGCATGGAAAAAATCCCTGTTCGGGAGCCGCCACCTTGTTTTCAATTTTCTTCAAAAGCAAAATCTAGTAACTTGCCCCAGGGATGTCTTCTGTACACAGTGAAGTATGTATTTTGTTCTGGGTGACACCCTCTACAAACCCATGTTTTTGGTTCCATTTAGTAAAAAAAAAAATTCCATTTTTACATTTGAAAATCCTTGTTCATGATTGGCTTCCGATCCCTGTTCGTCAGGTGTCAAAATCCCTGTTCGCGAGCCAATCCCTGTTTGTGAGCTGTCAAAATCCTTGTTCGTATGGGGACGACCAGATGGCCCTATCTTGCAAACAGGGATCGGCTGCATAAACGAGGAGTTTTGACGGCTCATGAGCTGGATAGATTCAGCAGAACAAGGATTCTGACACCTCATGAACAGGGACTGTAAAAAGGAATCCCTGTTCGTGAGCTGTCAAAATCCTTGTTCATGAGGGGACGACCAGAAAGCCCTAAAAATCCCTGTTCGTGAGCTGTCAAAATCCCTATTCATGAGCTGTCAAAATCCTTGTTCATGAGAAATCCTTGTTCGTGAGCTGTCAAAATCCCTGTTCGTGAGCTATTAAAATCCTTGTTCGTCAGTTGATGACCAGATGGCTCTACCTCACGAACAAGTATTGGCTCATGAACAGGAATTTTGACACCACAGGGATTCGGCTCACAAACAAGGATTTTGACAGCTCTCGAACAGGAATTTTAAAGATTGCTGTTTCTTTGTGACTTCACTGCAAAGAAACGGTTAGGACTTTTGGCTTGAAATTTGCAGGGTAGAAAGGGGATGTCCCAGAGATGTGACTTATGCTGGTTTGGTGTAGAAATTTACATCGATCCATAGTTATGGCATTCCAAAGTAGAGAAATTTCCCATAGGATAACACCATGGCAAATGCAGCACCTCTCAGTGCCTATATCTCGAAAACAGTTTGAGATACGGATTTTTTGCTAAGCATAGCTTAATAGTACACCTACAAACATGAGTTCAGGTTACCAGTCCATGATAACAACTGCAGTGGAATTTTTTCCAAAGTTGCTACAGTTACTCAGATACTACACCATTTGCAGCACAAGGCTTTCTTGGAATGTGTCTAGGACTGCGCTGCATCTCTACAGTTATAGGTAGGTGGGAGTGCAGGGCCCAGAGGGCCCTGCGCTTCCACTTATGGATACCATTATGCAGTAATCGGACTGCTGGGCCACTATGCATTACAGGGAGCGCAAAGCCCTACGGAGATGAAAGTTCGTTACAATGTCTGCGCACTTATGGATAAATGGGAGCGCAGGGCCCTAAAACTCATACCATGGATTACACTTTCTCAAAAAGTAAGGAAATTCATTGCAAAAAAAACATTGTTAATGCATTAGTTAGGGTTGAAGCGACAAGAACACCCCCCCACCCTACCACCCCACTCCCACCCTCCACAGACCAACAGGTGATGGGGTGTGCCTTGGGGTCATCGGGTCTAACTCTCACCCCATTCTCTTATACTGTACCATGTCAGCTTTCTTACACATGTAATGGGATGAGAGTTAGAGCCGACAACCCCAAGGCACACCCCGTCACCTGTTGGTCTGTGGAGAACGGGGGTGGAGGGGTGTTAGGGTATCAACCCTAACGCATCATTTCCCTACTTTTGTCACTTCATCCCTAACTGATGCATTAACAAAGTTTTTTGCAATGTGTATATAATGGCAATGCCGGATGACTTAGAATGGCAAAAGTGTCAGATAATGACAGCTACAGCTGAATACTTTTAATGGCAAATCGTAAGTTCCATGGGAGGGGAAGGGGTACCGCGATAGACCTGGTGCTCAAAAAAAGGGGACTGCCAGCCCCTATTGAACAAGAACAGGTCCAAAGGATTTAAGCACTCAATAGGAGGAAAATGCCATGCTGGAGTCCCACATACTGTTCCAGACTGATTTATCCATCACACAGACACTTACCACATTCCAATTGCAGATGAAACAGCATACAACACACTGAAAATACTAGCTCAGTGCTATTGCATCCAAAAAAGCATCAGTGGCAAAGAATTAAACAAGACAACTGGCTGTTGACCAAAAAAAAAAAAAAAAGTGCTTCGACTCTAAATGAGTCTTCCTCAGACAGCGTTGCTAATGACAAGTAACCTTCTCTTTAAATACTCAGCTAGGATGATGTGACAAAAAGCAGCAGCTGACAAAATTAAAGTGACAGTGTACTTTAATTTAATTTACACAGATACTTGTGTACTGAAAAGGACAGTTCTCGGTATTACAAAAGGGCAAAAATTAAAAAGTACAAAAACATTTAATTTACATACTGAACAAGCAAACTACTATGTTAACGTGGGAAATGTCCTTACAATATAAATCTTTCAGTCAGGTGAATGACTTTTAGAAACATAGACTTTGACAGCAGATAAGGACCGCTTGGCCCACCCAGTCTGCCCATTTCCCTATCTATTGGATAAGCTGCAGATCCTAGTTTTACCAACAGCCTACTTCCTTCTACCTCTCACTAGAATTGCCTTATGTCTGTCCTATGCATTCTTAAATTTCCCCACTGTTTTTGACCCCACGACCTCCTCAGCAAGGCTGTTCCATGCGTCCACCACCCTCTCCATGAAAAAAATACTTCCTCACATTTCCCCCAGAGTCGTCCCCCCTCTATCTTCAAACAGTGCCTCTTTGTTCTTGCACATCTGTTTTTCTGAAAGATGCTACCCTCTTGGACTTTGTTGAGTCCCTTGAGGTATTTGAAAGTTTCGATCTTGTCCCCCCTCTCCCTTCTTTCCTCGAGGGTATACATATTAAGCTCTTTTAGACTCTCTTCGTATGGCTTTTGGTGCAGACCCTGCACCATTTTTGTTGCCCTCCTCTGGACTGCCTCCATCATATGTCCTTGCAGAGATGGGGTCTCCAGAATTGCAAGAAGTACTCCAAATGGGGTCTCACCAACTGTTTGTACAAAGGGATAACAATTTCCTGTTTTCTACTGGTGATGCCTCTCCCTATGCATCCCACTATCCCCTCCAGCCCTCCTTAATGCCTTCTCACATTGCTTGCCTTACCTTTTCCACATTGATTTAGTAGTTTGCTTGTTCTGGAAGCAAGCAAATGTTTTCAAACTTTTAGAGCACACCAAAACTTACTAAATTTCCAGGACCCAGTTACCCTGGGCCATACATTTAATATGCTAATTTTCACAGCAATCAGTTAAGCACACTTATTAATGCCCACAAGTAGGGGGTTAACAACAGAGATTCCTTCTTAACCCTAACCATAATGCTTTTCACAAATTCATAGGCCTTACTACAGTAAATAAAACTGTTATAACTTATACTATTTATAGTTAGCAGAGAATTAGGTTAACAATGCACATACAAAACCAAAAACCGTACCAGACACAGTTACAGTCACGTAGCAGGAGGGATAGACAAGAAAGACCCCCCAATAACCTCCCAGATCTACCATGAGCATAGCACCGTAACAGCCCTGGTACGGGTACTTAATGACCTTCTGATGGCAAGAGATCAGAGAGCCCATTCTATCTTGGTTCTCCTTGATCTCTCAGCAGCATTTAACACCGTGGATCATGGGGTGATGCTCGAGCGCCTGTGGTTCTTCTGTAGACTGAGGGGGGCAGTCCTCAGTTGGTTTCGGTATGTCCTCGAGGGTAGATCCCAGAGAGTGGTATCGAGGATTTATTCCTCAGACCCTCATGGGCTACCCTGCGGGGTTCCACAGGGCTTGGTACTGTCCCCCATGTTATTCGCAGTGTACATGCTCCCATCAAGGGACATTATAAGGCGGTACAGGTTGAGTTTTCCTTGCTATGTCGATGATTCTCAACTGTACATGTCTTTTGAGCCCGAACAGGAATTAGATTCTGCTGCGGTGGTTAATAGCTGCCTACTGGAGATTCAGAACTGGATGAGTGCCAGCTGGCTTTAGTTGAACTCAGGAAAGACAGAGGTATTGGTGGTGGACCCTGGTTATAGGATGACAGAGGCATGGGCGGGAAAACCCTCAGGATTAAATCTGGGGGGGACCCCACTTATTGCCTCGGGCCAGCTGCGAAACCTGGGTGTGGTATTTGACGAAGGCCTGACCCTGAGGGCGCAGGTCAAATCTTTCTATTACCATCTAACATACTAAAAGCCAGCAGAATAGGCCAAATGGTCTGTCTTGTCTGCTCGAAAGCCAGCAACCTAATGGCTGCTCACCTTACCACCCCCCCAGCCCCCAAGAGGGTCTACATTTGTTTGCTTCCCCTTGTACCTGTCCCACCCCTTCTTGAAGCCCTCCACTGTACCCTCTTCCACCAGCCTCCCAGGTAGTGCATTCCATGGCTCCACCACCCTCTCAGTGAGAAAATGCTTTCTACGCTCCCCCCTGTAATTTCCCCCATTCAGCTTCCACTCATGGCCCCTGGTTGTTCCCCCCTTCTCTAACCTAAACAGCTCCTTGGTTCCACTCCTGGTTATTCCTTTTACATACTTGAAAACCTCAATCATGTCTCCCCTATCTCTCATCTTCTCCAGTGAGTAAAGCCCAAGCACTTTCAGTCTCTCCTCATAAGGCCTCCCCTCCATGCCCTGAATCATCCTGGTCGCTCTCCTCTGAACAGTCTCCAGCAGCACTATATGCTTCTTCAGATGAGGTCTCCAGAACTGTACACAGTACTCAAGCTGTGGCCTGGACCAAGGCATTATACAGAGGGAGGATCACCTCCCTTCTTCGGGACGTAATACCCCTGGCTATGCAGCCCAGTATCCTGTTTGCTTTGGCTGCTGTTCTTCTACAATTTTCAGAGTTATTCATTTTTACGTCTACCACCACCCCCCCTAAATCCCTTTCTCCCAATGTGGCTTGCAGTGTGACCCCCCCCCCAGGGTGTATACATGACCCAGATTGTTTACCCCCAAATGAAGTACCTTATATTTCCCGGCATTAAATTTCAGTCCCCACCTCCTTGACCACCCCTCCAGGATATCCAGATCCCCCTGGATTGTCTCCCTCACTCCTTCACAATCCACCAGTGCTCCCAGTTTTGAATCGTCCGGAGAGAGACAACCTATTTTTAAACCCCGGCCCTATATCCGAGACGTAAGCATTGAACAAGAATGGCCCCAATACTGAACCTTGAGGGACCCCACTGATTACCTTCCTGGGGAAGGAGAGCATCCCACCCACCATTACCCTCTGTAAATGCCCCGTAAGCGAATTTTCAACCCAACTGAGCTCCTGTCCTCCCACCACCATCTCCCCCATTTTTGCTATCAATCCATTATGGGGCACTGAATCAAAGGCCTTGCTGAAATGTAAGCATAGGACATCCACCAGCCTATGTCTATCCCAGGCCCCCTGTCACCCAGTCATAAAATTCTACGAGGTTGGTCTGACACGATCTCCCCGGGACGAAGCCATATTGTTTATCATCCTGGTGTCCTAACCTTTCCAACTGCCTTCCAAGCCTCTCCTTGATAAAGCCCTCCATTACCTTGCCTACCACAGACGTCAGACTGACAGGCCTATAATTCTCCATCTCCTCCCGAGACCCCCCTTTATATACAGGCACTACATAAGCCACCCTCCAGTCCTGTGGCACCCATCTCGTCTGCAGAAAGGTATTAAAAGAGTGCAGCCAGTGGAGCTGCCAGTACCTCCACCAATTCCTTCATAACTCTCGGATGTAATCCATCCGGCCCCGGTGCCTTATCGGTTTTTAGTTTCCGAAGAGCATCCCTCACCCTATCCACTGTGATTTCTCCCCCCCCCCCCAATCCACTCCCTCATTCAACCTTCCTACTCCTTCTTGGTCTGGCCCAGCCTGTACCCTAGCCTCTTTCCATTCTCTGGTCTCAGACTGAGACTGACCTCTCACTTTTGCTGACTCATCATCTCTCCCATCAGGCTGTAGGGATCCCTTGTCACCCTCTGCAAAGATTGAGGCAAAGTACTCATTTAGCACCTCTGCCTGATCCCATCTAAAGAACACAGCCCAGGTGAAGCACCTGGTCCCGCTCGAAGATCTTCCTACCCTGGTCCATGCCTTTGTCACCAGTCGTTCTGATTACTGCAACGCCCTCTACCTAGGGCTACCAGGGGGTAGATATCCACCGCTTGCAGCTAGTGCAGAACACGATGGCCAGGTTGTTGACTGGAACTTCCAGATCCAGTCATATAACACCTGAGCTGCGTGAACTGCACTGGCTGACAATACAGTGGCGGATTACCTTCAAGATCATGTTGCTGACCTATACAGCCCTACATGAACAGGGACCCCACTACCTGAAAGAACTCTTATGTCCTTACTGCCCCACCCATTCAGTCCCATCCTCTGGTGAGGGATTGCTAGAGATTCTCAGGGTATTCCTAAAAACATCAGGAGGAAGATTTTTTGCCTTTATGGCACCTACCCTGTAGAATTCTCTACCTCGCCAGATAGTAGAGGGTTTTAAAAAGTTGTTGAAGACCCATTTATTTAACCAGACTTTCTCAGAAACTTATTAAGTGTACACTGATTTGTTTTATTCGTTTTTTAAACTGTAATATTGTGTGTTTTTATTGAGTATTGTAAAGGCACACTGAGCAAAGGAAGGGCGCCTTATACAAATAAAATGATGATGATGATGATGATGATGATATGCTGCTATGCACTGATTTCCAAATACATCAGGGAAATTAGTAAAAGTTTTCAATAGTTTTACACATCAGTTTGTCATGCCTACAAGTGACCTATTTTACATTTCTCAATGTGTTCTTAGTTGATACATTAAAGGGTCAACTTCCAAGGTAGGGCTGCACGAAACTAAACTTTTAGGACTTGTCCAATCGTGACTGTAGCTGAATTTGCACATGCTCCATATCTTTTACAATGAAATCACCTGTTTTTGTACTTGTCCTTCATGGGAATGTACTCATCCAAGGCAGGAAGCAACTGGATTTGTACATCCCTGCTCCTAGGTTCAGATAATACAGTAAAAAATATGGATTTAAATGCCCATTTGAAAGAAAATATTTTTTGTGTTAATATTATTTACAATAAGAGAAAAAGTGAAATTGCCATTTAGTGCGACTCCGCCTACACCCAATTCTCTGATACATTTCACCAGGTTACCAATTTTTTTAATAAATATACTATACAGCATTTCACTCCTTTAGCTAGACTTACGCAGACACATGTGAAGCCAACAAACAAAATGCTGGTTTTAATGGTTGTTCGATCCCCCATCCTCCATCCCATTAAACGCCCCTTTGGGCCATAAATGGGTTGACAGCATCCATTAAACAGGAGGTCATCTTGCCCTGTGGAACTTCATAAACATGAACTCTTGGTCTGTACTGGGCAGATGTTCGCCTCAATAATCAGCAACATTTGGGCAATCCTAGCAATATCTTCCCTCCCCAAATTAAAATGCAGGGCATCAGAAAATGGCTTATATATTTATTTAATTGGGAAAATCTTGGTAAATGATCACTCTATGTCGAAACACAGACTTTACTGGCGTGCCAAGGAACATTTCTGGACTGGTGGTCAAATGACCCCAGTGTAATCTCCAAAATCAGTTCAATTATTTTCCCACCAGTGACAGCAGCTGCTATTCAGGACGTTATATTGCTTTAACCCGTTCCATAAGCATACTATCTCCACAGGCCAGGGACAAACCCAAGTGACCAGAACGTGACTGGGACAGCTGGGTCTGCCCTTGAATCTATCTGATGCAATAAATTTACAACACTGCAATTTAAACTGAATCCGGGCCATGAATTCTGTTACACAGAGAAATGACGATTTTTCCCATCAGTTGCGTTTCGGACAATTCCTTACCCTTTGTTTTCTTCTTTAGTCATTGTGACAGGGCGGAATACAACTTCTAAAAGTTACTCAAAGAAGAAATGTACTGGGTATTTAACTCTCAACTGCAGTTCACTGCCGACAGCTTACAGCAAAGCATGGATAGAGGACTGTTTTAGTGCAACACCGGGTAATCAGCACTTCCTGCGGCTCTCGGGTGGAAACGTAGAGCGACTGAAACAAGGTCCCAGGGACTGATTCGGTAGCTGTCATTTTTTCTGAGCTCCCGACTTTTCAGCTTGTTAGTGCTGTCAAGTCTCTGTCACTCACTCATTGTCTGAGACCTAGGTCTCACTCTTTAAATCGAGTGATTAACAACGCTTTTCATTGGGGCGCCTCACTCTTAGATTTGTTATGCTTAAAATGAGGACAGTTGCAATACATTTCAACAGGAGAATTAAACATCGTACTCTTTAGATGTCTTTTTGTGTTCAGACCTTTTGTTTATTTATTTATTTGATAATTCGGATACAACCTTTAAGTATACACTCTTTCACAAAGGTTCCACGTCAGGATGTGTAACCCCTCACCCCTGCCCTTTTACTAAAGGACAGGTGGCATGCTGTTGGCGCTGGCAGCAATACCTGGTGGGGACCTGGGTTCGGGGAGGATGAGGTTACCTGGCACAAAGGGACCTAGGTTTGGCTACTCTGCACAGGGGCACCCAAGTAAATCCGACTACAGGAAGCAATAACTGTAATGTCCAGAACCAGGATTGGGATTTTTCAGTGTGGCTTTATTCATAACTAGCTGAACACAACAAAGCATAGATGGACCCCCAAGGGGCTACGTTTACTGATAATGCAGGTTGGAGACTACCAGGCGGTCCACTTAAAGAATGAACCCATTTCTACTAATTTCAGGTTCTGGACCCACCAGGCACACAGCCCGGACTTGCATGCGCTTTGGATACACAGCCCGACTGGCCCGGCTCCCCTGCCGGCCACTTGACTGACGGTCCATTTAAAGAATGAACCCATTTTACTTGTTGTGGCTCCCCACACCACTTAGTCTGCGACCCCTAGAGAGACTTTCTTCTTACTTCCTTCTGACTCCCATCAAACAAGGAGAATTCTTTTCCCAAGTTGTGGCTCCCCACACCACTTAGAGTCTGCGACTCCTAGAGAGATTTTCCAATTTGCGACCCACGTCTGGGTACCTACCTCATCACTGGCCAGGCGCATGAGGCAAGTAACAATCAAAGAAGAAATCCATAGAGGTGGACCTGGTTACTAAAGATGGGGGGGTTGCCCACCTCCAGTTCCCACAGCCCATACCCGGCCATTTCTCTGGAGAAACTAAAACTTCAAAATGTAGATTAAACGGTGGATGGACTGTAGCACCCCCTCTACAACATTACTTGAATTCATACAGACATTAGATTTTGACACTACTCCATTTGTTTGTCCTAGTACAATAGGCCTCCCACATAGTAGTCCAAATCCCATACTTCTTCACATTTTCCAAACTGAAGAAACACATTGTTTGCCCTCTCAAATTAGAACAAAACACTCACCCTTTCGTTGCAGGTGCCTCACAGGCGAAGTACAACTTCTTCCACTTTTAAAACCAAACCGAAAACTGTAAAAGGCAGCTTTTCCTTTAGCAGACATTAGGGATTGCCCTGAATCTACATAGGGATACTTTATTCCCCCCCGAGGAAGGGGGCACTGAGACCTGGACAGCGGTCTCCACCACTTGAAACTGGACACTGACCCTCTCACACAGAAGGTAAATAAAAAACACTTCCTCCTCCCACAGAAGGTAAACAGAAACTCACTTTGAAAACTCCCAACGTTCTATCTCACTCCCTCTGCTGCAGATTCCAATGTGGCTTATGCAGCTGCAACAGTTCTATGGTGATGTCATCTTTCAGTCTCAGCTGAGACTGAGAACAGAGTGAGACAGTGTGAAACCCATTTAACTGGAGTTTCACAAGCTGCCTTCCCTGCCTACCACTAGGTCTTACTGGGATTCTAGTAACCCCGGGTAACAAGGGGTTACAGATGTAAAACAGCAGAGACATAACACAAACTTGACAGCTAACACAAAACATGAGTGCCATGTAATACAGAATATAGATAAATAATATATTTGAGTAAACTAGACAACTGAAATTGAACAGTGGAAGGAGATTCCCAATTAGCAATGTGCGGCATAGCTGCCCAAGGGGGCCTGTCAGGTAGACTATCGGAAAGGGTAGGAGAAAGAAAGGGGGGAAGAGTGCAAATAAGGGGTAGATTTGAGAGAGAGAAAGGGGCAAGAGAAAGGGACTGGGAGAAGGAGAATATTTAGGAGAGTGGGTAGAAAAGGAGGTGTTGGGGTAGGGAGGGAGAGAGTTGGTGGGAATTTGAGAGGGGGGTAGCAAGGGACGGCAGGTAGGAGTTCAGGGTAGGTAAAACAGTAGAAAAGCTCAGACAGACGGGGGTATCTGGGTTGAGGGTATGGTCTCAGGTAAGGGAGTCAGAGGTGTTTAAGAGCAGGTATCCAGGTTGAAGATATGGATTCAGGTAAGGCAGTCGCAGGCATTTGAGTTCAGCAGGTATTGCTTCAGTTCTCTTTCAAAGGACCTAACATTTATACTTTTAGACCTTATAGCCTATGAGTTCTGTTCAGAAATGTAAATCAGACCCATACCTCTCAGCTGACTTTCGTCGCTGAAATGTGGTACCCTGACACTCGAAATGTGGGAGAATGTTGATTCGGGACACTGGGCCTCATAATGTGAGACACATCATCAAACCTAGTAAAACATTATTATTTTTTATTCTGTTTATAGTTGGCATTAGAGAGCAAAAGGCCCTCTAGTGAACTGTTATGGTTCAGATTAGTATAGCGCCTACAATTATTTTATTTATTTAGACTTTGGCAAAGGCCGCTGTGACAGTGCCCATTTACAGGGGCTGGGCAACCAGAACGTAAGACAATTCAGTGGTATGGATAAAGAATGATGGTGAATGTTCCCAGGGCTGAATGATGTATGCAGTCCTTAGGGTCAGAGCCATCATGGTCATAGGGTAGGGAGAGGGTCATGTGCCCCCCCCAAAAAAATAAAATATGAGAAACCACTAAAATAATTTTTTTTCATATCGTAAAACTCAAAATGGCAAGGTGTGTGTGTTTTTGTAATTTATATTTTGTTGAGTTTACAAGAAAAACAATAAGTTGCATACTCAAATTATACTCCCTAGAACAGCGCAAGAATTGTGGGGACATGACAGAAACATTCAAATACCTTAAAGGCAACAACAGGGTGCACGTGCAGAACGTCTTTCAGGTAAAGGACTACAGCAGGACTAAAGGACACAACCTTCAACTTAAGGGAGGAAAGTTCAGAAGCAATATGAAGATATTCTTCACATAGCATGTTGTGGAACCATGGAATAGCCTGCCGGAGGGGGTGGTGGAAGCCAAGACAGTGGGATAATTCAAGCGGGCATGGGACAGACACTGTGGGATACACAAGCAGGCAGCTAAGTAGGGGGTAGGAAGCCAAGGGCAGACTTGATGGATGGTACGGTCCCCATCTGTCGACAACGTCTATGTTTCTATGTTACTCATGCCAGACATTCGGATACGTTTACAAAATACAGTCACTGTAAGAAAGAGCAGAGTAGCCTAAACTGTTCTGCTGTACGGATTTGGGAGTAATACTTCAAGATGCATTAACTAGAATAATAGAAACCAAATAGCTGCACCTTGCCAGAGTGAGAAAGCGACCAAAACACTGACTGAATTCCCTAACAGCTTATAATCCCATAGAAAGATGGGATGTACTCTCAATCCAAACATAAGGTTCAACCTAAACATGGGAAGCAGCCCCAACACAGTCGTCCCCCTACCCCCCGGAGTCTAACAAAACCAACAGCACTATTAATGGACATATTATTACGACAGTCATTAAGAAACAATGCTGATAACTTCGAAGATCTGAAACAATTTAAAACTGTCACACATAATTTATTTATTTATTGAATTTTGCTGACCCGGCAAGCCCACTGGGCCTACAGGTCCCTTTTCAGGAGCGACTGGGGGTAGGGGATACAGATGGTAAGCAACTGAAATTGTACCAGATTAAGCTTTTGGTGGTATTTTTAGGTATAAGGACAATAGTGAAGCAGCAGGTTATCTATTAAATGGCACAATTAGAAAAAAGAAAACCTCCCACTCTTGTGGAAACCCCAGGGAGGAAGGAGAAAGCCGCCATCTACCATCTGTAGAGCAACAGTGCTCCAAAATGTGACCATGGTGGTGGCTGCAGGGCTCCATAATAGTCATACTCACCACATGAAGGCCACCAGTATTACCATGACATATAGTATGCCAGGATAAAATTAAAACCCAAACAGAATTCAGACAGTACGAACATGCCTAACATGACCCCCATCATCAAGAGATATCGTGATAATAAAATACATAACAGTAAGCCCCCATAGTATAGCACACTTCCCCCTCCTCAGAACAAAACCAAACATAATATAGAAAGACAGTTAAGTCTGTTGAAGCAAAAAAGTCAGAGAAAAAGTGAAATTATCCAGACCCTGCCGCCATTCAGTTGTCTTCAGCTTCGGGTCTCATGTTTGTCCAGTGGCCACAGTCTTAAACTCCCAACAGAGTTCTACTCATTTGCCGGCCTCTACAGCATTGGTGAATTGATAAGTATGGCCCCCATAAAAAATGCACAGACAAACAGACATAAGGAGGGAATGCGCTTCACTTGGGTTCTGTCTGCATCAAACTTTTTTCTGTGAGATCTGGTGGCAAAGAATACATCTAGAAACAGATGTAAGGTAGTCCCAATATAGTTTAAGTTTTGAGAATCCCGAGAAGCCTGCAGCAGTATATCTCTGGTCACAAGCTACAACAGAAGTGGTGTCAAGCATCACTGTCTGCAGCAAAGCTTATTGCTGGTCCACTGAACGCTGAGAGATCCTGTATGCCTTAACAAAACTAGGGGCTAGAGCTAGAGGCTCAAGTCCCAGGGCTCTTGGCAGCCAAGATTTTAAAAATAGAAGGAGCTGCTCCCTTTTACTCCCTTCTGGGAGCCCAAACAGTCATACATTAGAAGCCCTATGTGAGTTTAACAAAGCTTCTAAATGATAGCATAGCTGCATGTTCTGTGCCATTTTGCTGGTTGCTGCTAGAGCCTGGGTCACTGATTTTTCTGCACAGATCACCACTTGAGAAGTAACTTCTGTCTTTATATCTTTCTTAACCATTCTTTTTAGGATTGTTTCAACTTTGGAGTCAATGGCTTTCAGAGATCGCCTCGGTGGGTCCACTCTGGAACAAGTGGAGGGCTGGTCAGAGGACGGCCCAACCTGCTGTTCAGGTGGTGGTGACTGATTCATTAGTCCTCCTCTGGGTCCTTTGGGATGACCCATACAGAGACTGGTATTAAACTCTGCCCCAGGACACAAGGGAACTAATGCTGCAAATATAATTGAAGGTCAAAAAACTTTAGTGCTGGATAAGTTAGGTTAAATCCACGAAGACACTGAGCTGTGCTGAGGTGTGTCTTCTCGGCAATCATGCTCAACAGCACCCCTGTAAGGTGTGTTCTTTGATGTCTTTTCAACTGGGTGGTAGGGGGTGATAGTCAGAATCAGGCTGGTTGCGGTTTATGGGTTAGTACTGTTTGAATGTAATGAGGCATCCGTCTGTGCTTTACAGTCTTCTCTAGAATCGCTGCAGTCTCTCTGAATTGCAACTACAGAGCTTTGCTTTGATGTTTTGAACATCCAGTCAGGGCTTCACATTTGCATCATGTGTCTCTCTGAGAGCTGTAAAGCCAGATACTTATTGGCTTGTAGTTTTTTTCCTTGCTGCTGCTCTGCTGCCAGACCCAGATCCAGGAAATGGGAGGGACCGTTGGAAGAAAGGCAGTGTGTGAGGGGTCTGTGAGAGAGTAGGTACGCAACAGAGTTAGACTCGAAAAAATATATGAATTTATTTAAAAAAAAGTTTCTGTTAAAAAAAGGTGCCATTGTCCATGATCGAGAATGTGTTAAGGCTTTTCAGGCCATCAAGACTCCATTATGTTCAGCCCTGTTTTAAGAAGTCCAGATTTTGAGAAACAGTTTCTGTTACAGACAGATGCATGGGAGGTAGGCCTAGGTGCAGTCCTGAGTCAGAATATAGATGGGAAAGACTCTGTTCCAGTGTTTGACCATTACTGTTATTTACAACTCTGGGCTTATATTTAAATGCTACCCTTTCAACATCAGCACCTCCCAGACCTGCTTTCACAATTGTTTACACAGCTTCATAAAAACATAGAAACATAGAAGTTGACGGCAGATAAGGACCGCAAGGCCCATCCAGTCTGCCCATTTCTTTTTCTACCTTATAAATGTGCCATCGGCCTTTGCTCTCAGTGGCCTATCTATTCATAGTCATTTGTATTGCTCCCTTATGCCTATCCCATGCCTGTTTGAAGCCCTGCACTGTATTCATAGCCACCACTTCTTGTGGTAAGCCATTCCATGCATCCACCACCCTTTCTATGAAAAAGAATTTCCTCACATTCCCCCTTAATCGGCCCCCCTCTAATCTCATGCTGTGTCCTCTTGTCCTGCTATTTTTCTTATATTTAAACATGTTTAAACATGTTAGACTCTTTCACCTTGTTAATGCCCTTGTTAATGTTTGAATGCCTCGATCATATCACCTCTCTCCCTCCTTTGCTCAAGGGCATACATATTGAGCTCTGTTAATCTGTCTTCATAGGTCTTCTGATGCAGTTCCTGCACCATTTTGGTTGCCCTTCTCTGGACTGCATCAATTTGGTTAATGTCCTTGTGAAGGTGTGGCCTCCAATACTGCATGCAATACTCCAGATGGGGCCTAACCAGTGTCTTGTAAAGAGGGATTATTACCTCCCTCTTATGACTTGTCATACCCCTATTAATACACCCTAACACCCCCCTAGCCTTACCTACTGCTTTAGAGGTCTGCTTGGATGATTTCAGGTCATCAGTGATGATGATGCCCAAGTCTCTTTCTTCCTTTGTGACTGCTAGCAACCCTCCCAGCCTATAGGTGGCTTCAGGTTTCTCTTCCTATGTGCATGATCTTGCACTTTTGCATTAAATCCCAGTTGCCACTCTTCTGACCATTTTGCTAGTTTATCCAGATCTCTTCTCATTCTGCCCACCCCATCTGGATCATCTACTCTGTTGCAGATCTTGGTGTCATCTGCAAACACACAAGCCTTACCCTCTAGTCCATCTGCAAGGTCACTAATGAAGATGTTGAAGAGGACTGGTCCCAGGACTGATCCCTGAGGTACCCCACTTGTGACTTGCATCTCTTCTGACTGTATACCATTTACCACCACTCTCTGTTTCCTGCCCGTCAACCGGTTTGCCACCCAGTTGACCAACTTCTGACCCACCCCGAGCCTACCCAGCTTATTTATCAATCTTCTATGTGGAACAGTGTCAAAAGCTTTGCTGAAGTCAAGGTAGGCGACATCAACTGCTCCCCCTTGGTCCACCACTCTGGTTACCCAGTCAAAGAAATCTATGAGATTAGTTTGACAGGACCTTCCTTTGTAAACCCATGCTGTCTTGGATCCTGTGCCCCTATGGATTCCAGGTGTTGCACTATCCTTTCCTTAAGGAGTGCCTACATAATCTTGCCCACTACTGAGGTAAGACTGACTGGTCTGTAGTTCCCTGCCTCCTCCCTGCTACCACTCTTGTGGAGCGGGATCACATGAGCCCTTCTCCAGTCTTCTGGGACCTCTCCGGTGCTCAGAGACTCACTAAATAGTTCTGCTAATGGCTCTGCTAGTTCCACCTTTAGCTCCTTAAGTACCCTGGGATGTATGCCATCAGGTCCCATTGCCTTATCCACCCTGAGCTTAGCAAGCTCTTGTAGGACCCTTTCTTTTGTGAAGGGAGTAGTGCTCCTCCCTCCCCGTGTCCATGGTGCTGAGCTGTGGCCCTGCCCTACCTTCTCTTCAGTAAATACTGAGCAAAAGTATCTATTTGGATAGATGCTTTTACATGGTCCTCCTCCTCACATGCTCCCTTTTCTCCATTAAGCTTAGCAATACCCCTCTGGACTTTCTCCTTTCACTAATGTATCTATAGAAAGTCTTGTCACCTTCTTTACTGTTCGTGCTAGTGTTTCCTCAGTTTGGGACTTTGCCTGCCTTACTGCCTTCCCTGCTTCCCTTAGGGCAGTTTGGTATGCCTCCCTATCTTCATCCGCTGTGTTCCCTTATATTTCCTGAAGGCCAGCCTTTTGGGTCTGACCTTTTCTGCTACTGTATTTGAGAACCAAAGTGGTTTCCTTCTTCTTTTGCACTTCCTTTTCTGTCTAACACAATGGGATGTTGCTTCAAGTATTGCATCCTTAATGCTTGCCCACTTTGCCTGTACCCCCTCACCTGTGTTTCTTTTTGCCATGGCTAGCTTAACTCTGTTGGCCATCTTATCAAAGTCAGCTCCTCTGAAGTCCCGTATTTTTGCCTTGGAATGGGATGATTTAGATGTAGTAGCCAAATTGAACCATACCATGTGATGGTCACTGGCCCCCAGGTGACCTTCTACCTGGAGATCTGTGATCCCTTCCCCGTTAGTCAGTACTAGATCTAGGATAGCCCTGTCTCTTGTGGGCTGCTGTACCAGTTGTTTGAGGCCCTCCCCCTGCAGGGAATCCGCTTCAATGACATCAGCAAGGCGAGGTCAGTGACCATTTGGTGGGCAGGTTCTACGCCATACTAAGGGATCAAGCCAGAAATTCTATGATCTTCATACTCACACAATGGATGGCAGACCTACAGGTCCCCTGTGATGCACAACAGTAGCTGACATATTCTTATATGCTTGCTATGGTGCCTCATTTGAAGGAATTTGCTTGAAATGTCAAATGAGGCCTTTCAGGACACCCACAATCCAAATGGAATACATGGGGAAGCAGACAGCAAGTGTTGGTGAGTCTGTGGTGAGACTGCAATGGATCAGGCTCACATTTTTTGGTCCTGCCTCGCCCTAGAAAAATATTGGGAGGATATTGCTCATGTTATTAATTAAATGTTTGATACTTCTCATCCTCTCTCTGCCATGCTGGTTTTACTTAGTATACTGCCTAATGAAGTTATAACACACACATATGTATAACAAACCAAGTGAATGCAGTACACACACAGAGGAAAACAGAGTTGCAGCACCACCAGTAGGTTCTTTTCGTCTCTTCCCAACCACAACCATTGATTTGGGTACCCATAGAAACTCTTTGTATTACCTCCCCAATCAGATAACTGCAGAAACTGTGTTGGAGAGCCAGGTGCTGTACTGGGCTGACCAAGGAGACCACAGGAATGTGAAACTTGGAGAACGTCAAAGCAAGACTCTGACACAGTTTCCAGGTGAAAATTAAGGTACATTTTATTAAACTGTTCTGCCAACTTACAGGCACAGTTTGCATAAGAAACAGCTGCAGTTAGCAATAACAACATAAATGCTTTTACAAATGACTTTTAAATTGAATAAATATCTTGAGCATTAATACATCTCAATTTCCACAGGTCTGTACCTCCTACCCCTGAAGACTGTAGGCCATTCCACCACCCACCAGCCCTCCAGTTACTTAAATACTAACCCAGCACTAGGCCACTCCTTGAACCTCAGTCGTAGCACATTCAGTTTATTTGCCTTAAAGGCATGCAGTGGCTACTAAGCCTATACCCACCTCAGTCATCCTACACACCCTTCTCACCAAATACCCTTCTGTGGTATCTAATACAGAAATACTTAACTCTATATTGCTTACACACACTATTCACTTATACTCTAAGCATTTCATAGTAGCATTCACTTTGTATTGCATAACAGTTACTTTATGGCATTCACAATACCCCCCCCCCCATCTCTAAATTCAGTCCTTCAATTGCTGAACAGTAGTCCTTGAAGCAACAGGTATTCCAGAATTCAATATAGCAGATGAGTCTCCCTCTTGAACTGGTCCCACAATGAAAATAAAATGACTGTAGCACTGTCCTTGAATGGCTGGAGTGCTGGCAACCTGGACCCTCTGGAGATGGCAGTGGATCTGATGATGCTGATCCTTGAAGACGACCTGGTTGTTCGAAGCAGATGCGAACTTGCTGGATGCAGCCGAAGATACTTGAGAAAAAAAAACAGGCACTCAAAGCAGCAGGCTAATCTATTCTGTCTCTGCTCTCACATTGCTGCCACACTATCCCTAACACTGGGATGCAGGTGATCCCCTATAGTCTACAACGCTTCATTGAGGGCTAGTCCCTCAGGCCCTAACTACAGGTAGGCCTCAGTAGGCTGGAACCCCTCTGGATAGGTCTGCTCCCTTCAGGTCTGTCTCCCTGCTTGATCTCCCTGAAAATGAGTTGTGCAGCTTCTTTTATACCCACTGAACATTCCATTCCTCCCAAATCCTGGTCACTGAGTGGACAGGACACTGTTCCAAATCTCAGCACCAATCAGCTTTGATTCTACTTTGGATTTCTGCAGCTGGATGAGTCACAATGGAATCCCATGTTTGAATCTTTAACTGCCTTTCTGAAAAAATTTGGATTCATTATAATTGTACATCACATTAAGCACAGTAAAATTACCTCAAAATAAAATGTAATCACATTCACACCTTCTCCATAACAAAGCTCACGCTTCTGGCTTTCTCCAGTATTTTTTATTAATAAATTTGATTAAAGGATCATTAATTGCTTAAACTTAAAGTTTTCCACCCTGTGGAAAAATAGATATGGTTATGGTTCCATGGTTTTCTCTGGTTCCAGAAAATCAGCAGCCATTGACTTCTCCCTCCTTGACAATGATGGGAACCCCATTAAACAAGTCTCACTGTTTAAATACCTTGGCTTGGTCCTAGACTGTCACCTAACGTATGAACTTCATGTCAATCAACTAGTTAAGAAAGTACACCAAAGGCTTGGCATGTTATATCGTGTCAAACCTTTCCTAATCCCTGAATCCAGGATACTTCTGGCCACTAGCTTCCTGCTCCCCTTATTCAACTATGGAGCTCTACTCTACTACCACCCCCACCCCGTCACTAAGGAATTTCAGAAATTTAGAAATTGCTATTCCTATTTTTACTATGTAACTCTATTTCTGTTTGTATTATGTTATCTCTATTTTTACATTGTTCCATGTATTGTCTTTATCATTGCTCGTACAAGGGACCTCCTTGCAAATGAACTTGCTCAATGGATCTTATCCCTTCACAATAAACTTGAACAGTCGGCTGCATAGCACCTGCCACAATATTATTTGGTGTACCACTGGCCTCCCTAGACTGACCCACCATTGTGACCTGTACAAACTTGCCAACTGGCCCCCTCGAGAAGATAGGCTTGACAGTAGGATCTGACTTTCTTAGACTTCTACCAAGTAGCATTACCTCCCTCTTCCCCCTTTCCACCCCCACATGGTCCATGAGATGGTCTTCTTCCCTCTCCCTCCCTGCCATACTACCCAAGGCTAAAACACCCTCTCTGACAAGGGTGTTAAACTATTCAATAACCTACCCCCATCACTTGTCCTCTATCCCTCAACAGCTTCTTTCATATATGACCTTAAGGGTCACCTCTCCAGTTCACAGTCATGCAAATGCCCTAGTCCTTGAATTGTCCCGGTATATCTATTTTTTTACCTGAGCACTAACTCTGATATTGACTGTCTGTTGCCTTACTGTAATGTATTGTACTATTCACAATGATGGCACTTGTTTTGTACCTTTTAAGTCGTTTGTTTAAGCAATAAGCCATGAGGGGGTGTGGGTTATCAGGGGTTTACCACGGCTGGAGTGGTTTGCCCATGAGGTGCAGCCAAGTGGGTAAATCCTCGCCAGCCGTGGTAAATCTCCCTATAACCCACATCCTCCAAGTGTAGTATTGCGATCATACTAGGGATAATTTTTTACTATAGTGAAATACAAATATTAAAGAGGTTGCTTTGTTTTTTAATTTTTATTGTATTTATTCCTGTGCTGCAGATGATTTATTGGATACGCTCATCTACAGCCATTGATTATCAGAGGATTTACACCAGTGGTAAACTGCCAGTATGATGATTTCATTGGCTGTTCACTTATGTCCATGGTATAATCCTATGTAATTGCACTTTCCTGTAAACCCTGTAAGCTACTATTGTTTGTCTTAACTGGACACTTGTGAAAATGGGCAGTTTTGCTCACATACCTTTCCAGTATAAAAAATAAATTGAAACCGAAAACAGCTTGCTGATTAACTCTCACACTAAACAAGGATAAGATTTCCTGTTAAATTAAGCCATTTCTCTTTAAAACTTTCCCTTTTTGTCTGGAGTTCAGACAATATAAATATTGATTTGAGGTCTGAGACTCCTTCCAGGGGCTGTCACAAGGGCTCCAGTAACCAGTCCTGACCAAGAGCACACACACCCTTTCCTGGCTTCCCCTTCACCCTTCCTGTGTGCAAGCATGGCTTCAGGGCTACAGTTTCTTCTCCCATACCTTTCCACCTTAAAGCAGCAGTACTAGTTAAATGCATTCTTATTTTTTTTTTTTAAGTATACATGCCCATGTCTGGATTAGCACTGCCCTGTCTTTGGTTTTTACAAGAACTCGCATTTTCATGTTATATTCTGCCTTTGAAGATCCTATTTTGTTACTTTGCCATCGCCAAGAGGTTCTGCAGCATGCTTGACAGCGGCACTGTAGTAGACATAAGTCCTCTTCCGGTTCTGTGTTGGGGGAGTGGCCATGAAGGGAGAGAAGCAGGAATAGGTAAATTCTGTGGGCTGATTCCTGGCAGGCTGTTGCAGGCTGATAAATGGCCAGGAAGTTTGCTATGAGATTGTGGGGCATAAGCACCACTAGATACTAGGGAATATAAAATGAAGTGGAGAGGGCACACCACACACCGGCGGCGGGGGGGGGGTGCCCAAACCTGGAGATAGACACAGGCATTTCCTAGCTAAGTTCCACAGTTTCCAGGACAAGGAGGCAGTACTGCGGTCTGAGACAGTAAAGAGCCCATTGCATGTGGAGAATAACAGAGTGCTCATATTCTCAGACTACAGCCACGAATTACCACAGGAGTGCCAGACATTCAGAGAGGCAAAAGCAAGGCTATGCAGGCGGAGGTGGACACACCAACATCTATATCCCTCTAAGCTGCAAGTGACCAAATCTGAGCAACCAGCGAGGATCTTTGGGGCATCGGATGATCTGAGGGCATTTCTGGACAGGAAGGAGGCTGCAGCGTAGGGTCGATTGGCAGCAAGAGTCACCACAGCAGCAAAGTGAGAAGACTGGGAGCTCCATACACACTAAGGTACTTTGTTTGACTTCTGCAGTGATAGTACTGGTGTGTGATGGGGTGGTGGAGAAGTCAATATTGGCCATGGGGTGCACCGACTGACTAGCTGCAGCACAAGACATCCAAACTTTTGTATCCCCTAGCAAGTGCCAATCAAGCAGTATTAGTTAATGACTCTAAAACTGCCCACTAAAGCTGGCACCATGGAACCAACAATTTTAATGAGGCAGCAGCTGTAAATGGCCTTGAACTGGTGCTGGGCGGTGCTTATTCTGTTACCAATGCCATTACAAGTTCCTGTGCTGCACTGGGAGAGCAGAAATGCCCAGCAAAGGGTCAGGCCAAAGTAAACAAAGGATGTGCTGAGACATGAAGGGGGAGTGCCAATGTAAATACAGCACCAGCCATATTTGCTGTGGATCCACAACAATGATAATCTTTATTAAAGATCTAGACAACTAAAGATAGCTGGAAAATAAAATGTGCAGATCTGGAAATCAGAATTATGGCTGCACAGGTACAGCCAAAGAGTAGAATTTTGAAAAACACTTCCTGGTTATCCAGTACTGCTGCATTAACAGGTCAACATACCCCTCCTTCCTAAACTGTTAACCAGATGAGACTATTTTTACCTGATAGCCAACCCTTGTAATCTATAAATCTGCCAAGTTTGTTTTTAATCCAATTTAAAAAGGCATTTTAGAAAAAAAGTTGCACATTTTTTACCTTTTAAATTTTGCTGATTCAAAGTTTATTTATTTATTAGATTGTCGGTTTACAGACCTTTGAGTCAAAGACTCATTTACAAAGGCACCCCATCAAGAGAGCAATGCATCACAGCAAACAAAACAGTACAGTACAGTACGTAATGTTTAGATTAAAAAAGCAAAGAGTGTTACAGGCATTCACTGGTGGTACAAGCTTGGTAATAGGTAGATCACAGTAGTCATAATATAGGTACACGAGTACCACGTCAGGTAGCAACCAGAGATATTTTATTACACTAGTCAGCAGATGTTGCATGAGAACCCAGGCATATACAGCAAAAGTAGACAGGGCAAACCCAGCCTAGGGGTAAGGTTAAGGGGCAGGTGGGAGATTATGTGCAGTTGCAGCAGTGAGTGCTTGTCAGATGGCTTCTGAGGGAGACCTTGAAAGGACCAAGCTTAGTGGAGTCAGCTATGTTGACTGGGAGAGAATTGAACCGGGAGGGAGCCCGATAGCAAAAGGATCTCTGGGCCATAGAGGTCTTTTCCATGGGGACAATAAGGGAGGTTTTGACAGTGCTGCAGGTGGACACTGAGGGGGAAGCATGCTGCAGGGAGGTGGTGACCCCGGGGGGGGGAGAGCCCTAGCAGGGTCTTTTTTACAAGAAGTCAGGTTTGGAAGCGGAGTCTTTCTTCAAGGTTGAGCAAGTTGGTGGTGGAGTACAGCAGGCACGTATGTGTGTGCCTAGGGGCTCCCAGCATTAGCCTGCAGGCCTTGTTTATAGAGAGCTGGATTCTTGCAAGCGCAGTGTTGTCAGCTGCAGCATAGATGGGCAGCCCATAGTCAATTAGCGACAGGACAGAGGAGGTGATTGCCAATCTAAGAGCCTCTTGTGGTAGGCAGTCCCTATGGTGGTACAACAGTCCAATCCTTACATTGGTGGCAGCAGAAAGGGCATTGATATGGGAACAGAAGAAGAGTGCTGAATCAAAGGTAATGCCCAGATACTTGTAGGAGGAAACCTGCTCAATGGGGTTTAGTGTGCTAGGCAGTATCACGAGACGGGCACCACTGGCTTTACTTTGGCAATGTGAGAAGAGCATAGCTTTGATCTTTTTTAGGTTCAGGACTTGCCTTCATGATGTGAACCACTGCTCAGCTCTATCAAAAGCTTGTTGGAGGTTGGCCTGGAATGTGTTGGGGTTGGGGTCAGAGGTGAAGAGCACAGCATCATCCGCGTACAGGAGGATCTTACTTGGGCAGGCCAAGGGAAGGGAGTTGAAGTAGAGACTGAAGAGGAGAGGGCCTAAAATGGATCCCTGGGGAACCCCAGAGGGGACAGGTTGTGTGTCAGATAGGGTGCTATTGATTTTTACACACTGAGTTCTGGCAGAGAGGTAGCTTGTGAACCATGCAAGGGGGCTGTGGGAGAAACCAAGGCATCTGAGGGAATCAAGCAGGAGGGGATGGCAAACCATGTCAAAGGCCTTGGAGAGGTCAATGAATACGGCACCGGCAGGACTTCCAACATCAAGAGCACAATGCAGGGCTGGCTCAGTGGTGCTGAGGGTTGAGGTGCTGGACACCACACCTTGCGCCATGCTGGTGACCAAGGTTCAGGAACGAGCTGGGGCCACCAAGGATCAGCAGGGGAGGGAAGAGATTGAGCATCTGGATGGACTGCTCTCTCTTCCCGGGGGAGGGTTTGTGGTGCGCTATCTCTAGGAGCGACATCTGGCAGTGGCTGGAGGATCACCAATTGCAGCGGTGCGGCATATGCATGGGGGGGGCTGAGCCACGGCACTCCATTGCCTTGCTGGCCAGCCTCCACGGGGGGGGAACCAACAAAAAGCACAAAAACCCTGGCTCGATGAGGAGATGATGAGGGCTCCTGTGATCTCCCTCTCATCCCCAATGCCGGGCCAAGCCACACCGGGGATTCATGGCTGACCTCTCAGAGGGATGGACCCTCTAATATCAGATAGAGTCACCGAGGGAGGGTGGGCCATGTTCCAGGGGGTGATCTGGAGCACTGGGAAGTTCCTTGGGGGGGGTGATCCGGTGTGTGGATGGCCAAGGCAGGAAGAAGGGGAAGGATTGTGTGGGCACCTCCGAAGGATGCCTTACAGATCCAGCACATAAATAGAATTAAAAAAAAAAGCAGAGTGCAGGAAGTTGGAGAATTCAAGTAGCGTGGTTGTGGAGCTGTGACCTGCTCAAAAGCCATGCTATTCAGGGCACAGAATATTGTGCATAGCCAGGTATTCGGCAAGCTGGTTGGCAACTACTTTTTCAAGTGCCTTAGAGAGTGGGGGGAGGAAGGAGATAGGTCAGTAGTTACCTGGGGTTGCTTGATCGCTGCTTTATAGGATGGGAGTGATGATGGCAGTTTTCCATGTGCTGGGGAACTGCCGCAGGCACAGAGAGCGGTTGAGCAGCTTGGTAAGCGGGATCAGGATAGCATCCAACGTCAGACGAAGTAGCCTAGTGTCCAGTAGGTCGGTGCTGGGGTTGTTACTACTAATGGCTTTTTGCAGAAGGGGTCTAGCCTCCAGCGGGGAGATGGTACGTTGATAGAAAAGCGGTCTCTGGAGAGTGGGCAGGGGCGCTACTGGGATGGGGTCAAAGAAGTTATTGGGCAGGGCTGAACTGAGGTCTGAGAAAGTGTGGTTTAGGCAGTCTGCAATGCCAAGGGGGTCAGAGCAGACAGTTCCATTAAAAGAGAGTTGAGAGGGGGTGGGGAGCAGGATTTCCCATTCAGCGCTTTTACATTATCCCAAAAGTTCCTAGCCGACCCCTAGGAGGAGACAAGAGCGGATTGGTAGTACTGAGCTTTGGCCTGTCGAATTGCCCAAGTACACTTATTGCGTTCAGCGTTGTATACTTGCCTATCAGCTGGCTTGCCAGATTCCATGGCAATGTGCCATAGGTTGTCTCTCCTTTTAAGTTTGTGAAGGAGGGAGGGGGCAACCCAGGGCGTGCTTTGCTTTTTGGTGTGATTTCTAGCGAAGGGGGCATAGAGGTCACAGGCATGGTTAAAAGTATGAGTAAAAAAAAATCCAATGCCTTGTCTATGGATGGTGCAAGCCTGATTGGGAACCAATCCAGTTGTGAGAGGTACAGTTTAAGGTGACTCAGGCTGCCTGGGAGTAGACGATGTCGCTGGGTGGTTTGTGATGCAGGTTTGCTGTTGGTAGCGAACCAAGAGAATATGACCGGGGAGTGGTCACTAAGTGAGTTGGGACGTACACTGATATCGAGCACCCTGTGGGGGCGGTTGGTAATGGTGATGTCCAGGAGGGTGCTGGTGCCAGTAGAGGGGTTAAATCTAGTTGGGGTGGTGACAAGCTGAGACATGTCAAGGGCGGCAATGATATCTCTGGTTTGGGAGGCCGTGGCAGAGAAGCAGTTAATATTCAGGTTACCAATAATTATCTGGGCCATTTTGGGTGGTAGGCCAGAGGAGTAGTCAGCAAGCGCCTGAATGGCAAGGTCTTGCTTTCTGGGGGGAATATAGGCAACAGTGAGAAAGAGTGGGCCCTTACCAGGGTTGGGGGAGATTTTTAGCATGAGGGCTTGCACCCTGTTATCAAGCTTGGGTGGTGGAAGTGCATGTCCAAGGAGGGAGTCACATGTGTAGACAGCACAACCACCTCCACGCTTACCCACCCGATCTTCCCTGAAAAGGGTGTAACCAGGAAGGGAGACGAAGGAGTCAGGGGTGGATTTGGATAACCAGGTTTCGATGAGTGTGACAATGTCTGGTTGGTGCTGAGTAACCCAACACTGGAATGCAGCAGCCTTTTTAAGGAGGTTGCAAATATTCATGGAAGCTATGTGGCGTCCTTGAGCCTGGGCAGGCTTGTTTATAAGATTGGGCACGGGGCCAGGGTTTGGATGAATGTTACCTGATAGAAGCAACAGGAGGGTGATTAGGCACACCAAAGCGTGGTAGTGATTGTGGCATCTCCCCTTATGACTGGACACAGGGCAGGGTGCTGGGGTGCAAGGGGTGGTAGAGTATGAAGGGTGGGAAAGGCATAGAGGAAAAGAGACCAAGGTATGAGTGGGACGTAAAAGGTAGCGGGGTGGAAGTGTGCGGGGTACCGTGGAGAGGAGGTGGTCGAGCATTTGGGGGTGTCAAAGGTGTTGCAGATGGGGGGGCACTATGGCTAGAGGGTAATGGTTCTAAGTGAGGTGGGGCTGGTGTAGGAAGCAGGATGAGGACCATAGTCAGTGCCAGTGCACTTGATCCAGGATGCATTGAGGATGATAAATTCAATTTGAGCACGAGAGAGGATCACCCTTTTAAGAAGTTACAGGAAGGAGAGCCCCTTAAAGGAGTTGCTGTAATTGACTAGTGTGAGACCTCAGCAAGTGGGGATCACTGGGGAAGTGTATTTAATAAGGGGGGGGGATTGTCCAGAGAGCAGTACAGCAAGGCAGTAGCTGAGCTGTGTTTTGAAAAAAGTACCTTGGGTGCTTGCTTTCTCAATGGGGATCTGCAGCATCCAATAGGGAGGCAGCCACAGTCCCCAGGAGCCACTCAAATTACGGGGATTGAAGCCAGACAGCTCCGAGCTAGGAGCTGACCAATCGTACCTGCTTTCCTTGGTCAGGGGGTGACAGGCTGGATGCAGAGGTCTGGCCGCCAGCAGGTAGCAGTGCCCGGGCCACTTGGCTGAAGTCAAGAGCCTGGTTTGGGCTTGTGGCTGCTTTCCTTGGTCAGGGGGTGGCAGACTGGATGCAGAGGTCTGGCCACCAGCAGGTAGCAGTGCTAGGGCCACTCAGCTGAAGTACAGTAACTCTGTGCTTTAAACCAGCTCTGTTTTATAAACTTAACAATTATGTGGCATAAGATACATATATCTGTTTACATGTCACTGTAATCTAGCCCTCTGTGGCTCTATTTTAATTAATCAAGTTTTGTGCTTATTTACATTAAACGTTTGTGCTTGGCTTTTCACATATTAGCAGCCTGCTTGCTGCTCATCATGACATCTGGACTGTGCTTTAAGTTTGGGAGCTCATCCCCATTTCATAATGTGCCCTCTTTTCATTTTATTTTAAATAAATGGCAGCCAGTCTCTAAATTATTATCCTGGTGCTTGCTGCCTGCCAAATGAATTATTTTATTTAAAATATCAGGTCTCCTGGAAATCCCACTATGATGCGCTGGATAATGTTAGTGAATCAGGTAAGGGGCCAAGGAGTATAAAGGGTAGAGCTAAAAAAAAAAAAATAACAACATATCGGGTCTCCTGCCACGTAGAGGAGTGCACTTCTCTCTGTGCTTTCTTGTTGAACTAAAGATTGCTCTGGCAGGCCATAGCCTGCTCTGCGACTGCACTCACGGTACATGGTGAGACACTCTCTCAGCTCACACAAGGGGTTTCTCCTTAGTGCGATAACACTATACGCTATGGAACTGCAACTCGGTTCTCCACATTGATCCTCACTCTCTGCTCCTCTCCTCAGTGCCTCAGCACCACGTAGCTGCCGCTCTGCAACAAAATAGGCTAAGCAGTAACTGGGGAATTTCAATTAAACAAGGCACAGTATTTTATTAAAAAAAGGCATCAATTTATTCATGCTGTTTTAACAGCACAACGATGACTCCAAATACCACTGAACCATCGGGGCTACTTAAACAAATAAACAGGCATACAAAACTAGCCAGGGCATTCAGATACTAGCCATGGCTACCAAATTACTGCACCCACTGTTTTCACTTACAGAGGGTGACAGGCAATATTTATTATTAGCAGTGCATATGTGAGCCATATGAGGGCTGTAGGCAATCACTCCCCCCACCCTAGCTTTCATCTAATAGTATAAATAATGATATGCTCACAACCTTTCTTTTACTTTGCACAGGGTCTGACCTCCCACCTTGGCAAGATCCCTACAACTCCAGTCGTCCCACCAGATGACCCCCTGGAAATCAAGGTACCCAGCTACTTTTTTTTGGGGGGGGCTCCCATTTTGATCCTGTGCAGGGGATCTCAGCTTCCGCTTGCTGCCTCCTCATGCCCAGGCTTACCCCCTTGGTGGGGCCGCCGGCTGGGTGCCAGCTTCCCAAGGTCAATGGTAACGTGCCCTGGCTTACCCCCCAGGGTGGGGTCATGGGAGCAGGACCCCACGTGGCAGACATTGTTGGCAGCGGAGGCAGTTGAGCGGGGTTTCACGCTCGGTGCCGGTATTTTGTGTGCTGTACAGGGGGCAGGGACATGCAATAATGACCCACGTCCACCCTGCTCCTCCAACTACTATGGCACTGGCACAGTGGATCCCCCAGCCTCTGCTAGGGGTCTGTAGCAAGCCGGAGACACTAGCCCCCACTCCCCGGAGAAGGTGAGCAGTCCCTAGGACACCCAATCCTTCTCCCCCCGGCTGACTGTCCAACGTCACAAGTCTGTTCCTGAACCCAGGTCATTGGCATCACAGATTAATGCACTGCCTCTGGGCCGGCGGGGTCGGCACCCAAGCTACTTTCTAGTGGAACAGTAACTTCACAACTGTTACAAAGTGGCTACTAGAGGAAGACCATTAAAGCTTCTATTTTCTTTTCTTTTTTTTTTTTACTTTCTGTTTTTACACCCCCTTCATCGCCATGTCCGGCCTCTCTCTCAGGATCTCTCAATGCACCATGCAGGCTGTGCCACCAGGACCGCAGGAGCTTGCCCCCAATTAGTGCCCTGCTCCAGTAGTCCAGGCATCCCTGATGACCCCCTGGGCGGGGTGGAGGAGTCCTCTCTCCCCTCTGAAATCTTCAGGGGAACATGCACCTCAAGCTGCTCCCTCGGATCCCTTGGTTGCCGGTGCGAGAGGCCATCACGTAGCCCAGATATGGGGTATTTTCCTGGTTTTCTGGTCCCCGTCCCTGTGGACATCAGCATTTGTAGAGGGCCAGTGAGACAGAAGCACGCCGAGATGTGCCTTCGTTCAGGTCTTCAGCTGACACCCGCCTCTCCCTAGTCTTTTGCATCCTCCACTGCACCTCCACCTGTGGTCACCCAGGTGGCAGTATAGTTGCGAGGACTGCAGCCCACCCCTCCCGGAGAAGGGGAGCAGACTATCGGGCTCTCAGTGCTTCTACCCCCGGCCGGCCCTCTTATGACCTGGGCTCACTACCGGACCCGGGTCACCAGCGTCGCAAGCGGTAGTGCTACCGCTGTACCTGCGGGCTGGCCTAAGCTTCTATTAATCTTGATTACAGAAGCTATAAAAAGCTATTACTTAACAGTGGCTTAAGCCTCAGCCACCCACATTAGTGCAGTGGATTACTTTTATTGAGTCCCTCTATTACCTAGAAAAGCAGACCTACTACTATTTAAATCACCTCCCTGTGTTTGATGAAATTGGGAGATGCTGGGTCCTATTTAAACTGGGGACAGACTAGGACTTTGTACGGTGATCATTGCATTTTAATTTAACTTGCAGATTAGTATTAGAAACCAGTTCATAGAATTATAATTAGATTTGCTAGGGGTTTTATCATGTACTATGAAAACAGTTTTGATCCTTTTTTTACTGATGGCTAACATGCCTATGCGTACCTTTCTGTGACTCGCATACTCAGATTTATATTACTGAACCTGTGTTCTATGTTTACCCATTCTATTTTTTTCTTGTGTTTATACTTTGTTGTACTATGGATTGTTGCTATTTTGACTTTGTAAAAAAAAATATTATAAAAAAGAATATAGGGGGAAAGGAACATACCATTCTGTATATCAGTAGGAAGCTGCACAGTGCAGAGAAAAAGGACTCCACTATTGAAAAGGAATGTCTTGCTATGAAATGGGCAATGGGGTCACATAGAAATATAGAATTTGACAGCAGATGAAGGCTGCTTGGCCCACCTAGTCTGCCCATTTTCCCCACCTGTTTCAGGTAGTCCCTTAAGTTTTATCTGCTAGGAGCTGACTTTGCACAGCAGCCCCTAGTTATACTGAATGGCTTGGGAGCCATAGTGAATGTTCATTATAGCAAATCATTCATTAAAGCGAGGGATGCTGTTCCAGCTAGGGTTTGTACATGATCATTACGGTCGGACTGTTTGGCTGTGTATGGGGGGGGGGGGGGATTTGCTGATGTAGGAATCAGGAAATAATCAGCATAAGGTGATGGACTGTATTTAACAGCACAGTACTGTGCAGTGCTTTATTTCTCTTGTGTAATCAGAGTGGGGGGAGCAAGAGTTTTGTTGTGCTTTTTGTGTGTCACTGTGTACAGTACAGTACTGTGTACTTACAGTGTATTTTGTGTGCTTTTGGTGCTCCTGCTTTGTGATACTTTTAATTTCTGTTAAGTTTCAGTTAAAATCAAAAACTTTCTTCGTTGTTAAACTATAAAATGTACCCAATTAAAAAATTTTGTAAATTTGGTTTGTCGCTTCTCAGCCACTTTCCCAGCGACATCCTTGGTGAAAGAAATCAGCAGTTTAAGCTGGTTCCACATCAACACATCGAGGGTGTTGACATTGACACCCTCGACAGCGACGGGAACAATTCCAACAGTCAGCATTGTTCCTGACAGTTCAAAGTGTGTTTTTTGCAGGAGGGCTTTCCCCCCCGCACCCTCCCATCTCCAAGTATCCAACTCTGAGTCTGAGTTGGTTCGAGGTGGGGGGGGCACAACACCAGGAATCGCTGCATCGGCAGACATCGGACCACCACAGTGGCCAATCTCAACCTAGCGAGATTTGTCACTGTGGTGGTGTTCAATGTTAAATTGTCACTGTGGTGGGGTGATAGTGTCTAAGCTGTAAAATTTTAATAGTATCCACCCCCTATGTCTGCAGCCATGCCAGACCCACCTCTAGCCCCTGACTTGCTTCTCTTGTACAGGGCAGCGGCTCTTCTCCTCCCCCTCCGACTCTGTTGAATCCTTTTCTACTGTGTCATCATTGACACCTTGCATCACAGCCCCCACAATTTCAACATCTATCAGGTACTCTCTAGTTTGCACACAGTCATTGTGTGCCAACCACTCTTTTATTATCTCCTTCACCTTTGTATCCTGAGCAGTCGGCAGTTGTAGCATGGATGCCAGTGCCTCAATATCCTTAGTATTGTCTACCTCTTCCTCCTCCAGTGCATCCGGTTGCTCAATGAAAGCAGCACCTAGGGTTGCTGACCAGCAGCTGGTGATCATACTCCCTGAGACAGTGTCCCATGCCTCTCCCACCAGGTGAACAACATCTCTCGGGGTTATATTTTTCAGGAACTCGATTACACTTGCACCACTGTCAGCAGCAACCAGATTGCCAAGCAGCCATTTTCTGTAAAGTTTTTTAAGGGTGGCGATTATTCCACCATAAAGTGGCTACAGTCTGGATGTGGTGTTCTTAGGGAGGAACATGGCATGAATTTTACCATCATGGGATCTGATCTCGCATTCGGGGGGGGCAGGACACTGATCCATCAAGAGTAGTGCCTTGGATAGGAGTTTCATGTGCCTGAGGGTATCCCACACAGAGGGGAAGAAACTTTGGTGGAACCATGTTTTGAAAATTTGAGAAGTCATTCACTCGTTTTTATTGTTTCTGTAACACCTAGGTGGCGCTATCCCAAGGGCTACTACCCCTGCCTGCTTTTCTAGTAGCAGGTTAAGGGGCCTGAGTTCTGAAATGGGTGCCTCCACCCGGAGATCAGGGTTGGTAGTTGTCAAGCTAACCTGGGCACAGCCCACCGGGACACTATAACCCCCCTCTTTCCCCTCTAGTGGCCTGACCACTCTATAATAATCACTTTCACAATACCCCTGGTACAACACAGAAGTACCCACACTGTTTGCACTTACCACCAGGGCTGGTTCCTCTGGCTTGACCCTGGGGACAACCCCCTTGTAAAACAAGGTTATGCACAGCAAATAGCAACAGTACAGTACTTTGAGCACAAACTGGAACCACAGTCAGATTACATGCAGGAAAAGTTAGATCTGATTTATTCAGGGGACTTGAACAAAGGAGGGCAAAATCAGGTTAATTAGCTTAAGGTTATATCAATCAAGCAGTTATGCATGCACTTTGAGTCCCCCCACAGTCCACCTCTGGGTACCCAGGTGGAGAAGAGATGGGCTAGCCAGGACCGTTGCCCAGGGTTGCAGCTGGTTGGGGCCTTGTGATGGAAAACACAACATGCACAGTACACAATATTTGTAATCCAGAGCCAGAGGGCTCAGTTCATAAAGGAAACAAAAAAAACAAGACAATCAGATGACACACTCAGATTAAGCTGTTGTTGCAGGGAGCTACCCTGGTATTTACTCATGATACCCAAGACTGGACACAGGCTGGACGAAAATCGAGACTGCAGGTGGTTGATCTGGAATGCCAGGAGAAGCAGGGCCCACATGAGTCACAGAGGCGTCATTCCTGTTCAAGCGTGGAGTAGGGGGCTGATCCCCAGGCAGGTCTCTTATCGATGGCTTCTCTGTGCAGTGGGTAGTCTGGCTGGGCCAGTTGGCAAGGGCCCCACACCGCTGTGGAGAAAATTCGGTGCAGTCCGCTTTGGGCTGATACAGCTTCCAGCAAGCAGAACACAGTTCACACAGTGGGGACTAACTCACGACCCACAAGCAGCTCATAGCATTTACATGAAGGGAATTCTGGTGTATTAAGACAAAGCGCCCTCGGTCACAATCTAAAGTCTCTGCACACACCGGGAGCTTAGGTAGCTGGAACTCCTGACAGGCCGATCGCATTCAGCAAACTCTTCGGTCTTCTTCAGGTTGAGCCTGGCCCACTTCAGAAGCTTACTTCAGTCACACAAACTTGGATTTAGTCCAAAATATTTCTCTTCTCTCCCTCTCAGGAGCAGCACACTGACATGCAGGTCAAAAACTTAGCCTTTTCAGAGTTCTCCTATGCGAATCCACTCAGGATTGCTGCCCAAAATATACTTCAGCTCCTTCTTGTTCAGCTTCCAGCTTAGATCTAACTGAAAACTGCAAGCAGCCTGGGACTTCCCCAAGATCCGAAAGATTTGGTTGGCTGATTTGGCTGTCAGTCAAAGCAAGAGCTCCCCCTTCAGTTGCAAAAAAGGCGCAAAAAGTTCAAACTACAGTTCCTACAGATTTTGAATTCAGACAGCTCTTGTAGTCCTACTACATTTTAGGTCCCACCAGTACTGATTGGTCCAATTTGCAGTCCAGGACCAAGATAGTGGAGACAAACAAAACAGTCCTTGCTACAAAGAAAGCAGGTTAGACAAACTACATTATCATTATCACTCTAAATGATTTTCAGTAAATAGCTACATCTTTCAACAGAGCTCCCTCTCAGATTACTTAAGCTGCAATCAGGCAGCTCTTAAAGAGACAGTACACAGAGGCTATACAGGCTTTGGTAATCACATTTAAACTGCTAAAACGCAGGACACCAGCCTGGCAGTGAGCATTTAGGCAAGCTCAAGGAAGACTTTTTGGGAACCCACATTTGTAGGGGGGTTACATTTCCATACTGCATTGGAAGAGACCCCGTGTGGCAGTGAGGGAAACAGTGAGGGCTGTGGAATTTGCCAATCAGCAGTTGTTTAACCTTATGAGTGCCATTTTTTGTTACAAGCCAGTAAAAGGGTAACCCTGTCTTTGTTCACTTTAATCTCTTCCCTTGCATTGCTTTCATTTTTGCCAACCATCTGGGAGGCACCTCCAGAACAAACCTGTCTCATCGCAGTTATAGATTTGTTCTGGGAGGTAACCTCTGTCCTGCAGCACTTGCTCCAACTTAGGCAAACATTCAGTGGCTGCACTGTCATCATAGCTATGCTGCTCCCCCACTATGCAAACTCTCTGTATGCCATGCTACCACTGAAATTGCTATAACCATCTTGCAGAAGCTTTAAATTTTGAACCGGCACCATAGATGGTCTTGGCAAACTGCTCAGCCTTTTCCCGAACTATGGCACCGGACACAGGAACACCGCTTGCCCTCTGCTGTTCAAACCACAGCTGAGTGACTTTATCAATTTCCCCCTCATCATCCCTGCGCAACTTTTTCCATTTGAGGGCATCACCCTCAGAGCACTCAAGTACAAAGTCCCTCAGTGCAGCCTCTTGTTTTTTCCAGGTGCAAATTGTGCTTTTGGAAAAGCTGATCTCACGGCTGATTTTTTGCCAGACTTTCACCACATTTAAGCCTGTCCAGGATTACAAGCTTCTGTTCCACTGCATAGCTGGACCGCTTCATGATCTGTGCTTTAGATCAGATGATGGCTACAGTATCATGCAAGGTATGTGGTGCCTTTTATTCTGACAGCACTTGACTGACAGCTGCTACAGCAAGTAGATTATACCCTCAGCTTGCTGCCTCTGCTGCCGGAAAGCATGGCTGATATCTATTTTTTATTTTGTGAAAGAGGATGATCAGACGGATCTTCTGGAGCAGCTCAAAATTGTTAAAAGTGAGTGAGAGAGTGGGAGTCATGATGAACATTTGTTATAACTGATTGTTCATTATAACAAGGTTTGTTATAGCGAGGGACTACTGTATTTAAAACAAATCACAGTCCTCTCTGTTGGCTTAATCAAACATAGGATAAAAATCCCAGAATCACAAGGTGGTACCTGGCACTACAGCCATTTAAATTAAAAGTGATGCACAAATCCAGAAGAGAGAATGTCAACGTTGATTTTCTGTCAAGATATGATTCAGGAATTGAGAATTCAGAAGGTTGAAAAAATGTGTGTGTTTAACTGAAATGTTAGCTGCAAAAGGTGTTATTAAACAAGCATTTGTCAATGCCGAATGTTTGCTTACTGGCATTGGCAGTGGTAGTGTAGAAGTTACAGAGCTGCGTAATAGGAATGGCAGTGAAGTATTGAACTGAAGCCAACCCCACCACCACCCTGCAGAGAGTGACAGGCATTGGGGTGTGCATTTGGGTCGTCAGGCATGACGGCCATGCCATTCACCACACCCACTCTGCAGAGACTGACAAGTGTCATGTGTTCCTTGGGTCTCTGGCCCTTATGTGCACCCCATTTCATTAGGAAATACGTGAGATGGGAAGTATAGGAGAATGGGGTGAAGTTTGGGGTCAAGAGTCCAAGGCATACCTCGATGCCTTCCAGTGACTGCAGGGTGTGGAATGGTATGAGCATCACACAGGAAAGAATCCCAGGGCACACCCCTGATTCCTGTCATTCTCTATAGGGTTGGGCGATTTGGTTGAAAAGCTAATACCTCAGGCATTAGTTGGTATTTTAACTCCAAATTTTCCAACATGTTTTGTTTTGTGACCCCACACCCCTCATGAACAGGGGAATATCAGTTTGGTGGCGAAGCTGCTTATGCACAGTGACTACGGGACTCACAGGTCAAAAATATTCCAACAGGTTGTAAAAATGACAGCTGTACCTCATGGGAGGTGTAAAATGGCTATGTTGCAAATGTGTAGTAAAAATATTTAAAAAATGGTGAAGTCACGAGCGCAGACTATAGAAACTGTGCAACGACACCGTATATAAGTAGGTTGGGGATATTTTATAGCAGATTGTGAACTCAGGCATTTTGGTGCTCCAATCATGAACATTGTCACTGTGATTTTCTTTATCTGTGCCAACAATGGTTTCCCTACAGCGACCACGATCTCTGCACTGAAAGTGTGAAAACACACTCGCCATGTTGTGAAAAATGGCAGCTGTACTGTTCATAAGGAAGTGCTGAAAATGCCACTAGTGAAAAATCTGACCGAAAATATTACAAAGTCATGAACTAACGAGGATGCGGAAGCTGCACAATGCTCACTCGTAACACAGTCATTTTATGGACTTTTGTCACCAAATTTTCAACATAGCCATTTTAAGACCTCTGCTCATGAACAGTGTAACTGTGATTTTCTTAATCTGTCCTAAACATTGTTTTCGCACACCAACAGCACCATTGTGCGCTACATGTGCGATAACACATTTTGGGTGACATATGAAAAATTGCAGCTGTACTGTTCATAAGGAAGTTTAATAAAATGGACATGTTGAAAATCTAGAGTGAAAATATTAAATTTTCAAACTTACGAGCATGCATAGGAACTGTGCAACGCACGCTCGTAAAAGTAATTTTTAGGCATTTTTTCACCCAGTTTTCAACATAGCCATTTTAAGACCTCTGCTCATGAACAGTGTCACTGTGGTTTTGTTAATGTGTCCCATACATTGAGCTTGCACACCGACTGCGCCATTGTGCGCTACATGGGCGGAAACACGTTTTGGGCAGGATATGAAAAATGACAGCTGTACTGCTCATAAGGAGGTGTGGAAAAATGGCAATGTTGGAAATCTGGAGTGGAAATATTGAAAATTCGCAAACCTACGAGCGTGCGTGGGAACTGTGCAACGCACACTCGTAAAACAGTCGTTTTTAGGAATTTTTTCACCAAATTTTCAACATAGCCATTTTAAGACCTCTGCTCATGAACAGTGTCACTGTGATTTTCTTAATTTGTCCCGGTACATTGATTTCAAGACAATCGACTGCCGCCCGGCATTGTCACTACAAGGCGGAAACACATTTTGGGTGAGATGTGAAAAATGACAGCTGTACTACTCATAAGACAGTGTGGTGAAATGGCAATGTTGAAAATCTAGATGTGAAAATATTGAAATTCATGAACTTACGAGCCTGCGTAGGAACTGCATGCATCTATCGTTAAACAGTTAATTTTGAATTTGGCAACAAATTTCAACATGGGGTTTTGGGCCCTTTCATGAATGATGTCACTGTCATGGTTGTATTCGGTCCTGAAGGGTGATTTCACAGTCACCGCGCCGAAATCACCCTTCGAGCCCGAATAACGCCATGACAGTGACATCATTCATGAGAAGGGTCCCAAAACCCCTATGTTGAAAATTTGCGCAAAATTCCAAAATGCCTGAGATTACATAAAGTTGAACCCTCCTATCTAGCCCATTATATAGCTTACCGCATTTCTCAGTTCGCGGTCGGCTTTGAAGAGTGCAGAGTGTTCCCGGTCCACCGAAGATCGCTGCTACCGGAATCCAGAGGTAAGTATGGGGTGAGGGGGGGTGGGGAGGCTGCGGTGCGTGGGTGCAGGTTGTGGGAGGGGTTGCGGGACGGCCAGGGGACCGCTTTTTACAGGTTAAAAAGGACGTTAGGGATTGCTTGCCACGCTGGGGTGGCTCTGGCGTGGCAACGACTTTGGGGCGTTCAGCCGGCGGGGATTGGGCACCCCTGCGGCAATATTAGTGATTGCCACGCTGGGGTGGGCTCTCAGCGTGGCACCAACACTGAGGGGAAGGAGGCGATGCAGCTCAGCCGTCGGGATTGGGCACCCTGTCGGCTATACGCCTGCGAGAGGGTGCGCGCGCCTGCGGCTGGGGAGCTGTGCGTGAGCAGCTTCTTGTTGCTGCTCACTCAGCGTAGCTCCCCTTTCAACATGTTGCCACTGCATTTTGGGCGTGTCATAGACAGCTCCAAAATGCGATTACTGCAGGAGCGCCTGCCAGCCCAGTGCCTGAATTGGAGCAGGAGGTGACACACCTCCGAAATCTCCGTTCATGGCACTATGTTTCTTACACATGCGTGCAAGCAAACATAAAAAGGGATAGTGGATATGCAAAGAACTGTAAGTGTTATAAGGTAATGTTAAAAGAGAAATAAGGAAGGTTTTTGAAACCTGTTTTTTTTTTTTTATTTAAATAAAACAGGTTCCTTCTTAAAGAAAGGTGTGTGTGTCAGGGCTGGGTAAGACCCTCTCCCATTTGTTATGCAGAGTTTGCACTGCCAGACAAAGTCATCTCATATTATCATAGCAATGCTTTTTCAGGGAGAGACTCAGACAGAGGATTTTTTTTGTACTGCCTTTATGAAGAGCTGTCCTGTACCATTTTATTTTTTCTATCTTATTGTTATTGACAATAACTATACTCAACTTGCAAATTTGATAACTTCTCCTGGACTACCTATGCTTCTGGACCTATGCCACTATGACCCACCATCGGCCATTGTATGACCCAGGGCTGCACCTCTGGTGCTGAGATTTGTTGTGGGCTGTGGCCAGCCCAGTGGAATGGGCCTGTGGGTGGCAGGGCTTTGGCCATGCTGGGGGATGGATCATGGGTAGGCACAGTGGTGACTGGCCCTGTGGTATTAGCTGGGGGTGGCAGAGTGACAGCCAACTGCAGGTGGGGTGGCACAGTGGTGGTTGTGCCAGGGGCTGTGGGGGGTTACAGCATTGTGACCATAGTGCTGCATGGAGACAGTGGCTGACTTCCAGTGTTATGGGGGCTGGCAGGGGCAGACAAGCCCTCCTCATCTTGGGCGAGCCCCGGTTGTCACCAATTCCCAATGAATGTCTCATCATCATCATCCACTTCACCCTCTTCACTGGTGTCCAACAGTAGGTATATATGGGTGGATGTCAGGGGTAGCTGCCTCCAAGATGGACCTGGAGCATTCTCCGCCAGGTCTGGTATGACATGGTGAGCTATGGGGAGAGGAGAGGAGAGCTACATAGCAGTGTGCTGTAGAAAGCTGTGTGCTGGCCAAGGCAGCATGTGCAGTGACACAACAACCATGCGGGCTGTGCAATGTGCTGCCTATACTCCCCTGTAGTCATACCCACGACACACCCCATCACCAGTGAGCACATATGTCAGCACCAGTGGGCACATACCCCATCTCTAGGAAGCACACACCCCATCATTAGGAAGCACACACCCTGGCACCAGTGAGCATATACCCCATCACCAGACAGCACACACCCTGGCACCAGTGAGCACACACCCTGGCACCAGTGAGCATATACCCCATCACCAGAGAGCACACACCCCATCAACAGGGAGCACACATCCCAGCACTAGTGAGCAAACAAACAACAACACATGGTACACAATAGTAGAGTGCCACACAGATGGCTACACACTAGGGAAAATGGAAACAGTAGTGCAGCCTACACCTAATGTGTCACACAGGACTGGCGTGTGCATGTACCCTGACATATATATACACACACACATATACACACATGGCTGACAAGACTGTAGACAGTTGGTCACTTACATGACCGGCCCTGTCCCACTTGGCTCTCATAACTTCCTCTCAGCACTCCCAGCACCTCCACAGGGTGTAGGATGGAGGCAGTTTCCTCCTCTGCAGGACCCAGAGTACGTGCAGCCACCAATGCTTGTTGGCCTCCACCTGTCACATGTATCTCCCTGTGTTGCATTGACAGGACTGTCTTTGCCTGCCTTCTCATGTTCCTGAAGTGCTTCCACACAGCCTCCATGGGTCTGTTCTGCTAGCTGATGGCATTGCTCACATCAGGGATTTGTACCCAGGCCTGCTAAACTTCCAGGACAAGACCATCATCCTGGCCATATAGGCCTGTGTCAGTGCCTGCAACTCTTCCTCAGAGAAGCGATGGTCCTGTAGGCTGTCCATGTCTAACATGGTACTTTCCAGACAGGGGAGCCGAATACAGGTGACCAGAGAATACACACAGAGGAACACAAATAAAAGCTAGATTGGGGTGAGGCCCTCACCTCTCCTGTCAAGGCATGTAGGCAATGCATGTCCTACCACAACCAGTGACCTGCCTGACACAGGCCTGCCTATGTGCAGTAAAAGTCATTTTGGAAGCCACAGACAGACAGAGGATGAAATGGGCAGGGGCCCCTCGCCCAAAGGAACTTCCTAGAGAATGCCACATCCTCTGTTATCATGCATCAGTGCTCCCCCCAGCTAGTCACAAGACCACCATCAGGAGATATAATTGTGAGAGTTCCACCACCACAACATGTCTAGTATACCACTGCATGCTGCATATACACAGTTCAGTGATCTTCCATGTCCCTTTCTAAGCCCTTCCACAAGACACCTACCTCTAGCTGCCTGCAGTTCAGCTATGGAATCTAGGTGGTGCGCACTGTGTATCTTCATATGCTCCAGGTGCAATTAGGCATGCTAATGTATGCATACCTTCCAGTAATGACATCCAAATATGAGTGTTGGCCCACAGACAACAAAATTGGCTCATTTACATACATTGGTTAAATACTGCAGGTTTCCCCATGTGCTAATGTGGTTGTGCTAGTGTGTGCACCTGCATAACACCTGCACTTGTGTAATGTGCATTGACATGACATAAAACATTGCATATGATGTCATCACACAGCATTGCCCTATGTACCACGGCGTTGTGCAATGTCAGAGCACAGTCCTGTGCAGGGCTGCACATGCGCATAATGCGCATGCATGCAGACCCTTGTTAGTCAAGCAATGACCTTGAGACATCCGAATCAGAACCCTGAACTACTGAAAAAAATCTACTTTAAATCCAGTCCGTCTAGTAATCTATAGAGAGTGCCCCTGCGCTCGACCTATAGTTAGATCACATAACGTGCTAGCGTGGGGGTGGTGCTCAGATCAGGGAAGTGGAAGGGATCAATGGCTTGGCTCCACGGAGCCAAAATATGATCCCTTCCCTCCCAACAATTCTGGCTCTAAAAATTATGATTTATGTATTGAGGAACTCCATGGGAGGTAAGGGTTCACACAGTGTTTTAGGGGGCATTTTTGAAAATAGCAGGAAAAGGACTTTTTAAATAATAGCTCTCACTGTCCACTATCTCAAACACTCATCCCCCTGCCCGGTTCTCCAACCGTACACCCCACAGTTTGTATTACAGTGAGGTTTACGCAGAGGAAGGGAGGATTCTGTTGTAATTTGAAATGTTGATGTACTGTAGAAGCCTAAGGCAGCCTAAGAGATGGGAGAACAAGGAAACATTTTTTGATATACTTTTAAAAAATGTTCTCACAGAACATAATAAACTTACGTGTGTGTGTGTGTGTGTGTGTGTGTGTGTGTGGAGGGGGGGGTGTTATGTGTTATGATTTGTAATGTATCATTACCCAGTTGATACTACACTAACTTAATACTGTGTGACAGCCTCACCATTCTGCTGTGTTTTATGGAGCCGTGAAGCTGATTTGCCGTCTGCTAAAAGCCATCACAAGGGCACTATCTGTACTATATTTTCTGAAATTAATTTGACAGTTCAAATGGTTGCTTTCTAACAACTCCACAGACAGGAAAACAAATTCATAAAAAAATTCAAAACTGCTTCATCATTCTGCTGAAAGCATGTTGTAACTGAAAGCATCTTGTGAGACAGCTTCATGCCTTGCTAAAAGCCACCAAACTGCACCATTTGGCTTCATTTTTTCATTTTTTTCATGGGAGCACACCCTGAACCCCTCTAGAAGGACTTGGATTTTGCACCTCTTCAAAATTTATGTTTGCATAACACCCTGCTTAGGGTGACCATAATTTCAGCATGAAAAGCTGGGAGATGTGTACATCTTGCTCATAATATTTTTACATGAAGTCTGGGATGTAAGGGTCACAGGCAGGCAGCTGACGCTGTTCTGGTGTCTGTTTTGGGATCTCCACACCACCATAGCACTGTTTATGTGACTCACAACTCTGCACTTGTATTATTGCACACAAAACAGGTATAGGAGCATATATAGTCTGTTTTTAGGGCTGGTCTGGAAGTTCCTATGGGATCAAAGTCAGTAAGTGTTTTGCAGTTGTCCATTGAAATGCACTGAGGGGCTGGGATGCATCTGTTTATGGCTGTAAGTGAATGAGTGGTTGTGCCTTGCTACTGCTGCTTGCAGTTGTCTGTAACATTTTGCTAACTTTCTGTTGGATGCATGGAAAAGAATGCATGAGAACCTGTTGAGCAAGTGGCAGCTCTCTTGTGAACGTACAACTAACCTAGGAGATATCACTGAAGAAGTCTTTGGATTGTTTAGCCTAGTCCCCTCCTGCTATGATGACAGGCATGACAGTGAAGGAGCTCGGGGAGGAAGAACAATTAACTTTCAGTTTGTGCAACTTCGAGAATGGAAACCTAGTATTTATTTGTTTCTAAAAAAAATGAAATTGCCCATATAAAACTGAGAGTATTCATGCTAGTAAATTACTGCAGTGCAAAAGGACAAAGAAAATTATAGCCGTGGCACTGTTTGATGCTTGTAGGAACTAGGCAGTATCTCTCTCAGCATCTCTGTATAATGAAAAACAGCTGAGTTTCCAATCAGTTTGAGTAGCCTGGCTTCCAGTCCATTCGAGTAGCCTGGCCAGGGACTGGGAAAACACATTTGGAGGGATCAATTACTGGAGCAAGGGCCAGGGTTAGGTAATTTGCAAAATAACGCTTAGCCAACTTGACTTTTGTAGTCACTGTATCGCAAAGTGCTTTAAAAGGCACAGGAGTTCCATGCAGGTAACACAGTGAATGTAGACTGGAATAGAATTTCGGGTGCCCAACCTGATCCAGCAGGGAATAAAATAAAATTTGGCCCCCTCTCCCAACTACTTGTTGGGTCTGATGAGCAGCCTGGTTTGTCAGAAAAATAAAATCTGCCCCCTCCACAACTACCCGATGGATTCAGTGCCCAAGCCCTAACTCAACCCATTAGGGACAAAATCAAGTCTGTCCCCTTCCCAAACAACCGGGCAGATCCACACCCAACTTGACCCATCAAGGAATTAAAAAAAAAAAAAAAAAAAACATCTGCCCCCTCCAACTTCCTGACTGGTCCCATACCCAATCCTGACCATCAAGGAGCAAATACAAATGTGTCCCTCTCTCCCAAACTACCTGATGGATCTGGTATACAACCTTGCCCATCGGGGGATTAAAAAATGTGTTCCTCTTCCTCCAACAACCTGTTAGAGCCCTTGCCCAACTACTTGATGGGTCCAGTGTCCAACCTGTTAGGGAATAAAACAAATCCCCCACAATAACCTGACAGATCCAGTACCCAACCTGACTTTTCGGAATACAAAATAAAATCTATCCCTCTCCTCTCTCAACTACCTGACTGGCTCAATACCCAATCCCACTCATAAGGGAGTAAAAAAAAAAGGTCCCTCTCTCCCAAAGTACCTGATGGGTCCGATAAGCAACCCAGCCTGTCAAAGAATAGGAAAAATATGTCCCCCCTCTCCCAACAACCTGACTTATCCAGTGAGCAATTCGGCCCCTCGGAATAAAAACAAACTGTATCCATCCCCCAACAACCTAACAGGTCTGGTGCCCAACCTGGTCTGTCAGGGAATTAAAAAAAACTGCCCCCTCCCTCCAACTACCTGATAGCTCCAGTGCCCAATCTGGCCCGTGTATTAAGTCAAATGGTAGAAAGGAGGAGCAGCAGCAAAGCAGTGAGTGGGAGGTGCAGTAGGTGGGTCAGTAATATACTGCTGTCCCCCTTCCCATCCACTCAGGTCATAGTGAAGAGCTCAAACACAGCAAGGGAGGCTTGGGGCTGATGCCACACTGCTGCACCTACCACTGCCATGCTCACTCCAGCCCAGCCAGCTGCACAGCAGAATGGTTCCGTGCCCAATCTGGCCCATCTAGGAGTAAAACAAAAGTCTGGTCCCCCTCTCCCAACTACCTAACATGTCCAGTGCCCAACACTGTCTGTTAGAGAATTGAAAAAAAAAAAATCTGTCTTGCCTCCCCCCCCCCAACTATCTGATGAGTTCAGGGCCAGACCCGGACTGACAGGGAATAAAGCAATCTCTTCCCCCTTCTCTTATCAACCTTACAAATCCCAAGCCCAACCCAGCCTGTCAGGGAATAAAAAAGCTGTCCCTCTCCCTTCAACTACCTGATGGGTCCGATGTCCAACCCAGACCGTCACAGAATACAAAATAAACATGGTGATATGTGGGAGGGAGGGAGGCAGGGAGGAAGGGGGGCTGTCAGTGGATTTGGTGCTGGGGTGGATGAAACTCATTGCCTGGTACTGGGTGGGCTTGAACCACTGTGTACAGTGTAGGGCACATTACTTAAAAGCAGTGCCACTGTATCAAATCCACCCTCATAGGCACTATGCTACAAACTTGTAAAACTGATGTTGAATGTGATTCTCATATAACTACAATTCTAATAGTGAGACTGCTACAAGAAATAAAGATAACATAAAAAGGCAAGACCAACCTAGTTGGCACAAGCCAAATCTTGTTCTTTTTGGAAGCTGTCTGTGTTTGAAGTAGGTGTGTAACAGATTACCTACAGGCTGTCAGATGCTCTGGGGCCTTTAGATGCCCTCTGGAGCATTTTAGGGCTTATATTTAGGACAAAATTTACACTTTGTAAGTCATCCTTACCTGTGACTATATATATTTGTTACACCACAGCACAATGTCCATTTCTCACCAGCAGTCCCCCTTCCCCCGCACAGTCTTAGTTGAGTAGTGATGTTGTAAATAAAAATAATGTTCCCTGTGTAAGGGCCTGGTACCCTGTCTGTCTAGGGGTATATGGTGGCATTTCTTGGCTCCTGCCTTGCTCCATGAAACATTGTCTCTCTGACTACTTTAACGGGGAAAGGATCACAGATCTCCAGGTAGAAGGTCACATGGGGGCCAGTGACCATCACATGGTATGGTTCAATTTGGCCACTAGAACTAAATCATCCCATTCCAAGGAAAAAATATGGGACTTCAGAGGAGCTGACTTTGATAAGATGGCCAACAGAGTTAAGCTAGCCCTGGCAAGAAGAACTACAGGTGAGGGGGTACAGGCAAAGTGGGCAAGCATTAAGGATGCAATACCTGAAGCAAAATCCCATTGTGTTAGAGAGAAAAGCAAGAGAAAAAGAAGAAGGAAACCACTTTGGTTCTCAAAAACAGTAGCAGAAAAGGTAAGAGCCAAAAGGCTGACCTTCAGGAAATATAAGGGAATGAAGCGGGACGAAGATAGGGAGGCATACCAAACTTCCCTTAGGGAACCAGGGAAGGCAGTAAGGCAGGCAAAAGCCCAAACCAAGGAGACACTAGCACAAACGGTAAAAGAAGAGGACAAGACTTTCTATATATACATTAGTGAAAGGAGAAAGTCCAGAGGGGTATTGCTAAGATCAAAGGGGATAAGGGGGAGTGTGTGGAGGAGGACCAAGGAAAAGCATCTATCCCAAATAGATACTTCTGCTCAGTATTTACTGAGGAGAAGGTAGGGCAGCTCAGCACCATGGACACAGGGAGAAGGGAGGTGTGCACTAGTCCCTTCACAAAAGAAAGGGTCCTACAAGAGCTCGCTAAGCTCAGGGTGGACAAGGCAATGGGACCTGATGGCATACATCCCAGGGTACTAAAGGAACTAAGGGTGGAACTAGCAGAGCCATTAGCAGAACTGTTTAGTGAGTCTCTGAGCACAGGAGAGGTCCCAGAAGACTGGAGAAGGGCTCATGTGATCCTGCTCTACTAGAGTGGTAGCAGGGAGGAGGCAGGGAACTACAGACCAGTCAGTCTTACCTCAGTAGTGGACAAGATTGTGGAGGCAGTCCTTAAGGAAAGGTAGTGCAACACCTGGAATCCATAGGAGCACAGGATCCAAGACAGCATGTGTTTACAACAGAACGGTCCTGTCAAACTAATCTCATAGATTTCTTTGACTGGGTAACCAGAGTGGTGGACCAAGGGGATGCAGTTGATGTCCTACCTTATCATACCTACCTTGACTTCAGCAAAGCTTTCGATACTGTTCCACATAGAAGATTAATTAATAAGCTGGGTAGGCTCGTGGTCGGTCAGAGGTTGGTCAACTGGGTGGCAAACAGGTTTGCGGGCACAAAACAGAGGGTGGTGGTAAACGGTATACAGTCAGAAGAGATGCAAGTCTCAAGTGGGCTACCTTAGGAATCAGTCCTGGGGCCAGTCCTCTTCAATATCTTCATCAGTGACATTGCAGATGGACTGGAGGGTAAGATTTGTCTGTTTGCAGATGACACCAAGATCTGCAAGAGTAGATGATCCAGATGGGGTGGGCAGAGTGAGAAGAGATCTGGATAAACTGGCAACATGGTCAGAAGAGTGGCAACTGGTGTTTAACACAAAGACGTGCAAGATCATGCACATAGGGAAGAGAAACCCTGCAGCCACTGATAGGTTGGGAAAGGAGTTGCTGGCAATCACAAGGGAAGAAAGAGACTTGGGCATCATCATCACAGATGACCTGAAATCATCCAAGCAGACCACTGAAGCAGTAGGTAAGGCTAGAGGGATGTTGGGGTGTATTAGTAGGGGTATCACAAGTCATAAGTGGAAGGTAATAATCCCTCTTTACAAGACACTGATTAGGCCCCATCTGGAGTACTGCGTGCAGTACTGGAGGATGCACCTGCACAAAGACATTAACAAAATGGAGGCAGTCCAGAGAAGGGCAACCAAAATGGTGCATGGTCTGCATCAGAAAACATGAGGACAGATTAACGGAACTCAATATGTACAGGTATACCCTGGAGCAAAGGAGGGAGAGAGGTGATATGATCGAAACATTCAAACATCTTAAGGGCATTAACAAGATGAAAGAGTCTAACATGTTTCAATATAAGAAAAATAGCAGAACAAGAGGGCATAGCATGAGATTAGAGGGAGGCCGATTAAGTGGTAATGTGAGGAAGTTCATTTTCACAGAAAGGGTGGTGGATGCATGGAACGTCCTACCTCAGGAAGTGGTGGATATGAATACAGTGCAGGGCTTCAAACAGTCATGGGATAGGCATAAGGGTGCAATTCAGATGAGTATGAATAGATAGGCCATTGACAGAGCAAAGGCCGATGGCACATTCATAAGGTAGAAAAAATGAGCAGACTGGATGGGCCTTGTCTGCCATCAACTTCTATGTTTTTTTGTTTACCATGAAAGGTCAGGGGGAATGGGGACCAGGGAAACCAATGCTCATTTTAGGGGTACCACAAACTATGAGACCACTCACAAAACTAATATCCGTACTAGTAGCTGGGATCAAGCAGGATCCATGTTTATTAAGGTGCCATGATGTAACACAGCATGTAGGGCATTATCCTTGCCTTCTTCAGTTCTTCATCTGTCATTATCTGTAATCACATTTCATTACCACACACTTATAATACACCCAGCATACTACACTGTACACAACCACATTTCCAGGTCTTTCTCCTTTTGCTTTAAAAGGGGCTCTACTGCTGCTGTTACATTCATTATAGTTTCCATTAACTCATAGGCATATCATACGCCCACTATACTACACTGTTCATTCCTTTTCATTACTCGGATACCTTCCCTTTGCTTTTTAAACAGAGCACTGCTGCTGTTATTACATTTGTTACGGTTTCCACAAGCCCTATCACTCATTTTTTGGGTACCTGGAACCCTGGCGCTCCCAGGACCGTTTGCGCATAGCATCTTGCCAGGCAGGGTGAGCACTTCCCTGGGGGCAAACATACCTGTGCATGTTCTAATGTGTCAGCACAGTGTTTGTGGATCTATTGAAGGCTTTTGATCTTGTAGACCACCATCTCCTCTACTCCGCCCTGCTAAACTTCCACTGCTCACCAGACATGGTCACATGATTCCATAGTGACCTCTCAGGCAGGTCCCAGTCCGTCTTGATTGGTTAAAATAACTCTGCTTCGCTACCTTCTTACACCAGTGTACCTCAGGGCTCAATACTGGGGCCTCTACTTTTTTCTTTGTTTATTAAATGGAAACATCCATCTAGGATTAAATTAATCAATATTGTTGGCAATGGAAATTTGCTTTACATAAGCTATTGACCGAACCTGTAACACTTTTAGGGCCAGAATTATAACTCATTCAGTTACCCCTCCCTTTATAGCTGCAGGCATCCATTTTCTAAATCACAGGTACAGGAAATAACATCACATCAGGGGAAACACATATAGTTGATAGATATTTTTTTTTATTTTACTTCGATTTTTCACGCCTCTGCAGCACTCTGGCAGGGGCATCCAGCAGCCGGCCCCCACTGACCCGGAGGGCAGCAGGCTCACTTGTACGAGAGGGTCTCAGCATGGCCATTACCTGACCCTCCGATGCGATTCCACCACAGGCCTCCAGGTCGGCGGGTGCTCGGCCATCAAGCTGCTCGGTCACGCCCAGCCTAGTATCTGCCTAGATTTTGTCCCTTGGAGCCAATAATGCAATGACATGCTGCGCTTACGCAAGCATCTTGCCGAACTCCGTCCCATGCTGACGCCGCACCTTGTGCTTCTCCCAGTCTCCACCAGGGGTTGCCCAAGCACAACGTATCCCAATGAACCCACCCCAGAGGAAGGAGAGCAGTCCTAGGACGCTCAATCCAACCTCTCCCCTGCCAGCGCCCGGCGTCCCGAGTCCATTCCTGAACCTGGGTCACTGGTGTGGTGCGAGGTGTGGCATCCAGCACCTCAACCCTCAGTGCCACCGGGCCGGACCTAGTTGATAAATATTTTAACCAAAAGAGGCACACTAAGCTGAAGCTTGAGTCCAGATATAACCTGAGAGCACAAGAAAGTTAAGTGATTTGCTCAGGGTCATACAGTAATGCAAATGGGGATTGTGGGATTCAAACCCATGTCATTAGGTTTGCAGCTCAGAGCCTTAAACCACTGCATTATTCTGCCTCTTTTAAGGCAAGAGGAAAAGAAGTGTTAGGCCTCTTGATGAGCTGTCACAACCAGCCACTTAATAGTTTAATGATTGCACCTGGGAGCATCAGGGAAGTGAAAAGATTTTATCTTAAAAAGAAGGGGTTACTGGAGATTTTCTGCTGGAAAGACAAGAGTGAAACAGTTGGAATCATGAAATGAAAAAAAAAATCTGATGTGTTTTCTTTGTTTTACTTTGGTGACAAGAAACCTATTTCTGGATTGTGTTCAAATAAAGATTTTTTTATGTTGCAACCTTCAGAAGGAGTAGTGCTGGAACATGGGGAAAAGTGAGTGTGCATGTGTGTGTGGGGGGGGGGGCACTGTAGTAATAAGAGACCGTGATTGCTTCCCTTCTGACACTGCATGCATTTAGGGGCACTTTGAATGCACATGGGCAAAAGTGGGGGGTATCCACCCCCCCACACGCACCTGTAGATTCTGGCACCTATGTTTAGAAGGGTTCTGTACTGACAGCCATCTATCCTATCACATACCAACACAAAACAATTATTTTGTTACAACTTATTTACCCAGGATAGTCCAACTGAGATGTGCCCCCTCATTTCCAGTGGGGTCCTGCTGTTATTCATTTCTGTTGCTAGGTGGGCAGGAGCACTGGGGGGTTATGTGACTTACTCAAGGTCACACAGTATTTGACTTTACTGATGTTTGATGCACTCATCTCCTGGGCCCCAAGATTGTGCTCTAGCTGCTAGATCACACTCCTACAAATGACAGAACATGATGCCAACACAAAAAAAAATGTAAACACAACTACATCAGTGCTAACAAATACTGGAACTAAATAGGTACAGGAATAAAAATTATTTACAGTGTTACCACAGTAGCATAATGTTCTGCAAATCACACTGGCACTAAACATTTTACTGAACTGAAATGTCACAAAACATTGTACAAAGCAATATAAACCCCAAAGGAGCTCGGAAACTGTTGGCACTGGCAGTACGCAACCCCTTCAAGATTAGAGACAAGTTCATATCCCCATGGACTGGGTAAAAGCATTGTTTGTTTCATTTCCTCTGCTCTGCAAGGAAGCAGTATGTGGAGATATGGGTTTGAATCCCACAGTTCCCCTCTTGCATTACTGTATGACCCTGAGCAAGTTATTTAACTTTCTTGTGCTCTCAAGTCACACCTGGCCTCAAGCTTTAGCTTAGTCTGCTTCTCCTGGTTAAAATATTTATCGACTACATGTGTTTCCCCTGATGTGATGTAATTTCCTGTGCCTGTGATTTAGAAAATGGATGCCTGCTGCTATAAAGGGAAGGTAACCTGAATGGGTATAATTCTGGCCCTAAAAGTGTTACGGGTTCAGTCAGTAGCTTATGCAAAGTGGCTTTCCATTGATAACAATATTGATTAATTTAATTCTAGATGGCCATTTCCCCTTAATGACCTATCTGCTGAAAGCATCAATTGCAAGGCCCTCCTATATGCGGATGACCTAGTCATATACCACAGCAATAATTCCATAGAGTCCTTGTCCACCACACTCACAGCAAACTTTGGGGCCACACAAAGCTGGTTCCTCTCCAGAAAACTTCTCATTTATGAGAAAAAGACTAAGGCCATGCTCTTTAGCTCTAAGCCATTCCTAGCAAAGGTAGCCAGGTCAAAAACCCCACTCTTGATCACTACCACTGCCGGCCCTCCACTCGAAACTGTCCCCACCTTTAAATATCTAGGTGTCACCCTAAACCCCTCCCTTACTTTCAACAAACACATCAGCAACACTGTGATGAAAATCCACCCCAAATTAGGCGCTGCCTACCGCCATAATCAATTTCTGTCCTCTGAAGCTCGCCTAGCCGTTGCTCAAGGAAACCTCCTGCCCCTCCTTGACTACTGCTACCTTGTATACTCTACTGCATCCTCCTCCCTACAGACCCGCTTACATACCACATACAACTCCATCTGCCACTTTGTCCTTCAAGCCCCATTTGCCACCCACCACTGCTCACTATACCAGTCCCTAGGGTGTCTCTCTCTGCAGGGTTGTTTTGACTTTGCTATGGGCAGCCTCATTGACAGTGCACTCAGGAACCATCAGCTGTCCCCCTACTCCTCCCTACTCACTGACAGAGTGGTCTCTCGGAGTCTCCGGGCCTCCTCCGTTCCCCCACTGGAAGTCCCTCGCACTACTACTACCATGGTTAATAAAGCTTTCTCTCTCTCTGCCCCTTCCCTCTCGAATAGACTTTCTTTGTACATCCAATCATCCCCCTCCCATCAGTCTTTCAAGGCAAATTTAAGGGTGTGGCTCCTGGCCGAGGCTGCTTGTACCTGCAGCTGTTCTCCAGGTGGTACCAGGGCCAATATGCTGGCATAGCACCTTTTCGTGCCCTCACCCTATCTCCAGTGCCCCTACCCTCTTGCACTGTTCTGCTCCTCTGTTCACTTTAGATATGACTACCTGTTTTATCCTGAACTGTTAGCAGGTTCTGCAACTTAACTTAAGTTGCATTTCTGCCTATGACTTGTGCCTGCATCACTCCTGGTGATAGACTGAACCTTCGTTTTAACTGTATTCATTTCCTTGGCTCCCCAGTGACTGTATGTGCATTGCATGTAATACTTTACATGATCCCCATGTTAAGCTTTTTATATTGCACAGCCACTTAGTGTATGTCACTACACCAGTTTGTACCAATTTCTATGAAATATTTGTACTATGTAATGTGACCTCATACCAAGTGTTTTCGGCAGTCCTGTTTTGTTCTAATTCTATCTCTGTATTGTATTGATGTTTTTTATGTTTGCCGCCCTGGTGACCCAGGTGGCAACTGAAAATGGTCTTCTGGATCAGTTTGCTCACCCGGTTATCAAAGACACAAATAAACAAATAAGTGAAAGTGACATCATTTTAGATACAGTACATCAGCATTATGATCTAAATTTAGTATACAGTTGGTCCAGCCAGGTTTTTCTCCTTATGACACCACATTTATAGCTATAGTGACCCAAAGAAATGGACTCCATGCCCGGCCCCATCCTTGGGATTTACTGAACCCAACTCTTATCGGGCCTCCTACACTTGATGACCATTCATTGAGGGCACTCCCAGTGGCTACACTTGAAATGCTTAGGTGGGGGAACTCTCACATCTAGATTTTTAGTGTGGGAACAGTCATTTCTAGGTGATGGAACTCTTGCATCTAGACTTTTAGTGGGGGAACAGGCATTTCTAGATGATGGAACTCTTCTGTAGTATTCAATGGAGAAAGATGACAGAAGTGGAGGAACTCTCCTACAATTTTTGTATGAGCTGGTGGAACTCAGTTCCAGTGGGCTCCTACCAATTTGACTCCCAAAGGGTTTATAAGATTTGGTTCCATGTGAATACAGCAAATCAAGTACAGCGAGTGCATTATCGGCAAGGTTTTAACAGTGAAGCCCATTTCGGCGATTGGTAAATTCCATTGAGAGAGACCCTACACTATTTCCTTGTGCCATAGATTCATAGATTCATAGACATGTGTCAGCAGAAAAACATCCTCCTGGCCCATCGAGTCTGCCATTGAGTTCCAATATTTATATTCTCAAGTAGGGCTTCTTATTGGGTCCTCCTCCTATCATATGGTGTTCTGGGTGGGTTCTTCTTTCTCTTGGGCCCCAGTCTGTCCCTGAGTATCTGGAGACCTCACCAGAAGGGACCAGTGCCACCTGGACCCAGGGACCCCACCACCATCCCTGAAATCACAGACCCTCTCAGCTTGGTTGCAGGCCAAGAGGCAAGACTCTCCTGCTGTGTTGGCTGTTCCCCCACTCGGACCCTTCTCCTTCCCCAGACCCACAGCTTGCCTTCCCTTCTTACATTGTAAAGGAAGAAAGGTAGGGCCATGAATATTCATGCACAAGTTTCCCGCTGCTGGTTGAGTCAGGAAACTCTAGGCACAAGACTCCAGACACCCTGTTTCCAAACTGAGGAACTCTAGAGAACATCTCAGGGTCAAGTTTCACCCTTCGAATGCTTCTCTAGTAACCTGCTTCAAGCTGGATGAAGAGAGAGGCTGGTTAAACTCTTCTTTTCCAAAAACCGTTGTGGGCCCCCGCATGGCAACCCGAAATCAGTGCCAGCTCCTTTGCTGGGTAGTACTGCCCACCTGGCATTCCTACATGGATGATGAGCTTCTCCTCCCACAAACTGCATCTGCCACAGGCTGGAACACACAGAAGGTCTTAAGATGTACCAGTGTGGGCCTACCTGCAATAAGTTCTTCAGGAGTGGGGGAGGTACATACTAACTGCGTACCTTTCTAACAAATTTCTAAACACTTTTAACCCCAAATTATTTAGTATACAGTTAAAACTAGCAAAAACTTCCTAAGGGCAGGAATGACACCCTGGCACCCTGCAGTAGTCTTCACTTTCATGGTGTCTTCAGCCTCTCTTCTCTACCCTTCCTCCCTCCAGTTCCTGTAGGAACACAATGATGAAGCCCAGTTTCACCTGCTAGGAAACTGAAGAAAAAGAAAACACACAACACACAAGATTCACCAAAAATATAGATACTTATTTTTTCAAACAAATGCAGATAGTCTGCTAACTCGAGATACAAGGAAGTCCATTACTTTTCACAGTCTGTGAGAGCAGCAGTACCCCACTTCTATGTGGGTGGGTGTTCTTGAGGAGCTCCTAAGGGCAGTTTGGGGTAATTCAAGGGTGACCTCTGCAGCAGAGTTTTCTCACCAGGCAAGCCATAGCCTTCTGGAACTGAGGACACAAGCCACTCCCTTGGCAGAGTATCGGAGTCATGTTTTCCACTCTTGGAGGAGGAAAAGGCACCATTAGCATAGGTGAAACTGTTGCAGTAAACTGTTGTGCTCCTCACTGCAGTGAACTGAACCTGTGTGGCCCTTGATGGCTTTCTTTTCTTGAAAGTCCAAAGTGTTACTTCATGTATAATGCTAGGGATTGACTTCCTGACTCATTCCTGATCTCGTCTGACAGTGCAAATAAAATAACCTGATGGCAACATGATGGCAGGCTAAAGAGTGGCAGCTCCTGCACTAGCTTCTCATGGCTTCAGTTTTATTTCTGCTTTTAAACACGCCAAGTCCTTATAGGGCCCTGAATTTAATATTGATTGCTAGGGTGCTCAATGTGCTGCCATGGGATATTTTTTACAAATAAATATGGATGAGGATTCTTCAGTTGTTGAAGTCCAACAGCTGCCGACATTCTTATCAAACTACTCCCCACCATCAAAACTCCCTGAAAAGGATGATTCTGGATTCTCCAGCCTACTGAGCTATGATGGGGCAACTCTTTTATGAGCTGGGATCCATCAAGGACACTTCACTGGCTGTTGTTCATGATTTTAAATTATTAAAACCAGCTGTGATGTGCCAGCCTGCCAGCACAGCAGTAGCGCTTATTGCTCGTGACGCTGACAACCTGGGTTCAGAAGCAAATCTGGGTTTCAGAGCGACAACTGAGGGGAGGAGCATCTCCTCTTTGGGGGGGGGGTGAGGTTGGGCAGAGCCTGCTGCTTGCCTGGCCTCTGGCAGAAGCTGGGGGAAAGGCAGCCATGCCAGAAGATTGGGAGGTGTGGCAGACGTCAGCGCACGTTGCAAGGCAGTACATGTCGATCACCTGGATGTCCTCGCACACCACACCTCCCGGAGGACAAGAACAGGGAAAATGCTGATGGCAGGATGCTGGCGGATACCCGCAGGTCCTGCACCCAACTAGCTGGACTCACCAGCCCAAACTGAATCCAGTCCTTAGTGGGGACTGGGGATCCCCGCTGACCCTGCTGGGGGAGGGGGCCCTGGGGGAAGAAGGCTGGTGGAAAGTCCTGGCAGAGGTTGGGGTGACAGGGCTGGGGCACCTACCCGATGGAGGGCCATCCAGGTGAAGGAGAAAGAAAAATGATATGTGGGTTCCTTACATCCTAGATGCTGAAAAGGTTTTCTAGCTGGCAGTTATCATTCCTTAATGCATTGGGTTCCGAAGCCTCTCAGCCAACCAGAACCCAGTTTTTTCCATACCCATTTTATAATGGTATATGAGTACTGTTTGGCTTGGGATCATATCAGTTTTTTATGACTGATTATAAAGTATGTCAGATAAACATTTTACAAGTAGTGGCTGCCATTCTCTTGCAGAGTGTAGCTATCTTTGGGAATTATGTTGGACTTACTAAAATGTGCAGATTCCTTCACATACTCACTGCAGATTGCCTAGCCTGTTACAATCTGTCTCCATTTGATGAATCCTAATGATGTATTAATATGACTGACACGAGATGTACTTAAATGTGTTTTTTTTTTGAAAATATTAAAATATGTTAAAAAAATAATGGAGGAAAAGTCAAAAAAGAATAGGTGAACACTAGGAGGATTCTGAAGTAAGCCACTTTTGAAATAAGGAAATGTGGGCAAACACCAACTAATTGGAAAAGCACTCTGAACACATGGGCCCACATATTCAGAGCCTCCTGCAAACACTGCACAGCCTGTTGTGCTGTGCTTATGATAGCTCACAGCCAGCAACAAGCAATATTCAGCCCATTAGTGTGTACTGATTGCTGGTACAGCAGTAAGTGGATCTGCACTGTGTCAATACGGACCAAGGCTGCATATGGCCCACAGGAGATAGCGTTGCCTGAAATAGAATAGCACCAGGGCTCTTGTGGGCCATACTTAGCCAGAGCATGCAGATGAGTTTGTTGGGCATGCAAGGTGCTAAGGGGCCAGCTGCATACTCATTATGGGCTCATTTTCATCAATGCAGTGGACCCCTAGCCCTGCTACAGGGCGGCAGTGAAAAAAGTTCCCCTGGTAGTGTAGTGTTCCTCCCTTCCCCCAATTACCTGTACCGTGTGCTATATACATATCTCTGACAGTCTAGTGGTCCCTCCACCACCCAATCACCCATGCCATGTGCAGCAGTAGTAATATATTTTATTCAGGACTATGCCATGAAATGGATAAAACTCCATTGAGTGAATTCATTTTCAAGGTGATCCAATTGTACATTCATACTGTTACCTTTCACACATTCAGCGTACAAAAATAGTGATTACACAAAGTACAAAATTACAAGAAGACATATTACATATACTCAATAAAATCCATCAACATATAATGAATGAGACCAGCACACTGTCTGAAATATCTAGGAATTCTAGGGTTTTGCTGACAAACAACACACTGCAGGTGCGTGGCTTTGGTTGTTGAACCATAGCTTAATTAATTTATTTTTATTCAGTGTGGTAGGATCTCTTATTTTAATAGGGAGTTGATTCCAAACTACCACACCCCTATATCTGACTGAAGATCTCCCTATATCTAATCTAACTTTAGGTACATTAAATTCTAAACCAGCAGCTGACCTCAGTCTTGGTGGTATCAACCTACATGAAAAAAGGTCAGTAACATATTGAGGAACTGTCCCTTTCAAAATGTTTACCGTGAATAAACAAATGTGTGAGTCCCTCCTTTCACTCAGTCTTAACTAATTTAATTTTTGATATATCGCACAGTGGTGCATTCTAGGGTGTGCATCCAGAACATAACGGGCCAATCTGTTGTAAACCGTATCAATAGAGTTCAATAAGGTTCTAGTGGCCCCTGCATATAAAAAGTCCCCGTAATCTATAATTGGGATAATTGTACTATTAACCAACCTAAGTCTAGATTCAGTATCTAAATAGCTTTTCACCCTATGCAATGCTTCAATTTTTTTGTGAATATTCCCAACTAATAATTGAATATGTATGTCCCATTTTAATTGGCTGTCTAACCACATTCCTAAATATTTATAGCATGATGTAGATTTTAGTTTGTCTCCTGTTTTAGTTTTAATCTTTAGATCATAATTCTTATGTTCACTGGATCTACTAAACAAAATTGTTTGTGTTTTTTTTACATTTAGTTTCATAGACTGTAATTCAAATAAATTCTGTAAATGTGTGAAGGCTACCTGTAACCTTTCCTGAACCAAATCAATAGAATTCCTACTAACGTAAATCACCGTGTCATCAGTATGTGCAGGAGGAGGCAGTTGCTCGAAAACACTCAGTAGGAGCCAAAGTCTGAAGGCTCAGGAAAGCAGATGCAGAGGAGTGACTCAGCTAACTGAAGAACACAAAATCCATTTGTTTGGACACAATCAAAACTTTATTTTAATAAAACAGACTACACAGAAGAGTTCCCCCCTCGAGAGGTCATGTGGTCAATACTTCACGTCGCTCTGATGCTTTTTCAAATACGTAGTAGGAGTGCTGCGTGATGCATGCCTCTCTCATTAAAGTGATAGCTGCCTAAAATATTATATGACAGGATGTCTATTGTCAATATAAGAAGCAGCAGCATAGCTTGTCATGTAAAATTGACGGTAATTCTAACAAGGAGATAAATAATATGATAACACACCCTCTTGATACCCCAGATCATGTGTACAATGAAAAATCTCATGTGCAATAACAAACTTGCTACTGAAGTGCTAAAGTCCCAAACAACAACCCATATATATAATATAACGCCTTTCTGTTACTGTGCTACCATGGTTCACACAGTTATATATATACAGCATGTAAATTGGGTAAGGGGGGTGTTGGAGGTGAAAAATGAGGAGAGAGAGAGGGGAGGGAAACAAATGAGCAGGGATAAACAGTGTTAAAAGCATGTATGAAAAAAGTTAATAAATGCATGAGTTAGTATGCAGAGATTGGATTTAGTCCATAAACTGTGTGCTAAGTACTGGCTGGTTAAGCCTTGTGTGGAAATTAAGCATCAGAATTATCTTTTCCTTTTCAAAAAAGGTGCCAGCTGGAAGTGACCATTTAGGCCTGGGTAGCTACTGGCATTAAGTCTATATTGCCAGTATGTTTCATGGCATGGGAGTTTATTATCAAGGTCCCCTCCTCTTGAAAAAGTGACCATAGGTCCCAGAGGAGAGGGCCTGAATAATAAACTCATATGCTGTGAATCATACTGGCAATATAGACTTAAGGCCAGTAGCTACCAAGGCCTAAATGGTCACTTCCAGTTGGCAACTTTTTTGAAAAGAAAATATAATTCTGATGTTTAATTTCCACAAAAGGCTTAAACAGCCAGTGTCACAAACACATTCAGCAGGTCAGGTCCTCTGCTCCCACAGTGCCAGCCTCAGAGTGCAATAATGTGAACAGGTAACTGACAGGGTAACCCTCCTGTCTATTTTTGGGTCCGAATCACCTTTAGTCTCAAGTTCCGGGGGGATTCAAACTGTGAATCTTATGCTAGCATACCTAATGTACAAGCTGAGATTCATACCCTCTTCGGGGATTGCAGTACAATCTTTTGCAGGGGCACCAAGCCAGGCTTCCAAAATGAACCCTTAAAACTCTATAAGAGATTTTAGGTATATTTTTACCTTTCCCCAGTTTAGTAACACCACCAAGCCCTTCAAAACAGCTGTCAGACTTAACCACGTAAACATCACATGCAAAAAGAACTTGGAAGACACACCAAGGCAGTATCTTGAAAAAAAGATTCTTTACTAAAAGATGATAAAAATATGAAAAATGTAAACACAGAACAATATATCAAAGAGCTCACCATCACATAAAAGAACAAGGGAAAATTACAAAGCAAAACTCCTACCACAATACAGTAAGATTTTTTGCTATCTAAGGTATTACCTCTGGAAGTGCGTTTTAAAGTTAGATCAGAGAGCTGTGTCTCTCTAGAGTCACAAGATGATATGGCAAACATTTCAGACACAAGTATCAGTTTCAACTCTGTGTCTCCACACCCCTTCTGTGAGTCATCTAGCTCCTCCTTTTAGAATATAAAATTACAAACATGATTCCCTACCAGGAGGTATTTTAAATAATGTGAAGATCAGCAAAAACCCATTTCCCAAATTATGAGTCTTTGATCAACCAGTTCCTTTGAGGTTTACAACCCTGCAGTCCATCACCCAGGTGTGAGGTAACCAACAGGAATCAGCTAAATGATGTTCTTTCCTGATATAATAAAATGTACATTTAGTTTCCAACTTCAAAAGCATGAGGTCTTAAAAAAGCCATAAATGCAATTTCTCAAGGAAGTTAATTACATTACAGAGATCTCCTGGTCAGTGTAATACATCCTGTGATTTCAGCTGCTGACACCTTGTAATTAAAAAGGGCTAAATCTCACAGACTGACATTTCATAGACTGACCATTTATTTATAATACCAGTATCATACAATAATCACAACCAGCTGGCCAAGCATCACACTCCTCCCCACCTGGACTGAATTTGGGGGCTCTATCCCCTGCATGGGATAAGCTTCCTAAGTCAGTTCACTCCTCATATAAATGGGATAAGCCATCTGCATTCTGATTGGTTGCTCTAGCCCTATGTAAGATCATTATATCATACCCTTGCAAGGCAAGACTCCATCTTAATAGTCTACTATTAGTGTTTCCCATTTGTGTCAGCCAAACCAGGAGGCTGTGGTCAGTTTGTACCTCAAAATGCTGCCCATATAAGTATGGTTCTAACTTCTTTAGGGCCCACACTATGGCAAGACACTCTCTTTCCGCTGTAGAGTAAGCCTGCTCCCTGGGAAGTAACGTTTTACTCAGGTACACTATGGGGTGATCTTTCCCTTGGTTGGATGTCTGACTCAGTACCGCCCCAATACCCATGTCTGAGGCATCTGTCTGAACTATATAGGGTCTGCTATAGTCAGCACTTGTCAATACAGGAGCATTACACAGTGCCTCCTTCAGTCTGGTAAAGTCTTTTTCACAGGCTGGTTCCTAGGTAATTTTCTTAGGCATCTTTTTCTTTACCAGGTCAGATAGGGGAGCTGCCAGGGCACTGTAATTGGGTAAAAATTTTCTATAGTACCCTGCTGTCCCAAGAAAACTCCTGACCTGCTTCTGCATTTCTGGTCTGGGCCATGTCTTGATCATCTCCATTTTTACTTGGTTAGGATGGAGCTGTCTCCGGCCTACAACATGCCCGAAGTATGCCACATCAGCTATGGCCACCTGGCACTTCTCAGCTTTGACAGTGAGCCCGGCCCTCTGTATCCTGCCCCGCACTTCCCTATGGTGGGACAGGTGTTCCTCCCAGCTGGCACTAAAGATGGCAGTGTCATCCAGGTATGCCATGGCGTACTTCTCAGCACCATTTAACACCTGGTTCATCAACCTTTGGAAAGTGACTGGGGTGTTCTTCATTCGGAAAGGCATTACTTTAAATTCAAATAAGCTTATTGGAGTGATGAAGTCCAACCTCTCCCCAGCTCTGTCAGTTAACTCTACCTGCCAATACCCCTTTGTCAGGTCAGTAGTCATAAGGTATGTCACCCCTCCCATATTGTCCAGGACTTCATCCGTCTGGGGCATCAGGTGGGCTTCTGACTTTGTGACTGCATTCAGTCCACAATAGTCCACACAGAAATGAGTATAGCCATCTAACTTGGGCACCAGGACTACGGGTGAGGCCCAGGGGCTGTGGGATCTCTGGATTACCCCTAAATCCAACATTTTCTCCATCTCCCTCCTAATGTATTTTTAGACAGCCTTTGACACCCGATATGCTGTCTGCTGTATGGGCGTTTGTGTCCCTGTCTCTACATCATGCGTGCTAAGGGGTTAGCCCAGGCTTGGCGCTAAACAGTGGGGCAAAGTCTGCAAAAACCTCCCTTACTTTCTGGATCTTGTCCGGGGCCAGCTGGGGTGACAGTTTAACTGCCTCCACAGAGGACTCCTGCTTTCTTTCTTCCAGAAAGTCCAGAAGGGGGTCTCCTTTGTCCGTTCCCTTCCCAGGACTACACACTACAAACACCTTGTCGGCCCTATTAACATATGGCTTCATCATGTTGACATGGTACATTCTTTCTGTATGTCTTCTGTCAGTTAACTCTATGATATAGTTCACATCATTTGCCTTTCTAACTACTTTGTATGGTCCTGCCCACACAGCCTGCAGCTTGTCTTTCCAGACCTGGATAAGGACCATGACTTCCTGACCCACCATGTACGAGCGAGCTCTGGCTCTGCAGTCATACCACACTTTTTGTTTCTGTTGGGCAGCTGCCAGGTTGCTCTGGGCTGTCCCCATAAGCTCCTTCAGCCTTTCCCCAAACCTAAGGATGTAATCCACTGTGGGAGTTCCCTGGGTGGCGTGCTTGCCTTCCCAGTCCTCCTGGACCAAATCTTGGGGCACACATACCCGGCGTCCATATAAAAGCTCGAAGGAGGAAAACCCTGTCGACTCTTGGGGCACCTCCGTGTATGCAAACAACAGGTGGGGAAGGTATTTCTCCCAGTCCCTCCCATGCTGTTCAGCAAATGCTTGGAGCATTGACTTCAGGGTACCGTTAAATCTTTCCACAAGCCCATTGACTTGCAGTTGATAAGGTATCGTGCAGCTCTGCACCACCCCACACTTCTCCCACAAACATTTCATCAGATCCAACATGAAGGAACCCCCTCGATAGGTGAAAACCTCCTGCAGAAACCCAACACGGGAGAAAATCTGAAGTAAGGCATCTGACACTTTGTCTGTCCTCAGTGAGGTTAGGGTGACTGCCTCTGGATACCGGGCAGCATAATCCACCACAGTCAGGATAAACCTCTTCCCAGAGGAGCTGGGGGTATTTAAAGGCCCCATAATATCCATGCTCACCCTCTGGAATGGCTCCTCCACTATGGGCAATGGAATTATGGTGGCTTGCGTTTTCTTACCTACCTTTCCTATTTCTTGGCACTGGTGACAAGACCTGCAATACTCCTTTACCTTCTGGGTGAAGTTGGGCCAATAGAAATTCTTGGCCAACCACTGCATGGTGCGCTCGATTCCCAGATGACCAGACAAGGGAATATCATGTGCAATCTTGAGCAACTGCTCACAGTACCCCTGGGGAACAACAAGCTGCTTGCCTATCGCCCATCCCTCTGTCTTAGCATCCTGAGTATACATCAGTCCATTTTCCCAATAAACTTTATGTTTTCTGTTCACTGCCTGTGCTCTGTCAGAGTCTGCCCAAGCTCTCAGCTTCTCTAGACTAGGGTCACTTTTCTGAGCAGCTGTAAATGGTTTACGTATTCCCAAGGCATGGGACAGGTCACCTTCAGTCTCTAAACTAGGGTCCCTAGCACTAGCATCAGGGCACTCAGGATCACTGTCATCCCTAACCCTCTGACAATGGGTCACCCCTCCTTCTTCAGAGTAACCCTCTGTAGCTGTGTGGTTAACTGCTACTGGGGAAATTTCTACCCCCTTTTCATTAGTCTCCATATCAGGAGACACAGGCTGGGGAACCAGCCTCCCAGTGGTTTCCACAATGGCTTCTATGTGGTTCAGAAAACTACAATTTCCTCTTCCCGCTTGGCTACAGGTAACTGCACACACCATCCCCTGTTTAAGACTGTTACCAAGGATGACATCAACTGCTAAAGTTTTGGCTACAGCCACCTGTTGCACAGTTCCCCCTGTTTCATCCCAGTCTAGGAGAACACTAGCAAGTGGCAAGGGTGTCTCCTCCCCAGTGAACCCTTGTACAGTTACAAATCTATTGGGTATAAGCTGACCAGGCTCTACCAGATCCCCTTTTACCAATGTCATGGATGCCCCTGTGTCTCTTAACCCATGTGTCTGTACACCATTCACAGTGACTGGGTGCATGTGTTCACTCATGTTCACAGGCATGCTTCCAGGGACACACAAACAACCCACTTCTTTCCTAGCACCATTTTGCGTATTGATCATCCTTTTGGGACACTGTCTGGCAATATGCCCAGTTTCTTTACAAACCCAACATTCATTTCTTTTCTCAGAAAACTCTTTTCTTTGAAACCTGGGGCTAACTGGTTTCAGTGGAGGCAGTGAGGGTTTTAGCTGCCCTGAAGGCATGCTTTTCCCCTTTCTGCACTGCTACACCCACCCCATTCACTCTCAGAGCAGGTCTGCTCTTGGCATAGTGGTCAGAGAGTTCAGCAGCCTCTTGCACTGTTTTTGGATCTCGGTCCTCCAGCCAGGTTTTCAGCTCTGCTGGGCATGCCCAAAAAAACTGTTCTATCAATATGGCATTTTCAATTTTATCTACAGAGTTTGCTTCAATTCCTTCCCACCAACGTTTTAAAAACTGACGTTGTTTCATGGCTAGCTCCTCATAGCTCATGTCAGGGCTTCTCCTGAGCTTATGGAATTTAGCTCTGTATGCTTCTGCAGTTAAATCAAACTTTTTTAAAAGTGAAGCTTTAAGTTTGCTGTAATCATTACTGTCCTCATTGTCCATTTGACCCAATGCATCCCCAGCTTTCCTGGTAAGTAGCGGAGATAGCTGGAAGCTCCAGGACCATCTAGGAATTTTTACCTGAATACAAACTTTTTCAAAGGAATTTAAAAAGGCATCCATATCCTCCCCTTCTTTAAATTCAGCTATCAATCTGGAATTTAATTTATAACCCAGTCCTGTAGTTCCAGTTAAACCCAAGCCACTTACCTGCTCTGGTGCTGGTGGTTGGAGTCGTAGCGTCTCCAGTTCATGTTGCCTCCGGCACTCACGCTCCTCTCGGTCTGCTTCTTGCTGTTCATGCTCAGCCTCCCGCTGTTCTCATTCAGCTTCTCACCATTCTTGCTCTGCTTCTCACCGTTCTTATTCAGCCTCCCTCTGGAACTCCAGCTCTATTCTGTGCAACCCAGTCTGCAGCCTGACTGCTTATGGTTCCAGAATGCAGGTGACCTTCCCCTGTGGCTGTGGCCCTTGGCTTGCACTGGCCCTGCTGTCCTCCTCACTGGATCTGGACACTGCACTGGTGGCTAGCCACTCCACACCCAAGGTTTTGCTAGCCTTGCTTGTAGAGCAGAAAGCAGCTAACTAAAATAAGCTACCATTTTCTTATTAATTTAACACTTCTATCTCAACAGAAGTCAGCGTCTGTTGAGATTAAGCAGACAGATACTTTATTAGTAGTAGAAGGGGTCTTATTTAGAGTTAAAAAAAGAAGAAAAGAAAAATTCAGTGTGTGTTTTCTTTGCTGGTAAGGGTACTGTATGAACTTACTGAAATAGTTAACCTTCCCCCTATGTAATGCAAGTGTCTAGACACCCCCCCTTCTAAAGCGCAAGCGACGGCCAAAAGTAAAAATAAACATCACCCTATCCACTAGGAAGGTTACTGTCATGCTACTGCTACTCTCAGGCAACGTTCTCCTAAATCCTGGACTCTCAACCCTGAGGAGTAGGGATGCCTGCTCTGTGGACGGCCTAAAGATAGCATCACTAAACATCCGCAGCCTAACTGCAAAACTTGACCAGCTCCATGCTTGAATGACCATTCACACCCCGGACATACTCTGCCTAACAGAAACCTGGCTGTCAAATAAGATCAAAGATGGTGAGGTGTCCATTGTAGGATTCCAAATTTTTAGACTAGACAGAATAGGCAAGAAAGGAGGCAGCTGCCTCGTGTATGTTAGAGACACACTAAGCTGCTCCGTCCTCCCCATCTGCAAAGTTGCAGAGGACTATGAGTTATTAGTTGTAAAAACCCAAGTTGGCCTAAATGGAAAGACCATTACCATTGCCATAACCTACCTGCCCCCCAAAAAAGCCAGGGAAGGACTTCCAATGGTTATACAAGAAATAAGCAGCCTCAAAAAGAGCACAAATCTCATCTTGACGGGTGACTTTAACATAAACTGGCTCTGTAATGAAGTGACAGCCACCAAAGATCTAATCACCTCCCACAATCTCACCCAACTCGTAACTCACCCCACCAGACAGAACTACAAGGTTGGCACCAGCACACTAATTGACTGGGTTCTGGTCAGCACACCATCCAGATTCTCTGAACTCAGAGGTCTCCCAGATGTACTGAGCGACCACTCACTGATCTCTTTTCTCTGGAACAGTAAAATTGCCAAAAGCCCACCATGTCTCATCGAGAGCAGGGTCCTGCGAGAGGGCAAACTTGGTTCCATTAAATCAGCACTGTCTGCCTACAACTGGCCCCCCATACACAAGGCACCCACTCTGGACCAGGAACTCAGCTTTTTCTTGGAGGGTTTCAACTCCATCTGTGATATTCATGCCCCATGCACTAAATGGAAAATCTGAGGAGAGGAAAATGGCTGGCTGGATGGAAAGCTCCTCTCTCTGCTAAAAGAAAGGGACTGCCTCTGGGCCAAAGTCTTAAATTCTGGTTGTAAGCATGATTTACAATGTTACAAAACTGTTAGAAATCAGTGCACTAAACTGGTCCAGCTTGTAAAGGCCAACTTCCATAAGACCCAGCTCAACAACGCTTGGGGAGATGGAAAGAGGTTTTGGGATAATCTCAAGAACACCCTTGGCAAAGACCAGAAGCTAAGTCCTAAAACACTCAATATAAACAACGCACCCTCCACAGATCCTCTAGTCATTGCGGATGCTTTCAGCTAGGCCTTCACTGACCTGGCCCCAGTACTACCCCCAGACTACCTTCTGCCAGTGGATAACCAAGGCTGCACAAACCGCACCACTACAAACTGCCCAACTTTCTACTTTAAGAAGGTGATGGAAAGGGAGGCCCTAACAATGGTCAGGAAAGTCCTAGGAAAAACTAGGTTGGGGAGTGATGGGATAGACATGAAGATATTATCTCTGACCCTTGACGTTATGATCAAACTCATTGCAATGATATTTAACAAATCCCTGGCCCTAGTTCAATTCCCAGAAGTCTGGAAGCAAGCCCTGGTAACTCCAGTGCATAAGAATGGTGACAAGACACTGGTATCTAACTACAGGCCAATATCTATCCTCTCCCCACTATCCAAAGCACTGGAGAAAATCGTGACAAACCAACTCACCGAATACCTAAACAAGTACAATCTGCTCTGCTCAAACTAACATGGTTTCCGGCAGAAACACAGTACCACCACTGCATTGCTTGCGTACTCTGATTACGCACACAAGGCACTAGATGAAGGTAAATTGGTGGGTTCCATCTTCATCGACCTCACTAAAGCCTTCAATACCGTCAATCACCCTCTACTGATATTCCAGCTCCAAAGACTGGGAGTGGCACCAAACACCCTAAATTGGTTCAATGATTACCTATCACAAAGGAGTCAGCGAGTCAAAATTGGGCAGACATTATCCAGCTCCAGAGAGGCACTCCTAAGAGTTCCTCAGGGATCAATCCTTGGTCCCTTGCTTTTCATCCTCTTTGTTAATGAACTGCCCATGGCCTGTGACACCAATCTCATCCTGAATGTGGACGATGCTGTGCTGCTGAGTAGTGGCACCTCCCAGGCAGCACTACAAACAGAACTACAAACCTCCTTCAACAAACTCGAGGACTGGTTTTGTAGGAAAAGGCTGCTACTGAACTACAAGAAAACCAAGGCCATGCTCCATTCCAGCCATTACAATAATCGCAGGCTCCCCCCCCAATATCACCAATAACACAGGTGAGCAGATTGAGCAGGTACAATCATTTAAGTAACTAGGGGTCGTCATTGATGTATCTGTCACATATACATACCATATTGACTCCCTTGTCAGATCAGTAAATGCAAAGATCGGGGTCCTCTACAGACATAAGAAATCCCTCACTCCGGAAGCACTCTGAATCTCAGTCTCCAGCTTAATAATTCCCACAATAGACTACGGGCTTGTGGTCTATGGAGCTGCCACTGACACTGCACTCAACAGGGTCCAAATTGCATCAAATAAGGCATGCTGCCTAACCCTGAGTGCAGACCATTACACTCACACTTGCACCCTTTATAAGAGCACAAACTGGCTGAACCTAAAATACAGACTCAAATACCAAACCTGTCTACTGGGTAAAAAGGCACTCCTCAGAAAAACACCACCCTGCATAGAAAACCTGCTCTAGGCCTCTCTCTCATCACATATCACCAGAGGGAAGAAAAATGGAGCACTGTCCATCCCATTCTGGTGAACCTCACTTGGGCAGCGTACCTTCTCCTAACAAGCCCCCCTCTGGCTAAATGAACTCCCACAGAAACTACAAACACACAGCCTGCCTCAGTTCAAAACTGGCCTCAAACAGCACTACAGTCTAGCTCACAATGCACATGCTCCTCAGGCCAAACCTGAAATACTCACCCACTACCAGTGTTAAACCCAGCACTGAAACCGAGAACACTTGCCTCATCCTAACCGAGCCAGGAGCACTAATAAGCTACCAATCCTCCTTTCAGGATCTGCATACAGTCCCCAACCCCCTCACCTTCTTTAACCATATTCTATCAATAGACCTCGCGAGGAGTCTAAGGCAGAGCCACCCTAGAATCTCCCAAGACATAACCAAATTCCTCTCACGTCAGATTTGTTTTCACTACTAGCCAATAAATCTCAAACTACTCTTAAACTGCCTAATGCATTGAGCCCTGTAATGACTGTATTTGTTATATAGTCTGTAACCACTGTATTTGTGCTAAATCCTGTAACAACTGTATTTGCTCTGAAATCTGTAATTACTGTACTGATGTTTTGTATCATTGGTCCACCCTGACGTGGAACCTTTGTAACTGAATTTGTTCTGAAATCTGTAACTACTGTATTTGTATTTTGTACTATTTGTCCACCCTGACATGGAACCTTTGTAAAAGAGCTCCAGCTCAAAGGTTTCCGAAAACTCATAAATAAATAAAAATAAATAAATCAATAGGAGGAGAGAGAGCTTAATTGGGGTGTGGCTTAATATAAAAGCAGGTGACTCAAATTACAACTTCCTTTTGCTAGCCTTGCTTGTAGAGCAGAAAGCAGCTAACTAAACGAAGATACCATTTTCATATTAATTTAACACTTCTATTTCAACATGAGTCAGTGTCTGTTGAGATTAAGCAGACAGATACTTTATTAGAAGTAGAATGGGTCTTATTTAGAGTTAAAAAAAAGAAAAGAAAAAGTCAGTGTGTGTTCTGTGCTGGGAAGGGTACTGTATGAACTTACTTTGGTAAATCAGAAGGGGAGAGGGAGCTTAATTGGGGGCGTGGCTTAGACAGTATAAAAGCAGGCGACTCAAATTACAACTTCCTGTTGCTAGCCTTGCTTGTACAGCAGAAAGCAGCTAACTAAACGAAGCTACTATTTTCATATCAATTTAACACTTCTATTTCAACATGAGTCAGTGTCTGTTGAAATTAAGCAGACAGATGCTTTATTAGAAGTAGAATGGGTCTTATTTAGAGTTAAAAAAAAGAAAAGAAAAAGTCAGTGTGTGTTCTGTGCTGGGAAGGGTGCTGTATCAACTTTCTTTGCTAAATCAGTAGGAGGAGAGAGAGCTTAATTGGGGGTGTGGCTTAGTATAAAAGCAGGCGACTCAAATTACAACTTCCTGTTGCTAGCCTTGCTTGTAGAGCAGAAAGCAGCTAACTAAACGAAGCTACTATTTTCATATCAATTTAACACTTCTATTTCAACATGAGTCAGTGTCTGTTGAGATTAAGCAGACAGATACTTTATTAGAAGTAGAATGGGTCTTATTTAGAGTTAAAAACGAAAAGAAAAAGTCAGTGTGTGTTCTGTGCTGGGAAGGGTACTGTATCAACTTTCTTTGCTAAATCAGTAGGAGGAGAGAGAGCTTAATTGGGGGTATGGCTTAGACAGTATAAAAGCAGGTGACTGAAATTACAACTTCCTGTTGCTAGCCTTGCTTGTAGAGCAGAAAGCAGCTAACAGAAAGAAGTTACCATTTTCATATTGATGTAACACTTCTATCTCAACAGGAGTCAGTGCGTGTTGAGATTAAGCAGAAATGTGCTTTTTTTAGAAGTAGAAGGGGTCTTATTTAGAGTACAAAAAAAGGAAAAAGTCAGTTTATGTTCTGTGCTGGGAAGGGTACTGTATCAACTTACTTTGCTAAATCAGTAGGAGGAGAGATAGCTTAATTGGAAGTTTGGCTTAGAAAGTATAAAAACAGGTGACTGAAATTACAACTTCATGTTGCTAGCCTTGCTTTTAGAGCAGAAAGCAGCTAACTAAAAGAAGCTACCATATTCTTATTAATTTAACTCTTCTATCTCAACAGGAGTCAGTGTCTGTTGAGATTAAGCAGACAGATACTTTATTAGAAGTAGAAGGGGTCTTATTTAGAGTTAAAAAAGTCAGTGTGTGTTCTGTGCTGGGAAGGGTACTGTATCAACTCACTTTACTAAATCAGTAGGAGGAGAGAGAGAGCTTAATCGGGTATGTGGCTTAGACAGTATAAAAGCAGGTGACTCAAATTACAACTTCCTGTTGCTAGCCTTGCTTGTAGAGCAGAAAGCAGCTAACTAAAAGAAGCTACCATATTCTTATTAATTTAATACTTCTCTTTCAACATGAGTCAGAGTCTGCTGAGATTAAGCTGACAGATACTTTATTAGAAGTAGAAGGGATCTTATTTAGAGTTAAAAAAATAAAAAATAAAAGTCAGTGTGTGTTCTGTGCTGGGAAGGGTACTGTATCAACTTACTTTGCTAAATCAGTAGGAGGGGAGGGAGCATAATTGGAGTGTGTGGCTTAGGCAGTATAAAAGCAGGTGACTCAAATTACAACTTCCTCTATCTAGCCTTGCTTGAAGAGCAGAAAGCAGCTAACTAAAATAAGCTACCATTGTCTTATTAATTTAACACTTCTATCTCAAAAGGAGTCAGCGTATGTTGAGAGTAAACAGACATATACTTTATTAGAAGTAGAAGGGGTCTTATTCAGCATTAAAAAAAGGAAACAGTCAGTGTGTGTTCTGTGCTGGGAAGGGTACTGTACGAACTTACTTTGCTAAATCAGTAGGACGAGAGAGAGCTTAATAGGGGATATGCCTTAGACAGTATAAAAGCAGGTGACTCAAATTCCAACTTCCAGTTGCTAGCCTTGCTTGTAGAGCAGAAAGAAGCTAACTAAGAGAAGCTACCATTCTCTAATTAATTTAACACTTCTATCTCAACAGGAGTCAGTGCCTGTTGAGATTAAGCAGACATATACTTTATTAAAAGTAGAAGGGGTCGAATTAAGAGTAAAAAAAAGACAAAGTCAGTTTATGTTCTGTGCTGGGAAGGGTAATGTATCAACTTACTTTGCTAAATCAGTAGGAGGAGAGAGAGCTTAATTGGGGGCGTGGCTTAGACAGTATAAAAGGAGGTGACTGAAATTACAACTTCGTGTTGCTAGCCTTGGTTGTAGAGCAGAAAGCAGCTAACTAAAAGAAGCTACCATTTTCTTATTAATTTAACATTTCTATTTCAACATGAGTCAGTGTCTGTTGAGATTAAGCAGATGGATACTTTATTAGAAGTAGAAGGGGTCTTATTTAGAGGTAAAAAGAAAAGTACAAGTCAGTGTGTGTTCTGTGCTGGGAAGGGTACTGTATGAACTTTCTTTGCTAAATCAGTAGGAGGAGAGAGAGCTTAATTGGGGTGTGGCTTAGACAGTATAAAAGCAGGTGACTCAAATTACAACTTCCTGTTGCTCGCCTTGCTTGTAGAGTGGAAGGCAGCTAACTAAAAGAAGCTACCATATTCTTAATAATTTAAAACTTCTGTCTCAACAGGAGTCTGTGTAGGTTGAGATTAAGCAGACAGATACTTTATCAGAAGTAGAAGGGGTCTTATTACGAGTTAAAAAAAGGAAAGTAAAAGTCAGTGTGTGTAATGTGCTGGGAAGGGTACTGTATGAACTTACTTTGCTAAATCAGTAGGGGAGAGAGAGAGCTTAATTGGGGGGTGACTTAGACAGTATAAAAGCAGGCAACTCAAATGATAACTTCCTGTTGCTAGCCTTGCTTGTAGAGCAGAAAGCAGCTAACTTAAAGAAGCTACCATTTTCTTATTAATTTAACACTTCTATCTCAGTGGGAGTCAGTGTCTGTTGAGATTAAGCAGATGGATACTTTATTAGAAGTAGAAGGGGTCTTTTTTAGAGTTAAAAAAGAAAAGTAAAAGTCAGTCTGTGTTCTGTGCTGGGAAGGGTACTGTATCAACTTCTTCGCTAAATCAGTAGGAGGAGAGAGAGCTTAATTGGGTGTGTTGCTTAGACAGTATAAAAGTAGGTGAGTCGAATTACAACTTCCTGTTGCTAGCCTTTTCTGTACAGCAAAATATTGATGTAACACTTCTATCTCAACAGGAGTCAATATCTGTTGAGATTAAGCAGGCAAATACTTTATTAGAAGTAGAAGGGTCCTATTTAGAGATAAAAAAAGAAAATAAAAAGTCAGTGCGTGTTATGTGCCTGGAAGGGTACTATACCAACTTAATTTGCTAAATCAGTAGGAGGAGAGAGCGCTTAATTGGGGTTTGGCTTAGACAGTATAAAAGCAGGTGACTCAAATTACAACTTCCTGTTGCTAGACTTACTTGTAGAGCAGAAAGCAACTAACTAAAAGAAGCCACCATTTTTTTTATTAATTTAACACTTCTGTCTCAACAGGAGTCAGTGTCTGTTGAGATTAAGCATACATATACTTTATTAGAAGTAGAAGAGGTCTTATTTAGAGTTAAAAAAGAAAAGAAAGAAAGTCAGTGTGTGTTCTTTGCTGGGAAGGATACTCTATCAACTTACTTTGCTAAAACAGTAGGAGGAGAGAGAGAGAGAGAGAAAGCTTAATTGGGGGAATGACTTAGACAGTATAAAAGCATGTGACTCAAATTGCAACTTCCTGTTGCTAGCCTTGCTTGTAGAGCAGAATGCAACTAACTAAAAGAAGCTACCATATTCTTATTAGTTTAACACTTCTATCTCAAAAGGAGTAAGGGTCTGTTGAGATTAAGCAGACATATACTTTATTAGAAGTAGAAGGGGTCTTATTTAGAATAAAAAAAAGAAAAGTAAAAGTCAATGTGTGTAATGTGCTGGGAAGGGTACTGTATGAACTTTCTTTGCTAAATCAGTAGGAGGAGAGAGAGCTTAGTTGGGGGTGTGGCTTAGACAGTGTAGAAACAGGTGACTCAAATTACAAATTCCTGTTGCTAGCTTTGCATGTAGAGAAGAAAGCAGCTAACTAAAAGAAGCTACCATTTTCTTATTAGTTTAACACTTCTATCTCAACAGGAGTCAGTGTATGTTGAGATTAAGCAGAGAGATACTTTATTAGAAGTAGAAGGTGTCTTATTTAGAGTTACAAATAAAGAAAAGAAAAAGTCAGTGTGTGTTCTGTGCTGGGAAGAGTACTGTACCAACTTACTTTGCTAAATCAGTAGGAGGAGGGAAAGCCTAATGGGGGTGTGGCTTAGACTTATAAAAGCAGGTGACTCAAATTACAACTTCCTGTTGCTAGCCTTGCTTGCAGAGCTGAAAGCAGCTAACTAATAGAAGCTACCATTTTCTTATTAATGTAACACTTCTATCTCAACAGGAGTCAGTGTCTGTTGAGATTAAGCAGACAGATACTTTATTAGAAGTAGAAGGGGTCTTATTTAGTGTTAAAAAAAGTCAGTGTGTGGTCTGTGCTGGGAAGAGTACTGTATAAACTCACTTTGCTAAATCAGTAGGATGAGAGAGAGCTTCATCTGGGGTATGGCTTAGACAGTATAAAAGCAGGTGACTGAAATTACAGCTTTGTGTTGCTGGCCTTGCTTGTAGAGCAGGAAGCAGCTAACTAAAAGAAGCTACCATTTTCTTATTAATTTAACATTTCTATCTCTACAGGAGTCAGTGTCTGTTGAGATTAAGCAGACAGATACTTTATTAGAAGTAGAAGGGGTCTTATTTAGAGTTAAAAAAAGAAAAGTGAAAGTCAGTGTGTGTAATGTGCTGGGAAGGGTACTGTATGAACTTACTTTACTAAATCAGTAGGGGGAAGAGAGCTTAATTGGGGGTTGGCTTTGACAGTATAAAAGCAGGCTACTCAAATTACGACTTCCTGTTGCTAGCCTTGCTTGTAGAGCAGAAAGCAGCTAGCTAAAAGAAGCTACCATTTTCTTATTAATTTAACACTTCATTCTCAACAGGAGTCAGTGTCTGTTGAGATTAAGCAGACGGATACTTTATTAGAAGTAGAAGGGGTCTTTTTTAGTGTTAAAAAAAGAAAAGTAAAAGTCTGTGTGTGTTCTGTGCTGGGAAGGGTACTGTATCAACTTTCTTCGCTAAATCAGTAGGAGGAGAGAGAGAGCTTAATTGGGTGTGTGGCTTAGACAGTATAAAAGCAGGTAACTCAAATTACAACTTCCTGTTGCTAGCCTTGCTTGTAGAGCAAAAAGCAGCTAACTAAAAGAAGCTACCATTTTTATATTGATGTAGCACTTCTATCTCAACAGGAGTCAGTGTCTTTTGAGATTAAGCAGAGAAATGCTTTTTAGAAGTAGAAGGGTCCTATTTAGAGATAAAAAAGAAAATAATAAGTCAGTGTCCGTTCTGTGCCTGGAAGGCTACTGTACCAACTTAATTTGCTAAATCAGTAGGAGGAGAGAGAGCTTAATTGGGGTTTGGCTTAGACAGTATAAAAGCAGGTGACTCAAATTACAGCTTCCTGTTGCTAGACTTACTTGTAGAGCAGAAAGCAACTAACAAAAAGAAGCCACCATTTTCTTATTAATTTAACACTTTTGTCTCAACAGGAGTCAGTGTCTGTTGAGATTAAGCATACATATACTTTATTAGAAGTAGAAGAGGTCTTATTTAGAGTTAAAAAAGAAAAGAAAGAAAGTTATTGTGTGTTCTGTGCTGGGAAGGGTACTCTATCAACTTACTTTGCTAAATCACTAGGAGAAAAGAGAGAGAGAGAGAGAGAGAGAAGCTTAATTGGGGGTATGGTGTAGACAGTATAAAAGCATGTGACTCAAATTGCATCTTCCTGTTGCTAGCCTTGCTTGTAGAGCAGAATGCAACTAACTAAAAGAAGCTACCATTTTCTTACTAGTTTAACACGTCTATCTCAACAGGAGTAAGTGTCTGTTGAGATTAAGCAGACATATACTTTACTTGAAGTAGAAGGGGTCTTATTTAGGATTAAAAAAAAGAAAAGTAAAAGTTAGTGTGTGTAATGTGCTGGGAAGGGTACTGTGTGAACTTTCTTTGCTAAATCAGTAGGAGGAGAGAGAGCTTAATTGGGGGTGTGGCTTAGACAGTGTAAAAGCAGGTGACTCAAATTACAAATTCCTGTTGTTAGCTTTGCTTGTAGAGAAGAAAGCAGCTAACTAAAAGAAGCTACTGTTTTCTTATTATTTTAACACTTCTAACTCAACAGAAGTCAGTGTATGTTGAGATTAAGCAGACAGATGCTTTATTAGAAGTAAAAGGGGTCTTATTTAGAGTAAAAAAAAGTAAAACTCAGTGTGTGTGCTGTGCTGGGAAGGATATTGCATCAACTTACTTTGCTAAATCAGTAGGAGCAGAGTTTAATTGGGTGTGTGGCTTAGACAGTTTAAAAGCAGGTGACTCAAATTACAACTTTGTGTTGCTAGCCTTGCTTGTTGAGTAGAAAGCAACTAACAAAAGAAACTACCTTTTTCTTTTTGTTGTAACACTTCTATCTCAACAGGAGCCAGTGCCTGTTGAGATTAAGCAGGCATATACTTTATTAGAAGTAGAAGGGGTCTTATTTAGAGTTAAAAAAAAAGAAAAAGTCAGTTTGTGTTCTGTTCTGGGAAGGGTACTGTATCAACTTACTTTGCTAAATCAGAAGAAGGAGGAGAGAGAGAGCTTAATTGGGGGTGTGGCTTAGACAGTATAAATGCAGGTGACTCAAATTACAACTTCCTGTTGGTAGCCTTGCTTGTAGAGCAGAAAGCAGCTAACTAAAAGAAGCTACCATTTTCTTATTAATTTAACACTTCTATCTCAACAGGAGTCAGTGTCTGTTGAGATTAAGCATACATATACTTTATTAGAAGTAGAAGGGGTCTTATTCAGGGTTAAAAAGAAAAGAAATAAAGTCAGTGTGTGTTCTTTGCTGGGGAGGGTACTGTATCAACTTATTTTGCTAAATCAGTAGGAGGAGAGAGAGAGAGAGAGAGCTTAATTGGGGGTATGGCTTAGGCAGTATAAAAGCATGTGACTCAAATTGCAACTTCCTGTTGCTAGCCTTGCTTGTAGAGCAGAATGCAACTAACTAAAAGAAGCTACCATTTTCTTATTAGTTTAACACTTCTATCTCAACAGGAGTCAGCGTCTGTTGAGATTAAGCAGACAGATACTTTATTAGAAGTAGAAGGGGTCTTATTTAGAGTTAAAAATAGAAAAGTAAAAGTCAGTGTGTGTAATGTACTGGGAAGGGTACTGTATGAACTTTCTTTGCTAAATCAGTAGGAGGAGAGAGCTTAATTGGGTGTGTGGCTTAGACAGTGTAAAAGCAGGTGACTCAAATTACATATTCCTGTTGCTAGCTTTGCTTATAGAAGAAAGCATCTAACTAAAAGAAGCTACCATTTTCTTATCATTTTAACACTATCTCAACAGGAATCAGTGTCTGTTGAGATTAAGCAGACAGATACTTTATTAGAAGTAGAAGGGTTCTTATTTAGAGTAAAGAAAGTAAAACTCAGTGTGTGTTCTGTGCTGGGAAGGGTACTGTATGAACTTTCTTTGCTAAATCAGTAGGAGAAGAGAGCTTAATTGGGGGTGTGGCTTAGACAGTATAAAAGCAGGTGACTCAAATTACAACTTCCTGTTGCTAGCCTTGCTTGTAGAGCAGAAAGCAGCTAACTAAAAGAAGCTACCATTTTCTTATTGATGTAACACTTCTATCTCAACAGGAGTCAGTGTTTGTTGAGATTAAGCAAACAGATACTTTATTAGAAGTAGAAGGCGTCCTATTTAGAGTAAAAAAAAAACAAAATAAAAAGTCAGTGTGTTTTCCATGCCTGGATGGGTACTGTATCAACTTACTTTGCTAAATCAGTAGGCTGAGAGAGAGAACTTAACTGGTGGTATGGTTGAGACAGTATAAAAGGAGGTGACTCAAATTTAAACTTCCTATTGCTAGGCTTGCTTGTAGAGCAGAATGTAGCTAACTAAAATAAGCTACCATTTTCTTATTAATTTAACACTTCTTTCTCAACAGGAGTCAGTGTCTTTTGAGATTAAGCAGAGAAATGCTTTATTAGAAGTAGAAGGGTCCTATTTAGAGATAAAAAAGAAAATAATAAGTCAGTGTGCGTTCTGTGCCTGGAAGGGTACTGTACCAACTTAATTTGCTAAATCAGTAGGAGGAGAGAGAGCTTAATTGGGGTTTGGCTTAGACAGTATAAAAGCAGGTGACTCAAATTACAGCTTCCTGTTGCTAGACTTACTTGTAGAGCAGAAAGCAACTAACAAAAAGAAGCCACCATTTTCTTATTAATTTAACACTTTTGTCTCAACAGGAGTCAGTGTCTGTTGAGATTAAGCATACATATACTTTATTAGAAGTAGAAGAGGTCTTATTTAGAGTTAAAAAAAGAAAAGAAAGAAAGTTATTGTGTGTTCTGTGCTGGGAAGGGTACTCTATCAACTTTCTTTGCTAAATCACTAGGAGAAGAGAGAGAGAGAGAGAGAGAAAGAGAGAGCTTAATTGGGGTATGGCGTAGACAGTATAAAAGCATGTGACTCAAATTGCATCTTCCTGTTGCTAGCCTTGCTTGTAGAGCAGAATGCAACTAACTAAAAGAAGCTACCATTTTCTTATTAGTTTAACACATCTATCTCAACAGGAGTAAGTGTCTGTTGAGATTAAGCAGACAGATACTTTACTTGAAGTAGAAGGGGTCTTATTTAGGATTAAAAAAAAGAAAAGTAAAAGTCAGTGTGTGTAATGTGCTGGGAAGGGTACTGTATGAACTTTCTTTGCTAAATCAGTAGGAGGAGAGAGAGCTTAATTGGGGGTGTGGCTTAGACAGTGTAAAGCAGGTGACTCAAATTACAAATTCCTGTTGCTAGCTTTGCTTGTAGAGAAGAAAGCAGCTAACTAAAAGAAGCTACCGTTTTCTTATTATTTTAACACTTCTATCTCAACAGAAGTCAGTGTATGTTGAGATTAAGCAGACAGATGCTTTATTAGAAGTAAAAGGGGTCTTATTTAGAGTAAAAAAAGTAAAACTCAGTGTGTGTGCTGTGCTGGGAAGGATATTGCATCAACTTACTTTGCTAAATCAGTAGGAGCAGAGTTTAATTGGGTGTGTGGCTTAGACAGTTTAAAAGCAGGTGACTCAAATTACAACTTTGTGTTGCTAGCCTTGCTTGTTGAGTAGAAAGCAGCTAACAAAAGAAACTACCTTTTCCTTTTTGTTGTAACACTTCTATCTCAACAGGAGCCAGTGCCTGTTGAGATTAAGCAGGCATATACTTTATTAGAAGTAGAAGGGGTCTTATTTAGAGTTAAAAAAAAGGAAAAAGTCAGTTTGTGTTCTGTGCTGGGAAGGGTACTGTATCAACTTACTTTGCTAAATCAGAAGAAGGAGGAGAGAGAGCTTAATTGGGGGTGTGGCTTAGACAGTATAAAAGCAGGTGACTCAAATTACAACTTCCTGTTGGTAGCCTTGCTAGTAGAGCAGAAAGCAGCTAACTAAAAGAAGCTACCATTTTCTTATTAATTTAACACTTCTGTCTCAACAGGAGTCAGTGTCTGTTGAGATTAAGCATACATATACTTTATTAGAAGTAGAAGGGGTCTTAATCAGGGTTAAAAAAGAAAATAAATAAAGTCAGTGTGTGTTCTTTGCTGGGGAGGGTACTGTATCAACTTATTTTGCTAAATCAGTAGGAGGAGAGAGAGAGAGAGAGCTTAATTGGGGGTATGGCTTAGACAGTATAAAAGCATGTGACTCAAATTGCAACTTCCTGTTGCTAGCCTTGCTTGTAGAGCAGAATGCAGCTAACTAAAAGAAGCTACCGTTTTCTTATTAGTTTAACACTTCTATCTCAACAGGAGTTAGCGTCTGTTGAGATTAAGCAGACATATACTTTATTAGAAGTAGAAGGGGTCTTATTTAGAGTTAAAAATAGAAAAGTAAAAGTCAGTGTGTGTAATGTACTGGGAAGGGTACTGTATGAACTTTCTTTGCTAAATCAGTAGGAGGAGAGAGCTTAATTGGGTGTGTGGCTTAGACAGTGTAAAAGCAGGTGACTCAAATTACATATTCCTGTTGCTAGCTTTGCTTATAGAGAAGAAAGCATCTAACTAAAATAAGCTACCATTTTCTTATTATTTTAACACTTCTATCTCAACAGGAATCAGTGTCTGTTGAGATTAAGCAGACAGATACTTTATTAGAAGTAGAAGGGTTCTTATTTAGAGCAAAGAAAGTAAAACTCAGTGTGTGTTCTGTGCTGGGAAGGGTACTGTATGAACTTTCTTTGCTAAATCAGTAGGAGGAGAGAGCTTAATTGGGGGTGTGGCTTAGACAGTATAAAAGCAGGTGACTCAAATTACAACTTCCTGTTGCTAGCCTTGCTTGTAGAGCAGAAAGCAGCTAACTAAAAGAAGCTACCATTTTCTTATTGATGTAACACTTCTATCTCAACAGGAGTCAGTGTTTGTTGAGATTAAGCAGACAGATACTTTATTAGAAGTAGAAGGCATCCTATTTAGAGTTAAAAAAAGCAAAATAAAAAGTCAGTGTGTGTTCCATGCCTGGATGGGTACTGTATCAACTTACTTTGCTAAATCAATAGGCTGAGAGAGAGAGCTTAACTGGGGGTATGGCTGAGACAGTATAAAAGGAGGTGACTCAAATTTAAACTTCCTATTGCTAGGCTTGCTTGTAGAGCAGAATGTAGCTAACTAAAATAAGCTACCATTTTCTTATTAATTTAACACTTCTTTCTCAACAGGAGTCAGTGTCTTTTGAGATTAAGCAGACAGATACTTTATTAGAAGTAGAAGGGGTCTTATTTAGAGTTAAAAAAAGAAAAGAAAAAGTCAGTGTGTGTTCAGTGCTGGGAAGGGTACTGTATCAACTTACTTTGCTAAATCAGTAGGAGGAGAGAGAGAGAGCTTAATTGGGGATGTGGCTTAGATAGTATAAAAGCAGGTGACTCAAATTACAACTTCCGGTTGCTAGCCTTTCTTGTAGAGCAGAAAGCAGCTAACTAAATGAAGCTACCGTTTTTTCTTAATTTAACACTTCTATTTCAACATGAGTCAGTGTCTGTTGAGATTAAGCAGAGAGATACTTTATTTGAAGTAGAAGGGGTCTTATTTAGAGTTAAAAAAGAAAGGAAAAAGTCAGTATGTGTTCTGTGCTGGGAAGGGTACTGTATCATCTTACCTTGCTAAATCAGTAGGAGGAGAGAGACAGCTTAATTGGGGTGTGGCTTAGACAGTATAAAAGCAGGTGAGTCAAATTACAACTTGCTGTTGCTAGCCTTGCTTGTAGAGCAGAAAGCAGCTAACTAAAAGAAGCTACCATTTTCTTATTAATTTATCACTTCTATCTCAGGAAGAGTCAGTGTCTGTTGAGATTAAAGCAGACAGATACTTTATTAGAAGTAGAATGGGGTCTTATTTAGAGTTAAAAAAAGAAAAGAAAAAGTCAGTGTGTGTTTTGTGCTTGGAAGAGTACTGTATCAACTCACTTTGCTAAATCAGAAGGAGGAGAGAGAGAGCTTAATTGGGGGTATGGCTTAGACAGTATAAAAGCAGGTAACTCAAATTATAACTTCCTTTTGCTAGCCTTGCTTGTAGAAGAGAAAGCAGCTAACTAAAAGAAGCTACCATTTTCTTATTAATTGATCACGTCTATCTCAACAGGAGTCAGTGACTCTTGAGATTAAGCAGACAAATACTTTATTAGAAGTAGAAGGGGTCTCATTCAGAGTTTAAGAAAAAGGAAGGAAAAAGTCAGTGTGTGTTCTGTACTGGGAAGGGTACTGTATCAACTTACTTTGCTAAATCAATAAGAGGAGAGAGAGCTTAATTGGGGTGTGGCTTAAACAGTATAAAAGCAGGCCATTGAAATTACAACTCCCTGTTGCTAGCCTTTTTTCTTACTAATTGCTCTCCATCCCACCCCTCCACCCACCCACCCTAAGCCAGTTCTACTTTTATAGGCTCTGGAATTGTCTGAGAACAGGAACTTCCTGTTTGGCAGTAGGAAGAGAAGGATCATAGAGAAACATTGGTTTTGTGAACCCTAAAGGAAAAAGTAGCTCACTCTCCCCTTCTAGCAGCTGGTGGTCTGACACTGAGCAAGGAAGAAGGAGGCTACTGAAGAATATAGGAAGTTGCTGTCCCAAAACAGGAAGGGTGAGAGTTATAAGGAGAGGAGAGAGTAAGCATACAGAGAAACATGAGAGGGGACACAAAATAAAAAATGATAGGAGTGGTGCAGTGCAATGGCTGTGGGGCGGCAGTGTTCTGGGAGACATTCTGGAGGCTGCGATGCTGCCCTATTTGCAGGCACCTCTCTGGTCTGAGGGAGGAGGTTTCCTGTCTCCAGGCTGACCTGGCTAGGATTTATGAAATCTTCTCTCCCACCCCAGGGACCACCAGGCCAATGCCAGTACCTCAGAGGTTGCCAAGAAAGAGGAGAGGCTGGACCAAGTTGGGCTCAGGGAGAGAGAGGGTGGTGGAACAGAGTTGCATCCCTCCAGCTGTACTTCTCCACAATTCATACTCTCTTCTGGTAGATAGTGGTTCCTTAATGGAGGCACCTGCAGTGGAGACCAAGGAGGATGCTGGGAACCTTCACAAAGGAGACCCACAGAAGGGTGGCATGGGACCACACAGGGGAAGGAAACAACTCCTGGTGGGAGACTCAGTCATTGGGGGGTAGAAATGGGGGAGGAAGGGGAGAGGGAGGTAAGGTGCCTGCCTGGCGCTACAGCCTGGAGGGACAGGAAGCGTATCCTCAGGATCACGGAAGCAGCTGCATGCGGGAGGGAGCTGGATGTCATTGTCCACCTAGGGACAAATGACCTGGCTAGAAATGGGATCAGAGCAGTGCAAGAAGAGTTTGTAGAGTTGGGGAGGGTCCTTAGACAAGTAGCACATATGGTATCCTTCTTAGAGGTGATGCCTGTCTATGGCAAGGGTGATGCTAGGGTACTCCTTTCCAGGGAATTCAATGAATGGTTGAAAAACTGGTGTGGAGCTCAGGGTTTTGGCTTCATTGGGGACTGGGGAGTACCTGGAGGGATGCAGACCTATACTGGCACGATGGCTGCATCTGTCCGGGGGGGAACCAGGATCCTAGGTGAGAGGTTTAAATGCTTCATTGGCAAGCATTTAAACTAGCCAAGGGGGGAGGCACTGAAAAGGAGCAGGGAAATCCCAGCCTCCCCCCACAAAACACGGTAATTAGAGAGGTAAACACCAAGGTGGAGAAGTTGTTAGGGAGCAGGACACAGGTAAATGTAAAAAAAGGCAAAGGCAGTAAGGACAGGAATGGGACTAAAAGGGGCAAGGCCATCAAAAAGTGGAGGGTGATGAGTACCAATGCCCATAGTCTGTGTAACAAGCTCCCTGAACTAGTGACCTTGATGGAAGAGGGTTGCCTGGATATTGTGGCAGTCACAGAAACATGGTACACAGAGAACCATGACTGGGATGTCAACATTCCAGGATACACAATCTACAGGAGGGACAGGGAGGGTAAAAGAGGAGGAGGAGTAACTCTCTATGTAAAGGAAGGGATCAAAGCAACAGAAGTAAAGAGTAAACAGGGAGCAGATGAAGAACTCTGGGTCACCCTGGAGACAGGAAATGGCACCACAATCCACATGGGGGTTGTGTACAGACCCCCATCTCAGAGAGAGGGAGGGAATGGACAAGGAAATGATAGACGGCATCCTTAGGATGGCAGAAAAAGGGGAGATATTGTTGATGGAGGACCTGAATGTGCCAGATGTTAACTGGAGCACCTTTGCTGCAGGTACATCCAAGAGCGGGGTCATTCTTGATGCCCTACAAGGGGTATGCCTCAGACAGCTAGTATTAGAACCCAGTCGGGAGGAAGCAAGCTTAGATCTGGTACTCTCAAATGGGGACGGAGAAAGAATCTCAGATTTAGAAGTGGGTAGCCATCTGGGAACAAGCGACCGCCAAACAGTGTGGTTCACAATAAACACAGCCACACAATCAAGCCATACAAAAGCAAGAGTATTGGACTTTAGGAGGACTGACTTTGGGAAAATGAGAGCGTGCCTCAGAAAAGCACTAGCAAACAGGCAAGAAGGAGGGGTGGAGGAACAATGGGGAGTAATCAAAACAGCCATCACAGAGGCAACAAACCTTTGTGTAAAGCAAATCAACAAAACACAATGAAGGAAAAAACTGCTATGGTTCTCAAAAGAGGTGGCAGGGAAGGTTAAGGAGAAAAGGATAGTATTCAGGAAATATAAGGAAACACAGAAGGAGCAGGACAGAGAACTTTATCAGTTAAAGCAGAAAGAGGCTGGGAAGGCAGTCAGAATAGCAAAGTCCCAAACCGGGGAAAGGATAGCCAACTCTGTTAAGAAGGGGGATAAGACCTTTTATAGGTGTAACCTCCAGTTGGCACTAAACTGAGAGGGCTACTACCCCTGCCTGTGTGGCCAGTGAACAGGTTGAGGGGACTGGGTCCTATGACGCGGTGCCTCCATTTTTATAAGTTGAAAATTTGGGGAGTAAGGTGTCACTCGGTATGGTGATTAGTTTTGACTACTCTGCCCAGGGGCACCCAAAGTAATCCAGAGACTAGAAGCAATAACAGATTGTCCAATACCAGGAGATGGGATTCTGAAGTGTGGCTTTATTCAACAACACTGAGTGAAAAGCATAGACAGACCCCCATGGGGCTACACTCCTTGTAATGCAGATAAGGTGCTAACACAGACACAATCCATTCTTGGATCCTAAACTTCCATATGTCATGGACTCTTTAACTAGTGGCACACTACCACCCTCTATTCCTTCCCAATGTCTGGGCACCCTCTTCAGGCACTGGCCAATACCTGACAGAAAGGTGACTGGTGTCTCAAAGTGAATCCGTAGAGGTGAGCCCTGTTACGCCAGTTGGGGGGGTCTCCCACCTTTTGTTCCATAGACCCATACCCAGCCATTCCTTTGTTTACACACACACACACACACACACACACACACACACACACACACACACACACACACACACACACACATCCTTGGCTACTGTAGTGCAGACGGTACATGGCTTTGTAATGCAGTAACTGTCTTTCTCTGAAGACCCCCTACATACAACAGTCATTACATCTCACTGTTCCATAAGCCCTGGACTTGGCATCCTGACTGACCCACAGCCCCAGAGACATATTTACTCACCGTTTTGGTGAATGACACTGGCCTTTTATCAAAGCTTCATCACCCTCCACGTTGTAGGTGTCCAAAACTCTGAATGAATCTCATTCCACAAAAACTGTAGTGCCCCAGCACTCTTTATCAGGCAGCTTCTTCCTTTCCCCAGGCCAGGGGGTTGCCCCTGGGAGTTGGTTCCTTGTGCCTCTCTTATGGTGGAAGCAAACACCCTAAGGTAGCTCTAAGTCAGAGCTGAGAGAAGGGGGGTCTGCCCCTGCAGGGCACCCCTCCCTCCACTGTACTATAGGATCTACATCCCTCTCTCTCTTGAGCCTACTTCAGACTGACTTTGAAATTCCCCAACATTCTATCTAACTCTCAGCTGCAACATTCCATTGTGGCTTATGCTGCTGCAGAATTCTAAATGATGTCATAGTCCTAGCTCAGCAGAGACTGAAAACAGAGCAAGACATAGTGAAATCCATTTAACTGGAGTTTCACTAGCTGCCTGTCCCTGCTTGCCACTAGATCTAACTAGGGTTCTAGTAACCCTGGGTAACAGGTGGGTTACATAGGTACATTAGGGAGTGAAGAAAGACCAAAGGAGGGATACTGAGGTTTAATAAAGGGGAGGGAATGTGGGTAGAGGGTGACAGTGAAAAAGCAGGGATACTGAACAAATATTTCTGCTCAGTATTCACAAAGGAAGAGGGGGAGGTACCTAAACCAAACAAGAGAAGCACTCTGAAGATGGAGGTTGTTACCAGTCCATTTGCAGAACAAAGGGTTCTGAAAGAACTAATAAAATTGAAGGTGGACAAAACAATGGGGCCTGATGGGATTCATCCAAGAATTCTAAAAGAACGAAGGGTAAAACTAGTGACACTGCTGACTACTCTCTTTAACAAATCCTGGGAAGATGGGGTGGTACCTGAGGACTGGAGGAGGGTGGATGTGATTCCTCTTCACAAATGTGGGAGCAGGACAGAGGCAGGAAACTACAGACAAATTAGTTTGACCTCAGTGGTAGGGAAAATGATGGAATCACTTCTGAAGGAAAGAATTGTTGAGTACCTAGAGGCCAGTGGGGCACAGGACCCAAGGCAGCATGGATTGATGATGGGAAGGTCTTGTCAGACAAATCTAATAGATTTCTTTGACTGGGTGACCAAAGTAGTAGACCAGGGAGGGGCTGTGGACATGGCCTATCTAGATTTTAGCAAGGCATTTGATACAGTCCCACACAAAAGAGTAATACACAAGTTAGCCAGCCTTGGAGTGGGTCCCAAGATGGTAGCTGGGATAAAAAATTGGCTAGACAACAGGACACAAAGGGTAGTAGTAAATGGAATCCACAGTGAAGAAAGGAGGGTTACTAGCAGGGTACCTCATGGTTCAGTACTGGGACTGGTCCTTTTTAATGTCTTTACCAGTTACATTGCAGCAGAACTGGAAGAAAAAGTATGTCTCTTTGCAGACAACACAAAGATCTACAACAGGGTTGATACACAGGATGGAGTGGAAAGGATGAGAAGGGACTTGGCAAGGTTGGAAGAATTGTCAAATGTATGGCAGCTTAGATTCAATGAGAAGAAGTGCAAGGTAATGCAACTGGGAAACAAAAACCCTGGGGAAGAGTACAGAATGGGGGGTGAGATACTGACAACAGTAAAAATGGAAAGGGACTTGGAGGTAATTATATCAGATGACCTAAAGACTGGCAAGCAATGTGAGAAGGCAGTAAGGAGGGCTGGGGGGATACTGGGATGCACAGGGAGAGGCATCAATAGTAGAAAAAAGGAAGTTGTTATCCCTCTGTACAGACAGTTGGTGAGATCCCACCTGGAGTGCTGTTTGCAGTTCTGGAGACCCCATCTCCACAAAGACATAGACAAAGTGGAGGCTGTCTAGAGGAGGGCAACCAAAGTGGTGCAGGGTCTGCACCAGAAGACATACAAAGAAAGACTAAAGGAGCTTAATATGTATACCCTTGAGGAAAGAAGGGAGAGAGGGGACATGATAGAAACTTTCAAGTACCTCAAGGGAATCAACAAAGTCCAAGAGGGTAGCATCTTTCAGAAAAAGAGATGTGCAAGAACAAGGGGACACAATTTGAAGATGGAGGGGGGATGGCTCAGAGGTAATGTGAGGAAGTATTTTTTCATGGAGAGGGTTGTGGATGCATGGAACAGCCTCCCTGAGGAGGTTGTGGAGTCAAGAACAGTGGGGGAATTCAAGAATGCATGGGACAGACATAAGGCAGTCCTAGTGGGACGTAGGAGGAAGTAAGCTGTTGGTTAGCTAGGATCTGCAGCTTATCTGTTAGGTAGGAAAATGGGCAGACTAGGTGGGCCAAGTGGTCCTTATCTGCCATCAAATTCTATGTTTCTATGTTTCTAAGGTTTGGTCCTTTACAGTCACAGTCTGTGACTCGATACTCTGGGCATCTGCTGCCATCAGGTCACCTATGAGGTTCTGCTTGTTGGCTTTCCCCTCATTCTGGACTCCTCTGTCCTGGCACAACTGCCTCAAGTAGTCTGCAGTGTACCCACTGTAGTTGGAAGCCATCTTCTTCCCTAACTATGGCTACTCTAACTTGCACTTTAGAAAAAAAAATAAAACAGGTAGGAACTTTGACTGTAAGCAAAATGATATAGTTCTGTTTCTTTTTAAAAATAAATCACTGCCTTATTTTGCAAGTGAGCTGTACAGTATTAAGCTGACACACTGAATAGTTAAAGCTTGTGTTACCACATTTTTTCGCACTGCTGCCAACCAAATCTGTCACAAACGCACTCAGCAGGTCAGGCCCTCTGCTCCAACAGTGCCAACCTCAGAGCGCAATAGTGTGAACAGGTAACAGGTAACAGACACATAACCCTCCTGTCTGTTTTTGGGTCCGAATCACCTTTAGTCTCAAGTTCTGGAGGGATTCAAACTGTGAACCTTATGCTAGTGTACCCAACGTACAGGCTCAGATATGTACCCTCTTCAGGGATTGCGGTACAATCTTTCACCGGGGCACCAAGCCAGGCAGCCAAAATGAACCCTTAAAACTCTATGAGACCTTAGGTATATTCTTACCTTTTCCCAGTTTAGTAACACCATCAAGCCCTTCAAAACAGCTGTCAGACTTAACCACGTATACATCACATGCAAAAAGAACTTGGAAGACACACTCAGGCAGTATCTTGAAAAAAAGATTCTTTACTGAAAGATGATAAAAATATGAAAAATGTAAACACAGAACAATATATCAAAGAGCTCACCATCACATAAAAGAACAAGGGAAAATTACAAAGCAAAACTCCTACCACAATACAGTAAGATTTTTTGCTATCTAAGGTATTACCTCTGGAAGTGCTTTTTAAAGTTAGACCAGAGAGCTCTGTCTCTCTAGAGTCCCAAGATGATATGGCAAACATTTCAGACACAAGTATCAGTTTCAACTCTGTGTCTCCACACCCCTTCTGTGAGTCATCTAGCTCCTCCTTTTAGAATATAAAATTACAAACATGATTCCCTACCAGGAGGTATTTTAAATAATGTGAAGATCAGCAAAAACCCATTTCCCAAATTATGAGTCTTTGATCAACCAGTTCCTTTGAGGTTTACAACTCTGCAGTCCATCACCCAGGTGTGAGGTAACCAACAGGAATCAGCTAAATGATGTTCTTTCCTGATGTAATAAAATGTATATTTAGTTTCCAACTTCAAAAGCATGAGGTCTTAAAAAAGCCATAAATGCAATTCTCAAGGAAGTTAATTACATTACAGAGATCTCCTGGTCAGTGTAATACATCCTATGATTTCAGCTGCTGACACATTGTAATTAAAAAGGGCCAAATTTCACAGACCGACATTTCATAGACTGACCATTTATTTATAATACCAGTATCATACAATAATCATAAACAGCTGGCCAAACGTCTCAGCCAGTACTTAGCACACGATTCACTGACTAAATCCAGTCTGTGCATACTAACTCGTATTTATTAACTTTTTTCATTCATGCTTTTAATACTGTTTATCCTTGTTCGTTTTCCTCCCTCTCTGTCTCCCCGTTTTTCACCTCCAACCCCCCATACCCAATTTATGTGCTGTATATATATAACTGTGTGAACCATGGTAGCACAGTAACAGAAAGGCGTTATATTATATACATGGATTGTTGTTTGGGGCTTTAGCACTTCAATAGCAAGTTTGTTATTGCACATAAGATTTTTCATTGTACATATGGTCTAGGGTATCAAGAGGGTGTGTTATCATATTATTTATCTTGTTATTTATTTCCTTGATAGAATTACTATCAGTTTTACATGACAAGCTATGCTGCTGCTTCTTATATTAACAATAGACTTCTTGTCATATAATATTGTGGGCAGGGATCATTTTAATGAGAGAGGCGTGCATCATGCATGTACTCTATAAATAGGAGGCTATGTCAGTACTCCTACGTCTTTGGAAAAGTATCAGAGCAATGCAAAACATTGCCCACATGACCTCTTGATGGGGGTGTTCTTCCGTGTAGTCTGTTTTACTAAATTAAAGTTTTGACTGTGTCCAAACAAGTGGACTTTGTGTTCTTCAGTTAGCAGAGTCACTCCTCTACACCTGCACCCATACCATGTGTTTTAACTATATTCCTGATAGTCTGGTTGTCTTATCACCCCCTCCAATCACCCATGCCACATGTTTTAACCATATCCCTGGTAATCTCCTCAACTGATTTCTAACCCCCATACCCTCCCATCCACTTATGACTTCCGTCCCACACTCCCCTCACTCCAACTGCCTCTAACGTGTCAGGCAGGAACAGAGTGACGGCTGGCACAGCCCTCCAGTCACCTCCTCAGCATGCAGCTGTTTGACAGTCACAGAACATTATTATGCTATGTGATCATGCTTTGTGACATCAAATGGTGGCCAGCCGAGGAGGTGGGCAGAGGGCTGTGCTGGCTGCCACTCTACTCCTGTCTTATCGGTGAGGGGTGGTCAGGGTGAGGGGGGATGTGGGATATGGGTCCTAAGTAGGTTGGTGGGTGGGGGATTCACAGTTGGTTAGGGAGTGGTGGGATTCACTAGACTATCAGGGATATGGTTAAAACATGTGGCATGGGTGATGGGGGGGGTGATGGGACCACTAGGATATCAGGAGATAAAAAAGATATGGACAATTATAGGCCCATAATCTGACTCTGGTGTTGGGTAAGGTCATGGACAGCTTTATTAAAGATAGGGTACTGTCTAAATTAGGTGATCTTAATATGAACCAGCATGGGTTGTCTAAGGGTAGGTCGTTGGTGACTAATTTAGTATGCTTTTACGAATCAGTTAGTCATTGCTTAGACAACAGAGTACCATGCGATTAAATATTTTTGGACTTTAAAAAGGTCTTTAATTCAGTGCTTCATTGGGCTCTGATCAAAAAAATGGAGAACTTGAATGTCCACCCAAATATTATTCTTTGGATATTTAATTGGCTGACTGATCGTACATGAATATCACTAGAAGGATAACACTCTGACTGGAGACTTGTGTCAAGCGGGGTTCCACGAGGCTCTGTATTAGCCGCCTTAATTTTCCAAATATTTTTTGCAGATCTATCCACAAATCTTAGCAGTAATACTCCCTTTGAAATCTGTCAAATTCAGGATGATTTAGACAAGCTTTTCCGATGGGCAGATAAATGGGAGATGTACTTTAATATTAACAAGTGCAGTGTAATGCATTTTGGCGTGCACAACCCTAAACATGAATATTTTCTTTGCAGAAAACTGTTAAGTAAATCACAACATGAAAGAAATTTAGGGGTTACTATTTCTAACAATTTTACATTTAATAAATAGATTACAGACCTCATTAATAAAGCTAATAAAACATAGTGAGCTATAAAGCGGAACATAAAGTCTAGAGATCACTCTGTAGTACCATCATTATACAGGGCATACATACGCTCACATCTAGATTTTGCATCACAGCTTTGATGCCCATACCAAAAGTGTGTGATTACACATATTGAGAAAGTACAAAGAAAAATTACAAAACAGATAAAGGCATTGGTCATATTAGTTATCAGGGTAGGTTAGATGAACTTTGACTGATGTCACTGGAAATTAGAAGACTGTAAGGTAACCTATTGTTTACATGGGATGTTCTTTAAGATCAGTACTTGATGTCCAAATTGGAACTTTGTTTTAAACAAATAGTGGTAGAAAACAGAGGACATCCCTTGCAGCTTGAATGTCCCAGGTTCAGTTCTGTAAGGCGAGGGTATTTTTTCTCTCAGAGAGTTGTCAGGCCTTGGCACCTGTGCAGCCGACCAAGGGTTCCAGGAGGCCGGGAGAAGCAGGCAGAAAGGTACGGGCAAAGCCGCAAACCAATTGGAAAGCGACCGCAGTCTGTGCCTTGCTTCCGATTGGTGCGCCTTCCCCATAGACTTAAACTGGGGTTTGCTGCACTATTCTGGCCGGGATTTCTGCTTTTCTTTAAATTATTTTGAATTCTTCATAAAAAGTGCTGTTTTCTCTTACTTTGTGCCTGATTTATGGGCTGTTTTTCTGTATTTTAAAATAAGTGTTACAGTCTTTTGAAATGCTGTGTGGGCTAGACGCTTAGGCGCCTAACCCCCCCCATACCCTCCCAGTCTATTGTTGTGCAAATCTTAAGTTTTAGCACCTTATTGCAGATTACTGCAATAAGGTACCCTGCTGACTGCCTTCTCCTCTGTCCCCCCACCTTGTAGAAGGCGCAGCCCTCAGTCCAGGGCGGAGGGGCTCCGAGCAGCCGCCAGCGGAGGTCGGCGGCACCTGTGCAGCCGACCAAGGGTTCAGGAGGCTGGGAGAAGCAGGCAGAAAGGTACGGGCAAAGACGCATTTGCCCCCCCCTCCCTCCTGGTTGATTCCTTTTATACACTTTCTCCCGCCATTTTAATCCACGCCACATCCCTTTCCCTCCTCCCTTAACCCATACCTAACCTCCACAATGCTACTTTGCTTCCTTTTGCTCCTGAGCCTCGCACCTCACCCAATCCCTTATGATATTAATGTTATGCCCAGTGTCAAGATAAATAACTCAGTTAATAATGACCTGCCCACTTCTGCCATCCACAATGGCCAACCACGGATTCCTTATTCACCCCGAACCATGTTTACAATGCAACCTCTGGGATATCCCACATAAGGCCACCCTAACAATTCAGCACAGCCCTGGCACCTTACTTGTATCATGGCTTTTTATTAACCCACTATGCCTGTCCATTAAATTATTATGCTATGATAAAATTCACACCTATATACCAGGACCATCACTCATCTCACAGCAGGCACCCAGGATTAGGAGGAAACGCTCTGACCACTCACTATCCCTGTCCCTTGGTGCCCTCCTCAAATTAATCTTCTACCTTCTGATCTGTTTTGGTACCATTGAAATAAATCCTGGCCCCATTGAAGTTTATTTTCCCCTGCTGATCTATCCTCTATAAATGGCCTAAGCTTCCTACACTTCAATGCCTGCAGCCTCTTAAAAAATTCTCGTGAATTCAGGCCTGGGTGGCACATACCCTGCCTGACTTTCTGGTCATCTCTGAATCTTGGCTCAGACCTTCACCAAAGACAGTGTTGTAAACCTTACCAACTATCAGCTCTTCAGAGCAGATCGCCCTTCCAGGGGTGGTGGGGTGGCCATATACATTAAGGACACCATCTCTGCTACCTGCCTCATCAACACATCCGAACCAAAGGAATTTGAATGTTTGTCAATCAAAATATCCCTTCCTAACTTGTCTTCATTTAAATTGATTGGCTGCTATAGGCCCCCTCAGCAGGCCTCAAATTACTATCTCACCTGGGGTCAATAACCAATCTAGGCCCTGAAGATACCATCATCCTTGGTGATTTGAATTTAAACTGGCTATCTAATGCATCTGCACCATTGGTAACCTTTTGTGACACCTATGGCTTTACACAGCTAATTAAAGACCCAACCAGGGTTAACCTAAAATATTCTAGCAATAGCTCACTCCTGGATATTATGTTGGTAAACAAGCCTCACTTATATGCGCATGCAGGAGTACTACCGAATGATGTAAGTGACCATTGTCCCATAGCTGGCATAAGATCTTCACTCAAACCACTCAACCCTGCTGAATTTGTCCTCAAAGGTCAAAAGAAGTTCAACATACCAGGATACCTCCATGACCTAAGTAACACAATATATTGGCAAGATTTCTACCCTTACAACCTCAGTGGAAACAGCTCTCCAGATCTTAAAGGACATTATCACTAATGCTCTCAATATTCATGCACCATTCACCAATATCAGAACTAAAGCAAGGTCCTGCCCCTGGTTCACCACTGATCTTAAAACAGCCTTGCTAGCCAGAGACAAACTGTGGAAAAAGGCAAGAAAAACTAAGGATTCCAGAGACTGGCTAAATTTCAGAAAAGCAAGAAATTCATGTACAACACAAATAAGATCTGCCAAAGCTGCCTATTATAGAGCTGAATTGGATGCCTCCTATAATAACCCAACCAGGCTCTGGGAACTATAAAGGGTATCTTGGGCCAAAACTCTACTCCTGCCTTAACCTGCAAACTGCTACTAAATAACACAGAAATTACGGACAAACAAGAAATCCTAAATACCTTCAATGACCACTTCACCACAGCTGGACTAGCATTTGACTCTTCACCTGCAAATCTCCTGAGATCTTCCTTGAACCTTCAATCCACCGTGGGTCAAAAGGCTACATCAACCTTCTCCTTCAACCCAATATCCTTGAAAGAAGTGGAAGATCTCCTCTCCAATTTAGATACTTCAAAAAGTGTAGGTACAGACTCCTGGACCCCTACTTCCTCAAGATTGCATCTCAAGTCTTATCTGCCCCCCTCACTCATCTCTTCAATCTTTCCTTACCACTGGATCCATTCCTCCACTTGGAAAACAGCTCAAGTAGTTCCTTTACTCAAATCTGGTGATCCCATGGACCTCATTAATTACAGGCCCATTTCCATCCTATCAGTTCTATCCAAGATGCTCGAAAAGTTAGTAAACTCACAATTAAGGGACTACCTGGATAACAATAACCTCCTAAATACAGCACAATCAGGATTTAGATCAAGGCATAGCACCATTTCGGCCTAGCCAAAGTAACCAACGACTGGCAGATTGCTATGGATAAGAAGAACAGTACCTGTGCTGTGTTCCTGGATTTGAGCAAAGCATTTGACACAGTGGATCATGAATCATTAATCACCTCCCTTGGCTCACTAGGGTTGGATTCCCTTCACTCAATTGGTTCAAGTGCTATCTATCAGATAGGTCACAACTGGTAAAAGATGGAAACTACCTATCCACCTTAAAACCACTGTTAAGAGGTGTACCGCAAGGCTCTATTCTTGGCCCCATCCTCTTTGCCATCTATATTAATAATATTGATGCTAACCTCACTCAATCCAACATCCATCTGTTTGCTGATGATACTGTATTATATGTTAGCAATCCTTCATTATCTAAAGCCTGTGAACTGCTACAATCTGAATTTTCCATACTACAACACAACCTACTGGATAAAAAACTACTTCTAAATGCAAAAAAAACAAAAGCTATGTTCTTTACCTCAAAGAGTTGCTCTGCCACTACCCCACCATCCACCACCCTACAACTAACCACCTTACTTGGAGAGAAGCTGGAATTGTTAATAACTTCAAATACCTTGGAGTCTGATTGATAACAAGCTTTGACTATTCTATCCATATTGAGGAGCTACTAAAGAAACTGAGACAAAGGCTTGGTTTATTTTTAGAATAAAGCACTACCTCAACAGAGACTCCAAAAAGATTAATCCAGGCTTCATTCCTATCCCTCATTGACTATGCTGACTTTCTGTACGGATATTGTTCACTCCCTCTTAAATAAACTGGACACCCTATACCACAGGTCCATCAGATTCATTACTGACCTTCCTTCAGCACCCATCATTGCCCTTTATAAGGCAGTTAACTGGACATCATTACAACACAGAAGAAATAGGAATGCTGCAATTTGGATATTCAAAGCCTTATCAGGCAAGCTACCTACCTATATCTCAGACTGTTTTACTCAAATTACTTCTAGGCCATACAACCTAAGGATCAGCAAAATTATCATTCTTAAAGTCCCCAATGTCTGCACCCAGTTTGGGAGGCTGCTATCAGCTACTCACTAGCAATTGTTTGGAATTCACTCCAAAACCATGAAGCTAAATAACCTCCTACCCTTAATATCCTTCAAAAGATTATTCACCACCCTATTCCCAGAACTCTGCAACTGCTTCCACAAGGCCTAAACCCCGGCCCTACATACCCCCCTTTTTTTTTCATGTTCCTATATGCTGATAAAACTCCCGTTTCCAGTCCCAAGATTCACCCTCAAAATGCCTGCTAGGTCCTATAATCTACATATTACTCCTGATGTGCCCATTGCCTTCTGTCTCACAGATTAAAAGTTTTAATGTGCCGTGTACATATGTATATTGTTATATATTAGCACTTATGTCATTGTATTACTGTTTATGTTACCCTTGTCAATGTAATAACACTTGCACTTCTTGACCACTCAGGTCCATCTTGTAAATGAGCTATGCTCAATGATGTTTGCCTGATTAAATAAAGATTTTGATTGATTGATTGATTTTGATTGATTGATTGATTGATTGAAGTTGCTCCGCTTGGAAGTAGTTATCAGTGTGGGACAAAATCCATATTCAAGAACAGGCTCAATGAGTTATTACCTTCTGGGAACAAGATTACTTGTTACGGTTCATTGATAGGAGCCTACATGGACTATGCCTTTTGCTCCTTACTTCCTACCTTAGTGAACCTTAGTGATATGGTTAAAACACACGGTATGGGTGAACAGGGAGTGGGGATCACTAGACTATCAGGATATGGTTAATGAGCTCAGTCGGCATGCAAGGTGCTAAGGGGTGAACTGCATTCTCATTATGATCTTATTTGCATGGGCACAGCAGACCCCTAGCCCTGCTGCAGGGCAGCAGTCAAAACACTTCCCTGGAAGTGTAGTGATCCCCCCACCCCCAATCTCCCATGCCGTGTGTTGTATACATATCCCTGGTAGTCTGATGGTCCCTCCACCACCCAATCACCTATGCTGTGTGTTTTAACCATATCCCTACTATTCTAGTGGCCCCCCCACCCCTGATCACCCATACCTTGTGTTTTAACCATATCCCTGATAATCTAGTGGACCCACCCTCTCAACTGATTTCAAACCCCTCACCTGCCTATACACTTAGCACCCCCACCCACAAACCCCCTTCCGATTGTCCATAACTGGTAAGACAGAAGTAGAGCGGCAGCTGGCACAGTCCTCCACTCACCTCCTTTGCTAGCCACTGTCTGACAGTCACAGAGCTTGATTACGCTATGTGATCTTGCTTTGTGACTATCAGATGGCAGCCAGCCATGGAGATGAGTGGAGTACTATGCCAGCCACCATTCTGCTGCTGTCTTACTGGTAAGAGGTAGTTAGAGTGAGGGTGTGCAGGGAAGGGTTCTTAAGTGGGTAGCTGGGTGAGGGGTTGACAAGTGGTTGGGGGGTGGTGTGGTTCACTAGACTACAAGGGATATAGTTAAAACACATGACATGGGTGAGCAGGGGACCTCTAGACTATCAGGGATATGGTTAAAGCACACCGCGTGGGTGATCGGGGTGGGGGGACTTCTAGACTACCAGGAATATGACTAATGCACACAGCATCGGTAATTGAGCAGGATGCTAGGCACAGGGCAAGTGGCTGCAGTGCAGCCACCTTGTCTTCAAGGAGTGGGGTTGCAGCCTTAGTGTTGTGATAAGATTTGTTTTTTTGGCAGCAGGCAAACATCTGTGCTCTGGGGGCTTTGTAGTGCCGCCGCACAACTTTGAATGTGTTGCTGTGCCATTATGCTTGAGGGACCCCATCATTTGAATATGCTCAGTGGTATGGTTAGTGCAATCACACTGCCAGGTTTGGGCAGCATGCTGGGGGCCATTGAATATGACCTTGCCCTGAGTGCCATCACTAACCCCATTTGCACCAGCGCTAACCTTTGAATATGAGGCCCCTGATGACAAAAATGCTTTTATTGCAATATTGCAAAAAAAGTTAAGGCTACAACTGTGGACAAAAACACTTGGCATGTTTTGCTTGAACAAGCAAGCATTCTCAAAGGCATCACTACTCCAAATAGCTTAAAAAATACAAGTATTTTTTTAAAAAGGTAGCTGCACCATAGAATTAGTGAAGATCTACAAAAAATCAGAAAAGTGCAAAAATGTGCATGTTGAATAGTTAAAATATACAAAAGCTATTAGCAAGGGTCCCTGATGGCAGAATATGGCTTGCCAGTGATTTCTAGCCAGTTTTTTATTATTGTCTTGTACAGTGTGTCTCTTGTGTGACAGTGCCAGTGTCTCAAACATCTTTTAAAAACTGAGAAAATAACAAAAAAAAAGGATTTGTGTGTGCTTTCTACTCACCCCTGAGACTCTACTGGGGGTGGCAAAGGACTCTGAGATTGAGGAGGATCAACAAGCATATCTCCTCGAATCTGTACACACCAGGCACTCTAGCAGCTCACGAAGGGAGAAATAGCCACTTTTAACACCTGTAACATCACTACACAGTGAGGAGAAAGCTTGAGAAAATGCATAAATCTCATAAAGTTGAACTGGAGATGGCACAAACTGCTACTTCTGGTATGATGAGGATATAAGTCAGAGCCTCATGAGCTTCGGCAGGTGTGTGGCAGAGGTGATGCTGGCAGAGGCAAATGTATCTGTCAGTGTCAGCCTGTTTGGCCAGGAGGCCAGGTACTTTACACCAAATTATGTAGAGAAGGCAAGAAGGATCTAGACTAGCAGGGCCTGATTTTCATAAAAAGTTGGCACACACGGGGGTCCCTGCACCAAAAAATTGGGATTCGCCGCAAAGGCAGGCTTGCGCTGAACACAAGGAGCACTGGCGGGACTTGCCACATGGATCTGCCCCCCCTCCACTCAGTGCAAGAAAGTAAATGCCAGGAGGGTTCTTGGGGCAGAAGTGGCACAGGGGATGCTATAGGGGGTGCAAGGGAGTGAGTGGGTATGTTGGGGGATGATCAGGCACCTGGTGGGGGTGCCCTAGTCAGTGCCAGTCATGTAATGGTGTATGCAATGCTATAATAATGTCACTTCCTCTGGGTGCCCGATCACCCCCCTGGCATACCCACTTGCTCCCCAACACCTCTGTGGTACTCCCTTGTCCCTTCTGCCCCCAGACTCCACATACAGAGCCCCACCCCCAGGTCCCCACTTTGTGGGGCAATACTGCAAGGAGTGTAGACCACCTCCTGGCTGGTCTAAAGTAACCCCCTTGCTATGGCCATAGCGGGGCTTTCTGAATCCCAATTTAGGGGGTGTTGCAGCTCCACCATGGTGCAAGCCCCCTTGTAGCCTGGCATACCCTGATGTAGGTTGCCAGGGTGGTGCAATGCCCGTTTGATGCAATCGCCATTTCAGAATAGGGAATGCAAGGTGCAACGTGCGTCATTGTTTTTTGACATGAGCACCTTGTGTCAGTCTAGGGGCATCTGGAATCGGGCCCACTGTGCTTAACAAAGAGAAAAAATCTTAAGGTGTGGGATTTATTACACTCCAGAATGGCTGTATTGCTCTTCAGTGCATAAGCTGTGGCAAATTTAGCACAGAGCAGATGATAGATTTTCTCAGTTACGTCTGAAAAGAATGTAACTTGTTTAAAGATCTGAAGAATAAACTTAGAGCAGGAATTAAACTTTTAAAGGATTAATGAAGCATTGAATGAACTAAAAAACAACACTATAATGGAAGACAATACGACAGGACAAAGGGAAATTCACAAGGAAAGTGGAAGTACACATAATTTCATTTCATTTTGTTATACTGAATAGCAAGATGACCTTGATAACCCATTTTCACAAGTGACCAGTTAAAAACAAAACAAAAAACAAACAAAAAAAATAAATTAGCCCAGACAAGGGTGCCAGCTAGTTAACAATAGTTCAAACAGGTAAACATTTCACAACATAACAATAGTTATCACATTGTACACGTAGAGGTTAAGTTATACAGAAGATATGCAGTAGACCTAGTTAGTCTGTATTGGAATGATGTAATTTTACTTACGGTTTTAAAGTACAATGAGTAGTATTTGTTTTCATGTTGACTGTTATGGTGCCCTGAGCTCTGGAAGGGCACCTGATACAAATAAAGTTTTACTTACTTACTTTCTTACAGTACAATCACATGCAGCACAGATAGTAGAGTCAAGCTGGGAAGCAGTTACATTGCATTTTGTCCAACAGGAATTGGCAGAGATTGGTGCTGATGGCTGGGACATTTGTTCCTATGGTGAAGGGGGAGTGCAGGAGGTTGTAGGGTCCAATTGCCCTGTAGGAGAGAACTCTTTGCCCTGAAGTTGTGTGCCTATAGGGCAGTGAAAAAGTGAATCTGACCTGGGAATGAGTCCCCAGCTTGTTGGTGGAACGGGGAAAAGTAAGAAGATTCAGGGGGGCCCTCTGCCAAGTGCCCCATTATGTAGGAACACCGCCAACCTGCAGGAGAGGTAATCATCCAGAGCAAGGCAGGCAGCAGATGTATAGTGCTGGCAGTGCTGAGTGCGGTATGGTAGGTCAGTCAAGAAGTGACAGAAGCTATTATGAACTTCAGTGAGGGCCCCAGGAGGGGCAGTGACATATACAAGGGAACCATAATCAGTTATTGGCAGCAGCAGGCTGTGGGTGAGTAGCCTCATAGTCTCAGTGGTCAAGAACTTTTAGGACCTGTGTAGGGCACTCAGTCTCTGGTAGACTGTCTTTACCAGGCTATTGATGTTGGTGTCAAAGGATAGTGTGTTGTCAAGGAAGATGCCCAGGAATTTGACCTGAGAGCCTAGCTCCTCCTCCACAGTGCCATCCAAATTATGGATGGAGACAGAGAGTGAGTTTGTCCCCAAAAAGACCATGGCCTTGTTTGTTCGTTTTTTTTATGTTGAGAACCATGTTATTGTTTAGGAACTGAGTCTGGATGATGTCAAAGTCTTGCTGGATAGTTCTGCTTAAGGTTGCCAGGTCTCTGCCTGAACTGAAGATGACTGCACCATACGCATACAGAAGTGTATTGGTGGATGGGCATAAGAGAAAACTACAGATGGAGGAAGAACAAGATACTGAGATGGAATGGTATACCAACTTGAATGGGAACAATCCCCCCAAAAGTCAGAAGAACCATAGCAAATGACATAAACCTTTCTGAAAGATTTTCAGCACTGATCACTCTATCTGATGACCCACCCTTTAATAGAAACAGATACAGTAACGCAGAGCACAACAAAAATATTAGTGCAGCAGCTAAACAAACATACAGTATGTATTAGGGGATTCAATAATTAAATACACTGATAGGATAATTTGTGAACCAGCTAAACAAAACAAGACAATCAGCAGCTTCTTTGCATCAAAAACAGAGGCTATTAACAGAATTACAATCTTGTAATGCCTTTATGAATCAGTGAGTAAACATCTTGATAGCAGGACACCATGTGATGTGGTATTTCTGGACTTCAAAAAAGCATTTGACTCTATCCCTCATTGGGCCTTGCTAATAAAACTGAATCTCTATAACAAACACACTAGCATTATAAAATGGATAAAAAACTGGTTATTAAATCGGTCTCAGAGAGTCCTAATAGATGGTCATGCTTCAGAATGGAGACCGGTTACTAGTGGGGTACCCCAAGGACCAGTCTTGGCGCCCTTAATATTTGAACTGTTTATAACCAATTTATCTGATAATCTAGAAAATTATATTATAAAATATGCAGATGACTGCAAACTTGGAGGTCCTTGCAAGACACTGTCTGAATCAATTTCTGTACAGAATTACATAAATATATTGACTGAGTAGTCCAAAAAATGGGATCAGCAGGGGGCATGCCCATGAATACTGTATGTGGTGCAGTGTGATATTCAACCGTGGAACCATGGCGCAAGTGCAGAGCAAACCCTGGATGTCCCGAGTAGACTTGAGCCTATAAATACAGGGTGCAAGCACACAGACAGCACTTGCGCCAGGGGAGAGGCAGAGAGAGAGAGAGAGAGAGCAAGAGAAGGTGGAGAGACTGAAAGAGAGACAGAGCAAGGGAGGCAGAGCCAGTGAGGGACAGAGTGACTGGCACAGGCAGCCACAGGGGTGTAGGACAGAAGTGGCAGTGGAGAGTGAGCCGGGGCTGAGAGAGTGAGAGGGAGAGATAGGCAAAGTGCCATACAGTGCACCAGGGTGGCATACAGCCTGCAGCAGCCGACCGTGCAGGGGGAGACAGGACATCAGGACCAAGGCCAGTGTATCCTTCCTAATGGTGGCCATAATGAGGGGTGTGAGGAGGCAGGAGGAACAGCGATATGGCCATGTAAGGGCCCGTCGGTGGTGCACCCGGAACAGGTGGTACCGTGCCCACACCACCTTCGAGAATTACACTAGTATGGAGATTGTGGGCCAGTATCGCCAGAACAGGGCCATTCTGAGGCAGCTCTGTGAGCTGTGCAGTGAGGAGATGCAAGCACCCACAAGACGGAGCCATGCAATGTCTTTGGAGACAAAGGTGACAGCAGTCATGGACCTGCTCACCACGGGCACCTTCCAGAGACCAACAGGGGACACTACAGGTATAACTCAGTTGGCCACATCCTGCCTTCTCACTCAGTTCCTCAATGCCCTGCTGCCACATGCTTCAGAATACATCAATTTTCCCAGCACACAGGCAGAGCGTACATCAACCATGCAGGACTTCCACAGAGTAGCACGTATGCCTGGTGTGCTTGGAGCCATTGACTGCACCCACGTGGGCATCCGCATGCCACCTGGTGCTGAGGGTGTGGCCTATGTCAACAGGAAGGGGTTCCCCAGTGTGAACTGCCAGGTGGTGTGTGATGCCAAGGGGTGCATCACCAATGTCTGTGCCACACACCCTGGGAGTGCACATGATGCATTCATCTGGTACAGTCCTGCGCTGTGCCACAGGTTCAAGCATGGGGACATCCCCACGGGGCACGTAGTGGGTTAGTATGGGATGGCAAGGGGTGCAAGGCAGAGCAGGGCATGGGATGGGGGAGGGCAGGGTGGGTGCACTGGCGAAGGTGCCAGGGATTTGCAAGTGGCACAGTAACAGAGGACGCAGGGCTAACCATGTCATTATCCACACAGGTGACAGCGGCTATCCACTCAGGCCAGCGCCCATCATCCCCAGCAGAGGAATGGTACAATGAGGCACACACCAGCATGCGGAACATCATTGAGTGTGTTTGGTTCCGTTGCCTAGACAGGTCTGGCGGTGCCCTACAGTACAGCACCTCGAAAGCCTGTGGTCTATTCCTGGCCTGCTGCACACTGCACAACATGGCCATTGACCATGGGATAGCTGTCGAGGCTGATGAGGGTGACAGTAGTGGGGACAACAACGGCAATGGGCTGGAGGGTGGTGGACAGCTCCCCCTGGGCAGAGGGATCCCTGGCTGCAGAGGATGGCACGCCCGCACAGGGACACCATCGCACAGGAGCACGATGGTGCACACAGGTAGGTGGTGCCACACCCACACACTGGCCACACACACAGGTACAGCACACAGGCAGGGGCGTGCATGGCAATGGGCATGCACACACAGAGGCGTGATGCAGGGGTGGGGGTGTCAGTGCCACACAGCCACACATAACTGCACACAGCAGTGAACAGCAACACACACACACACACGTGCCCAGGCACTGGCATGTGGTGGGAATCAGATGCAGTGCACAGGCACAACCGGTACAGATCTGCTCTCATCATGCCCATGCCACACAGGCCAGTGGATGGGCAGGCATGCACACAGGCAGCATGCAGTGTGACACACAGGTGCCACACCTGAGGTATGCACATACACACACACCGCCCACACGTGCACAGGACAGCGGCAGCAGATTGCAGCCAGGGTGGCATGCATATCAGGTCTGCTGCACAGAACCATGGCCACAGCGGTCATGGGGGCAGCCACGCTGGGGCTGATCGGCAGCCACAGACTGCACATCGGCCATAGGGGGTGTTTGCAACAGCCCTCCAGGGATTGTACTGTGGGACCATGACCAGGTCCACGCAGGGCTGTGTAGGCACCCAAACAGGTCCGCCCCAGGTGTGCCTGGGATGCCAACAGCAGAGCCCAGCATTGACAGGGATGGTATCATTCGACACCAGGATTGTGGGGTGGACAGTGCACTACGTGGTGTCTGAGGTGGCCGGCCATGCCCTGTGCCAGCCAGCAGTGCAAGGCCATCCGTGATCGCATTGGCTATGCGATCTTGGGATGTGGTCGTGTCCTCCCGCAAGTGCTGTATAGCCACCAGGAGCTGTGCAGTGCCTCTGTCACACTGCTCAGCTGCCTGGCACACCTCCGTGCGCAGTGCACACACCCCAGCTACCAGCAGCACCTGTTGCTCCATGGAGGTCCGCAGCAAAAGGGGTGTGTTCTGCCAGTGGTCAGCACCCAGGGAAACCTGGGCAGGGCACTGACCCTCCTGTGGTGAACAACCATGCTGCACAGCCCCCCCCGCTCAGGTGGATGCTGCACAGTGGGGTCCCCATGGGCTAAGTCCCAATCAGGCACCCCAGCAGTTGACCCCATGTCCAGCTGCCCTATGGCCCCTACTGCCTGCCACTGCTGCCCTTCTGGCCACTGTATGCTGCCCAGTACCTGCGCAGCTGAACCACCACCACAGGGCACTGCCATGGCAGTGCACACAACAGCACCTGCAGTGGTGGCGGGCAGCTGTCCCACCACTGTCAGACTACTAGGCTCGCTGCCTGTGATGGTACCTGGTATGGGCGTCTCTCCCACAACACCACCCATGCTGTCCAGGATTATGGTCAGGTCATCATCGGTGTTGGACCCCACCCCAATCTGTGTCTCCATGCAGAGGATGCCATGGCTGGCATCCTGCAGAAACACAGCCAGGGCCTTGTCTGACCCCATGCCCAGGACATCTGGTTGGACATCGGTGGTGTGCTGCAGCCTATCAGGCCCCCTGATGCCCATGGAGGTGGATGGCTGGTCCTCCGGGGCTGGGCCTGCCTCCATGGCTGCTGCTGGTGCCCCATCCTCCGCATGCAGGTGTGCTGGTGCTGAAAGAGAAAACAGATGTGTCAGTGATGCAAGGCCCCCATCCCCCAACCCCCCATTCCCCTCGGCCACTGCTTGCTGTGTGTGCCCAACATACGTGCCATGCAGTGATGGGCTTCCACCCATCTGAAAACCTCCACCCGGCACACCCTCCACAGTGCTGCAGTGCATGGTGGCTGCCACCAACTCCTCCTCCGCCATGAGCTGTGGCACATCAGCAGGCCCCCCTCCAGAGGCTGTCCAGGCTGCACGAATGGCCGCCACCTTCTCCTTGATGCACCACTTATCGGTGCCCACCTTCTTATGGCACTCCTGCACAGACCGCTGGTGGCTGCCCTGCTGGTTGACACATGCTGCCACCTCCTCCCAGGCTGCAGCCCTGGCCTGTGGTATGCCTGTGGCACCACTCAGCAGTGGCTCCCTTTCAAAGTAGGACTTAAACAGGGCATCTGCCTCTGCCTTAGTAAAGTTAGGCCAGCGTTTGCAAGCAGGCCCACACTCCTCACTCTCTTCATGTTCTGGCATAGTGCTACATGTGGACATGGGCACCCTGCTGTGCTGGCTGGGCTCAGCATCATGCGCAACTTACTTACCACAGATGGTTGCAGTACCGGTCCATGGCCTGTGTTGGTTCGTGGAATTTTGATGGCACAACACAAGCAAATGAGCATTGGTGCACCGGTAATGACATGCTAATTTCTCCCATGCGCCGCGCATTGGCTGATGAGCTCATTTGCATGTGGTGGCTGAATATCGCGTACTTGCTTCATGCATAATGGAATTGCTCCAGAGCAAGTCTTGGCGCAATGTCCAGGCATGCGCATTATGCAAGACCGCAGTGCGCATCTGTCAGGCAGTGTGCTATCTCCTATTACGCACTATGCACCTACTGCCCAATAGGGACTGTGGTGCTTTGTGCACCATGGCTGCTATTGCACACCAGCGCACAGTGCACTGGTCGACCCCTGACCTGACTGTGACCCTGTGACCCCTTGCGACTCCACCACCACGTGCCTGTCTGGCCATGCCCATGTTGCGCATCTCCAACACTGTGCAATTGACAGACACAGCGCATGCCTCCACGAGGCACATATCCCACGCACGTTGTGCACACATGCACCTCTGGTCACCATTTTGTCTCCACACATTGCTGTCGGTAGAATGGTACAGCGGGAAGTTCACTGGGTCCATAACTGGTCCGACATAGAATTTGTCAATCTGGTGGCCTGTGTGCAGCCACGTGCACAAGGGCTGTTTGGCCAGGTGCCCCTGCAACAGCCATGGACCGATGTCTGGCAGGGCATTGCTGCCAGCCTGGTGCAAAACACTAGGGTAGCCAGAACTGGGGAGCAATGCCGCCACCGGTATGGTGACCTCATGCGGTGAGACCCAGAGCGTCTGTGACAGCTGCAGGCATGCATCCACTGAGGGGTCGTGCCACAGCCAGGTAAGTCTTCCCATGCTGCATGTGTGCCCTAGTGCTGTACTGTGGTGATGACTTGGCTGCCTGGCATGCCCCGCAGAGGGATACACTGTTGCTGTGCACATTTCAATGTGGCATTGCCAGCTGCAGCTTGTGTTGCAATACAGCCTTGTGGGACATGTTGGGCAGGGGCACACGCTGTGCACAGGGGTGGGGTGGTGGGCACATGCTGTGGGTGTTCTCTGATGTGTACCTGTCTTTGTTTCATTCCCAGGACCTGAAGACCACCACAGGGAAAGAGCAGCAGGAGTACCAGGTCTAGTCCAGCAGGCTGCAGCAGGACCCAGCTGTGGTGCAGCAGCAGGACAGGCACCAGCGGGGCTGTAGCAAGGCAGGTAGGCACTGTTTTGGTCCTGTGCACAGTACAGGGTGGTTGGCGGGGGAGTGGGCCATGGCAGCTGTGTGTGTTGCACTGTGCATGGTGCATGCCACTGTGGGATGGCCATTGCACACATGTACCAGCTGTTGGTGGGGTGAGTGTGTGCCTGGCTGCCACTGGTGTTGCTGTGGTGCTGCTGGTGCCCTGTGCCGTGTGACTGTCACCGCGCAGTCAGGTGGCCATTGAGCAGTGGTGCCCACCTCTGTGCACTGTCATGACATGCTTGGTTGCTGGCAGGTGTTGGCCCACCCCCCTGTGGATGGCTGGGGCACCACTCCAGGGGTGTGTGTTCCCACTACCCATTGTACACAGTGGGTGGGCATGGAACCTTGGGACCTTGCACTGATCACCTGTCCTACCCCTTGTCATAGGTATCTGGTGGAAGACGAGGCTGCCCATGTACTGTAGGCTGCTGCACCAGATAGTGCTCATAACTTTCACCACCATGGAGGCAGTCCAGCAGGTGCGCCGGCTCTTGCTGGCTGAACAGCGGCGAAGGAGGCAGCAGGCAGCAGCAGTAAACCAACTCTAAAAAATAAGAGGAATTACCAGAAGGCTGTTAAAATAATGAAAAGGAGCACCAGGGAGAGGAAAGCAAACATATAATTTAAACTAACATCATCCAAAGGGAATACTAGGACTTTCTGTGCATACATAAATTCACATAAAATTCAGGATCGAACAATAGGTCCACTTGAATCAAACAGTAAAATAACGAGTAACATGGATGAAATAGCAACCGAGCTTAATACATTTTTCAGGTACAATTCCTATTGACAGTAACAAATAAGTCAACAGCAATCATAATTCAAAAACTAGTTGTATAATTGTTGATAGCAGTGTCAGGAAACATAGGAAAACCAGGAGCAGTTATAACATTTGCAAGTAGAATTTTATTATTATTACCAATAACAGTAAAATAAAAAATTAAAAATTGTTCAGTATAACTATTTACAAAGGTAGCACAAACAGAGAAACAAAGAAACAAAGTCCTTCATCTGAGAGTATTTCTAATTCAAAGTTGCAGTCTCTCCCTCCAGCAAAAGATTGCTGCTCTTTTTATAACAAGTCTTTGCCTGGTAATTAACTTCTGCAACCTCAGCTCATTAACAGACATCCTGTTTCTCATAAAATGTATTAGAAGTTTGTCAATTTCCTTGCAGGTGCAACAAAATAGACATGATGTCCCAGAACTGACCTCCTGTTGACAGCTCTGCAAAAGTTTTTGCTGCAACTCAAGGTTAACCCCTTGAGTTCCAAATAGCTTTTTGCAATCATTCCAACAGTATAACTGTATACATTTTTAAATAAAGAGATCACAGTTTCACATAAAGAGTCACATATATTTTTATAGTCATAAATATGCAAGGAGGAAGAAAAGACTGAAACAGCAAGTGAAGGCAGAAAGATCACAAGAGACAGAGAATCGCGAGGCCGTCAGAGTGATCAGTTCCTAGGCTCACGAGAACATTTGGTTGCTCAGCCAGACAGACAAGAGACAGAAAGGAGAGGATAGAACAGATCCTTGTGTTTAACTCTTTCTGCATAACAAATGGGACAGGACCTTATTCAACCCTGTCACAGACCCCTCTCTTTAAAAAGGAACCTGTTTTTAAAAACAGGTTTCCAAACTTTCTAAAAATTCTCTTCTAACATTAGCTTATATCCTTTACAGTTCAGTGCATATGCAGTAATGCAAACAGAGAAATTTAAACTCACATATTTTGTTTTATCAACTTTCAGATTTCTCAATTCCTGTTACATATCTTGACGGAAAATCAGCATTGACATTTTCTTTCCCAGATTTGCGCATTACTTTAAATTTAAATGGCTGTAGTGCCAGGTACCACCATGTGATTCTGGAACTTTTATCCTTCATTTAGTTAAGCCAACAGAGAGGATTGTGATCTTTTATAAGTACAAAGTCAGCTCCTAACAAATAAAACTTAAGGGACTCCATGGCCCATTTTGCCATAAGGCATTCCTTTTCAATGGTTGAGTACCTCTTCTCTCTGTCGCGCAACTTCCTACTGATGTATAGAATGGGATGTTCCTTTCCATCTATATTCTCACTCAAGACTGCACCTAGGCCTATCTCTGATGCATCTGTCTTTAACAAAAATGGTTTCTCAAAGTCTAGGCTTCTTAAACCGGCCCGAACATACTGCAGCATTTTTTTTCGAATTCTGTTTATTCTCCCCTTACCACTAGCCTTTTTCCAGCATGGTCTCTAGGTAAGCTGGCTCTGCCCATCCTGCCAGAAGTGTAGACCATCCATGCTCCAGTTGGGAGGACACTCCCACTCCATGTGCAGCCTGCCCTAACCCCTCAGGCCTGAGTCCTCCGAGGGAGGACTGCCATTTTCTCCTACCAGCACTTTATCTATAGTGCTGGAGGGCTGCTGTCACAGGAGGAGGGAACTGGAGTGGACATCTAGACACCCGCCGGGGGATGTGGGGCCACTACCACTGGACCTGCCTTTGCCTACCACTGGAAGGAGGGTTTTTCTTGTATTCCCCTTCCCTCAAATGTAGGACATGCAATGTCATCCAGCCTGCTATGTGAGTGCTCCCACACACATCCAGAAGACAGCCACCCAATGTTCTCTTTTTTCAACGTGGTCCCCATGTCTGTAGTGCACCTGGTCTCCACTGGGTGCTGCTAGCTGCTTGGGACAGTCCCTCCCTCCTCCTCCCAGGAGAGGAGAAGAACAGTTCTACAGATGCTCCTTCCTCTCCTTTCTGCCCAACCTCTGGCATCCCGGGCTTGTTCTCGAACCTGGGTTGCCAGCGTGGCGCGAGGTAAGGCAGATGCCTCAACTCTCAATGCCACTGGGCCATCATACTGCAGCCTTAATGACCCAAAAAGGTTCATCACACTCTGTGGACCATTTCACATTATTTGGGAACTGTTTCCATATGAGTTTAGTGAGGGGAGTAGCTAACTGGACAAAGTTAGAAACAAATCTCCGATAATAACCAGCCAGCCCTAAACATGACCTAACATGTTTCTTTAGTTTAAGGACAGGACTGTTAGCTACAGCTTCTGTCTTAGAAATCTCATGCTTTACTTCTCCATTTCCCAAAACATAACCCAAATATCTGGTTTCATGCATGCCAATGCACATTTGGTAGGATTAATTGTTAGACCTGCTTTTTTGCTAGATTGGATAACTGCTCGTAGGTGTTCCAGGTGGCTTTTCCAGTCTGGACTGTACACTACAACATTATCCAGGTATGCAGCACAATAACCAGTGTGAGGAGATAAAATGACATCTATGTTCCTCTGGAATGTAGCAGGTGCGCCATGTAAACCAAACAGCATGGTGGTGAACTGATAGAATCTGATAGGAGTGGCAAGTGCAGTTTTGTCCCTGGATTCTTTAGCTATGGAGATTTGCCAGTAAGCCTTGGTGAGACTGAGGGTACTGATTTATTTGGCACTCCCCAATCTGTCCACCAAATCATCTATCCTCCAGCTTTGATAGCTTGCAAGGCATCCAGTCTTCACTGCTCCTGTCACTGTAGAATCCACACCTTTCTTCTATGCTTTCCTGGTACCAGGTCTAGCACCCATGTACAAAACTCCTGGCTTAGAGTATGCATGGCATAAATCTCACTTAGTTTGACACCACCTATCAATGAGGCACAGGTATAGAAACATAGGAAAACCAGGAACAGTTATAACATTCGCAAGTTGCATTTTAGTATTATCAATAACAGTAAAATAAAAAATAAAAATTGTTCATCATAACTATTTACAAGGGCAGTACAAACAGAGAAAAGAAAGTCCTTCATCTGAGGGTATCTCTAATTCAAAGTTTCAGTCTCCCTCCAGCAAAAGATTGCTGCTCTTTTTATAATAAGTCTTTGCCTGGTAATTAACTTCTGCAACCTCAGCTCATTAATAGACATCCTGTTTCTTATAAAATGTATTCAAACTTTGTCAATTTCCTTACAGGTGCAACAAAATAGAACATGGTGTCCCAGAACTGACTTCCTGTTGACAGCTCTGCAAAAGTTTGTGCTGCATCTCAAGGTTAACCCCTTGAGTTCCAAATATCTTTTTGCAATCATTTCAACAGTACAACTATATACATTTTCAAATAAAGTGATCCAAATTTCACATAAAGATTTATATATATATATATTTTTTTATCATGCTATTGTTTATTCTCAGCAGAGCGGCCCTACATGATCTCTGGCCACCGGCCCTGCACCCCAAGACCCAGTCGTGCATGCAGGCCACACAAACCCTCTCTCCCAGTGGGCCGGCCATTATCGCTCTTGCACCCACCGGGCATACGCCCCTCTCGGGTCTCTCCAGGGGCATATGGTACACCCATCAGCCACGAAGATTGCCCTCTGCATTTTCCACATTTTCTTCCCAGTGGAGAACCAGACGTGCAATGGTGTCCATGCATGTAGTGCTGGACGCCCGCCATGCTCTCCCCCCCTTACTATTGCACGCTACTTGTAGTGTGGCTAGCCTCCACCAGTCACTGCTACAGGGTGATGCAAGCCTTACTACCCACCCCAGAGAGAGGAGAGCAATTGTCGGATGCTCAATCCTCCTTCTCCCCTGCCAGCCCCCGGCGGCCCGAGTCCGTTCCCGAACCTGGGTCGTCAGCATGGCGTGAGGTGTGGCATCCAGTGCCTCAACCCTCAGTGCCACTGGGCTGAAGATTCAGATATATTTTTATAACTGCAGATATGCAAGGGGGGGAAGAAAAGACAGAAACAGCAAATGGAGGCAGAGAGATAGCAAGAGGCAGAGAATTGTGAGACCATCAGAGTGATCAGTTCCTAGGTCTCACAGGAACATTTGGTGGCACAACCAGACAGACAATAGAGAGAAATGGAGAGGTTAGAACAGATCCTTCCATTTAACTCTTTCTGCATAACAAATGGGGCAGGGCCTTATTCAACTCTGTCACAAGCAGCAGAATTGAACAAAAATTGGGCACATTGGACATCAGTAAGTCAGATGGACCAGGCAACTTGCAATGGAGACTACTCTATGAACTTAGAACAATAATATCTGATCATGTTTATAAAATAATAAATCTATCAGTAAGAGAGGGGGAGGTTCCTAAGGACTGAAGGACAGTGATAATAGTGCTCATATTCAAAAAGAGGACAAAGCTAGACCAGAAAATTATAGACCAATAAGTCTCACATCAATAGCATGCAAGCTTTGTGATGGAATGATCTTGGAGGAAATAACTAAAAGTGCAAGAGAAGCAAGATTAGCAGAAATATGAACATGGCTTCACAAAACTGAGATCATGCAGCACAAACCTCTTATACTTCTATAATAAAATTTGTAGAATACTTGACACCAATATGCCAGAGGACGTAATTTACTAGATTAAAAAAAAGCCTTCGATAAGGTTCTACATACAAAACTCTTTAACAAACTGTACACTAAAAATGTAAGCATTTTGTATGGCAAATAGAATTATGGCCAAAGGGGCATTAACAAAGAGATAGAATCAATAGTACCATCTTAAAATAATGCCCAGAGACTAGTGGAGTACCCTGGGGCTTGGTGTAGGGCCCTATGTTATTCAATCTGTATATTAAAGATCTACAACTAGGATGTGAAATGTTCGTAAATAAATTTGATGATGATACCAAAGTAGGGGACCTGGTAGACATCCAGTCAAACATAGATATACTAACAAGGAATCTAGGAAAACTAGAATCCTGGGCAAATGTGGACAACATGGAGTTTAATATCTCCAAGTGTGTAGCTGTGCATTTCAGAAGCAATAATTCATACCATAACTATTATTTAAATGGGATAAACTTGTACAAACTTAACAATGAAGGAGACTTTGGCATTATAATTAACAACAAAGTAAAATCAGGGGACCAGTGCAAACACATTGCTAACAAGGCACATAGAATCTTAGGATGCATAAGAAAAGCATTTACTAGCAAGACAGAAAATGTAATAGTCCTGTTGTAAAGCACCTATGTAAGACCTTATCTGAACTACTGTTTTCAGGTGTGGAGTCGATATAAACAATCTCAATAGATATAACCACTGAGGAGTGGAGGACAGTCCAGATAGGCAGCATGTCTTTAACTGCCCTTAAATTCCAAGTATTGATCCTAGTATAAGACCTCTTAGCAACACATTAAAACACCATCAAAAACCTTTACAAAATACAAAAGGGAGATGATAACATGATTACAGATATAAAAAATGTTACTGTTAAGGCAAACACAGTAAAGATGCTAACTGTAAAGATGCTAACTGTATTTCATTTAATATATATTAATATGTAGACATAAGGGTGTCTCTTACCAGATAAGAAGGTTATCTCGTGTTGTTTTGGGTGAGAGGACTGTGAAGCGAAGCTGATCGGGTCTGTCAGCCCAAAACAAGCACGAAATGACCTGCTTATCCCATAATAGACACCCCTAAATTATGAAGCAGTGGAACTGCTTCTAGCCCAAAATGTAGAAATGTTGCTGAGAATGCTGCCTTTATGTATAGCCATTTTGCTGGTCTTCCCTGCAGTTTAATGTTGTAGTGGTACATTTCCAAATGGAGCATCACTTCAGTGGTGGCGGCGGGGAGGAACCATGGATTAAAGCTCCTTCCTTCCTTCCTTCCTTCCTTATGTTTTCTCAACATTGTCTGCACTGAGTCCATGTCAGGAACTGGCAGCATTTGTGCCACCTGCTACAAGGACGAGTCCCCTCTCTAGTTGGGAACCACGCTCCGATTAACTTTATATGGCAGGTGTGTGGTTTTTTTTTTAGAGTTGAATGGTGGCTAGCATTTACATTGTTGATCATGTGATAAAACGCCTTACAGTCTCAATGGTTCCTCTTTTCAGATTAAGGACTTCTTTGGTATTATAAACATAATTGTAATATTTGCAGTTGCCACATTACCTGCATCAACTGAAAAGGGTGTTGTGTGCTATAAACAAGAATATCTTTTATATGTTTTGCTCATCTGTACACGATCTTTAGGCCCTTCCTTACTATCCCAGCCAAGAAGGGATCTATCAGAAGAATGCTCTATTTTTTTTCTGCACAATATGTTCCACCTCCCTAGCCTGTGGGCTATAGGAAGTTACAAAATTGGGCATTGATACCCCAAACCCCTTTTACATATTGGTCTCCAGATACTGGAGGAATTCTTGCAATTTCAATTTGGCAGCTCACCACACAATGAGGGTATCATCTATATAACTCCTTCAAAAGAACACTTTATCCCAGAATGGATTACATTCCCAATTACTAACAACCTTCACCTCCAGTTTCCCCGTACACAGAACAGCATAGTTGGTGGCAAAAGATGGCAACATAGTTGTGCCTTCTGGCTGTAAATAAAACTGATTAAGGAAAGAGAAGCAATTAGACTCTAATACAAATTTAGCCAATTGCACCAGCAATTCTTTGAAAGCCCCCTCTCCCTATTTTGTCCATCTGGACCAGAAAGTATTCTAGAGCAAAGTGACCCCCATTACAGCGTATATTTTAATAAATGGTCTCCATGTCTATAGTCACAAACCAATCTGATTGATTCTGTGTACTCCCTAAGTCAAGCCACTCAGCTGCCCAGTTCTTGCTGGGATTGCATCGGCATCCATCACAGAGTCCCTTTCTAAATATGTAAATGCACATTTGAGAGCACTTATGAAAGTATTACTTTCTCAATTAAGGACGCATGGGACATTGTTACCACTTTGTAAAACTTAGCTAAAGAAGAATCAATCAATCAATCAATCAAAATCTTTATTTATCCAGGCGAACATCATTGAGCAATGCTCATTTGCAAGATCGACCTGGGTGGAACATAGTAAACATAACAATACAAAGTAGTACATTATATACAATCAGAACAAGTAGGTAAAATATTGACAACAGGTCAGTAAGGAACAATAGAACATCCAAGTCTGTAACATATGAGGCAATAGTACAGAATGTAGGAGCATGTACATATATTCAATCTGGGCACAATAATAGATAGAAAAAAAGAAATCATAGTCAAAATAATATAGTAGGCTGTAAACAATTTGGTCAGCAGGAAGGTCAGGATAGAGGGGAGGGGGAAAAAGAGGGGATAAGTAGAGATACAGAGGGAGAAACAAGGTGGGGTGGGGAGGGTGTATGCAGGGGGTAGTGGAGGAGAACCAGTTGGGAAATAAAAGGAGCACAGGGCACAGGAGAAGGGGCAAGGAGATAATCTCAACCAGGGGGTAGAAGGAATTCCTACCTTTTAGATGGGAGACATGTACTGGAGTTAAGATGGGGGGGAGAGAATGCAGATGAAGATGATGGAATGGCTAGGGCTTAAGAGGGCGGTGGATAGAATCTGAATACCTGTGTCTTACATACTGTTCCAGACAGAATGGGGTACCATGGCAGACCCTGATGCAGATCTTGGGAGGGAAAAACAGCTGCATACTTCTTTAAATGAGTGGGAATATGGTGTCTTGAAGGCAGTCAGACAGATAGGGATGCTCAGTTTGATTTTTTTTTTGCAGTTTGTTCCATAGGGAAGGCAGCACAAAGCTTATGGTCGCTCTGCCAAAGTGAGATTTAGCCTTAGGTATCGTGAGAGATATAAATGAGTAACTTCTTAGTACGTTGTTACCTATTACGCTTAACGGGAGGCAGCTGGAAATATAGTGTGGCAGTTTTTTTGATATGGCTCTGAAAGTCCAAAGTGCAGCATTTCTGTCTCTCCTGAACTTACTAACATACTAACATACTACAATGCCAGCAGAATAGACCTAACGGTTTTTCGTGTCTGCTCGTTTGGTCAGCCCCCACCCTGGGAGCTGAGCTTGCTGCCCCCCTCGTCCTCTCTGTCTTCTCCCTTCCCAGTCCCAGATATTCCCACTGCACAGGACTTTGCATCCAGAACCCTTCCCCTGTACCTGTCCAACCCCCTCTTGAACCCCTCCAACATCTCTGCCTCCACCAGCCTCCTGGGCAGCGCATTCCATGGCTCCACCACTCTCTCAGTGAAGTAGCACCTCCTCCTTTCTCTCCTGAATCTCCCCCAGCTTCCACCCCTGCCCTCTAGTTGCCCTCCCCTCCTTCCTTCGGAGCACCTTGACTGCTTCTCCCCTATTTAACCCCTTCATGTACTTGAAGACCTCTATCATGTCCCTCCGGTCCCTTCTCTCTTCCAATGTGTACATATTTAGCTCTTCATGCCTCTCCCCATAGGTCCTGTCCCCCAAGCCCCAGATCATTTTGGTTGCCCTCCTCTGGACCCTCTCCAGGAGTTCAATGTCCCTCTTTAAGTGTGGCCTCCAAAACTGCACACAGTACTCGAGGTGCGGCCTCACCAAGCAGTTATACAGGGGGAGTATCACTTTCCTCCTTCTGGAGGTGATCCCCATAGCGATGCATCCCAGCATCCGGTTGGCCTTGGCTGCTGCCCTCCTACAGGTCTCAGAATTGTTCATTTTGACATCCACCACCACCCCCAGGTCCCTCTCAGCCATTGAGACTTGTAGCATCCCCCCCCCCAGGGTGTACTCTTGGCCCGGGTTTCTGGCTCCCAGATGCAGTACCTTGCATTTCCCTGCATTAAACCTTAGCTTCCACTTTCTAGACCACCTTTCCAGAGCCTCCAGGTCCTCCTGTAGGGCCACCCTCCCCTCCTCCCCATCCACTACCACCCCCAGTTTTGAGTCATCCGCAAAGAGACTCATCTCACTCCTGATACCCTTCCTTAGGTCAGAGACATAGGCATTGAACAGGAGGGGCCCAAGGACTGATCCCTGAGGGACCCCACTAATGATCCTCCTTGGGGATGAGACTATCCCGCCAACCATGACCCTCTGGGTCCAGTCCTGGAGCCAATTGCCTAGCCATCTGATCATCTGGTTCCCCACCCCCATTTTTCCCAGCTTGTTCAACAGGCCTCCATGAGGAACAGAGTCAAATGCCTTGCTGAAGTCAAGACAGATGACGTCCACCAGTCTACCCAGGTCCAAGGCTCTCGTCACCCAGTCATAGAACTCCACAAGGTTTGTCTGACACGATTTCCCTGGGATGAATCCATGCTATCTATCTATCTATCTTCTAGGCACCCCAACTTTTCCAGGTCCCCCCCTAGCCTCTCCTTGACAATGCCCTCCATCACCTTGCCCACCACTAATGTCAGGCTGATGGGTCTGTAGTTCCCTGCCACCTCCCTTGATCCCCCCCTTGTGGATAGGCATTATATGCGCCACCTTCCTGTCCTGGGGCACCAACCCTGTCCTCAGGGAGATGCTGAAAAGCTCTGCCAGGGGTTTCGCCAGGACATCCACCAGTTCCTTCAGCACTCTGGGATGTAATTTATCTGGCCCCTTTACTTCCTCCGTCTTAAGGGACCTGAGGGCTTCCCTCACTCTCTCTGCTGTGATTTACACCTCTGCTACCTCGTCCCCCTGCCTTACCTTCCCCCCTCCTGCCAGTGATGGCCCATCCTCTCCCCAGACCTGATGATCGGCAAGGGTCCCCCCCTCAGTTTCACCATCTCCTCCCATGTATGATGCAGCCCCCCATTTTCCTTGGTGAAAATTGAGTCGAAGTACTCATTTAGTACCTCAGCCTGCTCCCCCAGATCTTGTGCCCATCCCTCCCCTGTTTTAATCCTGCTAATCTGCCCCTACACTCTTCATTTTTCCCCAATGTATCTAAAGAACTCCTTATTCCCTCTCCTAATTTCTCTTGCCATGTTATGCTCCTTCCTTACTTTAGCTGCCCTCACCACCCTAGTGGCCCTTCTGGCCATCAGCTCGTACTCCCCTCTATCCCTTTCACTCCTTGAGCACTTGAAATGCCTATAAGCCGTCTTCTTTCCCCTCACCACATCTTGAACCTCCCTGGTCCACCAGCAGGGTTTACGGGCCCTACCAAATTTTTGTCTTACTCTTGCACAGGTGCTGGAAGCATCCTGCACCCCACTCCTGATGATTTCCCACCTACTGTCAGCGTCCATGTCTGGCCCAATCCCATCCAAATGCTTCTTAAGGATCCTTCCCATTTCCTTGAAATCCGCCCCCCTGAAGTCGGTCACCTCATCTTTGTGCAGCCTTCTATCCCTCCGAGGTCCAGGTAGAACCAGACCGTGGCATGGTCGCTCCCTGCCAATGGGTCCCTTACCTCCAGGCCCCCAATCTGGTCACTGTCTGCCAGGACCACATCCAGTATCTGCACCTCCCTGGTCAGTTCCCCCACCTGCTGAGTTAAGAACGCATCCTGAAAGATATCCACCAACCTCTGTTCCCTGGCCACCGAGGAGGTCATAGTCTCCCAGTCCATTCCTGGCATGTTTAAGTCCCCCAACACCACCACCACCACCACCCTTCCCCTGCCCAGTTTGCAGTGGCTCCCAACATCTGCCACCAGACTGTCGTCCAGCTCTTCTGCCAGCGCAGGGGGTCTATACACCACTCCTGTTTTTACTGTCTTGCCCCCATTTGTTATCAAGGTGACCCAAATCGCCTCCACAGTTCCCTCTGCCTCCTCCACTCCTCCTATGCCAATGCAGTTTTTGACTATTATTGCTACCCCTCCTACCCTTCCCTCCCCCTGTCCTTCCTGAACATGGTGTAACCCTCCAGGTCCGGGTCCCAATCGTGTCCTGCGGTGGCCCAGGTCTTAGTGACCACTGCCACATCCACCTCTCCCTCAGTTAGCATCACCTGGAGCTCAGGCATTTTATGCCCAAGCTCCTGGCATTTAGCAGGACTACCTTCCACCTTTTCCGTATACTTCCATTTCCCCTGCTCATGTTCCCATGGGGATTCCGTCTTCCCCTGGTCAGCACCTTACCAGTCGGCCTTTTCCCGCATTCCTCCAGCTCTCCAGAGGGGTGGAGACCGAATCCCTCCTTTATCGGCCCCCCCTTGAGAGCCTTCTCTCCCATCCCTCCCCCCTTCACAAGTTTAAAACTCACCTTTCACCAATGAACCCCTCTATTTTCAACTTAAGGATTTCCCTCCCCTCCAAATTGAGATGGAGCCTATTTCTAGCAAATAGCCCCTTATCCTCCCAGGTCTCCCCCCAATCCCCCATCAACCCATACCCTCTGGCCCCACACCACTCCCTGAGCCACTGGTTTATCTCTCTACTCTTCCTCTTGTGTTCCCCACTAGCCCTTGGCACAGGCAGGATTCCCGAGAAGGAAATTGCACATCCTATGTCATGACAGACCCTGGCAAGCTCCCTGAACCTTGCCTGTATCTCTAGCTCACTATTTCCATCAATGTCATTGGTACCCAGGTGGACCAGTATATCTGGGGAACCTCCACAGTCCTTTGCCAGCTGATACACCTCATGCTTGGCCCTGTGCACCATTAGTCTAGGGAAGCATTTTGTTCTAACTGGGCAGGCTTCCCCCTGCCTATCTCATTTAATACCCCTGATCATGGAGTCACCCAACAGGATCACTCTGACCATCCCTTTTCCTCCATTTCCCCCTCTTCCATGTCCCTCATCCTTTCTACCAGCCCCTCCCACCAGCCGGCTCCTTGCTCCTCCCCCTATCTGGGTGCCCCATGTTGCCCCCTCCTTATTTACCCTGGCCATCCCCTCTCCTCTGATCCTATGCCTCTCCTCCTCCTCCCGAGTATCCTTTTGTACCCTGCTATCCCCCCCCATCGCTGCTCGCAACTGGTCCTTCCCTCCCATCTGCTGAACCTGCCTGGCTCATCCTCCCTTCCTGCCCGTCTCTGTTCAGCCCCTCCTTGCCTGTTGTGCTCCCCTGGCATAAACCCTCAGCTGCCTTTACTGTATCCTCCTTGTACTTCTGGTCCCTCTCCTTGCCCTTTCCTCCCAACTGGTCCTTCTCCTTGCACTTTCCTCTCTCTACCCTCTCCTCCTCCTCCTCCTCCTGTTCTGATCCACCGCTCCCCCCATTTTCCCACTTTCCAAGTTCCCCCCTGTTCTTCCTGCTATCCTGCCTCCTGCCCTCCACTCCCTTTCCATCTCCAACTGCCCCTGTTATGGCTACATCACCCCCCTCATCCTCAAGCAGAAGAAGAGAATTGAAGCGGTTACTGAGCTTAAGGTCTGATCCACCTCCTTCCCTGCTTCCTTCTGTCCTGCCCCAGCCATCTGCCTACTTCCCTGAGAATGTCCTCCCTTTGGCCCCCCTCTGTGAGGGTCCCCAGGTACCTGCCTGCTTCCTTGGTAGTGTCCTTCTTTTGGGCCCCCTCTGTCAGGGTCGCTATGTGACCCCAGAGTACTCTCCTGCACTCCTTTCCCTATGCCCCTGCCCCTAGTGATTGGTGCAAACCTGTGGAAGAGCCCCTGCCCTATTCCCCAACCATCCCTCCCCCCTCCCTCCAGCTGTCTCCTAATCCCTTCAACCTCCTCCCTAAGCTGTGCCAGCTGGTGGCACACTGGGCAACCACCAAACTTCCAAGCCCAGTACAGTATCATGGCCACCCCACACCCTGTGTACCCCACCACCCTCCCAAAGATGCCGGCCCTAATGACATGTGGTCCCATCTCCCTCCAAGTAGGTTTCCTTGGTTGAACTACCAGGTTCCTCGCTAGTCCAAGATACACCCCTACCACAAATCAGGTCACCCACTAAACCCAGATACAGTCCCACAGTAAACCGGTACCCCCATTACTAGGTGCAGTACTACACAGTGAACTTATAGGGGAAGTGTACAACTCCCTAAGCTCCTCCCTCTCAGCCCTTAAACCCAGTCCCCAGTGGCTAGAACTACATGAGCTGCACCTGAAGCCTTTTCCTCCAGTTGCAGGGCAGGTGTTCCCCTATAAATCAGCCTAGCTCTGGGGAGGGAGGTGGGGAAGTTGGGACTAGGGCCTCCACCCGACTCTCATGAGAATGCATCAGAACTGTGACTGCCCCTCACTGCACCTCCAAGCACTACCAGCTAAGACAAATCTTTCAAGTCTACTTCCTCACTGCATCCAGCTAGAAGCTTCTATCCCCATTCACCTCTAACTGAAGACTGCCTGAGTTGAGAGTCCCACCTTACTTTCAAACAGCACTAATCCCCTGTAATATGATGCCTGCACTTACAGGCCAGACAGCAGCTTTTAAACACACACACACACACACACACACACACACACACACACACACACACCCAAATAGTCTGCTAGAAACAAACAGAAAACCAGCTAACAAAATCTTTCAAGTCCACTTACTCTCACATCCTCCTGCTTTTAAACAGCCACAAACACCAAATTGTCTGCTGGAAACACACAGAAAACCAGCTAAGACAAATCTTTAAAATCTACTTCCTCACAGCATCCAGCTAGAACCTATCCCCATTCACCTCTAACTGAAGACTAACTTAGAGGAGGTGACGTATGCCGAAGGGCAGTCCCGTTATAAACCTCAGTACTCTGTGATAGAGTGTGTCCAATTTTGTCAAGCAAGAGATAGGACACTGGCTGTACAGGAAGTCCGCGTAGTCTATCAACGATAGAAACGTTGATTGAACCAACTGTAATTTAGCACCTCTGGTGAGAAACTGACTAATTCTAAAGAAGAGTCCCAGCCTCTGTCTTAGTTTTTTTATCAGATCCTCGATGTGTTCAGTAAAGGAAAGTCTGTGGTCTAGCCACACTCCCAGGTATTTGAATTTTTCAATGAATTCCAATTTTTCTCCTAACTTGGTGGTAATCTGGGGAACTGATCCAATAGTTGCAGGATTGGCTGAGTGGATAAATGGAGAGAAGATCATTGCTTTTGTTTTTTTGGCATTGAGGAGGAGCTTTTTGTGAAGTAGTTGGCTCTGCAGTAGATTAAATTCTGATTGGAGTTCTTCACATGCAGCTTCTGGCATTTGGCGGCTTAAGTAAAGGATGGTATCATCTGCAAACAGATGAATATTGGCCTTGTTTATACAATTGTCAATACTGTTATTGTAGATCGCAAATAGTAGTGGACCTAGTATTGATCCCTGGGGCACACCTCGTTGTAGTGGTTTAAGAGGTGACAGTTCGCCTTCAACTTTGACTTGCTGCAGGTGTCCTGTTAGATAGTCAGCGAACCATGCCAGCAATGGCGAGTCCATGCCTATATTATGCAGGGAGGAAAGGAGCAGGCTATGATCGACAGTGTCAAAAGCCTTGCTTAAATCCAGAAATACAGCACAGACATAGTTCCTATTGTCTAACTCCCTCTGCCAGTCATTAGTCACTTTGGCAAGGGCCGTGATGGTGCTATGATTAGCTCTGAAGCCAGACTGAATCGGGTTTAGTAGATTCATAGATTCAAGATAGGATTGCAGCTGTGCATTCACAATTTTCTCCAGTAATTTAGACAATACTGGAAGAAGGGAGATCGGCCTGTAGTTATTGAGATCGCAGGGGTCCCCAGATATAAACAGAGGAATAACGTGTGCTGTAATCCATATATTTGGAAGAATACCCTGAGACAGTGATAAGTTAAATAGGTGAGTAATAGGCATGGCTAATACATGATAGGCAATCTTTATGAAGTATGGATCTAAGGAGTCAACACCAGCACTTTTCCTGGTGTCCAGCTGCAACAGGAGATCCTCAACCTTTTTTAATAAAGCGGGTTGAAAAGAGAATATTGAGGCTGTGGCAGGGGACTCAGGATAGTGGCAGCCAACCTGAGTGCCTAGGGAACATGCTGGGGAATTGCTGAATGATAGGCCTACGGTGGCAAAATGATTATTAAAGGAATCTAAAATCTCCAGCCTATCACTGATAATTGAGTTCTCAGAGTTAATCTTAATCGGAAGAGGGTAGCCAGGAGCGTGGCCGGACAGGTCCTGAATAGTTTTCCAGAATTTAGCTGCGCTCTTTGCAGCGGAGTCGAATTCCAAACGAAAAAAAGTAGCCTTTGATTCTCTGACCATTTTCACATAAATTTTGTACCCTCCTAAACTGACTCCAGTCCGTAGGGGTATTAAATCTATGAGCTTTTTTCCAAAGCTTATCCTTTTTTAGCAACATAGTCTTAAGTTCAGGGGAGAACCATCTACAGTCTTTATTCCTTATGCAGACTTTAGCCAGAGGAGCATATTTGTTGAGAGTGCCTGACAAGATGTCATATGCTGAGATAACTGTTTTTGCCAAGTAGAAGTCCTGCCAACTCAGGGAGTGTTTGAGCTCATCAGGATAAGCAAATAAGTTAAAGTTACGTCTCAATTTCTTTACAGAGAACTTTGTTGTGGAAGGGGGTTCGCTGACTAATCTTACTCCAGCAATGAAGCAATGGTCACTGACATCAGAGAAAAAGGTACCAGCATGGGTGAAAAGATGAGGTTTACTCATCGCGATAACATCCAGAAGGGTACTGCTGCTGGGGTTCTTTTATTGGGGCACGTTGGTTCAACAGTAAGTTACTTTAGCCCATGGGCATCAAAGAAGGATGCAAATGGGGCTGAGGCGTTGGATAGCCAATCGAGGTTAAGGTCCCCTAAGATGACTGTTTCTAAAGAGCCTTGTTCCAACCTCGCACTTAAGTGTGGCAGGAGCTGTAAACCTGCGGATGGGAGTCTATAGCATCCTATTACACAGAGTGCGCTGGTCTACGTAAGCTCCACCTTGAATGATAAGCATTCAAATTCGCTAGGGACAGAAGACGAGTCGATGCAGGTGGCCACGAACTTGTTCTTGACATAAGTGGCCACCCCTCCACCTCTGTATATTCTGTTAGCTCTAAACAAGGCATAGTTGGGGATGTTAACTTCCCTGTCAGAGGTGGCTGGTCTAAGCCTGGTTTCGGAGACCACTAAAATATCAGGAGAGGTGTGGTTCACCCAGACTTGGATGTACTGGGTGGTCCATCCTGAGAAAGTCCTTCACCTATAACAGACTCAAACCATTACGAAAAGCCATGTCAATGTAACTATCCATTTAATTCTGAAAAATGCTAGTGGGGACCCTTGTTAGTGCTTGATATAGTGTTTATTAGTTGTCTATGGTTTTCCTTAAATGGAAGGTCCCCTCAACTTTTTATTCTGTTTATCTGTGTAGTTCGTAGGCATGAACAATGATTGCCCCTATTGCATACTCCTAATTTCATCAGGATTTAAATGTAAATGAAAGGAATTAAGTCTGGTGTGAAAACTTGCTTGACTCCATTGCAGAGGTCATGACCTGATTCATGTAAGTCATCCTGGAATTTTATGATGTTTTAGTGCTAAAGCCTGCTGTAGTTTTACTGTATTTGTTAGTGTTGTTGCTGTCCTCTGCAGTCCCTATGCTCTTGTCTTATGCTGGCCATAAAACTTTTCAAGACAAGTACCTTGTTGTTTTCTGTAAAAATGATTTTAGACAGTACAGGGACTTCACAATGACATGCAACAGAACTGAATGTAAGTATAATATCTGCTGGCTTGTGCAGGTATGCGTCATCAACTCCCATAATGTCTCGCATGAGTGGGGTGATGACCTTTGCAATGGAGACAAAGAGGTTTTCACACCAGGGCAAAACAGAGTGAAGTAACTTCATTTATATTTAAATTAGAATGACATTAGGAGGATGTAAGATAAGGAATCATTGTTCATGCCTACAAACTACACAGGTATACAGAAAATAGGTTGAGAGGACTTTCCCTTTATTGAAGTCCCTGGTGTTGAGGACTACAATACTTCCCCCATCTGCAGGTTTATGTAAAGACTTATTTTACTCAAAGAATCCAATCCTGTTCGCTCATCCATACTTAGATTATTATAATGTGTTCCCGCTGATACTCGAAGAATTCCTGTAGGTTATTCTTGCATGCTTTCCAGAGTACCATCAATGTTGAATTCTGGGGTGGGCAATAATCAGATTTTTTCAACATAGAAACATAAGCAATGTCAGCAAAAAAGACCATTGGTCCATCCAGTCTGCCCTGTTTTACTCTAGCCTGCCCCAAGACCCATTGCCTAAACAGTTTTCCCCCTCACCCCCCCTTGCTCCCTGCCGTACTGCTACCCTCTGAGTAACTATTAAACACTTAACTCTTTCTCAGCCTCGTTTGAAACCCTTTATGTTTTTTTTGCCCACCCAGCTGTTCCATGGCTTATCCACCCTCTCTGTAAAATAAAATTTTCTTACATCCATCCTGAATCTCCCTCCCATCAATTTCCACTCTCAGCTCTTGTTTGTGACACCCTTCCTTCTGAATAATTCCCCACAGGCTACCTTGTTCATTCCCTTCAGGAGCTTGGAGGTTTCTATTGTGTCGCCCCTCTTCCTCCTGGCCTACAGTGTGTTCAGTACCCTAAGCTGATCCTCGTATATTCTGCCCTGTTGGCTCTGAATAATTTTGGTTATCCTATGCCACACTGGTTCTAACCTTTCTTTGTCTTTTCTCTGGTGGGGACTCCAGAACTTGGCACAGTATTTTAGAGGGGGTCTCACCAGTGATCTGTGGAGAGGTAGTATTACCTCTTTACTCCTGCTGTTGAAACCCCTTCCAATATGTAATAGTAGTAGTAGAAACTTAGAAATTGTCGGCAGATAAGAACTGCTAGGCCCAATCAGTCTGCCCGTAGGCCCTATACATTGTATGTGGCCACTGACCCTATGTGATCAATGGCTCATCATCACTTCCTCCCCTCTCAGGCTTCCCTTGTGCCTGTCCCAAGCATGCTTAAACCCCTCCACTGTGCTTGCCCCCACTACCTCCTGTGGCAGACTATTCCATGTGTCGATCACCCTTTCTGTGCAGAAAAATTTCCTCACATTACCTCTTAATCTACCCCCCTCCAATTTCATATTGAGCCCCCTTGTTCTAGTACTTTTTCTACATTGGAAAAGCTCCCCCACCTGCACCTTGTTTATGCCCTTCAGATACTTGAAAGTTTCAGTCATGTCCCCCCGCTGTCTCCTCTCCTCTCCTCCAGTGAGTACCTATTGAGGTCCCTTAGTCTCTCCTCATATGTTTTTTGGTGTAAGCCCTGCACCATCTTTGTTGCCTTTCTCGGGATAGTCTCCACTTTGTCTATGTCCTTCCGCAGGTGTGGTCTCCAGAACTGCACGTAGTACTTCACGTGAGTCATTACCAATGTTTTATACAATGGCATCACCACCTCCTGCCTCCTGCTAGTGATATCTCTGCCTATGCATCCCAGCATACCATTGGCCCTCCCTGCTGCCTTTGTACACTGCTTTGATACCTTAAGGTCACCAGAGATGATAACCCCTAGGTCCCTTTCCTCCTTAGTGACAGTCATCTCCTCCCTCCCAACCTGTAACTCTCTCCAGGGTTCTCTCTACCCAGGTGCATTATTTTGCACTTCTTTACATTGAACATCAGTTGCCACACCTCTGACCATCTTTCAAGCTTCTCCAAGTCCCTCTTCATTTTCTGCATCCCTTCTGGAGTATCCACCCTGTTGCAGATTTTAGTGTCATCTACAAACAGGCAGACCTTTCCTTCCAGCTCCTCTGCAATGTCACTAACGAAGACATTGAACAGGACTGGTCCTAGTACTGATCCCTGTAGTACCCCACTGGTCACCCCCCTCTCCCCAGATTGTACCCCATTTACCACAACCCTCTGTCTCCTGTCTGTTAACCAGTTCCTAACCCAGTTTACCACCTTGTCTCACATGCCCAGACTACCCAGCTTGTTAAAAAGCCTTCTGTGTGGGACGGTGTCAAAGGCTTTGCTGAAATCCAGGTAGGCAACGTCTACTGCCCCTCCCTGATTAAGTTCCCTTGTCACCCAATCAAAAAAAAAATTAGATTCATTTGACATGACATTTCTGCTGTGAATCCGTGTTGCCTCAGATCCTGCGCATCCGTGGATTCCAAATGTGTCTCTATCCTTTCTTTCAGCAGCATCTCCATGATCTTTCCCACCACTGAGGTAAGGCTTATTGGCCTGTAGTTCCCCGCCTCCCCCCTACTGCCACTCTTGTGCAGTTGAACTACATGTGCCCTTCTCCAGTCCTCTGGAACGACACCCGTGTTGAGTGATTCTGTGAACAGGGCTGCCAGAGGTGCTGCTAGTTCCCTTCGCAGCTCCTTTAATATCCTCGGGTGGATGCTGCCTGGCCCCATGGCCTTATCTACCTTCAGTTTTGTGAGTTCTTCCATAACTCTCTCCACTGTGAATGGACTGGTGTTCACCCCCCCCCCCATTGCCTCTGCAAGCCAACTGTGGTCCTTGATCTGCCCCCTCCTTAATGAATACTGAACAGAAGTATTTGTTCAGTATTTCTGCCTTGTCCAGATCCCCCTCCTTACACTCTCCCTTCTCCCCTTTCAGTCTCACAATCTCCCCCCATGGTTTTTCTTCTTTCACTAATGTACCTATAAAATGCCTTATCCCCTATGTTTACAGACTGTGCTAAGCTCTCTTCTGTCTGCACCTTTGCCCTCCTAACAGCCTTCCTCGTTCCCCTTAGACATTCATGGTACCCCCCGCCCCGTCTTCCTCCCTTTGGCTCCCCTTATATTTCCTGAAACTCAGCTTTTTAGTCCTGACTTTGTCCCTCACCTCTTTAGAGAACCATAGTGGTTTCTTTCTTCTTGTCCCTTTGGTCACTATCTTAATGCATTGGTTTGTTATCTCCACTGTGGTTCCTTTCAGTTTCTCCCATTGTTTTTCCACCCCCTCTACTATCTCTCCCTTCTCCAGGACTGCTTGTATACATCTACCCATTTCAGTGAAATCTGTCCTCCTGAAATCTAATACTCTTGCCCTTGTATGGCTTGATTGAGTCCATGGCTCCATGCTGAACCACACCATGTGGTGGTCACTGGACCCCAGCTGCCCTTCTACCTGTATTTCTTTGACTCTGTACCCACTGGTCCATACCAGATCCAGAACTGACTTGTCCCTGGTTGGCTCATGCACCAGCTGCCTGAATCCAACCCCCTGCAGGGATTCTAGGATGGCTGTGCTTCTGGCTAAAACAGCCATCTGGGTGGCCCAATCCACATCCGGCATATTGAAATCCCCCAGTAGCAGGATTTTGCCCTTAGCTTCCATGTCGTGTATGTTCTCCACTAGTTCCCTGTCTACTTCCTCCCTCTGTGCTGGAGGTCTGTAGATCACCCCAGTGTGTATTGCTGTTCCATTCGCTGGCTCCAGGGTGACCCACATTACCTCAACCTCCCCCATCTTTCCTGAACTTCTGTAGCCTTTATACCATCTCTGATGCACAGGGCCACTCCTCCGCTCTTTTTACCCTCCCTGTCCCTCTTGAACAATGTATAACCTAGTACATTGACTTCCCAGCCATGATTAGCAGAGTACTATGTCTCTGTTATTGCTGCTATGTCAAGGTCTTCATCTGCCAACAAGGCCTCCAGGTCTGGAACCTTATTTCCTAGGCTACGGGCATTTGTTAGCATGACCTTCCATGTTTTACAGTCTGCCCTCCCTCTGCTCTTGTACTCCCTATCCTGCCTCTTCCCCCCCACCCTAGGTTCTTTTCCTATGTGCTTCAGCCACCCCTATATTACTCATTATACATTCTTCACCTGTCTGCCCCTCCCTGCTTATTTTCACTGTTTCTGTAATCAACTTATGTTCCTGCATGTTCCCATGGGGGTTGTTCCTAAGCCTTCTGGCTCTCCCCCCTTGGCCAGTTTAAATGCTCACAGCGGAAGCATTTAAACTTCTCACAAAAGACCAAGGTCCCCTTCTTGGACAGATGCAGGCCATCCTCCTTATATAAGCTTGCATCTACCCAAGTCAGGCCCTAGTCCCCTATGAAGCCAAAACCCTTCCTTCCACACCAATTCTTCAACCAGGATAGTGCCCTATCTTCCCCTGTGCCCTGAACAGGTAGCACCTCTGAGAATGAGACAGAGTGTGCTATCTGTTTCAGGTTTCCCCCAAGCTTCCTGAAATCATCCTGGACTCTGGTTAACGCCGCCCTTCCCCTGGCCAGGTCATTGGTTCCCAGGTGGACAATGACATCCAGCTGCTCCCTCCTAGCTATTGCCATAGCGATTCTATGGATCCGCTTCCCATCCCTCCAGTAGAAGTAGTAATCTTTTATCCATGAAAACATGAACAAGGTAAAAAATTCCCATTGAGCTTCTGCTCATTTACAAGGGGCACCTTATCTCTAAAAACCTTGTTACAATAAGATAAAACAATGTTATAGCAACATTATAACAATGTATAATAAATGCTTCAAAAATATATTTCAACAAGGAAACATCCAATGTTAATGCTAAACATACATAGTAAAATATATCTCAACCTGGAAGTTGAAATATGACAGGATTGCTCTAACAATGAACATTAGTCATTTTCAAGATTCAAAACAGCATGCCCTTCAGTAATAAAACTTGTACAAAAAAATCTTTAATTTTATTCCCACATACTAGTTTATTTTGCACTCTTGTTTGCTTTGTTAAACTATTCCAAAATTGGGGACCCCGGTAGCAGAAAGAAGAATATCCTATTTTAGATTTCTTAAAAGGCATCTCAAATTCAAAGCTGGTTTCTGACCTTAGCCCTGCTTTGGAAACTTTCCATATCATATTTTCAAAAATATAATCTGGAATCAGGTTTTTTTTTTATAAACTTTAAGCATCAAACATACAGTACGTAATTGTCTTCTTTGGTCTACTGTAAATGCAACCAGTTCAACTCCCTGTATAATTTACAATGATGTATGCCGAGGGGTGTCGAGGACAAACCTAACAAGGTGATTATATATTAAATCTTAACTTGCAAGGTCCATCTCCAAGGGCCCCCACCCCGTACACAACATCCCCATAATCTATAATAGGGATAATCATATGATTAACTGCTTTTCATCTTGAATGTAATGGCCACGCCTTTATTATTTTGCATAACATTCCCAGTTTTTGTCCTAATTTTTTTGTTAGAAAATAGTTCAATGGCCTATGTGGCCAGTATAGTGTTATGCTTGCTCAACAGTATTACTTAGGTTTTGGCCATTCACACTCTCTGTTCCGTATGAATTACCACCTGGTAGGGGTACCAAAAGCAAGGAACCCTCGAAGGGGGTTCCAACCCTAAAGGTGCCGCTGGTCGATTCCCTTGGCTAAAGGTACCTTAGGAAGATCTCTCAAAAAGAATGTTGTAGGACACCAAAGACAGAAACAATCAGGCCATAAGGCACAGGAGTAGAATAACAACAATGCAGCATAATGATACGAATTAGAAAGATAACAAAATAGATAGATTAGTGCTTTGAATACATAGATAATTGAAAGAGGACCTCCTAAGGAGAGAAGGAACGGCAGGGACACCATCCACTTCCATCCAACAGTGGAACCTACCTAAAAGAACTAAGGAACACTAACTATGCTAACTAACTGTTATGACCTGAGGCACTGAGGAGAGAAAAAAAAACCCTATGAAGAGGAAACCTCTGAGGATCCAAGGCCTAGGTCACCATCCCTCCAGGCTTGGGATATTTTGTTTAGTGATGGCTCTGCTGCTGAGATTTGGAAACCCAATTAAAGGAAGGTGGAAAATATTCCAATTTGGAGGAAAGCTGTCACTCAGGCCCTCTAGCAGGAATGCTGTGGAAGGTTGCAAGCGATACTCTACAACATCGGACAACCAAGGCGGGAGGAGGAGAAGAGCAATGACTGCTGAGGCACTCACCTGGCCTATGTACCTTAAACACAAACCAGGTGAACCAGAGGCAATCATAGGGAGAATAGCTTGAAGGGTGCCTCTGAACCTGCTCAGGCAGCTAAAGGGGCATCTGTGAGAGCCCCACCCCTTCACCGCTGAGTCTTAAATTCTACAACTTGAGGTGCTGTCAGTACGGTTGACAACTGAAGGTCCACCCAGAGTGAGAACAGTCCCAGCTATGGGCCAGGTGAGAAGGACCCCACCCTGAGCTTTGCATGCTCAAGATGTGTACTAGTGGTGCAGAGCAAGACCATCGGCACAAGGGGAGGGACCCTATGCCAGAAGAACTCTAAGACGAGGTCGGCATGCCTGATATATTCGCATAGGTATTTCTTTTTTTAAAATTCTTCTTTTTATTAAGTTTTCAACATATATACACATAAGTCACCAATATTTAGACATTTGTAAAATCTTCAGAAAATTCATACTTTACAGTCAGACAATAGTGATGCTGTAAGATTCAATGTAATTTATCCCCTGCGTGGCTCTTTATCTAATTTGCAGTTACATTCTTAGTTCATTGTAATAATACAACCAGTCGCACCCCCAAACTCAAGGCCCGGACAATTAATAATAGTAGGGTGGTCTTACCCCAGGCCTGGGGGTTAGGAGTTATTCTCCATATCACCCCTCTGTTAATGATCTCAAGCATATAGGTATCCGCCTCCAGGGAGCGTAAGTTCACCCCTGTAATAGGCTATTCCGCCTTAATGTGATGGCGTACCGGGTCAACCCCCAGACAGTCTCCTCCGCATCAAATAAAGGGTTGAGAAGTCAAAACATAGCCTTAGTTTGTCCTATCTCCCGTTTCGGGTTACATTCTGACTATACTGATCGCTTGATCTTACCCTTAGGTCTTTTGTCTCTAATTTGTTCATTTAGGGGCCCCTTCCTACCTAGACCAGTTCCAGGGCATCTCCTTTATGTAGGAGTCGCTGCCCCGTGGGGGACCAGGAAGGCCAGGCGGGGTGCAGCAGGATGCAATCCGCCGCCATCCCCACCCTAGAACCCCAACAAGCTATCACATTAAGATTCCCTAGGGTATAAAGGTAGGGTCCTTCAGCATATAGTATATCTGCCAGCGTGTCCATCTAGCCCTGAATTTCTCCTCCTGTTCATTTAGGTTATGTGTTATTTTCTCCATGTTATAAATTTGCAGCGTGATATCCCACCAATCTTGGACTGAGGGAATTTTCGCTGTTAACCACTGCCTGGTGATTGCTTTCTTTGCAGCTGTTAAGAGTAAAACAAGCAAGTACCTGATGTTGGGGTTTCTAAACGCTCTAGGGAGATCTAGAAATAAAAACATCTCCAAGGACAGCCGGAGTTGTGAGTCAATTAGTTCTTGCAGCTGGGCCTCGAGCTGTACAAGGAAACCTCGGAGAGCCGGACACGCCCACAGAACATGGGACAAGGTGGCATGCAGCTCCCCACACTGCCTCCAGCATTCCGCTGCATTGTTTGAGGAGTAATGCCGTGTAACCACCGGGGCGCGAAAGTATCGGACCAAAACCTTCCAGGCGACTTCTCGCCACTGATGTGAGCTAGTGATTCGGCCTGACAGACTACAAGCCTGTCTCCATTCCTCCAAGGAGAGCTGATATCCTGTCTCCTGTGACCATTGTGAGCGAATGCCCTCAGTGAGGGCACTTCCTTGAGAGTTAAGTGCCTGATAATACAGCGAGATCAGGTGTTCTCACGTCCTTGTGCCATTTAACTGTATCTGGCAGTGAATCAATGCCGAGTATCCCTCAGCATTCCATATCATTCGTGGGAGGCCCTCTATATAGTGTCGCAGCTGGAGATAGCGGAAAAAATCCCCGTGTGGTAGGTGAAACTTTCTCTGAATCTCAGCGTACGACCAGATATTACCCTGTGTCATTATTTGTAACAAGTATTTTAACCCCTGTCTTTCCCAATGAATGAAACCATTATCCATGCTGTTAGGGGCGAAATCCGTTAAGCTTGAAATCGGGCAGATGAGTGCCTGATAGGGTGTCAAGTGTTGTGTTTTTTTAAGTGCGCACCAGTTTCTAAACTGCGCCTCCAGCCAGAGATTAGGACTCCGTGGAGCTCTTCCCCCTAGGTCCTGTTGATAAGGATCCTGAGGTATGCCGGATCGCTAATAAGGGTCCTTTCTATCTCAAGCCAATGCGGTGCATGAACCCCACTCTGTCGGGTCATTATATGTGTGAGAGTAGTTGCCTGTTGGTAAAGCCTCAAGTCCGGAAGAGCTATACCTCCATCTTGGCGTGGGAGGGAAAGTATCCCTAGCCAAATTCGGGGTTTTTGAGAGGCCCATATAAAATTCCATATGAGGCGGTTTATGTCCTTAAAAGTTTTTAATGGCACGTAGAGGGGAATATTTTGAAATAGGTACAGAGCTCTCGGTAGGATTGTCATTCTGACTAGGTCCACTCTCCTAGATAGGCTAAGGGGCAGGGTGGCCCAAGCTTGCAAATCTTGTTTTAATTGGAAAATAAATGGTGTATAGTTTTGTTTATAATACTTCGTGGGATCTTTTGGAATGTATATACCGAGGTATTTCTATTTCTGCAGGCCCCATCTGCCTGGTAGGGAATCTCGGATACCCTGCATGGGGTATAGTTGAATGTAAGGATTTCCGTTTAGCAAAGTTAAGTTTGTATCCTGAGACTGCCCCATAGGCGTCTAATATCTGTCTCACAGCTGGGATCGTGAGATCGGGGTCCCGAAGGTACAAAGTATATCGTTCATAAAGCCACACGGTGCTCGGTATCTCCTATTCTGATCCTCGATTCATTGGGATTCCTGATATGTTGTGCTAAAGGCTCGATAACTATGGCAAACAATAAGGGTGATAATGGACATCCCTGACGGGTACCCATTTGAAGCTGGAAAAACCCAGAGTGGTGCCCGTTCACTTTGACACAAGCCCTGGGAGCTGAGTATATGTTTTGAAGGGTTTGGACGAACGGGGGGGGAATCCAAATTTGCTTAGGGTTTGATACAGATAAGGCCAGGCGACCCTATCGAAGGCCTTCTCTGCATCAAGGCTTATTAAAACTACCGGATCTCCAGCCTCCTGCATCTGTTGCACTATATACAAGGATCGCTTAATGCTGTCTGTGGTAGTGCGAGATCTAACAAACCCCGTCTGGTCTTTGTGTATTAGCAGAGGTAATACTCTGTCTAAACGATGCGCCAGTATATTCATAAATATTTTATAGTCCTGGTTAAGTACGGATATCGGCCTATAGGAGGCACAATCTTGAGGGTTCTTACCTGGCTTAGGTATTACCGAAATTGTGGCATAAGACCACGACTGGGGCGGAGGTTCCCCCTTCAGGACTGAATTAAAGACCCGAAGAAGTAGGGGAGCAGTCTAGCCTTGACCGCCTTATAGAACTCTGAGCCGTAGCCATCCGGTCCTGGGGCCTTCAAGGATTTAGCTTTGGCCACTGCCTGAGCTACCTCCAATTCCGTGATGGGCTTCATCAGGTCCTCCTTATGTGCCTCGGTAAGAGAGGGAAGAGAGACCGAGTTCAGGTGCCCCATCATTTGCTTCACAGAGGACGTAGTCTCTGGAGTATAGAGGGCTTTATAAAATGTTGCAAAAGCATCCACTATATCGTGTACCTGGGATAGCGGTTGGCCTCCTTTAGGGTGCCTAATAGATGCAATAGTTGCCCCCTTCTTCTGTTTACGCATTTGGTATGCGAGCAAACGTGCAGCTCGTGGGCCTACTTCATAAAATCTTTGTCTCAGGAAGGTTAAGGCTATTTCAGTTTGTTGCTGAATTAGCGAGTCCAGCTCCCGCCTGGTTTGTTGTAGTTGGGGTAAGACCGACTTATCCCCTTGCTGGTGCGCCATTTGGAGGAAGTGAAGGGTATCCTCCAACTTACTCCTATGCTCTTTTTGCTGCCTCCTTAATTCCGCTGTGTACTTAATTATATGTCCTCTGAGGACTACTTTAATTGTGTCCCAGTGTACTGAAGATGTAGAATCATGTGGCGGGTTATCCGCTATAATTTCTGTGATTATCTGAGAGGAACTCCCGGAATTTTTTTGACCGCAGATGGCAGGGGTCCATTCGCCACTGCGTGTTTCTCAGTTGAAGGCCCACTTCCCAGTAGGTAGTCAAGGGCGCATGGTCTGAGATGGATATATCACCCAATTGGGCCTCCTGCACAATGCTTAAGTTTTCTATTTGGGTGATCTATACGGGAATAAGTATGATGTACTGGAGAATAATAGGAGTAATTTTTTGCATTTGGGTGTAATTTCCGCCATACATCACACCACCCCACCTCCGATATGAATTTACTGAAAAACTTCTGGGTAGATGTTTGCTTTTGAGGTCTCTGACTGGTGGAGTCATCCCGAGGGACCATAATTAGGTTAAAGTCACCTGCCAACATGAGAATACCCTTGGTCTTCTGAATTATCTTATCCAACAGGGGTCTCAATCTCGAGACCATAATGCCTGGTGGTAGGTAAGCGTTTGCTAACGTCACCTCCGTGTCGTTAATTTTACCTTGGGCAATTATTAATCGGCCTTCTGGGTCGGACCAAGTGGTCTCTACCGGAAGTGGGGTGTGTGAAGACACAGTAATAGCCACTCCTCGCTTTCTACCCTCTTTACAGGACGAGTGAAACACCTGCCCCCTACTCAGTTTAGCTAATTTGTTATGTTCAGCAGGATTCATGTGTGTTTCCTGTAGGAAGGCAATATCCGCCTTAGACTTTCTAATATAGGCCAGTGCCCTGGTTCTCTTAATGGGTGAGGCCAAGCCCTTGATATTAAGGGATAACAACTTCAATGTGTGGGCCTGCATTGTAAACAACCATTGTGGTGCTTAACACCCGGCCTTCCTAGTCCCCCGCAGGGCCTCCTTCCGTGGTCCGACATTGCTTGTGACTGTATTCTGCATTGCATAAATTTGGTGACTCCTAGACAAACAGAACAATACCAACATAACAAGAAACATAGACCAACAAGAAACAGGTACACAATATACCCCATACTGACCAACCTGGCCAACTAAACTACTACTGGCACTTCCACCGGTCTGGGCGAAGCCCTGACCTGAAGGTGGGTGTATGACCCAACCTGAAAGGCCCTTATTTCAGTGCTCAAGGTACCAAGGTACCTGTTAGGGAAAGTTAATAGGGATAAGTGTCCGTCATGTCAGGGTCGTAGGCTCCCCCGGAAGCTATAATGAAATCAGAGGGACTACTGCCGTGCATACGGGGCAGCAACCGTCCCCCCGCCATCCAACTGGGTGTCCCTGCTTGTAACCCGGCCTTCCCCACCCTGTCGTGGGGCCCCCCTGGGTCGAGAGAGTCTTCGACCGTGAGAATACATTTCTCTGACCTCATGTCGTCCTCGCTCTTATTAAGCTCCATGGATGCGTGGCCTGTTTTCTCCTCTATGGTTCCCTCGACAGAGGCCATCCATCTCGGAGCGGGGGGGGATCCCTTATTCTGCCCTCCCAGGAACCTACCTCCCTCCCCTCCGTCATGGTCACCCCGGCCGGGGAGGGACTCCCCCACCCCAGATCCAACATCCTCACGTGGAGGAGCTCCTCTTCCGCGGCCCATGGGCTGAGACCGTGGTCCACCTCCCATTAAGATCCGGCTGGCAAGAGCTATCTACTCAGGTCTAATTCTAGTCTGTACATAGTCCCCCCTCCTCCCAACTTTAGTAAGCTTGCGCATCTTATGTCGAGTGTCCCCCAGACACGCCTCTGCGCCTTGACCTTCTTGCCCCTATCTGTATTTATATTTCCACAGCATGGATTCCTTCGTTCCCAACTGTATGTCTATCACCCTCGATCCATTTAATTTCCCTCCCACTCCCTTTATCGCGCCCCCAGTAACACATTGCAGGCTATTTGCCCCACTTTACCAAGGAGAATAGCTTGTACCCCTTCTCCCAAGTCTCCCCACCGCCTCCCTGACTACCCACGAGGGCACTCTCTCCGTTGTAAGCTGGGATCAGTAATTACGGTGGCATCTCAGCTGGCATTGGGATCCAAAACTACAAGTGACTGCAGGGATGAGTGGAGATGTGACCCTCGAGCCATCGTGAAGCAACCCTGTCCCTCCCCGCCCAACTGAACCTTCCCCTGCTGGCTACTAATCTAACTGCATGTCTCCGGTCTTGAGCATGTATCCTCCCCCTTACCTTCTCAGCCTGCTACAACGCTGCCCCCGGCCCCTTCCGGAGTTAACCATTAGGATGTGGCCACTGCCTCCGGCGAGACCGCTCTAATCCTCCCCCTCCCGGTCACATAGCAGCCGCCATGCAGAGTACCTTCTGCCCAGGCTCTAAGGCCTTCCCTCTCCTCGTTTCCTCGGATTCTGCTGTCACTTCCACTTGGGTGTAGCACCAGCAATGTCTCCAGCCGGGTCTTAAGAAGCACCAAGCACCAAGAAGGCACCCCCCCTGAGATCCCCCCCCTCCAGGCTAGTCCCCGCTACCTTCTCCCCCCCCCTCCTCAGAACTTCCGATGTGGAAATTGCAATATGTTGTGCAGGCCCGCAGAAGTCTCGAACCCCCACAGTCCCCTTTGTGGCACGGCGATACATAACTGTGCGCCACTGCTGGCACAGTGTTTGCAACCTCATGGTTCCAATGCCCCCCTCGGAGAGCCTAACGAACGCCTTCACAGTGCTTATTTGCATTTCGGGTACCTCTACAGTTCTCCCATACTCACCCTACCCCACATTAAAATGTTCCCATGTTACCCCATGCAATCCCGTACTTTTACCCCCAGCACCCCACCCGGAACATGGTAAAACGAGAAGGTTCAGATTCAAACTCAATGATGATTTGATCTAACTATCAGGCCCACATTTAATTGGGCAGAGTCCGTGCAAATACTTGCGGCCAGTTCAGGTGTTAGATGCTGGAGTGACTCTCTCCATTGGAACACTGGGTCTGGACTTCAGAGCATCAACGATTGACTGGATGGCTTCTATACCCTGGCGATGTCTGGAGTCCCGTTGGCCAGCACTCCAAACTTTCTGGGCCAACCTAGAGGCAGGGGTGGCTGCGTTTCCTCGCTGCTGCTGCACAATCTCCATTTTCCTCGTTTTAAGCTCAGCAATTGCTTCCGCCGCGTTGTCAAATATGTGGGGCCCCTCCTTAAAGTGGATCATGATCCGCGATGGGTAAAGTGTCTTGAAACGCACTCCTGCCGCTTTAAGCACCCTCATAATGGGAATGTAGGCCTTCCGGCACGCCATTACCTCGGGGGCAAAGTCATTCTCAAAGAATAACCTGTGTGTGCCATAGCAGACTGTTCCTTGCCTCCAAGCCGTATGTAGCACCGTTTCTTTATCTTGATGTCTCAAAAATTTTATTAGTAGAGTGCGGGGCCGGGCGCCTGCTGCTGGCTTGGGGCCGAGAGTGCGGTGTACCCTCTCCATTTCCAGTGATATCTCCTCTGGTAGTTTCAAGCTATCTCTCAGCATTTTCTGGGTGAAGGTGATAATTTCGGTGCCTTCTGTTCCCTCTGGAAGTCCCGACAGCCGGATATTATTTCGGCGACTCCTACTCTCAGCGTCCTCCGCACGATCCTGCAGGCATCTTAACTGTGCATGTAGCTGGACGATCGCACATTCCGTCTCCCCAACTCTCTTGTCTGTGGTGGTCAGTTGCTCTTCTTGTTCCTCCTGCTTCTTTTCAAGCTTGCCCATATCTGTACGTAGCGCAGTAACCGTTATCCGCATTTCCTTCCGAAAGTCCCGTATTTCTGACAGCATTTGGGACATTTGCCTCTGTAAAATGGAAAGCGGGACCTGGTCTGCCCGCGCTTTGCCATGGCGGGAGGTCGATGATGCCCGCGAGTCCCTGCTCTCTGAATCTTCCTCCTGGGATCTTTCTCCATCTAAGCGCTTTGGGGATCCACGAACGGAGTCACCTCTTTTCCTGGGCATTCTGCTACCTCTAGTTTACCGTTAGCGGCTTCTGTTTTGTTGAAAAGCTGTTCAAATAGAGGTATTTGTTATTTTCCGCAGGGAGCCTCGCAACCCAAGCTGTTACTCAGTGCATGATGTCACCGGAAGTCCCGCATAGGTATTTCTGACATATGTGCATTATTTTATTTATTTATTTTGTTCATTTTGGTTTGTTCACTTCTTTATGTTCGTTTCTTTTCATTCATTTTGTTTTGTTTATTTCTTTTTGTTATTCATTTAATTAGCATACTGACGTTGTTTATTTAGTTTGCTGAAGTTATTCCACTTGCAGAAGCTATTGCGAACATAGGATAAGCAGAGGTGAGCCAACCAAGTCTAGAGGGAGCCAATTAGAAGGTGAGATAATACTTGGAGGATTTTAGTAGCGGAGACAAGATCTGAACATGAGGCACTCTGCCACATGGGGCCACGACTCCTCACCAAGACCCCCCAGTCCCCCGCCGTAGGAAAAACAAGGAAGCTATGGTGAAGCACCATAACACACATGCAGCATTTAAAACTAGTTTATAGCACTGGCAGTAGCAAAGCTGACCACAAGAGTATAATAAAGCAGCATGGAAGTAAAAAGTGATGTCCATTAATAAGCAGCATATGCAGCAATAAAGTTCGGCTTGGGGGGGTAATAATCGGAATGAACAGGGAACAATGGAGAGAAGCAATATGCTGAATCAACAACAATGGCTTTCTTGGTATTAATGTAGGAAGCACAGTTTAGTTCCAAGGGCAATGCATAGAAAACAGCAGCAATACTTGCAGCAATATATTTGTGTATTAGTTCAGGACTGAGTTCTATGGACTTGATTAAAGAGAAGGCCTGAATCAGGTGAAAACAATTAAGTGGAATGCATGAGTACTGGTAGCAATAACATGAGCTCCTGGATAGCAATGCACAAGGAGTTTAGGCAAAAGCCCCCCAAAGAGAAGGCAAAACAAGACAAGGAAACAAAGATGAACAGGAAACAAACACAGAGAGACACACACACAACCAGAGGCAAAAATACAAACCCAGCAGAAAGACAAGAAGTCCAGCAGAAAACAAGCAGAATCCAAAACCGGGAGGATTCCAGTAGGCCCCAGCCAGCAACAAAGGGCATACCAACAGAGCCCCCAAAGGAAAAAGTGCTTCAAAAGGAGGCTGAGAGGAACTGCTTATATAGGTCAGGAAGTGGGAGTGGCTGGCTGCTTGTCCATTGAAATACAGGCCAAGCCTTCCAAAAATGGGCATTCCATTTACATTGATCATCGATCCAGATTCCTACACATTTCTACGTTTATACCCGCTGTAAATTGATTCCATTCATTGAAACTATTTTCAGAGAGTGTCCATAGTCACTGTCATTTTTCTTCTGCTCAAACAACATCTTTTTTGATTTATTTGTATTCAAAACCAACTTGTTATTTACAAAATAGAGCTACAAACCATCAAAAGCATCCTGAAGAGTGGTCTATATATATACTGAATACACGTTTCGCTAGTGTAAATCACAGTGTCATCTGCGTATAAATGTATATTTAAATCAGGGCTTCTGACAGTAAGATCATCCATATAAAAATTAAAAAGAAGCGGACCCAATATGGGTCCCTGTGGAACCCCAGATAGTATTTTTTTCCATTCAGATTGATAGTAACCCAAGGACACTTTTTGCATTTGACATATTAAATAACTCTGGAACCAGTCTGAACCAGTTTACAACCTCAGTTGAAATACTCATAGTAAATAATTTATTTGATAGTACTGTGTGATCTAATGTATCAAAGGCCTTCAATAAATCGACAAACAATGCACCCATCTTCAGTTTAGCTTTGAAGGCTTGTTGTATATTCCCAACTACTTTTAATAAGGCTGTTTGGGTACTGTGCTTGTCCTTAAAACCTGATTGGTTTGGATTAATCAAATAATTTTCATTCAGAAAGGCCTTCAACTGTGTTGCAACCAATCTTTCAAATATCTTCAAAATCACTGGCAGCTATGAAGTAGGTCTGTAATTGGAAATATCATTCTTTGCCCCAGATTTAAAAATAGGGATCACTTTTGCATGTTTCCGTTTAGCAAGAAATTCTCCTAAAGACAAATTAAACATGGCTGAAATGAATTCGCTATGACAAGTGCTGCATACAGTATTTTAATAATTTACTGGGTCTGTTATCCAGTCCTATTGCTTTAGTCTCATTTATTTTTAACAGTTCCCCTATTACTTCTCTTTCTGTTATATCTTGAAACCTAAAGGACCCAATTCTCAAAGGTGCCTAAGAACAATGCAAAAATGCTCAAAGATGCAAATTGCATTCAAAAATCAAGCCTGCGATTTGCGTCATATTCTAGAAAAAGTGCGATTGCGCCAAACTTTCTGAAAAGGATGCAAGATAGGGACTGTGTCATATAGAAGCATGGATTGCATGGAAGGGACGTAGGCTGCACCAAAGGAAATGGTACAGGATACAGGCGAAGGGAGCAGCCATGGCAGGATGCAGAAGGGAACTGTCAAGTCAAACTTAAGTCAAACTTTATTCTTACTGCACCCAATCCCTGAGGCTGTAGACACTTTACACGGAGGTGACAATGGGAACAATTCAGTTAATAAATTTAAAATCAAGATTAATCAGAACATAAATAATACATAACTCCACCCTTACATTTGTTTAAAAACCTATTGCTACATAATTAAAATTAGTGGACATCAAACGCCAGATTAAAAAGATGTGCTTTCAGACTCCACTTGAATGCCTCCACAGAGGGAGCCTCTCTTAGAAGTCTTGGTAGAGAGTTCCACATAACTGGTACAGCCACTTCAAAGGCGCAGTTCCCAGAAGTTTTTAACCGTGCCCTTGGGACCACTAAGAGGCCCTCCGTGGATGACTGGAGTGAGAGCACTGGGCAGACAGGTGTCAGGAGGTCTAACAGGTAACTGGGAGGCCAAAGAGAAAAAGGAACTTCTCTATTGAGGAGTCAGACATCCTAATCAATGAAGTTCATGCCCAGGGACATCTATTACTGTCCAGAGGTGGTGACAAAGACCTTTGTGACTGTTGCAAGAGAGCCTGGGAGGAGGTTGTCACCAAAGTTAATGCAGTGGCATCTCAGAGATGCTCCATTAGGGAGTTACAGAAAAGATACAGTGATATAAGGTGAAGGTGCAAAGAAAAGCTGGTATACGATCAGTGCAAAGAAAAGCTGGTATACGAGCAGAGCAGTGTTCAGGCCACTGGTGGAGGTGGCAGCCAGCAACAGCCACTCACAAGTGAGGAAGAAAGAGTAGCTGCACATCTCAGCAGCCACACCATCACTGGGAATACAGAACCAGACCTTGACAGCTTTAGGCTGCAGAGCAGTACAGGTATGTGTATAAACGGGGGGGGGGGCTCCCCTGACCACATGTCTGAGGGATGTAAACAGGTGTGTGTGTGTGCAGGATACAGCAATACCACACCACAGTAGCAACATACCCATGGAGCATGCTAACTGTAGGTTTGGGAGGGGTGCGGCCTGTGTCATAAGTGGCACGCACAAGGGGCATGTTGTACACTGCCAGGCACAATCAGGCCCTAAGAAGAAGTCACACTCAGGCATGTGTAATGTGTGTGCTTGCTACTGTGGTACAGCTGTGCAGATGCTGCAGTGCTGTTGGGGGGACAAGGGATGCACAGTGTTGAGATATGTGGCCGTGCGTTATGGCATGGGACCTGGCCACCAATGTGTACTGAGAAAGACTGAGGGGCATGTGGCCCTGCAACTTGCAGTGCAGCACAGGCTGAACATGGGGAATATACAGTGTGGTGGCCAGCTACACCACACATACGGGTCAACGGTGATGCATGGAGGACTGGGGAGACTGTTATGAGGGCTCTGGCAATGACACTGCTGTGTGCAGAGGGTGAAGAGTCCAAATGTAGCCAGCACGGAAAGGTACAGGTGTGCCAGGGCTCATGTGTCCATACATGTAGGAAAGGATACTGTTGACCCCACTGGGAGCCAGTACACAGTAACATAGTGACATACTTACTGTTGGCAGAGAAGGACCACTAGGCTCATCCAGTCTGCCCACAAGCCCTACACTTGTTTGCTCCCTCTGACCCTATCTAGTCAATAGCTTTTCATCACTCCTTCCCACCCCTAAGGTTCCCTTATGCCTGACCCAGGCATGTTTAAACCCCTCCACTGTGTTCACTCCCACCACCTCCTGTGGCAGACTGTTTCATGTGTCTACCACCCTCTCCATGAAGAAAAACTTCCTCACATTTCCCTTTAACCTGCCTCCTGCCAATTTCATATCATGCCTCCTCATTCTAGTACTCCTCCTTGATTGCAAGATATCTCCCCCCACACCTTGTTTATGCCCTTAAGGTACTTAAATGTTTCTATCATGTCCCTCTGATCTCTTCTTTCCTCCAGCAAGTACATATTGAGGTCCTTTAATCTCTCCTCATATGTTTTCTGGTGCAAGCCCTGTACCATCTTAATTGCCCTTCTCTGGACCGCCTCCACCCTATCAATGTCCTTGCGAAGGTGCGGCCTCCAGCATTGCACATGGTACTCTATGGTGCCCAGTTAGAGTAGCGCTACATTAATAGCACCACTGAAGAGAGCGCTAGTCCGTCTAGCACTATCACGGACAGCGAGTGTGGATGTATAATACTTGTGGTATGCACTCCCCTGGTCGCTGTCTGTGGTGCTGCCATAGGATACGAACAGCAGAAGACCGGGCACTGGCCGAGCTGCTCTCATGGCGTGGATGGCTGGGGCATGGAGCAGCTCGGCCGGGAGGCAGTGGAGACCAAGATTCTATTCCTGGTCTCCTACCATTTTGCTGACATTGGGGAATTAGATTAATTTACAAGGTGCCATGGAAACAGTACTCCATGGCCCCTTAAATTTTTTTGCTGTATACTTTATTTTCTCTGCGGCTGGGGGATGTTGCCTATGGTTCCCCCCAGTCCGGCCCGACCTCCCAGCCCCTGCTATGCCCCCTAATCCAATGCTCTACCCCTTACCTCTGGTCCTGCACAGTGATCTACCATGGTGGGTATGTAACCACTACCATGGGATCTGGGGGGGGGGTCCAGATCAGGGGGAGCATTCAGGGTTGAAACCGGGTGGCGCCGCTTGGCCGGCCATCAGGTAGCATGCTGAGATTTTTCTTTCCCTTTTTCTCCCATACATCTGTGATGTTCCATGATGCCAAGGGACAGGAGTGTGCACGCTACCACACGCGCCTCATTCCGGCGTCTGCCACAGCACGGCCCTCCAAGTCTGCCCATGACCTACCATCACCCCCAGCCACCGCTAGAGGCTACCAGGCCACCGATGTGTCCCGCCACTCCTCCCTGGAGAAGAAGAGCAGTCCTATGGATGCTTGATCCTTCTCCTCCCCTGCCGACCCACGACGACCCAAGCTCGTTCCCGAACCTGGATCGCCAGCGTGGTGCGAGGTGTGGTGTCCAGCACCTCAACCCTTGGCACCACCGGGCTGGGCTCATTAAATTTTAACTTGCCCCGTGATCCACTCCTCCCGGAGGGAGAATCTTTGGTATGGGGGTTTCAGGGCACAGCCCCTGCATTGGGGTGGGGTGGAAGCAAAGCCCCTGCAAAAATAAAGTGATGGCATTTTTGCCATGCTGTTGCTGCCGACAGCATGTTCAGACCCAGTACCGTACTCTACATTAGGCCTCACTGGTGTTTTATATAAAGTCATCACTACCTCCCACCTTCTGCTAGTGATACCTCTGCCTATGCACCCCAGCATGCCACTGACCCTCCCTGCAGCCATTGTATTCTGCTTAGACACCTTTAGGTCATCTGAAATGATAACCCCCAGATCCCTTTCTTCCCTGGTGATCATCAGCAACTCCACCCACATCCTGTAGCACTCCCCAGGGTTTTCTCATCCCAGGTGCATAACTTTGCACTTCTTTGAATTGAACCTCAGCTGCCACAGCTCAGACCATTTTTCAAGCTTCCCCAGATCCCTCTTCATTTTCTCCACCCTGTCTGGAGTATCCACCCTGTTGCAGATCTTGGTGTCATCTGCAAACAGGCAGACCTTTCCCTCCAGTTCTGCCGCAATGTCACTAATGAAGACATTAAACAGGATCGGTCCAAGGACTGATCCCTGAGGTACCCCGCAGGTCACCCCTCTCGCTCCTGATTTGATCCCATGTACCATCATCCTCTGCTTCCTGTCCGTTAGCCAGTTCCTAACCCAGTTTACCACCTTGTGCCCCATGCCCAGGCTACCCATCTTTTTAACCAGCCTTTTATGTGGGATGGTGTTGAAGGCCTTACTGAAATTGAGGTAGGCGACGTCCACCCCCCGATTTACTTTCTTTGTCAACCAGTCAAAAAAATCATCAGATTCATCTGACACAACCTTCCTGCTGTGAATCTATGTTGCCTCAGATCCTGGGCACTGTTGGATTCCAAGTGTGCCAAGCGGCGTCTCCATGATCTTACCCTCTACTGAGGTGAGGCTGACTGGCATTTAGTTACTTGCCTCCTCCCTACTACCGCTCTTGTGTAGAGGGACTACATGTGCCCTCTTCCAGTCCTCTGGAACCACTCCTGTGTTTAGTGACTCTGTCAACATGGCTGCCAGAGGCACTGCTAGCTCTCTTTGCAGCTCCCTTAATATCCTTGGGTGTATGCCATCTGCCCCATTGCTTTGTCCACCTTTAGTTTTGTAAACTCCTCCAGGACTCTCTCCACTGTGAATGGACTTGTGTTTACCACTTCCTCCCTTCGTATCTGTTACCCAGCTGTGGTCCCTGACCCTTCCCCTCTTCAGTGAATACTGACCGTCAGCAGTTTTAAATCTTTGTTAAAAACTTATTTATTTTCACTGGCTTTCCCAGACTGATTTTAAATTTATATTGCTGTTTGCCTGTATATTTATGGTTTATATTCTGTACAGCACCTTGATGTTGAAAGGCGCTGTATAAATAAAGATTTGCTTGCTTGCTTCTCCAGGTCTCCCTCTTTACCTTCTCCTGTGTCCCCTCTGAGCCTTACAATTCCTCCCCTGGTTTTTCTTTTTTCGCTAATGTACCTATAGAATGTCTTGTCCCCTGTCCTCACCATCTACGCTAATCTTTCTTTGGTCTGCTCCTTTGCGCTCCTTACAGCTTTCCCTGCTTGTCTTAGATTCTTTAGGTACACCTCCCCGTCTTCCTCCCTTTGAGTCTCCTTATATTTTCTGAAACCCACCCTTTTGGCCCTTACCTTGTCCACCACCTATCTCGAGAACCATACTAGTTTCCTCCTTCTCATGCCTTTGCATGGCCTACAGGTGTGGCCATACACCATAGCTACTACAGACGTGGTAGGGCATATGCTAATGGCCGCCCCTGTAACAGGGCAGCAGACAAAGAACCCACAGTGCCCTGATGCTGGTGTGTGTGTGTACCATCCATAGTGGGGCTGACCCCCAGGCATGCAGTAGTGTGCAGGAGAGGACGTGGTGCAAGTGGCCATGAAGAGGGCAGCTGTGTGAGGTATCTCAGAGGAGGTCCATGTGGTATGGTAATGTGACAAAACCTTGGAAGGTCCAGGGGCCTCGGGTCAGGTGCTACACTATGGTGTACCAGTGGCTGCATCTCTGCCATTACAGGCAAATGTCCTGCTGCAGAGTGGCACAGTGGAACACCGTACCACAAAGACACACAGGGCGGAACACCAGCATCATAGTCATGCAGCAAGCAAGCATAGTGTCATTCCACATGGCTGACAGAGTGCCTGTCCTGTATATAGGGAAGTCAGGCATGCAAAAGCAGGAAATGTCCCAATCAGCACTGTATGAGGAAGGCCAGAATGAGTGTGCTGCCACTACTATGACCCAAGGATGTAACATCTAGAATACACCACTGTCTATGATAATGAGAGAGGGGTTGTGGCTGGCCCGGTAGTGCTGAGGGCTGAGGTGCAGGACACCACACCTCACAACCTGGGTTCAGGAACAAGCCTGGGTTGTTGGGGTCGGCCAGGAGGGAGGGCGAGGGGCGAGGAGCGAGATCCAGCCACCACAAGGCAGCTCTCTCCTCCTGGGAGGGACTGGAGGCTCCACAGCCACTGGCTGCCACCCAGTCAAGAACAGAGGGTGGTGCCAACCTAAGGGAACTCTGGTGATAGCCACGGGGAGGGGCGGAAGGGGCTGAGCCAGCATCATAAGGTGTGCGTGCGCCACCACGCATGCACAATGCCCGTGTGCCGGGTGCCCGGGGTACAGGGGCAAAAATGGTGCAAAAACCGAGGAAAAATATTAATAAAAAAAAAAGTGGGGGTTGTTGTAGTAATCCCATGAGCTTGTAAGGGTATATGGCAGGTGATGGATGACAACGGATGGGAATGATGCATGTCAGCAGTGGCCATCTTCACGGACAGGCAGAGGACAGACAATGCAGCAGCAGTCCACTGTTGCCTTGACTGACAGGGTTGCAATTGTGCTGGGAGCCCACTGGGCTGTACAAAGAGAAATAGCAGACAGATGGGTAAAGAGAACTAGGAGGATGGGTGCGGCCACTCTTGAGATCCCCCCCCCACAGAGACTACAGAGGTGCATGTTGACACAAGAACCAGTGTTGCAGGTGGGAGAGGCAGCCAGCAAGCCAGACAAGATGATGTGGACAGTCAGGAGGACAGCAGCACGGCCAGTACCACCAACATGCCGGCTGAGCATGTGGAGGACGAGGAACAGACAACATAAGAAGTGGCTGACAAGACTGAAGATGGGCACAGCCAGTTGTCAGGAACAGTGAGTCTGGTAGGTTTTGCAGCATATGCTGGGGACACAGAGTGCACCCCTACTATACATGACAATATTGCCCAAGAACTAAGTCCACTAAGTGTGTCTGATTTGGAGGCCTGCTTGGAGGAAGCTGACAGAAGCCACCAACAGCAGGACATACCACCCGCATACCTGGGCAACTATTCTGAATCTGTGGTGGTGAGGCAGGAGGAGCAGACACATGAGCTTGCTGCACTGTGGAGGTGCCTGGAGGAACAACATCAATGCCTAGATGGACACCTGTCAGGCATCACCAGTGCCATACAGCTAGGCACATGGGACACCGATGTAGTGCTGTTTGACATTGTGTTGGTCCTGCATGGCATGCAGACATGTGATCAGGGGCAGATGGAGGCCCTGGATCACTGCACCACAGCAATGGAGTAGTCAGCAGAGCTACAGCACTGGCAGACTGAGTCCTTGACATCCGCAATGTTGGCAATAGCAGATGCACTGCAAGTGAGGCCACAGCACCCAACCACTCTGCACTGGGGTGTTACACACACTCGAACAGCCCAACCCTTGCAGAGTGGTGCAATCCAGCGGCCAGCAGTCACATGCCCCAACACCTCTGACTACCACAACACACACCAGCACGCATCTACCCGAGATGTCCTCACACAGCTGTGGCACACAGGGGTCAGACACTGCTACCCATGTCCGAGTCATAGCACATGATGTGTCGGGCCTACAGGAACATCAGGCAGTACCACTACCACCATGTCCCAAGGAGTATGCCCAGTGCAGTCACATGATCCCACTGCAAGTGGAAGCCACTAACCTGCCAGCAGACAGCAGCCTGTGCAGGGGCCAGAGGAAAGAGTTAGTCAGGCCATGGGGGATTCGCAGACAGCCACATCCATTGCCACCCATGCCAAAAAACGGGTCTGAAAGTGACGTAATAGGGCCGTGGAAGACCCTGACACAGATGTGCAAGACAGTGCCACTGGGATGGCTGGAAGGAGGGAAAACAGGCACACAGGCATGGACACACAAGCACAGCAGCCCTTGTCTGCCCACCTGAGTATGGGCAAGACCCAGCGCAGCCACGCCAGCACCTAGTGACACTTACTGATATGTGTGCCACAAGCACATGTGGTGGGACCCATCATGGAGGGAGGTCTAATACCCTGTATACTAGAAGGACACAACAGGCAGAGACATGAACACCACACCTGTGGGGGAACATTGATTTGTGGAATTTTATTGGGTAAATATACTGGGTAATGTGTACGGCGAATGGGCAAGCACAAGCATGTCAAGTCAAAAGGTCATGTCAAGCCACAGTCTTTCCAACAGGGAGTGTTAAATGACAAACGGTATAGTGCACACCAAGCTTTTTAATAAATCATGTAAAGCCACACGTGGTTGCTGTCAATTCATCAACAGACCAGTCAGACAACACCTGGCTGCACTGTGCATAGAAAGAAGGTCGGTTTGGCGGGAGAGGGGGGTGGGGACAGGAACAGTGGTGGATAGGCGGGACAAAGTGCATTGCCCAGAGAGTTTCTACAGTCAACCAGGCATTAGACAACTGATATGAGCAGAGGGCCAGAACCACAGTGATGCTAGCATTGCATCATCCCTTGGGGAAGCGCCTTTATGCCATGCAAGGGGCACTCTTCCCGCAATGGGATGCACAAGCAAACCACGCAATGAAGGGCACCCAGTGATGTACAGGGACACAGTGCTGTGGGTCTCAAACCCTGTCGCTGTGGCTGCGGACACCTGTCATAATGCACCAGTGGGTCATTACATAGCGTGTGGTAGGGGTCGTGCAGCAGGGTGATAGGTGCCACTGATGAGCATTACAGAGGATGTATGCAACACAGCTGTGTGCACTGGCCCCACACACTACACACAGACACACACACACACACATGCATGCACGCACATAGAACAACAGTGCAGATGGTGCATGCACCTCTGTTGATTGCATGTCACAAATAATGAGGGTGCCACAGCACACCATGAGGGCAGACCCCAGGCCCACCCCATGGGGCAGGTCTTGTGGTGATATGTGGAAGACACAGGGCCACATGCTGTCCCCACTTACATTAGGTCAAACGTGCCTCAATGATGCCAGTGCCCATGCAGCACACAGCAGCGGTGAGTCGTCAGTGTGTGTGGGCAAGGATACCATGGCCTACTGGCAAAGAGTGCACTGCAACAGTGACAAGGTTCTTGAGAATGTATCCACAGTTTTATCCAGTAACTACACTTCCGCTCTAACCTGGTTCCAGTCACACTGCCTACTTGTGAATGTCAAAAAAAACAAATCCATGCTGTTTGGATCCAAACCTTTCCTATCAAAGGTTGCCAAGGCTGGGTCCTCCCTCTCAGTAATCACCCCAGATGATGCTATGCTCGAAAATGTGGCAACTTTTAAATATCTGGGTGTATACCTGGACCTCTCTCTCTCCTACACCGATCGTGTTACTGCCGTCATCCGTCGGGTAAACCAGAAACTTGGCGTAACCTATAGTATTATATAGGACATCTGCTGACTAATGTAATAAAATATCTCTGGTTGCTACCTGACGTGGTACTCATGTACCTATATTATGACTACTATGATCTACCTATTACCAAGCATGTACCACCAGTGAATGCCTGTAACACTGGTTGCTTTTTTAATCTAAGCGTTATGTACTGTACAGTTTGTTTGCTGTGATGTATTGCTCTCTTGATGAGGTGCCTTTGTAAATGAGTCTATGACTCAAAGGTCTGTAAACCGATGATCTAATAAATAAATAAAAATAAATAAATAAATAAAAGATTAAGCCATTCCTGACCAGGGAAGCCTGCATTGTCATTGCGTTAGACAACTTATTGCCCATTATTGACTATTGCACCCCCCTTTACTTGCATATGTCCTCAGCCAGGCATGCGTGCCTTGGCTCGACATATAACAACATCTGCGATTTCTCCCTCCTGGCGCCTTACTCCACCAACCACTGCCACCTCTACCAGTCATTAGGTTGGCTCCCTCTAAGCCAAAGATTTGACTATGCACTTGACTGCATTCTGTACAGCACCATCAGGATTGGCAGTGTTTCCTCTTTTATGGCCCTCCTTAACACCAGAACTCCCTCGAGATGCCTGCGTGCAGCCTCAGTACCCCCCCCCAGACATCCCCAAAGTCTCCTCGGTCATGGGTGGTAAAGCATTATCCTTAGCTGCTCCCACTCTGTGGAACAGTCTCCCTGTGCCCCTCCACACCTTGGACACTCATGCTATTTTCAAATCGCGCCTCAAATCATGGCTGCTTGACGAAGCCAAGTGCCATTGCTCACCCGGCTAATCCCTCCCCCACTGAACACTCCAGTTCAACTCCAGTTTGATGGTTCGGCCACCCCAATGTGCACTTTTCACCATCTTTATGATCTGCCTTATCTCCCTCAATACTTGTCCATGTACTCCCCCCAATCAGTGTCTTGCGTGTTTCCTATGTTTTGCACTTTTTCTTATCACCAGTCTTGCTGTAAATTATGCACAGTTAGTTTTATTGTTCCTAAGTTCATCCTGATGTGCTGATTGTTAGTTTTAATTTTTAGAGCCTCCATTACTTGCTTTCTCCTGTTGTACCTACTCTGTCTGTATATGCATTTATTTCTGGACTCATTGTATGATACATTTTCTCCTGCTGTATTTGCCATCTGTTGTGGTTTGGGTCATGCCTGAAAATGGTCCCCTGGATCAGTGTACTTACCCGGTTAACAAAGGCTTAAATAAATGAAACAGCCCCCGTGTAGATGCCATAGGCACACCCATGCACAAAAAACACAGTGACAAAGAGGTAAGCAGAAAACAACTTTACTGGAAACATATGGTTAGCAGAAACAACAGGGGGACATAGGAGGGGACAGTAACATCAGAAGTGGAAAAAGCAGTAAGCACTATGTACAGCATTAAGAGGTCATAAATTGAAGAACAAATGCTCCATTACAGGAGGACAACATGCAGAACAAACAACACCCTGTGTAACAGAATGCGTAACAACAACACCCTGTGAAACAGTGTTCATAAGGAGCCATTACCCAATGTACAGAACATGCAAGGTGGCCACGGTATACAACCCCACCTTCTGCCACTCCTGCAGTGACAGCGTGAAAACATGCAGTGAATCCTGCAGATGCACCACGTCTGCAAGGATGTCCCTTATTTGGCTCACCAAACTTTGAGCCTGCTCCCAGGAAGGCATGCAGTCTGGTGAGTCCTGGCCAATGTCCATTACCTGAACTGGGTGTCCAGACCTTGCAACAACATCATCCTCGACAGCCCCCTCACCTGCCCTATGACCGACCATGTCAGCTAGCATGTTCACATAGGATCATACCTGCCAATGTCCTCCTCGTACGCCTCAGCCTGCTGATTGGCAGTGTCCATCCAGCTGTTATTATCCCGGTTGTCTCTCGCCCCCAATCCTCCTGGGTTGGCTGGGACGGCAGTGAGGCTTCAGGCCTAGCTGTTTCCTCAGGTGTGTTCTGGACCTGTTCCTGCTGCACATCCTCTTCACTGTTCGAGGGTATCTGGTGGGCTTGATGGATCTGGTGTTGTGTTCTCTTGGCATAGGCACGGGCAACAAGGCACTTTTGGTGTCGCATGGCATGTAACAGTGCCCTGTACCTTGGGTGTTCCTGTGTGTGTGTCTCTCTCCACACTGACCATCACATGTGTCATGGAAATAAAACACATGTCAGTGCTCCTTAAGGCCTGAGACATATGTGCAAGTGTCAAGGTGTGGAACAGGCCGAATGGTGCATACATACATACATACAGACTTATGTACATACATACACACAGGTTGCTAGCAGATAAAGACCTCATGTCCCACCTACTCTTCCCCATCCATCCCTCCCTACTGAGTAGTCCCTTCCTAACTCACACACTGCCCCCCCCATTACCAGTATACCCTTGTGTCTGTCCCATGCATACTTAAGACATGTGATTGTATCAGGCCCTACCACCTCTTCTGGCTGGCTAGTCCAAGTGGCCACCACCCTCTCTATAAAGAAGAACTTCTTCATGTCCTCTCTGTACCATCCCCCCTCCAGCGTCATGCTATGACCTCTCATCCCTCGGCAACTCCACTGTCGGGAAATACCCCCCTCTTGTACCCTACTTTTGCCTTTGAGATACTGTATGTGATGCTCTCCATCATGTCGCCCCTTTCCCTTCGTAAGTCCAGGTGATACATACATAGTTCCCTATGTCTCTCTTCACAGCCCAACCCCTGCATCCCCTGCACCAATTTTATAGGCCTCCTTTGCATCGCCTCCACCCTGTCTATATCCCATCTCAGGTGTTGCCTCCAACACTGAACGCATAACTTGAGATGAGACCACAGCAATGTCCTGTATAGGGGCACAATGACCTCCTTCCTCCCACTGGTAATGCCCCCTTCTATGCAGATGAGCATTCGGCTAGCCTTACCACTGCCACGTCACATTGACTACCCACCATTTGGTCATGTGCAATGTCTACCCCAGATCCCGCTCCTGTTTCGCAAAAGCTAATATTACACCTCCCAGCTTGTATGTCACCTCTGTGTTCCTGTTGCCTATGTGTATAATCTTGCAGTCTGTAACACTGAACCCAAGTTGCCAGACTCTAGATTATTCCTCTAGTTTCCTCAGGTCCCTCCTCATCACCCCCCCCCCAGCTCATTCATCTTGTTGCATATATATCATTATCATCTGCGAGTAAGCAAGCCTATCTCTCCAGCCCTTCCACATTGTCCCCAGTGGAGACATTGAAGAGGACCGGGCCCAGCAATGAGCCCTGTGACATCCCACTTGTCATCACTCCATCGCCTGAGTGTACTCCATTTACCACCACCCTCTGGCTTCTGCAAGTTGGCCAGTCCTCGACTCATGTTACTAGTTCTGGACCCACCCCCAGACTGCTGAGCTTGTTTATCAGTCTCCTGTGAGGGACGGTGTTGAAGGCCTTGCTGATGATCACATAGGACACATCACTGCCCCTCCCTGATCTACCACTCTAGTCACCCAATCAAAAACTCGATGGCATGTGTCTGGCAGGACCTCCCTCTCACAAAACCATGATGAACTGTGCATAACAGGCTGCACCCTTCTAGGTATTCCACTGTTCCTTCCTTTAGAAGTGACCTCATCACCTCGACCACCACTGATGTCAGGCTAACTGTCCTGTATTTTCCAGCCTTCTCCCCGTCCCCACCCTTGTGGAGTGCCACCACTGCCTGCAGCCCAGTTGCCATCTTCAGGGCTGCATGCCTGGCCAATGTGGCCTACAGGCCACTACAGTGTGTCGGAATATGTATTTTGGCGTGGTTGGACAAACAGTGCCATGCCATGGGTGTGACCGACAACAGCGGCCTGGCATATGCCGTAGTGCCCACACACCGTGTATACAGATGAGTGTGTGTGTGACAGGGTTCCATCAGTGAACTGTGTGGCATATGGTATATGTATTGTGGTGCAGCGCACAGATTGGGGAGACAAATGTGCCTGTGCACAATCTCTACAATGGGATGGGTCGATGATGGCACCATGGGACATCACTGTTCAAGTTCAAGTTCAAGTTTATTGCAGGAAAGACTCCGTTGAGCAAGCTCATTCACAAGGTGGTCCTGAGGCACATACACATACAGTTCACAATTACATAGACAGGAGATATAAAATGTAGAACAACAAAGAAAAAAAAAATATAATGCAAGAGGTATACACAATAGAAGTCCTTATGCTATATATGCAGTACATTCCAGCTTTAACCTTGCCCTAAATTATGCAACACATTTCAGCTTAATAAGTAGAGGGCCATTTGGTACCTAGGAAGTTGACTTGGCATTGGGGGCCTAGTAGCACCTACATATGTCTTTTAATTCAGAGATAGCTAGTGTTTTGTAGGAGTTAATTGATATGATGCTGGTTAGCTTCAGCATGGCTTGTAGTTGGTTCCAAATGTTTGGGAGGGCGTATAAGACAGCTCTTTGGCCAGCTGTGGTATGTGTCCTTGGAACATCTAGTAGGATAAGGTCGGATTTCCTTAGGGAGTAGGCGCTATGCAAGATGTGTATGAGAGACGTTAAATAGACAGGCAGTTTGTGGAGTAGTAATTTGAGGGTCCAAATGCCAGCATACAGGAGGCGTCTGGTGGCAAGAGAGGTCCACCCAACTGCTGCATAAAGATCACAGTGGTAGGTCCTGTACGCAGAGTTAGTAATGAAGCGAAGAGCATGGTGATAGAGTAAGTCCAGTTTAGATAGGCTCAAGGTTGGAGAGGAGATAAAGATAATGTCTCCGTAGTCAAGCAAGGGAAGGAATGTTGCTTGGACAAGTCTTTTGCGGGTCGAGAGAGAAAAGAGGGTCCTATTTCTAAAGAAAAAACCCAAGCGTGCTTTAAGCCTCTTTGATAGATCCTTGATGTGGTCGTTGAAGGAAAGCTTGTTGTCTATCTACATACCTAGATATTTAAATTTAGGTACGACTTCCAAGGGTTCACCTCGGGAGGTAACTACGAAGTTTTTAGGTGGGGTAGGTAGGACACCAGACAAGGCAAGTCTCGAGAAAATCATTGTCTTGGTTTTTTTGGCATTTAAGAGAAGCTTAGAATTGATAAGGTTGCTTTCTAAGTGGATAAAGTCAGCTTGGAGTGCTTCCCTGACTTCAGTTAAGGACGAGCCTGATGCGTACAAAACCGTATCATCCGCAAAGAAATGTATGCTAGAGTTCTTTATGTGGGAGTCAAGGTTGTTGATGTACAGGGAAAAAAGGATTGGTCCTAGGATGGAGCCTTGAGGGACTCCTCTGGCAATTGGAATGGGGGCAGATAGTAGGCCATCAGCTTTGACTTTTTGTATCCTTCCTGTGAGATAACTGTTAAACCACTGTAAGGTAAGTGGAGTGGCACCTATGTAGGCAAGACCGGTGATTAGGAGGTGGTCTACAGTGTCGAAGGCCTTACTGAGGTCTAGAAAGACTGCACCAGTAACCTTCTTGGTGTCCATAGCATGGATCCAGTCATTAGAGACTTTAGCCAAGGCTGAGATGGTACTGTGCTTCGACCTGAAGCCAGATTGGGCCGGATTTAGGAGTGAGTGTGCTTCGAGGTGATTTTTTAGTTGGTTGTATATAAGTTTTTCCAGCACTTTGGAGAGAACGGGCAAGATAGAATAGAGACGGTAGTTGTTTAAGTCACAAGGATCTCCTGATTTGAAGAGAGGAAGAATATGGGCAGATTTCCAGCAGGATGGAACAGTGACTGTGGTAATAGAGAGGTTGAAAATGTGAAGGATTGGGGCTGTGAGCTGGGCATAGCCTAACCGCAAGAAAAATGATTCAAGACCATCGTCCTCTGCACTTTTCTTGGTGTCAAGGCTAAGAATTATGTCTTCGACTTCTTCGTAGCTAAACAGGCACAACTGGAAGGGATGAGGTGGAGTAGAATGTGTAGTATCTGGGCTAGTGTTGCTATTCTCTCGGCTAGCGTATGGGGAGGAGTCGAATGCCAACCCAGAAGTGGCAAAGTGAAGGTTAAGTTATTTGAGGATTCACAGTTTATTTTCAATCATCCCATCCTTGGCCAGAATCTTGGTGGGAAGGGAGGAAGCAGCAGGATGGCCTTCAATGAATCTCAGTGTCTTCCAGACTTTTAGGAGTTCCCTTTGGCCTGCTCCAGAGTGGAGATGTAGAAGTTTGCTCTAGTAGCACGTACACTTTTAACACAGGCATTTCTGGCAGTTCTAAATGCCTGCCAGTCTGCCGGGTCCTTTGTGTGCCTGGCCCTAGCCCATAGCTTGTCTCTATTGGTAAGTGCAGATTTGAGCTCTTGGGTGAACCACGGATGCGAGATTTTCCGCACCCTCATTTTAATAAGAGGAGCATGCTTGTTAATTAGGGTGGTGAGGTTGTCATTTAGGACAGAGACGACGGCATCAGTAGATTTGGCAAGATATAGGTCTTGCCACCTGATCATAACTAGATCGGTTAGGAAGTTTACTGAGTTTAATTTACAAAATGAGCGTTTGATTCTGAATTTAGGGTGCTGCTGGGTTTTAGATTGGAATCTTGTACATACAACAATACTGTGGTCGCTCATGTTGTTATGGAAAACTGCAGAATGTGAGATTTTATGGGGATGCGAAGTTAAGATGACATCTAAGAGTGAGCTGTTGGCAGAGTTAGAAGCATTGATTCTTGTGGGTTCAGTTACTATCTGCGTAAGACCCAGCTCATCACAGATGGCTTTTAGGGAGTGGGATTTAGCAGTGAGCCAATCCATATTGAAGTCCCCTAAGATTATTGTTTCTGTGTTAGTGCCAAAGTTATGGATTTCAACACTTTAAGAATTTCTGTGCCTTCTGACGGGGTCTATAGCCACCAATGATTGTGATGCACTCTGAGGATGGAAGGTGAAGTTTAAGCGAGACAATCTCATATTCCTTGAGCTTAGTTTTACAGGAAATGCTGCTAACATCAAATTTTGATTTGGCGTATACAACCACTACTCCCCCCTCGAATCCCTATCAGCCCTAAAGAGCTTGAAGCCCGGTATAGTAATTTGTGGATCAGTGTTGGTCTTTTTTAGCCATGACTTGGTAATTATAATCAGATCTGGGTCAGTGTGGGCTGCCCAAACTTGAAGATGATCAAGTTTTTTGAGCAGGCTTAGAATATTGACCATCATCAGTTTCATCCCAGGAGCAGCTGCAAACTCCGATGGAGAAGTGTGCCTGCACACAGTGTGCAGAGGCACATCAGACCTGGGTTTTGATGCCTAGCACCCTCCAGGAGTGCCATATCCACCAAGTGGTTTGGGAACCCGTGCGGGTCCACCCTCTGTGACTCAAGCACAGCACACATTGGAGGCTGGAAAAGACATTCATGTCATGTCATGCTGCAAGTCTGGCGGACATGTCTGCATACAGTGTGGGCTGGATGAGACCGTGGCTACTGCCTGGGTGATGGTTCATGTCGATGTGTGGCATAAAACCCTGCACATGGCCATTCCCCTGGACATGTGCCCCATGACTGCATGGCTGGTGGTGCAGCTATGTGCAGCAGGTGACCACCGCTTCCAGGGAGTATGCAGGGGTCCACCATGTATTATACCCAGGCAGTGTGGACAGCCAGGTGTGGAAACACATAGGAACATGCTGGGTTGTCCCACACTGCCTGTACAACTCAAATATGACCTTTCCATAGTTATGTGTCGTCCCAGTGGAAGTGGTGATTTGTGTGGGATATGCAGCCGGGATAGGATGCATCATCAAGGTCTTGCCGTGATGACAGCCCATAATGACACCCCCAACCCCACCCCCACAGCACAGGTTCACTGTATGTATTGCACTACCATCACTGTGACACAAGGGATGGTTGCCATCCCAGCATTGGGTCCATGCCCTATGGATATGCGGGTTGCATCTGGTTTAGGCCTACCACAGTACTTCCAGAGAGGAAGCAAGCACCCTGGCAACACACACATAGTCCACAGTGAGCATCGCAGCACAGACCAGTCAGTATGGGTGGTGTCACCTGTGGCTGGGGCCCTACAGCCACATGCAGCCCATCCCAACACCTCTGTCCTATGGTGGATGGCCATGTCCAGTGTGCTCTGTGTAGGGGACCCATGACACACATCCGTCCACACCACCATGGATATGCCATCCCAAAATTCATCCCCACCCAGCCATGCATTTGACCTCATCATGACCAAGCCCCCTCCCTGAACCTCCGTCCAACTAAACACTTTAGGGACAACACCATTGGCCTGGCCAAATGCCCATGGGTGGCTGTGGAGAACACATGCATCACAGTCAGTGAGTGCCGTTCCAGTGCTGTGTGACTGTGCTGGAAACTGCATCACATGACAATAGTGACACTATGATGTGCCATGACAACAGCAACCAGCTTGCCTATGACTCCCTTTCTGGTCACATGGTGGCACAGACTGGCACAGGCACTGTGACTGCACATACTACATGGTTGATACCTATGATCAACCACTGCTGATGGATATGTTAGTATATGGCCTTCATGTCCATGGCATGTAGTGGTTATGGGCGGGACAGTGGCCTGCTGTACAGGGCTGGACGATGCATGCACAGGAAGGGGCTCTGTGCATGCCACTATATACCCTGTGGGCAACTATACCATCCATCTCACAATCCCCACAGCCATCACCTGACCTGCATGGGCCACAGGCATGGTGTACAATGTATGGTACAGTCCCACACACATGGCCTGTAGTCTCTCCTGGCCCATGATGTGCCACCCATTTGAAACATGTATGAGGCCACCACCATGCAGCAGTATACACATTCCCTAGAAGGTGATGAGTGGTCTCTCCCCTTGCATAGTTTATGGCTGCCCTTTACACAGTTGGGTTTGTGTGTGATTAAGGGGTAAACTGTTGGGACACATCCATGTGCAAGGGTCACCCATGGAGGGGTCCCTTTCCAGGTAGTCATGTAGCATCCATAGCGTAGTATGCTGCCAAGGTCCATGGCTGCCTTTGATTTAACCGCCCTCCCTGGTCTTCAACACGACTGATGCCACACACACTATGACATGGCATTAGGCATCAGGGTAGTGCATGTCTTGGGTTGGCCCCACATGGTACGTGGCACTGTTGCCAAGCAGCTGCATACTGGGCCCACCACAGTGCAGTGCGACATGTGTGATGTTTGCTTCCATGTCATTGCACTGCGGTGTTCTGACACCCCATGGGCCACAGGGGCATGCATGGTGCCTTGTTTGGGGAAAGGGATTTTTGTCATATCCTATATCTGCCAGTGGGTCTATATCACATATTTCATTTACTTTACCCATCCTGGTCTGTTGTTGATGCCTGGTCTGCTGTGTTGTCCGCTTCCTGCTCAGCATCCCCGGCGGACACTCCTTCCACTGCTCTGTTCTGTCTTGATGGGGACGATATGGAAGAAATAAGATATGTTTTGTGGGCACACAGCCAAGCAACATGTTGGCACTACCATGCCTCCTGCCTACCAATTGGGTGGTTTAGCTTACCTTCTGCAGGATGCTGGCTGGTCCTCATGACCAGCAGTCTTCGAAGGATCGTTGGGTCACATATGACCGTATCCTGCCACCTATGCTTCAATTGGCGTGGGGATTTCAGCACCCCTGATATCTTCATCAGCCATGCTGAAATCTGCCTGCACGCCCTATCTCTGCCAGTGGGGGAGTGCCTTCGGAACCCAGTGGTAGTAGGATCCTCCTCCACTGCTGTACTAGGTTGATTAGCTGTGCAGTTTCCTGGGGGTAAAGTTGGGTGCTCTACCACTTAAGTTTGACATTTGTACTGTCTTGCACCTTTAGCAGTCATTACTGAATGCCCCTTGCCTAGCTTGTGGCTCTGGTGCAGTGTGGCGTGGTGTGTTCTTGTGTATTCGACTGCCAGATGTGTGCGAATGTCAGTTAAGCATTTGCATGTTGTGTGGCCACGTATATCGCAACTACAGCAATTTTTACACTGCAAATGCGATTTTCATCACTTTATGACACAGTGTGCAATTATCCCCTGTATATGCATTTGTTAATGCTGCAAATGTGATTTCTGTAGCATATTTGTCCCTTTTTCTATGTCTTGGTATTGTTATATGACCTGCACATTCATCAGTTTCGATTAATGTTACAGAGGCAGATTGATCCTGTGCTATGCAGCAGTGCTACTGCACATCACTATACCTCCCACCTGTCACCACCACCCCTCCGTATGGCTTGCTGCTGCCACCATATCTACTGTGTCCTGGCCATACAGCACACACCGATATCATTGAGACATGGCTGTCCTAGGTGTTCACAGTACCATGACCATCATGTGCTTGCCATTTGTCTTATGTGCCCCCTGTCTGCAAGGCATGCTTGGTGTTTCTGCATGCTGTCCTGTGCCCCGGTACATTGGACGGTGTGGTATCTTGACACTGCCTACGCCTGCACTTATGCGGCATGGTCAGAATCAAGAGCTAAAAGGGCACAGAGGCAGTAAGTAAGTAGGGGAAGAAAAAAAGGAAGAAAAAAAAAACCCCATAAACAAACAGAGGAAAGAGTAAGTATTCCAAACAACAGTTAGGGGGCCAGAAAAAAGACATGATGGAAGTGGTGCAATGCAGTGGCTGTGGAGCAGCAGTTTTCTGGGAGACGTTCTGGAGGATGCAGTGTTGTCCCATCTGCAGGCACCTCTCTGGGCTGAAGGAGGAGGTTGCTCACCTCCAGGCTGAGTTGGCCAGGATTTGTGGGACCTCCTCTCCCACCCAGGGACCACCACCAGGGTCACTGCCGTTGCCTGAGAGGTTGCCAAGAAGAGAGGTTGGACCACAGTGAGCTCAGGGAGGGTGAGGGTGGTGGAACAGAGGCGCATCCCTCCAGTTGTACCTCTCCACAATTTCTATGCTGTTCTGGAAAAGTGTGGTTCCTCTATGGAGGCACCCACAGTGGAGACCAAGGAGGATGCTGACAACCTCTACAAAGAAGACCCACAGGAGGGTGGCATGGGACCTCACAGGGGAAGGAAACAACTCCTGGTGGGGGACTCCATTGTTAGGAAGGTAGAACTGGGGGAGGAAGAGGAGAGGGAGGTAAGGTGCCTGCCTGGTGCCATGGCTTGGAGGGACAGGGAGCGAATCCTCAGGATCATGGGAGCAGCTACACAGGGGAGGGAGCTGGATGTCATTGTCCACCTAGGGACAAATTACCTGGCTAAGAAAGTGAACAGAGCAGTGCAAGAAGCATTTGTGGAGATGGGGAGGGGCCTTAGACAAATAGCACACACGGTAACCTTTTCAGAGGTGCTGCCTATCTATGGCATGGATGAGGCTAGGGTGCTCCACACCATGGGATTCAATCAGTGGTTGAAAAACTGGTGCAGAGCTCAGGGATTTTGCTTCATTGGGGACTGGGGGTCCACCTGGATGGATGCAGGTCTATATTGGCGTGATGGTCTGCATCTGTCCAGGAGGGGAACCAGGATCCTAGGTGAAAGGTTTAAATGCTTCATTGGCAAGCATTTAAACTAGCCGGGGGGGGGGGGATGCACTGGAAAGGAGCAGGGAAATCCTAGCCCCCCCCAAAAATCAGGGTACTAAGTGAGGTAGACATCAACATAGAGATGTCAATAGTGAGAAGCGCAGGAGTAAATGGAGAAAGTGACAAACGCAATAAGGACAGGGATGGGGCAAAAAGGGGTAAGGCCATCAAGAAATGGAGGGTAATGATTACCAATGCCTGTAGTCTGGGCAACAAGCTCCCTGAACTGGTGGCCTTGATGGAAGAGGGATGCCTGGATATCGTAGCAGTCACAGAAACATGTTACACAGAGAACCATAACTGGGATGTTAACATACCAGGGTACACAACCTACAGGAGAGACAGGGAGGGCAGAAGGGGGTAGCTCTCTATGTAAGGGAAGGGATAAAAGCAACTGAACAAAAGAGTAAACAGGGAGGAGAGGAGGCACTGTGGGTCACCTTAGAGACTAGAAATGGCACCACAATCCGCACAGGGGTTGTATACAGACCCCCATGTCACGGGAAGGGAATGGACAAGGATATGATAGAAGGCATACTTAGGATGGCAGAGCAAGGGGAGATACTGTTGATGGGGGACCTTAATATGCCAGATGTTAAGTGGAGCACCTTTGCTGCAGCCACATCCAAAAGCAGGGCCATTCTTGATGCCCTTCAGGTGGCATGCCTCAGACAGCTAGTTTTGGAACCTACTCATGTGGGAGCAATCTTAGACCTTGCACTCTCAAATGGGGACAGTGAGAGGATCTCAGATCTAGAAGTGGGTAGCCATTTGGGAACAAGTGACCACCAAACAGTGTGGTTCATGATAAACTCAGCTACAGAGTCAAGCCATACAAAAGTGAGGGTTCTGGACTTCAGGAGGGCTGACTTTGGCAAGATGGGAGAGTGCCTTAGAAAAGCACTAGCAAACAGGCTAGAAGGAGGGGTGGAGCAACAATGGGGAAATATCAAAACTGCCATCACAGAGGCAACAAGCCTTTGTGTGAAGCAAATAAACAAATCAAAATGAAAGAAAAAGCCACTATGGTTCTCAAAAGAAGTGGCGGTGAGGGTTGGGGAGAAAAAGATAGCATTTAGGAAGTATAAGGAAACACAAGGAGCAGGACAGAGAACTGTACCAGTTAAGGCAGAAGGAAGCAGAGAGGGTAGTCAGAATAGCAAAGGCACAAACTGAGGAAAAGATAGCCAACTCAGTTAAGAAGGGGGATAAAACCTTTTATAGGTATATCAGGGAGCATAGAAAGACAAAGGGAGGGATAGTGAGGCTGAATAGAATGGATGGTTGGTGGGCAGAGAGTGACAGTGAAAAAGCAGGGATACTGAATGAATACTTCTGTTCAGTATTCACAAAAGAGGAAGTGGGGAGGTGCCTAATCCAATTAACAGAAGCACTCTGGAGAAGGGGTTGATCCCAGTCCTTTCACAGAAGAAAGGGTTCTGAAAGAACTCCTAAAACTGAAGGTGGACAAAGCAATGGGGCCAGATGGAATTCACCCCAGAATTCTAAAAGAATTAAGCAGAGAACTAGTGACACCACTGACTACCCTTTATAACAAATCATGGGAGGATGGTGTGGTACCTGAGGACTGGAAGAAGGCTGATGTGATTCCCCTTCACAAAAGTGGGAGCAAGACAGAGGCAGGAAACTACTGACCTGTCAGTTTGACCTCTGTGGTAGGGAAAGTGATGGAATCACTTCTGAAGGAAAGAATTGTTGAGTACCTAGAGGCCAGTGGGGCACAGGACCCAAAGCAGCATGGGTTCACAGCGGGAAGGTCATGTCAGATGAATCTAATTGATTTCTTTGACTTGGTGACCAAAGTAGTAGACCAGGGAGGGGCTGTGGACATGGCCTACCTAGACTTCAGCAAGGCATTTGACACAGTCCAACACAAAAGATTAGTAGTCAAATTAACCAGCCTTGGAGTGGGTCCCAGGGTGGTAGCCTGGGTAAAACATTGGCTGAACAACAGGACACAGAAGGTAATTGTAAATGGAGTCCACTCTGAAGAAACAGGGGTTACTAGTGGGGTACCGCAGGGTTCAGTACTGGGTCCAGTCCTTTTAATGTCTTTATAAGTGACATTGCCAAGGGACTGGAAGGAAAAGTATGCCTTTTGCAGATGACACAAAGATCTGCAACAGGGTTGATACACAAGGAGGTGTGGAAAGATGAGAAGGGACTTGGCAAGGTTGGAGGAATGGTCAGAAGTATGGCAGCTTGAATTCAATGCAAAGAAGTGCAAGTAATGCACCTGGAAACAAAACCCAGGGGAAATTACACAATGGGGGAGGTAGTAACAACAACAAAAATGGAAAGGGACCTGGGGTAATCATATCAAATGACCTTAAGGTTGGCAAGCAATGTGAGAAGGTGGTAGGGAGAGCTGGGGGGATACTGGGATGTATAGGGAGAGGCATCACCAGCAGAAAACAGGAAGTTGTTATCCCCCTGTACAGACAGTTGGTGAGACCCCATCTGGAGTACTGAGTCCAGTTCTGGAGACCCCACCTCCGCAAGGACATAGACAGGATGGAGGCAGTTCAGAGGAGAGCAACTCAAATGGTGCAGGGTCTGCAAGAGAAGCCATACGAGGAGAGGCTAAAGGAGCTTAATATGTGTACCCTTGAGGAAAGGAGGGAGACGGGGGACATGATAGAAACATTTAAGTACCTCAGTGGAATCAACAAAGTCCAAGAGGGTAGCATCTTTCAGAAAAAGAGATGTGCAAGAACAAGGGGACACAATTTGAAGATAGAGGGGGGACAGCTCAGGGGCAATGTGAGGAAGAATATTTTCACAGAGAGGGTGGTGGATGCATGGAACAGCCTTCCTGAGGAGGTTGTGGGGTTTAAAACTGTGGGAGAATTCAAGAATGCATGGGACAGGCATAAGGCTATGTTTGTGGGTGGTAGGAAGAAATAGGCTGTTGGTTAAACAGGATCTGCAGCTTATCCTCTAGGTAGGGTAATGGGCAGACTAGGTGGGCCAAGCGGTCCTTATCTGCCGTCAAAGTTTATGTTTCTATGGTTTACAACACACGCCTCTCATTGATGGCAAAACTGGCCATGGCTGCCCTCCTCATCCACCCATTTGCCCCTTGGTTCACTCCCTACTCACTGCATCAAATGTGTTTGCACACCATCCCTGTTGGTCACATCTCTGCAGTTTCATGTGTCCACCAGGTACCACTCACCAGCAAAGGACACTGACTGATAAACGGTGGTCCCATGGCTGGTGGTTGGCACTGGGCAGCACTTCTTCCTCCTTGCACCCACGTGGCCTTACTGCTGCTGTCAGCCACATTAGTGTATGCTGACGTATGCCATGGACATTTCTTAGTAGAGCTGGTGCCACATATTGGGTGAGGGTGACCCTCAGGTGAAGTGATGTTGGAAGAGTTCCTGTCTGGCAAGTTGTCCTGCATGACTGACTCCAGCACAACTCTGTGGGTGTCTTGTGTGTGCCTCTGTGTGTCTTCATCTCCATCTTCCTCCTCCCGGACATCATCCATTTCTAGAAGTGGCACATGGTGGCTCAGGGCAAGATTGTGTAGCATACAGCAGGCCACAAAGATCTTGTATGCTGTCTCTGGGCTATATTGCAGGGTACCACCTGAGTGGTTAAGGCACCTGAAGCGTGACTTGAGAATTCCAAAGGTTTGCTTAATGATGGATCGTGTGGATGCCAGGGCCTCATTGTACCTCTCCTCCACCTCTTTCTGTGGGTGACGTAGGGGTGTCATAACCCATGGTATCTGTGGATATCCACTGTCACCTGTAGTGTGGAAAAAACATATTGAATATATACTCTCAGGGCGCTGCACCTCACCACACCCTCTGGTGCTGCAGGTTCCACACAGGGATGTTGGCTGTGCTGGCATCTGCCATGGTACCTGGCTTTCCTCCTTCTCTGAGACCATGCCTTCTAAACTACTGCTGGACATGTCCCATGGTGACTGTACACATGACATGTTACCCCCAGCAGGCTGAAACCACACAGTGACTTCTGTCACATGACTCAGTCCACACTGCCATGCTCTGTCATCTGCTCCTTCTGTGCAAATCATGTTAATTACCCCCACATGTAGCATGGACAGAGTGCACACGTTTCCCTACACTATGTGCATGAGATGCGAACAGTACACCTTTGTGTGCCAGTGCCACCTATCTATGAGCCATCCTTCAGTTATGTCTCCTCTTTTGAAGGCCTCATGCAGGCCACTATTGTGGAAGGTGAAGGCCACATGTGTACAGTCTATGGCACCTAGGACATGGTCCAGCTTGAGCTCTCAAGCTGAAGGTAGCAAAGTGTGTTGTAGCTGCAATTCACAGGGAAAAGGCCTAACTTGCCTCCCTGCAGGACTTGGAGAACTCAGCCTGCCTAAAAACAGAGAGGAAAAGACTGTTGCAGCAATTAGGCCAGGAATTCAGCTCGAGCCATCGAGAAGGAAGAAACTTCGGTGTGAGCTGAAACCACTGTGGGGATCTTTGTCCTGTTCTGTCGCCCTGCAAGACCTCAAACTGCTGAAACGCAGAACTGTAAACATTAGTCTTCTTGCCCTGACTAAGTTCAGAGACTTTGACACCAGAGCAAATGTTTTGCCTGAAGAGAGGGCATTTGACAAAACTGTGAGAAGGTTTCTTGGTCTAAGGACTCCAGTGCCAGCTGGAGCCGGTAAATGTGGCATTTGTCTCTCACCCCAGTTGGGAAGAAAGGAGACCTGTTGCCAGTTGTTCCTGTTTGCTTCTTAAGTCAGCCTGCAAACTGCATGTTGAAAGACTTTGCCAATCTGTTCCTAAGACAACTTCAACTACTGGGCCCATGCCAGCTTCGGCCCTAAAAGACTGTTCCTGCACTAGATCTAGTCACTGCTCGGCAAGAGACCAGCCTTGGAGAGTCAGCCCCTGCAGAGAACCAACTTGCAGGTTGTGGCCATCTACAGGGAAAGACCGTGAAGAGAAGGTGAGTCGTGTCGGCCTGGTCCCCACCAGATCAGCACCCATGGTGTTGCCAGCCATTCCATCCGTCTGGGTGCAGTGAGTACAATCTGGGCAGCCCCTGCAACCACCAAATAAATGCTTCTGTGTCATCTGATTTGCTTGATCAGTTTTTGTTGGTTTCTAACTGTGTTTATAGGTCATTGGGCCTGGGATTACAAATACCTTATTGTCTGCCAGTGTTTTCATCTGTTTCATAACAGCTTTCTTTCCATCAATGGTACCAACCAGCTGCAACACCAGACTGCTTGCGGTAACACTTCAGGCCTGCCCCCCAATTCCACTCTGGGTACCTAGCAGCAGGTCAGACTGATTAATTCAGGGACAGATTAAATGTGCATTATTTATCATCTGCCTAATTACAGTATTGCGGCAATCATTAGCCTAAATTCATGCCCCTTTCTTGTTCAAGTCCCCCATAATAAATCTGATTTACTGTTTGATGTTAAGTTGGGCTGTGAGCATATTATTACCCAGTGTTTCGTTACTGAGTCATTCCAAAGGTACTGTGCAAAAGCATTTTTGTTGCAGAAAGCTATTTTCTTACAGGGGGTGCCAGAAGTGCAGACCCTGTTGGTAAGTGTGGTGTCTATGAGCATATTATTAGTGCTCGCCACTAATTGTATGTTGACTCCTATATATATTAATTGCTAGGTTTATGGTATAAGGTTACTAGTCAGGGGTGTGGGTGAGTATAGCTTCCCAGAGGACTGTACCAGTTTAGCAAGTTACCCACGTGACCATTACTCTTGGTGGAGGCACCAAAATCTTAGTTCTACTGTTGGTAGGCAAACCACAGTATCCCTTACTTCTGAACCCAGGCTCCTAAACCTGCAGCCAGAGAAGCAGGCTGGGGTAGTGGTCCTTGGTATAATGGCGCCAGGGTTACATGTATGAAGTTGGTTTGTTGAAGTAACAGTTTTACTGATGTCAGTATCCATGATTATGAAAAATGTATTAAAGCTCTTGGCTGCGTTATACTCAGTAACTGGAGTTTCCCCTTCAATCCCAAAACATTTTGGAAGCTCACTCACACCAGGTTTGTATAATGTATGCATGAGCCTCCAAAAGTTTCTAGCATTTGATATTTTTGTATTATCGAATGCTTCTCCAAAGTATAAGGTTTTTGTATTTCTAACTTCTTTCAAATATCTATTTCTACATCCCCTATACAATGTTCAGTCCCTATCCCAACATTTTGGTTCCCTTGCTGTAGACATTGTTGCACTGACTAGTTTGTTTAAGGGAGTTACATATAATAACTCACAGGTCCCTTTCCTCAGAATTAGTGCCCAGCTTAACCCCTTCCATCCAGTGTTTCATCCTTGGGGTCTTGTTCCCTATGTGCATCACCTTACACTTTTTTGGGTTGAATTTGAACTGCCAAAGCTTGAACCATTTCTCAAACCTTTGCAGGTCCTTCTGCAGCTTCCTTATCCCCTCCTCGTTGTCCATCCTGACACAGAGCTTAGTGTCATTGCAAAGAGACCCATTGTGTCCTGTACTCCTTCTATGTTGCCAGTGAACATATTTAAAAGGACTGGTCCCAGGACTGACCCTGTGACACTCCACCCATGACATCCCTCTCCCTGATTTGACCCTGTTCCTCACCAGCCTGTGCTCTCTCCTACTCACCTAACTTCCCACCCGTCAGACTAGGTCCTTTGCTGCTCCCAGATCCTCCACTGTCTTTGGCAACCTTCTGTGTGGCACTGAGCTAAATGCCTTACTGAAGCTGAAACAGAGTAAATCCACTGCCTGCCCCTTATATACTGCCCTGGTTACCCAGTCAGTTGATGTACCTGTACTAATTGTTCGTTATCAGAAATAGTTACAGCCCGCTCATATAAAGATTGCACTTAACATAAACAACATAAACATTTTAGCCACACCTGCAATATTTTAGTCATCGGTAAGCTTCTGTGTTACTTTGTAAATATCACCATGTTTCAGAACATAGTACTCTGCTTATTGTCACATTGTGACTATGGTTAAAATACCTCAGATGCTCCACATGTTAAAACCCATTCTTACCAGTAGTGTCATATGGCGTCGGAAACATCCATTGCTTAACCTGACCAAAAATGTCCGCATAAGATAGAATAAGTTTAAAACGGTGCAGAACTGAACCATTGCTGAGTTTTATGTAGTTATCAACAGTTTTGGCAAGTGTTAGCATATATGTATAGTGTCGGGGGAAATGGGGAAATCACATCGGAGTGGCCCCACTTGTTCGTTCAATATGGGGTTATGCTAACTCTGTGAGGCCCCAAAAGGATGTACGATACCTGTCCTGTGGATGAACACTAACTTATTAGCTTAAATTCATTTTTAAAACATTCCTAGATCACCTTCATTACTTCAGCACTAATACGTACAGTATATCCTCTACATCTAGGTAAGAAAGAGACTGCCTCTCTTTTGCAACCTGTGACGCCTATCCCAATTGTATAAATAAGAAAAATCACTCACGCTCTTGTTTTACTTTATCTGGAAATGCAAAGTAGGCAGGGAATTTTCCTCTCTTTTCAATTCGTCACATGCTGAAAGTGTTTTTTATGTACAGCTAGATTCTTGGGTGTGTCAGCTGCTTGGGTCAACCCATGTTTCTTTCCACTCACACTGTAAGAATTTCCCTGTACGGAACATAAAAGGAGAAGTTAAGAAAGTTGTGTTTTTCACCTCACGAGTTTGCTAACACCATGCTTGACACACCCGCAGAGGTCTCTATTGTGCGTTGTTTATTAATTCCTCTTGGATGTTTTCATGTTTTGCTGGTTGAAAGAGCTGGTAACCACATCAGTACATAATGCTAGAAACGTACTCAGCTCAGCTATTACAGTTTAATAGAGAACACCTTTCATATATTTCCCTTGTCATACCCTGGCTTTGTGGTGCTGTTTTATCAACCTGTTTGCTAAGTCTCCATGAAATGCTGTCATCCAGATTTTCTGGTTTAATAGTGCGCTGTTTATATCATCACAGCTGCTACCAGGGCAGCTGACTGCAATGCCACAGACAAAGCGATTGTGAGGTCAGTGGGGGACTTTCAGCTAGTTTTTGAAATAGACAACAGTAACTAATTGTCATCTCTGTTGTTCCCTGAAGGAGTTGCAGTTCTAGGAAAGGGATTGTGGGAATCTTATGCTAGCCATGTGGGCCTGATAGTAACTCAGTTGGTACTGTGATGGTATTCCGGGGGGCGAGGGGGCAATTCCAAGTTAGGCCAGTTTCTCATCACAATAATTTGTTGGCAGATAAGGACTGTTTGGCCTACCGAGTCTGCCCCTTTACCTGATCTCCCTTTACTGGCAGTACTGGAGAAGACTGGACCAACACTAGTAGCAAAGCGCAAAGGTAAGTAGATAGCACAATTAACGCCATACTGTATCTGTGTTACACTTATTTTATTTTTATTGTATTCTTTGGTAGCCGGGTAAGGCCCACTAGGCACAAGTGCCTGTTTTCAAGGGCAACCCAAGAGCACTGGGGTGGTTAAGTGACTTGCTTAGAGTCCAATAGTATACAAGTGGAGGTTGGGGGGAATCAAACCCAGGTCTGCTGGATGTGCCAAGCTCTTTCACAGCTCATTATTCTAACCTTTAGGCTATACTGCCAGTCCCTACTTTCATTGTGTACTTGCTGCGCCATACTGCATCTACGCTACATTATAATCAGGCAAAGCAAAACACCTAGAAAAACTTTCCAGTTGCAGTATGTAAATTGCTATAAATAATATGGTTATAATGTATGGAAGAGCCTCATTACCGCTAATAAATGGCAAGATTATAGCGCAGTGGTTTAAGGCTCTGAGCTGCAAATCTGGTGACATCCAGCTTCCACTTGCATACTGTGTGGCTCTGAGCAAGTCACTTAACTTCCCTGTGCTCCCACGTCGCTCCTGTAAAAAAGCTTTCAGCTTAGTGTGCTACTCCTGGTTAAACAACTTAAAAAAAAAAAAAAAAAAAGATTATTTTCTTGTAATCTCATCGTTATGATGTAGGATGTTGTTAACTCCTCTTGAGTACATCATAGCAATGGGATTGCAGCTGGAGCCGATCTGCGTATGCGTGCGTCTGAGGTAGTGGCTCACGACGAACAGCTATGGTGGTGAGAGCTGATCCAAATGGAGAATGATGCCATGGGCTAAAACAAAATAAGTAAGTATGGAAATAAAGTAAGGATGAGAGACTGATATCCCATACACTCTAAAAAATAATGCCTGTGGATCTGTCAACCTCACAATGATCACCTCTCATGGTTGCCATGACTCTCTCGAGGTTTACTAGGTCATCCTGGCAACTGCTTGAGGTGATTACAGCATGGTTAACAACCGATCCTCAGGCATTATCCTCTATATAGACCTTTTAAATTAGTAGATACCTGAGTCCCTCTGTTCAAAAGAATTTCTCCTATTCTGTGCTTATGGCAAAAATCTTTTGAAAATAGGATCCTGGGCCCCCATATTCAAAGCAGATGCGCGGCACAAATGGCAGATGTGCTGCGTTACGAGGAGAAAATCTTGTGACAAGCGCAATGAGAAGACCAGAGTGCACTGCACAAATAGAGATGCACGGTCATATGCCAGGAATGGGTATGGTGCAGATAATGGGGGCGTGTACGTGAATGTGCCACGTAATCGCATATTGAACCTGACTGCACCAATGATACATCGCGCAACACGTGTGTGTGATCACGCATAGTTAAGTTCACTAAAGGCAGCCCTAAATCAGCAAGCTACCCAGTGTCAGGCACAAGAACTGCACTAGGAGAGGGGGAAACAGTGTGTGAGGAAGAGAGGGAGAGCCAGAGAGTGTGAGAGAGAAGGAGAGAGGGGGAGAGGGACACACACACACACACACACACTGCAGCAACAGACCCATGGCATGCCTAATATGTGGACTGGCTGCAGGCATGGCTGACATGGGGAGATTGGGTGAACACCAGGATGGCCAACATTGGGCCTGTAGGTGGTATACCTAGCTGAGATGGTACTGTCCCTGCATCACATATGAACAACTGACAGACATGGAATTGTGGGGCAGTACCGACCCAACAGGGCATACCTGAGACAGCTCTGAGGACTGCACCATGTCAAGCTGCAAGCACCCATGAATGGATGCCATGCCATGGAAGTGGTGTCACAGGGCACTGCGTCCATGTGCCTGCTCACCACAGGTACCTGACGGTGACAGTGAGGAGTACCAGATTAGAAGATTTGCCACACAATACACCACTATGTGGTGTGCAATGCCACAGGGAGACTCACTTTTGTGCATGGCGACCACCCTGGAAGTGCACATGCCATCTACAGTTGGCTCGTGGCAGACCAGTGCCACCGGTCTGAGTCCAGGGACCTGACCAGGGGCCAACTTGTGTGTGCGTGCAGCAATACAGCAGCACAGGTGTATGCAGGGTACAAAGAGTGTGGACCTGGGGGATGTACAGTGGGCATAACAGGCCGATGTGTGGCAGAGCATGCAGACATGCTAGTGTGGGGAGGCGAGCAACATGGACGGTGTGACAGGAGACCGAGGGCAGGGGCACAATGACAGCAGGGACTGGGGTGGCTGGCCAAGGGATGCCTGTGGATGGTAAGTGCACAGGTATGGCATGCGGCACACACAGGCGTAGGTTCATCCCTAGTGAGGTTAGATCACCTCTGCTGACCAGGCGACATCTCTAGTGCTGTGGGAACACAGTTACAGGCTACCACCCTATCAGCATGGCTTGCGCCAGTATATGGCAGTCACAGAGCATACAGGGTGACAAACACAAGCAATGGTAAAAGGGCCTACCTTTCAGGATGCAGTACCTGGTGTACACCACACTGTCCCGGTGATGCATCCCTGCTCATCTGCTCTTCCACATGCAAATGAGGTGAATATCTGCAGGTAATGAGATGCAAATATCCAGGATGGGCATCGACTGTGTAATGATCCTATTTGCATATCTTGGCTGAATATTGCAGTGATCCACGCCACGCAACACATGGCCCATTGTGCTATACATCTTGCTCTGTTGCTCTGCGCATGTTGCTTTGCACAGTTGCGCAACCATGCAATATTCAGCTGGTTTTGTGCAATCACATGTCCATGCATCCCTGATGAATATGGCCTTGTTTTTCAGCCATGTATGTTCTTGTGCTGCACATCTCTTTGCGCGGCGCATGTGTCTGGCTTTTACTATGTCCCCCCTGCTCTTTAAGGAATAAGTGCAAACTTCCTGTGTAAAAGGAACCTTCAGATTTGGGGAAGGGGGCACAGTAGTAGTGGGTTGCTAATGATGCTGCTCAGAAGAATTCACTGCACCTGGGGACATGCTGGTGTTTCTGCAGACACAGTGCAGTCCTTAGTGCGGTCCTTAACTGTACTACTACTAGTATTCTTACTTGCATGATGTCCTCAATTGTCCACAGGACCAAAAATGATGTAGCCTTCACTGGTGTTGCTAGAGGTCACAGGGTGTCATGGCAGGATTTCCCCACCAGGCTGCTGACCACAAATTGGCATGCTTTCAGAGACTTCTGCTTCCTCCTTTGTGGGTGCAGAGTTGCCTTAGATTTGTATTATATTCCGGGCACTTGCTGATAACCTTTTCCAGGCTTCTGTATGTGCAGAGTGAAGTTGTCTGCTGGATTGATAGCTGTTATAACTGTGTTCATTTATTTACAATTGATTTACCTAGAATAGCTTAAGTGAGGTGTACCATATATTTTTTTTTTTAATTCTTTTTCCCTCCGGTCACGGACTCGAGGTCCGCTCTCAGGCAGCCTATCCGTTGTCCTGTCCACCTGTTGGTCCCCAAACTGTGCCTCCTCTCTCCCCTCCTCACCGATGCCAGTACCCCTGGCTAACCCTATCCGGGGAGGGTCACCCCCCATCTATTTTGGGGGCGCTCTTACAAGTCAGACTCTGGCATTGGACGAGGGGCCTGGGTAGATGAAACTGAAGGCCAGTCGAGGAAATTCAGCGTTGGGCAAGGGGGAAAGGTGCCATCACCTGATCCTCGGTGTTGATGTTTTCCTGTGTTCTGTTCCACCCACTACCTCCCTGTGTGTGCACCCCCGATGCTGTAAGGTGCACTGCAACCCTGCCTTACATCGGGCATGCCATTACATGCAGCCCACGCCACTGAGTGACCCCGATCTCCATCAGGGGCCGCCAAAGCACCGAGCTCCCCAAAGCCCTCCCCCTGGGACAGGAGAGCAGCCCAGTGGGCGCTCAATCCAGTCCATCCCCTGCTGCCCCCTGGCTACCAAGCTCACTCCCGAACTCGTGTCGCCAGAATGACAGCAAGGTGTGGTGTCCAGTGCCTCAACCTTCAGCGCCACCGGGCAGGGTGAGGAGTACCATATTAACAGTGAAGCCCTGCTTCCACCTAGTTGTGTAGCTGGGTGGACTGAAGCCTAGACATGTCATGTAAGTTGCTCGGGGTCTTACAGTAAGCCAGTGACTGTTGTGGGATTTGAACTTGCAAGCCCTTGGTTCACAGTTATGTACTCTGACCATTGAATCACTTTACTTTTGTAGAAGCTGGCTGATGAAAGTTGAAAGGTTGTTATGAACAGGCTTAAGCCATAAAATGTAGACTAACGTATAGGGGAGCATGTATAATGAGGCATTTTGACAAACTGGAGGTTTGTGATGACCCCATAAACCATGAGAGCGAAGTTTGAATGGTTTGCAGGCTCGTCACAAACCTCAGATGTATAAAAAAATGATCAACAAAAGAACCTCAGAGCAAATGCACTGGGGTAAGGGTTATCCCGGAGGATATTGGGTGAGTTGACACTTCACCCCGCATTTTATCTTATATAATAACTGTTTAGAAAATGTTTAAAAACACAAACAATAAAGAAGTGTTACAATATAAAACGTATGGATCACAGCGTGTCTGCGGGCCACAGCTGAGTGGATGATGATGGATTTGGTAGGCTCACATTTAATGTTAAAGATGTGGGGGAAAAGGGAAAGGACAGAAGGTGAGGAAAAAAGAAAATGGCTGCAGAAACTTCTTTCAGCATTCCAAAAATCCCATGATGCAGCGGCATGGTTATCGCTTCACAGCTCTGTATAGCATGGGTATTGCATCACAACTTTGTATAGCATGGGTATTGCATCACAGCTCTGTACAGCATGGGTATTGCATCACAGTTCTGTATAGCATGGGTATTGCATCACAACTCTGTATAGCAAGGGTATTGCATCACAGCTCTGTACAGAATGGGTGCTGCATCACAGCTCTTTATAGCATAGGTATTGCATCATAACTTGATACTGGGATTTGTCATGTCATACCTGTATATACTGTAGTAACAATTCAGCAGCTTCTAAAAAACTGTTTAGAAACACATCTAAGCAGTTATAGCAGTTTAATTTGCTTTTTAAAGGCAACTGCTGAGCAGGTTTAGGCACTCTTTCTAGACATCCTTTTCATTATAGGCCTTTCTTTCATGCTTGCATTTTGTGAGCCACACTCTTAATCCCAGGCAGTGACAGCTCTTTTCAGGTCAGCTTTAATTATGGTGGTGGTGACGGTATTGGCGAGATAGTTGCTCCTCTAAGTGTAGCCCCCTCCAGTCTCTCCCTTTTCCCCTCGAGAGGGGCAGGCATATCCCAAGAAGCTTCCCATGTCTAGGGGTAATTGGAAGGAGTTCCCTTGCATTATGATACAGTCACTATATTCATGACCAGGCCTGGGGTTCCGGGAGACACACCAAGACTCTTTCAGGTGTTTCAGTACACCTGGAGTACACCGAGGAACATACATGATACACTATGTAATGGGTTCAAGCCTTCAGTCCTAACTCTGTAGTCCTGTACTTCCCATGCTTATCCTGTGAGCTACAGTGTTTCTCGTGGGATCCCAGGCTAGATCCTGACCCTGCCATCAGTCCAGTACCAACTTGACTGAACTCCAGTGCAGTCTCTTGCTGGGATGCACGATAACCCTGCCTCATACCAACACTTCCCAATTCATCCTAAGGATCAGTTCATGCCCTCTTTCCTTTCTTTGGATACAGTACGTGGCTACACTACATGGGGCCTATCCACCTCTGCCACAGCATGGCTTTAACAGGTGTTCTGTTCCCCTCCACCTTCACAGTAACTAGTATTGGCAAAACTCTAATGGTATGAGTTTCTTAATCCTCTAACCCTGATACTGTCAGATTTCACTTAGTAACTTTAATGTCTATTTGTGGCAGTTTTCCCAAGCTACAAGTTAAGGTTTGTTTCTGGTACCATGTCATGAGGGTATACACTCCACTGCCAGGCTCAGGTCTGGCAGGGGTGACAATCAGCGCCTGTTGCCTTTCTCTGCATGGTCACACCCTGACTATCGACCTGTTCTTTTACAAGAGAGGGTCACATGACTGCATTCACATATAGTGTGTGTTCCATGCCAGCCATTGGCTAGCCAATGCAGGCCTCTTCTCCTGCAGGTCAGACCAGCAGAGCCACTTCCAAGTGACTAGGCTCTCAACATGTCTGGCCATGGTCATCTGCCATTTTCCGATCCATTGCCACTGCACGGGCCAGTTTCTGGGATCATCCCCTCCAGAATCTCCCTTGATTTCTTCAGAGGAATCCCCTTCACAGGCCATCTGTCCTTTGAGTTGCTTCTCATGTGGGGAACCCCCTGGAGTTCCTGCACTCTTCTTGTGGTCCTGCTATATACTGCCTTCTATGAGTGATACACTGGAAAATGCCCCCCAGATCTGTGGTCCCAAGGATATGTTCTGGGTGCCAGAAATCACTCCCTGGCAGGCTACCAAGGCCCAGGGTGAAACAGTCTCTGATAACGTTGTTTGGGATTCCTGCAACCCATGGAGCCTTGATGGTGCCTCACACCTTCCTCTCACTTATCCTGCTCTCTCATCACTCTCCCCTTTTTATCTTCTAACTCCCTGGCACCATGAGGGCACCCTGCTTATCTAGTTTACAAAACTCTTCCCTCTAGCCTATCTTATGGGAGATGATGCCAGAGCGTCAGTCCCCAATGGCACATTTGGGTGAACAACTACTTCCCCCTTCTGCCAGGAGGGGTTGTTACTCTCTTGCCACCGGAAAAATCCTTTCCATCTTCAAAAATGGTAGGGCTGGGCAGATGTGCTCGGCCAACTCTCCAATATGAGGGGGACAGTGCTATGCCCCCCTTTAACCACTGACTAACTTGAGCACTTACAGAGCTGTCATTCCCAGGACAGAATTTACCCAACAGAAATCATAAGTAAATTTACCTATCTGTACTATTGCCATGGAGATCCCTCCCACACCAGGGGTCTGCCCAAACTTCCGTTATGGGACATTCAGTACCACTGAACCCATAGGCCCGGAGGAGCTCTCATCTGGCAATACCACTAATTGGCAGGCAGCTGGGGCACTACCTACCCCCATGCTTTCACTTGGCATCCTGGAGAACCACCATTGGTCCCTCTAGTGGTCCCGCATAGCCGTCACCTCCCTAACCCCTCATGCAGGTAGGCACAATCTGTTTTTTCCAGGGTAGTCCCACCTAGCCAGAAAATGCCGTGTTGCCTGGGGGGAGAGGGTCCAAAACCTCTGCTGACCCACTGCCCTCAGGTCACAACATACCTGAGCCCATATCTACACTGTTCCCACTCAGCAACCGATATCTCAAATTATCTAATGTAGCCCCCATTTCCCAAATGAGATTGTCTGTGTCAAGTGTCTAGAAAAATATATCCTCTTTACTGTACATCACAAAAATGATTACTGTATGTCATATTCACTTGCTTGATTAAAGCATCAAGTCAGTTTATATTAAAACTGTATTGTGCATTATGAAAATGAAATTTCTGTGGGCTACTTACCCAAATGTTCATGGAGAGGGGGACCACCTTTCCCCTGAGCAAGTCTTGTTAGGCATTCATCTCCATGTATGCTTCTTGCCAGCCTTCTGCCATGTCTTACCTCTGCTGACCTGGGGGGAGAAAAAAAGCAGAGCAACATACTTTTCAAATCAAGTGATAATCCCACCATGGCATGTGCATATGACCAAATGTCCTGTAATGTCCCAGTACAGTACATTTTTAATTTGTATAATAAGAACAGTGCCAATAAGGTGACAAATTGTTCAGTGGGGCCTGGCGAGCAAGGGTCTGTTTATGTTTAGGAGATCTGTAGTGCTGAGGGTGGGCCTTTAGCACATATTTCCTGTCCTGCCAATGTTCAATCTGTTTCTTGTGTGTGGTACCTGAGGATGTGCGATACACCACACTGTGCATTCTGATGCAACGCCTCACGTGCCAACTGTTAATGAGGGAATCAGTCTGTTTGTGGCACCCTTCCTGGAGATTTTACCATGATCTACTGCATCTGCTCTCCAGCTACTTTTGAGAGTCACCAATCTCGGAGAAATCCCACTGTCTTCCACAGCGACACCGGCATGTAGGGGAAGTTCTACTCCCATCTTTTGTAGATGTTTTGGGTGACTTTTCTCTCTACCTGGCCAAGCTTTACCAGAGCTGACCAGCCTTTCCCTGGCTCCAGCTAGTAGTCCAGATCACTGTCTTCCTGAGCCTCAGTGGTGCTGATTAATAAAGAGGTCAGTTTCCGAACGTTTGTGCAGTAACCACATTGAGCAGTCAGCACTGCGTTCACTGGCTGATCCATTTGGTGGTCAGGGCAGTCCTCCAGAGGATAGGAAGATGTTTCTGCTCCTGCATTTCAGTTTTAGGATAACTGTCTGCATCTTTGGGCACCTGGGCTAGTCCTGATGAAAATCAGATGATGGTCTGTTACCACCCTAGGCACACTATAAATGTTCTGAGGTGCACAGGGTGGTAAATCTCTGGTGAGTCCTTGTAAGGTTTGCCACACCCTACACCTGGTCCCAAAGGTGAGAGTTTCTTGCCTCCAGTGCCCATTTCCTTATCAGCCACAGTATCCATGTCCATTGTGGCCACCATGGTTCCATGCATGGAGGGCCCAGAAGCACTTGTCACTCCCCTCCGATTCATTATCCTTTTCCCCTTGAAGGTGTCACAGAATCTTACCTTGTCAATTTCTGAGGAATCATCTATACTTTCAAACAGTACAGCTAGCTGCTCTGTTGACTGAGCATGCACCACTCAGCTGACCTCAGTATGACTCACACATTCTCCCTAAAATGGCACATGTATAGTCTGGCAACCAGAGTCACGGCACTGCATTGTTTGCAATGAGGAGTTCAGGTGTGTGAAGGATGTCTTAATTTCCCTTGGATGGGTTGCATAGCCCTCAATGATGTTTCCATAGCGATTGAGCATGACCCCAACAACTGGGTATTCTGTGCACTTACAAGAAATATGACAGTATTGCTTTGGTACTAACTGCATGGTGCTTGTACAGGACCTGCCACTACGAGGTTGATGCCTCCATCCTAATGATGGCACTGGGGGTGGACCTACCTCTGCTCATGTCTCCAATCATGGTGACACACTCTGCTCCCATACTACATTGCTATAGTGTTACTACCAAGTTGCACCGGTTTACCAAACCTTACCAGCATCAGACCTTTTAATGGAACTTTTCACACTGAAAAGTACAGGCGTTGTTCAGTAACACAAATGTCTGTAGGGGATGTGCTTGAAGAGTTATCCACTTTCCAAAACCTTTTGCTACTGATTGGTTTGTATACTAATATAAGTTAATAGGGACACTGAGGGGTGTTTTTTATGGTATAGCATAAGATAGGATAACGTTTGCATGAGAGGACCATGAAGCTGAGAGGGTCTGTCTGCCCAAACCTCATGAGTGGTGTTTCATACCATAAGAAACACCCCTGAAGGCCCCGTTAACTTATTATAAATCACTCAAGTGTAGCCTGAGCAATTTATAATAGGTTTAGCACCTTTTTTAAAATGTACTTATGCTGTCCTTCCTCCTAGCGCTGAAGTGGCCACTCTCCCTTAATGTTCCCTCATGAGAGCACTATGTACATAGGATAAAATGTACAGTGGTTCTGCGCGCTGACTGGCTGAAATCATATAAGTGGTTTATAAATTCCAAACAGACGAGCAATCAATCACATACACATTAGACCTCTTCACACAATTTTCCTCAGTGCCAACCACCAGTCATGCTGTATACAATAACCAGGGCTCTGTGAACACTGCTGCAATGTGGACCTACATTCTGCAGGAGAACCCCATGCTTGTCATGGCCAGACCATGACTAATTATGCAATCATTTTGTGACGGTTTTATGATGGGTTTTATATTCTGTGGCAACTCAGATGAGCCCCAAAATTAAATCTAAATGTCCTGAAAGAATACGCAGAAAAAGGCAGCATGGGGGCAGTTCAGCAGAAGTAGATGCAAGGCAGTACAAGGCAATTCTTGCACCATGATTTGGATGGCAGTGAGGGCATTGAGGGCATATAGGCACTGAAGGGATATATATATTTTTTTACAACAATCAGTTTTATCCTCCCATGGCTCCATCCCATCTGCCCAGTGCTGGTTTACAGCAGTGAAGCTCCTGTGCCTTCCTCCCTCTTCCTGCCCACTTGCTTGGTGACTGATAAAGTCAGTTTGCAAAGCAATGCTGCTCCAGTGCTTCCTCAAACACACTTACCTGGATTTTTGTGGTGTCATTTTGTGCTGCAACACCACTCCAGTGGCTCCCTTCTTCCCACCAGCTTCAACACCAGGGGTGCCATTTGCATTAATGTTGCTTCCGGATCTCCCTCTTTTGCACACTCTAAGGATCTTCTAAGCCTCCCATTCCATGCTTTTGCTATAATAACTAATATTGTTTCATTTAACAGTTGTGCAATTGGCAAAGAGAACCACCTTTTTTTCTTATTATGAAACAGACTTTCTGAGGTTGTGTCACTGTTTGTAGAATGTGATAATAACCATCAACTTTAGGGCTGTGTGCCAGTGGTTTGGAATGAGGTTGCTCCACTGACTACTGCAATGCAACTGAACCTCCTCAAGGTGGGAGGAATGTGTATCGGAGCTGTCAGCAAGCTCACAGTAATGCCATTTTAGGCTGGCTCTTGATCATTTTAGCATTATACACTCCATCTCTCTAAAGAACCCCTCTATAACAAACTCCCTCTTATAGTCAACACCTTTGATGGCTCCCATTGTTGACTAGGTAGGCATATTAGCACCTTGCTATAGTGAACGACTATCTATAGTGAACACCTCAGCTGGCTCCAGAGGTGTTCACTATAGAAAGGGAGCACTGCAGTTGGGGGCTTTTAGTGGAAGCAACCAACTTTACTGAACCAGACATGCTGCTGCTTGTGGCAGAGGCTTGTTTCTGTGGCAACTGCTGCAACCACAGAATTGCAGTAGACATGGGGCCCTGACAATAACACCCCTGTACAGTCTATCCATTTCACCTAGGCTAGTAGTGCACGAGGTCTTAAGTTTCTGCAGGCTCCAGTCTTGTTAAATCCCAGAGGACGAGCCATCACAATGCAACCTTCTCTGGTCTCTCTCTCTCTATCTCTCTCTTTCTCTCTCTCCTCATTTCCCTGTGAGAGGGGCAGGTATTGCCTAGGGAACTTCCTGTATCTAGGGGCTATCGCCAGGAGTTCCACTGCATTATGATACAGTCACTATGCACACACGCAAGCCTGAAGTTCTCCAGGGCATACCAAGCCTCTTTGAGGTGTTTGGAGTAAATTAAACCATGGACACAAAAATCTTCTATCACTTGTCCCTTTACTGGTGAATAAACTATAGTAGGTTAGTTACACTCATTGCACGTATTTGAGGGTTACAACGCATCATGTTATACTGTAGGTTTGGGTCTTCACTCCTAACTCTGAACAGGTCTGTGGCAATGACTTTACGGGCCCACCTGCAAAATATTTTGTGGGGTCCTAACTCCCCACCAATATGTGCAAAACCCTTTAGTATCACATATAAATATTTATAGCATAGGTATCAGTCCCACTAAACATCTGTAGTTTGTCCACGCTGTCCCCTTCTCTCTTGCTGGCACCAGGATCATGGAACAACTGAACAATGTAATTTGTCCCTGCTCCTCCTGGAGACACAGTACTAAGATCAGATTTTTGGGGGGTAATGGATCCCTCTTAATTTTTTGTTTGGTACTCCACACCCTCACCCCATGACAAGGGAGTTGTAATCTGCAGCACACACACCACTGCTGCCACTGCTAACAGACTTGATTTCAAATGGATAAGAAATGTACAACTAGAAAATTGCAGGTTAGTCTGACAGTAAAATATTTTTTTTAATGCTGATCTCTGAGGCAGTGGGCCCCTAACAGTGCAGGCCCTACTGCAACCACATCTTTTGTGCCCCCCCATGTCATGGCCCTGACTCTGAAGTCCTGTGTTTTTCTCACTCATCCTAAGAGCTATTTACAATGTTTTTCATTGGTCCCAGGCTAAGTTCTGACCCTGCCATCAATTTGGTACTCACTTGGCTGAGCTCTAGTGCAGCTTCTTTCTGGGATGCACGATAACCCTGTCTGGTCCTAGCACTTCCCCGTTTCTCCTAAGATTTAGCTGTTAACTCTTTCTGTCCTTTCTTCACATATATGCTGACACTGTATCAACGTTCCTATCTGTGTCTGCAAAAGAATTGCTCTGCCAGAGCATTGCTCTACCAGAGGTCCTGCTCCTCTCTATCCTCACAGTAACTGTGATTGGCAGTACTTGAATGATATGCGTCACACTCATCTTCAGGGCCCAATGAATTACACCCCAGGTTTCTCAAAGAAACAACTAATGTTATATGTGGCCCACTAGCGGTACTGTATAATGTATCCATGAATACAGGTGAAACGATTCAGACCTGGAAGGAGGCCATAGTGACCCTGATCCACAAGGCAGGTAATAAGAAAGATGTCTCGAACTATAGACCTATTAGTCTTACGTCAGTCTTAGGAAAACTTTTAGAAAGACTACTCCTTATCCATATTAATGCACATATTTCCCTTTCCCAATATAATCTACAGGACATAACACAACACAACATGACTTTTTCCCAGGCAGGTCTTGCCTAACTAGCCTTCTAAACTTTTTTGAAACTGTTAGTGCATCCTTGGATTCAGGCCTACCAGTGGACATTATTTTTCTCAATTTTTCCAAGGCCTTTGAGAAATTCTCTCACCAAGTTTTGATAAACCATATGGCTAATCTTAATTTTCATCCTAACATTATAAATTTGGTTAAATTGTGACTGCATAATAGGTGCCAACGTGTAGTTATCAAAGGTTACAGCTCACAATGGGCACAGGTGACTAGTGGTGTCTCACAAGGCTCAGTTCTGGGTCCAATTCTGTTCAATATCTTGATTTCATCTATGCAAACATCCACCAATATCTGGATGTCTAAATATGCTGACGATTGTAAGCTGGGATGTATAGTTAATAATGAACACTGCCAAGGCATTTCAGGATAAATTAAATCAAGTTAGGAAGCTGGGCTATTAATAACAAGATGTACTATGAAAAGAAGTGTAGGGTCATGCTTCTGGGGCATAATAACCAGAAGTTCTCTTATAGTCTTAATAACATACAATTACCAACCACCGGCAATGAAAAAGACTTATGTGTGGTGGGGAATGATAGGCTTAATTTTGATACCAACACAACAGCCAATGTTAAGAAATGCCAAAGGATTGTAGGATGCATTTCTGAACACATAAAAAGCAGAAACTCCAGGGTTATAATCCCATTATATACTAGCTGGGTTAGACCCCACCTGGATTACTGTTCCCAATTTTGTGCACCAGTTACAATTAAAAGGAAAAAACAAATATAAAGGGTACAAAGGAAACTTACTAAAAGAATTAAAGAGTTTTTGTACGTGATGTTTATGGTCATTATCTTTCTGTATGTTTTTGATTATGTATTTTTTTGTTTTAATTGATGTAACATCTTACACAGGGCTGTCTTGTAAATAGGGTTTTTCCCTAATGGTATGTACTCCTGTATAAAAATAAAGCTTTTTATCTATCTATCTATCTATCTATCTTATAAAAGACATAAATCTTTTAGATTATGGGCACAGGCTCCAGAAACTTAACCTCTATTCAATGGACTATAGACAACTTCGAGGTGATCTTTGCTTAAGATATAAAGCAATGCATGATCCCCACCTTATGGAAACTATAGGGGTAGTAAAGAGTGGCTCAACGGTTCTTACCAGAACACATAAAATCAAACTAAAGGGCGACAACTGCAAAACTAATAACAGAAGTCAGTGGTTTACACAACGTGTTGTGGCCCAGTGGAACACATTACCTGCAACTGTTGAAAACTCTATGAACCTATGAACCCTCTGACACTCATTCTGGGACATTCCCCTTAGTGACGTTCATGTTTATTTGTGGCAACTTTCCAAAACGACATCTTAAGATTCATTTTTGGGAGCACGCCGTGAGGATGTACATTGCATTGTCAGGCTCAGGGGCCTGGTGCCTGTCTCTCCATGATCACCCAATCACGCTTCACCTGCTGTAATAAAAGCAAGGGTCAGCTCGACTAGATCCACACACAGCTATGTGTGTACCATGCCAACCATTGGCCAAGTTGTGAGGACCTCTTCTCCCACTGTTCAGGCCAGTTGTGCAGTTGCTTAGGGACTTTTCTCTTAACATCTCTCCATGCACCTTGTAGATAAATCTCCTACTTGTAGGGTCACTTTCTTATCTGCCACAGTCTCACTTGCAATCTTCAGGTGTGTTCTTGCTGCATGGGATTATCCCCCACCAGGATCTCCCTCGATGTTTTTGGGGGAACCTTCCACAGGCCAGACAGCTACCTGGTTGTTTCCTTTGAGCGGCCCTCCAGGGTTTTTGCACCCTTTCATTGGTCTTACTATATAGTCCCCTTTCTATGGGCACTGCATATGGAAAATGCCCCCAGATCTGTCCACAGTGCCGGAGGTCCCACCCTGGAAGGCTACCAGGGTCTAGGCTGAAGCAGTCTCCAACACCCTTGAGTCATCGAGGTGTCTGAGATTTTGGTAATCCATGGAGCACTGAGGGTGACTTGCACCCTTCTCTCTCTTTTCCTACTGTCTTACCATCTTGCAAGTTTCAACCACTAACCCCCAGACACCATGAGGGCACTCTACTTATCTACTCTACTCTACTAAACTCCTTCTCCTCCTAGCTTATCTCTTTAGGGATGATGCCAGAGCATCAGTCCCCAATTGTCATGTCTCAGTGAACAACCACCTCTCCCTTCTGCCAGGAAGGGGTTGTTATGTAAGCAACAAAGTGAGGTTCTGTAATCCTACGTTGCAGGAAAGAACCCTGTTCAGTTGGATTCTGTGTTTCATGGATTTACCATCCCCCTTTATTGAAAGGATGCCACCCCTCTCAAATGTTGAATAAAATAAAAGTAGCTTCCTCAAGCAACAGAGGAGAGAGATGTGTTAGGAAATATCTCTGACTTTGTTAAAAGTGAAGCAATGTGCAGAGTACTCCAGGAGATGTTGAAAGAGCTTTTTAGTCCTGACATTTCTTGCAGCATTCAAAATACTTTCCTGTTTATTTGAAATATCCTTGTTTTGTAGCCGCAGGCTCAGCTAGTGTATGCACAGTGCTTCTCTTCGAGACAAAGGGTGTGCCTCATGTCGTTAGCAAGTGCATGTTGGTAGTGGCAGTGTATCTGAGACAGCAAGGGTGCTTATAAGTGGGAGAGCACATTGACAGCTGAATGATTTTAGGAAATGTGCTCTTCAGAAGGTATTTCTGATCCCCCAAAGGGATCAGGGGCCCTATTTCCAAAATATTTGGTTTTGCTTTCTACTTGCTATTGACAATTCTTAGAAAAATCATTTGAGGGCCGTTCAGTGGCTCAGAGAGGTGCATCATGCTTCTGTGTAAGTAACCTGGATTTAGGAACTTGGTGCTTGCAGCTGGGTGGCCAAACTGGGAGTAGCGTTGCAAATTGGTAAAGCATCCCAGGTGGGAAGGGTCCACACTGCTGCACACTATAACAGTGACCCCTCATGTTGGGCTTGGAGACTGCTTTCTTTCAAGGAGGGAACCCATGTATGGAAAGACTGCTGCTGATAAGAGCCATAGAGGCTCTGCATGATTCCAGGGGAGAAGGTAGGACACATAGCATGCAACAGTGATCTGCCTACCATGAGATATTATATGGGGGAAAATTCCCCTTCACTACTGGCCTTACTGGCACTCTCAGGCCAGACTGGCTGACCTCCCTCTCAACCAGATACAGAACTGCTGAGCCGGGGACCTGAGGACCCCACAGTGGTGGTAAACCATGAAGGATCAGGAGGTAGGCTGGCAAGGGTGGGGCTGAGAGGTCACCAATGGCAGTGTGAGCACTGGATGTCTGACGACCAAAAAAAGACAGGTAAAAAAAGTAGTAAAACAAGTTGCTAGGGATATCACTAAAAGTTACAATACTTCTACATTTTGTTTTGCTCCTAGAGACCCTGAACTATCATTCTTCTGCCTGAAAGTGTTCTGAAATTTGCACCAGCAACCAGTTGACATGTGCAGATATTTTGAAAATAGGGCAGCAGGGCTTTAATTTATGTAACCCATTAGGGCTCACCAGCAAGATATGTAAGCAGTAACCCACAACAGGACTTGCATTTCTAGAGAATTAATGCATGCCCAGAGTGAACTGGAAGGCACAAGGCCAATGGCTGAGTGCATTTCAACCCACTTGGAAAGTGCATTTATTCTCAAGAAATGCATGTCCTGAAGTGGGTTGTTGTGCTTATAAAATGGAAAAAGTTTTCTTTTATAGTAGAAAAAGGTTTTATTTTTGTATTGCTAAGCAGTTGCTAAGTAGATTGCAGTATGTTAGGTTGGTGGCAAGCCATGCATGTACTGGGAATTAATGAATGGCCATATGATATGTTTCAATCAATGAGGCTGCTAGGATCCAGGAGAATTCTGAAGTTCATTTTATAAGCTCAGATAGGGTGACCCCTGTTGACTCAGTGACTTGGCCATATCAGACTGGACTGCCTCCCCTACAGTGACACATGGTCGCCGACATCCCTGACACCACCAATTTGGACCTCGACTAGAAAGTACACTGACACCTGTTCGGTGTACATGTGGGGAGGGGGGCTAAGCCCCCCTGCACCCCCAATGTGGGGGGCTCTACTCTCCGCACCCCTGTGCTTATGGATACCAACTCTGGATACCAATGTCGAGGGAGAGCGGCCAAACTCCGGAGTCGATGACTTGGTCATCACGCCGTCAACCTGGCTTAACACTGCGGGTGTCGACAGGTTGGTATTGCTGTAACAGTGTCACTGTGAAAGCATCGCTGTTACAATCACTGTGAAAGCATCGCTGTTACAATGGTATACCACTGTGTTAGGATGGCGAGTTAAGTGAGAACATTGGACAAAGGCAAACGATCCCCTGGCAAGCTAACATTGTTTGATAAGACACATTTCTGTTGCAACTATCCTGATTGGTGTTTTTGTGGAACTCGAAAAACCCATGGCACTTTTTTGCAAAAATAGAGGTAGAGGTATTTTTTAATTTAAAATCAACTAACAGCAAGGCCATTATTCAGGCAAATATGTACGTTGAGAACCAGTACTATAGTAAGCAAGTTCTAAGTAAGACTGCAAGAGTAGGGATCTTTACCGGTGTTCTGGCTAGCATTCTCCTTCCCAATAAAACTGGTTCAGTCTACTGTCCATGGCTGTGTGTGGATGTTGATAAGTGGAATGGTTGCCATTGCACGATTAGTCACTGTCTCTCTCATTGCTTGCAAAGCACTTTGGGATACAGTGTGCATGAAAAAAATACATATAAATGGAAATTTTTCTTCTTCTACAATTTTTTTCTTATGATGAAATGTGTCAGGTTCAACCACAGCAACACTGGTGAACATGCTGAGTGGCACACTGTGTGCTGTAGATAGAGGTCATCTTACAGAGTTGATTTTTATTGACCTAGCTAAGGTCTTTGACCTTGTAGACTCTGTTTCCTCCTTGATAAACTCAGCACTATCAGTATAGGAGAGGCCTCCATTAGATGGTTCATCAACTATAGTACCTATCAGGTAGAACAGAATTGATCACTATCAATAATATTATGTCTAACCTGAAGGTCTCTCTAGAAAAGTCATGTGCACAGAACAGGGTTATATTCAACACATGCTTAAAGTAGTAAATCACATTAGAAACAGTTCTTTCACTCTCCATAGTGCCGCTAATAATCAGATCCTTCTGTACACTTTGGAAATATGGACCTGCATTCTGCCGCAGGACCCCATACTTGCCATGGCCAGACAATGCCTAATTATACCGTGATTCTGAAGCAATTCTGTGATGGGCTATACATTCTGCAGCAACTCAAATGAGCCCTAAAATGAAATCCTGTCCTAAAAGAATGCACAGAAAAAGGTAGTGTGGGGCAGTTCAGGAGATGCACAGGCAAGGCAATACAAAGCAATTTTGGCACCATGATTTGGATTGTAGTTAGGGTATATATGAACTGAAGGGATATTTATTTTTTTACAGCAATCTTTTTTACCCTCCCGTGGCCCCATCCCATCTGCCCACTGCTGGTTTAAAGCTCCTGTGGATTCCTTCCCCTTTCTGCCCACTTGCTTGTTGACTAGTAGTGCCAATCAAGAGGGTTTGGACCACTTGAAAGAACTTCTGATTCCTTACACCCCTATGCGACAACTCCGCTCGGCTGATGAGGGGTTGCTGGAGATTCCAAGGGTTAGACTGAAGTCATCTGGGGCACGGGCTTTTATGTTCGCTGCCCCATCCCTCTGGAATTCTCTACCTCATCAGCTACTGGAGTGCAGGACTGCGGGAGTTTTAAGCAGGCAATGAAGACCTTTCTATGGGAAAAAGCATTTCCTGATTTTCTTTGATTTTATGCTTTTTTATTGTTTAACTGAGTGTGTTTGTATTTGTGAAGCGCTTTGATATTCTGAAAGGCTCTATATTAAATAAAATTATTATTATTATTATTAATCTGCAAATGTAACTCCAAATGGCTATCTCCCACACACTTGCCTAAAGCTTGGGGTGTCAATTTGTGCTGTAACACTACTTCAGAAGCTAGTTCCTGACCACCCACTTCAACACCAGTGGTGACATTTGAGTCAGTGCTGCTTTCTCATCTCCTTTTCTTTCACTCTGTGAAGATTTACTGAGAGACTAGAGAGCAGCTGGGACATTTTACGTTAGACACCGGTCCACAAAGCCTCTCATTTTGGTGTTTTTGCTGTAATTACTATGATTGTTTCATTTCACAATTTTGCAATTGGCAAGTGGAGCCACCTTTTTTAATGAAACAGATTTTCTTTCTTCATTGTTTGTATAATGTAATAATAGCCATTCGCTTTAGGGCTGAGTGCCAGTGGTTTGGAAAGGGATTGCTTCACTGACCACTGCAATGAAACTAAACCTCCCGGGGGGGGGGGTTGATGATGTGTAATGGTGCTGCAGCAAAGTCACAATAATGCCATCTTCAGCTTTCTCACAATAATTTTAGCATTATAGTTGGGGAAGGGGCTCAGTGGAAGCAGTTATCTTAACAGCACCAGTCATGCTGTTTCCATAGCAAAGACTTGTTCGCAGCCTCAGAATCACAGTAAATATTGAGCCCTGCTAATAATCTTCAGTCATAGTTTTTAAAATTAATTTACCCAGGTTAGCCAAGCTGATGCAATATCTCATATTCCACTATGTACCCATTTTTACAGCTGGGTAGACTGACACAATGAGAGGTTTAGTGACTTGTTCAAAGATACTTATGGTTTCCTGACAACAAACTTGTTCTGAATGCCAATAAGACAAAAAACTATTATCTTTTCTAACCCAATCTAAAGAAGACTATAAAAAAATGTAATCTGTGACAATCTCCCCGTGGAACTGATCAACTGAGTCTGGTTCAAATATCTGAGAGTATGGTTTTGACCACTTTCTAAACTACTACAGTTACATTGACTGAATTCTAGCCATAACTGAACTCTAACTGTGCTCCTTATAAAGGTCCATATTGCTGCCTCATTGCCTTGACCCTCAAACAGATAGTGTTTGATAATGATGACATTTTCTACATTGCCTCCTTCTCAGTGCACATAAGCTTCACATCCTGTACATTGAGCATTGCAGGTTTGTCCTTATGACCCTTGTACATACCACCGACACCACCATAGGTGGAACTAGTCAAGCCCTTTATAGGAATGCATCTAAATACCACTGGCCCCTCCTCATTACTTCCTAAAACACTGCACCAGACCAATGAGATTGAAAATGTAAAACAGAACAGTATACGTTTCATTTCCAAGTAAAAGTTCGCTAGTGGCTACAGTGCTGGCCTTCCATTACTAGAGCCTGGGTTTTGATTTTCAGCATTGGTTGTGTCATAAGTGAAATAGATTTGAAGGTTCCATTAAAATGATTGCCCACATTACAAAACCATCTAACAGCATTATATGAGGCAGTTGGTACATTGACCGAGCAGTGTGGAGAAGCCTGGACACTGCCTGACTGCACACTCTTTGGCAAGAGGGCTTTGGATTTTGATGTTATACTGATACTAGATCACTGAGTTTGCCACCTGCATTTAGACAAATACTGTCCTAAATGTACTGGGTTTTTTTGTTACCAGTAGTCTTTACATCTGAAAAAACACATCTTGACTTGCATTAGCTTTCAGTGGCAGTTCACTACTTGTTTTTCATTCAAGCTTTCTTCTAATTCACCAGGCCAACGTCGCTTTCTTCTGGTCCTATGGCAACCACTCAGACCCATGCTGTCACTAGCCTCACTGCTGCTTCCCTCTCCCATGGTGCTTCTCTCCATGAACCAGACCTCCGTGGAACTAAACTCACTCAGCATTGAGGTCAGTGACTGTGAGTCCATAACAAATATATTCATAAAGCACATCAAATGTATTAGTGCAAAATGCAAACAAAGTGCAAACTCACAGAGTCAACAGCATTGCTGCTCTTGCCAAAGTGTCAAATGACTGGCTAAAAGCCCTGGACAGTAAACAGCACATCTATGCACTCTTCCTTGACCGCAGCAAGGCATTTGATATGGTTGATCATTCCATACTTCTTGATTCCCTGAGTAGCATTGGCCTAACCTCTGCTGCAGTAAAGTGGTTCCGCTGCTACCTCACAAATCATAAACAGCAAATTAAAGCCCAAGGGGAATTCTCCCCACTAAAATTACTGCCCCAAGGTGTTCCTCAAGGTTCCATTTTGGGACCTATCCTCTTCGCCCTTTACATCAACCACATCGGCTCTGGCCTGGTTGCTGGAAACAGTCATCTCTCCGCAGATGACACAGTCCTCTACACGACCAACCCCTCCTTGGACATTGTGTAAAAGGAGCTACAGCAGGATTTTATCATCCTCCAGCACAACCTGCTGAATTTAAAGCTGTTGTTAAATGCAAAAAAAAAAGCTATGATTATCTCTCCATCCCACAATACAGGGATACCTGGGACCCCACAGATTATTACCCTCCTTAATGAACCAATTTTAACATCTGGGAGTCTGGTTGGATAACAAACTCACCTTTGGTGTACATCTAAGCGAGTTAACAAAAAAGCTAATGCAGCACCTCAGTATTTTTTACTGCATAAGATGCCTACTCACCCTGGAAGCTAGAAAGTGGCTGGTTCAAACAGCCTTTCTTCCCCTGATCGACTACGCTGACTTTCTATACAGCCATTGCCCCCAGTATGCACTCCAAAAGCTGGATACACTGTATCATTGCGCACTGAGATTTGTTCTTGACTTGCCCTTGCAGACTCATCACTGTTCATTGTACCAAGCATTAGATTGGCCATCCCTGTCAACGAGAAGGCAAATAAACGTCCTCATGTGGCTATTCCTGGCTTTGTCCAACAAATTACCACCCTATATCTGTGACCTGTTTGAACATTCAAAGGGTGTCTATAGACTAAGGAACTCCTCCTTTGTCCTTCTTAAGCTACCACGATCAAGGACATGTCTTGGTTCAACTGCCATTAGCTCCTTTTTACCAGCGTTTTGGAATAACATGCAAAAATTACTTAAAATCTCCCTGCTGCCCAGCCATTTTTATATTGAGGGGGCTGCTGTATGGAGGCCTGAAAATGGCATGTGATTATTTCAGATAAAGCCTTACCCCACTCAACTGAGTCCCTTAACCTTTGTAATCCTGGGCCGCCTATTTCCCATGTCGGTCAGCATCCCTTTAGGGCAACCATCTCCCCCCCTACCTCCCCCCTCTCATCAATTAGCTTCTCAGGGTGCCTCATTCTATTAGGCCACCCTATTTTTCCTCTCTGCTATGTGTCTGATACCCTTTTTCACCACTGCCCTTCTCTATGTCCCTCCTTCTCCTCACTTGTACTCCTATAAGCTACAACCTACTGTGTCGCGGCACTTTAAATGCCTATATTTGCACTTGCTTTACATGTCTGATTCATCCACGTGCTGAGTTTGTATATTGTAACTGCCTGTACCGATGTCTACTTTTGTATGAAGTGTTATCTACTGTAAGCAAAAGTGTCCTCTGTGTCAAGGACCATCTTGAAAATGAGCTTGCTCAATGATGTAACTGCCTGGTTAAACAAAGTTTGATTGATTGATTGATTGATTGCTGGACCACAGTGGTCAAACATCTCAGCACTTTGTAAGCTGGAGCTTTGCCAAAGGTCCCCTGAAGAAGATCCAAATGTCTGGCCATTGTGGGACAGCAGTGCTGTTGACTCTGTGAGATTGCACTTGGTTTGCATTTTGCACTAATAAATTTGGTGCACTTTCTGAATATATCTCTCGTGGACTCACAGTCACAGAGCTTCTTAATGCCAAGTGAGTGCAGCTATGTGGAGGTCCGCTTTGTGATAGTTTGGGCTTGGCTGGCCCACTTACTGCTCTCTGTCTCAGCACTATGGGCACATTCTCCTCCTTGGCCTCAGTGTTCTTCCCTGTGTGGCAGGTTTCTTAGGGATGGGGGTCCTCCCCCCAGTGACTTACTTAGGATCTAGGACAGGTGGTGAGTTTTATGGAGTGAGGCCCAAGTGTGCCAGCTATGGCCCTCATCTAGACAGATCTAGGCTGTTTCTTTCCTGTTTCTTTCCACCTTCCACTCATGGCACCTGGCTGTGATCTTGCAGGCACCTCATGAGCAAAGATGAACTCCTGTGTAGGACCTAACTTCCTGTCTCTCCACAGAAGTTGCTGTGGTGCCATAAGCCAGCTGACAGTGCTGCCATGCAACAGTGCTATATAGCCTCCCTGGGCTAACTGGCCAGCTCCCAAGTCCACTCGCGAACCCAGCATGCCAGCACAGTCGTATGCTATGTTGCCACGGGACCATCGACAGCTTTCGCTGTTAACTGCTTTGCCGATATTGGCATCACATGGGAATAAAAACAAGATGACAGATGGGTTGGAGCCTCACTTTGCAGTAAATGGAACAAAAGTGTTATCTTTATTGCATGCTGAAAATAAAGTTAGAAATTACATTTTGACTTTGAAGCCTTCTTCAGGAATGATATGTAAAGGGAAAAGTCAGCATAGTCATAGTAAAATTCACCATTTCTCACTTTATATTCTGTTTTAGCATGCAGTCAATCTAACCCTTTTGCTATATTTGCACCTCATGCACTGATGCAGTGGCCCCTTTTTCATTCACTGAACATGTTCATGTTAAATAGTGTGGCTGTACGACCGCTGGCTTGCTGACAAAATCTTTGTCGAAAGACGGTATAATGAAATCTTTATGTTGACCGCATTTGCGGTCGGCATAAAGATAGTCACTGCCTACCATGTTTTCTTCAGGGGCTTTGACCTCAGAACCCCTGCAAGTGGGGGTCTGTGCCCCCTATGTAATATAATCAACTCTGAGTTGGAGCTGATTAGGGGATGGGGTGCAAGACTCCCAGATAAGAGTGCTGGGGTCTAGCGCCAACACTACAGCAACCTGACACTGTTGTCGCTGTAGTGTCGCTGTTGGAGCGGTATACCAAATAGGGTTAATCCATGTGGGTATGTTGGTATCCAACCTAAATGACCTACTGGGTTATAAAGGCAGTGTAATACAAAATAGATGCTTGAGTCCCTCAGCTTTTTTTGGCTTTGTGATGTTCTTGTATGAGAACGTTTCAGTCAGTGTTCAATACACAATTATATAATGCTTTGGGAAAATGCTGTAATATGATTGGTTGTTGGTGTCCATTAGGCGTGCATTTATGTTGCAAAAACCAACACCATGGCACTGCTTTAGGCAGTCAACCAAATTACATTTAAATCCCTACACCTATTTCTGTATTGCCTTTACTGTCCACCGAGTATCGTGCGTGAATTTAATCCAGCTGTTGCACTTAATGATGCCAGTGGCCTTCCTAAACTAATGACTCACCGGATACCACTGGTCCTCTTTGAGGGGCACCTACCCAAACTCTGTGCTCGGCTGCCTTCCTAGCCCAACCTGCCCACAGTGTTCCTCGTGTTTGCACCCTTTGGTATTTGAAATGGTATTTGAAATTTGCCTCTCTGCTCACAGTTTGTAACATCTGTATATTAAGTAACCTGCTCCTGTGTATGTTACTGTATGCTTCTTTTTTTTTGCCTCTCCTACTTCATCTGTGAAATATCTGTATATTTATCTACCTGAGCTCTGTTTTGTAATCCTTATTTCCTTGTAACCTCCTGGGTCGCACCTGAAACTAAGCATCTGTTTTGTCTAGTGAGCTTACCTGGTTAACAAAAACTAAATAAATAATAAATACATTTCTCCTCTATGCGGCAGGTGTAAGGAGGAGATGGGTACATATATACATTATTTTTGGGACTGTGCAATGTTTAAGCCCTATTGGGCTTCTGTTGCACAAGAACTTACAAGAAAGTGGGTAGAATAATATTGTGCACCCTGCTTTCCCTGCTGTTTGGGATGGAGGATACGGTGGAGGAGGGGTGAGCTCCACACATGAGGTGGATACAGGTGTTGTTAGTATTAGCTAGGCAGTGCATGCAGAACACATGGATATCCTGTGTTACACCTACTGTTACAACTTGGAAGACCCTCACGCTCCAGGCCCTAGCTCTGGAACAACTGTTGTATGCCCTGAAAGAGCAGGAGGAGATGTTCCAGCACAGCTGGGACATATTTCTAAGTTAGTTTCCACCAGCGGAACTTCTGTTGCAGGAGGGCATGATCTGAGAGTGGTGTGGGAGAGCTGGTTCCTGGGTGCGTTAGAGATTGGTGCTCGAGTGGCCTGCATCAGACCTTGCATCCAGTTTAGGGCAAACAGAACTGTATTAATTTGCAGATTCTGGAAAGCAGAACAGGGAGGGAGGTGGGTGGGGAGATGGTGGTAGAACTATCTCTTTCTCTTCTTTTTTGAGTCTTTCCTTCCCCTATATTAAAACTTTCAATATCAAACAAAGAATCCATTAATATCATAGGTTGCTATGGACCACCCAAAAGTGGGCTAGAACTTCTGAAGTATATTTACAACATCTTAAATGAGCACACTAATGAAACAATAATATTGGAAGAAGATTTTAATCTAGATTGGAGCTCACAAAAATTAAACAGCTTAAAAACTCTTTGTGATGATTTTGGGTTAGCACAAATAATCTCGAGCCCCCAAGATCCAATATAAAAAACCCTCAAAAAATTCCACATTAGACTTAATATTGACCAATAAGCCCCATAAGTTCACACATGTAGCTGCTTTCCATAATGACCTCAGTGACCATAATATCATAGCCTGTGTCAGAGGTCCTTTTAAGCAAGAATCTCATGCAGAATTTATGGTTAAAAGGAGATTCACAGCGGGGGAGGGAGCTGTATGGTCACGGAAGGCATAGCTCTGCCTTTAACAATTTTAAAAGCATAATTTTTATACAGTCAAGCATGAAGAAGATGATCAACAAAGATATATTTCTGAAGTGGAACTCACCAGGAGAACAATGGTCTACTCGAAAAAAGCCCTTTAACAATCTGACGGCTGTAGAGATCAGGAGAAGCAGGTGGCTCAGGGCCTGCCATGAGGTCGACTAGGCTGGGTGCAACAGACATTGATGACTCGGAAGAAACTCTTCAATCACTGGGCTACAGCACAAGACAATTATCGCCTTGGTAGCGACAATGAATTCTAAACTGGAATGCTTGATGGGCAGGCTCACTTTGGCAGAATCGGTGGTGAGTCAGCTCCAAACTGATATCTCAGACCTACAACAACAGTCCAGCAAATGCAGGGCCGTGTCAGCAGGCCATGCCAGAGAGGCACAAAATACTAACAAGTGGCTGGAGCTCCTGAAGAATCAGGTAAGGAGCTCAAATATTAGGATTATCAGCCTTATATAAGCTCACAGGCATTTCTCCTAGACCTTAATAAATAAAAAAAATTGAAAAAAGTGTAACTGAAATGAGCCCCAGTTTCTCAGAAGGCTCTTCTGCTTGAATTACTTTTAAGCGTTAATGTCCGTAGGGTTTGCAGCAGGTATATTAAAATATTTAGCCAGTGATCTCTGTTGAAACTTTATGTAACCTACTGGTAAATTACCTGCTGCACTCTTCCCTTTACAAAGGTTTGAGTTTAATATGTTGATAGAGAATAGCATAAATAGTTCTTATAGGTAATGTGCGTTGGTGGGTGGGAGAATGTAACTGTATTTTCCTGTTGCTTTCAGGTCACTTTTAGTTTATCTTTTTCTCTTGTTGAAGGAGTGATTATGTTTGTCAGTGTCCCAGTGTATGTATGGGGAATTAATAATTCCCCATGGGAGTTAAACTTAAGTAAATATGTGGATTCCAGGCTCTTTGAGCAAGGCTATAACTAAAATACTTTCAGGATCTATTGGTGAGATATCTCCACATATTCATGGGCTGCAGTTCCACTAGTTTTAGATGCTAGCTTTAGAAGTATTAACTGTTTAATGAGCCACCCGATCTAGCAACAGCCTGGAGATACTGTTTTATTAACTGAATAACCATGGAAATGTTCAATTCCAACTGTAATCTGCATATTGCTGTTTCCAGGATATGATATTCAAATGTTTCTGTGATATACTTGGAAAACCAATAAAATATAAATTTTAAAAAAGGAGATTCACACAATTTAACACATCCCTCTATCTAGCCGATTTGAGCACAATAAATTGGCAGCAGTTCTATCTTGTCCCCAATATCAATGAAACAATAGGCCATTTTAACCAAATATTATTAGGAATTATAAACAAACATTCTCCCCCGATAAAGCAGAGGGTTGAAAAGAAATCATGCCCTTGGTTCAATGTAGAACTAAAAAGAGCTTTAAGAACAAAGGACAGACTCCGGACTGTCGTGAAGTGCATAAATTCCGAAGCTGCATGGAACTCATTTAAGCAAATAAGAAACTCATGCACCAAGCTCATAAGGGATACAAAAGCTAGCTTTTACCTGAACACACTGGATAACTCCAAAAACAACCCAGCCAGATTCTGAAAGGTGATAAAAAATATTGAAGGCCAGAAGCCAAACCCCTTCCTTCCTATCAAAATAGTGTCGTGAGGCAAATTTATAACAGATCAACAGATAATTCTGGAAGAGTTAAATTCCCACTTTGCCACTGCCAGACCTGCCTTTGATAACTCTCCAGCAGCACAGTATCCCATCTCCTACAACGAAAACTGTACTACACATACTCATTTGACAAAACCTTTCACATCCCAGCCTATCACATACAAGCAGGTGGAAGAGGCACTGATAAGGCTAGATACTAATGTAAACGTGCTGCAGCTGATGGGTTAGGCCCCTTATTTTTAAAAATTGGTTACCGTTTCCTTGCAGCACCAATAACACACCTTATTAATCTATGACTTTCCAGCACAGAACTCCCTACAGATTGGAAGATGGCATATATCATACCTCTGTTCAAATCAGGAGATGCATGCAACCTCAGTAATTATACACCAATAGCTATACTACCTTCACTGGTCAAGCTCCTTGAAAAACTAGTTAATACTCAACTAAGGGACTACCTAGAGCTTGCAAACTGTATAAATCCTATGCAATTAGATTTTAAACCAAAACACAGCACGACGATAGATTTAGCTAAAGTCACCAATGACTGGTTAATAACCCTGGATCAAAAGCAGATCACAGGAGCTGTATTCCTTGATCTTAGTAAAGCCTTCGACGCAGAGGACCACAATATAATGATACACAAGCTAAAGGATATAGGCATTGACTCAGCTGCACTAGTATGGTTCTCAAATTACCAAATGGACAGAAAACAACAAATTAAAGTGGAAGGGGCACTATCCTCTTATAATATGCCTTAGTGAGGCAGTGTAGCACAGTGGCTTAAGGCTCTGAGCTGCAAATCTGGAGACCTGGGTTTGAATCCCACAGCCCCCACTTGCATACTGTGTGACCCTGAGCAAGTCACTTAATTTCCCTGTGTTCCCAGGTTGCACCTATAAACAAGCTTTCAACTTAGTGTGTCTCACCTGGTTAAACAATTGGAAAAACAAAACAAAAAAAAAACTATGCTACCCAGAAGAGTTACTAACGTACTATTTGCCAGCAGATTAGGCCTTATGGTCTATCGAGTCTGCTCGAACCTCAGATCTCTAGTTGGGTGCCGAGGTCCTCCCCTCCCTTGTGTTCCAGAAACCCCTATCATCCAGCCCCACCCCCCTGGGACAGGCCTTCATCTGATACATCCACTTTCTGTGTCTGTCCCACCCTCTCTTGAAGCCCTCCACTGTGGATCTCTGAACCAGCTCGCCAGGCAGTGCATTCCAAGGGTCCACCACCCTCTCAGTGAAAAGCCTCCTCCTTTCCCCTCACCCTTCCACCTTCCAACTTCAAACCATGCCTTCTGGTGATACCTCCCTGCTTTAGTCTAAAGATCCCCTCCATGTTTACCCTATTTATTCCCTTGAGGTACTTGAAGACCTCAATCATGTCCCCTCTGTCTCTCCTCTCCTCCAATGAAAACAGGCAGAGCTCCTCAAGTCTGTCGTCATACGTCAAATCCCCTAGCCCTCGTATCATCTTAGTTGCCCTCCTCTGTACCCTCTCCAGGAGCTGTATGTCCCTCTTCAAGTGTGGTCTCCAGTACTGTACACAGTACTCAAGGTGTGGTCTAACCAATCCATTGTACAGCGGCAGAATCACTTCCTTGCTCCTAGAGGTGATCCCCCTTACGATGCATCCCAACATCCTGTTTGCCTTGCTAGCCGCTCTCCTGCACTGCTCAGAGTTATTCATACATGCATCCACCATGACCCCTAGGTCTTTTTCCCCTATTGAGGCCTCCAGCGCCTCCCCTCCCAGGGTGTACCTGTGTTTAGGGTTTCCCTGCCCAAGATGCAACACCTTGCACTTTGTGATATTGAAATTTAATTTCCATGTGTGAGCCCAGCTTTCCAGGGTGTCCAGGTCCCCTTGCAGGGCCAACTTCCCCTCTTCTCCCTCAACTACTGCTCCCATCTTGGAGTTATCAGCGAAGAGACTCATTTCACACGCTATACCATCCCTGATGTCCGATATGTATGCACTAAACAGGATCGGACCCAGGACCAAGCCCTGTGGTACCCCACTACCAACCTCTCTAGGGTTCGAGAGCTCCCCACAGACCACTACTCTCTGGGTGTGTCCAGCTAGCCAGTTTTCAATCCATCTGACCATCAAAGGGCCTACTCCTAACCCCATCAGTTTCTCCACCAGACCATTGTGGGGACAGAGTCAAACACCTTGCTGAAGTCCAAAATAATACATTCACAGGCTTCCCTGTCCAGTTCTGATGTTACCCATTCATAGAACTCCACAAGATTGGTTTGACATGATCTACCTGGCACAAACCCATGTTGCCGACTATCCAGACCACCCACCTCCTCCAAGAACACCCCCAATCATTCCTTAGTATACTCTCCATTAATTTTCCCACCACCGAGGTCAAACTGATGGGTCTATAGTTACCTGGTACTTCCCTCAACCCCCCTTTATGGATTGGCACCACATGTGCCTCTCGCCAATCCCTAGGTACCCTCCCTGTCTCAAGTGACCTGTTGAAGAGCTCCACCAGGGGTGCAGCCAGTATGTCTGCCAATTCCCATAGTACTCTCGGATGAATGCCTTCCGGCTCAGGAGATTTGTCTTTTATTAGGGCCTTGAGGGCTAACCACACCCTTTTGGCGGAGATAGCATCATCCGTCCCCTCCACCTTACTGGCCTTTTTATCCTTATCCAGATGTGACACGCCTGGGGTACCTCTCCCTCCCTCTTGCTCCATTTCTGTTGCTCCCCTGATCCCACTCACTGCTGCTTCTATCCCCATCGTGCCTTGCTTTGTAGATATCCCATCCCCCTCCCTAGTGAACACAGAGGCAAAGTACTCATTAAATACCTCTGCCTGGTCCCTCGCCTCTTCCACCTACCCTCCTTCTGATCTCAATCTGCTGAGATGGCCCTTAATTTTCTCCGCCTCCCCAATGTACCGGAAGAACCCCTTTCCCTCCATGTATCCCCTGTGCCAGCCGCTGCTCTTTACTGGACTTTGCTCCCCTCACCATCCGGGTGACTTTTCTAGATGCAAGATGGTACATTTCCTTATCCCTATCCCCTCTAGTTGTTTTATATTTTTTGTAGGCCGCCTTCTTTTCTCTGACTGCTACCTGTACCTCACTGGACCACCAGCATGGTTTATGTGACCTTGCACCCTTACGTTTCAACTTAGCGCAGATTCTGACTGCCTCATGAAGTCCCGGTTTTATGACCTCCCATCTCCTTTCCACACTTGTCATTGATGTAATCCCCTTCAAGTGATCCTTGAGAATATTTCCCATGCCCACAAAGTCTGCCCCCCTGAAGTCCACTGCCAGTGTCCTAGATCTCCCTCCCCCATGCTTATTTGAAACCAGACAGTATTGTGGTCGTTCCCAGTTAGGGGGTCCTCTACAACCAGGTCCCTTACAGATCCCCATCTGCCAAAACCACGTCCAGGACATGCCCCTCCCTTGTGGGCTCCATCTCATGCTGTGTTAAGAACACATCCTGGAAGCTGTCTAGCAGCCTCTGCTCCTTGGCCACCTTAGAGGACATGGTTCCCCAGTTTGTACTTGGCATATTAAGGTCCCCCATCAACACCACTCCTTCCCCTTTTGGTCCACACTGGGTAATGATGTTGTCCAGCAAACCATCCTCTAGAACATCACTCATCCCGGGGGCCTATATACTACACCCAGCTTGACCTTATCTCCTGCTGGGGATTGTAAGGTGACCCATAAGGCCTCCATGTTTCCCTCTGCCTCTTCTACCCTAGCAATTTCTATGTCATCTCTAATGAACATAGCCACTCCACCCCCTCTGCCCTCCTTTCTATCCTTCCTAAGCATAGTGTACCCCTGCACGTTTAGGTCCCAGTAATGGTTTTTGTTGGCCCACGTCTCTGTGACCACCGCCACATCCACCCCGAACAGCATGGCCTGGAACTCTGGCAACTTGTTTCCCAAGCTCCTGGCATTTACTAACACCAACCTCCACCCCTTATCCCTGATCCCCTTTGTTGAACCCCACCCAGGTTCCTTATACTTCCATCCTCCCTCTGCTCCTCCTGAAACCTCCACCCGCAGTCTGTTTCCCCCCTCCCCCCTTTGGGTTTGAAGGCTACTCCCCTCATCTGGAGGAGAGGGCTTCTGGTTAGCCCCTCCCTTATCCCTTCCCCCCCTCACAAGTTTAAACCCCATCTTTCTTGAATGTAGTCAGCCATCCCCTGTTTAAGGACTTCCTTCCCTAATGGGGCAAGATGGAGCCTGTCCTTGGCATACAGTCCCTTATCCTCCCAAACTCCTTTCCAGTTCCCTAACACCCCCAACACACTCTCTTCACCCCACTTCCTGAGCCAGTCATTTACCTCTGTGATCTTCATTTTTTTCTCCACTGAGGCCTTTAGTACTGGCAATATCTCCGAAAAGGAAATGTTGCATCCATTATCCCGACAGACTCTGGCAAGTTCTTGGAACCTTGCTTGGATTTCCAAACGCTATTTCCCTCTAGATCGTTAGTTCCCAAATGCACCAAATCAGTTCCCTCTAATCTACCAGTTCATACACCATGAACTTTGCTCTGTGCACTGTAGCCCAGAGATACCACTACCTTCACCGGCTATGGCATCCACCCCCCTGTCCCTCCCACTGGATACCCCTAATCATCAAGTCTCCCAATAACAGAACCTTAACACCGCCATCATCCTTATGGTTACCTCCACTATGCCCTCTCAGCCCTCCATCCCCCTTTTATTCATGATCTCAATTCCATGGGAGTCTTCCTGCCTTATTAGAGACCCCCTTGTCACCCTCCCCTTTCTGCCTCCCTCGTTATTTTGCCCACTTAACTCAGACCCCCTCTGAATAGGTGTCCCCTTTACCCTCTCTTATCCAAACCATTTATCCTGGCCCTAATGGTTTCCCCTTTCCCCACACCGCCATCCTCCCCCCTTGTAATAGTACCCCTGCCTCCAGAGGCTCTCTGTGGGTCCCTTTTAGCTAGGGCCCCATCCTTGGTACTGACCCCCCTGCTGATAGGGGGCTCCTCTCCCACCTCCTTCTCTCCCAGTTTCTCTCCAGTCATGCTCTCCTCCCTCATGTCTGCAATATGTTGCATCTCCCCCATCTGCTTAACATTTATGTTTCCCCTTCTCCCTCTGGGACTATTTCTATCCTTTCCATTGCCGGTCTGTGATGCCCTATGGGTATCCGACTCCCTCCCCCCGGCCTCTGTATCAGTTTCCTCATTTCCACCAACCCCTTCCTCCCCCTCTAGGTTGCTTAGTAGCTCAAATTTATTGTGACACTATGTCAGCCTCCATCAAGTAACCCGAGTTTCCTCTGACTGCACCTCTAAACTGCCCTCTTCTTCCCTCTTGCTCTGTTCTCCTTAGGAGCTCTCTTCCCACAGTCTGCTGTTTTAGGCTTCCCCACAACAGCCCTTCCCTTCTCAATGTCTGCTCTACTATGCTTCCCCACAACAGCCCCTCCTGACTCTTCTCCCTCTACTATCTTTGTATTAGGAATGTTCACCCCATACGCTTTCCCCTTAGGGTCAACATCCCTATCTAAGGGTCCTCTGTCCCTAATATGCCCACTCCTGCTTGCTGTAACATAACATCCTGTAATTTCAGAGCATTGCCCCAGCCTCCCCTCAGCCCCACCCTTCTGCTGCCCATATCCACACCACTTATCCTTGGACACCCCCCCTCCAGCTTACTCCTTAACCATATACCTCACTCCTGAAACAAGATAGCTGTCTACAGAGTGGGCAGCCTCCCTCTCTCGAGGCCCAAATGAGAATTATTGCCATCCCACAGCCTGTGCAGCCTACAACCCTTCCGAAGATGCCTGCCATGGTGGGATTTGGCCACCCTGTTTGTCCCCCTCTGTTTATAATGGCACACCCCCTTTTCTCAGTCCCTTCCCCCTGGAATACAGTTTCTGTCTATACTGACTGCAGTTATTTACAAACCCAATTTCAACCCCACCAATAAAGTTCCCAAGTCTCACAAACACATGCAGTCCAGTGTGTGTCCAGTCCCACTAACAGTGTGTGTATGTATGCAGACATCAGGTACCGTATGATGTCACAGGCCCACCAGTTCCTGTTACTTCAAATTTCAGTCCCAAACAGAAATACACAGCCCTTCAATCCCAACCCCCCAGTGGCTTTTCAGTATTTAAGAAAGCCTACAAAACAGGGTGGGTGGGAGACCTCTGTCCTTTATTTTTATTTATTTATTTATTCATATATCGGATTTACAAACCTTTGAGTCAGAGACTCATTTACAAAGGCACCTCGTCGCAGGGAGGGGAGACAACATAATTGTGAAGCAAGACAGCGGGAACAGTACAGGTGAGACACAGATAAACATATATAATAGGCATTTCAAGAGTAGGTAAATAAAAAAGAATCATACAGGGACAGGTTGGGTTTGAGGCACTCTCGGATAGCCCTATGACAGGCAAATACAGCTACGAGTGCTCGTAAGGTGTTTGCATAGGGCGGTTTTGAAGGGGCCAATTTTGGGGATGCTGGTGATGTGCATGGGGAGGGAGTTGTACCAGGAAGGTGCTCTGTGGTGGAAGGACCTTTGTGCAAGTGATATCCTGGCTCTAGGCACCTGGAAGGTGGTTTTGTTGGTATTACAGGTGGCGATCGAGTGGGAGGCCCGTAGAAGCGGTGTGGTGACTCCTGTGGGGCATAACCCAAGTAGAGCCTTTTTTGCCAGTATACAGGTGTGGTATTGCAGGCGTTCTTCAAAACTGAGTATGTTTGAAGTGAAGTAGAGCTGGCATGTGTGAGTTCTGCTGGGGGCACCGGTCAGGAGCCTGCAGGCTTTGTTGATAGAGGTCTGTATTTTGGTGAGGGCAGTAGGGTCAGCGGCTGCATAGATGGGGAGTCTGTAGTCAACCAAGACAGGATGGAGGAAGAGATAGCCAGCCATAGTGCAAGCTTGGGGAGGCAGTCTCTGTGATGGTATAGGAGTCCAATCCGGGCATTCATGGCAGAGGACAGTGCACTGACATGGGCATGGTAGGAGAGAGCCGAGTCAAAGGTGATGCCCAGATATTTATAAGTTGATACCTGCTCAAGGGGGTGGAGGGTGCTGGGAATGCCTTACCAGCCTCCTGCTTATGTTCCCAAGTGAACAATGAGAGACAAGGTGATTCCTGTTAATTTCCCCCCTCCTCCTAACACCAGGCAAACATCACATTTAAATTTCACTCTAATTATCACTGCAAACAAGTGTTCCCAAGCCTCAAAAGTTACAATATCACAGCCCAAGTAACAGTTCTAACTCAAAGTAGTAATTTGTAACACATAGAACTAATTTCATGTACAAAACTATTCAAATATTTCAGTTTAAAACAGAATATAACCCCAGACCTCTGTCCTTACCAGCCTCCTGCTCAATCCTAGATCCACTGTTGTTCATGATATACATCATGACACAGATAGAAACATCACTATGGCTAATCTCCATTTTATACTAATGATACAGTCCACTATATAACCAGGCCTTCCTTTCCCAGCACACACAACAATCTCCAACACGAGTTCAATCAACTACAGTTACATCTATTTCAGGCAAAACTACTGCTAAATGCAGAACAAAAATGAGGTTCTTCTCGACTACAAATATGGCTCCCTCCACTCTCCCTTCCACACTATAACCACACTATTAGGAGATCCACTCGAAGTGGTGGACAATTTAAAATATCTGGGATTATGGCAGGATAGATGCTTATCATTCAGTACACACATTGAAGACCTCAGCGAAAAACTAAGAATCAGACAAGGCTTCTTTTGTAGAAACAAGAGCTGTTTCCCAATAGACGTTAGGAAGAGGCTAGTGCAGATCACCTTTCTCCCCACTAGGCTATGCAGATCTGATTTACAGCCGTTGTTCAAATGTCCTTCTAAACAGACTGGACATTCTTTATCACTGGGCCCTATGATTCATTACAAATGCAGCACCTAGAACTCACCACTGCCTACTTTATGCTATGGTTGGGTGACCATCACTAACCACAAGGAGACTTAAAAATCTACATCTCTGGGCCTGCAAAACAATAACCAGAAATGTCCCACATTATATCTTAGACCTTGTTATTTTGTCTCACAGTAGCTATGCATTAAGGAAAAGCAGTCATATTCTTCTTGATGTCCCAAAACATTCTACCCATTATGGTAAAACAGCAATTAGCAGATCAACCCCTATAATCTGGAACAACCTGCAAAAATCACTTTAACTCACCAGCATAGTCAGCCCTGGTATCTTTATATCACTCATAGAAAAGCACAATATTGAATCCTGTACCTGTAATTAACATAAACGTATGACCACCATTAATCCTTTTGCTCACTTGTACGCATTACTGAATCCTACCTGTGTAAGTAGCATAAACGTATGTTAATAACTGGACTTATTGGTCTTTTGTCCGGTACTCCTGAATTTTACTTATGAATGCCAAGAACTATCCTTATGTATATTAGGACACATATAAACTGTATTAGATAGGCACTTAGCACCCCATCTTGCTATTCTTTATATAATGCTGTACTTTTTTCTATATTTACTCCATGTATATTATATTATGTACTTTTACTTTCATCAACTTCTTGTGCTATGTATGTGTCTCACTAACTATTATACATAACTTTTAATGTATGCTGTCCTACCCAGGACCTCCTTGAAAATTAACTTGCTCAATGGAGCCTTTTCCTGGTAAAATAAATAAATGAAACTAAACTATGTTCTTCCTCTCTTAGGGTATGTTGCTGAAAATTAGTTGCGAGTTGTATTTGAATGCAGTCTATTGTAACCTTTCATTATTGATTGTATGGGTATGATTGTTTTCTTGGATGCAATACATTGCTACATCCCTGTAAATCTGTATTTCTTATTCTTGTCTTTCCCGTTGATGGCTGGTTTTAAAATCAATAAAAATATTATACAAAAAGATCCCTACATCTAGCTCTTTGACCAACTTAAAAAAAATAACCTGAAATTTTAAAATGTTTTGCCATTTTATTTTAGGTGTAATAGCCTTTTTAAAAATTCTTTGGTAACTGGATAAGGCCCACTAGGCCTAAGGCCTGTTTACAGCGGCAACTGGGGAGCACTGTGGAGGTTAAATAACTTGCTCAGGGTAACACGGTATGCAAGTGGAGGTTGTGGGAATCAAACCCAGGTCTGCTGGATGTACCAAGCTCATTCATGGCATGTTGCTCTAACTTTTAAGCTATACTGCCAGCCCCAGTATATTATATAGTGCAGTACCATACTGCAGGGTTTGAGATTTGTGTTGTAATAATCCACTCCTTGCCATGTGTTGTTGCTTACATTGAACACCTTACCAATGGAAGCCTTCATAAATTGCATTATAGATTGAGGGAGTGCTCCTGACCAATCAGAGCACTCCTTTCCTCCGCGAGTGAGGTACTCTTATTCCATGAAGAGCGTCTCAAGCGCAGATGCCCTGGAAACAGGCACGTTCTGAGAAGTTTATTTTTTAAATATATTAGTGATCGTTTGATCATCAACATATATTGATATGCTGACCATTGCTGAAAATGAGTGAAAGCCACTTGCCTTCAGCTTGAGCCAGAAACAGCTCAGCTTACTCGCTGTTCTCACTCCAACTGAAGGCACGTGAAACCACTCATTTTCAGCAACGAGTGGCTCCGAGGGACGTATTAACACATATAAGTGGATTGAAGAGACAACCCAATGTCTTCACAAAGAAAGAAGGGCTAGAGGGATATAATAAGAAAACAGAAATGTAGGACAGAGATCAGTCAGATTGGGGCAGGCCTGTTGTGCCAAATGTTTTTTTTTCCTGTTCCTAAAACATCTTTGTTTTACCTATTCAAATAAATACTATCAGTTATGTCTCAAGAGTGTTGATCCAGTTTTGTGTCACAGTGGTAGCATGGAAATCTGATTACTAATCCTCAAAACAGAATTAATTTAATTACAGCGACTATGACCCATAAACTGTTTGCCATATTTTTCCAATACACAAAGTCTAGTTTAGAGCAGCAGTGTGAAAAAGGATGCTATTGGTACTGCACTGCATTCCAGCCCCATCATTTCCACCTACTGAAGTGCACTATTATTGCAGTTTTAGGAAAATATGTAATACAGTATGATCAACTGAGATTTTAAACTACCCTTTTTATGCACAGTAAAGGTAGCACTTATTGTGTCCCTGTGACACCTGGACCACTCTTACACACTCCCAATGACAAGGTTTTAGGAGTGTGCATAAGTAGGCTGGAGATTGCAGGGTATAAGGCCAGTGCTCTCTTTACTGTGAGGGAGAAGGCTCCATGTCATAATAGCGAACGGAAAACAGCGATCGCTATTACGGCGAGTGTATATCGTTGAAAAGCAAATCAGTGATATACACATGCCAGCGACTAAACATTCGGGAACTAGACTTAGTGTCTATGTGGGGGAGCTGCGCCCCCCCTCCCCGCACCCCTCTAAGAAAGGATTCCTAACTCTAGGGATCTGCATGTCGGTGAGGGGGCGACACTCCGAATGTAAAAAAAAAAAAAAAGAAATGGCAGCGGCAGCCAGCGGCAAACTTTTCTCCCCAGTCCCCAGCCCCAAACCCAGTACCTACTGCTCCAGAGCTAGCCACCCTCACCACCACACCCCACGGCTAGTTCGGCTGCAGCAGGCACACTACCTACTGAAAACCCTCTTCCCTATCCCTCCCCTTCCCCTCGCTATCCTCTCTTTCTGGTCACCCTCCCCTATCCTCACCATAGCATAGTGTCACTACCCTTGTGGGTAGCCCATGATGACAGCACTGAATATGAGTTGCCATTTTAACAGTCACTCATATTCAGTCACTATCATCACAGGATACCAGAGAGAAAGGTATTTGTTCTTTTTTTTATATACAACTGTTTTTTCACTGTGCTGCCACCTACGCCTACCTTGGGTTTTCAGCTGGCGACCCCTCAGCCCTGTCTGCTGCTACCACCACTGTTGAAGCGGTGAGAATCTACGTGGAACAGGCCCCAAAGGTGCTGGTGACCGTTATTCAGATGGCCCATCATTCAGATGGCCCAGTGTCCATTTGTTTTTCATTGTTTTACCCTAGCTCTGCCTCCCTTCCACACAATTGAGCAGTACCATAAGAGACCACTCAAGTGTGCAGCATCTCCCTGTGGAGAGGGAAGCTCCCTGGCCAGTGACAAGGATTACTGCAGCTGCAGAACCTAGTGATTGCCCTCCCTGTCTGGAAGCACTGCCATGTATGGTGCTGGGAGGGGCCTCAACAGGCCTTGCAAGCAGGAAGCATTTCCCTGTGGAGGAGGCAAGCTCACTGGCCTATCACAGGGGTCACTGTGGTTGTGGAACCCAGCACCTGCCCTCCCTAGCTGAACATGCTGCCGTGTATAGCAATGGGTAGTTGTCCAGCAGGCCATTCAACCACACAGCATCTCCTTGTGGAGTCAAGCTCCCTGGCTCATCACAGGGGTCGCTGTATTGGTGGAATCTGGTGCCTGCCTCCTTGGCTGGAAGTGCTGCTGTGTATGTCTTTGGGTGGTGCTCTTACTGCCTCAAAAGCAGACAGCACCTCCCTGTGGAGGAGGCAGGCTCCCTGGTCCACCACAGGGGTCTCTGCAGCTGTGGAACCTGGTGCCTGCCCACTCTGGTCAAAAGTGCTGCCATGTATGGTGCTGGGTGGTGCCCAAACATGCCTTGCAAGCATGCAGCATCTCCCTGTGGAGGAGACAAGTTCCCTCACCTACCATGGGGGTCACAGCAGTTGAGAAACCCAGCACCTACCCTCCCTGGCTGAAAGAGCTGCTGTACGGCACTGGGTGGTGTCTCAACAGGTCTTGCAAGCATGCAGCATCTCCCTGTGGAGGAGGCAAGCTCCCTCACTTACCATGGGGGTCACAGCAGTTGAAGAACTCAGCGCCTACCTTCTCTGGCTGAAAGAGCTGCTGTGTATGGCACTGGGTGGCATATCAACAGGTCTTGCAAGTATGCAGCATCTCTCTGTGTAGGAGGCAAGCTCCCTTGCCTACCATGGGGATCACAGCAGTTGAGAAACCCAGCACCTGCCTTCCCTGGCTGAAAGAGCTGCTGTATATGGCATTGGGTGGTGTTTCAGCAGGCCTTGCATGCATGCAGCATCTCCCTGTGGAGGAGGCAAACTCCCTGGCCCACTGCAGGGTTCTCTGCAGTTGTGGAACCTGGTGCCTGCCTCCCTGGCTGGAAGCATTGCCATCTATGGCACCCAGTGGTGCCCCAACAAGCCTTGCATGCACGCAGCATCTCCCTGTGGAAAAGGCGAGCTCCCTAGCCCATCACGGGCTGCTGTCATTGTGGAACCTGGTGTCTGCCGTCCCCTGCTGCAAGTGCTGCTGTTTGCAGCACTGGATGGTGCCCCAGCAGACCACACAAGCATGCAATGCCTCTCTGTTTAGGAGACAAGTTCCCTGGCCCTCCACAGGGATCCCTGTGGCTGATAAACCTGGCACCTGCCCTCTGTGGCTGAAGGTGGTGCCCTAGCAATCCTTGTAAGTACACAGTGTCTCACTATGGAGGAGGCAAGCTTCCTGTTCCACCACATGAGTCACTGAAGTTGTGGAACCCAGTGTCCACCCTCCCTGGCTTTGAAGCACTGTTGTGTACGGCATCTGGTGGTGTCCTGATAGATCCTGCAGGCACACAGCATCCCCCTGTGGAGGAGACAAGCTCCCTGGCCCATTGCAGGGGTCTCTGTGGCTGCAGAATTATAGCACCATGCTCCCTGCTTGGGAACGCTGCTGCATGGCAGTGCAATAACAACCCTCTTGGCCACCAAAACCAGCTCACTAGTCCACTTAAGAGCCTGGGTCACTGGCATGGGAGCATGACATGCTACCTGTTAGGCCACTGGGCAGCATGTGAGAAAGGTATAATAAAGTTTACATTAACATACTGTATTTATATTATTCTATAACCTCTAAAAATGCTAAATTCAGAATGTGGCTTTGTAGGGGTCCATTTAGTTTGAGAGAGGGTGCTGAGTTAGGGTAATGCTAATACTGAGTCGAACAATCATTCAAACCCTGAGGAACATCACCCCATGTTTACCAAGAGTCAGGGGAACTTTTTTATCATTTTGTTTCCTTACCTTTGAGACTTTTTGTCACAACCCTAACTGACGCCTAAATATATATTTGTTTGCCATGAATTTCCTTTATTTTTATGTTCACCGCGCATGCGCAAGACAGACATCTTGGGACTGCTTGGCCAGTGTAGTGGCCAGGGAGGTGTGTGCTGTAGCAGCCAATGGAACTGAGTCTGCAGGAGGCATGTGAGGGACACCCAGTGCTGACAAGGCTGATGAGGATGCTGCTTTGCTGGCTGATGTATAGAAACTTCTCACATATGAAAGTATGCTGCTGCACCTGTTGCAGTGTGGCTGCATCCTTTCATGAGCACCATCAACCAGCGTATCCCCCTTCTGCCCATCCCAGCTTTGAAACAGGATTGGTGGCAGGTGCTTAACCCTGCGGTTGGCGTCCCCACTCCTGCCTGACCCAGCTGTCACCCCACAGACACACTTCGAAACTGGGGTGCCTTCTCCTGGTGCTGGCTAACCCTACTCCAACAGTATGTGACACCTGGGTGCCTACCCCCTCATGCCGCTAAACAACACACTGACACAGGGGTGTCCAATTCCCAGTGTCGATCCCTTAAATAAAAAAACTGCCCCTTGTCATTCCTTATTTTTTTTAAATAAAACCTGAAAAAAATGGTCCAGTAATGTCTTATCCCTCTTCAAACTCTCAACTGACTCCCCTCTCAGCACCAACCACACTCCACACCCCTCCCTTATTTACGTATGGTACACTGCTATAATCCTCTCGACAGCTAAACCTCTTTCTCCTACTAAGACCAACTGTGAACTGACTGAAAACAAGGTAAGTCCGGTTAATGACTTTTTAATGCATTTTGAACTGTTACTTATAACATGTTTGCTCCAAATTTTCAACATAGCCTTTTTTACCCGATCTCATGAATAAGGCAGATGTAACTTTTCAAATCCCCTATCAACTGCTCAGTATCACTAACCGCCCCCTGTCCAGTACTGAGTCTCTCTTTCACTTTAGGCATTCAGGTCTGGCCAGCGTATACAGGTGTGCTCCAAACAATTCTGAGGCTGCCACCGTTAGAGTTGTTCTTCTATTCTAAATTATAGTTTATGTCTAGATGTTATTCCACCTCCTCATGATGTTCTTTGAGCCTGTATGTACCTAAGCTGTTTTTTCCACTGTTGGAGCATGTGGCTCCTGTATGTAACCTTGACTCTGTATTTTATTTTATGGATACCGTGTAACTCTCCAGGGTCGCACATGAAAATAGGCACTTAGCTGTCTAGTGTGCTCACCTGGTTACCAAAAGCAAATAAATAAAAAAACATGTTTTTTACTTATTTATTTATTTAAAATTTTGGTAACTGGGAAAAGCATACTCAGCTGAGGCCCATTTGCAGGTGTGACCTGGGGAAAGAGGGAGAAAAATACAGACAGAGGGTACAAAAATCAAAACAATGACTCAGAACACAGTTGATGCATTCAAAGCAAACATAATAAGTTAATCATGCAAAAAATTACAATTCAGCGAGTACAAATGTGAGGTAGAGAAATGACTGTACCTGGGTTCAAGTTATTTGTATGAATAAGAAACTTGGAGGGGGAGCAGGAGGCATGGGGGTAGAGTGAAGAGGATAGCAGAGGGAGAGGAGGATTTAGGTAAGGATGGCAGGAGTGGGTGGAGGAGGTGAAAGTAAAATGAAGCTGTTTTTTAGAAGAGATGGATTACAGGGGAGGGAGGTGGTAGGAGACGATGGGTCACAGTCAGTAATACAAGTACAGAATTTGGCCAGGAGAAAGTGAGAATTGCAGTGGAGAGGATATCACAAGGAGGCCTGGGTAGGCCAGCAAGTGCAGGAGGGCTGAGTAGAGAGCTTTAATAGTCTTTTAAGGGTGGGAAAGGATGGGGAAAGCTATATGGTGGGGGGAGCTGATTCCAGAGTAAGGGGAGTTGGTATGAGAACTGCTAGAGGGATGAAGAAAGTATGAGAGTCTCTGGAGCAAACTGCATAGTCAGATGCACTCATAGGAGAGAGGAGGGAGGATAGGTAAGAACCAGAATTTAGCAATGAGAAACATAGAAGCATAGAAATATAGATTTTGACGGCAGATAAGGACCACTTGGCCCACCCAGTCTGCCCATTTCCCTACCTATTGGATAAGCTGCAGATTCTAGTTAACCAACAGCCTATTTCCTGCAACCCCCCACTATAATTGCCTTATGTCTGTCCCATGCATGTTTGAATTCCCCCACTGTTTTAGACCCCACAACCTCTCCAGGAAGGCGGTTCCATGCGTCCACCACTCTCTTTGTGAAAAAAAATTCCTCACATTACCCCAGAGCCGTCCCCCTTCTATCTTTAAATTGTGCCCCCTTGTTCTTACACATCTCTTTTTCTGAAAGATACTACCCTCCTGGATTTTGTTGATTCCCTTGAGGTACTTAAAAGTTTCTATCATGTCCCCCCTGTCCCTCCTTTCATCAAGGGTATACATATTAAGCTCTCTCAGGCTCTCTTCATATGGTTTCTGATGTAGGCCCTGCACCATTTTAGTTGCCCTCCTCTGGACTACTTCGATCCTGTCTATGTCCTTGAGTAGATGAGGTCTCCAAAACTGCACGCAATACCCCAGATGGGGTCTCACCAACTGTCTGTACAGAGGGATAACCACTTCCCTTTTTCTACTTTGATGCTCCTCCCTATGCAGCCCAGTATCCCCCTGGCTCTCCTTACCGACTTCTCACATTGCTTACCCACTTTTAGGTCATCTGATATGACTACCCCCAGATCCCTTTCCGTTATTGTTGTTGATAATACCTCCCCTGCTATTGTGTACTCTTCTCCTGCATTTTTATTTCCCAGGTGCATTACTTTGCACTTCTTTGCATTGAATCTAAGTTGCCATATGTCTGACCGTGCCTCCAACCTTGCCAAGTCCCTTCTCATCCTTTCAACCCCCCCCTTGTCTATCAACTCTGTTACAGATCTTTGTGTCATCTGCAAAGAGTCATACCTTTCCTTCCAGACCCTCTGCAATGTCACCTATAAAGACATTAAAGAGGACTGGACCCAGTACTGAGCCCTGAGGTACTCCACTAGTAACCTCCCTTTCTTCGGAATGTGTTCCATTCACTATTACCTTCTGTGTCCTGTTGTGCAGCCAGTTTGCTACCAGGCTACCACCCTGGGACCCATCCCAGGCTGGCTAACTTGATTATTAATCTTTTGTGCAGGATTGTGTCAAATGCCTTGCTAAAGTCTAGGTAGGCCATATCCACAGCCCCTCCTGGTCTATTACTTTGGTCACCCAGTCAAGAAATCAATTAGATTCATCTGACATGACCTTCCTGCTGTGAATCCATGCTGCTTTGGGTTCTGTGCCCCGCTGGCCTCTAGGTACTCAACAATTCTTTCTGTCAGAAGTGATTCCATCATTTTCCCCACCACTGAGGTCAAATTAATAGGTCTGTAGTTTCCTGCTTCTGCCTTGCTCCCACTTTAGTGAAGGGGAATCACATCTGCCCTCCTCCAGTCCTCAGGTACCACCCATCCTCCCATGATTTGTTAAAAAGTGTGGTCAGTGGTGTCACTAGGTCCTCCCTTATTTCTTTTAGGATTCTAGGGTGAATCCCGTCAGGCCTCATTGCTTTGTCCACCTTGGGTTTTAGGAGTTATTTCAGGACTCTTTCTTCTGTAAATGGACTAGCGTCAACCCCACTACCTAGAGTGCTTCTATTGTTTGGTTTAGGTAACTCCTCCCCTTCTTCTTTTGTGAATACTGAACAAAAGTATTCATTCAGTATCTCTGCCTTTTCACTGTCTCCCTCTGCCCACCTCCACTCTCCTTTATTAATCTTCACTATCCCTCCCTTAACCTTTCTATGCTCCCTAATGTACCTATAAAAGGTTTTATCCCCTTCTTAACTGAGTTGGCTATCTTTTCCTCGGTTTGGGCTTTTGCTTTTCTGACTGCCTTCCCCACTTCTTTCTGCTTTAATTAATACAGTTCCCTGTCGTGCTCCTTCTGTGATTCCTTATACTTTTTGAATGCGGCCTTTTTCTCCTTAACCTTACCTGACACCTCTTTTGAGAACCATAGTGTTTTTTATTCTGCTTTGTTTTCTTTATTTGTTTCACACAAAGGCTTGTTGCCTCCATGATGGCAGTTTTGATGTTTCTCCATTGTTCTTCCACCCCTCCTTTCAGGCCATTTGCTAATGCATTCCTCAGGTATTCACCCATTATGCCAAAGTCAGCCCTTCTAAAGTCCAGTATCCTTGTCTTTGCATGGCTTGTCTCCATGGTTGTGCTTATTGTGAAGCACACTGTACAGTGGTCGCTTGTTCCCCGATGTCTACTGACTTCTAATTTTGTGATCCTCTCTCCATTTGAGAGTACCAGGTCTAATATTGCTCCCTCCTGAGTAGGTTCCACCACTAGTTGTCTAAGGCATGCCCCATGTAGGCCAGCGAGAATGACCCTGCTCTTGGATGTGGCTGCAGTCCATGTCATCCAGTTAACATCTGGCATATTCAGTTCCCCAATCAACAATATCTCCCCTTTTTCAGCCATTTTAAGAATGTCCTCTATCATTTTCTTGTCCATTTCCTCCCCTTGAGATGGGGGGGTCTGTATACAACCCCTGTGCGGATTGTGATGCCATTCCCTGTCTCCAAGGTGACCCAGAGTGCCTCTTATCCTCCCCCTTTACTTTTTAGTTCTGTAGCTTTGATCCCTTCCCTTACGTAGTGAGCTACTCCACCTCCTCTTTTACCCTCCCTGTCCCTTCTGTAGATTGTGTACTCTGGTATGTTGACATCCCAGTCATGGTTCTCCATGTACTATGTTTCTGTGACTGCCACAATATCCAAGTGTTCCTCTTCCATCAGGGCTACTAGTTCAGGAAGCTTGTTTCCCAGACTATGGGCATTGGTACTCATTGCCCTCCATTTAATGTTGGCTTTATCCTTTTTTACCCCATCCCTGCTCTTATTGCCCTTGTCTATTTTTCCATTTACCCCTGTGCTGCCCTGTGTCAAGCTCTGTACCTCAGTGTTTACCCTACTACTTGCCATGTTTTGTGGGAGGAGGCTTGAACTTTCCTTCTTCCCATCAGCACCTCCCCCCTTGGCTAGTTTAAAAGCTTGCCAAGGAAGCATTTAAACCTGTCACCTAGGAGCTTGTTTCCCTTCCTGGACAGATGCAGACCATCATGCCAGTATAGACCTTCATCTCTCCAGGTGGACCCACAGTCCCCAATTAAGCCAAAGCCCTGTGCTCTGCACCAGTTTTGCAACCATTCGTTAAACTGCATGGTGTGCAGTACCCTAGCCTCACCCAGCCATAGACTGGCAGCACCTCTGAGAAGGTTGCCATGCTTGCTACCTGTCCAGGAAGGGAACAAGTCTTTTGAGCAATCGGTTTAAATGCTTCATTGGCAAGCTTTTAAACTAGTCAAGGGGGGGAGGCACTGATAAGCAGCAGGAAAATCCCAGCCTCTCCCTACAAAACAGGGTACTAAATGAGAAAAAGACCGAAGTAGAAAGGTCAGTGGGGGATGCTGCAACAGAAGGTAAAGCCATCAAAAAATGGAGAGCAATGAGTACCAGTGCCCATAGTCTGGGTAACAAGCTTCCTGAATTAGTGGCCTTGATGGAGGAGGAACATCTGGATATCGTGGCAGTCACAGAAACATGGTACACACAAAACCATAGCTGGGACGTAAACATATCAGGATACACTATCTACAGGAGGGACAGGGAGGGTAAATGAGGAGGAGGAGTAGCTCTTTACATAAGGGAAGGAATCAAAGCAACAGAAATAAAAGGTAAACAGGGAGGAGAAGAAGCACTGTGGGTCAATTTGGAGATAGGCAATGGCACCACAATCCGCACAGGGTTAGATACAGACTTCTCTCAGGGGAGGAAATGGACAAGGAAATGATAGAAAGTATACTAGAATGGCAGAAAAAGGGAGATATTGCTGATGGGTGATCTGAATATGCCAGATGTTAACAGGAGTGCAGTTGCAGCAGCCACTTCAAGAGTGGAGTTATTCTAGATGCTCCACAGGGGCATGCCTTAGACAACTAGTATTGAGCTCACCGAGAGGGAGCAATCTTAGACCTGGTCCTCTCAAATGGAGATGGAGAGAGATTACAGATGAAGTGGGTAGCCATCTGGGAACTAGTGACCATCGAACAGTATGTGTCTACAATAAACACAGCAATAGAGTCAAGCCTTACAAAAGGCAAAAGTACTGAACTTTAGGAGGGCTGACTTTGCCAAAATGGGTGAGTGCCTAAGGAATGCACTAGCAAATGGGCAGAAAGGAGGGGTGGAAGAACAATGGGGAATAATAAAAACTGCCATCAAAGAGGTAACAAGCCTTTGTGTGAAGTAAATGAACAAAACAAAACAATGTAAGAAACCACTATGGTTCTCAAAGGAAGTGGCAGTGAAGGTTCAAGAGAAAAATTCAGGAAGTACAAGGAATCACAGAAGGACAGAGAACTGCATCAGTTAAAGCAAAAGGAAGCTGGCAAGGCAGTCAGAACAGCAAAGGCCTAAACCGAGGAAAAGATAGCCAACTCAGTTAAGAAGGGGGATAAAACCTTTTATAGGTACATCAGGGAGTGAAGGAAGACCAAGGGAGGGTTAGTGAGGCTTAATAAAGGGGAGAGAGGGTGGGCAGAGGGTGACTGTTGAGAGGCAGAGATACTAAACAAATATTTTTGCTCAGTATTTACAAATGAAGAGGGGAAGGTACCTAAAACAAACAGAAACACTCTGGATACAGAAGTTGATACCAGCCCATTTACAGAAGAAAGGGTTCTGAAAGAACTTTAAAACTGAAGGTGGACAAAGCAATGGGGCCTGATGGATTCATCCCAGAATTTAAAGAACTAAGGGTAGAACTAGTGACACCACTGACTACCCTTTTAACATATCATGGGAGGATGGGGTGGTACCCGAGGACTGGAGGAGAGCAGATGTGATTCCCTTCACAAAAGTGGGAGCAAGGCAGAAGCAGGAAACTACAGACCTGTTAGTTTAACCTCAGTGATAGTGAAAATGATGGAATCACTTCTGAAGGAAAGAATTGTCGAGTATCTAGAGGCCAGAGGGGCACAGGACCCAAGCAGCATGGATTCACAGTGGGAAGGTCATGCCAGATGAATCTGATAGATTTCTTTGACTGGGTGACCAAAGTAGTAGATCAGGAGGGGCTGTGACATGGCCTACCTAGACTATAACAAGGCATTTGACACAGTCCCACACAAAAGATTAATATACAAGTTAGCCAGCCTGGGAGTGGGTCCCAAGATGACAGCCTGATAAAGAATTGGCTGGAGAATAGGACAGAGAGTAATAGTAAATGGAGTCCACTCTGAAGAAAGGGGTTACTAGTGGGGCACCGCAGGGTTCAGTATAAGATCGGTCCTCTTCAATGTCTTTATGTGTACATTGCAGAGGGACTGAAGGAAAGGTATGTCTCTTTGCAGATGACACAAAGATCTGCAACAGAGTTGATGCACAAGGTGGGGTGGAAAGGATGAGAAGGGACTTGGCAAGGTCAGAGGAATGGTCAAATGTATGGCAGCTTAGATTCAATGCTAAGAAGTGCAAGGTAATGCACCTGGGAAACAAAAACCCAGGGGAAGAGTACACAATGGGGGGTGAGATACTAACAACAAAAATGGAAAGGGACCTGGGGGTAGTCATAGCAGATGACCTAAAGTTGGGCAAGCAATGTCAGAGAGCAGCAAGGAGGGCTGGGGGATACTGGGATGCATAGAGAGAGGCATCACCAGTAGAAAACAGGAAGTTATTATCCCTCTGTACAGACAGCTGGTCTGACCCCATCTGGAGTACTGCATGCAGTTCTGCAGAACCAGTCTCTGCAAAGACATAGACAGGATGGAAGCTGTCCAGAGGAGGGCAACTAAAATGGTGCAGGGTCTGCACCGGAAGACATATGAAGAGAGACTTAAAGAGCTTAATATGTATAGCCTCGAGGAAAGGAGGGAGAGGGGGGACACGATAGAAACTTTCAAGTACCTCAAACGAATCAACAAAGTCCAAGAGAGTAGCATCTTTCAAAAAGAGGTGTGCAAGAACAAGGGCAATTTGAAGATAAATGGGGGGGCGGCTCAGAGGTAATTTAAGGAAGTATTTTTTCACATAGAGGGTTGTGGATGCATGGAACGGCCCGTCGGAGGAGGTTGTGGAGTCAAAAACAGTGGTGGAATTCAAGCATGCATGGGACAGTCATAAGGCAATTCTAGGGGTTGGGGGGTAGGAAGAAGTAGGCTGCTGGTTAACTAAGATCTGCAGCTTATCCATTAGGTAGGGAAATGGGCAGACTGGGTGGGCCAAGCGGTCCTTATCTGCTGTCAAATTCTATGTTTCTATGTTTCTATGTCATTTGTCCCAAGGTGGACAATGATATCTAGTTCCCTCTCCTGTGATGCTGCTTCTGCAATCCTGAGGATTTGCTTCCTGTCCCTCCAAGCCATGGCACCAGGCAGGCACCTTACTTCCCTCTCCTCTCCCTTCCCCAGGTCTACACCCCTAACAATTGAGTCCCCTATCAGAAGCTGTTTCCTTCCCCTGTGGTGTCCCTTGCCACCCTTTGGTGGGTCTCCCTTGTGGAAGTCCTCAGCATTCTTCTTGGTCTCCACTGAAGGTATCATCATAGAGGAACCTTGATTTGCCAGACTGACATATGATTTGTGTAGAGGTACAACTAGGGGGCTACACCTCTGTTCCACCACCCTCACCCTCCCAGAACCCACTGTGGTCCAACTGCTCTTCGTACTTGGCAACCTCTGAGGCAGTGGTTGTGGAACTGGTGCTCTTTGGGTGGGGAGGCCTCCTTAGTCCTTGCCAGTTCAGCCTGGAGGTGGGCAACCTCCCCTCAGAGCTGACAGTTGCCTGCAATAGGGCAGCAACGCAGGTTCCAGAATGTCTCCCTGAAAACTGCTGCTCCACAGCCAGTGCATTGCACCACTCCTCACATGTCCCTCTCCCTTATAATATACAATGAGTAATATATAAAATATCTCTTTTTTTTTTGGTGTGTACTTACCCTCTATGCACTGTGCTGGGTTATTAAGAATATGACAGTTCTGCGCCAAGACCTGTTGAGGAAGTGATGTCAGAACCTTGGCTATAAAGGAAATGCCACAACCACTGGTGACTGTTAGAAACAATCAAATACACCACTGCTCCACCACCCTGGTGAGTACTGCCCTTTATAGTAATTCAACCAACACCACAATTTACTAGACCACTGCTCCTACACAAACCGCTCTACTGAGTCCAGGGATAAAAATGAACTCACTCTTCAGCCAGCAGGACACTTCTAAAATGTTGCCAAATATCCTTCCAAATGCTAGGTCTCAAGCACAGGAATCAAGCAACTTCAGTTGTAATTCACCCCCTCTGGTTAAAAAATTACTACACTTTAATGGAATCCTGCAATTCTCTTCTTAATGCCAATAAGAAAAAAATGAAACTTTCTGTAGAAAGCGTAGCTTACCTTCCTAACAAGTCCCCGACAATATTATGTCTTGCCAGGTTCCCAGTTCCTCAATGTGTTCTAGTTTATTCTCTGCAGTATAGTAAGTTTCTTAGCCTCAAACAGAAGCAGGCAAGTCTTTTCTGACTGGCTTCTCACTGTGTAGTTTGCCTAAGACAGCTCATTGATAAAAGCCCCGCCCAGAATCAATTGACTGACTAGTGACACCTGTGATGTAAGCAGGCCTTTCAATGTAGACACTTTGCTATGTCTGATTCTAATACACAAAACCTTCTCTGAAACCAGGGATAAAAATTCACTCCTCAGCCAGCAGGACACTTCTAAAATGTTGCACAAATGTCCTTCCAAATCCTAGGTCTCAAGCACAGGAATCAAGCAACTTCAGTTGTAATTCACCCCCTCTGGTTATAAAATTATTACACTTTAATGGAATCCTACAATTCTCTTCTTAATGCCAATAAGAAAAAATGAAACTTTCTGTAGAAAGCGTAGCTTACCTTCCTAACAAGTCCCCAACAATATTATGTCTTACCAGGTTCCGAGTTCCTCAATGCATTCTAGTTTGTTCTCTGCAGTATAGCAAGTTTTTCAGCCTCAAACAGAAGCAGGCAAGTCTTTTCTGACTGGCTTCTCACTGTGTAGTTTGCCTAAGACAGCTCAGTGATAAAAGCCCCACCCAGAATCAATTGATTGACTAGTGACACCTGTGATGTAAGCATGTAAGTGATGAGGGAGACACTGTACAACTGACGATGAAGAGGAAGCACGGAGAGTGAGGAATATAGGGAGCAATGGTGAGTTAGAGGAGGAAGGTTTGTTGTGAAGTCACAGAAAGCACTGCACAGGGTGTCCAACTTGATGAGTGATGACAGGGGACTGAACCATAAACCACGTCAGCATAATCCAAGATGGGAAGGATTAGTTTGGTGATGAGTTCTCGATGTATTGGGACAGTAAGACAATCTTTGGTACAATATAAAGCCTCAAATTTTGTGCGCAGCTTAGCATGTAGAGCATTAATGTGATGGAAGAAGTCCAGCTTGCTGTCTAACCAGACACCCAAGTATTTGAAGGCTGAAATTGTTACAAGTTGGGTGCTGTTGAGGTTTTCACAGTCTTTTCCAGAAATCACCTTTGAGACAGGATTTAAAAACTTTCATCCGTCTTGATCGTAAGGTGAGGTCATAAAAAGACTATGTTAAAAATTTGAGTTAAAAATGTAAAAAAAAAAACAAAGTCATGAAGAAACATTGACTTTTTTTCAACATTTACTCATATCTTTGTTAGTTTTGCAGATTCTGGTCCCAAATTTTTAGCACAGCCCTTTTGTTACCCCACTTCATGAACATGACAGGTGACATTTTTGAATCCTGTCCAAAACGTGTTTCTGCAGTTGCTCTGCAAAATTACCTTTCAGACAGGATTTAAAACATTCCATCTGTCTTGATCATACGGTGAGATTATAAAAAGACTATGTTAGGAACATGGGGCCAAAATAATAATGAAAAAAATAATGGCGTTATGAAGAAACATTGAATTTTTCCAGTATTTATTCAAAACATTGTTATTTGTGCAGATTTGGACCCAGCATTTCAACATAATGTTGGCCTTTTGTTACCCCACCTCATGAACATGATAACAATGCTGTGAAATGTTTTAAATCCAAACCAAAAGCTATTTTCATGCATGTGTCACAAAATATATTTTGGTCAGGATTTAATAAAAGATGACACCTGTTATGTTCATATGGTGGGGCTATAAAAAGTCTGTGTTGAAAATCTGGTGCAAGGATAAAAAAAAATGAACATAAAGTTATGAATAAATGTTGAAATTCTTCATTGGTTACTCATACCTTTACTATTTTGTCAGATTTCAACTCCAAATTTTCACCGTAGCCATTTTTTACTTCATCTAATGAACACGACGGGCGCCATTATTCAAATCCTGCCCAACTGTCTTTTCATGCTTGTGTCGTAAAATAACATTTTGGCCAGGACTTCAAAAATGCCCCCTGTCATGTTCATAATGTGGTGTCATTAAAAGACTGTGCTGAACATTTGGGGTCAAAATCTCAAAAAACAGCAAAATTATGAATAAACATTGACATTTTTCAATGTTTACTTATAACCCTGATTTTTTTTTTTTACTTTTTGAACCCATAGTTTCACCACAGTCATGTTTTTACTCCAGCGAATGAACATGGCCGGTGCCATATTCGAACTCCCCATAAACCTGTTTATGTGATCATCCACAAAAAATAACATTTCAGGTGGCATGTGATAAATTATACCTGTCATGTTCATATGTTGGGTAATAAAAACTACTGTCTTGAAAATTCAAGGTCACAATATAAGAAAACAACAACATTCTGTGTGAACCTCGTCATTTCCCAATCATGCCTATTTTACTGTTATAACTCATGTTATTAATTTATTAATTTTAACTGCTGCCCCAGCAGCTACACAGCAAATACAAGCAAGCAAACATTTGGCCTTGATCAGTGCTTGTTTAAGAGGATATTTAATAATAGACGCACACTAATTTCCATTGACAATGCACTGTCAGCACTTTTTCTACCATCTAGTTCCTGGTGTTCTTCAGTGGTATCCATGCCCTCACTGCATCCCAAGCAAGTCTTGGAGCCAATGGAAGCATTTTAAAATTGAAAAAAAAGATTTGTGAATGCTGTTACCACAACTGGAATGAATATGGTTACATTTTTGAGATGCCATGTGCTAAGTGTAAAACATGCAATCACATTTTACTTCCTGGTTTCAAGATACAGTTGCAGTCTGTGTTCAATAATTATAATAGTCTAATTTTAAAGGATTTCATTCCAAAAACACCAATACCACATTACAGTTTTGAGGTACTATCTAAAGAACCAGAAACTTTTAAGTTTAGGCACGTTATCATTTTTCCATTTTATATGAGAACATTAAATAAGCACAGTTAGAATATATGTAATTACATTTGTTATCCTTATTTTTTATTGACATTTTGAAGTAAGAAAGTTAGATACATTAAAGTTCTGGACCGCTGTTCAGTACAGTAGGCAAAATGAAGGGGCCCAGTGTATCATATAGATGTTTACATCTTCTCAAGATATCAAGTGCATGCAATTACAGCTTCAAACCATTGAACAGTGATACAAAATCATGAGTAGTCATGCTACCGTATCCTGTAACAAGGGAATATGTCCCTGTTTAAAACATATTAAATGTATAGCACAATGCAATAGGCCATACAAATAAATTTGAGCAGTCCCATACTAGGTTAAAGCTATGCAATTGCATTTTCATTTCTTGGTTCAATATAGAGTTACACTCTCTTGTAAATAATTATAACTTTTTAATTTTAAAGTGCTTTGATTCCAAAAGACCAAAATAACTACCCATGCGTCATTATCTACAGAACTTGGACGTTTCAAGTTTCAATGCAATTGTTTTTGTGCGTTTGTGTTTTAGCAAAATAAATGTCTTTAAAGCTGTTCCCACACTACAAATACATACAAATACAATTTTGCTGTGGTCACACACCAAGTTGAAGATATATGGTTACATTTCTAGCTTTCTGGTTCCAAGATGCGACTACAGACTTATGAAAGAACTCCAGTGCAAATGTCCTGAGGCATGAGTTATCCTGGAGGATATTGGCCATACAGCCAAATTTTAAAGAAAACACAATTGCACATACTCCGATAATGCAAAGCATCATGGGAAATATATGCAAATCCCCATGAGAGAATTTGGACTGGCTCAACTTTAAGCAGAATTGCGTGGTGCCAGAAGGCCTCACAGTGCAATCAGCAAAGGCTAAGAACAGCAGACACAGAATTATGCACAGCTTATGTTTTGTGATTACAGGTGTGTGAAAACACTTTATACACTCAAGAATGTTATTTGAATAGGCAGCCATCAAAATTAAAAAAAGATAACTTTTATCTTTTAGTTTTGTTTCATTTCCAAAACACCACATGCACCACCTTTAGAGCAGGATCTAAGGATTTTAAAAGTTTTAGGCTTCAAATCTTTACCATGTGTTTTTTAATATTTATATTTTGCTCCCTCTCAGCGTGGCTTCCCCATGCATCTGGGCAGGACCAGCTGTGTCTCACCATGTCTCCAGCATTTACCTCTGCACCCTAACCCCACAGCTCCCCCTGTGGTTCGGCCTGGCCGCAGTCAGGAACCACTCCCACTGCTCCAGCTAATGCAGTGGGAGACTCCCTCTGCAGGACTGGAGTTGATTGTACTGGAGAGCGAGGCCCAGACATGCTGTTAGCAAAGGACTTTTTTCTGTTTTTGACCACTCCACCTCCCTGACATGTAGCCAGTGAGTGCCTGTGGCATGAACCTTAAGGTAAGGAGCTGCCTGCACTGCGTAATCATGCAGAGTGCCAAAGCAGTTCCACTTCCCACCTGCAGGTAGTGCTGAAAGAGTGGGACATGCAGCACCCTCCCCTGGGGTTGGTGCATGATGCATCTACATTGTGCTCTAGACCCCAATGCTAGGGTGAGGAAGTTGTGACTAAGGATTGATTCCCTGGGTCTCCAACGTAGAAGCATTGGCCGGTGCCACTGGGCTGAGCCTTTAGCATTTTTTAATTATTGGAAAGCAAAAAAAGTCTTAAACCTGATCATTTCAATGTTTTGGACCCTTCCCCTTCTAACTTACTACTGATCTGAACTTCACTACATTTGGCGAGTTTGGAGAGCCTACCACAAAGTATGTGCAAGCTGGCTTTCAGGTCCTTAGGTTAAAAGATGGCCTAGTTATAAGCAGGCAAAATAGCAAGTGCATACGCTACCCTTATTCTAGTGGTACCACCATGCTATAATAATATTCTTCTTGAGAGTTACTGTACCTTTTAAGCATTCTGTAGAAATATAGACAGAAAAAAGTTTCCCAGAAGTGGCAAAGGAAACCTGCACTAGAGTGTACTGTAGTTAATTTTTACTATTACATCAATGAACTTCCATCTAATGACCCTCTATTAAGTCTGTCTAGTACCACTCAGTGATACAGAGCCTTAAATTATATGCAAAATCTGAAAAACAGAATTGGTCATTTGGGGGGAACCTAATTTTGTGTTTGTGAATTGCTGTACTAAATGTAACACGGAAGCACAGAAACATAGACAATGATGGCAGAAAAAGACCCAGGGTCCATCTAATCTGACTGAGTTCCCTATTTAGCCCTGGGACCTACTGTCCCTCCTGGGTCTCAGCCCTTCCCAACCTCCCCACCATTCTCCATCCAGTTTCTGCCACCCTGCGCAAGCACTATACCCTTCATTCTGTCCCAGCCATGCTTGAAACCACCAACGTTTTTTGCACTTACCACTTCAGCTGATAGACTGTTCCACAGATCCACCACCCTGTCTGTAAAATAATACTTCCTTGGCCAGCCCGGTGGTGCTGAGGGTCGAGGCACTGGACGCCTTACCTCATGCCATGCTGGTGACCCGGGTTCGGGAACAACCTCAGGTCACTGGGGAGCCAGCATGGGGGGGGAGAGAGGAAGCAGGATTGAGCCACCTAATGGCAGCTCTCCTCTCCCGGGGAGGTGGTCACCCCTCCATAGTTCTGATGTCAATGGGTGGAGGTCGATGATGGTGCAGGTGGGAGGGGCCGACACGAAGGGAGGGTGTCTCGTAGTGCAATGTGTGTGTGCCTCCACATGCGCATGTCTGCACCGAGACAAGGGGATGGGAACGGGGAGAAAAAAAACCTAGAAAAAAACCTACAAATTACATACAGAAAAAAAATGACACTTCCTCACGTCCTGAACCTCTCTTCTGTTAGTTTCTACTCATGTCCATGTTACCATGATCTAGTATTAGCTAAATAGTTGCCCACAGTCCATTTTGTTAATTCAGTGTAGTGGTTTACACAGTTTTCTTGTGTAAAACCCCACTTTGCATTAACGTTGCACAAAACCTGTTCATCATCTGTTGTTCAAGCAGAAACTCTACTCTGTACCCAATTGTAATGAAGACACTCCATTTAATGCCAACATTTTGTGCAAAACATGCTAATATGTGCTCATTTTGGGGATAAATGGGGATAAACAACATTAGGCATTCATATTTCAAAGTCTAAAAATATATTTTTCATTCTTATTACTGTACATACCTCACTGACATTTAAGGTCAGGCATCCTCACTTATGGGTGACTCACAGTGAGATTTAAAGGGGAATGGTTAGCACTAAGAGCCCCACACCCAAGTGCGGAGCTGGTCCTAATTTGCATATTGTGTGCAAAAACATTTTTTTAACTTACTGTTTACTTTAGTACAGTAGATTGAATATAATCAATCAACCAATCAATCAATCATTCAATCAATCTTTATTTTACCAGGCAAAACACCATTGAGAGGAACACATTTGCAAGGCGGACCTGGGCACAGTAACATAACAAAAGAACAATGCAAGATGACATATCAGGGTACCTGCAAAGTGTTACAAAAATAAAACAGGAAAATTGAGAGAATAAACAACAAGTAAGCAACAATACCCGACAGGGTGGGTGGTATTGGGCAATACCGGACTGCCCAGGGGTGTAATGAGGCCTGACACTGCAGGCGGAGGGCCTTATAGCCCCTGGAAGGTCCATTATTGCCCATACCGCCCACCCTGGAGGGTATTATTGCACTTAGAAAATGGGCTACCTGTAGCATTTTCTTCCTGCTGGCGCCGCATCTCCCTGGCTAGACGCCTCTCCTCCGGCCCTGTGGTGCAAACATGGAGACAGGAACATCAGTACAATCTTGTAGCAAAGTCCCCCTGCCCCCATGTGTGTGCACTCCCACCCAGCCAGACCCACCCACCCCACACCCTGATAACACCACCACAGCCAACACCGGACGGTCCCTCCCCTATGTTCCGGACACATACAATCATGTTACCCATATGGAAGATAAAGGTGTGTGGACGTAACACCTACCTGGCCGTGGCACCGTGCCCCTCCTGGCACGTCCCCGTAGGCGGGCAAGCAGGTCCGGTTCCCTCCTCCTCAGGACACCATACCTGTGGCGGCACTGCTCCGCTGTCCACCCCCTTCCTGTGGCCTCTTACAGGGCATTGGCCACCTCCTCCCACACCTGGCTCCTGGACCTGTCCAGGAGTGCCTCCCCCAAACAGTGGGCCATAAAGTGGCTCTACAATGGCCACCAGGTTGGCCAGTTCAACTTGGGTCCACTGTGCAGCCCTGCTCCACGCCATTCCACTTGCTCAGTTGGCTCAAAATGGCGCTCTGCAGAGTGGATCCACCACGTGCAGATGCTGCGTGGTACAGCGCTGCCATTCCCTATTGCGCTGTCACCAAACAGCACGATAGTGGTGCACCCATGCCTGACACATGGCGCCTAGGGGGCAAAGGTCGGGCACAGGGTCAAGGGTCTCTGGCGCATGGACAGGCACAGCGCCATTGGAACCCAATGCGTGTAGCATGATTGGATGCCTGTGTGCTACCTCCAGTAATGGCCTACTGCACTGTTGCCCCAGTGCGCCTATGATGGCCCAGTGCCACAGCTCCATATAGGTGAACATCGCTGTAGCACCACTGGCACAATGGTGGCTGTGCCCTGCATTGCTTCCCGCGCACAGCACGTCAGCAGCGTGGCAGACGCCTGCGTCAGCAACCTGGGCATGCGCAGTGAGGTGTGTACTGCGCATGTCACAGAACTGCACCCTTGGCTCAGCACGCTCAACACAATTGCACAAAGCGCAACAGCGCGATATTCAGTCATCATATGCAAATCGGCTAACTAGCCATTCAATGGTGCAGCACTGCAATTTGCATCCACTTAAAGTTGCGCCTCACCTCATTTGCATGGGTTGTGCTATAAAAGTGCGACATTGGGCTGCACTGGCCATAGTCAGTTACTGCAGTCTGTTGGTGAGTTGCATGCTGTTTGGGAGTGTGGACTGTGGATTTTGGGACATGCACGGAACTGCACAGTCAGAGGTAACAACTTTCATTCTTACAGGCTAAATAATGACCGAGCGAGTTGTGGGAGAGGAGGAACACAGTTGTGGGAGAAGGAGGAGGCCTAATTTCACCAAGACCGAGACCGATGCCCTCTTTGATGCCTGCCTGGATCAGGAGCCACTTCTCAGTGGACGGCAGGGAACACCACAGGCCCGTGCTGCTGCATGGGAGGAGGTGGTGCCTGCAGTGAACCTGCATGGCAGCCACCAGTGCTCCGTGTAGGAGTGCAAGAAGAAGATGGGCACAGACAGGAGGAAGATAAAGGAGAAGGTGGCTGCCATCAGGGCAGTACAAGCTGCGACAGGTGGGGGACAGCCGGAGGTGGTACACCTGACCCCACAGGAGGAGAGGGTTGCTGAAAGCATGCAGCTTAGTGCCATTGAGGGTGTTCTGGGTGGTGGCTTCCAGACGGGTGGTAGCCCATCACTGCATGGTAGATCATGGTCTGTCTATTGGGGGGGCAGGGTAGGGAACATGCAGTAACGCAACTTTGTTTTCCCTTACAGATCCTGAGCATCTGCATGGGTCAGCGGTGGTGGGCTTCTCCACTGAGGACAGTCAGATGGAGATGGAGGAGGGCCCTTCCACCTCCACAGGTATATGTGGCTCAGTGCAACAGTGGGCCCGCCTGGCTATCCAGACTGATGTTGTTGGAACAGGTGCGGAGGAGGCCCTGCCCATGTCCCAATGTGCCAGCATCCACGGATGCCAGCATGCTGTGACTCGGGCTGGTGCTGGGTCCGTCACCGATGATGATGTCACTAACGGCATGGGCAGTGAAACTTGTGTGCCACGGGATGGCCACACAGCAGGTAACATCGCGGCCATGGCTGTGGGTGGTGCTGCCGTGGAGGCCTGTGCATCACCACAGTCCCAGCCTGTGTCTGTCAGCACCAGTGGGGCAGCACTGGTGTGTGTGCACAGGACAGTGGGACTGTTGCAGCCACTGCGGTGGCACCAGTGATTCCTGGTGAGTGGCAGCCGGAGGGGCAGCATCCGCAGTCGGCCAATGGGCTTGGGGGTACAGGGTCAGGGGGCGGCATCAGTGCACCACCTGTGGACATGCTCAGACCTGGTCCTGGTGTGCAGCGCCCACCCTTAAGGGGTGCTGGGCATCAGGGCCGTGCACACGCTGAGGGACAGGATGCCGAGGAGGCAGATGACCTCTTGGACGAGCACACCCGCATACTGCAAGCATCAGTCAACCAGCAGATGCAGCTTGCGACATTGGTGGATGCACTGCGTACGGCTCTGGAGCGGACAGAGGAGCATCGCAGCAGAGACACCACTCTGATCCTGGCAGGGATGGACCGGTTGCGGGAGGATGTGACCACTGCCATTGACAGGCAGACACAGGCATTCACTGCTGTCATGGCCACAATGGGCACACAGTCATGTGCCCATGTGTCGCAGACACCATGCAGTGCACTGTCCACCCCCCATTCCCGACGTCATGTGACACCCTCCTTGTCGACACCGGGTTCAGCTGTGGGCATCCCGAGCACGCCTAGCGCAGGCACGTTTGCTGTGCTGCAGACCCCTGCGCGAGCATGGTCGCGTTCATGCAGTGGAACCCCTGGGGAACCATCGGTGCCACCCCATGAGGCCAGTGGTCAGTCTCTCAGTGCTGGCGGGTCTCGGCGGGGCTGCCCATGCATCTGTGGCAGCCAGGGCATTGTGGCACGTGACCTGTCTCCCAATGCTGCTACTGCCTGGTGCTGCCCTGTGTGCATTGTGTCATTCAGCGGGCATTGCACGGGTGGGTACCCGGCCCTGCACGCGGACACACAGTCCATCTGCACACCCTCCCGGCTGCCATCCGCAGTTGCATGTGCATGATGATGCCTGCATTGCGCTGTACGCCAATGTGCAATGGTGCTCAGCATCTGTCACATGCACAAGGACAGGCAGTGGGCATGGTGGTCTGTGGACATGTGTGTGGCTAGGGGTGGCATTCTGGGTCGGTGTGCCTCCTACCCTTTGTGCATGTCTGGTGCATTTTGTGTGTGTGTGTGTGTGTGTGTGTGTGTGTGTCTGTCCACATAGCATGTTAGACCTCACCCATCCCTGGCTGTGTGGTTCCATGCCCGGCCACTTCCCTTGATGGCATGCACCCCTGGTGTGTGTCCATGCGTTTTTGTGGGTTGTGCCTTAGCCACTGTTGGTTGCACATGGCTCCATGACTTACCTGGGTTGGATGAAGTGCTCCTCCATGATGGTGTCCCAGTGCAGCTGTGCCAGCTGGAGCAGACGGGGGTCCCGTCGCCCAAGGCGGGGGCTGCTCATAACCATTTTCACCGGCGTCCTCATCGTCCCCATCGCTGTCCCCCTCTTTGACCTGTACAGCTATCCCACATTCGTTGGCCATGTTGTGCAGGATGCAACAGGCCAGGAATAGCCCACAGGCCTTTGAAGGGCTGTACTGTAGGGTACCGCCGGAGGTGTCCAGGCAATGGAAACATGCCTTCAGCATCCCGAACACCCGCTCGATGACATTACATATGGTGGTGTGTGCCTCATTGTAGCATTGTTGTGATGGGGTCGCGGGCCACTGGTGGGGGTGAGCAGCCAGGGATGGAGTGGGTATCCACTGTCACCTGTGTGTAGAGGGCGGAGGTTAGTTTGGTGATCAGCATCGCCCTGCCCCAGGCCATGTTGGCCACTACCCATGTCACCTCTGACCATGCCCCCCCAGGCCCTATGATTGTTCATACAGTTTGCATACTGACCCACTAGGTGGCCAGTGGGGATATCCCCACTCTCAAATCTGTGGCACAGTGCTGACTGGTGCCAGATGAAGGCATCATGTGTTCCCCCAGGGTGTGTGGCACAGACATTGATTATGCACCCCCTGGCATCGCACACCACCTGGCAGTTGATGCTGGCATAGCCCTTGCGATTTATATATGTAGCCCCCTCGGGGCCAGGTGGTGTGTGGATGGCCACATGGGTGCAGTCTATTGCCCCTAGCATGCTAGGCATATGTGCTACCCTGTGGAGCTCCTGTATGTTTGCTATGTGCTCTGCCGGTGTGCTGGGGAAATGGATGTACTCTGCAGCATGTGGCAGCAGTGCGCTGAGGAATTGGGTGAGGTGGCATGATGTGGTCAACTGGGTTATGCCTGTGGTGTCCTCAGTTGGTCTCTGGAAGGTACCCGTGGTGAGCAAGCACATGCAAGCTGTCACTTTCATCTCCACTGACAGGGCATGGCTCCGTCATGTGGGTGCCTGCATCACATCACTGCACAGCTCACAGAGCCACCTCAGAATTGCCCAATTCAGGTGGTACAGGCCCACAATCTTGGTATCACTGTACAGCTCGAAGCTGGTGCCTGCTCGGTACTGCCTGTTGGGGGCATACCACCGACGGGCCCTTCCACGGCCACGCACCCCTGCTGCCCACCTTCTCACCCTCCTCATTACGGCCTCCATCTGGATGGTGGCACTGGCTATGTCCCTGGCTTGTGTTCACCCCCCCGGCAGCTGTTTCTGTATTCCCCCTGTCCTGGCTGATACTTCCCTTGCACCGGGAACACCTTCCTGTGCTGGCCTCACTGCTGTGTGGTGTACTTCCCCCTTCTGCACTGTGGCTCCCCACACCTTCCCCTGTGCCTGTTGCTTCCAGGTGCCCTTTTCTGCCTGGCCCTGTGTGTCCCTGCTGCCCAGTGTTTCCTGCTCTATTTGGCTCTCATGTAGCTTCCCTGTAGTGTTCTAGCACCTCTCCCTTGCTCCCTTTATTTTGGCTCATTTCCGCTATGGAGCAACTTCCGCTGGCTCCCCTATTGCGCATGGTGCATGTTGCTGAATATCGCACTGCGCCATTTATGCATGGTTCCTCCCCCTTCAGTTGTGCATGCATTCATTATCATTGCGCTGTTGCTCAGCGTGATTTGGGGGGTGCAACTGCCTCCTGCTGACTATCGCAGAATGGCGCATTTTTGGACTTGCGCAGGCACAACCCTATTGCGCATGGCTCAACTCTTTTGAATATCTGGGCCTATATATATATATATATATATATATACACACACACATATTAGTTAGGGTTGAGTAGCACTTTTAAGGTTAAAGGGTGAAATTTTGCACCTTAATAACTTTGCCACCATTCAACATATTTGCCTGCAATTTGGTATGCGCAATTGGGTATGGTAGCTCTTGGGATCTGCTAACTTTTATACCAGTTGGATATAGGGCTGCGGAGTTATTAAGCGACAACCAAAAGCGCAATTACGTTTTTTTGTGAATTATTTGCTCTCACCTACAGGTCGTACAGTTTGAACGACCAGTCCAAAATCTTCAGAGAATTTGCCACCGGGGTCCCCAATGTGCCTTTTGAAGATTTCATGAAAAAATATTGAACGGTTCAAAAGTTATTCAAAAAACAAATTTCCATTCTAAGTCATTGGGAAAAGTTAAAATGTTTAACAGTGTCGCAAATGCACTTTTTAGTGTTGCAAATGGCCCTAATAGTGTTGCAAATCCGCCATTTTGTTTTCAGTTGGTGATCAGAAAAATGCTTGGCATTTAAAATTGGGACCTTCTAGGAACACAATTATTTTTGTGTTCACCTAGTCGGACTCTCAGGATGCTAGCCATGTTTTTATTTTGGGGTTAAACACCCCAGAAATATGTTTTTCAAATTTTGGGAAAAAGTAGTGTCTCAAAGTAATGTCGCACTCATGACACTTTTGTGATTTCATTTGCGAAAGTGTCGTGATTTGCGACACTATTTTGCGACACTATGCCCAAAATAACAGGAATGCTTTGCCACCCTGCCGCAAAAGAACGGTTTGGTCTATTGGGCTGAAATTTGAAGGGAAGACAGCCAACATGCCACAGATGTGCCTTTTGGTGGTTTGGTGAAAAACTATTGGAGGGCTGCAAAGTTACGGCACTCCAAATTTGATACTTTTTCCCATAGGAGAACATTATGGCATCTGTCACACCTTTCGAGGCCTGTATCTCAGAAACAGTGCGAGATACAGACTTTTCGTTGGAAAAATGCTTTGCCCCGCAAAATGGGACTAAGTACAAGACTAGCCAGGAATGTCATAATTCATATGAATTTTTCATTTTTTTTCTACGTCATACGGTTCCTGAGATATAAGCAATTTAGTATTCCAAGTAATCCTTTTCTGCTCCGAGGCCCATTATTATGCATACATTCTTTGTATTCACTGTCTTTTTCAATGCAGTTTTTGTCAAAAAGAAGGGTGTGCCCTTTCGTTACTGTGACAGTTAGCATTTCCACTTGTGTTTCTGTTACCATTTGCATCACCGTTCCCGTCTATGCCACCGTGTGCATTACCCTTTGCGTTCTTGTTTGCGCTTGCATTTGCATTACTGTTACCATTTACGTTTACACTACTGTTTGTGTTTGCATTTCAATTTGCATCACTGTATGCATTGCCATTTGCATTTACAGCAGCCCTTTCATTTGTGTTTGCGTTTGACTTTCGTTTTGCGTCTTCGTTGCTGTAACTGTTACCATTTGCGTTTCCTATTGCATTACTGTGCCCGTGCAGATTATGGTTTGCGTTTCCATATGTGCTTGCATTTCCTTTTGCTTCTCTATTTCCTTTGGTGCTATTGTTGCTGTTACTGTTACCATTTGCATTTACAATTGTGGTAACGTCACCGTGCGTGCTACAGTTTGCGTTTATATACGCGTTTGCATTCATGTTTACGTTTCTGTTTCCTTTGGCATTATTGTTCATGTTAACTTTACCATTTGCATTTACAGTTGTGGTACCATGCCCCTGCGCATTACAGTTCGTGTTTACGTTCGTGCTTCGGTTCGCATTTTTGTTTCTGTTCTCTTTGGTGTTCTTGTTGCTGTAACACTTAACATTTGCATTTACAATACCGGTGCCATCACTGTGCACATTACCAGTTGCGTTTTTGGATGCGCGTGCGTGTCCATTTGCATCACTGTTCTCTTCGGTGTCACTTTATGGTTGCGTTTCTATTAATGCTTGCTTTAACATTTACGTTTGCTTTACCATGTGTGTGACCATTACTGCTTGTGTTTGCATTGCAGTTCCTGTTACTATGTAACAAGACATCACGTGTTGGGGCTCCGCGCTCCTGCCACTGCATTCCATTCACTATTTATCGTCCTTATTCTCAAAAAGAGGGGAAATGAGAGGCAAAAAAATCAGTTTAATGCATCAGTTAGGGTTGTTCCACAGTGACAAAAGCAAGAAAATTCAGTGTTAGGGTTGAAAGCCTCTTGACCCCCAGCCCACCCCCAACCGGCATCGGGGTGTGTGTTGGTCATCGGTCTAACTCTCACCCCATTCTCCTATACCTCTGCTTCTTTACATGTGATGGGGTGAGAGTTAGGCCGAACCCCAATGCGCACTCGGCCGGTTGGGGGTGGGCTGGGGTTCAAGGGGTTTTCAACCCTAACACTGAATTTCTCACTTTTGTCATTGTGGAACAACCCTAACTGATGCATTAAACTGAGTTTTCTGCCTCTAATATATATATATATATATATATACACACAGTATAGACAATATATACAATACGGTGCAGTAGGATTATGCAATGCATAACAGTGATTTTATAAGAAGGGGTAAGAAGGGGTACAAGTATAGAAGCATAATTCAAGGAGGATGAGGAATGGGGAGGGTTACAAGGCTGGGGGGGGAGGAGTAGGGGTTACAAAGCAAAGGAGAAGAATCAGGAGCGACAACTAGAGGGCTGCATAGGATAGATGTCCCAACCCTAGGAAGCAAGCAGTAGTCAGAAGAAGTGATTGCATGTATCATTGTGGGAATGTGCGAGAAGCAATTTGAAGGCAGGCAGTTTTAATGGGATTACTAATTTCAAGGTTTTTTGAAGTTTATTCCATAATGAAGGGAGCGCATAGCTTAAGGATGATAGACCAAATCGGGAGTTGACCTTGGGGATAAGGAGTAAGGTGTAAGAGAGGCTTCTCAATGCATAACTACCTGCAGTTCACATTGGCAGGCACTCAATAATGTACTGTGGAAGTTTCTTGGTGAGTGCTCTAAGGATCCAGAGTGCAGCATTTTTCTGTTTCCTAAGACTCAGAGATGTCCACCATGTCATGGTGTACAGGGTGCAATGGTGGGTGGAGTACAGAACCCTGGTAATAAATCTTATAGCCCAGTGGTAGAGGGGGCCGAGTTTGGATAGGGCAGAGCTGGGACCATGTCCATATGTGAAGTCAGCATAGTCTAAGAGTGGGATAAATGTGGTTTGCACTAGCCTGATTTTTGCATCCTGGGTAAGTAGATTCTTGAGCCGGTAGAAGAGACTTAGTCTTTGTTTGAGTTTTTTTTTCAGAGTTCTTTGATGTGGTCTGTAAAGGACAGTTTGTAGTCAATACAAAGCCCCAGATATCTGAATTTTGCCACAGATTCTAAGGATTTACCCAGTAGCATTGTAATTTGAGGAACTTGACCAAGGGTGTAGGAATTTGGTGCATTGACAACTGGAGAGAAAAACATTGTCTTGTTTTTTTTGGTATTTAGTAATAATTTTTGATTCAGGAGGTTGACTTGCAAATGATTAAAGTCTAATTGGAGGTCGCTCCTGGCAAGTTCTGGAGAAGGCCTATCAATGTAGAGGACTAGGTCATCTGCAAAGAGGTGGATGTGGATGCTTGCTGACTTAATGTCTGAATCAATATTGTTGATCTATAGTGTGAAGAGCAACGGCCCAGGATAGAGCCCTGTGGCACACCTCTTTGAAGAGCTTTTAGAGAAGAAAGATTTCCTTCAGCTTTTACCTGCTGGAAGCATCCAGTAAGATAGCTGGTAAACCGTCTTAGAGCTCCAGTGTCCAGACCAGCATTACTAGGTAACACCAGAAGCAGTTCATGATCCACGGTGTCGAATGCCTTACTCAGGTCAAGAAACAAGGCATACACATAGTTCCTGGCATCTAGGGCATTCTGCTAGTCATTAGTGACTTTGGCAAGAGCAGGTGCAGTGCTGTGGCATAGCCTAAAGCCTGATTTTACCAGATTCAACAGACTGAAGGTCTCCAGGTAGTTCCTAAGCTGAGCATTAACTAACTTCTTCCACAATCTGGAGAGGACAGGTAACAAAGATATCATCCTGTAGTTATTTAGGTCACTGTCAGACTGATTCTGTTGACTTACAAGCTGACAGTAGGTGAGAAAACAATGTTTTTTCACACAAAGTGCAAACTGGGATCATTAGTGTTGACTGCTCCTCTTTAATGTGGACATGGTGAGACTTAAAACAGGCATGGTGAGACATGGTTAGACATACTGCCTCTTGCCAGAAAAAACAGCAGTGGGCCAGATTATATTTTATTAGACAGACAGAACTCAGCTAGACAGATAGAACTTAACTAGGAATGTATTTGCTGCATATACTGACTTTCGAGAATTCAAAGTGCTTCACAGACTGGGAACAGATAAATAAACATCATATCTAAAAGCATAATATATACACAAGACACAAGACTAAGATCAGCTATAATCACATTAGTTACAGTATCATTGTTTTAGGTGTCAAAAGGAGTGTCAATGTAAAAATGAAAGAGATGCAGCATTTACGAAGATGCTTGCTTTTTTTCTTTGCACCACTGTAAAATAAAGTGTATATTACCATTACTTTGACACCCCACTTGTACTAACATTCAAAAGACAGGGACATTGTCTTGCATTTTTATGCATAACACTGCATAAATCCCATGTCATCTTTGCAAAACGTGCTTTGTCAGATATAGAATATAGAGAACACTGGATGGGCAACTATGCACAATCAGTATGTTCCACCACAGAGGGGTTCTGATTCCTTCTGACCTCAAGAGGTCTGTGGGAATCAGAACCCTGAGGTGGCAGAACATATTGGTTGTGCATAAAGTTGCTCATCCTGTACTTTTTATAGTGTATAGGGATAGGTATAGGGATAGGCATAAGGGAGCAATACAGGTGAGAATGAATATATAGGCCATTGACAGAGCAAAGGCTGATGGCACATTCATAAGGTAGAAAAATAAATGGGCAGACTGGATGGGCCTTGCGGTCCTTATCTGCCGTCAACTTCTATGTTTCTATGTTTCTATGTATAGTATTATGTGAAATGTGCATGCAGTGGTTCTTTCACTTTCAGAATGAAAATGACTTGTGTAGTCTCTAGAGGTTTCAGAATGCTGTTGCTCCACAGAAGGGTACAATCACATTCCATGACCTTTGAGCTGTGGTAGAACAGCATTTGGAAAGGGATGGAATTCTATACAGAGTAATGCTCTACTATACACTATATGATTACAAATATAGAAAAACAAAGATATATTTATTCAGTTATTTGAAAATTGGTAACTGGGAAAGGCACACTGAGCCAAGGTTCATTTCCAGCTGCAACCCAGGGAAAGGGTTACAGGAAATGAAGAAAAAGTGCAAACAGTTAGCTTCAAATTACAGTAATGGTACAAACAGGCAGCAGGATGAAGTGCAAAATATAAATAGAACGTATAAATTCTGGTACAAATTGAGAATTGGGATTGCTGTCAAGCAATAACATGTCATTCAGGATGGGTGCAGGTAGGCTGGCAAGAGTTTCAGCTGATGCCTGAGGTACCATGAAGAGGTGGGATGACAAATGGAATGAGAGAGCAGGTTCCAGAGTAGTGGCAAACAATAGGAGAAAGCAACGAAATATAAAGGCCGCCATGTTGTTCTTGGACGTCTCTGCCTTCATAGCTATAGGTTCAGAGCTGGTCAGCTCAGGACAAAAGTAACAAAAAAAATAACACAGTTAAAATTGCTATGAAGCCATTCAAGGAATTCAAAAATGCTTACAGTATAACAAGGAATTAAATACAAAAGAAGAAAAATGATCCAAGACAAACAGACATATGCAGTGAGTTTTGGTGTAGCTTAATTTTTTTATATTGTTTATATTTGATGTTTGTTACTTTCAGTGTGTTCTTGGAGATAAGACCAATGAGTCTTAATGAACTGTATGTGGTATGTAACCATTTAATAAATCAATAACTTAATAAAAAATAAAGCACCTTCAAAGATGCCAGTGGCTGTAGTTGTGGACATTTTCTTCTCACTCGTCCTATTTAGATACTTAACAGGAAATTAGCTATTAGGATAGATCATCAATCTAATAGTGGTTGCATACATATATGCATGTATTTGTGTCAGTAAAGAGAGTTTGAATCTTGTGGGAAGTCAAGTTTGCAGGATTGTATAAATACTTATAAAAAGTTTTTTTAAATGATGTGCTTACGTGTAGGCCATGCAGTCCAGACATAGTATGTAAGCAATAACCCACTCCAGGGCATGGGGTTATAGTGAATTAATACACACACCGGGTGCATTGTGAGGTACAAGGTCAAAGGCCAAGTGTCCTTCAGCACCACGGAAGTACATTAATTCACTATAACTCCATGCCCTGGAGTGGTTTATTGCGCTTATAAAATGGGTTAGCTGTTAAAACTGAAAACATTTGAGGAAAGTCATTTTTTTAAGTGGAAAACTTGAGAAATGTATTGTGTATTTCTCCACTAGGTAAAGTATTTTGTTTAAACTAACAGTCAGAATGTGTACTGTGAACATGAAAACATTGTAAAAGTTTATAAACTCTTACATGGTTCAAAAAATGTGATATTGTTGTTATGTGGCCTCTAATCATAAATGCAAGACGTTCAGTTGCCTAACTGGATTAAATAGGAGATTTAATCAATGGTCAGGTGATGCTATTTGATCAATTAGGTTCTGAGTTTTTTACCACCCATTTTATAAAGTCATATGTAAATCAGCCATAAAATAAAACAAGGCAGCTGCCATGACATATAAAGTTGAGAATGGAAGTGATGTTATAGGAGGATACTCTGAGTATAAGGAGCAGGTGAACATGCCTGTTAAATAGGGAATTCACTATTTTAATAGTCTTATCATGTGTTATGAAAGACTCTATTTTTATAATAATTGCTTTTTATAGGCAATGAGAGCAGTGAGCTGTGACCATTACTTTCAAACTGCTATTAGAAAGAATGCAATACAATTCTGGCGTTGCGGTATTAGATGTTGTTGTATAGCTGTGTCCTTTCACTGTCGACAAACAGTCATGCTTTTTTACTCAAAGTAAAATCTGGTTAGAAAACAAATATCTCCTGCTAAATGGCAGCAAAAGCTCACAGATTTTGAAAGATCACATGTTCCATGGCACTGAGTGGTGGTGGGCTGCAATGCTGGCAAAACCAGGTTTGTGTTTGAACTGGCATTACAGAAGGCCAGCAGGGAAGGTGATCTATCATATACCTGGACACTGCACTCTACTGTAGAGTGGCTTCTGGCAGCAGCATGACGGTGAGGCACATGGTGGTGTGAGGGACCCCATGCTGCTACACAGCCCCCAGGACACTGAAGCACGGCATGCCAGCGGGGACTATGAAAATGTGGAGAAAAACTACACCCTAAGATAAAAGCTCTTCAGTTGGTGGGGTCTGATCTGGCCAGGGCACTGAACACAAATGCTTGAGGGGGCAATGATGAAGAGGAGTCAGCTGATGAGTTTTGATAATCTGCAAGCACTCGTTAAAATAAAGCGGTTGATATTCCTTACTCTTCTCCAGATCTTGTTTCAGAAAAGAGGGGACAATTAATTATAAAAGTAAACAGACAGGCAACAACATTACATATGTGAATGGCACAATTTGTTATTGAAAGCAGCAGTGCAATGAAATTGGACCAAAATAGGTAAACAAATGTGGCCCTTACTTTTTTCACTATAAAAGGTTCCAGGAATCTTCCAGTTTTATTTGGTGATGACATTTTCTGGTGCCACCAAAATGTGAGCATTTTACAAATGGTTTAACTTATTTTTTTTCTCAAGAAAGATGTATGCCCACATATGACTTAGCAGTAGCATTAGTGGTTAGAACCGAGGAAAAAACCCTCATAGCATGCAGTATAGGAGGTGCCTAGAAATAGATTTGACAGGTATGTGAATATTTTTATTAATTGTAGCAGAAAGTAGCTTTCTGGGGGGGAACACATTTTTTGTTGCACTGCTGCTTTAGAAAGTCTCTACTTCCTTTAAAAATTATAGAAATAAATCTTCAGTTTCTCAAAGAAATATTTTGGGCTCCTTAGTAATGGGATTGTTAGGTATTACAGTGCCAGAATTCTACTGATTTTGTTTAATTTCCATTTGAAAAGTAAACATTAAAGTTCACTAATTTAATTGAACAAATAAAGTAACTATTAGTAACAAACACATTAAAACACAATTAATAAAATAGAAAATTGCTTATGTAATAGAAGTGATCAGCCACCTGCTCTGCAAGCACAGATGGTCTTCCCATGACATCTCTTTTAGTCTCAACATGACATGGCAGCAGTTTTGTATAAATTATTGCTGATTTACATATGAATTACTCTGGACTGCTTGCTCCTGCAGCTAAGCACAATACCTCTTTAAAAGATTTTTTTAATGGGCTTTTAAACCTTAGAGGACCTGCCACATGTGCTTCCCCTTTAAGGACCAAATGACAGAAGGAATGAAAGCCAGGAGGGACTTAAGGTAGAACTGTAGACCATATCTGTAAACTCAGGTACAGGGAGGATTAGTTAAAGGATAAGCTCAGGGCAGACTGGGAGAGGAAGACAGAGCTTGCTCTGCTGCAGTACACCTAGCTGGGGAAGGAGCTTTCTACTGATTGCATCAGTAGCCCCCTTTACACTGTCCAAGGTGTTATACACTGGTGTGGCTCATTCCAGTGTCAGTCTGCACCTAGCCTTTTTTTAAAGCCAGTGGTGTATACCACTTAAGAATGTTGGCTTTTAGTGTCTTGTGAACTGCATTATAGGATCTGACCTGCAAGGAGTGTCTTGGTATATTGTGGTACTAAAGTACCCTCAGGCAGTGATGTGTAAAGTGCATTTCAACTGCCGCCCGCTGCATGCTGAGATATATAAGCATTGTCACACCTTGGGGATAGCCAGAGGACGTGGAGGTGTGGGGAGACCAGGCCTAGTGTGAGTGAAGTAGGCGGATTGGGGTTGTGGAGTCAAGGAGATGCCCTGGTGCAAAATGGGTCCATGAGAGGGGTCCTCCTTGCCTGGTGCCCATACCCAAGGGCTCCACTTTTTGTAGGCAAATAGCGCAGTCAACCTGAACTGCCCATCCTACTCGGGCAGTGTTATACAACACCAGGTTGATTAAAAACAAGACAGCAGTAATTGCTGATCTTGTTGGAACATCAGACCTGGCATGAATCGCTGAGACTTGGCTGGATGAAATCACTGGTCCCATACTGGAGTCAGTAGTTCAGGCTGGGTGCTTGGTGATACACCACCCGAGGTTGTATTATAGGGGCGGGGGTGTAGCTATTTGCTTTAAATCTGAACTGGGCCTTGTAGATGTGCCAGCTGGGGTCACTAGATCCTTCAAGTGTATCATGGGTGCAAGTGTGGGCTGAAGGATACTTCTTATCTATTGTCCACCTGGGGGCAAGAAGGATTTCCTGCAGGAAGTCACAGACTTTGTTGTCGACATAGTGGTTGGTTCTGGGGGACTTCAATGCCTGGGTAGATGACGAACGCTCTCATTTTGGTCAAGACTTCCTCCAACTGATGATTATGTTGGGTTTTACACAGATGGTTACCTATGTGACCCACAGTCAAGGTTACTCATTAGACCTAGTGTTCCTGCTGGGGATGGAGATCTCTGATGTGGTGCTGGAGCCTGTTGGGTGGTCTGATCACCACGCTATAGGGTTTAGTTTTGAGGCTTCCCCTAGTAGACCTGCCCCTATGGAGATGGTCCAGTACCGCCCTTTATGGGGTTTGACCTCTGATGGTCTTGTGGCGGTGCTGGACCTATTGGGTAGACCGAGTGTAAGCTTGGATCCAGAGGATCTGCTACTAGCCTGTAACAGGGTGGTGATGGTTGCCTTGGATTCCATAGCTCCTGTCCATGTTCGCCCCCTCACCCTTTGCCCTCAGTCCCCTTGGTTTGATGGGATGTTGAGGGAGTTGAGGTGAGTGGGGTGAAGATTGGAGCAACACTGGCAGAAATCTGGCCTGGCAGACTTAGATTGCTGGCCCATTATAAGGACTATCAATCGTCCGTCTCCCGTAAGAAGGCAGAGTTACTGTCTAGGAAGATTTCTGCTGCATAAAATCATTTGGCTCAGCTGTTCCATACTGTGGACAGGCTGTGCAATCCAGCCTGTCTCCAGAATTGGGGAGCCTTTTCACAGAATAAGTGTGATGAGTTTGCTCGATTTTTCACAGATGAGGTTGGCACCATCAGGTCGGAGTTATGTGCAGCTCACTCCAATGACTGTTGAGGTGATCAGTGGGAGATTGCAGGCACCCAATTTGTCTGGATCTGACTTTGACCGGAGTGCCAACACCTAGTCTCTGCTAGGTGTCAAGCAGGTGCCAGTCTCTGTTCCCCACCCTCTCCAGGAGAGGAGAGGAGAGCTGTCCTCTGGATGCTCTATCCTCTCCTTCCCTGGCCAACCCCTGATGACCCACTCTCACTGTGAACATGGGTTGCCGGCATGGCAGGAGGTAAGGCATGATGCCTCAGCCCTCCACGCCACTGGACCAGCTATTATTTACACTATACTTGAAAACACTCATACCAGTTCAGCTCCCCTTTCTGGGAGGGGAGCAGAAGAGCCACACCAGTTTGATACCTACAAAGTTTACACTCACAAATGTACACTTGTAGCTGGCCCACTGGCGTGAGGGCTGAGGTGCTGGTTGCCTTACCTCGTGCATTGCTGGCGACCTGTGTTCGGGAAAGAGCACGGACTGCTGGGGGTTGGCAGGAGCAGGGAAGGATTGAGCATCCAATGGACTGCTCTCCTTCTCTGGGGAGGTGGGGCTTCAGCTGTCAGCTCCTGGTTGCCCACTAGCGGAGGCTGGGGGACACAGCTGCCATGCTGCAGACAAGGGAGGAGTTGGGGCAGACGCTTGGAGGGGAGCACGTGCGGATGTGTGCACGCTCCACCCTGCAGGTGTCATTGCACACCCCCGACCCCTAGGGGAATGAAAAAGGAAAAACACTAGCCGCAGCAGTGTGATGGAGGGCGCCTCACAGGCTTCACTCCCGGCCAGCCACGGCACTGGTCCCTTGAATATGGTCTCTGGTGGGGTGTTGGGGAACCCCACTGGCACCACCGGGGGGGGGTAAGCCCTGGGGCCGGGTCAGTGCCAGATGGTGGACATTGGGGGATGTGGCTGGGGACGCCCTCTGGATGTAGGCCGGCAGCAAAAATTAATAGCTGCAAAAAAACCCTCAAATGTACACTTGTGTAGCTCTCCAACTACACTGGTATAGAAATGGCCAGTGTAAACAAGGCTATGGAGAAGTCAAGGTGTTGATCTAGCCTGCCAAAGTATTTGGAAGGGAGTCTTCCCCCAGGAGAAACCATATTGAATCTTGAAGACCAGGGTATAGCCAAACCTTTTGAGGAATGGAGACTGTTTTCTTAGCATTCAGCGAGAGATGATTAGCTTACAACTTCTGTCAGAGATTGCCAACATCAAGCTACAGTTCTGCTCCCAGTCCTGTGGCTAAGGGTCTAGAAGCTACAGAAAAGTACAGTTTCATCCATGCACATGTGTATGTGTGCAGCAACACGGGCCTTGGGGAGGTCACCAAAGATGACCAAGAGCAAGACAGGGCCCAGGAAAGAACCTTGGTAGACTCCTGAACCAATCAGAACAAGGAGGGAAAGAGGTATAGTGGTAGCTTGTGACGAGATGCACTGCATATATGGACATATCAGGAAATATCACAGGAAATCCAGTGGATATAAATGGGGATTCATGGGTTACCTCCCCACACCAGTAGGGCTGTATCTGTACTGTTATGCATGGAGCCCTTTTGTGATGTGACCCCTTTAGAGTTCCTTGCCACCTCTGTGGACTTTGATACTGGGGGTCATGGAGTGAGTGAAGAGGAGTGCTACTTCCTCATCACCTCCTACACCTGTACTGCATGTGAGTAAAAGCATCAAATTTTTTTTTACAGCCACCAGTATGTATGGCTGGTGCTCTCAATGGGTGGATATTTCCCTGAACTGCGGCACCAACTGGACATTTGCCCTTGCATCCACAGGACATGGCTTAGGGCATCTAATGAGTTTCAGAGGGTTGGGCTATTTAAAAAATGGACTGAAAATGGTGCCTTCGTGACTGATGCCCGCCTCCATCTTCATGACCTTTGAACTGTGCTAATTGTCAATCAGGGTCTAAGGATAATGAGTAACCAAAATAGCAGAGCCTACTCCAGAGCCATTAGAGGGTTCATGGGCTACCAGACAACATCATTAATTTGCTTAGGTATGGGAACCCAAACAGCTCTCAAAGAGCCAATGGACAAGCAGTTACCTATGACTGACATTCCCTCTTGGGTGGCGAGGAGGCTACTCTCTCAGAATTTGCTACACAGAACTTATTCAGCTTGTGGAGTGCATTCCTGTCTGTCTGAGGAGGCTAAGCCAGCTCTGTACAGGCCTTAGTGAGAGAGAGAATATTGTGTTTTGTCAGCAACTGAGAGCATGGTGCTAAATGCAGGACTACTGCGATCTGACTGAATGATGCTGGATTGTTAGCCACATGCTTTGGGGCTGTGAGGAAGTTGTCTTGCTGTCACATTTGTGAGAGGAGACAGAAAGCAAGAGACCATTCCAGTCAGACCAGAGTGGCCTGTACAGCAGCTTCACTAAAGAGGCCTGGGAGCCACCAAGTCAGTCATCACTGCATGGTGATGGGCAGCAGTGGGGGTGCTCACAACCCGTCATCCAGCTGTCCACTTCCCAACAGAGTTAGATTTTTTGAGGGTGAGTCCAGCGGATCGGCAGAGACATGGGAAGTGAGGACTTAGAAAGTTGAGATGTCAAATGTGTGATCTATTCTGCATGCATGAAGAGCCTGTACATTCAGCCAGGACTGTGGAGAGAGAAAGGCGGATTGAGTTGTATAACCACAGGTCTCCCAGGCCCTGTGACTGACACCAGTGCTGTATCAAGTTCTTATAAAATGGGCATCCAAAATAAAGTCGTCTCATTGGTCAAAATATATCATGTGACCATGCATGAAATCTGTTTCATGCACATTCATCCTGATCCCAAATCACATCACACAATGAGCACATCAGTCTTCCTACAACCAGAACTATCTTCCATCAGTCCCCCTACAACCAGAACTGATCTTTCATCACAAACATGGCTGCTACCTTTACACTGTAAAAAAAACCTTCAACTGGACCCTAAAAATAAAACTACCTTAACTAAAAAATAAAACAAATTAATTAAATGTTGTTTCCCCAATCATCACGCTTTCCTTACACATATAAACAAATTAGAAACATTAAAGAGGAGAGAAAATCATTTCTAAATGGCAGCTGAGTATAAAGTTCTAAACATATGCAAAAAACTGTATTCTGTATGGTTTTGTTTTTATGGGTAGCATTCTGTTACAGTTCTCTTTGCACAACAGGACACAGAAGGTAATATTGAATGGAACACATTCCGAAGAAAGGGGGGTTACTAGTGGAGTACCTCAGGGCTCAGTACTGGGTCCAGTCCTCTTTAACGTCTTTATAGGTGACATTGCAGAGGGCCTGGAGGGAAAGATATGCCTCTTTGCAGATGACACAAAGATCTGTAACAGAGTTGATACACAAGACGGGGTAGAAAAGATGAGAAGGGACTTGGCAAGGTTGGAGGAATGGTCAGACATATGGTAACTTAGATTCAATGCAAAGAAATGCAAAGTAATGCACCTGGGAAACATAAAACCCAGGAGAAGAGTACACAATAGCAGGGGAGGTACTAACAACAACAAAAATGGAAAGGGACCTGGGGGTAGTCATATCAGATGACCTAAAGGTGGGTAAGCAATGTGAGAAGTCGGTAAGGAGAACCAGAGGGATACTGGAATGCATAGGAAGGGGCATCAGAAGTAGAAAAAGGGAAGTGGTTATCCCTCTATACAGACAGTCGGTGATCTGGAGTACTGTGTGCAGTTTTGGAGACCTTATCTACGCAAGGACATAGACAGGATGAAAGCAGTCCAGAGGAGGGCAACTAAAATGGTACAGGGTCTGCAGCAGAAACCATATGAAGAGAGTCTGAGAGAGCTTAATATGTATACCCTTGATGAAAGCAGGGACAGGGGGGACATGATAGAAACTTTCAAGTACCTCAAGGGAATCAACAAAGTCCAGGAAGGTAGCATCCACCCCTGTCTGTATTATTTCAACCAAAAGTTTATAGGAAAGGCTTGGCTTCCCAAAATGTACTGCATATGTATATATTCCATGTATGTAATTGGATCTCGGCCCCCAGGTCACATCTGGAATCAAGCTTTTAGCTCAGTATGCCTTCCTGGTAAATCTCATAAATAAATAAATAAAAACATCTTTCAGAAAAAGAGATGTGTAAGAACAAGGGGGCACAATTTAAAGATAGAGGGGGGACGGCTCAGGGGTAATGTGAGGAAATGTTTTTTCATGGAGAGAGTGGTGGATACATGGAATGGCCTTCCTGAGGAGGTAGTGGAGCCAGAAACAGTGGGGGAATTCAAACATGCATGGGACAGACATAAGGCAATTGTAGTGGGGGGTGGTAGGAAGTAGGCTGTTGGATAACTAGAATCTGCATCTCATCCAATAGGTAGGGAAATGGGCAGACTGGGTGGGTCAAGTGGTCCTTTTCTGCCATCAAAGTCTATGTCTCTATGTTTCTTCACAGAATCTATGATCTTTACAGGTAGCATTCTGTTACAGTCCTCTTCACGGAACCTGTGATCTAGAGCTGGAATTTTAACTATGTCACGGTTTGTGTACTGAACTCTGAGCAAGGTTCTGATAGGTCAATAGCTCATAATTAGCATTCTGTACACAAACCATGGCATAGTAAAAACTCCAAACTACCTCTTCCATGAAAAGAAGTGCACAGAATGTTCTCCATTAAAAGAAAACAATTGAACACACAGTTTTTAGATCAGTGATTATTCAGGTGCAGTTAAATACGGGTTATTTGGAGGTATGAATTTCAATTCTGTAAACAGGAGCATTACTCACTGCTACCAATTAGCACACATTTCCTGTCCCCTTTAAGTATTGTTTATAGTTTTCATTACAACTGTTTCTTAGCCAACAATGAAAAATCTCCCTTCTATCTTTACCTGATCATCAGGGAACTCCCTTCTGCTTGTCCTCAAAGTGAGATAGTGGTCCTTATCTGCCATCAAAGTCTATCAAACATTCCATATCTTTAATCTTGATGCCAGCAAAGGACAAACTTTGTCCAGCAGTAATACAATGACATCATCAATGACATCATTTGCAGTGAGCGGAAGGACTACTTTATCATAAATGCACATAAGTAAATATATTGTTTCTACATATAAACATGTATTTCCCAACTGTAAAAAGTTAAAAAAGGAGCCCGTTTTATAAGTGCAATAAGAAATTTTGGGGGTATGCATGGAACAGATTTTGCTGCACTTCTAGGGGCAAAAGACACTCAGCCTGTGGCCTTTTGCCCCACTACGCCCCTGTGCGTGCGGTAAAATTTGTTCCATGCACACTCCATTGCATCTTATTGGTTATGTAGAGGACTCAAGCTGCTATTAAATTGTTAGACTCAGCTAATTGGAAGATGCAGGAGCCTTCCTTAACCTGTAATACAAATCAGAAGGGGAGGAGTCCCTACCATAGGACCACAATATAAGCACAAAAGTAAATTATCAGACTCCCTCACCACACAACCAGCAAATCTTAAAGAACAAAAACATTTTTATTTATTTATTAAGTTTTTATTTACTGGGTAGGTGTGCAAGCCATAGGAATTACTATTTTCAGACACGACCCAGTAGGTTACAAGCAAGGCAGTACATCAACAAAATACAGGAGACATTACAATTGCATGAATACAATTTGATGGTAAAACAGTACAATAATGGACAAAGCAGACAAGCATGTAAGCAAAGCAATCAGGCATAGTACAAGTTCAAGATAAGTGTCATGGGTAGATAACTGGTAGTATAAGAGCTAGCAACTAAGTTCAAATACAAATTGATTAGACCAAGAAGCAGTTGTCAGAGGGGATAAAGTTAGGTAACATACTGTAGAGAGAGGTGGAGTGACAGAGAGGAGGAAACTTGGAAGGAGCAGGGTAAGGCAGGGTTGTGAGTGGATGGAGCAAAAGTGGCGTAGGACTAAAGATAAGGGGAGACAGGACCATGTAGCTAAGTAGTGGCAGGTAGTGGGTATACAGTGCAGTGAAGGACAAGACAAATTGCAAAATATCAAAACCAATAGTTACATGGGCAGTTAAAAAAACAAAACAAAAAAAAACATTGTGGATTAGAGAACATTGCACTGATTCGAATCTAATTGAGGTGTCAGTCCAGAATGAGAAACAGATAAAGTGCAACTTACAAAATTACCATAAATGGTATCCCAGGTAGTAAAAATCAGAAAAGAGTGATCAGACAGAGTGCTATGCGTAGGAACAGGTAATGGCAGCAACATACTGCGAGGCTGAGAACAGAAAGTATGATTTTTAGTTTTTTATTTGATCACTTTTTTCTGATTGTAACTACCTGGGATACCATTTCGTTTTGTAAGTTGCACTTTGTTTCTCCTTCTGGACCGACACCTAAACTAGATTCAAATCAATGCAACATCTTAGTGCTTATAAAAGTAACTATACATCTGTGCCAAGCTATATAACCTAAAATAGCAAGTAAACCTGCAGGACCTATAAGACTGCTTCATGTTTCATTACAGTTATATCTGAACTCACTTTCTCCAGAAAATATATAAATGTAGAGTTACAGCATTGTAACAATGTTATTCATTAAAGAGCAGCTGATGCCTTCAGGAGAACTTTAACAAAACATAGTATTTAGACGCAGTTAGGCTTATATTTCCCATTAGTTCTATATTCCTCCTCCCAATTATTTATTACTGATGTAATTTGCATGAAAATAGGATCTTTGCTCCTGAACATTCAGTCTATTCCTGTTGCTTTCTCCTTACCTGAAGTCATAATGCACTGCTTGTGACATCAAAGTTACTCCCATGACAACAGATTGTTATGTCACAACAGAGGATTATAACATGAAGTAAGGAATAAGCTATAGAGGCAGATGAACTCTGAGGTATAAAATCATGTATTTATGCAGATTTCCTCAGTAATAACTAATGTGCAGGAGAAATCTAAAGAATATACACTGTTTATTTTTTATTTGTTTATTTAGTTTTTGTTGACCGGGTAAGTGCACTAGACAAATCCTGCCTATTTTCAGACACGACCCGCGGGAGGGGGATACAGATGAATGCCAACTGACTTTGAACCAGATTAAGCTGTTGGTGGTATTTTTAGTGAATGAGGGAAATTTGGCCAGGAGCTTCCCCTACTCTTTTTGATAAGTGCCATGGGATCTTTAACATGCACCTGAACTACCACCAATCCAGACAGATGGGACCTCGGTTTAACATCTCATTTGAAAGACGGCACCTCAGAAGTGCAGCACCCCTCTCATGCTACACTACAGTGTCAGTACTGGGATATTAACCCAAGTGCCAGATGTGGGAACTGAACCCACAGCCCTCTGATCTCCCGGCCTCAGAGGTGAGTGTACTACCTACTGAGCCACTGACACACGTGGTATATGGAATGCAACCTGAAGTGTACCTAAATATTAGGTTTTTCCAAATTTTCATTGATGCGTCAGCAGCTCTTTAAGTCATTTAAAGTTTATGTACTGTGGTTATCTCAGTGTACTCTTCTTTTAGCCAAGACACATATACTAGATATCCATTTAAACGACAAGTACAGTCAAGATTTGCAAAAACATATGTCGTGCAGAGTGTTTTGATTTGTGTGTTTAGTCCTGGTGTGCCCTTCCCTTTGTTTGCTATTAAGAGTGTTTTCTAAATTAGCCTGGAAGTTTTATGGCCTCTCCCACTAGTTTTATAGCCTCTGGGGATCTCCATATTAACATGTTTTATTGCTCTTCTTTTCCTACAGTGCCTCCTGTCTGATGTGACAGTGATGCATCCGGGACCATAGATTCAGCAAGTACTGGTTTACAGTCAATTTAACAGCAGTACCAGTGCAATTTTAAGTCACTTTCCTTATTCAGTGGGCACTGAAGGCTAATTTACTGCTTGGCAATTACCTAAGGTTTAATTGAATGGGTATTCTGTAAGAAACAGCTCGAACCTTTTCTAATTATAGCATTGGTGATCTAGGGGGATTTGTGTGCTTTTAATGGCTGGATGTAGTCTGATTAAATTAAAAGCTTTAAAAGCAAAACATTTACTCCTTGTGACAGGGTGAGCCCTGTCTGGGGTGGATGCCCATGTGTGGAGTGTCTGGGAAGCCCCCATTCCTTTTGCTCTTTATTTCTGAGGCACGGCCGCTCACACTGGAAATGAAAATGAAATACATTTGCTGCATGCTTGTCTATTTTAGGGTGTTACATTTAACAATTTAATGGAAAGAAAAAGATATGAGTTCCAAGGGTTGGCAGGAGAAGGGAAAAGGGAGAAGAGGGGTGCACCCTCGTTCTCCCATTCCCCTTGCAAACCCGGTGGAACCCTCATGGACTTTCTTTCTTAATAAAACTATCTTTTGAGATGAAGCAAAATGGAAGCATAACTCCTCCTTAACCAAGAAAAGAGGAGTTCAGTCTAGGTTAGAAAAATAACATGTATGAACATGTATGTCTTTACTGTTTGATGAGGAACTCCTGAGAATAAGAGGTTTATACTGGTTTTAGTAAAAAGGGATGGATCACCTGACGGTGATGTCATCCATGAATGGTATAAAAACCCACCACTTGGAGTAACAAATATAGGGGAATCAGTTGAATATTGACTACCAAGTGAGGAGGACATTAGAAGTGTGTGCTTGTTTCCACACTGTTCTACTTGCAAAGGCTGAAGCTAAGCCTCAGGAATTTTCAAAATTAGAAAGTTTGCTGGATACAGGACATTGAATAACCTTTTGCTTTCTGTATGTTTATGTTTATTTTTATTTTCTGATTTGAATAAAATAATGCACGTTTGCATTCCTATGCACCTGACTTTTGGTTTGTTGTGTCTGTTTGATCCCACACCTTCACACTCCTTCTGGCTAGACCAAGACAAACATATAGAAAACAAAAATATCTAATTATTTAGTTGAGCTCCTATCTTCAGATTACTGCTGTAACACTTTCCCTCACTGAATCAGTGGTCCTGGATACATAACTGTCACATGAGACTGGATGAATTGTATCAAGAAGACCAATAAACCATTCTAACATGGAGATCCTCAGAGGCCATAAAACTAGTAGACAAATTTAGAGAAAACTCCTAATAGCAGATAACCGGAAGGACACACGAAGACTAAACACACAAATCAAAACACTTTGCAGAACATATGTTTTTGCAAATGTTAACTGTAGAACAAGGAGGCACAATTTGAAAATGGGGGGGGCGGCTCAGAGGTAATGTGAGGAAGTATTTTTTCATGGAGAGGGTTGTGGATACATGGAATGGCCTTCCTGAGGAGGTAGTGGAGTCAAAAACAGTGGGGGAATTCAAGAATGCATGGGACAGACATAAGGCAATTCTAGTGGGGGGGTAGGAGGAAGTAGGCTGTTGGTTAACTAGGATCTGCAGCGTATCCATTAGGTAGAGAAATGGGCAGACTAGATGGGCCAAGTGGTCCTTATCTGCCGTCAAATTCCATGTTTCACCGAGGTAGGAAGGTGGGATAAATAAAGAGTAAAAAAAAAAAAAAATTCCATGTTTCTATGTAGAACTCCTTTAACATAAACTAGCAGTCTGTATTACATACAGACTTTCTTTCCACTTTTGAGCCTCTTCATTAGCTTAGTTTATCTGAACATTATAACTAGTGTTTGCCACTGGTGCTTTAATTATTACAAAAGGAGCAAAAGCAATGCAGCATCAGGAAAAAAGTATAGTGGTGCTTTACAAAGTACATGAGACCATAGCAAAAGGTAAAGCACCCACTATAGAGAAAGTCCACACCAACAACAGTTTAAAATCTAATTCTGATGAAGCTTCAGGGTACCTGAGTGAAATGTCAATTCATGGCATCAGATCACTTGTGACGTCACTCAGGTATGTTAGTGTTTTTTCTGCTGCTGGCTGTTTGGATGCACTCTGCACTTTTATGAATAAACGGTGAGATTTTAAACTGCTGTTGGTGTGGACTTTCTCTATAGTGGGTGCTTTACCTTTTGCTATACTTTAATTATGGTAGGTTTTTATTATAATGATCTTATAGCAAGAACTTATAACACATGTTTTTTTTTTTTTTGTAACTAGGGAGAGAGACACTAAGCTGAAAGCTTGTTTATAAGTGCAACCTGGGAGGACAAGGAAGTTAAGTGACTTGCTCAGGGTCATACAGTATGCAAGTGAGAGCTGTGGGATTCAAACCCAGGTCTCCAGGTTTGCAGTTCAGAGCCTTAAACCACTGCACTATACTGCCTCCTACTTATTTCACTTCCTCCTGGGCTCCTAGCAGAATGTGTCTTTCTCCTGAACCCTGCTGAGCCGAAAGTCAGTGTCGTCATTGCCTGGCACCTAAATGTTGCCTGTTCCCGAGAACACCAGTTCTGGAATGGGGACCGTGTGAAGCTCTGTGCAGCTGCTGTTGTGGGACGACCCTGTGAGGTCCAACAGTAAGTCCAAGAATGGGAGGCTTACACTTAGAAGGGAGGAGACAGTAGAATCAGTCTTATGGAAACCTGACTGGGAGCCATGTGAAACCATAGAATGCATCCTACAGCTATATTGCTGTGATTTCACAAAATATAATTTATTTATTTGAGAATGGGTGACCAGGAAAGGCATAGTGAGCCAAGGCTCATGGCATGAGCAACACAACACATGTTAAAAATAACCTGGGCCAACACTCATTTTCTATTGATACCCAGTCCAGATGGAATTTGTTCCTACTGTTACCCAAGACCTGCAACAACCCTAAAGGATTACACTCACTGTTACCTTCTGCTTGAAAATGGCAGTCCAGCAGATCTGTGTTACTGAGATCGTACCACGATCCTTCGCATCGACTTGTAAGTTTAAAAATAAATACATATAAGCTGACATTCACTTGTTGCACCCATTCTACCACACCACCTATTAGGGAAAAAATGCACTTTCATCATCCCAGACAGGAACAATTTTTTTTAGTTTTGCACACAATCCTACAGAAAAATAAATATTCTCCAACTATTTGTATTGTTTTAGTTACCTACTTAGGGTTTTTCTTACAACTGTAACAAGTGCAATAAAGCATTTCAGGAATGTATCATTACGGTAAATATTCACACTTCTCTCTTGTGTGTTTACAGGCAGTTGGAGCAAGCTCCTCTTGCCCAACTACACACTCAAGAGGCATATGATTATTGACCCATAATCACACACCCTGTCATGCCTTATTGCATACATTGTTATGGCGTACAAGAATGTCCAAGGTTATATGTTAATATGACCCCCAGTGCTGTATAAGAGTGGTTTCAAGCGCGTTCGGCTGGAGCAAGAACAGCAAAGTGAAACTGAGCTTTTCCAACTCTAGCTGAAGGCGAGTGAAACCACTCTAATACAGGAAAGAGCAGAAAATGTGCCCGTTTCCTGGGCATCTGCGCATGAGACACAATTCACAGAATAAGAGTGTTTCACATGCAGGGAACAGGAGTGCTTCGATTGGTCAGGAGTGTTCCCTTGATCTATAATGATTGAAATATATTCACAAAGTTTGGAATCACTTAACAACACTGTATGCAGATGTAGAAAGGTTCCAGACAAATGGTATGTGTACGGGGCATAGGAAAAGAGAAGAAGAGTCTAGCAGTCACATGGGCTTTGTAGATAATCAAGCATGGCCATTTTAAAGGATTTTACATTTTTGGACTCATTTATTGTATCAAGCTGTGAAGTCCAGGTTGTTGGAACTGCTGTGGTGGAGGCCTTTAATCTTAATCTATCTTTCTTTCTTTCTTTCTTTCTTTCTTTCTTTCTTTCTTTCTTTCTTTCTTTCTTTCTTTCTTTCTTTCTTTCTTTCTTTCTTTCTTTCTTTCTCTGGAACATTTGAGCTCAAGAGCCCTTTTTCAAAGGTGTCAAAGTCAAGCAAGTTAAAAACAATGTCACGCATCAAGGTGATTCAACTTATATAGGCAGGGCAAAAAGTACACCATGTATGTTACAAACAGTGAGTGTGCCCTGTGGATGTGAAGTTGCTTGCTGTGCAACTCTGATGTTTAGATGGTATGCCACTGCAGTTCTGGTTCTGATCACACATAGTTATTGCTCAGTCAACTGGTTCAGATTGATCAGGTAACAAGCAACCATAGTAACCATGGTTTTCTTCATTGAGGAGCTGCAGGTGATAAGGATGTAAGTAGATTATTAAGAGCTGCAGTTGACACATTGAAGGGCTGCATGTGGCTTGCGAGCTGTTGTCTGAGTATCACTGATCTACATGAGTCAAAGGACTTGTACGTCTTTGATATGTGTAAAAGAAGTCTGGGAGTGCAGCTGATATTTCTGAAAGGGTCTGACTAGAGGTCTGACTAGAAACGCTGGTAGGAGGTAATGCATGCTCTTGAATACAAGTTATCCATTTGAGCTTCCTTTTCTTGTTTTCAGGGAAAGGAAGTCCTAGGCTGCTGTACTGTACATGAGGCTGTGATGTGCTCTTTTGTCACAGCCTAATGCTATATGGCACATGCTGTTGTAAGTAATAGAGATTCTGTATAAAGCTGTGACATTAGCATATCTATAGATTTCACTCCCTTAGTCCTGTGATGGTAAGAGTGATTGCTTTCGGAATGGTTTTCTGGTGCTGAGGTTAATTTGGGTTTTGTTGCGGTAAAGGAATCCTGACTTTTGGTGTGCATTTCTGACAGACCTATTAATGTACTCTGTATAGGGAAGTTTATTGTTTAGCCAGAAACCCAGGTATTTAAAATGATAAACATTTTCCAGTGGTGTTCCCGTTTATGATATGACTTGTAGTGAGTTGAGAAAGACTGTCCTTCCACTGAGTAACATAGACTTAGTTTTTGAGTTTATTTATTTATTTAGCTTTTGTTGACTGGGTAAGTACACTAGACAAGTATTACGCCTATTTTCAGGAACGACCCAGGAGAATACAACATGGGGATACAGATAAAGGTACAAAGAGGATGATAGTACATTATGTCAAGTAAACAAACATATGGGAAAAGATACATCATTGACAATAAGAGGAAATATATAGGAGTAGAGCACTATCCAAGGAATGGTTGGTCATAATATAACTTATAACTTTAGAGTTAGGCACTCCCTGGACTAGCAGGCTCACTGACAGATTATTTACAGGTCATCACATTATCTAAGACATACAAGTTAGGCAGGACCAGGATACTTGGGAGTAGGCAGTCCTACCTATGACCATGGTGCAATGTTGTGGACAAAAAAAATGCCCACAGTTAAGAATTTGGGTAGTTGAGAATAAAGTAGATAGAAATCATTGTTCAACAGCAAGCAGTTTGTAGTCATCTGTTCAGAGTTTCAGGGAATACATCTTGTAGAATGCTATTTAATTTGGAGACTGATTGTATTTATTATTTATTTATTTGCTTTTGGTAACTGTGTAAGTGCACTAGACAGGACTGCCTATTTTCAGGCATGACCCAGGAGATTATATTTCAAGCAAGTTACAAACAATAGTACAGGGAGGCTCTGATACAATGCAGTACATAAAGAGATCAACAACCTTACATGACAGTAGAATTGCTTAGCATGAAAGTGATGGCATACATAGTATAAGCACTCTGAAGAAAGGGGGGTTACTAGTGGGGTACCACAGGGTTCAGTATTGGGACTGGTCCTCTTTAATGTCTTTATAGGAGACATTGCAGAGGGGCTGGAAGGAAAAGTATGCCTCTTTGCAGATGACACAAAGATCTGCAACAGGGTTGATACATGGGGTGTGTGTGCAAAGGATGAGAAGGGACTTGGCAAGACTGGAGGAATGGTCAAAAATATGGCAGCTTAGATTCAATGCAAAAAAATGCAAAGTAATGCACCTGGGAAACAAAAACTGCGGGGAAAAGTACACAATGGGGGGGGGGGTTCTAAAAACAACACAAATGGAAAGGGGCCTGGGGGTAGTCATATTAGATGACCTTAATGTAGGTAAGCAATGTGAGAAGGCGGTAAGAAGGGCTGGGGGATACTAGGATGTATAGGGAGAGGCATCACCAGTAGAAAACAGGAAGTTGTTATCCCTCTGTACAGACAGTTGGTGAGACCCCATCTGAAGTACTATATACAGTTCTGGAGACCCCATCTCTGCAGGGACATAGACAGGATGGAGGCAGTCCAGAGGAGGGCAACTAAAATGGTGCAGGGTCTGCAACAGAAGCCATACAAAGAGAGACTAAAAGTGCTTAATATGTATACCCTTGAGGAAAAGAGGGAGAGGGGGGGATATGATAGAAACTTTCAAGTACCTCAAGGGAATCAACAAAGTCCAAGATGGGAGCATCTTTCAGAAAACAAAATGTTCAAGAACAAGGGGACACAATTTGAAGATAGAGGGGGGACGGTTCAGAGGCAATGTGAAGAGGTTTTTTCATGGAGAGAGTGGTGGATGCATGGAACCACCTTCCTGAGGAGGTCATGGGGTCAAAAACAGTGGGGGAATTCAAGAATACATGGGACAGACATAAGGCAATTATAGTGAGGGATAGGAGGAAGTAGGTTGTTGGGTAACTGGAATCTGCAGCTTATCCAATAGGTAGAAAAATGGGCAGACTACATGGGACAAGTGGTCCTCATCTGCCGTCAAATTCTATATTTCTATGATTATGGTACAAAAGTGATAAAAACAGCTTGCAGAGATCAGTATCATAAGTGCATAACAGTAGTTCTGGTGGCATAGGACAAGGGTATGGGACAGGGAAAGAAATAGTAGGGCAAAGGCAAGTAAAGAGGTATGTTCCATGAACTAAAGCAAGTAAAGAGGTGTACAACATGAACTAAAGACATTTACATGCATCTAGGGAGGTGAGGTAATTAAGAATGCATGCTTGAAGGCAGGGTGAGAACTGGAGCTTCTAAGGGAAAACGTAAGGGAGTTCCAGAATATGGGAGTGTAGACGGAGAAGGCAAGTTCACCCATTTTGGTGGAGCAATTAGGGACAGTGACCAGAGATGAAGTTGAGGACCGGAGGGGTTGGGGCGGTCAACTGGGGTGAACATGGCTGCAAGGGAGGAGGGGGGAGAGAAGAACGAATTATATTGTCGGTCATGCAGCCTATGGAATATAAATGCTGGGAGGAGGGGAATAACCAGCGGAGGTTAGAGTAAAGTGTGCAGTGGTGTTTAAGCCAATGGGCAGACAAGGCAAATCTTCAAACATTGTTATAGGCAACATCCCACACTTGAAGAAAGTTTGCCTGCACTTGAGCAAAGACTGACAGTGCATAGCAAAGACCAGGGAGCAGAAGTCCTTGGGCAGTAGAAATCCTAGTGGCAGGGGTCAGGGCATGGCAGACACGATAAGCCAACCCAATTTTGGCATTGACATGGAGAGAGAAACCGAGACACGGATCCAGAGTGACCCCTAAGTACCCGAAGGAGTTGGTAACTTGTACCAGGGAGCCATCAAGACAAGAGACTGGAAATGAGGTGTTTAGGGCATTGAGCTTCCTTCGGGACCTGAAGAGCATGGCATGGGTCTTGGCAACATTTAATATGAGGTGGTGAGATGTGAGCTGTGTTTGGATTCATTGCAGGTCAGAAGAGAGGTAGGAATTAATGTCAGAGATGGAGCTAGAGGAGGTATAGAGGACCAAGTCATCAGCATAGAGTAAGGTGTGACAGTGGGTGAAAATGGTAGGTAGATAGTTTATAAATATAGAAAAGAGCAGGGGCCCAAGGATGGAACCTTGTGGAACAACAGTGGATAGTGGGGCAGGGGAGGAGAGGACTCAATGGTAGGAGACAGACTGGGTGCGATTGTGTAGGTAGCTGGAGAACCAGGCAATAGTGGACTTGGAGGCACCCAGTGAACCTAGCTGATGCAAGAGCAGTGAATGGCTGACCGAGTTAAAAGCCTTTGTTAAGACAATAAAAACAGCCCCTGTATCAATCAATCAATCAAATATTTATTCAGGCAGACATCATTGAGCAGTCCTCATTTGCAAGATGGAGCTGGTTAGGTCAGGGTCAGTTACATGGATATAGTGCAATGCAGAGAACAAGATACAATGTACATAGTAGATAAGGATATACAAGTCAATAAAAAATACCCACATGCATGTGTGAAAAGTCATGATGCATTAACACAAATTCTCATATTTACATATTATTTTTCATATTAAAATTTTTACATAAATCTAAGGTCATAGACAGAATATTGCAATATGGCAAGGAGGAAGTGTTGTTGATGACTAACATACATGATTGAGTAGAGGGATTTGTCAGAGGGCAAAGGAAGTGGTCAATGAAAGATCTGGGTTGGAGGTGGGTGGTAGGGCTTCAGCGGGGGGAGTGAAGGGAGAGGGGAGGGAAGTGGGTGGCAGGGAGGATGGGGGAGTGAGAACAGTTAGTGATGGATGAAGAGATGTAGGGGAAGGATGGACAAAAAGGGTATTATCGTGGGTGAAGTATGGTAGGATTGCAGAACATGTGGAAAGTTAGAGGAAGGGACTGGATACGGAAGATAGAGGGGAATAATTCACCCTAGTGCTGTTGAAAACATTTGCATTGCTCCTTAATAAGCTTCAAGTAAAGGGTTTTGAAGGATATAATGGATATAGGTATACACAGTTTTAGGATTTTCTGTAGTTTGTTCCATAGGGAGGGCAACATGAAACTAATGGCTGTTCTTCCAAAGTGGATATTGACTTTGGGCACTTTGAGCAGGATGGAAGAGTAGCTTCTTAGGGCATATTTGCTTATAGGGGTTTGTGTGAAGCAGTCCGAGATATATTGTAGTAATTGCTTGGATATGGCTCTGAATGTCCATATTGCTGCATTTCTGTCCCTTCTGAAGTAGAGTGAAGTCCATCCAACTGCTACGTATAGAGAGCAATGATGGGTGTCATATGGTAGTCCTGTGATAAACCTCAGTGTTCTGTGATAGAGTGTATCTAATTTACCCTAGTAGGAAGCAGGGCAGCTACTGTATAAGAAGTCAGCATAGTCAATTATAGAAAGAAAAGTGGCCTGTACCAGTCTTAGCTTAGCGTTGCTTGTGAGAAAGTGTTTTATTCTAAAATAGAGGCCAAGTCTTTGATGGAGTTTTTTTAATAGTTCTTCCATACGTTCAACGAAGGAAAGCCTATTGTCGAGCCAGACTCCCAGGTACTTGAATTTGGATACAAATTAAGATTTTCACCGAGGATAGTGGATATGTGTGGGAGTGTGCTTGAACCTGGATGTCCTGTATGCATGTAAGGAGAGAAAAACATTGCTTTTGTTTTCTTTGCATTGAGCAGAAGTTTTTTGCTCAGAAGTTGGTGTTGGAGTAGGTTCAAGTCAGTTTGTAAATCTCTGCAGGCTGCCTCTGGTGAAGGGTGTCTGACATAGGGCACTGTATCGTCGACGAATAGGTGTACAGTGGCCTTGGTAATATTATTATCGATGTTGTTGATATAGATAGTGAATAGAATAGGACCGAGGATAGATCCCTGTGGTATGCCTCTTTGCAGTGGCTTAAGGGGGAACAGATTGCCTTCAGCCTTAACCTGCTGGAGCTGTCCAGTAAGGTAGTTATTGAACCATTGCAGGGAGAGTGAGCCCAGACCCATGGATTTCAGGGATGTAAGGAGCAGGTCGTGGTCAACTGTGTTGAATGCCTTACTTAGATCCAGGAACATTGCACAGATACAATTTCTGTTATCCAATTCTGATTGCCAGTCATTGGTTACTTTTGCTAGGGCCGAAATGGTGCTATGTTTGGCCCTGAAACCAGATTGCACTGGGTTTAGGAGATTAGTTGATTCTAGGTAGGCTTTCAGTTGAGTACTTACAATCTTTTCCAGCAGTTTAGATAGTACAGGGAGGATAGAGATTGGTCTGTAATTGTTGAGGTCACAAGGGTCTCCTGATTTAAATAACGGAATGACCTGTGCAGTTTTCCAGATTGAAGGGATAGTCCCTAGTAATAATGAAAGGTTAAACAGATGTGTTATAGGTACTGCTAGCACATTGACAGCAACCTTCAGAAAGTAGTGGTCAAGAGAGTGCGCCCCTGCACTTTTCTTGATGTCTACATACCAAAGCAAGTCTTCCACTTGTTTCAGCATAGCTGGTTGTAATGAGAAACTAGAGTCTGTCACCGGGGTTTTGGAGAGTTGTATGCCTAACTGGGATCGCATTAAATTTGCTGGTGAGTTGTCAAATGCCAATCCTACGGTCGTGAAGTGATTGTTGAATGACTCTAGGATTTCCAGTCTGTCATTGATAATGGTTGTCCCGGACAATATCTTAGCTGGGAGTGAATTACTGTACTTGGTGTGTGTCCGGATATGTCCTTGATGGTATTCCAGAATTTAGCAGGGTTATGGAAAGAAGAATCTAACTCGGTACGATAGTAAGTTGCCTTTGCGTCTCTGATCTTTCTGGTACATAAATTCCTAGCCTTTCTGAACTGGCCCCAATCTGACTGAGTCTTTGTTTTTCGTGCTTTTTTCCATAGATTGTCTCTCTCTCTCTAGGAGGGCAATTTTAAGGTCTGGAGTAAACCAGTGGCAAGATTTGTTTCTTATTCGCACGTTAGATAGGGGTGCATATTTGTTCAGGGCTCCTATGAGTATATCATTGAGAACATTATAGGCTGCATCCATCGTTTTTGCCAGGTAGAATTCTTGCCCAAGCATCGAGTGCCTCATATCTTCCAAATATGCATGTATGTCAAAGTCCTGCTTTGATCTTCTAACTGAGAATTTGGAGGAGGAAATGGGTTTGTTGGTTGTCCTTATGCTGACAATAAAGCAGTGGTCGCTGATATCATTGAAGAAAACACCAGCATAGGAGAATAGATGAGGCTTGCTCACCGTGATAATGTCCAGGAGTGTACCATTACTTGGGGTCTTCTTGTTAATTCTGGTCAGCTCGCTGATGAGCTGTGTTAAGCCATGGGCGTCACAGAAAGATAAGAGTGGAGTAGCAGCCTTGGAGAGCCAATTTAAATTAATGTCTCCTAAAATAACAGTTTCTAGGAGTCCCTTTTCAATTATATCCCCTAAGTGTGATAGCAAATTGAGACCAGCAGTAGGGGTCTATAGCAGGCTATTACTTGTAATGATGTGGTATGTCTGGGTTACCCCTGAAAAAGGGACCTTCGGGGCCCAGTGGGCTCACCTGGTTAACAAAATTTAATAAATAAACAAATGTGAGATTACCACTTTAAGGGATATGCATTCAAACTCGTGTGCCACAGATAATGAAGTAAGGCAAGTCACTGCGAGAATGTTCTTCACATAAATAGCTACACCCCCAGATTGTCGATCAGCTCTGAATAGTTGGTAGTTAGGTAAATTGACATCCCTATCTGCAGTGGTAGGCCTAAGCCATGTCTCGCAGACCGCCAAAATATCTGGTACGGTGTGGATTACCCATGCTTGGATCATAGTGCTCTTTTTAAGTAGGCTGCATACACTGACGTGGAGGAAGCTTAATCCTTTAAGTCTGACAAGGTCGGATGGCACTGCAATAGCCTCTGTGGGCCCTGGATTAAGTTCCACGTTGCCAGAGCATAGTAGTAGCAGGAGCAGTAGTTTTGTAATTGCAGCAAGGGATAATTTGTAGATTCTTGTTTTTTTCCCACTTTCTCGGGCTCTCAGTTGGTGTTCTACCATGTCTAGGTGGGGTACTTTGTCCTCCTAGGATAGCAGAGACTAGACTCTGACCGAGAATAGCAGTGAATGATCAACGGCAGGGGAGGGGGGCTGTATTTTTGGTCGTAAAGAGTCTGAGTGTGTCCCGCCATAGTAAAATAGCCAAGGGCTCCTCTGATACTGGGGGAAGTTATGAAAGTGTGCAAATTGATCTGCAACTGAAGTTATATCATCATTGTGCAACGGCAGCCTCCAGTCCCCCTTCAGGGCATAATGAGATTGGTGACATTGTCCACAAGTATCTGGATAAAGGAGGAGTATAAGGAGAATCCACAGCCTCCCCCCCCATTATAAACCTTATAGAGAGAGAGTAATGTCCAGCTTTATGGAATTGGACCTAGACAGGCTGGTGCGCAGCGATATAGGTATTAATATTTGTTTTGTGTAGGAGTGAATAATCCCGGTCTGAACAATAGGGGGGCAAATGTATTTTAGGGGAGGAACTGCTATAGGGCAGTGACTTTACAATGGGCATGACTATAGAAAGAGGCAGGGAGTGGGTCTATATAATAAGGGCAGGAAGAGGTGGAGAGGTGGGCGGACGTAAAATTTACAGTTTTGCTGTACCTTTGCTGTAAATTGGCCTCTATCCATGGTGGTTGAGGTGTAGTTAGTGAATTGCAATAGGGCAGTCAAGTTGCTGTGGCCTGGTCTGAAGCTGTGCTGAGCAGGACATAGCAGGTCATAGTTGGCTACAAAGTCTGAAACCTGATGATGAATAAGTTTCTCCAGAAATTTACAAAGGGTAGACAGGAGTTCTATAGGGCGGTAGTTCCTAGGGTTTTTAGGGTCACCTTTTTTAAAGACAGGTACTTTGCTTTGGTTTATCTTATTGTATCATCTGTAAAAAGGCAGATATACTGTGGGTTTTTTGGTTTGAACAAATAGTTAGTAAGTCATTTATGAAAATGCTGAAGAGAAGTGGAACCCTATGGAACACCAGGGTTTAATTTAATTGGAGGGAAAGTTACTCCATTGACTTTGACAACATAGGACTGTTTTAAGAGATAATTCTGGATCAAGAACAGGGCATGTGAGCTAAACCCAAGTCGTACAAGGCTAAGAATAGGCATTCTTTTCTAGCCCCCTCCTTTCCTATCAACAAAAGATCAATCAATCAATCCACTCGATAAATAAATGTAGCTTTGTGAGAAGAAGGTTACGGTTCACAGTATCAAAGGCCTTTGTAAGATAGTGAAGATGGCTCTGTCAATGTGCCCTTCATTCAGGACAGCTGCAAGGTCATGTGCTACTCTAAGCAGGACAATTGTTAGTTGAGTGGTTGGGACAGAAACCGGATTGAGCTTCAGTGAGGAGGCCATGATCTAGGATGAACTCCATTAGTTGCATATATACTATTCTTTTTAGAATCTTGTTGAGCATGGATAACACTGAGATTAGGAAGTGATTGTCGAGGTCAGAGGGAAGCCCTGATCTGCCCAGCCAAGTGGCTATTGCTTTTTCAGGATTTTTCCTATTATTTCAGTATGGAGTGAAGGATTGAACAACATACTAAAAGGTGCATACAATTGTTCAGCAACAGTTTTAAGCACTCAAGGCTCTGTCCCATCAGAACTAGCACTTTTAGAGGCATCAATCTCTTTGAAGAACTTTATAATTTGAGGCTGGTTTACTTCCTTGAAACAGAAGGTGGGATTTTGTCTTTCATTGGGCTCGGGGTAGCTGCCCTCAGTGATGGGAGCATTCTGAATAGGATAATGTTGTGGCTTGGGTGATGGGATGCTGAGGTTGGTGCCATGCAAATTCAAAGTATTATCTATTTGAGTTGTCAGATATTAGCCTCCCATTCTGGAGCAGGTGAACTATGGGCAGTGGCTGATCCTTGCCTAGGAGGGTATTTATACCACAACAGAGGTTAATGGGGGAGATGCAGGATGTTTCACAATGCCTTGTGTAGTAAGCTGTCTTAGCTTTTATGGTTAGCATAACAGCTGAGTTTCTGAGTTGCCTGTACTTTTCCCACTCCCCATCATCACGTTTGGTCTTAAAGATGTTTCATGCATGGGGGACACTAGAGAGAGCGCCACCTTTTCAGCAAGACATGCCCAACATGGGCTTACCACTTTGATATCAAAATAACTGCTGCATTTAAGTGCATTTTCGAGCTCCTGATGTCGAGTAGAGGAGGTGCATATACAATTCAGATATAGTGTGGTCAAAGCAACCACTGGGAGGAGGCTCAAAAAAATCAGCTCCAGACACAGCTGCAGGCCCGGAAGGTATTGGGAAGTGCCAGAGATGGCAAACCTGAATATGCATTGAAGGTGCCAGGCAATACTGGAGTTCTTTAGGATGATTGACTACAAAATATATTTTGCCAGGGGCAGGTAGTACAGCCTAGAGGTTAGAGTAGTGAGCTGTAAATGAGCTTGGTACATCCAGCAGACCTGGGTCTGAGTTCCACAACATCCTCTTACTTACTGTGTGACCCTGGTAAGTCACTTAACCTCCTCAGTGCTCCTAGGCTGCAGTGAAAAAAGCTATGGGTCTAGTGGGCCTTACCCGGCTACAAAAGAAGAAAAAAAACAATAGAGCAGACACTGGCAGGTCTAGAGGCACACAATGTGCAACTGAAAGATTTAGCCATGAAGGTTGAAGAAACTGATAGATTCACAATGACAATTGCTTTAGTCTCTGCCCTTTCACAGGAAAACAGACAGTTAGGTGGGAGGCTAGAAACAATAGAGAAGAAGTTTTGGGCTGTGAATTTAAAGTTGGTGGGGATTCTAAAACGGGTGGAAGGACCAGACTTATTTCTTATAAATAAGGATGGGAGAAACTTGGAATTTACCAGATGACTTTGAAATATCAGCATTTCATGAAGCCACGTCAATCCCTGCTCTGCCACCCAGATCTCTGACCAGTCTCGAACTGTCCTGTTAGTCATGGCTTGATCAATTTATCCACTTACCATTGAGGGTAATGTTGTCAAACTTTTGCTGGATCTGTCCTTCCAAATGGGAGCCTGCCACAAAAAATGTAACAGGGTATGCCAGCACATGCTGGCTTTATGCATTATACATTCTTTTTTTTTTCGGTTGTGGTTTTTCTGCCTCTGAGCCTGGTCAGTTCCCTCTGCCCAGGCTCAACCCCAAACTGGCATCCACCCTCCCCTGGTACTTATCAGCCATGTTACCCCATGGCTTGTCCTCCTGGTGGGTCTAGGAGGGGAAGGGCCATTCTCCCCCCCTCAGAGCACAGTACAGTCTGTTTCGGAGCACTGAGTGGCAGCACAGGTCAGGAGCAAGTCAGGCATCATCTGTCAACACTATTTTCCCTGATTTCTCCCCTTTCCTGGCAGCATGCAATGATGCAATTGTACGTGCATGCATGTAGAGGCATGCATGCACTGTGCGTTATGCCACTGGCCGTCCTGCATTGGTGGTGCCCTGCTGCCCTGCCACCGTACCTCCACATAGTGGCAGCATTGCAGCAGTGTGACAAGTCCCTTTTCCCCAGGAGAGGACAGCAGTCCATTGAATGCTCAATCCTCCCTCCCTCCCCATCCCACCCCCAGCAGCTTGAATCCACTCCCAGCTGCCGGTGTGGACGGATGTTTGATGTCCAGAACCTCAGCTCTTTGCACCACTGGCCGGATCGCATGCCTTTTTGATGCCTGCTTGCTTACATGTGGTGTATGGGGCAAAGCACTTCAATATAATAACCCCAAAAGATGATGATCATTGGTTCAGAAAGATAGAGAATTAATTTGTAACCCAAGATGCACCAGAGGAATCTGATTCAGACTGATTGAGATTCAGCAGTTCTTCAAATAGTAGCCTGTAGCACGGTAGACGTCTTTAAGAGGGGATGGGACAAAGCGGGGATGGGTTAATTATGAAGGGGGGGTGGGGCAGCTGCAAGGTGAGGGGCTAGCTGCACAATCGAGCAGACTAAATAAACTGTGAGGCCTGTATCTGCTGGTGTTTTCATATGTTCATAAATTTTGGACTTTAAAGCTGGACATTGCAACTCTCAGTAAGCCTGTTCAGATCAGAGGTGGACTTGCCTGGGGCACAGAACTTTTAGTGACTGAGTTTCTGGTTTGTATTGGGGAATGGCCGTGGATTTTCTATAGTGCTGACTGCATGGTGGTCTACATAGAAACATAGTATTGGCAGAAAAAGACCATTGGTCCATCCTGTCTGCCCTTTTATACCATATGCTACCTGAGGACATAATATCTAGAGTGGATTAATGCTCCTGTTTCCCCTCCTTACCCTCTGCATTGCTGCTACCCTGCTGAATAACAATGAATCCCTTAACTTTGTCTCAGCTGTATGTGAAACTATTGATGGTTTTGGTGCTAACCATGTCAGCTGGTATACTGTTCCACAGATCCATCACCCTCTCTGTAAAGTAAAACTGTATAATGTCCTCCCTGAATCTCACCCCCATCAGCCTCCACTCATGCCCACATGTTTTTGTCACACCACTCCTGCTGAGTAGTTCCTCATAGTTTACCTTATTCATTCCTTTCAGGAACTGGAAGGTCTCTGTCATGTTTCCCCTCTCCCTACTGGCCTCCAGAAAGTGCAAGTTCAGTGCTGTAAGCCATTTCTCCTAGGATCTGCCCTGTTGGCCTTGAAACATTTTGTTTACCCTACACTGCACCATCTCAAATTTGTCTTTGTCTTTCCTTAGGTAGGAACTCCAGAACTGTACACAGTATTGCAGATGTGGCCTCACCTAATCACCATCCCATAACAGAAAAGTTATTTGTGTGTCCCTACCTATTCCAAATTTAATATTAAGGCTGGAAGTATGGAGTATTTCTAAATATAAGCCACTTACAGCTTGAGGTATACCTCAGCACTGCCAAACTTTTATACAATCACTACGTGAACTTGAGTGCCTCAGTGGTACCTCAAGGTACCTCGAGGTATACCTCAGCACTTCCAAACTTTTATACGATCACCACTTGTAGTTGTCTAACTTCTGTTGAGCCTGTAAGTTGTAGCTTGATGGAAGAGGGAAGCTTAGATATCATGGCAGTCACAGAAACATGGTACACAGAGAACCATGACTGGGATGTCAGCATACTAGGGTACACAATTAACAGGAGGGATGGGGAGGGTAGAGGAGGAGTACTTCTCTCTGTAAGGGAAGGGGTCAAAGCAATGGAACTAAAGGGTAAACGGAGGAGAGGAGGCACTGTGGGTCACCCTGGAACAGGAAATGGCACCACAATCTGCACAGGGGATTGTACACAGACCTCCATCTCAGGAGGAGGAAATGGACAAGGAAATGATAGAAGGCATCCTTAGGATGGCAGAAAAAGGGGAGATATTGTTGATGGGGACCTGAATATGCCAGAGGTTAACTGGAGTACTTTTTCTGCAGCCACATCCAAGAGTAGGGCCATTCTTGATGCCCTACATGAGGTATGCCTCAGACAGCTAGAGTTGGAACCCACTTAGGAAGGAGCAATCTTAGACCTGGTACTCTCAAATGGAGATGGAGAGAGGATCTCAGATTTAGAAGTGGGTAGCCATCTGGGAACAAGTGACCACCAAACAGTGTGGCTCACGATAAACGCAGCCATAGAGTCAAGCCGTACAAATGTGAGGGTACTGAACTTTAGGAGGGCTGACTTTGGCAAAATGGGAGAGTGCCTTGGAAAAGCACTAGCAAATGGGCAAGAAGGAGGGGTTAAGGAACAATGGGGAAACATTAAAACTGCCATCACAGAGGCAACAAGCCTTTGTGTGAAGCAAATAAACAAATCAAAGCAAAGGAAAAAAAAACACTATGGTTCTTAAAAGAGGTGGCGGGGAAGGTTAGGGAGAAAAAGATAGCATTCAGAAAGTATAAGGAAACACAGACGGAGCAGGACAGAGAACTGTACCAGTTAATGCAAAAGGAAGCATGGAAGGCAGTCAGAATATCAAAGGCCCAAACCCAGGAAAAGATAGCTAACTTAGTTAAGAAGGGGGATAAAACCTTTTATAGGTACATTAGGGAGCGAAGAAAGACTAAGGGAGGGATAGTGAGGCTTAAAAAGGGCAGGGTGGGTGGGTAGGTAGAGGGACAGTGAAAAAGCAGGATACTGAATGAATACTTCTGCTCAGTATTCACAAAAGAAAAAGGGGGGGGGGGGCGTATCTAAACCAAACAATAGAAGCACTCTGGATAGGGGAGACGATACCAGTCCATTCACAGAAGAAAGAGTCCTGAAAGAACTCCTAAAACTGAAGGTGGGCAAAGCAATGGGCCCTGATAGGATTCACCCCAGAATTCAAAAAGAATTAAGGGGCGAACTAGTGACACCACTGACTACCCTTTTTAAAAAATTATGAGAGGATGGTGTGGTACTTGAAGACTGGAGGAGTGCGGATGTGATTCCCCTTCACAAAGGTGGGAGCAAAGAAGAGGCAGGAAACTACAGACCTGTTAGTTTGAACTCAGTGGTAGGGAACATGATGGAATCACTTCTGAAAGAAAGAATTGTTGAGTACCTAGAGCCCGCGTGGCACAGGACCCAAGGCAGCATGGATTCACAGCAGGAAGGTCATGTCAAATGAATCTAATAGATTTCTTTGACTGGGTGACCAAAGTAGTAGACCTTGGAGGGGCTGTGGACATGGTCTACCTAGACCTTAGCAAGGCATATGACACAGTCCCACATAAAAGATTAATAAACAAGTTAGCCAGCCTAGGAGTGAGCCCCAGGGTGGTAGCCTGGGTAAAAGCAGTGTCAGTGGCTCAGTAGGTAGCACACTCACCTCTGAGGCCAGGAGATCAGAGGGCTGTGGGTTCAGTTCCCACATCTGGCACTTGTGTTAATATCCCAATACTGACACTGTAGTGCAGCATGAGGGGTGCTCCACTTCTGAGGTGCCATCTTTCGGATGAGATGTTAAACTGAGGTCCCATCTGTCTGGATTGGTGGTAGTTCAGGTGGATGCTAAAGAACCCATGGCACTTATCGAAAAAAAAGAGTAGGAGAATTTCCCCGGTGTCCTGGCCAAATTTCTCCCATTCTCTAAAAAAATACCACCAACAGCTTAATCTGGTTCAATTTCAGTTGCTTACCATCTGTATCCCCCCCACCCCCAGGTCGCCCCTGAAAAAGGGACTTCTAGGCCCAGTGGGATTACCGGGTCAACAAAATTCAGTAATAATAAAACACTGGCTGGACAACAGGACACAGAAGGTAATAGTAAACGGAGTCCACTCCAAAGAAATGGGGGTTACTAGCGGGGGTCCCGCAGGGTTCAGTACTGGGTCTGGTCCTTTTGAATGACTTTATAAGTGGCATTGCCCTGGACTACCACTCTGCTCAGCTGATGAGGGGTTGTTAGCGATTCCCAGGGTACGCCTTAAAACATCAGGGGCCCGTGCTTTTATGTATGTGACCCAGACCCTGTGGAATTCTCTACCTCATCAGATATGTGAGTGTACGACTGTGGAGAGTTTTAAGAGGGCCTTGAAGACCCACTTATGGCATCTTGCCTATCAGGAGTAATTGTATGACCTGGCGTATGTGAACTTTAAGCTTTTTATTGGATTTTATTTGTTCTTAAAGCTGTACAGCGCCTTGGCTGTAGAAAGGCGCTATAAAAATAAAGCTATTATTATTATTATTATTATTGCAGAGGGTCTGGAAGGAAAAGTGTGCCTCTTTGCAGATGACACAAAGATCTGCAGCAGGATTGATACACAAGGGGGGTAGAAAGAATGAGAAGGGACTTGGCAAGGTTGGAGGAATGGTCAAAAGTATGGCAGCTTAAGTTCAACGCAAAGAAGTGCAAAGTAATACACCTGGGAAACAAAACACAGGGGAAGAGTACACAATTGGGGGGTACTAACAGCAACAAAAATGGAAAGGGACCTAGGGCTAGTCATATCAGGTGATCTAAAGGTAAGCAAGCAATGTGAGATTGCAGTAAGGAGGGCTGGGGGCTGGTGGGATGCTGGAATGTATAGGTAGATGCATCGCCAGTAGAAAACAGGAAGTTGTTATGCCTCTTTACAGACCGTTGGTAAGATCCCATCTGGAGTACTGCGTGCAGTTCTGGAGACCCCATCTCCACAAGGACATAGACAGGATAGAGGCTGTCCAGAGGAGGGCAACTAAAATAGTGCAGGGTCTGCACCAGAAGACATACGAAGAGAGACTAAATGAGCATAATATGTATACCCTCGTGGAAAGGAGGGAGAAAGGGGACATGACAGAAACTTTCATGCACCTCAAGAGAATCAACAAAGTCCAAGAGGATAGCATCTTTCAGAAAAAGAGATATGCAAGAACAAGGGGGCACAATTTGAAGAAAGAGGGGGGACAGCTCAAGGGCAATGTGAGGAAGTATTTTTTCACGGAGAGGGTGGTTGACACATGGAATCGCCTTCCTGAGGAGGTTGTGGGGTCAAAAACAGCGGGGGAATTCAAGAATGCATGGGACAGACATAAGACAATTCTGATGTGGGTTAGGAAGAAGTAGGCTGTTGGTCAACTAGGATCTGTAGCTTATCCAATAGGAAGGGAAATAGGCAGATTGGGTGGGCCAAGCAGTGCTTATCTGCTGTCAAAGTCTATGTTTCTATGTTATATGACAGTTAAAAGTTTTATCTTAACTTAAAAAAAAAATAAAAAAATTATCGGTTATGGATGTCTATGATGGGGCTAGAGGATAAACTGGGCAGAAGTCTACAGGAACTCAGTTCTACCACCTCTTGAGAACCTTTATGAGGGTTCCACCACCTCTGTCATCTTTCTCTTTTGACCACTATAGGAGAGTTTCACCTCCTAAAAATGACAGTTCCACCACCTAGAAATCTAGATATGGGAGTTCTCTCACTTAAACATTTCCAATTTGACCACTGGATGGGGCCTAATATTTCGTATTCCTCATTCACAGTAAGGGTTATTAGCAGTGTAGCCACTGTATTTATGAATCCCTCTATACTTGCTCTAGTATGGAGTTTTTTCCCCTTGGGTATAGAGGGGCTAGCATTTTGGGGTAATGTGTCGAATTACTAAACTTTTTAAAGGATCCCCCAATAGATGGCTAATCTGTAATTACCAACATAATCTGTATATAATAACCAGGACGTCCTTTTTCCCATAGGGAAACCATGGCGTAATTCGCAATTATAAAGGAGCATTTATAACGGCGAACACGCGCCCGGTTTCCCTCACACTGCGCAGGCGCCCCCACCTCTGAAGGTCTTCCTCCTAGCCACTGTCCGCCTCTTCTTTTCCTCTCTGGACCACTACTCTAACTGCAGTAAGTGCTGGCAGGCAGAAACGAATCAAAATGAGGGAAATACCCTCAAAATGTTGTCTCCACACAAAATGAAATTTTGGAAAAAAGTAAAAAGCGAGAGATCGACAGACCGTAGAGTGCGCGCTCACACCTAAACAGACCACTGCGGTTGCACAAGAGCGTCTTTTTTAATTTTGTATACTTGCAGTGGGGAAAAAGGATGTTCCGGCAATGATATAAAATAAAATATGGGTCTGGGTGTGTGTACACTTGAGCTTACATTACACTCGGGGTTAGATGTTATGCACAAAACTCCTCGAGCTCGGGCCTCCTCAGGGTTTATGTAGCATCAAACCCCTCGGGTGTGTGTAAATTCTCGCTACACACCCAGACCCATACTTTATTCTCTATGTAATATAATGTTGCTTATCAAATGTATGCGTTATATGCGCTGTACTGCATTTTTGTTTTTCCAAAACCAGTAAAGTATAACTTAGAAAATGGCGTGCCATTCTTTATCTCAAAACTTGTAACATTCAGACAGCTTAGATGTGACATCCACCTGTGCTGCCTCTCTCTGACTCAGGCAAGTCTTGTTGGGAGTAGTTTGTCAGAGATCAGTTTAATCTCGCTATAAAAGTAACTCTGTGCCTCATCAGTGCCAGGGAGGAGTTACCGCTTTTCTCAGTTGCTTTGGCTGACTTCCTGACATAGCTTGATTAAATCCAGGTGTTGTAGCTGGCTCTGTAGTGCTACCACTCACTTTGCAGGTAACCTGAGTTTGGAAGCAATCTTGGATCACTGGGGTAGGCTGAGAAAAGGAGGACTGAGCATCCCAGAGTCAGTGCTACTTCTTCAGAGAGGATGGGTTGCATGGCCTACTGTCTGACTGCCACCCTGCAGGTTCAGCAGAACAAGCGAGGGATGGGAAGCTACTGATGCTGGCTCTGACTGTGCAAGGGTGGATGGGTGTTCAGCAGGACCAGAGCATCATGCATCTCGAGGTAAGAAAAAGGGGAGAAAAAGGCAAATGGCTGGGCTGATGAATCTCTGCTCATTTCCCACGTTTTTGGTTGAACATCCTTCTCCTGGCTCCCAGAATGCTCCTGGACTTTACCTTCACCATTGATGGATGACTAGCATTGGGTGAAGCTACCTCAGAACTGGGAGCTGTAGGCAGGCCCCACCTGGTGGCTCAATATTGAAGGGGCAGTGGTAAGATGTGGGTGGCCCATGGAATCCCAGGACTACTAGGTGAGAGGAGTCTCAATGGACAGGAGGTGGTACTGGCAGTGAACAAGAGTACCTGGAGGGAAAAATACACTAAAAAAGTTCAGGATTTTGTACACTGGGATTCTGGTGAGCTATGGTGGAGGTTTGTTGGTTATGCATTTCCATGTGATTTATTTGGGACTGTGATCATTAAGGGAGTCTAAATAAATACCAGCAATTGCTTTTCTGTTTCACCTGTCTGATAAAATCCAGTCAATGCACAACCCTTTTTTGGATTTATCATTATACCTTGTGGTTGTGTGTGTATAAACTGGGTGATGTTGTATTCTTTCGCCCAGTCACCAAGTCATTAGGAGGGTCAAGCCCAGCAATGCTAAAGTCACCAAGAATAAAAATCATAGCAGAGGTAGAATGGTAAGGTAAGAGAGCAGGGTCCAGATATTCAAAACTTTGCCCCGGGACTAAATTAGCACTGTCCGGCATGCTAAATTAGCATGGAACCAATAGCCCGCTATATTCAAAAAGGATAGCCCCAGTACTAAACCTGCAGAATATAGCATGCTAAGAAAGCTGGGCAAAATGGGCTGGAAGTACAGTGCAAAAATAGCCTGGGAAATAAGACAGTTATGAATATAGCAACCAGGAAGTGCAAACCACAACAACAGCCTAGTGCACAGCGACGTGAAGGAAGCTAGAGATGAACCATGTATATGCTGACAAAGGAGTAGATTCAGTAAAGCTGCAAGCACCAGGGCATGTGAAATTCTGTGGAAATTTACCACGTTTCCGAAACGTTTGTGCAGTGCAGAAATTTGCTATTTTCAAAAGTGACGTGCAAATGAGCCTACTTAGTCAGTCTGTGGGCAAACATCCAGATTAGCATCTCATTATGTCCTGATTTGCATGCTGTTTGCCCAGCGCTATTGCAGGGTTCTACAGCTCCACCTGTAGGTCAGTCTGGAAGTGCATGGTGGTGGCTGCAGGCTACATTTGTACAGAACCGCATAGAATATTGTGCCCCAGGGGACTACACAGCACAGGCACAGGTGGTGGTGCTGTGTGCAGTTGTCAAAATTATAGTTCCAGGTACAGTGCACAGCAGACACTACAATAACAAAGGGGGCCAGTAGTGTGAGGGACACAACAATGCCTATGGTGTGTAGGGCATCAATGACTGCTGCACTTTACACAGTGACAGGCCCATATTCCAGGTGTGTACTAACAGTGGACATTACTGTTATGCTGTTGTGTGACCCACAGATGATGCACCACTACCTTGGGATACTCAGAGTGACATATACATGGCTGGCTGTGTGTGCTGTGCTGTGGTATCTGTACAGACATGTGGTATGTGGCTGGGGGGGGCACATACAATCAGACAGGCACACTGGTGTTGGGGAATTCCCTACACTAGACCATTTTCACTGCATGGATTGTCTCAGCCTTGTGGCAACACCCAGTATGTGGTGCAGACTAGTCACCTGTGTACCTTCCCCTCAACACCCTCCAAGCCCCCAGTGCTGCATGTGTGTGCTGAATTCTGTTGGTGTCCACTGAAGGGTGGTCTGCAGGTGTGTGCTGTATGGACACACTGGCATTATGTCCAATGGGTGCTGTGTCACCCCATAATGCCTGGCATGGCTGGGACTGGTGGCATATGATGACAACACAGGGGGTGCCATCTGTGTGCAGATTAGGCTCAATAAACCACCAAGGACAGACCCTCGCAAATTCCATTATTCACACTTGTGAATTACTGACTTCCATGAACCATGGTTCTATGTCGCACAAAGTCATACAAAGCTGCGCAAAGCCACAAAGTTGTGCAAAGCTGGTTTGCCCAGATTTAAGACTACCCTTTCCTGGGTGGTAATTAGCACCACGCAAAATGTTGCGCTAAGTCACGTAAAAACACTTGGCACAGTGCTAATGCACTAAATATAGCATTGCGCCTGTATTCATGTACATGCCCCCTCTTTTTGCCCCTTGCATACATTATACTTTTGCCTGGCACTAATGCAGTTTGCCCCCGCTATTTGACCTTTTGAATATAGCGGACCTGCACAAACCTGGCGCAAACCCTGTGCAAACGGTTTGAGCCCAGCACAAAGTTTTGAATATCTGGCCCCAGAAGTACTGAGCACTGAGGCTTCAGGAATGTTGGGTGGTTGAGAGACAGCTGAGGTACAAATCTTTATTATCTATTTTGAGTTTGACACTTAGGAGTTCAGGGGTTGACCAGGTTGTGGCTGTTGGACAGGGCTGCCAAATTTCATGTTTCAGCCTGTGTTTTTCACATAGAAGGTCAATCCCTCACATTTTCCTTCAGGTCTGTTGAATCTTGTTACTTTGTAGTCTGAGGGTGGTATTTAGTGCTAGTGGGATGGGCAAGTAATCTATTCATAAGTAGTGGGGGCCAGAGTAGTGTTTAATTGGGTGCTAGTGGGTGGGGGATGGGAAAGTAGTGGTTTGTTTTTTTGTTTTATTTTTATTAAACAAATGTCTGACAGTGTGGTTAGACACTCAGTGTTGGAAATGGGGGGCGGAGGGGGGCTTCAATGCCACCAGGGTTGAGCTCCCTAATGCCAGACAACCAAGCACAGTATTATTAAACAGCCTTCCAGTGTCTTTCAGGGCCTCGCCCCCTGACTGTTTTCGCAAAATATCTATTGCAGCAATATATTTTCAAATGCCACTTTCTATAGTTATAACATATTGACTATATTATACAGTATCAAAAGTTATAGATTTCATACATACATACAGAAATGTACTGGAGTTGGGACATGGCTCTGAAATAAAGGAAGTACAATGGTGGGCCCTTGGTGTCATGTATTAAGATCCCAGTAGCCCTAACCATAAGTTTTCTTTTTTTTCTAGCAAAACAAACTAAAAAAACAGAATGTAAATAAGTATGTTCACAGATCTGCAGTCGGAGTCTTAACTTTCTAGATTGTACTGCGAACATAGTTAAAACATTGTTAGCATGCGCTGAAAGAGTTTTAACTGTAGTATGACTATTAGGTTTATGAAAAACAATTTATTTTAACTGCATGGAAAGAAATGGGCATTTGTTTTGTATATATCTTTATTTTTTGTTCTCAAACCACACAAAGCAACTGCTGTGGGTCAAAATCTAAAGAACCTGAATGTTTCAGGGTACTCATGTAAGTACATTTTCAGTTACTGAGCAACAGAAGTCATGGAAAACAAATCTTGGGGGGATTGCACACCCAAAATATTGGAAACCAGCAGTTTGAGTTCACAAATTTTGCAGCATCCTGAAACCCTGGTGCAGACATAGCACATACCAAATTACAGGATCCTAGATAAAAAGACAGCCATGATATTAACAGCCAAAAACTGAGGATTAACATTAAAGTGCCCATTAAGCCCTAACTAGAGTAATAAATTATTTTCCTATAATAAGCAATGTGTGTGTAGACTGAGTTTCATACAGAACACAGTAGCAACTGCTCTCTGAAGACACCAACTGAAGGCAGTCTGGTATATCCAGGTGACAGAATCTGTGGTACAGTGATGAGCAACTTCAGCACAGGTGAGTTATAGCCCTGAGGTTGCACCAGAAAGGAAGCAAATGACTTACAGGACAGAGGGAAAAACTTGTTAAGCTTTTCCTTTGGTTTAAGTCTCAAGTGATCCATCCCAGTGAGAAACATTACAATAAATAATCAGAAATATCAAAGGTACTGAAAGGTGCCAAAGTATTTTTAAAATGATTTATTTACCCAGTATAGCCATGCTGAGAAGTAATACTGCATTTACGTAGTGTCCTAGATTTCCTCATTATACAGCTGCGTGGACTGAAGCACTTAACCTGAGCAAAGTTCACACACCTTGTAAAAAGAAGTTTCATGGTTTTTCAAGTCCATGCTCCAGCCACAGGTCCACACACACATGGAAACATAGACTTTGATGGCAGATAAGGACCGCTTGGCCCACCTAGTCTGCCCATTTCCCTACCTTCTGAATAAGCTGCAGATCCTAGTTAACCAACAACCTATTTCTTCCTACCCCCCACAAGAATTGCCTTATGTCTGTCCCATGTATTCTTGAATTCTCCTACAGTTTTAGACCCCACAACCTTCTCAGGAAGGTGGTTCCATGCATCCACCACACTCTCTGTAAAAAAATACTTCCTCGCATTGCCCCTGAGCCGTCCCCCCTCTATCTTCAAATTGTTTCGTCTTGTTCTTGCACATTTCTTTTTCCGAAAGATGCTACCCTCTTGGACTTTGTTGATTTCACTGAGGTACTTAAATGTTTCTATCTCCCTCCTTTCCTCAAGGGTATACATATTAAGCTCTTTTAGTCTCTCCTCATATGGCTTCTCTTGCAGACCCTGCACCATTTTAGTTGCCCTCCTCTGGACTGCCTCCATCCTGTCTATGTCCTTGCAGAGGTGGAGTCTCCAGAACTGGACACAGTGTGCCAGATGGGGTCTCACCAACTGTCTGTAAAGAGAGATAACAACTTTCTGTTTTTTGCTGGTGATGCCTCTCCCTACACATCTCAGTATCCCCGCAACACTCCCTACTGCAATCTCACATTGCTTGCCAACCTTCAGGTCATCTGATATGATTGCCCATAGGTCCCTTTCCATTTTTGTTGTTGTTTCTACCTCCCCCCCCATTGTGTACTCTTCCCATGAGTTTTTGTTTCCCAGGTGCATTATTTTGCACTTCTTTGCATTGAATCTAAGCTGCCATACTTCTGACCCTTCCTCACACCTGGCCAAGTCCCTTCTCATCCCCCCCCCCACCCTTGTGTATCAACCCTGTTGCAGATCTTTGCGTCATCTGCAAAGAAGCATACTTTTCCTTCTAGTCCCTCTGCAATGTCACTAATAAAGACATTAAAAAGGACTGGACCCAGTACTGAACCCTGCGGTAACCCCCCTTTCTTCAGAGTGGACTCCGTTTACTATTACCTTCTGTGTCCTGTTGTCCAGCCAATGTTTTACCCAGGCTACCACCTTGGGACCCACTCCCAGGCTGGCTAATTTGTTTATTAATCGTTTGTGTGGGACTGTGTCAGATGCCTTACTAAAGCCTAGGTAGGCCATGTCCACAGCCCCTCCCTGGTCTACTACTTTGGTCACCCAGTTAAAGAAATCAATTAGATTCATCTGACATGACCTTCCCACTGTGAATCCCGCTGCCTTGGGTCCTGTGCCCCACTGGCCTCTAGGTACTCAACAATTCTTTCCTTCAGAAGTGATTCCATAATTTTCCCTACCGCAGAGGTCAAGCTGACAGGTCTTTAGTTTCCTGCCTCTGTCTTGCTCCCACTTTTGTGAAGGGGAATCACATCAGCCTTCTTCCAGTCCTCAGGTACCACACCATCCTCCCATGATCTCCCATGATTTGTTAAAAAGGGTAGTCAGTGGTGTCACTAGTTCACCCCTTAATTCTTGTAGAATTCTAGGGTGAATCCCATCAGGCCCCATTGCTTTGTCCACCTTCAGTTTTAGGAGTTCTTTCAGAACTCTTTCTTCTGTGAAAGGACTGGGATCAACCCCCCCTATCCAGAGTGCTTCTGTTAATTGGATTAGGTATCTCCCCCTCCTCCTCTTTTGTGAATACTGAGCAGAAGTATTCATTCTGTGTCCCTGCTTTTTCACTGTCCCTCTCTGCCCACCCACTGTCCGTTCTATTCAGCCTCACTATCCCTCCCTTTGCCTTTCTATGCTCCCAAATGTACTTATAAAAGGTTTTATCCCCCTCCTTAACTGAATTGGCTACCTTTTCCTCAGTTTGGGCCTTTGCTATTCTGATTGCCTTTCCTGCTTCCTTCTGCCTTAACTGGTACAGTTCTCTGTCCTGCTCCCTCTGTGTTTTCCTTATACTTCCTAAATGCTTTCTTCTTCTCCCTAACCTTCCCTGCCACCTCTTTTGAGAACCATACTGGCTTTTTTTTCATTTTGATTTGTTTATTTGATTCACACACAGGCTTGTTGCCTCTGTGATGGCAGTTTTAATGTTTTCCCATTGTTGCTCCACCCCTCCTTCTTGCCTGTTTGCTAGTGCTTTTCTAAGGCACTCTCCCATTTTGCCAAAGTCAGCCCTCCTGAGGTCCAGTACCCTCACTTTTGCAAGGTTTGACTCTGCAGCTGAGTTTATCATGAGCCACACTGTTTGGTGGTCAATTGTTCCCAGATGGCTACCTACTTCTAAATCTGAAATCTTCTCGCTGTCCCCATTTGAGAGTACAGGGTCTAAGATTGCTCCCTCCCGAGTGGGTGACAACACTAGCTGTCTGAGGCATGCCCCCTGTAGGTCATTGAGAATGGGCCAGCTCTTTAATGTGGCTGCAGAAAAGGTGCTCCAGTTAACATCTGGCATATTCGGGTCCCCCATCAACAGTATCTTCCCTTTCTCTGCCATGTTAAGGATGCCTTCTATCATATCCTTGTCCATTCCCTCCCCCTGAGATGGGGGTCTATAAACAACCCCTGTGCAGATTGTGGTGCCATTTCCATTCTCTAAGGTGACCCCACAGTGCCTCCTCTCTTCCCTGTTTACTGTTTTGTTCCATTGGTTTTATCCCTTCCCTTACATAGAGAGCTACTCTGCTCCCTCTTCTACCCTCCCTGTTCCTCCTGTATGTTGTGTACACTGTATGTTGACATCCCAGTCATGGTTCTCTGTGTACTATGTTTTTGTGACTGCCACGATATCCTGGCATCCCTCTTCCATCAAGGCCACTAGTTCAGGGAGTTTGTTGTCCAGACTTCGGGCATTGGTACTCATTACCCTCCATTTCTTGATGGCCTATCCCCTTTTTACCCCATCCCTGTCCTTATTGCCTTTGTTGTTTCCTCCATTTACCCCTGTCCTTCTCCCTTCATACACTACCACAATGCATTGTTCATTTACTAACTGTAATCCATTAATGCTGCCTCACCCTTACACAGTGCCTTTACCTGCAGGGGCTACTACACTTATGAGTATTGCACAGTTTCTCAATTTGATCAATTTTGATAGCAACTTAGGCAAGTAGAGGTACACATATAGTATGCCATGCCACACAAACACATACAGACTCTACACAAAAACACATCATTGCGCCACTCCTCACAAAAACTCACAGAGGCTCCACACTACACAAACATGTACTGGTTTCCACCATGCAACTAGGTTTTGTACCACATAAACAGGATTTGATCCACAAAAACTCAGGCATCAAACCACAATAAGAGCAATAATGGCACACCTGTGTTTGAATAATACAACTGCCAGTTTCATAATATGTGATCCTGAATAAGTCATTAAGGGCTTAATCCATGAAGGGATGCACACCACAGAGGGGAACTTGTATGGAGCGGCGGTGTGCAGAGGTCCCATCCTCATATGCAGTCACCTCCACGCATCCACATCCCATGGCCCCACTGCACCCAATCCCATACCAGCAGCACACCTTCGTGCATGACTGGGTCAGAGTGGGCACAGGGATGGAGGTGTGCAAGCACCAATTCACATGGCAAACTCTATGGTATGGAGAGTCTGCAGGGGGAGCAGGATATGCAGCCCATGGGGCTCCTGTAGTACTTATAAACCCCCCTCTTCCGAGCACCAGGACATTCCCTGGGCCCAATTGGCACCTCTCAACCCACCCCCAGCTGACTAAGCTGGTAAGAAGGGATGGGGGGGTCATTCTTGACCAGGTTGCTCCATTCCTGAATGAGCATAGTGTGCCCGACTGGTATATGGCAGTCCTTGGAGGACTTTTATATCCCACCAACATCTGCTCTTTGCAGGTTATAAGATCCACAATGGAGCTGACCTGTGCATCCAATTGGATACCCAATGTCCAGCATAGTCCTTGCAGCACTAGCTAATGGCCCCCCAACAGTGCACTCCATGCATAGATACTGGGTGCCTGGGAGACATGAATACCAAACATGCGTGCTGGCATCTGAGAGTGTGATGATCAACACCCCTGATATGCACAGTTCGTGCATATCTGGGGTGCCATTGTGGATGGGACCCTTAACTTCTCAGTGGTCCCAGGTCATTCAAGCTTTGTCACTGTGTGCCTTACCTGACCAGAAATTCTTAACATACAACATAAAAAAATAGGCTCCACACAGCTCAGTGCATCATACCCCCACCCTCCGGTCACATATGTGCAAACTTTGTATGTAAAATAAGCTTTTAAAAACCCTTCATATTTGTAAAAGAAGTCTACCATATTGCGATATTGTTGACGGTCATCAGTGGATGTTTTGGACTGTTGGGTGGGTGGCAGTCAGTTCATAATCACAGCTGCTAAATTCTGGTCACTGCCACACCCCTCATCCATAACTATCTCATTTAATATCTGGATAAGTCAAAATAATACATTAGAAAAACATACAAAAACATCTCAGTAATATCACTCTTGAAGAGTAATAATGTCATAGATTCTGCACTGTAATACTATCGTTCACAGCCCATAATATTATCATTCAGAGCTCTGAATTATAGTATTATCACACAAACAGAAGAGTGCAAGTGCACTACTGTCTTCTGCAGGGTGGGAGCTGAATTTTACTGTAACCGCCACTCTCTGCAAACCAATAAAATCTCACCTACAGTCAACAGTCCCTCTGGTTGCAAACAGAACCTTTTTTTTTCTTTTATGCAGTTCAACAAAAAAAAGTAACCCACATAAATAAAAAAACACAACCAGCTGCTCAACCTTGCTGGGGACCACTCGCATACAGGTGCTGCCATGTTCCCAAGATAATTATTCATAAAGAACAAGAAGCAGCAATGGAAGCACATGCTGGGTGCGTCACAGCCATCTTGATGTTATCGTGCCCATAGCAACACATGGCAAGCAGCTCCACTTAAAGAGACCTGCACACATTTCACCAAATGCAGAGCTTTGCACCACTTTTCTGAACAAACAATATAAACTCCGTGGATCCGCCGGCCTGCTGGTGCAGGGGCAGAGAGCTGACCCGGGTTTTGGTAATGGATCAGGGACATCAGAGGGCCAGCTGGGGAGAAGAATCTCATGTCCCTCGACTGCTTTCTTTCTTTGGGGGGGGAGAGGAGGGTAGAGGGTCTGGTGCACTATGGACAACAAGCGGAGACTGAGTGTACCACAAGCGCCGGCACCAGCACATAGGGGGCAGGGCAGATGCTGCCCGTCATTTCACGTCCCCACCCCTGTATGGGGGGGGGAAAATCACAGCAGCCACTGCCTCCATGATGCCCACACTCCACTTTACTCACTCCCAGGTCAGCTCCTGGACCTAACATGGCTTTCATGGCACTAAGAGGGCCAGTGCCGTGACCCCACTCCTGGGGGACAAGCCAGGGGTTATCCAAGCAGCCACGGCTAATGTGGGATGTGAGAGCTGGAGGGTCCGTGACCAGGCAGAGGTTCGGCGAGGAGCAGCTACACAAAAGGAGAAAAAAAAAAAAAAGAAACTCCTTGGATCCGTATAATCCATATATTACATAAAATAAAAGATAGGGGACAGTGATAACTCAGCTATAATACCATTACGAGGCTCTGGGGACATGGCTACCTATTGAGCTTTGCTCTTGAAGTTCCCATGCCCCAGAACCTCTTGATGGCATTATAGCCTTGTAATACACAGTCCCCTATCTGTTATTCTATTTATAATATATATACCCTGCTTGTTCTGTATGTTTTTTTATCTCTCCCAAAATGCTGTTGTACCAGAGTCGAAAGGTCATGAAATGTAGTTGTACCCTTCTGTAGTACAACAGTGTTCTATACAGTTGACCAATAATGTCCATGCCACCATCTCGAATGAAAGTGCAGCTTAAAAAAAAATGCCATGCTCCCAACAGATACCACAAAACAGAACACCACAATGTGAACCTTTGCTGGTTTACTGTATTTTCAACAAAAACTTGATAAATTAAACCTTTAAATGGATGTTAACTTAAATAATCTTATTTTTCTTTTTCTTTTTAAATTCGTCTGTTTCTCTGTACCAATTGACACTTGTACCCGACAACGAGGGAACATCCCAAGAAAGGGAACAGCAGTTCAAACTTTATTTTTTTGATCTCTACACTACGAAAATACTGGTTGGGCAAAATCGTGCCCAGCCAGCCGGTGCTGCCACTTCAAGGTTCAGACTACAATGGACTTCCCAAACTCCGCTGTTGACATCTGTTATTATCTGAACCTCTTGGTGGCAGCACAGGCTGGTTGTGCATGGTTGCCCAGCCAGTATTCTCTATTGGGCCAACTGATGTAACATCCTTGTTTGTTCCTGTGTCATGTTACATGTTCCTTTATGTGGTGATGTGTGTCCTGTTACAGTCATGCAAGGGGATCCACAGGGCTCAGTGTTGGTTCCTTTATTATTTTTACTTAAGCAATAATGCACGAAAGGGTGTGTGTGCTGGGATAGCATATACCTCCTGACTGGGCACGAGGCCGCAGGCCAAGTGCATCCAATGCCTGAGGCGTGAAGTTATCTCACCATGACACACACTCTGGAGGGCATTATTGCTATTATAAAATGGCTTGTTGTTATACAAAATAAAATCAAATTTTTTTAAATGTTTTTAGTAGATTTTTAGTGAAGCACTATATCTTTGTTTCTTAGGAGAAGAGGAAACAAAGCTACGAGAAATCAATAAGAGGATGAAACAAAGCTACAAGAAATCGATACAGTGATGTTATACTGAGATATCATCACTGTGTCAGGCACACACTGACCAGTCGGAGTCCTGGATTCTTTCTTGCCATTGTATAATTAAGCAATAAGGCACGACAGGGTGTGGTATATTATGGGATATTGTCATGCCACAGGCCAAGTGCGTCCAACCACCCGAGAAGTGCCAATATCCCATGATATACCACACACTGGAATGACTTATTGCTATTATGAACTGAGTTTGAAGTTTTATAAATAAAAAAAAAGAAAAGAAACAGGTTTTAAAATGTTTTATGAATGAGTTTTTGGGTGGTGTAGGAGTACGTTTTGAAAAAATAGTTCTCAGACAGTAGAGAGCAAGGAGGCTGGTGGCGGCAGATTTGTTTTGAAGCAATGATGATGTAGCTGGACATCATCACAGCTTCAAAGAGCTCTCGGCCAATCAGATTCCTCTATTTACAATCCTCGGTTCCTAATAGTTATTAATGATCTGCTGCAATACTATGTTGTGCACACAAACTTGTTTATGCAGGCAGATGACACAATTTTGTATTCTATGCATAAGGATCCAGCAGTAGCCATACGTTTTATCTAGAATGACTTTAAATACAGCAAGATTGGTTTAATCTTGAACTTTTGTTGAATTTGAAATATCCTAATGGATTTTGTTTTGCAAGCAGACTTATGATATGCCCTCTGATCTTTAAATCTGTGCTAAGAATGGTACTAAACTTATGATGATCAGCTGTTACAAATGTCTAGGAATTTTCTTGGACAGTAATCTTACTTTTAAAAAACATATTGAATGTCTCCTTTAAAACTAAAAAGGCTACTATCCTTTTTTAACCAAAATGAAACTGTCTTTAGTGTTTTCAGGCTTAACAATAAACCTGGTCACCATAGTCTTCTTGACTGGGTTCTATCAACCCCCAGCACATTAAAGCCTCTGACATTCTGCTTGATGTCTTGAGTGATCACTCCCCCGGCTTTTGTGTCTGGAGGAATAATTTCCTAATTCCACACCCCAAAATACTGCTTTCTAGGGAATATGACCTCTTTATGTCGCCAAGACTTCCTAACCTCTTTTTCCCAAGCCGACTGGTCCCCAGTCAACAGTCTACCTGATGTTGACCTGGTCCCAGAATACTTTACTAACATATTCTATTCTATAGTCGACCGTCATGCACCCTTGGTTAAATGAAGGCCCAAGGGCGCTTTTGCCCCTTGGCTCTCCAAGGATCTAAGAGCTCTCGTGACTGCATGTTATGCTGCATGGAATGCATAAAAGAATTCTGGCATGCCATCTGACTGGCAGGCCTACAGACACCTTTGTAACCACTGTAAGTCCTGGATCCACTGGGCCAAACGTGCATACCTGTGTAGCCTCCAAACCAACAACCTCTCTAACCCCAAAGAATTCTGAGGACAGATAAACTCCCTTCTTAATAGCAAATCCACTTCTTCACCCCCACCCCACACCATGCTGCTTAATGGTGCCAAGATCACCGACCCTGTCTCAATTGCTACAGAATTTGATTTAGCCGTCACAGACCTATCTAAATATAAGACTTTCCTATCAACACATGCTCCACAGCCACCCTCCCCAACTTCCACTGATAGTAGTCCATTCTTCCACCTTAAATTGGCCACCCAGAAAGAGGTTTTTCATCACCTCAGCAGTATCAAGGACACTTCTTCACCTGAATTTGACACTTTAGAAATGCATTTTCTTAAACTGGGTGCCCCTACCATCACCCCTGCTGTGCGTGACCTGATCAACAAGTCCTTTTGCTCAAGTGCAGTGCCCAGTAAATGGAAAGTCACAATAGTCTCCTAATACACAAGAGTGGTCCAAATTCCTTGTTTGAAAATTACCATCCCATCTCCATCCTTTGCCCCCTTGCTAAAATTCAAGAAAAAATAATTCATGCCCATCTTCAATCTTATCTTGAACTGAATAACTCTCTCTCCATGTTACAGCACGGCTTCAGAAAATCACATAGTACCCACACCACCCTCATCACTGATACATCTGATATCCTTAGCAGTATGGACATAGATCTTGCGACTGGTGCAATATTTGTTGACCTCACCAAGGCTTTTGACCTTGTTAATCATAATCTCCTGCTGCATGCATTACTCACTTTTGGACTTGACACCCTAGTTCTGCATTGGTTCACAAACTACCTTACTGGCCATAAACAATGTGTAAAATGGGACATCCAGACTTCCTCTTTCAGTGCCATAAAAGATGGGGTCCCTCAGGGCTCTCTTCTTGGTCCACTCCTGTTATCCTTATTTATCAGTGAGCTCCCGCAACATCATGGGGTGCATCGGTTCAATTATATGCCTACGATGCCATTCTCTACTGGTCCTCTTCTGACCATGCCATGTTAAACCACCTTCTCCGGAAGGATTTCCTGAACCTCGAGACTTGGTTTCTTAATAACCTCCTGGTGCTTAATACTAAGAAAACTAAATCTATGCTCTTCTTTTATCGGACACCCAAGCCTTCCAACCCGCCTCCACTGTTAATCTACTCTTTTCAGGGCAACCCTCTTGAAATGGTTTAGTCCTTTAAATATCTGTGCTTGACCTTGGTCTTCCACCTCACCTTTGACACCCATGTTTCCTCAGTTGTCAAGAACCTCCATCAGAAGCTTGGAATTTATTTTATTTTTTTATTTAGTTTTTGTTAACCGGTTAGGTGCACTAGCCATAAAATGACTATTTTCAGGCACGACCCGGGAGAGTACAACAAAAGGAGAACAGTTGAACAACAGCAACATGGGTACAATAATACAAACAGAGGAACAGTACAGCAGTGCTACAAAAATACAATGGGTAGAAACAACAAAAAAATAATGGCAAGCATTATACAGATAATGGCAGTAAGATATATAATAAGTGCAGAAACCATGGACCCGACCTGTGGAGTGAAAGGGTTAATAAGATAGTAAGGTTATATAGAGAGAAATGTGAGGAATGTTCAAACATAACAAGAAAGACTGACAGAAGGAAGGTCAGGGGTGATAATTGGCAAAACAACAGTGGATGGTCAGCAACAAGGTTCAAGAAGGAAGAGAGCTAGTAGTGAAGAAGTTATTTACAAAGAGAAGGAAAAATATGGGGAGGAGAAGAGGAGACAGTCTTGGAGCTGGATTAGAGCAGGGGTGACATCACTGGTAAGTCTCAGGAGCTTCAGATTGGGTCAAAGCAGGTACAAGCATCAGCTAAGGATAGATAACGACGATATTCACTTTTAAATCCAAAGTGAGACTGAGACAGCCAGAGGTTGAGTGGAAGAGCATTCCAAAGCCTGGGAGCAGAGAATTGGAAGGCCCCTGTGCCTTTAGTCATTGAACATCTTGGAACATAGAGAGCAAGGATTTGTCAGTTGATCGCAGGCCATGGGAGGATGGTTGAGGGACCAGCAACGCCGCCAGCTGGGATGTATTTTTTTCCCAGATGATCGAGTCCATTAGTGAGCCAAGGTAGTATTGTCTACTGGCGGAGGGTGAGAAACCAATTCAGATCCTTATAAAGAAGGCAGTGATGTTTGAGTCGAGGTGACGAAGAGCAAATCGGCATATATGTTATAAATTCGTCCCATTTTAGTAGGGAGGTTTATGGGCAGAGGTAAGAATGGGCACCATAAGTAAGGGTTGGGAGCAGAATACCTCGGGCAATTGCTAATTTGGCTGAGGGTGTAGGCATGTAGCTCGTTTTGTAAACTACTCCTAGTTTCAAGTTTACAGCTTTGCACGAGGACTGAATGTGAAGATTAAAATCCAGGGATTGGTCCAGGAGGATCCCAAGGTACTTGAAGGAAGTAACATTTTCAAGTGGAAATCCTCCTGGGTGAAGAACCTCCAGCAAACTAGAGCAGGTCTTAATCTTCAGTGCAGAACCCAGGAGCATGGCTTTCATTTTCTTTTCATTTAGTACAAGCTTACGGTCTAGTAGCCAGTCTAAGACCTTATTGAAGTCTGAAGTAAGTGATGTGTTTATGCAGGCAATACTAGAAGAACTAGTGTAGATGATCAGGTCATCAGCGTAGAGAATAGCTGAGCAGGATTCCAGGACCTCAGCTGCATTGTTGATAAAATTGAGAATAGAAGGGCCCAAGGATAGAGCCCTGAGGGACCCCAAGGTTGATAGTAGAGCGTGTTGGACAGGGAGGAGTTAAATTTGACAACTTGCGACCTGTTTGACAGGTAGCTGCAGAATCAGTCCACAACAGGGGTAGAGAAATGGAATTTATAGAGAGTGGAGAGAAGCAGGGGATGGTCAACAAGGTCGAAAGCCTTAGTGAGGTCAATGAAGATGGCACCTGTGAGTTTTCCAGAGTCCATGTTGGACAGAATATCAGTAGTTAGTTAAAGAAGAGCCGTGGTGGTGCTATGACCTTTTCTGAAACCATGCTGAGTGTCTGAGAGGAGATTATAGCGTGTAAGGTAGTCAATGGTCTGTGATGCAACTATTTTCTCTAGGATCTTGTTAGGACAGAGAGAATTGCTATAGGTCTGTAATTGGCCATGTCCTTTGGGTCACCTTTTTTAAAGACAGAGCTTACTCTTGCAGATTTCCATAGGTCGGTACGTGCTATGGATAAGGGATAAAGTGTAGATTCTGGCAATCAGAGAGGCAATGAGTGGACCAGCCAGCTTAAGAAGACGAGGTTCCAGTGAGTCAGAACCAGAATTGGTATTGGCAGATATGGATCTCAGTAATTTCAGAACTTCCGCTCTTGATATAGCCTTAAAATAGAATGGTGGCACTGGAGGAGCATCATACGATAGGGCAGTATGGTTGTCTGATGGTAGTGTGGTAGGTGGATTGAAGTGCGATCCACTAGGTTGTAAAGCCAAGGTATAGTATGAAAGATCAGAGAAAAGATTGTTAAAACTGTTTGAGATGGTCCTAGGGTCATTACAATGTGCCCCACTTATGATCATTTCATCAGGATGACCGACTCAGGTACCGAGAAATGTTTTGACATGGCCCAAAATTTCCTCGGTGCAAGGCTGAGCTTTGTAGAAGGTCCATTGCAGTATTTGCTTTTAGCAACTCTAACTTGTCTCTTACATCTGTTCCTTAGTTCACGATAGACAATAAGATCTGACTGTAGGCCAGTTTGTTTGTAGCGAATCCAAAGCTTGTCCCTCTGGCGCAGATTAGCAAGGAGATCTTTATGCAGCCACCCCCTCTGTTTTCCTCTGACCCTCCTAGTAGTCTTGGGGGCATGTTTATATTGAATGGTAAGAAATTCGTTTATGAATATCTGTAGAGCAGCCTCCACATCTTTTGTTTGATAGATACCTGCCCAGTCGATATTGGAAACATCATAGAGAAATGCATCCTGGTCAATATGAGCTAGATTTGTAAATGTGATTAGTCTTGATGGAGGAGATGGAGGCGCAACCATAGATAGGATACAAAAAGTGGGTGAGTGGTCTGTTAGTGCATCTGCAAGGATTCCTGCTTTTGACACATGTTCCATACGGTTAACCATCATCCAGTCTAGGAGTGTACCCGTTTGATGGGATAACGTGGCTCTAGTTGCTTCAGAGATCAACTGGTGAAAATTATAACTAAGCGTGAGTGATTGCAAGGATATTTGAGCTGACCCTAACCAATTGAGGTTAAGATCACCTAGGATGACAGCCTCATTATGATTTACAGTCTGGGAGGTGATGTCAAGGAGTTCTTGAAGACTTACTATTCCCCCAGCAGGGGGATTATAGGCACAGATAATAGGAAGCTTCTTTTACCCCAATACAATAATTGCTTATATGAATTCGCACACTGCGGGAGAGGCAGATGCCGGGAATGCTGTACTACCTCAAGCCCTATCTTACGCCTGCCTTCCGCCTTGTCGTTGCCTCCTCCTCCCTACTTCCGATTATCTTCTATGGTGCCCCAATCTTTCACTCCACTCAGGTCCCCCCCATAACAAGTTAAAACAGTCTTACCACAAGATGGCGCGATTTGCTGTTGGTGCTAACGCCAGAGATAATCACTGCACTGTCCTTGGCTTACTGGACTGACTTTCTTTTGAAGCCAGGATGCAGTTCCCCACCCTCGGCCAGACTTTCAGACTTGTGCATACTTACACTCCCCCTTGCCTCCTGATCATTATTCAATGTAAACCCATAACTAGACTTTTACAGTCTACTGGTTTACCTTTGCTCTCTATCCCTGAACCCCGTTTAGCAGTGGGTCTGCGTGACTTCACTTTCTATGGTCCCTTTCTTTGGAACTGTCTTCCCTCCACTGTCATGACCTGTGTCTCTTTTCACCTGTTCAGGTCTTCTCTCAAATCTCACCTTGCCTCCATTCAGCTGTGTACCTGCTCCTGTTGACCGCTGCCCTTATCTCTCATCATTCTCCCCTCTCTTGTCCTCTTTCTGGGTTCCTTACCTGAGCCAGCTTACCCTTATTTACTACGCTGTGCTCTGGTGCTATGCAAGTCACACTTTGATTGTCTGGTTGGTCTCAGCTGTAAATAATTTCTCCCTGTGTCTGTATACTCTGTATTCAGTTATACCTAATTGTACATGTGCCTTGCTTAGTTATCATTCTCTGACTTTTATCTCCATACCAGTTTTGAAGATGTAACTTAATTTACTGCCCATGTCATGTTTTGCTTTGTTTATCATGTATGTTTTTTAAAAGTGTCTGCGTACACTTACCATGTACTATTATTTATTGCATCACTGTTCCTCCCTTTTTAACCCTTTTCCCTGGGTCACCCCTGAAAAAGGGACATTCCATCTCAAAGGGCCTACCCGGTTGCCAAAATTCAAATAAATGAATAAATAAAATTTATTTGTAAACAGCTGGTCAACTCAATATTTTTGGTACAACTTGATTATAAGGATTTTATGTGTTGAAATGTCACCACCACTTTGCTTGGCACATTGGATCCTCTTTATAATAGCTCAGTTAGATTTATTAACAGTCTCCTGCAGAGAACCCATCATTGCCTGTTATATTCTTCTTTGGGGTACATGTCACTGACACTGAAGAGACTTCAACATTGGTATTTGTTTGTTTATAAAGAGTTCTTGGGCAGAGTCCCAGTTTACCTCACAAACCTTTTTTATTGTTTAAGACTTCTGCTGTGACTAGTTTAAGAGCCAATCATTTCTTCAGGTACTGTGCTCCAAGAGCATGAACTACAGTTGGAATGTTCACATTGTCAACAGCAATACCTTCTTAGTTATTTTTAGTTACAAATACAAAAATTGGACTTGTATTGTATCTGTTTCATAATTCAAAACCTTAATTACCTGATTGCTGTGCAGTCCCTTTTAATGTTATTGTTGATCTGACTGTTATCTAGCTACACACTTTAAACTAAAAAAGTCTTGCCTGTATGTAATGCGCTGCATTGCATGTAACTTATTCTACATGCATTGTGTCTTCCATACTGTTTGTTCCATATGGTTGCAATATTAAAAGAAAGATTTTTCTCTCAGTTTGCTCGTCTATAAACTGATTAATTGACTAATTATGTAACTAAGTCTGGGTTGCCCCGATTAAAGGACTTTTGTTCAAATGGGTTTGCCCAGTTACCAAAAACCAATAAACAGATGAATGTTCTGTGTCTGACTGCAGAGCTCTCTGATTGCCAAATCACTGAAATGTTATTGCTTCTACAGCTAGTGACTAACAGGCAAGAAACCATGTGGGACATTTGTGGGTGAATGAGGTTGGGTCGAGGTATGGGTCTCTGTCTTTATTCACTGCACAGTAAAGGCCTGCAAAGTAACCCAACACACACACATTTCTATTGCCAGAAGAGTTTTAGGACTGGCAACCATTTTTTGCAGTCAGGGCACAGCAGCAGTTATTAAGTGGACTGTGTGTTTTATAGAGAAACAAAGAGTGAATGCCACGAGTTTTATGGGCACAGAATGACACTGCTGACAGGGTGGGTGTGTGGGAAATCAGGGTTGATGTTGCTTTAGTTGGGAAACAGGTGTTTTATGTCTTATTATAAAATGGCATTGAAAAATAAACGTCATGGGCTGAAACAACAGATTACATGATTGTGTATTGGTTACATATTAATGCATGGCCATGTTTCAAACCTCCTGTATATGACCAAAAGGCCTCTTTTCTAAACATCAATCTACTCCAAAGTGTGCAGTAAAGCTAACTTTTTGTATTTTCTGGGGGCATAAAGTCACTAGGTATAAACGCCTCATGCCTTATTATCCCATGGCATGCATTTATTTAGCATTACTGCACACTCTGTCGTTGATTGTTGTTTACGTAGGGAGAATGGATAATACATAAGGAACTTAGGGATTGAAGTTTCTCACCATCACAATGCAGCCCACAGGCTGTGTGGGATTTTGCTCCCTCTCATGACTTTCTCACCTATAACACTCCCCATGTGTGTATATCCATTGATCCCATTGCAAAACACACCAATTATATAATGTTACGGCTGTCCCATCTGAGACTTTACAGTGCAATCCTACTGAAAGCACATCCCATCTGTTCACAGACATTGTGCTCCTGTATAGAGTCATGCAGATCTTACTCCCAGTGCAGGGGTGCCCCCTATAAAACCGTGCCAGGTGACTGGGAGTCAGAAGAGGGCTTCTGAGTGGGGAGCCCCACCAGACTGCAGGTTGGTTGTGGCTTTGTAATGGAAGACCCACTCTTGCAGGTGCAGAGTCTGCCTGCATTTGTCACAGGAGTGAAATAAGGTTTTTTTTTTTTGCGTCAACATGGGGGGGGTAATTTGTGGCGAAACTTGTTTGAACTGATGTATTTATTACTTACTGACTGAAGGGTAGATATGAGTACAGCTATAGTAGCCCACATTTAGGGGCCATATTAAAATAACTGTGTTTTGCCCTGTAGTTGGGGGAGTGGTGATAATTGTCTGGCCTGGGACCTCAGCTTGTTAATATTTGGAGGTGGGACCAAGTCACATTTCCTAGTTGCGCTCCAGCAGGAAGTAGGTAGTCCTGCTTAGAAGGATCAGATCAATTTCAGCTGTTTGAATGAAATACAGCAGTGTAAAATCTAACATGCTTTTTTAGTGTAGTTTTTCAGCTTTCTTCAGATTCTTTAGGTTCCGGACAGAGACTGAGGATGGAGCACGGATGGTAGTGCGGGGGGTCACGTGATCCATGCGGGCCAATCACCAGCTGGAAGGAAGTGACAAGGGAACTATAAAATAAACCACTCCTAACGTGTCCCATTTATTTTCATATCCCAGAATGCGAGTGGAACAGAGCAATGGAACAGGATTGGTACCTTAGGCATCATCAGGCATCCGCAGGTGACAACAGGCACACAGGGAACTCTGCGAGTCCACTGAGGTAAGTTAAAGTGCCTGTTCCCTTGATACTGTCTGCGTAAGGGATTACTGAAAGAAGGTAAGTGGGTAACAGCACAGGGAAACAAGTTTATACAAGTAGATACTACCTGTTTTGTGGGAAGGGAGGAAACACCCTATCTAGGGTAGGCATACAAATGGCTAAAGGCAAGTTAAAAGGGGCAAACTAAAAGCACCTATAGTGTAGGAATAGAGGTAACACCCTATCTAGGGTAAAGGTAAAAAGAGAATAAATGAAGCAAAAATTGAAAACTTAAAACGCCCTATTTGGGTCAAGTAACAAAGGGGTTAAGCAAAGCAAAAAAGGGGAAAATTAGAAATACCCTATTTAGGGTAAGGGTAAGGGTACAAGTTCTTCCAGTTAACACAGTGAATGTAGGAAGGGGAACGTTGGGAGTCATGCAGTGCAGTGGCTGTGGAGTGGCATTTTTCAGAGAGACCTTAAGTGCCACCACAAGACTCATTTACCGCTCTGGCAGCACAGGACTTCTGGGAGGAGGCACCCATGGTAGTGGCCAGAAAAAATGTGAGGGCCCCCCCAAAGGAGGGCTGAAGGTGGAAGGGAGAAGACCTCAGCAGAGGAGTAAGCAACTTTGAGTGGGGGACTTGATTGTCATGAGGGTAGATTTGGGAACAGGAAGAGAGGGAAAGAGTAAGGTGAGGTGCCTACCTGGTGCCTCGGCTTGGATGGATGGAAAGTGGATTCTAAGGATCACTAGGGTGCTGGGGCAGGAGGGAACCTGGAGAATAAATGACCTGGCTAGGGATGGGTCTTGGATTGTGCAGAGGAATTTTAGGGAGCGGGGAAGGGTTCTTAGGCAGGTAGTGCACTCAGTGGCTTTGCTGAGGTGCTGCCTGTCTATGACAGGAGAGAAGATAAGGATCGCTGCACCAGGAACTTCCACTCATGCTTGAAGGAATGGTGTAGAGCAGATGGGTTTGGCTACACTGGGGACTGGGGACCAATCTGGATGGATAAAAGCCTATACAAGGGTACTGGCCTGCATTCATCTGGGAAGGGAATCACAGTTCTCAGTGGACTGTTTTAATGTTGTTGTTTTTTAATGAACATTTAAAGTAACCGGGGCAGAAGAAATCATGGAGGCATAAACTACCCTCCTACAGACTGAAGCAGAGAAAAGGGAGAACTTGAGAGGAGCCATTTTCAATAGGGTGCCAAAGAACAAAGTATGATTGAAATGAAAGGGGACAGGAACACAAGCTTTAAAAAGAAAGGGGAAAAGGAGGCAGGGCAAAAACGAAACTGGGGGAGGTAGCAGGCAGAGTGGTAACAATATGTGGAAGACCATGTTTGCAAATGCAAGAAGTCTAGGAAATAAATTTCCAGACCTACAGACCATCATGGTGGAGGCAGACCTGGATATCATGGCCATTACTGAGTTGTGGTGCACAGGAAACCAGGACTTGGACATGGCCATACTAGGCTATACATAATTCAGGAAAGATAAGGTAGGAGGGAAGAGAAGAGGGATGGTGCTGTATGTAAGGGAGGGTATCAAAGCAACGGACACACAGGGAGGAATGGAGGGGTTGGAGGTACTGTGGGTCACCCTGGAGATGGGAAACAGAGCCACTATTCACACTGGCATGATATACAGACCTCTAGCACAGGGAGAAGAACTGGATAAGGCACTGGGTGAAGCCATTGGCTCAACTACAGAAAAAGGGGAGGTGCTGCTGGTGGGGTACTTCAGTCTTCTGTAGGCTGGAGCCTCCCAGCCACAGCCTCAGCTATAAGCAAGGAAATCCAGGACTCCCAGCAGGGGGTGTTTCTCAGGCAACTAGTCGGGGAGCCCACTCCATGCTGGGGAAATACTGGACCTGGTGCTCACTAACAGGGACAGTATTGCAGACGTCAAGGTGGGTGACCACCTGGGGACCAGTGATCACCATACAGTGTGGTTCAGCATAAGGACAGCAGCCTAAAAGAGAACCACACAAGGACAAGGGTCCTGGACTTGAGGAGGGAAGATTTAAAAAAAATTGAGTGAATGCCTCAGAGACAATCTCACAGGGGGAATGACCTAGCTGGGATGGAGAAACAGTGGACTAAGCTAAGGGAAGGCATAGTGAAGGCAACACACCTCTGTGCAAAGTAAGTGAGCAAAAACAAGAAGAAAAAAAAAAAGAGACCATTATGGTTCTCGAAGAAAGTGTCTGAAAAGTAAAGGCTAAAAGGATAGCTTTCAGGAGGTATAAAGAGATGCAGAGGGAAGATGACAGGGAGGTATATCAGGAGACACAGAGGGAGGCAGAGAAAGTGGTGAGGACCGCAAAGCCACAAAACTGAGGAAGGAAGAGTCCAAGGGGTAACAAAAGGGGACAAGACATTTTTTAGGTACATAAACGAAAAGAGGATGACTAGGGGAGAAATTGTGAGGTTAAGGGCAGATGGGGACTGTGCAGAGGAGGACGATCAGGAAAAAGCAGATATCCTGAACAAATACTGATCCTTCAGTCTTCACAGAGGAAGGAGAAGGGAATAGGCCACATAAAAGCAACAGGATCACTGGAGAGGAGGAGGTAGATACAAGTCCCTTTACAGATGACAGTCCTGAAGGGACTCGCAAATCTGAAAGTGTACAATGCTATGGGGTCAGATGGAGTACACCCAAGGGTACAGAGGGAGCTCAGGAAGGTACTAGCTACACCTCTGACAGTCCTTTTTAATGAAACCAGGAGTGGTTCCAGAGGACTGAAGGAGGGCAGATGTAGTCCCGCTTCACAAAAGCGGTAGCTGGGAGGAGGCTGACAACTACTGGCCAGACAGCCTGACATCGATGGTGGGGAAGCTAATAGACTCATTTCTAAAGGAAAGAATTGTGGAGTATCTTGAATTCAGCAGGTTACAAGACCTAAGGCAACATGAATTCATGGGGAGGGGGAGGTCATGTCAGACAAATCTGATAGATTTCTTTGACTGGGTGCCCAGGGAAACAGATCAGGGTGGGGCGATGGATGTGGCCTACTTAGATCTCAGTAAGGTGTTCGACACTGTTCCACGTGGGAGGCTCATAAAGAAAATGGTAGCTTATGGGTGCATACAAAGGTCGTAAACTGGGTAACAAATTGGTTAAAGGATAGGAGACAGAGGATGGTGATAAATGGTGTTCACTCAAGGACAGGGAGGGTGACCACCGTGGTGCCACAGGGCTCAGTACTGGGACCAGTCCTCTTCAATGTTTTTATAAATGACATTGCAGATGAACTGGAAGGGAAGGTCTGTCTCTTTGTGGATGACACCAAAATCTGCAATAGGGTGGACACTCCAGAGAGGGTGGAAAGAATGTGCATACCTGAGGAAACTTGAGAAGTGGTCAAGGGCATGACAACTGGGTTTCAGTGCAAAAAGTGCAAAATCATGCACTTAAGGCACAGAAACCCAGAGATGGAGTACAGTATGGGAGAAGAGGAATTGAAGGTCACCAAACAGGAAAGGGACTGGTGAGTAATTATATCTGATGATCTCAAGGTGGTGAGGCAGTGTGACAAGGCAGTGAGTAGGGCCAGTAGGATGTTGGGGTGCATAGGGAGGGTATCACCAGCAAAAGGGTGGAAGTGGTGTTGCCACTGCATAGATTGCTGGTGAGACCCCACCTAGACAATTGTGTCTAGTTCTGGAGACCATATCTCAGGAAGGACATAGACAGAGTGGAGGCAGTCGAGAGGAGGGTAACTAAAATGGTGCAGGGTTTGCATCAGAAGGCCTATGAGAAGAGACTGAAAGAGCCTCAAAACCTGCAAGAGTGCTAAAGCATAGTAAATAAAAAGGGAAGACTGAAGACTGATGGAGGTTATGATGGAGACCTATAAATACCCCACAGGGTTATAAAGGTACAGGAAGGGAGTAGTTTTCAGAGGAAAAGATGCACCAGAACAAGGGGACATGTAGTGAAGCTGGAAGGGGGTAAATTGAAGAGAGATGTGAGGAAGTAATTCTACAGTGAAAGCGTGGTGGATGCCTAGAACAGTCTTACAGAGGAGGTGGTGGGGGCGAAAACAGTGATGTGCTTCAAGCATGCATGGGATAGGCACAAGGAAATCTTAATGGGAGTGTGGGGGGGAGCTGGAAATCAAGAAAGGTCTGCGGTGACAGTATAGGCAGGGGAATAAAATGGACAGACTGGGTGGGATTAGTGGTGCTTATCTGCCATCAAATTTTTTTTCTTTGTAGGCGCACTAGGTAGCTGGTAGCCTTATTTGGGCTTGCATTGTTTGAGAACCGCTCCCTGTAAATGCTGTGTGCAGTAGTTTCAGGACTGGGGCTCCTGCAGCTGGAAAGCCCCACAATAGACTGGTGACTATCTGCCCCGCTGGGGCTTGTGTTCCTTAACAGAACAGAGATTGGAGAGCGAGCCTGTGTAGCAGTAGATATGTAATTGGCTTTACTAATTTGGGCATGTAATGAGTGCTAAGAATCCATCCCCCCACACACTCACTAGTCAGTGAAACCCTTGGAGTGATAATATTATGCACACACACACACACACACACACACACACACACACACACACACACACACACACACACAACACCAGTATCTGTCAACACTTAATGTACAGCATTTCACATACATTTCAATAGTGAAAACCGGGTTGTAACTAGTTACCAGACTCCATATAGTATGTCATAATTTTCAGACTACTTTATTTGTAACACTTCTAAAACAATAACTAAAATATTTATGTATGGTTAGTGTTACTGTTTTATTAATTACACACTGAGATAAATATAGGCAGGTAGAAACTCAGAAACAGAATTTGATGGCAGATGAGGACTGCTTGGCCCACCCCATTTGGCCATTTTCCCCTATCTACATTATCACTGTAGACCTTACTTGATCTACCACTCTTTCTCCTTCTTCACTTCCTTTCCACTATGATTTCCTTGTGCCTATCCCATGCATTCCTGAACCCCATCACTGTTTTCATCCCCACCACCTCCACTGGAAAGTTATTCCAAGAATCTACCACTCTTTCTTTGAAGAAGTACTTCCTCAAATCTCTCCTGCATCTACCTCCTCCACCTTCATACCATGCCCCCTTGTTTTTGAGCATCTTTTCTCTGAAAAATACTCCTCTCCTGTAAATTATTTACCCTGTGAAGTATTTAAAGGTCTCTGTCATATCCTGTCTCTCCCCCATCTCTTCCAGGGCATATTGAGGTCCTTTGGTCTCTTTTCATAGGGCTTTTGATGCAGACCCTGCACCTTTTTAGTTACCTTCCTCTGGACCACCTCTACTGTATGTCCTTCTGGAGATGTGGTCTCCATAACTGGATACAGTATTCTAGGTGGGGTCTTACCAGCAATCTACACAGAGGCAACACCACTTCCCTGTTTCTGCTGGTGATACCCCTCCCTATGCACCCCAGCATCCCACTAGCCCTCCCAACTGCCTTGTCTCATTGCCTGGCCACTTTTAGGTCATTAGATATGATTACCTCCAGGTCTTTTTCCTCCTTGGTAGCTGTCATTACCACACCACTAATTTCGTGTCCCACCCCTGAGTTTCTGTGCCCTAAGTGCATGATTTTGCACCTTTTCACATTGAAACCCAGATGCCTTACCCTTGACCACTTCTTGAATTTTCTTAGGTCTCTGCTCATCCTTTCCACTCCCTCAGAATGTCCACCCTATTGCAGATTTTTGTGTCATCTGCAAAGAGGTAGACCTTTTCTTCCAGCTCCTCTATACAGACATTAAAGAGGGCTGGTCCCAGCAAAGATCCTTTAGGCACCCTGCTAGTCACCCTAGCTTCCTCAGAGTGAACTCTGTTTACCACCATCATCTGTTGCATATCCCCAACCCAAGTTCTTATCCAGTTTACTAGCTTTGGACCCACTCCTAAGCTACCCAGCTTGCTTACTAGTCCTCTATGTGGAAAAAAGACAAAAGAGCCTCTGTGAAAGTGCCACGGGGGTAATAATTACCAACAAAGCTAGGTCCAAAAACAAAATGCAAGCACTCACAATATGCATGCAGTAGGTTAACAGTGGAGCTGGACTTCAAATACAAAAATCAGTTGAAAATAAATCTTACAGTTACAAAAAGTGCTGTGTGCTACAGGGAAGTGTAAATTATGTTAGAGTATTCCGCTGCAGAACCCCCCCCCCCAAGACAGGAATTTACTGTACCACTCTATAATCACTTCCAGTTGTTTAGACAGGATGAACAACAGTGACACCAGGGGTCCACTATTCACTCAGGTGGAGAATCAAATGAACATTATGTCTCCCTGGGGAACCAAATTATGTCATCATGTATTTATTTTTTTTCTAAGAAACTGTTGGATGAGAAATTGATAGAGTTTCTCTCAACAAACCTTATTATCTGTTTATAGGAAACATGGGCCCTTGAAGGCCTATGCCTCAAGGGCTATATCCCTTTTGAAGCCAAAACTCAAAAAATTTCCAAATGAGGCCGGCACTCTGGTGGCATAGTAACATTTGCTAAAGTTACAGAGCATATTAAAATAATTTCAATGGTTCTCATTTCCCCAACATTGTTACAGTCTTAGCAGAACTTGCTAATGAATTGTTCTTGGTACTTAAAGTATATATACCCCCTTCTAACACAAAATGTTTTATGGAGACCATTTGGACAAAATTGGATACTCACTTAGAATTTATAACAGGGAATTTCCCCCAAGCAAATTTACCTCTTATGGGGGAATTTAATGCTAGATTGGGACCCTTTACTAAAAGACTGCTGAGGGAACCTCTATTGCTCAAAATCACACTATGGATAAGGTAAACAACAAAAGTGGTAGAATCTTTTACCAAATTTTGAATAAGTATGGTATAATCGCTTTAAATGAAAACCCCTCAGGGAGAATTCCTCATATTATACATACTTAAGTGGAAAAAGGGCAAGTGTGATTGATTACATCTGTATATATCCATGGCAGATCCATCAAGTAACAAATCTGACATAATATTATCTCCAGATAGCGATCACTATCCACTGATAGTAAATTTGGATTTACCACAAAGAAATATGGACACACAGATTAATATTGCTCCACCTATTATAATTAGAAATCAGAAAAGAGTTTATTATTCACAAGAAGTATAGGTAGGCATAGCCTCTATTATAAATACAACTGAGGTACAATCAGTAGTACAAAATATTCATAAGGATACCTCAACAACAGAAATATATAATTATATTCAAAAAATAACTGACAAAATAGTATCCAGTCTTTATAAAGATAAAAAGGTAAAACAACAGAATTTTAAGAATAAATTGCATACACTTATAAAAGCAGTTCAAATGAATAGAACTACAGAAAATATTCAACTTCTCAATAAACAAAGAATACTTCATAAGGCTTTTTTAATATCAAAACAAGACAGGTTTTCCCAGCAAACATGGAAATCTATGTTGGAAACAATTGAGAAAAGTGATACTAAAGACTTTTGGTTTAAGGTAGCAAAAGGGACAGGTAACTATGCTTTTAATATTACGGCATATATTCCACCAGCAAATTGGATTTACCAGAAGTTATTTTTTCAGGATATAGATCATTAGGAACAGCTAGAATTTTTGTCGCAACTTATGGAGGCACACATCCCATTAAACATTACCCCTTGGGAAGTATATCGAGCCATCTTAGCTTCTAAATCTAATAAGGCTCCAGGACCAGACAGGTTACTACCATTCTTATATAAAGTTGAACAAGACTGGCGGTGTAATTTACTGGTCATACTGTTTACTAAAATAATTGAAGAAAACATAATTCCATTGATGTGGAAGGAAAATATAATCATTTCAATACACAAAAAGGTAATCCAAATATGACAGAGAATTATAGACCCATCAGTTTGTTAGACAACCTCAGTAAAATTTTCATGAGAATACTTTTAGCCAGAATAAACATATGGCTAACTAAAGAAAATATCATTAATGACTTTCAGGCAGGTTTTAAACAGAAACATTCCATAGTAGTCCAGTGTTTTATATTAACTCATATCATAGGAAAATATTATACCAAAAAGCGTATTCCAGTATACATAACTTTTTTAGATTTCCAAGGCGCATTCGATAGCGTGAATAGAAATATATTATGGCAGAAACTAAAAGATCTTCTCATAAATCAAACAATTCTAAGAATTATTAATTTATACTCAGAAAATAGAACATATATCAGTCTTTACCTAGTGGGCAATTTGACTCACTCATTCCCTTCAAATCAAGGAGTAAAACAGGTGCATTCTGGCCCCATCTCTTTTCAACCTGTTTATCAATGATCTTCTGAGTAAAATTATTCCAGTGTTGAATCATTCACCATTAGTAGGTGGTACTTTAGTCCCAGTTCTTATTTGTGCAGATGTCCTGGCTTTGATTTCTCTCTCTCCTATAGGATTAAGAAGACAATTAAAAGTTCTCCAGTCTTGTTGTATTTAAAATAAATTGACCATAAATATAAATAAAACTCAAATTATGGTCAATTGAAGTCTAAACTGAGGTTCAAGAGGCACATAAATGATATTCCATTATGGTTAGTTACAAATCAGGCCGGTCCAGTGGCGTGGAGGGCTGAGACACCCTTGGCTTACTTTCTGCCATGCCAGCAACCCATGTTCGTGATGCGAGCAGGCTGCTGGGGGTCAGCCAAGGAGGGAGAGGATCGAGCATCTGGAGGACAGCTCTCCTCTCCTGGGGAGGGATGGGGATGGAGTCCGCTGCTTGTCTGTCCCCTAGCAGCAGCTGGGCATTGGCAATATGGACCCAGACATGGGGGGGGGGGTGGATGCAGGGCAGACACCTGGCATGCCACATGCAGAAGCTTGTGCAGCTCGGCCTTTGGCATCATTGCACGCCTCTGTGCCACACTCAGGGGAAAATGGGAGAAAAGTGAGGAAACATCCCAACCAGCAAGATGATGCCGGCTCCTCACAGGTACCGCACCTGGCTAGCTGGCCCCTTGCTAAGAAGATCCAGATATGAGTCCAGTGGATGCCAGGGTGATGGGGCTGGGAGGGCCAGTGGAAGGGGGCAGGTCGGGAGGAGGAGAAAAAATAGATTAACTTAAAAAAAAAGTTAGTTACAAATTATAGATATTTAAGGCTTCAAATTGCTTATAATGGTAAGTAAAATAAACATAGAACTTATGTATTAAATAAATTAACCCAAACTCAAAGTGCGTTGTTAAGATTTAACCCCATGTATGGTGGAAATACAGTCCTTGTAATTTTGCCGGCTTCAAGAATGAAGATGAACCCTGTTGCTTTATTTGCTATAGAAATATGGCTAGACAAGCATTTCTCCAAGTTACATAAACCGTTTGATTCACTATATAAAGAGAATAATGGATAGGACACTGGGCATTACTGGTGAGTAATACCATTAAGAGGTTCTGGACACACAGGAACCTCAAGAGTGAAGCTTGAGAAGTTCCTGTGTGTGTCCAGAACCTCGAGATGGTATATTCACCAGTAATGCCCAGTGACCTATCCAGTGATTTTTAATATATGGATCCGAGTTTTTGGGGGTTCGTTTTGTGGGTGGTCAGTCACTTCAGTGAAGGAGTCTCTCCGTGGGCTGACTGCCGCAGTGTCTCAGAAGCCTTGTGCACTGTGCACCCCTGTGTGTCCCCTGCCCCCCTCCCACTCCCCAGTCAATCCTGTCAGCCATCCAAAACTGTTTTTTTTGCTGGTCAGAGTCTACCTTTTTTGTGTTCTTGGAATGTAGGATCGATCAGATATTTTCATTTTTCAAACGAAGTGCTCTGCAGGACAAACTCTCTCACTTAGTGAGAGAATGGCCACCTTGTTTTGAAAACTGTTCTGCCCGACCACCAGAAAAAGTGGCCAGTCGGAAGGCATGCTTTGGAAGACTTGGGGGAAACAGATTAGTGCATGCGCTGCTGTCATTCAGTGATAATACTATCATTCAGGTCCCGAACTATAATATTATGGGACCTGAACAATAGTATTATTACTCTTGAATTGCAGTATTATCACTTCAGGAGTGATAATATTACAGATAATTTTTTGTATACTTTTGTGCCCTATTAAAATCCAAATCTATATATTAAAAATCAATATTGGGCCTTCCAAGGTCCACTTCAGCAGCTATAGTTAGGGTAGAATTGGGAAGAGATCAAATTGAATATTTAGCATTGCTAATGAAACTGAGGTACTGGATTAGATGCTCTAATTTGAACCAGAATAGATTAGCAAATAAATGTTTGCAAGAAAAAAATAAATGGCTGGAATATGGCTCTAACTCATCATGGCTACTTCAAATTGTCTCCACGTTGGAGAAAATAGGATTGTATCATTTATGGACAGACCATCAGAGAGGTATCAAAATATCACCTAAATATAGCTCCCCTATTAAGGAAAGATTAATAAAAATATCTTATGAAGAAGATATGGCTAGAATAATAACTTTAAAAATCAATTTCTGGTATGCCCAGAATAAAAATAACCATGTGCTGGAGCCATACCTACTTTTTCTAATGAACAAAGACTTAAGATTCCTTTTTACGAGATTTAGACTGGAACTATATTCATCTAAGTCCAGACAGTATCTGTTTGCCAGAGACAAAAATGAGGTGCAGGACATAAACTGTAATTGTGGGTCTAAGCAACCAGAAACTTTAGAACATGTAATTCTTTACTGCCCAAAATATGCAAGCCTACGAGAGAAGATTGGGTCTCCATATTTCCAAGTAGATACACGCTCACAAAAAGAAGTACTTAGAATTTTGATGAATCCGCCTTTGCCGTTCATTGCCAGAAATATGACTAATTTTATCAGCTGGGTTTTCTAGAGACTGTCCAGATCTTCTACATAAAGTCTATATGCTTCAACTGAATTTGGACGGATATACTATGATATACCAAAATGCATCAGCCCGACGCTCACACTCCCGACCCCGGGTGCCCGAAGCATGGTTGTCTGACATCGGGATTTTACCTGCAGGAAATGTTTCGGGGGGATTTGTCCCCCACACTCCCATACCCTCTGTACTTTAGGATTCCTACTCCGCCGTGAGTAAAATCCCAATGTCAGGCAACAGTGTTTCGGGCACCTGGGGTCAGGAGTGTGAGTGTCGGGCCGATGCATTTTGGCATATCAAATGGATCCCACTTGGACAAACATGCAGTTTATAAATGTGCAATTATTATCGGGAAATGTGTTCACTCATGATGATGCATCGTTTTATCGCTTACAAATAGCTGTTTTTTATTTATTGTTTTGATATTGTGTTTTATATATATATATATATATATACATATTTTTATCTGGTGCTTGATTTAAACAATGCTTATGTCTTTTTAAATATGTATCTTTGTAACAACTAAAAGTCGAACAAATAAAAGAATACTGAAGAATACCGAACTGTTCTGGAGTTACAAGGAAGTGTGGTGCTCAGCAGCGCCCCCCCTCCACACACAGCATTTCATGTCTGTTCATGAAGCTTTTGCTACAGTAAAATGTTGCATGTTCTGGTGCAGACATCAAGGAACCTGCTGAGCACTAACACATGTCCACGTGGCACACAATCACTTTTCCAATAATAAAGATTTAACTGAAGTTTGGATTTGTATGCCATAAAGTGGTAGCACCCCTAATGAAAAAGCCATTTAAATGCTGTGAATGAGCAAGGGTTGAGCTGCTAATTTTGTGTTTGTTTGATGCTTTGGAGATGTATGATTCTCTCATTAGCTGTCTCTTCACTAGTTACCTGCCCATTGGTTGGGAACTACGCCCTAATTAAAGGAAACCAGTTCAGGCAGGACACATTATATAAAGGAAGCCATTTCAGTCAATTATATTTTAGAATAGGGACCCAGATGGTGTGTGGTCTACCTTGACAATTGGTAACTGTCCACATCACAACAGGACCCTGATGTGAACACCAGAAGACCCTGGTTCCTACTGGAGATAAATAAACAAGTGACCAATTCAGGCCGAAAGAATATTATATTTGTACCGTAAATCTTTCCATATTGTGTGTGTGTGTGTCTGTGTGTGTGTGTGTGTGTGTGTGTGTGTGTGTATGTGTGTGTGTTCATACGCTGAATTCTCTGTTTTAACTGTTGTATGCCACAAGGCATAGCACTCCTTTTTTTGTTAATTTCTTTTCTTGCCTACCTCTTCGGCTTGGGTTGTTCTTGTTGGTTCCCCATTCCGGTATGCTAGAGGCTCCTGCACCAGGTGCCGTGCCTGAGTATTTGACCTCCTTCCATCTCTCTCTGTACAGGCCACATCATGATGGCTCAGAAGACCAAAGGGTCAGGGCCAGAGGGAGCTCCTGGAGTGTCCAGTGCAGTGCTGTGGCAGACCATCACAAGTGCCAGAGGATTCAGCTAGGATTTATTTCACCCATTAATTACCCCACGGCACAAGCATGCAGGGGATGCCAAGGACATTGCAGCATATGCTCCTGCATGCCACACATCCAACATCCACCCACGCTGCCCCTTCCATTTATCCGCGAGCGGCTCGACCTCCCAGCCACCGCCAGGAGACAGCACTACCATGGATATCTCTCCCTACCCTCCCCGGAGGAGGAGGAGGAGAGCAGTCCCTGGGATGCCCAATCCTCCTACCCCCTCAGGCTGACCCTCAGCGACCTGAGTCTGCATCCGAACCCGGGTCGCCGGCATGGCGTGAGGTGTGGCACCCCAGTGCTTCAACCTTCAGCACCACCGGGCTGACTAGAGCATAGCACTCCTAATGAAAAAGCCATTTAAAGTTTGTGACTGAGCAATAGTTGATCTGTTAATTTTGTGTTTGTTTTATGTTTAGGAAGTGTATGGCTCTCTCATTAGCTGGCTCCTTGCAAGTTACCTGCCCATTGGTCGGGGACCTCACCTTATTAAATGAAGCCAATTCAGGCAGTGCACTTTATATAAAAGAAGCCGTTTCAGGCAGTTATATTTTAAAATATGGACCCAGCTGATTGGTGGTCTACCTTGATGATTGGTAGCTGGGACACGTCATAACTGGGCCATGATGTGAACAACAACCCACACTCTTATTTAAGATAAAATAAGTAAGTTGCCAGTTCAAGCAGAAAGAATATTATATTTGTAAATTTTGCCATGGGGGGGGGGGTTGTGCACTGAATTCTCTGTTTTGCCTGTCACATGATCAGGATTCTTTCGTCTGAGGAGCCTCTCAGTACAACCACAATAGGAGGCAATCCAAAGATCAGGGCTCCCACAACTGGAGAACCCCTTGGCAGAGCCATTCCAGCTGGCAGTCCTAGAATCAGGGCCCTTGCAGCTGGAGAGCCCCTTGGTAAAGCAGCACCAAGTGGTAAATTAAGGATTGGGGTTCCTGTCGCTGGTGATTCCCTTGATAGAGCTACACCTAGTGGCAGTCCAAGGATTTGGGCTGCAGCAGCTGGAGAACCCCTCCGCAGAGCCACACCAAGTGGAAGTCAAAGGACTGTGGCTGCTGCTGCTGGGGAGCTCCTCAGCAGAGCCATGCCAGATGGCAGTCCAGTGATCAGGGCTTCTGAAGCTGAGGAATCCCCCAGTAGAGCCATACCAGGTGGAATTCCAGTGATTGGGGCTTTCATGGCTGAGGAGCTCCTCAATAGAACTGTACCAGGTGGCAGTCTAGTGACTGGGGCTTTCATGGCTGAGGAGCTCCTCAATAGAACTGTACCAGGTGGCAGTCCAGTGACTGGGGCTCTTGTGGCTGAGGATCCCCTCAGGAAAGCCATACCAGGTGTCAGTCCTAGGACTGCAGCTCCACAGCTGGGGAGCCCCTCCATAGAGCCACACCAGATGGCAGTTTGAGGATTAGAGCTCCAGTGGCTGGGAAGCACCCCAATAGAGCTGTGTCAGGTGTGAAATCATTTGATCAGGACTCCTGAGCCCTCTGCTGACACACTAGGTGACACATTTCTTGAGCTGGGCTCACAGATGCCATAGTGCTGTACCATGGCAGAATCAGGGATGCTGCCATGAAGATCCCCTCTACTTAGCCTGCAGCTTCACTGAACAACTTCCAGGTGAAGCATCCAGAAGGTGAGCAAAGTACACCATGCCTGCATACAACTGCATGACCGCTGAGGCCCTGCATGTGCAGCATACTTTGTTGCCTGCCCAGTAGATTTTGGATCTCTCAGCCCTCATTCCATAGGTTTTAACTGAGCAAGGGCTGGGATTTCAGCTGTTTCTATAGGAACAGATGGGAAGTGAGACACAAAATAGCCCTGGAAATGACAAGAGGTTGCCAGTTTCTTTGGTGCTTAAAAGCAATCGGGGAGACTAAGTGTGGGAAGGTGATACACAAGTGCTCAAGATGCCCTAGGTGGTGGTAGTGATACTGGTTTGCTTATTCTGTCATGCTGCCACCTGTTGGTCATACTATATAACTTGATGCTGCACCTTTCTCATCCTACCGCAAGCTCCTGTTCACACCCTTCAAGGTATCTTGGACATAGCAACCCCCTATTTTGCTCCAAGCACACCTTATAGAACTGGGTTTGTTTTAACTTGGTAGTGCTCTTTCAGAGGCAGATCAATGGAATAGCCCAGAAAATAGATACTCTGTACCGATTAAAACACTGCAGTCACAGAAATACTGTGAATGTTAAATATAAAATATTTACATAACATTTACAAAATATTCTGCAAACTAATGCAAAATACACCCACTCTAGAAAATCAAAAATAAACATGTTTAAACACAAAATGCAAAATAAGTCTTACCTTAAACGCTTAAAAGACTTTTTCCTTGCACACAGGAACAATTTTTTATCCTCACACTGCAGCTAAGAACTGGCACCCTTCTTAAGGCATACAACCACCTGTTTCTTAACAAATGGAGTTTACTCACCTGATAAAGGTGACTGTATGAGCACCTTTTATAGTACTCCTGAAGTCCTGAACCTTGGGTATTCACCATCTATCTGACAGGCTGATGCACAATCCAATCAGATTTGTTGCTGTGGATGCTCCTTCTCCGATTCTGCTGTTCTTCCATAACTGTTGTAAAACAAAATTAATTATCTGCAGTTTTCTGTATTGTGTCTAATAAAGCTTAGCTTTATTGATTATCTTCAGAATGAAACATAATACAATGTGAGCCATAAAACATCTTCTTGCCTTAATTATCAGACAATAGAAAGATTTTTTTTAATACGTTGCCTTAAGCCCTTGCTATGTTCTGTGTGTTGCCTTTTCCATTGTTTACATAAATGGTCTCTTCCTGGTTGGGCTGCAGAGTATTATAAAGGGTGCCTACACAATCACCTTTACCTGGTGAGGAAACTTCATTATATCTTGTAGCATTATAAGTGATACTTATTAAACGTCTAGCACCTTTAAAAGTCCTGACCCTTGCGGTCCCACAAGGATCAGTATTAGGACTGTTACTTTTTAATTGGTACGTTAACAATATTTCTCACTACGTTAATGGCATCTCATATTATCTGCATGCAGGTTACGCTGTTCTTTATTTTAGGACAAAATCTATGTAATTTAATCCCCCCAACAGCAAAGCTTTAATAAGTTACAAATCTAATTCACCTCACATAAATTAGTAGTAAATCCTAAAAAAATCAAAGACTATGCCTTTTGGCTTAAAAAGGAAATGTAAAAGCAGACTAGAGAGCCTAACAGTTACCACAAGTGATAAACAATCGCTACAGTGAGCTGGGCCATTGGGGGCAGCATTAGTGCTACTGCTGGAGAAGGGTCGAGTGTCCCAGAGGACGCTGTCCTCCTCTGGGGAGGAAGGTTTGTGCACTCCGCTGCTGCAGTACTGCCACCTAGGTAACCCCAGCTTGCAGTGCACGCAGAGCCACGAAGGATGGGGGGGGGGTGTCTCCCAACTGGGACATCTTCATGCTTTGTGTGCAGGTGCCACTCAGTTCTAGCCCATGAGGTGACTGGGGAGGGGAACAAAAAAACTGAAAATTATTCCTCTGCAATAGGGTGACACCACCTCTCTCGTTGCAGGCCCTGCACCACTGACAGGGCTGCAGACCAGTAACAGAGCTAAACTCCTATTGGGCTTGGGGAACCTGGGAGCCTCTGCCGGGAGGGGGGAATACCATGGGGCACTGTATGGTCAGAGTAAAATCTCAGTGACAGCTGTTGATGGGGCTGAGGAGAGTGGGACTGATGGTGGCAGGTTCAGTATATGGAAGAAGAAAGAATAATAAATAAAAAAAACCAAAAACACAACAGCTTGTCCATTCTTATAAATATTTGGGGTTCAGAGCCAGGAGACATGAATTGTAAGGTGGATATCCATACCTCCCACCTGCTAAAACATTTGGGCTTAAATGCGTCTTTTTTAATTTTATGTTTATTGCATTTTATTGCAAACATTTACCATGCATGCTTACAAGAAATGGCATAACATTGGTTGATATACAGTGCATTAAACATGTACCAGTATTTAACTATTGAGATTTCTTGTATTATAACACCTCTAGGGTGGACCTGGCAAAGCTGGATGTCATGCACAACTGCTTTTCCACTTTCATCCTCGATATAACAAGGCTTAAAGCAGCAGTACAAGATAAAAAAAAAACTGCGCTTTTGCAACAGTTTATTCCCTGTGCTCTGTTGAGCATTTGCCTGGTAATCTTTCTCGCCGGCATTGTACTATCACCCTGTAATTTGCTCAGTTGTCCTTTGTTTTTGTTTACATTTCTGTCACCCGCCATGTTGAAAGCAGCAGTACTAGATAGGCAGCTGCCATATTTACTGTAGTGCTACAAAACTGGAAACTGATCACTTCCTGATTATTTAGTACTGCGGCTTTAAACTTCACTGCTTCTTCCAAAGGGACCTAAACTGACTAAGTCTCTCAAACTGAAGTCAGCTTTGCTTACTTTACTTTATGTATGACTGTTTCAGATGAATGAATTTGTTTGTACTGTAACTTCCTACTGTGATGGACCTTGAACATATGTGGTGCCCTTAACCTGTTGTGTTTTTTTCACATGGTACCGATGTATTTATATCATGCTGCTGCCTTCATGTTCCTTATATGTCTGCATATGCTGGGTGGTATGTGCATAGAATTGTGCCTTTGTATTTTCTGACTGTTTTTTGCATTATATTGTGCCGTTGTATTATCATCCTTTTGTTAACTCCCGGCTTGTGCCTGAAAATGGGCAAATCTTTGTCTAGTGCACTTACCTGGTACACAAAAACTAAACAAATAACTCTATCTGTGTGAACTCCTGAGGCCTAGAAATAAGAGGAATGACCTCAGGTCTGCAACCCATTCATTCTCCCTCCCCCTCCAGGAAAAACTACCGTGTGCCAAACTCCCTTCTCGTATCATTTTCCTTAGCTCTGGTCCTCTTTCCCCTGTCTGCCAGCTCAGTCTCTTCCTTCTCCTCCCTCAAGATCCTTCTTTGTGACTTTACTACCCCCTCCTGCTACTGTACCTGATCCTTGAATCCCCCTTCCCCCTCCCTGTTTTGTTGGTGCCCCCTTCCCCCCATCTGGAAGTAATTTCCTACCCACCATAGGCCCCCAGACTGTGTGGCTTTAAACTGCTCCTAATCAGTGTTTCACATCTGATGATGTTTTGCTCCTGTACCTACTTTACTGTATTGTCATTGATAAGTCCTGTACCCTCGCTCAGTTTGGGTGGGTTGTGCTGTCTAAATGCCTGTACATCATGACTACTCAACTGTAATGTATTTTTATTGTAATGTGTTTTGTTTTTATTAGTATTGCACCTTATTGTATGTTATCTTCTAGTGTACATATTGCATTGTTTAAACCACCACCACAACCCCCCATGGCACATCTGGGAAACAAGCAGTTAACAGCTCAGCATGTCTTTCTTGGTAACACTTTAATAATTCTGATGATTTCTTCTGTTAAACAAGGCAGGAGGAAGAAAAGAAAACATAGTCAATAAATCAATCAATAATTAACTAACTAGCAGTCAGTGATGTGGGCGAAAACAAAAATGCCAGCACCCAGAATTGCGATACAGAAAGGGCGAAACCAGAATGGCAACAAAAGTTTGACTCCTTTCCCATGGTGCTACAACCTCGGAGTTAGTTATAATAGTAAGGGGGGTTGGGGGGCAAAGCCTTCCACACAAAAAAGAAAAAGTCGGTGTTCCAGTTTCTCCCTATGTCTCCCGCGATTCCAGGTTCTTTCTTAAACATTCATCTTTATCATATAAAACCAACTACCTAACTAATTAACTAACTAACTAAATATGTAAATAAATAGTATTATATATCACCAGGCTGATCTTTGCTCACATACAGGAGCATCCTCCTTCCCCTATACTTCACTAGGGATATTAAATGGGATACCAGCAAGCCTTTTACTCCCATCTACAGATGATTCTATATGAACATACAAAAATTGCCAGCAGAAAAAGGCTCTAGTGCACTATCCAGTCTGCTCGATTGTGCAGCTCAGTCTATTTTACTGGACCTGCCTCACTCTCCTATTGCCTCCCAGAGCTATCCTCCCCCTCCCCATCCCCCTCCTCCCTCCCATTGCCATTCTCATTTTTACCCTGTCCCACCCCACTTTAAAACTTCCCACTGTTTTCAAAGACACCACCTCCTCAGGCTGTTCATTCTACTTTGCCACCACCCTGTCCGTGAAAAAGTGCCTCCTCATTTCTTTTTTAAATCTACCCCCACAAGTTTCAGACTGTGGTCCCTAGTGGTCCCCTCCCTTTTTAAAGTGAAAATGACCTCCACTCCAGCCCTGTTTATACCCCTTAGATACTTGAAGGTTTCTATCATATCCCCCTTTCCCTTCTGTCTTCCAAGGAATACATGTTGAGCACCTTTTACCTCTGTTCATACGGTTTGTCTCCCATGCTCTGGATCATCTTAGTCGCCCTACACTGGACCCCCTCAAGTAGCTTGATGTCTTTCTTCAAATAAGGGCACCAGAACTTGCACACAGTACTCCAAGTGTGGTCTAACTAATAAACACACAAATACCGGAGCGCTCGAAATATGCGGGTGCTCACTCCAAAAAATTAACAAGGCACAAGGAACACAAGTAAGGAGGAGCACTAGAGGATTATAACAAAAAAATACTGCTTATAAAATTACACCCTCAGAAGGATGGCTAAATTGAGGGTAAGCTACTAAACCAACTAAGTGGGGAGAGGGTGGTCGTATGTACAAACCTGCTCTTTAATAGTTAATCCGAATTTAACCTAAAGCTGGGCGTGGGGCCCAAAAGGTGTGATTCAGTTATATGCACCAGGAAACAAGGGCCATGAGGCCTACCCCCTATTACAGCATCAGATGGAGGAGAGGGGAAACGGGAATGGAAAAGGGCCGGGACCCCTGGAGGGGGGCTCATAATGGTCTGAGAGGGAATAAAGATGCACAGGGGTCAAGACGGATGGTGGTGTCCTTGAATGCAAGGAGTCTAGCAAACAAAGTGGCAGCTTTTCAAGCACTGATGGCAGAAGGAGGGGTGGACATGGTGGCCATCACAGAGACATGGGCATTCCAATATCATGACCAGGCCTTGTGATCCCTGGGTACAAATTGTACCGGAAGGACACGGAGAGGGAGAGGGGTGGTGGTGTAGCCTTATTCATAAGGGAAAGAATAATATGTGCCAGGGTTGAGGAGTAGGAACGTGAAGTAGAAGCCTTATGGGTAACACTCCAGAACAATAAAGAAGGCTTTGATAGGGAGTAGTGTACAGATCACTCTCACAGGATGTGGAGATGGACAGGGAGATGGGAAATCAGATCAGGAAGTTGGGAAGTAAAGGAAACCTTGTCATAACAAGTGATTTCAACCTGCCTGGGATAGACTGGAGTACCCCGGCTACCTCCTCTGCCAGAGAAAATGTACACCTGGAAGCTTTCCAGAACTGTTTCCTGGTGCAGGGGGTCACACAGCCAACTAGGGATAGTGCTATACTAGATCTGGTTTTGTCAAGATGATGTCCAAGATATAGCCGTGGATCAACCCCTTGTGGATAGCAACCACTGCACGGTGTGGTTTTACCTCAGCATGGGTGAAGAAACAGCTAAAACCAAAACGAAGGTGGTAGGCTTCAAGAGAGCAGACTTTAGAGGAATGGAAGATATACTTATAAGGCATCTTGCAGAAATCATTGCAGAAATTATTGTACCTGTATGCTATGTCATCACTTTTATTGTACACTGTTGCTTAACGTTGTCCTTACAGAACCTCCTTGAAAATGAACGTACTCAATGGAGTCTTCCTGTCAATAAACTTAACTTAAATCAGACTGGGGATGGATGTGGAGCAGAAATGGTCCATCATTAAATTGGGTCTGAATGAGGCCACCAAAGACTGCATGAAGACCCAGATTAAAAAGTCCAGGACCAAGAAACAAATTGGTTTAACAAGGACATGGCAGTTAAGGTAAGGGAGAAAAGGGCAGCCTTTTAGAATTACAGGCATACTATGAGTGAGGAGGACAAGGAGGTTTACTCAGTGAAATCTCAAGAGGCTGGGAGAGTGGTCCAGGCAACTAGAGCTGCAAAGGAACTAAGGCTAGTACAGGGAATTAGGAAGGGGAAAGGACTTCTTCAGATATAAAAGGGAGAGAAGAAGTAGTAAGGAGGGAATTATTAAGATCAGGAAGGGGGGTCTGGGTGGAAAACAGTAAAGAATAGGCCAAAGTACTGAATGAGTACTTCAGCTCTGTATTCACTAGGGAAAAGGACGGACCTATGCCACAGGGGATTATAGGGGTAGGAAGGGGGAAGAATGAAACAGACAAGGACATCAAAATGGATAGGGTTTTGGAGGGTCTCAAGTCCCTTTGGGTGAACAAGGCATCTGGCCCAAATGGCATACACCCGAGGTTCTGAGAGAACTGGTGAAGGTATTAGTGGCCTCCCTGCTGGATCTGTTTAACACTTCTCTAGAGATGGGTTGTGTGCCTCAGGACTGGATAATGGCTAATGTGGTGCCACACCATTAGAGTGGTCCCAAAGATGAACCTGGCAACTACAGACTGGTCAGTCTAACATCCATTATTGGTAAATTAATGAAGACCATTCTAAAACAAAGGTTGGTAAACTTTCTAGAAGTTAATGATCTCCAGGACGATAGCCAGCATGGCTTGGTCACGGATCCTGCAAAACGAACATGATAGAATTTTTTGACTGGGTCACAAGATCGTTAGACAAAGGTCAGGCAGTGCTTGTACTGTACCTGGACTTCAGTAAGGCCTTCAACTCCATGCCGCATTGAAGGTTGCTTAGCAAACTGAGTAACCTGGAAGTCGGGGATTAGCTGTTGGAGTGAGTCAGGAGCTGGCTGCAGGAAATGAAACAGAGAGTGATGGCAGGGGGTGAGCTATCCAAACCTAGACCTGTAACCAGTGGGGATCCAGACGGATCAGTACTTGGTCCAGTATTAGTCAACATCTTTACTGGCGACATAATGGTAGAGGTAAAAAGTAAGGTCTGTCTTTTTGCAGATGATACTAAAATCTGTGGGAGGGTGGACATAGAGGATGGGAGACAGGAACTCAGGGAAGATCTGGCCAGACTTGAGAAATGGTCTGGAATGTGGCAGTTGGGTTTTTAACACCAAAAAGTGTACGATCATGCACCTGGGAGCTAGGAACCCAGGGGCCAGCTGCTGGCTGGCAGGGCTACAGGTGTCCAGCTCAAAGGAGGAAAAAAAATCTAGGGGTGATAGTAAGGAGTGACATGAAACTCTCTGCGCAGTGTTGTAAACAGCAGCCAAAGCAAACAAAATGTTGGGATGCATCTCCAAAGGAATCACTTCCAGGAGGGAGGAAGTCATTCTGCCCCTGTACAGGTTATTAGTTAGACCAAAAGGAACACAAGTAAGGAGGAGCACTTAAATAGATAAAGCAAAAAATAAGTCAGCATACATGAGTGAAGTGCAAGAGCATGGAGCCCGTGGCTACTGTTATCCCGGCGCTTCAGACCAACCCCCACGCTGCCACGTTTCATGATGTCAGTACTGGAATTGCACGGGGGTGCACTCCATAGACTGTATAGTGGCTGTTTTTTACGTGAATTATTAAGACACTTTTAAAAGAAGGCCACCGATCAATTAACAAGGACCCTTGTTAATTGATCGGTGGCCTTGTTTGATCAAAACTGGCACTTAAAAGTGTTTAATAATTCACGTAAAAACTGGCCCCTATACAGTCTATGGAGCATGCCCCCGCGCAATTCCAGTACTGACATCATGAAACATGGCAGCATGGGGGCATGCCTCCAGTATAGGAAGTCAGGGCGTTTTGGCTTCGGGTCTGGTGATCTGATTTTACGAGGATTATAACAAAAAAAAAGCTATTTATAAAATTACACCCTCAGAAGGATGGCTAAACTGGGGGGTAAGCTACTAAGCCAATTAAGTGGGGAGAGGGTGGTTGTATGTAGAAACCTGCTCTTTAAATATTCCTCTGACTTACCCTTCAGGACCTTTGTGCCCTCTTTACCTAAATGTAGCCTGTCTGGTTCATACAAGTCCTTATTTTCCCATGTCCTTCCCCATTCACCCACCAGCCCATATCCCTTAGACTCATAACATCCCCTCAACCAAGTGTTGAACTCCTCAATCCTCTGCTTTCTAACAGTACTTGCCCTAGGGACTGGAAGAACCTCCTAGAATGAAACCGATCTTCCTGCCTCCTTACATATGTTCCCTACCACATTAAACCGATCCTGTACCTCCTGTACCTCACACCTGGTAAGGTCATTGGTACCTAGATGCACCACAGTGTGAGGTAACTCCCTATCCTGTCCCACACTTTGGAATAAGAGGCCCTACCCTCCCTACCGTCATCCCTGGCATACACTCTACCCATCAATTGCTGTTCTTTGCACACTTCCCCACATCTCACACCTTTTAGTGTTGAGTCTCCTAATATAAAAACCCTCCCACCCTTCCCCCTTCTCATTTTGCATATCCTGCTGTGCACATCCTAGATGCCCAGTCCTTCCTAAAACCCTAGATCCCCCCCACCACCCTGCTTGCGCTCTGCTTCGTCATCCCTGGTGACCTCCCTTTATCCCTCCCTCTGTTCATCCTTCCCTGACTAAGTCTGTCCTCCTCACTTGTGCATCTTGCATCCCCTTCACCACTGTCATGGATCCACCTATCCACAGTCCGTCCTGGTCCACTTTTCCCCTTAACTCTGTTCCTGTCCTCCTCCCCATCCTGATACATGACCACCTTATCTTCCCCCCTCGCATCTAAACCGGACAATGTAGCAAACCTGTTTAAGGAAGCCTACCCCTTGACAAGACTAATTTCTGCTTTCCCTGTATTTTCCCTACTCTGCCATCCTTGCCCTGATACCTCTCCTCCCATTCCTCTACTCTTCACTTTCTGCCAGTTATCCACCCTGTTTCTCTGCTGCCCATTTGATGAGAGTTCCCCCCAATCCATGTGTTATTCTCTTTGGTTCTGCCATGAGAGTACCTACCAAGCTGTTAGAAGGTAGCAAACCCTGACCATTCCACATATGAGATTCTCCCCAGCCCCTCCCTCTCCCTCCCACTTCCCATCTTAGCCTCTGTAACTCCTCCCTTATCTGCTCAAGCTGTCTACATATTTGACATCCTCCTGTTCTCCACATTATACCTAGGATGATAGTGTCCTCACACCCATTAACGTTAACCACCCTCCCTGCTCCTCCCCAACATCATGCAAGTTCTACCCACCCTCCACCTTTGTGCCTCCCATCTGTCTTGCTGCCTGCTTCAGTTCCTTTTCTCCCACATACTCCCTCGCTAGCCTTACTTTATCCTCTTATTATATATCAGAGTCCTGGTTATTCAACCTATGATAGACCACCCCTAGGTTTGAACATTCATTATCAATCCACATAACCTGCGATGACCCTAGATAGTAGGAAGAACAACTAGGATTTTGGGGGAAAAGGGGACGTAAAATAATCAGGAATGCAAACTAAAATCAATTACAAATAATATGCTCAAAAATAATGTCGCCCTCCTCCTCCCTGATGTCTAGAGGTATGTTGATGGTAACTGTCAGTGGGAAGGGGCAGCCACCAGAAGTATTGTTCCAGAAATGACTAGTGTTTTTGCAGGTTGTAACAGTCACACCGGGGTGCATGGCTCCTCGGGTGCTGGGCTGAAAAAGCAATCCAAGTTAGTCCCAATAACCATGAGTTAAATAACTGGAGAACACACATTTGTAGAACAAACATTGGGGATCTTGTTTAATAACAAATTGATGAACACTCTGTGGAGCAGAAAAAATCAATGGTTTGAAGTAAGCAGCACATATAATCCTGGACCGACATGATCCCTTGGCACACAGTAGCAGCAGTTCCCATAAGCAAACAGTTTGCACAGTTTGCATATACCTGTACTTCACGAGGTGTGATTTGGATGTCCCCACAACTCAGTCAACTCAGGATCCCCTGATATTGTGGGCTGATATGGCCCCACATCTCATCTTCTCCTAGCACTCATTGACATCTTTTTCCCACGGTACTGACAGTCCTCTCACTTCAGGACCACCAACTCCATCTTAGATCTATTTCACTGGCACATTTCGGAACCTCTCATTTCAGCTTTTAGTGGGTTCCCACAGGCAAACTGTCCCCATGACTTACAGGCAACACATTCCCAAACTGGTAGCCAGCAATACCGCATCTCATCTCAATCATCTCTCTTTCTCCACAGGGCTTCAAGACTGGAAGCCTCCAATGGAACTCCTCTTCCTGCTTCACTCTTTGGTTGGACATTGTACCTTACTCTCATGTAATGGTCTCAGTGGGGCATCTTGCTCTAATCCCATTGAGATGGCATAGCATGGGGAGGGGGGTCTGGCATGGGGCACAAACAACAGCTGTCGCCACATTCTCCCACAGGCTTTCTCTCACACCTTGGCCTGGAAAATGACTGCAGCTGACATGGTGGCCAATTTCCCCACTCCTCTCCTCTCCTCTCCTCTCCTCTCCCTCCTCTCCTCCTCCTCCCCTCTCCTCTCCTCCCTCGCTCTTGCAGTACTCTCCCTTATATGCTGCCTGCCTCCTGGTGACCTCTCACCTGCAGCAGGTTCCAGGGCAGCCTGGGATTAACCCTTTCATAACCATACCGCCATGCCCAGCTAATTATCTCCCGTGGCATGAACTGTACCCAGCCTTATGCTTTACCCCTCCAAAGGGGGGGTTGCATAATATGAACAAAAGGAATGTGTTTAGACCCACTGCCATGTAACCCTAACCTTCTTCTCAGTCCAGTAACAACCCCATCCCTGGTGCACCAGTAAAAGTCCTTCTGGAGCTCCCACACATTTTTACAATCACACTGGTGATAGGTATGTTGCAGGCCTAATGGTTAACAGTTGCAGCACTGTACTGAATGAAATTAAATAACATAGAGTCCCAAAGAAGACAATGTCTCAATTGCTTAATGGTACTCCCTACTTGGGGTTGTGAAATAAGTATTCCCAATATAATTGATTTCAGCTGACTTCTGGGCTTTTACTATAGATCACACAGAAGAACCCAGGATCTATCTAACTACTGTCAATGATACCTAGGCCTCAAACTGTCCCTAGTTTACAAAATACATTTTATGATTATTCCCATTCTGTAAAATATACTGATGTAGCTTTTAGTTTGATACTGATTCCTTTCAAAAAGTGAAAAAATGAACTGTCCACTATACTGGTGTTACCACACAAAAGTATGTTTGTTTACAGTCCTTGATCAACTACCACTGCAGCTTTGCTGGACTTGCGAACACCCCCAACACAGTCCAGCTACTCATGATGCAGTGGGAGGAGAGGAGACTACTGCATCATTAGTGGCTGCTCTGTTTAGGAATGTTCCTAATGTTCAGAAAGTATACAATATGAGTAGATCAAGGATTTGAACAAAAAACAAGTTTGGGTATAATTACGCCATTTGCATGCATTTCAGTTTTATTGAGAAAGGTAGCAGATAAAACAACCAGTAACATCAATGAATTTTAGAGAAGTTAAGCTATCATAAAATGTGGGTTTTCAGCTAGAAATTATATGACGTAACAAGCATTTGTCAATGCCGAATGTTCGCCGTGTGCACTGGTGTCATAGGGTGTGCGTGTCTGAAAATTGCTTCAGTGAAGGAATCATTTTATTAACTTTTAAGAATGCATAGTAGAAGTGATGGTGTTGGGCAGTGTAACTATTTTGTTTGTTAAAGAGATTCACTAAGCTGAAGCATACCCACATCTGCATTGGTCTTACCTCAACAGAGATGCTGCACAAATATATTGCCTCCTAAATGTTAAGTAGTTTAGACATGATTTCACTCATAAACTTTTCTAGACTGGGTTACTTTCTCTTCCTGTTCTTTAACTTTAACATCAAGTTTCTATATCACAGTGACTATTTGGTGATTAATCAAGGGCATCAGTAGACTAACTCCAACCCCATGAAGCCCCCGGCCAGCCCCCTGGCTTCCACATCCCCGGAGGTGGGGCCACCAACTCCTACCTGGTGGTCTTTCTGAAATCTTGACAGCCGCAGCCCAGGAGAGGAGGGAGAATCTGAGAGAGCTGGTTGGGCTGGGTCTGGTGCTGGGCATGTGGGCTGATCCCTCTAGGTCCATCATAGAAACATAGACTTTGACAGCAGATAAGGACTGCTTGGCCAACCTAGTCTGCCCTAGTCTGCCCATTTCCCTACCTATTGGTTAAGCTGCAGATCCTAGTTAACCAACAGCCTACTTCTTCCTACCCCCCACAAGAATTATCTTATGTCTGTCTCATGCATTCTTGAATTCCCCCACTGTTTTTGACCCCACAACCTCCTCAGGAAGACTGTTTCATGCATCCACCACTCTCTCTGTGAAAAAATACTTCCTCACATTACCCCTGAGCCATTCCCCCCTCTATCTTCAAATTGTGTCCCCTTGTTCTTGCACATCTCTTTTTCTGAAAGATGCTACCTTTTTGGACTTTGTTGATTCCCTTGAGGTACTTAACAGTTTCTATCACATCCCCTCTCTCCCTCCTTTCCTTGAGACTCCTTCCATCATTGTCCTCCTGATCACTGGGGTTTTTCCTTTTTTGTATTTCCCCCAGGCATGGATGTGCCATGACATGCAGCATGTGGTGGGCACGCACCTGCACCTGCATGCAGGACGTCCACTGACACCTTCCCAGATTCAGGATCCCTCAGCTGTTGTGCTCCCAGTCTATATTAGGAGCCACCAACACCACAGATCAATGCTCTCCTCCCCAGGAGAGGAGAGGAGAGCCATCCTCTGGATGCTAAATCCTCTCCTCCCTGGCTGTCCCCTGGCTCCCCAAGATAGCTACCGAACTTGGGTTGCCGCCGTGGCGTGAGGTAAGGCAGATGCCTCAGCTCTCAGCCCTCAATGCCACCAGACTGGCAGCTTAAATTACCATGTTACAAGACTAATTATAAAGCTATAATTAGAACCTTCTTGTTTTGTTTTCCATCTTGTGTTTATTTCCTTCAGCTCCGGCTGCCCCCTTCTGTCTGTCCCCTCATCCCCATCAACCTAGTATCACCGGGACTTACCTTCAGCCCAGTTGCTGGGTGCGGAGCCTGCGGAGTGTTGGATGTCATCCTGCCGCTGATGTTTTTCCTCTATTTTCTCCCTTTTTCCTTGTTGCTGGGTGCACATAGCCAGACGTGTATGCGTGAAGGCACACGCACATCAGCAGAAGTCCTGCAACACTCTCGACTTCCAGGCACCCAACAGACCTGTACCGCCCACAAGCCTCCACCTGGGGTGGTCATTCTGTGGGAGTGCCAGTCATCCTTCCCCAGGAGAGGAGAGCTATCCTCTGAACACTCAATCCTCTCCCTCCCCAGCCAACCCCTGACAGCCCGCTCGCACCGTGAACATGTGTCACCAGCATGGCAGGAGGTAAGACATCACTGCCTCAGCCCTCCACACCACTGGGCCAGCTGCAATTAGAACCTTCTTGAATTGACTTAATGGTATCCCTCCTCAAGACAAGGTTAAAGCATTGCAGGCTTGGCTCTAGGGCAGTGCATCTGCAGCCAGGGTTATAGTCTTTTTTTGTTTTTTTTGCTGAATGCAAACACAGACGTATTGCTATCCCAAGTTGGGGCTTTTGGAGGCTTGCAGAGCTCAACCAGTTGCTACCACATAATCTGCAATCTCTGCCTGCTTTGTCTGCACTACATAATCCACTGTGCAGAGTTTTCAGTTAATCACAGTGATGGAAAACCTAAACCAGAACATCCTGTTGTCCTTTGCAGCTCTCCTGTCATGTTCCCTGTTGTTGCTGTTCTGCACAGCCCATAGACTTGCATGAATAAAACAAAATCTGTTGTGTACAATACAGTTAAAAGCATAAATTGGGATGGCTTGTTGGCACAACAATGGAGCTACTGTGTGCAATGTCAGTGATCCAACTTTGAAAACAAGTTCGGGTCATTGGGGGCCAGCCAGGGAAAGGAAGATTGAGCATCCAAAAGGATGCTCTCTTCCTCAAGGGAGGGTGGGTAACTGAGGCCGCTTCACTGCTGCCAGCTGGGTAACCACAGGTGGCAGTGCAGTGGCAGCAGCGGGGAGGAGGGATGCTGGCCGAGCTCTGCTCCACTTGCCATGTCCAGAGCAGGGAGATCATGAGTGCACTCAGTTCCTGACCCCCGTCACTTTCCACTTCACTCACTTCCCCAGGAACTCTTATCTCTGCACTCAGGAGGAGGAGGTGGAAGGTTGGTTCCACCTTATTGGGAAGGGGGTATGTAAACCCATGGGGTTGAAAAGGGAGAGGAAGTAAGTGACAGGGATGAGGGTGGTGGGGGTGAAGCTGGTTCTGACCAGGGTGAAGGGGCCGGAGCAGAGCAGGAGCATAAACAGTAAATTAACAAAACAAAACAAAAAGCAGACACCACTATCAAGGCCAGCTGTTTAAAAAGCCATTCAGCAGCAGTATAGCACCCCCCCCCCAATAACCGGCAGTGGTAGTCATTTACATAGCCACTCAGTGGCATGATCACCCCATCCAGAAATCATCAGCAGCAGCAACAAAGAAAACGCAGAAATCATCAGCAGTGCTGTTGTTTAGAAAGCCTATTACCAGTAGTATTGCCCACTCCCATCAAAAATCACCATCAGAGATGGTTGTTCCTAAAGCTGCTCAGCAGTGGTATCAACCCCAACCCCCAAAGAAATCACTATCAGTTCTGATTGTTTACAGCGCCACTGAGTGGCAGTACCACTCTTCCCCACCCTGTATTCAGAGCTGGCAATTTCATTTCATGGTTTGCCATCCCTGATTTGCAACTGATGGTCCCTTCACGGGGTAGTTTTGTACAGAAGCAGATGAAGAGAGTCGCAAACTGTAGGAGACAATGTTTTCTACAGGGCACAAATGGAGGGAGACCAGCTGGCATTTTTGTTCACAGGGCTGAAATCAAATGAGTGATTACAAGTTTCAGTACTATGAACTTCACTGATGCACCGAACATAAGATTAGCTTTTTATTGTTTTAACTGGGTATAAATACTTGAAGGTGCATATTGTGATTTTTATGGGAGGGTGCAAATTGCTGAGAGCTTACAGGTAATAGTCAACATTTCTTGGTTCTAGAATGCTATGAGAGGATAAGTGGTGTTTTCACCTTTCTGCTGGATTTTTAAATATTTTTAATGCTCAATTAGCAATTTAAGTTGTGTTTTCCATACAGATCTGCTTTTAAAGAAGTCAGATTGGTTTCATGTACCCTTAGGTAGTGTACTGCCTGAAATTAATATACTGAGGAGTTGCAAAAGTAGTACGCTGGTACATCTTAAATCTGAAGTATTTGTTTATTGTCTGTTCCTAAGTAAAAGATTTACTACCTGACAATATTTGTTGTGATATGTGGAACAGTATTCTACCTGTAGGCTGACATATATAGCTCTGTTCCCCCTCAGACATCAGCCCAGTGTCCTCACTGACTGTGGCATCACAATTGACCAAGAAGAACTAATCCCCTGCTGTTAGATTGGTCCTTTGTAATGTTGCAATGAGTGAGGTCACAATGCTGATGATATAGGAAGAGGAATACAACTAGATAATATATCAGTCTCCAGGTAAAGTGTGGCTTTTAACAACACCCCTAATACTGTCAAGTATGAAACCTAATGGGAAAATTGAAAAATAAAAATACTTTAGACATAAAAAGTAATAATGGCTGGCCCAGTGGTGCTGAGGGTTGAGGCTCTGGATGTCACACCTTACACCATGCTGGTGACCTGAGGTCAGACGCACCTTGGGTTGCCAGGGTTCGACAGGAGAGGGAGAGGATCAAGCATCTGATGGACTGCTCTCCTCTCCCAGGGAGGGGAGGGCCGCCATCCCGCTCCTTGGCTGCCCCCTAGTGGAGGCTGGAGGGCAGTGCCAGAGTCAGGGAGGCATAGGAGCACAAGTATGTGGCATGCACGTGCCTCCACATGCACACGTTCATGGCACAAGGAGGAGGGGGCAGAGCAGAAAATGGAAAATGGTGTCGACTGGCAGGATGACACCCATCCTCCACCGGCTTTGCACCTGGCCAGCTGGGCATGTGCATGCCATTGAGGTAAGACCTGGTGGACGATGGGGTGATGGGGCTGAGGGTACTGGTGGAAGGGTGCCAATTGACACAGAAGGAGGAAAAAGTACAAATAAAAAAAAACTAATAGTTGACTACTTTTAACAGTAAGATTTTCTGCATGCTATTTTTGGCACTTCTAGTTCTTTAGATCCTTATGGAAACACTAAATGACTGGGAACAGTGGAGTCAGCACCTGAGAAAGGACAGGGATAGGCTAGAGATCATACAGTGCATGGTCACTGAGATGATCTGGGGCAGCAGAGCAGACCCCATAAGGAATGCCTGGAGACTCTTAATGTGTACATGCTGGAGGCCAGGAGGGTAGGGATGATGTGACAGACATGCAAAAGTTCCTGAGAGGAATTAACAGAGTGAACAGTGAGGACCTGTTCTCCAGGATCAGCAGTGCAGTGCTGAGAGGACACAAATTGAGGCTAGTCTCTGGAAACTTTAGGAGGAATGTGACAAAGTTCTTCTTCACTGAAACGGCAGTGGAACAGATTACCAGTGGCAGTGGTGGGGCAGGCACTATAAACAGGTTTAGAAATGGGTGGGAATGGTATAGTGGGTGATAATTCCAAGAGAAGGAGTTAGGGAGGTGGGGATGGAGTGGAGGGAGATGAAGCTGGCTTGACATGTACATCAGGGCTAAATACTCCTTTAAGTCAATAGGTCAGGGGGATAGGCTGGAACTTCTGTATGGGCAAACTGCGTGGATCCTTGGTCTTTATCTGCTGACAACATCTATGTTTCAATGAAACCATAAGGTACCTAACCTGAACCGTGTATTTTGTTTAGATGTACCATTGATCGACACAGGATGGCCCAATGGAGATGCACTATTTTATCTGTAGTGGTGCTCCACTGCTACCCAGTTATGCAGTGCTGAGGTCTTAAGCACAAGGAGGTCCAATGGCATATTCATGGTTACACAATAAGTCAGTGGGTGCAATGGATCTGAACCTGGGATTTCCTAGTTCATTGGTTTGTGGGCAGGGAATATGAGCAGACTAGGTGGGCCTAGCAGTCCTTATCTGCTGTCAACTACTGTGTTACTATGTTACTATGTGCTCTAATGCCATCCAGTGGAGTGCTGATAGGAGCTTCCTTCTATACATGGTAGCCCCATTCTTCTACATGTAGCTGGAATTATTCCTCAATAGACTACCTCTAGGGCACATTCACTGTTCTGGTATAACAGAGCAGCAGAGGCAAGATTGTGGAGATTGTGAGAAATCTGAACCCAGACATGCATATTCTGAGAGCAGTGTTAATTCAACAAAAAATAAAGAAGTGGAAATGTAAATATTGCTCTGCATCTCGGCAAGCTACTTCAGCAGCAGGCTGTAGGAACATTGCATAACCTTGCAAAATCAGCTCAGAACAGTAACCAATTTTTAGGGTTCACTCAAAGCAGCACTATGTCTGTTTCCATCCACATCAACACATACAGTTCTGTGTGTTACCGCATAAATACAGATGTACTTTCAGTGGCCCAGATGTGGTTTCAGCAGCTGAAGCACACCTGTTGGTGAGCAAACAGTGTATCTTCAGTTTTAGTTTTAACATACAGAGATAGATAGCTAGATAGATAATTTTAAAAGTGCCTTTCCAGAGTGCTTTATGGACAAAAAATAAATGACGAAAACATCAAGGAGCAGAGGCATGACAGACTACATCACAATGTATAATTACATAACAAGAAAACCTTTTAGACAACAAATAAAGAAATGTAACTAGAAACCAGGAAAGGGGCGTTGTTCTCCTTTACGGAATATCATTACCAGCTTTCACTGCAGTGGTCACTACTGCTGTACACAAGTGCTGTCTCCCTCCATGAAAAAAAAAAAAGTAATTTGCAGACAACTGAAAAATGATGCCATTGTTATTTGTCTATGCTGAACATGATCCAAGAATATGACAAACTGATTTTTACCAAAAAAATATTTTGTAAGGTTTCCCTTTATTCTGAGCACCTCTCAATTTGCGTACATGCCATCTAGTTCTGCTGGCATTGCCCAGCTCAAATAACTGTGTACGCAACCCTGTTTATCCCCATACTTATTCAGAATACTGTGGTCCTATCCCCTTTCAGTGTTCTCTTTTCTCGGCTGAATAATTTGAGTTCAGTACAGTATGTCTGGTCTTTCCTCCTAGCTCCTGCCCAGGGGTGAAGCTGCACTAGTGGAATAGGGAGTTGCAAGTTGATGGTCCATCGACCCAGTAATAACATAAAAAACAAAAGTTCAACTGCACAGAAGAGTTATAAGAAGGCAGTGAAGTGTTTACCATCAAAAATGCACTGGCAATCCATGTTGTTTCAGCAATGTGGAAATTTTATTGGCACAATATCAAAATACATCATAAACCTTCACTGTAATAACAAAACAGGAGTCTGCCTGACCACAATCTCAGATACCCCAGCGCTTCGCTCTGTCGAGCTTCCTCCGGGGGAAGGGGGTGCTATTCTGAGATAAGAGCCCTTACTTTTATACTTAAATTTAAGGCAGGTATTTATGACATTATCATTCCCTGACTTCATGTATTTTTTTAAAAAAAAGGAAAAAAATTGTGAATTGGCAAAAATGCATTGTCACAAGATCTGCCATTCTCTTTAAAACAAACTTTTTTTGAGCATGTCATTTTTATCTTATAGTCCAGACAAGTACATCAAAATGAAACGAAAAAGATTTTTTATTTTTGAAAAATAAAAATGGTGATGGCAGGCAGTTAGGCAGCTAGGTTTCATAACATAGAAATAACTGACAGAAGCAAAACTTAGTTTCAGATACAGAGTGAATAGAGAGAAAAAGTTCTAACCAGAGTAGGGAGCTTATAACATTAAATCATGCTAAAACAGGGAATCCTGCACTTCACCTGATCTCCAGCCTAGAGAAGAAAACATAGAAGAGATCAGCACAGAAATCACATCAACATTAAAATACTGTATCATAGGAAAAGAAAATAAGATTAATTTTCGTTGTGCCATTTGAGTACTACCAATGGTATAAAGTATAATAAATCTCTAAAAATCAAGTATTGCATATTTCATTGAGAAGAAATAACTGAATGAATTCATATACCTACATCATGGCTAAGAATGTTTTTGGGGTGGTTTACTGATATCAGAATCACTCACTTTGAAGATATGGTTTAAAGTCCTCCTAGCTCCACCTCCTAAGGTTCTAATCAGACTGTTGGCTCTGTGCTGAACCCTCTCAGTCTCTTCAGTGTCCCTCCTGTACCATGGTGACCAGAACTGGACACAGTACTCTAGGTGGTCTAACCCAGGATTTGTACAGGGATGCTCTCATCCCTGGACCTTCTCCTTATCCTCCTGGTCTGATCCTAGGCTTTCATTGAAAAGAACAATTAAAGTTCCTAACATTGATTGCACCAAAGTGATCCTCTTCTTACAGTAGGCTTTAAGGAGAAAATCCATACAGGTATGGAGCTGGAGGACTGGGCAGTGGTTAATGTGATGCCTAGCTTCAGGAATGAAGTATGACCAGACCTGAAAAGCTACAGGTCAGTCAACCTGACATCAGTGCTTGGCAAGGTACTGGAAGCCTCTATCAAGGACAGAATTATGGAGTACAAGCAGTGGAGCATTGGAGAAAGAGTGGTGCTCTGTGATGGCCAAGTTTCCAGTTGCCTTGGTGGTGCAGCTGGTAGTGCAACCAGAACGGTACTCCTGGTGGCCTGGGTTCAAGTCCCAGCTGAGGCACTTGTGTCTTTCTCTGTTCTGTTTGTAATCCAACACTAGTTTGAGCCCAATGTTCTTGCTGCCTGTCTCCATGGCTTTATAAGGGGCAGACTATCATTCTAAACCAATTGGATCTCCTTCTTTGAGTGAGTGACCAGGGAGGTGGACAAAGGTAGGGCTGTGTATGTAGTCTACTTGGAGTTCAGCAAGGTCTTTACTGCTGTGGCAGATGACAAGTTTCTGGGAAGAGTAAACAGATGCTGCATAAGAGGATCCAGCTATGTAGCAACGCAACAATTTAGACAGAAAGCAGAGGGTGGTGATGGATGGGAAGAACTCTAAGTGACGAGGGGTATTCAGCTGCATCCCTTAGAGACTGGGGCTGGGGCCACTGCTTTTAAATATTTTCATCAGTTATACGGAAACTGGCATTTTAAGCAGACTGCTTAAGTTTGCTGATGACACTAAGGTGGCCATGATTGTGGACTCCCTTGAAAATAAGGACACACTACAGGATGTCCGCAATAAGCTGGGAGACTGGTCAGACTTCTGGAGTCTAAGATTCAGTGTAGCCAAATGCAGGGAGCTACACTTAGGGGCAGAGAAACAGAGGTAGACCTACACAGTGTGTGGGGCACCCCTGGCTGCAGTGGATGAGGGAAAAGGACCTGGGGGGTCGCAATTAACAAGGGGCTAAAGCACAAGTAGCACATGACCGCTGTCAAGAAGGCTAGAAGAATACTGGGGCACATAAGGGGGGGGGCTCAGCAGAATAGGTGAAGTAATCCTACTACTTTACAAGATCCTTTTCAGGCCCAACATAGAGTGCTGTGTGCAGTTCTGTGATCCTCAATACAAAACAGACATTGGGGCAGTAGAGAAAGTGCAATGCAGGACAGGGTACTGGGTCACTATCTCGCAAGGCGAATGTTGCAGGGCAAAACCGCGCAATGGGAACACCACGAGTTGAAACAGCTACAGGGTACACAATGCCAGACAATGGACATAGCATGTGACCCTGTAGCTTTTTTTGGGACTGAGGGTAAGAGCTCTGCCAGAAGGAGGACCACCAAGCAGCTGCAGTGGCTCAGGGAGTAGAGACATTGGTGCTGCAGGACAATGGAGCGGCTGTGGACTGGGGTTCTATTAATGATCCCTGATCAGGTAAATAATTTCATTTTTATGTTTGCTTGCACGCATGTGCAAGAAACATAGTGCCATCATCCGAGTTTTCGGAGGTGTGGCAGCCCTCTTCCAATTAAGGCAGTGTGTTTGCAGGCACGGCTGCAGTTCTCCAATGCCTGCTCGAGCTGTCTATGACAGCTCCAAAATGCAGTGGAGTACAGTTGAAAGGGGGAGCTACGCTTCAGTGAGCAGTGATAAGATATCGCCTGCTCATGTGCACTCCCACACACACACACACACACACAAGCACGCATACTGCGTGCTGCCCCCCCCACGCACACACTGTATAGCCAGGAGTGCCCAATCCCCATCAGCTGTGCTGCACTCCCCCCAAAAAACCTTCCACATGCCACGCTGGGTACCCACCCCAGCGTGGCAATTCATCATATAGCGATGGGGTGCCCAATCCCCGTCAGCTCCACTGTATCTCCCAGAGTACAGGGTGCCTTGCAGCAAACCCCACCCCAGTGTGGCAACAGATGCTATGGCCGATAGAGTGCCCAATCCCCATCGGCTCCACGCCCCCAGCCAGCCATCCTTGTGCCATGCTGAGGAGCCCACCCCAACATGGCAAACATCCCGTCGTCATTTAAAAGAAAAAAAACCTGCAAATAAAAACTGTCCCTTGCGCTTCTCCCTGCCCCCTCCCACCACCTGCACCTACCCACTGCGCACCCTGTCTCCCCACACCCCCCTTCACCCCATACTTACCTCCGGACCTCGGCTCGACGCTCTTCGGTGGACCAGGAACACGTATGCACTCTTCAAAGCCGACCGCGAACTGAGGAAATGCCGGTAAGCTGTATAATGGGATAGATAGGGTTTTTTCAACTTTGCTGCATATCTCAAGCATTTTTGGGAATTTTTGCACCACATTTTCAACATGGGGTTTTTAGGACCCCTTCTCATGAATGCTCTCACTGTCATGGCGTTATTTGGGCCCGAAGGGTGATTTCACAGTCACTGCACGAAATCACCTTTCAGGACCGATTAACAAAACAACACTGCCAGTGTTCATAAGGTGGGCTCTCAAGAAGCCTATTTTGAAAATTTGGTGGAAAAATTCCAAAAAATGACTGTTTTACGAGCATGTGTTGCGCAGTTCCTACGCACGCTCGTAAGTTCGTGAATTTTCAATATTTTCCTCCAGATTTTCAACATTGCCATTTTACCACACCTTCTTATGAGTAGTACAGCTGTCATTTCACATCTCACCAAAATGTGCTTCCGCCATATAGCATACAATGGCGCCAGTCGATTATGCGAAAATCAATGTGCGGGACAAATTAAGAATATCACAGTGACACTGTTCATGAGCAGAGGTCTTAAAATGGCTATGTTGAACATTAGTGAAAAATTCCTAAAAATGACTGTTTTACGAGCATCGTTCGCAGTTCCTCCACATGCTTCGTAAGTTTCGAGTTTTCAATATTTTCACTCAGATTTTCAACACTGACATTTTATTACACTTCCTTATGAACAGTACAGCTGCCATTTTCATGTCGCTTAAAATGTGTTTTCGCACTCATGGCGCATAATGGTGCAGTTGGTGTCGGAAAGCAATGTTTGGGACAGATTAAGAAAATCACAGTTACACTGTTCATGAGCAGAGGTCTTAAAATGGCTATGTTGAAAATTTGGTGACAAAAGTCCATAAAATGACTGTGTTACGAGTGAGCATTGCACAGTTTCCACGCACCCTTGTAAGTTCATGACTTTGTAATATTTTCAGTCCAAATATTCACCAGTGGCATTTTTCCACACTTCCTTATGAACAGTACAGCTGTCATTTTTCACAACATGGCCCAAATGTGTTTTCACACTTTCAGCGCAGAGATCCGTGGTCGCTGTGGGAAATCATTGTTCGGGACAGATAAAGAAAATCACAGTGACACTGTTCATGATCGGAAGGTCCCAAAATGCTATGGTGACAATCTGCTGTAAAAATCCCAAACTAATTACATTACGGTGTGCATTGCACAGTATCTATACTGCGCTCGTGACTTCACCAGTTTTTTAATATTTTTACTGCAGATTTGCAACATTGCCATTTTTTACACCTCCCCATAAACAGTACAGCTGTCATTTTTTACATCCTGTTCGGAATGTTTTTGCACCTGTGGTGCTAAATGCCGTAGTCGCTGTGCATAAGCAGCTTTCGGCTAACAAACTGATATTGCCACTGTTCATGAGGTGGGGTCACAAAAACCATGTTGAAAATTTGGAGAGAAAATACCAATGAATGCCTGAGGTATTAGGGTTTCCAACCATAACGCCCAACCCTGTAGAGAATGACAGGCATCAGGGGTGTGGCTTGGGATTCTTGCCTGTAATGCTCATACCATTCCACACCCTGCAGCCAGTGAGAGGCATCTAGGTATGCCTTGGACTCTTCGGCCCCAAAGTTCACCCCATTCTCCTATGCCGCACCCATCTCACCGTATTTCCTGATAGAATGGGGTGCGCATAAGGGCCAAAGACCCCAAGGCACACCGTGACACTTGTCAGTGTCTGCAGGGTGGGGTGTGGTGAAATGGCGTGGCCGTTATGCCTGCCAACCCAAAGGCACACCCCAATGCCTGTCACTCTCTGCAGGGTGGTGGTGGGGTTGGCTTCAGTTCAATACTTCACCGCCATTCCTATTATGCAGCTCTGTAACTTCTACACTACCACTGCCAATGCCAGCAAGCAAACATTCGGCATTGACAAATGCTTGTTATTATCTTGCGATGCCCCCTGCCTGAGTTTCACCCTCATGTGAGTTGCCCCCCCCAGAAGAGGTTATTTTAGTAGGGGGGGTTCGGGGCATGCAGCCCCCCCGTAGCAGGGGATGTGAGGGGCAGAGCCCCCCTGCAGAAAATAAGGATTTATGTGTTTTTAGTTGTGATCACTTTTATACAGCGCAGTATAGTGCTGCACTGTTTTGACATGTGACATTATGACTCCGTGCTGCAGGACAGTAGAGAAAGTGCAATGCAAGGTCACCACAATGATCAGGGGTATGGAGGATAAAAGCTACGAGGACAGGCAGGATACCATTAACCTGTTGACCCTGGAGAAAAGGAGGCGGGAGGGCATGAACTCAATCTTCCACATCCTGTAGGGTATATACAAGAAAAATCACAGGAGTGGTAGCTCAGCAGCAGGTAAATAGAGTGCACATACCAAGGCTTCACAATTAATGGAACACAGAACACCGCCATAGCAGACTGGTCAGCACCTCTAAAGTCTGTATATTTGAACTGCTAACTGACAAAGGGCTTACCACAACCATTTTTTTCAAAAGGGTAAATTATTTATTCACAGGCAGAAAGGTGAAATCCACAGCCCAGGTAATGGTGCAAGTCCAAGACATGATAGCTTCATATCCACATTGGCAGAATGGTTTAGCTTATGCGGTCACTTAAAGTGCATTATGTATTGCAGCTTTGCATATATCATTCATTCTTTTTTGAAAACGTTATGACACTCACGTGACTGATGTTCTGAACTTGGGTATGATGTCTGCCTCAGAGTTCCAACACGAAGGAACAGACCACTTAAAAAGAATAGACTTAAACAGCCCCTGACACCATTGTGTCAACTCTGAGAAAATTTAATGTTTAGCACAAGTGAGCTTATATTTTAATATTGTTTCTGTATTTCTCATTCTTCTTTATTACTAAGGACATCTGCATGTAAACAGGATCACTGCCCTATCTGTTCTGGCTGCTTGCCTACATATGACATCACAGTTCTGCTTATGACATCACAGTCTTTTTGCTGTGGGGATAATTACGATGCCATAAATAGGGGATCATTTTATGTATTTATTTATTTAAAAGTTGATAACAGGTAAAAGCACCATGACCAGAAACTCGTTTCCAGGTGCAACCCAGATTATGATGTCATATGTAGGATAGCAGAAAGAGCAGGTAAAGTCAAAGGGACAGTAAGCCTGTTTCGTACAGCTGTCCTCAGTAATAAAGAAAAAAGGAAAATAATTATAGAAAATACATAAAATATATATATATTTTTTTATTTAGTTGTTTAACCAGTAGTAGCACACTAAGCTAAAAGCTTTTTTACAGGAGCAACCTGGGAGTACAAGGAAGTTAAGTGACTTGCTCAGGGTCACACAGTATGCAAGTGGAAGCTCTGGGATTCAAACCCCAGTCTGGTCTGCTGGATGTCACCAGAAATATAAACTGAACTATCTAAATCTCACATTTTTTCCAAGCTTTTCTAACGGTGTCAGGGGCTTTTTAAAGTGACAGTGAAAAATGGTGCAAAACATGCAACTAGAAAGGTGCCTAAGCAGGTGCCAGAGTGCAGCAGTTACATTTAAACTGGATCAATACCCATACACTATACCATAAAAACACATAAACAGACTATTAAGTTACTATAAATAACAATTGTGAAATTAATGACTACAAGTCAAAAAATGTAACGATCCAAACTGACTAGTAAGTATTATAAAGGAAATACTACTTCATATAGCAGTACATCCAGACACTATATACCCCGAAACTACTGCAGAAAATGTTACAATATTTCAAAATACATGTAAGGACACACTGACATTGAGTCGGTAGCCTGTGATGTTGGCGACTGTATGTGGGCGACTGGTCGGAAGGGCGATGGCACAACGTCGCCGACAATTTGAAGCGACCGGATTTCCCTACTTTCCCGAGTTAGCCCCTGGGTAGGAATCCTAAATAAGGGGGCGTGGGGCAAATCCCTCCATGAGGGGGTGCAGGGGCAAAGCCCCCACATCAAAACACTTTGTATTTTGTAGTGTTCCTCTGGGATTGTCGCCCTTCCACGGGTCGCCATCCTGCAGTTGACCTTATCACATAGCACCCATTGAGTCCATTAGGTATTGTTGTCTCCAGAGTGGCAATCAAGAAAGCTTCACACATAAATAATTTTTTACCGAGATCACCACCTCTAATGTTTAGTTCCACTTTTTCAATGCCCATAAATTTCAAAACTGCAACTGATAAATGGCATGCCTCCTTAAAATGTCTGGCCATTGCATAACTATCAATGGGCACTATGCAGTAATAGGGTGGAGTGGCTATGTGTGCATATCTGGGGTGCATAGCCACTCCACACCCACTCTGCCCCCCATGCGGCATGCTTGACAGGGTGGTGCACAGAGCCACCGCACCTGATCCCCCTTGTCCATGAACCGCTCCATGCAGGAGGCATTTCAGGAGCATGCCAGCACTACATGGGATTCACTAACCCACATAGTCCTGGCTGCATGGGTGCAGTGGGTAGTGTATGGTATGCCAGGGTAGATCCTGCCATAACCCACTGTGCACACCCACGGACTCAGGCTGTTGGTCGCCAGGTGACTGGGACAGGACACACCATGCTACCCAGACTGCTGGGCAGCAGAAGGCAGCAGGGGCAGCTGGATGAGTGAGGGCATGGTGAGTCCGGGTGTGATGGCACCAGTACGGGATGTTGCTGTGTGGATCTGGGTGCCTGCATTCGGCATGCATGGCCCCGGACCCCTGCCACCCTCTGCATGGTATCCACTACGGGTCCCAGGGAGGCATCCCATTGGATGCCCACCCGGGATGATGACTCCTCCCCTGGCTTCCCTGCAGAGTCCTGCACACCGGGGGAAGAGCTCTGGACAGGTGGCCGGCATTGGCGATCGTTGGCATAGGTGCACAGGGGCACGGATGGGGTACACGACTTCTCCAAGTACCCCTGCCCGCTTGGTGCATAGCGCTCATAATTTATCCGAATTGCAGTTTTGTGCTCAGCAATGCTCAACTTCAGTACTCTGTTTGTCTGGCCAACATATAGTATTCTGCAAAGGCAAGTTTCATAGGTTTCATAGGTTTTAACAGCATAGAAGACTACAGTCCATGTAGCACGCATTAATAAATTTACTTACAGCCGTTTATTTTATTTGATATAAAGTATTCATCCAGCTTCTTTTTAAATTCATTTATGGTTTTACTGCCCACTACTTCCACTGACAGGCCATTCCAAAGGGTTACCACTCTCTGGTTATACCAGTGTGATCTTTTCTTTGTACTGCACGTCTCGTCACTAAACTGAATTGCGTGTGCTCTAGTACAGTCGCTTTGTTTTCTCAAAGAATGACCTAGTATCTTCCATAGGTCATCGTCTGAAAGTACTCTAAAAATTAAACACGCCTTATTCTGCGGTACTCCAATGTGTACATCCCTAATTCTGTTAATCTGTCCTCATAATCCCTATTTTTCAGGTCTGTAATCATACAGGTTGCTCTCTTCTGCACCTTCTCTAGTGACTTTATCTAAGTTTTGTTCCCTGGTGACCAGAACTGAGCACAGTACTCCATCTGAGGCCTCACCAGCGATACATACAAGGGGATCAGTGCCTCCCCCCTTCTGCTCCTAATGTGCCTGCTGATACTATTCAGTAAACCACTTGGTGTTTTAACCACCTTGTTGCATTGGTATTTGAAAAGTAAGTCATTTGACACCATGATACTGAGGTCCCTTTCTTCTGTGACTTCCCTTAAGGCCTGCCCCTTGAGCAAATACTGCGCCTTAATATTGTGTTTTCCAAGGTGCATTACCGTATACTTGTCCGTATTAAAATCAAGCTTATGTTTTTGTGCCCACCCCTCCAAGTGAAGTAGTGCCCTCTATAGTTTATCAGCATCTTCTATATTATTGACTGCTACTCCAATACGTGTGTCATCTGTGAATTTTGCCTCCCAAATGCCTTCTCTGCTAGTCATGGAGTGGATGTAAAGATTAAAAGACATGTCACCAGCACGGATCCCTGGGGAACTCCATTTGTCATCTCTGCACAATTTGAGTACGAGCCTCTTATACATACTCTCTGTTGTCTATTACTCAACCAGGATGCAATCCAACTGGTTATACTCCCATGTACTTAATGTTAAATTCAAAGTGTAAATAACACTTCAGTGTTACAATTGATGAATTGCTTGATTTGAAATCTTTTTCCACTCCTAGGATGTACAAACTACAAAGGTCTTTGTGTTGGCAGTATTCCCACAATGGACACAATGCCCACATTTGAAGTTGCCAAGTGGTGGCTTAGGTAGCCAATTGTCATTGGGTGCTATGCACTATTCGGGCGGTGCTACGTATCTGAGGTGCAGCCACTCTGCACCCACTGCGCCTGGCGGGGCATTCAGAAAGGGGGGGCATGCTGACCCACTACACCCGATCCCCCATGTCTGAGGGCACCTCCACATTTGGGGCATTCTGGGGTGTGCCAGTACTACATGGTATGCACTAACCCACTTAGTGCTAGCCACATGGGTGCGGAGGGTGGTGCAGGGTATGCCAGGGTAGACACTGCCATAACCCTCTGCACACCCCCATGGTCACCACCCTCTGGTCACTGGGGTGCCAAACAGTGATCTCCGTGCTGCCCCTGCCCACTAGGCAGCTGGTGAGGGTGGGGCAGTGTGTCGGGTGAGTGCCCATAATACCAGCCAGGTGGCAGCACCAGGAGGTTGTGGGGGGGGTTGGACTGTGGTTTGAGGGTACAGGCAATGTTGATGAGCCCAGCTGCTGTTGTGGGCAGGAGGTGGGTCCTGATGCAGGGACATGCAGTGTGCTGGGAGGGTGCCATTTATCATGGCTGGGCTGGGGACTGACCGGCTGTAGGGGCCATGCCGTGTGGGGGCAGCATGCACAACCCTGGGCCTGCACATAGCAGCACGGGGATCAACTAGTGGACCCAAGATGAGCTTGGATGCCTGCCCAGGTCCATAACTCTACTCCTAGCTGCCCTGTGGATTCCTGTATACCAGGGAGGAGGAGCTGTGGACAGGTTGCCGGCATTGGTGAATGCCGGTATGAGCACACCTGTCCGCGGGTTGCAGGGCTGCGGGCGGGGTACATGATTTTTCTGTGTACCCATGCCTGCTTGGTGGATAGCACCCATTATTTGTTTCTTTAGGTAAGATGAACTGTACTAACATGTCTTTAAGTTTTCTTCCTCTCCTGTAGGTGATTCTAATGCAAGATGTTGTCCAGGCATCGATTTCTTTTCAAAATGTTCCAGTGTTTTTTTTATTATTTTCCCAATTACATGTGCTTTAGGAAAATACTGTGTGGCAAAAGTCTCTTTATTTTGGAGATCCAGTTTTTTTCCCATATGATCAGTTCACCTCCATTAGTATTCTTTGCAAACTCATAAGCACTTGTAATACTTGCATCCTTATAGTGTCTATTTCCGAATCCTTGTTTCATATCCGCACTGAACATTTCAAAATCATCTTCTTCTGTGCAGGCATGTCTAATCCTTAAAAACTGTCCTTTAGGAAAATTTTGTATAAGGGATGTGGGATGACAACTGTCAGCTGTGAGTATAGTGTTACGCAAAGACGGTTTCCTAAACAGCTTTGTTTTTACTTTATTTCTTTCTTCAAACACATTCAAATCCAAAAAAATTTATTTGGCTTTGACTCCACTTAAGTGAACTTCAAATGAGTATTTGTGCTATTCTCATATTCTTGAAATTGTAACAATTCATCTTCACTACCATCCCCTACCATAAAACAATCATAAACTTAGAGGAGCGACTGAGTTAAAAACACTCCTTGAACAACCACTCAGAGTGTCCTTTTAGAGAGGGAGTAACCTTAAGGATAAACTGGTACATAGCTATCAACCAGACACTAGAGCAAGACAGACTACCATCAAATGGGGTTCTAAACCTTGTGGCCTATGTAGGACATGCCAATACATGGAAAGAAAAGAGAAGTTTGTGAATCAAAGTACTGGCAAATTAGAGACTGTTAGGGTCCGGACTGACTGTAACTCCGAAGGGGTTGTTTACCTCCTTACTTGCTCCTGCAGGGGTTTTTATGTAGGTAGGACCAAACGCAAACTGAGGTTTTAAATTAATGAGCACATACAAGCAATTATAAAAAAGGACTTCAGTTATGTGATGGCCCACCATGTGCATAAAAATCCAGGAGTCAAACACAAGGTCTCAGCAACAGGTGTGGAATGTGTGCACAGGAATGTTAGAGGAGGAGATTTGGAGAGTGCACTTAATTGTGCAGAACAAAAGTGGATTTTAAGTTGGGGGCATTAAAATGCCCTGGGCTTAAAGACAAATTTGAACAGGCTCCTTTTTTGAGAAAAAAAGTAAATAAACCAGTTTCTGTCTGTTTTTCTTCTTTTTTCTTTCTGTTTCTTCCCCCTTTCTTCATTTACCTCTTCTCTCTTTTATGTTTTTTTCTCTTTTTTTCCCCTTCCCTCCCCAATCCTATTTTTTCATTTTTCTTTGTTTTTCCTGCCATTCAGAACTTAGTTATTGGAAAGCAATCTATATATTGTTTTCTTTGCTCTGCTATATTCTGCTTTTATACATTCACAGGCCATCTTCAGAATATGCCTGTCCAATGAATAAGAGGCCATTTATATGCTGCTACCAAAACACATATGCTTGTGTGGAAACTGAAGATATTCTACTAAAAAAAATAGAGATAAATAATGAATATTACAAATGAATTGATGGCTATATCAGCCTATCTTTTGTCTTTTGCTTTTCACTGATTGTACTTATATGGTTGTACTTCCTACATTGCTAATGAGAAAACTATGGCCATTGGTGGCCACACTAATTGATTGCACTTGTATTTAGTATTTAAATGCACACTTTATGTTGTTTAATCAGCTCTGAGGAAGCCCTGGAAGCAGGGTGAAATGTAAGCTGTTTCATGCAGTGCAGAAGCACTGTTGTGTTTGTCGATGGTACTGGTAATTAACTGTTTATGATTTAAATGAAGAACAATTTGGTATTGCTATTTGAGTGGATGGTGTGTGCATTCATGCTCTGTGTCAGAAATCATAAATGTACCTTTTCCATGTTTTCACATGATTATGAAATGAATTGCTATGTGCATTGTATATAAAACTATCCTCCCATTCACCAACATACCCATTTGCTAGATTTGGCACAGAAGCTGTGCCCTTGCTAGTACCCTTTACCTGAGTGTAAAACATGTTGTTAAATACAAAAAAATTAGATTCCAGAACAACTCTAGCACTGTCCACAATAAAAGAAGATGGAGGGGTAACACCAATACGTCTATTCGATAAAGCTTTGACAATGAAATGGAGACCCACTTTGTGAAGGATAATAATAATAATAAACTTTATTTCTAAAGTGCAGTTCCAAAACCAAAGCACTGTACAGGATAAAAAAACATACTAAAACCAATAAGATAATAAAACAATCCAAATTCAGATTACATAAGAAGTATAAAAACAGAATTATTATGTAAAATCCCCACAGGCCAGGTAGAATAGATGGATCTTAAAGCTCTCCATGGTCCGGCACTCTCGGATCTGATGAGGTAGAGAATTCCACAGGGTAGGGGCTGCATACATAAAAGCATGGGACCCAGAAGTTTCAGCCGTTCCCGGGGAATCTCTAACAAACCCTCATTGGCTGAGCAGAGTGGTTGGCTGGGACAGTAAGGATTCAGGAGCTATTGCAGGTAGCTCAGACCCTGTCCATGCATGGCCTTATAGGTCAGTAGACTGACCTTGAAGGTGATCTGCCAATGTACAGGCAGCCAGTGCACCTCGCACAGCACAGGAGTGATGTGGCCCGAATGAGGAGCCCCCATCTGCAGCAGCTGCTAGTGGTGGATATCAACCCCGGAAGCCCTAGGTAAGGGGAGTTACAGTAGTCCAGGTGTAAGGTCACAAAGGCATAGATCAACATTGGGAGGTAGTTGGACGGAACAAGGTGCTTGACTCAGGTGATGTTCCTCAGATGATAGAACGAGGACTTGACTATTGCCAACACCTGTGAATGCAGTGTTGGCCTATCATCAAGAATCACCCCCAGGTTTCGCACCCGTTTGGAGGAAGGCAGCTGGTAACCCCTGAGCCAAAGCCCAGAGGGGGACCCTACCACCGACCCCTCTATCTGGTGACCTGGATCCACCACCAGCACCTCAGTCTTATTGGAATTCAACTTCAACCAGCTGGAGTTCATCCAGTCCTGGATTTCTGTCAGGCAGCTGTTAAAGATCAAGACCACACTATCATTGTCAGGTACAAAGGACAGGTAGAGCTGGGTATCATCTGCATAACAGTGAAATCTCAGCCCATACCATCTCACAATGTCTCCCAGAGGCAGCATATACACCGCGAACAACACTGGGGACAGCACCGAGCCCTGAGGGACCCCACATGACAAAGAGAATTAGTCTGAGGAAAATATCCCTGACACCACCCTCTGGGATCTGCCAGTGAGGAATGATTGAAACCAACTGAGGACCAAACCTGCCAGGCCACAGATGACCCTCAGGCTCTTGAGCAGCACCCCATGGTCCATGATGTTGAAAGCTGAAGAGAGATCAAGACACACCAGGATGGAGTGGCGTTTCTGATCTCTTGCCATCAGGAGATCATTGAGCACCAGAACCAGAGCAGTCTCTGCATTGTGCCTCTTCCAGAAACCAGACTGGAGAGGATCATAGATATCATGAATGGTAAGATGGTTCTCCAGCTGCAGTGCAACTATTTCTTGATCACGTTCCCTACAAAGGGAAGGTTAGAGATAGATCTGTAGTTAGCAAAGCAGTTTGGGTCCAGAGAAGCTTTCTTAAGGAGTGGTGTTACCACCGCCTCCTTCAGGGAGCTAGGGAACTCACCTGACTCTAAGGAGCACCAAGAAATATTCGCAAACACGGGGCCGATTGAATCCACACATCCCATTATAAGGCATGTTGGGCCCAGGTCCAAACTACAGCAAGTCAGCTGCATACTCTGGACAATCCGCATGATATCTGTGGTCTCCAGATGGTCGAAAGATTCCAAGAAAACCGAGGAGAGGTGACCAAGTACCAACTGCCACCAACTCCCGTAGAGTTAGCAGGTCGGATCTTGGCCCTGATGTTGGCCACCTTATCAGCAAAGAATCGAGCGAACTCATCACACTTAACTTGTGAAAACGCACTTCAGTCTGCAGACAGGTTGGGTTGCACAATCTGTCCACAGTTCAAAAAAGCTGAGCTGGTTGATTCTGAGCTGCAGCAATCTCTATGGACAGGAACTCTGCCTTCTTATGGGTGATTGCTGATTGATAGACTCGATAATGTTCCATCAATCTAAGGTGGTCAGCATCCAGGGCAGATTCCCACCAGCATCACGCTAACCTTCGTCCAGCTCATCTCAACTCCCTCAAGATCCCATCAAATCATGGGGATCATGGGTGGAGAGAGAGAGGACGGACACGGACAGGAGTGATAGAGTCCAGAGCTTCCATCATGGCCTTGTTATAAGCCTGAACCAAACTCTCTGGACCCTCACTTGCACCTGGAAATCCTGATAGGTCTAAAAGGCCATCAGGGGTCACATCCCTCAAAGGGTGGTATCTGACCATCTCCACAGGGCAGGCCTATAAGGGGGAGCCTGGAAATTGAACCTTATGGTGAGGTGATCAGACCATCCGACTGGTTCCACCACCAAATTGGAGGTCTCCATCCCCAGGAGGAAAACCAGATCGAGTGAGTGACCATGATTATGGGTTGGAGAGCCAACTACCTGTATGAAGCCCAACAAATTCATAAGTTGGAGGAAGTCCTGGCCAAATTGTGAGAGTTCATCGTTGACCCAGGCATTGAAGTCACCCAGGACCATCAACCTAGGTGACTCAAATGCCATGTCGACAATGAAGTTCATGACTTCCTGTAGGAATGGCTTGCAGGTGAGTACAAAATGTTGGCAGGGACTAGTTATGGACCTTGATGATACTGTTTGTTGAAAGATCATCACTGCTGAAAACTTCTTTTAGCCAATTAGGTTACAACATTGTTGACACTAATTTCTTAAAGGAAAACTAAAGTTAACATTTACAAAAACATATATTGTGCAGAGTGTTTTGATTTGTGGGTATACTCCCAGTAAGTCCTTCCTTTTATTTGCTAAAAGGAGTTTTTTTCTAAATTTGCTTGCTGGTTTTGTGGAGGCAGTATCGTGCAGTAGTTAAGGGCACTGAGCTGCAAACCTGGAGACTTGGGTTTGAATTCCATCAGTCCCCACTTGCATACTATGTGACCCTGAGCAAGTTACTTAACTTCCTTGTGCTCCCAGGTTGCACCTTGATACAACCTTCCCCCTTCCCTTCCCTTCCCTTTCCTTCCCTTCCCTTCCCAGCCATTGGGGTTTTCCATATTAGCATTTGTAATGGCTCTCCTTGTTCCTATTATGCTTCCTGTCCCATGTGACAGTGATGTGTCCAGGATCATTAATTCAACAAGAGCATTTTTTTTCTCATGTTTACAGTAGTAGAGCTGTGATGTTAATTAACTCTCTGTGCCCAGAGAGCTCACATAATGTACAAATGGCAAATGCCTGAGGGATAACTGAGTGGGCTATTCTGTAAGGAAACAGCTAGAGTCTTCACTGTTTATAGCATTTGTGAGCTTCAGTGATTTGTGTGCCTTTTTAATGGTTGTGTGTAGTTTGATAAAGTGAAAAGCTTTAAAAACAAAACAGTCATTTCAGATGGCTAGACCTAAACACATACCTAGAAAACAGAAAGTTTGGATTAGACAGTTATTTAGTTGAAGCCAGAATATCAGGATCTTAAGAGTAGATTGCTGCTGCAGCAGTCATTACTCTATGAATCAATGGTCCTGAATGCATCACTGTCACATGGGATGGGAGGCATTGTGGGAACATGAAAAGCCATAACAAATGCCAACATGGAGATTCCCAGGGGCCATAAAACCAGCAAGTAAATTTAGAAAAGACTCATTTCAGCAAATAAAGACAAATACTTACTAGGAGTACACCTACATATTAAAACACTCTGCACAACATTTTGTTTTGTAAATTTTGACTACTTTTCCTTAAGTCCATTTCAAAAGCAATACTATCAAACAACCCAAAGAATCAGGTTTTCCTGAGCATAGCTCCCCTATGGATGCACCCGCAGAGAAGACTGATGACAACTGTCACAAGGGAGGCCCACAGGAAGGAGACAGAGGACACCACAGGGAAAGGAAGCAGCTCCTGGTGGGGGACTCAATGATTAGGGGTATAGAACTGGGGGGAGCTGGGAAAACTGAAGTAAGGTGCCTGCCTGGTGCCATGGCTTGGAGGGACAGGAAGCGCATCCTTAGGATCACGAGAACAGCTGCAAGGGAGTCTGAGCTGGACGTAATTGTCCACCTAGGGACAAATGACTTGGCTCATCATGAGATTAGAGCAGTGAAGGAGGACATTGCAGAGTTAGGGAGGGGCCTAAGACAAGTAGCACACACAGTATCCTTCTCAGAGGTGCTGCCTGTCAAAGGCATGGGGGAGGCGAGGGTAATTAGCACCATGCAGTTTAATGAATGGTTGAAAAAATGGTGCAGAGCACAGGGGTTTGGCTTCATTGGGGACTGGGGTTCCACCTGGAGGGACACCAGCCTATACTGGCAGGATGGTCTGCATCTGTCCAGGAAGGAACAAGTCTTTTGAGCAATCGGTTTAAATGCTTCATTGGCAAGCTTTTAAACTAGTCAAGGGAGGCACTGACAAGCAGCAGGAAAATCCCAGCCTCTCCTACAAAACAGGGTACTAAATGAGAAAAGACCGAGGTAGAACGGTCAGTGGGGATGCTGCAACAGAAGGTAAAGCCATCAAAAATGGAGAGCAATGAGTACCAATGCCCGTAGTCTGGGTAACAAGCTTCCTGAATTAGTGGCCTTGATGGAGGAGGAACATCTGGATATCGTGGCAGTCACAGAAACATGGTACACAAAACCATGACTGGGGCGTAAACATACCAGGATACACTATCTACAGGAGGGACAGGGAGGGTAAAGAGGAGGAGGTAGCTCTTTACATAAGGGAAGGAATAAAGCAACAGAACAAAAGGGTAAACAGGGAGGAGAAGAAGCACTGTGGGTAAATTTGGAGACAGGCAATGGCACACAATCCGCACAGGGGTTGTGTCAGAACCCTCTCAGGGGAGGAAATGGACAAGAAAATGATAGAAAGTGTACTTAGAATGGCAGAAAAAGGGGAGATATTGCTGATGGGTGATCTGAATATGCCAGATGTTAACTGGAGTGCAGTTGCAGCTGCCACTTCGAAGAGTGGAGTTATTCTAAATGCCCTACAGGGGGCATGCCTTAGACAACTAGTACTGGAGCCCACTCAAGAAGGAGCAATATTAGACTTGATTCTCTCAAATGGAGATGGAGAGAGGATCACAGATGTAGAAGTGGGTAGCCATCTGGGAACTAGCGACCATCGAACAGTATGGTTCACAATAAACACAGCAATAGAGTCAAGCCATACAAAGACAAAAGTACTGGACTTTAGGAGGGCTGACTTTGCCAAAATGGGTGAGTGCCTAAGGAATGCACTAGCAAATGGGCAGGAAGGAGGGTGGAAGAACAATGGGGAATAATAAAACTGCCATCACAGAGGTAACAAGCCTTTGTGTGAAGCAAATAAACAAAACAAAACGATGTAAGAAACCACTATGGTTCTCAAAGGAAGTGGCAGTGAAGGTTCAAGAGAAAAGAAAGCATTCAGGAAGTACAAGGAATCACAGAAGGAGCAGGACAGAGAACTGTATCAGTTAAAGCAAAAGGAGGCTGGGAAGGCAGTCAGAACAGCAAAGGCCCAAACCGAGGAAAAGATAGCCAACTCAGTTAAGAAGGGATAAAACCTTTATAGGTACATCAGGAGTGAAGGAAGACCAAGGAGGGATAGTGAGGCTTAATAAAGGGGAGGGAGGGTGGGCAAGGGAGACTGTGAAAAGGCAGAGATACTAAACAAATATTTTGCTCAGTATTTACAAACGAAGAGGGAGGTACATAAAACAAACAGTAGAAACACTCTGGATACAGAAGTTGATACCAGCCATTTACAGAAGAAAGGGTTCTGAAAGAACTCTTAAAAACTGAAGGTGGACAAAGCAATGGGGCCTGATGGGATTCATCCCAGAATTCTAAAGAACTAAGGGTAGAACTAGTGACACCACTGACTACCCTTTTAACAAATCATGGGAGGATGGGGTGGTACCCGAGGACTGGAGGAGGGCAGATGTGATTCCCCTTCACAAAAGTGGGAGCAAGGCAGAAGCAGGAAACTACAGACCTGTTAGTTTAACCTCAGTGATAGGGAAAATGATGGAATCACTTCTGAAGGAAAGAATTGTCGAGTATCTAGAGGCCAGAGGGGCACAGGACCCTAGGCAGCATGGATTCACAGCGGGAAGGTCATGCCAGACGAATCTGATAGATTTCTTTGACTGGGTGACCAAAGTAGTAGATCAGGGAGGGGCTGTGGACATGGCCTACCTAGACTTTAGCAAGGCATCTGACACAGTCCCACACAAAAGATTAATATAGAAGTTAGCCACCCTGGGAGTGGGTCCCAAGATGACAGCCTGGGTAAAGAATTGGCTGGAGAATAGGACACAGAGAGTAATAGTAAATGGAGTCCACTCAGAAGAAAGGAGGGTTACTAGTGGGGTACACCAGGGTTCAGTGTTAGGACCGGTCCTCTTCAATGTCTTTATAAGTGACATTGCAGAAGGACTGGAAGGAAAAGTATGTCTCTTTGCAGATGACACAAAGATCTGCAACAGAGTTGATGCAGAGGGTGGGGTGGAAAGGATGAGAAGGGACTTGGCAAGGTTAGAGGAATGGTCAAATGTATGGCAGCTTAGGTTCAATGCTAAGAAGTGCAAGGTAATTCACCTGGGAAACAAAAAACCCAGAGGAAGAGTACACAATGGGGGGTGAGATCCTAACAACAACAAAAATGGAAAGGGACCTGGGGGTAGTCATATCAGATGACCTAAAGGTGGGCAAGCAATGTGAGAGGGCAGCAAGAAGGGCTAGGGGGATACTGGGATGCATAGGGAGAGGCATCACCAGTAAAAAACAGGAAGTTATTATCCCTCTGTACAGACAGCTGGTGAGACCCCATCTGGGAGTACTGTGTGCAGTTCTGGAGACCCAATCTCCGCAAAGACATAGACAGGATGGAAGCTGTCCAGAGGAGGGCAACTAAAATGGTGCAGGGTCTGCACCAGAAGACATATGAGAGAGGCAAAGGAGCTTAATATGTAGCCTCGGGAAAGGAGGAGAGGGACATGATAGAAACGTTCAAGTACCTCAAGGAATCAACAAAGTCCAAGAGGGTAGCATCTTTCAAAAAGAGGTGCAAGAACAAGAGGGGCACAATTTGAAGATAGAGGGGGGCGGCTCAGAGGTAATTTAAGGGAAGCATTTTTCACAGAGAGGGTTGTGGGATGCATGGAACGGCCTTCCAGAGGAGGTTGTGGAGTCAAAATCAGTGGTGGAATTCAAGCATGCATGGGACAGTCATAAGGCAATTCTAGGGGGTGGGGGTAGGAAGAAGTAGGCTGCTGGTTAACTAGGATCTGCAGCTTATCCAGTAGGTAGGGAAATGGGCAGACTGGGTGGGCCAAGCGGTCCTTATCTGACGACAAATTCTATGTTTCTATGTTTCTATGTTAACTTAAAGCAAACAACAGAACTGATCTCATTTTTTAACACGTTTTTGTTTTTAAGTACCTGTATTTGTGATATGGAACCAACATTACTTACATAAGGACTAAGACACAATGGTGGGGTTTGTACTGGGTGTATTTTCTAGGTCTTTGTATAAGTAAAGTGAAGGGGGTAATGTATGCACCAAGGTTTATAGAAAACCTTATGAAATAAATAATTTACTTCTTTCATCTAGTTGCCACCCTAGGCATGTAATACAAAACATCCCTAAGGGCCAATTCCTTCATCTGAGAAGGAATTGTGGTGATACAAAGAACTTTAGAAGGCAGCACAGGACCTACAAGAGAGGTGTAATGAGAGAGGATACACCTAAATTTTGTCACCACCTATTCCACCCATGCCTTGAAAGTGGCCAACATTATTAAAAGTAATTGGAATATTTTAAAGAGGGACCAGAATTTGCAAGCATACCATGCCCTCTCTCCCAGAATGTCCTACAGATGTGCTGAAATGCTTAAGGACCAGCTGGTTCAAAGCAGACAGCCCCTACTTGTTGTGCAAAATTGGCTTAAACAAAGTTTGGGCTGTTCTAAGTGCCACAGGTGCACCTATTGCCCTTATATATCCACTGGCAAAGAATTTAAAAGTCCACATAAATCTAAGACTTATCAGATTAGAGAACTTGTCACTTGTGACACCATGGGTGTCATTTACTTAGCAATGTGCACCTATGGAGTTTTTTGTGTAGGAAAGACCAAGAGGAATTTCAAAAGTAGGGTGGGGGAGCATTGCAGGGCTATCCGCAGTGGGGACCATACATATGTCACTGCACTTCACACCCTACAGTATGCCAACAGGGATGAACACACTTTCATTAATGGGCATAGAAAACGTTTATAGGAACCCAAGAGGGGGTGATTTTAAATAATTTTATTCTAGAAAGAGAGGGTTTCTGAATATACACTTTAAATGCAAACAAGTGTCCAGGCCTTAATGATAGGTTTGATATCACTCCCTACTTGAGGAAAATAAAATAAATGGTGCTTGATAGGTCCATGGTGACTATTTTGAAATATGCAATAGTGCTGACTACATGAGTTTTTATATATATATGTTGATATATTAATAATGGATGAATTATTATAAGCATACATCTAGGATTCTATATTGGAGATGTTGAGAACTATTCAGGACATCACATATTGTTTTGACCATAGGTAATAATTATAGGTTCTCCCTTTCTTTTTGTTTTCTCCAGATGTATTTAAGAGGGGTTAGGGACTAAATCCCGTCCGATAAAATATCGCCTTTTAAAAGACTGTATAAAGATCCTGAACTGCTCTGTTACTGACTCAGTTGTAATCCCGACTGACGTAATACAGTTATGCTGCTGAAAATAGTTAACAAGTCACTAATGCAGCTGAAAAAACAATGTGAGGTAGTACTGTATTGAAAAGTCAAAGGTGAACAGGTGTGATGGTTACCTGGTGCACAGATGAGCTATTGAAACAGCGCAGATGCGAGACTGCAATAGCAGTTACATCTGTCCCTGAATTAACTGAATTTCCATTGCTCGAATGACAGTCAAGAGACTTCACACTCCTTATTGAACTGAATTAACTGAATTTACGATGCTCGAATTACATGGAACATTTAATGGTGTGTTTTTTCTTTAACGATGATGCTGCAATGACAGTCACATCTGTCCCTGAATTAACTGAATTTCCAATGCTCGAATGACAGTCAAGAGACTTCACACTCCTTATTCAAGTGCATGGTGGTGAGTTACCATTAGTTCCCTTATTTATAGTATATTGCGGCAGGATTTCGATTTTCCATCTACCGTTTTTCTGTTGTTGTTTTTTTCTGGATTTCGAGATGTCTGTTTTTTTTTTCTGGATTTCAGCAGGTGGGATTTTTTGGGGACAGGATTTAGGATGGATCCCATTTAAGACACATCCAAATTGAAGTAACCATGTGGATTTTGTTCCCTGGACAATCATGTGACTTGGTTGCTTTTTTATATTGAGAACCAAAACATTTTATATAATACTTATTAATATTGTTGTGTTTGATGTTAGGGCTGTATTTATTAGAGTAATAGTTATGTCAGTATTATTGTATATATCTTTATATTTTTAAAGCACTTTATGCACTGTGTGGTTTCACTTTAAAAATTCCTCTGACATTTTCTGATGATGTCATTAGTAGTGACACATATGTAATCCCTATGCCATGGTCTAACTGAGGGCTACTACCCCTGCCTTTTGTTGACAGTCAAGTCTGAGGGGCCCGGGCTCTGTACGGTATGGTCTGGGAGTTCATTTCCAAAAGATTGCATAAAAACGCGGTGCCTCCACCCAGGGTGTTTTGAGGGCCAGAATGGTAAATTGGGTTCAACTCCCTGGGATGCTGAACCTACCTACCTCCCTTCCCAAATGACAACCCACACACAGAAATTCACTTTACCTTGCACTTCAATAACTAGCGTGCACTTTAAGGAGCTGTCTAATAATATGCTCATGGACACAGTGGTAAAGAATAAATAACAAATACAAATTTATTTATCATGGGAGAGCAGGAATGGGGAGGGGATAACTGGAGCAGGTAAATACCAAATCAACATGTAAATTGGAATTGGAGAAATGCAGTAAAACTAAAGCAAAGTAACAGCAACATCATTTAAAATGGTAAGCAAATAAACATACAGTTGCCCAACCTCCCATTAGCATGCAACAGATACCACAAACCCTCCCATCTGGTACCAGACCCCCTAATTAGAATGCTGGGGTACCCCAGACTGATGCAGGCCTGTGGTTGCACCGGGTTGGCTAGTGCAGGTGCACTTAAACTTTAATAAATAAGATGATATAACTGTGGCTTAAACTGATTATTCCAATTGTACAGTTCTCATAAATATCTGCAGGGCAGCCCTGCTTACTCACGGTTTGTTGAACACTTGGTGGATACAGACAGGCTGGAGCTGAGACTTTGGTGGTATTGGTTCTCTAGTTTTCAGCACCGTGGGGTTTCAGTGAGAGCTGGTGGTATACCACATCAGCAGGATGCAGAGAACAGAAGCTGCAACATGTGGTTGCAGGGGTGAAAGATGCTGGTCTTCACCTGTCAAGCCTTTCCAAGCTTCACTGAGATGACCTTTGTAAACAGTTTTCACTTGACAGGCCTGTATCTTCTTCTCGCTGATGACCCTCAGGATGGGGTGGGTGACAGGTAGCTGTAATCACCCTGCAGGCTTCACTCAATACTGCAGCCACCCTGCTGGCCGAGCAGCAGCCAAAGGGTGGACAAGGATAGAGATTCCTCTCAGGAAACAGTCTCAAGCTTTAGATTTAAATTTTAGAAGTCACCTGAATACTCCTGCAGGTATAACTTTTGTACAAATGTTTATCGGCCGGCCCGGTGGCGCTGAGGGTTGAGGCTCTGGATGCCTTACCTCTCACTACATTGGTGACCCAGGTTTGGGAATGACCTCAGGTCACTGGGGTGCTGGCTTGGGAAGGGAGGGTTGGAGCAGGATTGAGCCTTAGCTCTCCCTTCCATGGAGTGGATGCCTGCTTCTCTGTAGTCCCGCTCCCATCGGATGGAGGTCCAGTGGGATGTGCAGGTTGCAAGGAGTGGCAATATAAGTCTGGGGAGGAGTGGAAGAGGCCACCGGATCCTGGTGTGTGTTTGCCCCCCACGGTCGTACATGAATGTGTATGCCGTGGCCTTGGGGGGTGGTGAAGAAATAAAATGGAAAAACTACAAACTATATATGGAGAAAAAAAAAGAAACAAAAAGAAATGCTCCTCAATGCCAGGAGACACCAGAACAGGGTGATTCCCTCAGGAACAATCAGTTCTGAGTGACTTTTCTTATCAGAAGCTGAGCACATTCACCTCACTGACAAAACTGATCTGGCAAATCCTGTCACAACAGCAACAGGCAGGCTGATTCTCCTCCTTAAGGTTGCAAAAACCTCTTCTTCTATAGAAAATTGCTTAACAAGGCCGGAGATCAGCTAGGAGTCCCTCTGACAGGCTTGAGAGTTGTCCTCCAACTGTCATAGAACAGTCTCTCACTCCAAACCCTCGAGCAGCAAAGCCTCAAGCTTCTACATTCTTTTCCTTACTCCTTAAAACAATTGGCAGCCTGTGATTGGCTGATTTGGCTGTCCATACTGATTCTGAGTGGCTGATTGGCTGTTGTGCTGCCACCAAGCATATTGACCACTCCCCTCTCCCAGAAGCCATTTCTCAGTCCCTCAGGACATCTGCGAGATCTGATTGGTTTAAACTGGTCACAAGGTCTCTGTTAAGATGGCTGCTGGCAAAACAGTTTATTGCAGTCCCTGCTTCTAGAGCTTCTTGCAGCCAAACCATTACGAGTTGAAAAATAATGATTATTGGCTGGATAGCCTATACTGTGCCCTTTCAAGTGACTATAAGATTGTGGGGGTGATGGCAGCCATACAGCCATTGCTTCTCCCATTTTGGGGCCCCCAGGCACTCAGCAGACTTCCTAAGGCCTGGGACTACATTACCCAGCAGCCTCAGCTGCTGGGGCCTACTATTCATGGCGCTTAACAGCGTGGTTATAAATAAATATTTCTGGTGCCCCTTGCACATTTGTGGCTTCTCGTGCATGTCTCCAGACCCCGATTAGCTTAGTCAGGGGTCCAGGATCATGTGGTGAACCTCCATATTTGCCGCGGAGTGGCACTTTTAAAATGTGCATCTGTGCATACGTGATCTTGCAGGCTCACACTCGCAAGTGTGGCCACCTGGAATGTCGTATCTTTAGCTCCTCCAGCCCTGCTCTCTGCAGAAAACACATGCGGAGGCTGGCAGGAGACTTGGTGGATGCAGCAGGACTGTGGACTGGTGGCAGGAGGAATCAGGAGTTCCACAGGGCGGCACTGGTAAGCCCCACACTTTGAGGGGTTACACTCTCCCATGCCTTAAAATCGTGGCATCATCACCAAGCCCTTAACCAGGTCCTGGCACAATTAACCATTTCTATAACATATTTTCATTACAAGTCTATCTCGATGAATACTCTCTACCTATTATGTACAACAAACACTCTAGGCTAGACAATTGATTACTAATCTAAATAGCAGACAGACATACATTAAAGAAAATACTAAAGGCCTTTAGAGTTGTACTTTAAACATTTTGTACCAGCTAGCTTTTCTCAATTTCATATTTAAATGCTATAGCATGCAATCAACATTTTCTTAGAACTGTAAACATTGACAGTTTTTGAATTAGCATTCCAACTGTAAACCATTTTGCTTTCTTAACTTTTGTTAATCTCCCTCGGTAACCTTTGAGGTTGTACCCGGCCTGGGGGATTTAACTTCTGGAGGGCATAAGACAATTCTGGCTAAGGATCTTGGTGTAACATAAATCCCTTTGTGCACCACAAACATTGGCAGATTAATTGGATCTCCTGGGGTGTCATGAGTGAGTTTTAGAATAGGTTTGTGGCTTCGTGCAGAGTGACGCACTGGTACCATCTCTTCATCTTCAGCTTCCGGGGTGGCGACTCCCGGCTCATTGACCAGCAATGAGCTACCCAGAGTTGGAAAAGCTTTCAGTACCTCCTCTGGGAGTTCTATAGGTCGCTCTGGTTATTCTGGTTCTCTGTTTTCTGACACAAACTCAATGACTTCTTCCTCACTTGTCTCAGTTGCCAGTTCAGATGTAGACCTTTCACTTGAGGTTTCAATTTCATACAGTTCAGGGATAACATGTTGGATTTAACCCTATTGCAGGTGCCAAGGTTGCTTGGTCAATGAAACTGTCATCACTTTGAAACATTTGAGCCAGATCTAGAGCAGGATAGTACACTTCAATCTCAGTATCTGAGTCAGAATTGTCTTGTTCTGCAGCTTTCTCTGTTGGATCAGACTTGGATTCAGGGAGTTGCTCTGCACTCTTGTTCTGACATCTGCATGGGGCAGGTTGGATTATAGGAGGTTCAGCTACAACACTATTTGGGATCGATATTTGCCCAATAGGAAGTAAGTGATTGTGGTGGACAGTCCACTGGCTATTCTTTGTTCCTTCTTGCTCAGTTCTGTACATTGGCATCTCCTGCATTTTCTCCAAAACAACGGAATACTGGGCCATCTGTCTGATATCTTATGCTTGCCTAGGATGCCCAAGTTTTGTAGGAGAACACAGTCTCCAGGATGCAGTTTTTGGGCTTTAACTTTATTATCATGTCTGTCTTTATTGAGTTTGTTTCGCTTAGCAGCAGTTTCTGTGGCTAACTTGTATGCAGCATTAAGTTGATCTTGTAGTCTCTGAACATAATACAGATATGTCTGTGTCCTAGACCCATCAGCTGAGACACCAAAACACAGGTCGATGGATACTCTGGCTTCCCTGCTGAACATGAGACTATAGGGTGAGAACCCAGTGGCATCACTTCAGGTACAATTGTATGCATGGCCCAGGACACTGACTTGCTGGTTCCATTGGCATTTGTCTTTCGGGTCTAAAGTTCTCAACATACCAAGGAGAGTTCTATTGAACCATTCTGGTCGAGGATCACCTTGAGGGTGGTAGGGAGTCATTCTGGATTTGTGAATACCCCACAATGATAGTAACTCTTTTATTAAGTGGCTCTCAAAATCTCTGCCCTGGTCAGAGTGACTTCGTTGCAGAGCTCCATAATGAACCAAAAACTTTTCAACTAGACCTTTCGCCACCATGGAGGCCTTCTAGTCTTTAGTGGGATACACTTGTGCATAGCAAGAAAAATTATCTGTGACCACTAAGATATTTGCAACATTCTTTGAATCAGGTTCTAGACTGAGAAAGTCTATGCACACCAGCTCCATGGGAGCACTTGTAGATATGTGTACTAGAGAGGCAGCCCTCTGAAATTGCACTTTCCTCTGCACACATTGACTGCAGGTCTTGCAATACCTTTCTATATCACTTGCCATGCAAGGCTAATAGAAACTTGATCTTGCTAAGTCCAATGCTTGTACATTGCCAAGATGCCCCATTTTGTCATGTAAGACAGTCTGTTTAAACTTTGAGGCTAAGACAAGTTGTGACTTAATGAAACCTTGAGGACTTTGTATTTCTTGATACAGCAGTCTCTTCATTATTTTCAATTTGGACCATTCTCGCATCATCAGTCTTGCATCTGGATGATTGATTGTGACTTGGCTTGCATCACCTCCATTTTCTAAAGTACAGAGAATGTATTTGATGGTTGCATATGCCCTTTGCTCACATTGCAGGTCTTGATTAGTAAGCTGTGGCAGTGAGACGATATCAATTGCAGCAAAGTTGCAGTAGGCTGTGGGCAAACATTCTACTGAAGCATCAAGGGTGTCGATTAGTTGATTTGAGTTAGTTACTGAGGATTGCTCATCAGCGTCAATTTTCTTACAAAGAGATTTCACTGTTCAGGAATTTTGATCCAAGTTGCATTGTTCTGAGAGGTGGTTGGTCTTCTAGATAATGCATTTGAATCAACATGGTTCAACCCTGGTTGGTACTCAAAACTGTAATCATAAGTAGACAAAGTTGATAACCATCGGTGCCTGGCTGCGTCCAACTTTGCAGTGGTTTGTACATATGTCAAGGGATTATTGTCTGTCTTGACAGTGATTTTTGCTCCATAGAGAGACTCTTGGAGCTGGTACTCAGTCACCCACTTTAATGACAAAAACTCCAGCTTGTGAACAGGGTGCTTCTTCTCTGCACTGTTGAGGCTTCTGCTGGTGAAAGCCATGGGTCATAACCCTTCAGGACAACTTTGGTAGAGTACAACACCTAACCCCCTGAAACTTGCATCTATGTGGAGTACATATGATTTCTCTGGATCAGCGTACGCTACGACAGGGGTATGTGTCAAGCAATGAATAATGTCTCTAAAAGATTTGTCTCACGTGGGTGTCCATCAAGGTCCAAATAGTTCTGACTGGTTGTAGTAAAACTTGGGGTCATCTCTCTTGACTGGTGAGTTATTTTCTTTTCAGGTGGGTGAATAGCCTTGCATGAGGTTCAACAAAGGTCTGACTACTCTACTATAGCCCTTCACAAATCTTCTGTAGTAACCACAAAACTCAAGGAAATGCTCCTACTCTTTCAGAGTGGATGGTTTGGGCCATGTCATCATCACCACCTCCACCTTACTGGGGTCAGTCTGGATTCCATATGCAGATACAATATGGCCAAAGTACTTAACTGAGGTCTGGAAAAACTGGCACTTATCAATTGAGAGCTTTAATCCAAACTCTCCTAGACAATCTAGTACCTTCAGAAGCCTAGTTTTGTGTTCTTCTAACATTTTGCCAAAAATAATTACATCATCTAGATACACCAAACACTGACGTAGATTCATGTCACCAACAGCCTTCTCCATGACCCTTTGGAATGTAGCTTGGTCACCAGAGATCCCTTGTGGCATTCTTAAGAATTCATAGAACTCCAGTGGACAAATGAATGCAGTCTTTTCTCGATCTTGAGGAACCATGGGTATCTGATAGTATCCACTTCTTAGATCTAGTACTGAGAACCATTTACTGCCATTTAAACAATCTAATGCATCTTGGATCCTTGGCATGATGTACTGATCCGGTGTTGTTCTCTTGTTAAGAGTGCGGTAATACATGCACATCTGTACAGATCTGTTCTTCTTCCTGACGACCACAATGGAAGAGGCATAGGGACTTCTGGATTCCTGAATAATTCCAGCAGCCAACAGTTCTTGAAGATGGCACTGCATGTCATCGATATCTGCAGGGGCTAATCTTCGTGACCTTTCACAGAATGGTTGGGCATCATGCAGTCTTATTTGGTGTTTTTCACCATCCACACATCCCACATCCCATTCGTGGAGCGAGAAGACTTTAGTGCGTTCAGTTTCTTGCTGATTTGTCTTTTCTAGGCTTCAGGAACTGGAGAGTCTCTGAAATTAAAGAGCTTGGCATCTAGTCCAGTACTAACATCTTCATCTTCAGTAGATGGTTTCACAGTGGTGTCAGCACAGTACACTCTAGCAAGGGTGCACCCTCGCCGTATGGTCGCCACTCTGTCTGTGATGTTCTTCACATGGACAGTCACTTGTCTAGCATAGGCATGTACTCACACTGGAAGGACACTGGACTTCACAAGTACTCCTTCAGGTAGCCCATGCTCTTCAGGAGCATCTAGCATCTTCAATTTATTCTTGACCTCTCCTTGGAAATGAACCATGCAAGTTATACCACATTCAGCATTTGGGGGTATCACAATTTCTTCAGCATCCTTCTTCCACAAGACACCCACATAATCATCTTGGGTCTCTTGGGCAGATTCTGACTGCTTCTGATAGGCATATCTAATCATGGCATGTACACTTAGTGTTCGGCCTCTTCTCTTGGCTTCCTCCTCTTGGCACAGTTGAGCCAGTTGGCTGAACATATAGGCATTTGTTCCAATGAGCACAGGTACACTATCACACAGGCCAGATTCTGGACATGCAAGAGCAAGTGTCTCAACAGGATCTCCAACACCAGTGATCTGTGATGGGAAAGCTATCCACACTCTGATGCATCCCAAGTAGGGGTATGTTTTGACACTTAGGCCCCAAATATTCAATCCATCAATCAGCAACAGGGGGATGTGAGACAAGTTCCAGTCATACCATTCTTTACAAATGATTATCATCTGAGATCCATTATCTAGGACAGCTCAGGTCTGTACTCCTTTAACGGTAACAGCAGCTCCCATGGTAGGACCAACAAGTCTATCAACTTCTGTCCATGGAAGTCCAAACATTCTTGTAGACGACTTGCTTACTGATTGGTTCACATTTTGTCTAGCTGCATTACCAAGGGGATTTCTTTGCTTTTGGTGCTCTTCAATCAACCCAGTATTGACCTTGCACAAATTTTCTGGAGACTGACACTGTCTGTTCAGGTGGCCATCTTCACCACAGTGGTAACAAAAGGTGCCTTCTCAAACTGGTCATGAGTTAACTGTTCCAGCAGAGGGCTGAGGAGTACTCATCTGATTTTGTCTCTCTCTCTCTGACAGGTCAATATGCATCACTTCTTGCAAGAAGTCCTGCATTAGTATTTTTATTCCTTTGATACATTACTTTTCCTTAGGTCATCAACAATGGCTTTTAGTTCCTGCAACTGGCTCTGGAAATCGGAAACATTAGAAGAATTAGCTAGTTGGGTCGTGGCACCCAGCAAAGACAGGTGGTGGTCAGGAACCATGTCTGTGGGGTTTTGCTGCACTTCACAACTTCAACTTGAAGCTGCAGTAGCTTTTAGAGTGGTTCTGAACTCTCTGAGCTCTTGCAAAAGTTCATGGAGTTCACGACTATCACTACGTAAGTCTCATTCACTCAAAGAGGACACTCTGGTTATCCCAGCATTGTATTCCCCAAAGTCTGTCTCATTTTCAGCCTCTCTCACTTCCTTCATCAGTACACTGAAGATGGGTGGATTGTCTTTTTGATCCTTCAATCCCAGTTTCAACAACAGCAAACTGGAATATCGAGCTGCTTTGAGTACTTGGTTGATTCTCACTTTGTCTAGATCAGAGGAAGCCATGCCTCCTTTATGAAAAACTTGATGCAACACTCACTTGAGATGAGTTAGAAAGTCAGATAATGTCTCTCCTCTGCACTGCTTGGTTGCTTTGTATTTCCACATGAAATCTTCACCTGACTCAGTGCTTCCAAACACACTATTGAGAGCGTTCACATAGTCTTGTGCAGTGGCATCAGGCTTTGAGGCCCTTAAGGAATAGATTATATTGAGGGCAGACCCTCAGAGACTTTTTCCTATTCTCTTACTTTTTTCTGCCTCTGGACACTTCCAGTCTTTAACCAATGGAGTGGCAGAGTCCATCCAGGTGTCAAGGTCCTCCTCCCCTGCTGGAGTGGGTTTGATTCTGGAGAACATACATAATCATCTATAGGAATCATGCATAACATGCGATATGTAGCTTGGCATGCCTACTGGAGCTCGAGGCAAATTACCTTCAGGCACATCAATTGCTTTTCTAACTTCATTAGTGGGCTTCCCTTCTGCCAATAACAAAAGACTCAATTTCTCTTGAAAATCTTCAGCTTTTGGGAGAACATTGGGCTTGGGTGCCTTACACATATGGTGCACCAAAGTCCAGGCAGAGTGGGAATCTTCAAAGGTCACACAGTCTGGCACTTTAGCAACATCTACAGTCTCTCTGCATTCAGCAAGGACAGTCAGTGTCTTGATGGAGCAGTCTCTTATTCACCCTCATACTGTAACCTGACCTATATCTGTTTTTGCAGACAGCACCTCTTCGATCTGTTCATTACTAGTTCCAAGAGGAACTCCTAAAATTAATAGTGCTTTCTTGAAATCTATGCCCTCACTGTCACGATGATAGCATCTGCTTGTTATTATATATATTATATTTGTGATATAATTATATGTCCCTTTGCATTTCTGCTTGAGAAATAAGGCAATCAGTACAGGGCATTTAGGGGGATATTGGATTTTTAAAAGAAAAAAAAATGTGCTGGCCTTGTTGTTGTCAGCTAGCTGTAAAAGCTGACTTCCTGGGACTATAATGATACCAGGTTGTGAAACACCCACTTACTATGAAATCCAGGAAAACTTGTATAAAGTATTGCGTTTTATGACCTATTAGGAGGGAAGCAACTACTGACAAATGCCTGTTACATTTCTCACGCCTCGGAGAAATAGCTGTCAGGAAGTTTCCCTGATGATCAAAGAGGTTATTTTGACCTGTCAATAATGCAGGCTCACTAATTAAAAAAAATATATATATATATATATATATATTATAATGGCGTGATAGCGCCACTATATTTAGGGTTATGAAGCCACTTCTATATTAAACTCAAAATTTTGCATGTTAATTACTTTTGACTCATTCAATGGATTTGCATGAAATTTGGTATGCATGGTGGGGCATGGTCGCTCTCTTGATTTGCCAAATTTTCAGTCGGACTTGTGGTTTTTGTGCACCGAAATGCTGCAAAATAAACTTTTCGCCAGTTTTGTGGGCAGTTTTTTAGATTGTGTCCATGGCACTGCACAGCCATTGTATGGTGTGCCACTCTGCAACTTGGCATGTTGCAAGAGCTTGCATCGAGGAATATGCCATGTTTTGTTTGGTGAAAAAATATTAATCCATTCAAAAGTTATTAAAGTTTTAAATTCCCATTATTAGTCTATGGGAAAATTTATATGGTAATTTTTGAAAGAAGAATGGGGTTTTGGTCATCTGGTCCCTCCTCATGATCAAAGAAGTTGCATGCTCATGATCAAAGAATCTTTGATCGTGAGGAATTCTTTGATCACGATGGCTGCCATCTTTTCATTTTGCTGTCGGAAAAAAACAAATATCTCGTCTCAGGGGTGACTCCTGAAGTAAAACATGGATGGATTTTGCTCAGGGGGCTTCCCTCTATTGAGCCATGCCTGTGGTTTTTGTAATTGTGTCTAAAAATAGGGTTTTCAAATTTTAAATTCTTTGATTGCAGCTCGCTAATGATATTTGATTGCGAGCCTGCAAATCCTTTGATTGCGAGATTCTTTGACCATGAGGGCGTGACTGGATGGCCAGATGAAAAAATCAAATATCTCAGCCCAGGGGTGACTTATAAAGTCAAACTAGGATGGGTTTTGCTCAGGGGGCTTCATTCTATCGAGTCATGGCTGTGGTTTACTCTATTACTCTGTAAAAATTGAGTTTTTAAATTTTGTATTCTTTGATTGCGAGCCTGCAAATTCTTTGGTCACAAGCCTGCAAATTCTTTGATCATGAGATTTTTTGATTGCGATCTTTGTTCACGAGGGAGGGACTAGATGGCCAGTTTTGGAGGGATAAGCTAGCCCAATTTTAACAACTTTTAAAATTAAATATCTGAAATTTGGAGGGTGCTGATGGGATGTCCTGTAGATGTGAAGTATGGCATTTAGGTGTTGGAAAATAAATTTTTTGTGGCGATATTGTGTGGTGCAGTTTACGTTTTGTGGACAGCGTTTTGCATTGTGGTAGTGGCTTGAAATTTATAGGGTAGCTAGGCTTACTGCCTTGGACATACTTTTCAGTCATTAGGTGTGCAAAATGTAAACAGATGCGGAATTATGCCACTCCAATGAATGAAAATCTCAGACTTTAAAATGTAATATCTCGGAAACAGTTTAGTCTTTTAACTTGAAATTTGGAGGGTGTTGAGGGGATGCCCTGTACATGTGAATTATGGTATTTAGGTGTTGGAAAATGAATTTTCTGTGGAGATATTGTGTGACGTATTTCACATTTTGCATATAGCATTTTGCATTGTGGTAGTGGCTTTACATTTATAGGGTAGCTAGCCTTACTGCCATGGAGGTAATTTTCAGTGGTTAGGTGTCTGACATGTAAACAGGTGTGGAATTATGCCACCCTGATGAATGAAACTTTGTTTTGTTTCAAGGTGGTGGGAGCACCAATACATATGATATTCAGTACTTGTACTGTTATGTTAGGCAGAAATTTGCAAATTGGTGGGAGCACAGGGCCCTTCAGTCCCCTTGCTCCCACCAACTTGTGCAACTTTCTACTTTTCTATGCTTTTTCAAAAAGTAAGGAAATTCTATGCAAAAAACTGTGTTAATGTATCATTTAGGGTTAAAACACAAGCAGTCAGGAAATGAGACTTTTAGGGTTGCCTATCCCCCCTCGTGTACCCCCCCATCTTCCCAAGATTGACAGATGCTGGGGTGTGTCATTGGGGTTGTGAGGCCTAAATGTCACCCCATTCTTCTTTACTGTGGCTTGTGAATATGATTCCAAATGGAATGGGGTTACATTTAGGCCTCACAACTCCAATGACACACCCCAGCATCTGTCAATCTTGGGAGGATGGGGGGATACACGGGGGGAGCGGGCGACCCTAAAGGTCTCATTTCCTGGCCTTTTGTGTTTTAACCCTAAATGATGCATTATTGCATTTTTTTTTGCATAGAATATATAGAACACACACACACACACACACATATATATATATATATATATATATATATATATATATATATATTGGATTGCTTAGCAACATGCACACGCCTAAGACTAATTGGTATACAGGGAATTTAAGTGACCTCACAGCCAGCATCACTGTGAGCTGTGACCTCACCAGTTGGCTGGAACCTTACCTTTTTACCTTCTTGATATTGATAAAGCTGTGCTTTTTTATCTCTGGACTTCTGGCAGTACACACTTTCTCAAGGGCACTTCTGCTGAAGTAGGTAATCAACCACCACTATGTATTACTGGAAACAAGGGTAGGATTAAATATTCAGTATTAAGGCAGTTTTGTTTAAATTGTCCATTTAATTTAAATGACTGTACACCCAGTTTTATATGTTCTGTGTTTGTATTTCATCTACTATTTTTTTTTAAATGTAGCAAACTTCGTTTTTCTTGAAATTCTGCCTGAGTCTTTTACTCATTTTGAATGTGAATGCTGGGACTGTGTTGATAAGTTTGTCAGAACTGTTAAGTGCTTACAGTGTGTTACCATATGCATCAAGGCAAGAAAGGTACCTAGGTTTCAATTTAGTCAAAAAGGGGGATTGTGAACCAGGTTGGGTGCCTGCTGGGTTAAGTATTGAACTGCATTTCCCTGAAGAGGGTGTGATATTTTTGAACCTGTTAACTGGGCATGCTAGCAAAAAAGGGTTCATATTTGACTCCATGACTCAAGACTGGTAGTTGTTTCAGACCCAAAACAGACAGGAGGGTTACCTTGTTTGTCTCCTGTTCACATATTGCACTTCAAAGTTTGGCACTGTGGGAGCAGAGGGCCTGACCCATGGAGTGTGATTGTGACAGATCTGGTTGGCAGCAGTGCGATTTAAAAGATTTGGTTTACAGTGCTGTAGTCAAAAAGATTTGTTTGCATAATGTGAAAGTATTTGGTTACACAAGCATTAACAGTCCAGTGTGTCAGATTGATAACTGTAACAGCTCACACACAAAATAAAGCAGTGATTTAAAAATAAAGAAATATATCATTGTAGTTACAGTCTAAGTTCCCTACCTGTTTTATTTTTTTTGGGTGTAAGCTAGTGTAGCAGTAGATTAGGGAAGAAGATGGCTTCCAACTACAGCAAGTACATGGCAGAATATCTGAGGCAGTTGTGCCAGGAGAGAGAAGTCTGTTGTGAGGGGCGAAACAAGCAGCACCTCATGGAGGTTCTTGTGGCAGCCGATGCCCAAGACCTCAAGTCACAGTCAGTGACTGGAAAGGACCAAAATTTGGACATGAAGGGGCCGGGGTCCATCACAGTGTCCAGACCCAGGGAGGACGACAGCAGGACCAGTGTAAGCTGAGAGCCACAGCTGCAGGAGAGGACCACCATGCTGGAGTCAGAAGGGATCAGGTTACAGACAGAGCTGCAGAGAATGGAGCTGGAATTCAAACAAAAAAGGTTTGAAGCCCAGCAACAGAGGGAGCTTGAACAGAGGAAGCTGGAGATGGAGAGAGAGAGAGAGAGAGAGAGAGCAGCGAAAGGCTGAGCAAGAGGAAAGAGAGCGGCAGCTTCAGAGAGAGGCCAAGTGAGAGGAGAGAGATAGAGAGAGAGAGCCTCAGAGGAAATTTGAACTGGAGAAGCTACAACTCCAAAGACCAGCACCAGAGCAGGTAAGTGGTATGGGTGAACCTGGGGCTCCAGGACTGGGATACAAATTTAATTCTAAATTGATAGCTGAATTTAAAGAGGGGGAAGATATGGATGCATTTTTAAATTCATTTGAAAAAGTATGGATCCAGGCAAAAATTCCCAGAGAGTCCTGGACCTTTCAGCTATCCCCGCTGCTTTCCAGGAATGCTTGTGACACATTGGGACAAACAGACAATCAGGACAGTAATGATTATGGCAAACTTAAAGCTGCTTTGTTAAAAAAATATGACTTGACAGCTGAAGCATACAAAGTTAAGTTCTGTAAGCTCAGGAAAAGCCCTGACATGAGCTATGAGGAGCTAGCCATGAAACATCAGTTTTTAAAACATTGGTGTGAAGGGATACAAGCAGACTCTGTACAGAAAATTGAAAATGTACTTTTGGAGCAGTTTTTCTGGGCTTGCCCAGCAGAGCTGAAAACTTGGCTATAGGACCAAGATCCAAAAACAGTGCTGGATGTTGCCAGGCTCTCGGACCACTATGCCAGGAGCAGACCTGCTCTGAGAGGGAGTGGGGCAGGCATGGCAGTGAAAAAAGGGAAAAGCATGCCTTCAGGACAGCTAAAACCCTCACTGCCTCCACTGAAAGTGGGCAGCCCTAGGTTACAAAGAAAGGATTTGCCTGATGAGAGAAATGATTGTTGGTTTTGCAAACAATTTTAACACCTTGCAAGACAGTGTCCTAAAAAGGCAGAGAGTGCGCAAAGTGGTGCTGGGAAAGAAGTGTTTTTTTTTGTGTATCCCTGAAAGCATGCCAGTAAACATGAAGGAGCACATACACCCAGTTACTGTGAATGGGATGCAAACCCATGGGTTAAGGGACACGGGGCATCCCTTACTTTGGTAAAAGGGGATTTGGTTGAGCCTGAACAGCTTATACCCAATTAGTTTGTCACAGTATGGGGATTCACTCGGGAGGAGAAAACACTACCACTTGCTAGTGTTCTCCTGGACTGGGGTGAGACAAGAGAGACTGTGCAAAGAGTTGCAGTGGCAGAAAATCTTGCCATGGATGTGATTATTGGGAACAATCTCCAAAAGGGGATGGTGTGTGCAGTTACCCATAGTCAAGCAGCAAAGGTAAATTGTACTTCCCTAGACCCCATAGAAGCTTCTGTGGAAAACACTGGGAGGCTGGTTCCCCAGCCTGTGTCTCCTGATATGGAGAATAGTGAAAGGGGGGCAGACATTCCCCAAGTAGCGGTTAACAGAACAGCTACAGAAGGTTACTCTGAGGAGGGAGGGGTAGCCAATTGTCAGAGAGGTAGGAACCCTAGTTTAGAAACTGTGGGGACCTGTCCCATGCCTTGGGAATATGTAAAGATTTTGCAGCTGCTCAGAAAAATGACCCCAGTTTAGAGAGGCTGAGGGCTTGGGCAGACTTTGAAGGAGCACTGGGAGGTGATGGGAAACATGGAGTTTACTGGGACAATGGACTGCTGTATACACAGGATGAAAGGACAGAGGGAGGTATGATGGGCAGGCAGCTTGTCGTTCCCCAGGGGTACCATGAGTGGTTGCTCAAGATTGCTCATGATATCTCCATGTCTGGACATCTGGGAGTTGTGTGCACTATGCAGCAATTGGCCCAGAATTTCTGTTGGCCCAATTTCACCCAGCAGGTGAAGGAATATTGTAGGTCATGTCACTGGTGGCAAGAAATAGGGAAGGTGGGTAGGAAAACTCAAGCCGCCCTACTTCCCTTACCCATAGTGGAGGAGCCATTCCAGAGGGTAGGAATGGGTACTGTGAGACCTTTGAATACCCTCAGCTCCTCTGGGAAGAGGTTTATCCTAATAGTGGTGGATTATGCCACCCTGTACCCAGAGGCAGTTGCCCTATCCTCACTGTGGACAGACAAAGTGGCAGATGCCTTGCTAGGGATTTTCTCCCATGTTGGATTCCCACATGAGGTTATCACTGATCGAGGGGGTTCCTTCATGTCGGACCTGATGAAATGTTTGTGGGAGAAGTGTGGGGTGGTGCAGACGCATGACACCATATCACCCGCAAGCCAATGGGCTTGTGGAAAGATTCAGTGGTACCCTTAAATTGATGCTCCAAGCATTTGCTGAACAGCATGGGAGGGACTGGGAGAAATACCTTCCCCATCTGTTTTTCGCGTACAGGGAGGTGCCCCAAGAGTCGACATGGTTTTCCCCCCTTTGAACTCTTATATGAACGCAGGGTACCTGGGCCCCTAGACTTGATCTGGGAAGACTGGGAAGGCAAGTACACAACCAAGGGAAGTCCCATAGTGGATTATGTCCTTAAGTTTAGAGAAAAGCTGAAGGAACTTATGGGAACAACCCAGAGCAACCTGCAGATGCCCAGCAAAAACAAAAGGCATGGTATGACCACAGAGCCAGAACTCGCTCATATAGTGTGGGTCAGGAGATCATGATCTTAATCCCGGTCTAGAAAGATAAGCTGCAGGCCGAGTGGGCAGGACTGTACAAAGTAGACAGACAGGTGAATGATGTAAACTACATTATAGAACTGCCTAACAGGAGACATACCCAAAGAATGTACCATGTCAACATGATGAAGCCATATACAAATAGGGCTGACATGGTCTTTGCAGTCTGTAGTCCTGGGGAGGGGACGGACAAAGAAGATCCCCTTCTGGACTTACTGGAAGAAAGCAAGGAGGAGTCCTCTGTGGAGGCAATTAAAATGTTGCCCCAGTTGACCCTGGACTAAATCCAGGAAGTAAGGGAGGTTTTAGCAGACTTTGCCCCATTGTTTAGCACCAAGCCTGGACTAACCCCCTTAGTGATGTTTGATGTAGAGACTGGGACGCAAGCGTCCATATGGCAGACAGCATATTGGGTGTTAGAGGCCATCCAAAAGGCCATTAGGAGGGAGGTGGAGGAATTGCTGGATTTAGGGGTACTCCAGAAGTCCCACAGCCCCTGGGCCTCACCCGTAGTCCTTGTTCCCAAGTCGGATGTCTCTACTCATTTTTGTTTGGACTATCGTGGACTCAATGCAGTCACAAAATCGGATGCCCACCTAATGCCATGGACAGATGAACTACTGGACAAGTTGGGAAGGGTGACATACCTTACCATTACTGACCTGACAAGAAGTAATTGGCAGGTGGAGTTAACTGCCAGAGCTAGAGAAGTCAGCCTTCATTACTCTGATAGGGTTATTTGAGTTTAAAGCAATGCCTTTCAGAATGAAGAATGCACCTGCCACCTTCCAAAGGTTGGTGAAACAGGTGTAAAATGGTGATGAAGAGTGTGCCGTGGCGTACCTGGACGATATTGCCATCTTCCGTACCAGCTGGAAGGAACACTTGTCCTACCTTAGGGAAGTGCTGGGTAGGATACAAAGGGCCAGGCTCACTGTAAAAGATGAAAAGTGCCAGGTGGCCATGGCTGAGGTGGCATGCCTCGGGCATATAGTAGGCCGGGGACAGCTCCATCCTAATCAAGCAAACATTGAGGCAATCAAGGCATGGCCCAGACCTGAAACACAGAAGCAGGTTTGTTATTTTCTAGGGACCACAGGGTACTATAGAAAATTTATATCAAACTACAGTGCCCTGGCAGCTCCTCTATCTGGTCTGTTAAAAAAAGAATGCCTAAGAAGGTTAACTGGGAACCAGCCTGTGAACAAGCCTTTATACAGCTAAAGTAGGCACTGTGCAGTGTTCCTGTATTAGCCAGTCCAGACTATAGTAAACCCTTTATAGTCCAGGCCAATGCCACAGATGTGGGTATTGGGGCAGTACTTAGCCAAACTTCTAACCAAGGGAAAGATCACCCAATAGTGTACCTCAGTAAGAAGTTACTTCCCAGGGAGCAGGCTTATTCTACAGTGGAGAAAGAATGCCTTGCAATGGTGTGGGCACTAAAGAAGTTAGAGCCATACCTATACAGGCAGCACTTCGAGGTACAGACAGATCACAACCCCCTGGTTTGGCTGGTACAAATGGGTAAAACAAATAGTAGGCTTTTAGGATGGAGTTTTGCCTTGCAGGATTATGACATGACTGTCTCATACTGGGTATGGGCAGCAAATGAAAATGCAGATAGGCTATCATGTCAGTTAGAGCGGTGAACTGAATTTGGGAAATTTGTATCATGCCTAGGATGGATTCCCCTAAATTCATTCTAGGAGGGAGGAGTATCACAACAATAGGATCTGCTTGTTATTATATGTATTATATTTGTGATATAATTATATGCCCCTTTGAATTATTTCTGCTTGAGAAGTAAGGCAAGCAGCACAGGGCATTTAGGAGGATATTGGATTTTTAAAAGAAAAAAAATGTGCTGGCCTTGTTGTTGTGAGCTAGCTGTAAAAGCTGACTTCCTGGGATTATAATGATACCAGGTTGTAAGAGATTTTAAAACACCCACTTACTGTGAAATTCAGGAAAACTTTTATAAAGTATTGCATTTTATAACCTATTAGGAGATGCCTGTTAAATTTCTCACCCCTAGGAGAAATTGCCATCAGACAGTTTCCCTGAAGATCAAAGGGGGTATTCTGACCTGTCAATAATGCAGGTTCACCAATTTAATACAAAATAATAAAAAAATATATATATAATATTTTTTTTGGGTTGCTTAGCAACATGCACATGCCTAAGACTAATTGGTATACAGGGAATTTGAGTGACCTCACAGCCAACATCACTGTGAGCTGTGACCTCACCAGCTGGGTGGAACCATCTTTTTCCCCCCTCCTTGAGATTGTCAAAGCTCAGGGAAAATTGTGCTTTTTTTATCTCTGGACTTCTGACAGTACACACTCTCTCAAGGGCACTTCTACTGAAGTAGGTAATCAACCACCACTATTTGGTTCTGGAAACAAGGGTAAGATTAAATATTCAGTATTAAGGTGGTTTTGTTTAAATTGTCCATTTAATTTAAATGACTGTACACCCAATGTTATATGTTCTGTGTTTGTATTTCATCTACAATTTTTTTTTAATTATAGTAAACTTTGTTTTCCTTGAAATTCTGCCTGAGTCTTTTTCTCATTTTGAATGTGAATGCTGGGACAGTGTTGATAAGTCTGACAGAACTGTTAAGCGCTTACAGTGTGTTACCATATGCACCAAGGTAAGAAAAGTGCCTAGGTCCCAACTGAGCCAAAAAGGGTGATTTCGAATCAGGTTGGTGCCCACTGTGCTAAGTATTGCACTGCATTTTCCTGAAGACGGTGTGATATTTGAACCTGTTAACTGGGTGTGATAGTGAAAAAGGGTTCATATTTGACTCCAGAACTCAAGACCGGTAGTTGTTTCAGACCCAAAATAGACAGGAGGGTTACCCTGTTTGTCTCCTGTTCACATATTGCTCTTCAAGGTTTGGCACTGTGGGAGCAGATGGCCTGACCTGTGGAGTGCATTTGTGGCACTCACCATCACATAGGTCCAGCAAATGTTCATACACCTTTGTGTCAACCATCATTTTAGCTTTGGGATTGCCCCACCTGTTGCTTGGGCAAGTAACTCCATGTGAGTGTGTTTGGTAAACAGGAGATCCCACCGGTGCCTCCAAAATTGTGTAACCCCTATGCCATGTTCTACCTGAGGGCTATTATCCCTGGCTTTCATTGACAATCAAGGTTGAGGTGCCTGGGCTCAATATAGTATGGTCTGGGAGTTTATTTCCAAAGGATTGCATGAATAACGTTATGCCTCCACCCAGAGTGTTCTGCGGGCCAGAACTGTAAATTAGGTACAACCCCCTGGGATACTGTACCTTCCCAAATGACACCCCATACACAGAAATTCACTTTACCTGGCACTTCAATAACCAGCATGCACTTTAAGAAGATCTCTAATAATATGCTCATGGACACAGTGGTAAAGAATAAATAACAAATACAGATTTATTTATCATGAGAGAGCAGGAATGGAAGGGGATACCTGGAGCACATCCTATTACAATAGCAACAGGCAGGCTGATTCTCCTTCTTGAAGTTGGAAAAACCTCTTCTTCTACAGAAAATTGCTTCACAAGGCTGGAGATCAGTCGGGAGCCCCTCTGACAGGCTTGAGGGCTCTCTTCCAACTTTCATAGAACAGTCTTTCACTTCAAACCCTCGAGCAGCAAAGCCTTGAGCTTATGCGTTCTTTTCCTTCCTCCTTAAACACAACTGGTAGCCTCTGATTAGTTGATTTGGCTGTCCATACTGATTCTGAGTGGCTGATTGGCTCTTGTGTTGTCACTAAGCACATTGACCACTCCCCTCTCCCAGAAGTCATTTCTCAGTCCCTCGGGGCTTCTGCAAGATCTGATTGGTTTAAACTGGTCACAATGTCTCTGATAAAATGGCTGCTGGTAAAACAGTTTATGGCAGTCCCTTCTTCTAGAGTCTCTTGCAGCCAAACCATTAGGAGTTGAAAAATAATGATTAGTGGGCTGTATAGTCTATATTGTGCCCTTTCAAGTGACTATAATATTGTGGGAGTGATGGCAGCCATTAAGCCATCGCATCTCTCATTTTGGGGCCCTCCTAGGCACTCATCAGGCTTCCTAAGGCCTGGGACTACATTACCCAGCAGCTTCAGTTGCTGGGGCCTACTATTTATGGCGCTTAATAGCGCGGTTAAAAAAAAATATTCCTGGTGCCCCTTGTACATTTGGGGCTCCTTCCTCATGTCTCCAGACCCTGATTATCTTAGTCAGGGGTCCGGGATCATGGGGGGAACCTCCATTTTTGCCATGGAGCGGTGCTTTTAAAATGTGCCTCTGCACATATGTGACCCCATGGGCTCTCACTCGCAAGTGCAGTCGCCCCAGTGTGTCATGTCTTTTGCTCCTCTGGCCCTGCTTTCTGCAGAAAAGACATGCGGGGGCCAGCAGGAGACTTGTTGGATACAGCAGGACTGCGGGCTAGTGGCAAGAGGGATCGGGAGTTCCGCAGGGCAGCACTGGTAAGCCTCACACTTTGGGGGGGGTGTTGCATATAAATTGTGTGTTTCTCATGTATCTTCAGATCCTTTGAGAAAGGAATGAGTGTATTCCGAAATGCATCAGAACTGTGTGCACAATGGCAATTTATTAAAATGGAGCACCTTAAAACGTAGTGAGCAGTCTTTTATTTAGGGTGGAGTGAGTACAGAATTGTTTTAGTCTATTGTACTAGGATAATCACATGCTTAGGGGTCCACCAGAAAACCACTAAAACAAACATAGAGCAGTCAGTAAGAGTGCACACAAAACACCAATACTAAAAACCGTGCTTCACAAATATAGGTAAAAGTAATGATAGCACTGCGATTTATGATCACAGCTCTGGGGGGAGGCAACTTGGTGGGGGGTGGGATTTACAGTTCATAGCTCCAGAAGGGAGAAAGTTGTGGGGGGGGGGATAATTTGAGTCATGCGCTATAATATCCCTATGCTGTTCTGTACACGTAGCCGTTTTCACTCAAGCTATTTCCACGGCATGCATTTCACTGTGCTATTATTCAAATGCTATTTTGATAGTATACTCATGCTCTCAGGAGTAGTGAAGGCTTTCATCATGAGCAGGTGCTGTAATTTAATTATTTTAGTTTTTTATTTCACAATTTCTACTCCTGGGGAGCACTGCTCCTCAAAGGTCTGCTGTGTCTGGTGTTTGTTTATTGTTTATTGTTTATTGTAGAATCTAGGAATTAATACCTTTGAGCCAAGGCTCTTTTACAAAGGTTCTGTGTCAAAATCAGTTACAAACAAATAGGGGTACAGGGTTGCACAAGTAGGTAACATTGTGGAAATAGACAGAGACAAAACAAAAGCAAAAAAAATAGCTAAATCTAATGACATTTATGAACAGCAGATAAATCACTTAAGCACTTTCACTAAATAGAAAACAAGTGGGAAGGGAAGATAGGTAAGGGAGGTAAGTTAGGCAGTGTAAGTAAGAAAAAGAGGAAAAGGGGGTAGGAGGAAGGAGCAGACCAATTGTAGGAGACAAGGATCCACTAGTAGGCCTTTGTCAAGTAAGAGGGCAAGGGAGGAGGGTGAGAATAGATTAGGAGTTTAAACAAGGCAGTCACAGGAGTTTGAAGAGGCTAGGTGAGAGAATAGTCTAGATTTAAAAGCACCTAATGAGTTAGAGGAGGTAATAGAGGTGCTGAGAGTATTTAGCCAGTTGGGGGCACGATAGGCAAATGATCATTGACCATGTGTGGTCCTACAGTGGGGGGACCTGTAGAAGCTGGGTTTCTGATCTTCTGGTGGATCATACACTTGAGTTCTGGCATAGCAGGTCTTGAATGCAGGGTGGGGTGAGGCCCATGATGGATTTCTTGGCCATTAGGCAGGTGAAGAACTTTAAACGGTTTGATAGTTGTAACCATCCGGTATCAGCATAGAGTTCACAGGTATAAGTAAGTCTATGAGCACCTGTAAGCAGCCGACATGCCTTGTTTAGGGAGGTTGTGACCCATTTCAGTGCGCTTGGAGGGGCGGACCCATAAATAATTAAGCCGTAGTCGATGACTGAGATGATTGAGGATTGAATAGCTAGCTTCAGCGCTGGATGGGTGAAAAGTTGTCTGTTACGGTAGAGTATCCCGAGCCGCTGATTAATAGTTTTTGGAAATACCATCAATATGTGATGCAAAGACAAGGCCTTGATCAAATGTGATTCCAAGATATTTAAAGATAGCCACTTGTTCAAGGGTGATTCCCAGGGAAGTGTCGATAGTAAGTGGAGCTTGTCTTTTCTTGTTCTTGGACTAGCGAAGAGCATAGATTTTGTTTTTGTGGTTTAGGACTAGCTTGTCCAACGAACCACTCCTCAACACTGGCAAACGCGTGCTGTAGGCTGTGGCATAAGAGGTTAGGGTCTTTGTGTGAGGATAGAATCACAGCATCATCAGCATAGAGGATGATTTGTTCCGGGCAGGATTTAGGGAGGGAGTTTAGAAAGAGGCTGAAAAGTAGCGGGCCTAGGATGGATCCCTGCGGAACTCCTGAGAGGACAGGCTTAAGGTCTGAGAGGATTCCAGATATTTTTACAATCTGGGTGCGTTGGGCAAGGTAGCTTTTTATCCAGGCACCAGAGCCCAAGGAGAGCCCAAGTGTCTGTAGTTGACTGATGAGTAGGCCATGGTGAACAGTATCAAATGCCTTCGTTAGATCAATAAACACAGCTCCGGTGAGGAGTCCTTTGTCCAAGGCCTTGTGGATTACTCCTGAGAATTCAAGCAGGGCAGTGGTGGTGCTATGCCTTTGTCTGAAACCATGTTGCTGGTCACAAAGAATGTTATATTTCTGGGTAGTCTGTAAGCTGGTCAGCTACCATACATTCAAGAGCCTTTGATAAGTGAGGAGTATTGAAATTGGTCTGTAGTTACCAGGCAGAGACTTATCCCACTTTTGTGCACTGGGGTGATTATAGCAGCCTTCATATACTTAGGAATTTGCTAGAACAGAGGGAGAAATTGAATATTCTGGTGAGGGGGAGAACTACATCCAGGGTAAGGGATAGTATTTTAAGGTCAAGAGAGTCACTGCTTGCCCTTGAATTAGATATAGCCTTCTTTATGTATTTATAAACTTCATGTGCTTTAACTATTTTTAGATGGAAGGGTGGAGTGTTTGGAGAGGCAGAGGGGGATATAGAGATAGGGGGGTCGGCAGGAGCGAAGAAGTCAGATGCAAGGACACCGCTGAGGTCGGTGAAGGTCTCATTTAAGGTGTTTGCTATGACCAAGGGGTCAAGGGTGGTAGTGCCTGCCACATTCAGTGTAGTAGGAGAGGATTTGGACTGCTTACCCGTGATATTTCTTAGATTGTCCCAGAAAGATTTCCCTTCACCCCAAGTGTTGGAAAGAGCAGTTTTGAAGTAGTCGCTCTTCACTCGACGAGTCTCTTTGGTACAGTAGTTTCGGGCCTGTTTATATTTTTGGATGTCAGTCGGAGAGCCAGAGTCTCTTGCAATAGCCCAGAGGTGGTCCCTTCCTTTGTGTAGTGCCATTAGCTTAGCAGTGAGCCATGGAGTTGATAGTGCTTTCACTTTGCGCTTTTTTACAGGTGCGTATGAGTCACAGGCAGCACTGAAGGTGTAGATAAAGTGGTTAAGAGCTTTATCGACGTCTTGCGTATTGTAAATGGGATTTGTCTGTTTGGTGTGCCCTTTAAGAGCTTAGTCAGCAGGCCACTGACTGAGGGTTCTGGGGTGGAACCAGCTGGCTGGGTCTGATCAACCCAGCAAGCTGTGGTTTAGATGGATCAGGGCCAGAGAAGCTGCAGCATCTCTTCAGATTAACTGAAAGATCCTGCTGGATGATTCTAAAAAATCCTTGGGAATTGTGGCTATCACAGTTTGCATCAGGGCCCCCCAAGGGGTGGATTTCCCCACTTAGAAGGATTCCTGAGGGACTGTCCAACTGAAAAAAGTAAAGAAAAATGGAGACACTCTGGTAACATCAAATGGGGACTGACAAGGAGACCGGAGACAGTCTGGTAACATGAAGTTGTAAAATGTAACTGTTCCAGGTTTAGCAGCTGCATTAATTGGCACTCAGTGCCCTCCCACTGAAAGGAGGCTGATAGTCATAAAACTAATGTCTACTGACTAACTGTCTGTATCCCTGAGGAGAAGTAAGAGGGCTGAGTTCAGTTAGGTGTGCAGAATGAAGACCCCCTGAGGGCACCGTGTCTGGGGAAACGAGCTGGCATTTCATGGGCAGTTATCAATGTATGGTCAAATGTGCCTGAGCCCCTAACCATCTGGTGTCCTAACATCCATGTGAGCTTTAATGTGAATGACCTGCGGTGTGGTCTCAAGAAAAATATTGCTCTAACCTGTAAGAGTTACATTGAATATCTGGTATGAGAGAGCATTCCTGGATAGTGTGGGAACCTTGTAAGATGCTGTGAGAGAGCCCTAAGTTTATTGAGAAGTTTAATTACAGCATGTAATTTACATGTATCCACTCAGTTGCCTCAAGCCCTAACCTTAGCTAATGTTCTTAAACCTGATGGGAGAATATCCACTTCAGGAACTCAGATTTCCCCCACGGGAGACTGTAATTGAACTAACTGGGCTCATCATCTAAAATCTCAATGTATCATGCTTTTGCATTGGTGTACTAATGATACGCCCATGAGATCAAGATCACGAAATCTTGGCTAGACCTTTATCTGCTGTGTGGACAACCATTTATTTCAGGAAAACTATTCTTACATCCTCCCTTCTTCCTGAAGAAGCTTGCTGTCTTAACAGGTCACAACAGACTTGGAAGGTCAAGTAAGTGGTTTGGTGTTTGTCCCACCCTTGAAAATGAACTGAGGCCATCTAAACCCCTAGACTGGGGGGCACTTACAATTTACGTATCCAGGATAGAGCAACTAAAGTGAAATATCTTCCAGTACTGTACTGCCGCTACACATTTTTGCAGCTGGGCAAACTGGAGCACTGGAAGGTTAATTGACTGGCTCTAGGTCACATTGTCAGTCAATATTTTGCTCTAGCAGGGTTTGAACTTGTTATCTCCTGGTTTTCAAGCTGGTGCTCTAATCACTGGACCACACTCCTCATATCAATATACAACCACACTCTGAAGTATGTTTTGCACTTACAAAATGGGTTCTGTAGCAACTGTTAAAAAACAACACTTTCTAAAGTTTTAAAATAAGAACACATCTCAAATAAAGTAGCTCATCCACAGCTGTCTGTCACTAGGGGCCAGTGGTGCAGTGTCCTGCTTGTTAGGAGAGGGTTTGCATGTGACATCTAATTTTTTAAATGGATTCCTTTGGCTGTGTTGTAATGGGCGGTTAACTGAGAACTAAGGTGGTGAAGCTGAGAGAGCGTCATGTTCTCATGAATACTGGGGAACTGGTGGTTGGTGGTGAACTGGGAGCTCATGAGAAGTTAAGTTGTGGTCAAGGATTATGTTCATTTAAGAGTTTGTTGCAGCAGCAGTGGTAAAAAATGATGACCTCATTGTTGGGTGAATATTTTTTCATATAATCGTCATCCTCCCCCTAATTCCGGTATGGCCATATGTTTTCATTTAATTGCCCTCCTTCCTCGATCCTAGTTCCAATATCAAGATCCCTGGTGTCTGGTGACTCCCTAGTCCCTTTCCCAGTGACAGTGGCAGACATCACCCTTGACTCAACCTCCATGGCTGTTTGCCATCTGCTGCACGCAACTATTTGTATCTCTATACCAGCATGTATAGAAATACAGTACCTATAAACCGTCTTTGAAAAATCACTAAAGTTCCATAATTTTTGAAGGATGTCCCAGTACTGTATCTCTTTACATTTTGGTATATAGATACATTAACTTGTGTGTGGCAGTTGGAGGCTGGCCTTGGTGGTAAGCTGAGGGTTGTTTGGCTACCATTACTGGGGAAGAAGATTCTGGGGAAGGGGGAGGATTTGGAAACCAGGGTTTTTTATTCAGGATCGGGACAGTTATATGCAAACCAGAGCTGTATCAAGAATGGGGTTGCATGAGAAAAGACTATATGATTTGAGCCCGAGATTGCTGACGATGGAAGGGGGAGAGCAGGACCACATGGGGCCTGCTCTGAAGAGTGCAAAGCACAGGTGCCAGAATTGGGGGGCATTATGGCCATGGCCCTTCCACTTTCATAAGTGGCCCTATCAGTTTTTGCAATCATGTTCATTTATTACTAAGGGAGAATTTACCCCTTATATCCTTGGCTCTACCACTTTTTAGACTGTTCTGGCACCATTGTTGGCAAGCATCCACACAATACAAGGAATGAAGGCTTGCTCCTAGGATTTAAATTTTCCCATATGAGATGCTAATAACTTGTTAGGGCCTTACATGGGGATTGAGGGCATGTGCACAAGGGTGTTCTAATATTGCACCATAGTGAAACAGCACAAACCAGCTTGAGATGCATTTACTTAAACTTTGCTCCTCGGCAGACTACTGTTTAGTACTGGCCACATATCTGTATGGGTCCAGAGGGGGTTGTATTTTGTACTGAGTGCAAAATGTTTATTTTGTGCTGTGCTCTTAGGTGGATATTTTTGAACAGGTTTTGGGCACTCACTGTGCTCCTCCTCCAGTTAATGTCATCTCTGGGCCTGTCACAAGAAATTTCTTCCGTGACCCACCAAGGCAGCCACATGCTGGATCTGGTCTTCTCACTTGAGCTTGAGATTAGCAATCTCAAGACTGATTGAGTCATTTGGTCCGATCATTGCACAGTGGAGTTCTTGTTCGGGGGCCTTCACTGAGAGCCCTCCCCCTGTTGGGATGGTAAGCTACCGCCCTTTGAGAGGTTTGACCCCTGAGGGATTTCTGGAGGTTGCAGATCTATCCAGTGTGGGTAGTGCATGCATAGGGGGTGCAGGCAAGGCTGTTGCTGCCTATAATCGGGCGATGTCGGCCATGCTTGACTCTCTCGCACCAATCCGTGTTTGACCCAAATCTTCTCACTTGAGATCCCCGTGATTTGATGGGGAGCTCAAGATGATGAAGATTGTGGGTCAGAGGTTAGAGTGCTGCTGGCAGAGGTCCAGGATCGATGTGGACAAACTGGCCCTGCACTCTCATTATGTTGAGTATCAAGGAGCAATCACCTGTAAGAAGGCACAGTTCCTGTCCCAGGGAGATTGCTACTGGGAAGAACTGACCAGCTGTGCTTTTTTGGACTGTGGACAGGCTGCTAAACCCAGCCTGTCTACAGTTGAAAAAAGCCTTTTCTAATGCTTTGTGTGAAGAGTTTGCTCAGTTCTTCTCAGACAGGGTGTACACTATCTGGCAGGGTGTTCTGCCAGTGTGCCACACTGTGGCTGACAGTGATTGCCTTCGGCATTTGGAGAGCACTTCATCTGGTTGGGGGGAGTTCAAACCAGTGGAGGTGGCTGAGGTCATTAAGGTTGCCCTCGGGCTAAAGCACACATATTGTGAACTGTACCTGGTGCCTACATGTTTCCTTATGACATGTGTCGGCTCAGTTGGCCTGGTGTTCACCTTGATTGCCTGGTGTTCTATCTCAGACGGGGTCTTTTCAGATACCTTGAAGGAGGCACTGGTTAGGCCGCTTCTGAAGAAACCATCATTAGACCCTGATATCAAGGCGAATTACCGTCCAATCTCCAACCTCCCATTCTTAGGGAAGGTTGATGAGAAAGTTGTGGCGTAGCAGCTAGAGGAGCACCTTGTGATCTTTGACCTTTACGAGCCTCTCCAGGCAGGGTTTTGGCGAGCATAGCACAGAAACCGCATTAGTTTGCATGCACAATGACCTCTTCAGGGCTCGAGATCAAGGCGAAGGGACAATTCTCATTCTCCTTGGTCTCTCCTCAGCATTTGACACGGTAGACCATTGTGTGTTACTTGACCATCTGAGGGAATCTTGCAGACTTACCAGCACTGTCATCTGCTGGTTTGAGTCCTATCTCATGAACAGGAGGCAATGGGTAGTGATGGGGAATTTCTCCTCCTCCCCTAGCCTCCTGTCGTGTGGAGTACCTCAAGGCTCGGTCTTGTTGCCAATGTTGTTTGTTGTGTACATGCTGCCCCTGGGAGAGTTCATTAGGAAGTACAGTCTGGGTTTTCATTGCTATGCCCATGATACCCAACTGTATGCTTTTCTTTGCCCCCGGGACATCAAATGTGGTGGAAGTGCTAAATAGATGCCTTGTAGAGATCAATGATTGGATGGTCTCCAGCTGGTTGCAGCTGAACCCTGATAAGATGGAGGTACTGGTGGTGGAGTCGAACAGAAGGCACGATAGAGTGACTTCCGGTGACATCACTGATCCTGATGGTCGACTCTCTGTAGAGCTCCTTGCATCCCGCTGACCAAACCTCCCCAAAACAGCTTTACTAATCAGAAATAGCAACCAAATGGCATCTGCAAGCAAGGGAGGCAACAGACAGAACAAAACTTGAGGCAAAATGCATCTAAAGCACAGCGATGGAGGGGGTTCCCCCCGACAGTGGGAGCCAGGCCGTGGCACATCCCCAACCGGAGCTGAGGCCCAGGACAGTGACACAGATCAGGAGACTGAGCATCTCTCCAGGTCGAGATACGAAACTCTACTTGCTGAGATAAAAGCTTTTAGGGCAGAAAATAAACAAGAGTTAAACAGCCTGCACACCAGACTGACAGACGTGGAAGCCAGGATTGAAACAGCAGAGAATAGAGTATTGGAGGTGGAGGATGATTCAGTATATCTGCATGCGGCAGTCAATTTTCTGGTCAGACACCAGGAGACCATACAAATGAAATTAATTGATATGGAGGCCCGATCTCGAAGAGACAATATTAGAATCTCAGGTCTCCCCGAGGGCTCTGAAACAGGGCTTATGGAAGAATTCCTTGAAGATCTACTCAGAGATGTGCTTGCTCTCCCCCTTGATTTTCAGTTCAAAATTGAAAGAGTTCATAGAGCACTAACACCTAAGCCCTCTGACCCGAATGCAAGACCGTGGTCCATCGTGCTGAAACTTTCAAGTTACAAAGATAAGGAGAAGATACTGCGGCTTGCATGGTCCAAACAAATAGTAAAGTATAATGCATCTCGCTTAATATTCAACAACGATTACCCTCCTGAGACAGCAAATAAGAGCGCAGCCTACTCACCGATCCTAAGAGTTCTAAAACAACACAAGGTTAAGTTCCAAATCCCATATCCAGTACGTATTAAAGTGTTTTGGGAATTGGGAGTCGCATTCTGTGAGACACTGCTGGAAATCTATAAGGAACTGAGGAAGAAGGGTTGGAGCTCTGAGGCGGACTGGCCTAAGAAACATCGTCCACATGCACCACAATCTAAATGGCGTACAGCAAGCAAGCACATGCATGTGAATTCTGCCGAAGCTGCAGCCCCAAAAATGATGGCTGATGTAAAACACCACCTGGATTGAATGGAGCAACAGTATTGCACCCTGAACGTAGAGGAAGAACCAGAAAATACCTCAAGGGCTGGTGAGCAGTCCTAACTTTAATCTTGGTAGCTGCTTTATGGTGGCTAAACACAGGCAAGAAGTTTTCAAAACAGGTGCCTGGTGAGGAACCTTATCTACTGTACACGAGCTGCATGGGTGATGGGTTAAAATGTAAACCCTAGAAATTTTGGGTCTCTTTGTTGTTCCCAGTCAAAAGACAAGGATGTCTGACGTTACCAACCTGCTACATGTAATAATAATTATGACTGGGAACAGGCTGTTAGAGACTCGAAACCCATTAACTACAGATGCAGCTTAAACAATGACATAGCCTGTGAAGGGTGGGCCAAAGATGCATGGGCCCTACCCTCTTGGGACAGCATACAATATTGGGAGTTATTGTTGCATCTAGTTTTTCTGTTTTATTTTTCTATTTGCTCTGGAGTTGATGGTTGTAGGAAATGATACTGGGTTGGGGATGTGCTGGGGGTACCCTTCCTACTCCTGTCCTTAAGCAACAAGCCTACAGAGTTTTCATATTATACCAGTAAATAATGGTGGGATTGTGAAGACCACTTATTTGTTTAGATCCTTAAAGTACAGAGAGTGTGGCATTAAGGGGTGATGTTAACCCTCATCTGAATTTATTTTATAGGCCCGATTATCTGTTGGGCTGGGAAGGGCCTGGCTCACAACGTAGTCACCACACCTCCCGCTCGAATGGAGGCAGATCCGATTAACAACTTCTCCACTCGAGCTCAAAGGGGACATTTCACATTGACCCCCACTATGGGAGTCATTCTATAAATAGTTATGTTCTGGGGTGGGGGGGAAATGCATGTGAGAATACTTCAGAATGTTAATATGTCAATGACTGTTTGGGGAGGGTTTTTTTTAGGTAAGGGTAATTATAATAGAATTGAGTTATTTGTTACACAATGTTCGTGTTTTTGTCAGTTTGATAAATATTCATGCAGGGGCTTTATGATGACTGTCTTTACACTTGAGGAGGCTGGTTCCCAGAACGTTGTTTTGAGTGTACCTCAGGTCTCACCTCTTATGACACGGAGGACTGGAGGGGGAGTTGGGGAAACTGTCCGGAGGTGTTCACTAGCAGACCGAGTGGTTAACTGTGACATCAATGGATAGGGCACATAAAGTGAAAGTGGTATCACAGAATGTCAGTGGTTTAAATAAACTATAAAGAGATACAGGGTACTTACTCACTTAAAAAAACAACAGCTCGAGGTCTTACTTCTCCAAGAAATGCATTTAAGCAGGGACGAGCACTTAAAATTGACCAAGCTTGGCTTTCAGGAGGTAGTTTCCACATCTTATAAAGGTAGAAAGAGGAGGGGAGTGGCAATTCTGTTTATTGAAACTCTCAGTTTAAACTAACCTTCTCATACTCAGACCCAGAGGGCAGATTGGCTGTGTCAACAGGAGAACTGGAGGGAAACCTAATTACAGTGGCCTCCCTATACATACCACCTGGGTCTAAGGCACCTGTGGTCAGGTTCTTACTACATAAAATCACAGAGTGTCATAAGGGGATGCTTATAGTGGAAGGGGACCACAACCAAATATATCACGCAGAAGATACGACCAACCCCAAAATATATAGGAAAACAGCAGCCCAGAAGGCCGCCCTAGGATCCTTTAAAGAGGTACACTGGATAGATGCCTGGAAGCAACTAAACCCTACCAGAAGGGAATACACTCACTACTCATCACCCCATCATACGTACACCAGAGTAGATTACGTGATGGTCTCTAAGGAGCACCTGTACTTGTTGGATGACTGCCAGCATACCCCTCGGTCTTATCAGATCACTGGCAACTCACACTGCTTTTAAAGTGGCCCACGGAAAAGGGGCAGACAATTTGGAGATTTAATCATTTCCTCCTGAATTCAAGGGAATTCACATAAATGGTAATGCTCAGGATACTCCAGATCTTAAGGGAAAACAGGTCCCCGGAGATCTCTGCAGCCACTTTATGGGACACTTTAAAGGTTATCTTACGAGGTGACATTATAAAATCTGCTGGCAATTACAAAAGACAGGAGAATCAAAGATTAGAAAAATTGCAACACCAATATAAAATATTGCAGGGGCAGCATGCAGCAGGGGACAAGGCTGTGTAACTTCTGTTGCAAATTACGAAGCAACAGATACAGCACTTGCTGGATGTCCGCACTGAACAATCCCTGCAATACCTGAATCAGAGATATTATGAGGGTGGCCCTCATGTGACACGTCTATTGGCACATAGACTTCACCAAAAAACCTCAAAAGCCTCCATTACGCAGATTCAAGACCCTAATACAAACCAAATGGTCCAGTCCACCCTGCATATAGCACAGGTTTTTGAGCAATTTTATCAAAACCTCTATACCCCAGAGCATTCCTCTGAGGTAGGGGCGATTTCCGCCTATCTATCTGGGTTGGGATTGCCTTCCCTAACAGAAGAGTCACAGCAGAGAATTGACCAACCTGTCTCGGCTACCAAATTAGATCAGGCTATTTTGAGCCTAAAATCGAGTAAAAGCCCAGGACTGGATGGACTGACCGGGGAATTTTTCAAGGCATTCAGGGGGCACTTGACCACCACTCTGTTAGAGGTGTGTAAGCAGGTGCAGGAAAGAGAATCTATACCACTTACTTGGAATTATGCCACTATAGCCAGTATACCCAAACCAGGGAAAGATGCAACACAATGCATGGCATATAGACCTATTTCAATCCTAAACATAGATTATAAGTTATTTACAACTATTATGGCCAAGAGATTGGAAACAGTCTTGCCTTCCTTGGTCAGTTTGGACCAAACCGTATTTGTGCTGGGAAGGCAGACTCAGGACAACATCAAAAGATCTCTGCATATTTTATACTATGCCACCCGGTCGGGGCTTCCATTCCTGATGTTGAGTCTGGATGCAGAGAAAGCCTTCGACTGGGTGGCATGGTCTTTTCTGATACAGGTTCTACATAAATAACATTTTTCTGAAACATTTATCAAGATTATTAATAATATCTACATGCAACCTAAGGCTTACATAAAGATAAATGGCAGGATCTCAACCCCCATCACTTTAAAACAAGGAACAAGACAAGGTTGTCCTATGTCCCCATTGTTATTTGCTCTATACCTGGAGGCTTTGGCACAGGCCCTAAGACAGCAAGTGGAGATCCAAGGAATTCAACTGGGGGGAGCCCCATAAGTTGGCGCTTTACGTCGATAACCTTTTAATCTAGCTAATGGAACCAGAACTATCATTAGATCCCCTGGGTTGGTACTACAGGAATTTGGTTTACTGGCAGGGTACAAAATGAATTCTGCAAAAACTGAAGTACTCCAGCTGAATTATTTCCCCTCAGTCGAAGTCAAGACAAGATTCCCTTTTAGGTGGAATTTGCAATCTTTGCAATATTTAGGAGTTAAGTTGGGACCTGATGCCCCTTTCCTATTCGATATAAATTACACCCCACTCCTAGACAAACTTGGAAAAGACCTAGAGGGTTGGGCACTAATCCCAATTCCTTTGATCCAGAGAGCTGAAGCAGCAAAGATGGTATTACTCCCAAGATTTCTTTATCTGGCCCACACCGCACCAGTAGGGATACCTAAAGAAGATTTTCGAAGGCTAAACCGAAAGATCTCAGGTTTCCTCTGGGGGCCGAGCAGACCCCAGATTCAATACTCACTTCTCCAGCTCACCAAAACACAAGGTGGCCTAGCGCTCCCACACTTAGAAGCCTATTATATAGCAGCAAAGCTTAGAACAATAGTGTATTGAGTAAGTGCAGATTATACTGCCAAGTGGAAAACCTTAGAGAAACAAGAGGGAGACCTGCATCATTTGAATAGGATATTATTGGCCCAGGATGGGATGGGATGGGCAGGATTCAGGAAGCTTCGAACCCTTACACATAGACCACCCTAAAATGTTGGTATAGCCTATTGAGGGATAGGAAACTCTCCCCTTGGAGGGCGCTATTGCAGTCAATTCCATATACAAGGGACTTTATACCTTCGGGGATTGCTGACATTGGTTGAACTTCATGGCACATATAGAATCCCTCTGAGAGACAGATTTAAATATCTGCAGGTGTGTAACTATATCAGGTCTGCTTCTGGGGATTTCTGAGCCTCTAACCCACCTCCGCAGATTGTTAACACCTTGATAGATGTGGTGGAGAATAGAATTCTTCGATCCCATACCATTTCTTATTTGTATGGGGTCAGCCTATCTGCCTATGGTGACTCCTTAAAAACTGCCAAAGAGGCCTGGGGAAAGGATTTGAGAATTAAACTAGAGCAGCAAATCTGGGAGAAACATCTGTCTAGACTTCATTGGGGGACCTCAGTGATCACCTGGAAAGAATTCTCTTGGAAGGTTACCACAAGATGTTGTATTACCCCTAGGATTCAAGCCAAAGATCAACGTACAAGGTCCCCCACTTGCTGGAGAGGCTGCGGACACTCCCCTGCTGCATTAGCATATATACTATGGGGTGCTCCAAACTGGCTCCCTTCTATGAAGATATGCAAGGGGTGCTGGCAGTGATATTCTCTCTGAATCTCAGGTTAACCCCCATATTCTTTTTTACTGATTTCCCCAAGGAGTGTAGAGATCCCCATACAAATAAACTGTTAAGGATAATCCTTCTGGCAGCCAAAAAGACCATAACAAGAAATTGGCTAACCCAGAACACCATATTACTTAAGCAATGACAAGATATTATGATAGAAATATATAGAATGGAATTCATTACAGACATGGTAACTAAGAAACCACAGGTGTTTGAATTGATCTGGAAGATATGGGTCCTTTACATATCTCCACTAAGACCAGAGTTTGTACCATGAAGGTCCCCCTTTGCCCCTGGACCATTGAATGGCCACGCAGAAGGGAATGAAACCATACTATTAACTTATTGTTTAAAGGTCATATCCATAGGGAAAAGCTCTTTACCTCTCTGTGTGTACAATAAATTGTTTTAGCATAAGTTATTTACCTTACCCCTTAACTGTCATCTAAAATTCTTATATGACAACCTATGACAGCAAAGGATTTCTAGATTATAACTTGTAACCCCTGTATTGACTCTATTGACTGTAATGATTAGAATGCAGAATGTATTGTATTATCATTGTCTACTGTCTGTTTTAAGGAAAAATCTAAAATAAAGAAAGTTAAAAAAAAAAGAATACATGATAGGATGGCCTCTGGCGCATCTACTGGGTTATTCCTGGGATCCATGCCATTGAAGGTCTCCTCTAGGGTGTATGATCTGGGTGTGACTTTTGACAGCATGCTGACATTTGAAGCACGGGTGCCATCCGTTGTCCGGGCCATCTTTTACCATCTTAGGAACATCACCAGGATCAAGCCCCTAGTTCTGCCTCTGGACCTCCCCACCTTGGTACCTGCCTTCATAACATCAAGGCTTGATTACTGTAATGCACTCTACTTCGGGGTTGCAGGAGCTATTCTCTGCAGGCTGCAGCTAGTGCAGAATGCAGCTGCCAGGCTGTTGATGGGGCAGCATAAATACTGCCACATCACTCCGCTGCTGCGTGAACTGCACTAGCTGCTGGTCAGGTGGAGGATCTTCTTTAAGGTGGGCTTGCTCACCTTTAAGGCCCTACATGGGCTGGGCCCTGGATACTTGTCTGCCTTTCTAATACCCGCTGCTTCTGTCCGCTCTCTCTGTTCTTCCGCTAGGGGCCTCCGGGCAGTTCCCAGGGTGAGGCTAAAGACAGCCGGTGACAGAGCATTTAGTGTTGCCGGCGCTGTCCTATGGAACTCGGTCCCTTCATCGATAAGGGAGGCCCCTTATGTGGAAATATTTAAGGCCCGCCTCAAAACCCTCCCTCCCTCAAGCATTCCCAGACACTGTCTTATAGCATGTATTTCTGGTAAAGCCCTTTTAAGGACTATTAGTATTATTAGCTGTTTTTATTATCTGATGTTTTTTTTATAAGTTGTTTCTTTGTGTTGTATTTTATGAATAGTGTATAATTATTTGTACGGCGCCCAGAGCCTCCGGGAGTGGGCGCCTGAAAAATAAACTTTGCATTGCCGAACTTTTTCCTATATAGTAAACTTTGGGCTTTGCAATAATGAGTGCTGAGGAAAGGGACCTTGTGCAAAATGACTCCACTTTTGAATATTGGACCCAAAATCCTTTGTGAGATCACAGAAACATAGAATCATAGAATCTGACAGCAGATAAGGAGCGCTTGGCCCACCCAGTCAGCCCATTTTTTTCACTTGCCTATACTATCACCACAGACCCTACATGATCTCCAGGTCCCTCCCACCATTACCTACCACTAAGTTTCCGTTGTGTCTCTCCCATGCATTCTTGAAGCCCACCACTGTTATTGCCCCCACCACCTCTGCTGGAAGAGTGTTCTTGGCATCCACCACTTTTCAGTGAAGAAATACTTCCTCACATCTCTCTTAAATTTCTCCACTTCCAGCTTCATTGCAAGTCCCCTTGTTCCTGTGCATCTTTTCCTTAGAATACTCCCCTTCTGTACCTTTGCTCTCATAAGGTATTTATAGGTCTCTCTTATGTCCGCTCTCTCCCATATCTCATAGAATTTGACAGCAGATAAGAATCACTGAGCCCACCCAGTCTTCCAATTTTTCTCTACCTACAGTAACACTTGATCTCCCGCTCTCCCGCTCTCCCTCCATCCCCCATTCTTTCCCCTAATATTCGCTCTCTTCCAGAGTGTACATTTTGAGGTCCTGCAGTCTCTTCTCATAGGGCTTCTATTTAAGGTACAAATTCTGGGTTCTCCACCAACTGCAACATCACCCATCATCTCCAAAATACCTCATTCTGTTCCTCCTTCACACCTCCTCATAGAGAGGCCATCAGGGTCTCCATTTGTTAAACATTATTTGCCATGGGCTCTATATACTCAGCCTACATGCCACGCATGTCAGGAGCCAAGGCAGCCCTATGTGGGAAAGCCACATAGAGGGGTCTCCTGGCGGCATTAACTATCAGTGCACCAGCCAGTTGCACACAGGATTTCTTGGCTGTGTGGTCAGCCATTCACCATGGTTGGTCCGGGGTGTGTGTGTCAGGGGCGTGCCTGCACTCCGTGTGATTTACAAAGATGTGGAGTGCCACGCACACAGATGCAAGAGTTATGGCAGGGGTGATCCTGCCATATGTATGCCCCATTCACAATTCTGAACACTGTAATATTATTATTTATTGCCTGTATTCTGCTCTTCTTCCCTCTTCCCCCAGGACTCATCTGGAATCGAGCGGTATCTCCGCTCAGTATGCCTTCCTGGTGAAACACTTAAATAAATAAATAAATATGTGCTATGCAGCCATCCCATGCACACACAGAGCACTGCAAATGGCACAGCCACTGGGTTCAGACTGCTGCAGTCGCATACCGATAGGCACCACAGTGCATACCACCCAACCATCCCTCGGTAGCGGGAAGTACCTAAATGTACCTCAGACATATCCCTGACCCACTCACATGTGGTATTAATGCCGCTGAAGAGTATAGATGGCAAGAATACCTTACATTGACCAAATGTGCAACAGGCTATGGCTATGTACACTATGCAGTGCACTGTACACAGCATCCAGTGTCACTGCTACTCCGTGTGTCACATGTGTCCCTGGGCATGGCCATTTGTATCTGATGCTTGTAAGCCCTGTACCTGTTATCTATGGCTGGAGGTAGAGAGGTATGCATCAGTGGCATGGGGCACTATCTGGGTGAGGGACGGACCATCCCTAAGGTCATTGGTATAGGGCTGTGGGTGGTGACAATTGGGGGCACACTCATACCACTCAGGCATGCGGTCCATGACCTCACAGCCTCCATGGTATACACATATGTCCAGTGTTAGTGTGGCACCCCCGAGATGCATACCTCCCATCCACAATGCAGCACGGATTATAGCACTGGCTGTTACACAGATGGGCACAAGGCTATCCTGTGATGCATGTTTCTATTGTATATACTACCATGTCTACATATAGTGTGCCCTGGATACATCATGGTAAGGTCTCTGACTGTCACTGTGGATCAGTGCAGTAACGGTATCTGCGACCAGACTGGTAGGGTGATTGGTACCTCAGTCTGGTGCAAGAATACTGTTCTGCATACAATACATAGCATTATGCTACTTACATAGTGGATGTGAGGCACGCCAGTATGGTGTGGCATGTACTGTTACCCACCAACAGTGTAACAGTGTTGCGGAATGGCTCCATACATACTCTGCAGTACCAGTCACCATGCACATATGTGTCCAGTACAACTATCAGGTGCTGGTGGTGTCCCTTTAGTTCTGCAGGGTTCTATGTCTTCCCAGACTCCCCCGCATGTCAGCATAGGGGATCCACTCTGGAACCCAGGGTAGGCATCTGACCAGATGCTTGCCTGGATTCCACACTCCACCTGATCCAGCACTGTGCGGCTGCACGCCGGGAGGCAGGGCTGTGGACAGGTGGTTGGCGATAGTGAAAACCATCTGGTACGCAACTGTCCGCTGGTGCAGAGCTGTGCTGGTGGGGTATGTGCCTTTGGTGTGTACCTTCTGTACTTTAGTGCATAGAGCCCCATATTCACCCATTTCCAGTGCACTGGGTGTGTGCGTATGTGCCTGTAAGTCACAATTTAGTTATTACCTTCTTGGCAGTGAATATTAAAATTAGTAGCAATTTCAAAGCTCTTTTCCTTATTCCTGCCAAAGGAATAGACATCAAAATTAGTGAAGGAGTGAGTAGTTATTGGTTTATAAATTCTATTAAGGAAGTCTTGAATGTCTTGCCAAAATTTGGCTAGTATTGGGCACTCCTAAAACACGTGCGTGTGTGTGTGTGTGTGTGTGTGTGTGTGTGTGCGTGTGTGTGTGTGTGTGTGTGTGAGAGTGTGTGTGTGTCTGTGGCTTTACACTTTCCACACCCTCTCCAACATACCCCCATATGGGATTCCCTATAATGAGCCTGAAGTGCTGATGTCTGGAAATATCACATCTGCCATTTCTAGGCAAAGTCCCTCCATTGCACTGGTGAAGTTAGTCTATAACTGGTTATTGCATCCAATCCAATCCAATTCAATCCAGCTTTATTTAGGAAATGCTATTCCATATCAGATCATAGCGTTTTACAACAAAAATGACTGCACAAGTTAAAACATTACACTATTAAAATAGTATAAATATTATAACTCGCTGTAAGCCAGCTCATATAAATGAGTTTTGAGAACAGATTTAAAGGCCTCAACAGACGGGCATTCCCTTAACCAATGAGGCAGAGAGTTCCACAGGGTTGGTGCAGCAAAAGCCCTCACTCCTGATGTTGTCAAAGAGACCCTGGGACTCTCCAGCAATCCCTGATTGGCGGAACGAAGAGGGTGAAGGGGGCGGTAGGGACAAAGGAGCTTACTTGTTCCAGGTTTCCAAATTATGCCCCAAATAAAGTTCCACATTACAACTACTCATTACTGTTTCCATTACATTGGGGTCATGCACCACAAAACCTCTATACAGATTTTCAATTAAATGTGTCCAAGGTACAGCTTGTTGGTAGCCTTTCAAGATACCAACTAAAAGGGGACTCTGGTTTGAGAGATGGTGATATGTAGGGCCCAATCCTAACAAATAAGAGCTTATTTGCAAATATCGAAAGTGGGCTGTTCTAGGAAGGTCATACTTATTCTGTAGGTCTTGAAAAGAATGGAAACCTTGCTTCATAAAATATTAATATGAATATTTATTTTTTCCATAGTGCTTTTTGCTGCCTGTTGCTGCCTCCCGCCTGCTTTGGCAACGGGGAGACATAGCATTTTCTGGTACTTTCTGTCCTATTCCTGGGGCCCCCAAAATATGGTCGTGTGTCCCCGTGGAGGCAAGCTTGCACCCCGTAGCCCCAGTGACGTCCCCTTCCCCCCATCTGGCCCAGTGCCAAGTCTCCCACTAGGCTTGGTACTACCACCCAGCCTCCACTCAGTGGCAGCCAAGAGCCCAGAAGACTCCAGATTCCTCCCTGGGAGAGGAGAGGAGAGCTGCCTGTTGGCAGCTCAATCCAGTTCCACACCCTACCCCCCAGCCGACCCACTGCAACCTAAGCTTGCTCCCAAACCCAGGACACTGGTGTGGTGCGAGGTGTGGCATCTAGCACCTCAACCGTTAGTGCCACTGGGCCGATTTGATATGAATATTTCAAACCTCGGGTCCCCCAGCTATGTAGGGCATTATTAATGGAGTTAGGCTGAAAAGCTCTGTCATATTGTAGAGCTCTCAGCCACGTCACTGTATACTAGGGGAATATTTACAGCAACAGTGTCACCAGACATTCAGTGGGATAGCTGTATATTGTGAAAAGTGGCATAATGGGTTGGGGGTGTCTAACAGGTTTGCAAATAAGTGATGGTCTATATTAAACAGGTTGTTAATGTGGAACTCTATGGTTTTCAAACATGGTTCACAGGTTGGCAGTATCCAGCAACGTACTGGGCTCAGTCCTTTACAGGTGTAGAATTCCGCAAGCCCTGGGGGGCGCCAAACACATGGCACGTGGGGCTTGCGGCATTCCCCAGCCAGCAATCAGGATTCTCCATCTCGAGCGCCACTAGCCCTGGGTTAGATCAGCTTTTTCTGGTTTAACTTTGCCGACCATTTTATGGAGTTTGTGCCAAACATGTGGCACAAGTCGCCGCAAAAAGGTTAAAGTGTCGCATATGCATGCAACCTTTAGAATCGGGTGCATGATGCACCAATGTGACCAGCGCAGAGTAGGGTTTGATGCTGGGCTTGTGAAAGAAGCTTTGAGAATCCAGATGATTTTCTGTAATTGTGCTGCCACACAATATAAGTATAAATTTTACAAATTTAGGCCTCCCTTGACTTTTGGTAATTGTGATGTATATTATCTGATTCAGGACAGTCCTCACCTCACACAAACCTATTAATAGTGTTCCAGTATTAAAAATAAGATTTGTTGGGGACCAGTGGTAATGTTTGACAATAATACAGTGGCCTGGGAAGAATATTATGATGCACTGCCTTGATTTTTGCCAGAAAAGAGAGAGAGAGAGCATGAGTTTCCCAAATCTATAGATCATGGGCGGGATATTCAGACTGCGCCAGGCTGTGATGCAAGCCTGGGCGCAGCGCAACTGGGATGCGCATGGGTGTTGACAGGGTGATATTCAACGGAGCTGCACCATGGCACAGCGTCATTGAATATCGCTTTTTAGCCACCCGCAGTGTGCATGGTGCAGTGGCACTGCACCAGCACAAGTGCCCAGAGTGGAGCAGGGGGATGTGCTAGCGCAAGTGCTGTTGCGCTAGGTACAACAACTGCAATATTCAAAAGTGCACATGAAAATGGGGCCATAATGCATGCAAGGTGCAAATGGGGTCATTATGGCCCCATTTGCATGCAGGTGCGCCGATCCCCGGCGACTTGCGCCTGGCAACCTGCCAGGCTGCAGCCATCGGGAACCGACGCCCCCTGCACAAGCGGCAAAGTGCCCCACTGCCCAATCACAGGCATAGGGATTGTAAATGAACATCCCATATCCCTGGTGGTCCAGTGGACCACTTGCAGCCCAATGCGGGCAGAAGCACAGTAATATACACCCTCCCGTATCCTTGGTGGTCAGTGGACTGCTCGTAGCCGATCGGGCTATGTATTAAAATAATGGTCCAGCCATATTCCTGGTGGTCCAGTGGACCACTGCTTGCCGATCATGGGCATCAGTAATAAATATGGCAATCCAATCCATCCTGGTGGTCAGTGGTACCCCCTCCTACCGCCCACTAAGCCCACCCCGCTCCCCTGGCGCGCGGGTGGCCTTCCACCTGCCAGCTGCCCTGCCGCCTGCCGACTGACTCTGTACAGTAGGGTGTATGGAGTCAGTTGGCATTCGGCGAGAATGGCTGATGGGTAGGAAGCTTCACCACGCTGCCGGGGAGCAGGGTGGTGGGGCTCAGTGAAGCGGTGAAAACCTCTGACCACCAGATGAGATCGCGATACTTATTACTGACACCCGTGATCAGGCTGCGAAGCGGTCCACTGGATCACCAGGGATATGGGAGGGTTGATATTACTGTACTACTGCCCGCGATCAGGCTGTGAGTGGTCTACTTGACCACCAGAGATTTAGGACGTTCCCCTATTACTACATATGCCCGTGATTGGGCATGGGGGGTTGCTACCATGCAGGTGCCGCCGGGCCTTGGGTGGACACCCACAGCTGGCAGCTGCTGTGTTGCGCCCTGCAATATGGCAGCTCACCTGTGGGTGGCCAGCTGTTGCTCCTTTTTTTTTGGCTCACCTGTATGCAGCGCAAGTAGAGTTGCGCCATGGGCTCAGCACACATCCGGGCTGAATAGGATGTCTGCGGATGTCATGGGCATGCCTCCTACTTGTGCATCGTGCAGTGCACTCGGTGCAGTCGCGATCGGGATTTGTGCCAGGCACAGTCCCCTTTTGAATATTGCGCTGGGGCGCATCAGTGGGTTGCACATGGTGCAACTGTGTTGCGTCATGCGCAACCCTTCTGAATATCCCACCCCCTGAGTACATTTTTGGGCAATAGGTTCATAGTTTAATAGTTCAAGAAGTGAAAGGTCTTTTACAAGTTGTATCCCTAAGTATTTAATCGTGCTTCTATTCCATCTTATAGGGAACTGTGTTTTTAGCTCAGAGGAGGGGTAGAAATAAAGGCTAAGTAGTTCAGTTGTTAAAATATTCCGTTTAAAGCCTGATAATCCCTTATAGGCATCCAGTAGGTTCCAAACTCTTGGGAACAATGTTTCTGGTGTAGTCAGTGTCAATATGATATCATCTGCAAAGAGTGCCGCTCTATAATCTCAACCTCCCAACAGTATGCCCTCAACCCCCTCCACCCGCCATATTGCTGCTGCCAGGGGTTCTATATAAAGTGTGCGTTGGAGTGGGGATGGAGGGAACACCTGTTGTGTTCCTCTTATCACAAGAATATGGGCTGAATGAGCACCATTTGCCTTGACATAAGCACATGGTGATTTATACAATGCCCTGAGGATCGTTAAATGTTCATGTGGGAAGGTCATATGATCCAGGGTGTCACATAACAAAATTCCAGGACATCCTGTCAAATGCCTTTTTGGCATCAGCACTTATCACCACCATTGGAATGGAATGTTGCATAGCATAGTCCATTAAATGGAGGATATGGCATACATTGTCATGGGTCTGTCTCATGCAGACAAATCCAGATTGGTCTTCATACAGTAAAGATGGTAGCAGTAGTATGTCTAGCTGATGTGCCCATATGCTAGTGAATAATTTATGGTCCATATTAAGCATGGAGATAGGGAGGTATGATGAGGGGTCTTCAGGGTTCTTCCCTGATTTTAATACTGTTATTATTACAGCATCTCTTCATAGGGCTTTTGATGCAGTCCCTGCACCATTTTAGTTGCTCTCCTTTGCACAGCCTCCATTCTGTCTATGTCCTTCCTGAGATGTGGTTTCCAGAACTGGCCACAGTGCTCTAGGTGGTGTCTCACCAGCAGTGTATACAATGCCAGCACCGCCTCCCTCCTGCTAGTAATACCCATCACTATACACCCCAGCATCCCACTGGTCCTACCAACTGCCTTATTGCACTGTCTTGCCACCTTGAGGTCATCAGTTATGACTACTTCCTTGTCACTTTTCTGTTTGGTGACCATCAATATCTCTTCTCCCATTTAATACTGCCTCTGTGTTTCTGTGCCTTAAATGCATGATTTTGCACTTGTTTGCATTGAAACTCAGCTGTCTTGCACTTGGGCACTCCTTGAGTTTTCGCAGGTCTCTGCACATTCTTTCCACCCCCTCTGGAGTGTCCACACTATTGCAGATTTTGGTGTCATCCACTAAGAGGAATACCTTCCCTTCCAGCTCATCTGCAATATTACTTATAAAGACATTAAATAGGACTGGTCCCGGTACTGAGTCCTAAGGAACCCTTCCCCAGAGTGAACTCCATTTACCACCACCCTCTGTCACTTATCCCTTAACCAATTTCTTTTTTTCCATATATAGTTTATAGTTTTTCTGTTTTTTTCTTCTCCCCCACAAGGCCATGGTGTACACATGAGTGTGTTCGCACGTGGAGGCGCATGCACATGCCAGGATCTGATGGCCCCTTCCGCCCATTCCCAGACTTATGTCACCACTCCTTGCCACCTGTGCATCCCACCGGACCTCCACGCCGTGGGAGTGGGACCACGGAGAAGCACTCATCCACCCCTTGGAGGGGGAGAGCTGCGGCTCAATCCCACTCCACCCCCCCAAGCTGGCACCCCGGTGGCCCGAGGGCATTCCTGAACCTGGGTCTCTGGCTTAGCGTGAGGTAAGGTGTCCACTGCCTCAGCCCTCAGCACCACTGGGCCAGCTTCCTTAACTAATTTCCTACCCAGTTTAACACCTTAGGACCTACCCCTAAACTGCCCAGTTTCCTTATGAGTCTCCTATATAGAATAGTGTTGAAAGCCTTACTAAAATCTAAGTAGGCCACATCCACTGCTGTACCTTGATCTATTTCCCTAGTCATCTAGTCAAAGAAATCTATCATATTTGTCTGACATTACCCCCTGCCACCCCACCCACTGTAAATCTGTGCTGCCTCAGATCTTGTAACTCCCACTGGATTCAAGACACTTGACAATCCTTTTCTTATGCAGTGACTCCATTAACATCCCTAACACCGATGTCAGAGTGACTGGCATATAGCTGCCAGCCTCTTCCCTGCTACTACTTTTATGAAGTGGGAATACATCCACCCTCCAATCCTCAGTAATCACTCCTGTTTCCAGTGACTTGTGGAACTGAGGTATCAGCAGTGCAGTCAGTACCTTCCTGAGCTCCCTCAATACCCTTCCATCTGGTCCCATAGCTTTATCTATTTTCAGATTTGTGAGTCCTTTCAGGACTCCCTCCTCTGTAAAAGGATTTGTGTCTACCTCCCTCCCCCGTGCTCCTGCTGCTTTCATGTGGCCCACCACCTTCCCCTTTTTCTATGAGGACAGAACAAAAGTATTTGTGAAGGATATTTGCTTTTTCCCTGATCCTCCTCAGCATAGTTCCCCCTGCCCTTCCTAACCTCACAATCCCTCTCCAGTCTTCCTCACTAATGTACATAGAAAAATGCCTTGTCCCTTTTGGATACCCCCTTGGGCTATTCTTTTCTCAGTGTGTGCCTTTGAGCTCCTCACCACATTCCCTGCTTCCCTCTGCTTCTCCTGATTACCTCCCTATACTCCTCCCTCTGCATCTGTTTATACTGCCTGAATGAAACCCTTTTGTCATTCACTTTTAAGCCACTCCTTTTGAGAACCATACCAGACTCTTTTTTTTTTCTCTTGTTTTTGCTCACTTCCTTTGTGCTGGGGTTTGTTGCCTTTACTATGCCTTCCCTTAACTTAGTCCATGGTTACTCCACCCCATTCAGTCCCCTCTGCTAGGTCATCTCTGAGGCATTCTCCCATTTTTTTTAAACTGTTCCCTCCTGAAGTCCAGGACGCTTGTCCTTGTGTGGTTTGCTTTCACTGCCATCCTTACACTATTCAGTGATCACTGGTCAAGGTGCCTTCCTTAAGCAAGTAGTCATGAAACCAACTCGGGAGAAGGCAATACTGGACCTCATGCTCACAAACAGGGACAGTGTGATGGGGGTAACAGTGAGGGAGCACCTGGGGAACAGTGACCACCAGACACCATAATTTGAAATCACAGAAGGAGCAGAACCAAACCGCATAAGAGCACGTATCCTGGACTTTAGGGGGGCAGACTTTGGGAAAATGGGGAGATGCTTTAAAGAGGCATTAATGGGAATGGGGTGGGAATCAGGGGTTGAGGAACAGTGGGCAATATTTAAAACATGGATTACAAGTGCAACAGAATTATGCATTAAGCAGGTTAGCAAGGGGAAAAGGAAGAGAAAGCCATTATGGTTTTCCAAGGAGGTAGTGGAGAAAGTGAAAGCCAAAAAGACTGCATTCAGGCAATACAAAAAGACGCAGGCAGAAAGGTATAGGGAAAAATACCAGGAGAAGCAAAGGGAGGCAAGGAGGTCAGTAAGGGAAACCAAAGCTCAGACAGAAGAGCGCATCGCAAAATCACTGGGTAGAGGGGACAAAACCTTTTACAGGTACGTAAGGGAAAAAAGATAGGCAAAGAGAGGGATAGCGAGACTGAAGGCGGAGGATGGGGACCACGTGAAGGATGACAACAATAAAGCTGACATACTGAACAGGTATTTCTGCTCAGTCTTTACTGAGGAAGAGGATGGTAATGGGCATGAAGGGAGTACAAGGGGTGGGAACTCCCCAGAAATGGACACAAGTCCCTTTACATGGGAAAGGGTCCTGAAGAAACTGGAAGGAATAAGAGTTGATAAAGTAATGGGGCCAGATGGGGTGCACCACAGGGTCCTAAAGGAACTAAGAGAGGTTGTGGCTGACCCTCTGGCAGTCCTGTTTAGCTGATCACTGGAAACAGGGGAAGTACCCAAAGACTGGAGGACAGCAGCTGTAGTGCCCTTATACAAAAGCGGGACCAAAGAGGAAGCGGGGAACTACAGACTAGTCAGCCTCACCTTGGTAGTGGGGAAGATCATGGAAGCACTACTGAAGGAGAGATTGGTGGAACATCTGGTTGCCAATGGACTACAGGACCCAAGGCAGAACGGTTTCACCAGGGGGAGGTCATATCAGACCAACCTCACTGAATTTTTTGACTGGATGACAAGGGAGGTGGTTCGGGGAGGACAGTGGACGTGGCCTATCTGGACTTCAGCATGGCCTTTGACACCGTGCCACATAGAAGGATATTAAAGTGGGGAATATGGGAGTGGGCAGGACAGTACTGTGGTGGGTAGGTAATTGGCTGGGTGGCAGGACACAGAGGGTGATGATAAATGGCTGTCACTCCACAGAAGGAAGAGTGACCAGTGGGGTACCACAGGGATCAGTGCTGGGACCTGTCCTATTCAGCGTCTTCATCAGTGACATTGCTCAGGACCTAGAAGGCAGAATTTCCCTGTTCGCTGATGACATGAAGCTCTGTAACAGAGTGGACATGCCAGAGAAGGTAGACAGAATGAGGAGGGACCTGCAGAAGGCGGAAGAATGGTCAAGCGTTTGGCAGTTGAAATTCAATGCAAAGAAGTGCAAGATAATGCACATGGGGTACAAAAACCCTGGAACAACATATCAGTTGGGGGTGAGGATATAGCAAGCACCAAGCAGGAAAGGGACCTTGGGGTTATCATCTCTGATGACCTCAAGGTAGGGAAACAGTGCGGCAAGGCAGCAGGTAAAGCAAATAGGATGCTGGGATGCATAGGCAGGGGCATCGCCAGCAGGAAAAGGGAGGTCATAATTCCACTATACAAGACACTAGTGTGGCCCTACCTTGAGTACAGTGTATAGTTCTGGAGACCTTACCTATGTAAGGACATAGACAGGGTAGAGAAGGTTCAGAGGAGGGCAACAAAGATAGTACAGGAATTGCATCACAAGTCCTATGAGGACAGGTTGAAGGACTTAAATATATGTACTCCCTGGAGGAGAGAAGGGAGAGGGGGGAATATGATAGAGACATGCAAGTACCTTACGGGGAGGAACAGGGTGCAGGAACACACTATTTTTCAGTGAAAAAGATGTTCCAGGACTAGAGGGCATGGGATGAAGTTGGAGGGAGGGCGAGTCAGAAGAAACATGAGGAAGAATTTCTTCACAGAACAGGTGGTGGACAAGTGGAACACCCTGCCATAGGAAGTGGTGGGGGCTGAAAAAATCACGGGATTTAAGAATGCATGGGGTAGATATAAGGGAATTCTGGAGGTCAGGGGTAAGGGGCAACAGACTTCTAGGAAAACATAAAGTGAATTTACAAGCTCAAATGATCAGACAGGGTGGGCCATAGGCCCTTATCTGCTGACAGTGTCTATGTATCTATGTATCTATGTCCCCAGGTGGCCTCCCACCTTGACATCTGCAATACTATCTCTGTTAGTGAACATTAGGTCCAGTATTGCCCCAACATTAGTCAGCTCCCTGACTAGCTGCCTGAGAAATGTCTCCTGCCGGGAGTTCAGGAGGTCCGTGCTTCTAGCTGAAGCTGTGGCTGGGAAGCGCCAGTTTACATCTGACAGGCTGAAGTCCCTCACCAGCAGCACCTCCCTTTTTCTGCCATTGATACATATTTTTGTGACCTCAATGTCTACAATAACAGATAATGTCACAAAGTATTATGACTTCAGTGGCAGGTAGAACAGAAAGACAGGATGAAGTCTAAGGCCCATTGAATCTGTTTCCATACAGATACCCTCAGTAACAAAGAATGTGGGGAGAAATACAGAACAGTAATGAATGATCAGCTAAACTGTATCTGAATATTATATTTTGAAAGGTATTTCTGGATCTTGGAAAATCACTTTAATTTTTTGGGGAAGTTGCAAAAAATGGCTGCCAGTAAAATCAGAAAATTTCAATTGTGTGGCACATTGATTTGCTTCTGTGATGTGCCACATGATGTACCCGGTAGGTAGGATTTGCTGTTTGCCATTGGTTGTAGTGTGGTAAGGACATGGCTTAGAAACTGCACCTGCCAATTGGGATGCAGGATTTCTCTACCCATTTTATGGTATTAGTATTAGTAATGGTAGTAGAACTTTATATTACACTCTTGCAGAGTTCAGACCACTTCACAAGTATTCCAAAAGGCGTACAAAACCCATCAACAATACAATTACAAAATAGAGGCAACATTTCATACATATAACATGAGTGTCTGAGAACAGTATGAAGTTCTATATTCAGGCAAGTTAGTCCAGAAAAACGTGCTTCCAGAGGTGTCAGAAGAGTCTGGATTTAAACAAAGCAACCAAATAGGCACGTCTTAATTCCCATGCAAGAGCTGGACAGGGTCAAATAAAGAGTGCAGTCTGGTGATAATCCTAAGATGGTAAAAACAGTTCCTGACCACCACTGACACTTGAACCTCAAGTGACAAGTGCTCATCAAGTACCACTACTAGGATTGGAACTTGCTGTACCCCTCCAGCTGGTTCACCCTCCAAAGGGGGAAGCATGAGGCTATCTTTGAGAACCACCACCTGCTTACCTGAGCCAATCAGTAGCACTTTTGTTTTTCCAAGGATGAGGATCAGTCAACTGGAAGCCGTCAACAGTCTGATCTCTGGACACCAATGTAATATAGCTGTAGGACAGCATTTATTTATTTATTTAGCTTTTGTTGACCAGGTAAGTACATTAGACAAGACATTTGCTTATTTTCAGGTACGACCCAGGAAAGTACAGTGAAACACAAGTTCATAAAGAGGACAACATGATACAAGTTAGGCATTACACAGAATCAGGTAGAACCAGATGAACATAACACAAGCAGTCAGTAAACACAGTTAGAATAGGAACAAAATATATACATAGAGTCACCAAGGCTATGAACAGCGCATTGTACAATTCTATAGAGCTCAGAGCCCCAAACGCAGAGCCGCAGTCAAAGCATCACCTGAAACAGAGAGTAAATACATTATATACAGAGCAGAAACCAAGCAGGCAGGATGCATAAGCAGGACCTGTGCAAGGGTACCAAAAGAAGAACATATAAGTCCAGTGCAGGGAACCAAGGTTAGTTATGGCAGTTTAGAACAACCACATGCAGAGGAGAGCTTCAAGTAATTCCACAGGGAGCTCCGAAGGCATGAGTGGGAGGGGGAGGAGCAGACCTGGGCGGGAAAGGAGTTCCACACTCTGGGGGTACATGAAGCAAAACCCTGTGCCCCATTTGCATTCAAGTGGCAGGAACTTTGAGAACAACAGGGCCCAATGACCTAAGGGAGTAAGAAGAAGAGGCAGTCGGTTTGAGGATCTCAGTCAGTCCTGGGGGGGGGGTGCCAGTTCTGAGAACCTTGCCCGTGAAGCTGCCCAAGACAAAATTCATGTGGTTGGGTGGGGAAAGCCAGTCAAGTTTGTTATACAGCTCACAGTGGTGGGTGAGGCGAGGGGCAGCAAATGCAAAGCGGCAAATATTATTATAGGCTATGTTCCACCTAGAAAGGTGAACTTTGGAGGTGCATGCATACAGGATGAGTCCATAGCAGAGAGAAGGGAGAAACACACCCCTGGCCAGTGAAAGGTGAGCAGCAGAAGTAAGATTGCTCTTCGCTCTGTAGGCCAGACCCAGTTTGCAGTTGAGAGCTCTGCATACATTTTGGATCTGATGCCCAAGGTCAAGCTGGGGGTCAGGTGTCACCCCAAGGTATTTGAAGGAGTTAGTGATTAGGACAGGAGTACCATCAATACCAGTAATACTCAGTGGGGCAGGGGAGGCCTTTGTCTTGGCCAGGGACCCAAAAATCATGGCCTGAGTTTTTTTAAGGTTGAGGATCAGCTTGTGGGTCATTATCCAGGACTGGATATTCCTGAACTCCTCACTCAGTTGGTGGTTGATTACCCCAATGTCATTGGAATGGGTGAGGATAACCAGGTCATCCGCATATAGGATAGAGCTAAAGTTGGAAGAAGTAGAGTGGAGATTATTGACAAAGATAGAGAAGAGAAGGGGCCCTAGGACTGAACCCTGGGGGACACCAGACGTCACAGGAGTGGTGGCCGAGAGGGCCTTACTGAATTTAGTAAGTTGCTATCTGCCCTGGAGGTAATTAGTGAACCATCTTTGGACAGGTGGGGACAGACCAAGGGACCAAAGTTGAGAGCAAAGTAAGACATGGTCAACTAGGTCAAAGGCCTTAGATAGGTGAATGAAGATGGCGCCTGAGAGCTTACCCTGGTCCATAGCTGCCCTGATCCCAGAGGAGACAGTGACAAAGGTGGAGGATGTACTGTACCCTTTGCAAAAGCCATGCTGTGTGGGAGACAGTAGCTCATGGGCTTGAATATACTCCATGAGTTGCCCAACCACAACTTTCTTCAGAAGTTTACTGATAGCCGACAAGATGGCTAGCGGTTGGGAGTTGTTGAGGATCTTTGGGTTGTCCTGTTTGAGAACAGGGACAATCTTTGCCACCTTCTAGAGGTCGGGGATAACTCCAGAGGCTAGGGGACATGTTGAAGATATGAGCCACTGGAGAGGCAATATAAGAGGCACCAAGATGGGGGAGCTTAGGTTCCATGCTATTGTAGCCAACACTAGAGTGAGAGGAGAGACCAGAGAGAGGTCTCTGCATCTCCTGTTCAATCACAGCCCTGAAGTAGAGTAACGGACAGGAGATAGGGTCCGACTGTGGGGCAGAGGCTGGGACACGACCATCACTCCCATCAGTGGAGAATAGGGAGGTGAAGGCAGACAGATCCGAGAAGTTGGAATCGAATGCATTGGCAGTGGTTAGTGGATTGTTACAATTAGATCCATCTATGAGCATGTCAGAGACTCCACAGTTGGAGGAACCACTTACTATATTTTAAATGTTTCTCCAGAAATTCCTAGGATCCTTAGCTGAGTTTAATAAGGCAGTTTTGCAGTATTCACTTTTGGCAGCCCTGATTGCTTTTTTGCATTCCTTCCTGATCCTCCTATATTGCTAAAATATGGCCTGGTCCATCGTGATCTTGAAGTTGGCCCAGCACTTGTCTCTAGCTCTCATGAGGACTAGGAGGCTCCCATGCAGCCACTTAGTGGCAGACTCCCTTACCCTCCACCTGATAAGAGGGGCATGCTTGTCCTGCAGTGCCCCAAAGGTGCTGAGAAAGTGACTAACAGCAGTGGAAGAGTCCTGAACATTTAGCACCACAGACCAGTCCATAAGCCTCAGATCCTCATGCAAGGACCCCAGGTCAAACCTGGATAAATCCCTTACTTGGATGATTTTGTGAGGAATTTTCCAGGAGGAGATCTTCCATACGCAGTGCACTGGGGTGTGGTCAGAGATAGAGTCAGGAAGGGTACCAGAGGAGCTGATGTGCTCAGGTCTATTTAACAGGACCCAGTCCAGAAGGGTGCTAGTATCACCAGTGGTAGACCACCTAGTGGGCTCCTAAATAAGTTGAGACAAGGAGAGGCCAGCAAGCAGAGGTTCATACAGCTTGGTGTTTTCTCCAAGCCAGTTTAAATTAAGATCTCCCAAGATCATTAGCTCATTATCCCAGGTCTTAGCACCAACAGTATCAAGGAGGTAGGATGATCCCGACAGACCACCCTTGGGGAAATTGTACGTACAGATGATGTGCAGCTTCTTAGTGTTCCTGAGTAATAGGACTGTGAGAAATAGCTCACAAGAAGACAGTAAGGGCTGTTGGTGGGATACAACAGAGAGGTTTAGGTGACCCTTGTAGTAGACTAAGATACCACCCACACACTCTTTTTCCCAGGCTGATCTTGCCTAACAAGATCAAAGCCAGGAAGCGCGCAGGCCAAGCCAGGGATTGAAGGTTTCAGCCAAGTCTCGGTGATACCAAGGATGTCAGGCTTGTAGTGAGTGACCCAGGCAGAGAGTTCAGCCTGATTGGGCAGGAGGCTGCGGATGTTGAGGTGAGCTATTTTCATCCTCTTGCCTGACAGCCAGCTCACAGGAAATGAGGAGGCTTGATAAGTAGGACCAGGGTTAAGCTCAATGTCCTCAGCCAGGGCTAGTGTCACCAGGAGGAGCCAGGCCAGAGGAGATGCCTTATAGGGGGAGAACCACCTCTAGCCGAAGGCTTACAAGCAGGATGCCTGACCACTGTGGCAGGATACTGAAAGCACCTGAGGTCAAGACAGTAGATAGGCCAGAGAGGCTGTCTGCCACAGACTGTTAGACTGAAGAAGGTGAAGTCATGCTCCTCATGCCGTTCAAGAGTAACCCAGGGGCCCCCCGAGGCAGGGGAGCAATCAGCAATAAGTAGAGGGAGGCATAAGGCAGTGAGAAGGCCAATGATGAGGGCACTGATAAATGGGGAGGGCTTAGCACCCTCCCTGAGGAGCTTAGGAACTCCCATGTCAAAAAGGACCTATCCCTGGGACTAACCAGGGCACTGAAGGGAGAAGATATTGTAGACAGTTCAGGTAGACAAGTCAAGGCTTACCAGAAGCCAGAGGAGCTATTTTGTCAAACACTAGGAAGGTCCTGAGGAGAGAACCAAGCAGTGCTTGCCCGCCAGACCCCCTCAAGCTGTCCAAGTGGGCCCCAGAGGAGCACCCAATTTGTGGAGGTCTATCCTACAGATGTCCCCACAACTAGGGTCAGTAGACAATCCCCCCTTATGTAGGAGCACACCACCAGCTACTGGAAGGATTACCAGGTTCCGTGGTAGTAAGCTTCACTGGAGGCGAGGCCAGTAGAGATAGCTGGTGAGCACAATACATTAACAAACTAATAGAGACATTTCCTGACTAAAGCTGCTGAGACATGATAGATAGATAGGCAGAAATTATTCAGTAGGTTGCAATTGATTCCCACCATGATTAATTGCAGTCAAGTAGTCAACAGTGGTGGTAAACAATATACTCAGCCAGGCCCACTCGGGGTAGAATAAGCTAGGCTCAAGCCTGAAACCAACTCTGGTTAAAGATTACACAGTACTGAATATACCAACTAGAATATTAGCTGCAGTACACATCAATCAGACTGTGAATATGGTCAAATAGAAATACAGTACAAGTCATATTAAACTGTTCCTCCAATGAGTTGTTTTCATATTTCTGACTGAGTTGCATAACTGTTGCTGGATCCAGTACAAAGCCCTGCACAAACTGTTTCTTAAGGGTTAAAACTCAGTTTTGCATTGCATTGTGACTGGACGGCTGATGCAATCCAAATGAGTTGCAAAAACATTTTACAAACATTGCTCTTTAAACATAGAAACATAGAATCTGACGGCAGATAAGGACTGCTTGGCCCACCTAGTCTGCCCATTTCCCTACCTGATGGATAAGCTGCAGATTCTAGTTAATCAACAGCTTACTTCCTCCTACTCCCCACTAGAATTGCCTTATGTCTGCCCCATGCATTCTTGAATTCTCCCACTGTTTCTGACTCTACAACCTCCTCAGGAAGGCTGTTCTATGCATCCACAACTCTCTCTGTGAAAAAATACTTTCTAACATTACCTCTGAGCCGTCCTCCCTCTATAGAAACATACAATGAGCTGGTAAAGCATTGAAAAACAATGCAATATGAGTTGCCAATGCATTGCCGACTGTAAAAAACAATGCTAAACCAACTCATTGGTGGAACAGTTGAATGCGACTTGTACTGTATATTTCCTGGGGCAGAGGTTTGACTCCTAGCTATACATATCCAGCAGGTTAATTAGGCACATGACTGACCACCCAGGAATACCACCCATACAACAATTCAGAGTGGATAAGCACCATCCGGAAATCCATAAGCAGATGAGAGTTCTGTGTTTAAAGAGAACTAGCGGCAGTGAGTGACAGATTTCTGAGAGTTCTGTGTTTAGATAGCTTTACGCTCCTGAATTCTACTACTGGAAGCCAATGGGGGCAGGCCAGGGTAGGGAAGGGTGTAACTAAAATAGTTTCAATAAAAGAAGTATAAAAAAAGACTTAGCTGTGATATGAATTCAGTAGCGCTCATGCATGCCACAGTTGGTGGCCGGCCGTGGTGGTGAGAGGAGGGCTGAGCCGGTCGCCGGCTCCATACATATGCACTTTATGGGCTAACAGGCTGGCCAGTGTGTCACTTCTGGGTGGGGGACCACTAGACCACCAAGTGTTTAAGTGATTTTCGGGCTATCTGGGGGTCAGGATCATGCTGGGGGTGGTGGACCACTAAACCACCATGGATTTATGTGATTTTGGGGCTACTGGGAGTCAGGATCGTGCTGGGGGTTGGGGGGACCACTAGACTACAAGGGAAATTACTGTTTGGAGTGGCTACCGGGGGTCGGGGATCGCGATGGGGGGGACGTCATACCTCCCAATCATTTGTCACTGAAATGTGGGACATAGACCTTTTTGGACACTCAAACTGAGGGACAACAAGGGACACAGACCTTCAGAATGAGGGACATATCCTCAAACATGGGGATACAAGCCCAGACCACTGTGAAAACCATAGTGTTTACCCTGAACAGAATATATTTCGGAGTTAGTATTTTACACTTCAGTGTTTCTGCTTTAAGGTCTAATGTACAGCACTTTCACTGTGTGGGTGGCACATTTTCCATGAGGCATAGCTGAGGGACAGAGCAGTTTTAAGAGGCCAAATGAGAGCTGTCCCTTGTAATGAGGGACTCTGGAGAGGTATTGGAGCTGTCCTCCAGGGTGTGTTTGGACTCAGCTAGTGTAGATATATATCTATAGATATATACCTATATAAACATACACATATACATATATATATATATATATATATAACACACACACACACACACACATGTATATGTGTGTGTATTTACCTGTATATACATGGCTATGTTGTTCTGTATTATGGTGTGGTGGGGGTCAGTGGATCAGCTGAGTGAGTTTAAACAGTATTTGGAGTCCCATAATCCTGGGTTTAGATTTGCAATAAACTTCAGTCTGGAGAAGATTTTTTCTTGGACCTATGCAATACCAGGACTGGGGATGGAAGTTTAAATATCTCCTTATACCAAAAGAATACTGACAGAAACACTTCATTGCAGGCCAGCAGTTGTCACCGCTGCCACACCATAGTCAACATCCCCAAGGGGCAATTTATGCAGTTCAAAAGGAATTGCTCTGGGAGGGAGGAATATATCCAGGCAGCAGGTGATTTGGAAAATGGCCTCTGGAAGTGTGGGTATGGGTTAGACATTATTAGAAAAGCCAGACTTGAAGTGAACAACATTCCCAGAGAGTCACTTTTATAAATTAACCCTGACCTCAGTGGGGTAACAAATAAGATACATTTTGTTACCACGTTTTCCACTGCTCCGAAAGCTGTTCCAAATATTATATTTAAAAACTGGAATATTTTGAGGGCTGAGCCTGGGTTAAGAAATGTTGCTATTGAGCTACCCGGCATTACTTACCGCAGGGCACATAACGTTAGGGACTCAGTGGTACATAGTGTACAGCCCAAGGAAAAAAGTGGAGGTTGTCCTCACTCAAATCCTGGGTGTAAGTGTTGCAATCATTGTAAATATTGTATCGTGGTGTTTGACGCTAACATGTTCCTTGATCCAGGGATGGTAGAGAATATAAAATATCTAATTTGATTACTTGTGATACTACCAATGTTATTTACCCAGCTGTGTGTAAATGCGATGTGTTTTATGTGAGGAGAACAAAGAAACAGGTTTAAGGACCGTATAGGGCAACATACAAGGGCTATTGTAAACAATAGTGATGAACATACCCTGGCATTGCATGTATTGTAAATTAAGCATGTGGCAAGGATTTATTTTATTTATTTAAACAATTGATTACTGGGAAAGGCACGCTGAGCTGATGCTCGATTCCAGGTGTGACCCGGATCCTGACGCACACTGTCCGCTATGATGGAAATGAAAGGGTCTGTTTAGGTCCAAGGGGTGGGGATATAGAAAAATGGTATGCCCCTGACAGTGACACCAACAGAGTGACCTACCAACCCCTCAACAAAATCAACAGGTTGCTGATGGGTCGCTGTGTTGGTGCACCTGACACAGGGGCACACTGTGTCTCGGTCTTGCACCCCTTCCCTGAATCAACTCCAACTGGAGTTGATAATCCTAAGTACGGGGGGTGCAGGGGCAGAGTCCCCTGCATGGGGGGTTGGGGAGGCAAAGCCCCACAATGAAAAAATAGGACCGGGAGACAAACGGGATTTATGCCAACTGCAACATGTGGTCGACATAAATCCTGTCGATGTGATATCAGTCGACAAAAGTGTCATCGAACTGGCATCGTAGAGCCTAGAAAAACTACTTGCCAAAAGGGAGGCGTTTTGGATTTAGCAATTGGGGGTGTTACAATGGCCTGGAATAAATAATCAGACAGATCTTGCAAAACGACTGTGATGGTACCAGATATGATGTTTGCTTGGGGGTTATTTTGCCCCCCCCCCCCGAGTCAAGAAGGCAGTTTTTGAAGGGATATACAGTATATGTAATATGATCTTGTTGTATGTATTTTATAAACTTTCCTGTTGGTGGTCTGTGTCTTTTTACATGACATTGACAACTCTGGAAATAAATATAATTTCAGTAGTTTGCTGTAGAATTAAATAAATTATCAGTTTTCCAAATAATATTTGGGCTGGTTTGACAATTTACTACCGATATTGTTGCTAACCAGCAGTATTTATTGTTGCCTGACTTTTACACAAAATGGCTGAGTAATGGTCATTGTAGCAGGCAAATAGCTACTCACCACAGGATTACAAATTGATGTTCCTGAGTGAAGATATAGTGGCATTAATTGAAATGGGTCTGCTGACTTTAAAGGGACTCTGTCAACCTTTTTTGCATCATATTATTTCTAGTTAATAACTCACATTTTATGATTACTTATCGTCTCTAAAATTCATTGATGTTGCTGGTTGTTTAATCTGCCTCCTTGCTTATTAGAACTGAAATACATGGGAATGTATAGTTATACACAGCCTCGTTTTGCTCCTAATTGTTTACCTAAGCTTACTGTATACTTCTTGAACATTAGAAACATCCTCAAACAGTGCAGCCACTCATGATACAATAGTCTCATCTACTCCCACTGCATAATGAATAGCTAGATAGTTTTGGGGTGTTCCTGAGTCCAGGAAAGATGCAGTTGTATCTGGTCAAGAAATGTAAACAAATATGTTTTGGTGTGGTAAAACCAGTATAGTTGACACTCAGTTTTTTTACATTTTAAAAGGAAAAAGAAGTCTGACTCAAACAACCAGCTACATCAGCAGTCTCTATAGAATGAGAACAATCATACAATGTGTTTTTAAAACTAGGGACGCTTTGAAGCCAGATGGGGTTGACAGTGTTCCTTTATCACCAGCGTACTCCAGTAAGTGGCTGACTGTTTGTGTTTGTCTCTGTCAGTAGTTTAGTTTTTTGTGGTTTTTCATGAATTTATTTGCATGTACTAATGTTACTTTTGTCATCTCTGCATAGCTATATGTATTATCTCGAGTACTGTCTGACTTGATCTGTATTCTAACCTACCTGTACCTATATACTATGTACCTGTACTATATACTATGTATTGTATAATCTCATCTCATTTTATGCATGTATTCTCCCGAGTCGTGCCTGAAAATAGTCAACTTTGGCTAGCGCACCTAACCCGGTTAACAAAAACTAAATAAATAAATAAAACCATGAGCAGTAATTGTCTTGTTGTGGTGCAAATTGGTGGAATAATGTTTTAATTCATTTGTATACATTTCCATGTTTTTTAGCACTGACTTGTATGTATAAAAGGATGCACAGTGGGGGGGGGGGCTCTTCACCTTGACAAAGCACCCAAGAAGCGGGTGCAAAATGTTGGCATTGTGGGATACCTCCTTGGGCTACACTGGCATAGCTGTATTGTTACCATTTTACATGGTTAAGAAATAAAATCAATGAAAAACCATGAGCACTGAACTCCAGTGTCATGAGCTTAGTTGTGTTACGGAGTGCTGAGTCCTCTTTTTGGAGCCATTGACTTTGTGGACTTGTGAGCACCGATGCCATGGTCAGTGACCCTCCAGTTTGTCAGTTATTCAGGGGGTTCTTGGCTGGTGGACAGGGCTGGTGAATATGCTGACATGTCCATCTGGCTGTAGTAGTCATCCTGGTGTCTTTGCTGTTTCAGGGTTCAATGGCTGACACAAGTCTCTGTGGTGTTTGAACCCCACGTGCAGCAAACAAATGCTGATGCCTCCTCTAGGTCTGTAGAACTATGGAAAACACCAAAATATTCAGTTTTGAATGTTGAGTGATATGCCATATGAAAGTGTACCCCCAGCTTCTGTCAGTTTCATCTAACCTCCTTGAATGCTGCTCTTTCCTATTCAATTTGGTGGAATAGTCCTGATACACGAAAATCCAGTGCCCATGCCATATCAATGAATCCTTCTCCCAGGTAAAATTTAGAGCCATTCTTTGATTGAATATTTTAGGAAGAGAGCTAGGGTACAGGTCTCGGTTTTTTCACCAGTTTTGGGTGGGTAGGGGCGTGGGGGTGCTGAAGACCTGTGGACTCTTTTATTTATTTATTTCGATTGGGATTAATACTTTTGAGTCAAGAGAGTCATTTTCAAAGGTTCCAAGTCAGGGACAAACAGAGCAAATACAAGTACAATTCAATAAGTACAAATTAAGATAACAGTGAAAAAGAAAAACATGGTAGACATGAAAATCATTAAAAATGGCACATGAGGTACAGGTCTTGCTAGTTTCAGGTACATCTTAACAATAGGAGTATATTACATTACAACATGTTGTTGCAGGATAGGGATAAACTGGGGATAGTGGGACATGTCAAATAATAGGTCCATGTTAAGCTATGGGATTGAAGAGGGAAAAAGGTATGCAGCCAGATTGGCATTGTCAAAGTAGATAGAGATGGTGTGGTGCAGGAGTAGAGGGGAAAGGTGGTGGAGGCAGGTTGTAGGTCAAGAAGGGGGGGAGTGGGGGGGAGTGATAAGGCGGGGAATAAGGCAGGAGGATTATGTCAAATTATTTTCCTGCACAGTTACAGGTGGTTACATTCTTAAGGTGGGACCATAGTCCCCTTTTGAACAGTCTCACCTTAGTATTTACTGTCAGCATGTCGGGTAGCTCATTAAACCTTTTGGGACCCTTAAGAGTAATGGATTTTTGGGCCAGTGATGTGCACTTGAAAGGGACTTGTAGACCTCCTTTTGTCACATTACTTGTTTGTTTAGTGTGTGCAGCCTTCTTGAACAGACTGCTTATGGATTCTGGCAAGAAGCCTAGTTGCGCTTTTTTTTACAATCAGGCAAGTTTGGCATTGGGCTCTTTGATACAGTGGGCACCAGCCCCCTCTCTAAATGTCCAGCGGATATTCTTTGACCAAGTAAAGACACTGGTAAGTGCTGTACAAATTCCACCACTTTCCGCCTTTCAGCTCCTTCAGGAACCCCAATAATCCATATATTATTGCGTCACCCCCCTGCATTCAAGATTATCGATCTTGTCCCATAACATATTGATTTCTGTTTTTAAGAAGCAAATTTTGGTCTTTGCTGTCTGCTTGGATGTCCAAATGTTTAAGGATGGTCTCTGTGTCTGTGACCCAAACATACAACATTTCCATTTTGTATTCCAATGCTTTTATCAAGGTCTTTACTCCAGAAACTTCAGGTAGTATTTGTTCAAACATGGATTTGATGATCTGGTGTACTGTTACAGATGCTCCCACTGTGCAGGTAGCCATTGCTGCAAATCTGACAGTTCAAGCCCCACAAACTTCACTCGACAAATCCGACTGTTTTTATGTTCGCTGTGCATGCACATACAGTGAACATTTTGTTAGCAGGGTGGCTTTTGAGGGGCGTGACACTGTAAGTCCAATGCAGAGTGGTCTGCAAGGGGCTTGTCAGTGTCACACCAATCACCCATCAGGCTGATCATTACACTGGTCTGGCTTGCTGAGTGGACACTTCATGTAGTTCAAAGGAGAGAGCTGACCCAATCATAGGTCATCTCTTTCCTTTGATCTACGCTGCCCAACAAGCACAGCTGATCTGTCATGATCAGCTTGCTGAGGTTGAATTACACCCTGCAAAAAAGAAAACCATCCCTTGATGTCTGTTGCTGTTGCTGTCGTTAGTCCCCCCACCCAACTGTCCCACTCAGCACCCTCCCCCCACTAACATAACACTGACACTGGAGGTGCCCAATCCCCAATGTTGCCACCTGAAATAAAGAAAACCATCCCTTGTATTAGATAGCTAGATAGATCTATATTATACTGTAAAAATGAAAACCATCTATTGATGTCTGTTGCTGCCACTGCCATTAGTTCCCCAACCTGACCCTCCCACTCAGCACCCCCTCACCCCCCCCACAAACATAACACCAACTCTGGTGGTGCTCAATACCCAGTGTTGCCAATTGAAATAAAAGAAAACAATTATTTGTAATGTATATATATATATATATATATATATATATATATATATATGTAGTGGTAGTCACAGAAAAGTTGACTACCTAGTGATAGATTGAGGTACCTCTGTGGTAGAATGAGGCAGGATCACATTACACTCAATGCAAATTTCCTCAAGTGGTAACACAGTGGTACCTCACTCTGCCACTAGGTAGTCAACTTTTCTGTGATTACTACTGTATACAGTATATATATATATATATATATATAGACTTTGTTAATGCACAAGTTAGGGTTAAAGCGACAAAAGAGGGGAAATGTGGTGGTAGGGTTTCCAACCCTAACATCTCACCTGCACCCTGCAGGCAGCAAGAGGAAAAAACATTATGGTTTCACCTCTATTGCATGTTCGCAGATCAGGCATGGGTGTGCCTTGGGGTTGTCACCCCTAACACTCACCCCATTCTCATATACTGTACAGATCTCAGCTTATTTACTGATGGAATGGGGTGAACATTAGGGCTGACAACCTCAAGGCACACCCACACCTGATTTTCAAACATGCAATATAGGTGAAACCATAATGGTTTTTCTTCTCGCTGCCTGCAGGGTGGGGATGGAGTGTTAGGGTTGGAAACCCTAATGCCTCATTTCCGTGCTTATATAACTTCAACCCTAACTAGTGCATTAATGAAGTTTTTTGCAATGAATTTCCTTACTTTTTGAGATAGTATAAGCATATCCTCATTTGCCTGTAGGATTGCAGGGCCCTCTGGGCGCTACGCTTCCATCCTTCCGTAGATGTTCATTTGCCTGTCATAGTAAAATGTGCAGAATAAGCAACAGGGAGAGTAATCTGAATACATACACACCCAAATGCCCAACTGCTATATATTCATGAGTATTGTCCGTGTACAAAAAAATAAAATAGCTTTATACCATGTATTGGGCCAACAGGTAATTTTCTATAGAAATGCTATTAAGCATACAACAAGTCCCTTCTTCAGGTGAATATTTTTATTCACCTGATGAAGAATCCTGAGTAGATCTGAAAGGTTTGCACTGGCAATTAATTGCTGGTCAGATAAAAGTATTGCATTCTGTACTCTGTCTTTCCAATTAGAAAACAGAAATGTGTGTTTATGTTCACTTTTATGTTTAAATGAATTAGGTGTAAAAAGGAAACCGAACAAAAAAAATTGAGAATTTCACAGACCATTGTTAAAGACTAGAATACTATGCCCAGTTTAGGAATCCTCACCTGAGAAAAATATCCATAAGTTAGTGTCAATGCAAAGAAGGGTTACAAAAATGATTTGGGACCAGCAGGCAGATTCTATGAAGAACAACTAGAATTCCTAAACCTATACTCGCTGGAAACCATATGGGAGAGGGGAATACGACAGAGCTTTTAAGTTCCTAAGTGGTATCAGTAGAATAAGTTGTGAGGTCCTGGTTATTAGAAACATGGATGTAATCAGAAGAGAGCAGAATTGGAGACTGGTGAAGGTAAATTCAGGATAGATGTGAGAAAGTTCTTTATTGTAAGGGTGGTGGAGTCCTGGAACAGAATGTCAATAGAGGTGGTGGAGACAAAGGCCCTAAATGAATTCAACCTGGCTGTGACAAAGCCAAGAGACTCATAGTCTCACTAGGTGGATCAAAGGAAGGAATGGGGGGGATAGCCAACCATGGCATTAGATCAGGGGTAAGGTAGTTATAAAGAAATGCAATTAAGCAAGTATACTTGTTCAACCCCCAAGATGTTTTGCATTCAGATTTGATTGATGTACAGTGTTTAATGCATCAATACAAGAAGTAGAGCAGATAGTCTCACAACACCATTTTATTGTTAATGCTTCTAGACAACTTCTACTCGCATTTACTACTGAAAGGTTCAATTTCTAGAGTTCATGTGTTGTGATGCATTTAAAATTAGAGTTTAAAGAAAAATTATAGTTTCTTTATTCATTGTATATAAATTTTTCTTTCATTTGTATTTCTCTTTTTTTGTGTTATTTCTTTATTCTCCTCATGTCTCCCCCGTCAGCCTCTCCTTCGGGCCATCGATGGTCTTGTTCCCCTACTGCTTGCTCGTACTCCTGCCCATTGCCACTGTCTTCCACCTCAAATGGTAGCCACCCTTGGAGTAATCTGGTGTAACCCTTCACTGAATGGGTTCTCCACCTCTGAGGAGAAAGGCACTGGCAGGGGCCATCCAGCACAACACTTGGCCCTTCAGATGCTGCTGAGGTGGTCTCTGGGGCCTGATAAGGGAACTCATGGTGGCAGAGGGACCAGATGGCTGTCAAGCGGAGGAGAATTTTCCCTTTTCTCCCCCTGGGGGCGTGGTGTGCCATGATGTCAAGGTGTACACCGACATCTGCAATGCCCCCTAGTTAGTTGTATGGTGCACTGTTATATTCCCAGTCTCTACCAGGGGTCAGCAGGCGCTGGACCACATCCCCACCCTCCCCCCCTGGAGAAAGTGAGAAGTCATTGGACACTTAAGCCTTTTCCCCCCGCTGGCCTTCCAGCAACTCAAGTCCATTCCTGACCCTAGGTCACCACTGCTGCAAGTGGAAATCCAACCGCTGTGCTGATGGGCCAGCTTTCATTTGTATTTCTAATGGGCTGACATCCAATTGCATGCAGTTCATTCAGTGTCCGCATCAGGACTGTGATACTACAGTGATTTTCCAACATGCGAAGCATGAAGTTGCTTGATTCCTGTGCTAGAAACCTAGGATTTGGAAGGATATTTGTGCAACTTTTTAGAAGTGTCCTGCTGGCTGAGCAGTGAGTTTGTTTTTATCCCTGGACTCAGTAGAGTGGTTTGTGTAGGAGCAGTGGTCTAGTAAATTGTGGTGTTGGTTGACTTACTATAAAGGGCAGTACTCACCAGGGTGGTGGAGCAGTGGTGTATTGATTGTTTCTAACAGTCACCAGTGATTGTGGCCTACCCACCACCCTTCCCTCACCCCACCCACCCCAGGCATGCCATTTCCTTTATAGCCAAGGTTCTGACATCACTTCCTCAACAGGTCTTGGGGCAGAATCATCATATTTTTAATTACCCAGCACAGTGCATAAAGGGTAAGAACACACCAAAAAAAAATTATACATTACTCACTGTACATTATAAGGAAGAGGGACATGTGGGGAGTGGTGCAATGCACTGGCTGTGGGGCAGCAATTTTCTGGGAGACATTCTGGAACCTGCGTTGCTGCCCTATTTGCAGGCAACTGTCAGCTCTGATGGAGGAGGTTGCCCACATCCAGGCTTAACTGGCAAGGACTAAGGAGGCCTCCCCCACCCAAAGAGCACCAGTTCCACAACCACTGCCTCAGAGGTTGCCATGTGTGAAAACAGATGGACCACAGTAGGTTCTGGGAGGTGAGGTGGTGGAACAGAGAGCATAGCCCGAGTTGTACCTCTCGCCAAATCATATGTCAGTCTGGCAAATCAAGGTAACTCTATGATGACACCTCAGTGGAGACCAAGAAGAATGCTGGGGACATCCACAAGTGAGACCCACAAAAGTGGCAAGGACACCACAGGGAAAAACAGCTTCTGATAGGGACTCAGTTGTTGGGGTGTAGACCTGGGGAAGGAGAGGAGAGGGAAGTAAGATGCCTGCCTGGTGCCATGGCTTGGAGTGACAGGAAGCAAATCCTCAGAATTGCAGAGGCAGCATCACAGGAGAGGGAACTAGATATCATTGTCCACCTCGGGACAGATGACCTAGATAGGCATGAGATCAGTGCAGTGCAGGATGAATTTGTGGAGTTGGGGAGGGGCCTCAGGCAGGTAGCAAGCACGGTAATCTTCTCAGAGGTGCTGCCAGTCTATGGCAGGGGTGAGGCTAGGGTACTGCACACCATACAGTTTAATGAATGGTTGCAAAACTGGTGCAGAGCACAGGGCTTTGGCTTCACTGGGGACTAGGGGTCCACCTGGAGAGATGAAGGTCTATACTGGCATGATGGTCTACATCTGTCCAGGAAGGGAAACACACTCCTAGGTGACATGTTTAAAGGCTTCCTTGGCAAGCTTTTAAACTAGCCAAGGAGGGAGGTGCTGATAGGAAATAGGAAAGTTCAAGCATCCCCCCACAAAACATGGCAGGTGGTAGGGTAAACACTGAGGTACAGAGCTTGACAGAGGACAGGACAGGGGTAAATGGAAAAATAGACAAGGGCAATAAGAGCAGAGATGGGGTAAAAAAGGATAAAGCCAACTTTAAATGGAGGGCAATGAGTACCAATGCCATAGTCTGGGAAACAAGCTTCCTGAGCTAGTAGCCCTGATGGAAGAGGAACACTTGGATATTGTGGCAGTCACAGAAACATGGTATGTGGAGAACCATGACTGGGATGTCAACATACCAGGGTACACAATCTACAGAAGGGACAGAGAGGGTAAAAGAGGAGGTGGAGTAGCTCTCTACATAAGGGAAGGGATCAAAGCTACAGAACTAAAAAGTAAAGGGGGAGGACAAGAGGCACTCTGGGTCACCTTGGAGACTGGGAATGGCATCACAATCCACAAAGGGGTTGTATACAGCCCTCTGTCTCAAGGGGAGGAAATGGACAAGAAAATGATAGAGGGTATTCTCAAAATGGCTGATAAAGGGGAGATACTGTTGATGGGGACCTGAATATGCCAGATTTTAACTGGATGACATGGACTGCAGCCACATCCAAGAGCAGGGTTATTCTCGATGCTCTACAGGGGGTATGCCTTAGACAGCTAGTGGTGGAACCCACTCGGGAGGGAGCAATACTAGACCTGGTACTCAAATGGAAAGAGGATCACAAATTTAGAAGTCAGTAGACATCTGGGAACAAGCGACCACTGCACAGTGTGCTTCACAATAAACACAACCATGGAGACAAGCCATACAAAGACAAGGATACTGGACTTTAGAAGGGCTGACTTTGGCATAATGGGTGAATACCTGAGAAATGCATTAGCAAATGGCCAGAAAGGAGGGGTGGAAAACAATGGAGAAAAATCAAAACTGCCATCATGGAGGCAATAAGCCTTTGTGTGAAACAAATAAAGAAAACAATGTGGAATAAAACACCACTATGGTTCTCAAAAGAGGTGTCAAGGAAGGTTAAGGAGAAAAAGGCTGCATTCAGAAAGTATAAGGAATCACAGAAGGAGCACGACAGGGAACTGTATCAATTAAAGCAGAAAGAAGTGTTGAAGGCAGTCAGAAAAGCAAAGGCCCAAACTGAGGAAAAGATGCCAACTCAGTTAAGAAGGGAGATAAAACCTTTTATAGGTACATTAGGGAGCATAGAAAGGTTAAGGGAGGGATAGTGAAGATTAATAAAGGAGAGGGGAGGTGGGCAGAGGGAGACAGTGAAAAGGCAGAGATACTGAATGAATACTTTTGCTCAGTATAAACCAAACAGTAGAAGCACTCTGGGTAGTGGGGTTGACGCCAGTCCATTTACAGAAGAAAGAGTCCTGAAAGAACTCCTAAAACTCAAGGTGGACAAAGCAATGGGGCCTGATGGGATTCACCCTAGAATCCTAAAAGAGCTAAGGGAGGACCTAGTGACACCACTAACCACACTTTTTAACAAATCATGGGAAGATGGGGTGGTACTTGAGGACTGGAGGAGGGCAGATGTGATTTCCCTTCACAAAAGTGGGAGCAAGGCAGAAGCAGAAAACTACAGACCTGTTAGTTTGACCTCAGTGGTGGGGAAAATGATAGAATCACTTATAAAAAAAAAAAAATTGTTGAGTACCTAGGGGCCAGCGGGGCACAGGACCCAAAGCAGCATGGATTCACAGCAGGAAGGTTATGTCAGATGAATCTAATCAATTTCTTTGACTGGGTGACCAAAGTAATAGACCAGGGAAGGGCAGTGGATATGGCCTACCTAGACTTTAGCAAGGCATTTGACACAGTCCTGCACAAAAGATTAATAATCAAGTTAGCCAGCCTGGGAGTGGGTCCCAGGGTGGTAGCCTGGGTAGCTAACTGGCTGCACAATAGGACACAGAAGGTAATAGAGAATGGAACACATTCTGAAGAAAGGGGGGTTACTAGTGGAGTACCTCAGGGCTCAGTACTGGGTCCAGTCCTCTTTAACGTCTTTATAGGTGACATTGCAGAGGGTCTGGAAGGAAAATTATGCCCCTTTGCAGATGGCACAAAGATCTGTAACAGAGTTGATACACAAGGGGGGTTAAAAAGGATGAGAAGGGACTTGACAAGGTTGGAGGAATGGTTAGACATATTGCAACTTAGATTCAATGCAAAGAAGTGCACAGTAATGCACCTGGGAAATAAAAATCCAGGAGAAGAGTACACAATAGCAGGGGAGGTACTAACAACAACAATAATGGAAAGGGATCTAGGTGTAGTCATATCAGATTACCTAAAGGTGGGTAAGCAATGTGAGAAGTCAGTAAGGAGAGCCAGGGGGATACTGGGATGCATAGGGAGGGGCATCACAAGTAGAAAAATGGAAGTGGTTATCCCTCTGTACAGACAGTTGGTGAGACCCCATCTGGAATACTGAGTGCAGTTTTGGAGACCTCATCTACGCAAGGAAATAGACAGGATGGAAGCAGTCCAGGGGAGGGCAACTAAAATGGTGCAGGGTCTACATCAAAAACCATATGAAGAGAGACTGAGAGAGCTTAATATGTATACCCTTGATGAAAGGAGGGATGGGGGGACATGATAGAAACTTTCAAGTACCTCAAGGGAATCAGCAAGTCAGGGGGTAGCATCTTTCAGAAAAGAGATGAAGTGAAGAACAAGGGCACAATTTAAAGTTAGAGGTGGGACGGCTCAGGGGTAATGTGAGGAAATTCTTTTTCACGGAGAGAGTGGTGGACGCATGGAACCGCCTTCCTGGAGAGGTTGTGGGGTCTAAATCAGTGGGGAAATTCAAACATGCATGGGACAGACATAAGGTAATTATAGTGGGGGGTTGCAGGAAGTAGGCTGTTGGTTAACTAGAATCTGCAGCTTATCCAATAGGTAGGGAAATGGGCAGACTGGGTGGGCCAAGTGGTCCTTATCTGCCATCAAAGTCTATGTTTCTGTGTTTCAAACCTATAAAATATATTATTCAGACGCAAGTTGATTAGTTGTCTGTATTTATCTTACATCTCACGTCATTACTGAGGACATTTACAATAAATGTATTTATTTATTTGTAATTTTTGACCAGGAAAGGCAGGCTAAGCTACGATCGCTTGTTTTATAGAATTGTCATATCTGGAACATCACCTTATCTTTCATTTGCTCCAGTAAAGTCATAGATTCATTTGAAAGATCATAGTCATTTACACAGTAACACAGTCGGATGTCAGAAACAAATAATTATGAACATACAAACATGTGAAATTTTCCAGCAGATAAAGGCCTAGAGGTCTATCAAGTCTGCTTGAATGTGCAGCTAGCACACCTTATTTTGCAGCTGCCCCTCCCTTCCACCCTTCCCCTCCATTGACCCTCCCCCTTACCCTCTCCCAGCCCCTTTTGAAGCAGTCCTCTGTTCTACTGGATACCACTTCTGCCAGTAACGCATTCCACCCAGCTACCACCCTCTCTTTAAAAAAGTGTCTCCTCATCTCCCTCTGGAACCTTCCTCCCTCCAGCCTCATATCATGGCCCTGGGTGTCCCTCCCCTCCCTTACTTTGAACAGCCCCTCTGTACCTGTCTTGTTTATTCCTTTCATGTACTTAAAGGTTTCAATCATGTCCCCCATCCCTCCTCTCCTCTAGCGAGTACATGTTCAGCTTCCTGAGCCTCCTCTCGTATGGCAAGTCTCCCAGCCCCTTGATCATCTTTGTCACCCTGCACTGCACCCCCTCCAGTAACTTAATGTCCCTCTTCAGATATGGGTGCCAGTACTGCACGCAGTACTCCAGATGCGGTCTAACTAATGACCTATACAGTGGCAGAATCACCTCCCTCCTCCTTGAGTAGATACCCCTTGCAATGCAACCCAGCATTTTGTTGGCCTTTGCAGCTGCCTTCCTACATTATGCAGAGCTGTTCATTGACCCTGTAATGAGCACCCCCAGATCCTTCTCCTCCTCTGTGTTGGCTAGCTGCACTACCCCCCCCCAGCTGGTAACTCCTCCTTGGGTTCTTCACCCCAAAATGCAGCACCTTGCACTTTTTGACATTAAACCCCAGTTATGGCTTCAATGGAGAAAAAGCAGTCCAATTAGATGAAGTTTGACACACAAAGGTCCAGTTTTCAGTCAAAAGTCCTGAGTACCAGAGAATGAGGAGAGATAAATGAGCATTAATTAAATGTGAAGCTGAATTATATCACAAAACACACGAGGAGAAGATATGCATCTAAACTGATTGGCTACAAGCTTTTTTTGTTATAAAAAGTGTAGAAAATATATGGCAGTGAGCAAACATTGAAACACTGAGAGCCCCACTAGTGTGACGTGTTGCTCCTACATAGGGAGCTGCTTTTGACTTGAAGACCCTTAATCGATGCTGTTGGCTGGGAGAGATGCAGCACAGTACCATGCATATTGTTCCTGAGTGTTGTCAGTACAGGCTGGATTGTGTCTGAAAATGCTATTACATTTTTTAAAAGTTTTCCCAAACCCTGGAAAATCGCGTTTGCATTCTCAGCAGCTAATCATTGCCTATATTGGCTTAAACATTGGATTTTGGTTTAGGCAACAGTGTAATTCACAAGTGGAAAGTAACATTAGAGGGATGTGCTATACTTTTATAAACTGCAGCTGGAACATTTTTAGTTAAAAAAAAATTTCATTGAACTGCTGCTTTAAACTGAAAATGGCAGTCTTGAATAGGCAATGGCCCACTATTCATTCAATCATTTTGTAATTTTTAATTGTCAATGCCTCTAGACAGCTTCTACTCCCATTTACTGTTCAAAGGTTCCATTTCTAGAATTACAGTGCTCCCTCACTATAATGAAAAGAATGGGAGCCATAACGTGTTATTTGTTATAGTTCCCTGTTTGTTACAGTAAGGGGTGCTAAAAAAAGCAATCACAGTACATTACTGCGCTGTATTCAAAATGACTTAATTTAATAGCATGCACCTACCTCTCTCCCCTTGCATTTCAGCCATAGTAGCAAATGTAATGCAGACTTCCTGCAAAGTATTGGCTTTTTTAATGTTCTATAATATTAAAATAGTATTGTAATGTTTGATTGGGACAAGAAATAGCTACGATGCATTTTCATTCTTACACCCACTCTCCCAAATGTGGTTTAGAGGTACAGTATTTTTCCTATAGCTGCACACTCCATTACCTGACAGTACTGTTTTTATTAGTTTTTTTCTTTACTTGATATAGTACTGTAATGTTTGACTGAGGACAAATCAGTTGTCCAGCATTTTTGTTCCCCCACCTGCTTCCCTGACTGTGACCCACCTGCGGCTCAGAAACACAGACCCACATAATCAAAGAAAATACGCTGCCCAAAATGGAGAAGTGTGGAGCAGCTTAGAAAACACGCGGAAGCATGATATTTGAAAGGAAGAGGTGTGTCACGCATTCCCGATTGCACGATCACACAGAAATAATGTATATGGTGCAAATAAAAAGGGGTGGGTACATGAATATGCCGTGCATCCATATATCCAGCCAAACTGTGGGGTGCATCTGCTGTGCATCCCAGAAGTGTGCCGCACAAAATTAGGCAGACAAAAGGATGGCCTAAATCAGTCAGCCACCCACAGGAAAGCTGCGGAACTACAGACAAGCCATCCTGAGATAGCACTTAGAGGTGCACCAAGACATGCTCCAGGCACCCATACACAGCAGTCATGCTAGGACAGAAGTACCCAAAGATACAGGTGCCGGCATACCACAGGCACCGTCCAGACTGCCATCCCCCACACACCGCACCCAGGATGTAGACACCCAGCTGCCACATGCCAGTGCTGTTGGATGCCCCTCTAGCACACCAGCAGAGCAGATGGCCACACTGCAGCACATGTACCAGGGACCATGACCTGCACTCATGTGGCCTGCAGGGCACCATCCGGTGATGACATGCACCCAGGGTGATGTCTGAGGAAACAGTGCCCAGGTAGTCTAGTGGTTCAAGTGGCAGCCTGGCACGGGCCAGAGACTGACCTGTTGCACACACCCATGGTGGTACACCATAGTTGCACACAGGTGGGACCCACCCACTCAGGTACCTAGTCACCCTCTGCATGCCGCCATCCCTTGCAGTTATCACCATGTTCCTCTCAAACAGGGATGTGTGGGGTACTGCATGTGATGGTATGCTGCATACAGAGCTGGTGTATGACAAGTATGTGGTATACTGATCAGACTGTGTCACCCTTTGCCCTCCTCTGTTGCATATTCAGGTGAGCCCCTGTGGCCACTGTCCAGGTGGGCCCCTGTACCCCAGTCTGACCCTGTACATGGCTATGGCTAATAGCCCTGTCTCCAGGCCAATGCAGTCCACCCACCCACACACAAACGTTCCATCACACCTGCCTGCTAGGCTGCAGCACCTCCTGTTCACCTTTATGGGGTGGAGGGGCAGCCCTGCAAAGCAGGAACTGTGCATGTCTGGGGTATGTAAATGGCCTGAATACATTCCAGTAATGAGCTGCACATGTGGGGAATAGCACTATAATATGCAATAAGGCCATTTGCATATCCCAGCTGAAAATTGCAATTTTGTGCACCGTGCATGTTCTATGCTCTGCATAGGGCTCAGGTCATGTGCCGCACTGCACATCTCCCACTGTGTGATCGCTCATGTTCATGATATTCAACCTGACATGTGCGATCATATCCCATGGCTCATCTTCTGACTATACCATTATTTTGTGCCGGCGCATCTCAGTTGCACAGTGCAGTCACTTGCACAATGCAGCCTGGGACTTTTGAATATGGGGCTCACAGTATTTCTGTTGACTGCTTACTGCCTTATTTGATGGTACTGTTTTAATTAGTTTATTTATTTCTTTATTTTGTTTCCAAATTTCAGTGCTGTTCTGGAGGGTAGCCTATGAAGATGGCGACTGAACAATGGTGACTGGTCAGAATGGTGACTTGAATTACAGCGCCAACATTTTTAGTGACTGGCGGTTCCCCATCGAGGTGTACCCCCTGGGTTGTAATGTATAATAGGGGGCGTGGGTGTATAACCCCACAAGAAGTGAGTGCATGCCCCAGCGAGAAAAGATGTTTTAAACAATTGTCGCCTATGTGGGGTTGGAGCCGTTTTGACCAGTCACCTTACTGCAGTCGCCATTCTGACATGGAACCTTATGGAGAGGCCAGTCATTGAGCTGTACAAACAAATATAATCCCAAAATCAGATGATGAATACTGAGGTGAGCTTTGATACAGTGCTGTATTTTGTCATTTCTCTCATTCTGAGTAACTAAATGTGGATCTCTGCTGTTCTTTATTTATTTTAATTTGTATGTATATTTATTTTGCCAACTAGATCTGTACTTACAAGAAAGATCCAGAAACAAATGGTTTGATACCTTTTATTGGACCAACATAGATATTACAAAAAGAAAACAGTGCCTAAGCTTTCGGACCAACCAAGTCTTTCCTTGGAAGCTCGAATACGCTTCCGAGGAGGGACTTGGTTTATCCGAAAGCTTAGGCACTGTTTTCTTTTTATAACATCTATGTTGGTCCAATAACAAATATCAAACCATTTAGTTCTGAATCTGTTCTTACCAATACGGCAACTAAATTAATTCTGTATGTATTTAGAAGAGGCATCATTAATGCAAACTGAAAACACAGGGCAGGCGAGCGAGCGGTGATGGGTGGCAGTGTTAATCACTGCAGCTGGAATATTTCTAGTTTAGCCACTGTTGGTTCCCACACCTGACCCTCCTACTCAGCACCCACCCCCACATACCCTTCTCACAAACATAACACCGACACTGGGGCTCCCAAATCTGCCAGTATCACCACCTGAAATAAAGAAAACCATCCCTTGTAGTATATATATGCTTCCATGTCAGAATGGCGACTGCAGTAAGGTGACTGGACAAAACAGCACCAACTCCACATAGGTGATAGCTGTACAAAACATCTTTTCTTGTGGGGGACTGTGCCCCCCACACCCTCCTCATTATATATTCCAACTCCAGGGTTTCACACCTCGGGGATGGGGGGAACTGCCAGTCACTAAAAATGTTGGCACTGTAATTCGAGTCGCCATTCTGAACAGTTGCCGTTGTTCAGTCGCCATCTTCACAGGCTACCATATAGGTTTATATATATGTATGTATGGGCATATGGATGGAACGTCAGGTTAAAAGTGGTCACAATCATATTGTTGCGTGGTAAATGTAGAACTGACATGCCATCGCCAGTGTAGAAGTCGTGAACTAAATATAAATACAACGACCAAATGCTATGGCGACGGCCTGCCACATATGCAGCATGACTTTTTGTATGATGCACATCCTAATCACATAAGCACAGCAACAAGTAATTCAGTTTGTAACTCATGGGACTTCTTTGATTGTAAGTGCTGCATCTGTTCCTTCCCCACTCCCTTGTGTGCGCATTGTCAAATGTCCCCTGGCAGATTGTAAATCCGGTACAATGCAACTAACCAAGATCCAGTATCAGATCCAGATTTTAATTCAGATCCTATATCTGGTGGCACTGCCATGGCTGTATTTCAGGTGAAGTTGTAGTTAGAATCTCATTCACTGAAATTCAGCCATGGAGCACGTACCCACACAAAAGAGAAAGCAGAAGTTGATTTTAAATAACTGTTTGTATACAAAAGAGAAGGATGGGGCACAGGGAAAGGTAGTTTGGCCCTGTGAATTGTGCACATGCCAAGCTCATCTCCACACACTTGGTGGCACCATCACCATGCCTCCAAGCAAGCATAACCATGCCCCAGTGCATGGTCATACAGAAGTCATCACGGCTCGTGCTGGCATGAGACACAGAGCCTGCGAGTCAGAGGAGGCTACATGAGATGTTGTACATCAAGGGCTTCAGCAGGTGTCTTTGACTCATGCACACCTGCTGCCCATGCAAGAAACTTGGGTGTGATGTTAGGCTCCATGGGCAGCAGAGGGGTAGCAATGATTCCGATGTCACGCAGTACTCATGCAGTCAGTGAGGAACCATTTTTGTGAGTTAATACAGAAGTCATGTTGATTTTTGGCAGTGACACTGACTTAAAAGTGCTTAGTGATCATGAGCACTGGTTCCGTGATGGAACCTTTGCGGTGGCACCACGAGAGGAAGACCAGCTTACACAGTCCATGCACTTGTGCATGGAGTAAATTGGCTGTGTGTCTATGCCCCACTCCCTGGTAGAACTGAGGCAATCTATAGAAAATTTTTTATTCAACTGGAAAGCTTGCTATGGGGACAGCTGCATGCAATGAGTGTGATGATGGACTTTGAAATTGCAGCAATAAATGTTCTGCGAAAAATGATACCGAACGCATCTTGGCCAAGCAATGTGGTGAAGAGTCCAGCAGGAGGGGCTGCAGCAATGCTATGTGCAGGAGGAGGCATTTGCACACAAGATGCGCTGTATTCTTGGGCTGGCTTTTGTGCCAGAGCAGAATGTGGAGCATTTTGTTGAGATACTGCAAGATGACAAGGAATTCAGAGACCCTGAATGTATATTGGATTACTTTGAGGATAATTATATTGGGAGGCTTACAAGAAATAAAAAGAAATGCCGCAGTCCTCGGTTTCCAGTACATTTCAGAAACCAGTTTGAGAGAGTGATGTCTGACTTGCCTAGAAGTAACAATGCCCTAGAGGCTTGGCATCTTGCTTTCTCACGCACAGTGTCCATTAACCACCCCACCAGAGCACAACTTGCCAGAAAATTGAAACAGGAGCAGCAGAGAAGACAAATCGAACTCGGCCAGCAGCCCCTGCGAAAACACACAAAGTACATTTGAGTAAAGGTGTTTAAAACCATTTGTGCTGATTTTGCCAATCGTCAGCCAAAGCAATACTTGATGGATATAGCAACAGTCATTGAATAAATGTAGCGTAAGCATCGCATACTGTTCGAGCACTATACCAATGAATAAAATATTTATAGTTGTAGTTTTGCACAAGATAGCTCCTTTTGCACAGTCACACAATGCTTTGCTCCTTTGCACATTGAAGTAATGATAAATTCATGCATGTTTTTTTAGCATTTATTTGTTGCATTGAATAAATAAAGCTTCATTTGAAACTTATTATACATCTCTCGTGTACTGTTTCCATGGGAAATTCATTGCCTGATACACACACAGAGGGAAGTGAATAGGTAGCTGTAATGGTGTAATGTGGTATCAGGTAGGTCAACAATTTTCCATTCTACCTTTTGAAATGGCAACAGAATGTTACATGTACCAATGTTGTTTCTGCCAATATGAGCGGCCATGTTTTGTCCTGGGGACGATTTGAGCACAGTGTTTTGACTGTGACTTTTTGTCCAGGGACTAAACGACTGCTCATGGTATGTATATATAGTGTGTATGTGTATATGTATATATATATATATATATATAGCTATATATAAATATATATACTAACATACATACTAGCATACTAGACGCCAGCAGAGTTGGCCTGTTGGTCTATCAAGTCTGCTCATGCTTCAGCAACCTGATTGGGTACTGTAGCCCTCTATCTGTCTTTTTCCACTGTTACTCTATCCCCCAGTCCTACCCCCCCCGGGCAAACCAGCCTCTGCTTCACCCCTTGCCTATACCTGTCCCACCCTCTCTTGAATCCCTCCACCATAGCTGCCTGTACCAGCTCCCCGAGCAGCGCATTCCACGGTTCCACAACTCTCTCGGTGAAGTACCTCCTCCTCCTTCCCCCCCAATCCTATCACTCTCAGTCTTCTAGCTGTGTCCTTTGATGATTCCACCCTCCTTCAGTCGAAAGATCCTATCTCGGCTTACCTTATTTACTCCCCTGAGGTACTTGAAGACCTCAATCATGTCCCCCCAGGTCCCTCCTCTCCTCCAGCAAGAACAGGTTGAGCTTCCCTAGTTGTTCCTCATATGTCATATCCCCCAGGCCTCGGATCATTCCAGTTGCTCTCCTCTGAACCCTCTCCAGGAGTTGGATGTCCCTCCTTAGGTGCGGCCTCCAGAACTGCACACAGTACTCAAGATGTGGTCTAACCAGGCTGTTGTACAGTGGCAAAATCACCTCCCTGTTCCTTGAGGTAATCCCCCTAGTGATGCATCCCAGCATCCTATTTGCCCTGACCGCAGCCCTCCTGCACTGCTCTGAATTATTCATGTTAACATCCACCAAGACTCCTAGGTCTTTTTCCCCTGCCGTGGCCTGCAACTCATCCCCCAGGGTGTACACATAGTTGGGGTTTTCCTGCCCTAGGTGTAGCACCTTGCACTTGGAGGAGATAAATTTCAATTTCCAGGTGCAGGACCACCTATCCAGAGTATCCAGGTCCTCTTGCAGGGCCAATCTCCACTCCTCCCCCTGCACCACTGCCCCCAGCTTAGAGTCGTCCACAAAGAGACTCACTTCACACCCGATACCTTCCCTGATATCAGAGATATAACTGTTAAACAGGAGTGGCACCAGGACTGATCGCTGTGGGACCCCACTTATGACCTCCCTAGGAAATGAGACCTCTCCTCCTACCAGTACCCGCTGAGTGTGACCTGAAAGCCACTTTCCAATCACCTAACTGTCAATGGGCCTACCCCCAACCCCCCAGCTTCTCCCTTAGGCCAGTGTGAGGGACCGAATCAATTGCCTTGGTGAAGTCCAGGAACAGTACATCCACTGGTCTCCCCCTGTCAAGTGCTGATGCCACCCACTCATAGAACTCTACAAGGTTTGTTTGACACGATCTACCTGGCACAAGCCCATGTTGCCGATCATCCAGGTAACCCATCTCCTCCAAGAAACCTCCCAGCCTTTCCTTAAGTATGCTCTCCATTACCTTCCACACCACCGACATCAAACTGGTGGTTCTATGGTTTCCTGGCTCTTCTCTTGATGCCCCTTGATGGATGGGCACAACATGCACCTGCTTCCAATCCCTTGGCACCCTCCCTGTCTGGAGCGACAAGTTAAAGAGATCCGCCAATGGCGCAGCCAAAACATCCACCAACTTCCTCAGTACTCTGGGATGAATAGCATCAGGCCCCAGAGATTTATCCTTTTTTAGGGACTGGAGGGCTTCCCACACCTGACCGATAGGAATATCAGCATCTGTTCCTCCCAATTCAGCAGAACCAGCCTGATATCTCACCCCTGGCCTACCTTCCCCAGCAGCTTGTTCTTAGGCAGGTACCCCAATAGTCAGGTCTGCTGTGCCTTCTGTGTCCTTCAACCCCTTTTTTCGAAGTTCCCCAGCCTCCTCCCTAGTGAACACTGAGGCAAAATACTCATTCAGTCCCTCCGCCTGCTCTCCAGCCTCTTTCACCCACCCACAGCTGTCCTCAACCTACTGAGCTGGCCCTTGACCTTTCTCCACTCACCAATATACCTAAAGAACCCCTTTTCCCCACCCCGTATCCCCTGCGCCAGCCTCTGCTCTTTCCAGGCCTTTGTCCCCCTCACCACTCTGGTGACTTTCCTGGTTGCAAGGCGATAGTTCTCTCTATCCCTCTCTCCTCTCATTTTTTTGTACCTACTGTAGGCAGCCTTCTTCTCCCTTACCACCTCCTGGACCTCCGTGGTCCACCAGCATGGTTTACGAGACCTACCTCCCTCATGCGTCACTCTTGCACAGTTCCTGGTGGCCTCCTGTAACCCCTGCTTTATGATCTCCCGCCTACCTTACATGCCAAACCTGGTTTTATGTCCTGCAAATGCCCCTTGAGAATTTCCCCATGTTCTGAAAGTCCGCCCCCCTAAAATCAACTATCATTGTCCTTGAATGATCCCCCTCCCTCCCCAGTTTAAGCAGAAACCAGACTGTGTTGTGGTCGCTCCCAGCCAGGGGTTCTTCCACAACCATATCTCGTACAAGATCCCCATCCGCTAAAACCACATCCAGGATATGACCCTCCCTCGTTGGGTCCATTACCTGCTGATTGAGGAATGAATCCAGGAAGCCATCCAGCAGCTCCCTGGTTACAGTGGACATCATAGTACCCCAATCAGTAGCTGGCATATTAAGGTCCCCCATCAACACCACTCCTTCCCCTTCCAGTCCACAATGCCCCTTAATGTTAGCCAACAGGCAATCCTCCAGGTCCTCCGCTAGTCCTGGGGGCCTATATATCTATAATAAATTGCAAAAAACTGCATTAATGCTCTAATTAGTGTTACAGTCACAAAAGTAGGGAAATTCATGAAGTAAATAAGCTGGGATGGGTACAGTATAGGAGAATGGGGTGAGTGTTAGGACCGACGACCCCAAGCACACCCCGATGCCCGATGGTGTGTGCAGGGTGGGATGATAGCTTTGGAAACTCTAATGCCACATTTCCCTACTTTTGTAGCTGTAACCCTAACTGGAGCTTTAATGCAATTTTTTGCAATTTATTTCCTTACTTTTTGAGCTAGTATAATCATATCCTTATTTGCCTGTGGGAGCACAGGGTCTCTGGGCCCTGCGCTCTCATCCCTCCATAGATGCATATAGCTGTGGAGGGGCCCTGCACTTCCGTTTATAGGGCAACAATGACCAAACTGTCAGCATAGCCATCTTCTAACTCCACCTCATGTAACCGGTACAGTAAATTTTCAAATCCTTGCCAAAACGTAATTCTGCGCAACTGCAATGCCATTCCGCACCACAGGTGTGAAAACACCTTTTGACCAGGATTTCATAAATGACAGCTGTCCATACATGAGGTGGGGTAATAAAAAGGCTATGTTGAAAATCTGGAGTCAAAATATTTAAAATTTACGGTTATGAACATGCGTAGCAAAATTGCAACAAATGGTCATAACTTTGTGATTTTTAATAATGTTGACGCCACATTTTCAACATAGACTTCTTTTGAACCCACCTCATGAACAAGGGCAGAAAAAATTTCCAAATCCTACCCGAAAGATGAATTCACCAAGCAACCGCAAAATCACCTTTTGGGCAGGAGTTGCATAATGACAGTCCTATTGTTAACAAGGTGGAGACCCCAGAAGGCCACGCTGAAACTTTGGGATCAAAATCTAAAAAAAAAAAATGACTAAGTTATGCATAAAAGTTGAAACCCCATTGAAATACACTGAACTGCATTTACCTTAGTTTCTCATATTGCAGTTGCCGGTTCCAGCATTGGAGAGTGGGTCTTAAACCTGCAACCTGTTCAGGTGAATGATGGTGTGTGTTGTACTGGGGGGTGTTGGGTGCTGAGTGTGTGGTAGGGGTGGGGGGGAGCTGATCAAGGAGGGACAGTTTCTTTTACAGGTTAAAAAAATAATAATAATAATAATTGAGGAATTGCTTTCTTTATTTCAGGTTTGTGCCTGAAACGGGATGATGGGGGCGTGCCACTAGACACCAGGGAAGAAAATAAAAATAATGGGGATGGCAATCCATGGGCAGGGTGTGCCACTAGACACCAGGGAATTCCTAATGGGGGACAGTGATTGGCGTCACTAGACACCAGGGACGGCAAGGTTGACTGTAAGGTTATCTGGAAAAATATTTTATGTTCTCATACAAAAATACAAAATTGCTGGCAGAAAAAGGCCCACAGGTCTATCAAGTCTGCCCGATTGTGCAGCTCTTAGTTTCATATTACTACAGCTTCCCAACCCCCCAAACCCCTCCTTCCTCCCTTTCCTGGTCTTCCCCTTGTGTTCTTGTCTGTACTAATCCTGCCCTTGACTCTATCCCAACCCCACTTAAAGCTATCCACTATCCTCAGTTCAATTAAATCCTTTGGCAGTGCATTCCATCTCGCCACCACTCTCTCTGTAAAGTAGTGCCTCCTCATCTCCCTCCTGAACCTTCCCCCTTCCAACTTCAGACTGTGCCCCCTAGTGACCCTTCCCTCCCTTCAAGCAGAATGATCCTCCCTCTCTGACTTTTTTTATGCCTTTCAAGTACTTAAAGGTTTCTATCATGTCACCGCTCTCTTCCAGCGAGTACATGTTGAGCTTCCTCAATCTTTTCTCATACAGCAACTCCCCCAGTCCCATGATCATTTTCGTAGCCCTGTGCTGCACCCCCACCAGTAATCTTACATCCTTTTTGAGGTATGGGCACCGGTACTGCACACAGTACTCCAAGTGTGTCCTCACCAGTGATCTATACAAGGGCAGGATGACATCCTCCTTTCTAGAGGTGATCCCTCTGGCAATGCACCCCAGCATCCTATTTGCCCTTGCTGCTGCCCTCCTACACTGTGATGATACCTTCATGTCCCCTGTGGCTATTACCCTGAGGTCCTTTCCTCCTCTGAAGTTGTTACCTGCACTCCCCCAAGCCAGTAGCTGGTCCTGGGATTTCTTGCTCCGAGGTGCATAACCTTGTACTTCTTAGCGTTAAACCCCAAACTGCTACTCCCTAGACCAGTATTCGAGTTTAGCTAGTTCCTTCCTGAGTGCCTGCCTCTCTTCCTCATTGTCCACTTTTGCACAAATCTTAGTGTCATCCGCGAACAGGCTGATCTTACTCTTGACCCCCTCTGCAATATCTCCAATGAAGACATTGAACAAAACAGAGCCCAGCACTGAACCCTGCGGTACCCCACTTGTTACTGGGCTTGGCTTGGATGTCTCCCCCCTTACAACTACCCTCTGTTGTCTGCCCTGCAACCAGCTCTCAACCCACCCCACCAGTTTCTTTCCCATCTGTATGTCCCTCAGCTTGCTCATTAACCTCCCGTGGGGCACTGAGTCGAAAGCCTTGCTGAAGTCCAGGCACAGGACATTCACAGTGTGGCCTTCGTCAACCGTCCTAGTGACCTAGTCGAAGAAGTCGATCAGGTTAGTTTGTCACGCTTTTCACGAGACAAACCCATGCTGTCTCTCATCCTGTAGACCATTAGTATCAAGAAAGGTTATCAACCTCTCCTTTAGAATGGTCTCCATCAACTTCCCCACTACAGAAGTCAAGCTTACCAGTCTGTAGTTGCCCAGTTGGTCCTTGGGTTCACTCTTGTGAAGGAGCACCATGTGAGCTATCCTCCAGTTTCCTGGGTACCATCCCTGTCTCTAAGGAGTTGTTGAAGAGGTCCGTCAGAGGGCCTGCCAACACCTCTGCCAGTTCCTTCAGGACCCTTGGGTGTACAGCATCTGGTCCTGGTGTCTTGTCCACCTGCAAGGCATTAAGACCCTTCAGAACTCTATCCTCTTGGATGACCTCATCTGTTATCTCTGCCTCCGCTTTACCCTTGCCCCCTTACCCCTGCGGTATTGGGCCATCCCTTTCTTTTGTGAGCACAGAGCAGAAGTACTCATTGAGTGCCTCTGCCTGTTCTTCCTCTTGTTCTGCCCATCCCCCATCCCTCTTAATTCTAACAATGTCATCTCTACAACTCCTCTTCTCTCTTGTGTATTTAAAGAACCTCTTTTCCCTGCTCTGATCCCCTGAGCCAACTTCAGCTCCGTTGCTGCCTTAGCTGCCCTGGCTGACCTGGTTACTGACCTAGATGCCTTTGTGAACACCTCTCTATCCTTCTCATGCCTCGATTTTATGAACTTAATGAAGGCCAATCTTTTTTCCCTCACCTTCCACTCCACTTCATTGCTGAGCCAGCTAGGTTTTTTGGACCTGGACTGCTTACTCGGAGACTCGGCACACATGTTTGTGGCCTCACTCAGCTCCTTCCTAATGATTGCCCACTTCTGTTCATCATCCATCACTGGGTTAATTTTAGTTAAATACCCCTCTAGCATGCTGCCCATTCTGGCAAAATCTGCCTTCCTGAAGTCCAACACTTGTCCTGGTTTTAGCTGACTCCTTCCCTATGTTGAGGAGGAACCACACTGAGTGGTGGTCGCTTCCTGCTCGAGGGTCCTGTACTACAACATCCTGGACTTGATCACTATTTGTTAGCAGCAAATCCAGTATGTTTTCCTCTCTAGTAGGTTCTATCACCCCTTGTACTAGGTAGCTGTCTTGGATAGCCTCCAGCAGCACCTGTTCCCTGGTGTGTGCTGTAGTTACTGTCTGCCAGTCAACCCCAGGTAGGTTGAAGTCTCCCACTATAACTGTATTTCCCTTGCCACTGATCTTCCTGATTTGCTCCCCCAGCTCCCTATCCACCTCCTTGCTCTGTGAGGGTGACCTGTAAACCACCCCCATCCTGGGCTTCTTACCTTTAGGGCTTTGAAGCAATATCCATATGGCTTCTGGCCTCCCCTCATCCCCCTCCTCCCTAGTACACAGTATCCCTTCCCTGACATAAATAGCCAATTCTCCAGTTCTTCCTCCCTCCCGGTCACTGCGGAACACCTTATAACCCAAGATTGTAAGATCCCAGTCATGGTATTGGGTGCTCCAGGTCTCTGACATGGCGTCAATATCTACCTCTCCCTCTACCATCATTGCCTGGAACTCTGCTACCTTGCTTGCTAAGCTCCTTGCATTCAAGGATACTACAGTCCAACTTGTGCCCTGCCCCTCCTCTTCCCATCTCTCCTCCTTCCACTTTTGTCTTGATAACTTCCCCTTATTCTCTTCCTCCCTCTCTGGGGGGGAGAGGCCTTCTGGTCTCCCCTGGAAGGTGCCTCCTCCCTGCTATCTGACTCAGCCCTAACCCCCTCTTCAGTTTAAATCTATGTTGTTTTTAATGTACTTCTCCAGCCCCTGTCCCAGTGCCCTTGTATCCTTGATGCTGAGATGCAGCCTATCCTTGATGTAAAGCCCCTTATTGTTCCATGTCTCACCCCACTCCCCTACTACCCCATACCCCATTTCTGTACACCACCCCTTCAGCCACCCATTAAACTCCTGTATTCTTAGCTTCCTCACCGTGCTTGCCCTAGGTACTGGGAGTACTTTGGAGAATGTCACTGAGCTTCCCACCCAACTGCAGATACCCTCCCCACTTCTCTGAACCTCTCCTGTACTTCTTCCACTGTGCTGCCCTTTAGGTAATTTGTTCCTAGGCGCACAAGGATATGAGGCTTCCCTCCCACCTTCTTCACACATTTCTGAATGCGCTGCCCTACCCTCCCTGCTGTCATACCTGACATACACTCCACCCAGGTTTGGCTCTTCCTTGTTCCCTTACTTCTCCATCTCACCCCCCGAGCATAGAATCCCCTATTACAAGTACTCACTCCTCCATCTCTTGCACTTCCCCCATGGTTTTCCCTCCTACGAGCCCCTTTTCCATAGTGTCCTCTCCTTCTATCCACTGTCCTTTTCCCACTCCCTTCTCTTTCAAAATCACCTCCACCTGCTCTCCTCCTCTTCCATCCCTTCTGTGTTTGCTCCCTTCCAGAACCCCTTCCCCTCCACTATGTGTACCTCCTCCCTCTGCCCCCTGCATTTTGACTCCCCCCTCCCTCCCAACATGTTTTGGCCTTCCTCCCCCTTTATTTAGTGTGTTTGTGCCAACTCGACCTGCTTTCCTGCCACTCCAAACTTCTACCCCACAGTCTTTCCTCTCTCCTTGTAGCCTGCACTTCCCCCTCCCCTGCTGGTCCCCTGACTCTTGTTCTATGGTGCCTTCCCTAACCTCCTGCTCTGTTTCATCAGTCAGTACTGAGTACCTGTTTGCTGTCTCCAACCTCCTGCCCCAGCCCTCCCCTGTAATCCTTCCCTGCCTCTGTTTACCCTGAACCTCTTTTCCACTTCCTTTCTCTGTCCATGTTCCCTACCATCTAGCCACACCCCCTTTTGGTGCTGCCAGGACCCTGTGGACTTGGTCTTCTTGGCCAAGTGCCACCTTCTGGCCCTTGGCAGCCTAGTCCATCCTGTGATAGAGCCCTCCCTGCCCCTCTGCCTCATCTCCTCCTCACCCTCTCTCATTCCTGTCCTCTCCCCCAAGTTCCCATCTCAAGCTCTCTATCTCCAGTGAAAGCTGCCTGAACAGCCTGAACACTGGACACCCCCCACCTTCCACTAGGTTCCCAGAAACAGTGCTGCCTCACACCCATTGCAGCTCACAACCCTCCTGGCCTCCCAGTGCCCCTGACCCCAGTCATCCCTATCTCTCCACTCTTCCCTCCCATTCATCCAGCTGTCTCCTTGCCCTGGCCTCAACATCTTCCCTGTATTTCCTAAGCTCTAAATATTTCACAGATCTTTGAAATTGTACCCGTATTACTTAAGAACTGTAAATCTACATGTAACCCCTGCCTGCATGACTAGGTGTAGGTTGAGAGCCCTGAGCTCATTGAATGGGTGCCTCCACCCGGAGGAATGTTCTGGGGTAGCGTAACTGCTGTTGTTATAGCCCTCTGGGATGCTATAACCCCCCCCACCAACCTCTCTAGCGGCCTAAATGGTATAGCAGCAAAACATTTACATGTACCATATGGTAGTAATGACTTCCCACACCCCTTGCACTTACCACCAGGGCTGGATCCTCTGCAGCTGCCCTGCAGACCCCCTGTAAAGTAAGACCTGTAATGCAACAGTTCAGTAGCAGTACAATACCCCCACCAAAAAGGTACACACTAACCAGGTTAAATGTAAGAAGAACAAAATCTGATTTATTCAGGGGGAAGTGAACAGGGGTGTGGCATGAATCTACTGGATAATTGACAGATCTAATAAATTCAGGCTGAACATGCATGCACAGTGAGTCCCTTGCATACAGTCACACAACCCTGGGTACCCAGTTGTTAAGCTGGTTTGCCTGAAGCAATGCCCGGGGTAGGCTGGCATTGCAGTTGTTGTTGGGGCCCTTATGGAAAAAAAAACTATTAGCGTGTACATCAACCCAGAATTTATAATCTGGAGCTGGATGGCTCAGTTCATTGTAATAAACCCAAACAAATAAATCAGATGACACACAATGTTTTCAGCTTTGTTGCAGGGAGTTACGCTGTTTGGCACTCATGCTACCCAGACTAGGAGGCAGGACTGATGAGATGAAGCCCTCTGGATGGTGTTCTGGTTTGCCAGGGGAAGCAGGGCCCACATGACTCACCAAGGTGGTTGATACCTGTTCGATGGTGTTGAGCAGGGAGCCGAATCCCTGAGGGGATCTTTTGTCAGAAATGTGTCTGTGATGGGAGCGGTAGTCTAGGCCGAGATGGTAGGGCCCAGACCAGAGCAAGCAGTTCGGATTTAGTCCATGTGAGTGCTGGAGCAGCTTCCAGCTAGCATAACACACTTGAAGGTGGGGAACCAAATAGCAACCCACACAGCACGTTCAGCACACTTATAAACAACACAACTCTTAGTCACAGTTCGGGTAAAGTCCGGTTGCAATTTAGCAGAAGTTCTGCGCAAACCTCTCAATCCATGATTCACTTCGGTACCTGGCAGACTGATCGCTTCTGGAGGCCAAGTCTTCGGTCCAAAATTTAGGCAATGATCACTCTCTTTCTCTTCAGGCTTCAGATCTCAAACAAAAGAATTACATTTAAATCCAGCTTTCACATTCACAATATTTCTCACTGGAAGATGCGACAGGCAGGCCAGTGCAGCCTTCCTGCCGATTCTCCTGTGCTCTTACGTAGGAGCAGCTGTTCGATGGCTCAAGCTGTTCACTCTCCAAACTCCAACAGGCAGTTCTGGGGATTTCCTTTGAGATCCAAAAGGTTTGGTTGGCTGAGGGCATTGTCTGTCACAGCAAGGGCTCCCCTTCCAGGTCCATTTAGGCGCCAAACCTTAAAAACTACAATTCGTACAGATTTCAATCCTATAAGACCTCTGGGGACAGTCTCCATTTTAGGTCCCCTGAGGTCTGATTAGTCCAACTCTGGCAGTCCAGAACCAAAATGGTGGCTCTTAAGCAAAAAGTCCAAGCTGCAAGAGAAGGCAGGTTAAACAAACTTCTATGCTATTATTAATAAGGCAGATAAACAGTAAATGAACACAATTCCTAACAGAGCTCCCTCTGCACATATAGCGACTGCAGAATGAAGCCGAAATACTACTCACCAGGCTGGTCACGAGCTCTAAACTACTTGGACCCAGCCCAGACTAATTTCTAACACAGCATAATGACTCTCTTAAAGAGACAGGCATGGAGGCTTTCTTTAGCTCTGTCATGTAGACACATACAGCTACTGCAGACACAGGACACCATCCTGACAGTGGGCATTAGGCAGCTCAGGAAGACATCTTAGTAAACCCCAATTTGTAGGGGGGTTACATGCATTTTTATTTATTTATTGAAATGTTTCACCAGGAAGGCACGCTGAGCAACAAGTTGCTTGTCTCCCGTCAAAACATTTTCTGTCAAAACATTGTCTCCAGAATAGCCCTTACTGCAAAGAAGAAAATGCACACTCATTACAGTTTCATCAGTATTTCTTTAAGACTTTAAACCAGATTTCACCCCCTTTTAAATTATTCCACTTCCTGCCCCTTCCTAATAGGTGGAACCACTATTGTGAGTGGTTCACTTGCCTATTTAATAGTAGTGGTGGTGGTGTGTCAAGGGGGGGGGGGGAGAAATACAGGCCACAAGTCCTCCTCCCAGTACAAACTATCCAGACTGAACTACAAACTAACCAATCTGCAAGAATAAATACTTCCCTTTAGTCCCCAGGAGCACCCACTGTAGCTTCTGCTTCTTCCAGCTCCAATTGCAAAGTAAGCAATTAACTAAAATGGCTATTGGCTACCTGCACCACCCCAAGTCTAAATCTGCTTGCAGTTTGATTTTGTAACTGCCACAGATAGAATTCATAATAAGTCCTACTTAAAAAAAAACCACAACTGCCACAGACAGAATTCAAAACTAGTTCTACTTAAAAAAAACTGCTTAAAGGAGTAGTCCACTGAAAACTTACAAAAAATACATGTTGTGCAGAATGTTTTAATTTGTATGAGAAGTTCTAGTGTTTCCTTCCCTCTGACTGCTATTAATCTTCATCTGAGACAGCTTAATTGTATTCCTTGTTCCCACACTGCATCTTGTCTCATGTGATTGTGATGTAGCAGAGACCCAACATTCAGCACACACATGCCCAACAAACTAAATATCTTGGAAGCTTTACAAGCTACATAAAAATTACCAGCTGCAAAGTTCTTCAGGACAGTAAGATATTTTCGATGAGGGTAGTCACTAAGCTGAATTCTATAGATTTTAAAATATAGCCATCTCTGCTGTTGTGAACTGATTGTAAAGCAATGCTTTCTGCTGGATGTATGGTCTCTGCAACATCACTGTCACATGAAACAAGGTGCATTGAAGGACAAAGGAATACAATTAAGCTTTCTCAGATGGAGATCTCCAGGGTTCGTAAAACTACCCTAAAGCTAGCAGTCTAATTTAGAAAAAACTCTTAATAGCAGACAGAGGGAAGCACACACAACAACTTAACATACAAATCAAAACACTCCGCACAGCATATGTTTTTTTGCAAGTTTTGGGTGGACTACTTCTTTAAAAAAACAGGCCACATGTCCTCCTCCCAGTACAAACTATCCAGACCAAACTATAAGCTAACCACACTACAAGAATACATGCTTCCCTTTAGTCCACAGGAACACCCACTGTCCTCCTCCCAGTACAAATTATCCAGACCAAACTTCTCTTTTCCTCGATCAAAAGGTCACTCATAAGGTTGCACAGTTTCTATTTTAAATTTTTTTTGTAAAAATGTACCTAAAATGTTGTTCCCCATAGAAAAAAAATGAACTCTATGAATGTTCCCTTCTGATAATGTGTAAATGAAACATAGAAACATAGAACATAGAAACATAGATTTTGACGGCAGATAAGGACCGCTTGGCCCACCTAGTCTGCCCATTTCCCTACCTATTGGATAAGCTGCAGATCCTAGTTAACCAACAGCCTACTTCTTCCTACCCCCGACCATAATTGCCTTATGTCTGTCCCATGCATTCTTGAATTCCCCCACTGTTATTGAACCCACGACCTCCTCAGAAGGCTGTTCCATGCGTCCACTGCCCTCTCTGTGAAAAAATACTTTCTCACATTGCCCCTGAGCCGTCCCCCCTCTATCTTCAAATTGTGTCCCCTTGTTCTTGCACATCTCTTTTTCGGAAAGATGCTTCCCTCTTTGATTTTGTTGATTCCCTTGAGGTATTTGAAAGTTTCTGTCATGTCCCCACTCTTCCTCCTTTCCTCGAGAGTATACATATTAATCTCCTTAAGTCTCTCTTCATATGGCTTCTGTTGCAGACCCTGCACCATTTTAATTGCCCTCCTCTGGACTGCCTCCATCCTGTCTATGTCCTTGTGGAGATGGGGTTTCCAGAACTGCATGCAGTATTCCAGATGGGATCTCACCAACTGTCTCTACAGAGGGATAAAAGCTTCCTGTTTTCTACTGGTGATGCCTCTCCCTATACATCCCAATATCCCCCCAGCCCTTCTTACTGCCTTCTCACATTGCTTGCTTACCTTTAGATCATCAGATATGACTATCCCCAAGTCCCTTACCATTTTTTGTTGTTGTTAATCCCTCCCCCATTGTGTACTCTTCTCCTGGGTTTTTGTTTCCCAGGTGCATTACTTTGCACTTCTTTGCATTGAATCTAAGCTGCCATACTTATGACCATTCCTCCAACCTTGCCAAGTCCCTTCTCATCCTTTCCACCTCTCCTTGTGTATCAACCCTGTTGCAGATCTTTGTGTCATCTGCAATGAAGCATACTTTTCCTTCCAGTCCCTCTGCAATTTTCCAGCATTGAGAAATGGTTCAGTGACCACAAATTGATTATGAACTACAACAAGATTAAGTCTATGTTGTTCTCCAGCCCACAAAATAAACATAAATCATACCCTCTCTCAATTTGCAATGATGTGGGGTCACCACTAGAACTTGTTCCACATTTTAAATACCTGGAAATCATGGTGGACAACACTCTGTCCTATGCCCTTCACATTGATAACACCAACAAAGCTGTCAACATGCCCACTGGAATGCTACATAGGCACAAACTTACTTTGACACCTGAGGCCCTAAGTATAGCCATTCGCAGCTCAGTGATTTCCCTAGTGGACTACAGGCTGGCACTCTATGGCTCAGCTGCCAATACATCCCTACGGCGCATTAAAACTGCATTAAACCAAAGCTTGTCAGCTCATCACAGGTGCACCACGACTGACTCACACTTGTGACCTATATGCCCGGGCTAACTGGCTCTAACTCAGTGGAAGACTAATACCAAACATGCCTATTGGTCCAAAAAAATTAGTTTAGGTTTGGTGCCCCCTGGGGCCCAGCAGCTTCTCATTCTGTGAGTCAACCCCTCACCTTACGTGGAGTTCTAAGAACCAGTACTTCATTACCCTCTGTTGCCATTCCTCCCAAGGCCAAAGGTCCTTTGCTTACTGGGCTTCCCTCTGGCTCAACTCCCTTCAGGATAATATAGCTAACTTACCCACCCTGTGACTGCTTCCTCTAATCCTCCTGCCCTCTTCCTTCTCTGTTTCCTTCCCCTTCACCTGCTCCTCCACCAGCTGTAGACTCCTCCTTCCCTTGAGCATCATCTTTTTTCCACTTCCCCTCTACTATCCTCCTTCTTCTCTCCCTTCTCTCTTCTCTGCTCCAGACCTAATGAATGCTCCCTATCGGTGTCTTGCAACTCTGTGGACTCTCCCACCTAATAAATGCCACCCTCTCCATGTATCCTGCATGACAAGGCCACTTGGCAACTCACCTCTCTGTATACTCATTATGCTCTGGACTCTGTCCCCCTACTGCACTTAGTAACTTGTCTAAGTTTGGCAACTCCTTTACAGCCGCTCATGCTCAGCTCTTGTTTTTGTTAATTTTCACCTACACTATGTATAGCTCTGTTACTCAATTGTTGCTGTGCTAACTGATGTTTTGTTTGTTGTTCTTACCTGACGTGGAACCTATGTAATGAGCTTTCAATTCAGAGGTGTTACCTGAGACCATAATAAATAAATAAATAAAAAAGTCACTTATAAAAACATTAAAAAGGACCCGGATCCAGTACTGAATCCTGCGGTACCCCACTAGTAACCCCCCTTTCTTCAAAGTAGACTCCATTTACTATTACCCTCTGTGTCCTGTTGTCCAACCAGAGTTTTACCCAGGCTACCACCCTGGGATCCACTCCCAGGCTGGCTAATTTGTTTATTAGTTTGTTGTGTGGGACTGTGTCAAATGCCTTGCTAAAGTCTAGGTATAGTAGGCCATGTCCATGGCCCTTCCCTGGTCTACTACTTTGGTCACCCAGTCAAAGAAATCGATTAGATTCATCTGACACGACCTTCCCACTGTGAATCCATGCTGCCTTGGGTCCCGTGCCCCGCTGGCCTATAGGTACTCAAACTAACAGGTCTGTAGTTTCCAGCTTCTGCTTTGCTCCCACTTTTGTGAAGGGGAATCACATTTGCCCTCCTCCAATCCTTAGGTATCACACCATCCTCCCATGATTTGTTAAAAAGGGTAGTCAGTGGTGTCACTAGTTCTCCCCTTAGTTCTTTTAAAATTCTGGGGTGAATCCCATCAGGTCCCATTGCTTTGTCTGCCTTCAGTTTTAAAAGTTCTTTCAGAACCCTTTCTTCTGTGAAAGGACTGGTATCAACCCCCCTATCCAGAGTGCTTCTAATGATTGGGTTAGGTACCTCCCTCTCCTCTTCTTTTGTGAATACTGAGCAGAAGTATTCATTCAGTATCCCTACTTTTTCACTGTCCCTCTCTGCCCACCCACCCTTCCATTTATTAAGCCTCACTATCCCTTCCTTGTTCTTTCTTCACTCCCTAATATACCTATAAAAGGTTTTATCCCCCTTCTTAACAGAGTTGGCTATCTTTTCCTCAGTTTGGGCCTTTGCTATTCTGACTGCCTTCCCTTCTTCCTTCTGCTTTAACTGCTATAGTTCTCTGTCCTACACCTTCTGTGTTTTCTTATACTTCCTGAATGCTATCTTTTTCTCTCTAACCTTCCCCGCCACCTCTTTTGAGAACCATCAAGTTTTTTCTTTCATTTTGATTTGTTTATTTGCTTTACACAAAGGCTTTTTTCCTCTGTGATGGCAGCTTTGATGTCCCCCCCTCCTTCTTGCCTGTTTGCTAGCGCTTGTCTGAGCCACTCTCCCGTTTTGACAAAGTCAGCCCTCCTGAAGTCCAGTACCCTCACTTTTGTATGGCTTGACTCTGCGGCTGTGTTTATCGTGAACCACACTGTTTGGAGTTCACTTGTTCCCAGATGGCTACCCACTTCAAGATCTGAGATCCTTTCTCCGTTCCCATTTGAGAGTACCAGATCTAAGATTGCTCCCTCCTGAGTGGGTTTCAACACTAACTGTCTGAGACATGCCCCCTGTAGGGCATCGAGAATGACTCTGCTGTTGGATGTGGCTGCAGCAAAGGTGCTCCAGTTTAACGTCTGTTATATTCAGGTCCCCCATCAACCATATCTCCCCTTTTTCTGCCATCCTAAGGATGCCTTCTATCATTTCCTTGTCCATTTCTTCCCCCTATGATGGGGTCTGTATACAACCTCTGTATGGATTGTGGTGCCATTTCTGGTCTTCAGGGTGACCCACAGTGCTCCTCTTCTCCCTGTTTACCCTTTTGTTCCATTACTTTGATCCCTTCCCTTACATAAAGAGTTACTCCTCCTCCTCTTCTACCCTCCCTGTCCCTCCTGTAGATTGTGTACCCTGGTATGTTGACATCTGAGTCATGGTTCTCTGTGTACCATGTTTCTGTGACTGCCGCAATATCCAGGCATCCCTCTTCCATCAAGATCACCAGTTCATGGATCATGTTACCTAGATTACAGGCATTGGTACTCATTACCCACCATTTTTTGATGGTCTTTCCCTTTTATGCCCCATCCCTGTCCTTACTGCCTTTGCCTCCATTTACCCCTGACATTCTGCCTATTGACTTCTCTATCTTGGTGTTTACCTCATTAACTACCCTGATTTTATTTTTGGGTGGGCAGAATTTCCCTGCTCCTTTTCAGTGCCTCCCCCCCTTGGCTAGTTTAAATGCTTGGCAATGAAGCATTTAAACCTATCACCTAGGATCCTGGCTCCCCTCCTGGAAAGATGCTGACCATCGTGCCAGTATATGCCTGCATCCCTCCAGGTGGACCCCCAGTCCCCAATGAAACCAAAACCCTGAGCTCTGCACCAGTTTTTCAACCACTGATTGAATCTTATGGTGCAGAGCACCCTAGTCTCACCCATGCCATGGACAGGCAGCACCTCCAAGAAGGTTACCATGCATGCTACTTGTCTAAGGGCCCCTCCCCAACTCCACAAACTCCTCCTGTACTGCTTTGATCTCTTTTCCAACCAGGTCATTTGTCCCTACCTGAAAAATGACATCCAGCACCCTCTCCCATGCAGCTCCCTCCCCCATGCAGCTACTCTTGCGATCCTGAGAATTCGCTCCCTGTCCCTCCAAGCCATGGTGCCAGGCAGCCACCTTACCTCCCTCTCCTCCCCTCCTCAGTTCTACACTCCTAACAATGGAGTCCTCCACCAGGAGTTGATTCCTTCCCCAGTGGGGTCCCCTGCCCCCTTCTGTGGGTCTCCTTTGTGGAGGTTCCTAATATCCTCCTTGGTCTCCACTGCGGGTGCCTCTATAGAGGAAGCACACTCTGCCAGAACAGCATACTAATTGTGGAGAGGTACAACTAGAGGGATGTGCCTCTGTTCCACCACCCTCACCCTCCCTGAGCCCACTGTGGTCTAACCACTTCTCTTTCTTGGCAACCTCTGAGGCAGCGGCGGCAGTCCTGGTGGTCCCTGAGTGGAAGAGGAGGTCCCCCGAATCCTGGCCAACTCAGCCTGGAGACAAGCAACCTCCTCCCTCAGCCAGAGAGGTCCCTGCATATGGGACAGCACTGCATCCTCCAGAATGTCTCCTGGAAGACTGCTGCTCCACAGCCACTGCACTGCACCACTCCCATCATGTCTTATTTGTGGCCCCTCCACTGTTGTTTTGTATGCTTACTGTTTCCTCTCTCCATTTATTATTTTTTTATTTTATTTAATTTTTTTCTCCCTACTTTCCTACTGCCTCTGTGCCCTTAAAGCTCCTGCTCTTCCTGTTTTGGGACAGGAAGTTCCTGTATTCCTCAGTAGTCTCCTTGATTGCTCAGAGTCAGACTTCCAGCAGCTGCATAGAAATATAGAAGTTGTCGGCAAATGGGGACAGTATGATCCATCAAGTCTGCCCTTGGTTTCCAACCCCCCCCTTACTTAGCTGCTTGCTTGAATATCCCACATTGTTTGTTCCATGCCCTCTTGAATTCCCCCACCGTCTTGGCTCCCACCACCCCCTCCAGCAGGCTAGTCTATGGTTCCACAATGCGCTCTGTGAAGAAAATTTTCTCATATTGCTCCTGAACTTTTCTCCCTTAAGTCTAAGGTCATGCCCACTAGTCCTGTTGCAGTCTTTTAACTGAAAGAGGTTCTGCACGTGTTGTTGCCTTTAAGGTATTTAAATGTTTTGATCATGTCACCATGATTCCTGCGTTGCTCTAGGGAGTATAATTTGAGGTCATCTGGGAGGGATGGAGAGCTACTCTTTTTCTTCTAGGATGGTGAGTCTTTTGTGCCTATGCTATGGAAACATTTTCTCTGTTGCACTGACTTTCAGCTGATAGCTTGTAAGCTGTTAGTATTTTATTAACAATTGATGACTTTGTACATGATGGAAAAACTTTTTAAACTTGTCTTTTATTTTATTTGTGCATGTATTGTATTATTATGTAATTAACATTATAAAAACCTTGAAAGTTGATCAATAAACACTTTTGAAACTTGAACTCCTAAAACTGGCTAGCTGGTGCTACTGGTGAAGTGCCATTAGTAAAAATGTATAGAGCAAGTGTCAGGTGAACAAAACACATTTCAGAATCCCCACAGCCAGACCGCTGACAAAGGCAAGAGATTTTCACTGGATGTACCTCTGCTGATCCTAGTATGCCGAGAAACACTGCATATGAACATACAAAACTGCCAACAGATATAGACCACATGGTCTATCAAGTCTGCAGCTAGCACCCAAATCACAAAAGTGTCTCCTCATTTCTCTTCTGAATCTCCAGCCCTCCAGTCTCAGGCCATGTCCCTTAGTGTCCCTCCCCCAACTTAAAAACTCCCTCTGTACCAGTTCTGTTAGTATCCTTCATATATTCAAAGGTCTCTATGATATCTCCCCTATCCCTTCTTTCCTCCAGAGAATACATGTTCATTTCCATCAGCCTCTTCTTGTAGGTGAAACGTCCCCCCATTCATTTGGGGGACTTACCTTTATGCCTCCAGGCGTACCTACCGCTGCCTCCCGGTGTTCCTGCTACCTCTGCGGCTCCTCTGCTGCTCTGCCAAGTCCCCAGGTGCCCCTGTTTAATTGAGCCCTGCAGGGCTCGTAAATCCATTTGCGAGTGGGTGGCAAGTTGCAGAGCCGCCACTTGCACATTCGAGAAGGATGCCTTGTGCATCCGAACTCTTGTAGCAGTCAAACGCAGAAGTGTGTCTCCTCACTAGTTCCCGGTACCCAGACTAAGTAAAAGAGGCACCAGGGACACAATCAAAACCAAGGCAGCAGAAAAATGTTTTTTTTAAATAAACAAAATCGGGAGCCACCTAGGGCGCTGTCTCCAGAGCACCAGAAGGGAAAGGTCAAGGGGCAAAGTGCAAGGCATGGAAAGCCCTAATGAATATTTATGAGCTACTGTAATTTGTTTCCTAGGGGCAGCGTGTTACGGGAGTTGCGACTCCCCGGGGGGAATTGTTTATGTTATTGTAAGTGGACTTGTTCCATAGAGGACTGCCAGGGCTACAAGCCAGTGGGGAATTTATTAAATAGAAGTTAAACTGCTGGCTGCACCAGAACTTTAACCTGGGAGGACACTAATATGGACTGCCTAAACCTGGACTGCACCCACCATTTTTGTGCCTTTCCACCAATTGGGAGCAAGTATCAAACAAAGGGGCTCTTGGGACAATGTGAGAGACCTATGGAGAAGCTACTGGGGCAATTTCTAGGCACCAAAAAGGGAATCATTTAGCATATGAGAACTGTTTAAGACAGCTTTGGCAGCCAATGGGAGCTCTGGAACCCAGCCCCATATAAAACAGGGTAACTGCTCAGTTCAGGCAGATATGAAGAGGAAGCTTAAGAGTTCAGCGTGTGTGCCTCTGCGGAGCTTACCAGCTCTCAGGGATTAGGTCTGCCAGGCCTAGACTTTTCCAACTGTTAGTCCGTGAGTCTAAGTGTCTAGTGGCCCACATTTTGAGGTCACAGCAGCAGGGGATTCGAGCATCCAAGCTGAAGAAATTTCAGGATCAGCCTGCAAGCTAGCTGGATGGACCAGAAGAGGACCAGAGCCTTACATATAAATGTGCTTAGTCTACAAGGTGTTTGCATGGCCGAGTAGTTCGAGATGTTCGGTTTGCATGTTTTCAGCCAGTGTTGAATTGCCCCTGCATCCCAAAGACTAGCATTTCGATGAGGACTACAAGGGAATTCTCCTCCTGCTTCTTCCAGCCACCTGCACCAGGTCTCATTTCATCGAATCATCACTTGGTCTGGGTAGTGTGAGTAAAAACAGGGTAGCTCCCTGCAACAAGGCTACAAATCACTTGTGTGTGACATCCAGTTTTGCTTGTTTGGGTTTATTTGCAAATGGACTGAGCCATTCAGCTCCAGCTTACAAATTCTGGGTTTGAGTGCATGTTCAGTGTTTTTTTTCCTAAGGGCTCCAAAGATCAGCTGCAATGCTGGCCTACCTCGGGCAATACTTCAGGCTAGCCTGCATTTTCCAAATTGGGTACCCAGGGTCGTGTGACTGTATCAAAGGGACTTACTGAGCATGTTTGTTCAGCCTGTACTAATCAGGTCTAATAATCATCTGCTAGATTCCTGCCCCACCCCTGTTCACATCCCCCTAAATAAATCAGATTGTGTGTTATTGCATTTAACCTGGCTATTGGGTGCCTTCTTGGGGAGGATACAGTACTGTTACTGCCTTGTTGCAACATTGGTCTTATTTTACAGGGGGTCTCCGGGGCAGCTTTAGAGAATCCAGCCCTGATGGTAAGTGCAAGGGATGAGATCAAGTCATTACTGCCATATGGTATATGTGAATGCTTTGCTGCCATATTGTTTAGGCCACTAGAGGGGGTTATAGCATCCCGGAGAGCTATACCGACAGCAGTTACGCTACCCCAGAACCATTCCTCCAGGTGGAGGCATGTGTTTGACGAGCTCAGGCCCCTTGACCTGCACATAGTCATGCAGGCAGGGGTAGTAGCCCTTAGGATAGCACCACCCAGGGGTTTCATAGGGTTTGTCCTCCATTCCCAGGATCATTCTTGTTGATCTGCACTGGACCCCCTCCAGTAGTTTCAGATCCTTCCTTAAGTATGGGTGCCAGTACTGCATGCAGTACTCCAGGTGTGGCCTCAACAATGACCTGTACAGTGGCAGGATTACTTTCCTTTTCCTGGATGTGATCCCTCTAGCAGTACAACCCAGCATCTTATTGGCTTTAGCTGTTGCTTTCCTGCACTGTGCAGAGTGATTAATTTGCCCTGTTATTACCACTCCCAGATCTTTCTCCTCCTCTGTAGTGTCTATTTGAACCCTTCCCAACTGATAACTCCTCCTTTGGTTCTTTGCTCCCAAGTGCATGACCTTGCACTTCTTAGCATTAAATCCCAGCTGCCATGTATCTGACCAGTACTCAAGTTTAGCCAGATCATCCTGTAGCCTCTGCCACCCTACTGAGTCATCCACCACTGCTCCGATCTTCCTGACATCTGCAAAAAGGCTAAACTTGTTCATGATGCCATGTGAGATGTCAGCGATGAAAATGCCAAACAACAGTGGGCTAAGTACCGAGCCTTGTGGCACTCTGCTTGTCACAGCCCTTGGTGATGACAGTTCCTCTCCCATCACTACTCTCTGCTGCCTTCCCTGCAGCCAGTTTTCAACCCAGTTCACCAACTTTGTCCCAGCTCCCTGGTCTCCCAACTTACTTGTCAGTCTCCCATGTGGCACTGAATCAAAGGCCTTGTTGAAGTCCAGATACAGGACATCCACTGCATGGCCCTCGTCAAGTGCCCTAGTCAGTCAGTCATAGTAGTCAACCAGGTTTGTCTGTCACGATCTGCCAGAGTCAAACCCATGTTGCTTTCCATCCCTGAGTCCATTCTCTTCCAGAGAGGTTTCCAAACTCTTCTTAAGAATCGTCTTTATTAACTTCCCCACAATGGATGTAAGGCTTACATGTCTATAGTTGCCTGGTTCATCCTTGGGTCTACTTTTGTGTAGGAGCACCTTGTGAGCCATCCTCCAGTCCTGGTGTATGCACCCTATTTCCAGAGAGGTAGTGAACAAGTCTGCTAATGGGTCTGCCAGGATTTCTGCCAACTCTTTCCTGGGGGTGTATGCCATCTGGTCAGGTACCTTATCCACCCACAATGCCCTTAGTCCTTCCATTACACTGCCTACTGAGACTACTCCTTCTGTCATCCTCGCCCCCTCCCGTGCCTACCTTTTCTAACCCTAAGGCAGTGATCCAAACTTCTCCTTAGTAAATACAGAAAAGAAGTATGCATTGAGTGCTTCTGCCTGATCCACACCCTTGTCTGCCCACCACTCTTCCTTCCTGATCCTTACAACTTGATTCTTGCAACTCCTTTTCTCCCAAAGAAATCTTTCTCCCCTTCCCTGATACCTTGTGGCAGCCTAAGTTCTCTTGTAGCCTTAGCTGCCCTGACTGCTCTGGTCACCTCTTTTGATTTTTTCAGGTACTCCTCTCTATCTTCCCCCCATTTGGAGCTCTTGAATGCTGTTCTTTTCGCCCTCACCTTATCCAATATCTCCCTGCTTAGCCAACTAGGATTTTTTGGAACTAGGTTTTTTTACTTTGTGTCTTGATGCAAGAGGCAGTGGCCTCCACAAGCCCCAGTTTGATCACTTCCCATTTCTGATGATTTGCATCCAAGTGTGGCTGGATGCTGGCTAAGTGCCTAGTCAGTACCTCTTCTTTCCTACCAGAATCTACTTGCCTGAAGTCCAACATCCTGGTCGCTGTTCCTGTAGCCTTCCTGCCAATGTTGCACTGCAGCTTTTGCCTCTTCGGCTGATATGCTGTCACTGCTTTTACTGTATTGAAAAGTGATCCATGAAATGCAGCCCCTGCAGTAAACCCAATAGACCAGATTTCCAGCCCATTTTCAGCTGTATCCACCAGCTCCATTCAAAGCACTACCCTAAGCCCTGCACAGAACACTGCAATACATGCAGCTGCCAGCAAGTGCTGCAGCTGATTTGAGCCAGCCTGATCCAAACATGGACACAACTGTGATGCAGCTGACACAATGAAATGGTAAGTCACTAAACTTACTGACAGGCATACTGACAGCAGCGTCAGTCAATTCTGCTTATCTGCTGCTGATAACTCTTGATCCCTTTGTAAGCATGGCAAGAATGAATGCAGCTGTCAATGCTGCTAGGAAGGGGTGGATACAGAAATTGCTCAGAAAACTGTTAAACGTTCACTGACAGCCAACAGCTTGATTACCTTAACTGCAGTTACTTGTGTCAGACCAAAGGCTCCTATTGAAACTGATACTGATACCAGTGCTTTAATTTTGCCTGATGTGAGCCACGAATTGGTTCCTTCCTTAAAGCAAATGTCAGGACAATCTAAGGAATTGCTAAATTTAATTGCAAAAGTTCCACTGACTACCACAGGGACTACTTCCGTCACTTCAGTTATGAACTTTCTTAACAGGCTGGGGAAAACAAGTGAGGGTGTCAAAGTGGCCAGTATTGGTTTAATCACAGAGATAGCTTCTTTTTGAACCATCGCCACTACTTTTGCCGTAAAATCTTTAATGACTGCTGACAGCTCACTTAACCCTTCACGTTTGTCTCAGGCTGAAAGACACATATAATTACTGCAAGAATTAACTACTGCCATGTCCCCCCCTTCCTACTACTCCACTACAGGAAAATCAGAAGCAATGTGAACTGTATCTAGACTATGGTATCCCCATCACCTGCTGCTGTCTCTACAGGTGTTATGCACATGCTTTCACAAGTACAATTACAGACATCACTTGAAAATTGAAATTACTTTATGGAGTGGGGAGAGGCACTACTAGACACCAGGGAAAGGGTGGCTCACAGTTTACACTGCAGCCCACAGCGTGAGTTTCAGCTGTAGCTGCAAAAGTCAAGAAATTCCCACTGTGATGTTCTCATACAGAGAATGCAGTGGAAGCGCTCCTCTCGCTAAACTGGGCACCGTGGATTTTGGGTGCCCAGAAAACATATTTGTGGACATGAAGTTAAAAAACAAACATCAGAATCCTGCTAAATAGGTCCCATTTAGCTAGGTTCTGATGTTTGTTTTCAAAAATCCCAGCACTGGAATGTATTTTCCACGTCTGTCAGTGCGTGGAAAAAATGAACAAGATGGCGGTTAGCATGGTACAAAAAATGTTGATGCCCTGCCAGTTCAGTGTTGTGAAAGCAAAAACCAGCTTCAAATTTTTACTTTCATGTGAGCAGAGTCTGGGAGCTGATGCAATTTATGTAACTGGAAAACTGTTTTTATTTGTATTGAGCCCTAATATCCTTCGGGTGTTAGGTAGAGGGTAGAGACAGCCCGAGACTTAGTGTGGGCACTACTACTATTGCGCTATGCTATAGCGCTATTATACCTTTTAAAACTGTAACTGCATCCCAGCTAAACCCAGGAGCCCAAATACGGAGTGAGGCAGCTAAACTCTTATTTTGGAAACCGCAACTTTTGTTGCGAAGCAGTCCAGCGGTATGCACCGCTACTTCCGGGTTCGGGGAGAGATAAAAATAGCACTATCAACGGCAGCTCCCCATATATGAGCAGAGTCTGGGAGCTGATGCAATTTATGTAACTGGAAAACTGTTTTTATTTGTATTGAGCCCTAATATCCTTCGGGTGTTAGGTAGAGGGTAGAGACAGCCCGAGACTTAGTGTGGGGCACTACTACCATTGCGCTACGCTATAGCGCTATTATACCTTTTAAAACTGTAACTGCATCCCAGCTAAGCCCAGGAGCCCAAATACGGAGTGAGGCAGCTAAACTCTTATTTTGGAAACCGCAACTTTTGTTGCAAAGCAGTCCAGTGGTACGCACTGCTACTTCCGGTCAAAGTCTGATAAATCTTGCATTGAAGCAAGCAGGGTGAGCGAGAGCAGGGCACGCGAATACGCACGTGGAGACACGTGCAGAGACTCACGCAGTCAGCACGTGTCGGCTGTGTCAGCTGAGTCAGCTGAGTAGACCCGGGGATTATGCTGAAAGTGAATAAGTTTAGTATAAAATGCTGTTATGTTGTGAATGTAACATGTTCATGCAAGGGGAAAGGGAGGTGAATTTTGTGTGCAGCAAATGCTGTGAGATCAAGGAACTTGAGGCAGAAATAATAGAACTAAAAACAAGGATTAAGGTGCAGCTAGAAATATCCCTGCTGGAACAATACATTGATTCTAGGGCAGAAAGTATCACACAAGATAGCATCAAGGAAGTAGAGGAGGAATGTAAGGATACCTTGCCATCATATACGATAGATGAAAATTCTGAGCAATGGACAGAGGTGACCAAAAAAAGAGTGTACAAGAGAGGCAGGAGAAATATTGGAGGTGTTTCAAATATCCTGACCCCTAACAGATTCCAGGTCCTGATAACTAACGAGGAGGGGGTTGAAACTCAACCCACAAATACTGAACAGGGTCTCATGACTGCGGAGTATGTATGCACAAGCACACAAAAAAATGTAGAACCTTCAGCATAACCGCTGAATACTGATAAAGAACCTTACGATTTAATAAATATAAGCAGGATTACCCAGAATAATACACAACTTTTACTACCACAATCTCAAGTTCTGGCAAGTAATACCCCATGGGACATTCTCTATATTGGGGATTCAATGTTAAGATGCGCAGATAATGTGCTATGTAAACAACAAAATGAGTACACAACTGTGAGTGTACTACCAGGGGCAGGCACAGGTGACATTAAGCAACTTTTGCCAGGTTTATTAGAAAACACCATTACCCCATTTACAGTGTTACATGTGGGCATAAATGACATAGGAAAAAGGCACACATTGGAAATACGGAGGGATTTTGAAGCAGTAGGTACCACACTCAAAAGTAGAGGGTGTGAGGTGTTGATTTCTGGGATATTACCTACGCCAAGGGCCAATGAACAAACAAATCAGGAAATTTACAGATTTAATGGTTGGCGTAAGAGGTGAACTGCCAGAGAGGGTTACTTGTATTCTGATCATTGGTACGAATTCCAGAATAAGCAGCTATTTGCAAGGGATGGGTTACACCTTACTAAAATGGGCAAGCGCTTGTTAGCACAGCAACTAAAAAATTCCATTAACCATCATTTAAACTACACAGGCAGGGGGATGTGGGGGCTATAAAGACAGGCCACTCCAAAAACGAGTGGAATATTATGCTCATTAATGCAAGGAGCCTAACGGATAAATTTGATGAGTTACAGTTAATCTTAAAAACATGTAAAATACACATTTGTGTGATTGTGGAAACATGGTGGCAACCTGAGGATACTTGGGATAGGCAAATTCAGGGGTATAAACTCTATAATAAAGATCGATCCATATCTAGAGGTGGAGGGGTGGCTCTATATGTAGCTGAGGGTATCCCCACAGAGAATATTGATACAACCAGATGGCTAGATGTTGAAGTCATCTGGGTAAGGATTAGCCCCTCTAGAGCAGCTAAAATCAATCTGGCTGTAATATATAGGCCGCCATCCACTAGGATAATGGAGGATGAAACTATACTAGATCTTGTAAATCAATTATCACTGGCAGGTAATGTAATACTAGTCAGTGATTTCAACCTCCCAGGTATTGAGTGGGATACCTTGAAAGCAAGTACATCGGTTGAATCTAAATATTTGGAGATATTTAGTCTTGGAGGGCTAGATCAATATGTTACAGCCAATACAAGGGGAAATCATATACTGGATCTAATATTAAGCAACCTTGGGGACAACATTACAAACTGTAAGATATTCCCCCCCCTTGGGTTCAAGTGATCATGTTATAATAGGTTTCAGTATTCTGGTATTCTAGGGGATAATAAGGGTACCACTGTGATACGTAGATATAATGCTACTAATTTTGCACAGATGAGACAGGACCTGGCTACATGGGACTGGAAATCTGAGTTTGAGAACCAGACAGTAGCTCAAATGTAGGTAAAATTAACAGATGCTATAAGTGGCTTAATCACAAGGCATGTACCTATCAGGAACAAATATAAGGAGGCTACAAGTCCATCAGCCCCTTGGATAACCCAATCTCTAAAGGGATTAATCAAAAATAAAAATAAAGCATACCATCTAGCAAGATATAATAATACGGAAGAAGACTGGAAATTTTATAGGAATAATCTTAAAATAGCAAAAAAGGCTATAGCCAAGGCCAAAAGAGAATATGAGTTTACAATAGTAGCAAAGGTCCAGGATAATTACAAAACATTTTATGCATATATAAACAACAAAAAAGGGAAGAATAAAACCATAGGACCCCTAAAAACGCAGGATGGGAATATTATAATGGAAAATAAGGCACTTACGGAAGAATACAATGTATATTTTTCATCGGTTTTTGGCAAAGGTCCCCAAACTTTTTGGGACAATGGTATAACTAGACATAGAGGACAGAGCCCAAGGATAGACCCAGCTGAAGTTCTTACTAGATTACAGAAGGTTAATCAAAATAAAGCACAGGGGCCGGATGGGATTCATCCAAGGGTGATTAAAGAAATGGCAATATTACTAGTGGGTCCAGTAACTTACCTTTTTCAGGAAAGCATTGAAACTGGTGAGGTTCCTGAGGCTTGGAGGCAAGCTGTGATTGCACCCATATATAAAAAAGGATGTAGGCAGGAGGTCTCAAATTACAGACCCATTAGTCTAACCTCCATGCTTGGAAAGATTTTGGAGGGTATAATAAAGGACTTTATCATGGAATATATCGAAAGAACAGGTAGGATAGACATGACCCAGCACATATTCACCAAGGGAAGATCGTGCCAAACCAGCTTATTGGAATTTTATAATAAGGTTGGCAAAGTCCTGGATATGGGTAAGCCAGTAGATGTGGTCTTCCTGGACTTTGCCAAGGCTTTTGATAAAGTCCCCCATGGGGAGCTTGTTAAATCACTTTATGATTTAGCTATACCAATTTGGATACAAGCATGGGTGAAGGCTTGGCTCACTGACAGAGGCCAGAAAGTATGTGTAAAAGGTGAATACTCTGGTCATGTTGGAGTGACTAGTGGTGTCCCCAAGGGCTCAGTCTTGGGACCATGTTTGTTTAATCTGTATATTTCATCTATGCAGGTGCATTCAGCTGTCTGGTTGTCTAAATTTGCAGATGACACTAGGGTTGGGTGTCCTGTAAATAACTGGGAGGCGCATCTAGTCCTTCAAACAGCATTGGATAGTTTAGACACATGGGCCTCCCAGAAACAATCTATTTTTAACATTGATAAGTGCAATGTTATGCACTTTGGCAAGAAAAATAACAAATTTCAGTATAACTTAGGTGGATCTGTACTAAAAGTAGCGGGTGAAGAGAAGGATTTGTGGGTTATGGTTGATAATGATTTTGGTTTTAGCTTGCACTGTAATACAGCTATTAAAAAGGCAGGTGGCATAACACAATGTATATTGAAACACATTAAAAGTAGAGCTAGGCAGGTTGTGATGCCCCTGTATAATGCATTGGTGTGTCCCCACATGGAGTATTGTGTTCAGTTTTGGGCCCCATATAAGAGGAGGGATGTTGCACTGATGGAGAGGGTGCAGCGGAGAGTTACAAAGAGGATCAGGGGATTGGACGGATTGAACTATGAACAGAGACTGCAAGATTTAGAGCTGTATTCCCTGGAATATCGTAGAATGAGAGGTGACATGTGTTTGATTTATAGGGCATCGACCAATACTAATTTGTGGGACCTGTTGGGCCTGGTTAAAAGGGATCAAACATATGATACTAGAGCCCATTGTTACCAATTGGTAAAAGATAGATATAATACAAATAGAAGGAAATATTGGTTAAGTAATAGAGTGACAGAAATTTGGAACATGTTACCAGGGGAGGTCGTGGAAAGCATTACAATGCAGGAATTTAAAACACAGTTAGATAAATTTTTAGTAAGAAAAGATATAAAAGGGTATAAATAGGTATTACTTACGAGCTCACGGACAAATGTCTTAATGCTCAGTATTGTCTATATCATTTATGTAATAATGTTATCTGAAAACCCCTACTGCACGTGTGCAGGTCGGAAAGTACTAAATTTAAAAGCCTTAGAACTTGGGAACCCTTTAATATTTTTTCACCAGATCTGTTAAAGGCAATACCTTGGGACATGACATGCAAGTTTGGGGAAAAAAATTCTATTCCATATCGGCTGTAGGGCAGAGCAAAAAAGTATAGCAAAAAGGTTAGACATTTACAAAAAATGACACATGCAGCTTTCAGAAGCCACACAAGCTGCCATCACAAAAATTTCCACAGATCAAGACCTTGCCTCCTAGAAAACATACAGGGCCAGCGTCAGGTTTTTGTGGGCCCCAGGAAAGGGACCTTCAGTGGGCCCCCCCCAGACCCATCCATCCAAGTAAAAAAATAAGTAATACAATCAATGCAGCCCCAGCTTACAGTCGAGATGCAGCACCCCCTTCGAGGCTTTTTCCTCACACAGCCGCTGTGGCAGTCGAATTAAAATCTTGCAACCAACCTTCCCCAGCAGCCAGTCCGCCACTTGTAACGGCTCCAAAAGATGCTCCGCTCGTCAAAAAGTCTGACAGTAAAGACAAGTACAGTGTCAGTATGGAATGATTATCTCCTCCAAAACACAGGCAACATACAAGGAAGCAATAACACAATGAACAGGATGACTAAATAAAACAATCTCTTTCCATTTCACACAATTTTATTTATTTATTTAAGGGACTCAGATACACCTTTGAGCCAGGAGCTCTTTTACAAAGGTTCCACGTCAGGTTACTTGAAACATTAGGACAGACAGTGGTATTGTGAAAAAGAGAAATAAACATAGCAGCTGGAGGGCTTTGTCAATTACCAAAACATCACAATTGTGCAAATCACTTCTATAACAAATTAAACAATATAGATTCATATAGGTAGCCATCTGAGAGAGGGAGGCAAGGCCAGAGGCTGGTGTAAAGTGGGAGAAAGAGAGGGAGTGAGGGATGGGTCAGGGGCAGAGTCAGTGAGGAGGTGTGTGGAGGGAGTAGAGGAGGAGGGAAGGAATAGGGAGGGAAGGGTGGGGTATGGGGGTGGCGGGGATAAACCATTTAGGTGTAGCAGTCACAGGAGACACAAGAGATGAGGTATTGACATGGGCTGAGCTTAAAGGCACCCAGGGTTGCTTTGCTGGTAACTTCTGCTGGCAGGATGTTGAACCAGGAGGAGGCTCTGAGAAAGAATGATCATTGGCCTTGGATAGTCCTGCAAAGGGGAACAGTGAAGAAGAGGTTGTTTGAATTCCTGGTTTGTCGTGGGCCGCTATATGGTCTCAGCAGTGCCTGTGATCCAGAGGGTAGTAGGTCCAATGTTTACTTTTTTGCTAGGATGCAGGTTTGATATTTAATTCTGCCTGATAGTTGGAGCCAGTTTTCATGTTTGTAGATCTCACAGGTGTGTGTAAGGTGGTTTGCAGGTGTTTGGAGATGACATGCCTTGTTTAATGCTGTGGTGATACGTTGGAGAGCTGTGTCAGTGGCAGACCTGTAGATCACAAGCTCATAGTCTATTATAGAGATTATTGAACTGTGAATGGCAGTGCTTAGAAATTCATCCATGAGGCAGTTCTTATGTCTATAGAACAGGCCTATGCGGGTATTCACAGTTTTTGCTACGTAGTTGATACATTCAGAGTATCCAAGTGTTGGGTCAAGAATCACCCCAAGATATTTAAATAGACATACTTGTTCAAGGGTGGCCCCTTTGCTGTTTGAGAGAGAGAGGTCTCTGTTTTTATGTTTGCTGTGGGTACCATGGAACAGCATTGATTTGGTTTTGCTGTAATTAAGAATAAGCTTGTGGGATTTAAATCATGCCTCTACATCAGTGAAGCTTTCTGGTAGTAGCAACTGAAGAAAGGAGGGTTCAGAGTGGGAGGTGAAGATGACAGCATCGTCAGCATAGAGTAGGATTTTTTTCTGAGCAAGATGAAGGGAGGCTGTTTAGGAAAATGCTGAAAAGCATAGGACCCAGGATGGATCCTTGTGGGACTCCTGATCGGACCAAGAAGGGTGTTGAGAGGGATTCGCCAATTCTTACCTGCTGTGTTTGGTCTCTGCGGTAGATTTGAAACCAAAGAGTTATGTCCAGAGATAGGCCTATTAGAGATAGTTATTGAAGCAGTAGTGAATGGTTGATGGTGTCAAATGTCTTAGTTAGGTCAATGAAGGTGGTGCCAACGAGATCCCCTTGGTCCAGGGCATTGGGGATGTAGGAGGTAAGCTCTAGGAGTACCATGGTCGTGCGTGGCCCTTGCGAAATCCGTGTTGTTCTTGACATAGCAAGTTATACTTAGTAAGGTATTGTATTAGTTGGTTGGCAGCTATTCTCTCCAGTGCTTTTGGGGGGGGGGAGAATGGAGACTGGTCTATAGTTGCTTGTAACAGATTTATCGCCACTTTTGTGGATAGGTGTCACCATCGCTGATTTCCATTTTTGGGGGAAACTGTAAGAGCATGAGAGATTTGTTAAGGATTTGGTGAGGGGGGTCAGGACTTCATCGATGGTAAGAGCGAGGAGTTTCAGGTCAAGGGAGTCTCTGCTTGATCTAGACTTTCCAAGTACTCGAAGGAGGTACTTTTTTGTGATGTCTTTGGAGATGGCTTTGAAGTAGAATGGCAGATTTCCCTCCAAATTTCTGACTTTGACTGAGTTAATGGTATCTTGAGGGGATCAAAGAAAGTTGGCAGTAAAACATGGTTAAGGTTTGTAAATGCTGCATTAAAGGCATTTGCCATGGTGACTTGATCTGTGATGATGTTTACGTGGACCATAACGGGTGGGACTTTTTTTTCCAGTTAATTTCATTAGGTTGGCCAAACTTATTTCCATCTTTCTAAGAGTTTGTTAGCACTCTTTTGTAGTAGTTGGCCTTTTCATTTCGAATCACGTGGGTGCAGGGGTTTCTTGCAGCTTTGAAGGCTTAAATGTCTGCCCTGTTTCTGGTCAGCTTAGCACATTGCCAGAGGTGATCCCAGGCCTTCATTTGCTCAAGGAGACCAAGGTTGATCCAAGGGTTGTTAACACCTTTAATCTTGCATTTCATGAAGGGTGCATGTGCATCACAGGCTGTGTTGAAGCTTTGGATAAAGCAGTCAAGTGCAGTATCCATGTCTGAGGCTGCACCTATAGGTGACCAGTCATGATCTCGTAGGCATGATTTTAGCAGCCACAGGTGGCCAGGTAGTAGTTTTCTACTGCTGATGAATTTAGGGGGGATCTTAATGAATTTGTTGGACCATGAGAGTAGGACTGGTGAGTGGTTGCTTATACAGTTGTGGAGAACTACTGTATTAGTAATATGTTCAGGGCAGTTTGTAAGAACCCAGTCCAGAAGAGTTGAGGTACCTGTTCTGTAGTTTACTTGGGTGGGTGTTTTAACCATTTGGGAGAAACTGGCAGCTGTCAAGGCATCTTTATACTTATGTACACTGGGGGAAGACCAATTTACATTAAAGTTCCTGAGAAGAACAGTTTCAGATTTCTGATCTAGGGAGTGAATGATGTCCTGTATGGAGTTCAATCCTTGGTTAGTAAGTTTGGGGGTATGTAGACTGATGCTACCATCAGTGTTTTATGGTGGGTCCCCAGATGTATTTTTGTGGCAAGAACCTGGATGTCACTCACAGGGTGAGGTATAGGTAGGGTGTGCCCTATTAGAGTGTCCTTTAGGTACAGGGCACAGCCTCCCCCCTTCTTGGAGCATATGTCTTGCCTGAAAATGGCATAACCCAGAACTGTTATTGCAGTGTCGGGGGTCTTAGGTGATAGCCATGTCTCAATTACTGATATTATATCTGCATTGTGGAGTGTGACCCAGGCAGTGAGAAGATCCAGCTTTTTGAGGAGGCTGCAGATATTGATGGTAGCCAGGTGGAGCCCCCCAGACCTGTCAGCACCACAGGGGCTAGACTGTTTGGGGGCCAGAGTTTGGGTGGACATTACCTGAGATGAGGATCAGCATCAGAATTAAGGACTTTAAGAGAGTTTTGATATACTTATTTTGTCCCCATACTGTTAATGAATTAGGAGCCTCTTTAAAGGGATAGTGATTTGAGTGACAGAAACCTGTTGATAGGACAGAGATGCTGAGGAGCATGGGAACATGTGTTCTTGGTGGGAGAGCCATCCATAGGTGAAGCGGTCTGGGTGGTGTGTTTTGGGCAATAGTTAGGGCATAGTTGTACGTGATCGTCCTTGGGGTAGATAATGGGAATTCAATGGAGAGGTCAGTGGTATGTGCTCTTGGTGCTACCTGCCCTTATCCTTGACCTTCTCACAAAATAAAGAACGTGGATGTTTTATTTATTTTTTTAATTTAAAAAAAAGTACAATTGCAATGTCTTGCCTTTGATGCCTTTTGCCCTCTTACTACACAAGCATACAAGAGAATTCGCTAAAAAGTCACCAGTTCAGGCTACTGCACTGCACCCTGACAAAGTCCGTTTGTTGTTCTTTTCATATAATTAAAACCAAATTCTGCTTCCTTGCGAGATGTTGTCCAGCCTGTGCCCAGAAGTTGCTGTCACTGCCGACACACAGCTTAAGTCTTCTCATCATCCTCAACATAAGCACAGCACACAAATAATACTCAAAATAGGCATGACTTGGCAGAGCAGATGGTATTAATTATGCCCTCCTTACCTTCAGATTTCGAGCTCCAGCTCCACCAGCCTGGCTCGCACATGTGGAATAGACATCAGGGATACAGTCACAGGGTGGGCGCTCATGTAAGTCAAGGCTATCAAGGAGGTTGTTGGTGCCATTGACATTTCAGAGCTCCCAAGTCCCCCCCATCCTGATGCACAACCAGTTCAATCTCTCCTCTCGCTTGCGGCTCGCTCTCACTCCACCACTCCATCCAACTCCCTTAGCAACAGCAGCTAGCCAGATACTGGGCTGCCCAGGCCTGAGGTCCACCCTTCTGCCACACTCTGTCCAGCCATTGGTCTGCACATCCACACCCCACCTCATGGAATGCTCCCTAGTTGTTATAGTCAGGGCCCTGCTGGTCAAGCACAGCTTGGCCTTCATTTTTTTGGAGGGGTGGAGAATCCTGGGTGGTAGTTTGAGTTTCCACTCAGCAGGCTTGGCTGATTTAAATTGATTTGTCACCAGTGAGTGGTCAGAGGTGGAGTGGAACCTGAGCAGCATAGCAGGGCAACTGTCAAACAAATTGAGCCCCCCCGGTGGGCCCCTTCTGGTGTTGGAGCCCTGAGCAATTGCCCTGATCACCCGGGTGCTGATGCCAGCCCTGACAACACATACAAAATTTCACCTCATTTTGTCAACCGGAGCCAAAGATATTAATGTGGAAAGTTAAGGGTCAACACTGAACAGGCTACTCAACCCTAACTATAGGGGTGCTACTGTGCCCCTTTAATATACGTCTGGCACACCTAGTTGTTTTCCTTTTATTTTTGTCTGATCTGGTTTGGAACAGCAACACAACAGAGATAAAGGGTATGCGATTGCAGAAGGTTAGTTGCTTGAAAAAAAGATTAGTTGTGAGATGTGTGGAGATTGTATGAAGTCATTATTTCAAAATGCTTAATCTGAGGAATGGGCAAGTAAGTTGGTAATAAAATTACCTTTCTCAGGTTCTTGGTGGAATGGCACAAAGGACAAGACAACAGACAAGTGGTACTCATGTCAGAAATGAAATTTATTACAGGTCAGCAATACCGACTTACTACCAACAGTGTGATCACTGGGAGAACTAGCCAGTTTTCCTTACCTAGGTAAAGCAGTCTCTCGTCTATTCTATTCTCAGAGAAGCTACTTGCTGCACAGGGTCTTATACCCTGATAATCACTATTGTTACTACTAAGAAAGATGCATAAAAAGTATATAACTGGTCAGTAACAGGTGGTCTAACAAACTATCCTAACTAACATGAGAAGTTGCATAGCTTGCAGAAGATAAAGTAACACAACAGGGCTTCTATAAGTCCCAAGGTCAGTTGCAAATACAGTGATGCACAAGCACTAAAGATGGCACTCTTGCCTTACTTATGATAATACAGTAAAAACAAGAGTGAAAAGCATCTCTTATAGCAATAAAACATAATGGAGTATCATATGCATTAGTATAATACAGTAGAACACAGATCCTGACTTGTATGCTTATAAGATAAGTGCCTTTTCCCCTAAGGTTAGTACATGTACCTACATATATGTTGCTGTCCATGAGGTGGGTGTACAATAAGGGGTGCTGGACCATGGATAACATTCCCCCCTTGTTGCCTTCAAAAGAAAAGGCAATAACCACAGGAAAGTAGTGGGATGGAGCTACAAAAGTCATTTACAAACCTGAGGCACGAGCCTTGTAAAGGAATTAGAGTTATTCTCAGTATTCTCTTAGAGTACGTCGCAGACAGCAAAGGGTTAGTATCAGAAAAACAATCAAAAATGCTTGGATAATAACAAAAGCTTTAAAAGTAATTTCTAACTAAGTATTGGATAGAGCAGTGCTTAAATCACCATCATGATTAAGATCATTAAGAGCATCACCAACCTTAGAAATATTATTGCTAATACAAATCAAATGCAAATCTTTCCTAGCTAAAAGAGACTCTAAAGAAAGTGTCAAAGGGTCAATGTGCACGTTAAATATGGGCAAATATTGAGACATGACAAGCAAGTATTGTGGATCGGTATCAATAACATCTGATTCAGGGAGAGGAACAGGATTAATAATTGTGTGACCAATGACTGTTTTCTGCTGTGGAGTAAAACAGAAGTTAAGAGCTGAAATAATGCAAGTTTTTTCACCATAACCAAATGATTGATGATTTGTCCCTACACAGTGCTGCCCATCGGAGTTGTAGGCAACTCATACAGTTGGAACCCTCCATTTCTGTAGACGTATGGGACATGCGAAGAACTAGTTGGTGAGCTATGAAGTGAAGTGATGTACCTCTTGCAAGTAGCTTCGAGATGTAGTTCTCGGCATCAGGTACTAAAGATGCAGCTTGCAGAGATTCATATTTGTCATCCTCATCAGTGTCAGTCAGGTTGGATGGCAGATCATCACCCAGTGTGTAAGCCCAGTCAAGATATTCCAGGGAGTATCCACAGACAGGTTTCCAATGTCAAAGATGTCACAGTGGCAGAGGTAGTAATATCCCTTTTTGGCGCAGCAGTTGGTGCGCGGTGCAATCCAGGCTTGGAGGACGGAGTGGTAGACCAACAAAGAAGGCAAGTCAGTTCTTTCTCAGCAATGCTGTCATCAAGATGTCCGATGGAATTAATAGCAGCCAGTTTGTCAAAGACAGAAGTTTTTGGATCAAAACGTGGTAGTGAGATGGTGAAAGTAATGAACATATTGCCATGATTGAGCAAGTCTTAATAAAGTAACAAGGTCTTGATTGGGATATCGTGAAACATACCCAAAATTTCTAGGAGTAGACATAGAAATATTAACAGAATTTGTCATACACATAGTAATGCAGCCATTAGATTTGCAATGAGGACAATACCATGTAGCCATTCTTCTATCATGAATATCAGGAATGTGTTCTGTTTCCAAATCCCTGAAGAGGTTGTTAACTGTGGCCATAACATATGACCCATAGGCAGAGCATAAAAGTTCACGGGCAATATATTGCTTGCCTGCCTCCTTGTTATTTTGAAAAATCAGTTCATTAATCTTATTCTTAGTATCATTGAACCCTTTGGCAATCTCCTGCATATTGCATACAGTAAAACATTCTTCTTTACTTAAACCACCTACACCACGTAACAGTGGGGGTAGGATATTTTTAACAGCTTGCTGAAAATTAAGTGTTTGTGCTTTAATAGCAGCTATATCTGCTGTATTCCAGATAGACATGCCTGAACCAAAAGGGCCAGAGATGGTGTCTGCTGCACCGGTAACATCTGCAGTGTCACACCTAGTGCGTGGTCTAGCTTTAGCATTAGATTCGAGTCTAAAGACTCCTACATGATCAGTGGTATGGGGTCCAGTAACTGGATCATTTGTGTGGGTTTGGTAAGCAGCTACAATGTCTAGAAGCATCATACTGAAAAATTTAGAAGTATTGGTCGTGTGACAGAGACCAAACTCAGCCATATTCCAATGTGTTAAATTGAAAAAAACTGGGACATGCATAAACTGTACATTTTTAATCAAAGCTCTGGGAAGGGAGGTGGTGATCAAACCACTAGGAGGACCAGGCTTCTGGAGAAGACATTCAGTCATTTCTTCTTTGGTGGGTGGGACTACAGAAAGAAACAGAGCTTCAGTAGCTACATAGTTGTGAAGACAGAAAGCACGTGACTCCTTAGAGGTGAGGTGGTCACAAAAGGTAGGATCTATTAAAGCAGTTAAGTTATAATGACCAGTATATCTAGAAGAAGCTTGTCAAATGGAGAGTGTACCATTTGGTGAGATGCCTGTGTTGGGCCATCCGTGGAATGTACCTTTGGATAGACGAGCTACAGGGAGTGTGTAACCAATAAGATCAGTTTCCCATTGTATTTACGATGTGGATTTGTCTGGCGCTACTACCATGGCATTAAGATAGGCATCTGAGCCTTCCTTAACAGTAATCATTTTGTTGGGGACATTAATATGAACTCCCACTGGGGATGAATGTTCAAGTAGGCTAAGAACATGTTGTACATGTTGTTTGTGCGCAGGTGATAAGGGTTTGTCCTGCGAATCAGTCAGAGAAAGTAGTCCCACCAGGATGAGGCAGTGCAAGATAGCCATCTTGCCAGTGTGCCTGAAAGAAATAGAAAAGGGTTACTAAGTGAAGGGTACTATTCTGCCCTAAGTGGGTTAGGAAAAGTAATTAGTCACCTTTATACAACTTGAACTGATTAACATGGAACCACTTGTTGGTGGTCTGTTTTTGCTGTTGAACTCTGACTTGATAAACAGTAGGACTGATTTTGTTGACAATGGGATGTGGGCCTTCCCATTTGCTGGGAAATGAATTTGCCAGTGGTCTGTATTGGAGAAGCATGACTTGATCTCCAACTTGCCAGCCGACTTCTTTGGCATGTTTATCAAAATGGGCTTTTGCTAGTTGTTGAGCCTTACCCATATGATTGGCAGTGAACAGGTGTGTCTTCATGACGTCATCACAAAGTTTTTCAATGTATTTGTCCACAGATACTCTATCTGCAGTGGGTGTGTGGAGGTCAATCAACAGGTACTCAGGTAATCTCATGGCTCTACCAGTCATAACCTCATAAGGTGTGCACTGAGTAGTTGCTGCAAGAGTGCCCCTGATTGCCATCAGCAGTAGTGGCAAGAGGGAATCCCACTCCTTGGAATTGTCATTGAACTGGCATAACATCTGTTTGATTCTTCTATTTGCTCTTTCTACCTGGTCTGAGGATTGAGGATGGTATGGGATATGGAATTTCTGATATACTCCAAGCAGTTGGAGTGTCTGCTTCATCAGCTCAGCTGTAAAACTGGTTCCCTGGTCTGAGTCTACCTTTAGGGGTAGGCCCCACCTGGAGAACAATTGATCCACCAAGATCTTGGCAGTTGTCTTTGCCGTGTTATTCTTAGTGGGGAATGCCTCCACCCACTTAGAAAACAAATCTAGGACAAGTGCATACTTGTTATTCTTGCTGGAGTTGGTTAGTGGGCCAATTAAATCAATCTGTATGGCATTCCACAGTCCAGTTTGCCTTTGTGGCAACAATTTTGCACTTCTTTTTACCGAAATTGGGTTATTCTGGGGATACATTATGCAGTTGTCCACATAGTGATCTACATCTTTGACCATGCCAGGCCACCAGATGACAGTTTTGAGTCTCTGGAGGGTATTGTCTGCCACCTGGTGTCCACCAGTGAGGGCATCATGAACCAAATGGATGAATTTGGTTTGCAAAAATTGTGGTACAACCCACAATTTGTCACCTGTATCTTCTTTTCAATACCAGATGAGTTTCTGATCACTAGACAAGTGTATGTTGTCAGAGTGTCTCTTGTATGGAATACCAGTGAGTAGCTCCTGTTCAATTCCTTCATCCAGGAATTTGAACACATCTTTTAGCTCTGGGTCAGATTTCTGTGCAGCAGAAAGGTCCAGTGGAGGTTCCGATACTGGTTTCTGCCTGGTGTTAGTGGCTAAGAAAATAGCTGCCACAGCTATTGGGTGAGTCATTGTCCATGTTTCCCCCCTCCCTGAGCACCTGCTTTGACAAGCGAGTCCGCTCGATCATTGAATTCATGGTATGGGTCAGATTTACAGTGAGCCTTTACCTTGTGAATGTACAGTTTGTGAGTAAACTGCTGTGTCATGGTGTGTATATACATAGACTGATCTCTATATTTGCCAGGTGTGCCATCAGAGGATATAAAGTTATTTTTCTCCCAGAATGGTAGAAATTCAGTAAGGGATGAACAGACCCAATTGGAGTCTGCAAAGATGATGGCATCTTTTTCACCATGGGGCATGACCTCTAGAGCACAGGCCACAGCTGCCAACTCGGCATACTGAGGAGATGACAGTACATTTCCTAGAAATGCACCTGAAATCACCATCTTGATCTAATACGAGCACCCCAAATCCTGCTGCCTGCTCTCCATCCACATAGGAGGCGGAGCTGTCTGTAAAGACACGATACATGCTGGTATCTTCTAAAACATCTGGTATAGCTGGTACGAATGGTCCCGGCTCAGGTAAGTCAGGGGGTGGATTACACAGTTGTGGGGCTTACTTGTGTAGAGTAGGCCATGGGCCAAGATAGATGGCATTTTGAAGGTAGTACTTTGATGTCCCTGTCCTGCAAAAGCAAAGGCCAGTGGCTGAGTCCGGTGTTGGAAACTGAACCATCATTTACTTTGTTTGAAAGCAGAAAGTTGGTTGGGGTGTGGCAGATATGCAAGACAATAGGTACATACCCAATGATGTACATGAAATGTTTGACAGGCTAGTAGGCTGCCAAGAGTGTTCTTTCATAGAGACTATATTTTCTGTCTACTGGGGACAGCATCTGAGATGCATAGGCAATGAGCCTGAAGTACCCATTGTACTTTTGTGCCAGCACTGCAGACATGGTCACATCAGAGGTGGCAATTTCCAAATGGAATGGGAGATTAGGGTTAGGATTAATCAGTGCTGGAGCTGAGACTAAGGCCTGTTTGAGCCATGTGACAGCTTCAGTATGAGTGGGGCCCCATGTCCATGGGACATCCTTTTTCAGAAGTTCATACAAGGGAGCAGCCTTCAAGGCAAAGTCATGACTAAAATCCCTGGAGTATTTTACCATTCTTAAGAAGCGTCTGAGTGTTGCCACGCTAGTAGGAAGTGTCAGATTTTGCAAGCCCTGCATCTTCTTGACAGCTGGACTTCTGACTTGGTCTGTAATATGTAGGCCAAGGAAGATGTCCTCTTTTTCACACAATTGTGCCTTAGAGGGGGTGCACTTGAGGCCTGCTCTCTTGAGGAGAGACATTCATCTAGAAGGGTGAAGCGATCTTCTTTCATAGTGGTTGCCAAGAGCAAGTCATCCACATACTGCAGGGAGACACTGGGGTGTAGAGAACCCCTGCAGGGCATCCATCATGTTGAGATGGAAGAGGGAAGGGCTTTTGTAAAAGTCCAAGGGAAGGCAGGTCCAGGTGTACTGGCATCCATCCAAGGTGAAAGCAAATTTGCATTGACTTTCCTGCTCTAATGGGAGTGACCAGAACCCATTAGAGATGTCAAGAACTGTGAACCACTTTTTGTCAGGTGTCAACAACTTGAGTACATTAGGTGCTGATGCTACTGTTGGGACGCAACTTGGGGACACTTAATTAAGTTTTCTGTAGTCAGTTGTAAGTCTCCAAGCTCCATTTGGCTTTTTCACAGGCCAAATAGGTGAACTGACAGTGGAAAGACAGGTCATAATCACTCCTTGTTGAAGCAGTGATTGAATGGTCTCCCTTAGTGATGGCAAGGCTTCAGCAGGAAATGGGTACTGTTTCTACCTCACAGGGTCAGGCCTTGTAATTTCAATGGTAGTTTGCATCCTACCACAGTCATACTTGTTGGTGGCAAATATGTTAAGGTGTTTTTGCAGCACAGGTGCAAGCACAGAAAACAGGTCATGACTTTTGAACAAAACCATGATGTCATACTCCTTGCTGTTATGGGAGATGGCTGCCACCACATGCAAGCCTGGAATGGTGACAGCATGACATTGTCCTTTGATCTGAAGAAGTAGCCTGTTGGCTAGGTCCAGTACATAACCATGTAGTGCTAGGAGGTCAATTTCCAATATGCTGGGGTGATGATGTAAGACCATGAGGTCAAAAGCAAAATCAGTCCTGAGGTGGCCTACCACCACAGGTAGAGGAACAGATCGGTAGGTGTGTAGCTGGGTACCACCTACACCCTGAGCACTGGTCTTCCAGCCGGTAGATCAGTCAGATGAGACTGGGTCCTCATCATGGAAGGCTGACAAGGCTGCTTTGGTATCCAGAAGCATGGTAAGTTGGTGGCCCCTGACCATGGCTTTTACACTAGACCATCCATTTGTGTCAACATGCAAGTCACTCACAATCTGGACTGGGGCCTGTAATTGTCAATCGGTATTTTCAGAGTCAGTGTTGTAATCTTGCTCCTGAAATCTGAGGCCTGCTGGGTCTTTCAAGGCCTCCTGAAGTTCTTGCACTGGGTACAAGTGTACTTGTGATGTCATAGGTGCTGCGACAGTGGCCTGCACGGGTGGTTCCTCCTTGGTTGTTGCATTGGCCTGGCCAGTAACCGGTGCCACAAAAGGATTCTTCCCTTGGCTGTTCATTTGTTCGTCAGCCGAGGCTCGGAAAGGATTTCCATCGGTAGTCGGAGCTAAGGCCGCTACAGTTCATGTGGCCTTAGCCACTCATTTTGCATGGATCTCCTCCAGCAATTTGTGGAGGGTCTCATTCTCCTCTTTGATCTGTCAATAGCTAGGACCATTACAGTTATGGCTGTTTTGCTGGACATTTGGATTTTTCCAGTTGCTTTTGTCTCTGTTCCAGTTGTTTTTGTAATTCCGGTTGCCCCCCCCGTACATCTGTTTGTCGTCAGAAGGGGTATAGTTTTCCTGGTTGTTGCCCTCCACAGTGTAGTGGGTAGGGGTTTTGGGGGTGGGCTGTATTGCAGGCACTTTTTGGATTTGCCAGAAACAATGTTATGGAGGTAGACCTGATAGGCACACTCCATTTTGGTAAGAATAGCTGCAAAGACATCTGTAGTTGGGTAAGGCCAGAGTCATGTTCCAGATGTACAAATCCTTGTACTCAATTTGATCTCAGTCTGCAAGTTCATTTGCTAGACCTTTGCCGGTACTATACACGAGCCGTAACCATTGGTGGTAGGCCATGGGGCTTTCTTTTGCATTCTGCTTAACCTTGTAAGCCAAGCGAGCTCACACAATGCCCGGGGGTTGGTGGCTATTGGGGCTGTAGCAATGTAATCATAGACAAGGGTGTTGGAGCTGTGCATTGTCTCTGGGAGCTTGGCCCAAAGGGTAGGTTCGATCATCTGTCGCAAGACTTGATCCTGGTACTTGGGCTAGAGAAAAAGCTTCTCGCAGAGTGAGCACACCTTCTCCAAATGGCAACTGAGATTGTTAGTTGGGCCCATCTGTCTGCTACTTTGGCAATTTGCTGGACAGAGTGAGTGACTTGTAAGGGATTGGAAATGTGTGTAGGCGCACGGAGTTCATCACGGTCCAGAGCTCTGTGAAGTGCATATTCCATTGCCGCATCGGCAGTTGCTCTGTACGTGTGGTTTTGGTTGACTGATTCTCTGAGCATTTTCTCAATTTGGTCCTGGATGGCCTACTTTTGATCCTTCAGGACAGTGATTCTACTGATCACATCTCAGAGCATGCTTTGTATCTCTGCCTCTTCTCCCCTGGTTAGAGGAGAAAATGGAGGCACACCACAGAATACAGACCCTCCGCCTGTGTCATGGGAGCTTCCATCCTGGTGTTGTACGTGGCATCCACCATGTTTTTGTAGATGTGGTGATGCAAAGTGCATGCCGATGTAGGCACCATCTTTGGAATGGCTGGCGGAAACTGCTCCACCACGGGGTTTTGACTTACGTGTGATGTGGCGTGCCTCATCATCAAAGTCAGAGTCGTCATTGCTCGATGATGCAATCTCAGTGAGCATATACCAAAATCCATTCACGGCTTTAATATGGCTGGCAAGAACCTCCTGTTGATGGCACAGTTTCGCCATCTTTTCTCTACACTTCTTGTGATAAACTCTTGCAGTGCCCTGCACAATACCTTTTTCACCCTCACGCTGCAACACTTTATACACAGTGTCAGTGGCTCAGCTGGTAGCACACTCACCTCTGAGGCCAAGAAATCAGAAAGCTGTGGGTTCTATCCCCACACCAGGCACTTGCGTTAATATCCCACTACTGACACTGTAGTGCAGCATGAGGGGGGTGCTGCACTCCTGAGGTGCCATCTTTCGGATGAGACGTTAAACCGAGGTCCCATCTGCCTATTCTGGTGGTTGTTCAGGTGGATGTTAAAGATCCCATGGCACTTATTGAAAAGAGTAGGGGGAATTTCCCTGGTGGTCTGGCCAAATTTCCCCTCATTCACAAAAATACCACCAACTGCTTAATCTGGTTCAAGGTCAGTTGGCATTCATCTGTATCCCCCTCCCCTGGGTCATGCCTGAAAATAGGAAGAATTTGTCTAGTGCACTTACCCGGTCAACAAAAACTAAATAAAATAAATAAATATGCGGTGCCCAATTCGACGTTCTCCCTAAGTTCTTTCTCCAACTCACAACTCACACACTTGTACTCCTCTTTCAACTCTGCATTCTCCTCTCTCAAATCCTCATTCATATTGCTCAAACTATCATTCAAATACGCTGTTTCTTTTCACATTTCAACCTTTCACAATCATCTCTCAACATGCAAATTTCACACTCAGTGTCTTGAGCAGTATAATGCAACAGCCTGTTATTGGCATCGTGGAGTGGCTGTGTCTCCTCCACTAATTTCTTTTCCTTTTTCTGTAACTGATGCCTGCAAGTCCATCTTTTTTTTAAGAGACATGTTTTGCAGTTTAAGGGAGGCACACTTCGCAGTGAGACTCTCAACAGCGGTATATAGAGCCACAACCAAAAGACCTTTAAGGTTATAGTTCTTGGTTGTTTGTTGGGACTCTAGGTAGTGGTCGGATATTAGCAGCAATGTTTTTTCTGCAGATTTTGTGTCCAGCGCCAAATCTGTCCATCCACCATGGGACGTGTGGTAGTTTGAGACATCGAGTCTCAGTTCAGTGCACAAATCAGACATAACAAATAAGGGGTAGACAAACAAATAAAGAAGCAGTTGGAAAACTGGACAAAATCCATGGCACCATCACCAACTGCTTTCCAGTCCCTGGTGGGTGAACAGTGATTCCAAGGTGGTACGCTGTCATTTGCAGAGGGAGTGTACGGAGGTCCAATATGGGTATGCTATGCCCTGGACCAAGACGGTGTGGGTCCACCACAACTGTTACCATTGTAAGCACGAGTAGGTCCAAGTAGGCGAAAATCGCACTACACTACTTGACATTCAAGTACATCTAATGGAATCACCTTTTGTACCTTCCAACCTGCACACAGTCACTAAAATGTAAGTTGGTAATAAAATTACCTTTCTCAGGTTCTTGGTGGAATGGCACAAAGAAAGAGACAACAGACAAGTGGTACTCATGTAATAAATGAAATTTATTACATGTCAGCAATACAGACTTACTATCAACAGTGTGATCACTGGGAGAACTATCCCGTTTTCCTTACCTAGGTAAAGCAGTCTCTCGTCTGTTCTATTCTCAGAGAAGCAATGTGCTGCACAGGGTCTTGTACCCTGATAATCACTATGGTTACTACTGAGGAAGATACACAAAAAGTATATAATTGGTCAGTAACAGGTAGTCTGAGAAACTATCCTAACTAACATGAGAAGTTGCATAACTTGCAGAAGATAAAGTAACACAATAGGGCTTCTATAAGTCCCAAGGTCAGCTGCAATTACAGTGATACACAAGCACTAAAGATGGCACTGTTGCCTTACTTATAATAATACAATAACAAGCATTTGTCAATGCTGAATGTTTGCTTGCTGGTATTAGCACTGGAAGTGCAGGAATTAGACAGATGCAGAATAGGAATGGCAGTGAAGTATTGAACTTCATGCCAACCCCACTTCCACCCTGCAGAGATGAACAGGCATTGGGGTATGCCTTTGGGTCATCACCCATAACACTCATGCCACTTTACCTCACCCTATCCTGCAGACACCGACAAGTGTTGAGGTGTGCCTTGGTGTTCAACTTTACAGTCACCCCATTCCATAAGGACATAAGCTGAAATGGGTGCAGCATAGGAGAATGGGGTGAACTCTGGGGCCAAAGAGTCCAAGGCACACCTCAATGCCTGTTACTAGCTGCAGGGTGGGGGTGGAATGGCATGAACATTACAGCTGGCAATCCAAAGGCACACCCCTGACACCTGTCAGTCTGTACAGGGTGGAATGTCATAGTTAGAAACCCCTAACGCCCCAGGCAGTTGTTGGTATTTGCACTACAAATTTTCAACATGGCCTTTTTGTGACCTCCATCTGATGAAAGCATTTGAGTCCTCTACTCATGAACAGTGACACTGTGATTTTGTTAATCTGTCCCGAACATTGATTTCCCACACCGACCGTGCCATTCTGCGCCAGATGTGTGAAACCACAGTTTGGGCAGGATATGAAAAATGACAGCTGCACCATTCATAAGGAGGTGTGAAGAGATGGCAATGTTGGAAATCTGGAGTGAAAATATTGAAAATTCCCAAAGTTACAAGTGTGCATGAAAACTGCGCAATACATGCTCGTAACACAGTCATTTTTAATTGAATTCTTTCACCAAATTTTCAACATATGCATTTTGGGACCTCTGCTCATGAACAGTGTTACTATAATTTTCTTAATCTGTCCCAAACATTAATTTCCCACAGCGACTGCGCCATTGTGCATTGGATGTGCGAAACCACATTTCAGGCAGGATGTGAAAAATTACAGCTGTACTGTTCATAAGGAGGTGTGCAAAAATAGCAATGCTGAAAATCTGGAGTGAAAATATTAAAAATTCTCAAAGTTACAAGTGTACGTGGAAACTGTGCAACGCACACTCATAACATAGTTATTTTGTGGAATTTTGTCACCAAATTTTCAACATAGGTATTTTGGGACATCTGCTCACGATCAATGTCACTGTGATTTTCTTAATCTGTTCCGAACATTGATTTCCCACAGCGACCACGCCATTGTGCGCCGGATGTGCGAAAACACATTTTGGGCAGGATGTGAACAATGACAGCTGTACCGTTCATAAGGAGGTATGTAAAAATAGCAATGTGGAAAATCTGGAGTAAAAATCTCTAACATTCTCAAAGGTACAGGCATGCACGTAAACTGTGTAATGCACGCTCATAAAACAGTCATTTTTTTTGGAATTCTTTCACCAGATTTGCAACATACACTTTTTGGGAGCCCACCTCATGAACAGTGGCACTGTCATTTTGTTAATCAGTCCTGAAAGGTGATTCCACACAGTGACTACAAAATCATCTTTTGGGACCATATAATGCTATGACAGTGACTGAATTCATGAGGAGGGGTCCCAAGAACCCCATGTTGAAAATGTGGTGCCAAAAGTAAAAAAAATGGCTGAGATATCTAAGTTGAAAAATACACATTTATGCCATTATACAGCTTACCACCATTTCTTCAGTTCACGGTCGGCTTTGAAGAGTGTGGACGTGTTCCTGGTCCACCAAAGATTGTCGCTCCGGCTCTGGAGTAAAGTATGGGGTGAGGGTGTGGGAGGTGAGGTACGCAGAGGGTGGGTGCGGGTTTGGGGAGGGAACCCCGACAGCGAGGACCGTTTTTGTTTCAGGGAAAACAAAGATGTTGCGGGATGGGTTTTTTTTTTGCAGGTTTGCTTTGGGCACACTGGGGTGGGCTCTTAGTGTGCCACCTGCTTTTTGGGGAGAGGGGGGACTTAAGCTGATGGGGATTGGGCCCCCCACCTGCAAAGAAAACCTGTTTGGGGGCTTGATGCCGAGGTGGATTGGGCACCCCTTTGGCACACAACAAATGGGGGGAGACATTATGCCGACGGGGATTGGGCTCCCTCATCAGCAAATGAACTGGGGCAGTGGCATGCCAACAGGGGGATTGGGCACCCCTGTTGGCTTTTATGGGGACTGTGAGCGGATGGCAACAGTCACCGCCATGTTTTTGTGAAATGTTACACCAGGCAAGGCACCACCCAGCAATGATGGGTCGCTCCCTCATTGCAGCGGCTAATTTGTTTCAAGTTGGTGGCACACTGATTGAACTAGTATCGGCAGCAGTGTGCCACAGCATTGGAAAATGAGGACCAAGCCCAAAAATGCAGTGGTGGCATTGGCCGCCATAGTGCCTCACCTCCAAAACCCGCCTCACTCCTAAGCTGCCACATAATGCTTGAAAAGCATCTCTTATACCAGTAAAACATAATGGAGTATCATATGGATTAGTGGAATACAGTAGAATACAAATCCTGACACTTATGCTCATACGATAAGTGCCTTTGCCCTATGATTAGTACATATACCTACATATATGTTGTTGTCTGTGAGGTGGGAATACAATCATGGGTGCTGGACTATGTATAACAGGTAGACATACAGTAAGTGAATTCTCTGTTCTGTTAGAGCTTTTATAAATCACAATTCAGAAAAATTGCAAATCCTTTAAAATATAATGTTTTTCTCTTATGCTAAACTTAATTTTAAAACAGTAAAGGTCACTCAGAAAACATTTTGAAGGTTTAGTCTCTTCCTGGTGTTTCTATAGAAGGATTTTTAGACAGCAATCTACATTTAAATTTAATTTTACAGCACTTTAAGGAGAAAGATATGTCACACACAGAAGCCTGCAAGCAGTCATTGTATTTCTTAAAGGAGAATTTAGTGCCATTTAAAATAGCTTATAGATTCCATGAACTCCATAGTTCATTTTTAACCCCATTGCATCAAAAAAGCTGTTAAACTAGTCTTACCAAGTAAATCTCAGCAAAAGGAAACTGAAAAGGCTTGTGTTCCAGATGTTTTTCACAAAGGATTCAACATGACTCCTGAGAACCTCTTGGCAAACATCCCCCACTTACAGCTTCGGATACATAAAACAAAAGGATGTGCTTCCATTGAATGTTTCTGAGAGAAACCAGTACCTTACAGCCTTTAACTGTGATCAGATCCCGTGAGTTTACTGCACCATACGATTTTACTATAACACGTACATCCATAGAACACTTTTCTACAGTTATTTAAAAAAAAAACAAAAAAACAGATTTTGCCACTGAGCTTAAAACCCCATTGAAATACATTGAGCCGAGTCTAGACAGCGCAACCCAAAACATTTCTATACCCTTTCCTGCCATTAGAGTGCTGGCATGACTGCACCAGCACATCAGGATGCTGATTTTGGGATTTGTGCCCCTCCCCAAGGTCTGCCCCTCTCTCTCGGAGTTAGAATCATAAGGGGGGGGCATGGGGGAACATCTAAATCCTGACTTGGAGCCCTGATGACTGGGCACAAAATGACGACCAGGGTCACAAGGGAACAGATCAAAACCTTGCAGGTCTTAAGTGGCATTAAACAATGTTTTTACAATATTTTGTTCACACCTGTGTTATTTAAGCTCTTATTATAATATTTCATGGTGTCCTGCTGACTTCTTATTACATTAAAGGCTAAGTCATGCTTCCACTTTCTGCTACCTCAGACTCTGTGAGCTGGGGAAGCCCGTGTCGGAGTCATAGCTGTCAGCTGATGTTTGAAATTTATTTACACATATCTGGCCAGTAATGCAATTTGTACTGTACTTCGGGTTTTCACTGGTACACTATTTTACCACAGGTATCTGGTATTAGCCAATCAGAACACAGGAAAACTAGAAGTTATTATCCCACAGACTACTACCTACATGCCCATGGTAGGTTATCCACATTCAGCCATGCCCACGATATCCCACAAACTACTATCTACATGCGCACAGTAGGTTATCCACATTCAGCCATGCCCACAGTAGGTTATTCCCCTATTAACCACATCCATAGTAGGTTATTCACCTAAAACCACACCCCCAGTAGGTTATAGATATTCCCCATCTCTTCTATCTACACAGTCTGTCCGCTCACACTCGTGCTCCCCCAAGGTTGTTACATGAACCCATGTACACTGTAGCTAAGTGTGCTATTTCTCTCTCCCACTGTATTTAAATTATGTATGAAACTCATTAACAGAGATCTACCCTGTAGACTGAACTCAAACTCAAGCGAGGAGTGAGAGACAAACTTCTTCCCGTGGTGAGCCTGGCATGAGGTGGCAGGGGGGAGGTAGAGAGAGAGAGAGAGAGATAGAGAGAGAGAGACAGAGAAAACAACTTTATCATCATGACTGAGCACATCAGAAACATTAACTCAAATGCTTGTCGTTTTTTTGCATGACCGCATCATTTCAAACATTCTATTCCTTGAACAGAGTTACATTGCAAAAATGGACTTTGAAAAATAAAGTGCGACTCTTGGCATATGTGCTACCACTGGCACCAATGCACATGTCCAAAGTCATGGCTTTACTTTTCAAAGCCTAATTTTCACATGGAATAGTGCTTGTTTTTTTACTTTGTCTTGGCATTTAATCATCCACAGAAGCTGGTTATTGCTTCATATACTCCTACAAGATGGATGTTATCACTTAAATCACCACCAGTCAAAAATGAAGATAGGCAGCATTAATTTCAATAGCAAATGACAAAGGATTAAACCTGGGAAGCAGAACCTTTCAGCAGTAAGTTCAATGAGTAGCACATGCAGCTTAAAATAATAACAACTCCAGGTACCAGAGTTCCTAGAAAAAGCTCAGCCTTGCACATTAGTTCATCCTACTATCAGACAGCATTGCAGTAAGCACAAATCAAAGAGAGTGAAATGCAAGCAAAAGTAAATCTTGGGTGGGAATGTTTTCAAAGCTTGTGTGTACATCTTTCTTCCTAAAAGGAAAATAACACCATTTCTACATATGACATTGCGGAACAAAGAAACTAAAAGATAACATTTTAGACTAAACAAACTTTGCTTGTGCATCATCCAGGCTCTGGTCAGTGACAGTCATGATCTGGTGAAGGATATCCCTGTCTCCGATGTCCTGTTACCTGTGGTCCCCAGCTGTCCTTTCATGCCCATGAGGAGGAGCCGGAGCCATACCTCCTTGCGCTTCATGACCAGCTAGAATTACACTGGCAAGTGTCTCCATCATCCTGGACTGATCATCCATGCTCCACCACAACTCAAACACAATCAATGCAGTTTTCCCTCAACTCACAGTAAAATGTGAAAAGATACTGCAAATCACACAGTTGCAGATTTATTTGGGTAAAAATATTTTTTTTTAAAGTTGCTTGCCTTGCAGTCAGTTTGAGTTCCTAGCTCTGCTAAGTATAGCCCAGTCTGTCTGGATAGTTACCTTACCTTGCATTTGAATGAACAATCTGATGATCTGATTGAAGGGAGCAGCCAGGATGGGAGGCAACAGCAACAGGTCCACTGCCACGGAGTCAGAGGGAAAAGGCAAGTGCAAGACTGTGGGAACCGGCTGGGCTTACACAAACTGGACAGGAGAGAGCTGTGAGCAAGTCATGAAATGAAATGAGCACCAATCAAAAGTCAGGTTAGCTAGCAAAGAGGAACAGGCTTTGTGTGGCCCTACTTTAATGCCTCCTTGCTAGCCTGGCTTCTTGCATTCTTTAGTGTTGTTTTCAGGCTAAAACTGCAGCAGATGTGAGGGCGTCAGCACAGCAAGGCATATCAAACAAGTTCCAAGGTGTAAACTGGGACAGAGCTAGTCTGGATTCAATTCAGTTCAAACTTTCAGACTTGCTCAGGGACTGTGCCCATCTAGTCTGTGAGCTATTTAATATTATCCCCTGAATAATCAGAAAGTTCACTGTAGGGATTCTAAATTTGATCTGCGGGTTCATTTATAGAAATTGTGAAACATGCAGGTAAATCAGCCAGAACACCAGCATACACTCCAGACATTCCAATATTCAAACAGCAGGGGAGAACAGTCTTAACTGTAGTCTTCGCTTTTACTTAACTTTACTTACAAATATACTAAACTCTTTAAAGATTAAAAGGGGGAAGAAATTAAAGTTGGGAGCTCCGTAGATCTGTATGGAGCAGAGCAGCAGCGCGGCCCCTATCACAATTCGAACTATTATGGACCTCTACTGTTCGCAATGTTTTCCATTGGAACAGTAAAGCTTGAACTGTAAAGAAGTGCGAACGGTAATTTACCAATTGAACGATCCTTACATAAGCGAGTGACTGGCGAGATGATTCTCATCATAGAAATGCATATTTACTAAGTAAATTTCAACGATCTAAGATAAACCTGGCACTAAGGAGGTGAATGAGAGCTAAATACACATCGTGTTCATCAATTAACAATCAGTATTTCTCTACAGAACCATTTTTAGAAAGGGAAAAAAAGATGGCTGTCATCGCAAACAGTATTTCTCTGAGCACCATCAGTAAATCCTTCACTATTTACAGTTCCAGCTATCCCAAAAATTGTTACAATTTGAAAAGGATGGGATATCCTTTGGCACTCTCTTGGCACAGATCCCATCATCCCTGAGCATTTCATTCCACCTGGGCTGCAGATGAGAGCAAAAAAACTCATGATAAATATAGTAAAACAGCTTTTTTCTGTTGTCTTACCACTCCATATCTTAAAAAACCATACAAGATGCCATCACAAAACTGTTCACATTTTGGGACACTGGCAGAATGACTGCGCATGCCAGATTTTGGGATCTTTTGTCAAAGAATGCTAAAGTTATTATGGTAAAGAATTCTGGATTTAACATCGGAGTACCAGTACAACCCTTACTATAGGGGTGCTACCATGCCCCTGTATCTATCTGTCTGTCTGTCTATCTAGCTGTCTGTCTGTCTATCTATCTATCTCTCTCTCTAGATATATATATATATATATATATATATATATATATATATATAAAATACACTGTATAAAATTAATATAATACCCTGTAAATAAGAAACCATCCATCGATGTCTGTTGCTGCCACCACTGTTAGTCCTCCCACCCCACCCTCCCAGTAAGCACCCAACCCCCAAAAAATAACACCAAAACTGGGGTGCTAAATCCCCAGCATCACCAACTGAAATAAAGAAAACCATTCCTTGTAGTTAATAGCTATATAAAAGAAAACCGTCCATCGATGTTTGTTGCTACCACCTCGATTATTCCCCCCTCCCACTCAGTACCCACCACTTCACACCCCCAAAAACATAACACAGACACTGGGAGTGCCGAATTCCCCAGTGTCCTCACCTGAAATAAAGAAAAGCATCCCTTGGATTTTTTGTTTTCAAATAACCTGCGAAAAAGAAAACTGTACATTGATGTCTGTTGCTGCCACCACCGTTAGTCCCCCATTTGACCCACCCACTCAGCACCCACCATTCCACCCCCCAAGCCCTTACTTATCCACTGGGGGTCCAATCCCATAATCCTCTCTGGACCACAGACACATCTTCACTCTTCGACATCGGACCGTGAACTGGGGAAATCAGATGTGCAGTTCAATGTCTTTCAGTGGAGTTTTGAACCTAGTGAAATAACTTGGTCATTTTTGAATATTTTTGCCCAAGATTTTCAACATGCCTTTTTTGGGACCCCTCCTCATGAAAAGTGACAGTGAAATTAGGCAAATCTGTCTCAAAATGTGATTTCACTGTCGCTGAGCAAAATCACCTTTTAGGCAGATGTTGAACATTTTCTCCATCCTTGTTCATGGGGTTAGGTCATAAGAAGGCTATGTTGAAAATCTGGGGTAAAAATGTTAAAAAACAACAAAGTTATGAGCCGATGTTGAAATTTACGAATGCAGGCTTGTAACTTTGGTAATTTTAAATATTTTGACCCCAGATTTTAAACATAGCCATTTCTTCACAGCACCTCATGCATGTGACAGCTGTCATTTTTCAAATCCTGGCCAAACTGTGTTTTCACACTTGTGGTGTGAAATCACCTTTTGGGCAGGATTTAAAATTTTTCTCTGCCCTTGTTCATGAAGAAGTCTCATAAGAAAGATATGTGGGGTCATAAGTAGGCTATGCTGAAAATTTGAAGCAAAAATATGAGAAAATAATAAATTTATGAGTCTACATTGCAGTTTCTCAACACACACTTGTAACTGGTCATTTTCAATATTTTATCTTGTTTCATTTTGGTGACCAGGTGAACTTGCTGGGACCAAAGTTCCCTTTTTCAGGGGTGACCTGGAATTAATGAATTAATGACAGTTATAAAATGATTCGGTCAGGCAATCTCAGAGAACATTTTTACTTAGAAGAAATAATGAAAGATTTACTTGGACTAATAATATTTGACATGTAGGCAATGGGCCTTTTAACAGAAGACTGTAACACTGATTCATAGAGAATAAAGGATGGGGAAGTGTGTAATATGAGAATTTAATGTACACCCGAAGTGTGGGATGCTACATAAACCCCGAGGGGTTTATCAAAGCATCCCACACCGAGGGTGTGCGTTAAATTCTCATATGCACACTTCCCCATTTTTTATGTTATATAATTTGCTGGAGAGCAATTTTTTTCCAACCCGAGTGCTGTGATCCCCCCCTCCCCACTTGCCACACACACACACACACACACACACACACACACACACACACACTTTCTCTCCCTCTGTCCTTCTCAAGAAATCCCTGTGGCAGTTTTACTGTAGTTCTCTGGGGCACCAAATGCAGCAGCTTCCTTTCTGTCTCTCCCCCCCCGATTTCCCACTCTAAATTCTCTAACTGAGCTGTGCAGCAGTCCCCAGCTTCTCTCCCTCTTGCCCCACATCAGCCTCCAGCTCACTCTGCTGCCAGTTTCAAACATTATTTTTTTTTAAACTTACAGCTAAAACCGCGATCGCGATTACGCTCGTGCTTACCTGTGTGAGCCACAGACTCATTCCCACCGATGGTGTGTGTTGCCCAAAACTAGCAAACTGCAGGATCAACCAGATACTTTAAAAAAATAATGGTAATACAGTATTTAAAGTAGGATCAACAAAATAAATAAAAACAATGATTATGTGAAGGTGAGGATGTACACGTGACGGCTCCTCGCTAACTAAGATACGGAGCCGCCATGTTTTTGGAACTGTTTAGCCCACCCACACAGAAAATGGGAGCCAATGAGGGAGCGCTCCCTTTTGATAGACGGAGCACGTGAATGCCGTAATAACCAACTGGTTATTACAGAAAATATCAACTCGGTGATCGAATTGAAAAAATTACTCACCAGTAATTATAAAATATTAGCATGCCTTATTACAACAGAAGTCTATAAAACTAACACTGATACACCACATTACATCAGGCAGCAAAGCAGTTACATTATATTGAGTGACAGTGGTCGATCAGCGATACCAGGTACAGAGACATTTTTCTAGGTAGTACACTTTTAACCTCTTTTTGAAGCTGTCTAAGGAATTCACCATTTGTAGGGATTCTGGGGGGGGGGGCATGCCATAGATTGGGAGCCAGGTAGGCGAATGAATTTACTTCCCCGTGAGGTCCTGATCCTTGGCACTTAGAGCAATTTTTTGCTGGAAGTTCACAGCAATCTATTTGATGGCTTAGGGACAAGTAGGCCCACCAGACCAGGAGGTTTTTGAGTGGAAGTGAGTTTGTATGTAGTACATAGTAGAGTACTGTAGCCGATGTGCTATAGACAGCCAGTTTATGGAGGTCAGCTCCTCACAATGATGTTTCCTATTATGGGTTATTGCGGCAAAAAGGCCTATTTTGTGGTAGAGCAATTCCAACCTATTACTCCTAGATTTGCCTAGTGACTGCAGCACAGGGGCAGCATATATGTATATGAGCTTGGGTATTAGTACACTGTTTGCTATGGTGATTCTAGACTCCTGGAGGAGGTGGCTGTTTAACCTATATAATAGTCTTAGTTTCTGGTGTATAGAATGGGTGACCTGATTCACATGTGACTTAAAGGTAAGGGCTTGATCAAGCATCAGTCCAGCGTTTTGACCCCCAACTTTTCAACATAGTAATTTTTTTCACACTACCTCATGAATATGACAGATGTTATTTCTCAAATCATACCCAAGATGTGTTTTAACACTTGTGGCACAAAATGACGTTTTAGCCATCGTTTTATAAATGACACATGTCATATACATACGAACATACAAAGGTGCCAGCAGAATAGACCTACTGGTCTATCAAAGTCTACTCGATTGTGCAGCTAGCTCCCTAGCAGCTGCCCTCCCCAACCCCTTGACCTCCCATTGTTGTCCTTCTCGCCCACCTTACCCACCCCTGTACTCTGCCCCAGGCGTTCTTAAAGCCAGTCACATTTTTGCATGATATCACCCTTCTGGTATTATGCTCACCTCACAACTACTCTCTGTGAAGTAATGCCTCCTTATCTACCTCCTGACTCCCATTCTTAGCCCATGCCCCCCTAGTCTCCCTCCTGCTCCTTAGTTTCAACACCCCCTCTGCCTTTGTTGACACCCTTCAGGTACTTGATGCCTCAATCAAGTCCCCCCTCTCCCACCTCTCTTCCAGTGCGTACATATTCAGTTCCTTTTGCCTCATCTCATAATCTATTCCCTCCATCCCCTGAATCATCCTGGTCACTGTTCGATGCACTCCTTCTAGCAGCTTGATGCCCCAGCTCAGGTACGGCCTCCAGAACTGCACACATACAATATTCAGAAGGCGTGGTCCTAAAAAGATTATTGTTGAAAATTTGGGGTAAAAAATATGAAAAACCAGTTAAATTATGAGGAATCAATGTTCCAATGTTTACTCATCATAACTTTAGTTTTTGCAGATTTTGGCTGCAATGTTCAACATATCCTTTGTGTTACCCTACTTACTAAACATGGTGGGTGTAATTTTTGAAATCTCCTCCAAAACTTGTTTACACAGTTGCACAGTGAAATCCCCTTTCAGATAGAATTTTAAAAACTCCACCTGTCTTGATCATAACATGAGGTCATAAAATGACTGTTGGACATTTGGGGGTCAAAATGTGGGAGCCCACTTAAAAGTGGAATATTGCCTCTAAGCTGACCTATCCTGGGTAATTACATACAGAATAATACATGGGGTGGTTTGTCTAATAAGAATTTTACATACACCTGAGGTGTTGGATGCTACATAAACCCTGAGAGCGAAGCATCCAACACTGAGGGTGTGTGTAAAATTCAAGAGTTTTACGCACTACCCCATGTTTAATTTTATGTAATTGATGGGGAGCATTTTTTTCACCACAGCAATTATATAAAATAAACATACAACGCTGTGAGCCGCGGTCTGGTTCAGGTGCGGTCTGTGGTCGGGTTGGAGTGTCTGTTAAACATTTACTTTTTCCTCCCCAAATTGTACTTCCCAAAAGTGTCCCCAAAATGTTTTTTTATACTGTAGTTTGCAGAGCCCAAGTGCGAGAGGTAAGCGGTGGTGAATTGTCTGGTGGGATGGCAGCTGGTGCGTGCGTAGAGCGAGGGAAACCTGGTGCATGTTCACCAGCTGGTTATAATGACAAATTAAAACAGTGTTTCCATATGGGAAAAAAACACTCCCTGGTTATTATAGTCTAACAATGGTTCAAAGCAGGACACCACTGAAAATGAGATATTACATCTCATCTGCTCTGTCCTCGGTAAATATATACTAAAGATGTGTATAAGCAAGACCCAGTATAGCAGCAGTGCATGCGGCAAACATTTGGAATTGACAAATGCTTGCTTTTTTCGTCTGTGAAAAAACACTAGTTGTGTTGAGAATTTGTTCAACCAAAATGAATATTAATGAAATCCAATGTTTTTGCAAGGAAAAATAAAGGTTGGTTAAAGGGCTTTTTAACTGGAGAGAGACCGAGGTGAAGAGCTGAGAGATCAAGCAGCCATCTTCATAATGGCAAAACTGGAAGTCATTAACAAAGCAATCTTGAAGGTTGTGGGTCACCTAATTGGAAGCCAATGCAGCTGTCTCAGCACAGGTGTGATGTGATCTATACAAGGCACACATGCCATCAACCTGGCTACCATATTCTGAACCAGATACAGGTAACACACCAAACCTGAAGATAGCCAAGGTATACAGCATTACCATAATCGAGTCTCGAAGTCATGAAGGTGTGTCCTAGAGTCACCGGATCCTCTTGCACCAGATAGGGTTTGATTGGGGAGATATTCCTCAGATGGAAACATCCTCTGTGGACCACAGCTGACACTCGATGTTCTGGCATCAGCCATAAGCCAACAATGACTCCCAGATTCTTAAACCTATCCACAGCTGTCAGGAATGTGCCCTCTAGAGATGGATTCTTCCTCTAGCCAACCCTCCAGGACCTGGATCCACCAGCAACAACTCCATCTTGGTTGGATTGAGATGCAGCCAGCTGGTGGCCATTCAGTTGACAGTTTCATTAAGGCAATGCTCCAACACAGTGACCGCCTCTTACCTGTCTGATGTAAAGAACATGTACAGTTTAGTATCACCTACGTAACAACTCACCACATACCACTTGATAACCTGCCTAGTGGCAGCATATGCACCACAAACAGCATGAGGGACAGAACTGAGCCTTGGGGAACACCACAGCAGAGTGCGTCCAGCTGTAAACTAAACTAACTCCCCTGGATCAACCTTAGTAGCAACAGAACCACTGGGTGGCACTGCCTCAAGTTGGTGGTGGGGGTGGAATTTAAGAGAGAAATGAGGAGACACGTTTTCATGGAAAGGGTGGTGGTAAAATGGAACAAGATATCTGAGGAAATTATCTCCCTGAATACTGTTGACAGCTTCAAGAGAGGCTGAGACAGAGTAAAGAGGAATGTTACTTGCAATGGGGAGTGCAGGGAGGGGAAGGAGGGCATCATCGGGGAAGGAGGAGTTGATCACGGGGAGGAAGCAGATTCATCAGTAGACTGGGGGGTCTGCAAACTCAAACAGACGTGAAAGACTGCAGTGGCCTTTTTCTGCTGGCACAATTGTATGTAAGTATGGGATGAGAAAGTTCCCATCACAACCTGCTGTATTCTACCTGCTAGGAGAAACCAATACCACTTGTCCTGGTGAGTTCCTCATATTCCCAAAGATGCTCTATCAAAACCACATGGTTTGCGGTATCAGACACTGAGGAGAGATCCAGGAGAATAACAATTGATCACTCCCCCATCCTTCACTAAGAGCAGTTCAAACACCTTGTTGAGTGTGGTCTCTGTACTGAGGTGATGCCTGTAACCTGATTCTAGTGGTTCACAGATGTCAAAACTCTTGAGATAAGCATCCAGCTGTGCCACCACCACCTTCTCAGTTAGCATCCATAGAAATGGAAGGTTCAGAAATGTCCTGTAATTTGCCAGCCCTCCCAGGCCCAAAGATGATTTCTTTAAGAGCAGTCTGACCATGGCTTTTTTGAGAGCCAGTGGGAAACAACTTGTGATTAAACTAAACTATCTCGCCCACGATCAACTGTATCTATAGTTGAGGACAAAGTCTAGATAAATTGAGGAAAATAAAGATGGAAACCTTACTACTGTTCCTTGCCAGGTTGATACCAATACATATCTTGACTAAGGCCATCTTAGTGCTATGTCACTAGTGCAAACCCGACAACAGTGGCTGAAAAAAATGTTCTGAACTTATATATGTTCCATCAGTTACTACATTCAGGGAAACTGATCACACTCAATATGGCTGGTTACAAACGGCTGGTTAGCAACACATAAAGTTGATGTTATTACTTTAAAAAACTCAATAATGAATGGTTATTTGATAAAAAATCCTCTTCACATAATTTAATTATTTTCTATCTAAGCAAGCAATGCTCATTTTTAAATAAAAAGGGTCAAAATGCCCCTCAGGTTTGACATATCTTAAATGATACAGTTTGACCGAAAACTAAATTCTTATAGCAAGACATTCTCAGGATATTTTATCAGCAATGGGGCCTCCACAACTGTGACATTACCCTCACTTGCTGATGTATAGACTTTGTGGACCACTGCAACATTCCAGCTGCAGAACTGTACTTTGTTGTTGCTTGTTGACTGGAGATGCTTCTAAACAAACATCACTGAGCAAAGATTTACATCATATTTAGATCTAGCTACAGTAGTTTAACTGCAGATTGGCTTGCAAGACCTGCACAAGGTTATCAAATTTGAAAGATGCACCAACAGTGTTGGCAATATTTCCGAAATTGCAACACACCAGGTGTATTTTATAAGGCCGACCTTAGGTTATGTAGCACCCCTAGGTGAACTTGCAAATGGCACCCCCCCATGGCAGGCCTGTTACCTGGATTTTTTCCCGGGGGGGGGATTCTTTCAGTGAGTGGTAAAGGTATGTTGCACACGTAGTGTGCAAAAAATATTTTAAAAAAGCTGTGAGTCTGGGGGCCGGTAAGCCCCAGACGCTCTGGGGTTTTAGGTGCTTTTTGGTGTATTATGAAGACAAAACACAGTTCCGTTATCTTTCAAGGGCATCTTATACACTAATGTGGGTGTGAGGAGGGGATTACTTCACAATGAAAATATCTGATTATAAAAAAAGTAACAGACCCAAACACTGGACAACCCATACCTCAGCAACGCATATTTTTCCTTTAACAAAACAGTTCAGTCACAAAACACTACATTCTTTAGTTCCAGCTAGATTCAGCAGGCTAGTTAGTGTTCATTTATGTTTACTAAAATGAAACTGCAACTTGCCTGCAAGAGTTTGCATCTTGTTTTAGGCCAAGTTTGTGTGGTGAACTAACTGAGTGCTGACTATGAAGATGGCCTATCTCAGCTGCACCACCAGCATCATCTCAAGCAGGTGGACTGGAGAGACAACACTGTGGTTCGAATGAGGTCGGGTGGATGGAGGCACCTGGTAAGGAGAGGCAGGAGACAGTCTAAAAGTCTGATGCCTGGCAGGCTTTCTCATACCACAGGAAAAGGTAGACACAGTGACAAGCAAAGAGGGGAACCAAATGAGACATGAACAGCAAGTGACGCTCTATACCTACTTTTAAGAGGTGCACTTCGGCCTAAGGTCACTATCTCTTAAGCTCTATGCTATGCTTTCTCTAAACAATACAATGAACAAATTCAAAACATCTATTACTGTATAATAATATGAGACAATCACTGCAGTGAACAATAGATACCAGTTGTAGACCCCGAAGGGCTGGGTGGAGTAACCACCTCTAAGAGTTCGTATGTGTTCCAAGGAAGTCCAACTTTTCCTGCCTTCTTCATATGCACCGCTGAAGAATGGAGTAGCAACAGGGTAAAAGAAAGAATGGGATCCTATTTGGTACCAAGCTACACTTATGTGAAAACCTAGGAGAGGTAGGAGGGGATGTGAGAGATTTTTAAACAGACCCACTATATAAGGTTGCCGGAATACTTTAGCACAAGATGCTGAACTTTTCCCCAGCGCAAACCTTTGACCAGGGCTGCTGAGGATGAAGAAACAAAGACTGGCTGAAGTTTCCCCAGTACAAACCCTCGACCAGGGCTGCCAATGACAAAAGCACTTTGAAGCGTCTTTGGCAGAAGATCCACAGGAGGACCACCAAAATCAAGTTGAATCCCAGATGACAACACAGTGCAAGCAAGGTGAGACGGGTAGGAAGAGGAGGATGCAGACTGAAGATCGAGTACTGTAGAGTCCAGAACCAGAAAACAAACCTGTGGATGTGGACACACTGGCCACATCGGACTCGACTATCAGTGAACGACTGGGAGTGATGGGTGAGGCTTCTTCCAGGATGTTCCACTTATAGGCTAACCAAACCACCAGGAAACCAGGAGCCAGCAGTCGTAAGTCAAACAGGGTGGCATTGGTTTCGATCAATGGCGGATGACAGGAAAGGGGTTGCTGTGAAGTTCTTCACTGGCTGAAGACTGCTTCAGTGAAGAATCAGCTGGAACCACCTCACCAGGGGTGTTGTAGCAGAAGATTGAGTCTGTACACATTCAGCTGGCACTAAGAATGCTGGTAAATACACTTTTCACTACACAAAGGTGTTTATTGCTGGGGCAATTGTTTGTTACGGGGCAATTTGCCAGGAGCAGGGGCAAATTGCTAGAATCCAGTGCAAATGCTGGTTGCAGGAGCAATTTGCCCGGAGCAAGGGCAAATTGCCGGAATCCAGAACAGTTGTTTGTTGCAGGGGCAATTTGCCATGAGCAGGGGCAAATCACCAGAGTCTGAGGCAATTATTTGTAGCAGGGGTAAGTAACAAGAATCTAGGCTAATTGTTCATAGCAGGGGCAAATAACCAGAATCTAGGGCAATTGTTCAAAGCAGGGGCAAATAACCAGAATCTAGGGCATTTGTTTTTAGCAGGATCAATTATCCAGAATCTATGGCAATTGTTCATAGCAGGGGCAAATAACCAGACTCTAGGGCAATTGTTCATAGCAGGGGCAAATAACCAGAATCTAGGGCAATTGTTCATAGCAGGGTCAAATAACCACAATCCCAGTATAATACAGTCTTGATACTTTGCAATCAACATAACATTTCAGATACTAGTCAATATACAGTTTCATCAGATGACAGTCACTAGATGGCAGTTGTGTGCTAAGCACTCTTCTTTTACCAACCCCTTGACAATAGTACTGCATTTGCAGGTTCTTTCTGGTACTAGGACCTGGCTGTCCCTGGCAACCTTCAGGGTGAATGCTCTTCTTTTCCACTGGGCCTTCCTTGCCCTCTTCCCCACTGGCCCCCTATATTTGCTATGGGCCTTTGCTACCCCTTCACACCCTTGGGCTTAACGTTGCCCTTTTAACTGTTCTGAAACTTGCTTCACTGGGCCCTCTTAGAACTGTGGGGCTTATCTCACTGGACCCACCTTTAATTATGGTGCTTGTTTTATTGGGCCCCTTTGACACTGCTGCCTAATGTTGCCCCTTTAACTGTGGACCTGCTCTTTTGGGCCCCTTTTACACTCTCTGGGGCTTTTTGTTGTTGCTGGCCCCCCTTTACATCTAAAGGCCTTCACCAGGCTTTCTGTCAGTCAGTTCCCCTTGCCCTGCCTCTATTTGGCCCCCTCATTAAAATTTATAGAAGTATTATGAACCTCTATGTCTGGCCCTTCCCCTGGGTGTCACTAGCCCCGACCAGTATTTTAAAGTCTTAGAGTTCGCCCCCTTCCATGGCGCGCAGCCATTTTTACAGCATCCAAAGTGCTTCAAACAATTTCCTTTTTTAATAAACAGACTTTAGGCAGTCAGCACCTTGGCACTGGTGCTGCCGCAGACTCACCACCCCGGCCTGGGGTGTAGGAAGCTGCTGTAGGAGGAGAGAGGTGCTGCAGGCAGAGGGAGGGTTTCAGGCAGGAAGGCAGACAACTGGGGACCTTGCAGGTTCTTCTGATGGCTGATGGCTTTCATCGTGATGTGGTGGGGAGGGAATAAAAAAATAATGGGGCGCCCTTCGCACTAGGCACCAGTACAACAGGACTGCCAGGACACTGCCAGCCTCTTCACTAACTGGAGGAGAGGCACCACAGGAGTCATTTCAATAGGCCAGGTAAGAAGAGTCCCAATGTACTCCATGGCCAACCCGAACTGCTCAGTCCTACAGCCGATTTCCTCTTCAAAAAGTGCTAGGGGTCTGACTCCAGAACCCCAAGCCCATACCATCTAGCTGACTTGGGCACCATTCACAGGCTAAGAACTGCAGCCCTGCGCATGGGTGCCCACTGTTTCAGTTGCCTGCTGCTGTTCCAAGGTGGTGGTGGTGGGGGAATCAAAATGGAGCAGCAAAGGAGGAGAAGAAAAAAAAATATTCTTTTTTTCCCTTTATTTTGGTGCCCTGCCTGACAATTCTGTGGGGTGGAGGGGCACACAATAAATGGGACCCCAAGCCCACGGGGCTCTCTACCTGTTCACTGGCATTCTGGACAGGAGAGGGGACCCCGGGGCACTTTTCCAACCCCCACACAGACCCTTTTTTTTTTCCTGTGGTGCCCCCATACCTTGTGGCATTACATTTGCTGCAGCTAATACACTTTCTGACAGCAACCACACCAGGAAAAACACTTTTGCTTTTCCTTCCCCCTTTCTATCAGGCAGGGACTGATACAGCACCTCCCCAGTGGGTCTTGCCACATGGCACAGGTGGCTTTAATTTATTTTACATGACATAGTGCTACATAATCATCTTATATTGCACAGCGTTTCTATCATGAGGGAACCGGGGCAAGTCAGAACTAAGGCTGAGGGTCCACAGCCCAGGAAGTTCAGGAGCAAGAAACAAAATGTCAGGAAACTGCAATTTTTTGTTTTAACTCAGCTAACTGACTGCATCACTTTAGAATCATCACTCCGCGGTTTGGCGAGGTGACATATGGCGGCTGAATAATCCCTCTCCGCAGATTCCCAGGGGTAAAATCTGCCAGATTACATAATGAGGGGTCCTCAAAATCTCTGTTTTATACCTGAGTGGACATCTTATAATTTTATTACCTTCCTTGGCTGACCGATTGTGAAAGAGTCGGGGATTCTATATTTTTCTATCAATATTGCCGACGAGAGAATAGAGCCATCTCAGATCACACTCAGTAAACTACAGGCCTCGCTGATGGTGCTTCTCTCTGAGTTTCAAACTTACCATACCAAGTACAGGGCCAATCAACAAGATCTTAAAAATACCTTGTTGGCTCTGGAGCAGAGGGCATCTAATCTTGAAAGTAAATTGGGAGAATATGACCAGAACATTCAAAAACTGCACCAAGTGTCTGTTAAACTACTCAGGGACAACATAGACCTACAAGAAAAACTCGAGGTCTTGGAAAACCGCTCAAGGTGGTCTAATGTCAGAATTTTCGGGGTGACTGAGGGGATGAAAGCAGGAGACTTTAGAGCCTATGTTGAACACCTCTTCGATGAGGTTTTGGCTCTACAACACTTCCGCTCCTACGACATAGAGTGAGTACACTGGGCTCTCACCCCCCCAGGACCCCCGAGCAAGGCCGCGCTCCATCGTCCTGAGCATGCAGAGCTTTACCAAAAAGGAAGAAGTAATTAAAAAAGCATGGGGGCTCAAGGAAATTTAGCTGGATGGTGTCCATAGAATTACTTTTGACCATGACTTTTCCCCGGCTGTGGTGCAGCAACGGAGAGTGATGTATGCAACCAAAAAGGAATTGCTGGCACATAACTTAAAGGCTACAATAATTTTTCCTGGCTAAATTAAAAATATGGCTTGGGGACACTACAAAAGTTTTTGATACAATGGATGAGGTGAGAATTTATTTTCAACAAAATAACTTGCTCCCTTCACAAGAGGTAATGGAGCCAGAGGCTGCGAGGGAAAAACGTACTCACCAGTCGCCAAGTAAATCTTCTATGTCTCCTGCCCACAAATGAAAAAAAAATGCTGAGGCTCTGAGGGAGATAAGGCAATACTCCAGAAATATGCATACCACCCTGATAGCCCACCTAAGCCAGCAGCTCAGGTCTCTCAGGAATAAGGAGGACATCATCGGGGAAGGAGGAGTTGATCATGGGGAGGGAGCAGATTCCTCAGTAGACTGGGGGGTCTGCAAACTCAAACAGACATGAAAGACGGCAGTGGCTTTTTTTCTGCTGGCACAATTGTATGTAAGTATGGGATGAGAAAGTTCCCATCACAACCTGCTGCACTCTACCTGCTAGGAGAAACCAATACCACTTGTCCTGGTAAGTTCCCCATATTCCCAAAGATGCTGTATCAAAACCACATGGTTTGCAGTATCAGACACTGAGGAGAGATCCAGAAGAATGATAATTGATCACTCCCCCCATCCTTCACTAAGAGCAGTTCATCAAACACCTTGTTGAGTGTGGTCTCTGTACTGTGGCGATGCCTGTAACCTGATTCTAGTGGTTCACAGATGTCAGAACTCTTGAGATAAGCATCCAGCTGTGCCACCACCACCTTCTCAGTTATCATCCATAGAAATGGAAGGTTCAAGAATGTCCTGTAATTTGCCAGCCCTCCCAGGCCCAAAGATGATTTCTTTAAGAGCAGTCTGACCATGGCTTTTTTGAGAGCCAGTGAGAAACAACTTGTGATTAAACTAAACTAATTCCCCCCATGATCAACTGTATCTACAGCTGAGGACAAACTCTAGATAAATTGAGGAAAATAAGGATAAAAACCATGCTACTGTCCCTTGCCAGGTCGATACCAATACATATCTTGACTAAGGCCTTCTTAGTGCTACTGTATATCACTAGTGCAAACCCGACTACAGTGGCTGAAAAAATGTTCTGAACTTATATATGTTCCATCAGTTACTACATTCAGGGAAACTGATCACACTCAGTACGGCTGGTTACAAATGGCTGGTTAGCAACACATAAAGATGATGTTATCACTTTAAAAAACTCAATAATGAATGGTTATTTGATAAAAAAAATCTTCTTCACAGAATTTAATTATTTTCTATCTAAGCAAGCAATGCTCAGTTTTAAATAAAAAGGGTCAAAATACCCTTCAGGTTTGACATATCTTAAATGATACAGTTTGACAGAAAATTAAATTCTCACAGCGAGACATTCTCAGGATATTTTATCAGCAATGGGGCCTCCACAACTGTGATATTACCCTCAGTTACTGATATACAGACTTTGTGGACCACTGCAACATTCCAGCTACAGAACTATACTTTGTTGTTGCTTGTTGACTGGAGATGCTTCTAAACAAAGATCACTGAGCAAAGATTTACATCATTTTCAGACATAGAAGCCAGGTTTGTAAATTATTTGGTGGGACCCAGGGGTCAGGGAGTCAAAGCCCCACCCCAGGATCAAAGGTCTAAACCTTGACCCCCATGGGGGTCTATAGGAGCACAGTCCCCTATATGTGGGTGTCAAGAGGTTAAGCCAGACCACCTTCGGACCTCTGTTATTAGCAAATCACTCAAGTTATGCTACTCGCTCACGTGTGGCACAGTCTACACCATGTGGGCTTGTTTTTTTTTTGTTTGTTTTTTGTTAGTTTACTTAAGTTGGGGGGCTTCATCCACCACATCCCCATATTTAAAAAAAGGGAGTGTGGGGGCAGAGCCCCCCCAAATGTAATGAACTGACAAACTCTAAAACACAGCAAGCATTTGATAAAAGTAGCCTTGCACATCTACAGTACAGTACAGCAAGCATACAATGAAATTATGGTGTATTCTCTGTAGCTTTGCACTATGCTAATTGTAATAGTCTGATATCCTACATAGCAGGTCAGCAAAAGACTGCCGGGGGGGAAAAAAGACGGATCTCTTGATCTTGCCATTTTGGACCAGTTCAGGGATGTTTGCTTTATGTTTTTATTGTTGTAAACTGATGAGCAATTTGTTCATTTTTTACCTGCAACAAGTAGAGAGACAAAACAGAACTACTAGTAGAACTCCTAGGCGAGGCTAGCTCCAAATTATTGTAATAAGTTGTATAGAGCACAAAGTCCATGAAACTGAACCCAGACTGAAAAAATTGGCAAGAGAAGCAGTATCAGTAAAAATAGTTTCAATAGTATTCAAAAATCAGATTTCAAGCTTCTTCCCAGCTGAAACTTGACATATAATTTTGGTTCTATGTGATAATGGCAAAAGCCTAACGGCAATTGCCATTATCACAAGGTCACAGTGCTGAAAATGTTTTTTGGCACTGGGACACCCCACTGCACAAGAAAACAGCATCAGGGACTTACTTTTTAATGTTTTCTGTAGGAGCCCGCCTCCGCCCCCACTAAAGGATTCTCAACTCTAGGGGGTGCATGTCGGGGGTGAAAACATAAAAAAAAGGGCCTGTGGCACAGAGGGTTGAGGCGCTGGCGCCTTACCTCACACCACGCCGATGACCTGGGTTCCAGAATGGACTCAGGTCACCGTGGGTCGACAGGGTAAGGAGAGGATTGAGTGTCCATAGGACTGCTCTCCTCTCCTGGGGTGGGTTACAGGGTCGCATCGGTCTGCAGCAGCCCCAGTGGAGACCGGGAGCACTGCAGAAGTGATGCAATGTGGAAAGTACCAGAAAAATGGAAAATCACTCTGGATTGGCCAGATGACAGCATCCGGTCCACTGACACCCCCCCGGCTTCCTGCGGGCCAAATTCGCTTCAGCAGCGCCCCAAAGGCTGAAGAAAATATAGTGTGCAGGGCTGCCTCCACCAGTGCCTTCCCTTTCAGAGGCAAGGAAACCACTTGGTGAAAGGGTAATGGTGAGCTACCTCAGGGGGTCAGCTGCGATATGAGGTGAGGGCTCGAGGGAGTTAATGGAGAAGTGCCAGTGACCTAGGCTGCCTGAAGGAGAGGAGGATCCGGAGCACAGTAGGGGAGAAAATAGATAACTCAAAAAAAAAGTTTGGGCCGAGCACAACAAAAACGCACTAGTGCCCGGACCAGAACCCAGAGCCCTGTGGACTGATGCCAGCAGCTGACCCACCACACCACAGTCTTGGCTCGGCAACCCACTGCGCCAAAACCCCTCTCATCCCCTCCCTCCCCTCGCTGTTTGTTCCTGCTTCCCCCACACACACATATGTATAGCAACATCCTGTCTCTACACTTGCTCACCTCCCCATATCCGGCCACGCTATCCCCCTGTGGCTGTCCATGTAATGCGCTGAGGAAGGGATTGCCGTTATTGTAGGTGCCTTATCCCCAAGGCCAATATCATGGGATACTGTAATTCTACTTGAACCAGTACTCATACAAAGAACACCACAGCAAAGCAGTACACCAACTGTAAAGGTTCCTCTTTTTGTATTTTGTCTAGCCAAACCTCATGTAAGCAATGAAAAAACAAATGGCTGGTCTGCTGTTATATAATGAACCATTTGAAAATAGCGTCAGTCTGGATTTCTATCCCTAGAATAAGCAGCTGTAACTGCTACTTACTTTCTGGTCTTGCAACCCTGACTCCTGATGTTGGCCTGTGCCCCCCCCCCCCCATACCATGGAGTGCTTGAATCCTGAGGCAGAAGATCTTTGTTGTACACAACATTTTAAAAATAGTAAGTGCCCAGACGTGTATATGACAGTTACTGTATATCCATGGGTTGCCACAAGTTAAATTGCAGGCTTGGGGGATAGAACTTATGACTGCCTAACCAAGTTGTGGTTCCCTGCAGCATCCCACCTTGTTTTGAGTTGGGTTCTGGAATCTCTGTTTTTTTGGCATTCTGGTTTTGGGGTTTTGCCCAGAAGGGAGAATGGACCAAGGACCCAAAAGGAGAAATGATCCCTGAACTGGGGTGCAACCTGGAACTACCAAGAACAGGATCTGAAACTATGTGCAAGTTTGGAAGAAACTAGTCAGAACACAGCCAGCAAACAAATCCCCCATCCAAATGCAAACATCATCCAAACACATCACCAATCACCAAGAAGGAACAAGATCTGGGATCCCTCAGAACACAAACATGATCACCTGAACGACCACTGAAAATACACCCAAACTTTAGAACCAGAGCCCTCATGACTGCATAACATTGAACTAACGTTATGATTAATTGCAAGGCTGTGATTCTTTGAAGACTCCTTGGCGTTGCCTTGATTGTACAATCAAACAACTCGCACTATCATACTCTGGCTCTCTGAATAATGCTACAGTTGCACTAGGGTACTGGATGGCAGCAAATACTATACCTCTGCATAATAGTGTAAAAAGGGCCAAGCCAGGGAATTATGGTACAGGCTAGCAAGTCTGATGTCCAATGCATGTCACATGCTGAAAGCCACGCCATTATAAAGGAAAGATTGGTGGATTCTCTGGAAGCAAATGGACTACAGGAACAAAAGCAGCAAAGTTGCATCAGGGGAGGTCCTAGAGACAGAACTGACAGACTTATTGGACTGGGCTAAAAAAGCAGCTGATAAAAGGCCAGAAAATGGAAGCGCTTCTTTGAGTCAGTCCCTCATGAATTCTTGGTAAAGAAAAAAATTGAGTGACCTGGTGGTATGGCTGGCTGGCATTCATTTTTATAAAACAGTTCAAGGCAGTATAGACACACACACACCTTTTTTATAATTTATAAAAACATCTATTTGAGTTGGTAAATGCAGACCATAGACAGGGTATTTTGCACAGCTAGACTGCATGGACTTTGCTGACTATTTAAAGGTCTATTATACACCGGCCCAGTGGCAATGAGGGTTGAGGGGCTTGATACCACTCCTTGCATCATGCTGGAGACCCGGGTTCGGACGCGAGCCCAGGTAAGCAGGGGAAGATAGGATTGAGCATTTGGAGGACTACTCTCCTATCCTGGGGAGGGATCAGATGCGGGTCTTTACTACTGTGCAGCGGACCCTGGGGATGCCCAGAGTTGCTGCTAGAGATGGTGCAACAGGAGGGAGGAGTGCAGCAGATGTTAACATGTCAGTGCTAAGACGTCATTGCACGTCTTCACTCCTGGGGCTAAAATCTCAGGGCTACACTTCCTGATCCTGGTGGGGCTCATGGGCGCAGACACCGGGGTGGTGTTGGATCCTGGCATGGGGACCGAGGGGAGGGTCCCTCTCGTGGGTACAGCTGCATATGCCAGCTGGCCCAGGTATATGTGCCTCTGTGGTCATTGGAGGAAGTAGAGCAGCAGCTGGAATAAGGCAAGTTAGTGGCTGCAGTAGAAAAAATAAGAGGATGATAAAAAAAAATGAAGGTCTATTATAATTCAGAATTTTAAAACCAATTTTATAAATGCAAGAACACACTAAAATGTTTCTGAGACTATTTAGACTTCTTTACTGGTTAAAGATTTATGGCTTTGCCTTATACCTCAACATTCATTTGTGGCATCTCCGTAATTTGCGCTGCTGAGCATTCCTGTTATCTCTGCTACATGTACAAGGACAGTTCATACCTCAACCCATACCTGAGCCTTGAGGAACAATATTAGTCCAGTGGTTTAAGCAGAACTGGGAATCTGTATATATCAGGTTCTAATCTCACCAAAGTGGTTTTTCACACTCTCTGACCATGAGCAAGTAATTTAACCTTCAGTCAGAACATCACAGCTGTATAAACAGGGTTCGTGTCCCCCACATGCATTAAAAACAAACTAAACATATCAGAGGTAGTATGAATGTTAAAATAGGTTCACACATTCACATCAGCCTCAGTTTTACCTCCTTGAAATCCTAGTTTAACACTCTGAACTATAAAATCTGCCACCCCCAGGCACACAGGTATAAATATGCATATATGAAATGTGCATGTGTGTTTTCAACAGGTCCATTCACATTTTAAAAGAAATACAAGGAGACAGAGAGAGGTGGCAGTTGTGATTGGCTACAGCACAAGTTTAGGAATCCGGGCATGAAACCAGCATGGATACACAGCGGGAAGATCTTGTCAAACAAATCTGAAAGAGTACTTAGGCAGGGTGACAAGTGAAGTGGAACAGAGATGGGAGGTGGATGTGACCTATCCAGATTTCAGCAAGGTTTTCAAAACTGTTCCATAGGAGGTTGGTAAATAAGTTGGGCAGCCTGGGAGTGGGCCCCAAGATGGCAAACTGGACCAGAAATTAAACTAGTTGAGTGACGGCACAGTCACAGAGGGTGGTGGTAAATGGTGTTCAATCCGTGTGTGGGGGGGTGACCAGCAGGGTGCCACAGAGATCTGTGCTGTGATCAGTCCTCTTTAATGTCTTCATAAGTGACATTGCAGAGGGGGCTAGAGGGGAAGGTATCCATTTTTGCAGACGATACTAAAATCTGCAGCAGTGTTGAGACTTGGGGGGGGGGGGGAGTTAGGACCTGAACATGCTTCAGGAGTGGACACCTTTAGACAACATGTCTGGAGAGCTATGTCTGGGTAGGGATCGACATTGCATCTCTGTACACATCTCTTAGACACTAGCGAGATGTACTTCCCTATAGGTCCTTTTTAGAAAACCATCCAGATAGTAACTTCATGCTAGTGGATTTCATGCTAGTCTCTTGAATATATACCAAGTCACATTTCTGAATTTGAAAATATGGCAGGTATTACCTACAGCCATGCAGGACAGCTACAGGGACAAGTATGGCATAGCATAGCCAGTTATAATTGTTCCATATCTATTGCTCTCCTCAGTCACTCATAGTAAGGTTCAGGTCTGGCTGCATCCCCAATCAAAACCATCAAGATGAAACCCCTCTGCTTGTGGATCCCCCTTAACCCTTCATCCTTCCTTGACATGTAAACCACTCATAGCAGCAACAGAGGGGGAAAAAAAGCAAAAAAACTGTACTATAGCTAAGGAGGATTGTTCGCAAATTTTGATGCACTTGTGGCCTTACTGATTTGAACTTACAACCCCCGTAGCTGGTGTACATTATTTATTTCCTTTTAACCAATCTAGGGAGCTCCCTCATAAAGTTCCTGTGTACCCAGTGTTGAATTGGTGCTGACCCCATTGATGTTCCCTTGGTGGGATTGCTGGTAAATTTGCATTTTAAATTATATGCTGGGCAGTGGCCACCTGCTCTGATAAACCCCAACCCACAAAGGCCATGTAACTGCAAAAATGGCGGTCTTCCTTAATTCATCCTGAGGTATTTGTACAGACTAGTGTTCCCGGCTTAAGGACAAATAAGAAAGCTGCCTACCTTTGCTGGGGATGATGCTGGCTGGCTGTGCTGATGGCCGCTCTCCACCGAACTCCTCTGCTACTCACCTTGCTCCTCTGAGGCTCCAACTGACCTGCTGGCTACTCTGCTGTCTGGTGCTGTGCTGTGCCACCGGCCGCCCAGACCAAAGAGGATACTTACCAACCACCACCTGGAGAGTTCAGCCACTTGTAGGCCTGCCGCCTGCCTAAACCAACCTCCCTCCCTCCCTAACCCCCACCCAGTGTGCGCGAGTCGCCCGACCCACCACTTGCTCCGCTCCCCGATCCCCTCTACAGCAGCACCATTAGTCTGCTGCTCAGCCTGCAGGCCTTCCCCTTGCAACCTACTTGCTTGCTGCCTGGTGGTGTATCCCAGATTCCCGACTGGCCGACTCCCAACCCAGTCCTGGACTCTCTCTCTCTCTCTCCCCCCTGGCTGACTGCTGCTGACTCCCGCCGCACTACCTCACCGGTCTTTGGTAGTTGATGCTCTCCCACTAAGCTCCTTGGTTGGCTGGGTGCCTGGACCACTACCTCTTCCGACTTCTTAGTTCGACTACTTCTCCACACCCAAGACATGATGGATATGGAAACCGGTGCTGTTGTCTGATTCCTGAACACTTTCTCACTCACAGAATCGCCAAGATGCACGCATCTCGTGCCTAATAAGCCCTCCCCTCCCGGCCAGTCAAAGCGGGAAGTTGAAAAATGGGACTTGCCAAACAGTCAGAATGATTTTTGTGTAGGGGGGGCAAACCAAGCAGGCAGAAGGCGCTATCCATTCCAATTTTAACTAATGCCAGTACCGCCAGCAAATGAAACAGCAGCGGTGGTGGGGGGGGGGGCGGTCACAGACAGCAGAGGGTTCATGCACAGATAAACCAACCAGGGGAGAAAAAAAAAGGATGTGGCAAAATATTGCTGGGGCTCAGCCCAGGTCAAGAAATATTGCAGGGCCAATGCCCCTTGGGCCTATACAACCCCGTGCCTATGTATTTGGATCTAGCTACAGTAGTTTAACTGCAGATTAGCTTGCAAGACCTGCACAAGGTTATCGAGTTTGAAAGATGCACCAACAGCGTTGGCAATATTTCCAAAATTGCAACACACCAAGCGTATTTTATAGGGCCAACCTTAGGGTATGTAGCACCCCTAGGTGAACTTGCAAATGGCACCCCCCCACGGCAGGTCTGTTACCTGGATTTTTCGGGGGGGGGGGTGATTCTTTCAGTGAGTGGTAAAGGTAAGTTGCACACGTAGTGTGCAAAAAATATTTTATAAAAGCTGTGAGTCTGGGGTCCGGTAAGCCCCAGAATCTCTGGGGTTTTAGGTGCTTTTTGGTGCATTATGAAGACAAAACAAAGTTCCATTATCTTTCAAGGGCATCTTATACACTAATGTGGGTGTGAGGAGGGGATTACTTCACAATGAAAATATCTGATTATAAAAAAATATCACAGACCCAAACACTGGACAACCCATACCGCAGCAACACATACTTTTCCTTTAACAAAACAGTTCAGTCACAAAACACTACATACTTTAATCCCAGCTAGATTCAGCAGGCAAGTTAGTGCTCATTTCTGTTTACTAAAATGCAACTGCAACTTGCCTGCAAGAGTTTGCATCTTGTTTTAGGCCAAGTTTGTGTGGTGAACTAACTGAGTGCTGACTATGAAGATGGCCTATCTCAGCTGCACCACCAGCATTGTCTCAAGCAGGTGGACTGGAGAGACAACGCTGTGGTTCGAATGAGGTCGGGTGGATGGAGGCACCTGGTAAGGAGAGGCAGGAGACAGTCTAAAAGTCTGATGCCTGGCAGGCTTTCTCATACCACAGGAAAAGGTAGACACTGTCACAAGGGAAGAGGGGAACCAAACGAGACATGAACAGCAAGTAACGCACTATACCGACTTTAAGAGGTGCACCTCGGCCTAAGGCCACTATCTCTTAAGCCCTATGCTATGCTATGCTTTCTGTAAACAATCCAATGAACAAATTCAAAACATCTATTACTGTATAATAATATGAGACAATCACTGCAGTGAACAATAGATACCAGTTGTAGACCCCGAAGGGCTGGGAGGAGTAACCACCTCTAAGATTTTTTAAGTCTTCCAAGGAAGTCCAACTTTTCCTGCCTTCTTCATACGCACCGCAGAAGAATGGAGTAGTAACAGGGTAAAAGAAAGAACGGGATCCTATTTGGTATCAAGCTACACCTATGTGAAAACCTAGGAGAGGTTGGAGGGGATGTGAGAGATTTTTAATCAGACCCACTATATAAGGTTGCCGGAATACTTTAGCACAAGATGCTGAACTTTTCCCCATTGCAAACCTTTGACCAGGGCTGCTGAGGATGAAAAAACAAAGACTGGCTGAAGTTTCCCCAGCACAAACCCTCGACCAGGGCTGCCAATGATAAAGGCACTTTGAAGCGCCTTTGGCAGAAGATCCACAGGAGGACCACCAAAATCAAGTTGAATCCCAGAGGACAACACAGTGCTAGCAAGGTGAGACGGACAGGAAGTGGAGGATGCATACCGAAGATCAGAGCCCTGTAGTGTCCAGAACCGGAAAACAACAAACTGGTGGATGTGGACACACTGGCCACATCAGACTCGACTATCAGTGAACGACTGGGAGTGATGGGTGAGGCTTCTTCCAGGATGTTCCACTTACAGGCTGACCAAGCCACCAGGAAACCAGGAGCCAGTGGTCGTAAGTCAAACAGGGTGGCGTCAGTTTCGACCAATGGCGGATGCCAGGAAAGGGGTTGCTGCGAAGTTCTTCACTGGCTGAAGACTGCTTCAGTGAAGAATCAGCTGGAACCACCCCACCAGGGGTGTTGTGGCAGAAGATTGAGTCTGTACACATTCAGCTGGTGCTAAGAATACTGATAAATACACTTTTCACCACACAAAGGTGTTTGTTGCTGGGGCAGTTGTTCGTTATAGGGGCAATTTGCCAGGAACGGGGCAAATTTCTAGAATACAGGGCAATCATTTGTTGCAGGGGCAATTTGCCAGGAGCAGGGGCAAATTGCTAGAATCCGGTGCAATTGTTCATTGCAGGACCAATTTGCCTGGAGGGGGGCACACAACAAATGGGGCCCCAAGCCTACGGGGCTCTCTACCTGTCCACTGGCATTCTGAACAGGAGAGGGGACCCCAGGGCACTTTTCCAACCCCCACACAGACCCTTTTTTTTCCTGTGGTGCCCCAATACTTTGTGGCATTACATTTGCTGCAGGTAATACACTTTCTGACAGCAACCACACCAGGAAAAATACTTTTATTTTCCTTTCCCCTTTCTATCAGGCAGGGACTGATACAGCACCTCCTCAGTGGGTCTTGCGACATGGCACAGGTGGCTTTAATTTATTTTACACAACATAGTACTACATAATCATCTTATATTGCACAGCGTTTCCATCATGAGGGAACTGGGGCAAGTCAGAACTAAGGCTGAGGCTCCACAGTCCAGGAAGTTGAGGAACAAGAAACAAAATGTCAGGAAATTGCAATTTTTTGTTTTAGCTCAGCTAATTGACTGCATCACTTCAGAATCATCACTCCGCGGTTTGGCGAGACAACATATGGCGGCTGAACAATCCCTTTCCGCAGATTCCCAGGGGTAAAATCTGCAAGATTACATAACGAGGGGTCCTCAAAATCTCTATCTTATGCCTGACTGGACATATTATGATTTTTATTACCTCCCTTGGCTGACGTATCATGAAAGAGTTGGGGACTCTACATTTTTCTATCAGTATTGCTGACGAGAGAATGGAGCCATCTCAGATTACACTCAGTAAACTACAAGCCTTGCTGATTGTGCTTCTCTCTGAGTTTCAAACCTACTGTACCGAGTACAGGGCCAATCAACAAGCTCCTAAAAATACCTTGTCAGCTCTGGAGCAGAGGGCATCTAATCTTGAAAGTAAATGGGGGGAATATGACCGGAAAATTCAAAAACTGCACAAAGTCTCTATTAAACTACTCAGGGACAACATAGACCTACAAGAAAAACTTGAGGACTTGGAAAACCGCTCAAGGTGGTCTAATGTCAGAATTTTCAGGGTGCCTGAGGGGATGGAAGCAGGAGACCTTACAGCCTATGTTGAACACCTCTTCAATGAGGTTTTGGCTCTACAACACTTCCGCCCCTACGACATAGAGCAAGTACACTGGGCTCTCACCCCCCCAAGGACCCCCAAGCAAGGACACGCTCCATCATCCTGTGCATGCAGAGCTTTACCAAAAAGGAAGAAGTCATTAAAAAAGCATGGGGGCTCAAGAAAATGTTGCTGGATGGTGTCCATAGAATGACTTTCTACCATAACTTTTCCCCGGCTGTGGTGCAGCAACGGAGAGCCATGTATGCAACCAAAAAGGAACTGCAGGCACATAACTTGAAGTCTGCAATAATTTTTCTGGCTAAATTAAAAATATGGCTTGGGGGCACTACAAAAGTTTTTGATACAACGGATGAGGCGAGACTTTATTTTCAACAAAATAACTTGCTCCCTTCACAAGAGGTAATTGAACCAGAGGCTGCGAGGGAAAAACATACTCAGCAGTCGGCGAGTAAATCTTCTATGTCTCCTGCCCACAAACGAAGTAAACAAGCTGAGGCTCTGAGGGACATAAGGGCGATACTCCAGGAATCTGCATACCACCCTAATAGCCCGCCTAAGCCAGCTGCTCAGGTCTCTTAGGAATAAGGAGACACCACCTCCATGGCGAAGGGCATTGTAGTACAACAGTGTTTCCTGGCCTCTCAGCAGCGCTTATGGATTCCTCCAACTTTTATGGTGACCTGTTCTGGGAAGGGATCATTCTCTCTTTCTTTCTGTTTGCTGAGTGTTCCGGTGGAGGCTGAGAGATGGGCAGCATCGGCATTTTTACCCACGTGGCCTGGGCGGATAGCCTATCCCTTTTCTTAGCCTACATTACCCAGGCCTCTCAGCGATGGCTGCCAGGGCACCCTATGATGCCTTAGAACCAGCATCTTGATCTCCTGACACCAGACCAGCTCTGCTGTTTGCAACCCTTACTATTCTTTCATTTGATCGTGCTGGATGGTGAATCTCTGGGAGAATGACTTTCCATGCATCTCTTTTTGTGGCCACATCATGGAAATAGTGTTTTCCCCTGTGCCCGTGGAAGGGACCTACTGCCTGGACTGATTATACTTATACTATTTATACATGATCTCCACTGAAGTTGACATATTCATTAATGGTCAGGGGATTGTATCATTTGTAAACCCCCCTCCCCCCCCTTTTTTTTTCTCTCTTTCCTTCCTTTCCCACTTCCTTTTAAATCCTACAAGGCTGGTCAGCCTCGGAGGGTACAACCCTACTCAATAATAATATGTATTTTTATGTCATGAGGCTCCACCCCCGAAGGGGAACCTAGCTGTATATTTGGTTTATACCCTCTTATGTGGTGTTTCTATGGGGGGGGGGGTTGACATGTTGGTATGACGAGGAAGGGATATAAGTGGTAATAGACTTACTGCAATACAAACCAAAGTGGGGATTATGCACTTTCCTCACTCTCCCCTCTCCTCTTAATATTCCCCCTTCCCTTAGCTCTCATTATAGTATTGGTATTTACCTTTATATTTTATACATATCTAGGAGCCCTTCCTAAGGGTTAAAAAATTACCCCTGGGATGCGGGCATCTTTTCTTTTACCCCACTCTAATATTCTGGGAGTATGTGATGCAGTCTTTTGATTAGATTTGTTCTTACCCCCTACTGGAGCTCTCGAACGAGAGCCCAGTGAGTGACCAGTTAACCGGAAAGGGGAGCCTTTCCGGTCCTGGACTCCTAAATGGAGCACTGAAACAGACTGCTCCCTACATGGAAGTCGTACTTGTTGGGTCTTATTCTTCCTAGTATTCAGTTTATCTACTAGTTTAATGTTGGCCCATTGCCAATTGTGCCAGATTTTTCCTGTAGAATGTAATTGCGCAGCTTCATGTTTACAATTGAAATGTAGCCATGCAGGGGGTGGGGGGGGGGAGATCGGGATATGGCTCCATTTGGAGTGACTGGGTGGGAAGGGAAGGGGCACGACATTATGGTCCTGGAGTGTAAACGGTATCGCCACTCCCATTAAGAGACAGAGGCTCTTTAGGGATATAGGGAGAGCTAACCCCATGTTTTTGTTTCTTCAAGAGACGCATCTTAGCCAGGCAGAGCATGCTAAATTAGGGGGCATACGAGGTTACCATTTGGTTGGGGCATCCTCATATAACAGGGGTAGAAGACATGGGGTGGCGATCCTAGTACACTCCAGGATTACTTGGTCAACTTTGAAAGTGGTCCAGGACCCAAAGGGATGTTTTATTCTTGTGGTGGGAACACTTGCAGGATGAACCTATACCCTAGTATCTTTGTACTTACCCCCAGGGACCCCGGCAGTAGAGTTGAAAAGATTTTTTAAGATACTAGATCAGAACACCCAGGGCTCCCTCATTATTGCTGGGTACCTGAACCTGATGGTTAACCCCTCTTTAGCTACAGAACACCCGAATAGAAGCTGATACACTCCCCTTAGGAGACTTTGGAAAACTGAGACCTGCAAAAGAGACTTGTATGACACATTTAGAACTTTATATTCCAGTGCTAGGGAATATATGAGGTACCCCCAAAATACCCAGTCTGCTGCCCGGTAAGACTATGCTTATGTCTCTGGGGACCTTATAGGATCTGTGTCTATGGTAACAACTTCTCCTACCCTGCTCTCTGACCATAGGCCGCTGCAGGCTAGTTTAGATTTGGGTGTCAGTTCAGACTGTTCCCCGTGGAGATTAAATGTTATGCACCTTGCATCCCCTGAAGCTTGCAACTTTATACGGCAGCAAATTCAAGATATCCTTGACCATAATGGCCAGGGACACACCCCAGCAATATTATTTATTTATTTAGTTTTTGTTAACTGGGTAAGTGCACCTGACAAATCCTGCCTACTTTCAGGCACGACCAGGGGGAGGGGGATACAGATGAATGCCAGCTGACCTTGAACCAGATTAAGCTGTTGATGGTATTTTTAGTGAATGAGGGAAATTTGGCCAGGACACTGGGGAAATTCCCTTACTCTTTTCGATGAGTGCCATGGGATCTTTAACATCCACCTGAACTACCACCAATCCAGGCAGATGGGACCTCGGTTTAATGTCTCATCCGAAAGACGGCACCTCAGAAGTGCAGCACCCCTCTCATGCTGTACTACAGTGTCAGTACTGGGATATTAACCCAAGTGCCAGATGTGGGAACTGAACCCACAGCTCTCTGATCTCCCAGCCTCAGAGGCGAGTGTGCTACCTACTGAGCCACTGACACTGCATTATGGGACACCATTAAAACCATGCTGAGAGGTGCACTAATGGAATGGGGTCCAGAACAAAGAAGGATAGGGAACATAGAGAGAAGGAACTGGTGCAGGAATTGGACCACCTCCAGAAGCTCCCTAAGCATATGCAACCAATTTTCCACCAGCAGCTTCTCCACATCAAAAGCCAGCTTCAGGGGATATAGGACCAGAGACTCCTAGCCCAACTTTATTATCTTCGTAGTTTAAATCACCAGGGGGCCCCGCCTCTATGAGGCATATTGCTAACAAAGTTCGAGGGCAGAGAATTCTCACCAAAATCTCTAAAATATGGTCTGTTACCCGGGGTAACTTGGTGAGCCTCCCCTCCCAGATACTGTACATGTGGTCTTTCAGGACTACTACTCTCAGCTCTATCAGGCCTCTAACATTGCCAGTCAAGAGGTGAGGCAGACTTTTCTTCACTGGTTAGGCCTCCCGACTTGGGAATGCCAAGCAAGCTTACTCTCCCCAGTCACCATGGAGGAGTTAACCCAAGCCATTAAGAGAGGAAAAACCAGGAAAGCACCTGGTTTCGATGGCTACCCCATAGAGTTCTATCAAGCTTTTTGGGAGAAGCTTACACCCCATCTTCTTCAGGCTAGGGTTTTGGTGCAGGAAGGGGGGATCCACCACCCTCTTGGAAGACCTCATTGCTGAACCCTATCCCCAAACCTGGAAAGGACCATACTAGCCAGGATTCATATCGCCCAATCACATTAGCCAACGTGGATTATAAGTTGTTTATGGCAATACTGGCACATAGGTTAGATGAAATAATGCCCCTTATCATACACCCTGATCAGGTAGGATTTATCAAGCAGCGTCAGGAGGCGGACGCTATTCACCGGGCATTGCTGATACAACAACTGACTGCCCATTCCCTGGAGCCCACCCTATTTCTTAGCCTGGATGCCCACCAGGCATTTGATGCAGTAGAGTGGGCTTTTCTGTGGGATGTCATGGATACTATGGGGTTTCCGCATCAATTCATACATCAGCTCAGGTCGATATATGACTCCTCAAAGACATACTGTAAAGTGATGGGAGGGATCAGCCGAGGGACGAAGCAAAGGTGCCCTCTCTCACCCTATCTTTTTGCCATCTACATTGAGCCATTAGCACAAGCTATTCAGATGCACCTGGGCGTTAAGGGAGTTACCATCCATGGCACCCCACAGAAGATATCTCTATATATATGGAGATCCTTCCTCCACTACTAACTACCGTCCCATCTCCCTCCTCCCCTCCCTCACCAAACTCCAAGAACACCTAGTTCTATCCCAGCTCTCCCACTTACTCTCAGAATCTAACTTCTTCACCCCATTTCAGTCCGGCTTCAGAAAACACCACTCTACTGCCTCCTCTCTACTAAGACTCATGGATGCCATCCTCACTGGGATGGATAAAGGGCATATCACGGCCACTATTTTCATTGACCTAGCTAAAGCTTTCGACATGGTATCCCACTCTCTCCTACTATCCTGCCTATTGGGGAAGGGGTTAGCTGAGTCCGCCACTAACTGGTTCAGTGCCTACCTACAAAATAGAACCCAATCCACTAAAATAGCCGACCACATCTCCCCCCCCTCCCTATCACCACCGGCGTTCCCCAAGGCTCAGTTCTTGGTCCCATCCTATTCTCCATCTTTCTAAATGATCTGCCAAATTAATGCTCCTCCTCTGCAATACACATGTGTGTGGATGACACGGTCCTCTTTACCTCCGGCCAGACCCACGAAGAACTTACTTCCAAACTACAAAAGGATTTTGACAAAATCCAACACTGGTTCAATACCAACCAACTCTCCCTAAATGCAAAGAAAACCGTCTCCATGACCTTCGGTACCAGACAGCGTCTATCCAAACTCACCCACCCTCTGATCTTCCATACACTAAACAACACCATCCTTGAAGAAGTGCCCTCCTTTAGGTATGTAGGGGTCTGGCTCGATCGCCACCTCTCCTTTACCACACACATAGATGCCATCATTTCAAAACTGCGCCCAAAACTTGGGGCCCTATACAGGAACTGCTCCTGCCTCTCTCTTCCCGTCAGAAGCGATTTAATCATGAAAATTATTCTACCCACCTTCGACTACTGTGCTGTAGTCTACAGCTCCGCCTCAAAGACCACCCTAGCCAGACCGGACCCCCTCTTTAATGCGTTCTGCCACTTTGCTCTAGATGCCTCCTCCCGCTTGCATCACTGCGTACTCTACCGTTCTCTGGCCCTGCCAGCCCCGCACAACCGGTGCCTAATCCACACTGTGAAATTCACTTCCAACTTCTGGCTAGGATCCCTCCCACCCTACCTAGCATCCTCCCTATCTTCCCCACCTACCCCCCCATGCCCTCAGGTACACCGACACAAGGCTTTTATCCATCCCCCACCGAAGGACCACTGCCGGCCAATCGGCCTTCTACCTCTTCCCCAAACTCTGGAATGGCCTACTGGCCCAGATCTGCCATTCATCATCCAAATACTCCTTATCCTCTGCCCTCTCTAACTTCCTTACTACAAATTGCAACTGCCCCTAACTCCCCTCCACTTCGATACCTCTCCCCTGTTCCCCCCAGAGCCTGACCAGCGGCCTGGCTATTCACCTAATTGACTGGCTTATTTACTGCCCCTTGCACTTACACCCACTCCATCTCTCCTCTCTCCCCCCCCCATCTAACATACCCTCCGCTGCCCTACCCTCAACAATCACTACCATGCTCACTCCTTCTCCTTCTCACCCCATCTAAACTTACCTCCCCACGCTCCTATTACCTACTAGTCCTATCCTCCCTTACCCTCCCTTCCGGCTCTCCAACACCTACTGGCAACCTGGAAATCCCACTGCAGCACAAGTCTGGGACTGTCACTTAGACTGACCTGGCATAATAGTGTGCAGATGGCACTTATGTAACTACTGGATTCCCTCATTGTGTAACCATGTTATGTTCACCCCCTTCCCTGTTGTACATGCTCTCCATTGCTCCCACTGTGCCTTCTACACATTTATGTTTACCTACAATATGTCTAACCTTGCCTTTATAACTATGAATTGTATACCCTGTTGTTGTTTGCTCACTGTACTGTACTGCTCTCCTACGCAATTTCCATATGTAATACCTCCAATCCAAGTACATTGTCTGTATTGCACTACTGTGAAACTCAACTACTGTATGTATACCTGCCTCTTCTGTAACCCCTCCCCCCAGGTCGCACCGTGAGATGAGCATCTTGTTGCTCAGCGTGCCTTTCCTGGTGAAACATTTTCAATAAATAAATAAATATATGCAGATGATATATTGCTTACCTTGTCTGATCCGGATATTTCACTCCCTGATGTTTGGACCCTCCTGTCCAGGTTTGGGGAACTCTTGGGGTATACCCTGAACCCCAACAAAACAGAAACACTTCTGTGCAATTATTCCCCTCCCAGGGACCTAAAATCCAGATACCCATTTAAATGGTATCAACTTAAATTAAAATACTTGGGCATACACCTCACCAGATTTTCCTCACACCTGGACTTGGACAACTTTGAGAACCTTACACTCCAGTTAGAAAAACTGATTGGCAACTGGAAGCTGAAGGCGGTCCCCTTGCAAGAGAGAGTGATGCTGGTCCACCAACAATTACTATTCAGGGTGCTTTACCCAATCCAAACGTTTGCTGTACCTCCACCTAGCTGCTATATCCAGACATGGAATAGGCTTACCAGAAGACTCATTTGGCTGGACAGTCCTCCTAGGGTATCACTAAAACATCTGCAAGCCCCTAAAAACAGAGGAGGTCTTAATCTCCCCAATTTTGAGACATATGTTAAGGCTGTAATGCTTTGCATAGCTCTCCTCTGGTTTACAGCCCAGACCCATACTATTTGGCTTGGAATTGAATCCATACTCTTAGGGAACATAGATACATAGATACATAGACAGTGTCGGCAGATAAGGGCCTATGGCCCACCCAGTCTGCCCATTTGAGCTTGTAAGTTCAGTTTATGTTTTCCTAGAAGTCTGTTGTCCCTTACCCCTGACCTCCAGAATTCCTTTATGTCTATCCCATGCATTTTTAAATCCCATGATTGTTTCAGCCCCCACCACTTCCTCTGGCAGGGTGTTCCACTTGTCCACCACCCGTTCTGTGAAGAAATTTTTCCTCACGTTTCCTCTGAATCGTCCTCCCTCCAACTTCATCCCATGCACTCTAGTCCTGGAACATCTTTTCGCTTAAAATAGTGTATTCCTGCACCCTGTTCCTCCTGTAAGATACTTGTATGTCTCTATCATATCCCCTCTCCTCCACTCCTCCAGGAGTACATGTTCAGTTCCTTCAACCTGTCTTCATAGGACTTGTGATGCAATCCATGCACCATCTTTGTTGCCCTCCTCTGAACCTTCTCTACCCTGTCTATGTCCTTACGTAGGTATGGTCTCCAGAACTGTACACTGTACTCCAGGTGGGGCTCACTAGTATCTTGTATAGTGGAATTATGACTCTTTTCCTGCTGGTGATGCCCCTGCCTATGCATCCCAGCATCCTATTTGCTTTACCTGTTGCCTTGTCACACTTGTTTCTACCTTGAGGTCATCAGAGATGATAACCCCAAGATCCCTTTCATGCTTGGTGCATGCTATATCCTCACCCCCCAACTAATATATTGTGCCAGGGTTTTTGTGCCCCATATGCATTATCTTGCACTTCTTTGCATTGAATTTGAACTGCCAAACTCCTGACCATTCTTCAAGTTTCTGCAGGTCCCTTCTCATTCTGTCTACACCCTCTGGTGTGTCTACTCTGTTACAGAGCTTTGTGTCATCAGTGAACAGTGAAATTCTGCCTTCTAGGTCCTGCGCAATGTCACTGATGAAGATGTTGAATAGGACCGGTCCCAGGACTGATCCCTGTGGTAACCCACTGGTCACTCTTCCCTCTGTGGAGTGACAGCCATTTACCACCACCCTCTGTGTCCTGCCACCCAGCCAGTTACCTACCCACCACACTACTGTCCTGCCCACACCCATATTCCCCAGTTTGTGTAATAGTCTTCTATGGGCACAATGTCAAAGGCCTTGCTGAAGTCCAGATAGGCCATGTCCACTGCCCTCCCTGATCCACCTCCCTAGTCACCCAGTCAAAAATTCAATGAGGTTGGTCTGACATGACCTCCCTGGTGAAACCATGCTGCCTTGGGTGCTGTAGTCCATTGACAACCAGGTGTTCCACCAATCTCTCCTTCAGTAGTGCCCATGATCTTCCCACTACCGAGGTGAGGCTGACTGGTCTGTTGTTCCCTGCCTCTTTGTTCCCACTTTTGTATAAGGGGACTACATCTGCTATCCTCCAGTCTTTGGGCACCTCCCTGTTTCCAGTGATCGGCTAAACAGGATAGCCAGAGGTTCAGCCACCACCTCTCTCTAGTTCTTAAGGACCCTGGGAAAATTCCCATCTGGTCCCATTGCTTTATCAACTCTTATTACTTCCAGTTCCTTCAGGACCCTTTTCTCGTAAAGGACTTGTGTCCATTTCTGCACCATTCTCACCCCTTGTACTCCCTTCAGACCCATTACCCTCCTCTTTCTCAGTAAAGACTGAGCAGAAATACCTGTTCAATATGTCAGCTTTACTGTTGTCATCCTCCACGTGGCCCCCATCCCCCTCTTCAGTCTCACTATCCCTCCCTTTGCCTTTCTTCTTTCACTTATGTACCTGTAAAAGGTTTTGTCCCCTCAACCCACTGATTTTGCAATGTGTTCTTCTGTCTGAGCTTTGGCTTCCCTTACTGACCTCCCTGCCTCCCTTTGCTTCTCCTGGTACTTCTCCCTATCCCCTTCTGCCTGTGTCTTTTTGTATTGCCTGAATGCAATCTTTTTGGCTTTCACTTTCTTTGCTACCTCTTTGGAAAACCATAATGGTCTCCTCTTCCTTTTCTTCTTGCTAACATCATTGATCCAGTCTTAATGGCTGGTACGCCCCCGCCCCGGCATCTTCCTCAGCCTACTCAAATGATCTGGAAAGCTTGGTGTAGGCCTCTCCCTTGTCTGATGCCCCCTCAGTACATCTTTCAATTTCGTACTCTTTGGAGTTTAGGTCCTCGGGGGATAAGCAATTGACACAGGCTCTTAAGCTGTGGGAGAGATTAGCGCTCAAATGGGTTTTTCAGTTCTATAGGGATGACTTACTTGGGGAATTTTCTTACCTCCAAGGACTTTATAGAATCCCTGGGAATACATATCGAGAATATATCTCTATAGGCCGAATCATCGATAGAGTGACCCACCCTCAATATTCTCATGCAGAAGAGATCCCAAAGGCAGTTCTCTGGCTGCGGAAGAAACCGTCTGCTCAGAAGTCTAACCATACAGTGAATGAGTTGTACCGATTTCTTCATGGTATAGATTATCTAGATAAACCCCCGTGGCAGACTAAATGGGAGAGGGAATATGGTTTTCCCCTTCCACTGCAACAATGAGAGGCAAGCCTAGACATTATCCCGATGGTATGTAAATCCCCATGGTGGCACCTATTTGCTTGGAAAGTCATAGCTCATTACTTCCTGACTCCGGAGAAGACTGCGTGGTGACATCTTCAACCAACTCCCTGTTGGAGGGGTGTGGAAGTATGAGCCCTAATTTACCGCACATACTCATCCTATGCCCGAAATTAGCAGACTTCTGGGATGGGGTACTACAGGACATTGTTAAAATTTGTGGTGAAGTAGAATGGATACAACCACATATCTTCACCACCCTTTGCCCACTGACCCACCCGTCTCCCTCCAAGTCTGAACTCCAGACGGTATTAATATTTTTTCTGCCCACATTGAAAACTATTACCAGAAGATGGGGACAGGCCGAGGTCCCTACGCTACAGGAAAGGCAAAAAATAGTTCAGGAATTATCTGATGATGAAAGAGTCGCAGCAAAATATAACAGGGGTCAAAAAAGGTGGGATAATAGATGGAAAAGGTGGATGATACTCCAGGATCAACTGGACCCTATCTAGGCCCCTTTGTGTTCCCCGAATCATAGGAAGTCCAGGCAATGGCACAGGGATACTAAACTGGGACAGTTTTTCTACTATCTTTGATGAGACTATATGTGGATCTGCCCCCTCATTCCCCCCCCATGTCTTCTGTCCGGCTGTGTTTCCTCCCCACTTCATTACCTACACTTAGCTGACCTCCTAATAAAACCTTTAAATAAGGTGTAGGGGCCACATAGGATATACAAGGTGTCATTTCAGCTACGTAAATTAGGGTAATTGACTTGTTTATAGTTGGAGAGGTAAACTATTTCCTCCTTGTTAGCCTTATAGCTTCGTTTTTATTGGAGGCTTTCACTTGTTATTACAATGTGGGGTTTGATAGGTTTACCCCTGGTGGATGGGGGGTAAAAGTGGATATCATGGGGCCATTTATCTAGGGCTTGTGAATGAAGGGCAGGATACTGGATAAACGAGAAAGACTTGTAATTCTAGAGATCAGCCCTAGAGAGGAAGAGACAGTATAGGATACTTTCATCCAGGTACTTGTGATTTGTATTGATAAACAATGGGAAGATACATTGGAATCTGTGATACCGAATGCTTTTTACTGATATACATTTTGTCTCTCTGTAACACTGTAACACTGTATACTGTGTTAACTGAAACATCTTCCCGAATAAAAAAACAAATATAAAAAAAAAAAAGAATCATCACTCCGTCTGTCACTAACCTTGTTAGACAAAATGGGCCTCCTCTTGTCAAATTGCTGCTCTGCTGGTCTGGCTGCCCCTCAGGAAACAACATGGCTGCCACCGGTCCAGGACCACATACACTCAGTGGACCCCGCGGGACCCCCCCCCCGACTCAAACAATAGGTAGTTGTTGTTTTTTCCTCTGGCCCAAGCCTGGGATGAAAATCTCCTCCTCCTCTGGGATTCCGGGGGGGGGCGGGGAGGGTTGGACTGCCAGTCTCCTCCACACAGCCAAATCTGAGCTATTCCTGCTACTTGGCCTGCTCTACTCCCCCCAGCTGGCTGGCTGGCTGCTACTTTCTCTCTCTGCAGTCACTGACCTGCAGACCCTGTTCAAGACTGATAGTGGGTACTTTTACTTTACTCCCACCACTCCAGTCCCCACTCTCGAAGGGTCTCTCTTGACTTTTCCAATTGACTACCAGGCCACTCACTGCACAGCCCCACCCTGATGGTGATAAGAAACCACTCCTCGACTGCGAATCCACGATGGTCCGGTACCATCCCGCTGCCCTTCATGTTAACCCCTCAGACCTTGTCCTCTCCCTGATCCTATCTGTAGGTAGGGAAATGGGCAGACTGGATGGGCCTTGGGGTCATTATCTGCCATCAACTTCTATGTTTCTGTGTTTCTATCTGGACTTTGCAAGTCCTGGCTCCTGCTGGCTCCCACCCCTCCTGTGTCACAGTGAGCCAGCTCTGGTGCCTTCAGCAGCACAGCACTCATGTGCCCTCATACCTAGTAGCTCCCCCTGCCTTACACACTGACCTCCAGTCCTCTGTTGGGTTTGTCTCTTTTCTTTTGCAAATTTAAAACCAAACTCAGCTGCAAGTTTAAAACCAAATTCAGCTCTAGCTTGCTACTTGATAACACAGCCGCTCAATACCTTACGGCCTCATGGCTCTCTGCATGCATCACTAAAACTGATTATACCGAGTGCCAGCCATTCCCAGTACACACCACTCTGCTCAAGCACTTCAGCTGCTTTGGTGCCAAACATAAAACAGACAGCAGCAGAGATCCAATAGAAATGGGAATGTCTCTTTTATAGCTGAGTCAGGTAGGCAGGCAGGCATGCAGCAACAAATCTGATGGAAAGGTCTTCACCCCCAACCCCCCAAATTACACCAAATTTGGCCATGTTAATTTTCAGTCCATCCAGGTCACTTGCAAAAAAAAAAAAATGTAACTTTGATTGATAATGACGGTGCCCCACAACATTGAATGGCACTCTAGGTGGCCACCTAGTTCACCTATCTTTAAGGCCTACTATGGTATTTTATAGACTGTTAGGATCCTGTCATTTATCTGGACAGCTGAAAGACTTTCAGCATATTATCACTTGACCACCTGTATTTCTTCTGCTGGAGTACAAGGAGATAACAGCAGTGCCATGAGCTACATTTCAGTCTTGTAACCATTGCCATCTGAAACAAAGATTCAGTCATACAACAGTTGCCTTGCTTTACTTGCAAGATCAGCTAAAATGTCTGAATGTTCAGGCAAAGGAGCTGATTGTGTTTCGAAGGTCAGACCCTGCAAGTCTCTATTCACCCAGAGCTTTATCCCTGCTATGTTTTACGCATGATTGATGCCCTTCTTTCAGCAGTTATTTTCAGTAGGGAAAGAGGTGCGTAAATTGTTTAAAGTGCTCTTTGACACGATCCATTGTCCTTTATCTCATGTTACTGAACCATAGTTTGAAAAGTTACTTGGTTTCTAGTTAGGCAATTCTGCTTGTGGGTACCATTGAATTACAAATAAAAGGCATGCTGCCTAAGTCAAAGAAAAAGTTGAAAAAAAACACACACATAAGGCAAATGCCTGAGTTAATGTCAAAAAGTAAAACAACACAGAAACATAGAAACAAAGACTTTGACGGTAGATAAAGACCGCTTGGCCCACCCAGTCTGCCCATTTCCCTACCTAATGGATAAGCTGCAGATCCTAGTTAACCAGCAGCCTACTTCTTTCTACCCCCACCCCCTAGAATTGCCTTATGACTGTCCCAAGCATGCTTGAATTCAACCACTGTTTTTGACTCCACAGCCTCCTCTGGAAGGCCTTTCCATGCATCCACAACCCACTCTGTGAAAAAATACTCCCTTACATTACCTCTGAGCCGCCCTCACATCTTCAAATTGTGCCACCTTGTTCTTTCACACCTCTTTTTTTAAAAGATGCTACCTTCTTGGACTTTGTTGATTCCCTTGAGGTACTTGAAAGTTTCTATCATGTCCCCCCTCTTCCTCCTTTCCTCGAGGCTATACATATTAAGCTCCTTTAGTCTCTCTTCATATGTCTTCCAGTGCAGACCCTGCACCATTTTAGTTGCCCTCCTCTGGACAGCTTCCATTCTGTCTATGTCCTTGTGGAGATTGGGTCTCCAGAACTGCATGCAGTACTCCAGATGGGGTCTCACCAGCTGTCTGTACAGAAGGATAACAACTTCCTGTTTTATACTGGTGATGCCTCTCCCTATGCATGCCAGTATCTTCCAGGCCCTCCTTACTGCCCTCTCACACTGCTTGCACACCTTTAAGTCATCTGATATGACTACCCCCAGGTCCCTTTCCATTTATGTTGTTGTTAGTATCTCACCTCCCATTGTGTACTCTTCCCCTGGGTTTTTGTTTCCTAGGTGCATTACCTTGCACTTCTTTGCATTGAATCTAAGCTGCAATACATTTGACCATTCCTCTAACCTTGCCAAGTCCCTTCTCATCCTTTCCACCCCACCTTGTGCATCAAAAGGAGTAAGTCGTAGTTTAGATTGGGGGTATTTGTGCCACGCATGGGGACCATGCAAAATACACTTCCACAGTGCAAATACTCTGAATATTGGACTGCACAAAAAACATCTTGACACTCCCCAAAAATAAAAGAAATAGCATACGGCACAACAATGTGTTTTGTTAAGAGTTATAATCAGTATTTATTTTAATACTGTCATGATAGGTGAGAAATATGTGTTTGTTTCTTTATTCATTGATGGACAGCATATGGAATGACTTTAATAGGCTAAAAACTCAATGACAATGGGCCAGGTATTGAAAGGTTTGCCCAGGTGCAAATCTTAGTTTGCCCATGCAAGCCGGGTTTTGTGCAGATGTCCTATATTGAAAAGTCTGGATAGCATGGGCAAACAGGGTTTGTGCACCAGCAAACTTTGAAGGAGGACACAATGCAAATTGAGGGTCAGGGACCTGAATATTGGTGCAGTCCAATATTCAGAGTATTTGCACTGTGGAAGTGCATTTTGCATGGTCCCCATACGTGGCACAAATACCCCCAGTCTAAACTATGACTTACTCCTACTCAACCCTAGTGGGTGGTAGAGGAAGTGCGGCACCCCCGTGCCAGTCTTGAGCCACCCAAACAGTGTCTCTGGTGTCCAATGGTTCCTCCTACCACCCGATCCCATGCCTTATATAGAAAAATGGTGTCCCTGGTGTCCAGTGGTCCCTTCCTCCACCTGATCCCATGCCTGATGTAAACAAAATGTTGTCCTTGGTGTGTAGTGGTTCCTCCCATCACCTGATCCCATGCCCGATGTAGAAAAATGCTGTCCCTGGTTTGACTGGTCCCTCCTCCCACCTGATTTAATGCCCAATGTCTGAAACCCTTGTCCCTGGTGCATAGTGGTTCCTCTCCCTGCCCAGTCCCATGCCCGATGTCTAAAACTGTTGTCCCTGGTGTCTAGTGGTCACTCCCCCCACTTGATCCCATGCTCGATGTCCGAAACCCTTATCCCTGGTGTCCCGTGGTCCCTCCCCCAAGTAGCCCCATCCCCAAGAAACTGCAGTGAAGGCTCAAAGGCCATTCATGTGTTCCCCCCTCCAAGAGGTCACCAAGCAGGCACCATGAGGTGAAGTGAATCCCCCAACTGGTCAGCATTCAGTACTGGCAGTGACACCCCCATCTTCCAAGAACTCTTCTCCCAAACCAACAACCCCCATCCCAATTTCAGCAGCTGCACCCAGTCCCCTGCTATGGGGTTAGGACCATAGACTGGTGCACTGCCACACAATAGATTATTCCATACACAGTCACAAGACCTCCCCTCCGTGCCGCAGTTCAGGGGCCAGGTCCCTGGGGTCTACTGGATCCACCCCGCCCACAACACCAAACATCCAGCCCCTCTCCACCACAAATCCATGTCCCCCAAACACCTGTGCCCTGGTTAGTGGATGGCAAGTGACTTAGTCATCTACACATCAGCTCGGCCACCCACCATCTGATAGAAGCAGGGAGCACACTGCTTATTTATAGGGCAAGGTGCATCACCTTTGTCCTATAAATAAGCAGTGAGGACCCTGCTTCTGTCAGACTGTGGGTGGCTGAGGTGGTGTGTGGAGGGCTGTGTCAATCACTGTTCACTGACCACGGCACCGGTGCTTGGGGATTAGGACGTGTGGTAGGAGAGGGGTTGGATGTTTGCTGCCGTGGGGTGGTGGTTGGGTCCTTAGATGCCAGGGACCTGGACAGTGAACTGTGAGACATTGGGGAGGAGATGTCTTGTGAATGTGTCGGAATATCCACTGTGTGGTGGCACACAGTGCTGGTTTGCACCTATAGTAGAGGACTGTTTGCACTGGCGAAAATGAGACTGGGGATCATTGATTTAAGGGGATGTTCCTAGAAGAAGGGGGTACCCCTGCTGGTACTGGCTGTGGACCGGTTGGGGGGTTCACTTCACCACATGGTGCCTGCCTTGTCAGCCTTTTGAGGGGAGCAGAACATCCTTTGGACTCTCACATTGGCTTCTTGGGAATGGTGCTACTCAAGGGTGGGATCACTGGACAAGACGGACAAGATTTTTGAACATCAGATTTGAGATCAGGTGGGAGGAGGGACCACTAGACACCAGGGACAAGGGTTTTGGACATCAGGCATGGGATCACTAGACACCATGGACAACATTTTTCTACATTGAGCATGGGCTGGGGGGGGGGGACCACTAGACTCAAGGGACAACATTTTTCTATATCAGACATTGGATTGGGTGCAGGGAGGGACCACTGGACACCAGGAACACCATTTTTCTGCATCAGGTGTGGGATTGGGTGGAGTGAGAGACCATTGGACACCAGGGAAATGATGCATTATGTATGGGTATGGCATAGGAGAGAGGGGGCACCATTAGCACCAGGGAAATAATGTCTACATAATGGGTGTGTGATCAGAGGGAGTGGGGAACCACTAGCACCAGGGATAGCTCCATGTCTGGGACTGGGCACTTGGGGGTCGGCACTGTGCTAACTTGCTGGGCTACCCATGCAAAAGAGCCTATAATGGCCATACAAATGGCCCCATAGTGCCTTGCATGCCCAATGGACTCATTTGCATAGGTCCATTTGAATATTGGAAATTTAGTGTGGGTGCAAGCCACTGTGGTGCCCTTTATCGGGAGCACAGTTGGGGCCACACTAAGTGGCTTAGTGCTGGGCCAGCATGGCCCTGTATTCAGTTGGATAGTGCTGGTGTGCTATTCCACTGAATATAGCTTCTTTGGGCACCTGGGCTATTGAAAAGTGCAGCACAAATATTTGCACTCCTCTTTGAGCATTTTTGAATATCTGACCCCACTGCTCAGGTAAACAGAACTCAGAGATTACTACTTTATGCTGCCTGTAGTACAGATAAAATATTCTTAGCTTTAAATTGACATTTATTGTAACACTTGCTTGTGTCATTTTTATCACCCCCCATAGCAATTTAAATGCAGCACCAAAATTAGGTTAATCTGGGCCTTGCTATTCAAAAGGTTAGCTTGACACTAACCAGGTTAGTGCCAAGCTAATCTGGAGTAGCACCAGCTTTCTGTAGGGCTATATTCAGAGGCCCACGGAGCAGTGCCCAAACTCAGCAGTGAAATCACGCTAACCATACTGCTGTGCCTATGTAAATAAGGGATCTCTCATGCATAATGGCCCAGTGGTATATTTAGATGTTTTCAGTGGTGCTGAACAGCCACCAGCACGACGCCAATTAACACCACTGAAACCTGGCCTTAACTGTGTGCTAAGGCTGCATCCCCTGCCCCCATGTCAAAGTGCACATGAAGGCTGTTGGCCTGCTGGTGCAGTGGTAGCGCTACTGCTCGTGATGCCAGGGTTGCTGGAGGGCCGGCTGGGGAGAGAAGGATTGAGTGCCTAATGTCCTGCTCTTCTTCTCCAGGAGGGAAGGGCTGTATCCCTCACCGTGATACTGCTACCACCTGGGTGACCATGGTTGGTGCCGGTGTGGTTGAGGATCAGACAGTAGGGGAGGGGCTGGGTGTCAGGCAGGGATCTGAGCGGAAGTACATCTCAGCATGCATCCATCTCATTGGTCCCCCTCAAGTGCTGATGCCAGAGGGGAGGAAACCAGAATAAGGAAAAAATGTGCCCTGCTCCTGGTCCAGGCGATGAGCCTCCAGCATCACGCCTACAGGAGGAACTGAGGGCAGACTCCACAGTGTGTGCTCTCATGATGTTCAGGGGAGGTTAGGGGAGGCCTCCTTCACCCTGCCCGGTGGGTTATCCAGGGGCTCTAGAGGTAAGCGGAGCGAGTTGCACCTAAGGAGCAGACACCTAGGGCCTCTTGGTGGGCGTATCTGTGTGGTGCATGGGGCTCTGAGAGAGGGACTAGGAGTAGAGTGAGTAAGGGGACAAAAAGAGAAAGTAAAAAAAAAGAAAGAAAAGTGCAAGTCCTCGTTCCCTGCAGTGCCTTAGTGTGTCTTTCCTGGTTGGACAATTTTCCTGTTCCCTGCAGCCCCTTAGTGTGTCTTTCCTGGTTAACAAATTCCCCTTTCCGACATCAGGATGCCCACTCCCGATATCGGATGTGCCCCCCCACACCTGTCTATATTGTTAGCTGACAAAGGGGGGCCCAATCCCTGTGTCGGCAATGGCATGCCTCCCCTCAATACACACACACACACACACACTATTGTGGCACACTGGGAGCCCACCCCAGTATGCCTAAATGCAAAAAAAAAAATCCCTGTAAAATAAAAATAAAATCCTCCTGAAGTCTTTTTTTATTTTACCTGTAAAAAAGAAAACCTTCCAGCATCGTCTCCCCAGTCCCCAACCCCCATCCCAACCCTCCCTCTGCGCACCCACCTCCCGCACCCTACCCCATCACCCATACTTTCCCTCCAGAGGTTGGGAGCCACAATCTGCACTGGCCCGGGATATGTCTGTACTCCTCAAAGTTGAACTAGGAACTGAGGAAGCGGGTAAGCCTATATAATGGGACTCAATGGGGGGTTTCAACTGAGGTTGATATCTCAGCCATTTTTAGGAATTTTGGCCCCAGATTTTCAACATGTGGCTCTTGCGACCCCACCTCGTGAACATGTCAGTGTCATTTTGTTTTTCATTCTCAAAAGGTGATTTCGTGGTCACTGTATGGAATTGCTTTTCAGGACTGATTACTGAAACAATAGTGCCACTTTGCATGAGGTGGGGTAACAAAAAGCCCATGTTGCAAATTTGGTGGAAAAATTCCAAAAAATGTCTGCATTACCAGTGTGCATTGTGCAGTTTCTACATGCGCTCATAACTTCACTATTTTTTTATATTTTCACTCCAGATTTTCAACATTGCCATTTTTCCACATCTCCTTATAAACAGTATAGCTGTTATCTTTCGTATCCTGCCCAAAGTGTGTTTTCGCACCTGTGGCCAAGAATGGTGGAGTCGGTGCACAAAATCAACTTTCAGGATGGATTAACAAAATCACAGTGCTACTGCTCATGAGGGGAGGTCCCAAAAAGGCCATGTTTAAAATTTGGTGAAGTAATTCCACAAAATGCCTGTGTTTCGCAGTTTCTACGCATGCTCATATCTTTGCCAATTTTTTATATTTTCACTCCAGATTTTCAACATTGCCATTTTTTCACATTTCCTTATGGACAGTACAGCAGTGATTTTTTTGTATCCTGCCTGAAATGCGTTTTTGCATCTGTGGTGCAGAATGGCACGGTTTCTCTGCGAAATCACCTTTCAACATGGGTGAACAAAATGACAGTGGCACTCTTCATGAGGTGGGGTACCAAAAAGGTCGTAATGAAAATGTGGTGACATAACTCCAAAAAATGGCCAAGTTACTTCTGGCCTTTCACAATTTTCAACGCACTCATGTAACTTTGGTCATTTTCAGTATTTTCATTCCAAATTTTCAATATAGCCTTTTTATCACACCACATCATGAGCAGTACATCTGTCATACAACTTTCTATTGCTCATTATCAATAAAATTCTTCCTGCACCACTACATTCTCGCACACTTCCTTATTTCTACGCACTACGAATGTTCAGCATTGACAAATGTTTGTTTTATTTTTCACAAAGACAGCGTCTCTTTGCATATAAATTCAAAGTTTCTACCGAAGGTGGTATTTGAATTTACACTGAATCAAACTATACACCTTCCTGCACATCACCTTAAGCATGCCAACCAAGGTGAGTCACTGCTCCACATTTTAGATGTACAGTACACAAAATACTATGATACTATATTACTTGCTCCAAGGATTGCAGAAAATTCTCTCAGCTTTTTGTTTCATTTGCACGTGGCAAAGTGGGTGCTCTTGTACATACACATGGCATATCCAAATGTCCTGCACACTGTATTCTGTTATAGGAAGTACAGTAAGGAACTTCCTGGTGTTTGTGGTCACTCTACAAGGGGTATGGCTACTTCTGTTGCCTGTTTCAAAAATGTCCCTGCTGCTGACATATGTGCTGCAGCCACATGAAACATAGAAACACAGAATTTGACAGCAGATAAGGACCACTTGGCCCACCTAGTCTGCCCATTTCCCTAGCTGTTGGATAAGCTGCAGACTCCAGTTACCCAACAACCTACTTCCTCCTACCCCTCACTATACTTGCCTTATGTCTGTCCCATGCATTCTTGAATTCCCCCACTGTTTTTGACCCCACAACCTCCTCAGGAAGGTGGTTCCATGTGTCCACCACCCTCTCCGTGAAAAATACTTCCTCACATTGCCCCAGAGCAGTCCCCCTCTATCTTCAAATTGTGTCCCCTTGTTCTTGTACACCTTTTTTCCTGAAAGATGTTCCCATCTTGGACTTTGTTGATTCCCTTGAGGTACTTGAACGTTTCTATCATATCCCCCCTCTCCCTCCTTTCTTCAAGGGTATGCATATTAAGCACTTTTAGTCTCTTCCTATGGCTTCTGTTGCAGACCCTGCACCATTTTAGTTGCCCTTCTTTGGACTGCCTCCATCCTGTCTATGTCCCTGCGGAGATGGGGTCTCCAGAACTGTACAGAGGGATAACAACTTCCTTTTTTCTACTGGTGATGCCTCTCCGTATACATCCTAGTATCCCCCAAGCCCTTCTTCCTGTCTTATCACATTGCTTACCTATCTTAAGGTCATCTGATATGACTACCCCAGGTCCCTTTCCATTTGTGTTGTTGTTAGTACCTCCCCCCTAACTGTGTATTCTTCCCCTGGGTTTTTGTTCCCCAGGTACATTACTTTGCAGTTTTTGCATTGAGTCTAAGCTGCCATATGTTTGACCATTCCTCCAATCTTGCCAAGTTCTTTCTCATCCTTTGCCCCCCCCCGTGTATCAATCCTGTTACAGATCTTTGTGTTATCTGCAAAGAGGTAAACTTTTCCTTCCAGCCCCCACCTGCAATGTCTCCTATAAAGACATTAAAGAGGACTGGTCCCAATACTGAACCCTGTGGTACCCCACTAGTAACCCCCTTTCTTCAGAGCTTACTTTGTTTACTATTACACTCTGGGTCCTGTTGTCCAGCTAGCTTGTTACCCAGGCTATCACTCTAGGACCCACTCCTAGGCTGGCTAACCTGTTTATTAATCTTGTGCATGTGTTAAATGCCTTGTTAAAGTCTAGGTAGGCCATATCCACAGCCCCTCCCTGGTCATCTGCTCAGTTACCCAGTCAAAGAAATCTATTAGATTCATCTGACATGACCTTCCTGTTGTGAATCCATGCTGCCTTGGATCCTGTGTCCCCTTGGCCTCTAGGTACTCAACAGCTCTTTCTTTCAGAAGTGATTCCATCATCTTCCCTACCACTGAGTTCAAGCTAATAGGTCTGTAGTTTTCTGCCTCTGCTTTGCTCCCACTTTTGTGAAGAGGGATCACATCTGCCCTCCTCCAGTCCTCAGGTACCACACCATCCTCCCATGATTTGCTAAAAAGGGTAGTCAATGGGGTCACTAGGTCTCTTTTTAGTTCTTTTAGAATTCTGGGCTGAATCCAATCAGGCCCCATTGCTTTGTCTGCTTTGAGTTTTAGGAGTTCTTTCATGACCCTTTCTTCTGTGAACAGAACATTATTGACTGGATATCATCTCTCATATATGCGATGACTTTTAGGCTTGTTGTATTGCCAGGCCTGGGCTTTTTAGGAACGGTGTTATCTAGTCTGTTGCCATTTGACCTTGAGATGCCTACTTGGATAAATGAGAAGCACACAGTTAGACTATGTGCTTCCCATTTATTTCTCAGTTCATCTTTAAATGGATTTTTGGCCAATATAATTTTTATAACTTTTTTATCTGTTTTTATGTATGATCTGGGTATTAATAGAATGCATTCTTGCAAAATAATTGGCATTAGTTTCTAATGAAGGACTTAATGTAGTCTGAAAGCTAAAGCACCTACTTTGTTTAGTAATGACTATGTTGGTCCAATAAAAGGTATCAAATCATCTCTTTTTTCTGGATCTTTTGTCACAAGGACCAATACGGCAACAACATTAATTTTCTGTGTCCTGATCAAGCACAAGACTGGTAATCATCCATGTTCAGTTTGCACTAAGTGGAAATTGTTCCAAAGGTGTGTCCTAACGAAGGAGATATCCTCAAAGAAGATAGAACAGTTAGTTGTATAAGAACTTACCGTAACAGTAGATCTTGGAGGGACATCTGCTCCATTAAGCCATGCCATCCTTCCATCTCTCCTTCCAGCTTTTTGCTTTCAGTGAGGGCTATATCAGATGTTGTGCCTAAAGCCTACTGCATGCATTCTGTAGCCAGCCCCATGCCTAACATTCCTTGTGTGCCAGGAGTTGGTCTCATCTCCTGGTTCCCCACAGTTGGAAGTCCTCTGAGACTAATCTCCTTTGGGGAACTGAGAAGTGATGGGGCTGCCCTCATTCATATAGATGTATGTGCTGCACCCCCCCCTTCCCGGTTAGCACAAGTTTCCATGTAGTCATAATGCTGATGGCATATAGTTCCAAAAATGTGGTCTAATTGAAGAGCTACTGTTATGGTAAGTTCTTGCATAGCTGTTCTTTTAACATACAATTCTCCAGCCACACTAACTATACTGGACCTACCACACCAGTATAATTAACTGGAAAGTTTCACAGAGCTGAAGAGGAATCTGACACCAAGATTACTTACTCAAAAGATCATTAGTTTTCAATCTGAAACTTAACTTAATAATGGAAATAAGAAAGAAAAATACAGGTTTTGGTTCACTGCCTCTGAATGAATTATGTGCTATTTTAAATTTACTAAGTTATTTGTTTACAAAATACAATTCGGTGATTCACAAGACCAAATCATTATTTTATTTACCATAGCTGCCTCATCATCAGTGATCTGTGTCAGTGAACTGTGAATGCCATCTGCCTTGATTTTAATATTTATAGGCATACACTATGTTTCATTTCTGTTCTAGATAGTACTTCTCAATCAATAATATAACTTAGTGAATGTTTGCAAATGCTAGATCAATTAACAATGTTCCAATTTCACCCAAATATGTGAACTCATCAGAAAATTCCTTGACAGTTCTACCATTAATTAATATTGGATTCATGTAATTTTATAAAATATTTAAATGCATACCATGTAAATTCTTTTTTTATCTTTTAAACTGATGATTGGATTTAGTCTTGAATTTTGTGAACTAATCACATCCGTCATATTATTATCCAGATCTTCATCTGGTAGGGTGGAAGTTTGAGTACCTAATCTAGAACTGAAATCTCCCAGAAATAGTAAAGCTTAATCTGGGTATTTTTCATTAATGTGATCTAGGTTTTCTTTCAACAAAATCCAAATTTCAGGATCATAACTTGTAGTATTGGCCAATGGAATACAAACATTTAATACTATCATTCTCCAGTCATCATTTTCTGTTTTTATGCCTAATATCTCCTTTGGGGTTAGTCTTAAATCTACTATATTTAGTTTGAAAGAAAGTTTCAATGCTAATAAAATTCTTCCCAGACACCTACCTTTGCCTTTATATGTGTAACCTTTTTGATAATTACATGATACTCTGTTAAATTCACTGCATCTGTATTGTGCCATGTTTCCTGACATGCTATAATATTATATGGCAAAATAAATAATGTACCTTCATTATCAGTCAATTTAGTTAACAGTCCTGCAATACTCCCAAATAGTATTAAGATTTATCTTCAGGGGATGTCAAGAGAACTTGTTGAATTACTTTTTTTTTTTTCTAATTGCACTTGTACTAACATTAAGTCAGCCCTATGTATTATTGTTTAGTACTACAAATCTATTAGAGATGGAGCTTCTAAGATAGTTGGGTATTAGAATATCAAGTGTGTCTATGACACGAGAATCACATACAGTTTTGGTCAGTTGGTTATTAATACCCCCAATTTGGTATATCCCTACAAGAAGACTGAATTTCCCATATCTGCTAGAAAAATACCTAGTGGATCAAGTTTATAGCTAATAAACAGAACAGAGTCAGTTACGCTTTTGTTTTTAAAAGTTGTCAGCTTGGGGACAGTCAAAAAATCTGTGACTGACCGTGATACATGATATACAACTTCTACCTAATCCGATTCCATGAGTGTAAAAGGAACACACTAATGTTAGTTTTGGTTGTTCCTATGAGTTTATTATGTTTAATCTTCATTCCAAAAAGTGGAAGTGCCTTCTCTGCATTTGTTCTGAGTAGAGCCACTACAGTAGTATTGAGCTGTGTATTTAAATATTAAAGCGATACAACTTTATTAACTCTAATCCTGTCTAAATTCCTTTCAGGTATTAGACTTTCATTCTTGCAGTTTAATATTGTTTGTAAAAGTTCTAGTGGAGATACTGTAATACCCAAATAAGCAATAACTTCCAATGTTTCCCATAGTGATTGTAATTTACATATATTAGAGAAAACCAAACATTTCTAGGTTTTAACAGTGTTTGAATTTTTGTTATATAAAGTGCTTTACTGTTTGGTCAGACATATGAAATACGAATGTTATCTTCTCGCTAGTAATGTCAGCACTTTCATTTTCCTTGGTAGCTAGTAAATGATTCAAAGCAATTGGTTCTGCTCAGGTAGCTGCTGCTGGTAATTTGACTTCAGTAGTCCTAGAGTTAGTAATCAGACTCAACTCATCCTCATTTGAGGCCACCATCTTCAGAATATTAATATTTGTTCCTTCTGAGTTATTTTTTCTTGCTATACTAACTTCTATCTTAGTTAAAACAGTTTTATGATGGTTCTCATCTGTATTCTGAAGTGAGATTGCCCCCTTTCCTTTATCTAAGCATAATCCTGCTCAATTATTTTTATCACTCCTTGCCTTATTTTATTTTTCTTTGCTGCTTCCATTTTTTTTGTTTTATTAGTTCAGCCTTAACTTGCTGAGGGCTTGTCTTTACTGGAAGTCTTAGTCTAGCTTTGTTTTAACAATTTGTACCATTATAGACACGTATCCCTTCTGACACTACTGAATTCTTATCAAATGGGGATGACAGGTTGGCCTGCACCCCTATAGTCTCTATTGCTGTGTTTTTTGGCATAGATTGTGGAGGTGTGTCCAAGAGAATTAAGGAACCATTTGAATCTTCCCTAAATTTCTCAAAGTTGAATTTATATAACTGTGTGACAGTGTCCTGATGCTTAAAAAATGGCTTTATAGTTGTAATTTCCTTTTTCTAGGATCACAGTATCTCCAAGATCATTGTCTTATGGGTCACAACTGCCTCCTTCCTCTGAACAAATGAGACAGACAACGTGCTTAGAAGAAATGGCCACAGCCATGTATTTATTGGCAGACAGTTCAAATTGGTGGAAAATACAACATATCATAGAAACATAGAATGTGGGTTGATCCCAGTCCTTTCATAGAAGAAAGGGTTCTGAAAGAACTCCTAAAACTGAAGGTGGACAAAGCAATGGGGTCTGATGGAATTCACACCAGAATTCTAAAAGAATTAAGGGGAGAACTAATGAAACCACTGACTACCCTTTTTAACAAATCATGAGAGGATGGTGCGGTACCCCAGGACTGGAGGAAGGCAGATGTGATTCCCCATCACAAAAGTGGGACCAAGACAGAGGCAGGAAACTACAGACCTGTCAGTTTGACCTCTGTGGTAGGGAAAGTGATGGAATCACTTCTGAAGGAAAGAATTGTTGAGTACCTAGAGGCCAGTGGGGCACAGGACCCAAGGTAGCATGGGTTCAGAGCGGGAAGGTCATGTCAGACGAATCTAATTGATTTCTTTGACTGGGTGACCAAAGTAGTAGACCAGGGAGGGGCTGTGGACATGGCCTACCTAGACTTTTAGCAAGGCATTTGACACAGTCCCACACAAAAGATTAATAGTCAAATTAACCAGCCTGGGAGTGGGTCCCAGGGTGGTAGCCTGGGTAAAACATTGGCTGGATAAGAGGACACAGAAGGTAATTGTAAATGGAGTCCACTCTGAAGAAAGAGGGGTTACTAGTTGGCTGCCACATGGTTCAGTACTGGGTCCAATCCTTTTTAATATCTTTATAAGTGATATTGCAGAGGGACTGGAAAGAAAAGTATGCCTCTTTGCAGATGACACAAAGATCTGCAACAGGGTTGATATACAAGGAGGTGTGGAAAGGATGAGAAGGGGCTTGGCAAGGTTGGAGGAATGGTTGGAAGTATGGCAGCTGGGATTCAATGCAAAGAAATGCAAAATAATGCACCTGAGAAACAAAACCCAGGGAAGATTACACAAGGGGGGGTAGACAAAACAAAAGAAAGGGACCTGGGGTAATCATATCAGATGACCTTAAGGTTAGCAAGCAATGTGAGAAGGCAGTAGGGAGAGCTGGGGGTATACTGGGATGCATCACCAGCAGAAAACAGGAAGTTGTTATCCCTCTGTACAGACAGTTGGTGAGACCCCATCTGGAGTACTGCGTCCAGTTCTGGAGACCCCATCTCCGCAAGGACATAGACAGGATAGAGGCAGTCCTGAGAAGGGCAACTAGAATGGTGCAGGGTCTGCAAGAGAAGCCATACGAGGATAGGCTAAAAGAGCTTAATATGTATGCCCTTGAGGAAAGGAGGGAGAGGAGGGACATGATAGAAACATTTAAGTACCTCAGTGGAATCAACAAAGTCCAAGAGGGTAGCATCTTTCAGAAAAAGAGACATGCAAGAACAAGGGGATACAATTTAAAGATGGGGGGCGGTTCGGGGCAATGTGAGGAAGTATTTTTTCACAGAGAGGGTAGTGGGTGCATGGAATAGCCTTCCTGAGGAGGTTGTGGGGTCTAAAACTGTGGGAGAATTCAAGAATACATGAGACAGACATAAGGCAATTCTTGTGGGGGGGGTAAGAAGAAATAGGCTGTTGGTTAACGAGGATCTACGGCTTATCCTGTAGGTAGGGAATTGGGCAGACTAGGTGGGCCAAGCGGTCCTTATCTGCCCTCAAAGTCTATGTTTCTATGTTTCTATGTGATGGCAGATGGTGACCTCTTGATTCATTTAGTCTGCCTATTTCACTACCCGCCCAATAGAACTTATTTCCTGATGACACCCTTGTGTCTATACCACACATTCTTGAATTCCCTAACCATTTTAGCCCCCATGACCGCCAAGGGCAAGCCGGTCCATGATTCCACCACCCTCCCAGTATAAAAGTACTTCCTCATATTATCCCTGAATTTCCCTCCCTGCAGTCTCATGTTGTGTCCTCTGGTTTGCATGCAGTCTCTGACCTGAAAGAGGTCCTGCACCTGCACCCTGTTTACTCCCTTGAAGTACTTGAATGTCTCTATCATATCTCACCTCTCTCTGCTTTGCTCAAGGGAGTACACATTAAGCTCTCCCAGTCTTTCCTCATATGGCCTTTGGTGTAGTCCCTGTATTATCTTTGTAGCCTTCCTCTACACTGTCTCCAATCTGTCTATGTCCTTTTTGAGGTGCAGCATCCAGAACTGGACACAGTACTCCAAGTGGAGTCTCACCAGAGACCTATACAGTGGTAGTACCACCTCCTTCCTTCTGCTCATTATACCCCTCCTGATGCATCCCAGCATACCGATAGCCTTCAGTGCCACCTTTTCACACTGTTTTGCCACTTTTAAGTCCTCTGATATAATGACACCCAGGTCCCTTTCTTGTTTGGTTGCTGCCAGTTTCTCTCCCCCTAGGTAGTACTCCCTTGTTGGGTTGCCTCTACCTATGTGCATGGCCTTACACTTTTTTGCATTGAATTTCAGTTGCCATGTTCCTGACCACTTCTCCAGCTTCTTTTAGGTCCATTTCCATTTTCTTCACTTCCCTGAGGGTATCTACTTTGTTGAAAATCTTGGTGTCCTCTGTGAATAGACACACCTTCCTCTCCAACCTGTCTGCAATGTTGCTAATGAAAACATTGGAGAAGAGAGGTCCCAACACTGATACCTGAGGCACTCTGCTAATCACCTCCCTCTCTTCAGTCAATGTACCATTCACCTCTACCCTCTGCATTCTCCCACTCAGCCAGTTTCTTATCCAGTTGACCACCCTCTGCCCTACTCCAATGCTTTCCAACTTATTTAGCTGTCTGTGTGGGACAGAGTCTAATGCTTTACTGAAGTCCAGGTAGACTATATCCACCATGCCCCCCCCCCGGGTCCACTGCCCTCATGACCCAGTTGAAGAACTCGATCAGGATAGATTGGCATGATTTGCTTGTCATGAAGCCATGTTACTTTGTGTCTTGCTGCTCACTTTTTTCCAGAAACTCTAATATCCTTTCATTAAGCAGTGATGCCATCAATTTGCCCACCACAGAAGTGAGGCTGACCAGCTGGTAGTTCCCTGCCTTCTTCTTGCTTACCAACTTACGGAGAAGGATAACTTTTGTCCTCTTCCAGTCTTTTGGGACCATCCCACTCTTTAGTGAGTTGGTGAATAGTTCAGCCAGAGCTGCCACCAGTTCCTGCATTAGTTCCTTCAAGACTCGTGGGTGTATTTCGTCTGGGCCCATGGCCTTATCCACCTTTAACTTGTTTAGTTCTTTTAGTACTTGTTCCTCTGTGAAGGAGCTCATACCCACCCTTGATATTGGTATGTCTTTATTAGTATAGGTCTATTTCCCTCTTTTTCCTTCATAAAAACCAAGCAGAAGCACTTATTTAGGACCTCTGCCTTTTCACTGTCCTCCTCCACTACCCACCCCCTCTTTTGTGAGTCTTACAATTCCTCTCCTATTTCTTTTCTTCTCCCTGATATATCTAAAAAGATTTGTCATTCCTTTTTACTCCCTGTGCTATATTTAGTTCTGTTTCAGCTTTAGCCTTCCTTCTGACTTTACCTGCCTCCCTCAGTTTCTCTTTATATGTTTCTTCATCTTTTTTACATTCAGACTCTTTGAATTTTCTGCTTCACACCTTTTCTCCCTCAGCTTGGTTGCCACCTCTCTTGTGAACCAAAGCAGGATTCTTCTCTTTTTAGCCTTACAGTCCTAGTGCGTTGATTCATGACCATTGTTATTGTTTTCTTCAGGTTAGCCCATGACTCTTCCACCCACCCCCACCCCCATTTGGCTGTCAAGTTTACCTACCAGGCAGGCCCTCATTTTTGAAACTCTGCCTTTTTAAAATCTAGAACCTTTGTTTTTGAGTGACTGGTGTCCTCAAATGTGTTTATGTTGAACCATACTGAGTGGCGATTACTCAAACCTAGATGGTTCCCTACTTCTATGTTAGTACAGTTAGCAAGTATCAGGTCCAGGACAGCTCCCCCCTTGTTGGTGCATTGACTAGCTGCCTCAGACCTGCCTCCCACAGGGTTGCCAGAATATCCCTGCTCCTTGTTGATGTCACCATACCTGTCTCTCCCCTGTATTGGTGTTTGTTCCTCCCTTATGGTGTTTCTCCTCTTTTTCTTCTGAACATGTTTTATTTGGGTTTTAACGCACATGTTGCTGCACCCCTTCTAAAATGCTTGTGCTTGGGCCAATTTGTTTTTTATGTGTTATTGGGAGGAGTGGTGACTGGCTTGGCTAGTGTGTATGAGTGCTGTTGCCATTTCCCCATTCCTCAGTTTAAACGTCCCTTGTAGACATCAAATTTCTGGCCAAGTGCCCTCACCTCCTACTTTGTTAGGTGGAGACCATCATACCTAAAAATTCCCCTCTCCCAGAAGTCCTGCCAGTTGCCAATGAAGTGGTGACTCTTAGACTGGCACCACCCATGCAGCCATGTGTTTAATTCAGAGATTTCCTTCTCTCTGATTTTCTGAGTATTTCTCCCCCTTCCCCATACTGGCAGTACTTCTGATAAGGTGAGGGTGGATGAAAAAGTGGTCAGCCTGTCACCCAGTTGGGCTAGATGCTTCTTGGCCTCCTTGATTATTTGACCCATTAGGTCATTTGTTCCAAGGTGGATTATAATGTCTCTGTTTTCTCCTTCCCTGTACATCACCCCTTTGATGCGGTCGGTGTCTCTTTTTGCAGATGCTCCTGGGAGACATTTGACCACTATTTTAGTTTTGCCGTTTGGTTTCAGGTGGGCTTCTTTACCATGTATCATGGAGTCCCCCATGATGATGAGTTTCTTTTTGGTCTCAGCCATCTTGTTATTTGTCATATCATCCTGACTCATCTTGGTTTGGTGAATAATATTCTTCTGTCCTGTTTTGCTGTTTTGTTTGATGACAGGACATGCTGATAACAGTAAGTACCTGTTTTTAGTTGGTATGTTTATTTTCTGCCTAGCATTTACAGTACCTGGTTTGTCCTGTTCATTTTGCCTCTGTTACTCCTCCTCACCGCCTGGCAACCTTCAGGTCCAGCACCCCTCAGAGGGCAATGGTCTCTGTTTGGGAACTGGGGGATTGGAGATGGAATGCAAGAGGGCTTGCCAGCTTGCAATTGTTGCTGCAACTGTAAAATTTGAGCCCTGGTTTCCTGGAGCTGGGCTTTTAGGTCACTGATGGTCCAGCACATAGGAGAGTGATCTATATTTCTGATACATGCTCTGCTGAAAAATGTCCCACAGTGTCCACAGTTTACAATATCCATGTTTATTAATACATTTTTTTGTTCCTCTTCCTGTTTCTCAGAAGGAAATATGGTGTGGTAACATGCCAACAAAGTATGCTGAGCCCGGGTAGGTGGGATGTGGGAGGGTGGTGGGATGCAGGAGGAGGGAGGGCCCTTCACGTCTTCCCTGCAGAAACAATCAGCTCAGTTTGGGACAAGGAAAAACATCTTGTCTGCCACTCTGTGTTGAAAGGCAGTTGAAATTATATCAGTCAATCAGGCATGATGTGCACAGCATGGTAGTCATAGCTGATCATTTTATATTAAATCTCAATCACATTTATGATTGGCCCTCTTCTCCCTTTGCTGAAAGAGGACAGAGTGCCAGATACACACAGACTTAAATAACCCAGACTCCTCCCCTCCAGCAGGTAGCTTCTTCTCCCAGGAACCTTGCTTACCTATGACCTGGCCCCTAGTGGGTGGATGCTAACCTCACCTGCTCAGGTTTTGTCTGGGGTATGTCCACAGTCAAATCACACATACTGCAATCTTTTCAGGCTCTTCCACTATATTAGCCCTAAAGGGCTCTGTAGTAAACCTCAATAGTTCAGAGCTTAAGTTTGATGAGACATGGTCTATAGGGAAATCTTGTTTATTAGGTAAGTTAGTTTGAGAGATGGGCAAATTACCTGCAGATGCACACAGATTAGGAGAGTTTGTTAGTGATTCTATAGAATTTGGGTTGACTGGTTCAGAATGATTCCCCAACTTATTTGGCGAAACATTAGGTAGTAATTTTTTGGTAACACGTAATAATAGCGAACCAAAATGAGTGACTCCAAAAAAGTGCAACTTATTTTGGGTGCTATTATTAGAGGCTACTGTGCACAATATTCCTGGATGGGACCGTGACTGTGAGGAAGGGCGAATGGAAGCCAGGAATAGCGAGGTGAAGGGGAGGGACAGGGAAGGGGTTTGGGGGAACTGGAGTGCCCATTGCTGCTGAGGTAGCCATGTGGTGTGGTGATGTGGGAGGCTACCTCTGGCAGAGCAGGTACTGGGTTTGGGACTGGGTGCGGGTTGCGTTTTGCTGCAGCTCGCAGCTGCGTTACTTATTTTTGCCCCCTCCTTGACGCCACCCCCACGGGATTGAAATCCTAATTCAGAGGGGCATGGGGGCATAGCCCCCACCCCACAAAAACACTTTATTTCTGGAAGTCCAGTAGCTCTAGTGTGTATATCACCGATTTGCTTTTCCGTGATATACACTCGCCATAATAACGATCACTCTTTTGCGATTGCTATTATGACATGTAACCAATTTTTTGAGTCCAATTATAGTGGAGTTTTAATCTAATACTTCTGAGGCAATTACTTCATTGTTACCATTTCACATTGGAGATTCATTTTAACTAAATAAGTTGTCTGAGGGATCCAAGCTTAGAGTTCTAAGTACATCCATTATCTCTGTCTCAGAGGTACTTTTCCTGCCTTTCCCCTGACTACACAATTTACACAAACACTGACTAGCACTGCCAACAGATTTAGAGTGGTTATGCACAGGATTAATTCATAATTCATACAAATTACACTCAGTAAGATGGTCAGTCTGAGTCACTTCTCTAGTTATTGGTTTATAAAAAAGTTGTGTACAACCTCTGAGACATCATCTTTAGAGAGGTCTATTTTGTACATTTGAAGTAGAGGTCATGTTTTGCAAATAAACATCAGTTCTGGAATATGCAGAATCAGTTACTGAATTCTTTTTTCCCAGCGACTTGGTGTATTTTTATCTGATTTAAAATCTGTTTTCTGACCTTTATTTCTGGGGTTTTAAAATGAGAAATTAGTGGAGAATCCATTTTAGCCTAATTTCTGGTCCTGACCATTTAAAGTATAAAACAACTGTAAATGAAGACTACAATGCTCAAAAAATTTGAAACAATAAACTCCCCGGAAAAAATCCCAAATCATAACTAAACTAGTAATGTTTCCTGCTAAGTACTAGGTACTGATCGATAATAAAAACTTTAGTTGCTTATTTTGTCCAAAAATGTGTAGTGCATAATTATTTAAAGGGGAACTGTCAGCTTTTTTGGGATAAATTGCATGTACATACAACCATTTGGTCTGTTGACTGTCCCAGGGTTACAAATTACAAAATACAATTGAAGTCCCTTAAAAGCAACATCGTTAGATGTTTTTGATAAAATTTGCATGTTAAGCTAATTGACATAAATGACATTAGTTGGGACTAATGCGCATACCTTGAGTCATGGCTCTAATTTTCAGCCAGTGACTTAAACATGTTTGTGATCATTTTTAAATGGGATCAGCTTTGCTGGATATTGCTTGCAGAATACTACCACACATGCTATTTAGTTTAGATGCACAAAATGTTTGCAACTCATCCATGAATGGGTGTACCATGGCCCAGTGCCATCTCATCACATAGATGCATGGGAGCACCAGACGACTGGATTTATGTTGGGACGTTTAAAATGTATATTTTATCAAATATCTAATGATGTTACATTTATGGGACCTCAATACCATTTTTTGCAATATGCAGTCCTGGGACAGCCAACAGGGGAAATCATTACATATTTATACAATTCAACCAAAGCTCCTTTACAATTCATTACAATACAATTTATTGTACAGGTCACTGGTGAGGCCACATCTAGAGTATGGAGTTCAGTATTGGAGCAAAATCTCAAAAAGGACATTGACCTGCTGGAGAAGGTCCAGAGGAGGGTATAAAGATGATAGTGGGTCAACAGGGTAAGGCATATGAGGAGAGGTTGAGGGCACTGAACATGTACTCTCTGGAGGAAAGGAGAGAGTGGGGGGGGACATGATTGGGACCTTCATGTACTTGAAAATGATAAATAAGGTGGATAAGAAGGGTCTCTTTAAACTGAGTGGCAACCATAACATGAGGGGGCACAGTCTTAAGCTGGTGGAGGGTTAGGAGGATGGTCAGGAAGCACTTCTTCACAGAGAAGGTGGCAGATACTTGGAATGTGCTGCCAGAAGAGGTGGTCTCATTGAAGACAGTGGGCAGTTTCAAGAGAGGCTGGGATTGGCATGGGGGGAGGTAAATATTATAGGTAGGAAGGATAGAAGGAGTGGGGAGGGGGGCAGGGACAATAGCTCAAGCTGTGGACCCTGCAATATGAGCAGACTAGATAGACTAAATGACGTTCTTCTGCTGGCTTCTTCGCATGTTCGAATGTACAACTGAAATGTTCTGAGACTTGTTAATAATTTGTCCATTAATCTTTTCAGGATTTCAGAATTCATTAGAGTAAAATCTTCAGTTCTTTCACACTTATTTTATTTATTTATTTAAAATATTTCACCAGGAAGGCAACATGAGCTATAACAGCTCATTTCCAGAAGCATCCGGGGTGGGAATTACAAAAATAGGGAGATCAAACAATAACATGAGCAACTGAGAACAAAACTAAACATCAACTAGTACATACACTTACATAAGTCAAATAAGTGCCGGGTAGGGCAAGCACAGAGCCAATTTGGCAATAAATACAGTATTAAACAAAAACATAAGCAAGAGAGATCAAATACACTAACAAAATCGACTAGGACATACTCTTGCATAGATCTAATAAGTGTAGAGTTGGACAATCATAGAGCAAATGTGACTAAAACATGCAGAGAAATTCTAGTACAGAACTGGACTGATCAGAACTTCAGGTAGAAGGACCTATACCCAATTAGTAAAAACAAGTGATGATTGAGAGTAGGTAGTCCATTTGGTCAAGAGAGCAGATTAAGGACATCTAACAGTGACTGGTACTAGGCTGAGCATAGTGGTGAAAGCGCTGAGTGTAGCCCTATGGAGAGGAGTGCAAGAGCAGATGGGGAGAGGAGAACTCTGCCTGGTAGACTAGACCCAGGAAAGGAAAGGAAAGGAAAGGAGGAGGTGGGGAGGGGAGTGGAGAGGGGAGAGAAATGGCAAAGGAGAGGGCCAGACCGGAGGCTTACCCCTTCAGGATGAATAGAACCATGCAAGGTGGTCCAGACCCGGGAAAAGAAGAGGTGAGAGTAAAGGGGATAGGAGAGGGACTGACCTAAGGCTGTCCCCTTTCAGGATGCTGAAAATCCTGCAAGGTGTCTCAGACCCAGGAAAAGAAGCAGTGAGGGATGTGGGAGTGGAATGGGGAGAAAATAGGGCAGTGCAGAAGGGAGTGGGGAGGATGGCAGACTGAGAGAGGGACAGCAAACCGTGGCAATGGAGAGTGACACTTTAGGAGCTGTAACTCTGCAGGACACTGTGAACCCTGCAAGTGGAACAGAACAGAAAGAAGAAGTGAGGGGGAAGAGGAAGGAGAGGGGGTAAGTGGAGAGAAAGGCAGTGGAGGGAAAGTGGGAAAGGGGGGTGGGATGAAATGAGGAATAGTAACAGGGAGAACTTGGGGAGAAAGGGAAGAGATGACCCGGGAGCTGTACCTACAGGTTACTGGGAACCGTGCACGGCCTTATCTGATGAGATACCCAGTCTTTATTTGAATGGTTGCCTGGTATAGGCCAGACAATTCAAGACATTCCTCCTAATATTTCTTCTGCAGCAGACTGCATCTCTTGAAGGCACCAGAAAGTTATCACTAAGATTCAAAATGGCAATAATAAATAACATGCAGCAGTCAGTGCCTATAGCTCTTTACAGTTTCCTATCACAACCCTAATCATTAGGTGAATTTAAGACTGCTTGTATTGCACAGGTTTGAAACGTTATGCCTGATTCAGATGGGCTCACTGCCCATTCATATTGTTTCATAAATTATTAAAGGTGATTTTTTTAATAAATTCAAATATTACCTTAAAAATACTACAGATACAGTCTCATAAATATAATGGCATTTTATAGTATTTAAAATAAATAATTATCTGTTTCTAAAAATATATAAATCATGTACTTACTGGTTTAAGATAAAATAGCTTCTCAGCAGTTTTAATTTGAAAATGGTCACCTCTTGAAGCGCAGCATCACTCGTGCACCACTTATAATGTATCTGCTTCATGACCAAAGCAGTGTCACAGAACAGCATTTCAGCACTCTGGTCTCTTTTGAGATACCCTCAGGCTTGAATTTATCGAGTATGTGGCCCGAATTAATGGAGGAGTAACTACAGCTAATTCCTGATCTAATGTTTCTTTAGTACCTAGTAAAAAAGTTCATGTTCCCCAGTTAGCATCACAAGGAACAGAATAACACCTTCTTGATTGGATGTTGAGGACCTGGAGTATTCATCACAAGTGACCTGAAGCACTCGGCACACTGCAGGAGAGCAGCAGCAAAAGAAAATTAGATGCTGGGCTGCATAGCCAGGGTAATTACCAGCAGGAAGGAAGAGGTCATACAGCTGCTATACAGGTCACTGGTAAGACCTCACCTAGAGTACAGTGTGCAGTATTGGTGCCCTTATCTTAAGAAAGATGTTAACTTGTTGGAGATGGTTCAGAGAAGGGTGACAAAGATGATCCAGGCCAGCAGGGCAACATCTATGAATAGGGGCTCTAGAGGCTCAACATGTACTCCCTTGAGGACAGAAGGGGGATATAATCGAGATCTTCAGTAGAACAAGTCCACTAGGGAAAATGGCCTAAAGCTGGTAAGGGGAAGGTTCAAGAGATAGATGAGGAGGCCTTTTTTCACTGAGAGAGTGGTGGACAAATGGAAGGAGCTGCCAGAGGAGGTCGTCTCCCTGAAAACCATGGATAGATTCAAGAGAGGATGGGACAGAAAGAAGGGCAAAGTTGCTGGTGGAAGAGGGGGAGGTGGGACAGGGGGATTTTGGGAGGGGGTAGGTCCCTCTGTAGACACACTTGAGCAGACTAGATAGGCTGTACGGCATTTTTCTGTTGACATATTTGTATGTTTATATGCTTTAGCTAAACCCTTTCATTTGCAGCCACGAGTAAGGCAGCAGCACAATTGCGTACTCATAAGAGCTGCTGAGCATTTTAATAAAGTACAAGGGCTGAAGAATTTTGAACCACACTAGCTTCATGGTTGCTGTGCTCTGATCCTCCAGCTGCTCATGTAATACTGAGCTCTGCACTGCCAAATTTATAGTGAGGGCTCAAAGTTCGATTGATGGTGACATCACAGCTGATTGAGGGTAACAGTTATGCCTGTATATGGGAAATGCCAAAAGTTCAAATATTCTGCATGGGCAACAATTAAGCAATTTCAATGAGCAATTTAAATATAAAAAAGCTATTTTCTTTAAAACCTTATTTAGAGCAAATCATCCTGATTAATTTTCATTTCAAGCTTTAAGTTTGATGTTAAAAAGCTTTTCTTTCCCATTTTCCTGTCATTGCACCAACAAGCATACTTTTTCAAACTTGCCTAGCTGCTGAAACTGTACTGGAAAGAAAAAATGATGGGACTGTATTTGAATTATACACTCCTAGGTATCCTCAGACTTTCCCCTGCTTCCCTTTACTATAACCTACTTCTAACCCATTTCTCCTTGCACTTCACCCAGCTACTGTCCCTGAGCACCTGTGCAGGTGGGCTGCTCCCACTGAACAGGGGCATGGTCATTTGGTGTTCCACCTATTCAAGGTGTAAAAGGGGCCCAATGACAAATGCAAGTTTTTGAAATTTAACAAAAGCGAATTAAGCCTAACACAAAAATTAAGAAAAATTTAAAATGGCTTTATATACAAAACCAAATGCTAAGTGCTCAGGGCTCCAGCAGCTGCTGCGTTCTCATTCAGACCCTATTGAGTCCACCGGTAAGCAGACAGAAGGAGGTGATCATATCCCTATACAGATCATTGGTGAGGCTGCACCTGGAGTACTGCGCACAGTATTAGACCCTCACCTAAAAAAAGACAAGGACCACTCAAAGGAGAGGGACTAAAATGATTCATGGTCAGCAGGGGAGGACTTAAAAGGTTTTAGAAACAGAAACATAAAATTTATCAGCAGAAAAGGACCGCTTGGCCTGCCCAGTCTGCCCAGATGGTCCCTAACTAATTTGTCTCAACAGATCCTAACTAGTCTCTGGCAACCCTCCTACCTCCCTGTCTATTTACTGACATGGTTCTGTGTCTGTCCCATGCATAATTTAACCCCCCTTGTGTTTCTGCCAGGTGTTCACCACTCATTTAGTGACATAGTACTTCCTCACTTCCCTCTTAAACTCCCCAGCTTCTTCACATGCCCTCTGGACCTGGTGCTCTTTTTTAATTTGAAAGAGACTCCCCTACAGCACCCTGTGCACCCCTATGAGGTGCTTGTAGGTCTCCATCATGTCCCCTCTCATTTGCCTCTCTTCCAGCATGTACAAGTTGAGATCCCTCAGTCTCTCCTCATAGGGTTTCTGTGCAACCCCTACACCATTTTGATTGCCCTCCTCTGGACTGCCCACCCCATCTATGTCCTTTCCAAAGTGGGGTCTCCAGAACTGGACACAATACTTCTAGTGGGGGGTCACAAGTGAGCGATACGGTGGCAACACCACCCTCCTCCTCCTCCTGCTGGAGATACCTCTCCCTATGCATCCCAGCATCCCACTGGCCTTACCCACTGCTTTGACACACTGGCCTGCCAGTTTCAGGTCATCATATGTGATAACCCCAATGTCCCTTTCCTACTTGCTGACTGTCAGTACCCCCCCACTCATTGTATACTCAATGCACTAGGTGCTTGATTTTGCACATTTTGGCATTGAATCCCTTCTGCCGTTTTCTCCAGAATTCATTGATTTGTACACATTTGAACTGATTTAGTTTTAACTTACTATGTGACTTATGACAATGTACTTTGTACTACTTTATTTTGTTATATTTTGACTGTAGTTGTTTATGTAAATGGACACTTGCCTATAGACCTACCTAAAAAGACATGAAATGACTTAAGAAAGGCGGACTGACCTGAACATGTATTCAGTAGAAGCCAGGAGAAAGAGAAGAGACATGACTGAAACTTTAGGTACTTGAACAGTATAAACAGGATAGACAGCTAGTAATTGCTTAAGCTTAGCAAGGGGCTCATCACAAGGGGCCACAGCTATAAGCTGGCTGGGGGAAATTTAGGAGGGACCCGAGAAAGCACTTGTTGACAGAAAGAGTGGTGGAAAAGTGGACCCATCTTCCAGTGTGACTGGTAAATGTTAACATGGTGGCAAGCTTTGAGAGGGGATGGGAGTGGACAGCCACATGGGACATGTAAGGTAGATGGGGGAAGAGGCTGGAGCAAATGGACGAGGGGGGGATTAGTTTGAGTAGAACTATTTATTTATTTTATTTTTATTTATTTATTTATTTAGTTTTTGTTGACTGGGTAAGTGCACTAGACAAATCCTGCCTATTTTCAGGCACGACCCGGGGGAGGGGGATACAGATGAATGCCAACTGACTTTGAACCAGATTAAGCTGTTGGTGGTATTTTTAGTGAATGAGGGAAATTTGGCCAGGAAACCGGGGAAATCCCCTACTCTTTTCGATAAGTGCCATGGGATCTTTAACATCCACCTGAACTACCACCAATCCAGGCAGATAGACTGACTAATCTGCTAGACGCCTAGCCAGTGCTGGACTGGTGAGGACCAAGGTAGGAATTGGAGAGACTGGATGGACCATGAGGGTTTTTCTGTCTGTAAATACTATGGATGTGTCTAATCCCCCTCCCCCACCTCCATTTTAGCCATCTCTACATAGCTGCCAAAAATACAGGAAATAGTCAGCCCTCCACCTCCAAGTCTAGGTCTCTACTGAGTGCACCTCTTGACTCTCCCACTCAGTTTAGCAGCGAATGCTCCAGCTTCCCACAGTGCACCACAGAGGAAGGTTGTGTCTCCATGCACTACTGGATGTTTTGCCAGGAAATGTACTGTAGTTCATGTTGCCACTGTGCACTGTACTAGTGAAGCCACTGTGCACTGTACTAGTGAGGCCACTGTGCACTGTACTAGTGAGCCCACTCTTGGAGTATTGTGCCCAGTTCTGGAAAAAGTGACAAGGAAGTCTAGGGCATGGAAGGGCTGGAGTATAAACAAGGACTAGAGCAACTGGATCATTTCTCCATGGAGAAGGGGCTGATGGAGGGGGAAGGGAATTCAGGGTATGGAAAAGGTAGACTCAAATAGATTTTTGTTGTAAGCCTGGAAAAGAGAATGCAAGGATATGGGCTGAAGCTTTAGTGGTGGAGGGTTGAAACAGCATAAAACAAGTATTACTTCACTCAGAGGGTGTTTGAACTATGAGGCAACTGAATTATATTCACTGGCATGTGTTATGCGCAGGCTGGTTAAGTTCCTGAAGAGAAACAGTATTACAGTATCTATCTATCTATATATATCTATAATCTACTAGGACAGAGGGGGTGGACTCAATGGCCCACCTGTCTTCTTCCATCACATAAAATGTTTATGCACAGCAAAATGCATTTTCCTCTGTTGTCATCTGTCCTCACTGTCCTCACCACCCTTAGGCTGGTGTTCTGGTGACCTCTTAGCCTTGCCAGATGCTTCTTCAATCATCACTCCAATAGGGTTCCCACAGTGCAGGATCAGAAAGTACTGGAGGCAGTTATCTACATAGTAGCATGGTTTTACTCCCTCCATGAAACTTAACCACTACCTCCTTCTCATCTTGGTGGTTCTTTGATAGTATGTACATTGTCTTATGTGCCTGTGGGGGGGGGCAAAGGAAGAAGCAAGCTCCCCTGACCCACCATCAGTGGTCTCTGCGACCAACCCACCACAGCCAAGGCCAGTTCTCTTTCCAGCCAGCTGCCCCGATTGCCAGTGTCCTGGGTCAGCTTAAGTATCTGGGCCGCCAGCACTGTAATGCACAGTACTGCTGCTGGCCCATTAGTTGGTCCAGTATTAAAAAAGTTTTGATTTTGTTTCATAAGTTTTTGTGAATGTGCTTAACAAACATTTAGAGCTGTAGTTCTGAGTCGCTTTTAGCCTGAAGCCACAAAGACTGCCTCTGGATTTGTGGATTGTTGCTACTTGGGATTTCCATGTGTTGCAATTGTGGCACTGTTGATGGTAGATGTACTAAACACAATTACCATCAGCAGCAACCTACAGGAAAAAATCTCTTGCAGGGGGCTATGAAGAGGTATTTCTGTCACGGCTGTGATATTTACATTAAAACTGCCAGCAGAATCATATGCATAATTTTGTCACTTCTATTAAACATCCAGCCACTTAATGTCCCATTGCAGAAAAAGACAAAGCAACACAATACTGTTTTATTTAATGTTGACATTGGAGAACCCTGATTGCTTTCCCCATTGAACAACTCATCCAGTCCTTGATCCTTCACACAGACAATTACAAATAATTATTTATATGTTGTCTCCCAGTATAAACAACCTAATGTGCTTAACAAATGCAGACCACCAAGCTACCCACACTAAATGCATAGGGTATAACATGGCATGCTTCAGAGGCTGTCACACAGCTTAAAAAGGCAGATAAACAAAATGCATCAGGAATACAGGATGTGTTTTTAATAGAAGTAAAAAAAAAAAAAAAACACTATCAGGAAACCTGTTTCCCCCCTCCACCACTGTTGATGCAGGAAAAAAAATTAGGGGGGTCTGGGTTATGCTTCCCCATGTGATGTTTTCATTTTTCTGACAGTTTATTTGATGTGATTTCTGCATTTTGAGGGGGTACTGTTCTATAAAGTTAACTATATTCTCTTTTTTTGAAGAAAGCACCAGTCCCACAACACAACAATTCCTAACATAGTATTTTTCCTGTGATTGTGTTATGCTTTCATTTCCACTTCCAGCATTGTTCTCCTGCATCCTTTCCACACATTTCCACCATTGAGTTTTTAAGATCAAAATGCTGAACAGTCCCATTGAATACAGAACTGGTCACAGGTATGGTAAACACACTGGTGAGTTGTGCAGCTACAGTATGAGACATGGACTGCTGACTGATAGCAGGTGGTGTTCAGTCAACAGAGGACAGATGTTACTTTGACATTCTCTGGTGAAATATCTTAACAGTCTAAATCCCTCCTTAATGCGTCATAAAAGCTGTGCATTGTTACCTAAACAATAACTGTGAACACTTGCCCTTCTGTGAGCTCTGTGAATGAATGCTTTGCCATCTAAACTGCATCCACCTCCTTTCCCTAAGCCTCCTCCAGTGTAAAACATTCCAATCTGCGATCTGCAGGAGTACTGCCCTCTTAAACAATTTACACACTGGGTGAACATATGGAAAGGACATTTACATTGTGCATGTCTAATCTAATTATTCACACTTCCTACATTATTTTCTTGAAAGAATGTGTGGGCACAACAATATGGACTTTCTTGTGATCGTTTTATTTTCTATGGGACTAAAATTCACAAATATGTTATAGTAGATATAGAATGGTTAAGTGTTGGTGTGTATGGAAATCTATTCACTTTCAGATTCTGTTGTACCACAGTGGTGATGTCAGAATGGTGCTGTACCACAGCAGCTATGTTGTCACTGATGTAGTATAACAGCACATAATCCTGAGTCTGCTAAGAGTCTTCATGCTTACCCACACTGCAGATGCCTCATAATGAAGATAACAGCAAGACAAAACACCCCAAGTGAACTGCTTGTTAAAAATGAACTACTAGAATTGCTGGCAGCTCATGTAACCTTTACTAAAATCACATTAAATATATTTTATTGTGTCCAGTTTTCTGTTTTCTGTGTATTTAACCACAGTTCAAGACAGAAGTAGAAAGAAAGTAAATGAAGCAAAACAAAAGCATGTGTATAGATAGTTCCATGGCAGTGGGGAAGCCACCCTGAACGCTCTGTCCCCTAACAGTTTCAGCCTGGAACAGGGACCACCAGCATGCACAACTCGACAGAGTGAAGAGAGCGGACAGGGTTATTTAAGCAATAATGCATGACAGGGTGTGGGTTGTGCTGGGATAACCTCACACCTAGGTGGTTGGGCACGAGGCCACAGGCCGGGTGTGTCCAACGTCCCAGGCGTGAGGTTATCCCAGCACAACCCACAGCCTGGAGTGCATTATTGCTATTATACAATGGCTGGTTGTTATACAAAATAAAAAAAAAACATATAAAAAATGTTTTTATTACATTTTTAGTGTGAGAGGAGATGGAAAAAAAGAGGTCATGGTGGTCATGCTGGTCATCATCCAAATGGGTTCACAGTGAGGCTGAGACATACACTGAGGTTGTGCTCAGATAACCTCACTGTCCCAGGCACATATTGACTAATCAGAGTCCAGGAAATTTTCTTGCCATTGTATAATTAGGGACAGGCACTCTTCCAGGTAGCCAAGACCCATCTAGATACAAATCTATCAACCTAAGTGCAGCAGTATATCACCAGGTTTTATAGTCCTTAGTTATGGAAGCTGGCCTGGGTGCCTTGCAGAGTAAAACAGTTCAGGTTGACTGCTGCCTCAGCCTCTAATAAAGCCACAGACAACTTTTACTCCAGTGATGAAGATTTTTATTATATAGTTGTCTCAACCATTGCCTCTTTGGCTTCTTTGGGGAACTTCTAAACACATTTAAGAATATACCATAATGAAGACATGAATATAAAATTTAGAAAAACCTCTTTGAAAATAATATACAGCTGAATAACCCATAAATTATTATACCTTAAAATTCTTCACGTTATCTAACTGCTTGTACCGTTTCAATATCACTTGGACAGCCTACAAAAAAGTTATATAAGCATTCATTCCATAGTGCTATATACATATATGGCTCCACCACCAGCATTAACGTACGAATACTGTTCTTGAAAAATGACAATTGTCATTACACGCCTGTATGGTAGCTTGCCCACCTTAGTCTGCCTTTCTCATTTCCCAGCTCATGGAAAATACCATCCTGGTGGCCCTTTAATATTTTTACAAATTTTTACTTAAATCTGTGACTAAGAATTAATTAGCCCTGTAGTGATCTGAACATTGTTATAACTATTTTAAGTGGATTTTTTTTAACTCTTATATTTTGAAATCAATTCCCAGTTAAACCGATGCTTGTTACACGTTCTCTAAATATTGGAATCTCACCCAGTGCAATAGATTTTTATGTGTGAGCTTGTTGTTAAGACTGTTCAAACCAGTCTTTAGAGTAGTTGTTTTATCAGTGTGCTTACTGGCACTTCTTTGACCTGCATTACAAAAGACTTATAAGCAAATGTGCTGCAAAAGTCTCTGTCAAAACAGTTTCCTCCCAAGAACTCTTACCTGCTCTTCTCTCTTGTGAAGATCTGATGGTAGACTGGCAGCATGCAGGTACCATAGGCAAAGCCTCTTATACCCACAGTCAACATGCACAGTAATGGCACTGGGATGCTCCAAGGCATCCGTTGCTGGGAAACCACATGAACAGCACTGAACCAAGATGGTCACCCTGCTACTTTTGCTAAAGGTGTATGTTGCATAAATGACACCATATAAATACTTAAATCCTTGCTGTTGTTATAGTACTCTAAGCCTTCATGCTCACCATCTGCCTTGGTCTTCCCTATAAATTGTACCAAAGTAAAACAGACCAGTCTCACAGGCTTGCAGACAGGGCGCAGTGTGGATATTAACTGCCACTATATATATGAAAATTCCATAAAATGTGACGCTACACACAAGAGGAGTGTCAAGCACGTGACCCCACCAATAACTAAATCATGCCTCAGACTGTTTTGTTGTATACTGAAAGGGCCACAGGTGTGTGGACCCTTGCACCAACTGGCTACCAACATGCAGTCAAACTGATGTCCTCATTAGGACCCCATTGTGATCTTACCATGTCTAACTGATACATCCATTGCATCTGCTCTTTTTCCAAGACCTTATTATGGTTTCCATCTCTAAGTGGTACGAGCAACTGCTGCAGTCTCAAGGATGTGGGACAGTGTGGTGCCTGGACTTAAAATGCTGAACTACACTAAAATTCTCATCCTCTGTTCTTTTATTTCTGCTTCTCCCCAGGCTCCCCAGCTAGCCACTCCTTTGGGCTGCCCAGGCCTGCCACCTCTCTGCCCTATCGCCATCTTTCACCCATTAGTGCCACAGCCCACTGGTAATCTGATGTAACCCTTCATTGAGTGGGTCCCCCCCCCTTCCAAGGGAGAAGCTTCTCATAGGTGCAGATACGTATCCTGGGTATGGTGGGGTTGGCTCAGACACTTCTGGGCTTCATAGTAAAGGGGACTGGTGGCTACCATCTGGTCAACCAGGAGGCAGTTATTCCACTTTTCTACCCCTCCCCACCTCCCAAAATGGAACTGGGTGCAATGGTGACCTGGGGCAGGGATGTGTGGTGGTGTATTGAGACATCACGCCACCTAGAACATCACCCAAGCCACCTCCAGGTGCCAAAGTTCTGCCACCCACCCCAGGGGGAAGAGTCCAATAGATGCTCTGAACTAATTCCCTGCCAGTTTCCGTTCCTGGTACTCGGGCTCAGGGCATGAACCTGGGTCGCCAACATGCCAAGCAAACCCCTTCACTTGGTGGCATGGAGCTGGCCTCATCCTCTGTTATAATGGAGTCTTTATGTTCTAGGATGCACTTTTTGAGTTGGTGCATTATTTTACCCACATAGAAGCAATTACAGTGGCACAGTATAACATATACTACACCCTCTGTGTTGTGGCCTATGTGGGTTCTAATGTAGAAAGTTTCCCCAGTGTGGGGAAGTTTGAATACATTTTTCTTAGATGTTTTGCATAACCTGAGCACTGCCCACACAGTCTCATGCCGTCGTAAGAGGGATCCAGCTAGGAACACAGGAGGGGGAGGACAGGGAGGTGAGGTGCCTACCAGGTGCCACGGCATGGAGGGATGGAAGGAAGATACTGGGGATCACTGGGAAGGCAAGACGGGAGGGTGAGCTGGATGTCATTATCCACCTAGGTACTAATGACTTGGCAAATGGGGAGCCAAAGAAAGTTCAGGAAGAGTTTAGAAACTGGGGAGGGGTCTCACAAGTAGCTACTTCTGTCACTTTCTCAGAAGTACTACCTGTGAGAGGCAAGGGAGAGCATAGAGTGCATGCACCAGGAACTTTAACTCATGGTTGAAGAACTGGTGCTGTGAGGAAGGGTTTGATTCATTGGTGACTGGGGACCCACCTGGAGGGATGGAGGTTTGTTCAAGCCTGACTGCTGCATTCATCCTGGAGGAGAATCAAGCACTCAATGATAAGTTTAAATGCTACATTGACAAGCATTTAAACTAGCAAAGGGGGTGGCAGGCCAGCAAGGATGGTACCTACTTGCTCACCCCCACAGCTAGTAGTGGAACCAGTGAACCAGAGGAGTGGCTATCTCTGCAAAGCAGTGTGCAAAAGGGAGATTAGTGTCCAAAAGGTGGATACAGAAAAGGGGCAAAATTCAGCAGAAGGGCAAACAGCAAGGAGAACCAGGATAAATGACAACCAAGGAAGGGGCTGAGAGAACAGTGAAGCAGTCTAGGAGGTCAAATCATGAGAGCATGTGTGCAAATGCCAGGAGCCTTAGCAACAAGATGGAAGATCTGGAGGCTGTCATGGTACAGTCAGACCTGGACATTGTGGCCATCACTGAAACCTGGTGTAATGATAACCATGACTGGGAGATGGCCATACCTGGCTACAACATATTCAGAAGACAGAGCAGGCAGGAAGGGAGGAGGAGTGGCACTGTATGTGAAAATGACATAAGGGCCACACAGATCCAGGAGGAACAAAATGGGGAGAGATACTGTGGGTTAGCTGGAAAGGAAAATGGGCCAGCCATCTGCACAGGTGTGGTCTATAGACCACCAGCCCAGGAGGAAGAAACAGATAGGAGTTGATGCTAGCCATCCAAAGGATGGCAGACAAGGGTGAGGTAGTACTGGTTGGAGACTTCAATATACCAGACGTGGACTGGAGCATCCCAGCAGCAGCATCAACTAGGAGCAGATTTATCCTGGACTCCCTTCAGGGTGCCTTCCTCAAGCAACTGGTCATGGAACCAACTCGGCAGAAGGCAATACTGGACCTTGTTCACAGACAGGGACAGTGTGATGGGGGTAACAGTGGGGAGCACCTGGGTAACAGTGACCACAGTCATTGTGGTTTGAAATCACAGAAAGAGCAGAACCAAACCACACAAAAACACGTATCCTGGATTTTAGGGGCAGACTTTGGGAAAATGGGAGATAGCTTGAAAAGAGGCATTAAGAATGGGACAGGAATCAGGGGTTGAGGAACAGTGGGCAGTATTTAAAATGGGGATTATAAGAACAACAGAATTATGCATTAAGCAGGTTAGCAAGAGGAAAAGGAAGAGAGACCATTATGGTTTTCCAAAGAGGTAGCAAAGAAAGTGAAAGCCAAAAGATTGCATTCAGGCAATACAAAAGACACAGGCAGAAGGGGAAAGAGAGTACCAGGAGAAACAAAGGAGGTGGGGAAGTCAGTAAGGGAAGCCAAAGCTCAGACAGAAGAACACATTGCAAAATCAGTGGGTAAAGGGACAAACCTTTTACAGGTACATAAGTGAAAAAGAAAAGACAAAGGAGGATAGTGAGACTGAAGGGGAGGATGGGAGCCACGTGGAGGATGACAACAATAAAGCTGACATATTGAACAGGTATTTCTGCTCAGTCTTTACTAAGGAAGAGGGGGGTAATGGGTCTGAAGGAAGTACAAGGGGTGAGAATGGTGCAGAAATGGACACAAGTCCCTTTACACAAGAAAGGGTCCTGAAGGAACTGGAAGTAATAAGAGCTGATAAAGCAATGGGGCCAGATAGGGTGCACCCAAGGGTCCTTAAAGAACTAAGAGAGGTGGTGGCTGAACCTCTGGCTATCCTGTTCAGCCAATCACTGGAAACAGGGGAGGTACCCAAAGACTGGAGGACAGCAGATGTAGTCCCCTTATACAAAAGTGGGAACAAAGAGAAGCAGGAACTACAGACCAGTCAGCCTCACCTCGGTAGTGGGAAAGATCATGGAAGCACTACTGAAGGAGAGATTGGTGGAACATCTGGTTGTCAATGGACTACAGGACCCAAGCAGCATGGTTTCACCAGGGAGGTCATGTCAGACCAACCTCATTGAATTTTGACTGGGTGACTAGGGAGGTGGATCAGGGAGGGCAGTGGACATGGCCTATCTGGACTTCAGCAAGGCCTTTGACACTGTGCCACATGAAGACTATTACACAAACTGGGGAATATGGGTGTGGGCAGGACAGTAGTGTGGTGGGTAGGTAACTGGCTGGGTGGCAGGACACAGAGGGTGGTGGTAAATGGCTGTCACTCCACAGAGGGAAGAGTAACCAGTGGGTACCACAGGGATCAGTGCTGGGACCGTCCTATTCAACATCTTCATCAGTGACATTGCACAGGATCTAGAAGCAGAATTTCACTGTTCGCTGATGACACAAAGCTCTGTAACAGAGTAGACACACCAGAGGGTGTAGACAGAATGAGAAGGACCTGCAGAAACTTGAAGAATGGTCAAGGTTTGGCAGTTGAAATTCAATGCAAAGAAGTGCAAGATAATGCATATGGGGCACAAAACCCTGGCACAATATATCAGTTGGGGTGAGGATATAGCATGCACCATGCAGGAAAGGGATCTTGGGGTTGTCATCTCTGATGACCTCAAGGGAAACAGTGTGACAAGGCATCAGGTAAAGCAAATAGGATGCTGGGATGTATGAGCAGGGGCATCACCAGCAGGAAAAGGAGGTCATAATTCCGCTGTACAAGACACTAGTGAGGCACCACCTGGAGTACAGTGGACAGTTCTGGAGACCATACCTACGTAAGGACATAGACAGGGTAGAGAAGGTTCAGAGGAGGGCAACAAAGATGGTGCATGGGTTGCATCACAAGTCCTATGAAGACAGGTTGAAGGAACTGAACATGTACTCCTGGAGGAGAGGAGGGAGAGAGGGGATATGATGACTTACAAGTATCTTACAGGGAGGAACAAGGTGCAGGAAAACACTATTTTAAGCGAAAAAGATGTTTCAGGACTAGAGGCATGGGATGAAGTTGGAGGGAGGACGATTCAGAGGAAACATGAGAAAGAATTTCTTCACAGAACGGGTGGTGGACAAGTGGAACACCCTGCCAGAGGAAGTGGTGGGGGCTGAAACAATCACGGGATTTAAGAATGCATGGGATAGACATAAAGGAATTCTAGAGGGCAGGGGTAAGGGGAAACAGACCTCTAGGAAAACAAACTGAACTTACAAGCTCAAATAGGCAGACTAGGTGGGCCATAGGCCCTTATCTGCCGACACTGTCTATGTATCTATGTATGCCTAGTTTAAATGGTTCCAGTAATAACTGATTAGCAGGTAGTTGATCTTATTTAGCAGCTGTGTGCACCAGTTTATTTCTTAGGTTTATTGCTTTTTTCGCCTTCACTATCACCCTCTCCTGAAATTATTAATGGATTTATTTATTTATTCATTCAGTTTTTTGTTGGCCGGGAAAGGAGGGCTAGACAGTTCTGCCTATTTTCAGCCTCGTCCCGGGGCAGGGCCAGAGACGCAGATGGTAACCAACTGAAATTGAACCAGATTAAGCTGTAGGTGGTATATTTAGTGAATGGGGGAAATTTGGCCAGGACATCAGAGAAATTCCCCTACTCTTTTTTGAGAAGTGCCATGGGATCTTTAATGTCCACCTGAACAACCACCAGAACAGGTATACGTTTAATAACCCAGTACTGACATTTTAGTGCAGCATGAGAGGGGTGCTGCATTTCTGAGGTGCCGTCTTTCAGATGAGACGTTAAAACCGAGGTCCCATCTTCCTGGATTGGTGGTAGTTCAGGTGGATGTTAAAGATCCCATGGCACTTATCAAAAAGAGTAGGGGATTTCCCCGGTGTCCTGGCCAAATTTCCCTCATTCACTAAAAATACCACCAACAGCTTAATCTGGTTCAAGGTCAGTTGGCATTCATCTGTATCCCCCTTCCCCGGGTCATGCCTGAAAATAGGTATGATTTGTCTAGTGCACTTACTGGGTCAACAAAAACTAAAATACATAAAAAAGAAAAAAAAAATACGTGACTTCAGTTTTTTTTTTGAAACTCAGAGTTTTATTGTGCATTTCTCAGTAGCCATTGTTACAGCTATCAAAGTTCAGTAATGTACAGACACATTGGTATTAAAAAAATAATCTCTGACAGTCCATTATTAGTAATATTTTATGACAGCACAGAATTGACAGTTCTAGAAGAGGTCCTAAGGACAGCAGGTAGCAGGAGGTTTTTTTGATAAATTTCAATTTAATTATTTACTGAACGAAGGCATTCTCTCATAACCAGAGGGGAGGTGGGGGGGGCAGCACTCTCTCAGTGATACTCAGGACCCTAGGGGTCTCTACTACTAGAATGTGTTAACCGTTTGGGGCTGTCTGGGTTCAGTTTTCATTTCAGCAGCATCTAAATGTTTCATGGGATCTGTTCTGGCCTCTAGGACGTTATATAAAGAAACCAGATTGTCCATGCATTCATGAGGTTCTGAAGTTTGCCCTGCAATCTGGCAGTCATATTTTCTAATTTATATACATAATTTACCAAGTCCTCCCATTGTCTGGCCAAGGGATGTGATCTTAGTTTAACATCTCATCCGAAAGACGACACCTCAAGAGTGCAGCATCCCCCTCATGATGCACTACAGTGTCAGTATTGGGATCTACCCCAAGTGCCTGGTGTGGGACTTGAACCCATAACCTGCCAATCTTTCAACGTCAGAGGCGAATGTGCAACCTCCTGAGCCACTGACACTGGCTGTGTATATGGAATAGGGAAGCAATTTCTGGATATTGCTGGAGAATGCTACGATGACTGTGTACAATATCTTACAATGAAGGGACGATGTCACAGTGAGTCGTAGAAACAAGAATCCTTCTTTCCTTACCCACTGTTTTTGGTCTAATGACCAGTGTATACTGTCTATTCACTGTATCCACCTTCCTCACTGCCCTCTACAGTGTACCTTATGGGTACCCTCCCTCTTCAAATCTGCTGATCATATAATTTTTTTGCCCTACTAAAATTCTCATTCCTGCTAGTATTCCTCCTGGCTCTTAACAATTGTGAAAATGGAATGCTTTCCATCAGACTATGCTGATGAAAGCTGTCGGCCCTTAAAATGGTATTGTCTGTTTAGGAAGGCAACAGGCAAAGATACATTACTATGAAATTAATAGTGATATAACTGTTTTGCAGGGAGTGCAAGCAATATTGAAGTGGTATAAACAGTTATAAAACATATGACAAATTTTAAGGAACAATAATTAATGATTTATTCGACTGCATATTATTTTCAAAGACATTTGCTTAAATTTTACGTTCATATATTTATTATGATATATTTTTAAGTTTGTTTAGAAGTCCCCTGAAGAAGCCAAAGAAGCCAAATGCTGGGAGAACCATACAACAATAATCTCTTTATTAGAGGCTGAGTAAGTGGCCGACCCAAACTGTGTTGCCTCCCGTCTAAATGCAACCTACGCAGCCCAGCCACCAAACACGGTTCCAGAATATTGCTTTCAGTCTGGTTACTGTAAAAATGAAATGCCCTCTATATCAACAAACATGCCTGCAAGTTTTGACAGCTGAAGAATGAACAACAAATTGCAGTCACTCAAGGGGCGCCAGTGATCATCCATGTCACAGGGGCACTGACAACCATTTTTGCATCATATTATTTCCAGTTGAAATTCCACATTTTATGATTGCTTACCTCCTCTAAAATTAATTTATATTCCTGGTTGTTTTATCTGATTCCTTTCTAAGTAGAACTGAAATGCATGCTAATTGTGTAATTATACCCAAACTTGTTTGAGTTAAATGCTTGATCTTGCATACTTCCTGAACATTAAGAATAACCAGAAACAATGCAGCCACTTATGATGCAAACTCCTCCCACTGCCTCATAAGTGGTTAGACTGTTGAGGTGTGCTGAAGTCCACGGAAAATGCAGTGGATGTTGATCAATGAATGTAAACAAACATGTTTGTGGGTCCAAAACTGATAGACTGGGTAAGGAATTGGTTGGTGACAGTTCACTCCGAGAAAGGGAGGGTGACTAGTGGGGTGCCACAAGGATCAGTACCGGGACCGGTCCTCTTTAATGTCTTTATTAGTGACATTGCAGAGGGGCTAGAAGGGAAGGTATGCCTTTTTGTAGATGACACTAAAATCTGCAATAGGGTAGATGGTGGAAAACTGAACAGGGATCTAAGAAAGCTTGAGGACAAGGTCAAGAGTGTGGCAACTAAGTTTCAATGTGAAAAAGTGCAAAATCATGGACTTAGGGCATAGAACCCCGAGGCGGAGTACAAGATGGGGGGACTGGCACTAATGACCACCAAACAGGAAACAGACCTGGGGTAATCAAATCTCATGACCTAAAGGTGGCCAAACAGTGTGACAAAGCTATAGTGAGAGCCAATGGGATGCTAGGGTGCATAGGGAGGGGTATCACCAGCAGAAAGTGGAAGGTAGTGATACTGCTGTATAAATCATTGATTAGACTTCACCTAGAGTACTGTGTCCAGTTCTGGAGACCACGGGCCTGATTCACAAAGCAGGCTTAGATTGGTGCAAGCTGTGGGAAACAGCAGCTTGTACTGAAGCCTAGTGCGCCAGGTACCCTGCACTAGATTCTGGTACAGGAAGGGTTCTGGCACCTAAGTCAACAGCAACCTCTCCTGTGCGACAAATGCCTGGTGCACTGAAGGGATTTGCCACAACTCCTGCAACACAGACAAGCAGCCATGCCTCCTTCCCTGGTGGTCTAGCGGTCCCACCCCAACCCCGATATGCCCGTTAATGTGATGACATACTAGGACTGCCCAGTCACTGAGCATACAGTACAGTATGCTCAATGACTGTGTAGTCTGTGGCCAATGGTAGAGGTGAGAAGTGGGCTGTGCCAGTCGCAGGCTCTTTTATGGGATGGGATGGGGTGGAGCGGGGCGGTGGGCACATCCTGCTGGGGTGGAGGGCCCAGGTTCCACTAGACCATCAGGGATGGGTGTGTCTTATTTATTGTTAACAGTGGGTTGGGGATCAGAAAACAGCTTTATTTATTAAAGTACTACTACCAGCAGTATTGGGGGGCACTACATGACCAGGGAAGGGGGAGGGTATTAATTCCTATTACATCTGCCATCAGGGATTGGGGAGGGAGCCACTAGACTACCAGGACAAGGGGGGTTATAATTATCCCTATAACTTGGGACTACGGGGGAGCGGGAACAGCAGTATAGTAACATGTATGCATAGGGGCAGTATTCGGATTCACGTGGGGGGGCACGAGATCACCATGATAAGGGGTCTATTATATCAACTGTGGCATCAGGGAGGGGGGCATGGGACATTAATTCACTGGCAATCATTGCACATTCGGGGATCGGGGAGTGTGTGTGATTTGATCATTTATTACAGAGCGTGGCACAATCAGGGATCGGGGATGATACGTTAATTTACTAATGAACATGGCATAATTGTGGCTGGGGAGGGAGACCGAGGCACAATGTCGCATACAGGTCGACTCACCCAGAGAGAGATTTTCTAAGTATCCTTAGATAAGCTCTAACTGGTCTAAGGGTACTTAGAATTTCTCATTCTGGTTGATTTTAGAGAATCCCAATATCGGGGATGTGGCAGCTTGCTTCAGCCACATGCCCCCTTGCGCCTTGCCACAGCCAGGTTGGTGGTGCACGGCTGGTGCAAGCCCCCCTTTGGTGCAGACTGCCTGCATTTGATAATAGCATGGGGGGGCAGTTCTGGACACAAGGTGCCACTTGTGCCATTTATGTTTAGCGCAGACACCTCACGTCAGATGTGAGGCTTTGAGAATCAGGCCCCAAATCTCTGCAAGGACACAGACAGAGAAGAGGCAGTCCAGAGGAGGGCTACTAAAATGGTGCAGGGTCTGCACTAGACATCCTATGAGAAAAGACTATAGGACCTCAGTATGTACATCCTAGTGGAAAGGTGGGAAAGGGGGGATATGATAGACTTTCAAATTCCTCATGGGTATAAATAAGGTATAAGAGGGAAGCATTTTCAGAAAAATAGATGCACACGAACAAGAGGGCATGCTATGAAGATGGAGGCGGGTAGACTCAGGTGAAATGTAAGGAAGTACTTTTTCACAGAAAGAGTTGTGGATGCCTGGAACAGCCTTCCAGTGGAGGTGGTGGGGCAAAAAGTGTAGCAGATTTAGGAACACATATGATAGGCATAAGGGAACCTTAGTTATTGTGAAAGGGAGGGCTAAGCTGGAGATCAGATAGGCTCTACAGTGTTACAGCAGGCAGAGAAAATGGGCAGACTAGGTGGGCCAAGTGGTCCTTATCTGCTATCAAATGTCTGTATGTATCTATGTTTTGGGTGGTATGCCAGCATGGTGGGCAGCCTGTGTCTCACATTAAAAAAGAAAAAAGGAATCAGAACCAAATTACCAACTACATCAGCAATCTCTACAAAATGTGACCAATCATTGAATGTGCTTTCTGAACTAAAGACATTTTGAGGCCCAAAGGGGTTTACAAACTTGACAATGTCTCATTAAGTAATATGCTGATGTTTATGATAGATGAAACATTGTATTGTGTGTTCCTTTATTAACGTATACTGTATGCTGCATGGTGTTTTCCTGTATTAACATATACTGTATGCTGCATGGTGTGTGTTCCTGTATTAACGTATACTACATGCTGCACGGTGTGTTCCTGTATTAACGCACACTGTATATTAAAGTACACTGTATGCTGCATGGTGTGTTCCTGTTTTAACGTATACTGTATGCTGCACTGTGTGTTCCTTTATTAACATACACTGTATGCTGCATGATGTGTTCCTGTATTAACGCATACCATATGTTGCACTGTGTGTTACTGTATTAACATATACTGTATGCTGCACGGTGTGTTTCTGTATTAACATATACTGTATGCTGCATGATGTGTTCCTGTATTAATGTATACCATATGCTGCACAGTGTGTTCCTTTATTAACATATACTGCATGCTGCACAGAGTGTTCCTGCATTAACATATACTGTATGCTGCACGATGTGTTCCTGTATTAACATATACTGTATGCTGCACGGTGTGTTTCTGTATTAACATATACTGTATGCTGCACGATGTGTTCCTGTATTAACATATACTGTATGCTGCACGGTGTGTTTCTGTATTAACATATACTGTATGCTGCATAATGTGTTCCTGTATTAACATATACTGTATGCTGCACATACTGTATTAACATATACCATATGCTGCACTATGTGTTCCTTTATTAACATATACTGCATGCTGCACAGAGTGTTCCTGCATTAACATATACTGTATGCTGCACGATGTGTTCCTGTATTAACATATACTGTATGCTGCACAGTGCGTTTCTGTATTAACATATACTGTATGCTGCACAGTGTGTTTCTGTATTAACATATACTGTATGCTGCATGGTGTGTTCCGGTATTAATGTATAATTACTAGTGACCCCATTTATCAAATGGATTACAGTACCTTTCAAATGCCGTAATAACCAGAAATCAGGTAATACAGCATTTCTTAATACTTTATCTCACCATCAGTGTCACTCATTTGTAGCATGCAATGTTATTGGTCCTTATTCTCTGTATGGGCGGGTCAAACAGCTCAAAAAACTTGGCAGCTATTATGTCCCATTAGTGATGACCAGACTACTCCTCCGAGGTGTGCTACCTGGGTACAGTGTTATTTTTTCTTTCTTTAATTATCTGGTTAATCTTGTCTTTTTGGCAAAAAACATAAAAAAAAAGTTATTTGGTTGATCCTGCCATTGTCGCGCTCCGGTTGGGGCTTCTGTCCGACCAAGCGCGATCTTGAAGGAGACTGGTTCCTCACAGTCAGCAGCAGCAGTAGTAGTAGCATTTTTCTAAACAAAAACAAAACATCTCCTTAATTCAGTGTATGTGTGTGGGACAGACTGTGTGTGTGACTGAGGAACAGAAATGACACTGACGTTCTGAAGAAACATCCCCCAGCACCAACTTCTTGCACCAGCAATTACAAAATATAAAGTCTATGCAGGGGTGTGTTCATGATGTTTTTTTTCCACACCTTCAGTGACTGATGAGCTCATAAACCTCTCAAGCTTCACTCTCGAGGCTTATGGCGCATCACTTACCTCGGGAATGTAAAAAAACATCATAATACAACCCTGCCTAGCCATTATTCTCTATATACTGTATGCTGCACTGTGTGTTCCTGTGTTAACACATACTGTATGCTGCACGGTGTGTTTCTGTATTAACACATACTGTATGCTGCATGGAGTGTTCCTGTATTAATGTACACTGTATGCTGCACGGTGTGTTCCTGTATTAATGTACACTGTATGCTGCACGGTGTGTTCCTGTGTTAATGTACATTGTATACTGCATGGTGTTTTCCTGTAGTAACATACACTGTATGCTGCACAGTGTGTTCTTGTATTAACATATACTGTATACTGCACAGTGTTTCTGTATTAACATATATTGTATGCTGCACGGTGTGTTCCTGTATTAACACATAATGTATGCATGGTGTGTTCCTGTATTAACACATACTGTATGCTGCATGGTGTGTTCCTGTATTAACACATACTGTATGCTGTACGCTGCGTTCCTGTATTCATGTATACTGTATGCTGCACGGTGTGTTCCTGTATTAACACATAACTGTATGTACAGTGTGTTCCTGTATTAACACATACTGTATGCTGCACGCTGCGTTCCTGTAGTCACGTATACTGTATGCTGCACAGTGTGTTCTTGTATTAACATATATTTTATGTTGCATGGTATGTTCCTGTGTTAATGAATAATTACTGGTGACCCCATGTATCAAATGGATTATGGTACCTTTCAAATGCTGTAATAACCAGAAATCGGGTAATATGGCATTTCTTAAAACTTTATCTCACCATTAGTGTCACTCGCTAGTAGCGCACCATGTTATTGTCCCTTACTCTCTGTGTGGGCGGGCTAAACAGCTCCAAAAACATGGCGGCTACTATGTCCCATTAGCAACAACCAGACTACTCCTCCGAGGTGCAATACCTAGCTGCAGTGTTATTTATTTATTTTTTAATTATCTGGTTAATCTTGCCTTTTTGGGAAAAAACATAAAAAAATTTTATTTGGTTGATCCGGCCGTTGCTGCGCTTCGGTCAGGGCTTCTGTCCAACCAAGCGCGATCTTGAAGGAGATTGTTTCCTCACAGTCAGCAGCAGTAGTAGTAGCATTTTTCTTAACAAAAATGAAAAACAAAAAATCTCCTTAATTCAGTGTGTGTGTGTGTGTGTGTGTGTGTGGGACAGACTGTGTGTGTGAGACTGAGGAACAGAAATTACACTGTTCCTGTATTAACACATACTGTATGCTGCACGGTGTGTTCCTGTATTAACGCACACTGTATGCACAGTGTGTTCCTGTATTAACACATACTGCTTGCTGCATGGTGTGTTTCTGTATTAACACATACCATTTGCTGCATGGTGTGTTCCTGTATTACCACATACTGTATGCTGCACAGTGTGTTCCTATATTAACACATATTGTTTGCTGTACTTGCTGCATGGTGTGTTCCTGTATTAACACATACTGCATGCTGCACAGCGTGTTCCTGTATAAACATATACCATATGCTGCATAATGTGTTCCTGTATTAACATATACTGTATGCTGCACGGTGTGTTCCTGTATTAATGTATACTGTATGCTGCATGGTGTGTTCCTGTATTAACATATACTGTATACTGTATGCTGCACAGTGTGTTCCTGCATTAACATATACTGCATGCTGCACGATGCGTTCCTGTATTAACATATACTGTATGCTGCATGGTGTGTTCCAGTATTAACATATACTGTATGCTGCATGGTGTGTTCCTGTATTAACGTATACTGCATGCTGCACAGTGTGTTCCTGCATTAACATATACTGTATGCTGCACGATGTGTTCCTGTATTAATGTATACTGTATGCTGCATGGTGTGTTCCAGTATTAACATACAGTATACTGTATGCTGCATGGTTTATTGTACAGCAGTTAGATTTCCCAATCATGGAGGTTCTTAACAAATAAACATTATTACTATTATTGTTATACTATTTGTAGTACCATAAACAAAGGTCCTCTGAACCCCTGCCTAGGTATATATTGTTTCTTTATTAACTGGGTAAGGCCCACTGGGCACAAATGTCTGTTTTCAGGGGTGACCCAGAAGCACTGGAAAGGTTAAGTGACTTGTTCAGAGACTCACAGTATGCAGGTGAATGTTTAAGGAATGAAAACCAGGTCCATTGGATATACCAGGCTCATGCACAGCTCATTACTCTATATCACTACTACCTGGACTAACTGTATGCTGATGTAGCTATTATCCACATGGCAGCATAGCATATTCAAAGCTTGAGCAGCATGCAAACACGCTTTGCTCTGTGTGAACTTAGCATTGCCTCTTGGTTCTGTGGTTAGCAAGAGATACTATATCGGAAGGCAGTCTGTGCGAGGCAGCAACTGAAGATGTGCTGTCAGTCAATGCTGTTTTATATCCCTGGATTCCAGTGACATGCCCTACTCTCACCCAGTCCCAGTACATACATTCTTTTTGCTCAGTGAAACCCCACACACCTGGTTCCAATATATACATCCCTGGTGTCTGCTGGCACCCTACATATGCTCCCAAGTCACATTAGTTAGATATCTGGTGTCCAGTAGCACACCCTCCTAATCCACGACACTGTGACTGGGCTGAGGTGAGAACATGTGCTGATAACATGTCCTGTATAGTATGAATACAAAAGCCTCATGGAAGGTAATGAACAGAAAACTATAACAGACAGCTTGCTATGTAACTCTCAAAGGTATCTCCCCAATAACACACACACAATAATGCAAAACTCAGAATTTCACTGTAAAAAGAAAAACGTCCATGGATGTGCCAGTGCAAGCTACAAAAGCAAAACTATAATTAGTGGTGTGGCACTGGCTCTTGAAAAAGATAAATGCAAAACAATGTAAATATAGAACGTAACAGGAACCCATAGCATGCCTACTGCCCTGGAAATCCCACCCCATAGACAACACCATGGCCTCCCACAGCACATGAATAAATATAAATATACAACATAACAGGAACCTATAGCATGCCTACTGCCGTGGAAATCCCACCCCATAGACAACACCATGGCCTCCCACAGCACATGAATAAATATAAATATACAATGTAACAGGAACCCATAGCATGCCTACTGTCGTGGAAATCCCATCCCATAGACAACACCATGGCCACCCACAGCACATGAATAAATATAAATATACAATGTAACAGGAACCCATAGCATGCCTACTGCCATGGAAATCCCACCCCATAGACAACACCATGGCCACCCACAGCACATGAATAAATATAAATATACAACGTAACAGGAACCCATAGCATGCCTACTGCCATGGAAATCCAACCCCATAGACAACACCTTGGCCACCCACAGCACATGAATAAATATATATAGGACAAAGTATGGGGTGCAGTGTGTTACGAGAATTTAACACACACCCGAGTTGTTGGATGGCACATAAACCCCGAGGGCAAAGCCCGGGGGGTTTATGATAGCCATCCAACAATGAGGGTGTGTGTTAAATTTGAGTTAAACACACTGCACCCCATATTTTGTTTTATATAATTCAAGGGGTTCCATTTTTTTCTTCTCACTGAGATATCTGAAGATGAATAAAATAGACAGCCGTACCTTGTGTCATAGATTTTCTTTATTTGGTAGGCAGAGTACTTTGTAATAGGTAGAAATATTAAATTAACTGTTAGAAAGTGTTAGAACTGCAATTTCATTAGCTTTAACTGCAAAGAGAAAGAAGAAGAAAAAACGTCGTTTGAATCTTCTGCCTGGCTGTTTTTTTTTTTTTTTTTTACATTGCTACAGCCGTTGCTATGTGTTGCCTAGCAGCGGAGTCTTGTGATCTGCAGAAGGAGGGGGAGACGTGAAAGATTTGGGAGAAAGCTAGGTAGTCGGCAGAAAGAAGAAAATGTGCTCTAGTTTTACAGTGGCTGATGAGGTGAATGTTTATGATTAAGTGTATATTTTGAGGGGCAGAGTGTTTTTGAAAGTCTTGAGCCGCACTGCAGTTTTGATTGGAAGCAGACGCGTGAATGTCATAACACCTACTCAGGTGTTACGGTATTTAATACACAGTTTTGTCAATGTAAAAAAACAGAACCCATTAATTATAAAACCATAACAACTACATTAAGAAAACATAAAGACTGCACCAGAAAACAAAGAAATAAAATGTCCATCACCATCCAGCTTGGCTCTGGCAGCTAGAAACTGATGCTCAGTGGCCTGGGGGACATTATTACCAGAAGAGTTAGCCCTCTGGATGTCCACTGGGGTTCATGGCATATAATGCAGTGCAAAATAACTTAACTATGGAAACAATAGGATTAGTCAGGCAAAATAGTATAAAAAACACAAGATCGCACGAATATAAACTAAAAGGAGAAATAAACAAAACGGTCAACAGGAGTAACTGGTATACACAAAGAATTATTAATATTTGGAATATGCTTCCTGAAACTATAGTTAATAGCCCAACGATGGCTACATTTAAAAATAGATTAGATGATTACATGGGTAATGCAAAACAAATGTTTCACCACTAAAGGTGTCGAGTTAAACTAAAGGTCAACAACCTTTCAAAACTCGTACAGATCTGTGAACCTATTTTAGATCTTGTTGCTCTCACACTGATGGCATCAGTGCCCCAATAATTATCTGCCGGCAGTGCATGAGGCCCACAGGCACTGCATTTTGTCCACACCTTTGGTTTCCTGCCTCCTTCAGCCATGTGTACCAGGCAAAATAAATGCCTATGCTTCCAGTGCAGTCAAAGTGTAAAGATCCGCCAACATGTGGGCCACAGTGGACCATGACTGTGACTGGACAGAACTAAGCTACACTGGTAGTGTAACACCACCACAGATGGGGCAGTGTAGCAATGCAAAGTCTGTGTGGGGAGGCACACATGGGTGGATGTCCACTGCATGCACCCTATGGCATAATCCCACGAGGGCACAGTGAGTCAAAGCACAAACTGTGAGAGACACATCAGTAATCACAACCCTATGGAACCCCTTCCCCCAGGTCGCACCATGAAACGAGTAACTTATTGTTCAGTGTGCCCTCCTAGCGAAACATTTCAATAAATAAAAATAAATAAATCAACTGAAAACACAAGTATGGTGTGTCATGATTATTGGCAGTGCTGAACCATCATAACATACCTGAACAACATACACCATAGCAGTGTGCATAACAATGATGGATAGTGTGTGGGGTATAGCAAGAAGAGGGGCAGCAGATGACACATACACGGTGGCAACAACAAAACACAAGATGACATCAGCAAGCTACACAACAGCATAGAACTGTAGTGGCTGTCACTGACCATGATCTATCACTAGCTGCGACCTCACAAAGGCTGCCTGTGCCTTCAGCTCATGCCCTGGAATCTGCAGGTAATACCTGCATTGGAATGCAGTGTCTCTTCTCTCCTGGTGGGGGTTCGGAGCAAAGCAACAGCCCTGTGATGCCACTTGGGAACAGGGCTAGCACTCACAAAAGTACATGCCACCCACTACAGAAATGAGCAGCCTGCGGCTAATTATAACACGTCTCCAGTTACTACCTCACAGAAACTGCCTGCGTCTTCAACTTGCACCCTGACAAATGCAGCTAATGCCTGTATTGAACCACAGTAAGTGTCTCCTTTGCTAGCAGGGGTTCAGCAGTGAACTAGCAGCCCTCTGATGTCACTCAGGGGCAGAGCTAGCACTCGCAAAAGCCCATGTCACCACAAGGAACTTGCATTAGTGGCTCCTGCAGGAGTGATGGGAGTCACTGAAGAGTCAGAGGCAGGTGGCTGAATATAATTTTTTTTCAGTTTTTTTTGTTTGCTTTTAAGTTAATTGTTTTCAATTGTTATTTTATCTGTGTACAATGTAGATATTGGGCATGTTGATCCTTTTGCTGGAAATGGGACTTGCTGGGGTGGTGAACGGGACTGAAGGGCCAGGATAAATGAATTGAAAAGTGCTTATAGTTAATAGTGAGATGTTAAAGCCAACTGACATTATCAATTCTCATTTTGAAGAAGTGGGGTGGTTATGGCTAGCACCAGGGACACTTGTAAATTTTAAGTGGGGTGCTGGTAATAATACTAACTTATAATAATACTAACTTCCAAATAGTCGGGGGGGGGGTTAAGACTGAGTGGCAAGGTATTTGCTTACTTAGTAAGTAAGAAACAGCAAGCAGCCGCTGACGTCTGTGAAACCAGGAGAAGAGGGTCACCATAAACAGGCAGGAAACCTTCCCCCTGCACCAAAGGATGCTCTGTTCCAGCGGAGCTTGGAGGAGAGAGAAGGCTCCAACCAGGAGCCAGTCAGAAGGGAGACTGTGCCCACAAGGTACCAATGGCCAAGTCCAGGGTTCTGCTGCAGATTCTATTGCTCTACTAAGGGATTTTAAACTCCCATTGGTGTCAGCAGATCACTGCTGACTTTAGTGAAACCAGGGGGAGAGGGCTGCTGTAAACAAGCAGGAAACCCTACCCCTGCACCAAAGGACACTCCATTCCAGCTGAGCTTGGAGGAGAAAGAAGACTTTGAAAAGGAGTCATTCAGAAGGGAGACTGTGCCTACAGGGCCCCGGTGGACCAATCTGGGGCTCTGCTGCAGATTCTCTTGTTCTGCCAGGGAATTTCAACTCCCGCTGGCACCAGCAGATCACCGCTGACTTCAGTGAATCCAGGGGGAGAGGGTCAACATAAACAGACAGGAAACCCTCCACCTGCACCAAAGGATGCTCCATTCCAGCAGAGCTTGGAGGAGAGAGAAGGCTGACTAGGAGCCAATTGAAGGTCTTGCTAAAGTCCAGATAGGCCATGATCACAAGCCCCCGGCAGACCAATCCGGGGCTCTGCTTCACCTGCCTGTCACCTTTCTGCTGCTTAATAGGAAGTAGGCCACCAAAAGGTAGTGCTGCTTGGATAGTATCCTATAACTCTGAATCCCACCAGATACCAGCCTTTTTACCAGACAGTGCATCTGGTCAGATAGTAGCACTATCCGGCCATGGATCCGACCATCCCGGATCCACCAAATGGATCCGGTGACCAGAATGAATCTGATGGATCCATTCATTGGCTCTAAATTGGATCCAGCTATCTGTTGCTGGATCTGAATGACCAACTTTGATCGAATTTCAATTCGGATCCGAGGCTGAATACTTGCACTATCTGACAGATGTCAAACAGATCCACCAAGGCACTATCCGAGCAACACTACCAAGAAGCCCCCCATGCTGCAGGCTCCCATGCCTAGGACCAATGCAACAAGGACAGCACAGAGGAGTCTGCCCACCGGAGTAAGCCCAATGAGGCAGCCATCAGTAGGACCCACTGCACAGCAGCAGGGATGTTGGACAAGTGTGGTAGGAGTCCTACTAAACTCTTGTTGATGAGCAAACACTGCTAGGGAGGGAGGTGTGGTAGGGTCTAACAGAAAGTTGGGAAGAGGTGAAACACCCTATCTAGGGTAAGGGTACAAAAAGGTTCCAAGAAAGGAAAATAAAGCAAGCAGGGTAGGAAATAGACATGCTGGGAGTGGTACAGTGCAGTGGCTATGGGGTGGCAGTTTTCAGGGAGATGTTCTGGAGACTGCGGTGCTGCCCCGTCTGCATGCACCTCTCTAGTCGGGGGGGGGTGCTCGATTCCAGGCTGAGTTGGCTAGGATTTGAGAGGCTTCCTCTCCTACCCAGGGACCACCAAGTCCACCACTACTGCCTCAAAGGTTGCCAACGATGAGGAGGAGTGACTGGACTATGGGTGGCTCAGGAAGGGTGAGGGTGGAGGGTCAGAGGGGCATCCCCCCGATGGTACCACTATACAACTCCTATGCTGCTCTGGTGGGGTGGGACTGTCCTATGGAGGCACCCGCAGTAGTGCCCAGGGAGGATGCGGGAGTTCTTCGCAGTGGAGTCCCCAAGGAGAATGGAAGAGTACCCCAGAGAAGGAAGAAGCAACTCCTGCTGGGTGACTCTACAATGAGGAAGAGAGACATAGGAACAGTGAAGGATGGGGAGTTGGAGGTTAGGTGCCTACCTGGTGCGAAGGCTCAGAGGGATGGAAATCAGATCCTGGGGATCACTAGGGTGGCAGGATGGGAGGGAGAGCTGAATGTCCATGTTCACCTAGGGATAAATAATCTGTCTAGGGATGAGGCTAGTGTAGTGCAGGAGAAGTTCAGGGCATTGGGGAGGAGTCTTAGGCAGTTAGCACACTCAGTGGCCTTTTCTGATATGTTGCCTGTCTATGACAGGGGGTAGGATAAGGTACTCCATACCAGGAGTTTCAACTCATGGTTGAATAGGTGGTGTATAGTGAAGGAGTTCAGCTACATTGGGGACTGGGATCCCACCTGGAGGGATAAAGGCCTATACAGGGGTGATAGCCTGCACCCATCTGGGAGGGGAACCAAAGTCCTCAGTAGACAGTTTAGATGTTACATTGGTGAGCATTTAAACTAGCCGAGGGGGTGGCGGAAGGAAGAAGGGAGACTTAAACTGCCTCCCCCCTGGAAGTTGAAGTAGTCAAAGGTGATAACCCAAAGGGAAGGAAATCCCCAAAGGTAACTAAAAACAGGTATGGCAGAATGGTAGAAATGAAGTGGGAAGGGAATGAATGTAGAAGAGGTAAAGAGAGTAGGCAAGAAGGAAGAAAGAGGGATGAAAAGAAGGGTGGGAACAGACTTTGGAAAGCCATGTGTGCAAATGCTTGAAATCTGGGAAATAAAATCCTGGACTTGGGGGCCACTGTGGCAGAGGTTGACCTGGACATTGTCACTACTTCTGAGTCATGGTGCAATGAGAACCATGATTGGGATATAGCCATACCAGGATATACCCTGTTCAGGAAGAACAGGGTGGGTAAAAAAGGGGGAGGAGTGGCTCTTTACGTAAGGGACAACATTAAAGCAACTGACATGCAGGGAATACAGGAAGGGTCGGATGCACTCTAGGTCACCCTAGAGATGGGAAATAGAGCTACTATTCACACTGGCATGATCTACAGACCTGTGGCACAAGTGGAGGAGATGGACAAGGTTCTGGTGGAAACCATCCAAAAGATGGTGACTAAAGGTGGGGCTGTTGTTGGTGGGGGACTTCAGTCCTCCACATATAGATTGGATCAACCCAGCCGCAGCTTCAGGAAGGAGCAGGGACATCCTGGTCTCCCTGCAGGGGGTGTTCTTCAGGCAATTAGTAAGAGAGCCCACTCATGAGGGAGCAATAGTGGACCTTGTACTCACCAACAGGGACAGTGTTGCAGACGTCACAGTGGGTGGCCACCTGGGGACCAGTGATCACTGTAAAGTGAGGTTCAATATAAATATTGTTGGCAGAGTCGAACTACACAAAGTCAAGGGTCCTGGACTTCAGGATGGCCAACTTTACAAAGATGGGGGAATGCCTCTGGGATGCCCTGATGGGGTTGGGGGGAGAGACTTGGGTGGAGTGGAGGAACAGTGGGAAAAACTAGAAGGGCCATAGTGAATGCAACAAACCTCTGTGTTAGGCAAGTTAGTAAAAGCAAGAGGAAAAAGAGACTGCTATGATTCTCAAAAAAAGTGACTGAGAAGGTTAGGGCAAAAATGTTAGAATTCGTGAGGTATAAGGAGACACAGAGAGAGGAGGATAAAGCAGTGTATCAAGAGAAGCAGAGAGAGAGGTAGGGAAACCTACCAGGAGTGTGAAGGCCCAAACAAAGGAGAAAATAGCCCAGGTAATGAAGAAAAGGGACAAGACATTTTTCAGGTACGTAAGCGAAAGAAGAAAGACCAGGGTAGGGATTATGAGGATAAGGAGGAAAGGGGTGCGTGTGTCTGTGTGTGTGTGGAGGGGGAGCAGAAAAAAGCAGATGTCCTGAACAAATATTTGTGTTCAGTATTCACAGAAGGAGGGGAAGGTGGGGGACCACAGTTAAGTGACAGGAGCATCTAAGGCAGGGAGTTGGACACCAGTCCTTTGCAGAGGAGAGAGTCCTGAAGGAACTGACAAATCTGAAAGTGGACAAGGCAATGAGGCCAGACAGGGTACATCCAAAGATATTGAAGGAGCTTAGAGATGTGCTGGCTGCACCACAGACAGTCCTTTTCAACCACTCACTAGAGACGGAAGGGGTTACGGAGTACTGGAGGAGGACAAATGTAGTCCCACTTCACAAAAGTGGTAGCGGGGAGGAGGCTGGCAACTACAGGCCAGTCAGCCTGACTTCGATGGCAGGGAAATTAATGGAATCCCTACTGAAGGAAAGGATTGTGGAATATATAGAATCCAGTGGCTTACAGAATCTGAGGCAACATGGATTCACTGGTGGGGGCCGGGGGGCATGTCAAACAAGTCTGATAGATTTCTTTGACTGGTAACCAGGGAGTTAGATCAGTGTGGACCGGTGGATGTGGCCTACCTAGATTTTAGTAAGGCCTTCTACACTGTTCCACACAGGAGACTCATAAACAAGCTGGGCATCCTGGGAGTGGGTCCTAAGGTGGTAAACTGGGTAAGAAATTGGTTGGGGGATAGGTAACAGAGGGTGGTGATAAATGGAGTTCACTCCAAGGAAGGGAGGGTGACCAGCGGGGTGCTGCAAGGATCAGTACTGGGACCAGTCCTCTTAATATCTTTATTAGTGACATTGCAGAGGGGTTAGAAGGGAAGGTATGCCTTTTTGCAGATAACACAAAGATCTGCAACAGGGTAGACACTCCAGTGAGGCTGGAAAAAATGAAGAGAGATCTAAGAAAGCTTGAGGAGTGGTCAAGAGCATAGCAACTAAATTTCAATGCAAAGAAGTGCAAAATCATGCACTTGGGACACAGGAACCCAGGGCAGAGTACAAGACTGGGATAGTGGTACTGGTGACCACCAAACAGGAAAGAGACCTGGAGGTAATCATATATGATGACCTAAAGGTGGCCATACAGTGTAACAAGGCAGTGGGGAGAGCCAGTGGGATGCTAAGGTGCATAGAGGGGGGTATCACCAGCAGAAAGAAGAAGGTGGTATTACCACTGTACAAATCATTGGTGAGACCTCATTTAGAGTACTGTGTCCAGTTCTTGAGACTGTATCCCTGGAAGGACATAGGCAGAGTAGAGGTGGTCCAGAGGATGGCAACTAAATTGGTGCAGAGTCTGCACCAAAGACCCTATGAGGAGAGACTAAATGACCTCAGTATGTGCACCCTGGAGGAAAGGAGGGAGAGGGGGATATGACAGAGGCTTTCAAATACATCACAAGTAGAAATAAGGTACAAGAGTGTAGCATGTTCAAGAACAAGGGATCATGCTATGATGCTGGAGGGGGGCAGACTCTGGGGAAATGTGAGAAAATACTTTTTCACAGAAAGTGTGGTGGATGCATGGAACAGCCTCCCAGAGGTGCTGGTAGAGGCAAAAACTGTGACGGAATTCAACAATGTATGGGATAGGCAAAAGGGAACCTTAGCAGGTAGGAAAGGAAGGGCAAAAGTCAGAGATCAAATAGGGTCTGTAGTATTACTAGGTTGGCCAAGTGGTCCTTATCGGCCGTCAAATTCTATGTTTCTATGTAGCCCCTGTAAATTACTGGCAGGGAATTGGATTCCTCATCAGGATCTTTCTAGTCCTTAGCCTGATGCTGTGCAGAGATAAACCCCGATCCTGGGCCAAGTTGTTTCTCCCAAGTAGATAATATTAAAGGTAAGGGGAGCATTTCATTTGTACATGTGAATGCTAGAAGCATGTGAATGTTAGAAGCATGCTTAACAAAATGGAAGAAATTAGGGAATTGTTGCTAGGTGAGAGCTTGCCTGGGGGGTGGTGGTGGTGCAAAAAAACACTGAGGACAGTCAATTAGAGAAGTTCGGTGTAGCACTTACACTCACAGTAAGGATGTTAAATGAATAGATAATTCAAAGGAACTAGGTTTTATTCACCCATTCAGTACACACAGCATAGCAGGTAGTTCTTATATTTTGCCTCTAAGGCTTCATCAGAGAATGACTCAGGTATGAGACCATCCCTCTTAAATGCTTGTTACCATAAACTCATTGTGCCAATCACAACAGCACACGTGTAGAATACAAAAGCATGCGACCACATTCATAGATCTCATTTGTTGCATCAAATAAGTTGAAAAATAAGTGAAAAAATATATAAGCAAATGATAGTGAACAATCGGTTTAGTCCCAAATGTTTTAGCAAAATTCATCACTTCATTTTCTTATTAAATCCTTATTTTAGATTCAAAGTTTGGGCTAACAAGGTATCCACTGGGCTCTTTTGTAAAGAGAAAAAAACAACCAAAATGTCAAAGCACATAATCATTGCATAGTCGATACAGTACACATTTTTTTAAACAATAAAGGAAACCAAATGCTGTAGTTCAGAATGGGGGTGGGGGAGGATTATTGAACGAGAAAAAGAAAAAACAAACCCCTACTGCTTAGTGGGGTTTAAACATATCATATTTATGCAGCATTAGAACAAATCCATATTATCCAGTAAATTCTAGAGTACCACTACAGATTACTTTCTCTTCTTCAAAAGTGGTTTGAGCTCAAATTTACCATTTAAACCTGGTGCTTACAAAGCTCCCAGTGCATAAATTCATCTTTGCTCCTTCTGATTTAAAATGTTGTTGATATCCCCACCACGAATGTCCATTTTCACGGCTTCAATCCCCACTGCTCTCTTTTTATGTTGCGTTTTATCTAGTTGTAAATTTACACGTGTAGCCACGGCATATTTAGGATTGTTGTTTCTGATAGCAAAGACATGTTCATTTAACCTTTGCCTGAATTTCTTTTTTGTTCTGCCCGCATAGTACCTACCACAGCTGCATGTCAGTAAATATACAACACACTCAGTGCTGCAGTTAATGTTACCAACAATTGTGACCTCCTTCTTTGTTTTGGGGTTCGTGTAATATTTGCCCCTATTTACCATGTGACAAACTCTACAGTTGCCACAGGGTTTCATTCCCCAATTGGTGGTGCCTGTGTGCAGAGTAGTTAGTTTGGGTTGGTAACTATTTACAAGGGTGTCTCTGATGTTATGTCCACGTCTATATGAAACCCTAAGGGGTTTGTCTATCAGGTCATTGAGTTGTGATGTCCCACTGAAAATCATAATATTCTTTTTTATTATTTCCACTAGTTCCTTGGTGCCACCCCCAAAAGAAGTCGCAAAATTGAGTTGTTTGTTGGTTTTCTTTCTCGTGTGTTTGGGGAACAGGAGAGACTCCCTGGTCATGTGTTTAGTGTCATCTGCTGCTCTCATGATGTCTCTTTCATTGTATCCCCTCTCTCTGAGTCTGCATGTAAGTTCCTTAGCCCTTTTATCATATAGCATGTCATCACCACAATTCCTCCTTACCCTAATGTGTTGTCCTTTGGGTAGGTTGTGGGTAATGTGTGTGGGATAGCAAGAGGTTGCTAGTAATAAACTATTACAATTGGAGGGTTTTCTGTACAGGTCAGCGATAAGTGTACCATCAGTCTGTTTGCAAATGGTAATGTCCAAAAAGTTGATGCAAGTGCTTTGTACATTCATTTTAAACCTCAGGTTTTCATTTGCTGTTTCCAAACACTTTACAAATTCAATTTGTTCAGCATGAGTACCCCTCCATGTTAAAAACAAGTCATCAATAAGCCTCTTATAGAAATCAGTCTTCTCATAGAAGGAATTTTTTCTCTGTATTAAACACAAATTCATCCCCCCACTGGCCCATGTACAAATTTGCTAAGCTAGGGGCCAATGTGTCCCCCATAGCAGTCCCACTCTCCTGCCTGTAATTTTTACCCTCGAACATAAAGATGTTGTTTTGCAGTACAATTTCTGTTAAACCAAGCAGAACATTAATTTAGCTGTGTAAGGTCTGTTTGGGACACTAGATATTGTTCAGTGGCAGAAATTCACCCTTCATGGGAAATATTCATGTATAAGGAGTCCATATCTAAGGTAACCAAAAGTCATTCTTCCTGGACCTGTATATCACTTAAAAAGGTCAGCATATGGCTAGTGTCTCTAAGGTGGCTCTGGAGTTTTGGGACAACAGGGCAAATAAAGCTGTCCACGTAACATGACAGAGGCTCAGTGATCTACCCTATGCATGAGATTATGGGTCTACCCGAGAGTGAGGTGGGGTCCTTGTGGATCTTTGGTAATGTGTATAGAGCAGGTTTTCTGGGATGTTCCACAGATAAGTAATACAATTCATTAGTATCAATAATATCATTCTGAAAACCGTCAAATAAAAATTGTTCAACTTCTCATTGTATCTTTTTTTTGGATCACAGGTCAAAAAGCTATACAACTTATTATCTGCAAGTTGTCTGTAAATCTCAGGAACATACTTATCCCTATGCTGTATTACCACACCTCTGTCCTTGTTGGTGGGTTTTATTACAATGTTGGTATCCTGGGCTAAACCATTTAAGGCGTCCCTTTCCTCATTCAAAATGTTACAGTATTTCATACTAACAGGTCCCCTATACAGGTCCTCCAGATCCCTTGTGCAGCAACCAATAAAAGTGCTTACACTGGGGTGGGGGCAGGTGGTAGAACAGGGTTTAAAAGATGTTATTACTTCCCCTTCATCCTCATTATTACTATTTACATCATCACCCTCCAGATTCTCCTGTGCATTAGCAGTATCTTTGCTATTTTTATCAGCATAAAATATTTTAAGGTTGAAATTTCTTTTTTCTTATTTTTTATTTATGCTTTTTGGTGCCCCTTTCTTCTCCACTCCTCAACTGGGCATACAGGAAGTTTAGATGGAGCTACCCCCATCCTGCCATGGTTTGGCCTTCCCAGGCGGGGAAGGCTCAGTTCACCCCACCAGTCAACCCTGGTGTTGGGCTGCTCCTGGTCTGAGCACCGGTGCTGGGTGAGGAAGCAGGACCATTTTCTTTTTTAGGTATTCCCCTCCTCAAGGACGTCAGTGTGCAGTGGGGTCCATGGAGGCGGCACACAGTGAGACATGGCACCACTCTGGACCCCTGCTGACGTCCGCTCCTCCCACATGGCACTTCCAACAGCACATCCACCCATGTGCACCCAGATGACGGTATTGCAGAGGAAGCAGCAGCCCCCCCTCTCTGGAGGAGGAGAATGTCCCTCAGATGTTCAATCCTCTTCCCCCCGGCTGACCCTCCAGCAACCTGGGCTTATTCTCAAACCCCGGCTGCTGGCACCGCAAGCGGTAGTGCTACTGCTGTGCTGGTGGGCCGGCTCAATGTTGATATTTCTAGCAAACTGTTGTATGTCCACAAAAGCATCAAACTCAGATAGTCTGGTAGAAGGGACAAAGGAGGGACCCTTAGAAAGTACCTGTATCTCCATATTTGAGAGTTCCCTACTGGAGATATTCATAACTGTTGATAACGATTTATGGGTGTGAATTCTTAACGCTGAATGAACCTGATGTCCTTATGCTGTCAGAAACTTGGTTATCAAACTACTTAAATTTCCCACTGTAATGAATCATTGTGCACTCACTTTTGCTGACAAAAGAATAGTGGGTAGATGTCATAATCTGCAATTAGTAGTAGAGTGGGCAAATACAAAGAAACGTGATAATTTCTTCTCTATCAGAGTTGCTAAACATTGGAATTCATTACCACAAGACCTGATTAATTTAGCTAGTCTTGATTCATTCAAATCCCAGTTAAACCTATGGGTCAACTCTCATTACTGTAGTAACTAATGATCCTCTGTTGAGGGGAACAATCTTGATGGGCCTTGTGCCTTCTTTCGTCCTATTCCATCAAGTAAATCCAATACAATGAATGATGGGGAAGTACAAATTGCAGAGTACCATTCCTAAACAGCGGATAGGAATAAAAAGTGGAGGACTGATTGTTTATCATGCTGACAGATTCATTACCACTCATTTAAACTTACCTATTCCACATAATGGTTGTGAGTACCTGGTTATAGAATTTAAGCCCAAGTCTGGGAAACTAATGTTAATTTTTGGATGTTACAGATCGCAACAGTATTCTATGGCAAGTACTCAGTTCATCCGACATACTGATTCACTATACAACATCTCACAAACTATTTCTACCTGGGGACTTCAATATGAATTGGTTGGTAGATGAAAAATAAAATGTTCTAAAATATGTTTCTTTTAGCCTATGGATAGAATAGCTGGTAACAGAGCTGACCCATTTTAACTTGAAGAAACCTACTGATTCAACTCTCCTGGACCTGATTTTCACAAATGGCACTTAGAACTATTGGGAGGTTGGTGCTGTGGTCGACATATTTAGTGATCATAACACTATTTATTGTACCGCAATTGAATCAGTGACAGTCCAAAACAGGTCCAGTTGAGATCTTGTAACAGTTTTGATTGTTTGTGTCTTTTGTAACTGATTTGGAGGGAATTGAATGGGGCAGACTCAGACTGATCCTAGATCTTGTTTTAGCCTGGGGTAACTTTGTCTCTGAATTAAAAACACGTCTGTGACAGACACATGCCAATAAAATCGAGGAAATCAAAAAAAAATTTGCTAGTCTGGTATTCTGCCCTACTGAAATTAAGGTAGGTAAAGGATCAAGTGTGGAGAAAGGCACAGAACAATAAGATATTAGAAATCTGGAAATGATACAGGAAGGCATGGAATAAATATGTAATGAAAGTTAAGGATACTATTTTTTTTTTTTTAAGGAAGAAGACAGCAGAGGTGACAGGTGATCCAAAACGTTTTGGGTAACTCTAAAAAGCCTTAATGGGAATGGTAGTAGTTATGTAAATATATAAATCATAAAAGGTAAGGGACAACAAATTCCAAACAATGTATTAGCGGATGAATTTAATTCTCTCTTTTTCAGCTCTGAAACATGTTTCCTGAGCAGGGCAATGCAGCTCATTTTTCATTTGGTGGGAGCATCCCAAGTATTAGTAGGACTTTTGTATTTGATGATACAGTGCACCCCACTTAAATGCATACCTGATAAATGCATAGCCTGCATAAACAAGTAGAATTTCCAAGTTTAATTTTTTTCAATATACTTCCTATATAAAACAGAAAAGGATCCCTTTTAAATGCATATTTTTCCCCTCAGTTTTGCTGTTCAAGTGTGGACTGACTGGCCCAGTTTTACTAAGACTGGATGTAGATGCCTTACTAATTAGCAGTTAATTGTCTGTTAATGGGCTGCTCTATTTAAAATGAGGAGTTAATCATCTACTTCAACCTTTTAACCATCAAACGCAAGTCACAGAAGCACCCTCCTTCACACTGAGATCAAAGCAAAGAACCCACAAGAATGTCACAGGAGCACTTTATGTGGATCCCAGAAATAGCCTCTCTCACACAGGAATCAGGCCAAATAATGCCACAGCATGTCAAAAATCACTTAAGCCCAACCAAAGAAGCACTTAAGTGCTACTGGCATTTCTTTTCCCCACACAGCCACCTAGCACATACTGCAAGTTGTGCTCACCATTGAAAGAATACAATATTTGATAAATGCATAGTCCTCTTAAACACATACAGTATCTCTTGCCAGTCCCAAGGGTATGCATTTAAAAGAGATGCACTGTATTAACAAGCATTTGTCAATGCCGAATGTTGCTTGCTTGTATGTGCTGTGTAGGTATTTGGAAGTCAGTGGAGTGCAAATACTGAAAATTTGCAAACTTACGAGCTTGCGTATGAACTATGCAACGCACGCCAAGATGAAACAGTCATTTTAGGAAGTTTGTGACCAAATTTTCAACATAGCCATTTTAAGACCTCTGCTCATGAACAGTGTGACTGTGATTTTCTTAATGTGTCCATACAGTGATCTCAAACACCGACTACGTATTGCGCTATATGGGCGGAAACACGCTTGGGTGAGATGTGAAAATGACAGCTGTACTGCTCATATGGAGGTGTGGTAAAATGACAATGTTGAAAATCTGGAGTGAAAATATTGAAAATTCGCAAACTTACAAGCATGCGTAGGAACTGCGCAACGCACGCTCGTAAAACAGTCATTTTTAGGAATTTTTCCACCAAATTTTCAACGTAGGCTTTTTGAGAGCCCACCTTATGAACACTGGCAGTGTTGTTTCATTACTCAGTACTGAAAGGTGATTTTGCACAGTGACTGCGAAATCACCCTTCAGGCCCGACTAATGCCATGACAGTGAGAGCACTCATGAGAAGGGGTCCCAAAAACCCCATGTTGAAAATTTGGTGCAAAAATTCCAAAAAATGCCTGAGATATGCAGTAAAGTTGAAAAACCCTATTTTTCCATTATACAGCTTACTGGCATTTCTTCAGTTCGTTGGCTTTGAAGAGTGCAGGCGTGTTCCTGGTCCACTGAAGATCGTCGCTGGACTCCGGAGGTAAGTATGGGGTGAGGGGTGTGGGTGGGCGGGTGCACAGGGGTGGGCGCGGGTGGGGGCCCAGACAGCGAGGGACCGTTTTTGTATTGCAGGTTGTTTTGTTTTAAAACAGGAGGACAATGGACGTTTGCCACGCTGGGGTGGGCTCCAGCGGGCACAAGGATGCTGTTTGGGGGCATGGAGCAGACGGGGATTGGGCACCCCATCGGCTTTTATTGTTGCCACGCTGGGTGGGCCTCAGCTGGCACCATGTACTTTGGGGGCAGTGGAGCTGACGAAACAGGAGGATGACGTGGGACATTTGCCACACTGGGGTGGCCTCCCAGTGTGGCACAAGGACACTGTTTGGGGGCCGTGGAGCTGATGGGGGATTGGGCACCCCCAGTGATAGCATCTGTTGCCACGCTGGGGTGGGCTCCCAGCATGGCACCTTGTACTTTCAGGGGGGACAGTGGAGCCGATGGGGGATTGGGCACCCCCGTCAACTACACAGTGTGTGTGTGGGGGGGCCGAGCATGCAGTATGTATGTGTGTGTGTGTAGGGGGAGTGCGCATGAGCAGGAGATATCTTATCGCTGCTCACTGAAGTGTAGCTCCCCCTTTCAACTATACGCCACTGCATTTTAGACTGCTGTCATAGACAGCTCCAGCAGTGATTGGAGAACTGCGGCCGCACCTGTTTTTACACACTGACTGAATTGGAAGAGGGCTGCCACACCTCTGAAAACTCGGATGATGGCACTATATTTCTTGCACATGCGTGCAAGCAACATAAAAACATGAGTTTCTTGAAGCACTGCTTGAGTTGAAGGTTAACAAAGTGGGGCACCTGACAAGTTCCCCCACATCTACTAAACTATTCTGATTTTCAGACAGCAGAATATTTAGTTTATCTGTTTAATTGGTCATTGGCATCTGGAGTTGTACCTCAGAGTTGGAAGCTGGCCAGGGCTGTCCCCATATTTAAAAAGGGCAGCCCTGGTTCAATGGCCAGCTTTCAGTCTATTTCCCTCCTCTTAGTAATATCCAGAGTTTTGAATGAGTAGTTGCTTGACAATTTGGGGGTATCTTGCGAAGGGTCGGCATTATGATGCCCTTCAGTCTGGGTTCAGAAAGGGGCACAGTACCATCTTCTCTGTCAAAGGTCTTGTATATCATCAGCAAAGCTATGGATTCTGGGAAGTATACCAAGGCCATCTTTATTGATCTCTGCAAGGCCTTTAACATGGTAGACCATATGGTTTTGTTGAGTAAATTAGAGTGGGTGGGCCAGGAACTAAAGCATTAAGGTGGTTTATGTCATATTTTGAGAACCGCAAAAACAGTGTACTATGGTAAATAGGAGAACATCTCAAAAGTTAGCAGTTTCAAGAAATGCACCAAAGGATTCAGTTCTTGGACCCCTTTTGTTTGCAGTTTGTTTTAGGGAACTGAGGAACTGCATCAGAGACATAGATTACCATTTAGGATCCACAACGGGAGTTCAACAAAAATTTTGTCGAACGCCTCGTCAGTGACATCGGCAGGTCGACCATATTCTGCAGGCGGCTGCTGGTTCACACTTTGTTCTTTTGTTTTCTTCGGGAGGCTTTGCCCCACAACCCCCCACGTGGGGAGCTGTGCCCCCTGCACCCTCCCACTTAAGGAGTCTCAACTCCAGTCGGAGCTTATTGGGGGGGTGCAGGACCCCAGACAGACAGCGCCGGGTTCCAGCGGGTCTCCCACCATGGCTGAGTGCTGTAGTTGCTGTGGGGGACCTCACTGGCAAAATATCGCGGTCAGAGGGGGTAACCGACCATTTATGCACTGATGATACAGTGATCTATGACTCCAATGCATCCCTCATGGGAAGGGGGAAACTGCACAATGGTTTTAATGGGCTCCAAAAGTTCTTTATGTGCTCCAAATTAAAGTTAAATGTAGGGAAAACTGAACTTATGATCTTTGGATCTCCCTCCAAGTTCAGATGTTCCCTGATCTCAATGTTAAAGATTATTGCAGACAATGGAACCTTCTTAGAGCAGGTTAACACAACCAAATATCTAAGTTTTTGGTTAGAGCCTAGCAACTCTGGTAACGCTCATATTAATGAATTGAGAACGAAAATTTGAATTTGTTTAGGATTACTATACAAATATCGAAACTCTCTCAATCCTGAACCTTGTATGAAGATCATTATGTCACAAATGTTCTTATCATTTATTATGGAGATGCAGTGCTGCAAGTCATGACTTTGACAGTGCCACCTAACACACATTCCCACCCTCCAAAATATTATGTGAGCATTCAGGTAACACATATAGTATTAGGTATAATACTAGGAATTTACAGGAAATTAAAGACTTATTGTCTATCTAGATTCCCCCCTCCCCCCCACTTCCCAGTGGCAATACCCATTTATGTTACTTTATGTTAAATAATTATCCAGTTTTATTTTAAATATCTGATCATTGTCTGATGCTACAATAACCTCTGGCAGGGTATTCCATACACTTACTACCCTAGAGGTGAACAAATGCCTTCTTATCTCCTCAGATCATGACTACTGTGTTTGAATTCCAGCCCAAGTTGTTCTCTTATGTCTTCATCCCTTAATATTTTGTACAGATAGAAATAAGTCCACTCTTAGTCTTCTCTGCTCTAATGAATGCGATCCCGAATTAAACATAGAAATATAGAGTCTATTGATAGATAAGGACCACATGGCCCACCAAGTCTGCCCAAATGATCCAGTCTTTCCTCCTAGGCCTTGTGTTGGAGGTATGGTATCATTTTGTAATCCTTCTCTAAATCCTTTCCACACTATGGGAGCATTGGGTATTGATAATAGACTGATTGAATAGGTGCAAAATTGGCTATGGAATAGAAAGCAAACAGTTAGGATTAGGGGCATATATTATGGATCATCTGATGTGTCAAGTGGGGTGCCAAAGGGGTCAGTGTTGGGCCCTACACTATTTTCAGTATATTTAGGGGATATACATCATGATATAAAAAATAATTTAGTTAAGTTTGCTGATGATTTAAAATTGGGGTGGGGGCAGGTAAATGATAAAAAAGTGTTCAAAATCTTGAAGGGGGTTTAAAAAACTGGAGAAATGGGCCTTAGAGAACAAAATGCCTTTTGGCATAGAAAAATGCAAAGTATTGCATATGGGGAAAAAGAACCCTAGGCACACATATTATTTGAATTGTCAAGAAACGGAGTCATCTGAAATGGAAAAGGACTGTGGGATACTGATAGATGAAGGTATGACTTTTAGGCCACAGAGATCAGAGGTAATGAGGAAAACTAGTTATATGATTAGAAACATTAAACAGAATTTTATAAACAGATCAAAGGAATGCCTACTTCCAATGTATAGCACATTTGTAAGACCACATATTGATTACGGTTCATCTTTATGGAGTCCCTACACAAAAGGAGAAATAAATAGGATAGAAAGGATACAAAGGACCTTTACGAAAATGATATGGTCCATAAAAAAGTATAGTTATGAAGAGAGGTTGAAGAAGCTGGGCTTGTTTAGTCTGGAGAATAGAAGAAAGAGAGGGGATTTATTACAACTATTTAAAATTATGAAAGATCCAGAATTAATAAATGAAATTGATATAAAATTAAAAGAGAAAGGTTTAAGAGCACATAAATTGCAAATAAAATTAGACACTGCAAAGACCAATGTAAAATACTATTCGTTTATACACACAATGACAAGAATATGGAACGCCTTACCAGAGTATGTTGTTCTAAGTGATAGTTTTGACATGCTCAAAAGGGAAATAGATCAATTGATATGTCTAAAGTGATAATATTGAGCCTGCTTTGCGGGGAATGGTAAAATGGGCAAATAATGCCTTCTCCCGTTCTATCTCCTAGTATAAGAACCTAGTATAAGAACTATCTATGTCTTTTACAAATGTGGGTTCCACACTGGGATTTTCACATGTGACCATAGCTGGGCAAGATGCGGCACCTCTGTCCTACAGAGATCACCCTAGGAGTGGCTACACAGTGCCCCAGTGTGCAACAGTCCAGTTCACCATGTCATACCCTAGCTTATTGTCTCCCTCACCTCCTTTCCAGAGACCCTGGGCAACATCTGGGTACTGTTGTCAAACACCAATGCTCCTTCTCTGTGATGATCAGGGGCTCCACCCAGGAGACTGTCCTCTCCCTCTGCCATGCACTGGGCTCTCTAAAAGGGGTGGTCATTGTTCAGAGAATCTAGCAGTGCACACTTACTGTTACTGCAATGATTGTGGTGCAAAATGGCATAAATCAATGTGTCTGTGGAGTTTTCCAGCATGATTGCAACACAGTTGTCCATAAATTGGGTGTAGCTATAGTATGACTTGTACATGTGAACTCTGGCCCTCAGAAGGGGCAGTGCTGAAACCCTGTAAAATTCTATTTCTTTACTAAAGAGCCTCACCAGGTTATACTTTATTTTAAGTGTCCATTTCAATGTAACTAATCACTAATTGCATGCAACAGGGTAATTACACTGTAGTTAAATGTTTGGTAAATGCGACTACATTGCAATTACAATGCAGTTACAGTGCAGTTTCACTGTAACTGCAATGTGGTTAACTGAAACTTAGACTGTAACCCTCAGCAGTTCTTCAGCTCATGCTACACATTACTGAACATGCATAGTGCATATCACATAGGTGTGTTTATGAAGAGTATTGTGCGATGGGCATATTCTGTGACCTATCAATTTACAACGTGTGCTCACTGCTTTTTTTTTTTAAGTTTTTAAATATTACATCTTATTACACAGATAATAGCATTCCAATACTGAGATACAGTAATAAAACATATTATGCTATAGTTTATTTTTATTTATTTATTTAAAATGTGAAAACCGGCAAAGGCACACAGAGTTGAGGCTCATTTCCAGGTGTGACCTGTGGACATGGGGTAGAGATACAAAGAGAGAAAAACAAATTGCTACAGTGTAGTACAGAATAATATTTACAACTTAATATTTACAGTATAACAAAAATGAGTTGTATGTAGCAGTAAAATACAAAGGGTAGGTAAATGCACATTATAGGAATACAATGAGGAGTTACGAGCAGGAGCTACAAAGGAAAGGGAGGGCTTATAATTACAGGCAGCAAACAACGCATAGTGGTGGCACCTGAATTAGGAAGCGGTGGGGAGGGAGGTGGGCAGGCTTGAGGTTGGAAATTAGGGCCTTGGACAGTTGCAGGATGTAGTAGGGGAGGACCTGAGTAGGCACTTGAGAGCAGGAAAGGGATATTACATTATAAGATTCGATTATGTTTTGATACATGAGTTCAAGGGTGCCCTAAATGAATATACTTATTCCTATAACATAGGAATGAATTACATTTTTGACAAAAGCATGCAATGCCAGCACTTGTCTTTTCAGCTAATGATAAAATATAAAATGCAAATCTGTTCTCATGACCTTTATTGAACATTTTGAGCTAGTATAGACATCCTGGACTCTTTTGGACTACTTGAAGGGTCTATGCAACCTAACAGGTGCAGTAAAACAAACTAATGGGGTGAATCAGAGGCAACACCATCAGCAGTGTGCAATGCACATGTTCCCATTCTCCAAGGGTATCTACCACCAGCAAGAGAGCACCCCCCCCCAGGTCCTAGCCACCTAAGGATCAGAGAAACTCTCCTTTAGTTTCTTGTGGTGAGTGAATGCAACAACATTTGCACTGCTAACTACAGACCAATATCTATCCTCTCCCCCTCTCTAAGGTACTTGAAAGGATCGTGGCTGACCAGGTCACAGAGTACCTTCAGAAGTACAGTCTACTGTGCCCACAACAGCATGGATTCCTTCAGTGTCATAGCACAGCAATGGCCTTAGTTGAATTCACAGACTACATTCACAAGGCCTTGGATGGGGGCAGCCTGGTGGGCTCTATCTTCATAGATCTCACCAAAGCCTTTGATACGCTCAACCATCACATCTTGCTTGACCAGCTTCAGCACCTCAGGCTAGCCTCTGAAGCCATCCTCTGGTTCTAGGATTACCTATCCAGAGGAGCACAGAGTGTAAAAGTTGGGACAGCAATCTCCTCATCTAGGGATGAAGTCCTGGGTGTCCCACAAGGATCTCTACTGGGACCCCTCCTCTTTAGCCTGTTCATCAACCACCTTCCAGAGACCTGCAATAGCAAGATTATTCTGTATGCAGATGATGCTGTCATCCTTAGTAGTAGTGCCTAGCTTCAGCACCTACAGGGTGATTCGCAGTACTCATTTCACAGCTTGGAGGAATGATTCAGCTCTCAGAAATTGCTTCCCAATTACAAGAAGATGAAGACAATGCTGATGACCACTAACCAGCACAAGAGATCTCTTCTGTCCCTTACTATTAATAACAACAAGGCTGCTCCACTTGAGCAGGTCAGCTCTTTTAAATACTTGGGCATGATCATTGATGACACCCTCTCATACGTGCAGCATATCGATCAGGTCATCAAAACAGTGAGCACCAAACTTGAAGTTCTCTACAGGCACAGACAGTACCTAACTCCTGAGGCACTCAGGTTGGCAGTCTCCTCTTCCATCTGGTCTGTCATTGACTACAGAATTGTGGTCTATGAGTCGGCATTAAACATTGTGCTAAAATGAGTAAGTACAGCCCTCAACAAAGCCTGCAGGCTGGCTCTAGGGGCTTATAATCTCCTACACACCTGCTCCCTCTATGAGTGCACTAACTGGCTCAGTCTTGTGCAGAATCAAATACCAAATGTGCCTGCTTGGCATAAAATCTCTCCTTGGTAGAGCTCCACTGACCTTCAAAGAACTGCTCCGGCAAGGTAGATCCGGGTACCACACTAGAGGGCAGACTCACAGAATACTTGCTATCCCCTTCAGAAAAACGGCGTGTGGCCAACGATCCTTCACATACAGGGCTCCTTCTTGTCTAAATGAGATCCCAACATGCGTTTTACTCATTAGCAGCCTCCCTGTCTTCAAGGTGGAACTAAGATGTCATCTTGACAGGGCTGAGGTATGTAGCTGCAGTTAACCTGTATTGCTAACACCTGGTAGCTTGGAGTCAGCCTGCTCTTGGGATGCATTTTCCGATTTGCTACCCTACTGCCCAGTAACCCTGAGTTTAAACTTCTGCTTTCTACTACTACTTGCCAGCCCTTGAACTTGAGCCTTCCATAGCCACAGCCTGTCGACGAGCCTTCTGTCTACTGTCCTTAACTCAGCACTCTGTTTTAAGTCCCTCCCCTGCCATTGACCCTTCACAAATGTGATTGTATCAAGGCACCTGTCTTTCCCCCAGCTTATTCTGTGTATGGTGCTCCCTCACATTGCTCTCTAGTATGTTCCCACTAGGTCAGTCCTGCACATAAAATTAACCCCCCACCCTTGACTTGAATTAACGACAAAGCCTCCTCTTGGCTGCATTAACATACAGGGTGCGAAAGCCTATTTTGAGTCTCTCCCCTCCCGACTTTATAAGAAATAATGACAATGCCTCCCCTGGCTGCTTTACCTCCTGCTAAATTAGTTCCTTAAACCCACAGCATTCACCATGTACCTTGTGCTGTACTAACTGCAATATATACCTCTATATGAGATAGCTTACAATTGTAAATAGTCAGACCAATTGCTGTTATTTCTTGTATTTTTTGTCACTGTACTTGTGCACCCATACTCTGTAACTACCTTTCTGTATTGTCCTGTCAAGATGTGGAACCTTTGAAAAATAGCATTTTGCTCAAAGGTTATGTCCAAATGAAGAAATAAAAACAAAATAAAAAATACTGTTAATCCCTGCATACTGAACCAGCCTTTCCAGTGCTATAAGTGAATGTATCAGAAAAATTGCCATATCAGCATTTAGTACCCAAATCCATGAAGGACCCTATTTAAAATGACCCCTCGGCATTGTGAAATTTGGAAAAATGCCACACTTGATTCATGACCAACTTTCCATCCTCCTTTGGATCTGTGTAAATATACAACTTTTTCCACATTGTAACTGGCAATCTAGCGGGGGGAGCATCAGGTTGTGTGGGATTTCAAACTCTTTCAACTTTCACTTGACGGCATCAAAATTCTTCCTTTTGGTGCATGTGGCAAAAGACAGATCAGGGAACAATAGGCTCCAGGACCCCTCGTACAGCACAGCTTGCTTTTCCTGAGTCACTCTGAGCAGAATAACTCAAACCACTGATGAGGCTGTCATTTGCAGGAGTGTAGGGGATCCTTCCTTCTGTGATGTTGCCTTGTAGGGGTGATATGTTTTGCCTTGACAAGCATACCTGTGATGTCTGTCTCTAAAATATCAGGGAGCCAACTGGACAAAAACTGGATTGCTGCATCAGCTCTCGGCTCCCTTTAGTAATCCCAACAATCTCATGTTGGGACTGTGTCTGTTCCTTTACTGTAATCAATGCCATGACTAGAGCTTTGGTAGAGTTCAAATCTGCCTCCTTTATGCCCTTTGCCATTGCATCCTCTTGATTTTTTACTAGTACTAGTCCAGTTGCACAGCCATCTAGTATTTGATCAGGGTTTTGGACCACATGTGTTAGACCAATAATGGATGTCTGGACAGAATCTAGTGATACCCATTACGTGACCTTATTAGCCACCTCCACTCCCATGGCCTGCTGCTGCTGCTGCTTTGCAGCTTTGGAAGCTGCATCGTGCAGGGTGAAAAAGTCTTCACATAATCACATACTGTAAACAGTACCCTTTTAGTAGTTGATCACCATAAATTCAAACCAAAAATAAAAAAATCTAAAAAAGCAGTTTTAAGCTTCACATTGGGCTTCCTGCAGGAGCTAAAAATACACATCCATTTAGTTGGACTACTAGCCATGCTCCCTCACATGTGCTCATTGAAATTGCAAAACAACTTAGTACTGCTGCTTGCGAAAGTGTACTGATGGACTGCATGTCACAAGACTGTAAATGCAGCAGCAATGCTATGCCATATTGGAATTTATAAAATGAGGTCTGGCCAGTTCTTGCTTCTGATTTGTCAGGGTCCTGACACATGATATTGTGTTAACCTAGTATATACTGTATGTCTGCTCCCATGACGTGATAGGGTTGCATCAATCAAGAGCACAGCTTGTCCAGGTCAAGACAGTCAATATGCTAATTACATAACCTCAGGGTCTAAAAGGTCATACTACACATGAAATAACCCAGACTGATTAAACAAATCATGCAAATACAAAAAAGACATGACAATAATTACTCTCGTTCCATGGCAACACTCTCATTCCATGGCAACACTGCTCAAGAATCATAAATTACAAAGGAAATCTGTTCAACAATACTAAAAAAAATATCTCATACTCCAAAGTCCAAACTCAAAAGCCTCAGTGCTATTCGTACAAGAAAAGAAACTTACACGCCTAATGAAAACACAAGAATATATTCAAGAACTACAATCCCACACAACAGCAGAAACATGAAGACTGTGTATGGCTCTCCATACACAGCAAGGCTGTGTCTGAATAGAGAGGTGCCATGGCAACCAGAGGCATCAAATGCGCAGCTCATGAGGTCTCCGGGTTGCCACGGCAACCCTGAGATTCAGACTCAGCCTTGTTTGTGTATAGAGAAACATACACAATCTTTTACAGTGTATGGTTTTCTGTACATACTGTAGGAATGAATCTTATTAGTAAACTGTAGCATTCTCTTTATTTCAGGCTATTGTTTCAGTCATGAGATAAGCAACAGCATGTTTATAAAACTGAATACATTCAAAAAACAATAGTTCAGGATCAGCATTCATGCAGCTCTCTGACTTGGCTCCCTCACTTTCTTCACTCAGTGGTGCCTTTATTCACTTTCATGCTCAGATTACTTGGACTACAATAACAACAAAAAAACTGAGGGTACTGGTACTTTGGGACAAATGGAGAACAGGGGAATTAAGAATCGAAGTCATGGCTTCAGCAAGTTAAGGACATGCTGGATGTTCAAAGTTATATATGTATGGTATCTCTGTAATATATGTAAATGACATGCTGGACGCTCAGTGTTAGAGACTTTGTAATGGCCCTGCAGGGTGCAGGGCTGAAGCAGTTTGTGGAAACTCCTACCAGAGGTGAAGCTGTCTTGGACTTAGTTTTAGCTAACAATGACAGGGTAAAGGAGGCAGAGGTGGGGTGCCACTTAGGAAGTAGCAACCACCGCATGGTAGGATTTAAAGTAAACACTAGTGAAGACATTAGTCGTTCAAAGATCAGGGTTTTAGATTTCAGAAAAGCAGACTTCTGGAATATGAGAGATAGCCTGACAGACAGCCTTAGATACAGGAAAGAAAAAGGAGTAGACAAAATGTGGGAGTACCTCAAAGGAGCTATCACAGAGGTAACTGAACAGTGCATCAGAAGGGTGAGCAAGAAAAATAAGAAAAAGGAAACCCCTCTGGTTCTCCAGGGAGGTGGCTACAATAGTAAGGGAGAAAAAGAAGGTGTACACAAAGTTTAGGGTGTCAATGAAAGATGAGGATAAGGAAACCTTTAAGGTAGCATGGAGGGAAGCTGTTAAGGCAATAAGGAAGGCTAAAGCCCCGACTGAACTGAGGATTGTGCAGGGGGAGTAGAGGAGGGAGATAAAGCCTTCTTTAGGTACATAAGGAAAAGAGGAAAACCAAGGAGGTGATAGTTAGACTAGCAGATACTGGAGGGAACCTGGTAGAAAAAGATTGAGAGAAAGCAGAAGTCTTAAACTAGTACTTCTGTTCTGTGTTCACCAATGAAAATGCAGGGGATGGGCCAAGCCTGCATAGCAGCAACACCCAGGGATCGGGGGTTGACACAAGCCCCTTCACAGAGCCTCGAGTCTTGGAGGCTTTTTATAAACTAAAGGTGGACAAGGCATTGGACCGGATGGTATTCATCCTAGAGTTCTCAGGGAGCTGGGGAGTCTACTAGCAGCACCCCTAGCAGAACTATTTACCAAATCACTAGAGAGTGGGACCATACTGGAGGACTGGAAAAGGGCAACAGTGGTCCCGCTTCACAAAGCAGGAGAGCAGGGAGGAGGCTGGCAATTAAAGGGAACATTGTTAACCAGGAGTTACCATCCAGTAAGCCTCATGTTGGTGGTAGGAAAGTTGATAAAGAACTAAAACAGAGAATCATAATGTATCTGGAATCCAGTGGACAGCAAGACCCAAAACAGCATGGGTTCACGGCAGGTAGGGCTTGCCAAACAAACCTGGTCATCTTCTTCAACTGGGTTACAAGGATAGTAGATCAGGGAGTGGCAGTAGATGTTTTCTGTCTGGACTTTAGCAAAGCCTTCAACTCTGTTCCTCACAGAAGGCTGGTAAGGAAGCTGGACCACGTGGGGGTGGGCAGGAAGGTGCTTGAGTGGGTGAGTAGCTGGCTGAGAGGAAGAACACAGAGGATTCAGGTAAATGGGGCATTTTCAACTGAGAGGGAGGTGACCAGAGGGGTACCACAGGGTTCGGTATTGGGTCCGCTACTCTTCAATGTGCTCATAGCAGACATTGCAAATGGTCTGGAAGGTAAAGTGTGTCTATTTGCTGATGACACCAATATTTGCAATGGAGTGGACTCCCTTGAGGGTGTGAGGAGTATGACTTCAGACTTGAAGAAACTGGAGGCATGGTCGGGAACATGGCAGCTGAAGTGCACTGCCAAAAAGTGCAAAGTCATGCACTTAGGCAGAAACAATCCCAAAGAGGATTACTACCTGGGAGGAGAGAAGCTAGCCTCCACCAGCCAGGAGAGGAACCTAGGGGTCATTATACCAGAAAACTTGAAAGTGGGTAAACAGTGCGAAAAGGCAGCACTAAAGGCAAGTGGCATGCTGGGCTGCATCAGGAGGGGAATCACTAGTTGAAGGAAGGAAGTGTTGTTACCACTCTACAGGGCGTTGGTGCACCCCCACTTGGAGTACTGCATACAGTACTGGAGAACGCACCTCGAAAGGGACATAGACAGAATCGAGACAGTGCAGGGGAAGGCCACGAAAATGATTCAGGGACTGCACCATAAGGCATACCAGGACAGGCTAAGGGAACTCAACATGTACTGCCTGGAACAGAGGAGGGGAGAGGGGCAACATGATTGAGACTTTTGAATATATATGGGGTATAAATAAGGTTAACGTTCAGGAGCTTTTCCAATTGAAAGAGAGTGGGAGAATGAGAGGGCATGACAAGAGGCTGAAGGGAGGGAGGTTCAGGAGTAATACAAGAAAGTTCTTCTTTACAGAAAAGGTGGTGGACCCATGGAATAGCCTACCCAAGGAAGTAGTGGGGCCAAAATGGTAAGTGAGTTCAAGAACGCATGGGATAGACATAAAGGTAGCACATGGAAAGGCAAAAGAGGGGAGGGGGAATAGCACTAGGTAGGTTCTTGGGCAGACTAGATGGACCTTGCGGTTCACTTCTGCCATCACTTTCTATGTTTCTATGTTTAAGGGTATTCAGGTCAAAGTAAGTCTGTTCACACATGATACAAAGCTCTGTCAGATAATTTACAGTGAAGAAGGTGTTAACAAGATGAGGCAGGATGTGAGAAGGCTGGAGAAATGGGGCAGTATTTCACAGTTGAAATTGATTGCCAGAAAGTGCAAGGCGATATGTGTAGGGGTGATAGGATGCCAGTAGAGAGCATGGATGAAGAGAGAGACCTGGGGGTTATGATAACAAAAGAAATGAAGACCATCTTCTTTGAGCATTAAGTCATACAGTAGGGCTAATACAATGCTGGGGTGAATAGGGAGAGAATACTAGCAGAAGGAAAGAAGTTACTACCCCTGAATAGATCACTGGTCAGGTCCCACCTGGAGTACTGTGTGCAGTTCTGCAATCCATATCAAATGAATAAGGCTAGATTTGAGACACTGCAGAGAAGAGCAACAAAAATGATACATTGACAAGTCTAAATGATAGACTGAAAAGTCTTAACATGTACTTATCATGGAATATAAGGGAGACAAGGATATGACAGGGACTTTAAAGTTTTTGAAAGGGATCAGTAGAATGGCCACATCAAGTTTATTTAATTTGGGAAACACTAGGTCCACTAGGGGTCACATGTGTGAAGTGGAAGGGTGGGAGTTGGGAAATTCAAAAAAGATTTTAGAAAGTACTATTTAATGTGAAGGGAGGTGGTTGAGTGAAAAACTTTCGGACAAGGCTGTGGAGGCAGAGGCAATGTCAGAGTTCAAGAGAAACTAGGATGCATTTAAGGGAGTCACAAGACTGGATAATATAGAAAGGACTGGGGAGGATGAATGAAATAATTAATGTTAGATATCAAGTAGGGACTCCTGGGATAGGTTAGATGGACTGTCCAAGTTTATTTTTGTCTGACACCCCCTAGGTCTATTTTTGTCTGACACCCCCCTCTCCACTCATCTGGTCTGGCAACAGCAGTGGTGGAACTGCGCTTACCATCTCTGCATGTAACGAACACTGTTCCTCTACAAAACAGAAAACTGGAGAAAGTTAATTTTAGCACTGGACCACTTTTTGTTCAAATAATTTCTGAATTAGTCATTTCCTGAATATTACTGATTGTAGATCCGAACATGAGTATTAGTAGTAGTAGTAGTAGTAATTGTACTATGAGTATTTACTGCAGCCAACAGGAATTCCTGGGTTGGAGAATACAAAATAAATATAGTACAATGGGGCAAGGGGTCATATCACTGCATGCAAAAATCATGCAGCAATAAATGTTACGAGCAAATGAGCGCTGTCCGAAACAGGGTTGGGAAATACAGCGACCTATCAGCAACATCGCAGCCCCAGTAAAACAAATGGGAGTTATTTCTTTATGAGGGGGGCTCTTCCCCCCGCACCCCCTGACATGGGGTGCTTTGCCCCCCCACCCTCCGGACTTAATATAATCCACTCCGGGGGGGGGGTTGTGGACTTTAGGGATGGGGAGGATGTAGGGAGGGTGCAAATTATGTGTTTCCGTGAAAAAAAAAATTTGTAGCAGGAAGGAGATCTGGCGGGAACCGAACCACAGTCCCAGACCTCCTACCACAATGTGTGCTGGTGCCCTAGGCACTCCACCATGGGAGTGGCTTGGCAAGCCACCTCAGCACATGGCAACTTCAGCCCTCATCAGGAAACATGCAGAGTGACAACGGGAGCGGTAATACCTTATCACTGTTTATACCCCTGAAACACGAATCCTTCGCGCTTTATAGACGCTTAGAAAGCACTCTTTTGATGCGCTCCTTGAATTGTACATACAATGGAATATAAAAATCTCACACTATCTGTCCAGTTCAAAAATGTTATCCAATATTATAAACACTAGTTCAAAAATATTATCCAACATTATAAACACCAGTTCAAAAATATTACCCAGCATTATAAACACCTTGGATACATAGCAAAATGTATAGAATATAGAGAATACTGGATGGGTAACCATGCAGAACCAGTGTGTTCAGCTAGAGAGGTCTGATTCCTTGTGACCTCAAGAGCAAAGCTTGAGAGATCCTTGGGAATCAGACTCCGAGGTGGCAGAACACACGGCTCTGCATGGTTACCCATCCAGTATTCTCTATATTCTATGCATTTTGCTATGTATCCAAGGTGTTTATAATGCTGGATAATATTTTTGAACTGGTGTTTATAATGTTGGATAATATTTTTGAACTAGTGTTTATAATGTTGGATAATATTTTTGAACTAGTGTTTATAATATTGGATAAAATGTTTTAACTGGGCAGATAGTGTGAGATTTGTATATTCCATTGTATGGTACCAGGTCAAAAGAGCGCATCAAGAAGAGTGCTGCAAGAAACACACTGCATAAAGTGCAAAGGGATTGGGGTTACCCATCCTGTAATTTTTGTAGAGTATGGTGCTCCTCATATTATTTTAATAGCATTTTTTTCGGCTTTTAAAATGCTTTTTTTTTCCAATGAAAAAGAAATTATTGTCTCCCACTTGATAATATGGTGAATTGTGTGGTTGCTAGGGACTGGGTGTTCCTACGTTAGCAGCACACACTCCCATGGGTTGCCATTCTTGTGTGGGTGGGATTTACACAAAAAAAAAACATGGCCACAGGACGTCTCGCTTAGCAAGAAAAGAAACTCTCCATATGCTGAAACTTTTAAGTAAAACCTTTTTTTAAAGATAAAATCTGGTTGATCCAAATTTTCAAGTTATTAGTAATTAACTGATCCCTTGTCTGACAAACCACCATGGTAATTTTCGGTATGTTTAGAGAAATATTGGAATGTGGCGGTTTTCTGTTTGTGCTTTAAAAACAGGGATCAAACTTCACAGTCTAAATCAATAGAATGCTGTTCTGCATGTATGGTCAGTACAGCATTCCATTCATTCTTGTGTGTGTGTGGATGAACAGCATTTCGGTATGGTATAATTTTGAGTGAGAACAAGTTCCATCATACACTATGGGGGAGATATTCAGACTGCGCCAGGCAATGGCGCAAGAGGGGGCATAGTGCAGTCAAGATGCACCAGGACCAAGGCACGGAGATATTCAAAGGTGATGTGCCATGGCGCATCACCTTTGAATATGGCACAGAATGTGCATGGTGCAATCATAATGTGCTGGCTCATTCCCTGGACAGGGAGGACTGGGAATGCTCCAGTGCAACTGTAGTTGCGCTGGGTGCAACGGCCGCGATATTCAGACTTGGGCATGCAATGGGGCCCTAATGTATGCAAGGCACAAATGGGGCCATTTCCATGCCATTATGACCCCATTTGCATGCGTTGTGCAAGGCAGCCCAGTGAACTGCACCTGGTACCTTGCACAGACAGTTTTGTGGACTGAGGGGGTCCGGAGGCACCCAGGCCCCGTAACCGCAATCACGGTAAACAAGAATTGCACAGAAGCCCTGGTGATCCAGTGGTACCTCCCTCCCTCCCTCCTGTAGCCATGATCGTTGGTAGGTCCAAATACAGGAACATGCCCTGTTAGTCTAGTGGAAACCCCCCTCACTCCCTTACCAGATCGCGTGGTGACAGTGAGGACGTTCTTGAAGCCAGTGTTTCACCCCACCCATAGTTCTCACCCCATGAGAATAGCATGTAACACTTCCTGAGGACTAGTGGCCCTCACAGAAGTCCATCAGCACACTGTTCCAGCGATGAAGAAGAATTTCCAGCTCACCCAACACCCCAATCATTGGTGGTGGTTAACCCGCTCGCGATAATTCCGTGCCGCTGACTGACAGCTATAGTATGTACTTGTTGGTTCATGGTGGGACTATCGGCTTGCAGGGCATACTGTACTGTATAGTCAGGAACACGTTAATGAAATTATACTGAATGAAATTAACTGTAGTACAGTATGCTCCTGTAAACCCATTGGTCCACAACATGGACCAACAGGCTTACAGCACATATTATAAGCTGTCAGTTACGGGCAGCCGCGCAGTATGTGGGCAGGTTTCAGCCTTCCGCTGATGATGGGGGTGTGTGTGTGGGTGGGCTGGGTGACCCTGTTTGGGTGGGGTGGGGATACCACTGGACCACCAGGGCATATGTGTGCAACAGTGTGCCTGCAATTGGGGCTACAGGAGGGGTGGGGGACCACTACACCACCAGGGCATGACATATAGTACATTCTGTTACAATCGGTGCCACGGGAGGGGTGGGGCACCACTAGTCCACCAGAGAATTGTTTACGTGCTTTTTTATGGGGCTCTGGGCTGTGGGTGGGTTGGGGGGACCACTGGACTACCAGGGCTTATTGTCCTTCACAATCACCCATGATCTGGTACAGGAGTGAGGGGGGTTTCCTCTAGAATGACAGGGTATGTGCCTGTATTTGGACATACCAGCAACTGTGGCTATGGGAGGAAGGGGGGTACCACTGGATCACCAGGGACAGGATGGATGCTTGTGGACGGTGTTCTTACCTGGCAGGTGGCCACCCACGGCTGGCGGCTGCTGTGTTGCACCCTGCAATACAGCAGCCTGCCTGCGGGTGGCCAGCATTTGACCCAGGATTTTCTGGCTCAACTTTGTGCCCCGATATGCGGCGATCTGGGGTTGTGCCAGCATACTGCACGCACATCCCTGGCTGAATATCGGATGCATATATGCATGGGCATGCCCTCCAGATGCATCAAGACATATTAGCAATGCACCCGGTGCATCGGGACTTCTGCTGCGCCAGTCACCCTTTTGAATATCACACCGGGGCACATTGCGGGGTTGCACCGGCGCAACCCCTTTGAATATCTGGCTCTATATATACATTTAAGAAGACACAAATCCAAACTTTTGAATACTCATATTCCATACCAGTAAATGAATGAATAAGTCATTAAACAATACAGCATAACACTGTAACACAACAAAGTATGCTTGCCACTGTCACATAAAAACTAGTACATGGAAACACAACTAGTAGGTGCATATACATATGTTACATCCTTCAAGTACCTCGGGGTATGGCTAGATAGTCATCTTGACTACTCTACCCACATAGATTACATTTGCTCTAAACTTTGCCCTAAGCTTGGGGCTCTCTACCCCCAAAAGGACTGTCTCACCCTCCCTACATGCCGAGAACTTGCCACCAAAATGATTCTACCACTTTTTGACTATGCTGACATTGTCTACTCTACTGCTCCTGTTACCTCCCTCTCCAAGCTTGACACGCTGCCAAACACATTCTGTTGCTTTACCATAAATGCTTCCTCCCCTGCACTCATCACTGCTCCCTCTACTCCTCTCTTTCCATCCCACCTCTCATCTGCAGGAGACTCATGCACTCTCTCTCTCCTTCATAGCCAAATATTGGTTTAATCTGGTCCTCTCATACCTCTCATCTATCCTATCTGCTGCATCCCCCTCCTCATATGCCCTATGTTCTAGAGACCATCGCTCCTTGCTTCCCCATCCTCATACTTCTGCTGGTCAGTCTACATTCTCTTACTGTATCCCCCTTCTCTGGAACTAGCTCCTCCAAATCTCCATAACACTCCTTTTTTCTCCTCACTCAAGTGTCTCATCTGTACTCTTCCTAGCCCCCCCTTGCTCCTGCCTCCCCCCTCTTCTCCAGGCCACCCTAACTGTCCTCTGCCTCATCCTTTCCTCTCTCCTTGTCCCTCACTCTTAGTGTCTGTTTTCCCCATCTATCCTTCCTGATGCAGGGTCTTTGCTGGGATGTATTTAATCACAGATGTTTGATGTCACAGCTGATGACTTGAAGTTTGTTCTAGCTAGCACTGATTCTATTTTATTTTAGTTGCCATTAACCCATTTGGTATCTAGCCTGGACCAGCTTCCTTTTGTATAGCCTATCCTTGTACACTTGCAATGTGTTACGCAATCTCTTACCTTACCCTGCCTCCAGCTTATTTGTCAGTCTCTAGGAATCATTGTAACTCTGCCACTTGTAGCTTACTGTTTTGTTAGTTGTTACAATCCCTGTACCTGTACCTGTCTGTTGTGATGTTTTTGCTCACCACCCCTCCTGGAATCACTGTAACCCTGCCACCTGTAGTTTACTTATTTTGTTAGTTGTTACAATCTCTGTACCTCGACCTGTTTGATGTGGTTTTTTTTTGGTTTTTTTTTTGCTCTTCATCCCCCTTAGGTTGCGCCTAGAAATGTGCCCCAGTTCAATGTGCCTATCCCGGTTAGCAAAACATTTTTTAGTAAAATAAATATACCCTAAATTAATATTTACTATCCATACTAAAAGGTACATGATAATAAACACAAAGCTGTTATCCCAATGACTAATTTATTAGGCTCAATGGTATGATTTCTGATATCCAAGTTCGAGTCTGACTTGGATGTAGGACTCAGACTGAGCTCAAGTATTTCCTTGGGATCTGTGTGCCTCTGTAGGGACACTACATTTATTTTTTTTTCTTCACAGAGCATTCTTGAAGAAACCCACATTATTGAAATATTGATTATAACTCTGTTTTCAGACGGTTTATAAAACATTGGTTTGCTTGCATATTAGCATATTTATTTGAATATGTATTTTGCACAATTAAAAGACAAAGTATTAATTTACCTTTGCCTGTTTTCTGAGTTTCTTGTTTGTCTAGTTTATATGTTTATATGTGTTGAGATATGTTTCTCATGTGATGAGGTGTTTGAGGGCAATTTTGTGTAGTTTGGGTGAGAGGACCACAAAGCAAAAAGAACAGTCGCGTAAGAACCTACTGTAACAGTAGATCTTTGAGAGTCTCTTGCAGCAGGTCATAACCAGTGGGATTCAGCCACACAGGCCCTCATCTTCAGATAATTTCACAGCAGTCGACCCTGGGACCTCCCCCCAGCACCACCACGTGTCATACACCTGTCAGGTATAAAAGGAGGAGGTTCCAGACATTCCTCAGTTCTTTTCCCATCCCGGCGACCGTATGTATAACCATATCTGAGGGTCTCTGAGGGGAACCGAGAAGGGAAAAAGTAAAGGCAGCAGCTCATGGAGTATTAGAGACAGGAGCAACCCTTTGCAGGACTCAACAGCAAGGGGAAGGACAGTGATTGATAAGGACCTGCTGCAAGAGGCTCTTGAAGATCTACTGTTGCAGTAAGTTCTTACGCAACTGTACTATCTTCTTTGAGGTAATCTCTTGCAGCAGGTCATAACCAGTGGGAAGATTCCCAAGCAGTTGTAAAACCCCGGCAGTGTATCATGAGTGATGAGGACAGGAGGCCTTGTAGGACGGCTTGTCCAAAAGTGGTATGCCCCTTAGAAGCGATATCCAGACTGTAATGCCTAGTGAAGGTATGTACAGTGGACCACGTGGCGGCTTCACAGACATCCAAGGATGAAATGCCTCAGAAACAGGCCATCGAGTCAGCTATGCCTCTGGTAGTGTGTGGCTTGACAACACCTGTGAAAGGGATATCATATTTAGCATAAATACACGTAATGCAGTTGGTCAACCATGTGGACAAGCACTGCTTGGAGACACCGATGCCCTGGCAGCCAGGGGCAAAAGAAACAAAAAGTTGCTGTGATTGACTCAACTGTGAACTGCGTAGAAGGTAAATACCCAGTATTTTATGCACATCGAGTGTATGAAGCAAGGCTTCTCCCAGATTCTGAGAGTCTGCAAAGGAAACTGGCAGTTGGATGATCTGATTTAAAGTAAACGCAGAAACAACCTTAGGCAGAAACGCCGGGTTAGTGCATAAAGACACCCGGTCATTATGAAACTGAATATACGGGGGTTTGCACATCAGGGTGTGCACCTCTGAGACCCGTCTGCCAGATGTAATGGCTATTAAAAACATAGTCTTTGAAGAGAGATATCAGAGGTCGCTGGGTTCGGCAGGCTCAAAAGGACCCGTGGTAAATTTTTCAAGCACAAAATTCAAATCCCAGACAGGGACTGGATCCTAATAGGCATATGCAGGTGTAGAATACCTTTTAAAAAGGTTCAAATCAATGGCAACTGGGACAAAGAAATGTTGCCCACAGGCAAATGAAATGTGGCAATAGCCGAAAGGTGGACTTTCACAGAGGAATTTTGTAGTCCACCATCTGACAAGTAGAGTAAATAATCTAGGATGCACTGAGGGGGACACTCATATGGATCCAAGGCTTGAGACGATGCCCAGGTAGAGAAGCATTTCCACTTCATAGACTAGGAAGACCGAGGAGATGGCTTCCTAGCAGCCCGGGGAACCTCCGCTATCTGTGGAGATACCCGGAGGCGTGAGAGGACTACATCCTCAGGAGCCAGGCATGCAGGTGGAGGGAACGAAGGCCTGGGTGTAACAGGGAGCCTTGTGCCTGGGACAACAAGGCTCAGCTAAGAGGCGGAGGGATTGGTTCTGCATCTGAGAGCTGTGGAAGCAGAGGGAACCAAATCGGTTTCAGCCAGAACAGCTCTATGAGAATCATAGACGCTCTGTCCTGGACCAGTTTGAGTAGTACTCTCTGAACGAGTGGAAAGGGTAGGAAGGTGTATAGAAATCTTCCTGTCCAGGAAAGAGACGATGCATCCTGCCACATAGTTCCAGGATCTCACACGAGAGAGCAGTAAAGTGGCAGTTTTGCATTTTGTGGAGAGGCAAACAGGTCCAACTCTGGTTGGCCCCAGATGTGGAAGGCATCATTGAGAACATCGGGTAAGATTTCCCACTCATAAGCCAGGGCAGAAGATCTGCTCTGGGCATCCATCAGGGTGTTGGACACCCCCGGGATGTGTACTGCCAGAAGAGATATACGTCTCTGGATCACCCAATACTACACCCTCATGGATTCTCTGCAGAGAGGGTAGGAATTGGTGCCACCTTGTTTGTTTAGGTAGTGAACTACCTTAGAGTTGTCTGATTGCACCTGTAGGCAACCCGGAGGGGGGGTGCACCTTGAATGCTTGCAAGGCGTAGAAGACCGCCTGCAGTTCCAAGACACTGATGTGGAGGCGGGCCTCCACTGACATCCAAGATCCCTGTGATCGGACGTGCAGGAGGTGAGCACCCCACCCAGTCAAGGAGGTGTTCATTGTCAGAATGAGACTTGGGATGAGTGCATGAATAGGCATCGCCCAGAGGAGATTGTCCTTTGACTTCCACCACTGCAGGGCTTGAAGAGCCGGGGGAAGACAGCAGGACTGGGACATCGAAATTGTCCAGATACTGGTCCCATTGGACTCTGAGGGACCACTAAAGGACTCTCAAGTGCAACCTGGCATTGGGGACTATTGGAATTGTGGCCACCAAATGTTCCAGGAGATGGAGATAGTCTCTTGCAGAGATCCAATTGCAGGATCCCAAACCACGTGCTAAAGTGATCAGGATGTCCTTCCAAGCAATGGGCAGATATGCCCATCCAACAGAGGACTCCAGCATGGCTCCTATATACTGAAGGCATTGAGTAGGGTCCAATTTGGATTTTGGATAGTTTACCACAATCCCTACCTGGGTGAACAACTGCAGGGTGCGAGAATGCATGTGAGACAACTGGTGCCTGGAGGACGCTTTCAGGAGCCAGTTGTCCAGGTAGGGGAAGACATAGAGGCCTTCCCATCAGAGGACTGCTGTGACCCCTGCAAGACATTTTGTAAAGTCTCTCAGGGCCTAGGAAAGACCAAAAGGGAGGGCTCTGAACTGGTAATGACATCCTTGGAACAGGAAATGGAGAAACCGTCTGTGAGCTGGGTGCATCATAATATAAAGGTATGCGTCCTTCATATCCAGAGAGCAGAGCCAGTCACCCTTGTTCAGCAAAGGAAGACATGTCGGAAGGAACACCATGCGGAACTTTTGGTAAACGATGTAGAGGTTGAGACCTCTCAAATCCAAAATGGGGCATAAATCTCCTGTCCATTTGGGGACCAGGAAGAAATGGGAGTAAAATCCCATCCCCTTCTGAGAAAGGGGAACTGGTTTGATAGCCCTTTTTGATAGTAAGGCAGCGATCTTGGTCCGCAGGACCAGTGCCTAGTCTGGGGAGTAGTGAGAGACCCTGGGTGGTGATGGAAGAGCATCTCCCTGAACTCTAGTGTGTGTGTCCTGTATCGATCAGTTGCAGTAGCCACTGGTCAGAGAAGAGGGCTTACCACTGTTGCAGGTGCAGAGAAAACCTGCCCCCGATGGCTGTGGGTAGGGTCTCCATACCCACAACTGGAGGAAGACCCTCAGGCAGGAGGCAGGCCCTGCTGAGGGGCAGCAGGGATGTACCAGGGCCTAGAGGGATTTCTCGGTCCAGGCAATTGTAACTGAGGTTTCCTTTTATTGACCAGCTACTGACTGAACAGGGGATGGCCTCTGCAGGGGCAGCCCCTGGAAGAACCCCTGAAGGGTTGTTTGGTCTTAAGGTGGTAAAGGGTCTGTACTGATTGTAGGGTACAACTGGAGTCCTGCAGATCTTTTAAGATGTCTGTGTCTGCAGACCGAACAGTTGTACATCTTTAAAGGTAGCATTCAAAATGGATTGCTAGACATCCTGGGAAAAATCAGACACCCTAAGCCAGGCATGACACCTGAGACATATACCAGAAGAGAACGTGTGAGCCATGGTATCCATGGCAACATAAGCGGCCCTTAGCAGGTGATGGCCTACTGCCGCCACCGTGGAAAATTTCACCATTAGGTCATCTTGGACAGCATCTGCCAGGAGGGACTGCACCGTGGCCTGGGAGGCTTCAAGAATTTCCTCCTGATATTTAAGAAGGTGTCCCATGTAATTAAGGACCTGAAGGGACAAGGCAGCCAAGGAAAAAACCTGTTTCCCCATGGCATCCAATGTCTTAGACTCCACATCCATGGGCTGCATACTCATGTGCTGAGGCCTGGAGGACCGATCATGTGTGGCATTAATTACCACAGAGTCTACCTGAGACAGAGATGTGAAATGGGGTGAGCCACCGGAGCCTGATAAAGCCTGTCCACCTTCCTCGGATTGAAAGGAATCTTGAACGGCTGCTGCCAGGAGGCCATAATAGCCTCTTCAAAGGCATTCGCTGATGGGGGGATAACCAGAGAAGGGCATTCAGGTATACCCAGGTACTGAGCCAATATCTTGCGAGAAGACTCCTGTACCAAGCTCTGGAACCTGAAGGTTCTCTGGACGTGGAGCATGATGTCTGCAAACATTGAGTCATCCAGTGGGGAACAAGGGAGGGCAGGAGTAATGTCCTCCTGAACAGAGGAGGTGGCAGAGGAGGACTGAGGGGATGCCTCCTGGTCCATGCCATATTCCTCCTCCCTGCTTTCCAGTCCACAGTCTCACAGGAAAGGGTCCTCCATGTCCACTTCCCGGGTATACAGACCTGGGGAGACGGGGAAGAGATGGCCATATGCTGGGCTGAAGGGGGCCAAGATGGAGCAGAGGGGAGTGATGACCCCTTCCTAGGGGGGCAGCATGGCTGAGTGAGGTCCAGGATGGAGGTAACCAGAGCCTGGATATCAGTCATGGCCATCTGTTCAGAGGTGGTAGACCTAGTGGAGCAAACGGGCACCACAGATGGAACAGCGGCTGACAGAGGAACCAAACGAGCAGCCTTCAATGAGTGGGCATTGAGGACCCCAAAGACATCCAGAATAATGCTAGGCCAACTGTCAACACCGTCGACACATTCCCAGACCCAGTCATTGACAAGAACATCGTCAACAGCGGAAGCGGAAGCAGCAATGGAATGCTGAGCAACATCGATGGGCCGTGGTACAGTGTCATCGATGGGTTGCGGCATTGAGCCATTGATGAGAGAGTTGCTGATGGGCCATGTTGCAGAGCCATCAATGAGAGGGTCATCAATGAGCCAGAAGCCATTGTCAATGGACAAAGGCCATGCAGCAGTGATAGCAGGGGCAGCATTGGCAGCTGTAAAACAACTGCTGAGCCTGGAGAGGAGCCCTCAATCGTCAATGGTAGGGAAAACGATATAAGAGGGGCTACCTACTCCATACTCATAATTTTTGTAGAGGACGACACAGGGGTAGAAGAGACATGCTTGGTTTTAGAAGCATGCTTCCTACCCTGACCCTGTGCTGAGGTAGAGGGGCCACCCGTGGAGTGGTGAGACCCTGAAGAGGACGCTGAGGAATCCCTCGCAGAGGAGTGTTTATGCTGCTGTAGCTCCAAGATGGCTACCTTTTGCTCCATGATGTACTCACGCAGCTGTTGCAGTCATTGGTGTTTTGTGGCTCTGGAGAAATTTTGACAGAAGACACACCCCACAGTGCAGTACTCAGGACTCAGACAGCGAACACAGACTGTGTGGAGGTCTTCCTTTGCAATACTGTGGCCACAAGCACAACTTCGGAATAAAGGATCTGAAGACATAAGTGATGGTAAAAAAAAACACACACACAAAAAAAAAGTTAAGTCAATTGGTTTTTAGAACTATTCAAAAGATGACTGTGAAGCAAGAACTCTGAAGGAGGACTTGTTGAATGCAGGTCGTGGTTGAAAAGAACTGAGGAATGGCTGGGACCTCCCCCTTTTATACCTGCCAGGTGTATGACATGTGGTGGTGTTGGGGAGAGGTTCCAGGGTCAACTGCTTTGAAATCATCCAAAGATGAGGGTGCCTGTGGCTGATTCCCACTGGTTATGACCTGCTGTAAGAGATTACCTTGAAGAAGATCAGAGCGATTCTGTCTGCCAAACTGTGTGAGATGCTGCTGCTAGACAGTACCATAAAAAGGCCCTTTTGTACACAGTCATCTGCACTATTGTGGGCGGTGCAGAGCAATTACACCATTACCTTAGCTGGTGTATAACTACGTGCTGCAGGCCGTTTTACACAGAGCTTACCTTTTTGTCGTTGTAGTTTTAATCCACTCGCTCCACTCCATGTGCACTGATACCTTTCTCTTTTACACACAGGAGCCCTGTATTTCTCTTGTGGCTTTTCCAGCATTTTTGCTATCTTTCCAGCCAGCCAAGAGCTCAGGACTTGGTGGTGGAGTTGGAAGGGGGAGGTGCAAGAGACACTGTTTCCACATTACAGTACAATATAGGCTTGTTCACACAGCATCAGTGCCATGTAGATCAGTGTGGCCATGCTCGCTGAAATGCTGTGGATCAGCGTTTAGACAGCACACCCAGGGGAACACTGTATAGGCTCCCATCCAAGTTCCAGCAGTTTAAAGAGTGTTCCAGCCAGGATGGGGACATGGGTGTAGGTCAGGCTCCCCATGACAACGGCCAAGGATTGGGGATGGGTTTTCCAACCCAAGTTCAGCTAAACTTTTTTCTTTGTCTGTCAAGAAAGCTGAATTAAGGGAAGTGTTTTTTTTATTTTAAACCGAGGGCTAAAAAGTGAAGAAAACACGGTCTCAGAGTTGAGCCGTGACACTGGGCATACGCTTAATGTTTCCTTCACTTTTTAGCCCTCGGTTTACAATAAAAAAAAACTTCCACAAGTTCGGCTTTGTTGACAGATACAGAAAAAAAGTTTAGCTGAACTCAGGTCTGAAATAATTTGGTAAATGCTGCCATGACAACCACAGGTGCAGGCTGGGAAAAGCCTGTTACAGCATTGTGGATGGTGCATGCAGTTCATACAGCAAAATAAAATGCTGCAAAACCCCCACAGCACTATGCAATCCCAGAAAAAGAGGGATCACAGCCACAATGAAACAGAACCCAAAGCGGCCAAACTGCGGTGCTCAGATGTGCACAGCAGCAATGATCTTGTTGCTGTGCACCTCCAATAATGTTGCAAAACTGGCCATGTGAACAAGCCTTATAGGAGTTTTTATACTACTGGATCTGTACCAGTGCCAGTGGTGCAGATGAGTTGCACTGATGCAGATCTGGCAGTGTAAAGAACAGTCCGTGCATTGCAAGCTGCTCTGCTGTGGCACAGAGCATTCCGTGGTTTGTGGAGAACACGGAACAGAGTGCACCAGTGTAGGCATTTTTAGCAGGTGTGTAAAATTGCTGCTTAGCCTGCACCGATGAACAAAACACAGGAAGGCCATCAGGAATGCTGCACAACAGCAGTGAGCATGTAAAAGAAGAGGGCAGCAGTGTGATCAGAGCAGTGCAAGCCAATTCAGACAGCAATGCTCCAGGTCAGTGGTAATGTAAAAAGGCCTTATACAGTATGTTTTGGTCATGTATTAGGGGACCTTTCCGTCCCAATCTTTAAATGTGTTGACTTATGTGTTGACAATTTAGACTTCAGATGAACTGTAGTAGATGTTTTTTTTTTTATTTGGGGGGTACCTGCAAAAACAAGTTCAACAACAAAGAATAATAGTGTTGCAATGATCCATTAATTTTGATTTATTGCATGACATAAAAATGTATAGATGCAGACTTGAATACAGAAATGTCTTGCATGCAGTTTTCCATCAACAGAAACCTCCAACCATCCAAACCTTGTACACTAGAAATCTATGGGCAAACAAGTCAGTTTTAGTTGGTTGCTTGAATTGTCCACCCCTGGATTAGTAAATTGTAAAATAAAAAATGAAAAAAAAGATTGAGGGGGAAAAAAGCGAACTTGCACCATACTGTCCCTGGGAATATTTCTTGCTCGCTACCTGTTTACTAAACAGCAGTGAAGCCTGGGAAATCTTTACAGATCCAGAAGTGTCTTGCAAGAGGCTTTTCTGGATCAATGTGATGTGAGAAATTTGATTACACGGTGGTCCAAAATGGTCACAAGAAACAGTGAACTCAAAAAACCAGGAAATGCAAAAACAGCGAACACTTACTTTAGATGCAGTGCACCTCTTGCTCAGCACCTACAAACTTGTTATAAATTATTCGAGCTGGCTAGAGTGACAATATGTTTTAAGTTTGATTTTTGTAATTTAAAAAAGAAAATGCAATGCCTCCTCCAACTTGTCTCTGAAGTCTTTACTTTAACACTACAGCATGAGATAACCGCACACAGGGTAAAAGGGGCTTCTGTTTTGAGTGCTAATTAGTTGAAATCAGATAAGTGATTTAGAAAAAAGACTTTAAAAGTGTGTATATTGTACCTTGGTGTGCCTTTATGTTTACCAAATTGTTTGAACATCAATAAAAAAACACTGAAGTATGTGGTTCAGCACTGAATGTACTTCATAAGGCTGGTGTTACCTCTTGATCAGACCAACTAAGTGCAAGATTTTGTAGCCTTCGTGTTTATTTTTACTACTTGGTTGAGCATTTGACTACAATGTCATTGACAGCACCTCTTGATTTCTTGCTTTCCTTGGAACTAATAGTTATCTTCCATGTTCAGAGAGCCCCAGCTGCTTCTGCTGAACCGTGACCATTAGTAATTAATGGCGATGACCATCTACACAAACAAGCCAGTGGGAGTTTATTGGTGCAAGTGTTAGCATTTGCTTTGCAGAACTTGTTTTGAGGGTACTAATTCACTTTGGCAAGGGGAAAGGTGATGCTGACCTATCTTACAAGAATCTGCTATAAAAATGAAGTACAAATGGTGACATCATACGATCATAAAGATGCAGACTGGAAAGAAAGAAGACCCTTGGTGCTTCAGGTTCTTTCCCCCACCAACCTATATTGCATGGCATGACCATTTATATATTTTTCCTCTAGGTACTTATCTAGCCTTTATTTAAATACATGGGTACCTTCAGATGATACTTAATTATGAGTTTATATTACACAAATTCACCATTCTTTCTGAGAAGTAATATTACAATACTCAACACTGCGCGAGACTGGGTGGAAACAAATATATACTTCTCTTTCTGTTGTCTGCCACATATACTGACTGTATACCTTTTTTAAATGCACTTTCTGGTTCTAACATTAAAATAGCAAGTTATCAGTGTTTTTTTGGTGAACTGCTCTTTACAGGAAACATTTAAGCTGAAGCAACACTTTTTACAAGCAGGACCACTATCAGAATTTAAAGAGATTTATTTTTTTTGTTTAGCCAACAGACAATCTCCTGTCCTGGCCATGCTGATCACTTGGTTAAATGCACAGAAGGTAATGCTGAGACTGTGGCTGGGATTCTAATCACCGAAGTGTCAGTGCTGTGATAAATCTGTGACAACAATGCATTTGTTGTCTGTTTTCAGATCTATATTTCTTTTGGAAAGTCTTAGTTTGCAGACATGTTTACACAGAAAAAGCTGGGACATACTTCTTAGCACAAGGTCTCTGCTTCTTTTCAAACAAATGGCTTAGCCTTAGAAAAATTTACAATTGCAAGCCTGGTTCCACCAGAGAATCAAACAGGTCAAACTTGACCTGTCTGGTTGCTTGTGGACTAAATCAGAATTTGGGCTGAAATTACAGACTTTGGTTTACTGCTGTTTACAGTCCTTAAGCTCCACAACACTGCTTTCAACAGCTCTGTGAGCAGGCTGCGTGTCTCATATTTTAAATGTGCAGTGGCAGATGTGTAGAGAAAGTGTTTACGCAATTTTATGAGCCATTTATCTCTAGTTTGGTGAGTGCCAGTGACAGTTTTGAATGGCCATGTCATCCACTTTTAATGGGGCTTTGTCAGCTGTTTGCAGAAAGTAAGCAGTTTTATAAGCCACTTTAATTATATATGTGCCACAGCCTGTTTTGTATGTCTGTAACCAGGGCTAGCGGGGATTTGCTAATCATTGCAAAAAGTATGTAAACTATTTCACTAGTTATTTTTCTTTAGTGAAGTTAGTATCAGTGCAATTTTCATGCCCATACCCATTGTTATTTGGGCTTGGCACACCCATTTGGAGAAAGTACTACCAGCCATTTTTCTTTTGCTAGTTGTGCCTCTGTCAGTTTTTATATGCCCATTTTACTGGTAACATAAGAAACATATACAGTGGAGCCCTGTTATAAGCACATCCTAAATGCCAAGCAAAATTGTTCTTATAACAGGGATGTTCTTATAAGAGGAATACATTGAAAATAATGAAAATCTATGTGAAATCTATGTTAACATGATGAAACTGGGCTCAGACTACATTTTAGAGAACGCATTATTACACGTAGTGTAATATAGCTTTTTAAAAGAACTCTTGCACAAATAGTTAAAAGTATTGTAAAAGTCATTCAGTGTCTCACCTACGAAGGAATTTCCACATCCATTCAATACATAAATGACTGTTAATGAGGAAACTAGATGATGATTCAGCCCTGGCTTAGCACTCTCTTGATCATTGATGGGTGATAATGATCATCTTCCACTATCTCCGGAAAAAAAACCAAACTGTTCTTATAAATGGGCTGACTGTTCTTATAAACGGGCTTTACTGCCATTGAAATTATGGGTAAAAATTGCGTCATTCAAAAAATTTTCTTATAAACAGGATGTTCTTATGTGTGATGGTCTTATAAGTGGGCTCCACTGTAGTAACATAGTGATTTCAGATCAGAAGGGACTCTGCATACATCATGTCCTTCTCCACCAGCTCAAAAGCAGAAAGAAGGGAGTAAATAAGTATATACTGTGCAAACATGTACCAATTTTAGGGGCTCCCTAACCATGTGAATACCCAGGGTACCTGGTGATCCCTGTGGTGATTCCTGTGGTAATCAAGAATTTGCACAGGCTTACCTTAGAGCAGCAGTATTTGTTAATATCCATGTAGTTTTTTCAGCAATAATCCTTGACTGGCAAAGATATCAATATACACATTTTTCTTCTTATTTTCTTTCATTCCCAAACAAAGATACAGTATTTTGACATTTCTAAAAGTTCTCACTCTCGTGCCATGAAACATTAAGTATCTTGGTACAGTGTTGTGCTGTTTACCATCAGAAACATGGTAGCCCCATCAGATTACATCCGAAGTATGGATTCAACAGGTAACCTCAGTGGAAGAGATTTTAAAAAATTGCGGGAAGTAGAAATCTTTAATGACATGATTCATTAATTACAAAATTAGCAGTAAAGTCTGTTTTAACAATATCTTAGAACACTAAAAATACACTGAAAATGAAATCTTAGGATGTCAGAAATACATTTTTCTTAAAAAACTGTATGACAAAATGTTTTTTCAACTACAAAATGCTGCTGCATTAAGGTCCTGTGCCACAGTCCACTGTCTCCACAGTTAGGCTGTTCCATAGGTTTACTACCCTCTGGAAGAAAAAATGCATCCTAACATTACCCCTGAGGTTAGTACCCCATGGCATCTCCCCGCATCCTGCTGCAGGACACCAGATCAAACATCTACAACTGTTTGATCATGTCAGTACCCTTGAGTATGTGGAAGACTGAACCTATGTCCTCTCTCAGCTTCCTTTTCTCCAGGTTGAACATGTTAAAGACCTTCAGCCTTGTCTCATTGCTTTTGTTCCCCATACTACTGATCATTTTGTTCCCCATACAGCTGATCAGTTTAGTGGTCCTCTGTTGCACCCTCTCAACTGCCTAAATGTCCTTTTTGTATTGAAGAGACTCAAACTGCTTGCTATACTCCAGGTGGGGCCTGACCAGAACCTTGTGAAGTGGCAAGATTACTACCCCTGCTCTGCTTAGCAACCCCATTTTTATGCACCCAGCATTATGCTTGTCCTCTTGACAGGGGCTGCACATGATTTGAAGCAGGACGGGGCTGCATAGGGTTTGTCCTGCTTTAGCCCCATGTCTGTTATGACCTCAAGGTCCTTTACATCCTGGACTGCAGAAAGAAGACCTCCACCTACTTTGAATGTCCTACCTCTGTTTCCCATCCAAAGTGTAGTGCCTTACATTTGGCTTCATTGAATTTGAGGCTTCAGGAGTCAGACCAATCACCCAGCTTGTTCAGGTCCTCCTGAAGTTTTTCCCGTCCTCAAGAGAGCCTACCATCCTAGCTAGCGTAGTGTCTTTTGGGAACTTAACCAACTTACTGGTAACCCCAGGTTCCTGATCATTGATGAAGATGTTGAAGAGCATTGGCCATAGCACTGACCTCTGAGGGATGCTGCTTAGAATCCCTCTCCACTCAGAGTAATGTCTGTACATCACCCCCTGTGCTTTCTACCCCCAAGCCAGTTAGTAATCTTCACCTTGTGTATGTCTCATGGATATCACACTGGTTTACCTTTACTTTAAGCTTGTCGTGTACTACAGTATCAAAGGCCTTGCTGAGGTCTAGCTAGACTTCATTTATGGGCCTGCCCCTGTGCACTTACCTGGTCACCCTCTCACAAAAGGTGACCAGGTTTGTTTTGCATGGCCTGGCTATCATAAATCCATGCTGAGAGGGGGTCAAGAACCTTGGAACTTTATCAAGCACTTCATTATTCTGTCCTTGACAATGGCCTCCAGAACCTTGCCCAGCACTGATGTCAGGATAACCAGACTGTAGTTGTTCAGGACTGACCTTGCTCCCTTCATGAATATGGGGACCACATCAGTCACTTTAAGTCCTCTGGCACTATACCTGTCCAGACAGACTCCTAAAATATTATTACACAAACACAAAATTAGCAGCTCAACCCCTGCTAATTCACAATCGTTTAATCATGTTTTTCATTAGGGGTGCCACTGTTTTATGGTATACATTAGTTAAAACAGAGAATTCAGTGCCCCCCCTTCCGTGGCAGATTAGTCAAATATCATCATTTTCTTTCTGCCCAAATTGAGTACTTACTTATTGTATCTCTAATGGAAGTTGGGGTCTCTTGGTGTTCATTTCAGAGCTCTGATGTGAATTAAGTCCAGCTACCAAACATCACAGGGCACCATCCACCAGCTGGTTCCCTATCTAAACTATAACTGCCTAAACTGGCTTCTTTTATATAAGGTGCACTGGCTAAATTGGCTTCAGTTAATTAAGATGCAGTCCCAACCACAACCACTGCGCAGGCAATTGGTGTGGAGCCTGCTGACTGGGACTGCCATACCACTCCCAAGCATCAAACAAACACAAACTTAGCAGTTCAATGCACCGTCATTCACAAACATTTAATCACTTTATTCATAAGGGTCACTACTGCTTTATGGCATACATCAAAGATAATTCTATGCACACCCTCCTGCCCGCATGGCAAATCTTTCAAATGTCATACATTTATTTCTGCTTAAATTGGGTATGTACTTATTTTACCTGCAATGGGAGTTGAGGTCTGCTGATGTGCATTTCAGAGCTGTGATGTGAATTAATCCATGCTACTAAACATCATGGTGGACCACCCAACAGCTGGGTCCCTAATCAAAAATGTAACTGCCTGAATTGGGTATTTTTATATAAAGTGCACCACCTAAATTGACTTTAATTAAGGTGCAACTGTAGCCAATGTGCAGCTAGTTGATGGGGAGCCTCTTAACTGAGACAGCTATGTTATCTCCTGAGCATTAAACACAAAATTAGCAGCTTAGCCCATGCTCATTCACACACTTTTATTCCCTTTATTCATTGAGGTGCTACTGCTGCTTTATGGCAAACATCAGTTAAAACAGAGAATTCAGTTCACACACTCCTGCCCACGTGGCAAATCTTTCAGATACCATAATTTCTTTCTGTCTGCATTGGCTACTTACTTATTTTGTGTCCAGTGGGAGTGGGGGTCTCTTGGTGCTCGAGGGTGTGCACTGAACTGGTAGCTGGGCTTAACTCACATCAGAACTCTGAAATGAGCATCATGTGAATCCTGATCCTAAAAGACTATTGCCAGAAACATCACCAATTTGTCATCTCTGGTGTTTATTTTCCTGTTATCCCGTCCACCCATGGACCTTACCTGCCTTGATCTGCCAGTTTTTTTTAGTGAAGTGGGTGTCAGTGCCATTTTTCAGGCCTGCATTTTGTGTTACTTGAGCTTTTTGTGCCCGTTGGAAAAAGTATCTTAAACTTCAATAGCCATTTTCTAGAGAGGAGGAGAATACCAGTGCCAGTTCTGCATGTCCATGTCCAGTGCTCATGAAGATTTGCCAGTCCTTCACAGAACACAGAGGGGCTCCAGTAGTGCCTAATCTGATCCAACGTCTGATAATCTCAAAAATCCAAACTCTGATCCATACTTGGAATTCATTTTGCACATCAATATCTGAATCTGACATTCTGACCCATTTTGCATTAACCTGTCCAATCGTTTGAAAAAGGCACATGATCAAGCAGTTAAGCAGTGAATGATATCTTACTGTTGTCAGTGTGCTTGTTGAACCATCTCACTTTGCCTGCAGTTCATTGTGGTGTGCCTATGTGAATTCTGTGTTCTTTCATCTAATCATTAACTTGATGACCATCTCACCTTCTTTCATGTTACATGATGTATTTTTTTTGTCATCTTTCTTTCTCTGTCTTACTATATGAATAAACTGCATCCAGTCACTTACCTTGGTATCATTTGCCAGTCACTTACCTGAGTATCGGAGGGTTATATACAGTATATCCACCTTACTATTGCAGTGTGGATGGATAGTTCTCATTTGCAGTTTTGCAAGGTTTACCTGTCTCCAGTCAGTGATGATCTGATCATGACCCTGGCTAAATCAATATGTGTTTCCTTATGCTAATTGCTGTGGTGATCAAGATCGATGACTGCTAAATGAATGACTGTTGTTGATTCCTGAGAGCATGAGACTCGGGTTGCAAATGTAAGGACTGCTGTCAGAAACATGTTTACAAAAATGATGTTATTGAAGATGTGTATAGGGAATTTCCAAAGTCAGAGAGTTAGGTAAGCAGCTGTAGCTAGACATGGGTTGACTTTGTTGTCATGAATATCCATAAATGCTTCATTTAGAGAGTTCTAATGCATGACCATTCCCTTGCCATGCATTAGGACTGTCTAATGCACATCCCCAGAGTGTCTTATTGTGCTTTTAAAGGAGGACTTTACATTTTATCAACATGTACACATTATATTTAATAGGTTAAATTAATAAAACAAATTACATTTTTGTCATAATTTGACATGAAAATGTTCCTGTGCCTACCTGAGTCTGATGCAATTGTCCTATTATGGCCCCCATACCTGTAGTTTTCCTGGAGTCCATTTTAGTAGTTAAAATTGTGTACAACTCCCCTGAACCAAAATATAGGCCCCTCCCACATAGAAATTACTGTTTTTTTTTGTTTTTACTGTTTTAAACGTTGCTGTTTTTGTTGAGCACAAGAGACCCGGTGATAGAGCTTGTGGAGGGAGCTACTCCTGGCTGAGGAAGTGCAGTCTTTTTTGGTCAGTGTTGTCAGTACCAGAATCCACACTTTGAAGCCAGCAGGAATACGGAGCATGCAGCAACAGTGAATGGCCAAACAGCAGTGGCAACTGGCAAGTACCTTGAGCTGGAGGACAGCATTTGATGATGTCCGGCTGGCTGGCTGGGAGGGGTGGGGGTGGGATGAATGTAGTATTGGAAGCTTGAGGCAGAAAAGGAATTTAAAGTAAAACATTAAAATGAAACCCAACGGTACAAATTAAGTGCTAGAGTATGGTTTGCTTTTTCATTATAGGCATTTTAAAAGGAATGAGTAGGACTGAGCGGGATCCATAAATCGAGCTTGCAGGTGGGTGGGCAGGCAGGCTGAAACACACAAAAGGATTTTTTTTTAAATGTTTGCCATTATTCAGTACAAATAGCAAGCAATCAATATATGGCATTTATAGTGAGTATTAAGGTTACATACTTAAAAAGATAAGACAGTGTTTCACTCTTGGTAGCAGAAGGAAAAATAGTGGCTATTGAATATTTAAAAATTCAAAAGCTGCCACACGGATTTCACACTGGTACTGTATCCAGATTGGCAGGATTAGTTTTTTACCCATGCATTAGATATTTCTAGTGTACTGGTAACAGCCAATCAGACTGCTTCAATTTCTTTCCCCATGTTATTTATTTATTTAGTTTTTGTTTACTAGGTAAGCACATCAGGCAATTGAATGCCTATTTTCAGGTGTGACCTGGGAGGTTACAACCAAAACTACAGACAGTGAAAATACATTAAATTGTAATATACAGTGGAAAGAAGTGAACATCAAGCAGAGAAAATTGCATCTATTAAGAAGGTACATAGTTTGCAGTGCATTCAGTTACAAAGACAAACCTTGAAATAAAGTGGATGCATCAATAAGGGAAATACATACATTTTCAGTGCATTCAATATGCTGTGGAGAGAAAAACAAAAGTTGAAGCATAGCAATGTGTCTGTCATAAAAAGCTATAATATGCAGTGCATTCAGTTCTGAGAGACACATGAACATCGGGGAGAAGGAAAGGAGTAGAATGCATACACATAGTGATTATATCAGTAGGGTGCTAGTGAACAAAGCTGATAAGTCAGCAAATTTTCTTAAGAAAAAAAAAAAGAGTACCAAATAGGGAAATTGCTCAAGTGCCATGACAAGAGCAGTGCGTCTGGCCAAGGAGATGTTCTCGCTACGTTAGACAGAAAGCATGTACAGAGGTGCAGCGTTTGATGTCTGGAGGAATGGAGTTCCATAGCTTGGGAGTAGAGTAGGTAAAGGAAAGGGAAAGGGGAAATTGTTTAACCAGGAAAGGAACACTAAGCTGGAGCTTGTTTCCAGGTGTGACCTGGGAGCACAAGTAGGTTAAGTGACTTGCTTAGGGCCATACAGTGTGCGAGTGGGGACTGATGAGATTTAAACCCAGGTCTTCAGGTTTGCAACACAGTGCTCTTAACCTCTATGCTGTACTGCCTCCTAAGGATGTTTCACAAGCATGGTTTTTAACTCTTGGAACAGTAAGCAAGGCATTTTCATTAGATTTCAGGAAGTGAAATTTTTCACTGTCAGGAAAGAAGAAGCAAAGGATAGAGGCTGACCATTTAGTAATATGCTAAAGATAACACCTCCATAGCTATGGTCACACAGGAGAGATAGGAGGAGCCAACCCAGCTTATAAAAGAGGGAACAGTGGTAAGTGAGTCTAGGTGCCATTGATGCAAAGCAGTAAATGTTATTGTAGGTGACATCCCATTTGAGGAGGGTGGCTTTAGAGGTTGCACAGTACACTGGGGCTCCATAGAGAAGCTTGGGGAGGAGCATCCCCCTGGCAATGGTAAGTCATGCCTGTGGTGTCAGGTCTCAGGCCACTTTATATGACACACCAAGCATGGAGCTCATGGATTTGCAGACACCCATGACATGGGACGCATAATTAAGTGAGGGGTCAAGGGTAATTCCAAGGAATGTAAAGGAGGAGGTTATGGGGACTATGGTACCATCTTGGTATGCTACAGATAGAGGGGATGAGCATGTTCTGAGTTTGGAGGATCTGCCCAAAAGCATTATTATAAGCATTATTCTTTTCATTGCATTGTTTCTTTGGCTTTAACTTAGAGTATCAATATAAATTATGTAATGTTGTTGACTTTATATACTGCATTATTTAACATAGCCAGTATGCTTAAATAAGATAAAGTATGCACACAGTTTGTAGAATGATGTTTGTTTCAGAAAGACGTACCACAGCAAAATAGAAGGCATGAGACTCCACTTATGTGTATCCTACCCATTTATGTTTTCCCCCATATCTTCAATTTTCTTTGGGGGGGTGCTTACATACATTCATATTTTGGGGGAAAAGAATACCATTGGTCCTTTGGGTTTCCTCTTTCCCACTAGTTCAGTGGGAATACCCTGACACCTCTTTTCTTCAATGTGTCTAGTCTGAGTCTGAAGGTTGTTACAGTGTTAACTGATGCCACATGATCTGGCTGTCAATTCCAACTGTGTTCACTCATTTTGTGAAAGGGTTCTTTCTGACTTTTCCATTGAATATTCCTCCCATTAGTGATACTGAATGTCCCCTTGTCCTTCCATCCTTGTGCATCTTGAAGAGCTGTACTTGGTCTAATGATGTTATCCCTTTTAGATACTTGAACACTGCAGTCACATATCTCCGGAGTCTTCTCTTTTCCATGGAAGACAGTCCCAGTTCTGCCAGACGGTCCTCATAGCCCATGTTCTCCAAGCCATCAACCAACTTGGTCACACTTCTGTGTTCCATCTCTATCATATTACTATCCTTCCTCAAATGTGGGGGGGCCAGAGATGTGCACTGTACTGAAGATGCAATCTCTTTATTGCTGTTCTAAGATGAAAATCCATACAAAAAAAAAGGTGACAATGTGCTAGTCAAACAAACGCAATTTTCAGGACCAGTTATTTAGTGCGGTGAGTAGAGTACCACACAGGCAGTTTTAAGGCACAGCAGTTGGATCCATAAGCATGCAAAAGAAGAGAACTAAACAAGTTAAACATCACATCATGTTGCCAACGTCCAGCAATGATTATGGAGACTAGAAAATGTTTCATGTCAACCAACATACTCTACCATGCATTAATCCACATTTGAGATGCTAACTTTTACTTGTATCTTGATTCCATCATTTCTTGGCCCTCACTAAAAAAATAGAGTTTGGAGTAAAATTTAAATTTTACAGAATTACTGTTACAACTTCAAATGAAGGCATTAGTACCACCTGCACCCTGAGTCTGAAATAATTCAGTTAAGAAGGACAGCTAGCAGCCAGCCTGGTGGTACCTTGGTAGTGTTACTACCTGTCATGCCAGTGACCCAGATTCAGGACTGACCTCCAGTGTCTGGGGTCAGCCAAGGTGCAGAGAGGATCCAGCATCTAAAACACTGCTCACTTTCCTCTCCAGGGTGGATAGGTTGCAACTCCCCCACTACACATGACACCTAGTGAAGACTAGGTATCTGGAAGATGGAAGGCCCAGAAGGATGAGGGACACTGACAGATGCTGTGCAACATTGCATGTCAATGTCTATGGGAGCACCGAGAAAAAGGAGGACAATAACCTGTTTAGGCAGGATGATAAACAGCCCTCCTGCAAGTCTGGTATTACTGGATCCTGCCTCAGGGTTACGGGCTACCATGAGGGGCAAGTAGTGGGGTGTGTAGGGTAAGTCCCACAGATGGTGGGTGACTGGGCTGTGGAATGTTACTCTGATGAGGGCTAGTAAGCAGCACTGGGGGATAAATCATTGAGGAAAAAAATAAAACAGAACTAGCTGTTGTGACTTTGAATCAATTGTGTTACTGTTGCTGGCAGTACCACTAGCTTCTGTGACTGTATTTATTTAACATTTTGGTAACCTGGAAATCACACTGAGCAGAAGCTCATTTCCAGGTGTGACCTGGGGGCAGGGAGTACAAAATACAACAAAGAGATTACAGAAAATCCAGATACAGTAATATACAATGTACAAATAAATTCCTCATTATAAAACTAGGTTACAAATCATTATACATAAGATAAAAAAGATAAGAAGAAGAAGAAAACAACAAAAGCACAACATGAGATAACAATTTATACTGGGGATGGGAGACAGAGAGGATGACTGGAGTCCAGTTGTGGATTAGGTCAGTGGACAGCTGCAAGATGTAACGGGATGGTCTGAGAAGGTGCTTAAGTGCAAGAAAGGAGGGGGTGAGGCAAATTTTTTTTTTTGGGGGGGGGGTTATTCCAGAGGGAAGGGAGTCTGAAACAGAAAGTATGTATCAATGTATAACACTGATCTTTTTGTAAAATTAATAATAGTTATGATAAAAAAATCCATCAGTATGTAAGCAATACCCCATGACTGGGCTCAGGTTTTTACAGAATTAATGCACGCTCCAAATAAATTGAAGGGTACATGGCCAATGGCAAGGATCCTTTCAACGCACCTGAGAAGTATATTAAGTCTTAAGAACATGTGCCTTGGAATAGGATATTGTGTTTATAAATTGGGGATAGGTTTTTTTTTAATTACAGGGTTTTATTTTCCTGTAGTTAGGCTGTTTCTAGGTAGAAGATATGAATTTGGTAACAAAGGATGAATGCCTTTAAATGACACAACTGCATTTATTTTAAAGAAACCTATGCTCTGTTGTGGGCTATTGCATTTAAAAAGGGGAAAAAGTTTGATTTCAGTGGGAAAAGCACATATTTTTATTTTGTTTGGCTGCTGTTAGGTAGATTAGGTTAGTAACAAAATGTGTGGTTTCTAGGAATTTAATCAATAGGCAGGTGATGTATTTAGAATAATGAAGTTTTTAGACTTTGTCACTTTCTTGAATACAATTTTAGAAAGATAAATAATGTATATATGTTTGTTTTCATTAGTAGGCATGACCTGTCCACCCTGAGGAAAAGGTTGGAGGCACCCTGAAATGTTGGTGGGTTTACAGGCATCAAGTGGAGTTAGCTACACTATATTAAAGCATGGGAATTTAATGAATGAGTTCTTGTTTCTAGTACTCCCTTGTCACAGACTAATCCAAGAAAGAAAGTTCTTTATACTCATATAGGAACAGGAGTCTGAGCCAAAAACTTGGAACTCATCTTTAAAACTGATGCCACACATTAGCTTTCCTCCTAGCTGAACTATTTCATTTTTCTTTAAGTCTGGGTAAGACACTGCTGTTGTAGATACAGGTTTTAGCGACTCCTATCTTAAAGAGCACATTTCCTGCTCTTTTCAAATTGCTTCCAAGAACTATGAATTTTCTGCCCCAATGCAAGTGGTGCCAACCTTCCATTAGTATTTGCCTTCATTCTGAAGGAAGGATTGTATTTGAACATGGAGCTGATCCACCATCCCTTCCACTTCCTGATATTGCACTGCCCTGTTTTGGTGATATCACTACATGGAGACAGCAGGGGTTCACTTTATAGACATGAATGAGCCATTTTTAAACTCTGTTTTTTTCATATCGTAGATGGCCATTGCAAACAAATCAAAGGCACTACTCAACTAACAAGGACCTTGTTAGTTGAACAGTGCCCTTGATTTGTTCATGATGGCCATTTACAAAATAAAAAAATGGAGTTAAAAAAACAGCCCCATTCATTTCAATGGAGTGCACCATCGCGCACTCCATCTGTGACAACACAAAATATGCCAGCGTGAGGGTGGCTTGGGGGCAGATCACAGTATCAGGAAGTGGAGGGGATCAGTGGTTCAGCTCCATAGAGCCAAAATCCAATCCCTTCCCTTCCAAAATAGGGGCAAATACTAATGCTGAGGTTGGCACCATATGCATTGGGGGCAGGTAAGGGTTCTTAATAGTTGTTGGTGTGAGCACCAGTAAAGGTGCTCTTTAAGGCCTGGTAATAAACATGATGTGGGGAACTATAGGCCCATATCAGTGCCTCCATTTATTGGTAACATTCTTGAGTAATTAATGAATCAACAGCTTTAAACATAAATTGGCAACTTCAATTTCTAGCTGAAAATCAATCTGATTTCTTAAAAGGAATTGTATATTCTATCAAGGCTTTTATCCACCTTTTCCCATGTGTCTGACCAGTTTCAAGTCTTCTGCAACCATCCAGCCCCATCATCCACTACTGGCGAAACTACAATCCCCCATGGCTCAACTTCCATGGCAGGCCTCCACAGAGGAGGCTATCCTCCCCCTTGGACATCAACAGGATTCAGACTGGTGGAGAGGCTCTGTGTTGTTTGATCTGAACATATGGTTAGAACTATTAAGATGGTGCACAGGGTTCCCCCCTTTTTTTCTCTCTACTGCCTAGTACCCACATGATGGCACTGCACAGCCAAGTGCTAGCCTCAGTTGCCACAGCAAGTACTCTGGGGGTGGAGGGGGTCAAGATCCCCCCAGCAAAGTGGTCACTGTGGTACAGGAATGCAGCACCATCCCATCTTGGGCTGGGAAGGGTTTCTGTCATCAGTGCTTTCCAGCCCCAGACACCTGAATGTCCCAGTATGGTTCTGAAACTGAATCACCATTGTGCTGCTGCTGAGCCAATTGGTGGCTCTGCCAAAAAGGAGTTTTTATGAAAACTTAATTATTCAGTGATGTTAGTAAAGGCATGTACAGTATTGTGGTTCCTTGTTGGAGGCCATTTTTGTGGACCTCACCAAGGCCTTTGATCTTGTTGATTATTGCATTCTGACCACCAAATGCACTTTTGGCTTGGGAATTCTGGCCAGCCAGGTTTTTGCCTGGTTTAGTGACATTTCACAAATCAAAGTAAGCAGGTAATAATCAAAGAAACAATCTGAGAAACTGAATTATAAGCAATGGGTCTCACAAAGGTTAATATTAGGTCCCCTTTCAATTTCTTTCTTTGTTAATGATTTGCCATTTGTTTGTATTGTATTCTGTACCAAACTATGGGCAGATGATATGTAAGCAATAAGACACGATGGGTTGTACATTAGATAGTTCTAACGCATGGCTAGGGGGTGTAGTGAGGCACGAGGCTGCAGGCCGAGTGTGTAGCCCCCTAGCAGTGCTTTAGAACTGTCTAACGCACACCCTGGAGTGGATTATTGTGCTTATGAAATGGGCATCTAAATTATAGATGCTTGTGGAAAGTAAAAATAATTGTATTACGTAATAAAAACTTAAATCTTTCTCTTTATTTTAAATAAAATAGTTTCTCCACCTTAGTTTACTGTGATTTTTTTTTGGAGTTAAGGACTTTTGTCCTTGTAAGGCTTCCGTAGTTGTACCTTATTCATTTGGTTGTCATGGCACAACACTTCTAACCAGCTCCACTCTCATTTGGTTTAGTTCTGAAAATTCAGTATTTGTAGATGGGAGTAAGGAAAATGCCTTTTTAATTCTAATATATTCTATGTGTTACGGCGGGAGGCAGGGCTATGGAGGAGATGGCAGTAATGTTTCAGTGTGGCTGGGGAAACTGGTGCGAAACTACAGAGAGGAACAGCACAGCAGTATGAGAGGTAAAAATGTGGAACAGTGTAAAGTTTTCACAGATAAAAATAGAAGAGTGAGAGGCTGAGAAAACTGTTGAGTAGCGGGCAGATAATCGGTTGATGAGGAGAGCGAGTGAGGGAGCGGGGCTGCCGGGCACGGGAGAGATTGTGGCCAGCATGAGTTTCTTTTTTATGTGTGCTGTACCTGTTTTGTTATTTTGTGAAAAGATGACAAAGGATGGGAAATGTGAGGGGTGCGGGAGGGAACTAGCAACGACTGGCCTTTCAGGAGGACAGGGAGTGAGTGGGCTGCAGGGGGAGAGATCGTGACAGGCATGGAGTTTTGTGACAGAGACAGCAAGCGAGTAAGTGGATGAATGAGTGGACAGGCACAAGGATTTAAAAAATGGTACTGTGTCCTTTTTGCCAGGTCTAATTGTAGCCGTGTGTTAGACACTTCTAACACACGGCTATCAGCCAAGTACAGGGCTCAAATCTTAAGCTCCTTTCATAAGATTACATATGGTGAAAGTAAGGACTCAGAATCTTTGGAGTTATTAAACCAGTCTGAATTAACTGATGTCAGAATATGTCTCTAGCAAAATACCCTTATTTGAAATGCCAAACAAAATGTTCTAATCTTAGGAACAGCACAGAAACTTTCTAGAGAATGACATGTTGTTAACATGGCAACTTTATCTGAAGTTACTATACCTGTGGTTGACACTGAAATATAACTGGGTGTCTGGTTAGCCCCCTATTAGTAAGCATATCGATTACACAGTAGAGAAACATTTAATCAGACTGGGGTCATTTTACAGAAACATTAAATGCTTTGGTCGATGAAAATTGCCATCCAGTGTCCCAGCCCTAAAACTGATTACTGGCACTACTCCTACGTTTGGATTTAAATGCTACCATTGATGCCTTTGCTCATGCCATGCTATTAGTCAATCTAATAATGCTCTATGGTTAGTCTCCTGCTCAGCCCCCTGCCTTTCACTATTTTACCCTTACCACAACACATGCCGTGCACTTTGCCTCACACATGATTGTTCACTGTTCACTGCTGTATAAGAGCTGATATTTATATTATGCTAGCTCATTTACTGATGCCTCTGTATGTACCCGTTATCCTGTAGTGTAATGCTACATCTGTCTTTGTTTTGTAAATTGTTACTCCCCACAACCTCATCCCTGGGTCACACATGGAAACAAGCCTTTGCTCAGTGTGCCTTTCCCAGTTACCAACTTTTAAATGAATAAATAAATGGATTTGTTTGTCAAAAGACCCTGTTAAGTGGTTTCAATCCTTATCTTATCTCAAGATTCTTACGTGTTAAGCAGATGTTAAGCAGATGGACTTTTGTTCTTCAAAATACTGTAAGTTATTTCCATGGGAGTTCTGCAGGCCTCAGTTTGGGGCCAATTTTTTTAGCATTTATATGCTTACACTTGATGCAGTTCTGAGCGCTCACAAAGTCCAGCTTCACATGTACATGGATGAACTGTGTATCTGCCATGATGTCAGTCTTTCGAATGCTGAAGGTGTCTATAAGACTGAATAGTAGAAAATGCTTAATCTGGTGTCCTGCAGTAGGATGCAGAAGCACACTCAGAAGCTCAGGGGTGGTATGTTCAGTAGTTTATTGAGAGCAGTGTTTCTCACACAGGGTGGTGAACCTCTGGAAAAACCTACCAGCAGACATGATGACAGTACAGGGCCTTTACGGCAACCTGGAAAATGTCTGCTTATCAAAGGAAATACTGGCTTGCCTACATAGTAGAATGGGTAGAGAATCTACATAAACTGGTACATGTCCACACGGCATATGTATTCATCCCTGCTTGTGAAGCCAGTAGAAGGTGGGATAAGTGGCTTGATAGACCCGGAGTCTCTTCCAACCTTAAATTACCATGTTATTATGTTACTGTGAGTCAGCAGTATTTTAGAGATCTTGTTTCTCTCCAGGCCTTTTAGATGTCTGCATTGTGGCTTTCCAGATGTTTTCTGCACATAAACATAGCAAAAACATAGTGCATAATACTTGGAACAATCAAAAAAATGGCTGGACTGAGTCAACTAGTCCTCATTCCCACGTACTAAATTGGGCTATATTTTTCCTATTGAATACAAGGTGAAGAAGTTGGGGTATGGAATGATAATGTATTGACTTTTTAGGACCATATTCAGTTGATCTGTAAACAATCCTTTTTCATGTGGAAAATATTGCTAAAATAAAAAATATTTTGGATCTTGAAACAGCAAAGACTTTGGTTCAAGCATTTATTATTTCTAGGATCGATAACTGTAATGAATTACTTTGCGGTCTCCCTGTGATTGTGATCTCTTTTAATAAATTTCAGAGAGTTCTGAATCCAGCTGCTAAAATGCTGACAAACACTAAATGATCAAAGAATACATCACCAATTCTTAAGCAGCTGCATTGGCTTCTGATTGACAAGCGATGTGACTTTATAGTTTTAACTTTGACATTTAAAGCTTTGCATGGATCTGTGCTTGGTATTAGCGTGATATATTAGCCACCTCACCATTTAGCTTAAAATGTAATAAATTGGCTAAAATAGCAAGACGTCATCACCACTGGCAAGTATTTTAAAGAGCTGGCAAGCTTTCCTCACACATCTTGGTACTCCACTGTCTCACCCAGTTTTAAGCACCCTGTTCAGTCACCTCGTGGTCCCTGTATGTCAATAAAAATATTGATAAAATGGTCCAACACAGTGTGAAGCTCCTCATCCTCATGCTTTCTCCGCTGTGCCTGAGTGTCAGTATTTTTGCCCCAGTAGCGTTTTACATGCATGCAAAGCACTACTGGGATGAGAATACCAGCACTCAAGTGCAGCAGTGAAAGCAGGGAGATAAAGATCTTTGCAGTGTGTTGGACCATCTAATCAGTATCCTTATTGGCATGGCAGGACCACAGGGTGACTGGACAGGGTGCCAAGGAAAGTGTGGGAAGGTAGAGGATAAGGAGTGTGCCAGGGGGTGGCTGAGCTGAGATGATTGGGGGTGTGGGTCTTTTGAAAGAGTGTCTGTCAGCCTATAGGCAACTTGCAAGAGAGGGGTCCAGAATACTGCTGCCATTGTATATATGTGTATGTGTGCATGCGCATGCATGCGTGTGTGTGTAATGGGAGGCAACATTGTATACAAAATGCTAGGCAGGAAATGGAGGGGAGAGAGAATACAAGAAGGCTATATATTGAAGAAACATAAAGCCAAGGTAAGAAAAATAGTAAGGCAGTGCTAAAGATTAAGTATGGAAAATGTAAAGACTGAACAAGAGAAGAGTGAAACAAATGGAAAAAAGAGAAATCAATCACATTAACACTGTCTTGAGACTTATTTTTTTGAATGTGTTATCATTTATAGACAGCTCCAGCACAGATTAATATAATGTCGTAGTGGGGGATGTAAAGGATGGGAGCTGTGTGATGGCTACATTATAGTTGGGCATCCAGTAGTCATAATGGTTACATTAGGAATATTTAGATGGGGGAACTCGCATCTAGATTTCTAGGTGCTGGAGCTGTCATTTGTAGGTGGTGGAACTCCCCTATAGTAGTCAAAGGAGAAAGATAACAGAGGTACTGGAACTGTCGTATAATTTTTTAAGAGGTGGTGGAACTGAATTCCTGTGGGCTCCCTGCACAATTTAACCCCTGAGTTGCCAGCACACTCACAGTTGATGTCAGTGCTGTTCTAAGGTTAACTTGGCAGGCAGCATGGGTGCATGCACAAATGCTGGGTGGCCCTCCTCCAAGGGTTGAATGCCTTGTCTTCGGCTCTGTGATGTGCATGACATCTGCTAATGTGCACTTTGTCTCTATTTTTTTTCCTGTCTCTGTCATGGAACTCTCTTAGAAATGTGTTGTAAACATCTGCAAAACCCATGTAAACCTAGAAAATTAGTGCCATTTCAAAAAACTAGTATTTTAGATCATTATCTAGCTCACAAACAACATTTTAAAAAATAGCTGAACCAAAAAAGGTGGTAGCCAAAAACAAATAGGTTAATCCAAATGGCTAGTTATTTTTGATGTCTAGCATCAACACTGTTGGTGCCTAGCTATATATGAGAGCATTTATGTAGTTCTATTAATTTCCATGATCTTTGATCAAAAAGCAAGGATTTGCTCCTGGTACCAGCTATTAAAGTCAATGTCAGTGTTAGTAATAATCAGTGTCAGTGGCTCAGCAGGTTGCACACTCACCTCTGAAGTTGGAAGATCAGAAGACTGTGGGTTCTACCCCCACACCAGGCACTTGGGTTAAATCCCAATATTGACAGTGTAGTTGGGGGGTGCACTCCTGAGGTGCTGTCTTTCAGATGAAACATGAAACCGTGGTCTCAGGTGGATGTTAAGGATCCCATGGCACTTCTCGAAAAGAGTAGGGGAAGTTTTCATTTACAAACATAAGGATAACAACACAAAGAAAACAATTACAACATATTCCAACAAGCTTTTTCTCTTTTTGTTTTTATTAATTTAAAACATTCCTGCTACTATAATCTACTATGTTACCCTAATCCTATCATATTTTCCAGTAGTTTTTTCCCATTTTTCTTGGTATACTTCATCAAGTGCATCCTGCACTTTACATAACAAATCTTGTATAGTCACATCCCTGTTCTGCAAAAATCTTTGACATCTAAATTGCCAAATGCACCACTTTAAAATTGCAAAAATAACATATATTGTACATGCATTCCATATTCCCCAATCCTTCGATAATTGCCCATACACTAAAACATTATATGTAATTTTCTTAAAAACATCTATATTCCAAAACTGAGCTAACTTATCCCAAAAGGATTTTATAAAGGAGCATTCAAAAAACAGGTGCTCCATGCTTTCTTCTTTCATTCCACAGTTTACTTCTGCACAAATCGTCTCCTCCTTCCTTTTATATTTTTGATTACCTTTTACATTTAATTTTCCATGACTACATAGCCACACTGTGTCTTTCATTTTTCTTGGTATTCTTTTTTCCAGGGTGATGTACAAAATTTGACTTATGTCTATTCCCTCTTCTACTTTAAAACTGGCTCTTCATAGTAATTCTTTTCTACTATTTCTCTTTATGCATACTTCCTGTTTTTCCTTAAAAGAAAATCCATAGTAATACCGAATTACGTCATATATTTTCTACATGTTTCCATGTACGTTGGCACTTCTTGTTTCCCTTTTATATTCCTCTTTACCCCTGTGTTTTTAAACATTATTTGACTCTACCTTTGGGCCAAAGATCTCCATATTACACCCTCCCCCTTCATAAAGGGTACCACATTTGCATAAAAAAATGCTAAAAAACACTATTGGATGAATCATATTTAATCTACCTTCTTTCACATGTATGTCCTCTTTTAACTGGAGTTAACCTTGAGCCCCATAGCATTTAAAATTAAAGTCCTAAGATTTTTGTCTGCATCTTTTGTGGTATTGGAAATAGGTAGGCAATATATAAAAATATAAGTAAAATAAAAGCTTTTAACATATATATTTGGTTCTCCTCGGTCATACTCCAGGCCTTCCATCTTTCTATTTTCCCTTTTGCTATCCTATACTTCACTTTCCAGTCCCTTTCTGCTGCCTCTTCTCTCCCATAATCAACCCTAAAATGTTTATATGCCCTTAAATCCCCTCTAAAACCCCTTCTGCTTGTATACTTACATTCCCTAATGGATACATTTTGCTTTTACCTGTATTAATTTTAATCCCTGTGTAATCATTATTTACCAAAAATAGCTCCAACATCTTCTGCCCTGATTCCTGATCTTTGACCATAATAATACTGTCACCCGCATATGCACATGTTTTCTGCAAGCCCTCTGGTCCCCATTTTATACCCTTAATCTCACTATCGTTCTCAATATTCCTAAGAACTGGGTCTAGACAGTATACGTATAATAGTGGGCTTAGGGGGAATCCTTGCCTTACCCCATTTTTAACATACATAGGTATTCCTAAGTGACCATTTACCATAGTGCATACTTGTACTTCTGTATATAGTGCTTTTATTAAATTAACCAGTTTGGATGGAGAATTATATGTTTCTAAAACATCCCACATATACCCATGCTAAATTGCACCAAAGGCTGTCTCCTGGTTTATCGTATACAAGTATCCCTTTAACCCATTTCTTTGCCGCTCATTAATAACTTCCCTCATATAAATTAAATTCTGCCTAATATCCCTCCCTGGTACAACACGATTGTGTTTGTAATATTAGTTTACCAGCAAAAGTCAGCATTCTTTTATCATTTTGGCCAAAATTTTATAATCTAAGGTAAGCAGATTTATTGGCCTCCAATTCTCTATATTTAATTTATCCCCTTTTTATGTAAGAAAATAGTTACTCCCAATTTTATGCTATCCAACATCTTTCCTCCCTCAAAAATCTCATTATATATTATTGTCAACATTGGTGCAATTTTACCTTCATATTTTCTGTAAAAACTATTCAGAATACCATCTATCCCTGGTGTTGTATTTAATGTTAAGGATTTTATGGCCTCTCTTACTTGACTTTCAGTTATACTACCCCCTAATGCACTGGCCGCTACAATATTTAGATTCAGGAGCTTTGCCCTGTCCAATAAGTCTGCTCTTTTTATACCATTTGCCTTTTGAAAGTTTGATTTTGCATGTCCTTGGACTATTTGTTTCATGTACCTTTATATCTGTTTGTACCTGCCCATCTTTATCCTTCAACCCATATATTACCCAATTCTCTGTTCTCTCTTTATTACTGTCAAATGAGTTTGTATGAAATGTTGTGCCTTGAGTTCCACTTTTTTGTTCCATAATTAAGGACTTCATCCTATTATATTGATATTTCCTCATCTGGCCTTTAATTTCCTCTATTTGTTCTGTCTCATTTATTTTATATTTGGCCTGGTTTGTAAGTAGTTTATACAGTTTGGCCCTTAAGCCTAAATATTTTTTGTAATTTGTGGATTCCCTCTCAGAGATTCTTCCACCACAAGCTGCTTTCTATCTCTTTTTGTGTCCTCCCACCATTCTATGTTTGTATCATATAGCTCCCTTACTGTTTCCCTGGCCTCTAGTAACTCTAGCATTTTGCTATTACATCCTTCATCCTGCAACCTCTCAGAATTCATTCTCCAAAAACTTTTTCCAAAAACCATATATTTTCCAAAATCCAGCTTTAATCTTACCCCTAAGTTATCCAATGTTTCTATTGGGATAACATTGACATCTTTAATCACTGCTTTTTTTGACACCATCCAAAAGTCTATCCTTGTAGAAAATTGCCCTCTGATATATGTCTGTTCTATCCTTTTATTTTTTAAATGATAAGCATCTTCCAACCCACCATTTTTTAAAATTTCCTCAAGGCAAATTGTGTCACACAAATGTTTATCTGACTTCCTACCCCAATCTGCTTTTGTCAGACCACAATCAAAGTACCCTCCCCCCATAAAACCAACTTTGATGTGTGTAGATAGGGTTTAACACTCTTCATCAACTGATTTCTACTTTCCTTTGTTTGGGGGTTACATATGGTAATGATCCTGAGAGCTATCTGTTTTAGTATGACATCAGCTATGAAAGCCCTCCCAGGTACTAAGTCTATTATTTTTACAATTTTAACCTCATGTGTTGTAAAGGCTATCCCCACCCCGACCATCTTTCTTCCCCAATGTACCATAGTGAAGGGCTCCATCTCCAGTCTTTCTGTGCTTGTTTCATTTACTCAATTGTATGTGACCTGGTGTCTTGCATTACTATAATGTCATTATAAAGTTCACTTAAAATTTTGAAGGTTATAGAAACATAGAAACATAGAATGTGACAACAGATAAGGACCGCTTGGCCCACCTAGTCTGCCCATTTTTCTACCTAACAGATAAGCTGCAGATCCTAGTTAACCAACAGCTTACTTCCTCCTACCCCCCCACTAGGACTGCCTTATGTCTGTCCCATGCATTCTTTAATTTCCCCACTGTTCTTGACTCCACGACCTCCTCAGGAAGGCTGTTCCATGCATCCACAGCCATCTTCATGAAAAAATACTTCCTCACATTACCTCTGAGCCATCCCCCCTCTATCTTCAAATTGTGCCCCCTTGTTCTTGCACATCTCTTTTTTTGAAAGATGCTACCCTCTTGGACTTTGTTAATTCCGTTGAGGTACTTGAAAGTTTCTATCATGTCCCCTCTCTCCCTTCTTTCCTCAAGGGTATACATATTAAGCTCCTTTAGTCTTTCTCCGTATGTCTTCTGGTGCAGACCCTGCACCATTTTGGTTGGCCTCCTCTGGACAGCCTCCACTCTGTCTATGTCTTTGAGGAGATGGGGTCTCCAGAACAGGTTATCAGCCTCTTATTTCTGCATTTTATGCTATTAACATTATGTGTAAAACAAGTTAACTGGTCCATGTTAATTCAAAAGGGAACAAAAAAAAAAGGCTTATAGAAAAGCTACATAGCCTTTTTTCCCATTATTTCACAAGTCTTTTGCTTTCTTTCTTTTTTTGACACTTGCTTATCAGTTGTGTCTCCACCATCCACGTCCTCTCTGTTAGAAACATCCATGCAGGATGATATTGCGTCCTCTTCTACTGCAGCCCATTCCTTATCCTGCAGCAGTGTGTACCTTTTTGCTAGTTCTATGCCCTCTCTGTCCCTCTCCCATGGTAGGTTTTTGGGCTGTTTTTTCTGTTTAGATCTGGTTACAATAGTAAATTTTGGCTCAGTAGGTTTTCCTTTGTTTCACTGCATTTCCCCACAAGCTTTTCCTGCTTTTCCTTTTTCTTTGTTCTCCTCTGGACTTCTTTCTTTTAACTGCCTGGGATCCTCCTTTGCTTGGGGGAAGGGTGGTGTCCTGATCCACCTTTCTTCATATGTTCCTCTGTTTGCTTAGTATGGTGACCAAGACATTCTTTGTACCTGATATCAAACACGATTTTATCTTCTTTCTCTTTTTCCTTTTGAGCCACTGCTAAAACCACATCTTGTTCTGTTGTTTCCACAGGGTCTGGACTGTTGTGTGCAGCCCAGGACAGTTTAGAAAGAAATGGCCTTCCTCCTCACATAAGCTGCATTTTGCTTTATTTTTACAGTCTGCACCATGATGTCCAAGTATTCCACACAGCCCACATTTTATTTGTCCACAAGCACTGGTCAGATGACCCTTTTCCCCACACCTGTAGCAGGCTCTTGGTTGTCCTGCATAAAAAAAACACACCACAATCTCCCCCCAAGAAAAAGCAATTTGTCAGATATTGTATTTCACCCTCCACCTGTTTCAAAGTTGCTTTGTATTTCCACCCCCATGTCCATATACATTCTTCATCCAAAAATAGGCTCAAGGGGACCATGAATAACACATTTTTGCTTTGACCAGAAGGTAATGTCTGACACATCTATCCACTCATTCCTGAACAGTACCGTGATAATCTTAAATGCTGGCTTTGTTAAAGGAATTGCAAAAAAACTGCTCCATTGCAAGGGTATCTTTAACTTGGTGAAATAGTTTCCAAAACCTGTCCAGCCCTTCTGGATGTTTGAAGCTAATGTCATACTCAGCGCTTCCAGGCACATGTATTAAAGCATATATTTCATAGGGGCAACATTTCACACAACCTTTTAAAAGTTCTCTTCCAATGTACAGTCTGTCAGGAGCATCTGCAGCCACCCCTCTGAATTTAAGATGGACTGGTTTCTTCTTTTGGCCTGCTGCAAGTTTTGTTTGTCAGGAAATAACTTCTCTCTAGTGTTCCCCCCTCCACACTTTTTCTTTTTGTATATTTTCATCTCCACTTAACTCTTTATCCATTTGTACCATTTTTTTTGTTCCTCCTCCATGGATATTTCTCCACTTTCTTCTCCTGTAAGGCCCACCATTTCCTTCGTGTCATCAGCTTCCCCTGTGTTTTCTGGATTGCCATTAATCACTTTGCCCTCTTGCTTTTCAAAAACTTCAATATTCTGTATCCTGTCCCCCTCATTCGAAGTTCCAGGTCTATTTGGGTCCCAACCCTGCCCATCTGCAGTTCTAGTCTAAACAGCCTCCAATAAAGCATCAGTTACCCAGTCTGTGGTATCTCTAAAGTCAATCGGAGCTTCCAAATTCACTGCCTCTTTTTGTGGGCTAAGTTTTTTCTTCATCAACTTTCTCCAACTCTTTTTCTGCCAACTTTCCCATTTTACATTGCACAGTCTTTTGCATTGGATCTGTCCTTCTTAGGCCAAGTTTTTTCCAACTCTCCTTGGCCATGCCTTTCGAGGCATTAGTAATTTCTTTTTTCCCAGTACTATGCCCTTTTGACCCACTAGGAATGGTATGTGCCATGTCATCACTCTCCAGCTGATTTTGACAGGTCTTTCTCCTGTCTTTTACTTCTTTCCCTTTTTCATTACATAGTCCGGTTTTTTTCCCTTTTGTACTCTCTTTAAAGCTTTCATTTTTCACAGACTTTACTGCTACAGTTTTAAACTTACTGCCGTGCGGTTTTTCCTCCGGTGCATCCAATACCTCCACGTGGTCATCCGCTTTCATATCTGTTTCCACTGTGTTGTCCTTTCCATGAGTATCCTTCAGTCTAGATTCCTTTACTTCTGGGTCCATCAATAAAGTCTCCTTGGGTATAGAGGCTGGGGTGAAGACCTGCTCCTCAGCCTCCCACACATTCTGTCACATGCCTCAGCTCCAGCCAACTGAAAGACTCACAGTCCTTCACAGGGTCCCTCTACTGGTCGAGTAGGGGAATTTCCCAGGTGTTCTGGCCAAATTTCCCCCATTAACTAAAAATACCACCAACAGCTTAACATCTTGTTCAATTTCAATTGGCATTCATCTGTATTCCCCTTCCCTGGGACAAGGCTGAACATTGGCAAAAAACTGTCTAGTCCTCCTTCCTGGTCAACAAAAACTAAAATAAAATAAAGGGCTAACTATAGGAGGGAGGACCTGGTCACATAGAGCCCCCCAACTTTGCAATGCAATCCCACTGGATATTAGACAAGCTAAGTCTTTGGACACTTTTAGAAAGTATCTAACAGCTTTTATGCTCTCTTATGCCTACAGCTGTTAAAACATGATTTTGAATCACATGATGGAGTGCTACTAGGCAGCAGCTTTTCAGCCAGCTCCTTGAGGCATACTTATTTTCAGCTTTATTTTATGCCACAGTTCTTACTTTTGGTTGAAAACCACCTAATCTGGTTAAGCTAACTCTCTGATGTCGATTGAAACCAGCAATATTGACTTAATGACAGCTGAACTGGAATAAATGGAGGTTGCCAACACACTGCCACCTCTGCCAGCACAATCTCAGGTGCAGAAGTACCAGATGGAGTATGATTCTCTGCTGTCCACCCTGGCTCAAATGGCTGACCTGGACACTCTGAACAAGTTTTTCAAGGAGCTCAGCTCCATAAAAGATACTCTTCGCGACCAAGCTGGAGACTTCAGAACAATTAAACTAACAACTGAGGCACTTATCAGGTGGGTCTCAGACATGGAGTCCTGCAAAAGCTCATTGGAAGACTGAGTAGAAAGAGTTGAGTCTGAGCTAGTCAGCATGTGGAGGAATATCCAAAAATTGGAGGATCAGCTAGAGGACTAGCAGGGCCACAGCCACTGAAAAAAACATTGTGGTTGTTGGCCTCCTGTAGCATGCAGAGGGGTAGTATTATGTCCAGTTTGTGTAGAAGGTGTCGGAGAAGATTACCAGTCCCCCCCCACATGACCCACACTATGTTGTGGAGTGGGCACACAGAGCACTTTGGCCAATGCCAAAACCTGGGGATAAGTCATGCCCCATAATCCTGGGGCTCCTCAACTACCTTGATAAAATCCATGTGCAAGGTAAGGTATGGGATACCAAACCAAGGAAGTATGGTGGGAGCAAAGCCAATATCATAGCTTTAATGGCCTCAGCCCTCAGGTATGTGTTAAACAGGCTGACTACCAGGAAATTAAAAGTAAGCTATACACAGTGGGCATCAAATTTAAAATGCTTTATCCAGCCAGACTACAAATAGCCACCAGTGAAGGGGAAAACAGTTCCTTTCTTCAGGAGACACCAAATAAGACTTGCCCAAGTACTTGCCCAATTTGTTTCCCATGCAGCACTCCCCAGTGCACTGAAAAAGAGAGGCACTAGATTGAGTGGAGCAAGTTCAATGCATATAAAATTGTGGGACATACCTAGTCTTATGGTAGGAATTGTTGCAAGTTACTTGGGACATAAACCCTCTAGTTTGTTGGAAAACTTTGCTAGCCATGGAACTGTCTATTAATGAAAATGTATTTGACATGGACTCAACATCAGGCCATGTGGCTCAGCTGTGATGTTCATCAGACTAGCCCTTTCCCTGCCCCTCAGTGCCCTGACAAGACAAGTAAAGAGCTCCTCTATACAGATACTACTAGAGTTTGAATGGTCACCAAGCCTGGAACTTGTTGAAAGACAAACATCAAAAAGACCATTTGCTGAAGGAGTTAAAGTGCCAACCTGGGGATGTAGGTTCACTCTGTACTTCATGTGAACCCCAAGCGACTCTAGCACCCACTAGATTGAACACCGTGTGACCACAGAAGCAATCCGTTCTGGATGCATGGTGTACTCTTTGTCACTATACACTTTCGAGCTTAGAAGCAAGTTGGCTCATAGATGTCTACTTGCTGGTTAGTGGGGGGGGGGGCATGTCAACTCATGACTATACTATGCTCCATGACCAATGTTCTATCAATTGGTAAATCCTAAAGTTGTTGACTGAACTCTTTATAGCTCAGTTTGAAACTTGCCCTCCTTTATTGGATTGTCTGACAATCCTGGGGGGAGGGGAGTTCCAGGCTAACCACCTAAACTGCTGCAGACTTCTGTGGAGCTAATGTATCCTCTTATCTGTGTTAGACATTCAGTATGGTAAACAACTTCTATTGAGTCAATGTCTGAATTAACTGCCTACAGCATGGCAATGCTAATGATGCATGTTTACCGCTATAGTCCCCACTGTGGGATAGGTGCTGCAGCTCAGTGGTTGCCCTGCAAACCACAGATGGTGCAAAACATGCTGGAATATAGATAATCAAATTTATTGGACAAAATATTGGCAGCACAGGTCACAACAGGCTTTTCAGGCACTGCACTCGAGGAGAGGTTGTCAAGCACTCTCTGTCAGAACCACCTTGGACCGTTGCATCTGGAGCATGATCCAGGGACTGGGGGCAGCTTTAAAACCACGCTGTCTTAGTATCTACTGAGGTAAAAGTTCTACGTTACCTATATGTTATTGTTTTCTGTTGTTAATGTTTCTTGTTGATGAGGGACGGGCAATGGGATTCTTGAGGAAAGGGAGCTATACATCCATCAGTACTTAAGGCATGATATGTCATGCATATTAACCAAGGTGCTTAATACACTATGGGTCAATGACATAATGAATAATAATATTAGATATCTGTCTTGGAATGTTAAAGGGGCATGATCTCGCACTAAAAGGTACCAGATTCTTAAGCATGCAATGCAGTTAGCTGCTAATATGGGACACTATGCATGAATGGGGCAGAGTGGCTATGTGTGTGTATCTGGGTCACATAGCCACCCCACACCCATTGTGCCCCCCCACATGACTGGCCATGGTATTCATCTGTGGGGCATGCAGCCTCCTCCACCAGACCACATGGAGGGCAATGCGGTTGGGGTGGGCTGGGGGCATGGTACTCTGTGACATTCACAGAGTCATGAAGCACTAGGTATGGGATGTGCACAGTATGCAGGAAGAACCCCTGATGTAAGGTCTGCATGTCCCCTGGGATGCCATCCCCTGGGCACCGAATGTCAGGCAGGGCATGCCTTCCACCACACCATGCTGCCACAGACCATGGACGATGACTTGTGATCTGTGGACGGCTGACCAGGCACCAGCCCTTCTTGGTTGCCACATGCAGTGCAGTGGCAGCCATTTCTCTACACCCGTGGGTGTAAGATATCCACCGGAAGACCAGGTCAGGCATCACATTGGATGCCCACCCGGTCCATGTATCTGTCCTCTGCTCTCCCTTGTGCAGGGGGGGCAGGGCCATGGACAGGTGTGCACCAACAGTGTATACCCCTGGGTGTGCACCCATCTGCAGGTGTGGCCCTTCTTGGGCAGGATACACACCTCTGGTGCATACTTCCCACCCCTATGTGCATAGGGCTCAGTGTCTTTCTACAGGAGATGGACATGTTAGCTACTAAGAGTCATTTTGTTTCACAGAAAATGGAGAGGACAATAGTTTGAGGCTAAGAATTGCACTAGGCAGAGAGAGGTGGTAATCCCAATTAGGCAAAACACCCACTTTTAAATGTACAAAACCATAGCAGACCAAGGTGGGGGTACTTGTTGTGACAGGGTCAGAGTCCCTGTCTGAATTTGTGCTGCATTTTCTTTTACACTGTCCTGTTCTTGTAAGTTTATTGTTCTAGCTACAGGCTGAAATCTGGCCACTTTCAGTCTTGTAGCCTCCCCCTCCCTTCTCCCAAGTACTGTATAAGGAACATATAAGTAAGACAAGAGGCAGTAAGTTACTTGCCTTCTCCTGTGCTGTACTGCAGGTAGACACAGAAGGAATGTAAGTAATGGAAAAGAACTGAATCACAGAGCCTTGCACTTGGTGTTTTATTCTGTGTAAACTGCTTTGGGTTTGCAAGAAGCCAAAAACAAAACACTCTTTTCTACTTTCTTTCCTAGGTGAAGCAGAGGTGTGTAAGGGTCAGATGAGTCAGCCTGTCTGTGTTTATTTAGGATTAGTCAGCCTGCATGTGTTTACTTAGAGAATTGTGAGTCAGACAGCTCACATGGTGCTGACATCATTAGTAGGCAGGGATAAAAGCCTATCTCCTGAGATGCAAAACAGATGAGTCAGTCAGTGGAAACCTGACTATTGTGGAGGAAGTATCTCATAGTACATAGTAAATAGGCTCTTGGTTAACTAGGATCTGCAGCTTATCCAGTAGGTAGGTAGGGAAATGGGCAGACTAGGTGGTCCAAGAGATAATTATCTGCCATCAAAGTCTGTGTTTCTATGTTTCTATGTTACATGCAAGTTTTCATGTGCTAGGAATCTATTTGGCTGGAACGAAGCCTGGAAGGTATGCACTGAGGGAACTGTGCACTGTTTCTCATAGTATATGCAAGTTTTCATGTGCTAGGAATCTATTTGGCTGGAATGAGGCCTTGGAAGTTGTGCACTGAGGGAACTGTGCACTGTTTTTGCAGGACTGAAGGACTAATCACCTGTTTCCTTTCTGTATGTTTATTATTTTATTTTGGAAAATAAATACCACAAAGTACATTCTACACATTTCACCTGAGTCTGTGCAGTTGTCTCACTCACTAACCTTCACATCTGGTATCAGAAGTGGCATACTGGTGTATCTAGGCTGGGAGAGAGATGTTACCAGGGAATATTGCCCTGATATCCAGACAGATGTCACAGGAAGAGCCACGGCAGCAAGGCAAATGTGTGGTTTTTAGATCACCTGTCCAAACCAGAGCAATGGCAGAAAAAAACTGGGTGCACCATTATTTCCTGGACTACAGCTGGTACTTCTGTCCCAGTTAAAGCCTGATGGGGCCTCTGTGGAGCAGTTGCAGACTATGTTGAAAAGCCTGCTGCAGTCTTCCAGTACCAGTGATAAGCATCCAGTGAAACAGACAGATGGCCTGACTGTGGTGTTCCAGGTGATAAAGGCCTTGATGACACGGCTGATCCAAAGGTGGCTAGAGGCAGAGTGGCTTTGCCTGAAGGCAGAGAACAAAGTGTTGGAGGTTGAGAAAAGTTTGAGTACAGGTGCTGTGCACTTTGAGGAAAAGAGGAACAGAGCCTGCCTTATGTACCTTTTCAGGACTTGGGTCCAGGTGTCCAGAAGGGGTATGGAAGCTCCACAAGAGGCAGCACTGAATGTGTCTATTTAAGACCAGAAGGGATTAAAACATTGTTTCATGGGGTGACTCCCTGTGATGAGGTGGACTTGGGTAAGATGCAAACTAATGAGATGAAAATCAGGAAACAGTATGCCTATGTCTAAACAATTGATAATGTTCCTGTCTGTAATGACAATGAAATGGAGAACTGTTGTTAATGTTAGTCTGTATGCTTATTGAAATATGTGAATAATCATGAAAGATTTGGGGGATGTGAGTAAAAAGTAAATCTGGAAATGTATGGCAGCTGGAATTTAAACATAGCAGGAGTCAGGTATGGTTTTCATAGAAATAAATAAAAAGGTTGGAAACAAGTCTCACTAAGCAAGAAAAAAAAAATAGCGAAGACGGGTTCCCTCTTAAGGAGGAGGGGTATGTGACAGGGTCAGAACCACTGTCTGAATTTGTGCTGCATTTTCTTTTACACTGTCCTGTTCTTTGTAACTTTATTGTTCTAGCTACTGGCTAAAATCTGGCCACTTTCAGTCTCGTAGTCTCTCCCCCTTCTCCCGAGTGCTGTATCTTGAACATATAAGTAAGACAAGAGGCAGTAAGTTGCTTGCCTTCTCCTGTGCTGTACTACAGGCAGACACAGAGGGAATGTAAGTAATGGAAAAGATTTGAAACACAGAGCCTTGAATTCTGTGTTTCGTTCTGTGTAAACTGCTTTGGGTTTGCAAGAAGCCAAAAACAAAACATACTTTCCTAGGTGAGCAGAGGTGTGTAAAGGCCAGATGAGTCAGCCTGTCTGTGTTTATTTAGGATGAGTCAGCCTGCAAGTGTTTACTTAGTGAAATGTGTTTATTTAGGATGAGTCAGCCTGCCTGTGCTTACTTAGAGATTGTGAGTCAGACAGCTCATATGATGCGGACATCATCAGTAGACAAGGATAAAAGCCTACCTCCTGAGATGCAAATCAGATGAGTCAGTCAGTGGAGACCTGACTGTTGTGGAGGAAGCATCTCATAGTGCATGCAAGTTTTCATGTGCTAGGAATCTATTTAGCTGGAACAAAGCCTGGAAGTTGTGCACTGAGGGACGTGTGCGCTGTTTCTCATAGTGCATGCATGTTTTCATGTACTAAGAATCTATTTAGCTGGAGCAAAGCCTGGAAGTTGTGCACTGAAGGAATTGTGCACTGTTTTTTTGCAGAACTGAAGGACTAATCACCTATATTTATATGTTTATTATTTTATTTTGGAAGATAAATGCCACAAAGTGCATTCTATACCTTTTACCTGAGTCATTGCATCTGTCTCACCCACTAACCTTCACGCTTGTTCCTTAGGAAACCCTAAACAATACTGACTGTGTAATGGGGAGTGTGTATGGCCCTAATAGTGGCTGTTCCTCCTTCTTTATATCATTAGCTAGCATACTGTCTTCTCACTTGCAAGTACCTCTCATTTTAGGAGGAGACTGATATTTGACCTTGTCCACAGACCTAGATAGAACAGGGAAGAGGAGGAGGGCAGGTTATTAAAAGCAAAAAGAGCCCTGAGAGACGTGTTAGACTCCCTGGGGCTCTGCCACTCATGGACAATTCTATACCCCTCTTCCACTTAATATATCTTTTTCCCCTAACTCATAACTCCCTGTCATGGATCGATTACTTTCTCATCACAGCCTTTTTCAATGGGCTATATGCATGTCAGATCCCCCTTAAGATTTTATTGGACTGCTCCCCAATCTGGCTATAACATGCCTTTACTCAAGACACAGATAGGGGAAACTACCTGGAAACTAAATAACCAGCTACTAAAGGAAAACTTTATAATCAAATGAATTCAGGAGGCCATTGACACATATAAACAACAGGAGCTGTAAAGAGGGATGACATTAAGTGGGCACCATGTAAAGCAACCATAAAGGGTTAATTTTGTTTGCTGGCATCCAAAAAAGGGAGCGAGAATGGTTAGCCAAAGAACCTTTGGAAGCTATTAGGAAAATCAAGACTAGACTTAGCCCAACTACCCCATATGATGTTAGGGCCAAATTATGTTAATTATGGGACAAATACTCTGAACTACTTTAGAGAAAAGTAGAACATGTAATTTTCAAAACCCTTACAAAACATGTTGAGCAAGGCAAAAAAAAGCTTGGGAGCTCATGGTCTTGCAATTCAGAAAACAAGAAGCAGCCCAGCTCATTAAAGCAATCAGACTAGACAAAGATGGGAAGCTTAAAAGTTCTCCTAGGGACATAGCCAGGAGTTCTGAAAATTGTACAGTACACTATATGAACCCTCCCCTGAACCTCCAGCCCCACAAGAAATAGAGTCCTACCTAAATTCAGTCAATCTACTAACTCTGCAACCTGAATGGAAGGCACTGCTTTCCAAGCCCATTTCCCAGATAAAAATCCTCAATGCCATAATGGTTCTTACTTGAGATAAAGCCCCTGGGCCTGATGGCTTCACTACCACTTTTTACAAAGTTTTCATACAGGAGTTCACCCCAGAATTCTAAAAGAACTAAGGGAAAAACTAGTAACACCACTGACTACCCTTTTTAATAAATCATGGGAGGATGGTGTGGTGCCTAAGGACTGGAAGAGGGTGAATATGATTCCTCTTCACAAAAGTGGGAGCAAGACAGAGGCAGAAAACTACAGACCACTGTCCATTTGACCTCAGTGATAGGGAAAATGATGGAATTACTACTGAAGGAAAGAATTGTTGAGTATCTAGAGGCCAGTGGGGAACATGACCCAAGGCAGCATGGATTCACAGTGGGAAGTTCATGTTAGACAAATCTAATTGATTTCTTTGACTGGGTGACCAAAGCAGTAGACCAGGGATGGGCTGTGGACATGGCCTACCTAGACTTGAGCAAGGCATTTGACACAGTCCTGCACAAAAGATTAATAAACAAATTAGCCAGCCTGGGAGTGGGTCCCAGAGTGGTAGCCTGGGTAAAACACTGGTTGGAAAACAGGACACATCGGGTAATAGTAAATGGGGTCCACAGTGAATAAAGTAGGGTTACTAGTGGGGTACTGCAGGGTTCAGTACTGGGGTTGGTCATTTTTAATGTCTTTAGAAGTGACATTGCAGAGGGACTGGAAGGGAAAGTAAGTCTCTTTGCAGATGACACAACGATCTGCAACAGGTTTGATACACAAGGTGGGGTGGAAGGATGAAAAGGGACTTGGCAAGGTTGGAGGAATGGTCAGATGTATGGCAGCTTAGATTCAATGCAAAGAAGTGCAAAGTAATTCACCTTGAAAACACAAACCCAGGGGAAGAGTACACAATGGGGGGTGAGATAGTGAGAACAACAAAAATGGAAAGGGACCTGGGGGTAGTCATATCAGATGGCCTAAAGGTGGTCCAGCAATGTGAGAAGGCAGTAAGGAGGGCTGGGGGGATACTGGGATGTATAGGGAGAGGCATCACCAGTAGAAAACAGGAAGTTGTTGGCCCTCTGTATAGACAGTTGGTAATTCCACATCTGGAGTACTGTGTACAGTTCTGGAGACACCATTTCTGCAAAGACATAGACAGGGTGGAGGCTGTCCAGAGGAGTGCAAACAAAATGATGCAGGGTCTGCATCAGAAGACATATGAAGAAAGACTGAAGGAACTAAAGATGTATAGCCTCGAGGAAAGGAGGGAGAGGGGGGACTTGATAGAAACTTTCAAATACCTCAAGGGAGTCAACAAAGTCCAAGAGGACTGCATCTTTCAGAAAAAGAGATGTGCAAAAACAAGGGAGCACAATTTACGAACATACGAAATTTGCCAGCAGATAAATGCCTAGAGATCTATCAAGTCTGCTCGAATGTGCAGCTAGTACCCCTTATTCTGCAGCTGCCCTTCCCTTCTACCCTTCCCCTTCATTAACCCTCCCCCTTGTCCTGTCCCATCCTCATTTGAAGCAGTCCACTGTTCTACTGCATACCACTTCAGCAGGTAACACATTCCACCCAGCCACCACCCTCTCTGTAAAAAGTGTCTCTCATCTCCCTCCTGAACCTTCCTCGCTCCAGTCTCATATCATGGCCCTGGTGGCCCTACCTCCTTACTTTGAACAGCCCCTCTGTACCCATCTTGTTTATTCCTTTCATGTATTTAAAGATTTCAATCATGTCACCCCTGTCTCTCCTCTCCTCCAGTGAGTACATGTTCAACTCTTTCAACCTCCTCTCGTATGGTAAGTCCCCCAGCCCCTTGATCATCTTTGTCACTCTGCGCTGCACCCCCTCCAGTAACTTAATGTCCCTCTTCAGATACGGATGCCAGTACTGCACGCATTTGAATTTGAAGATAGATTGGGGACGGCCAAAGGTAATGTGAATTGTTCTTCACAGAGAGGGTGTGATACATGAACCTTCTTCCTGAGGTCGTGAGAGTCAAAACAGTGGGGAATTCAAGAATGCATGGGACAGACATAAGGCAATTCTAGTGTGGAGTAGGAGGAAGTAGGCTGTTGGTTAACTAGGATCTGCAGCTTATGCGTTAGGTAGGGAAATGGGCAGACTAGGTGGGCCAGTTGGTCCCCATTATCCTGAAGATTCACCTACATGCATACAAAGGGGCACTTCTTACATCACACTGACAGAGGTGATGATCACATTACTTCCTAAACCTGGAAAACACCCTGACAAAGTTGCCAACTACCATCCTATTTTGCTCATAAAACAGGACATGGAGATCCTCACCAAAATCCTTGCAGAGTGCCTCAGTGGTGTTTGTATGGGGGGCGAGGTCTTATTAGCCATGAACAGATGGGCTTCACGCCTACATGAAATTCAGCTGATCATCTCAGGAAACTTGTCCATATCTTCTCCATGTCTGGGGACTCCAGAATCCCTGTGACCCTGGTGTCCCTGGACATCGAGAAGACTTTGATAGGGTGTCCTAGGCCTTCCTATTAGCGGTAGCATGTTACAACAGTGACTGAGGATTGGTGACCCATGAAAAGGGCGATGGAACCTCAGTGCTGACACTTTCAGGTGCCCAGCAGTTCTCCACATCCCAGAGGTATGCCCCAGGAGTTAGTATAATACAGTGAATGTGGTGTGGGAGGCATAGCCCTCCACAAGGGGGGTTGCGGGCGTCGAAGCCCCCTGCAGAAAAATACTTTGTTCAAAGTCATTGTGCTGGGTGATTTACGCCCTCTTCAAGGGTCACCATTCCCCAGTCACTGTTATGATATGGAACCCTATTTGCCACCCTAACTGAATGTGGTTTCCCTGAGGATTTCCTGCACTGGGTTCACTTACTTTATTCTAAGCTGAGTGCCTGGATCTACTGTATTGGAGTCTTTTCTGCTACATTTTTGATGCACAGGGGAACCAGACAGAGTGCCCCCTGCCTTCTGTATTATTTAATTTATACCTAGAACCTCTCATAAGGAAACTGAAAGGTAATCAGGAGATCAAATATGAGTCAGTCTAAATTATCCGGGTATGGTATGTGGATGATATTCTCCTTCATGTCACTCAATCCAGGACATCAATTCTGGCTGCACTGAACATAATAACTGAATTTCTAAACCTTTCAGATTACAAACTCAGCAAAAGCAAGACATTGGTTATGCCCCTCAATGTAGCAGTAAACAAAGCAGATATTATAGATTTAAGACTGGTCTGGATGCCAAAGAGGCAACACTATCTCAGCATACAGTAGAACTTACTAGGGACAGTGGTGCACTACAGAAAACTTAACTTAGATGACATAGTGTCAACTTTTTGTCTTTGGTAACTGGGTAAGGCCCACCAGGCATAATGCCTGTTTTCAGGGGTGACCTGGGAGCATTGAGGAGGTTAAGTGACTTGCACAGTATGCAAGTGGAGGTTGTGGGAATAAAGCCTAGGTCTGCAGGATGTATCAAGCTCATTCATAGCTCATTACTCTAACCTCTAAATTATTAAACTAGACCTAGAGTGCTGGAGTTCTCTACTACTCACATTGTGGGGTAAAAGTAATTAACATTGTGAAGATGAACATCTTGCCTCATATCCTTTACCCTCTCCATATGATTTTTTCTTCTTTCTTTTGGTTTTACAAACTCCACACAATGATATCCAGGTTCTTATAGGCAAGTAAAGCCCCCCCGGTGACGCCTACCACAAATTAGCCATCCCTAAACAAGCAGGGGGTCTGTGACTTCTTCACTTTGAGCTATATTACCTGGACAGCCATGCAAGTAAACATATGAGGTGGGTGATTCCAGATCCTCAGGAAAAGAATAATACATCTACACCTCAGTGGCTAAGTATAGAAAAGCAGAAAAGCCAAAGAGCAGGTGTCAAGCCATGGGCTCTCCTGCATATGCTCATCAAACACTTTCTGACAGTCTTAACAATTCAGTTATTGGTACCTCTGTAAGAGTACATAACCAATTATGCAGGCTCCTAAAAATAAATCTCCTATGAGACATCACATCACTCATTTTTGGGGAACCCCAATTTTAAAATTGTGGGTTGTACATTGTCAGCTGCAACGTGGGACAATACTGAATTGCCAGCTGTCTCCAATCTGTTGGTGGAGGGCTGCTTTCTCCCAAACAGGTATACATTCAAATTAATGAAACTGACACACACAATAGCCATGCAGTTGAAGCCAGGACCATGGATGAACAACCATGGTCACATACTTCATGCTGTCTGACAAACACCCACCTTACTGCATGCTATTTCTCAACTCTATAATCTACTTTTCTCTAAAGTCTACCAAACATTGATAGGACTTACCCTGATTAAAATTCAGCCTTTTTGGATAACCAATTTAACTGGGAGAAAATCTAGAGAGGCCTATATATACCTATATCAAAAATAATAACCTACACATCACACAATTCCATATTTTAAATAATCTTTATTATACTTCGGTAGAATTGTCCAAGATGGGGAGGCTACCAACTGATCTATGCACTTGACTGTGAGTAGAAGTTAAAGCAGACCCTCTTCTGGGTTTCAGTGATCTCTTCTTGCCACAAATATGTATTCTACATGACTACAGTACTATACCTGCATGAGAGAAGATATCAAATGGCCATGATCTCTCTCACAGTAAAGAGATTAATTCTTTGTCATTAGCTAGACCAGGAGGCAGTCACCTCCAATGAGTGGCTGTAAGAACTACTTTTCAGTTTGACAGTAGAAAAGATGATTTCCAGTATAAACAGATCAATTGACATTGCAGAGAGACTGGAAGGAAAAGTTTGCCTCTTTGCAGACAACACAAAGGTCTGCAACAGGGTTGATACGCAAGGGGGGGGTGGAAAGGATGAGAAGGGACTTGGCAAGGCTGGAAGAATGGTCAGAAGTATGGCAACTTTGATTCAATGCAAAGAAGTGCAAAGTAATGCACCTTGGAAACAAAAACTCAGGGGAAGAGAACACAATGGGGGGGATTAACAACAACAGAAATGGAAAGAGACCTGGGGGTAATCATATCAGATGACCTAAAGGTTAGCAAGCGATGTGAGAAAGCAGTAGGGATGACTGGGGGGATACTGGGATGTATAGGGAGAGGCATCTCCAGTAGAAAACAAGAAGATGTTATCCCTCTATACAGACAGTTGGTGAGACCCCATCTGGAGTACTGCATCCAATTCTGGAGACCCCATCTCTGCAAGGACATAGATATGATGGAGACAGTCCAGAGGAGGGCCTGCAAGAGAAGCCATATGAGGAGAGACTAAAGGAGCTTAATATGCATACACTAGAGGAAAGGAGGAAGAGGGTGGACATGATAGAAACTTTCAAGTACATCAAGGGAATCAACAAACTCCAAGAGGGTGGCATATTTCAGAAAAAGAGATGTACAAGAACAAGGGGGCACAATTTGAAGATAAAGGGGGGATGGCTCAGGGACAATGTGAGGAAGTATTTTTTTCACAGAGTGGGCGGTGGGCACAGGGAACAGTCTTCCTGAGGAGGCTGTGGGGTCAAAAACTGGGGGAATTCAAGAATGCATGGTACAGACATAAGGCAATTCTTGTGGGGGGTAGGAAGAAACAGGCTGTTGGTTAACTAGGATCGGCAGCTTATCCAGTAGGTAGGGAAATGAGCAAACTAGGTGGGCCAAGCGGTCCTTATCTGCCATCAAAGTCCATGTTTTTATGTTTCTAATTAAATCTTATGAGACTCATTGGAGCAAGCTGCATATATTGTACTCGCTTCCAGGAACAGAAACTACCTCAATGTGAACCCCCTAAAGTCACAGAATCAAATCGTATGTTAAATCCTACTTAGAATGTATTTTGCACCCTGTATCTCTAGCTTTACAATTAGCTGTACCAGCCTTGTTCATGTGACCTTTTCCTTTCCATTGTACATAGTTGGGGATGTGTAAAGTCCAGGCATGGATTGTTTGTTTACATTGTTATTGTCCTATAATGTATGCCTGTCTGTAAGTTGAAAACAAATAAACTTAAACTATTACATAATAGACTGGCCTTGTATTATTTGTATTGTACTGTACATTTTTGAATTCCTTGATTATTTGTTGTATTTTATGTATGTTTTATACTTTATGGCTTTGGAAAGTGTAATATAAACAAAACTGGATGAATATATAATTGTAATGTTGTATATGATGATGCTTAGAAGACAGTTCTTGCTAGGCTTGTCACGGCCTTCAGGGAAGATTTTCAGGTTTGTTCCAGTGTGTAGAAAATACATTATTGTGAACCTTATTGTGAACTTTACAAGAAACTTCAGATTTTACTTTTGTCCATCAAAAGAAATGTGCACCAGGTGGAACTTTCGTCTTTCGGATGAGATGTTAAACCAAGGTCCCATCTGCCTGGATTGGTGGTAGTTCAGGTGGATGTTAAAGATCCCATGGCACTTATCGAAAAGAGTAGGGGAGTTTTTATTATAATAAGAAACATAAATCACAACACAGTAATACAGAGTATCATAAACACGTCATACATTGTAAAAGAAAAGAGAACCTATTACATGTCAATCATTCACTTTATACATAGAACACATTACTAAATTTTATGAAATGTGCAAAACCTTTCCATCATTTCCTAACTTCGAGCGAGGTGCACACTTGAGCTTCTTTAGTGTAGATTCTAGAAAGTTCATTTGACACTAAACAAGCTAGACAATCATAAGCCATTATCTTCTGATAAAGCACCCATTGACATCTTGCCTGCCATAAAAAAAATTGAAAAACTACAGAAAAATAAATGCAAGGTGCTAGGATGATAAGAATTATAACTAGGGGTAGATCCCTAATACTAATATAACATAGGTAATCATAGGTAATCCAGGGCAGCCATTTTAATCTCCACAAATTTGCTAAATAAACCCACAATCCCTTTGCATAAGAACACTGTAAGAAAAAATGAACCATAGTTTCTTCAATATTGATACATTCTGGATAAGGGCAATTTCTTTCCTCTTTAACTTTGTATTTTGCATTCCCCCTCACATTAAGCCGACTATACATGAAAAGCCATTGAGTTTCCCATTGATGTAAAGGTAATCTGGAATTATTGAGTTGGGCCAACACTCTGGGATTCCTTGCCAGGGGACAATTCTTAACGCAAGGAGTTTGTGGGTGAATGGATGACATAAGTAATTTATACAGAAACTGCATATTATTAGTCTGAATCATGTTTTTTGAGATTTGCCATTAGAATAATTTTTGCGCTGCTGGTCTAAAATATTCCGGTATATGCAAATGAGAATTTAATTTCGGAGCTAAACTATGCCAGACTTTGAAATAAGAGCTCAAAGCCCTGACTCCCCATATCTTTTGAACACTCTCTTCCTGATCCAAAATACATTTAATAGAATTTATAAAAAAGGAAAAAACATAAACACAATTGATCTATCATTCCTAACCCTCCCAAACTTTTCCCAAAGAAGTATAATGCCTTTTTATTGGGTTTAGGCAATTTCCCCACAACATTTGAAAAAATATACTGTAAAGCTTAGTCTCCAGCTATGATGGCACAGGGAAAATCATAGCAGTGTATTGTAAGCAGGGTATAATATATTGTTTTAGGATATGTATCAATTTTAGTTTAGAGAATTTCCACTATTTCCATCTATTCACTTTCCCCTCTGCTGTTCTTAAGGCTAATTCCCAATTTTCTATTGGTAGATTTTGGGGACCAAAGAGAATACCTAGAATTTTCAGAGGGATTCTAGAAATACTAATATTCTCCTGAATTACCTCAACAGGACTAAGTGCCCCAATGAATAACCCTCTGGTTTTCTGCAAATTTACCTTTGCATTTGAAACCACTGAAAAAAGCTGAAATGCCTGTAAAAACTCCTGAATTTGTGTTTGGTTAGAAAAATAAAGATTTAGATCATCAGCATAAGCTTGTAAATGAAGCTTCGAAGAAAACAGCTCTCCCTCTATTCCTACCCATCCGGGGGGGGGGAGTTAACCAAAAACTGCAACAAGGGGTCTAAAGAAAAAATATACAAAAGGGGACTCAGGGGGCATCCTTGCCGGACTCCAGTTTTTATGTGTATGCTCGAAGCAGTGCCCCCTTGCAAAATTGGGTGAACTTTAGTACACTGATAGAGCAATTCAGTGAACTGAATCAATTTTTGTGGGATCCCATAAACATGCAGGACAGAGAAAAGATAAGGGAGAGGAACCCTATTGAAAGCCTTCTTGAAATCTGCTGCAAGGATACATCCAGATTTACCAACAAGAGACAGATGCTCAATGACATCTCGTAGTATCATCAAAGCTGATTGAATCCTCCAATCAGGAACTCCACCAAACTGATATGCAGAAATAACCAGCTTTGCATATTGTTTGAGTCTATTATTTAAAATGTTAGCAAATATTTTATAGTCAGAGTTTAGGAGAGTAATAGGTCTCCAATTCTTAATATTATGTCTATCCCCAGTTTTGAATAGGTGTATCAGTAATCCTGTAGTGAAAGATGGAAACATGGAATTAGTATCCAAAAAATACTGAAATAAAATCACTAGACATTCACATAATTCACGCAAAAAACATTTATATAGCTGGTTGGGAAGGCCATCTATACCAGGTGATACATTAGGCTTCATTTTCTGAATAACTTCCCATATTTCCATACAGGTAATAGGCTCTAATGCACTAAAACCCTCCGTTGGTACCGAGGGAAAACTGCAGGAACTTAAGAAATTTGAAATTGTTTCCTCTGAAATTGGTGCCTTAGGTTCCAATAGCAGATAATGTTGACTAATAACATTCCTAATTTGTTCTTTTGTGATTGCTTTAGTGCCATCCGAAGTAAGTAAATAATCAATAGTGGAAGATTCTTTCAGCCAGCTTGCAAGCCTCAAAAGTGGCTCTAAATAGGAGATTTCTGTACCATTAGAAAAAATGGCTTGCAACGTTATCGCCCTATCATACTGATATGTTTTCATATCATTTTTCAGCACAGAAATTTGTTGTGAGTAATTCAGTTTTGTAATATAGGTAAGTGACATTAATCTCTGAAGTTGTTGATGCAGAGATAAATATTTAAAAAATTCTGATTTTTGGCCACCACTCCTTGTTTTTCGAACCAACTCTGGAGAGCTAATTTGGTATCAGACCACCATGCCCCCTTGTCTGTATGCAAAAAGGCCACAGAGAGACGGGCCTGAAGAAGCAATTTGACACTTGATATTATTGGAGGGGAATCCAAAATGGAAGTATTCAATTTCCACTGTACCTGTGGTTTTGGAATCAGGTGTTCAGGCTGAAGAAAACAGATTAACAATAGATGGTCAGAAATCTCAATAGGACGTATTTGAAAATCTTTTACCAACACAGAAGTAGAAACCAACAAATAATCAATAAGAGAATGCAATTTCCCCTTTAGAAATGAAAACCTAGGACCCTGGGAAAAAAAAGGCATACAGTTCAGTAAACCAGCAGTCTGAATTATGGAAGCTAAAGCGTTTGAATCACAATATATTTTTTTATTTCTCTGGGGTGTAATCAGGCTACAGTTAAAATCCCCACCCTATAGTATGTGAACGGAAGTGACCAAATATGGTTGCACTGCCTTCATGTAGGCCACTCTCTCTGCTTTTGATTGGGGGTTATAAATGTTAATGAATCTATAACAGATATTGTGCCATTTCTAATCTAAAATGAGAACTCTACCTGGAATGAGATCAATGAGGTTATGGAATGTAAAAATCAAAAGAATTAAATAATATACCTAACCCATCCGCACTATCTATACTATAGGAGGCAGTATAACGCAGTGGTCTAAGACTCTGAACTGCAAATTTGGTGACATCTAGCAGACCAGACCTGGGTTTGAATCCTACAGCTTCCACTTGCATACTGTGTGACCCTGAGCAAGTCACTTAACCTCCTTGTGCTCCCAGGTTGATCCTGTAAAAAAGCTTTCAGCTTAGTGTGCTATACCTGGTTAAACAACTAAATAAAAAAAAAAACAGTAGGAAGGACCCCAGGGCCAATCTCTCTTAAAAGTGGATAATTGCTCAATGGAATACATCTAAATTTCTTGAACAAAACTGATTGAAAGGTTGCAATCATGAATATATTGAAATAAAGTCTGCCATTTGATAACATTCAATAAACTATGAGTATTCAAGGACCCCTAAGTTAACAGCATAGCAAAGGCAACAGAAGACCCCTAGCTATTATTTTTTCCGTTTTTCCTTTTTTTTTCTTTATAGTTATCCACAGAATGTGAAATGGTGGGTAAAGTAGATTTTTGGGAATCAGAATCCCCTACATCCATTTCAGTCTCCCCCCATGGGGTGAACAAGGCCGCATAGGAGTTACTAGATTCTCCAGAGATAGAAGGGGGAGGAGATTTTGGTTGCAAGTTCCTGGAGGATCTCCTTCTGGGTAGAGGGGAATATAGGGCCTGAATTGGTTTCTCAGGGCTTACCGGATCTGTATAGTACACCGGGACCATTTCTGGATTTACTCGGGAGTTATTACAGGCCTCTTCTTTCTTAAGATGTGGCAGAGCTGCAGCAGGCAACTTCACTAAAGGCTGTGAGGTAGAAAGCCCCATAGAAGAGGTAGTCTGATTAGTATGTTGAACAATCTCCGGGATAGGGCAAGCAGCATCCTGCACCTGCTGAATCAAAAGCTTAGGGTTGATGCAAGAAGCCTTGTTCTTTGCAGCCCAAGGACAATCCCTAAAAACATGTCCATATTCCTCTCAAAGGTCACACCTGGTAAGGGTTGCGCTTTGCATAGTGCCATGCCCAATTTCCCCACAATTGTCACAGCGGGGTTGGTCGCAGACACTGGACAGGTGAGTCCTAGAGCTGCACTTATAACATGCCCTTGGCTGCCCACCACGAAAACATACCCCTCTATCCCTACTCAGCAAAAAAGAGTTAGGGATATGCTCAATACCAGAATCTGTTTGTTTGAGCTTGATTTTATACTTCCAACCCCCCCGTCAAAAATTGCTCTGAATCCAAAATGGGTTCTGGAGAACTCAAAACATCACATTTTTGGGATAACCAAAAAGTAATATCTTCCACATGGACCCCCTCATTCCGAAACATCGCAGTTACAAACTTGATTAATGGTTTAGTAAGGGGAATGGCTGGAAAAGGGGCCCATGTGGGAGAAAACTTAACCTGTCCATACTGTTCCCAAAAGAGATCTAAAGCATGAGTAGTCCTAAAGCTAACATCAAAATTATCCTCGCCAGATATATTGATGAAAGCGAAGACATCTTTTGGGAAAAAGTGAAGGGAGTCTTTAAGTAGAGTTTTTCCCACGTAATATCTGCCTGGCCTAATTTCCAGCCCTCTTTTATAACGAATCCGCACAGCATTTCTGCGAGGGGCGGCCTCCCTTTTTACAGTACAGAAAAGTTCTGACATCAAAGGTTTATGTGGAGGGGGGTCAGAGGCCTCTGTATGAGATGAAATAGCTGTAGTCTGCAGTGTACAGTCATTGTTAGGAACTTTAGATTGCAAAGGAATAGCTTTGGGTAGTATAAGAGAAACTTGAGGTAGCAGTTCCTTGGGTGTAGTCTCTTGCAACCCCAGGCTCCCAGGAAGGAGAATCTTGAGAAAAATTCGGGCTGGACTCCCACTCTGAGCCTGGTAACCAAATATCATTTGGAGATTGCTTCCAGCCTGCACCCACTAGGGCTTTCCCTGGCATCCAGGGACCCCCTAGTGAATTAGGAGGGAGTAAATCAGTTTTTCTTTGGAGTTTATGAGGATTACCCAGGGTAGGTGCAGCATTTTTAACCGCTGGTTGTTTTGAATGAATGTCAGTAAAAAGAAATTTAGAGACCCCCATTTGAGACTCCACTTTGGACTGGTAAATGATTTATTTATTATTTTATTTAGTTTTTGTTGACCGGGTAAGTGCACTAGACAAATTCTGCCTATTTTCAGGCATGACTCGGGGGAAGGGGACACAGATGAATGCCAACTGACCTTGAACCAGATTAAGCTGTTGGTGGTATTTTTAGTGAATGAGGGAAATTTGGCCAGGACACCGGGGAAATTCCCCTACTCTTTTGATAAGTGCCTTGGGATCTTTAACATCCACCTGAACTACCACCAATCCAGGCAGATGGGACCTCAGTTTAACATCTCATCCAAAAGACGGCACCTCAGAAGTGCAGCACCCCTCTTACTCTGCACTACAGTGTCAGTACTGGGATATTAACCCAAGTGCGAGATGTGGGAACTGAACCCACAGCCTTCTGATCTCCCAGCTTCAGAGGCGAGTGTGCTACCTACTGAGCCACTGACACTGCAATTGCAACTGCAACTGATTGCTGAGGGGACTGCAGGGTTATCCCCTCCTGGATTCTTAAACACAAAGCCTGTCTCTTTATTCAGTGGGGTTGTTAAATTATGTCCAAAATCAGAGGAGCTAGCAACTGAAATAATGCCAGTCAGCTTTGTAAAACTCACAGAATGCTCCACACATCACGGTCCTGCAAAAGGGAATCTTCAGGCTTTAGGCACTCGTTTTCAACTATGATTTCACTGCCAGCCTTGACAGAAACCCTGTCTATATCAGCAGTTTTAGCGTTGTCAGGGAGTCTAAGAGGTGACTCACCGCACTCAGCAGGGTTTGTAGGAAGCTGTTCCATAGCTGGAATCCTGACAGTTTGCGCTTCGATAATGACAGGGAGTGCCGCAGCACACTGCAGCTGCTTTCCCATCAGCATACCTCCAGTATGAGGTAGACCTTGCTCCTCAAGCAAACCAAGAGCTCCAACACCCATATTCTTGTGTTGCAACAAAAACAGAAGTAAATACTGTATCCGTAGGTATCTCTAGGCTCTCTACAGAGATAGCTGCTTCGTGAAATTCATCTTCTGATTCCAAATCCACAATACTTTCCGGAATAGCCTCAGGCTCAATAACAGAGGGAGCTGAGGCAAATGCTCCCCCTATGCAGACGTCCTCTGCCTCCACTGTCCTGCTGCAAGTGGCCATCTTGCCATCAGCCTGTCCCCCTACTGGCCAAACAGTAGGGGGATTTCTCCGGTGTCCTGGCCAGATTTCCCTCATTCACTAAAAATATCACCAACAGCTTAATCTGGTTCAAGGTCAGTTGGCATTCATCTATATCCCCCTCCCCAGGTCGTGCCTGAAAATAGGCAGAATTTGTCTAGTGCACTTACCCGGTCAACAAAAACCAAATAAAATAAAATAAATAAAACTTAGCTGTAAGTGTTTTCATGGACAATAACTACTGCACTAAAAAAATTGTGTATCAGTAGAGACTTCTCCTCATGACTTGCGGTCAAATCACGTCAACTGTAAAATTCCCAGAGCTGTCTCGTACAGTGGCACCAACTGGTGATTCACAGCACTGCCTCATGGGAGACTCAGGATCGAGTCTTGGTCCCAGCTCCCCCACCCTGGGCTGGTGGGGTCTGGAGCATGATGCAGAGGCATCCTGCACCAACACTGGAGTGAGGGAGCCGAGTGATCTGCTGCAGCAGTATGGCAGGAGTAGAGATGGACTCGACATTATAGCAGTGTGGCTATAAACTGGAAATGCTAGGGGAGGTGGGATGGCTGGAAAAGAGGAAAAAGAGCTGCTTATATGCATGGCAGAGCTGGGCATGCCCTAGCCTCAGGGTTATCCCCACCTCCTCTCGGCCCATTGAATAAGCTTCTGTGCAGCCTGGAGGGGCCTGTTACCCTTTGAGTTTCTGATAGCCAATAGTCTGGCAGGATGGCGTAAGGATTACAAAAAAATGTTTTCTTTTGTGAATATGATTTCTAGTTTATTTACTGTATATCTTTTATTTCTTGGATATACTAGGAAACAGCAGCACGATATTATGATCTGGCACTGAGATTATGTCAAAGCTACTGTGAAGTGCGCTGCCCGTAGATTGAAACATCAGAGAAACACAGTTGGGAGGACATCATTGATCAGTCAGGAGAAGACTACCAAAACCTGTCTTGTACGATGTAAAATTGCTTGGCAGAGAATTGTAATTATATATCTCTTTTCAGATTAGTAATCTTTTGTAATTGCCCTTGAAAAATATGTAATGAGACATCTCTTTAGGGGGTTTTAAAACCATATAGCTTGTTTAGAAAATACCTTCTGTTTTTTTCCCTGTAAACTGGATTATTAGAATTGGAATTTAATCATTTGCAAATTTATTGTGACTATTACTGGTACTCGTAATATAAAATTAAGTATTAAATTAATCCGCAAGTAGTAATAGATATTTAGACAGTTTATACAATATACTTTAAAATTTGATATGTCTACTCTGCATAATACTGTGTAGGCTTTATCAAGTTTTTTGTAAGTCATTTTAATTACACCTTCACTGTGCTCACACATTATGCTCAAGCTTTAAAACTTGAGCAGCATTTAATTTAGGAGTGGTTGCCGTGGTTTGAAATGACTTAAAAGTGGGGTACATGGTAACCATAGTAGCAGCTATAGTTGAAAGTAAAGGCGTGACATTTTCTATTACAGTTTTAGGCTTCACTGCCCATTTCCCTCAAGTGGTGATAGTTCGTCTGTGCCATAATTATAAAATTTACTATTGTCTAGTAAGGGAGGAAGGGAAGAGATTATAACTCTGGCCGAACTGCTGGCCAGCCGATCCCTTTCCACTCTCTAGTCCATCTACTGCACCCCAGCAGTTTGATATTTAGTGTTTTCTCTATTAGTTCAGTGGTGGCTTTCATTTTTTATCAAATGTTGCTTAAACATCTGCAAAAATGTTTTAAAAATGAGTCCCATAGACTTGTATGGGGTGCGCCCCCATGCTCTCCCTGGTTAAACGTCATAAAACGATGGAGTGCGAGGCTGGAGCAGACGGATCAGGAAGTGGAAAGGTTCAGCTGACCAGTGGTTCGACCAGAGTTATGATCCCTTCCCTCTCTTACTGGACAGTAATACATTTTATGATTATGGCACAGATGGACTATCACCACTTAAGGGAAATGGGCTGTGAAGCCCAAGATGGAATGTTACAACTTTACTTTAAATGATGACTTAAAATTGGGTTAAAAAGAAGCCAAAGTAGAAATAATGGTCACTAAAGTGCTTCCACCTAAAAACTATTTATGTGGTTGATATAATCAGTTAAAATCAACATGATTTGTTTGTGCAGTATAGAGGATACTGGATGGGCAACCATGTACAACCAGCCTGTGCTGCCAAAGAGGGTTGCTGATTACCTCTGGCCTCGAGATCAAAGCTCGAGAGGTTCGAGGTAATCAGAACCCAAGGTGACAGTTTAGGCTGGTTGTGCATGCAGTTACACATGCAAAATTTTTTTATAATGTATAATAGGAAAAAACTCCTTAGTGATAGTCACAGCTGACGAAATAAAGTGAATGTTTTTTGGCAGTATGTAAACTAATGTGACAAGTGCTAGTATGGGTAAAATAGAACACAGAGAGCATTTAACTGTCTTCAGAGTCATGTCAGTCTGTTTAAAATTTGGTAGTAATTCCCTAAAATTTGGTAGTAATTCCCAACAGGCTTTACTAAATAATGCTTTGTTTTTCTCTTTTTTTATTTTACCATTGTTCGTGACTCCAATTCCCTCACAATTTTGATTTCGTGAATGAAAAAAATTACCTTTTTGATGAGGTACAGCTAATCTCCCACAAGCAAATGGCTTTCACTGAGTTCTTTTTTAATAAAATTAAATAAATAGTCATAACTGCCAAGCCCACAGTCATCCCCCTCTTCACTGATACACTCCATCGATTTCAGGAGTGCTGGATGCTGATGCTGTGCACTGTGAGTACAAAGTACTAAGAAACTTGTGCACCCTCTTGAGGTTTCAGAATACTATTGTACCACAGAAGGGTACATTCATGTTTCATGGCCTTTGAACTGTGGTACAGTAGCATTTTGACAGGGATGAAAATCTATAAACAACAACACTCTACTATAACACCATATAGAGATTGCTCATACACAGTCTTTTATAGTGTATGGGCAATCATAAATTAATGATTTTGTCCTTACTCTTCTGTTCTTTTAGCACCGCTTTCTTCTGGAGCCAACCCTCACTGCTGCAGCTGTTTCATGAAGAGCAGAAGTTTATGTACCGCACATTCACAAACACATTCGAAGTTGTGTTGTAATAGCTACGTATCTAGTGCAGCACAACAAACTAGATGACGTAGCTACTGCAGCACAACAACGTTGTTCTAGGTATTGATTTCTACTGAGAACAACATTTTACCATACACTATATGCTCATTAGGAACATAATTAAGTAAGAGCACCAGGACTGAACAGCAATCCCTTATGAAGTCTTTGTTTTAAGGGCAAAGCATTGGGCTGTTCTGTGCTTTCCTGACTGCCTCAGCACTATATGTAGTCACCTTAAGTTTTCTGCAGAATCTGCAGTTTTAAACTGCACTTTATGATGTACTGCTTTTCAACTTGTGCAACAAAATACATGAACTCCAAAGTTCAAAAGTCGGGCACTCACCACCTCTTCAGAAGACATACACCAGTCTCCAAAATTTAAACTTTGTTGTACATTTATTTAAAATGACAATACAGCATGGGGGGGGGAGGGGTGACAGATGGGGAAATCATGGAGGGCAGATTTCGGGAGGGTTTGAAGGCACTGAGGGTGGACAAGGCGCCAGGCCCAGATGGCATCCACCCCAGGGTACTGAAGGAGCTGGCAGAGGTCCTTGCAGTACCTTTTGCAGACCTATTGAATGCCTCACTACATTCAGGGTGTGCACCTCAGGACTGGAGGATGGCTCATGTGGTGCCCCTCCACAAGAGTAGCCCCAAGGATGAACTGGGAAATTATAGACCAGTGAGCCTCTCATCCATTGCGGGTAAGCTAATGGACATTATCCTGAAGGAGAGGCTGGTGGCCCTCCTAGAGGCCAAAGGACTACAGGACAGCAGACAGCATGGCTTCATATGGGGCAGATCCTGCCAAACCAACCTGGTAGGGTTCTATGACTGGGTAACTAGACAACTGGACAGGGGCCATGCAGTGGATGTCCTGTATCTGGACTTCAGTGAGGCATTCGACTCGGTGCCACATGGACGGCTGGGAAGTAAGTTAGTAGGCACAGGGATGGGTGAAAAGCTGGCGAGATGGGTAGTAAACTGGCTTCAGGGAAGGCAACAGAGGGTGGTGGTGGGTGGGGAGCTCTCACACCCAAGGGTAGTGACGAGCGGTGTTCCACATGGCTCGGTGTTGAGACCAGTGTTGTTTGGGATATTCATGGCAGACATATCATGGGACATCAAGAGCAAGATCAGTCTGTTTGCTAATGATACTAAGGTAGGGGTGGTGGTGGATGACCTAGGGGGATGGCAGGGGTTGCAGGATGATCTGGCAAAGCTTGAAACCTGGTCAGACACCTGGCAACTGGGGTTTAATGCCAAAACGTGCAAGGTGCTGCATTTTGGGATGAAGAACCCAAGGATGAGTTACCAGCTGGGGGAGTGCAGCTAGCCCAGACAGAGGAGGAGAAGGATATGGGGGTGCTCATTACAGGGTCAATGAACAACTCAGCACAATGTAGGAAGGCATCTGCAAAGGCCAACAAAATGCTGGGTTGTATTGCAAGAGTATATCCTCGAGGAGGTGATTCTGCCACTGTATAGGTCATTAGTTAGACCGCACCTGGAGTACTGCATGCAGTACGGAGCCCTATCTGAAGAGGAACATTAAGTTACTGGAGAGGGTGTATGCAGGGGTGACAAAGATGATCAAGGGGCTGGGGACTTGTCACACGAGAGGAGGCTGAGGGAGTTGAACATGTACTCACTGGAGGAGAGGAGGGACAGAGGGACATGATTGAAACCTCAAGTACATGAAAGGAATAAACAAGACAAGTACAGGGGGCTGTTCAAAATAAGGAGGGAGGGACACCAGGGGCCATAATATGAGACTGGAGGGAGGAAGGTTCAGGAGGGAGATGAGGAGACACTTTTTTACAGAGAGGGTGGTGGCTAGGTGGAATGCATTATCTGCAGAAGTGGTATCCAGTAGAACAGTGGACTGCTTCAAAGGCGACGGGACAGGACAAGGGGAGGGTTAATGAAGGGGAAGGGTGGAAGGGAGGGGCAGCTGCAGAATAAGGGGTGCTAGCTGCACATTCAAGCAGACTTGATGGATCTCTAGGCCTTTATCTGCTGGTAAATTTCGTATGTTCATATGTTCATATAGAGAAATATAATCACAAGCAAACAATGGCTTTGCCTGCCTGACGTGTTTTGGACATGTAAGTCCTTTATCAAAATCCATGAACTACAGACTACATCAATTTTGAACTTTCTGAGTGATGTGTCAGGTACCTGGCGGGAGTGATGTATGGTATAAGGATACTACGGGAAGCCAGCAGGAACAGTGCAGATTGACCTCTGAGGAAGGTAAGCGAGCAACAGTGGAGATAATTACACTGTAAAAAAAAATCCCAGAACAAAGATTGAAGGTGGTAAAAATCTTTTCCATATTTACTGCTGTTTTATTGGAATTCCAGCCTCAACCTTGTTGTCTTTTTTTTTTTTTTTAACTCTGTTTATTCTTCTACTAGTAGTGAGGATGTACCCCATATCAGTCATGGACCCCTTTCAGGTTCGCCCTTCATGCCGGCCCCAGAAATTTACCAGAGATCTGGGAGACTGTGACTTGCTTCTCATGATGGGCTCTCCCCGGCCCTGAGGGAGGAGTACTGAGATGCTAATCCAGATTCTGGCATCCTGAATTGGGCTGAGGTGGCACTTGCTAGGCTCCTGGCATGATGCTGCTCAGCTGCAGGGGTTTTCTTCCTCATGTGTTGCAGTCCCCGAGGCAGAGCAGATATGCAATAACATTCATACAATGTCGGACGCACTTCTACTCCCGATGTCATGGCATCCAATGCACTGCAAATCCAGAACTCTGCACTTGTCATGGTGCACTGACCCTACAGCCATTGCTAGGGGTTGAAATTGTGCCTGACATCATGGCCCTTCCTCTCTAGAGGAGGACAGCTGTCCCACAGATGCTCAGTCCTCCTCCACCTGGCCGATCCTCTGACACCCCAGGCTCATCCCTGAATCTGGGTCATTGGTGCCACTACTGCTGCACCAGTGGGCTGACCTAGTCATCTTGCATGTAGCATTTTATCCTTTAAAAATCTTATTCACGTGGAGCCCAAACTAGAACACAGCCGAAGGACTAAGCTTGAGTTTGTATTTGGGAACACTATTTTATTAAACTTCCCACCCACATGGCATCATTGCTTCAGGTATATTGCGTGATGCTTTCAGTGACCATTGTATGACTTATTGTGTCAGAAAAGTCTGGTGTCCCCATTCCTCCACCCCCAAGTACATCTGGTCTTGGGCTCTCCAGTCACTAAACACAGATATTCTATTAAATGATCTGCATGCAACTGATTGGTCATCCGTGGTCACTGCCCCTAATATAACCATTGCCCTTTCCCTCTTCCATTTAATCTTAACTTCTGTCTGAGACAAACATGTTTCTGCCCAGAAGGTCAGGATTAGGTCTTTCCACCATCCTTGGATCACACCTGACCTCATCAATTTGTGCCAAACCTAGAATCAAACCTGGGTTCAGTACAAATTCTCCCGCTCGCTGTCTGACCTTCACTCCTACAGAGCAGTTAGGAACTCATGCACAAAGACCATTCGAATTGCTAAATCCCTGTACTTCTAAACCAGCCTCCAAAACAATCTCAACAACCCTGCCAAGTTCTGTAAGATGATTCACTCTCTGTTTGATGGTTCCATGTGAAAACAGCGAGACCAAAACAGTGCCAAGCAAAACAGTGCAGAGCACTACAACATGCTTCAAAAACAGCGCTGCTACTTGCTTTTTCTGTGGAGCTCCACCCCCCGCACCCCGATCTAAAAATTACTATCACCCGGAGGCTGTGGAGGATAGGGAAAACTCAGGAGGGCTACTGCACAGGGGACACAGGTTTGGAAGGGGAGAACATTGGGGGGGGCAACCTGGGGGAGGAACAGGACTTAAATAGAACAGGAGAAGCGGGACTTCAAACAAATGAAATAAAAAAATCTCCCCTCAGCCAGTCCCAATCCCAGGTCCACCAGCCTCACAGGCAGTGACTGTAATCACTGCACCACACAGCCAGTTCAGAACTGGCCTGATGAACAACTACCTACATAATTCAAACATTTTTGACTCCCTAACGAAATGAAAGCGCTGAACTTACAATGGGCTATTAATGGCATATAGCTCATTTCACTATCGCTATTTTTACCTCGCCCAAATTGACTCGCTGTTATTGAGTCGCTCTATTGACATCATACCCTGTTTGATCACTCTTTCTCTGTTGCTAATCACCTCAGTGGGTTCTTTACCACTTGTGCTCTACCCCTCTCACCCTCTCCCAATTCATCTTTCACACCCTTGTCTCCACATTTCATTCCGTCTCTCCTCTTCCATGGGGTTTCATTTCCCTCCTGTATCTGTGTAGGAAATCCTGTTTGCTCTCCTTTCACTCAACCAATCCAAATCTAGCCCAGGTGGTCTGGACCCAAACTCCTCCGTATCTCAGCATCTGACATTGACTCCCCCTCACTCATCTCCTAAACCACTCCAGCATGTGTGGCAGTGGAGTCGTCATAGATGCTTGACAGAACCTACTTTGCTCGATCTTCTTTCATGCATCAGTCCCTACATCACATGAACTCCTCTCTGTAAATCTCATGCTCCCTTCTTTCATACTCATCTTCGTAGGTGTCATTCCCCCTATATCTCCCTCTTCTTCCCTGTTGACACCATCTCTTTTCTCGTTTCACTCTCCTCCTCTGGTGAACTGCTCATACTCAAGGACTTCAGTCTGTACTGGTCCTCTCCAGCCCTGAAGTCCACCACCCAACAATCTGAATTCTAAAACCTGCACCAGCTCATTGACAAACCCACCAGGCCCAAACCCATCTTCCTAAATCCCTTCCTCCTGGACTGGGTACTCTCCACCCACCCTCACCGAATCACCACTGTTGGCTTACTCCCAGATACTTTCAGCAACCACTACTTAACCTACTGCATGCTCAAACTACATCTGCCCCATTCCCCCAACCTACCACTGGGTTAGATCACTACGGTCCCTTGACACTGTGGCCCTCCTCCACGATCTCTCCTCCTCCGACTGGTTATTCGTCTACTCAGCCTCTGATATAGACTCCATTCTCTCCCTCTTCTGTCACTTCCTGAACAAAGCCTGGAACACCCCCCCCCATGGCATCTCAGAGTTAGACATTTCCATCACCCCTCGATATCAGCTGATGTCATCAAACTTTGCAATTCCTGGGACTGCATATGGGCAGGCTACAAATCTTCTCTTTCCCCCACTGATCTTTACCAGTAGCGCTCTCTAAGACGGCCTTGACCCTCTTCTTCTCCAAATCTCTACCTCTGCCATAGCCCTGCCCTTATCACACTTGTTAAATCTGTCCTTCACCCTCAGCACAGTCCCCCAGGCATGGAAAGCTGCCAAGGTGATTCCCCTACACAAAAGAGGTGATCGCTCCTCACCTGGAAACTATCACCCCATTTCCCTCTTTCCCTCCCTGGCCAAGTTTCAGGAATCCCTCATCCTTGCAAGACTTACGAACTTCCTTTCCTCCTCAAACTTCCTCTTTCCCTATCAGTCTGGGTTCTGAAAAAAAAAAAAGAACCTCTACTGTGTCTTCCCTGCTTTGAGTCACTGATGCCATTTTTTTTATTTTTTGTAGACTTTTTTTCCCTCTGGTCACAGTCTGTGGAGCCTCTCTCAAGCATCCTGCCTACTCCTGCCCTGCCTGAAGTCCTCCTACCTGTGCCTCCTTTCTCCCCCTCCTCTAGCCATGATCGGTACCTCCAGCTTAACCTCTCTGGGGTGGGGCTGCTCCTCCTCTTGGGTGCTCTCAACAGTCAGCTCCGATGTGACAGAGGACCCGGGTGGAAGAACCTGTATGGCCAGACAGGAAGGACCCGGCTGTGGGCATGGCTGCAGGTGCTGTCACCTACTCCGCAAACCGGGGTTTTCCCTGTTCTGGTGAGCTCTTCTCCCTTCCCTCCCATGCGTGTGCACATCCCGATGCACAGCAACCCCTGCCTGTGCCAGGCATGCCAGGTATGTGCTGCTCAGTGAGCTACAGCACTCCCAGTCTCCACCAGGAGCCACTGATGTGCTGAGCGATCCCCGACCCCGCCCCCAGGAAGGAGAGCAGTCCTGCGGGTGCTCAATCCTTTCCCACCCCTGCTGTCCCCCAGCACTCCGAGCTTGCTCCTGAACTTGGGTCGTTGGCATGGCGTGAGGTGTGGCGTACAGCGCCTCAACCCTCAGCACCACCGGGCCGGCCTACTGATGCCATCTTGACAGGTGTGGACCATGGGCTCTTCACTGCAGCCATTTTCATCAACCTCACAGTGGCTTATGACTTCGTCTCCCATCCCCTCCTACTCTTCAAACTTTGCTCCACCAGCCTTCCTCGTGGTTAACTTGTTCAGGTCTTACCTCTCTAGATGCACCCAGTGGGTCCTAGCCAGGAATGTCCTCCCCCCCCCCATCCAAGCTGGAATTCCTCAAGGTTCTATCCTAGGCCCTGTCCTCTTCCTAAATGACCTCCCTTCTGTCTGTATCTCATCCCAGATTCATCTCTACACTGATGATACCATCCTCTACACCTCAGAGCCATCCACTTCCATAGTTGAGGCACAGCTGCAGAGTGACTTCACATAGAAACATAGACTTTGATGGCAGATAAGGACCGCTTGGCCTACCTAGTCTGCCCATTTCCCTAACTAGAGGATAAGCTGCAGATCCTGTTTAACTAACAGCCTATTTCTTCCTACCCCCCACAAAAATTGCATTATGTCTGTCCCATGCATTCTTGAATTCTCCCACAGTTTTAGACCCCACAACCTCCTCAGGAAGGCTGTTCCATGCATCTACCACCCTCTCTGTGAAAAAATACTTCCTCACATTGCCCCTGAGCCGTCGCCCTTCTATCTTCAAATTGTGTCCCCTTGTTCTTGCACATCTCTTTGTCTGAAAGATGCTACCTTCTTGGACTTTGTTGATTCCACTGAGGTACTTAAATGTTTCTGTCATGTCCCCCCTCTCCCTCCTTTCCTCAAGGGTATACATATTAAGCTCCTTTAGTCTCTCCTCGTATGGCTTCTCTTGCAGACCCTGCACCATTTTAGTTGCCGTCCTCTGAACTGCCTCCACCCTGTCTATGTCCTTGTGGAGATGGGGTCTCCAGAACTGGATGCAGTATTCCAGATGGGGTCTCACCACCTGTCTGTACAGGGGGATAACAACTTCCTGTTTTCTGCTGGTGATGCCTCTCCCTATACATCCCAGTATCCCCCCAGCCCTCCCTACTGCCTTCTCACATTGCTTGCCAACCTTAAGGTCATCTGATATGATTATCCCCAGGTCCCTTTCCATTTTTGTTGTTGTTACTAACTCCCCCATTGTGTAATCTTCCCCGGGATTTTGTTTCCCAGGTGCATTATTTTGCACTTCTTTGCATTGAATCTAAACAGCCATGCTTCTGACCATTCCTCCAACCTTGACAAGTCCCTTCTTATCCTTTCCACGCCTCCTTGTATATCAACCCTGTTGCAGATCTTTGTGTCATCTGCAAAGAAGCATACTTTTCCTTCCAGTCCCTCTGCAATGTCACTTATAAAGACATTAAAAAGGACTGGACCCAGTACTGAACCCTGCGATACCCCACTAGTAACCCCTCTTTCTTCAGAGTGGACACCATTTACAATTACTTTGTGTCCTGTTGTCCAGCCAATGTTTTACCCAGGCTACCACCCTGGGACCCACTCCCAGGCTGGTTAATTTGACTAGTAATCTTTTGTGTGGGACTGTGTCAAATGCCTTGCTAAAGTCTAGGTAGGCCATGCCCACAGCCCCTCCCTGGTCTACTACTTTGGTCACCCAGTCAAAGAAATCGATTAGATTTGTCTGACATGACCTTCTCGCTGTGAACCCATGCTGCCTTTGGTCCTGTGCCTCACTGGCCTCTAGGTACTCAACAATTCTTTCCTTCAGAAGTGATTCCATCACTTTCCCTACCACAGAGGTCAAACTGACAGGTCTGTAGTTTCCTGCCTCTGTCTTGGTCCCACTTTTGTGAAGGGGAATCACATCTGCCTTCCTCCAGTCCTCAGGTACCACACCATTCTCCCATGATTTGTTAAAAAGTGTAGTCAGTGGTATCACTAGTTCTCTGCTTAATTCTTTTAGAATTCTGAGGTGAATTCCATCTGGCCCCATTGCTTTGTCCACCTTCAGTTTTACGAGTTCTTTTAGAACCCTTTCTTCTGTGAAAGGACTGGGATTGACCCCCCTATCCACAGTGCTTCTGTTAATTGGATTAGGCACCTCCCCCACCTCCTCTTTTGTGAATACTGAACAGAAATATTCAATCAATATCCCTGCTTTTTCACTGTCCCTCTCTGCCCACCCACTGTCTATTCTATTCAGCCTCACTATCCCTTCCTTTGTCTTTCTACGCTCCCTGATATACCTATAAAAGGTTTAATCCCCCTTCTCAACTGAGTTGGCTATCTTTTCCTCAGTTTGGGCCTTTGCTATTCTGACTACCATCCCTGCTTCCTTCTGTCTTAACTGGTACAGTTCTCTGTCCTGCTCCTTCTGTGATTCCTTATACTTCCTAAATGCTATCTTTTTCTCCCTAACCTTCACCGCCACCTCTTTTGAGAACTATAGTGGCTTTTTCTTTCATTTTGATTTGTTTATTTGCTTCACACAAAGGCTTGTTGCCTCTGTGATGGCAGATTTGATATTTCCCCATTGTTGCTCCACCTCTCCTTCTAGCCTGTTTGCTAGTGCTTTTCTAAGGCACTCTTCCATCTTGCCAAAGTCAGCCCTCCTGAAGTCCGGAACCCTCTCTTTTGTATGGCTTGACTCTGTAGCTGAGTTTATCATGAACCACACTGTTTGGTGGTCACTTGTTCCCAAATGGCTACCCACTTCTAGATCTGAGATTCTCTCACTGTCCCCATTTGAGAGTACGAGGTCTAAGATTGCTCCCTCATGAGTAGGTTCCAAAACTAGCTGTCTGAGGCATGCCACCTTAAGGGCATCGAGAATGGCCCTGCTTTTGGATGTGGTAGCAGCAAAGGTGCTCCAGTTGACAACCGGCATATTAAGATCTCCCAACAACAGTATCTCCCCTTTCTCTGCCATCCTTAGTATGCCTTCTATCATATCCTTGTCCATTCCCTCCCCCTGACATGGGGGCCTGTATACAACCCCTGTGCAGATTGTGGTGCCATTTCCAGTCTCTAAGGTGACCCACAGTGCCTCCTGTCCTCCCGTTTACTCTTTTGTTCAGTTGCTTTTATTCCTTCCCTTACATAGAGAGCTACTCCGCCCCCTCTTCTCCCCTCCCTGTCTCTCCTGTAGGTTGTGTACCCTGGTATGTTAACATCCCAGTCATGGTTCTCTGTGTACCATGTTTCTGTGTCTGCTACGATATCCAGGCATCCCTCTCCCATCAAGGCCACCAGTTCAAGGAGCTTGTTGCCCAGACTACTGGCGTTGGTACTCATTACCTTCCATTTTTTGATGGCCTTACCCCTTTTTGCCCCATCCCTGTCCTTATTGGTGTGTCACTTTCTCCATTTACCCAGAGCTTCCCTATCGACATCTCTATGTTGGTGTCTACCTCACTTAGTACCCTGATTTTTCGAGGGGAGCTAGGATTTCCCTGCTCCTCTCCAGTGCCTCCCCCCTTGGCTAGTTTAAATGTTTGCCAATCAAGCATTTAAACCTATCACCTAGGATCCTGGTTCCTCTCCTGGACAGATGCAGCCATCACACCAGTATAGGCCTGCATCCCTCCAGGTGGACCCCCAGTCCCCAGTAAAGCCAAATCCCTGAGCTCTGCACCAGTTTTTCAACCACTGATTGAATCCCATGGTGCGGAGCACCCTAGCCTCACCTGTGCCATACACAGGCAGCACCTGCGAGAAGGTTACCGTGCATGCTATTTGTCTAAGGCCCTTCCCCATCTCCACAAATGCTTCTTGCTCTGCTCTGATCCCTTTCTTAGTCAGGTCATATGTCCCTAGGTGGACAATGACATCCATTCACGTGGGTTTTACTTTAGTTACAAGAAAAGCAACTTACGGAAATAAAAAAAAAAGCTGCTTTGAACCTGGAGACCAAGGTTTTATTTAAACCACTGCCACATACTGTATGACTCTGATCAAGTCAGTCATCCACCCTGTGCTTAAATCTCTCTTTCATTGTCCCAAGCTCCCTCTGACCGTTCCTTAATCTCTCAGCATTTGCTTAATGGCTGCTGCCAAATATTAATGAACTGTAAACTGCTTTGGGACACAGTGTGTATGAAAGATGATATAGCAAAACATGCTCCTTTCCTTGCCTTGAATCAGGAGGGCAGGTAGAAGTAGCTGACATCACAGCCAACACCAGTACTCCTCCTTGGTGGGCCAGGAAGAGGTATTTGTGTGTAAATGCTGAACATACTGTGCCCTCCCTTCTCAGAAGATGAACATCTTACCTCTGTGACACTTTCACCACCCATGTGGGATTTTACGGCTCACACCTACCCCCACTCTCCCAGGTAGTAGTGCAATGAGCTGTTACTGGGCTACTAGTCCAGCCCAACCTTGGTTTTAGAACAATGCTTAGCTTATCAAGGCACTTATGAACAGGCACTCCATGTATAGCAAATGCCATGGAAGGGATTATTGTCAATGGCTAGAGCAATGAACTGTGAAACAGGAAATCCCAGGCTTAAATTCCACCAGAGCCGCTGCCCCCCCCTCGACCTGCTATTATTTGATCTGCTTGTGTTTCATTCTTCTCAGCTGTATGACTCTGTAGCAGCTGGGCCCTACTGAAAACATGATGCTGTATCTCAGTGTTCCTCTTTAATTCAAATCCTTTTTACAGGGTAGACTCGCTGAGGCTGTGCAACCCCTCATTGTCAGAGGTGTCATTTTGACAACCACATCAAGTTGCAAGTAATAAAGAATATAAATAGTACCAACAATAATTTAATCATGATAAAAAATAAAGGCAAGAACATTTACTTATCAGGCATATGTTACTTTAAAGAAGACGGTCACATTTTTACATTCACTTGCGCGCATGCGCAAGGAACGTTTTGGGAGAGTAGCACACTTTGGAGGTGTGCCTCTCCCATCCAATGCACTGCTCCCTTGAGCAGGCATGGCGGTCCTGCACCAACCCAGGAGCTCTGTATGACAGGCGGTGTTCCTCTGCTTCAAAGCAAAACACCACTGCCATCTGGAGACACCATCAGAGGCCCTCCCCTCGCGTCAAATGCTCCCCAGCGCGTCCACGGCCCCCAAAGCTTAAGCGTTGTTTGCCGACAGGGTGCCCAATCCCGCCGCCCACGGCCCCAAAGCCATCCTGTTGCCACGCTCAGAGCTCCACCCCAGCGTGGCAAACCTCCGCTGTGTTTGGCCGGACGGGGTGCCCAACTCCGCCGGGCTCCTCGGCCCCCACATCTTCTGCCACGCTGGGAGCCCACCCCAGCGTGGCAAACGCCCCATGTAGTCATTTTTTTTTTTCCCTGTAAAGAAAACGGTCCCACGCGATCTCCTCTCCCTCCCACAACCCGCACCCACCCACTGCGCACTAACCTCCCCACACCCCTCACCCCATACTTACCTCCAGACTCACGCACGATCTTCAGTGGACCGGGAACACGCCTGCACTCTTCAAAGCCGACCACGAACTGAGGAAATGCCGGTAAGCTGTATAATGGGCTAGATGGGGGGTTTCAACTTTATTGCATATCTCAGTCATTTTTTGGAATTTTTGCACCAAATTTTCAACATGGGGGTTTTGGGACCCCTTCTCATGAATGATGTCACTGCCATGGCGTTACTCGGGCTCGAAGGGTGATTTCGCAGGCACTGCGCAGTCACTGCATGAAATCACCCTTCAGGCTTGAATAATGCCATGACAGTGACATCATTCATGAGAAGGGGTCCCAAAAACCCCATGTTGAAAATTTGGTGCAACAATTCCAAAAACGACTGTTTTATGAGCGTGCGTTGCGCAGTTCCTATGCAGGCTCGTAAGTTTGCGAATTTTCAATATTTTCACTCCAGATTTTCAACATTGCCATTTTATCACACCTTCTTATGAGCTGTACAGCTGTCATTTTTCACATCTCACCCAAAACGTGTTTCCACCCATGTAGCATACAATGGCGCAGTCGGTGTGCGAAATCAGTGTATGGAACTCATTAAGAAAATCACAGTGACACTGTTCATGAGCAGAGGTCTTAAAATGCCTATGTTGATGTGTAAAAATTCCTAAAATGACTGTTTTACTAGCGTGCGCTATAGCGCCTACGCAGCGCTCATATGTTTCGCGAATTTTCAATATTTGCACTCCAGATTTTCAACATTGCCATTTTACCACACCTCCTCATGAGCAGTACAGCTGTCATTTTCACATCCTGCCCAAATGTGTTTCTGCCCATGTAGCGTACAATGGCGCAGTCAGTATAGTGCGAACTCAATGTATGGGACACATTAAGAAAATCACAGTGACACTGATCATGAGCAGAGGTCTTAAAATGGCTGTGCTGAAATTTGGTGAAAAATTCCTAAAATGACTGTTTTACTATAGCGGTTATGCAGTTCCTACGCACGTCAGAAGTTTGTAAATTTTCAATATTTTTACCCAGATTTTCAACATTGCCATTTTACCAACCTCCTTATGAGCACTTCAGCTGTCATTTTTCACATCTTGCCCAAAATGTGTTTCTGCCCATGTAGCGCATAATGGCACAGTCGGTGTGCGAACTCAGTGTATGGGACACATTAAGAAAATCACAGTGACACTGTTCATTAGCAGAGGTTTTAAAATGGCAATGTTGAAAATTTGGTGAAAGAATTCCTAAAAATAACTGTTTTACGAGCGTGCATTCACACTTCCCACGCACGCTCGTAGGTTTGCGAATTGCAATATTTCCACTCCAGATTTTCAACATTGGCATTTTACCACACCTGCTCATGAGCAGTATAGCTGTCATTTTTCACATTCTACCCAAAACGTGTTTCCGCCCATGTAACGCACAATGGCGCAGTCGGTGTGCGAAATTAATGTATGGGACACATTAAGAAAATCACAGTGACACTGGTCATGAGCAGAGGCCTTAAAATGGCTGTGTTGAAATTTGGTGAAAAATTCCTAAAATGACTGTTTTACAGTGTGCGCTAGCAGTTCCTACAGCACGCCGTAGTTTGCGAATTTTCAATATTTTCACTCCACATTTTCAACATTGTCATTTTACCACACCTCCTTATGAACACTGCAGCTGTCATTTTCACATCTTGCCCAAAACGTGTTTCCACCACGTAGCGACAATGGCACAGTCGCTGTGTGAACTCAGTGTATGGGACACATTAAGAAAATCACAGTGTCACTGTTCATGAGCAGAGATCTTAAAATGGCTATGTTGAAAATTTGGTGATTACTATCTAAAATAACTGTTTTACTGAGCGTTGCTGTGCAGTTCCTATGCACGCTCGGTTTGCGACTTTCAATATTTTCTCACACATTTTCAACATTGCCATTTTACCACACCTCCTCATGAGCAGTACAGCTGTCATTTTTCACATCCTGCCCAAAACGTGTTTCTGCCCATGTAGTGCACAATGGCGCAGTCGGTGTGCAAAATCAATGTATGGCACACAGTAAGACAATCACAGTGACACTGTTCATTGGCAGAGGTTTTAAAATGCCAATGTTGACAATTTGGTGAAAAAATTCCTAACAATGACTGTTTTATGAGCGTGCATTGCACAGTTCCCACGCACGCTCCTAGCTTTGCGAATTTTCAATATTTCCACTCCAGATTTTCAACATTGCAATTTTACCACACTTCCTTATGAGCAGTACAGCTGTCATTTTTCACATCCTGCCCAAAACGTGTTTCTGCCTATGTAGCGCACAATGGGGGTAACAAAAAGGTCATGCTGACAATTTATTGTGCAAATACCAGCAATCGCACTGGGCATTAGGGTAAAGCACCATACATGCCACACACCACTGCAAATACCTGCAAGCGAACGTTCGGCATTGACAAATGCTTGTTTAAAAATGTTTTACCGGGAATGGCTTACTGGTCTAGAAAATGACTCTTTTCCAGAGGTGTCTTGGGGGGGTGTACAAAGGGATGTGATAGCACAACAGTAGGAATAAAAGTACCAGTGGTACTAACAGGCATCAAGCTGTCCCAAGTAGAAGCAGGACCCCACAAGAAATGAGATGTAGCATCTCAGCAAGGCTATACTGTAAAAATAAATTGCTTGTAAATCACTGAGATACAGTATATGAAAATCGTTATATAAATGTAAGTTCTATAATATTCTACAGTTCCCACACTACAAGTGTTGAATCAAAGTACCAAAGGTGCTGAGATTATTCAGTTTCCTAAGCTTTGTTTCATTCTTTTACTTCATTCCATCTCCTGGATTCTAGGACCATGCTGAGTGCCAAACTGCTTGATCAGAAATAGAGGGCAACAGTGAGCTATCAGCTTGTATTATTACTGCTGGTCACACACAAGACCATGATAGTGTATTACTACTATGCAATCACTCCTACAGTAAGCAGCCAGTCCATTTAATACCAATGTATGGACACCCATTACAGTCAAATTAAAATGCATGCAAAGTTGCATTGCAGAAAGATGGCTTGCAAGAAGGGCAGTATGTAGAATTCATAAACAATACAAGAAGACAGATCATTTCCATTTTTCTTTGTTTTTTGTAAAATTTTCCAAGGCACATGCATGCATTCTAAGCACCCAAAGCAAAACGCCATGGTGTGTTTTTTATTTTTGGGGGGGATACAAAAAATATTAAGTGGTTCTAAACTATCAAATTAACTTCCAGATAGCAAAGCTAAAATGGGGAGAAACTAAATCGTCAGCATCCTACCATCAGGATCTTAAGAAGATCTGTTTAAATAACTGTTTTCAGATGTGTCTTAAAGTGGTTCACTGAGGGGGCAGTCCAAATGTCCAATGGGAGAATTTAAGGTCGGAAGGGACTCTTGGTTCAGCATGTCTGCTTCTTCCCCACTTCATAAGCAGGGATGAAATAAGTATGCTCTGCAAATGCATACCATTTTATAGGGATGCCCTACCCACCCTACTATCCAGGGCACCCAGGGATTCCTTTAGTAAGCAGAAATGCATCTAGGCTTATGTTAAAGGCCTGTGCTGTCTTCATTTCCACTATCTCCACTGTTTGGCTGTTCCGTTGATTCACCACTCACCATCAGAAAAATTTGCTTCCTAATATTACCCCCCAAAATTTACAACCCCTGGCCTTCAGGGTGTGTTCCTGCAGTCTGGTACAGGACACAAGATGGAACATCTCTGACTGTTCCATCTTGTTGCTGTCCCTGAGTATGCAAAAGACTGACATCATGTTCCATCTCAGCCTCATTTGCTCCAGGGTGAATGTGTTAAGGGCCCTCAGCCTCTCCTTGTAGCTTTCATTCCAGATACCACTCATCATTTTGGTGGCCATGTTACGCCTTCTTTACTGCTGCAGTGTTCCTCTTGTGTTGAGGAGACAAAACCTGAATAGAGTATTCCAGACGAGGACTGACCACAGCCTTGTAAAGTGGCAGGATTATGTTCCCTGTTGTGCTAGTTACCTCCTATAGATGCACCAGCATTCTGCAGGCCCTCTCGACATGGTAGCCTCACAATGCTTGTGCTGCTTCAGCCATTTGTCTATTTTGACCCCAGGTTCATTTCCTCCTTTCATGCAGCAAAAGGAGTCACACACAGTATGTGGGTCCTACCTTTGTTTTTGCTCTGCAAGTGTAGTTAGTACTTTACATTTGGCTGCACTGAATCTGAGACTCCAGGAGCCAGACCAATTGTTCAGCCTGTTAAGGTTCTCTCGAAGTTTATTCCCTTCCTCAAGGGAGTCTACCAGCCTGGTTAGCTAAGTGTCATCTATGAACGTGAGTAAGCTGCTGAGATCCCAGCTCCTGGATCATTGATGAAGATGTAGAGCAGCAGTGTCCCCACTGCCCCAGCACTGATTGCTGAGGGGTGCTGCTGAGTACTCTTCTCCATTCAGTAATGTCCAATATCTCCTTTTGCTTTCTGCCCACAAGACAGTTAGCAATCTACCTTCTACACATCTCCTGTATACAGCACAGATGTACTTTAAGTTGATAAGTTCTTGTATGAGTCATGAGGTCGGTATATCTATAATTAACTCGCCACTTTTCAGTGGTAATACCAATATTTCTCTTCCCCCATGTACTTATCTAGTGCTTTTTAGGATGATGACATTGTGTCACTTGTTACGACCCAACTAGGTAGGCCATTCTAGTTTGATATAATTCTTTGATTAAACCATTTGGCTCTTCTATCCATCTTGGGTACTTCTCCCAATAGCTGTAATTTATGTGCTTTGTAGTTCACTTTCTTACTTAGTCCTATGCTCTAACAAAGTATATCATCTTTTAATGCCCTGTACACCAGACAAAGGTCTCCTTTTAATCTCCTATAATGTGAAGAGTATAATTTCAACTTTCCTGGTCTTTTGTGATAGGATTTGTTAAATAAGGTGTGTATCTTTGTTGTTGCATGTCTCTGGACTCCTTCCGGTAATTTTTGACTTCTTGTACTCTGTGGTGCACAGAAGGTGGAGTTATACTCTAAATGTGGTCTTACCAGAGATGTGTACAATGGCAAAATCTCCTCCAGCTCTCTGCTTTTGATATTTTTTAATATGGTAGCCAGCATCTTATTACCTTTTTGAGCAGTTTTCCTGGCATTTTTATTAAATTTTAGGTTATTAGTAATTATCACACCCAAATCTCTTTCCTCAGTTGTTTCTTGAATAATGATGTTATTCAGGGTATACTGGTAATTGCTATTATTTTTTCCCATGTGCATAATCCTGCACTTCCCCTCATTGAAGCTCAACATATTCTTTTTTGACCAAGTTTCCAATGTAAACAGATCTTGAAATTTAATGGCCAAATCTTTCTTATTTATAATGGTACCTATTTTACTATCATCAGCATATTAGACCAACCACGAGTGTGCAGATGTTTGCAAGCTTGAAATAAATATGTTGAACAAAGTTGATCTCAATACTTAGCCCTGGGGTATGCCACTTGTCACCTCTCCCCAGGCTGAGAAGTGTCCCAATATTCCTACTCTCTGCCTCCTATTATGAAGCCATGATTCTAGCCATAGGATTATGTTCGGATGCAAACTTAGCTCCCAGAGTCTATTTATCCATAGAGAGTGAGACACAGTGTTAAACGCCTTTGAATAGTCTAGATAAATGACATCTACTGGGCACCTCTTATCCAGAGTGGCACTGACTGATTCATAAAAGTGCAAGTGACTTGTTCGGCACAATCTTCCCTGTATAAAACCATGCCGTGTAATGTCCTGCAAACCCTGTTCTTTGATGTGATGAATTATTTGATTCTGTAATATACTTTCTAGTATTTTACCTAAGACAGAGGTGAGACCTATTGGACGGTAATTTCTAACATCATGGTTATCTCCTCCTTTGTGAATTGGAGTAACAACATTGCCCAGAAACTTGTCATGCACCACAGTTTCAAAAGCCTTGTTCAAGTGCAGATAGACTACATACACAGCCCTGCCTTTTTCCACCTCATTGGTCAGCCCTTCAAGGAAGGTTATTCTTGGTTGGTTTGGCATGACTTGCCCATTGTAAAGCCATGCAGAGAGGGTACAAGAACCTTGGCCTTAATCAAGTACTCAATATTTCTGTTCTTGATAATGGCCTCCAGGACTTTGCTGAGAACTGATGTCAGGCTGACTAGTATTTAATTGGCTGAGTTCAACTATATCTCCTTACTGCAGATGGGGACTACATTAGCCAATTCCTAGTTCTTTGGCACCACACCTGTTTGGGCAGACTGTTGAATGATTATTGCAAGTGGCACATTTTTGTCTTAGCTCCATACTGATCTTAGGATGCATTCTGTTGTCCCCCTTAGGACATACCTAGCTTGATCTTTGCCAGGTAGTCAGCTACCAAGGCAGGTGTCATATCAATTGGCTGCACTGTGGCTACCTCTGATGTTATGGGCCCTTCTGATGACACCCTTTTCCCCAGAGGCCACATGGTGAATACTGAAGCAAAATATTTCAGGGAAGAGGTGGAGGAAGCAGAATGGATGGAGAGGGACAGTAAGACCAGAGATTAAACAGTTTGCATGAGAAGGCCAATTACCTGCAGTTCTTTTGGCCCAAGAACAGAGAGGAAGCAAAGGTCAGTAGAGTAGAGAGAGTAGAAAATGGGTGCTTGAAATGACAGGAGGGAGTTAAGGTAGTGAGGGAGAGACCCATACCAGAACTTGGATGTTAAGGAGGAACAATCTGACAGGTGATGGACTTTGAGGGAAGGGGGAGAGAGAGGAGTGGAGTGAGCAGTGATGTGTGCTTGGAGGGCAGTTAAGGGTAAAGCAATGCACAGGAGGTCCAGCTGAGTAAAGGTAGCTTTAGGGGCAGCACCATATTTATTTATTTAGAATTTTGGCACACCAATTTATCCACATTCAGGTAACTCACCTAGTTTTCAAGAGTGTCCTGGGGGACAGCTACAGCAGCAGGTGTAACTAACAAAATACAGAGTAAATTAATCAGGAATTAGTTGATACAGTAAAGATGACAATAACACAAGAAATAATAAAAGGATCATTAATGATATAAAATAGTATGTACATTTTAACAGAGGATAGGAGGGATACTGTGTGTCTTACATGGAGATGAGGCCTGGAGGGTGAGAGGATGACTGTGATATTGGGTAACCACAGGTATAAGAGTGGGGGCAGCTGAACTATTTGTGTATGATTGTCTTAAAGGCACCATTGGTCAGAGCATCTTTGGCACTGGTTTGAAGAGCATTCTAGGTAGTTGGAGTAGTTGCTTTGTTTCCAATGGTTTTTGCATTCATGGCACTTGGAGTTGGTTCATAGACTGAGATCACAGCATGCAAGACCGGATGGGTTTATGTAAGTGGCTGCTAAGGTATTTTGGATATAATCTCTGAACATATTTATAAATTGGAGGTGCCCATCTCAACTCCTTCCTTTTTTCTGGTGGCAGAAGGCCATGTTTGTCATAGAGGAGACAGTGATGAGTGGTCTTGCTGCAAGCCAGAGAACACAGATGTTGTTGAATGGTGTGGTGATATTTATTTATTTATTTAGAAACCAGTAGCTAGGAAAGGCATGTTGAGCTGAGACTTGTTTTCAGGCGTAACCCAAGGGACGGGGAAGGAGCATTAATACAGACAGGGCACAAATTAGTGTGAACTGCAACAGAGTGCAAAAAACTGCAAATAAACATGAAGTGGTGCAGGAATTAAACAGTACAAAACTGAAAAAAACAATATATACAGTATAATGTGACAAGATTAATAATATTCATGAGTAAATACGAAACCAACAGCAACAAAGCAGCACCAAACAAAATAATCTGTTATGAAAAACCAAGGATTATGAAATGGCCACAAAAAATCTAGCACTGTGATTGGTTAGTTACAGTACTGACCAGGACTGATATTCCAACACAACATCATGCTGGAACTACAGCAACCTCATAACTGAATCACCTCTCCTGTCAAAAACAAACATTCCATTTGGCAGTCATTGTTTTTCCTCACAAATAAAAAAATGCTGACAAACTTTGAGCTCTTTGCTGACATTCGTAATGAGTCTCAACAAGATTCAACCAAGGGAAATGAAATTGGAGACCAACAACAGGATTTAGTCACCTTGGAAACAGTAAATCAACCTACTACATCAATGGTGAGCCGTCATGTCAGCGCCTCTGAAAAGGAGCTGTCAAATCTTGAGCTAACAAGAAATGAAGCAAACACTGTGAGGCAGACAACTTGGGCCATAAATCAAGTTAGTGACTGGATCAGAGAAAAGCAAGTGCAAGTCATCTTTGAAACAATACAACAAGAAGAGTTAAATAGTATGTTTAGGCAACTGTATGGCACAATTAGAAACAGTACTGGTGAAATGTATGGTCTGTTCCTACATGTCTCTTTCAGCAGGCATAAATAGGCACTTAAATAATCTGCCTCTCAGCCGTGGACTTAACATTATGCAGGATACAGAATTCACAACATCAAATCACATATTTCTAAGCATACTAAAAACTCTCAGATGTCAAGGTAAAGACAAAGCATGTCATCATCCACCCATACCACCACAAGTACTTCAAAAAATAAGAAATGGCAATGCCCTAAATATGAACACTGCAGTGGGACTGGTATGCAAAGTCTGGATAGATATCCAGCTTTTCTTTGCCCACTGCAGCCCAGAAGAGGTTTGATCACTTAAGCCAAGCAGTTTCCAGATCTTAACTAATGAGAATGGCCTCCGTTACTGCACAATGACATTTAATGATGCTACAGAAAATCACAGAGATCCCCATGAGTCATCCAGATCAAGAAAGAGAGGATATATGCCCGAACTGCCAAATGATCCTCTCTGTCCCATTAAATCACTGGAACTGTACTTAAATACCCTCTGATGCACTGGCCTCTTATCTGCACCTCCGATGCATCCCAGAGTCACAATTTCCCTCTGAACAGGTGTGGAACACAAAAGAAGTTATGGGGAAAAATTTCCTAGCCACAGTGTTAAGCCACATCTGCAAGCTTGTCAATGTACCCACCTTCACAAACCATAGTCTCCACAACACCGCCATTCACTTCTTGTCTGCAGTCGGGCTTGAATCCAGACAAATAATGTTTGTTACTGGACACTGTTCAGAATCTTCCCTCTGTAGTTACTGGGCTCCCAGCTTAGAGAAACGATGACTGTGGTCCAAAATCCTCACTTGCCAACATGTATCCCATGGTGAAAATATGCTGCAACCCCACAACACACAGCAACCCTCCATCATGCAGTAACAACCTCCATTTTGTGACCTGCCCTCGACATTAGTGCTACCCTCGACTCCATTTTCCACTGATAAAGTGATTTAAAATCCTTCCACAACAGGAACTGAACCAGAGTTCCCCATGACTCCTGGGAACTTCTTAATCCCACCTGCTTTCTCATTTCCTAGCTCCAGTCAAACTGAGTTACACTCCTCCACGGCTAATCCAGCTTGGATCTATGATGGGTCGTCGACAAAATTTTTGTCGAATGACCTGACAGCAAAACTGACAGGTCGATCACATTTTACAGTTGGCTGCCAGTTTCAGAGAACAGCAAGTGTTTTCTTCAGGGGTTTCCCCGAACCCCCCACAGCTGCGCCTGCACCCCCACTTATGATTCTCAACCCAAGTCAGAGCTGATTTGGGGGGGTGCAGGACCCCCAACAGACAGTGCCAGGTTCCAGTTGGTTCTCTACAGTGATGTGGCACTGTAGTCACTGTAGTGGACCCAGCAAACAAAATGTCAGTGTTGGGGGTGTATACCATCCAGCTCAAACAGACCAGATCTCCAACATGTCTCTCTGCCCTGAAGGTACTCCAACTCCAGAAACAGCAGCTGACAGCAGTAAGTGCACTTTCACTGAATGTGCTCAAATCACAACGCCGATTGAACAATACATTAACATTGGGACTCTACATGGCAATGTGAGAGCTAAATGTTTACAACTGTCCACCAAAACAAAATTGCTGCTGAAGTCATAGCATGTAACCAAGCATCACCTTAGTTCTCCTTCTGAAACATTACTACTTAAATAAGTGGAAGACTAGGTTTGCTGGCAAAGGCACCTAGCTGCACCTGAGCTCTTTTCTTCTAGGTTGCTTGAAAGGACAGAGCAAAGAACCTTACCAGAGCAAGGAAAAGGATTAAGGCTTCTTTTGGCTAGGCAGATTTACTGAGTGTTCATATTTTCTGTTATACTCACAGGGATTGTTACTGTTTGCTGCTAACATTTTATTGCTTTATTTTTCTCTGATTCAAATTGTTGTTGCTGGGTATACCTTCTGCTGCATTATTACAGGGTGTGCCTACAGTGTGTGCTTGCAGATTACTGCTGTAATCTTCTGATTCAAATTGTCTTTTGTAAGATATATCTTCTGTTACTGCTTTATTTTTCTCTGTAGCAAAGTGTTTCTTACAGGGTATATTTTCTGTGAAATTATTACAGGTGGTGCTTGTGGTGCTTGGCCAGCTGGTTATGATTATTGTATGATATTTGTAATATAAAAATATAGTATGTGATTGTCTCACATAAGACAGCCTGGGCTTCCATGGGTGCCCCCCACCACAGGCTTCAGTGAAGCTACAGGATATGTAAACTGACCAGGAACCATTTCATTAACTGACTTACTTCAGAATGGCATTTTATTACCTTTTTATGACATGCCTAGGCTCTTTGAAGTGGAAACGAAATGTGACTTTATGAGTCTGCCAGAGGATGAGCCTAATAAATGTGTATGATGTCTTAAGAGGAAGAACATTTTATACCAACATGGTGTTAAAAGTTGTAAGCCTTTTGGTGTTCTTTGGCAAAATAGAAACCAGCCACCAGTTCAAAGGAAAGGCTTGATTAAAGACTGTCATAATTTAGGAAATGTCTTTTTCCTTCAGAAGTCACATTATTTAAAATGTCTCCTGACAAGAAATCATTTTTTTGTAATTTTATATTCTAACAGGAGGATCTAGATGACTCACAGAAGAGGTGTGGAGAGACAGAGTTAAACTATTACTTGTGTCTGAACTGTTTGGACTATTTTTGGACTCCGAGAGAGAGAGAGACACAGTTCTCTGATTTAACTTTAAAGGCACTTACAGAGGTAATACATTAGCTAGAAAAGGTCTAAATGTATTGTGCTAGGAGTTTATGTTTTGTACTTTTCCCTTGTTCTTTTATGTGATTGTGAGTTCTTTGATATATTGTTTTGTGCCACATTTTTCATATTTTTGTCATCTTTTAGTAAAGTATCTCTTTTTCAAAAGACTGCCTGGGTGTTTGCCAGTTCTTTTTGCATGTGACGTATAAATGGCTTAGTCTGACAACTGTTCAACAGCTTGATGGTGTTACTAAACTTGAGTAAAAAGTTAAGAATATACATAAGGTCTCTTATAGAGTTAAAAGGGTTAATTTTGGAAGCCTGGTTGGCTACCCCTGTGAAAGACTGTACCACAATCCCTGAAGAGGGTACGTATCTGAGCCTGTACATTGGGTATTCTAGCATAAGATTCACAGCTTGGCTCCCCCCAGAACTTGAAACTAAAGGTGATTCAGACCCAAAAGCAGACAGGAGGGTTACCCTGTCTGTTACCTTATTCACATTATTGTGCTCTGAGATTGGCACTGTGGAAGCAGAGGGCCTGTTGCTGAGTGCATTTGTGACAGTGCTTTCATTTTTGTGACTTTTTATCATTAGGCTAAGCAAAATTACTGTTTGCCACTATTTTATTTTTTTTTTTGCTGAAAAGTTTTTGGTTTGTCTAGGAGGTGTTGCAGTCTCCTTCTCACATGAAAGGAGCTAATTGATTTCCTCCCACAGCTCTTCCAGGGGATTAGATGTGTAACTGGGGGGTGGAGCTGACAAACTGTTAGTAACTTCCAACAGAAGGAAGGGTTAAAAGGTCAGGTTAGTTGATATCTTGGAGGTGTGACTGCATTGCTAAAATCTGTAAGCACACACCTTTTCTACAGGTGTGTGCTTACAGATTACTGCTGTAATCTTCTGATTCAGATTGTCTTTTGCAAGGTATATCTTCTATTACTGCTTTATTTGTTTTGTAGCAAAGTGTTTCTTACAGGGTATATCTTCTGTGAAATTATTACAGGTGGTGCTTTACAGGTTTTACAGTTTTGTCTTTCATTAGGATAATCTTTCAGGGCTACTGCATTTGTTGCTGGTGGATTGTTTCTGCTCTTACCTCCTTGTTTCTTTCATCTGTGGTTCTTCTTTTTAGGCAGGGGAAGGGTCTAGTCACCAACCCCCATCCCAAACCACCCCACACTACACTCCTTTTATAGGCTAGCACAGTTGTGACATTTCCTGTAGCAAAGCAGGAAGGTGTGGATTAGAGGGGCATCCACACAGTGACCTCATTTATAGGGGCACATGTAATTTAACTTGTTATAACAAGTTATACAAAAACAAACAAACAAAACACAAAATCAAACTTTTGCTTTCATTTTCCTCCTTCTAATTACTCTGACCAGGTTATAAACCCAGCAACTTATCTGGAATGGATATCATTAATTGCAGGTACTGTGGAACACTTTTCAGAAGGGCAGTTTTACAGGATTTAGGACACTGTCCTACATGCTGGGCCATTGGAGATCTAAGTGCTCAGCTCCAGGCAGCATGGGCAGAGATTGTGTTCCTCAAATCGCATATTCAGGAGGAAATATATTATAAGGACCACCCGCCATTTCCCCAGCATCCAACAGCAACACCTTGACTGCAGAGGGTAGTTGGTTCGGGAGGTTGGCAGGTGGTTAGTTGGGGCAAATTGAGTGTCCCATCACTCGGTGCTCTCCAACATATCACCTCCACAAACCATGTAAAAACTACAAACAGATATCTGCCTCCATCTCTGAAATCAAACAAAGGGGCAGAGGACACTGCAGAGCAGGACACTGCAGCACAGGAGCTAGCACAACAAAACTCACCCAAAACAGAAACCAAAATAAAAAAAGCAAAAAGGAAATCCAAAAAACTTCTAATCATAGGTGACTCCATGATTCGGGGAGCTGATACCTATCTCCAGCCAGGGGTAATGGTCAGATGTCTCCCAGGTACATCAGCATGGAGAGACACTGACTGCATTGCTAAAACTATACAGGAAGCAGGAGAAAACATTGATGTCCTGGTACACATAGGGACTAACGATCTCTCCAGCTGGTCAGTTGTGGAGACCAAGGAACACCTGACCAGGCTGGGTGACAAACTATCATCCATTTCATCCAGCATCTCCTTCTCTGAGATCCTGCCAGTCTGGGAGAGGGGGGCAGATGGACGGAAGGTCAGAAAAGGGGAGATAGGGGAGATAAACATGTGGTTCAAGGGCTGGTGCCAGGAAAAAGGACACAAATTTGTAGGGAACTAGCAACAGTTTTGGGAGCGAAACTTCTTTAAATTTGATGGACTGCATGCATCTGACTAAGGAGGGAGTCAGTGCATTGGGGCAGAAGTTTGACGTCTTTGTAGAATATTTAAACTAGCAAATGGGGAGAGGGGTGCAGCACCTGATACGTCGAATGGGAAGAACACCCCTCCCCCCCCTCAGCTAGTGGTCAAACAGGAGTTCAGCATGTTTGCAGTTCATTTGCATCACCAGGTAAGGAAAAAGGTCTGGCTACCCATACGATGCACAGAGGAAATGCCAGACCTCGCCCAACAACTAACACACCGAAATCTGGCCAATGGAAAATCATGTACACAAATGCTCGCAGTCTGGGAAGCAAGATCCCAGACCCGCAGGCAATAATGACAGAGGCTAAACTGGATATACTAGCCATTAGCCAGACATGGTTTATCAGTAACCACACTTGGGAGACTTCAGTACCTGGCTATGTACTGTTCAGAAGAGACCGAGGTGCAAAAAGGTGGCGAAGTGGCCCCTTATGTCAATGAAAATATCAAAGCTACAGAAATTCAGAATGCACATAAGGAGCCAGAAGAACTGTGAGTCACCCTGGAAACAGGAAATGGGACAGCCATACAAACTGGGGTTGTCTACAGGTCTCCAGTCCAGGGGGAAGACATAGAAACATTACTGTTAGAAGATATACAAAACATGACAGCTAAAGGGGAGGTTCTGGTAATGGGAGACTTCAACATGCCAGATACAGATTGGCCAATACTAGCAGGAACATCTGCCAGACCTAGACACATAGTGGATTCCCTGTAGGGGGTGGGACTCAAACAACTGGTACAACAACCCACAAGAGACAGGCTATCCTAGATCTAGTACTGACTAACAGGGAAAGGATCACAAATCTCCAGGTAGACGGTCACCTGGGGGCCAGTGACCATCACAAGGTATGAGTCAATTTGGCCACTAGAACTAAATCATCCCATTCCACGGCAAAAATATGGGACTACAGAGGAGCTGACTTTGATAAGTTGGCCAACAGAGTTAAGCGAGCCCTGGCAAAAAAGAAATACAGGTGAGGGGGTATAGGCAAAGTGGTCAAGCATTAAGGATGCAATACTTGAAGCAACATCCCATTGTGTTAGAGACAAAAGGAAGTGCAAAAGAAGAAGGAAACCACTTTGGTTCTCAAAAACAGTAACAGAAAAGGTCAGAGCAAAAAGGCTGGCCTTCAGGAAATATAAAGGAATGCAGCGGGATGAAGATAGGGACGCATACTAAACTTCTTTAAGGGAAGCAGGGAAGGTAGTAAGGCAGGCATAGGCCCAAACAGAGGAAACACTATCATGAACAGTAAAAGAAGGCGACAAGACTATCTATAGATACATTAGTGAAAGGAGAAAGTCCAGAGGGGGTATTGCTAAGATCAAAGGGGATAAGGGGGCATGTGAGGAGGAGGCCCATGTAAAAGCATCTATCCTAAATAAATACTTCTGCTCAGTATTTACTAAAGAGAAGGTAGGGTAGGGCAGGGCCCACAGCTTAGCACCATGGACACAGGAGGGAGGGAGGTGTGCACTAGTCCCTTCACAAAATAAAGGGTCCTACAAGAGCTCGATAAGCTCAGGGTGGACAAGGCAATGGGACCTGATGGCATACATCCCAGGGTACTAAAGGAACTAAGGGTAGAACTAGCAGAGCCATTATCAGAACTGTTCAGTGAGTCTCTGAGCACAGCAGAGGTCCCAGAAGACTGGAGAAGGGCTCATGTGATTCCACTCCACAAGAGTGGTAGCAGGGAGAAGGCAGGGAACTACAGACCAGTCAGTCTTACCTCAGTAGTGGGCAAGATTATGGAGGCGCTCCTTGAGGAAAGAATAGTGCAACATCTGGAATCCATAGGCACACAGGATCCAAGACAGCATTGGTTTACAACAGGAAGGTCCTGTCAAACTAATCTCATAGATTTCTTTGACTGGGTAACCAGAGTGGTGGGCCAAGGGGGAGCAGTTGATGTTGCCTACCTTGACTTCAGTAAAGCTTTTGATACTGTTCTACATAGAAGATTGATTAATAAGCTGGGTAGGTTCAGGGTTGGTCAGAAGCTGGTCAACTGGGTGGCAAACTGGTTGACGGGCAGAAAACAGAGAGTGGTGGTAAACGGTATAGTCAGAAGAAATGCAAGTCACAAGTGGGGTACCTCAAGGATCAGTCCTGGGGCCAGTCCTCTTCAATATCTTCATCAGTGACATTGCAGATGGACTGGAGGGTAAGGTTTGTCTGTTTGCAGATGACACCAAGATCTGCCGCAGAACAGATGATCCAGATGGGGTGGGCAGAATGAGAAGAAATCTGGATAAACTGGCAAAATGGTTGGAAGAGTGGCAACTGGGGTTTAACACAAAGAAGTGCAAGATCTTGCACATAGGGAAGAGAAACCCTGAAGCCACCTATAGGCTGGGAGGGGAGTTGCTGGCAGTCACAAGGGAAGAAAGAGACTTGGGCATCATCATCATCATCACAGATGACCTGAAATCATCCAAGCAGACCACTAAAGCAGTAGGTAAGGCTAGGGGGATGTTGGGGTGTATTAGCAGGGGTATTACTAGTCATAACAGCGAGGTAATAATCCCTCTTTACAAGACACTGGTTAGGCCCCCATCTGGAGTACTGCATGCAGTACTGGAGGCCACACCTTCACAAGGACATTAACCAAACTGAGGCAGTCCAGAGAAGGGCAACCAAAATGGTGCAGGGACTGCATCAGAAAACATATGAGGACAGATTATCAGAGCTCAATATGTATACCCTTGAGCAAAGGAGGGAGAGTGGTGATATGATCGAAACATTCAAACACCTTAAGGGCATTAACAAGGTGAAAGAGTCTAACATGTTTCAATATAAGAAAAATAGCAGGATAAGAGGACACAGCATGAGAGTAGAGGGAGGCCGATTAAGGAGTAATTTGAAGAAGTTCTTTTTCACAGAAAGGGTGGTAGATGCATGGAATGGCCTACCTCAGGAAGTGGTGGATATGAATACAGTGCAGGGCTTCAAATAGGCATGGGATAGGCATAAGGGAGCAATACAGATGAGTATGAATAGATAGGCCATTGACAGAGCAAAGGCTGTTGGCACATTCATAAGGTAGAAAAGAAATAGGCAGGCTGGATGGGCCTTGCGGTCCTTAACTGCCATCAACCTCCATGTTTCTATGTTTCTAGATGCTGTAAACATGTTCAAAAAATGCCACTGTTATTTACAGTTTAAGTATTCTATTTATTAACAGTTAAAGTACTCTATTAAAAAAATGTTTTTAAAAGTTAAGAATTCTATTTAAATATTCTATTTATCGAGCAGTGTTTAAACAATGAAATGCTCCCTGTACAATACTGTGTGTTAGATAGGGACTATTTTATGTCTGTTTTATTGATATGTTAACCAAATTCTTGATAAAGGTTTTACAGTCACAAAAGTTTGTAACTCTTTATTTTATTCAGTTGTGTTCCTGCAGCGGCCATTGCATAATTACAATAAGGCACTTTCGGGGGGATAGGGGCACTGTGGTGGTATAACAGCCCTTCTCAGGTGGTGGAAGCATTCGCCTCCAGGGTCATGCTTCATCCCACCTGGGAGGCCAGGCCGTTATCCCACCAAAACCCCCAGTCATGCCTTATTGCTTAATTAGAGGCTCAATGGATTGCAAATTGCTGAATAAAAAGAGCTCTGAGGAAATCAGGTTTGTAACATCCCAGGGAGGGTTGTGCACATGCAGCATAGATTAGTGTTAGAGTAAGTGGAGGATTAGAGGCAGGAACAGATTGGAGCGTAGTGAGCTCTGCTGTGCTGTTTGAGGGAGGCGTAGGAAACATAGAAACATAGAAACATAGAATTTGACGGCAGATAAGGACCGCTTGGCCCACCCAGTCTGCCCATTTTCCTACCTAACAGATAAGCTGCAAATCCTGGTTAACCAACAGCTTACTTCCTCCTACCCCCCACTAGGACTGCCTTATGCCTGTCCCATGCATTCTTGAAGTCCCCACTGTTCTTGACTCCACGACCTCCTCAGGGAGGCTGTTCCATGCATCCACAACCTCTCAGTGAAAAATACTCTCACATTACCTCTGAGCTGCCCCTCTATCTTCGTTAAATTGTGCCCCTTGTTCTTGCACATCTCTTTTCTGGAAGATGCTACCCTCTTGACTTTGTTAATTCCCTTGAGGTACTTGAAAGTTTCTATCATGTCCCATCTCTCCCTCCTTTCCTCTAGGGTATACATATTAAGCTCCTTTAGTCTTTCAGATGTCTTCTGGTGCAGACCCTGCACCATTTTGGTGCCCTCCTCTGGACAGCTTCCACTCTGTCTATGTCTTTGCAGAGATAGGGTCTCCAGAACTGCACGCAGTACTCAGATGGGTCTCACCAACTGTCTGTACAGAGGGATAACAACTTCCTGTTTTCTACTATTGATGCCTCTTCCTATGCAACCCAGTATCCCCCTGCCTTCTTACTGCCTTCTCACATTGCTTGCCCACCTTTAGGTCATCTGATATAATTACCCCCAGGTCCTTTCTATTTTTACTGTTGTCAGTATCTCACCCCATTGTGTACACTTCCTGGGTTTTGTTTCCCATGTGCATTACCTTGCACTTCTTTGCATTGAATCTGAGCTGCCATACATTTGACCATTCCTCCAACCTTGCCAAGTCCCTTCTCATCTTCCACTCCATCTTGTGTATCAACCGTGTTGCAGATCTTTGTGTCATCTGCAAAGAGACATACTTTTCCTTCCAGTTCCTCTGCAATGTCACTTATAAAGACATTAAAAAGGACCGGTCCCAGTACTGAACCCTGCGGTACCCCACTAGTAACCCTCCTTTCTTCACTGTGTATTCCATTTACTACTACCCTTTGTGTCCTGTTGTCTAGCCAATTTTTTATCCAGGCTACCACCTTGGGACCCACTCCAAGGCTGGCTATCTTGTGAATTAATCTTTTGTGTGGGACTGTATCAAATGCCTTGCTAAAATCTAGGTAGGCCATGTCCACAGTCCCTCCCTGGTCTACAACTTTGGTCACCCAGTCAAAAAAATCTATTAGATTCATCTGACATGACCTTCCCATCATGAATCCATGCTGCCTTGGGTCCTGTGCCCCACTGGCCTCTAGGTACTCAACAATTCTTTCCATCAGAAATGATTCCATCATTTTCCCTACCACTGAGGTCAAACTAACCGGTCTGTAGTTTCCTGCCTCTGTTCTGCTCCCACTTTTGTGAAGAGGAATCACATCTGCCCTCCTCCAGTCCTTAGGTACCTCCCCATCCTCCCATGATTTGTTAAAGAGAGTAGTCAGCGGTGTCACTAGTTCTACCCTTAGTTCTTTTAGAATTCTTGGGTGAATCCCATCAGGCCCCATTGCTTTGTCCACCTTCAATTTTATCAGTTCTTTCAGAACCCTTTCTACTGTAAATGGACTGGTATCGACCCCCATCTTCGGAGTGTTTCTCTTGTTTGGTTTAGGTAACTCCCCCTCCTCTTCCTTTGTGAATACTGAGCAGAAATATTCGTTCAGTATAGCTGCTTTTTCACTGTCACCCTCTACCCACATTCCCTCCCTTTATTAAGCTTCAGTATCCCTCTTTTGGTCTTTCTTCACTTCCTAATGTACCTATAAAAGGTCTTATCCCCCTTCTTAACAGAATTGGCTATCCTTTCCTCGGTTTGGGCCTTTGCTATTCTGACTGCCTTCCCAGCCTCTTTCTGCTTTAACTGATAAAGTTCTCTGTCCTGCTCCTTCTGTGTTTCCTTATATTTCCTGAAAGCTGTCCTTTTCTCCTTAACCTTCCCTGCCACCTGTTTTCAGAACCATAGCGGTTTTTTCCTTCGTTGTGTTTTATTGATTTGCTTTACACAAAGGCTTGTTGCCTCTGTGATGGCTGTTTTGATCACTCCACATTGTTCCTCCACCCCTCCTTCTTACCTGTTTGCTAGTGCTTTTCTGAGGCACTCTCTCATTTTCCCAAAGTCGGCCCTCCTAAAGTCCAGTACTCTTGCTTTTGTATGGCTTGATTGTATGGCTGTGTTTATCGTGAACCACACTGTTTGGTGGTCACTTGTTCCCAGATGGCTACCCACTTCTAAATCTGAGATTCTTTCTCCATCCCCATTGAGAGTACCAGGTCTAAGATTGCTCCCTCCCGAGTGGGTTCCAATACTAGCTGTCTGAGGCATGCCCCCTGTAGGGCATCAAGAATGACCCTGCTCTTGGATGTGCCTGCAGCAAAGGTGCTCCAGTTAACATCTGGCATATTCAGGTCCCCCATCAACAATATCTCCCCTTTTTCTGCCATTCTAAGAAAGCCTTCTATCATTTCCTTGTCCATTCCCTCCCCCTGAGATGGGGGTCTGTATACAACCCCCATGCGGATTGTGGTGCCATTTCCTGTCTCCAGGGTGACCCAAAGTGCCTCATCTGCTCCCCGTTTACTCTTTAGTTCTGTTGCTTTGATCCCTTCCTTTACATAGAGAGCTACTCCTCCTCCTCTTTTACCCTCCCTGTCCCTCCTGTAGATTGTGTATCCTGGTATGTTGACATCCCAGTCATGGTTCTCTGTGTACCATGTTTCTGTGACTGCCACAATATCCAGGCAACCCTCTTCCATCAAGGCCACTAGTTCAGGGAGCTTGTTACACAGACTACCGGCATTGGTACTCATCACCCTCCACTTTTTGATAGCCTTACCCCTTTTAGCCCCATTTCTGTCCTTACTGCCTTTGCCTTTTTTTACATTTAAATCTGTTCTGCTCCCTAATAACTTCTGTACCTTGGTGTTTACCTCACTAATCACCATGTTTTGTGGGGGGAGGCTCAGATTTCCCTGCTCCTTTTCAGTGCCTCCCTGGCTAGTTTAAATGTTGCCAATGAAGCATTTAACCTCTCACCTAGGATCCTGGTTCCCCCGGACAGATGCAGACCATCGCACCAGTATAGGTCTGCATCCCTCCAGGTGGCTCCCAGTCCCCAATGAAACCAAAACCCTGAGCTCCACACCAGTTTTTCAACCACTCATTGAATTCCCTGGTGAGAAGTGCCCTAGCATCTCCCTTGCCATAGACAGGCAGCACCTCCGAGAAGGTTACCGTATGCGCTACTTGTCTAAGGCCCCTTCCCAACTCTATAAACTCCTCTTGCACTGCTCTGATCCCATTCCTAACCAGGTCATTTGTCCCTAGGTGGACAATGACATCCAGCTCCCTCCCTCGTGCAGCTCCTCCCACGATCCTGAGGATTCGCTTCCTGTCCCTCCAAGCCGTGGCACCAGGAAGGCACCTTACCTCCCTCTCCCCTTCCTCCCCCATTTCTACTCCTCTAATGATTGAGTCCCCCACCAGGAGTTGTTTCCTTCGCCTGTGGGGTCCCATGCCACCCTCCTGTGGGTCTCCTTTGTGAAGGTTCCCAGCATCCTCCTTGGTCTCCACTGCAGGTGCCTCCATAGAGGAACCACTATCCACCAGAAGAGCGAATGAATTGTGGAGAGGTACAGCTGGAGGGATGCAACTCTGTTCCACCACCCTCTCCCTCCTTGAGCCCACCCTGGTCCAGCCTCTCCTCTTTCTTGGCAACCTCTGAGGTAGTGGCATTGGCCTGGTGGTCCCTGGGTGGGGGAGGAGGTTTCCTGAATCCTAGCCAGGTCAGCCTGGAGGCGGGCAACCTCCTCTCTCAGACCAGAGAGGTGCCTGCAAACTAGGGCAAGCATCGCAGCCTCAGAATGTCTCCCAGAACACTGCCGCCCCACAGCCATTGCACTGCATCACTCCTATCATGTCTTATTTTGTGTCTTCTCTACTGTTTCTCTGGATGCTTACTCTCTCCTCTCCTTACAACTCTGACCCTTCCTGTTCTGGGACAGCAACTTCCTATCTTCTTCAGTAGCCTCCTTCTTCCTTGCTCAATATCAGACCACCAGCAGCTAGGGGGGGGGAGAGTGAGCTACTTTTTTTTTACTTTAGGGTTGACAAAAACCAATGTTTCTCTATGATCCTTTCCTTCCTACTGCCAAACAGGAAGTTCCTGTTGACAGTCAAATCCAGTGGCTATAAAAGTAGAACTGGCTTAGGGTGGGATGGATGGCAATTAGTAAGAAAAAAGGCTAGCAACAGGAAGTTGTAATTTGACTCACATGCTTTTCTAGTGTCTAAACCACACCCCCAGGTAAGCTGTCTTTCCTCCTACTGGTTTAGCAAAGTCACCTGATACAGTACCCTTCCCTGCACAGAACACACACTGACTTTCTTTCTTTTCTTTCTTTTTTTTTAACCCTAAATAAGACCCCTTCTACTTCTAATAAAGTTATCTGTCTACTTAATCTTAACTGACACTGACTCCTGCTGAGATATAAGTTTTAAATTAACAAGAAAATGTAGCTTCTTTTAGTTAGCTGCTTTTAGGTGGAGGAGTGGTGGGTTGCAGGAGGAAGAGAGTTTTAGTGGGTGGACAATAGCACTGAAAAGGTAGATTGGCTGACAGTAGTGTTACTGAGAGGAATGCTAAAGGAACACAAGTCCAAAGAGGGGTGGGAGGGAGGGAGGGAGTAGGAAAAGGAAACTTAGGGTTAGAATAGATCAGAGAAGTGAGAGTGAAGCAAATTAAGTCAGTAGCTTGAGAGGAAGGCAGCACAGTAAGAGAAATGCCACTAGTCGAGAAAAGGGATAGAAAGGTTCTGGGTGAGGGAATGGGGTGAGTGCATGGGAGGGAGTAAGTAGCATGGAGACACAAGGAATGGAGGAGGGGATCCAGCCTGGCCAGGGTGAATTTGGAAGCAGCACCATCAGATTTCAGTAAGATCATCTTTTGGAGGATCTCACAATGGAGCAGGAAGAACAGACAGGAAAAATTATGTTTCACTGGGTCAGTAAGCAACACAGTATGGTAGGGCTTAATTGTGCTTGTGCAATGTAGTTATTGTTCTGGTAGGATGTTTGTATGACAGTAAGCTGTTTAAATGCTTATTAAAGTATGTATGGCCATTCATGCTATCTGTCCCAAATGGGACTGTCACCCTTTTGGGGTATCAGCTCTTGATGAGGGTCCCCCCCCACCGTGCCATGGGAACATACATATTGTATGTTAAAGATACCTTAGGGAAGGTGCCAAGAAGGAGAGAGGTGAGCCACTGGAGGCAGAGGTCAGGATGGTGGGAGCAAATTATATCAGCTTCTGGAGGAAGGTTGAACATATGTCCTTAAATAGTCCTGGAAAGGGATATGATGAGAGTCACTCGCCCCACCAAACCGCAGGCTACAGCCTTTCAATTCACTGGGCCTGTGAGTGATCAAGTATGGCAAGACAGGGCTGTGCTTTGCAATGTAGTTGACATTCTAATGAATGTTTTTTATGACAGTGAGTTGTCTGAATGTTTATGGAACATATATGTGGCTGTTCACGCTTTCAGTCTCAGCTGGGACTACCACCATTTTTGGTACCATTATGACAAAGAAACTCTCCTGAGTAAAGTTCCACCCCTAGAGATGCCACTGGAACATAATTCCTTTAGGCTAAAAGTACATTAGGAAATGAGCACAAGCTATCAGAGCTGTTGGATAGAGGGAATGGCAGAGTACAATTACAAGATTTTATGTTACAGATTTAGAGATAGAAGCACTCCTGAAAGAGATTCTGATTCAGGAGCACAAAACTCCGGTCTGGAAGTTAGAGATAAAATATAGACCATAGCCTCCTGTAAGTTGAATGAGTCCAAAGCTAAGAGACAGATAGTGTAACGAATACTGCAAAGCAGAAAAAGACTTAGGAGTTTAAAGATTCCTTCAAGAAGCAAATGACTTTACAGGCCACCGATTAGAAAGAAATTACAAATGGGAAGTGTCTGCAAAAGAAACAATAAAACTGCAGACAGGCTGATGCAAGCCAGTATCATGAGTAGAACTCATAAGGAGTGTTGCTGTTGAACTGAATCCAGGATAGGATAAAATGGGGAAGGCAGAAACCTGTACTGCCTAGCTGGTAAGTACACTTAAAGAAATTGTTTGCAAAAGTAAAGAAGACAGCGTACAGCTGTAGACATTACTGAAGGGTAAAGTACAATATGCAGATACATAGAATACTAACCAAAGCTGGCTGCTGGAAGCAGTTGTGGAAACAAAAGGCCCCTCAAAAACAAGAGAAAGGAAACAAAACACAGCAGCTGCACAGCCAGCAGTGAACAGAAGGCAGTGAGGGGGGGGCAGCAGGAGCAAAACAGCCTCAGGCACAGCAAAGAAAATGAGCTTCTGGAGGAAGGTGGAGCATCCACTCTTAAACAGATGAGTGTCACTCTACCCCCAAACTACAGGCTACAGCCAGCCTTTCAGATAAGGTGCTGAGGTTTTTGTGTTGGCATCAACATGAGTGGAGAAGTCTCTAGTTCTAATTTAAATTTTGTGTCTGTAAAACAGTCTTGTACAAGTATCCATAATACCCTCACACCTTAAAGACATCAATACATTTTCTATAGTAACACAACAATTTTGTACAGATTCAGAACTGGAAGAGAGAAAAAAAGAAATTAACTAGCTATACAGGCCTGAACTATGCATGTCACATACAGTAAGTAACTTAAGTTCTCCACTCTCTTTGCATCTCGTCCCCTTTGAAACATGGGGCCTGATTCTCAAAGCCTCAGGAACGACACAAGGTGCTTGCATCATAGAGAAATGACACAAGGGGCTCACTGCACTGTACCTTGTGTCATTCCTGATTCTACACTGCAGCCTGCACCAGTTGGGGGACCACCTGTGACAGCCGGGCTTGTGCTATCCTTGCAGCAGATGCAATGGTGCACCATGATGATGGGGGCTTGTACTGCAATAGGGCTGCCATATCCCATACATTGGAATTTACAACCCCCCAGCACCAAATGGACTGCAAATGTTAGACCAGCAAAAAGATGGTTTAATGGCCCCATGCACTGCCATTGACCCTAGCCCCTGGACTACTGGTGAGCCCGACTGGCACAGGGCAGCCACATGGCACAAGTACATGGTCACCATGTGAACCCTGTGGGATGTGCTGTCACATCAGTGTCCCAAGGTCATGGGACACAGGACAGCACAGCACATATACTTAGCCAGTCTGGTCCCATGCCCAGCCGTCCCCTCAAGTGTTGACTCCCAAAACCTGTCCCAGCAGGTGACTGCAATTCCATAGGTGAGAGGGATGCATCTGGTGGTGTACCGCAGGCTAATCCTTGGGCTGTCACACTGTCATGTGCAGAACCTGGTGGCATCTGCACAGTGCAAGGGGGGACTCCATAGTATACCGTGACAATGGCAACTGCAGAATGGCAACCGGTCAGAACAGTGACTGAATTACCATGCTGACACGGTGCAGTGACTGGCAGTTACCCCCATCCCTGAGGTGTGTCCCCCCTGGAGTTAGAATCTTTAAGTGGGGGGCATGGGGGCACAGTCCCCCACAAGAAACTTAGAAAGCCACTATCAGCACCCATATGGGGTTGGCACCGTCCTGCTGTCGTCGTTCTCACATAGAACCAACTCCACAGCACTGCCTCATACTATCCACCACAACAGTGTGGTCACTGACTTCCTCACCCATCCAGCTGCCACTGCCCTCCACACTGGCACTCTTCCATCACCCACATCACCTACCAGCCCAGAACTGGTGTGCCGCAGCCAGCACCACTGTCATGATGCCTTCTGCAAACCCCTCACAACAGGGACAGTGCCATGGTGGCATTCATGCCATGCAGGAGTGTGGTGATGAGGTTCAGTCTGCACTGCATCTGTCAGAGGGGGCCAGCACCTGGCTTTCATGGCCTCCACTGACCGGCTGGGTACTCGACTGATGGGCATACCTCTCAACCTCCTGACTCATAAATCAGGGACAAGGCTTAAAAAAATCAGGGACAAAGGACCAAAGTTAGGGACACATCTTCAAAATTAGTAATATCCATCCAGGAAGCTGGTAGAATAAGAAGCTTAGTGCAAAATGTATTTTCTAAAGAAGAACACGTCTGTAACTTTAATGCTTGACATTATTTTGTGCTTACAATCCCCACTGTTAAGCCACAGAAACACAAATTTTAGGAAGGACAGAGTACAATTTTGAGGCAAAATCAGGGACAGTTGAGAGGTATGCTGATGGGTCACTGGCACTGTTGCCATGGTGCAACATTTACTTTATTTATTATTTTATTTATTTAGTTTTTATTGACCGGGTAAGTGCACTAGACAAATTCTGTCTATTTTCAGGCACGACCTGGGGAAGGGGGATACAGATGAATGCCAACTGACCTTGAACCAGATTAAGCTGTTGGTGGTGTTTTTAGTGAACAGGGGAAAAACTGGCCAGGGCACCGGGGAAATTCCCCTACTCTGCCAGCAGGGGGTTTGACTTCCTGAGAGCAGAGTGGAGGAGCACAGTTTGGAGCCGGACAGCAGAGGAGGAGAAAGTGCTGATGTGGCAGGGGAGAAGGCCTCCTCCCCTGTCTTGTATACCACTAGAGGCCTGAAAATGAGTTCAGACACTTTTATGGATCAAGAAGATCGAAGTGAGCAGATGGAAAGGAAAAAGAAGGAATTAAGAAAGAAAACTTCTCCCATGGAGATGGAGGGAGGAGATGTTGCAAGCGTGAGTAAAAAAAATGTTTTGGAAAATAATCAGCAAAAGAGTAAAGAAACAGGAGGTCTTATAGAGCCAGATATTTCTGTTGTGGAAAGCAAAGAAAATAGGCTGGACTCTTATCAGGCTAAATTGAGAAGCAATGATGTGGCAGTATCAAAGCAAGCTGCACCTGCTGAGATGGGGAAAAAACAAGTGAAAGTGTCAGCACAGAAAGGAAAGGTGAAAGTAAGTCAGAAATGGATTGGCCTGAAAAGGATTGTAGAAAGCAAGACAGAAAGTAAAGAAAGAGCTAAAACAAATAAAGAAAATACAGATTTTGAAGATATTGAGGAAGTCACAGAAAAAAAGGGTCATTAGGAAACAGTAAAGGAGAAAAAAGGAGGTTTCAGATTCAGAAGAGAGAACTTTTAGAGACTTTGCAAACACACCTGAATGGGTAACAGAAGCCTTACTACAAGCAGGTTGGAAAAGAAAGGATGATGGGTCTGGGTGGGATCCAAACAGGCCCAGTACATCAGGAATTAGTAAAAACCAAAAAGAAGACACAAGGGATGTAGAAAGTAAATTTGGGGAAAAAATAGATGAAGCCGAAAAAACAGAAAGATGTAGCATCAGAGGCAGATAAAACAAAAGAGATAATTTTTGATGGACTTGATAGCAATAATGAAGAGTCATCTATGGAGCTTGAGCAAAAAATGATATTAACAGATAAAGAAATGCAGGAGGAAGGGGAAGGCCAGACGGAGAGACCCTGGGGTGGGAATACTAAAGAAAGATTATTTCCTAAAGATATAAAACCACAGCAAGCTAAAAGAAGAAATGCAGTATGCCTGAGATTTAGAGGGCCCTCTGAGGATGTGCCCAACAGAATTTTTATTGGGAAAGAACTCTTAATGAATAAAATGAAGTTTTATCCATATGAAATATATGCCCTTAGTCATGTACCAGGAAGTACAGAATTTGACATAAGTTTTAAACATGGAAGAGGGTTGGACCGCTTTTGGAAATTATATCAGTAAATGAAATATACAGACTTATGGAAGGATTTCTTAGTTATCCCCTTATCAAAACCTGCTTTTAAGATAGTGACTGTGTTATTTCGAAATGAAGGCATCAATGTGGTCGACATTAATTTCTGGATCAAGTAGAGTGGTGTAATGCATGGACTGCCAGAACCGATATTGGATGAAAATGGTCTGTGGACAGATGGATGGAAATATAAACTAACACTTAAATAAGTAGATGGGGAAATTCAACATTTTCCGAACTGTTTCTTTCTAGGCCAAGATAGAGGCACTGTTTTTTATGCAGGCCAAGTGAGGGCCTGCTACAAATGTGGACAGCAAGGTCACTTAAGTAATGTCTGTGGTAAAGTCAAGTGTGGCCTATATGGGGTTGTTGGGCATTTTGGGGCAGAATGCACAAACCAAGTTAAATGTAGTTTGTGTGAAGAGGAAGGGCACACCTTTGCAAAATGTCTCTGCATTTCCCATAACAGCCCAGAAACTGGAGAAAGAGCTAAGCAAGATGTCTACCTGGCTGTGGTGCAGAAAGAGAAAGAGAAGCAAGATAAGATAATAAGGGAAGCCATTATCAGAGAGGACATGGAAAAAGGAATAAAGGTACAACCTCAGACTAAAGGGTTGGTAATACCAGAGCAAAAAGAATCAAAAGAAAAAACAGGAACTTTTAAAATGGAAGGGAAGACAGAAAAAGAAACTGGATTTACTATGGTTACAAGATCTAAAAACAAAAAGAAGAGTACAGCAAAACAGATAAGTTCATTGGAAAAAGATCATGAAGGTGTAGAGTTAACAAATAAAAACACCTTATTACAAGACAAGGAATGGTCCACTATGGAGGAGGGCTCTGTTCGGTCCAACACGGATCTTTCTGTAGGTGCAGGAGAGGAAGATGGAGACACAACAGACACGCAGGTGTCAAAGAAAAGAAAAAAATCTAAAGAGGCAGGGTAAAAGTGAGGGGAAAACAAAATGGGAAGTTTAAAATGCCTCACTCATAATACAAATAGTATTAAAAATAGAAAGAAGAGTCTGGTAACTTTTAAAATACTATATGACTTGAAAAGTGACTTATATGTATTCCAAGACACAAGGTTACACACTATAGATGAAATTCAACAAACTCAGAAAGACTGGACATGGGGACCATCCTTATGGTCCTTTGGGATATATAGGTATACAGGGCTGGGTGTAGCTTTCTCTTCTCATGATGTTCAGATTTTAAAAGTAATAGATTTAGTACCTGGGAGAGCTATGATTATTGATGTTATCTTAAAAAAATAATTCTGTGAGAATTGTTATAATTTATAATCCACAAAGGAAAAAAGAAATGAATATGCTAATAGATCAACTAGAGGCTTATTTGAGTACTTCAAAACTTGTGGTGTGGGGGAGACATTAATTGTGGGTTATCTAGAGCAGATTGGGGAGGGCAATATCAAAAAAATGTTGTGATATGACTCACTTGAAAAGAATGTTAGATAAAGCTGGGATGGAGGATGGATGTGTTAAAAGGGAAAAAAGGAGAACACACATATTTCAAGGGTTCACTTTCTACTCATATAGATTTCTGGAAGGTACAAAAAAAAGTGGAGGTAGTTCATATTAGGAGTATACCGATTGAGACATCAGATCATATGGCAGTAGAAGTTTAAATTAACTTGGGAAATAGGATGATAATAGGAAAAGGCTATTGGAGGATGAATACAGCTAAGCTACAAGAAGATACTTGTATAGAAAAGATTAAAATAATGCTGGAAGATAAGTTAACAGTTATGGAATTATATGATAGTGGAACAGAATGGTGGGAAGATACTAAAAATGAAATCAAACAATATATGATCAAAGAAGGACAGAAAGTAGAGGCAACAAATTATGGGAAGTATTTAAAATTAGGGGCTAGATTATATAAATTTATGACAAGGCAGGTTAAAGATAAGGTGGATGAATCTAAACAAATTGAAGAAATTAAGGTTAAAATGAAAGAATACCAATATAATAGGGTCACATCTTTAATTATGGAACAAAAAAGTGGTATCCAGGGAACAAAATATCATACAAATCCTTATGACAGTAGTAAAGAAAGAATAGAAAATTGAGTTATGTACAAATTACAGGATGGAAAAGGGAGGATACATACAGATATAGAAAATATTAAATGTACAGTACAAGAGTTCTTGAAGGAAAAATACCAGCAACAAAGAAGTAGGAAAAGTGAGGATTTTTTTCTGACAATTGAGATGCCAGAGTTGGAGGAAGATGAGGCAGCTGCAATAAAGGGGAAAATTAAAGAAGAAGAAGAAGAAGTGAAAGAGGCAATAAAATCTTTGTCTAATAACACGGCACCTGGGGTGGATGGGATTCCGAATATGTTCTATAAAATTTTGGAAAAACAAATAGCTCCCATTTTAACAAGAGTATACAATGGTATAATGAACTGAGACAATTTGGCAGAAAGCATGAAAAAAGGAATAACAATTTTTTTGCATAAAAAAGGAGAAAAAACACAACTTAAAAATTGGAGGCCCATTAGTTTATTGACTTCAGATTACAAACTTTTAGCCAAGGTAATAAATAATAGGTTAAGGACTTTTTCAGAGAAATTGATAATGCAGTCTCAAACGTGTGCTATTCCTGGATGGAGCATACAACAAAATTTAATTTATATTAGAGAAGTCATAAATAAAGGACAGGAGGATTCTTTGCAAGGGTATTTGTATGCTTTGTATCAAGAAACGGCATTTGATGTTGTAAAGCATCAGTATGTATGGGATAACTTAGAAAAGTTTAAAAGTCAAACAGAATTAATTAGTTTAATAAAAGCAATATATAAGGAAGCACAAATTTGTCTTATAGTTAATGGGCATCTAGGGACTTCAATGTATATAAGGAATGGGGTTCAGCTCAAGGGTGCCCATTAAGTCCCCTACTATATGTATTTTGTCTAGACACACTTCTGAGAAGAACAGAGGTGGAGAAAGAGATTAAAAGTATTGTATGGCAAAATAGGGAACTGAATAAAACAAGTGTTATGCAGATGATTGCTTAGTTTTAGTAAAAGATCAGAGTTCAGGGGATAAGTTAACAGAGTCAGTACAGAAGTATAGCCAATATACAGAAATTAAGATAAATAAAGGGAAAAGTAGAATTTATCAGTTGGGGGCAGTGGAGAAAAAGAAAAGAGGAGATTTGGAGATAGAAGAAGGAAGCATTAAGGTGCTGGGAATAAGATTTGAAGGGGATGATGCAATACAACAAAACTGGGAAGCAAAGCATCAAATAGCCCAAATAAAAGTACATAAATGGAAACAATGGAGTATGACATGAGAGAAAAGAATTTTCTTATTAAAAACGTTTATTGTCCCAATATTTTTATTTTTAGCATACATTTTTCCAGTACCATTTCAAATGCAATCCAAAATTCAAAGTCTTTTTTTTAAGTTATTGTGGGGTAGCAAGTTAAATCCTATTAAAAGGGGGATAACATATAGAACCATAAAAGATGGGGGTTTAAACATGATAAATCCAATTGTTTTTTATATTAATATTTTTGTTTTCAAATATTTGGTACTTTGGTAGTTCTGGACAAAAGAAGGCGGATTGCCCATCATGATTGTCCTCCACATTTATGGATCATTCAATGGGTCCCTGACCGATCAACCATTTGTCTAATTTGTTTTTAAATGACAGGATATTTGGAGAATCAACTATTTCCTGTGGTAATTTGTTCCAAATTCTGGGTGTCCTTATGGTAAAATAGTTTATTCTTTTATTAGTTTTTGCCCTCATGATCTCTAGTTGTTTATTATGTAATCTAGCTACCGTTTTTCTGGTAGAGAATTTAATGCCACAGATTTGCATCTGTTCTTTGTTTGCTATTAGCTTAAATAGCAGTAACAAGTCCCCCCTAAGTTTTCTTTGGGCTAGTGCAGGGGTTCTCAAATGGTGAGGCCAGCCTCCTTGGGGAGGCCCCAGCCTGTTCCAGTGGAGACTCAAGCAAGTCTTGGAAAAAGTACTGTATTTAAATTTTGAACTTTATAGATTTTGTGTGAAGGGATAAAGCAAACTGATAATAGGAGGTGAATTTATGTATTTATCCATAAGTCAGTGACCAGGGAAGGTACTGTACACTGAGCCATGGCTTATTTCAGGTGTACCCAGGGAAGAATAGTGAGGGAATACAGTTCAAAATGTAACTGCAGAACACTTAAGCAATACAAAATGAATAAAAGTGCAAACAAATTAAGAACAATAAACTAACAATGTGAGAAACAATTGATTAATTAGACTGGCAGTAGAACTGTCCAAATACAAGAGTTAACCATACGGGTACTAGGAATAAGAGCAGGAGTGATCAAAATATCCCTGATAAGTTGCTTAAGAGCAGGGTGAGAGGTGGAGAGGCAGAGGTCGGCAGGAAGGTTATTCCAGTTAGAGGGGAAATAGAAAAAGCAGTCTGACCCATGAAGGTATGGCAGTAAGGGGTAACAATGGTTCGAGAGTCAAAATATTGGAGAAAGTAGGTTGTCCTGTTTGGGAAGGGGGGTTACAAGGGTTACAATAAGCTTAATAACATGAGAGCCATCAATGCAAAGAGGTTTCAATTTATTCCTGATGTACTGTGAAAAGTAGGCTATTTTTTCTATGGGGAGGCCCAAAAATATTTCTATATTTTTGGGGGAGGCTCAAGATCTTTTCCTTGTCTTAGGGGAGGCTCACTATAACAAAGTTTGAGAACTGTTGGGCTAGTGTATGTAGGCCTGTACTTGCTAATCTGGTGGTGTAATTAAATTTTGATAAGTGAGGTATGAGTTTTGTGGCTTTATGCTGAGTATTTTCAATCCTGTTAATATTGTACCATTAGTAAAAGGTGAGAACAAAGCTTGGTCTTGGTTAACACAGCAATGGAATGTACCTTTCATTAAATGTATTGGGAAGAAAGGGAATATAGTAGGAGGTAAAATGTGGCCAATATATATGGAAATTGGGAGGAAATATTTAACCGAGTGGGGGGTAACAGCGGATGCTCTAATTAGGGGTAACAGAAAACAGATGAATAAAAAAATTATGGAGAGGAATTTCTGGGAAAAACAAGTTTTTAAGGTAGAAAAAGGAATAAAAGAGCAGGAAATTTTAGCTGTTACATTAGAAAAAAGAATTCCGGGAAAAATGGAAGATGTAGTATGGATGTGTAGTCATGGGAAGTTCAACGTCTGAGGTAACCATAAACATAAAAGAATGGAGGAAAGAATATGTGGAGAAGGAGATTGTGGGACAAAAGAGGAACGCATGCAGCATTTATTTTTTGATTGTGATTTTATTAAACCTTTTTGGGGTATGGTAGCCAGTTATTGGGGGATGCAAGCTTTTAAAAATATGACATACGAGATTTTGATCTATGGTCAATTAACAAAATAATGGGAAAAAGTTAATAAAATACAGTCTATGTTATTTTGGCAGTTTTGAAATGGTCTATATGGCAAAGCAGATGCTCAAGATTTTTGCAGAATAAGGATTTGACTGTACAGGATTTTTTTTTTGAGTCTCAAGATGAAGTAGATAAACTTTTTCAAGATGAATGTAAATTATGGGGAGAAGACAAAGCAAGAGAGCTGTGGAAAAATGTTACTGGAATTAGGTAGATAATATGGATATCATAATGACTGTGTGATTTGTTTTTGTTTTGGAAAAAAAAGTGTGTTTTTGTTTTAATAAAAACCTCCCCTACTTGTCAGCAGGGGGCTTGACTTCCTGCAGAGTGGAGGAGCTCAGTTTAGAGCCAGACAGAGAAGAGGAGGAAGTGGTGATGTGGCAGTGATGATGGCCAATCTGGAGGAGGTAGCACAGGAGAAGGAGTGTGCTATGGAGGAGAGTGTTTTGGAAGAAGAACTTGGAAGAGATGTGACTGCTTTTGACTCGGATGAGGAGCTAGAGTTTTTTGCATCGGTGCTGGCATCGGAGGAATCAGAGGAGGATGTACTTAATGAAAGTTGTTTTAAATCGGAGGAAGTTCTGGTTACAACAAAGTAGGATAAAGAGTTGGCATCTGCTCACTTGGAACAGGCTATGGAAGAGAAACGGATGTCTGTTTTGAAAATTTTGGAGGAGGATGACAAGAACCGTCTTGAAGAACAGAGGCAAGAGCCTGGGAGGAGAGTTGACCCGGAACCGAGTGTTGCCTTGGAAACAAAGGCGGGGCCCAGTCAGAAGGTGGAAATGCATGAGGGGAAGGAAAAAATAGCGGAATGACTGTTGGTGAAGGAAGCAGTGGTTCATTCTTTTGGCTGCCTATGACTTGGGATGAAGAGAAAGGGTCTCTGGGGACATCCCTGCAGGGGGCAGATTTGATCCAGGAACAGGATGGGAGCTGGAAACCCAAAATGGAGTGGGAGGACTTCTCCCAGAGTGGTAAGGGGGTACTGATGTTTAAAGAACAAAGTAAGCTGAAAGGAAGGGGAGTTGGACTTGTGAAAGAGGAAGGAGGGTGTTTAACCTCTAGTGACATTATCAAAATGGGCCCTGTGTGTTATAAAGAGAGGGACAGAGGACAGCACACGGTGAGAGAGTGTACTGTCAAGGTGGAAGGTTTGACTATGGAAGGTAAATCTGTACCCAGGCAGGATAAGGGGAGTCAGGAGGGGGCAGGTTACTTGAAAGAAAAAGGAAATGCTGTGGCTTGCGTTAACCCCCCCCCAGCTAAGACTTATGCTGACACTTGGAAGAGCAGCGGTTCCCTTCAGAAGCAAAAAATGTTGGAAGAACCTCCTTTGAGAGAACGAAGGAGACCTGGGGGGGTCCTCTCAGGGAGGATTTAGTGACCCCCTCGAAGGTTTGCAGTATGGCTACGATATAGGGGAGGTCTGGAGATCTACCCAGATAGGTATCAATTCATGTGGGGAGTAATCTAATGAAAAGTTCTATGGGGTTTATAGCTACAGAGGTGTATGCTTTAGTCCATATAGAGGGGGAGGATATTTTTGACGTCAGCTTTCAGACAATGAAAGGCCTGAACTGCTTTTGGGCAAAATATGAAGCACTGAAAAACACTCCGCCATGGGCTCCTTTCTTAGCTATCCCCCTTACCAAATCTATAATGAAAACAGCGACTGTAATGTTTTGGTCAGAGTATGTGCATGTGGGAGACATCTTGCATTGGTTACAGCAGAGATGCACAGCTATGGGTCCTCCTGAGGCTATAATTGATGAGATATTCTTCTGAACAGGTGGATAGAGGTTTAAAATAAAACTGGACCTTTCAGACTATGGCATTGTTCACATCCCAAACAGCTTTTTTTTGGGTAGAGACAGAGGGGTAGTTTTCTACCTGGGGCAGCCCAATGCTTGTTACAGGTGTGGGTCTCGAACACACCTTTCCAACACTTGTGATGTTATTAGATGTGGTTTGCATGGGGAGTGTGGGTACAGCAATTTAGAATGTGCCAATCATGTACACTGCAAACTCTGCGAAGAATATGGGCACATGTTTAATACCTGCCCTTGGGCAGCCAGAAATAACAGTAGAAGTATGAACCAGGAAGAATTGATTAATAAGGCCCAAAGAGCAGGAACAAGATGTGAAGCTGCGACCTCCACTTCTCAGGAGCAGGGCAAGGAGAAGGAGGCCCCTCAGGCTTCATCTCAGTTGGTGGTAACTGTGGATGGTAAAAAGGGTCGATTTTCAAAAGGGGGTGAGGAGTGTAAATGCTCCCAAGAGGAAGTACCTTTAGTGGGAGAGAGTTCTGGAACTGATGGAAGGGAGGAAGTGTTGGAAATCGAGAATGGGGGAGACTTAAGAGGGCAAGAGCTAAGGGAGAACAACATAACCCCTCCCCCCGCAACCATTGGGGAGCTCCCAGGATTCAGGGTGAAAATGGAGCCTGAGAAGCTGTAAGGGATTTGTTCCTGAACTCAAGAGGGACAAACCCTTTTGACATTCTAGTGGGACTGGGGAGAGAGGAAGGCCCCTCCGGAGAAGAAGGGTCAGATGTGTCGTCAGGGTTACAGGTTGAATCCTGCCCCCAAGAGCCTGAGGAACAGGAAGTTCAGGTGAAGAAGAAGAAAAAGAGGAAGTGATGACTTCTGTGAGCTGTTTTGTTCCTGATGATGGGTAGATAAAAATAAATGGTCTTGTTCTCTATTGCATCATGTAATGTGAACAGTGTTTTGAATGGGGTTGAGAGAGAGGCTGTGCAGGCTGATTTAAGGAACCAGGCATGTGAAGAGATATTTTTACAGTAGACTTGGCTTAACTCGGTGCTTTTCTTGGCCCAGGCAAGAAAGGAATGGATTTGGGGCCTTCTTATTGGTCTTTTGGGCTGGATAAAGCAGTTGGGGTGGGGATTCTATTTTCAGGAAATGGTCTTAAGCTAACAAAAATAGTAGATCTGCAACCTGGAAGGATGTTGATAATTGATGGGATCTGGCATGGTCAGCTTAGCACGTTATTTGTATCTATGCTCCGCAGTCCAAAGTGGAGAGAGTGAATTTGTTTGAGCTTGTTCAACCTTTCTTATGCTCTTCGAGAAACATTTCCTAGGGTTGGGATTTCAATTGTACTCTTCAGACAATGAAGAGGAAGAAATGTGGTAAAAAAGTGTACTGTGATTCAAATGCTTTAAAAAGGAGTATACAAATAGCGGAAGTAAGAAATATTTCTAATAATGAACCTGGATCTAGTCATTTTACTTTTAAAAAAGGAGTGTTGTTTTCAAGTATCGATTATTTGTTTTTTTCCAGCAGGATTGAGACACTGAAAGTATCTGTTTTACCCACTGCTTTATCTGATCACATGATTATTAAATGCAGGCTAAACACTGAAACAGGGAGGGAACAATCTGTAACCAGGTGGAAGATGAACGTGAGTATGCTGCTCATAGGGGAAGTTAAATTGTCTCTCGAGGAGGTATTCGAGGCCAGGACTTCAGTAATAGGGCTATACGAGGACTTAGTGTGTTGGTGGTGGGACATGAAAAAAGAGATTACTAACTGGTTAAAGGGGTATGGTAAAAGGGTGGCTAATAGGAACTTTATGAAATATGTTACACTTCGAAGTAAGCTATATAGATTGTTAGAGATGGAATGTACAGGAAGGGGGAATGTGGGAGACCAAATTGTGAAGGTTAAGGCCAAGATGAAGGAAGTAAAGTATGATAGAGGGGAGTCTCTAAAAAAAGAAGTCCGCTTTGGGACCCAGAAAACCCTGACAGGAGATCCCTGTGAAGCTTTTAAATAAAGGAAAAACAGGTCTTGGATAATGGCTCTGAAAAATGAGAATGGGGAGGTTATTTCTGACATGGATGGGCTGAGGGAGGTAATTGAGGATTATCTGGAAGGCCAGGGGAGAAGGACTGAGTTGGACATGGAGAAAATCAGGGATTATTTGGGTAATATGAATATCCCTAAGGTGGGGTCCAGTACTATCAGTTTGTTGAAAGGGGATATTTTGGAGTCTGAAGTGGTGGATTTTATCAAAAATCTGAAACTAGGGGTGGTGTCTAGAGAGGATGGGATACCAAATGACTTTTATAAAGCTTTTGTGGGAATAGTGTCCATGTGTTTGGTTAGGGTGTTTAATTTCATGATGAGAATGAAAAACATACCGGCAGAATTTACTCTTGTGATCGTGATTTTTTTATATAAATCTGGGGATAAGGGTGTTCTTCAGAACTGGAGACCTATTAGTATTTTGAATGTGGATTTTAACATTCTGACTCAGATATTACAGAGAAGATTAAGGGTAGGGGCAAGTGAGGTTATTCATGAAGCTCAGACGTGTGGTATTCAAGGGAGAAATATTAAAGAGAACCTAGTGTTAATTAGGGATGTTACTAAGTATAGGAGGAAAAGGCAGTGTGAGGGGTGTGTGATTGCAGTGGACCAGAATAAGGCATTTGACTGGGTGAGTCATGATTTTTTTTTTTTTACTACTGTAGAGATATGGCACCCCAGATGAATTTGTGTTGTGGGTTAAATTGTTATATAAGACTGCGGTTATTTGTACTAAGTTGTGGGGGGGAGGGCAGGAAGATTAGGATTCAGAGAGGAGTAAGACAAGGGTATCCCCTGAGTCCTTTGCTATATACTTTTGTGATAGATCCCTTGATCAGGAAAATAGCAGATTCTAGTGATATGAGGGGTATAAAAGGGGGGTTGATGGGGGACGAGATAAAAATAACGGCCTATGCGGATGACATATCTGTCTTTTTAGAGTTGGAGGAAGGTATTAGGACACTAATGAGTATTTTGGGGATGTTTTCTGAGGTAGCGGGGGCTAAAATAAATATGAATAAAAGTAAAGGAAAGTGGTTTAAGAGGTCAAAGGCTCCATTAGTAGGGGAAGGGGGAACACAATAACTAATGAAAAAATGAAATTGTTAGGTATGGTTTTTGGGGAGGTGGATATGGGGAAAGAGAACTGGAAAATGGTTTTGGGAATTGCTGAAGGAAAGTTGGCTAGATGGAAAACACGGAAACTATCTAAATTAAAAAGAGTATTTGTGGTAAAACAATTTCTGATCCCGTTTTATTTTGCATATGTGGCAGGAGTGTTTCCACTGCCCGTGGAATCTGAGGTGCGAATATTTAAAATGTTTTTTCAAATGATATGGGGAACAGGTCGAGCCCTATTAAAAGAGAAATATTATATAAAGATAGGAAACATGGAGGTTTGGGAATGATTAACCTGGTCATATTCTTTCATATGATCGTCTGGTATTCGAATTTGTATAAAATATTTGTAAAGTAAAATTTGTGTAGCAAGTGGGGGGGGGGTAAATGTTTTACGGATCTGGATAAGGGATTGGTTAGGGGAATCCTTGGGGGGATTCAGTTTAGGGAGCAACCAGGGTATTTTAAAATAGCTTTAAGGAAGATGGTTAAGTGGAAAGTTAATAGAGCTCAAATAGAGAGCACCTCCAGGAAAGGGATGTACGGTTGGATTATTGAAGAAACGTGTTTAGTGGTTACTGAGTTTAAAGGGGGAAACCCTGGTGAAACAAAACTGGTTACCAGGATGTTAAATTACTCTAGGATACCACACAGGATGTGGGCTATCCAGTGGCTTATGGCATATGAGCATGTGGGGGCGAGGGCAAACCATAAGCATAAAGCTGTTGAGGAAAGGACATGCCTGTACCCGGGTGTGGTTGCTCCGAAGAGACTCAGGAGCATTTCCGGTTAGATTGCAAATACGCCAGGGGGCTCTGGTCCTATTTAGCAGTCGAGTGAAAGTTGCCATGGCTAAAATCTTTGTCTTACAAAAATTTGGTTCTGGGGATTGTGTCTGAATTTAGAGGTCAGTATCATCTTCCCACACTGCAATTACTGTTTGCTTGTTTAAAGTATTATATGTGGCAGAGTCGTTGCCAACTATTGTTGTGCCAGTAGGAAATTACTTTCAAAGGGGTAGGTAATCTATGGGAGGCAGGATTGAGAGAGATTTATAAAAATGATTGTCAATTACATCCAAGACAAAAGGTGAATATGTGGTGGAAAGGGTTAACCTTTTTTTTATTAAATATACGTGAAGAAGGGTTAGGGGTAGGAGAGGAGAGTTTCAGGTTTGTATGGGTATCTTCTATGTGTTATGGGTAATTATTTTTGTACAAAGTTTCTTAATGTTAGATTTATTGTTTGAAGAATATGTAAACTGTAAACCAACTTATGCTGTGGGGGAGGGTTCTTCTATTTTAGTAGGTATGATTTAGGTCCTTTTCCCGTATGATGCAATACTTATTTTAGTTTGATGTTTCTTTTCCTGTTTGATTTTTGATGGGTTAATACATGTTTGTTTATATTGTTTTTGTTTTATGAATAACAAATTCCCTTACTGTTCAGTAGGGGGTGCTACTATCATCGGATGGCGGACCCTGGAGTCAGTTGTGAGGAGTGCATGGACGGAGCAGTATGGAAGATCTCTCCTCCTGTTTTAGGGTCTGAGGAGGTCAAACATGGATTACAAAGTGCCGACCGGCTTACCTGCTTTGTTTCTAGAGGATTCCAAATAGTGGCTCCGAGGACGGAGCAAGATTTCTGAGATGATTTGTTCTTGGATTTAAAGTGTAAACAGTGGCAGCTTACAGAACTTATCACTCAGCAAGAGTGCCTTCTGAATGACAGGTGACCTACTGGGTCAAACATGAAGGAGCAGGATGGAAGTAATTCACACCTGGAACACGACACAGAGATGTTCTCTGAATCGGATATACAGCTGGTATCAGAGTTGCCGAACTTGCTGAAAATTACACCAGACATGAATGCTTTCATGGGCTAATGGAGGATGAAATCAAAGCTGCTGTTATGGATACGGGACCACCAGTGCAGCAGGATTTTCGGCAGGGATTACTTCAGCATTACGGGGAAGTCTGGTAGGCCACAAGGTGTGGTGGGAGCATTGTTGACGCTGAAGGGGGGGGGGATGTTTCTGGACATACAGAGCCTTTGGTTTATCTTCCTAAGGCAGGGAAGTCTCCAGTTGCTTTCCCTCCTGTAGCTATAGAGAGCCTAAATTCTGGGACTGATGAGGCAGAGCTGCAGGATTCAGTCCAGATATTGTCTGGGGGTGCATTTGGGTTACAAAAATGGACAGATTCTGCTTCTGAGGGGGAAGTGTTTGTTACAGGGTCTACTGAAACTATTATGATGTTGCAGTCCTCTTTTGAACATAACGTGTCTGCTTCAGGTCTCACAATTGCTGAAGGTACAGTCTGGGTGAAAGGTGCTGGGCAGCAGTCCTAGCAGTCTCCAGGGCCTGTTCCAGCCAGCCAGTTGCTCTCCCCAGAATATGGGTTTGGGAATGGAAGTCTACTCTATATCCCTCCCTCCCTGACTTTGACTCAGAATCCCACTTTAGTATTGCCTGCTCCATGTTCCTTGGAAGGAGCTGACGAAGGCCAGACACAGGGTTGTGGATGTAATACTGCAGAGGTTGCAAGTCCTCATCCAGCCCCAGACATTGTTATCCCTAATGTTCTGGGAGATACTGCACCCCCCCCCCCCACACCGGTGACATCAGGTGCAGTGCCTGGGTTGCTGCCTCTTCCCCTAACGAGGCAAGGCCCCCTTCCTTCCAGGACTTATGCTGAGCTTTTTCATGCCCCTCCAGAACCTGTTATATGCCAGAATGCTGTCAGGATCAAGTATCGAGGGGGTCTGGAGGTGTTTTCTGATAGGATCTATGTGGGGAAATGATTGGTTAAAGAATGTTTGAAGTTTCAGGCCTCTGAAGTCTGTGCTTTGATTCATATGTCTGGGGACTCTATATTTGATTCAAGCTTCAGAACTGCTTCTGGGCTGGAAAAATTCTGGATGAGATACCAACAGGTTAAATATACACCTTTGTGGTCCGCCTTTACTGTCTTTCCCTTGACAAAACCTGCTTTTAAGATTATCATGGTTCTGTTTAAAAATGAAGGGGTCTGTGTAAATGATATTCTCCACTGGTTAAAGTCAAAATGTACAGTGTTGGGGTTTCCAGATCCTATTATGGACTCTGAACAGTTCTGGATGGGGGGGGGGTGAAAGATTAGGGTTCGTCTCCCCCATCTGAATGGTACTATTCAACATTTACCCAGTTGCCTTTACTTGGGCAAGGACTGGGGCTTCATTTTCTATGCTGGGCAGCCCAAATCATGCTTTTGATGTGGGGCTTATACGCATTTAAGTAGTGCATGTGATAGGCAAAAATGTTCTTCATGATGATGGAATTGGCCATGTGAGTGGGGGATGTGCAACGCCCCTCAGCTGCAATATGTGTGGTGAGGTTGGACATTTGTTTTGAAATTATCCGTTGGCAGCTCATAATAAGCCTGAGGCAGAAAGAGAGGAACAGGATGATGCGGTTTCCAGAGCCCAGGACAGGGATATGACTCGACCATCTTTAAGTACTGTCAGCTTGCTCCCAGCCAGGTCTGACAGGGAGGCGTCTGCTCCTTCACCTTCCCTTACTGAGGGGAGTTGAGTGGCCGACTCTGAGGCCCTTTATTATCCCTCATTTTTGAAAACTCATAGTGGGGACCTGCATACATGTGAGGAGAGTGTGAGTGTTCCATCAGTGACAACTGGCCCGGTAGAGGGGTTGGGAAGTGGAGGACAATGTCAAGTCCTGCTGGTTTCTACCAGAGAAGAGATGCACCCTCCACCCCCTTTGGGATGGAACACGCCCCTTCCCAGGAGGAGCTCTAGGAACAAAACTGCTAAAAAAACTCCACTTTCCAAGGTGGCCTGTATGGAAGGAATGTCTGTTGAGAATCAATTTTCTGTCTTGGCCAAAAGGAAGCCATGGGGAGATTCGGGTGTAGACTCCAGTTCATCCTCCATTGCTTCTTCCCTTCCATAGGTTACTACTGATACTGATTTGGCTTCAATGGATTCAAAAAGATCCCATAAAATGAGAGTGAAGCTGAATAAAGCTGTCAAGGGAACTACTTGACCCCAGAACCCTAGAGTTTTCTTGGCTATATAAATGTTGGATTGCTTTCTATGGATGCATTAGTGAAAGGAGAAAGTCCAGAGGGGGTATTGCTAAGATCAAAGGGGATAAGGAGGCATGTGAGGAGGAGGACCATGTAAAAGCATCTATCCTAAATAGATACTTCTGCTCAGTATTTATTGAAGAGAAGGTAGGGCAGGGCCCACAGCTCAGCATCATGGACATAGGGGGGAGGGAGGTGTGCACTACTCCCTTTGCAAAAGAAAGGGTCCTACAAGAGCTTGATAAGCTCAGGGTGGACAAGGCAATGGGACCTGATGGCATACATCCCAGGGTACTAAAGGAGCTAAGGGTGGACCTAGCAGAGCCATTATCAGAACTGTTTAGTGAGTCTCTGAGCACAGGAGAGGTCCCAGAAGACTGGAGAAGAGCTCATGTGATCCCGCTCCACAAGAGTGGTAGCAGAGAGGAGGCAGGGAACTACAGACCAGTCAGTCTTAACTCAGTAGTGGGCAAGATTACATAGGCACTCCTTAAGGAAAGGAAAGGATAGTGCAACATCTGGAATCCATAAGAGCACAGGATCCAAGACAGCATGGGTTTACAAAAGGAAGGTCCTGTCAAACTAATCTCATAGATTTCTTTGACTGGGTAACCAGAGTGGTGGACCAAGGGGTTGCAGTTGATGTCACCTACCTTGACTTCAGCAAAGCTTTCGATACTGTTCCACATAGAAGATTGATTAATAAGCTGGGTAGGCTTGGGAAGGGTTAGAAATTGGTCAACTGGGTGGCAAACTGGTTGACGGGCAGAAAACAGAGAGTGGTGGTAAACAGTATACAGTCAGAAGAGATGCACGTTACAAGTGGGGTACCTCAGGGATCAGTCCTGGGGCCAGTCTTCTTCAGTATCTTCATCAGTGACATTGCAGATGGACTGGAGGGTAAGGTTTATCTCTTTGCAGATGACACCAAGATCTGCAACAGAGTAGATGATCCAGATGGGGTGGGCAGAATGAGAAAAGATCTGGATAAACTAGCAAAATGGTCAGAAGAGTGGCAACTGGAGTTTTATCCAAAGATGTGCAAGATCATGCACATAGGGAAGAGAAACCCTGAAGCCACCTATAGGCTGGGAGGGAAGTTGCTGGCAATCACAAGGGAAGAAAGAGACTTGGGCATCATCATCATAGATGACCTGAAATCATCCAAGCAGTCCACTAAAGCAGTGGGTAAGGCTAAAGTGATGTTGGGGTGTATTAGTAGGGGTACCACAAGTCAGAAGAGGGAGGTAATAATCCCTGTTTACAAGACACTAGTTAGGCCCCATCTGGAGTACTGCGTGCAGTACTGGAGGCCACACCTTCACAAGGACATTAACCAAACTGAGGCAGTGCAGAGAAGTGCAACCAAAATGGTGCAGAGACTGCACCAGAAAACATATGAGGACAGATTAATGGAGCTCAATATGTATACCCTAGAGCAAAGGAGGGAGAGAGGCGATATGATCGAAACATTCAAACACCTTAAGGGCATTAACAAGATGAAAGAGTCGAACATGTTTAAATATAAGAAAAATAGCAGGGCAAGAGGACACAGCATGAGATTAGAGGGAGGCCGTTTAACGGGTAATGTGAGGAAGTTCTTTTTCACAGAAAGGGTGGTGGATGCATGGAATGGCCTACCTCAGGAAGTGGTGGATATGAATACAGTGCAGGGCTTCAAACAGGCATGGGATAGGCATAAGGGAGCAATACAGATGAGTATAAATAGATAGGCCATTGACAGAGCAAAGGCCAACAGCACATTGATAAGGCAGAAAAAGAAATGGGCAGACTGGATGGGCCTTGCACTCCCTATCTGCAGTCAATTTCTATGTTTCTATGTTCTATGCTTTTCTTTTTCTTCCCCTAATACAAATAGTGTTAAAAATAGGAAAAGGAGATCGACTACCTTTGGTATTTTGAGAAATGTTGTTGTTCATGTTTATTTTTTACAGGATACCAGGTTCCATACTATACATGATACCACTTTGGCTTCTGCTGAATGGTTTGGAGTGCCCTCTTTTTGGTCGATAGGGGAAGATCCAGTGTCAGAGTGGGTATCTTGTTTAATACTCCTGGTATCGGGTTTAATCGGTTGATTGACCTGCTTCCAGGTAGGGTCCTTCTTTTGGACATATACTATTTGTATCAGGAATACCGTTTGATTACTTTATATGCCCTTCAGACCAAGGCTTTACGGATTGAAGTTTTGAAGGTGATCCAGCCATATTTATTCACTACAAAGATAATGGTTTTTTGGGGACTTTAACTGTATACCCTCCTTATGGGATAAGACAGGGAAAACTAATACAATATATAATGATTCCAATTTTTTGAATAAATTACTACATATGACTCGACTTAAAGATGGGGCAGGGGTGGGAAGAGGACCTCCATACCATACCTTTTATACAAGTTTACTATCCTCCAGGATAGATTTCTTTTTTTTTTTGTCTCACTGGGTGCCATGTTCTTGGTATCAGGTGTTTCCTATTGAAACTACGGATCACGGTTTAATAGCAATAAAAATAGTGCTGCCATAAATAAGCCAGTAACCCACCATATGTGGAGATTGAATGCATCACTTCTGGAGGATCAGCATATGGGTTTTGCAATGCAAGACTTGATGGATGCCCGACTATCAGTTATTGAGTTGATAGCTCACTTTCTTGGTGGATTGATACTAAATTTGATTTAAAACAATTTTGTAGATGGTGGGATACTCATCAGCACAAGGCCAGATATATGCATTATTTGGAACTTCGGAGGCATTTGCAAGTTTTAATTTCGAGGGCATATGCAACTGGGTATGACTATAAATCCCAAATTGCATCTGTTAAGAAGGAAATGAGTATCATACAGTATGACAGGTTGGCCACTTTAGTGGCCGAGCAAAAATATGGGACTCAGGGGAAGAGGACTCCAGGTTAACCATTACGACTGTTGTCATGAGGGAATTGAATCTAAATATATGAGTAACTTACGTCATCCAGATGGTTCTATTGCAACCCATAATTTGGAAATGACTAAATTGGTGCATGAGCATACCACTCGCTTATTTTCTCAACAGGACATTACTGAGGATGATGTTAATGTGTGACATCCGGATTTCTCCAGTCTCTCCTTATTCTGGATTTACCTCAGGAGATGCAGGAAGGCTTGGTAGCTCTTATTACTGAGGGGGAAGTTTGTTTGGTCGTGACATCTATGAAAGGGGGAACGGCCCCCAGGACCAGATGGGTTGTCCATAGAGCTTTATAAAAAACTTACTGAAGTTTTGGCTCCCTGTTTAGTGGTTTTATTTAATGAGATCTTGCAAGGACAGAGGACAGTTCCAACAGAATTATCTGAAAGTTTTGTGATTTACTTATACAAAAAAGGGGACAAGAGTGGCTTACATAATTGGAGGCCGATTAGCCTGATTAATGTGTACTGGAAGATCTTGTGTAAACTGTTACATAATAGACTATCTGATGCAGCCTGCGTTTTGATTGCTTTAACTCAATCCTGTGCTATCTCTAACAGGGCAACACAGGATAACTTGTTTCTTTTTAAAGAAGTATGTTTGATGCCAAACACTAAGGGTTATTTCATGAGCCTGGACCAGGCTAAAGCTTTTGATGCTGTTCGTCATGAATTTTTATTTTCCATTTTACTTTTTTATGGGATCCCTCCGCTATTTGTAGCATGGCTTAGATGTTTTTACAAGAATGTCACTACACGATCAGTTGTTAATGGTCTTCCTGGTGAAAGGGTTCAGTTGGGTAAAGGGATGCATCAGGGATGCCCACTTAGCCCTTTACTGTATGTCTTCAGTATAGACCCTCTTCTTCATAAAATGGAACATCATCCCCATATTACTTATGTGAGTGGGGTACAGGGGCAGGTATACCCATGTATTATGGCATATGCAGATGATGTCTGTCTGATGGTGACAGATGAGCACTCTGGGAATTTGGCATTATCTGTTATTCGGAAATTCTCCCTGGTTTCAGGAGCAGTGCTTAATAAAGATAAAAGTCTGTGTTTTGCTTTGCAAGGTACACAAGAAAGGTGGGAGGGACATTTTGCAGGGACACGAAGGATTCTAGGTCCAATTAAGGTGTTGGGTATTTTGTTTGGCGGTCCGGATCATGCTATGAAAAATTGGACTATTGCGTTGCAAATTGCAGAATCGGAAGTGTATAAATGGAAGGCATGGCCTATGACAAAAAAAAAAAAAAGGAGAATTTTTCTTGAAGACTTTTATTTTACCGCTCTTATTATATGTTAGTTATGTGTTTCCTCTGCCCCCTCAGTTAGAGGTTAAAATTTATAGTATATTTTTTCGAGTCTTGTGGGGTAGCAGATTAAACTCAGTAAGGCATGTCATTACGTACAGACCTAGTAAACGGGGAGGGCTTAATATGGTAAACCCTGTGGTATTTTTCTTTTGTACCTATGTATATGTGAATTTTGTACCAGGTCTTAAAGCCCAAAAAAAGGTCTGGTCCCTTCTGTTTCAGCATAGGTGCCAGGTTTTTTTTTTGCTAAATGGGGCTCAGGACATTGGGGAGTCTTTTGTAATTTACCAAATGGGGTAGAACATAATTTAGTATCCCTTTTTAAGAAATTGAATGGTTGAAAAATATTGATGAATGCTGTCCTGACGAGCTCTTGGAAAAGAATTGTATACTCAGGTAGTGCGAACAAATTTCTACATTGAGACATGGTTTACATGCCATTCTGTGGTCCTGGATAGCTGTTTGATAGACCTGCTTGTAGATCAACGATTGCCTTCTAAGCTATGGGAAACCATATGGCTTTGCTGTCATGGCAAGCTCAATGTAAGGAGGAATCATCACCATAAAGTACTGGAGGAAAGATACTGTGGGAGGGAAACATGTATCCAACAGGTAGAATCTATGGAACACTTATTTTTTAATTGTTCCTATATAAAGAAATTATGGCCGCTTGTTGCTAGATGATGAGGAATCCCTTTATTTTGTAAAATGATGCACAACATTTTGGTTTATGGGGTCTTTGGGGTTGGGTGGCAGGTGTTTCATCCAGGGACTCTATGGATTATTTGGCTTGTGTAAAATGGAGTATTTGGCAAGTGAGATGTCAATATGTTTTACAACAAAAGGAGATCACTGTAGATGGTCTGTTAGAAACATAGACTTTGACGGCAGATAAGGACCGCTTGGCCCACCTAGTCTGCACATTTCCCTACCTACAGGATAAGCTGCAGATCCTAGTTAACCAACAGCCTATTTCTTCCTACTCCCCCCACAAGAATTGCCTTATGTCTGTCCCATGTATTCTTGAATTCTCCCACAGTTTTAGACCCCACAACCTCCTCAGAAAGGCTGTTCCATGCATCCACTACCCTCTGTGAAAAATACTTCTCACATTACCCCTGAGCCATCCCCTCTATCTTCAAATTGTGCCCTTGTTCTTGCATGTCTCTTTTTCTGAAAAATGCTACCCTCTTGGACTTTGTTGATTCCACTGAGGTACTTAAATGTTTCTATCATGTCTCCCCTCTCCCTCCTTTCCTCAAGGGTATACATATTAAGCTCTTTTAGTCTTTCCTCATATGGCTTCTCTTGCAGACCCTGCGCCATTCTAGTTGCTGTCCTCTGAACTGCCTCTATCCTGTCTATGTCCTTGCGGAGATGGGGTCTCCAGAACTGGATGCAGTACTCCAGATGGGGTCTCACCAACTGTCTGTACAGAGGGATAACAACTTCCTGTTTTCTGCTGGTGATGCCTCTCCCTATGCATCCCAGTATACCCCCACCTCTCCCTACTGCCTTCTCACATTGCTTGCTAACCTTAAGGTCATCTGATATGATTACTCCCAGGTCCCTTTCCTTTTTGGTTTTTGTTACTACCTCCACCCCCATTGTGTAATCTTCCCCTTATTATTAATCTTTTGTGTGGGACTGTGTCAAATGCCTTGCTAAAGTCTAGGTAGACCATGTCCACAGCCCCTCCCTGGTCTACTGCTTTGGTCACCCAGTCAAAGAAATCAGTTAGATTCGTCTGACATGTCCTTCCCGCTGTGAACCCATGTTGCCTTGGGTCCTATGCCCCACTGGCCTCTAGGTACTCAACAATTCTTTCCTTCAGAAGTGATTGCATCACTTTCCCTACCACAGAGGTCAAACTGACAGGTCTGTAGTTTCCTGCCTCTGTCTTGGTCCCACTTTTGTGAATGGGAATCACATCCGCCTTCCTCCAGTCCTCGGGTACCACACCATCCTCCCATGATTTGTTAAAAAGGGTAATCAGTGGTTTCACTAGTTCTCCCCTTAATTCTTTTAGAATTCTGGGGTGAATTCCATCAGGTCCCATTGCTTTGCCCACCTTCAGTTTTAGGAGTTCTTTCAGAACCCTTTCTTCTGTGAAAGGACTGGGATCGACCCCTATCCAGAGTGCTTCTGTTAATTGGATTAGACACCTCCCCCCTCCTCTTTTGTGAATACTGAGCAGAAATATTCATTCAGTATCCCTGCTTTTTCACTATCCCCCTCTGCCCACTCACCGTTCATTCTATTCAGCCTCACTATCCCTCTCTTTGTCTTTCTATGCTCCCCGATGTACCTAATAAAGGTTTTATCCCCCTTCTTAACTGAGTTGGCTATCCTTTCCTCAGTTTGGACCTTTGCTATTCTGACTTCCCTCCCTGCTTCCTTCTGCCTTAACTGGTACAGCTCTTTGTCCTGCTCCTTCTGTGTTTCCTTATACTTCCTGAATGCTATCTTTTTCTCCCTGACTTTCCCCGCCACCTCTTTTGAGAACCATAGTGGCTTTTTCTTTCGTTTTGATTTGTTTATTTGCTTCACACAAAGGCTTGTTGCCTCTGTGATGGCTGTTTTGATGATTCCCCATTGTTGCTCAACCCCTCCTTCTAGCCTGTTTACTAGTGCTTTTCTGAGGCACTCTCCCATCTTACCAAAGTCAGCCCTCCTGAAGACCAATACCCTCACTTTTGTATGGCTTGACTCTGTAGCTGAGTTTAACATGAACCACACTGTTTGATGGTCACTTGTTCCTAGATGGCAACCCACTTCTAGATCTGAGATCCTCTCACTGTCCCCATTTGTGAGTACGAAGTCTAAGATTGCTCCCTCACGAGTGGGTTCCGAAACCTAGCTGTCTGAGGCATGCCACTTGTAGGGCATCAAGAATGGCCTGCTCTTGGAAGTGGCTGCAGCAAGTGTGCTCCAGTTAACATCTGGCATATTCAGGTCTCCCATCAAAAGTATCTCCCCTTTCTCTGCCATCCTAAGAATGCCTTCTATCATATCCTTGTCCATTCCCTCCCCCTGACCTGGGGGTCTGTATACAACCCCTGTTATTCAAACTGAAATAAAAACTGTGTTCCAGAGGGATCAAGTGGGTTTACCCCCCAAAGTTTTAGTGACATGGTGGAGATACTTTCCATGGTTGACTCCATAATGCCATGGCTGTAGTTGTTTAGCATGATTTCTGGGTTGTAGTCAGTAGTGGTAGGTAACAGCATTTTCCTATAGGATATAGGAAGGCTGTACGGTGGTGGGCAAGGTGTGTTTGGGTATATTGGTGGTGGATTTTGTGGGGTTTTGGGTTATGTTATGTTGAGTTTGCTGATTCTTCCCGAGGTGATAATATTATGGTACTTTTTTCCTTTCTTAATACAAATTCCCCTCCCCTTTTTAGAAGGGGGAGGGGGTTTACAATATGGTAGTTCAAAATTTGTTTTCGTGTTTCCACCTGATAGTTTTGATTTTTATATACATACATCTAATATTTGATAGTAAGAATAGCATGCATTAATACTTATTTGCTTTTAGTTTTTTGTTTTAAAGGATTTGATTACTTTATGATTTAAGGTTAACAATATGAATGCATGATGAAATACTTATTTTACTTTAAGGTCCTGATTTACATATTTATTTTCATGTGCCTAGTAACATGTATTGTATTATTATTTTGCTGTTGTAATAAAAATTCCCCTACTCTTTTCAAGAAGTGCCATGGGATCTTTAGCATCCACCTAAACTACCACAGAACACGCAGATGGGACCTTGGTTTAATGTCTCATCTGAAAGATGGCACCTCAGGAGTGTAGCACCTCCCTCATGCTGCACTACAGTGTTAGTATTGGGATTTAACCCCCAGTGCCTGGTGTGGGGACAGAATACACAGCCTTCTTATCTTCCAGCCTCAGAGGCGAGTCTGTTACCTGCTGAGCCACTGACACTGACATCCTCTTAAAGTTTGAGGCAATCCCCACCCATGCACCTTTTGTTTGGTGCATGGGAGCAGTTATGGCAACCTGTGGGAGTTTGGTGCCAGGATCCCACCTGTATGTGAATTGGATGCAGGGTCCCAGGTGCACTGGTACTGAACATAAGCTGCTGTTTGCCACAGCTTGCATCTCTCTAAGGCTGGTTTTGAGAATCGGGCCCATAGTTTCTGCTTTCGAATCAGATTCCTGATTACCTAGATAAAATTCAAAGTTGAGCCATTTCTTTTATTTTTTATATTCTATTTATATCCCAGTTCTCCCTAGTGACCTTCATCTGCTTGATCCCTGCCTCCAGCCCCATCACACAGCTCCTCTTGGATTTACCTTGACCTTCATCATCTGCCACAGGACTGCGGTTGTTCCCAGCCACCAGTGCAGAGCCTGTGGGGGGTCGATCACCATCCTGCCGGCTAGGGTGATTTTCCACCATTTTCACCCCCACGTTGCTGTGGTGTGACACACTAGTGCATGCATGTGGATGTGTACACATGCTGTGGAGTCCCGCAGCACCCTCCTTTCATGGTGTCCCTGACCCGTTCAACCCTCAGGCCTCCACATGGGGACAGTCATTCAGTGGGACTACCAAGCCACCCTCCCCGGGAGAGGAGAGCCATCCTCTGGTCACTCGATCCTCTCTCCCTGGCTGACCCCTGACAACCAGTGCTTGTGACCGAACACAGGTGGCTGGTGTGGCAGGAGGTAAGGTGTGATGCCTCAGCCCACCATGCCACTGGGCTGGCTAAAGTTGAGCCATTTCTGAATGTCTTTGGGGAATAAAAGGTCCAGCTGAAGGATGACATTTTAATTAGCCAATTTCTTGAGAGAGTTCTTTTGAGTTTTCAGGGCTGCTACCATCAAGATTTTAAACAAATACAATTCTCCTTTAGGGAGGCAGTGCAGTGGAGGAACCCCAGAAAAACAGCCTGAAAAGTAACAGGGAGAGAAGCCCCCAGTGTCTAACTATTAACAGCACAACCTCTCCCAAAAGTTTTTTACAAGACAGGATGATCCCAAAAGGTGTGGAAATAATTCCCCTGTGTTCCACACTCTCTCTTCAGCATAAAGTAGAGTATAAACTCAATAAATGAAAGCTCACTGTTGGGACTTTAAAAAAGTAGAATAAAGGTTGGGCTATCGACACGGCGGTGGTCCTACCACTCGTGGTGCCAGCGACTCTGGTTTGCTAATGAACCTGGATCATTGGGAGCAGCCTGGAGGGAGGATGACTGAGCATCCCAGTGGATGCTGTCCTTCTCCAGGGAAGGAGGGCCATCACACTACTCAGACATTGCCACCTGTGGATACACTGGTGAAAGTACAGGATCGGCAATATAGGGAAGGGGAGGATGCCATTAGGCACTTGGCTGGGTCATGCATTAGCATGCTGACAGCCTGGATACATATCCTTGTGCCAGCATCCTCAGAGAGAGGTGGGATGGGTGGGAAGTAAGCAATGAACAATTATAGAGGAATTGGTATCGCACATCGCCATATCTTGACAGGCCAGTGTGAGGAGCCTTATGATCCTACTTGTAAAAAGTCTCCATTATTGTCGAGTAAACCTTATCTGTGAATATGTACTGTATTGTATTGTATTCTTATTTCTGATTGCAAAAGTGTCCAGGACCACTTTGAAAATGAGCTTGCTCAATGGTGTTTTCGCATGGTTAAATAAAGTGATTGATTGATTGATTGATTGATTGATTGATTGATGGGGTAAATTATCCATCATTGCAAGCAGCTTGATGGCTGCCAAAAAACTGGGGTGACCTGAAAGATGATATATCCGTCTATTGCCAGCAAAGGGTGCCAGAAGTATATCTAAATACAGGTGAATGGAGTTTTCCATCGATACTCTCTCCACTGGGCAGATAATGTAGTACTAAGCATCCATTTCCATATCAATGTCACCTGTTTATCAGACACTGACTAGCTTGATTCTGCTGCCCATCTTGTTGTTATGGATGCAGACACGGGACTTCTTCTTCTTCCTCTGCCTAATGAAGATGTGAAACATGCTGCTCCAACCTCTGGGAGTTTAAATCAATTATAATCATCCTGATCTGCACCCTAGATAGCCTAAAAACAACAAGGCATAGTGCAGAGGAGCAGTGCTGGCAAAATCAAAACAAAAGGACATACTGTTGGACTACCTAAAGCCTTCGAATTTGATATAGCACCACAATACCATGACCAACAGTAAGAGTCATCCTGCCCCAACTGCCTTGGGCCCTAACAGTGAGGGAAGTGATGATGCGGGCAAAGAAACATTCACCATCACTTCAAAAAGACTAAAGAACTGGGTAAATTAAGTGCAACTATGACAAAAATGGAAAAAGCAGTAGCGGACACAGCTCAAAGACTCACTGAAGTCACCCAGAGAACCACAGATCTTGAAGCTGGACCTACAGACACCTCTGAGGTGGTGGAACAACATGACTCAACCATCAGTTACTTACTAAAAAGAGAGGTTGAACTCACAGACAAATGGATGACCTGGAGCTCCGCTCTAGGACAGACAATCTGTTGTATTGTATGGGCTCCCTGAAGGTACTGAAACTGGCCAGATGGAGGTCTTCTTGAAGACCTTCATTAATTAAATACTCTGTCTCCCTGCTGCAGAGCCCCTAAACATAGTACAGGCTCACAGAGCATTCGTTAAGAAACCAACCAATCCCAAAGCAAACCCATGTTCCGTATTTATAAAATTCTTAGACCACCATACCAAAAATGCAGTCCATCACACAGCGTGGACCAAAAAAGAAGTCATATCTGGTGACAAAAGACTTTAGTTTGATCGTGACTACTAGTCCTTTTACTCAATAGAAGAGATGTGCATTGCTTGCAATTAAGAAACACCTGGCCTCAGTTAATGTCAAAACGCACATACTGGCACCTGCCCAACTTAAAATCTTTCTACCAGAGGGCTCTGTATTTTTCTAAACACTGGCAAAGGTGAAATGTGCCTTGCAGAAGCTGGGAACCCTGGCTGTCTTTTATACTCACCCCAGCACTGCAGCAATGGATCAGTTGATTTCCTCAGCACCATGGGCCAAAGCCTCCAAGTCATGCAAAAAAAAAAAGCCATACTTCCCACCAGCAAACCAATAGCAATCGCATACCACAATGGACTCTTTGCATGGCACCTCCCAGCAGGAAAAAAAGTGCAGAGAAATAGATTAACTTACCAGTCGCTGGTAATGAACTGATTTTGTGGCTCGAGGAGGTGGACCTCGTGGTGGTCTGTAAGTAAAGGCACAGTCTTTGCCGTAGAGTGTCTCTCTGTGCAGTGACTCTTCCTTTTTATAATGTTTAAATGCACTGCATAATTAATTTTCATTACATTTAAAAAGTTGATAGGTTGCTGGTGTTAGTAAATCAGGGTTATCTCCAAAGTACTTAATGCTGGGGGGATGTTCTGGTCTGGGGGAGCGGGACTTGAGCCTGGGGCTAGATTATCAAGCAAAAGTTAAATTAATTTAACCTCCCATGCAGATCTTACCAGCATTGGACGGCTTGCTAGCTAACCTCTCTAATACAGTTAAACCCAATTGCAGTATGATAACTTATGGCATGATGTGAAGGGGGTGCTTGTTAGTCCCCACGGACTGATATCAGAAGTCCTGTCAATGGCCAGCGGCCACACCACTGCAATCAGTTCAAAATAATTTGTCTGTCTTTTTTGTCTTTCCCATGCTCCCATGACACTTCTTTTGGTGGTGCGCAGCAGTGGCTTATTGATTGGTGGAGTGGCACACCCACAGGATATCAGCAGACTGAACCTCAAGGTAAGCGCAGTGCTATCTTTGCTTTATGAGGTGATGCAAGTACTGAACTGGACCCCATAGTGAAGCAGGACTATGGGAAAGGGGTGGGGGTTCTGGAGGCCTCACAGTGGGCCTTCCAGCACAAAGAGCCAACGGAGGCTGCTGGGCTGAGCATGGCAGCTCTCAGATAGGCAAGTGGCACAAGGGCTTAAAAGCAGCTGCTCAAAGGTAAGAGCCTGTCCATTTGGATGGTGGGGTAGGGTGGGCTGGGCAGAGATTTCAGCCTAGGCAACTTGCACATTGGCCAGGGCTGGGTGTAGGAAATAAACAGCCTGGAGTGGCGTGACACAGGTGGGCCATTGGATATTAATGGGAGAGCGGGGAATAGGGTTTTTACAGAGAACCTTGCAATATGGTGGGATATGGCTGACAGCTTGTGGTTTCGTGTAGTGCTGGGGGGAAACAAGGGGCAACGGCAGGGAACCACAGTAGGCCACTTCTGTAGAGGGGTGACCACTCTGTCACTCAGTGGCTGAAATGCACAGCTTGGTGGGGGAGAGAAATTCTACTTGATAGGGGATGCCTCAGGGTGAGAGGCCTTGACCCTGGGAATGGACCAGAACCTTATCTGGTTCACATCTTGGGGGGCAGGGAATAAAGTCATATTGTTAAAGCTTTTTCTAAACATTTTCTTAGGTGATAATAGAGTAAAAAACTTCTGAGTTACCAGGTAAGGGTTGATACAGGGGGCAACTCTAAAGTGCAATTTCCACACAAGGCCCCTGAGAAGATAGCCTCACCCTGCTGACCAGACAACGCCATGTAGGCAGTCAGGGTGCATATTGTACCTTGGAAACACCATGTGTTTGTATAGAACTTGTTATTTATGATTAACTGTTAAGATTTTATTTGCTCAGGAACTATTGTTACTTAATGTACTATGACCAAGACACAGGCTCAAGCAACAGATGGCTGAAGGCACAATTATAACTTATAACATTAGTGGTCTTAGTAGCCCCAATAAAAGGATGAGAGTTCTGAATGAGCTGAAGGAACAGAGGGCAGAGGCTGGTTTTTTCTTCAGGAAACCCACTAGAAATGAAGAATTAAAAAGAGCCTGAGTGGGACAGGTATACTATGCCTCCCATCAAGACCATCCAGATATAAGGGGGGTAGGCAACCTTGATTCACAAAGACTGCCTATTCAAGGTACAGGATTGTCAGCAAAACCCAGCAGGTAGGTACAGCACCCCCTGCTTAAAGACAAATACAAGTAATTTTCATGCATGTTCTTGAACATTATGCCCCAAACCAGGATATGGAAGATGCCTGATTTCTAAAAAATATCCTAAAGGCAGCCGCAACCCCCAGAGACCTGTTCATAATCGGGGGAGACTTTATTACAGTCTTGAATCTCAGCCAGATTCGGTTGGGTATTATGTTGGAGCCTCGCAATCTGGCTGCTATGTGTCTGGTGAGACTGGCAAAGGAACTAGGCCTGGTAGAAGCATGGCGATGTGCTAATCCAAAGATCAGAGACTTTAAATGGTGATCCGTGCCCCACCAGGCCTACTCCAGATTAAATTTCAGTTTATCTCTGCAGAATAGCTCCACACATGGAATAGATCTGGAATCATCTCTAGAATGGTATCCGGCCACTACATGGTGGTAATAGAACTCTTTCTGGCCTCTACCATCAAGAATTCCTCCTGGAGACTCAATGTATCCTTCTTAAACCAAGAGGAATATAAACAGTTATTACAAGAATGCTTAAAGGAGTATACTGCTTCCAACCCTCCCCAGAACACCTCAGAGGCAATGTGGTGGGTTTTAAAGCAGTGGTAACTGGAAAAACCATCAGTTATGCCTTTGTCCTGAGAAAGGCCCACCAGAGCGAGAGCAAAGGGATCTCAAAGCACAACTCTTTAACCTGGAGGCAGAAACACAAGATTGTGCTGAATGAGGAGGTGCAGAAGAGAATAGAGGAATGCAGGGTTACATTAAATAAACTGCTACTCAACAGGATAGAGGGAGCACTGAGAAACTGCAGACAGAAGTACTATGAGGCAGGAAATCATGCAAGGGAGACTGTTAGCCTGGGAAGTCCACAAGGAAGCTGTTAGCAGAATGGTCCTCCATATCAGGAGAGAACCAAAGTCAAATCAGTATGAATGAGACCCCCACAAGATAGCACAGGAATTTATGGAGTTCTGTTAAAAGCTTTACATACAAGGATATGTTGAAAATTACCAAGAAAAACTAGACACCTTCGTTAATAGAGTATGGATCAACAAACTCACATAGGAGGATATGGAGGTGCTATACGCCTCCATGTCACAAGAGGAAGTTAACTCCGCCATGGTCGGGCTTAAAGCAGAAAAGGCACCCAGCCCAGATGGGCTAGCTCCTGAAATCTGGAAAACTTTCATGGAGGAGTTCATGGTGCCTTTGGATAGGGTATTCCAAGGGGTGAAGAGGGAGAGGGGGCCCCCCAACCTGGCAATATGTCCAAATCTCCAGCATCCCTAAACCAGGAAAGGACCCCACATTGTGCAGTTCATATCAGCCTATTTTCCTATTAAATGTGGATGAAAAGATCTTCACATTGATCCTGGCACATAGGCTGCAGGGCTGGGTGGGGACACTGATCCACCCAGATCAACCGGGACTTGTTAATGGTAGAATATAATCCATGATAACATAAGACGCCTTCTTAGTCTTATTTCACTGCAGTGACAAGCATATGATTTGGCATTGGCCATATTTATGGATGCAGAAGAGGTGTTCGACTGGGTGGATTGGAGATTCCTGCACAGAACCCTGAAGGAGATGTGTCTGGGGCCTACGTTTCGGGATAGTATTAAAACCCTGTATGTCTCACCACAGGCTACAATCAAGGTGAATGGAGTTCTGCTAAATTGGTTTCACCTGACCAGAGGTAAAAGACAGGATTTCCCCCCTCCCCCTGCTTTATTTATTTATTTGTAAAATGTCGGAATTACAATCCTTTCAGTCATAGACTCATTTCCAAAGGCTCCTCGTCAACATACAGAGTACATAATACATAACACAGCAGGATATACAGTAACAGATAAACAGTTATTGATAAATGCAGTATGATAACATAAGTCCAGAGTTATACAAGACACTTTGTCACTGATTGAGCAGCATACAGTGAGATACAGAAGGGAGGCAATGTGCCTGAGCAGAGCCTATAGAAAGGATTTAGCTAAGCATATATTTACAATACAGTAGACATCATTATAGTATCTGAAGCAGTCTAGCAGTTAGCCTTTGTCGTTAAGCCTAGCCTGTATATACCTTCTGGTGGATAAATTGCTGGGAGATATACTATTTGAAGCAGTCTAGTAGTTGGACTTTGACACTGGACTTAGCCTGTTTCTACATAGGCATGTTTGTATTATGTATTTAAGCCCTGGCTAATGCAGTTAAGAGCAATGATAACACCAGAGATATCTCTGCTGGAGATAGATCTCACAAAATATTACTGTGCTGATGACTCCCTCTTCTTCTTCTTCTTCTTCATCTCCCACAAACATATGATAGATCTCACAAAATATTACTGTGCTGATGACTTCCTCTTCTTCTTCATCTCCCACAAACATATGATAGATCTCACAAAATATTACTGTGCTGATGACTCCCTCTTCTTCCTCATCTCCCACAAACATATGTGCCTACTCCGTTACAGGAACTAAAGTTATATGGGCAAATATCAGGCTATAAGATCAACCTTGAAAAGTTGGAGGCAATCAAATTGGGAGGCCCCGTTCCTAGAGAACTTTTGGTAAACTTTCCTTTCAAATGAGTGCCCAGTAATACAGTAAGATATCTGGGAGTGAGGGTAACTCCATGTCTTACCTCATAGAGGTCAAAGTAGACCTGTCTCGGTGGGAGATGCTCCCCATTTATTTGGGGGTAGGATAGCCACCCTCAAGGTGAACATACTACCTTGCTTCCTGTTTCTATTTCAGGCCCTCCTTATTAGCATCCTACAGACATTCTGGAAACAGATAAACAAAACTCTCATGTCAAATAAACTAATAGAATTACGTATAAAGGTATCTAATGGTGTTGAGTCTTTGACAGTATGTTTGTTCATTATAAAACTGTGCATCTGCAAATGTTGATAACAATCGATGTTTTCTAACTTATACTCTTGTTGCTGTTGGGTGAAAGAACACATTACCTTGTGATCTAAACATTAGGCCTAAATGACATGATAGGTATCATTACTCTTGATTAAATACACTTCTTTTGAAACACTTTGCATGCATTCAACTATTTTTGTGTTTTGGCTTCTAGGTTAAGTGGCTATATGAACATAATTTCTGGACTGACTCCACTTGGGAGTGTCACCACCTTCACTCTGCTGTCACTATAATTGCATGAGGCCTAGATTTCATTTATGCAATAGGGGTGGGTATAAATGGAGTGTGATAAATCCACTTATATAAGTAACTGTGTAGATAAATGTGGACTTACAGTTATGTGCACAGTTACTACATCATGCTCCATTTATGTATATAGTTACTACAGTATGTCACCCCCTCCCCACATGCTACTAAGCAGAAACAGAGTTCATACAATACCAAGTCAACCCATTTAGTAGCATACAATATTGAGCGGTTCATTTCACTTTCCATTTCCATCAGTTAATTTCATTTTTTTTTTTTTTGCAGTACCTCTGCTTCCTTGACTCCAAGACACACTGTAGCTGGTCTCACTCTGCCTCCCACTGCCATCATTTGAACAGAGCCCAAACTCAGAAAAAGGTGCTAATAGACTGGCTAGGGTGATAGGTTTGGATGACCTAATAATATTGTTAATGACACAGCCCACCATATAGACATTATGAGGAGGGGGATAGCCAACCTAGGCTGGAGTACAGAGTACAGTGGTGGATCAGCCGGGTAGCAGATAAGGCAAAACAACATGTTACTGTAGGTGACATTCCATTTGGATATGTTGCATGCACTGGCCTGATAGAATGAGGTGAGCCCATATGTAAGGCTTGATAGCAACACTCCCTGAGCTATTGCAGTCCTTATAGCAAGAGTCAGAGCATATTTGATTCTATAAGCAAGTCCCAGTTTAACATTTACAGACTTGCAGATAGTTGAGATGTGCAGGGTAAATTCAAGGGCAGGGTCAAGGGTCAGGTCTATGACCCCTGCAACTATACTATGTGGAACTATACATGGCAAAAATGCACATAAGAACGATAGTAAACATTCTTTAGGTATATTAACTCAGTGAAAAAATCAGATAAAACAATAGGCCAAATAATTATAGATAATAACACTATCAGTACCCCCCAGGACATGGCAAATACATTCAGTAAATACTGTATTTCAGATCAGATCATGCCCCCAAATCAATTGTACTGGACAAAACACCACTGCTAAACAAGAGGAAACCCAGCATGGACATAAGTGTAGAAACTATAATTTATTTTTATTGATTAAACATTTGATAACCGGGAAAAGCACACTGAGCTGAGGCTCATTTCCAGGTGTGACCCCGGGGTGAGGCGGAGGGAGTTACAAACGGAATACATACATAGCATAGATGCATGAGAATCTTACATACAATCACATAATTCTGCAAAAAGGAGTTATTTACATTCAGTTGCATATACACAGTTATTTACAATCAGTTATATGAATACAATAATATACAGTACAGAGGTTTTGAAGTTCAAATCATGTTCATTTGGCTAACAGCAGACTAGTTGCAGTTACAGGTGGGGAAGAGGAGTTGATGAAGTTGAGATTTAATGGAGCTGTGCGAGGGTGACTTTCTGAGGGGCTGGGGAGGCTGGTTCCATAGGTAGGGGAGACAGTAGCAGAAGGCAGATTTCCCAGCTGATGAGGATGGTTTGGGAAGGGAGAAGGAGCAGGAGTCCCTAGAGCGCAGCAAGTAAGTAAGGAGAAACGGCTGCAAGGGTTAGTTTCTCGACCAGGTGGGGGGAGGGAGGAGATGATTGATAAAATAAAACATTTAAAATCAGACTTCTCACCAGGACCCAATTGTATTTCAGCAAAAATGCTTACGCTGATGATCAACAACATTGCAGTAACATTAAAAATAATTTATGGAGCATCAGTTAGAGATGGCAGTATACCAACTGATGGGAAAACAGCCCATATAGCACAAATGCACAAAAAAAGGAAACAAACACACATACAATAATTACAAACCGATAAGTCTGACATCCATGCCAGAGAAAATACTTGCATGTTATAAAACCAAAAATAGAAAACTCACTACAAAATCTAGATCATAACCAACATAGCTTTATAGCGGGAAGATGATGCACGACAAATCTCTGATTTTAAGAGGATATCAGTAAATCCCTAAAAAATTCTATACTGTATAAAGTAATTTACCTAAATTTTAGTAAGGCATTTGATTTGGTACCACTTTGGGTGATAACAGAAAGACTTCAAGAAGAAAACATCAACATCAATCTTATAAACTGGACATCAGCATGGGTATCGAACAGAAAACAAAAAATAATAAAAGTATGTATACATCATCTCTGGGAGATGTAACTAGCAGAATGCCACAGGGCTCTGTATTAATGACCATTATTGATTAAGATATTTATAACAGACATGACTAAAGAACTGCTGAAACATAGAAACATAGAAGTTAACGGCAGATAAGGACCGCAAGGCCCATCCAGTCTGCCCATTTTTTCTACCTTCTGAATGTGCCATAGGCCTGTACTCTGTCAATGGCATATCTATTTATACTCATCTGTATTGCTCCCTTATGCGTATCCCATGCCTGTTTGAAGCCCTGCACTGAATTCATATCCACGACTTCCTGAGGTAGGCCATTCCATGCATCCACCATCTTTTCTGTGAAGAAAAACTTCCTCACATTGCCCCTTAATTGGCCTCCTTCAAATCTTATGCTGTGTCCTTTTGTCCTGCTATTTTCTTATATTGAAACATGTTAGACTCGCTTTGTTAATGCCCTTAAGATGTTTGAATGTATCGATCATATCACCTCTCTCCCTCCTTTGATTTATGGCATACATATTGAGCTCCATTAATCTGTCCTCGTGTTTTCTGATGCGGTCCCTGCACCATTTTGGTTGCCCTTCTCTGGACCGCCTCTATTTTGTTAATGTCCTTGTGCAGGTGAGGCCTCCAGTATTGCACGCAGTACTCCAGATGGAGCCTAACCAGTGTCTTGTAAAGAGGGATTATTACCTCCCTCTTATGACTTGTGATACCCCTACTAATACACCCCAACATCCCTCTAGCCTTACCTACTGCTTTACTGGTCTGCTTGGATGATTTCAGGTCATCTGTGATGATGATGCCCAAGTCTCTTTCTTCTCTTGTGACTGCCAGCAACTCCCCTCCCAATCTATAGGTGACTTCAGGGTTTCTCTTCCCTATGTGCATGATCTTGCACTTCTTTGCCTTAAACCCCAGTTGCCACTCTTCTGACCATTTTGCCAGTTTATCCAGATCTCTGCTCATTCTGCCCACCCCATCTGGATCATCTACTCTTGCAGATCTTGTTGTCATCTGCCAACAGACTAACCTTACCCTCCAGTCCATCTGCAATGTCACTGATAAAGATATTGAAGAGGACTGGCCCAAGGACTGATCCCTGAGGTATCCCACTTGTGACTTGCATCTCTTTTAACTGTATTCCATTTACCACCACTCTTTGTTTTCTGCCCTCCAACCAGTTTGCCACCCAGTTGACCAACTTCTAACCCACCCTGAGCCTACCCTGCTTATTAATCAATCTTCTATGTGGAACAGTATCGAAAGCTGTGCTGAAGTCAAGGTAGGCAACATCAACTGCAATCCCTTGGTCCACCACTCTGGTTACCCAGTCAAAGGAATCTATGAGATTAGTTTGACAGGACCTTCCTGTTGTAAACCAATGCTGTCTTGGATCCTGTACTCCTATGGATTCCAGATGTTGCACTATCCTTTTCTTAAGGAATGCCTCTATAATCTTGCCCACTACTGAGGTAAGACTGACTGGTCTGTAGTTCCCTGCCTCCTCTCTACTACCACCCTTGTGGAGTGGGATCACATGAGCCTTTCTCCAGTCTTCTGGGACCTCTTCTGTATTCAGAGACTCACTAAACAGTTCTGATAATGGCTCTGCCAGTTCCACCCTTAGCTCCTTTAGTACCCTGGGATGTATGCCATCAGGTCCTATTGCCTTGTCCACCCTGAGCTTTCTTTTGTGAAGGGACTTATGCATACCTCCCTCCCCCCTGTGTCCATGGTACTGAGCTGTGAGCCCTGCCCTACTTTCCCCTCAGTAAGTACTGAGCTGAAATATCTATCTTGGATAGATGCTTTTCCTTGGTCCTCCTCCACACACTCTGCCTTATCCCCTTTGATCTTAACAATACTCCCTCTGTATTTTCTCCTTTCAGTAATGTATGTATAGAAAGTCTTATCCCCTTCTTTTACTGTTCATGCTAATGTTTCCTTTGCCTGCCTTACTGCCTCCCTGCTTCCCTTAGGGAAGTTTGGTATGCCTCCCTATCTTCGTCCCGCTGCATTCCCTTATATTTCCTGAAGGCCAGCCTTTTGGCTCTGACCTTTTCTGCTACTGTTTTTGAGAACCAAAGTGGTTTCCTCCTTCTTTTGTTCTTGCTTTTCTCCCTAACACAGTGGAATGCTGCTTCAAGTATTGCATACTTAATGCTTGCCCACTTTTCCTGTACCACCTCACCTGTATTTCATTTTGCCAGGGCTGGCTTAACTCTGTTGGCCATCTTATTAAAGTCAGCTCCTCTGAAGTCCCATCTTTTTGCCTTGGAGTGGGATGATTTAGTTCTAGTGGCCAAATTGAATCATACCTTGCGATGGTCACTGGCCCCCAGGTGGCCCTCTACCTGGAGATCTGCGATCCTTTCCCCGTTAGTCAATACTAGATCCAGGATAGCCCAGTCTCTTGTGGGTTGTTGTACCAGTTGTTTGAAGCTCTCCCCCTGCAGGGAATCCACAATGTGTCTAGTTCTGGAGGATGCTCCTGCTGGTATTGACCAAACTGTATCTGGCATGTTGAAGTCTCCCATTATCAGAACCTCCCCTTTAGCTGTCATGTTTTGTATATCTTCTAACAGTAATGTGTCTATGTCTCCCCTGGTCTGGAGGCCTGTAGACAACCCCAGTCCGTATGGCTGTCCCATTTCCTATTTCCAGGGTGACCCACAGTTCTTCTGGCTCCTTATGTGTATTCTAAATTTCTGCAGCTTTGTAGCGTTGTGGCCCCAACTTCAGCCACCGTCTGCTACCTGCTGCTGTTCCTGACTGCCCTCCTGGAGCTGTGGCTTGGCCCAGCATTGAAGGACTCGCTGCCTTGAGCGGGTGCATTGGCTCCTGCAGCAGCGCAGTATGGCCCATTCTTTGGCTGTTGCCCGCTACCTGCTGCTGTTCCTGACCAACCTCCTGGAGCCATAGCTCGGCCCAGCATTGAAGGACTTGCTGCCCTGGGCAAGTGCATCGACTCCTGCAGTGTCATGGCACGGCCCCAACTTTGGTTGCCACCTACTGCCTGTTGCCGTTCCTGACCATCCTCCTGCGGCCATGGCTGGGCCCAGCATTGAAGGTACTACTGCTTGGTGCTTGAACTACTGGTGCCTTTTCTCCTGTAACTCGATTGGTGTGGTGGTTTGGTAAAGGATTGTGATTGGTCTGCCCGGCTGCCCAGCCTGATTCCCATTGGAGCGCCTTTCCGGTGGTCTCCTGGTACTGAATTTAACTCCTTTTTACTGCTTCTCTATGGCCTGTTTTTCTCTGTCTAATTTGCAAAGTTTAAATTGTATTATGCCTAGTGAAATGTACTGATGCTAGACTCTAACTGTACTGTGTAATTGCAAAACTGTTCAGCATTAACCATTGAAATTAGAGATTGCCTGCCTCTCTCTTTTAACTGCCTAGCTCATACTCCGTATTTAGCCCCTACCTATTTGTTTCATTTCTCTTTGATTTAGACTAAGTAACTTTACTGCTGAACACCCCCTAGACTCTTCCTTGCATTGTGGCTCCCTGCTCCCCTTGGTCGCTAGTCAGCTTGCTCACTTGACCTCGGATCCTCACCCAACCCCCTCCCCTGTCTAACTACATTTGCTTGTCCCACCCTTAATTCCCCCATTGTTCTTATTCTGCCCTTCCCCTTTTGTATCTTGCAACTATCCCTCTTTGTTTTTAAATTACACTCCCACCCCTGACTCTCGGTCTGCCTCCAGTCTCCTTCTCCACTAGTCTGTTAACTAATCTGCGTTTCTCCTCTCACTCCCCTAGGACTCGCTGCCCTGAGCAGGTGCATCGGCTCTTGCAGCGGCGTGGTATGGCACCAACTTCGGCCACCACCTGCTACATGCTGCTGTTCCTGACCATCCTCCTGGAGCTGCAGCTCGGCCCAGCATTGAAGGTACTACCAATTGGTGCTTGAACTACCGGCTCATTTTCTCCTGTAACCCAACTGGTGTGGCAGTTCAGTAGTGGACTGTGATTGGTCCACCCGGCTGCCTGGCCTGATTCCCATTGGAGTGCCTTTCTGGCGGTCTCATGGGACTGAATTTAACTCCTTTTTACTGCTTCTCTACGGCCTGTTTTTCTCCCTCCCCACCCCGCCCAGGCCTCCTTTAAATAATGCATCTGACCTCCCACTTTCTCTGTCCTGCCATCCAATTGCCCTGATCAGCTTCTGCAACTGTTTTAGCAGCTGCCCACTCCATTGGCATGTCCGCATCACCCACCCGTATTGTAGTTCTATCTGTTTCTAACATATTATTCTTGGATTGCAATTAGAATTGCCTGCCAGATCCTAAGTGTTACAGACTTTTTTTACAGAAAAACTTTCACTTTTTTTTTCTTGTGTTACAGATAATTTTTTTTGCATTAAGTGTGTAAAGTCAAGGCTTGACTTATAAGCCTATCCTTAACTCCCTTTGTCCTCCTAATTTCACATCTGCCCCTCTGCTAACCCTTCCTCACTGTCCATGGCCTTGGTGCTCACAGCCCCTGCTAGCTAGCTTGCTGTCTCCAGCCACCCCTGTCTGCCCCATCTCCCTAAAGCGTCATTGTTTCTCCTGTCTCTCTCAGAGATTATAGACCCTGATTGGGCTCTTGCCACCCATGTGGCCTACTCCCTCTGCTGCCAGACCTGACCTAGTGCCACTGCTCCATAAGCAACCAAAGTATCTGGTCATCAGCTACACTTGGGAGGGAACTCCATACCCCAGCTCCCTGGTGGCGTATCTCAACAATCAAGGTTATACCTCTTCACTCCCGGAGTACTAGAGATGGAGCTCCAGCAACGTGCCCTCCTGGCAATGTTCCTGATTACCCTATGCATCCATATTTACCCTACTGATTTCTGGCTAGCGCTTCGATCTACCACAAGAATATATATACATATGCATTATACCGCTGGCTGCGTCACTGATATATCCTACACCACAGTTCAAGGACTAAGCCAGTTTAGCTGGCTCCCAGTAGGGTTATAAAGACTGCTAACCTCCAGCTACTTCATATCATATCTACACTTGTCCTAGCCCCATAGCCTCCACATTCATCACAACAGTAGAAAAATCCCTGCTCAGCAGCAAAGGAATCGGAAACTCTGCTGTGGTTGCTAAAAGTCTACCTTCTTCGACTCATCCTTTTGCTCCTGCTAATATCAGGCAATGTACACCCAAATCCTGCCCCAACTGGGGAATCATTGCCAAGCAATGATAAAAAGCAAGGAACAATAACACAATATCAATATCTGCAGTCTGCTCAAAAAGCTTGATTGCCTGCAAGTCTTGGTCACACAGCACAACCTGGATGTCCGCTCAGTTGTGGAGACATGACTTTTGGATACTGCAGTCATGATACCTGGTTTTACCTTATTCAGGCATGATAGGACCACTAAAAGAGGGGGTGGCTGTGCGGTACACATCAAGGACACAATCAAGGGGTTTGCCCTTCCTCTACCCAGCCTTGGCAGTACTGCACACATTCTCCCCATAAAAATTCGGTTGGGGGGCCCAAAACAAAACACTTACAATACTCTCAGTATACATCCCACCAGAAATGAAATCCTCAGGGTTTGACAAAGTCATGCAGATCATTAGATGTCAGCATCTAGACTCTGAAACTATCATTCAGGATGACTTCAATATTAACTGGTTGGCACCTCCAGCTGTCTCTTATAAGGACACAGTTGCTGAACTACATCTCACTCAACTCGTGGACTCACCCACCAGTACTAATTATAAATCTGGAACAAGCACCCTACTGGACTAGGTCTTCACAAACTGCCTGGAGCGTATCTTTAACATGACCGTCCACTCAGACTCACTCAGTGACCATTCCCGATCACTTGCAACTGGACTAACAAATTTAACACACCTCCCCCTCTGACAATTTCCAGCAGAAGGCTAAAGAGGGGTCATCTTGAGCACCTTAAACAGCAACTTCACAGCATTGACTGGAGCCTTCTTGATACTGTGGAAGATAAAGACATAGCACTTGAGCACTTCATCAATCAATTCAGTGCTGCCTGTGACTACCATGCACTGGTGCAGAAGACTAAGATCAGAGAGAGAAAGAAACAGCCCTTGGATTACACCTGAATTAATCAGCTGCATGAAAAACAGGGACCACTCATGGCTCAAGCAAAGAACTCTGGCAAGCAATCTGACCTCCAGGAATACAGACGTTTATGGAATGACTTCACCTGTGCCATCCGCTCTGCTAAAAACAACCACTTTCAGGAAGCATTAAAAAACTCATTGGGCAATAACAAGAACTTTTGGAACAACTTAAAGGATGTCACAGGGGAAGACAAAAAAGAGGCACTGAGCATGCTCAACATTAACGGTGTTCCTACTCTTGATCCGATGACCATTGCCAATATGTTTGACAAAGCATTTACTGACTTGAGTAGTGTTCTCCCACACAACTTTTTTAAGGAATCCAGTCCTATCAGAGTCCAAAGTCCAGAACCTAGTCAATTGACACCCCCCCTCTGTTCTATTTCAAAGCAGTCACCCACTATCAAGCTAGAAAGTATCTTTGCAAGGTGCTTGGAAAATCAAGGAAAAGCGGTGACTCCGTCGATTTCAAATTTGTCTCCTTTACGCTTGAAGTGACTTTAGTTCTCCTTACTAAACTGCTGAACCTATCCCTTTGACTGGCTCAATTTCCCCCATGTTTGGAAGTCAGCCCTGGTAATGCCTGTCGATAAGAGTGGTGACAGGGCACAGCATGCCAACTACAGGTCTACTTCTATCCTTCCTCCCCTGTCAAAAGCACTGGAGTGTATAGTTGCAGATCAGCTGGTGGAATACCTTGATCAATACAGGATCCAGTTCCCGGAACAGCATGGATTTTGGAAAGGGCACAGCACCACCACTGCTTTGCTGGAATTCACCATTTATATACAGAACTCACTTGACCATGGTAGCCTCGTAGGCACAGCCTTCATTGATTTAACTAAGGCTTTGACACTGTCAGTCATTCTCTGCTACTACAGCAACTCACTTCTGTAGGCCTCTCTAAGTGTGCCACAAACTTGTTCAAAAGCTACTTGGCTGATCATTCCCAGCAGGTGGAGATTGGAAACACCACATCTGGGCATCTGCTAGGGCACTGCGGGGTACCTCAGGGATCAATGCTAGGTCCCATTCTCTTTAGCATTTTTTTAAATGACCTACCCCACTCCTGTAATCAACAGATCTTATTTTACGCAGATGATGCAGTCATCTAGACTACCCATCAGGACCCTCCCCACCTAAAAAAATCAACTACAACTTGCTTTTGAGCAAATCAAGGAATGGTTCGAAGCACACAAACTGGTACTCAACTACTAAAAAACAAAGGTGATGCTGTTTAGTGGTGCTAGAAGCAAGCACAGATCACAACCTCTAATTATCAGTAACTATGCAGGAGTGCCACTTGAACAAGTTGAACACTTCAAATACCTGGGGATAATGATGGACTACTCCCTCTCCTATGCAAAGCACATTGAGAGTGTGGCCAAAACTGTCAACTTGAGAATAGGGCTCCTACACAGACACAAGCGATGCCTGGCACCCGAAGCACTAAGAGCCACAATCCATAGCTCAGTTGTTTCTATTATCAACTATGTCCTGGTTATTTACAGCTCTGCACCTTCTACCTCCCTTCATAGGATAGCAGTAGCACTCAACAAAGCCTGTAGACTGCTCACTGGTTCCCCCCGACTAACGCACACCTGTGATCTTTATGAGCAAGTTGGGTGGCTACAACTTAATAATAGAATACACCATCAAACTTGCCTACTAGCCAAAAAAGCACTTCTTAGCCAGGAACCTCCTGCAGTTGCAAACATGTTAAGCTTATTCTCAGGTTCACATTATATCAGAAACTCTGACCATCAGCTTTTCACTGTACCAAGATGCAGGACTTCCCAAGGGCAGCGGTCATACTCATACCGGGCTTCCCTTTGGCTCAATCACCTCAGAACTGAACTTGTCACCATACCAAGACTGGGTCCTTTCAAAAACCAATTACGATAACACCTGCTGAAGAATAGTTGCTGCAACTGCACCAGTTAAATGCACTCAGTTCCCTGGATTCCTGATTATGGTCTGTTCTCTACCAAGCTAATGCCACTCTACACCTACCTCCCACTGGAGTCCTATTCCCTCCTGGAGTTCCTTCTACCTCTCATGAAAAGCACTTTTTCCCCCTTCCCCCTTTTCCCCTCACCTAGGTATTATGCTCCCTTCACTCCTCTCCCCACACCTCCCTCTTCACCTCCCCTCACTTTCTTACCTGCTCTCCTTCTGGCAAACAGGTATCCCTTCTTTTGTCCTGACTATGCCACCTAGACTGCTCCTGTGATTTGTTAATTCTGGTGTTAAAATCCTCTCTGTTACTTAATCACATTGTATTTGAATGCTCACATCATCTGTGTATACTCAGTTTAGCTAGATACACTTATGCCCCCATTGTATGTTTCCCCACCCTTACGACGTGGAACCTTTGTAAAAGAGCAGTTTCCTGCTCAAAGGTATTGTAATCCAAGACTGAAATAAATAAATAAATAAAGTAAGTAAAAATAGAGCTAACCATGGGCTAATGCCTTGATTTTTACTCTACCAAAATCAGCATTAAGCCTTGCATTGATGTCATTTAAATTCATGGAGCTAGTGTATAGCACCATATCATCAGAATATGGTAGAGTGGAACAGAAGAATGAAGCTGTGGGAGCATCATTCATAAAAATAGGGAATAGCCATGGACCCAATATGGAGCCTTGACAGACACCAACATTGGTTGTGGTCAAAGCAGAATTGACCTGGTTAACTTTGACAAGCTGCTGCCTGTCACTAAGATAGCTACAGAACCAGCTGATAACTGAAGAGGAAATACCTAGGAATTATAATTTGTACTTGAGTAGGGCGTAGTTCACAAGGCTAAATGCTTTAGTGAGATTGATAAAGCTAGATCCTGTATACATTCCGTTATCCATGACCACCCTAACATCATTTGTGAATAGAATGGGTCCTGTAGTAATACTGTGGGCCTGTCTGAATCCATGTTGAGCATGGAACAGCAGATTACATTTGTGCAGGTGATCAGTAACCTGGATGGCCACCAGCTTTTCAAGCAGTTTACTAAGTACAGGTAGCATAGCCATAGGCCGATAGTTTTCTGTACTTTTAGGATCACCTTTTTGAACACTGGGATGATCATGGCAACATTCCAGCTTTTAGGGATAGGAGCTGCGGTGAATAAGCAGGTAACGGGGAAACTTAAACAGAGGCCGCAACTCTAAGAAACCTAGGTTCAAGACCATCAGAGCCAATATTCCCACTTGCAGAGATAGTTTTAAGGAGATGCAGCACCGAAGTGTTAGTAACAGCTCAAAGATAAAATGGGGAGAAAATAGGATGACCAGGTAGAGAAATATTCTCAGGGTTTCAGGGTATCAGGTCCTCAGACCTGGCTATATATAACTCTTGTTGTGATAAATATGAGCGTGATTCCTTTTCTCCCTCTATCTCTTTATTTCTCTTCTTTTTTTCCCCTCCAGGTAGTTAACCTTTACTGTAGATAGCGTATATCCCTTTGTCTGCTTTCCCTACCAATCTTTGTGATAAATCAAATGTAGCAATCTTTTGCTAATTACTTAATAATTTTGTTTGTCTTTTAGAGGCTGTGCCCTGTAATTAGTTGCTGCTGCCCTACTGTTCCCCAAACAACCACCGCCCCTCCATTTTTCACCATATGCATGTCATGCTGGCATGCTATTTGGCTTTTCCAGTATATGAGGTTGAGTGCTACACACTTTAGCTAATGCCATCAACTCCATCATTTTCCTTTATCTGTTTTGTTTACTTGTATTATTACCTTTGTCACAGACTTGTTCTCACCCAGAACTCAGACTGCACTGCTATCAGTTTGTTGCCACCACTCAGCTGCAACCTCACTCAGGGTAGGTCTAGGTTCGAATCCTACCAGAGCCACTGCTCACACAGTGCAGTGCTCCTTAAAAAATAGAAAATGACTCACCCCTTTTGCAACAGCTGAGAACACTTTGCTTTAATAGATATGGTAACTGTAGCCTGTCTCTCTGGAAACAGATCACAGGCTTACCAATTTACCTCTGGTTATTTGTACCTGAAATTACTCAGTCAAAGAAAGCATGAAGTGTATAAAAATAACACTTAAGACTCCATGATAGCTATATAAGTTAAAGGATAATACATACTAAAGACTATGGTGAATATGTATTTCTGCAGAAATAAAAATAAACACATTTGAAATGATAAAGGGCAAAGAGAAGAGGCTAACTCAAAGCTATCTAAATTCTAACTAGATTAGAAGAAGATTGCCCCAACTGGGAACAGGTCAGTTATGACAGTCTTGAACCCATGATGTTGCTAGTTCAAAATCTCAAACATAACTAAACCCTCATTGTAAACATTTAACAGAAATAATAATAATAATACATTTTATTTCTAAAGCACCTTTCAAATTTTCAAGGCGCTGTACAAAACAAGTAATACAAGTCAAACATTATAATTCAATATAAAACACAAAGAAAACTACACTCTCATCAACCCTTGACTGGCCAGCCCACTATACCCACATCATTATACATGTCTCTGACATCACAGTCGGGACCATTCCTTTGATCTCTGGAGAGCACCCTATTCCAGGATGGGTTCAAACTGATTTTGTGGATTAGAGCGTGGCCCTTTTGTTATGCTGGCTGGCTAAGCCAGGAGGGAACCTTCTCACCCTGCCATGGCCCAGTTTACATTCAAAACATGTATTTTTTATGAAAGGGATTCAGCCCTTTGAAGTTTAACTAAAACAAAAGCCTTCTACTGTACAGGAAAAGGACTGATTACACAAAAGTCCCTCCTAGCTGAGTTTCTTGAGGTCTGGGACTACAATAGGAGGCAATTTTCAATTCTCCCCATATATCTCAAAACTAAAATATTTTACAGGCAACATAACTAATAAGATTAAAACAAATGTCTCGGTATACACACTTCTCAGTCCTCTATTGTCTTTTTCCCCACTTAGATTTACACATTTATGCATGTACAATAGGGCTTTTTATATATTGGTGTATTGGGTTACTTTTATTTTCGCCTATATTGGTACAAGATGTGTTGTTTTTTTAATTGCCTGATATGTTGCTTATATTGCACATGTACTATACCTTTAAGTGCACAATGTGTAAGATATGTACAGTTGCAGCAATTGACATGGTCAGCTGTGTCCTGAAATTTGCCCTCACTGGTACATGCTTTTGTAACATCCAGACTTGATTACAATGCCCTATTCCTTGAGCTGAATGGAGGGGTCCTGTATCACCTGCAGCTAGTGCAGAATGCTGTGGCTGGGTTACTGAGGGGCCTTTCAAGGTCCTGTAATGTGACCCTGGTCCTGCATAACTTGTGCTGGCTGCTGGTGAGGTGGCAGATCTCCTTCCATGCCAGCTTGCTGACCTATAAAGCCCTGCACGGTCTGGGCCTTAGCGACCCATGTGACCACCTGACTTCTCACCAGACCTCCCAGCTACTCCGTTCCTCTGAGGTAGGCCTCCTAGCAGTTTCCAGGGCTTGGCTGAAGTCATCTGGTGGCCTTTGAAGTAGCTGGCTCAACCCAGTGGAACTCGCTTCCAAGGTCCTTGAGGGAGGTCCCTTCATTGGAAGCCTTTAACAGAAATCTGAAATCCTACCTTTCAAGGATCCTACTTTAGTTTGCTGGCTGTATACTAATAACATTATCTTATGCAGATTGTACTGCTGTTTATTAGCCTATCTATTATTTAGTCTTTATTTTGAGGTTCTTTCGATATAGTGTCATACAGTGCCCAGAGCCTCCAGGAATGGGTGCTATAAAATTAAAGCTTTATTTACTTACTTACTGATTAGTGTAATATCTCTAGAGACATTTCCTGCCTGACTGCAGTCAGTACCACTGTAGAGCCACCAGGGATACTCTCCTTAGAAATATCTTGAAATATTTTGAAATATCTGTCCATGTCTTTTGCTGCAAATGTATCAGCATTCTAAAGCCATACCTTCAGACCAAGGATCATGTTCACAACCCAAAGTGTTGGAGCTGCTGAAGCTGTGCTCTCTGTAGCTGAGTTAAATACATCTTTATTATAGCATCATTTTTCTTTAGTTACCAGAGCGCATCTTCTGTGTCTGTGACCTAAACATTAGCATAATGTGGACAACCTATTTGCCACCCAGAACTGAAATCTGTGATAAGCAATCCCACGTAGAAGATGAGAATTATGACAAATGGAAATAAGTCAGCCTAGGAAACCTTCCTGCTTATTCCATCTACAAAACTATGCAGAATTTGAGCCAGCCGTGGGTTGGGAATGGGAATTCTAGAAATCTGTGTAACTGATAATATGTGTAATAGGTGTAATTGGTAGCCAGAGAATGTCTCCTGTCTTATATCTACCCAGCCAGTAGTTTGTAATCCAGTAGTTTGTTTAGGCCAAGTAATCACAGGTGCCAGGGTGGTGAAGTCAAAGTTACTTTTCATGAAAATAAAAAATCTCCTGCAGGAAGAACTTAGGTGCTGCTGTTAAAATAAAACTTAAGAGACTGGCTAAGCCACACTCTCAGACAGATTGGAGCTGATGAAAACAGAACTCTGAAACTGTTGTAAGTGCTGTAACATTTCACAACCTAGTGCTTTGTCAAAGGTGCTCGGATAGCTGGCCTGGTGGAGCGGAGGGCTGAGGCACCATGCCTTACCTGCCACCATGCCAGTGACCTGGGATTGGGCGTGATCTCAGGGCATCAGGGGTTGGCTGGTGGGAGGAGGATTGAGCATCCGATGGACTGCTCTCTCCTCCGGAGGAGGGGAAGCACTTGGTTCTTGGCCAACCCCTGGTGCAGGCCAGAGGTCATCACAGCCAAGGTTTGAAGGTTTTGGGATGTGTGTCAGATGTGGGCACTTGTACCCTTACATCATTGCAATCCAAACCTCCCAACAACAATGGGGGAAAAAAACAGGACTCCGGCTAAGGCAGGATGATTCCTGTCCTTGCCAAGGTCCCACGCAGCTACTGAGGTACTCTGCCACTGGATTAACCATGTGGCACTGTTTGGGGAGTGACAAGGAGGCTCCCCAATGGCCCCATCCTGGGGGAAAATCCAGGGTGAATGCTGGTGGACAGAGGTAAGGATGGGGTGAGGGGGGCCGGGCCGAGGGACAGCAAGTTGGGACCAAAGGAAAAAAAAAGAATGCTTGGTTGCCAACTACAGACTGCATTTATAGTGCTGTCTTAAATGTGCAGCTCCAGCAAGTAGCTATAATTGTGATAAAAAAAACAAAGTCCTCAGTGATAGCGTCAAAAAATAAAAGAATTTCCAAAAAGGTTGCACAAATTCGGTATTAGTGCAAGATCAGCATGCTGCTTATAACATAAGATCTGGATTAATCTGAAAAAGAAGAAAAAAGAGCAATTACAATTGATACTGAAATGTACTTTCACAGAAATGCTGACAATTCAGTTATCATTCAGGCAGGGAACCCTGTTGCTTGCAACTTAAAATCCCAGTAGTTCTCTCATTTTGCTAATACTAGCTACAGGTCCTTCACCTTAAGGTCTCACCATCACTTTCTCAATTTCCCTTAACATGAGAATGTGTGCTTGGGAATCCCGGACTCCCAATACGTGATCTGCCAAAATATAGTCATGGTTTCCATTTACAAGAGCCCTCATTTGGTCCGCTAATCTCTATTTAAGTTTACATTTTGTCTGACTACCATAAAACCACCCACATTTGCATGTTGCCAGATAAGTGACATGGGTTGTTTTACAACTGACACATTCCTATATGTTGGTAGTTTCACAAGTGGCCAGACTGAGAAAGGAAGAGCCCTCCTTAATGACAACACAGTATTTACACCACCAACATTTGTGACACCGCTTGGGTGGTGGTGGCAGTCAGACACTTTTCTGGCTGGATCAGTTGTAAGCTATGTGTCACTCTGTTCCTAAGTTAGAGCCACTCCGATACACCATCTTTGGGTAATGTGCCACAGACAGTTCACTTTTTTTTTTTATACTTTGTATTTATTATATTTTCATTCACGAAAACATAGGACAGTTTTTACAATATATAAATTAAGACAGCACATAATTACATCAGTCAGGTACGTAGCAATACATTATTCAAAGGTCTCAGGACAACTTACATAATTTATAAAGCAGTTCGTATAATGAGCGTTAAGACATTTACAGAAACCATCATCAGGGTCAATATATTTCTAAAGTACAAAAGTAGGATCTAAGGATGAAATATATAAAATCCATTTACTCCATTTAAGCTGAAAGGCAGACCATTTTTCTGTGCTTTTGGCTATTAATCTCTCTAATACATAAATTTCTCCCATTATTCCCCACCAGCTCTGAATGTTTGGGGGCATCTTCTTTCCCCAGTTTCTAGTAATTGATTTTTTAGCTGCCAGTATATAAGTGATTAACAATGATCCTCAGGGTACTGGAAGATCCTCTGGCAGAACTGAGAGTAATACTAGCTCAGGGGTCAATACAGCTTTCACATCTACCAGTTCTTTTAATGCCTCTAAAATATCTGTCCAGAAACCTGCTAACTGCGGGCAGGCCCAAAAAACATGGAACTGATCCGCAGATATTTCTCCACAGTCTCTCCAGCAATAGCTTGGCTTCCCAGATGAGAACTTGGCCAGCCTTGCCGGTGTATAGAAAAATCTATTTCTAGCTTTCCAGGCAAATTCTCACCAATATAGGGCTCCCAAAAGTCCCATTGAGAATGTAATATACTTTTCCCAATCCTCCTTTGATAACTGGAGTGGAAGCTCTTCATTCCAGGCATTCAGAATTCCCTGAGTAGAATTTTTTGATATTTCCCTCAATCCTCTATATATTAGTCCCATAAAGTGGGGCCACAGCTGCCCTCTCCCTGTAGTCATAGCTAAGGTAAGCAATGGATAGGTGGTGATCCAGAAGCCTACTATAGGCTAGTCCCCTCCATTCAATGCCCTCTCTTAAGCTTGTATATATTGGAAAGTCTTGTTGTAAAAGATTGTAAGTTTCTTGGAGTTTGGTAAATGAGAGGACCCCTCTGGCATCCACCAAGTGGAATATAAATTTAAAACCCTTTTGTCTCCATTGAGCCAAAGTACCCTCCTGTTCCACAGTAAGAGATTGGATTCTGAAATTTACTAGATTAAGATAGACACCTACTGGTTCTAGCTCTCTTAAATGGATGAGTTTCCTCTAAGTCTCTATAGTAGAATTTGTACTATAAATAAGTCTAGGTCTTTTATTTACTGGGGTATACATCAATTGTAGAAGGTGGCCCCTCTCCCTCACCTCATTAAGGGTAAATTCCAGGTTCTTCCAGGGAATGTCATACATTGGGTTGTTCCAATTAAAAACTAGCTGTCACAGTGGCGTAAGCATACATCTGAAGATCAGGCAAATTTAAACCTCCCTTATTTTTTGGTAACATTAATGTGGACCACTTGATACGAGTTTTTTTCCCAGCCCAGACAAATCTCGCCAGAGACTTATTCCAGGATGGAAAGTACATTCCATCTGGCATCACCGGTATGGTCTGAAAAAGATATAGCAGCCATGGGAGGATATTCATCCTAATAAGATCCACCCTAGAATATAATGATAAATGAAGTTGGGACCTCTGATGTAGATCAGACTATATTTTTTGTGTTAGGGGTTCATAGTTCACCATAGTGAGGTGCATTAACTGGTTCAGTAACTGTATACCTAAATATTTTATCTTGATGCTGTTCCAGTGTAGAGGTAGACTGCTTTTCAGTGTTCGAGAGGGGGAGAAATGGAAGGGGAGAACCTCCATTCATTTTAGAAGAATTTATTTTGTATCCAGAGAACTAAGCAAATTGCTCAAGTACCTCCCATATTGCTTGGATAGAGGACTCTGGATCTGATACTGACAATAAAATGTCATCCGCATATAAAGCCAACTTCCAAGATTGATTGCCCACCTGAATGCCTTTGATTTTTTCTGAATTTCTAAGCATCATAGCCAAAGGCTCAATATAGATGGCGAATAGCAAAGGGGACAAGGGACATCCCTGTCTAGTGCCTCGCTGTAACATGATATGAGGTGTGATACCGCCATTAAGTTTTAAATAAGTCCTTGGTTCTGAATATATTTGCTCCAGCCAATTCACAAATTCCCTCAGAAACCCAAATGACATTAATGTTCCTCATAAAAATCTCCAGGACACCCTGTCAAAAGCCTTACATGCATCTAAACTGACTAAAGCCAAGGGTTGGTGGCTGAATAGCCATACGATCCAACAAATGGATTGTTCTTTGTACATTATCTGCAGTCTGATGCAGAAATTCTGCCTGATCTGAATGTATCAAGGTAGGTAATATAGTCTCCAACCTATGTGCCCATATTGCCATATAGCTTATAATCATTATTTAAAACCGAGATGGGTCTGTATGACTTTAAATTTAATGGATCCTTACCTGGTTTCAGGATGGCTGAGATGGCCACATGTGACCATGAGCGTAGGAAGGGCACCTACATCCTGCACCTCCAAAAAAGTATTTTGCATCGGCTGGATCAATTTTGAAAGAAATGTCTTATACCATTCGACTCCGAAGCTGTCTGGGCCATGGCTTTTTAATATTTTAGAATTTTTAACTGCTCTCTGGATCTCTATAGTAGAGATAGGGTATACAAGTGAAGCCTGCTGGGACTCAGACAAGTGTGGAAAGATAAGGGGGGACAAAATTTTTTTTATATCCTCCGGGAAGGGGTGTGTGGGATCAGAGTACAAATCTGCATAATATTGCTGGAATGCTACAGGAGTTCTGTTAAGAATATCTCCTGTTAAGGGGCCTCTAATCTTTGTGATAGTGGCAGTCTGCTTAAATCCTCTAGTATGCCTAGCTAAATTTCTGGCACCTTTAGGGCCTCCCTCTAATAGAATCTTTTAAGATATAGTAGAGACATTTGCGTCTTGTAATCTAAAATGGATTGTAATTCCGATTGGATTTGTCTGAGCTCAATATGTGTAACTCGTTCCCCTCTGGCTCTCATCTGCTGTAATTCTAGCAACTTAACCTGTAATAATTTGTATCTGGAATCTTTCTGTTTATTTATTCTGGAGGAATAAGAGATGATCTCTCCTCTAATCACAACCTTCAGAGTATCCCAGAGTATAGTAGCTGAAATAGAAGGGTCTGTATTCTCCTCTAGGGTTTGTGTGATACAGTCTACCATTCTGGTCTTAAACACTGGATCCTTCAAAAGAGAAAGATTCAATCTCCATAAGGTTGTTTTATGAGTTTTGTTTAATACCACCTTAATTAAGAGAGGTATATGGTCTGAGAGGAGGCAAGCTTCCAGGGCTATATCTTGGATCATACCCAAGTGCTCTGTAGATGTAAAAAAATTATCTATTCTAACTGATGTGTGATATCTAAGGGAGGCAAATGTGTGTCCCTCCACAGAGGGGAAGAAATGGTGCCATACATCTGCAAGACCCATCTTAGGTATCTGGGTTTTTAAAAGTTTTTGAGTGGGAGTAAACCTATGCTGTTTAGGAAAAGTGGAGTCTTTCTGCAAGGACATTATTAAGTTGAAGTTGCTTCCTATCAGCATTACCCCCCTTTTGCTTTTCAAGCAGTCTATTAAAGAACTGTCTCAGCAATGAGGGAGATGCTCCTGGCGGCAGATACACACTCGCCATTGTTACTTCAGGCTCATACAAACGCCCTTATGCTATGGCAAAATACCCATTATTATCTGAATATACCTCCCCCTTAGTAAATGGAGTAGTAGCTGGAATCAAAATTGCCACTCCACACCTTTTCCCCGACTTACTGGAAGAAGAGAAAACAGTGTATCTGCCACCTGCAGCAAGCTTACCATGTTCACCTTGTGACAAATGTGTCTCTTGTAGATAGATGCAATCTGCGTTCTACTTCCGAAGGTACTGTTGTAGTCTAGCTCTTTTTATGGGATGATTAATGCCATTAATATTTAATGACAATATCCTAGTTGTTTCTAATACCATATTAGATTTCATTTGGTAAAGTATTACTGATTATTGCAATTTCCCCCCTCCACAACTCCTCCCCCTTTCTCCATAAGGATCCGTAAAGTCTCCTGAATGTCCTAACAATGGTTCCACCAGAAAATGTCCCATCCTGTCTTATATATATCCTGTCCTCTGACCTATGCTTCGTAATCTAACTAAAGTTTTTCTACTGTCCCTTATCAACCAACAACAACTTATTATCACATACGTAACAGTAATTTGCCATTGTAAAATGCTAATGTATGTGGTATATCCACTAATCTGGAAAGATAGCTGTCCAGTAATGAGTAACCATAAATCATAAACATATATACATATAGATATTGCTTTTGGTAATATTCTATGCTGTATAATCTTTAGGACTTCCAAATGTAGGGAGAAAAATGAAAAACTCCAAATTTCCAGTAGAAACTGCTCCTGGAGCATTTGAACTCTTCCTAAAATTGAAGGGAATCCCTTAACATTATTGTTAGGGGCCTTCGAGGAGCCAGTAAACTGTTCCCCTTTAAATAAGGCAAAATCAACAGAGGAAAGGAGTAGATAACTCAAAGAAAAAAATTAGGGATGTCCCCCATAAGCAGTATATAGCTCAAAGACTGCTCCTTTCCCCATTCCCTGTTCCCCGAGCATTCTGAAAAATGTTCCCCCTTATATTACACCAAGTATCGAAAGGAGAAGAAGAAGCCAGCAATTAACATAATGAAATAATTATATCTATAGCTTCTAGTCCACCATTAGAAGGCACTTAGATTATTTAGGTACTGGCTGTTACTTATCTAGCAGTTTGTGTAAGGTAGTGTCTTTTCATCATGCAGTCACCTATTCCAGGCTCAGAGCAGCTCATTAATGTAGAGAGCACACTTCAGGCCGGAAAAAAAGATGGTGCAGCACAGATTTTCAAACCCTTTCTTTCCTGCTCACTCATGCAAACTAGCTTCTCTGTAAGTTTCAAGTATTGTCACTTTTTGCCTCCCTCCGGTAAACTGCTAAGGTAGATTTGACTGTTCCCAGTTCTTGCTGTTTTCCCTGTCATCTGTTCAAATTAGACTGCCAGCCAGCTTGACGTTTTTCTGGATTGTTGCCACCCTGATTTCATTCGGAAAAGTGCAGGCCATTTTTGTAAGTTCTTCTTTTGTCTCTTGAGCCATGGAGAACTCTCTCTTTCCAGAAGGTAGATGAACAATTAACCATGCTGGATATGGGGTAGTAAATTTATGTCCTGCTGCTTTCAGTACTGGAAGTAATGGTAGATAGGCACGTCGCAGCTGAGTAGTTTTTGGTGCATAGTCTTGATCAAGATATATGCGAGTTGGGCCATAGAAAACTTTCTGGCACTGCATGCTGTGAGCAGAATATGTTCTTTTGTTGCATAACTGTTGAAACGAAGAATTACTGACCTTGGTGGTAAGTTTGCAGAGGTAGGTTTAGGTGTCAATGCCCCATGCACTCTCTCTAGGTGGAGGTTGAAATCTTTTGGCGGTTCTAAGGCTGTGAGCAGCAAAGCTTCAACAAATTCTTTAATGTTAGTCCCCTCAGAATCTTCCGGTAGGCAATAAATTCTGATGTTTTTGCATCATGCTCTGCTCTCAAAATCTTCTTGGTGATCAATTATTTGTTCTTGCATCTCTTTCATCTGCTGTACTGTTTGTTCCAGCTCGTCTACTCTATTCTCAGTTGCCGTCGCAGCTCTCTCTTGTTCGTCGACTCTCTGCTCTAATTGTATCACATCTCTTCGTAACTCACTGAACATTTCTTTAATTTCAGCCCAAAAAGTAAGTATCTCTTGATAAATTAAGTCAAGTTTTGCCTTCTTAGCTTTGGCTTTTGGTTGTTTCCACTGAGATTTAATCAGGCCCTTTTTGAGGTCTGCAGAGTCGCGGTTATCCGATGCGGCTGAGGCCTCCGATTCAGTTCCATCAGCTATCTCCACCATTGTGCTATGTTTCATTGCTAAATTCAGTCTCTCTAGTACTCTGCACTTTCCGCTGATACTATAATGAGAAATCTGTATGAGAAATATGGAGAATTACAGCCGAAGTGTAGTTTTTTTTAGCTCGGGTAGACGCAGTTCTTTCTCTAGGCTGCCATTACTCCGGGGGTGGAACCAGAAGTCTGACAGTTCACGGTTTTGTTCCATTTGTAGTATCCATCAATGTTTTTGTAATATTTGCTGCACAGCATGAGACTGAATATTGAAGGTAGCAACAAAATTCAGTACTGTCTCATCAGGTGGTTTTGGTGGCACTGGTTGTAGCAGGGTGGCTCTTTCTGTGGGTGCTGCTCTCCCCTTAACCTCTGTAATACCACTATTCTATACCCCTTGCAGCAAACCTGTTCTCCAGGTCCCTAGCATTTTGACCAAATGCATCACGTGTGCTGCAGTTGCTCCTCACATGTAAAAACTGGCTAGTGGGGATATTTTGATAGTGTGCCGAGTGATGGCAAGAACTTGCCTAAGTATTGTATTCCTATCTGTGGTCTTATGGAACAGATCTGTATCGATGCCCATGTCATTATTCTTTTTGATACACACATCAAGGAATGATACATTGTGAAGATCCCATATGAAAAACAACCAGAGAGTCTCATTACTAGCCTTCAGAAAAGATACCAAAAAGCTGAGCTTCTCTACTGTCCCCTGCCACATCATCAAAATGTCATTAATGTAACATTTCCACAATACTGCATATGGGAGGAGCCTGATGACCAGCTCATCGTACATGACCCTTTGTTCCCAGAGTCCCAGGTGCAAGTTTGCATAGCTGGGTGCAAAGGTTGCACTCATAGCCATGCCACTAGTCTGGACATAGAAATTACCCAGGAATGAAAAGGCATTGTACTCCAACACAAGTCTTGAAAGATCGGTAGGAAACTGTGTGGTAGGTTTACCTCCATGTTCTCTGAGGCTCAGAAAATGGTACAAGGCTTGGAAACCATTTCCATTGGGTATATTGGTGTGTAAGGATTCCACATTGAGAGTAACCAGCAAGTGGTCACCCTCAATGTTTTCAAGTTCAAGTTCAAGTTTATTATTACAGGAATTACTCCATTGAGCAAGCTCATTCACAAGGAGTTCCTGGAGATTTCAAATTATACAATGACATACATGATCTTATACAAAACAGATGTTGATAGCATGAATAAACAGCAATGGCAATAATAAGGTACAACTTGGATTGTTACAAATAACTGATACATTACATACAAAAAACTAACTGCACTAATGTGCATGTAGACGGTACACATAGAGTGAGACAAGTCTTCACTGGGGGCAGAAGGAAAAGGAAAAAAAGAAAAAAGTGAAAACATGGGTCTGTAGATGACGTTGCAGAGAAGGGTGGTAGGTTCAGAGGGACAGGAATATTGTGCACTGAGATGGGGGTACAGGGAGGGGGGTAGAGGTCCTGAAAGCATACCTGAAATTTCTGTAGTGTTTCTCACATAGGAGAACAGACTCAGCACAAAAAGATGGATGAAGCTGTCCAGGCACAGCAACAGGGATTCTGTGAGAGGCTGCATACCCAATATAATCATCCTGGTGGGGACACAAGTGGCTTGTGCACTTTTGGAAGAGTGTATATAGTGGGTCTGATGGGGTGGGTAACTATGAGAACATCAAACATGTCTTGATAAATCACATTACCTTATAAAGCCTGGCTGAGATTAAAGGTGTGCAGAACTGGGGAGGTTTTGTTTTTGGTTTTGCCAAATCACCTCTGGTTTTGGTTCTAGTTTTGGTTTTGGATTCACAGCCACTGCCAAGGGCTACCCTTCCCTTCAAAAAAAATTCACAAGTAACATAAGCCTTTACTGGCTCTGCTTGCACATTTTTTTTAAGAATTACACAAAAGAAAAATGGTCCTGAGCTTGTGCGGGAAATGGCAGGTGCTACTGCAGAGAGGGCTACTGCTATGCAACTGCCAAGGGATGCACCCTCACCTAAAAGGCTTCACATGTGATGAAAGCCTTCACTGGCTCTGCTTGTGTACTGTCTCTCTTCTTTGTGTTGTAAAAAGAAAATAGTGGAAATTTTCCTTTCTTTGTTCTTTTTTTCTGTAAACTTTATTTTCTTTTTCTTGATTAAAGTGATTTTCCAAGATCCCCCCCACTCAAACATTCTTGCAGCTGATGACCACGATAGTCATCCCAGCTGCTTTTAATCATTTTATTTGAAGTCCTTATTTTTGTGGAAGGGATCATAGATTGGCTGTGTGAGGTGCCAGGTTAGTCCTTCCACTTCTAAATGTGCTGACCCCCCACTATACTCAAGCATGTAGTGACAGCGTTGGTTGTGTTCATTGAGAAGGGCATGCAATGCCATTTTATACATAAGAATGGCCATTTAATGAAGGCTACTGCTCAATTAACAAGGGCCTTGTTAGTCCAGTGATGGCCTTCATTAATCTCAAACTGGCAATTCTTATGTATAAAAATGGTACTGAAATGAAGCCCCATTCATTTCAATGGGACACGCCCCTGCACTCCCTCTGGTCACATGTTATTACGTGCCTGAACACAGAGGTGTGTCAGCGCTATCAGAAAGTAGAAGGGATTGACTGGCCACTTCGTAGGGCGAAACTACGATCCCATCCGCAACAATAAGGACTTTGGATAAAATGATTAAAAGCAGCTGGGATGCCAATTGCCAACATCAGTTACCAGAATATGTGTGTAGTAGCTGATGTAGAGAAAGTTAGTAAATCACTTTACCTTAAGTGTTTCTTTTCTCAATTTTTTTATTTTCTTTGCAGTTGTGCACTAACTGTTTTTGTGCACTGTAGGATAGTACTGCTGTGCGGAGTTCTTGTGCAGTCACACACTGCAGTTTCTAGCCTGAGCAGCACTGCAGTCCCCCCCCCCCAAGATGCACAGTCACCTCTTGTTTGTGCTTTCTTTTTCTTAATTTGTTAGCTGCCTTAAGTTAAAGCTCTACTTTTTCTGTGGAGTGTGTCTGGCATGTGGCACCTTGCCGCCTACCCAAGTCCCTGTCATCAACCCCTCCTCAGTCTCTTTTCATTAAAATTTGTTTAATTTGTTCAATTCCTTCCTCTCTTGTTGACAAACAACAAATTAACTAAAAGTTCCTAACTTCAGTGGAAAACCACCAGAGGTTCCCTTCCCACCAAACTGTTCCCACAGGCAAAGGTGCTCCCTCCTCACCGCTGGCTGACAGGCAATGGCACGGAGGTCTGAGCTGCGCTGTGTGCTGACTCCCCTCCACACCCTTTGATCTCTCATACCACGCCTTAAGCCTGTCATGTGACAGGCAGACATACAAGCTGGGAGGCTGGGGGAGCTGGAAATTTGGAAAATACGTTCAGATCAGAGATCTGAGCAAGCAAGGTTTGACTCTGGTCTCATGAAAACCGAGTTGCATGCATTTGTGGCAGCTCGGTTTCTGGGGGAGAGGTTCTGCATGCCTCTAGTTGAGATATCTATCAGTACATTTCTTGAATGTAGTGTAGTGTCATAGGACACCACACAATAAAATGGGGGTTTGTTACATTGCTGCTGTACTTGCGAATTAGTCAGTAGTGTCCTGGAACACCACACTGCGACCCTTATCACTAGGCTTGGGTTCCATGTCCTAATGGTGATCACAGAATAGCAAATTGCTGTTACGGCGATATACATCACCGAAAATTAATTTTGCCAATGCACACTTGCAGCGTGGACAAAAACATGCTGTTGGCTTTGCACCCCCCCCCCCTTATGGGTTCTCAACTCCAGGGGGTTAACTCTGTGCCATGCCAGACCCGAACCCTACACCCTGCATCTCGCAGCTGACTACCCTTCCCACTAAGCTAGTGGACCAGCTCTGCAGCTGCCCACCACACCCCTCCAACATACAATCCCTCCCCTGCCTCCCCCCCACACTCTATTTGGAAGAGCATACAATAAAAATCTTTCCAGACCTTTTTGTAGGAACTGTCAGCATAGAAGAAGGCCTACACCTCTGCTCATAAGGCTGTCATGGACCTTGGGGTCCCCTACAGCCTCTGTTACCCTGCAAATCTAGGCATCATGAAAAAATCATGTCTGCCAGCAATTTGAAGCTCCTGAAGTGGCTGAGGCATATATTACCAAGGCCTCTACTTTTCTGCAGCACTTTGGGACCAAGTTCTGCTGTAGGATTACCATTTACCACAGAACTTCTGCGGCGGAGGTTTGTAATTTCTAGGAAGTTCTGCAGCACCAATGAACTGCCTCATCACAGCGTCAGCTTGTCATCCTGACTTCACGTCCATGGAAATGGCTATGGCGATCAGGATGGGGGAACACACAGTAACACTAGTTAAAAAAACAAAAAACACAGATGTTTAGAAATCATTTTATTGTTAAAAAAGCTAAAAAAATGTATCACTTAAGGTCCTATCCTATTGCATAAATGAAATATGCAGAGGGGACCTTATGTGATAAATAAGTTATTTATATACTCATGCTGTTTACACCACTTGTGAGGTCCTCATTGTGTGTCACTTATATATTTATATGAAATCTGTAGCATGTTTTTTTTTTTATCAATGTCCCTTTTTGTGACTGTGAAATTGTATCTTCAATCATTCATACAGGTCCCTTTTGGAAGTGGAATAAACAGAATAGAGGAACTTTTGCAAGACTCATTTTTCATACCAACCCACTTCTCTTGACGCACTATGTAACCCCATCAGACTTTGACATGCACATGAATCCCTTATGAGAGAAGGCTCCCAAGCCCATCACCCATGTGACAGAACACTGCGCCATACCTTCCTAGGCTCAGAGCGATGGTGTGAAACAGGGCTGGCCCTCCCTGTCCTTGTTCTGCCCAGCCAGCTGCCAGAGCTCGTCCCCAAACCTGAGTTGCTGGCATGGGAACACAACATGCTATATGCTGGCCCAATGGCTGGCCTGCACACAACATTTATCCATAACTTTTAGGTAATTCTATCAAACCATGATAACATGCAATCAATAACACTAGCAAAAATGTGTACAGCATAATTAATCATTTAGTAGATCTGTTCTTTCAACAGGTTTACACACTATGCAACACAGCCGAGAAAAAAAGGGGAATTTCAGCTCACCGAAAGAACAAGTTGACCATCACGCTAGGTCCCAATTAAAAGCTGTTTATTGCAGTAACATACATTAAAAAACAGACATAGAGACGGATTATTCAGCATGCAAGTGCACCCCCTCTCACAAATGGGCGTGGTTGACGTTTCGCGTTACTCTGATGCTTTTTCCAGAGTGTTGAGGCTGCCTAGTTCACCACACGGATTTAGGTCTACACATTATTATAATCCACCTTTCTGAACATAATTACTTTATTTTTCTTAAAAACAACAGGTTAATTCATTTTACCAGTTATTCATTTCAGACGGCATCCCTATACCTTAAAGGCACAAATAAATCTTACAAAGTAAGGTATGGAGTTAACAGGCCTATGCTATTGTCAAGCACGTGTTTAAGTCAGCCCTAGTGTAATAACTTGAGACTTAAAATGTTATTAGGCTGTAGTACAGGTTGAGCAAATATCACAGTACCTGATGTGCTGTGCCGCTTCCTCTGGGAGTGGGAGCTGTGGTAGATAAGTGCCTATTCATTTCTGTGGCAGAATGTATCATTGTCATTACCTAATGTATGATATGATAGCACTGATAACATCATGTGCTGAGCATAGAGGGGTTTTAGATATAAAAGGAGAGGAAGAGAACCAGGTGCTATGGATAAACTGGAAATATTGATAAAGAATCACCAAGAACAGTAAATTTGGCAGCACTGCAGATATTCTGCGGTAGGTTGCATGTTCTGGGCAAAATTCTGTGGCCTTGTATATTACCAATGTCTGGCCATACACTGACTGGACTAAATATAAATCATCATGAGAAGGGAGAAGGGAGAAGGAGTATGCTGGTCCATGACATGGACACTACCCCATCACTGGAGGCCCTGTTCCACCCCATGTCAAGATATGGCCCTCCACTTCACTCCCCTCATATGGATCATAACCCCTGGTACCCCTCAAATAAACAAAAATGGCACAACAGAAATGGGGAAAGAAAGGTGCCAAGACCACTCTCCCAGGCCTAGAAGCAGGAGTCACAGTGGGAGCAGAGGCACACTCAAAACATCTTGAAAGGCAACAGATTCGCCTCCTTGCTTCAGGATGGTGATGGATCCTCACCTTGTCCTAAACTGCAGCAGACCATAGACCCTTCAGGAATTGTAGAACTGACCAGCTCCTGAGCTGAGGCAGTGAGCCTGGTTGCAATTGCCACATGCCTTCACTTGAGTAAATCCTCTTGCACTGAAGACCCATGTGCCACTGCTGGAGCTGCTATGATGACCCTTCCTACTGCACTCCTGACATGAACAATCTGGCCAGAAAACAAGTGGACTGCACTCAGGAAATCAAAGCTGCAGAAACCATGACTGATGCAAAAATAAGAAAATATTTATTTAACAAAGTAGATACTCTGCATCAGACAGACTGGAGGACTGCCTAGCACCAGCACTTCGAGCTAACCAGGTTTTTATCAGGGGGCCTGATTAGGTCGAAGCGCTGGGGCTAGGCAGTCCTCCAGTCTGTCTGATGCTGCCTCTGCTTTGTTTTCTTATTTTTGCATCAATTGTGATTCCTGCAGTTTTGATTTTCTGAGTGCAGTCTACTTGCTTTCTGGTCTGTTGCCTGGACTGGCTGCCCTTTACTGCACCCCCGGCAAGCTCTTGTGATACACTGCATAGCTACTGTCTCTGTGCATGAACAATCTGAACCTGCTGCAAACTATGAAACATGTGAGGCATATTTATACCTCCTGATTTTGGTAGAACTAGATCTGTGGTGCCCAAAACCTATCAGGACTGCCGATTGATTAAGATACGGGAGCCCCTTAAAGGGGAAATGATGAATATCCTTTGACTCCAATGTGCATTGTTAATCTCTCCTTTGTTTTTGCAGGTGTGTTGGACTCTATGAACCTAGTTGGACTTTAATGGCATTGCCCTTTTAATTGTAGTTTTGGTCTAAAGTTGATGTTTTTGTGTAGCCCACAACACTGTAATCAAATGTTTTGCCCATGTTGTCTGAACAACCTAATACAGTTTAAGGCTACCCTGGGGATCATTGTCTCCTCGGAATCTACTCTAAGCTTCCTACCCATGGTAACAGTGGCTAGCTTTGCAGAAGGTTGGGTATTAGGGGAGAGGTTAGGGGTTTATGTGTACTGTGCTCAGCAAAGCATCTACTGGTGGCAACTGAGGAGGGCTGACCCAGAGAGGAAATGTGAACAAGCAGCAACAGGTAAAATGCCTCCCTATATTGCTGTAAATAGGTATTTGCAACCCTGTATGGCTCTTAAACCCCCCCCCAAGGTATGTATAAGGGGAAATGGCACTTTTTAAGGATACAGTGCTAATAGCATATACACATACAATGGAGTATGCAATGCCAATTGGAAGAGGGCAGGGTTAAACATTTTAACACCAGGTCATCAATGAGGTTGGGGAGGGGGCATCCGTGGCTGCCATCTCCTGGGACCAAGTACTATGATGAGTTGTTGTCTTGTCAGGATTGATCATGGAGGTCAACCTCACCTTCCCTCTAAGCCTACCATTTCTCCCACCCACTTACCCCCTTTAGTTATTAGAGTGGACACACTAAATGAGGCAGGGTTACATCAATCTCCTATCTGGACCACCACTCATGTGATTGGGGCCCACTTCTACCAATATGGGATATATTGACAGAAAGGTATGAATCACAAAATGCCCAGTGGGACTGTATGCATTTTGCAACTGCAGTCATTTAGGAATTAACATCGGAGGAGGGAGTGGTCTGCTTTCTCATTTCATTCCTGACACGTCCACTTGGGCTGATGGTAGTTTGGGCAGAGGCAATGGACAGGAAATGTAGAGGGGAAGGGAGGATAAGGAGTGTAGAGGATAGTCTTGGAGGAAAGAGGATCACAGTACTTTTGCCCCTGCTGGGCAGATTGCATTTGTCTGTATGCAAGTTATTGAACAAGGTCAAGATATGGGCTTACCACATGTACTAGTCAAATGCTAAGGGGCTGCAAGAGGCAGTCAGGCAGTGCAAGCCGTGACAGGGGGCATTATGCTGGGGGCATCTGGAAGGTATCCATTTAAAATACTGAAACTTGGAGTGCCAACACTCACTTCACTGTGTACAGATGCCCAACAGGCTTAGCAGCTCGACATCCAGCATCTTGAACTGTGGTCCCGATAGTGTTAGTGTCGGGATCGCTGGGATTGTCAGTGCTGCATAAGAGCGCTATATTGTGTTGGGGATGGGGGGTCGTTGTATGTGTGAGAAGTGAGGGGAATGTGCGGGTTTACTGGTAGAGCACTCAGGTTCCATTTTTAGTGTTTTGTTGGTTCCATTGTGGTATGTGTGGTTTCTACTGTTTGTAGTACTTCAGAGAACAATGCCATTTTTGTGATGTCTCAGACTGAAGCCATGATTGCTCTCCTCATGTGTGTTCCTGCTGCAGTGGTGTGCACCTGTGGAAGTAGGTGCAGTCCATCACCACGAACAGTCCCACATTGCCCGTTTCTCACTTTTGCTGACATCCCAAGGTACATCAGCCTCAGAGAATGTAGAATTAATTACCGGGGTGTGTGATATATGGTATTTTTGTGACTGACACATGCATTTTTCAGTTTTGCCAGTATTGGGCTGCTGTCACTTGCGGTGTTGTGTTTTTCGGTCTTGTGTACTCTGTCTTTCAGTAGTTGGGATTTCAAGTTTCTGTCTTTCATTTTATATTCCATCTGGCAGTATACAGAATGTATGATTGCTAGCTGTGGTTTAAATAGCTGACATCAATGTAATTAGCTAGAATGTTAGGGGTCTAAATAACCTGTAAAATGAGCACATGAAGTGACTGCATGCCCAGATGGCCTTTTTTTGCATTAGATACATCTTTGGGATATAGAGGCTGCTAAACTTAAAAGAGATTGGGTGGGGTCGGAGACACATGGTGTGGCTCCCACAAAAAAAAAGTTGTGTCTCTGTATTGTTGCATGAAAGCCTGCAGCGGTCAATCAATCACACAGCAAAAGACAAGGAAGGGAGATGGATTCTGGCCAGTCACCACACCTGAAAGTCCTATTATTCTTATTTTCTATGGCCTGAACTGAGACGATCTGCAATTTTTCGATTAGGTTAGCCAGGAACTCAGTTAGTTTTCCACCTCCCCAATGCCTATCTTGATGGGAGGAGACTTTAATGTTACCCTAGCACCATGTATTGACTGTAGCTCAGGGGCACAAGAACCTCATGTTAAGGCTAGGGCTGCACTGGTGGAACTTCTCAAGGGCCACGCCCCTAAAGATACATGGAGACTACAACTCCCCAGCAAGAAAGACTAAATCTGCTATTCTGCTGTTCACTTGACATCCAGTCACATTGAAATGTGGTTTTCCATCCCGGGCATTACTCATAATACCCTAGAACAAGAGTTCTTAGACTTTGTCACAGTGAGCCTCCCCAAATCCTTGGAAAAGGTTTTGAGCCTCCCCCAAAAACTGAAATAATCTTGGGCCCCCCCAAAGAAAAATAACATACTGTACTTTGCACAGTATACCATGAAAAAATTGAAACCCCTTTGAGTACTTGGCTCACATTCAGTTCTTTGTCTTACACTGACATGGAACCTTTGAAAAAGAGCTTCTGTTCTCAAAGGCGTTATCTAAATAACAAATAAAATAAACAAATATTATTATTCAGCTTATTGTAACACCCCCCCAAACAGGTCAGCCAACTTGCTCCGCTATTTTCATTCTTGAACCATTGTTACCCCTTGTTGCTGTACCTTCATGGGTCAGACTACTGTCTCTGTTTCCTCTCTATATGAGATAACCATCCTACATACTTTGCCTCTCCCCCTCCATCCCTGCTCCTAAGCAACTTCTCAGGGATTACTTTGCTCCTTCTTTCTATTGCTCTTTGCACTTCTATGCTCAACCCTTGTATTTGGGCTGTTCTGCCATCATTCTACAAACTGATCAATTGCCACAACTCATTAATATTAGTTTGTTATTCATATTTGTTGGCACTATTGTTCATTGTGTATTATTTGATTGTTTTGCAGTTACCTTTTGAAATGTATTCACTCCCTACCCTTCCCCTGGTACACCTGAAATGAGTCTTGGCTCATTCACCTTCCCTTGTCACCTATTAGTAAATAAATACATAAAATTCACCTACTATTATCCTCTTTCAGTTTGCTTCATCTCTTCACACAAAACATAAAACTCAAAATTTAAATACAGCACTTTTTCAGACTTGCTTGAGCCTCCCCTGGAACAAGTTGGGGCCTCCCCAGGAAGGCTGGTCTCACCATTTGAGAACCCCTGCCCTAGAAACTAAGTTACACCCCATTGTGATCTGCGATCATACTCTGCTGTTTCAAACTATGGTGTGTATCCCACATATTGTATACCTCACATAAAAAAATGTAGAGATTGGCTCCCTTGTTGCTAAGAGACTCCAAATTCAAAGAAAAGATTCAATCCCAAACAAAATCATTCATGCCAGTGAGCAACACGTGGTAAGTATCACAAAGTACAGTTTGGGGGGCTTACAAAGCCACTGGGGTGGGGGGGGGAGTATTTTTAGCTATGCAACACACAGATGTAAAAAGAGGGAAGCTGAACTACATGCCCTGGAAAAGGAGCTAAGGACTTTTGAAGGAAGATATAAACCTCAGAATATCCCAACACCTGAACTAATTGCACAGCTCACCAATACCATGATCTAAATTAATGCGCTCCTAACCAGAAAGGCAGAACTGGCCTTGTTTCACTTAACATCTGTACTAGGAGGGAGGTGATAAGGCCAGCAAGCTTCTTGCCTATAGAATAAAAGACAGACAAACTGGAAAGCATATACTAGGACTGAAATACAGTGAGATAAATATCCGGAGTGACCAGAAGTTGATTAAAAATATTGGGGTCTATTCACAAAGGTCTACACACCACATATGTGTGGCACGTAGGCATGTTCATGACTGAATGCCATGCAGTGGGGTCCAGTGGACCCCCAATGACATTCATGACAGGTGTGCTTGTACCTTGTGCACTGGATCCCCTGGCCACCTGCACAGCTATGTCCATTGGTGGTCCAGGGGTGTGCCAGGGGTATGCATGCAATCTGCGCCATTCACTAAGGTGCAGAGTTGGCAGACAGTACCAGAAAAGGGGAGCCACAAGTTATGCAGGGGGAGACCCTGCCATAACAGTTACATGTCCACCACCGATGACAACTGCCAACACTGGTGGGGGCATGAATTCCTCCAATGTGCTGCCCCAGCCCACCTTACTGCATGGTAAGGCTGGGGCGACCATTCAGGTGCTCACCTATACCTGTGGAATTCCTGGCACCCATGTCTGTCCAGAAGTCCCTACTCGCATGGAGCAGAGGATCCTCTACAGGACCCAGGCTGGGTAACCCATTTGATGCTCACCTGTGCTCCATGATCCACCCCCTCCATGCAGCTGCGATCCACCTCTGCACAGCTGCACACCAGGGAAGGGGGGTCCATGGACAGGTGCCCTACAGGTGCTCACAGACCTGCATGGTTCTCAAAAGAGGTGGCAGGGAAGGTTAGGGAGAAAAAGATAGCATTCAAAAAAGTATAAGAAATCACAGAAGGAGCAGGACAGAGAACTCTTTCAGTTAAAACATAAGGTAGCGGGGAAGGCAGTCAGAATAGCAAAGGCCCAAATTGAGGCAAAGATAGCCAACTTAGTTAAGAAGGGGGATAAAACCTTTTACAGGTACATTAGTGAGTGAATAAAGACGAAGGGAGGGATAGTGAGGCTTAATAAAGGGGAGGGGTGGGCAGAGGGTGACAGTGAAATGGCAGAGATACTGAACAAATACTTTTGTTCAGTATTTACAAAAGAAGAGGAGGGGGCCGTACCTGAACCAAACAATAGAAGCACTCTAGATAGGGGGTCGATACTAATCCATTCACAGAAGAAAGGGTCCTGAAAGAACTCCTAAAACTCAGGGTGGACAAGGCAATGGGGCCTGATGGGATTCACCCCAGAATTCTAAAAGAACTAAGGGGAGAACTAGTGACACCACTGACTACCCTTTTTAACAAATCATGGGAGGATGGTGTGGCACCTGAGGACTGGGGGAAGGCAGATGTGATTCCCCTTCACAAAAGTGGGAGCAAGGCAGAGGCAGGATACTACAGACCTGTTAGTTTGACCTCAGTGGTAGGGAAAATGATGGCATCACTTATGAGGGAAAGAATTATTGAGTACCTAGAGGCCAGCAGGGCACAGGACCCAAGGCAGCATGAATTCACAGTGGGAAGGTCATGTCAGACAAATCTAACAGATTTCTTTGAACAGGTGACCAAAGTAGTAAACCTGGGAGGAGCTGTGGACATAGCCTACCTAGATGTTAGCAAGGCATTTGACACAGTCCCACACAAAAGATTAATAAACAAATTAGCCAGCCTGGGAGTGGGTCCCAGGGTGGTAGCCTCGGTACAAAATTGTCTGGACAACAGGGCACAGAGGGTAATAGTAAACGGACCCTACTCCAAAGAAAGGGGGGTTACTAGCGGGGTACCTCAGGGTTCAATATTAGGGCTGGTCCTCTTCAATGTCTTTATAAGTGACATTGCAGAGGGACTGGAAGGAAGAGTATGCCTCTTTGCAGATGACACAAACATCTGCAACAGGGTTACTACATGGAGGGAGGGAAGGATGAGAAAGGACTCGGCAAAGTTGGAGCAATGGTCAAAACTATGGCAGCTTAGATTCAATGCAAAGAAGTGCAAAGCAATACTCCTGGGAAACAAAAACCCAGGGATGAGTACACAATGGGGGGTATTCACAACAAGAAAATGGAAAGAGACCTGAGAGAATACATCAGATGACCTAAAGGTAGGCAGGCAATGTGAGAAGCAGTAGGGAGGGCTGGGGAATACTGGGATGCATAGGGAGAGGCATCACCAGTAGAAAACAGGAAGTTGTCATCCCTCTATACAGACAGTTGGTGAGACCCCATCTGGAGTACTGCATGCAGTTCTGGAGACCCCATCTCTGCAAGGACATAGACAGGGTGGAGGCAGTCCAGAGGAGGGCAACTAAAATGACAGCTCCAAAAAGCATTGAATGTGGTATTATCCATAAAACTGTCCACCTTCAAAAATGCTATTTGTATGCTCCTTCAAAGAACGCTGTAATTGTTTTCCCTGACTTCTAGGTGTTTCAGACTATGGGTCCTTTCACTTACTGTGACCTCCAACTGTCCCTCTATCCCCCACTCCCTCTTTTCTCCATTCTTGTTTCCCTTCGTTCCCCTTACTTTCTGTTTTGTACCCATTGAACATTCTCACCGTACTTTGCACATGTATATATTGTATATATTGCATTTTGTATATAATTGCAGTGTATATCAGTGCTATGTTGTACCAACTGTGTTCTTTATTCCATTGTATTTTGATCAATTACTGTTACCCTATCTTGTATGCAGTTCACTTCCCTGGTTACTGTTTTCATGATCTATGTCCAGGTCCATCTTGCAAATGAGTTTCCTCAATGGTGTTTCACCTGGTTAAATAAAGATTGATTGATTGATTGAAATAGTGCAGGGTCTGCACCAGAATCCATATGAAGAGAGACTAAAAAAGCTTAATATGTATACCTTTGAGGAAAGGAGGGAGAGGAGGGACATGATAGAAACTTTCAAGTACCTCAAGGGAATCAACAAAGTCCATGAGGATAGCATCTTTCAGAAAAAGAGATGTGCAAGGACAAGGGGGCACAGTTTGAAGACAGAGGAGAGATGGCTCAGGAGTAATGTGAGGAAGTATTTTTTCACAGAGAGGGTGGTGGACACATGGAATGGCCTTCCTGAGGAGGTCATGGGGTCAAAAACAGTGGGGGAATTCAAGAATGCATGAGACAGACATGAGGCAATTATAGCGGGGGGTAGGAGGAAGTAGGCTGTTGGTTAACTAGAATCTGCAGCTTATCCAGTAGATAGGGAAATGGGCAGCCTGGGTGGGCCAAGCGGTCCTTATCTGCCATCAAAGTCTATGTTTCTATGTTTCCGTAATACTGTGCACCCTGCGCCTCTCCGGGGCCGTGTAGCATTGCAGGCATTATACACATATTTTGAGCGTATAACCTGTGCCTTTGTGAATAGGACCCACTGTGTGGGACTTTTATCAATCCCTATACACCTCCCCAGATCCACCCACAATGTGAAACCATAACTAGTTTCTTGTAGACCCTCCCTAGTCCTAAGGTAGCCACAGTCCAAGCTCAGAATTTGTACTACCCTTGTATCACTCACTCAAGCCATTAAGTCCCTCAACAAGGGCAAAGCACCTGGGGGGAGATGGTGTCCCCATAGACTTCTATCTATTATTATGTATATATTATTCTGAGGGTAAACTTGAAGTCATCTGGTGCCCGTGCTTTTGGATTTGCGGCACCTACCGTCTGGAATTCTCTGCCCTGCCAGCTCCGGGAGTGCAGGAAGGTGGGGAGTTTTAAGCAGGCACTAAAGACTTTTTTATGGGCAAAGGCATTTCCTGTTTTATCTTGATTTTATACCTTATGTATTTGAATATATGTTTGTTTTGTATTTCTGCTGTACAGCGCTTTGAAATTCAGAAGGCGCTTAACTAAATAAATTTTATTTTTTTATTATTATTATTATGTGATGACATTGTTCCTATTTTACAGGAGGCCTACCAGACTGCTTCTGAATCAGGTTCCAGGCCACCCACCTTTAGAGAAGTGGTAATCTCAGTGTTGGCAAAAAAAAGAAAAAATCTCCACGCACCTGGGAATATCAGAACCATATCTTTAATCAATGTTAAAATAGTAGCAAGTATTTTAGCTACTAGGCTGAAAACAATTCCTTAATAAGGGCCTTATACTCCCCAGCCAAACAGGATATGTAAAGGGCTGAAATAGTACAGATCGTAAAAAAGAATCCTCGTCAATCTAATCAATGGTGCTCGTGGAATCCTCATTCTAGCAGCTACCGTACAATTGACATTGAAAAGGCATTTGATTCAGTGGAGTGGGGTTACCTAATTGGCATTGTGAAAAGTATGGTTATCGGACCTCCAAGTGGGTAAAGACTTTGTATAGGTCTCCGTGGGCTTTGAACCCCTGGTTCCCCCTGCAGAAAGGTACTTGGCAGGGCTGTCCTTTATTCCCACTCTTATTTGCATTGGCTATTGAGCCCTTCAACACAGGCATAAGAAGCCATTCTAGTACTGGACAAGGAGTATCAAACACTGCTTTATGTAGATGACCTCCTCAAACTACAGACCAGTGGGGCTGCCTCACTTACTGCTCTGCTGCGCATTCTGAACACCTTTGCCAAGGTATGTGGTCTTAAAGTTAATCAAACAAAAACTGATGTGCTCCCCCTGAACCTACAGTGTAAAGCAGACCCTTTCATAGAAAAGGGCTTGAAATGGTCTGAAGAAGGCCTGACATTTCTTGATTCATCATAATTTACATAAGATGGTGAGCCTAAATATGCCTCCCGCTAGAGAATATTAAAGGAAGGCTGTCAGAAACTCCAGTTTTCTCCCATCCTCTACTCAGCTGTCAGCTTGCAGGGAGAAACTTGAATTTCTGTTGAAGAGCACTCTTTTTCTATTAACTTGCTATTTTTATATCCTGGAGTGAGTGGCACCATTTCATTGATTGCAACGGCCAGAGCTGCAACTTCTATGCAAATTAGCATAGTATTCTTCCCGTGATCTGCTGGAACGCTTGTTCATGACGAGCCGGGGTACATTTTCACGAAGGGAAAAGAAGCACTGTGCCATGTAATACTCATTGAGCTGCACTTTTAGAAGCAAACCCAACTGAAAATGGACCACTGTAACCTATTTATTTTTTTTATTGAAACTTGAAGCTCTGAGTTCGGGCATGCACATTAGCACCTAGCCATCAGATTGGAAATCCATTCTGCGCCCTCTAATGGGTAATTCAGTGATTGGCAGGAGGTTGCAAGCACCCAGTTTGCCTTGGCTGACTTTGGCCGGTTTGAGATTGTGGACTTTGTGCAGGTCATCCAGAGTATGCACCCAACCTACTGTAGTTTGGATCTGGGCCCAATGTGCCTCATGGTAGGTGCACTGAAGTCATCAGCCCTGTCCTAGCTGAGATAGTCCGGTGTTCATTGGAGATAGTGGTGTTTCCAAACCTCCTGAAGAAGGCAGTAGTGGTGCGACTCCTGAAGAAATCTTTCCACGACCTGGACTGCTTAACAAACTACAGACCTGTCTCTAAACTGTTCTTTGTGGGCAAAGTTATTGAGAAGGTGGTTTTGGTGCAGCTGGATGACCATTTAACATCTCATGATGTCTATGATCCTCTCCAATCCATGTTTAGGAAGAGGCACAGCACCAAGACTGTCCTTGTTCAGGTACTGAATGATCTCCTGATTGTGAGGGATTGGGGGATCCATTCCATCTTGGTTCTTCTTGATCTCTCTGCAGCGTTTAACAAAATAGACCATGGGGTGTTGTTGGAGCACCTGCGGATTCTCTGTGTACTGTCTGGTACAGTCCTCAGGTGGTTTTGATCTTTCCTTACTGGTAGGACTCAAAGAGTGGTGTCAGGGATTTATTTCTCAACCCCTCTCCCCCTGTCATGTGGGGTTCCGCAGGGCTCCATACTGTCCCCCATGTTATTTGCAGTATACAAGCTGCCATTGGGAGACATTATAAGTTGGCATGGGCTGAGTTTTCACTGCTATGCAGATAATACTCAGCTCTATATGTCTTTTGTGCCTGAGCAAAATGGAGCAGTCTTGATCTATAACAGCTGCCTCTCCTAGATGCAGGGTTGGATGAATGCCAGTTGGCTGAGGTTGAACTCTGGCAAAACCCAGGTATTGGTGGTGGAGCCAGGGCTTCAAGGTATGGGTCTGTCGGCAGGTCAACTATCTGGGCTTTGGTTCGGGGTGGGGTCAGCTGCTTACCTCCGACCTGGCACAAAATCTGGGCATTGTGTTCAATAGCGGCGTGATATTAAAATCTCAGGTGTCTGCTGTCATTAAGACCTCTTTTTACCATCTGAGGAACATTGCCTGGATTAAGCGCCTGGTCCCACCTGGTGATCTTCCAACATTAGTCCACACCTTTGTAACCTCTCACCTTAACTACTGTAGTGCCCTATACCTAGGGCTACTGGGGGCTGATATTCACTGATTGCAGCTAGTGCAGAATGCGGTCGCCAGGTTGTTGACTAACTTATCAAGATCTTGTCATGTTGCTCCTGTGCTCTGTGGCCTGCACTGGCTGCCTGTACATTGGTGAATCACCATCAGGGTCAAGTTACTGATCTACAAAGCCCTAGACAAACAGGGACCGCGCTACCTGCAAGAACTTCTCTGCCCTCACCGCCCCTCTGCTAACTCTGTTCCTTCGACAAGGGATTGCTAGAGGTTCCCAGTGTTTGACTAAAGACCTATGGGGCTCTTTCATTTGCTTACGTGGTTTCTACCCTGTGGAATTGTCTACTTCATTGGATAGAGAGTGCCTGACCATCGAGAGCTTTAAAACTGCCTTAAAAATATATTTATTTCAGTTAGCACTCCCAGACTAAACTGACACTTAGGGTGTAGCCATTGCTAGTATTCTGATTATGTTTTAATATTGTAGATTTAATACTATTTATTGCTGTTTTATACAGTGTGTCTTTTAATATTGTACAGCACTTTGATCTATGGAATTGTGCTCACAAATAAAGATTGATTGATTTAGATTGATTGATCTTCCCCTCAGAATCCCTGATAGCTGGTTCATTAAAGTAGATACAGTTGTACAGAACTTCTCTGGGATGGGAATCAACAGAGATACAGCAGAGGTAAGCTTTGTAGTCACTGGAGCAGGGAAGGCTCCCATGGCTGAAGGACTACCATATGTCCTACATAGCCCTCTAGACTCTGCAGTGGTTTCTGTCAACCAGCTTTGGGGCACTGCAATGGCTCCATATTCAATGCAGTGCACTTCAGACCCATCTGACTTTTGATTTTTGACACAACAAAGTTCCTCAGCACTTCAAAGACCACCCTACCATTTCTGCATCTGGGGAATTAAGGTACCGTATGCACAAAATTATGGCCAATGACCTACCCCCTTCAAGTTGGCTCCATTATGGGAAAACAATAATACTGTATGTGTACAGATGGCACTGCCCCAATTAGAAGAGTTAGGCACAGTGAGGAATCGACTATGTTAAGAGAACTGCTCATCCAGGATGAAAAACATAAGGAAGCCTTCACCAGATTCCAGGATAAGTTTAATCTACTCCTGCAGGACTTCTGGAGATATTTCCAGACCCACAGTGTAGCAGGTCCCAAGCTAACAGAAGTCCAGCAGGAAAGAGCTATACAATCCTCCACCATCAGTCACACACATAACAAACATCCAAATGGTATAGCCAGATTTGTATACAAACACCATCTGGATTCCCAACCTGACCTCTCACTTGCAGTGAAAAGAACATGGGAGGCAGGCCTTCACATGCAGATTTCAGATACATTCTAGTTCATATGCCTCTCCCAAGCCCATACAGCATGCAGAGATGGAAGAAGTAGAGATATGCAAAGCTGAGAAAACTTTGCTTCGACAGAACTTTGTGAAATTGGCCAACTTCATAAAGTTCAAAGTGCCGATTTTGCAACATTTTTTGCCTGGCGAAATGGCACTTTTTCTCCATAAAGTCACCAAACTACACTCATAAATTTTCAATTTTGCTGAAAAAAGTGCCAATTTACCTGGAAAATGCTGAGGAGTCAGCAAACCTGAAGTTGGTGATACCAATAAGAAGTTTGTGAAGCTTCCCAAAGTCAAAGTTTCACAACTTTCGGTAACTTTGCCAATGATGTTTAACTTTACTGCATCTCTAGGGAGAAGCCATCTTATACAAAATAAAACTCTTCTTGGATGGTATCAGACACCAGCAGTTATGAAAAGGTTAGGGATGATCCCTGAAGACAGATGTTGGAGATGTTAGTAACTGGGAGCTCACTTGTTGCACATACTAAGGGAATACCCAGACATACAAGAACATTTGGTGGAGATTACAGAAGTATGTAGCAGAATTATAGGCCATGACATCACTTTAAATGACCTAATGATGCAGCTAGGTCTCTCTCTCAGGTATCTCTCCCCAAACACTCACAAAGGGCTCAATTACTAGTAGCGGTAGGAGTAGCTACCAAAAAACTACTGTTATGCAAATGGAGATCCACTGAAGTTCCAACCACTAATGAATGGCTTAATGCAGTGGAGGAACTGGTGGACTTTGAAAGGCTGCACCACATGAAGGCTGAATCACTGAACACTTATCAAACTGTTTAGCAAAGATATCTGGAATCAAGTTGCTGCCATAATAAGAGGGGATAGGGCAGTGGTATTACCACACAATACACATGCCAAATGAATTTTCCAGTAAGAAAATAAACTATATGAATGTGTCCTGTCTGTAGACTCATATTGTAGTATACAGGCATAATTGTATTCTTCACCTCTGTATATGTTGCTTAGTCCTTGTATCTGCAGAAATGTTTAATTGCTGTAAACCATCTTCTGAAAAATTTCTATAAACAGATTAACCCCCCCCAAAAAAAAATAGTAATATTGCAGTTCTGTTTTACAGATGCAAAAGCCTGATGTTCTGCACTGTTGAGGTTGACATATGTGGGAACAAAACTGGAGTGCATACATTTGTACAGGTTCCTGTCACATACCTTCAGGAAAGCTTAAACTGTTGGATTGCATGGAAGAATAAAGTTTGATTTCTTTCAGAACCTGGTTTCATCACTCGTCACTGTTGGGGCACTTGCTCTTGAGAATCAAACTGTCTCTCATCCATCTTTTGTGGTCCATTCCCACATTGTGAACCCCTGAATGACATAGTTGGATTTGAGAAAGAACATTTCGGATTTAATAAGCATCAGAGGTCAATATACTGTAGGTGTTAAAATAGCTCAAATGAACTGTAGGTACAAACTTGAGCCCTTAATTCAAGAAGCTTTTTTCTGCTGCAGACAAGTGGTAGCTTGAGAGATTAATGAAGTTATAAGCACATAAAAACCTAGAAACATAGACTTTGATGGCAGATAGGGACCGCTTGGCCCACCTACTCTGCCCATTTCCCTACCTACAGGATAAGCTGCAGATCCTAGTTAACCAACAGCCTATTTCTTCCTACACCCCACAAAAATTACCTTATGTTTGTCCCATGCATTCTTGAAGTCTCCCACAGTTTTAGGCCCCACAGCCTCCTCAGGAAGGCTGTTCCATGCGTCCACCACCCTCTCTGTGAAAAAATACTTCCTCATATTGTCCCTGAACTGCCCCCCTCTATCTTCAAATTGTGTCCCCTTGTTCTTGCACATCTCTTTTTCTGAAAGATGCTACCCTCTTGGACTTTGTTGATTCCACTGAGGTACTTAAAAGTTTCTATCATGTCCCCCCTCTCCCTCCTTTCCTCCAGGGTATACATATTACGCTCCTTTAGTCTCTCCTAATATGGCTTCTCTTGCAGATCCTGCACCATTTTAGTTGCCCTCCTCAGGACTGCCTCTATCCTGTCTATGTCCTTGTGGAGATTGGGTCTCCAGAACTGCATGCAGTACTCCAGATGCGGTCTCACCAACTGTCCGTACAGAGGGATAACAACTTCAGTTTTCTGCTGGTGATGCCTCTCCCTATACATCCCAGTATCCTCCCAGTCCTCCCTACTGCCTTCTCACATTGCTTGCTAACCTTAAGGTCATCTGATATGATTACCCCAGGTCCCTTTCTATTTTTGTTGCTGTTACTACCTCCTTCCCCCATTGTGTAATCTTCCCCTGGGTTTTTGTTTCCCAGATGCATTATTTTGCACTTCTTTGCATTGAATACAAGCTGTCATACTTCTGACCATTGCTCCAACCTTGCCAAGTCCCTTCTCATCCTTTCCATGCCTCCTTGTGTATCAACCCTGTTGCAGATCTTTGTATCATCTGCAAAGAGGCATACTTTTCCTTCCAGTCCCTCTGCAATGTCACTTATAAAGACATTAAAAATGACTGGACCCAGTAGTGAACCCTGTAGTACTCCACTAGTAACCCCTCTTTCTTCAGAGTGGACTCCATTTACAATTACCTTTTGTGTCCTGTTGTCCAGCCAATGTTTTACCCAGGCTACCACCCTGGGACCCACTCCCAGGCTGGCTAACTTGACTATTAATCATTTGTGTGGGACTGTGTCAAATGCCTTGCTAAAGTCTAGGTAAGCCATGTCCACAGCCCCTCCCTGGTCTACTACTTTGGTCACCCAGTCAAAGACATCAATTAGATTCATCTGACATAACCTTCCCGCTGTGAACCCATGCTGCCTTGGGTCCTGTGCCCCACTGGCCTCTAGGTACTCAACAATTCTTTCTGATGATTTTGGTAATTGTCCATTCTGGGCTAGTAATGCCTCTTGTAAGGCTTCTTGCTTGAGTGTTGCTGTCTGCATTGTACTTACTGTGGGCCTCTTCTTACCCCCTTCTACCCCTCCTTATGTGCCTACTTGTTTCTGTCCTTGCTGGAACTGCAATATTCTGGAACTCCTCAGAGGCAGTGGCTTGGAACTGGGTGACAGGGAAATAGTATCCTCTAAAAAACTATGGAGAAATCAGAATCACCCTCGGTCTGCTCTGTATCCAAAAGTTCTGCCTCCTCTGATTTTTCAGAATAGACCTTGGTGTAACTGCTTACTGACCATGATTCCTTTGAAACTGTTTCCAGGAGAATATACAGTTGTTTTGGTAGTCCTATTCAGCTCTGATGAACTTCTTGTGTTTATATGCTTGGTATTTTATGTCGTCAAATTTAATGTGGAGTCAAGATTTATTGACACTATCACTGAGCACTTTGGTTTTCATCATATGTATGGCTACTTGCTGGTGCTGCACTGTTAAAACAGCTTTATAAATATAGTCTATAGGTGTCACCCAAACACTCCTGACAAAGCACTAGAGTGTAAAACATTTACAACACTTACAACAGCTTTCATTTACCTGTTTTTATCAGTTTCCATGTATTTCAGGGCTCGATTTAACTAGTCTTTCAAGTTTAAGTTCCTCTCCATCAACATGCCAAGATACTTGAAGTGGGAGACCTCTATAAGTGGAGCACCACCTAGGCTTCAAAAGCCATGTGTGTGTGTGTGTGTGTGTGTGTGTGTGTGTGTGTGTGTGTGTGTGTGGGTGTGGAGTTGATTGAGCCTAGCAATACATTGTCTGGTGCTGAAATACATAGTCACCGAACTTTAAGAATTTATGGTGAGGTGGTTTGACCAGAACCAGTGTTGGATGCAGTCAAAGTCACTCTGTAGTGATGCTTTCAACTCAGTGACAGAGGCCCTAGTAGCAAAGAGTACTGTATCATTCAAGTACATATGTAAGTTAGAGGAGGTTAAGATGGACAGGAAGTCATGAGGGACAAAGATAAAAGGATGGGTTCCAGGATGGAGCCTTATGATGTGCTAGAGGTGATGGAGAAGGGAGTGGACAAGACATCACCAACCTGAACTGACTGGCATTGGTCAATGAGGTAGGATTGGAACCAGCCAGTTATGAGGTCAGACGTTTCAGCAGCACTCAGCTTCTCCAGGAGGGTGTGGTGAGCCAGAGTATCAAAGATCTTTGCTATGTCAATGAATATTGTGGCAGTAAAGTGGCCAAGGTTCATCTCCTTCAGAATGGCATCAATACCACAGAGGAGGGAGGAAACAGTTGAGTGGGCTTCCAAAGTCCAGCCTCAAAGGGGGAGAGGATGAGGATGAGTAAAGGAAGGCCAAGAGTAGGGATAAAGTCATCATCTCCTGGATTTTAACCAGAGTAGAATAATGGGAGATAGGGCAGTAGTTACCATGAGAGGAGTCACCCCCTTGTGAAGAGGGAGGACTTTAGCCTGTTTCCAAGTATGGTGAACAGCCTCACATCAAAAACCAAGATTAAGGAGAGCAGAGAGTGGAGCAGTAATAGCTAGAGCAGAGAGATGAAATAGCTTGCAGGCAGGGCTGTGACCTTTGGAGGGGTTAAGTGAGTACAGGGCAGATTGGATATCAGCCAGAGTGATGGGGAGAAGGCATGTGAAGAAGGGGAGGGAGCAACAGTAAGGGAGAGAAAGATGGCAGAAGGCAGCTGTTTTTTAGAAGCAGAGGAAAGAGGAGTGGGAGAGCACTCAAGTTTGATGATCAGAGATCATCTGAGTGGGGAACAAAACAGGAGTGGACAATCTTCGACAGTTTAGAGTCTGAATAGAGATTAAACTGCAGGCTGGAGGCAAATAGATATCCTTCACCTTTCTGAGGGCCTTAGTGCTGGAGTTCCTGATATTTTATGCAGGTAAGATACTGAGGCCATCCTATAGACTTCAATGTTATATTCCAGCACTGGGAGCAGGGACTATTTGAGAATGTTTTTAAGTGTTTGCTGGAGACAGGTGTGAATGTGATATAAAGCAACAAGTGTCTGGCGAACACTTTTGGTACAATAGTTCTGATAATGTGGTCATAGAAATTGTTTTGGGTATAGTCACACCAAAGATATTTGAAAAACTGTACAGACTCCAGAGGTTGACCTCTGCAAGAAGGCTTTGTGCATCCTGTGAGGACAGTGCTTTCCCACAGAAAGTCATGCCTTTTTATTTGCTTTAGTTCAAGTTCAATTGTTTGCATCTGTCCACAGCTGGTTATGGTAGAAGACTTCTTGGAGTATCTTATTAAGTTGGCTGGTGGATTTTGATTTTGCATGGCTGATGGTATCATCTGCATAGAGGTAGATATTTGAGACATGATTGGACCATACAAAGGGAAGGCTGACAAGCTGGTGGCCAAGGATGGAGCTATGTGTAAATTCATGGTGGAGAGAGCACAGGAAGAGTTTACTGAAGACTAATAAGATGGAGATGGGCAGCAGTTATTAAGATTTGACAGGGGGCCTGGTTTGCACAAGGCGCTCACAATTGCTGCTTTCCAGGTCTCTTTGATGTGCCCATTGTGGTGAGAGATATTGAATAGGGTTGTGATTGGTGGTGCTAGATGTGACCCTGCAATATTCAGAGGTTGGGGTTCGATGTAATCAAACCCAGTGCTCTTAGTAATGTCAAGCTTCAGTAGCGATTTTTCTCTCCTCCCCACTATATTACTTCATACCACATCCTCATAGTCGCATACAAGGAGGCTCATTTTTATATTAAGTCTTCTGCCTGGATAATGGAGGGATACTTGCTTTGTTTCTGCATAATGCACCAAGCTGGGGTAGAAACTTGCTATGGATGGCATCAGTAAGGACAGAGAAGGCAATTTGACAGTTAAGGCAAACTCCTAGGCATTTAAAGGAGACTTACTCCATGTGGGAGTCATCCAGAGTAGTGATGACTGGATGAGTCAGTATGCCAGCCAGATAATGCCTGGTACAATGTTTTGGAGACATTCATTTAGATATTCAGGGTAAGCTTATATGTGTGCAACCAGTGATGGGCACTGTGAAAGTCAACTTGGAGCTGTACAGCCAAGTCCGGGGCAGAGGGGCCAAATGTGAATATCACAGATCACCTACATACATGTAAATGTAGGAAGAACAACATACCATTAGAAGATCATTCAGGAAGGTGTCGAAAAGAATAGGGCCAAGGACAGACACTTAACTTGATAGGTAGAGGGTGCCTTCTATGAAAATGGACTACAATTTGTATTCCAGATAGGAGCTGAACCCTTTGACTGCAAGATCAGATAGCCCGGCAACAGTATGCTTGTTCAGTGATTTAGGGTGGGCAACAGTGTTAAACTCCTTAGCTAGATCAAAAAAGATAGCATAGGTGATGAGACCCTGATCCCTCTTCTTTAGGATGGAGTTAAATAAGTCACAGCAGGGATGTCACAGTGCAGTGGGATGTTCTACAGCCAGACTGGAAGGAACTGAGAAAAGGGGTGTCAAGAATAGGGATGAGTTGAGAGAGTATTAGATGCTCTTGGAGTTTGGGCAGAGTGTTGGGGAAAGGTACTGGGTCATAGTTACCTGGTGCACAGGTGTCAACAACTTTGGGTAGGGGGATGGCCATAGCCTTCTTCCTAGCTGTTGGAACAGTGTTTGTACAACAAGAGAAATTAAGGAGGTCAGAGACAGTGTAGACTATAGCAGGGACAGAGAAATGTAAGAGTTTGGGATCAAGATCATCAAGACTGTCACCCCTAGAGGGACTGACGGATAGAAGAGTTGAGAGAATAGCAGATGAAGGGGTAGTAGGAGTAGATGAAGGAGGCGTAGAAGGGGGTAGGGAGGAGAATAGGGTCAAAGTAAGAAGGCACGAAAGGAGAAGAAGTGGACAAAGTCAGTAGCTACAGCATTAAACTGGAAGCATGGAACTGCCTAGTTTGAGTGATAGGATGGGAGACTGAGCAGGAGGATTGACTCAGGAGTGTACATCCCTATAGAATTTAGAAGGGTAGTTAAAGAGTAACTGACACCACCACTGCAGGCCACTCATGGCAAGTGTAACCACCCCCCCCCCACTACTTTGCACGGTAAACTACCCCTTGGTGCCCTCGACTGGGCACCCAAACTACTTTGGGCTCTTTTTGGTACCATCCCTAGCTTTGAGAATGTATACAGACTCACTATTTCTAGAGGATAGAAAGGGTTGGGGGTGTACAAAAGCAAAACTACAAATGACCAAATAAACCCAGGTCCTGAGGAGAGAACTGTTTGCTAGGGCTATGCTAGGTCTGTACTTCTGGATGTGTACCCAGTAATTCCACACAGGAAGCAGTAACATGAACGTCCAAACCAGATTGAGGTTCTAGAGTGTGACTTTATTCCAAAGATGGTACACAAAAGCAAAGGTGGACCCCCAAAGTTTAAACATCGTGGCACAAAGGAATGGCAGAACAATGGAAATCTGTATTGAACTTAATCTTTACATATCCCATATGTCATAGGTCGTTGAATTTTTTTCAGCGGCAATGGCCTCATCTGAAAACACATTTTCTTCTAGTGGCACTGGCCACAACTGAGCATATTTCCCATATGGCATAGAACTTGAACTTTCAGCAATGTGGCAACTGCCCATGGCAGAGCACACTGGTGCTCAAAATAAGCACAACCAACACCAGGACGTAAACTTTTTCTTCAGGCATTGGCAACCATGTCCTGAATAAGCAGGTGCCCTTACAGAACCTGTAGTGCTGAACTGGTCACGCCAGATGGGGGGCTGCCCACCTTTTGGTTCCACATCCATACCCAGATATTCTTTCAGAGTTACACCTCTAAACTTCTGTTAAAACAGTTAGAACTATGCATCATGGAATGACTTTCACATCCTGCATAAGAAAAACACTACTTCTGAGTGTAGAACTAAAGTCATGAACAATGTGCCAAGTCTCTCTGGGGACCCCACAATTGTCAACCAACTTTAAAAGCATGAGAACAGTCTCAATTTAGCACAGAACTGGTGTATATTTCTCTTTATCAGAGTACACCCCAAAAAGCAGGTACTTTCCTCTGGGAAGAACAAAGTCAGGTTACTCACAGTTGGTAAACAAACAGGCTGCTTCAAAGTCCTGGATGAAAATCAGGGGATTGCCTCTTGGATCGATTCTGGCAGTCCTTTTCCATCTCTCCAGGGATGAAAAATTAGGAACTCCTGCTCTAGACAATGATTTCCACCACTTCTCCTGGCATGCAGATGTTTCTCAGCACTAGGGTGAGAAAATAGGCTCTCCTCTCAGAACCCACACTGCAGCTCTTCACTCTTCCAACTGCTCATTCAGACTCCTCTCAACAGACTAACCCAAGATTCTAAAACTCCCCACTCGCAGGCAGCTGCCATGGCTTATGCTGCTGCAAGAGTTCTAAATGATATCACCTCTCTCATCTCAGCTGAGACCAAGTAAACAGAGAGGGAGCAGGTGAAGAACCCATTTAACCAGTTATTCACCAGCTGCCTTCCCTGCCTAGCACTGACACTGATGAGATTCTAGTAACCCCAGGGGACTAGGTGGTTACACTCATCCCAGTCAGGTAAATGACTTCACAAAGTCATTTGTCCACCCGGCACCAAACCATTCTACCTTCTGTGCTACTTACGGGGAAGGGTGATTAGGCCCTCCCCTACCATGTACCAGGCACAGGCAGGTGACACTAAAGGCACAGAGGCTGGCTAATGAGACTTCAGCCCCTATACTACAATTTATCTATGGATATTCAGTGAGTCCAAGGAGACTGCTTGAACCATGCCCTAATAGAACAGAACTGAGGTCCCTACTGCAGATCAGGACCACAGCCTGTCTATCCCCCCAGTCCTCTATGGAAAATCTATCTGACCAGGCTGCCCACCGGGGAACCTCCTTCCAAGCTCCCAGGGTACCTACAAACAAAAACAACAAGGAAGCCACACACTGCAATACATTACACTTCTAAAACTTTCTCCACAACCTCACACCTGTGAAGAAAAAAGCATGTTAGCATCCTGTTAGCCACAGAAAATCCTAAAACTCTGAGAAAAAAGGGAACTCAGATGAGCTCCAGTATCCTCTTGTTTTCTTCTCTTCTTTTCTTCTTCAGGAACACCTGCAAGAGAAGAAAACACAAGAACACATCCTGCATACCACACAGTGCCTAAACCTCCACCTGAACACTAGAGAATCCCAAAAATATTTTTCTATAAAAGTAAAAAAAATGGAAAGCAGACATTTATACAGCACATTTTTTGGGTAGAAAGCCCTAAAGAATCTGCCAGAATGCTGTTGCCGAAGGCAAGGTCCATTAAAGAGTCTCTCCTAGGCCGAAGCCTGCTGAAGAACAGTCCTGGAACAGGACAGGGCCTGTATAGCACTGAAATCCATGGGGAGAGTATTTGAGGACAGTCATTTCAGTTTCAGGAAGTGTTGTGCAAAGTCAGTTAAGCAACAAAAATTTGGTCTTACCGGTTCCTTGAAGACTGAAAACAAAGGATCACCTTACTTCTCCAAGCTGAGGACCTTCTCCCTTCAGACCAGGTGGCATCTTTGGATACAGCTGCGCTGATGTCCTCTGGAAAACCAGGTGATGAAACAGGAAAATTGCTGGATTGATATAATCTGGAAACCAAACGATGGAACAGGAAAACAGCTGGATTAATGTCATCTGGAAAACCAGGTGATGAAACAGGAAAACAGCTAGGTGGATGTCATCTGGAGGGCCAGGCGATGAAAATAGGAAAACACTGCTGGGATGATGAATCTGGATGCAACTGAAGAATCCTGAAATATCACTAGAGCTGCATCTTCCTCCTTGGATACTGCTGCTGCTGCTGCTGGATGGCAGGCACCTGACTGCCACTGCTCGCTTCCCTCTAGGCATCAATCAATCAAAATCTTTATTTTGCCAGGTGGAACATCATTGAGACAAGCTCATTTATAAGATGGATCTGGGGCAAAACAATTGCCAACAGGGTTAAGACATAACAGGTTGAGTGAATGTACATAACAATTACATAGTAGTAATAATAACAACATAATAACATATAACCATCACATGTAACAAGATACTTCCACCAGAACAAAGCAATAGGTTCAACAAGAGGTAGTGCCATTTAAATACAATTGCATAGATACAGATATATGGACATAATGTAATGCTGGACATATTCACAGGGAGTGGCATCATTATGGGTAGTACCACTCAGGGTGAGGTGCGAGGACTATGACACCGTCTGAGCGTTCAAAGTTGATGTTGTGGAATGTCTCATTTCCTGCCTTGTCCACAATTCACAGTGTCCAGAAACAGAGTTCTGCCCAATTTCCAGAATTGAAGTCGATTATTTATGACTGTGTCCCTGACACATTCTGCTGCACCAAAGTACAGATTCTTGCTTGCCTCTTCCAACAACCAGTTGTGCCTGTTCTGTTCAATTTCTTCCCAGACTGTATGAGGAAAGGACTGCCCATAGATGGTGTCAGCCCCCCTACATATCAGTCTCTTCTCCTTGCTGCTTTTCACAAGTATGCAGCCCATGGCCTGGCTTGGGGTGTCCAGTCCTGATTGAGCCAGTGCCGCATGCTGAAAGAACTTGTTCCCACCCATCTCTGTGGGCAGGTTACTGGAGCCTTCTTCTTCTCTCTCTGGCTCCTCTGAAACAAGAGTTTGAGGTGACTCATGGGGACACTCAACATGAAGATACATATCTTCATCCTCCTGTTCATCACTCATGATCTGAGCCCAGGAGTGAGCAGATTTCCTCACTCCCAAGGCATTCCATTCTTCACTGGGTGTGGAGGTAGACACCTCCCAGTTCAGTGCACCTTGCAGTTCATCCTCACCTACTAGGCTAGGATTTGGACCCTGCTTCCATGGGTCCACGGATCCTTTCATTGCACTGCCCACCTGGGACGCAGGTGTGGAAACCCTTCTTTGTTCCTGCCCTTGCAGTAGATCAGCATTGCTCTCTCCTTCTATGCCACACCCTATAGGGTTTCCCCAAACAGGTTAAACCTGGTGCTTCATGCTGCTACTTGCAGAGTTTCCTACTCCCGTCCACGTGGGAGTCCAACAGATTCATGATGCCCTCTTTGGTGCTGCACCCCTATTCATACCATACTTCACAAGGCAATCCAAACAGTGGGGTATCAGAAACACATTCCTTCCAGCCTTGAGGCACATAATGCACAGTCTCACTGGATAGCTAGGGATTGCTACATCTGAAGGCAACCCTTCACCATAGAAAGTTCTCTCTATTTGTCTTAGTGCTGCCACCTTCTCTGTGATCATAGCTCGGGCATGATCCGGGTAGCAGGGAGTTCCAGAAGCCATGTCTGAAAGCAAACACATAAAAGTTTGTTGTTACTGAATTGCTCACTAGTCTCTTTGCTGTCTCACAAAATGGCTCCCTGCTGCTTGTGTTTACATTGCTAACCCCACCCTATAATGGCGGTGTGGTAGCTCTCCTCATGCATCAAATCTGTTCTATGACTCAGAACTGTGTTTCCAACCTTTTCTGGCTACTGAATTCTTTCCAGACTGTAATCAATTGCACTGCTTGAATCTTTCAGCACATTCACATGATTTTAAACTTGATTTTGCGATCAGCATCAATCCAAGAACTATGTACACATGCTCAAAGTCATGCACAAGCCCACAGTATTTCTATTGCACAGGACTGCCTGTTCGCTGCAGCCTAATGTACAACTCACAGTCCCTCTCTTGCTTAGAAACATTTTACTGTTGCTGAGCCCATTATAAATGTTCACAGTCTATGCTCAGAATTTTAGTTTTTTGCCTTGCTGTTACAATGCACAGTCCTTCTTTGCAAAACAATCACACTGCTTGCACACAGATTCAGCTGGCTTGAAATATCACACACAGTTTGATGCTCAGTTAGCGGGTTTTACTCACTGAATTCAGTAGCTGGCTTCCTCCAGTGAAAATTTTCTGCCTGGTGCTGATCCTGGAAGGCCTCAGGGGTGAAATGGACTGGCGGTCCCACCGATCATAGCCACGAATGCCACGCTCACTTTCCAGTCAGTTGGACAATGAGTTGAGCTCAAATTTACACAGCAAAAGTCTGTTTTTCACAGATTAGACTGTTCACAAGCCCCTCGATGGTTGATCCTGGTCTGACCAGCTCACACACCACTCTCTTTCTCCTCCTCGAATACTCAGCTGCACACAGAAGCTGGCTAGGGGCGGGACTGATTGCAGTTGCACTAGTCACTCGACACCATGCAAATGAGCCTCTCCCTCTCTCGCTTACTCTTCCTTCACAGCGATTGTCAAGCAGGAGCAAATTTAAACTGCAAATTGTAACTTTTTTCCTTGGCTGCAATTTCAGCAGTAGGAGTGCCGTTTTGATCATTTTCTCCTCAGATTCTAGCAATTTCTCTAGCAACTCTCCCAATTTATTATTATTTTTTTTTGTTTGTTTTTGTTGACCAGGTAAGTGCACTAGACAAATCCTGCCTATTTTCAGACACAAGCCGGGGAAGGGGGATACAGATGAATGCCAACTGACCTTGAACCAGATTAAGTTGTTGGTGGTATTTTTAGTGAGTGAGGGAAATTTGGCCAGGACACCAGGGAAATTCCCCGACTCTTTTTTTGATAAGTGCCATGGGATCTTTAACATCCACCTGAACTACCACCAATCCAGGCAGATGGGACCTCAGTTTAATGTCTCATCTGAAAGAACGGCACCTCAGAAGTGCAGCACCCCTCTCATGCTGCACTACAGTGTCAGTACTGGGATATTAACCCAAGTGCCAGATGTGGGAACTGAACCCACAGTCCTCTGATCTCCTGGCCTCAGAGGTGAGTGCACTACCTACTGAGCCACTGACACTGATTTTTGCACACAAAGCACTTGAAACTTTCAGGGCACATTCCTCAGTCTATTTCCTAAAGTTCACACTACTTTTGGCATTTGAAAATTGCAAGTTAAAAAGTTCTGTAAACATCCTGGATGCAGAGACAAGGACATACACTTCTAGGCTTTACTGTCCATTGAAAGTTGACAAAACACACAAGCAGCACTCTATTCTTTCTGTACTAGCAGGCACACAAGCAGCACATTCGGATGGCACTTTCTTGGGCAAAATCCTTTTGTGCAAAGCTTCCTTTCCTGTTTTGGGCAACCATGCTACCAGACAGACAGACCCTAGCCATAACCTCAGCAAAAATCTTTAGTTCTCGCCTCAAATTAAACAACATCCTTGGATGAGCCCCAATTGTTTATTAACCCCCCTCTGCTACTTTGAGCAGTAAGCTACCCCTTGGTGCCCTCGATTTGGCACCCAAACTACACTGGACACTTTTTGGTACCATCCTTAGCTTTGAGAATGTATACCAGTCTCACTATTTCAAGAGGTCAGAAAGGGGTGGGGGTGTACAAAAACAAAACTACAAATGACCAAATAAACCCAGGTCCTGAGGAGAGAACCTTTTGCTAGGGCTATGCTAGGTCTGTACTTCTGGAGGGGTACCCAGTAATTCCACACAGGAAGCAGCAACATTAATGTCCAAACCAAGCTAGGGTTCTAGAGTGTGACTTTATTCCAAAGATGGTACACAAAAGCAAAGGTGGACCCCCAAGGTTTACACATCATGGCACAAGGGAATGGCAGAACAATGGAAATCTGTATCGGACAGAATCTCTACATATCCCATGTCATATGACCTTGAATTTTCTTCAGTGGCAATGGCCTCATCTGAACAAATATTTTCTTCTAGTGGCACTGGCCACAACTGAGCACATTTCCCATATGGCACAGGACTTGAACTTTCAGCAATGTGGCAACTGCCCATGACGGAGCACACACTGTTGCTCAAAATAAGTGCAACCCACACCAGGGGGTAAACGTTTTCTTCAGGCATTGACCACTATGTCCTGAATAAGCAGGTGCCCTTACAGAACCTGTAGTGCTGAACTGGTCACCCCAGATGGGTGGATGCCCACCTTTTGCTTCCACGTCCATACCCAGACATTCTTTTAGAGTTCACCTCAAATCTTCTGTTAAAACAGTTAGAACTATGCATCTTGAAATGACTTTCACATCCTGCATAAGAGAAACACTACTTCTGAGTATAGAACTAAAGTCCTGAACAATGTGCCAAGTCTCTCTGGGGACCCCACCATTGTCAGCCAACTTTAAAGCATGAGAACAATCTCAACTTAGCACAGAACTGGTGTATATTTCCCTTTATCAGAGTACAGAGTCAGAGGAAGGAAGGGAGGAGGAGTGGCACTGTATGTGAAAAATGACATAAGGGCCACAGAGATCCAGGAGGAACAAAATGGGGGAGAGATACTGTGGGTTAAGCTAGAAAGGAAAATGGGGCCAGCCATCCACACAGGTGTGGTGTATAGACCACCAGCCCAGGAGGAAGAAACAGATAGGGAGCTGATGCTAGCCATCCAAAGGATGGCAGACAAGGGTGAGGTAGTACTGGTTGGAGACTTCAATATTCCAGACGTGGACTGGAGCATCCCAGCAGCAGCATCAACTAGGAGCAGATTTATCCTGGACTCCCTTCAGGGTGCCTTCCTCAAGCAACTGGTCATGGAACCAACTCGGCAGAAGGCAATACTGGACCTTCTGCTCACAAACAGGGACAGTGTGATGGGGGTAACAGTGGGGGAGCACCTGGGTAACAGTGACCACCAGTCATTGTGGTTTTAAATCACAGAAAGAGCAGAACCAAGCCACACAAAAACACGTATCCTGGATTTTAGGGGGGCAGACTTTAGGAAAATGGGGAAATACTTGAAAGAGGCATTAAGAGGAATGGGACAGGAATCAGGGGTTGAGGAACAGTGGGCAGTATTTAAAATGGGGATTATAAGAACAACAGAATTATGCATTAAGCAGGTTAGCAAGAGGAAAAGGAAGAGAGACCATTATGGTTTCCAAAGAGGTAGCAAAGAAAGTGAAAGCCAAAAGATAGCATTCAGGCAATACAAAAGACACAGGCAGAAAGGGATAGGAGAAGTACCAGGAGAAACAAAGGGAGGCAGGGAAGTCAGTAAGGAAGCCAAAGCTCAGACAGAAGAACACATTGCAAAATCAGTGGTTAAAGGGACAAAACCTTTACAGGTACATAAGTGAAAAAGAAAAGACAAAGGGAGGGATAGTGAGACTGAAGGGGAGGATGGAGTCGCGTGGAGGATGACAACAGTAAAGCTGACATATTGAACAGGTATTTCTGCTCAGTCTTTACTGAGGAAGAGGGGTAATGGGTCTGAAGGAGTACAAGGGTGAGAATGGTGCAGAAATGGACACAAGTCCCTTTACACGAGAAAGGGTCCTGAAGGAACTGGAAGTAATAAGAGTTGACAAAGCAATGGGGCCAGATGGGTGCACCCCAGGGTCCTTAAAGAACTAAGAGAGGTGGTGGCTGAACCTCTGGCTATCCTGTTTAGCCAATCACTGGAAACAGGGAGGTACCCAAAGACTGGAGGACAGCAGATGTAGTCCCCTTATACAAAAGCGGAACAAAGAGGAAGCAGGGAACTACAGACCAGTCAGCCTCACCTCGGTAGTGGGAAGATCATGGAAGCACTTCTGAAGGAGAGATTAGTGGAACATCTGGTTGTCAATGGACTACAGGACCCAAGGCAGCATGGTTTCACCAGGGGAGGTCATGTCAGACCAATCTCATTGAATTTTTGACTGGGTGACTAGGGAGGTGGATCAGGGAGGGCAGTGGACATGGCCTATCTGGACTTCAGCAAGGCCTTTGACACTGTGCCACAAAGAAGACTATTACACAAACTGGGGAATATGGGTGTGGGCAGGACAGTAGTGTGGTGGGTAGGTAACTGGCTGGGTGGCGGGACACAGAGGTGGTGGTAAATTGCTGTCACTCCACAGAGGGAAGAGTGACCAGTGGGGTACCACAGGGATCAGTGCTGGGACCGGTCCTATTCAACATCTTCATCAGTGACATTGCGCAGGATCTAGAAGGCAGAATTTCACTGTTCGCTGATGACACAAAGCTCTGTAACAGAGTAGACACACCAGAGGGTGTAGACAGAATGAGAAGGGACCTGCAGAAACTTGAAGAATGGTCAAGGGTTTGGCAGTTGAAATTCAATGCCAAGAAGTGCAAGATAATGCATATGGGGCACAAAAACCCTGGCACAATATATCAGTTGGGGGGTGAGGATATAGCATGCACCAAGCAGGAAAGGGATCTTGGGGTTGTCATCTCTGATGACCTCAAGGTAGGGAAACAGTGTGACAAGGCATCAGGTAAAGCAAATAGGATGCTGGGATGTATAGGTAGGGGCATCACCAGCAGGAAAAGGGAAATCATAATTCCACTATACAAGACATTAGTGAGGCCCCACCTGGAGTACAGTGTACAGTTCTGGAGACCTTACCTATGTAAGGACATAGACAGGGTAGAGAAGGTTCAGAGGAGGGCAACAAAGATGGTGCATGGATTGCATCACAAGTCCTATGAAGACAGGTTGAAGGAACTGAACATGTACTCCTGGAGGAGAGGAGAGAGAGGGATATGATAGAGACATACAAGTATCTTACAGGGAGGAAACAGGTGCAGGAAAACACTATTTTAAGTGAAAAGATGTTCCAGGACTAGAGGGCATGGGATGAAGTTGGAGGAGGACGATTCAGAGGAAACATGAGAAAGAATTTCTTCACAGAATGGGTGGTGGACAAGTGGAACACCCTACCAGAGGAAGTGGTGGGAGCTGAAACAATCACGGGATTTAAGAATGCATGGGATAGACATAAAGGAATTCTAGAGGTCAGGGGTAAGGGGAAACAGACTTCTAGGAAAACAAACTGAACTTACAAGCTCAAATGGGCAGACTGGGTGGGCCATAGGCCCTTATCTGCCGACACTGTCTATGTATCTATGTATCTATGTACACCCCAAAAAGCAGGTACTTTCCTCTGGGAAGCACAAAGTCAGATTACTCCCAGTTGGTAAACAAATAGGCAGTTTACAAACATACGAACATATGAAATTTGCCAGCAGATAAAGGCCTAGAGGTCTATCAAGTCTGCTTGAATGTGCAACTAGCACCCCTTATTCTGCAGCTGCCCCTCCCTTCCACCCTTCCCCTTTATTGACCCTCCCCCTTGTCCTGTCCCATCCCCTTTTGAAGCAGTCCACTGTTCTACTGGATACCACTTCTGCAGGTAATGCATTCCACCCAGCCACCACCCCTCTGTAAAAAGTGTCTCCTCATCTTCCTCCTGAACCTTCCTCCTCAGTCTCATATCATGGCCCTGTGTCCGCCCCTCCATTACTTTGAACAGCCCCTCTGTACCTGTCTTGTTTATTCCTTTCATGTACTTAAAGGTTTCAATCATGTCCCCCCGTCCCTCCTCTCCTCCAGTGAGTACATGTTCAACTCCCTCAGCTTCCTCTCATATGATAAGTCCCCCAGCCCCTTGATCATCTTTGTCACCCTGCGCTGCACTCCCTCCAGTAATTTAATGTCCCTCTTCAGATATGAGCACCAGTATTGCATGATGTACTCCAGGTGCGGTCTAACTAATGACCTATACAGTGGCAGAATCACCTCCTCCCTCCTCGAGGATATACCCCTTGCAATACAACCCAGCAGTTTGTTGGCCTTTGCAGCTGCCTTCCTACATTGTGATGAGTTGTTCATTGACCCTGTAATGAGCACCCCCAGATCCTTCTCCTCCTCTGTCTGGGCTAGCTGCACTCCCCCCAGCTGGTAACTCCTCCTTGGGTTCTTCATCTCAAAATGCAGCACCTTGCACTTTTTGGCATTAAACCCCAGTTGCCAAGTGTTTGACCAGCTTCAAAGTCCTGTATGAAAATCAGGGGATTGACCCTCAGATCCATTCTGGCAGTCCTTTTCCATCTCTCCTGGGATGGAAAATCAGGAACCCCTGCTCTAGACAATGGTTTTCAACTCTTCTCCTGGCATGCAGATGTTTCTCAGCACTAGGGTGAAAAAATAGGCTTGCATCTCAGAGCCCACATTGCAGCACCTCACTCCTTCAACTGCTCACTCAGACTCCTCTTAACAGACTGACCCAAGATTCTAAAACTCCCCACTCATAGCTAGCTGCAGTGGCTTATGCTGCTGTGAGAGTTCTAAATGTTATCACCTCTCTCATCTCAGCTGAGACCAAATAAACAGAGAGGGAGCAGTTGAAAAACCCACTTAACCAGTTATTCACCAGCTGCCTTCCCTGCCTAACTTTGACACTGATGGGATTCTAATAACCCCAGGGGACTGGGTGGTACACAAGAAAAAAACCTGTCTGAGGAACTAAATTAACCAAATTTTGCATTTTTTTATTTAACTTACTTGTGGCATGATAATACTTCTACATCCAAGTGACCACCAAAGCCCCACCCCCCAAATGCATTTTGATGGCGCAAAGCAGGGAAAGAGCTACAGGGCTATTAATATGCATATAGCACAATTGGAGAAAGCCTGGCCATTACATACAATTTTTTTTTTTTTTTTTACTTTGCAGGTAGTTGTACATGTAGCAGTTGACACCACCATTGTAGGCACCTCATGGCAAGGAGCTGCCTCTCTGAGGACATAAATTAGCCAGAATGTAATTTTTTTTAAAGTACTGTATTCTTGAATTGATAAATGTACTTGTGGCAAGATTAATACTTCCTAGTACAGCCCAGAAGCTGAGTGGCCACAACAACCTGACCTCCCAAAAAATGCATTTTTATGATGCAAAGTATGGAAGGGGCTGCAGTGGTAGTAATATGCATATAGCCCAACTGGGGACAACCCCTGCCTTTAGATACTATTTATTTTTACTACGCAGGCAATTGTTTATTTTAAGGGGGTATTACATATGTATACTGTATATACCCTCTTCACATGTATAATAGTCTTCTAGAAAAGAATTAATAGTTTCTAAAGGCTAGTGCTGCCCCATCAAGCTACATGCCTATTTTTAGCCATGCAGCCCCCTTTCCTACTTCGCATTATCAAAACATGTTTTTCAGGGGTAGGGCTGTAACAAGTGCTTGGCTGTTATTAGGAAGTATAATTATACTACAAGTATGTTTAGTAATTCAAGAATCCTTTTTCAAAAAAAATGTAAGTTCTGGCAAATTTAGGTCCATGGGTACGCAGCTCCTTGCCGTGACATGTCTACCATGAGGTATTAATGGGGTCTGCCTAATGACTTAAATTAATGTGAATTAACAACAATTAAAACTATTTTTTTAAAATGGTCATGAGTTATTAAATGTACTTATTGCACACTCATACTAACCAGTCCTGTAGCGAAGGAAATGTACTGTGGGGATATTAAAGAGCTAGTGTACTGCTTGGATTTAATAGTAATTTTCAGTTGCAGTCAGCTATCACCTCCAGTATCTGAAGTATTTTTTTATTTTCTATTTGCTAATTAGAAGATTTTTCACCTGGCAGTACTAGGGTGATGTGTGGAGCAGTACTCTGTCTGAAGGAGAAAAAAAGGTCAGTTCTGTTCCTCCCACTACATCATCAGAAATGAGACTAAACACCTTGAGGCACCACAATCCTTGTAGCCTGAGCAGTGACATTCACAAGCTACCAATCAAAATACAGGAACTTGTAACCTCACCAGTAACCAGGGAGAGCCAATCCTTGCTGCTTCATGTGAAAGTGAAACCTGGCAGTGAGAAATGGTTCTCATTGGCTACTCGTGATGTCATAGTCAGTGTGGTTTCAGTGTTGATGTAGTGGGAGGAACAAAACTGACTTTCTTTTTATCTTCAGACAAAGTGGTGCTCTACACATCACCCCAGTACTGCCAGGTGGAAAATATAATTAGTAAACAGAAAAGAATAAGTACTTGAGATATATGAAGTGATAGCGGACTACATCTGAAAATTACAATTAATTGCAGGCAGTTTTCAGGCAGTACACTAGCTCTTTAATAGGGATATAGTGCAATTGGGGCAGTGCTGGCCTTTAGATACAGCACTGATATTTTACTTTGTAGGAAACTATACATTTTAAGGGGGTAGTAGTACATGTATTCTCTATGTGTCCTGCCCACTGTAGTGCCCCCCTTTCTGGGAGATACAGTAAACCTTGGCCACGCTGCAGCAAACCTGTGGATGGGCTGTAGTTGTCTGATGCATTACGCATAAATGCTCTTTCCACAGATGTCAGGCCCAGCTGAATAAGGATGCGGGAGGAACACATAGGCTGTGTGTGCATTGGTGACCAGATGTGCGTTCCCTGGCATCATGGAGCCCTGTGGGAGGAGAGAGAGAGAGAGAGAGAGAAAAGGAAAATGGTGCAGGGTCCAGTTCTTAACCCCATTCCCACCATGCCCCCTCATAGCTGACTCCACCAGGACCACATCTTAACATGCAGTCCACCTGCCTGTGGGCTGTCCAGGTAGGTGGTCACATCATGGGGGGGGTGTAAATCACTTGGTAATCATGTTCTAGGAAAAGGTTGAGATCTGAAAGGTGGTGGGCACAGTAGGTCCAGGAGCATGTAAATGGTGTGGGAGAAAAAGGGAATTAAAAAAGGGTATCATTTACATCAGGTGGACGCAGAGATGAATGACCAAACAGTGGTGTTAAGTCAGCCGGTAGTCCTGCTGGGCAGATAGATGCTGCAAAGGAACTGGTGACTTGCACTGTAGGCGGTAGAATGTTTCAAGCTGGGACTGCAGCAAAAGTGGCTTTGCTGTCATTTGACTTCACTATGTTAAACACCACAGAAAGATTAACTATTACTGTGTAGTATAAGAAGGTTCATTGGATAGGGCACCATAAGGCCTCTAAATAGTTTAAAAAATGTCTTTCGCCAGTTTGGTGCTCTAAGCTGCTCTACCAATGCCCATTTCTGAGCATTTAAATACAACAAAGATAGACACAAACAGCATGTTTTCTGTCCTATACCCTCTGAAACATTGAGAACATTCAGGGAACATTCCTGGTGTCCTGGCCAACATTCCCCTTCCCATAAACCGGTTCATGCAATTATCCAGGTTGTGTGTGGGTGATGATGTGCGATATGGCCGCCACCACACATTCAGTCACTTCACTACCAGTCTAGCATTGCTTGTAATGCACTTTGGGATACTGTGTGTGAAAAGCGCTATATAAATGCTGATTCTTCTCTTCTTCTTCTATGTATTTTTGACCTGCTAGACAAGAGAAGACAAGGGTCTATCAAGCTTGTCTCAAGCCATCCAGGCAGCTGCAGTGTACAATATTATGAGAAATTGTTCTAGTCATTGTTTTTAATGACAAGTGGTTCTTAAGCCTGCACCCCTCTTTTTAGGCAGATACCCCTCTAACCATTTCTGGAAATTGAATCTGGGACTCCGTGCAGCAGCTCTAAAGATTCAGCTAAAGGGACATTCCCTCTGGCTTGCAGGTTACAGGGGTCTTTTCACTTATATACATTGCATAAACCTCAGTGACCACCACAGTGCATGAATCCAAAAGACCACCGTGTTGCATGAACCTCAATGACCATGACAACAGTTTCTGCTCTTATGATTACTCAATACTGCAAGACTCTGTTATTTACAGTTCATATGTAGAAGGTTCTGCTTTTCACACATACAATAGCGCACCAGTAACTTAAATGGGCTTTGGCATTATAGAGGGGGAAACACACCAGTGATAGAAATTTCTGGAAACCAAGTGACCCACCTGTTCCACTAAGGCATTGTAATTCTTCTATGAAGATAAGTGACATGAGGACAGTTCAGCACAAATATTGCCACTCTGTACTATGCCTAGAAGTGGGGCTGTCCTAGACAAACTGTAAAAACCATACCCTCTAAAAGAAGAAAACCTAGTGTAAAGAAAAAGAGTTCAGATGAAAATATGTATTTTGGGGTGTCTGCATCTCTGTCTTGTATATCATCATCATCTTTATTTGTAAGCAGTGAAGAGAGTGAACAGGAAAGCACAGGAACTCAGTTCCTGTACTTCTTCCCACTGACACTAGAATTGGAATTCTTAAACCAGCAACATAATGACAGTTTCTGGACCTGTGATCTGAAATCAGGGTTTCCATAACACCATTTGACATGTACAACAATTCTGTTTTCCTAGAAATACTTCAATATCTCTAACTGAATCTACTTGTGTCTAAACAGATAGATGTGTCTTGACACAGCTATCCATCAGATTGAGGATCTTCATTCTGCATTTCATATTTGCCAGTGTCTGAGTTCCTGTACTTCTTGTCTACCACTTGCACCACTGTTTATAAGTGCTGTTCCAGGAGATCACAGCACTGAACAATATGCAATAAAATCATGAATACAGAATAGAAAATAAAACAAACAGTTAAAATATCTAAGATAGCGAAACTTCCTATCAAACAGTTAAAATAATCACATTTATTTAAGCTAAATATCTGCTGAATCTGAAAAAGCTAACTGAAACAGGTATGTTTTCAAGGAAGTCTCAAAACCCTCAGTGGTTGGGCACTCTCTAATCCGATGAGGTAGAGAATTCCACAGGGTAGGGCTCACAAAAGCAAATGAGCGTGCCCCAGAGGTCTTTAATTGAATCCTGGGAACCTTTAGAAATCCCTTGTCAGAGGTGCGGAGTGGGTGGAGGGGGCGGTAAGGGCACAGAAGATCTTGCAAGTAGTGCAGACCCTGATCATATAGATTTTAATGTCAGACCACTATCGAATACAACGCCCAGATTTCGCAGCCCGCTAAGAGGTAAACAGCTGGTCACGCCCAAGCCAAAGCCCGGAGGGTTGGCCCACTGGCAACCTCAAACCATGTTGACCTGGGTCCACCACCAACACCTCAGTCTTATCTGAGTTTAGCTTTAGCCAGTTGGAATTCATCCAGCCCTGGATCTCAGTGTGGCAGCTATTAAATACCAAGACCATACTCCCTTGCTTGGGCACAAAGGACATGTAGAGCTGAGTGTCATCTACATAGCAGTGAAAACTCAGCCCATACCACCTTATAATGTCTCCCAATTGCAGCATGTACACTGAACAATGTGGGACAGCACGGAGCCCTGCAGAACCCCACATGACAGGGGGAGGGAGGCCAAGAAATAAATCCCAGACACTATCTTCTGAGTCCTGCCAGTGAGAAAAGATCAAAACCATCTGAGGACTGTACCAGGCAGTCCATCGAGAATCTGCAGGTGCTCCAGCAGCACCCCATGGTCCACAGTGTCAAACGCTGCAGAGAGATCAATAAGAACCACGACTGAATGGCTCCCCTGATATCTTGCTATCTGGAGATCATTCGGTACCCGAACAAGGCCATCTCAGTACTATGCCTATTCCTAAATCCAGACTGGAGAGGACTGTAAACATCATGTGATGTTAAATAATCATCCAACTGCACCGCAACCACCTTCTCAATAACCTTACCCTCAACGATCTGTAGTCAGCTAAGCAGTCCAGGTCGAGAGAGGATTTCTTCAGGACGGGTACTACTACTGCCTCCTTTAGGGGGTCTGGAAACACCCCTGTCACCAATGAACACCAGACTATCTCCACAAGGATCGGGCCAATGACTTTGATGCACTCCATTAGGAGGCTCGTTGGGCCCGGATCTAAACTACAGCAGGTTGGGCGCATGTCCTGGATTACCTGCACAATGTCCTTGATTGCCAACCAGCCAAAATCAGACCAGACAAACTGGGTGCTTGCTTCCTCAAGCCAATCCCCGTAATGCCCATTTGAAGACACTAAACGGATCTCTGACCTGATTGTGTCAATCTTATCGGCGAAAAACGGAGCAAACTCATCACACTTAGTTTGTGAAAATGCTCCCTGTGGCTGAAGACAGGTTGGATTGCACAACCTATCAACAGTCCGGAAGAGCTGAGCCAGTCAGTTCCTCACCGCAGCAATCTCCTTGGACATGAATTCTGCCTTCTTATAGGAGATAACCGATTGATAGTCTTTATAATGGGCTATCAATCTAAGCTTGTCATCAGCCAGACCAGATTTCCACCAGTGTCATTCCAATCTTTGCCCCTTCTCCTCAGCTCATTCAAAGTCCCATCATACCAAGCGGACTTTGGGCGAAGAGTGAGGGGGTGAACACGACCATTTGCAAGGGAGTCGAGGGCACATGTCACTGCCTTATTATAAGCAAGTACCAGTTCCCCCAACTTTCTACATACACTCAACATGCCTGATAGGTCCAGTACCACCATAAGACCATCAGGGGTCAAACCCCTTAATGGGCAGTACCAGACCCTCTCCATAGGAGTAGGTCTACTGGGGGGTGCCTCAAACCTGAATCTTATAGTGTGATGGTCGGTCCAACCAACTGGTTCCACCACCAGGTCAGTGACCTCCATCCCCAGCAGGAAGACCAAGTCCAGTGAATGTCCATGACTATGGGTAGCAGAGCTAACTACCTGTGTAAGGCCCAACAAGTTCATTAGTTGGAAGAAGTCCTGCCCAAACTGTGAGAGTTCATCTTCGACCCAAGCATTGAGGTCCCCCAGAATCAACCATCTAGGGGACTCCAAGATTAGGTCAATGAAGAAGTCTGCGACCTCCTGCAAGAATTCCTTCTCACCTCTTGGTGGACGGCAGGTGAGAAGTATCCCAGAAACATAGAAACATAGAATTTGATGGCAGATAAGGACCGCTTGGCCCACCCAGTCTGCCCATTTCCCAACCTAATGGATAAGCTGCAGATCCTAGTTAACCGGCAGCCTACTTCTTTCTACCCCCACCCCCTAGAATTGCCTTATGACTGTCCCATGCATGCTTGAATCCAACCACTGTTTTTGACTCCACAACCTCCTCCGGAAGGCTGTTCCATGCATCCACAACCCTCTGTGAAAAAAATACTTCCTTATATTACCTCTGAGCTGCCCCCCCCATCTTCAAATTGTGCCCCCTTGTTCTTGCACACCTCTTTTTGAAAGATGCTACCCTCTTGACTTTGTTGATTCCCTTGAGGTACTTGAAAGTTTCTATCATGTCCCCCTCTCCCTTCTTTCCCGAGGCTATACATATTAAGCTCCTTTAGTCTCTCTTCATATGTCTTCGGTGCAGACCCTGCACCATTTTGTTGCCCTCCTCTGGACAGCTTCCATCCTGTCTATGTTCTTGCGGAGACTGGGTCTCCAGAACTGCACGCAGTACTCCAGATGCAGTCTCACCAGCTGTCTGTACAGAGGGACAACAACTTCCTGTTTTCTACTGGTGATGCCTCCCCTATGCATCCCAGTATCCCCTCAGCCCTTCTTACTGCCCTCTCACATTGCTTGCCCACCTTTAAGTCATCTGATATGACTACCCCCAGGTCCCTTTCCTTTTTGTTGTTGTTAGTATCTCACCCCCCATTGTGTACTCTTCCCCTGGGTTTTTGTTTCCCAGGTGCATTACCTTGCACTTCTTAGCATTGAATCTAAGCTGCCATACATTTGACCATTCCTCTAACCTTGCCAAGTCCCTTCTCATCCTTTCCACCCCACCTTGTGCATCATCTCTGTTGCAGATCTTTGTGTCATCTGCAAAGAGACATACTTTTCCTTCCAGTCCTTCTGCAATGTGCTATAAAGACATTGAGAGGACGATCTACTACTGAACCTTCATGGTGCCCACTAGTAACCCCCCTTTCTTCAGAGTGGACTCCATTTACTATTACCCTCTGTGACCTATTCTCCAGCCAATTCTTTAGCCAGGCTATCATCTTGGGACCCACTTCCAGGCTGGCTAACTTGTATATTAATCTTTTGTGTGGGACTGTGTCAAATGCCTTGCTAAAGTCTAGGTAGACCATGTTCACAGCCCCTCCCTGATCTAATACTTTGGTCACCCAGTCAAAGAAATCTATTAGATTCATCTAGCATGACCTTCCCGCTGTGAATCGATGCTGCCTTGGGTCCTGTGCCCCTCTGGCCTCTAGGTACTCGACAATTCTTTCCTTCAGAAGTGATTCCATCATTTTCCTATCACTGAGGTTAAACTAACAGGTCTATAGTTTTCTGCTTCTGCCCTGCTCCCACTTTTGTGAGGAGGAATCCGTCTGCCCTCCTCCAGTCCTCAGGTTCCACGCCATCCTCCCATGATTTGTTAAAAAGGGTAGTCAGTGGTGTCACTAGTTCTACCCTTAGTTCTTTTAGAATTCTGGGATGAATCCCATCAGGCCCCATTGCTTTGTCCACCTTCAGTTTTAAGAGTTGTTTCAGAACCCTTTATTCTGTAAATGGGCTGGTATCAACTTCTGTATCCAGAGTGTTTCTATTGTTTGTTTTAGGTACCTCCCCCTCTTCATTTGAAAATACTGAGCAAAAATATTTGTTTAGTATCTCTGCCTTTTCACCGTCACCCTCTGCCCACCCACCCCACTTTATTAAGCCTCACTATCCCTCCCTTGGTCTTCCTTCTCTCCCTGATATACCTAAAAAAGGTTTTATCCCCCTTCTTAACTGAGTTGGCTATCTTTTCCTCTGTTCGGCCGTTTGCTGTTCTGACTGCCTTTCCAGCTTCCTTTTGCTTTAACTGATACAATTCTCTGTCCTGCTCCTTCTGTGATTCCTTGTACTTTCTGAATGCTTTCTTTTTCTCTTGAACCTTCACTGCCACCTCCTTTGGGAATCATAGTGGTTTCTTACATTGTTTTGTTTTGTTTATTTGCTTCACACAAAGGCTTGTTACCTCTGTGATGGCAGTTTTTATTATTCCCCATTGTTCTTCCACCCCTCCTTCCTGCCTATTTGCTAGTGCATTCCTTAGGCACTCACCCATTTTGGTAAAGTCAGCCCTCCTGAAGTCCAGTACTTTTGCCTTTGTATGGCTTGACTCTATTGCTGTGTTTATTGTGAACCATACTGTTTGATGGTCGCTAGTTCCCACATGGCTACCCACTTCTACATCTGTGATCCTCTCTCCATCTCCATTTGAGAGAACCAGGTCTAAGATTGCTCCCTCTTGAGTGGGTTCCAATACTAGTTGTCTAAGGTATGCCTCCTGTAGGGCATCTAGAATAACCCCACTCTTAGAAGTGGCTGCTGCAACTGCACTCCAGTTAACATCTGGCATATTCAGATCACCCATCAGCAATATCTCCCCTTTTTCTGCCATTCTAAGTATACTTTCTATCAATTCCATGTCCATTTCACCCCCCTGAGAGGGGGGTCTATATACAACCCCTGTGCGGATTGTGGTGCCATTGCCTGTCTCCAAATTGACCCACAGTGCTTCTTCTCCTCCCTGTTTATCCTTTTGTTCTGTTGCTTTGATTCCTTCCCTCATGTAGAGAGCTACTACTCCTCCTCCTCCTCCTCTTTTACCCTCCCTGTCCCTCCTGTAGATAGTGTATTCTGGTATGTATCCTGGTGTATCCTGGTATGTTTATGGCCCAGTCATGGTTCTGTGTGTACCATGTTTCTGTGACTGCCACGATATCCAGATGTTCCTCCTCCATCAAGGTCACAAAAATCCTGCAACCTACACCTGCTCCCATAATACAGTCAAAGGATCTGGTCAGTCCCACTGGGACATCTACAAGGCACAGATCCGATTTAAAACAACTGGCAACTCCCCCGCCTCTGCGATCCTCTCTCGGGCGGTGTATCACCAAGTACCTGGCTGGAATTGTTGATTCCAACACTGGGCCAGAATTTTCATCTAGCCAGGTCTCAGTGATGCAAGCCAGGTCAGTTATCCCAACAAGATCAGCTGTAATAGCTGTCTTGTTCCTTATTAACCTGGCATTGCACAGCACCACCCAAGTAGGATAGGCAGACGAGGTAGACTGAGCCACTTGTCCACTAAATGTGGAACCCTTGGGTATGGGAACCAGGCAGTGAGGTACCCTCTCCTGGGCCCATTTTGCCTCAGGACATCTTCTTGTTCTCACCACTCCAATCCGTCCTGCCCCTGCTCAACAGCCCCACCAGGCCGAGCTCCCCCCCATCTATTCCTAAGGCCCGGTAACACTCATACACCTCTGCCGGTGGGGGGGGGCAGTCAAATGGGTGGAGGTCCCTAAGCTTGGTGATAGAGTAGTGCTTGACCACTGATAACCTACGCCAACACATAGCAGCCAAAGCTAAACTGACCACTGTAAGTGGTTAGATTATACACTAAAAACTAACCAACAGTCACACACACTCACACACTCTTACCAATCCCCCTATATACAGATGACATCATCATTTATGCCAAAACCAGAAACACTGGTGATTTCAACAATATACTGCAAAAAACAAAACAAAAAAAAAAACATTCAACCATACAGAGTCATGGATGGATGCAAATAAGCTATTTCTAAACCACACCAAAACCAAGGTCATGTTTGCTTGGCCTCTCTTGCTCGTTCCTTACACATTACTCCACATTTGGTATCCCATTGGAAAATGTCAGAACCTTCAAATATCGCAGTCTGTGGAATGGCTAGACTCATAACTGAAATTCTCAGATCACATCATTAGAACAGTTAGGGTAACCCACCAAGTTGCAGAAGCCCATTATTATGTGCACAGCTGCTGAATATCCAGAACAAGGAAACTCATTCTGTGCCAGTCTTATATTAGCTAATAAATACTGCAGCAACATCTATACAACAGCATCAACTGCTGTTATTCAGAAAATCACTGTAGCATTCAATAATATGTGCAAGTTTGCTCTGGACTGTGACAAGAGGACCTACCACTGCTAGCTTTACATTATCCTATGCCTACTTTCCCTGTATAAGAGGAAATCGCTTAAATGGCCACCCTATGATATAAGTGTGTGCATGGACTTTGTGGAGGGGTTGTGGGATAACAGATGGACCAGACACCGAACTTCAGGATCAACACGCAATCTCTGTGTGATGTTTATTCAAAATACAGGAAATAAGCTTCTGCAATGCCATATTCCTTCTTCAGTACATCGGTTTGCAGCAACAGACTATGTATGTCCTTTATTTGCACTTAGCCAGCACCTACTGACACTAATCTCTGATCTAACCACTTTTTAGTGAAAACCCTTCATCCCTATGTGGGCCCCATTTGCTTGGGTAGTGGGGGCTCAAAAAGGAAAAAAACAAAAAACAAACAAGGTATAGACGAAGAACCACAATGCAGAATCACTGAAAAAAGGGTTACCCAAAGGGTATTGGCAACAAATAAAATTTCAATGAAATACAACATCATACATACTTCTATAATGCAAAGCATCATGGGATATATGTAAATCACCATGAAATTTCAGACTTGTTCAGTTTACAGCAATTTAAATGCATTTTAAATAGTACAACTAACTCAATTTCTATATGGTCACCTAGTAATTTTTACCATTGTCAAAAACACCTATTGCCATGGTATTTTCAGCATTTACAGGTTTCATAAACATAAGGTATATTATGACACAGTGCTATTACATACTAACTCCAACAACAATAAACACAGCCTGTTTTACATACGCTTGGAGGTCACAACAATAACCTCCCTGTACGAGGACCTGAGAAGGAAAAGGAAAATTAAAGAGGACACTATAGCATAGTCAAGAAAGGGGAAGGGTGGGTGCCCATAGGTGGCCAACCTTATGGACTAGAAATTGTAAAGGATAGAATAGACTAAGAAGTAGAAGAACTGTTGCAACAAATTTAAGAAAAGTTAGTCCTCAAGAGTGGCAGGAGCTCCCTGTCACAGACTTTATTTGTCACACCTCTGCAGTTTACTTACAAAACTGAGCCAGACATATACCTAAGGTACCAGTTCAAAAATGTTTACATACCATGGGTATGCAACTTCATCTGCCTAAAGGCCTTTGTGATGAGCAGACCCTACAACCAGGACTCCCTCTCCTACAGTGTCAAGGACTTAGCCAGCTCCACTTACTCTCTCTATATGGGCCCTATGCATGACCCAGGCATGGAAACATGCAAAACATGTGTACCTGACCTGCACAGCCCGCACCCATGGGCTGGTCCACACCGGTTGGCATTCACCATTGCCGTCTGCTTGTTCACAGCCCCACCCCCAGGCACGCAGCAGCATGGGTGAAGAATATGGCCATGTGGGTAGTCATTCAATCAGATGTTCATCCCGGTCCTGGAGTGAATCCCCTGCTGCAGTCATGTAGGGCATCTTGGGGTGGTGCATAGCCCTACCAGGTTCAAAACCAGGGCATTTGCACTAATTAACACCCCCAGCCCTCCTGGGGAGCATGGTGGGCAGGTGCCAATGGGCGAGGGGAGATCCCATTGCCACAGAGCCCCACAGCAGGGTTCCTCCCTTGTGTAGAAATCCATGTGACATCATGCATGCACATGGCATGGATGCACCCCCCAAGCACATCCCTGTCACACCCCCAGTGCAGAGCCGTGCATACTACATGGGGATCCCTCTCACAAGATGCCAGTGTGCCTTTTGTGAATGCAGCCAGGGGTGCACAGCTCACCCCAAAGTGATATTTGGGCATAGGAATGCCTATGTGCTGCCCTTAAGTGGCATGTAGGCATTTGTGCATAGGGCCCTATGATCTCGGCAAACCTCTCTCTCCCTCTTTATATTTCTCCCTGAATGCTTTTCTTCACTTTTCCCCAGTCTCACTTCCTCCTTTTCCTAATTGATTCTGTAACGGTTTATGCTTTGTAATGCACTTTAGGATTCAGTATGCATGAAAGATGCTATATATTCCTTTCCATTCTCTTCTCTTCTTTTATGTGGTGTATGACAAGCAATCTTTTCTTCTCTCCTCCTCCTCCTTCTTCATCCATGCCTGAGTATTGCATTACACCCACTGTTGGTTGATTCAGAAAGACTGTGTGAGTCTATGCATCCAGAATCAATATATGTTCAGCACTCAATATTTTTTTAAAGAGACACTTTGCTAGATTTTCAAAATGAATTATTCCTCACATGCTATTTACAAAGACTGTCCCCAAATAAAAAAAAAATACTTTCTTGAAAGTAATTGTATCCGGTCTACATTTACATCCCCAACTCTAAGTACATTGTATATTTGATTGAGGTTATTGTATGTGGACCATTTGTCATCCAGCTCCTACATCCTACTCGTGCACAGTAGATGCATCATTAAACACAGTGTGCAACATCTAAGTCATTTTAATAATACAGCCTAGCTTGTTGGAACTAGAAAAAACACAACACAGACATTGGATTTATGTTTCATCATATTACATGCAAAAGGCCAAATATTGCTAATATTTGGAAGGATGAAAAATATAAAGCTGAAACCCAACTATGGAAAAATTGTTTTTTTTCCTGTAATTTTTGTAAGGTGGTCCCCGTGTGAGAGTTTCAACTAACTTTATTAAACATATTTTATTGACTGGGACCCAAATACATTGCACCACATTCATTGCTTTCTGTTTGAATCAGGAGTGTTCCTTTGCACAGCTCTGTGAAAAATTGTTTGTTTTCCTCCCAAGAGTTAAAATGAGCTGACATCTTACCTAAATGGAGCACATTACAACAAAAACCATGTGGTTGTACTAGGAAACCCCATACTTTCAGGGGTCTTTATGTTTTGAAAGGTAATTTCCTATGGTTTGGTTTCTTTGAGAAGCTCAGAATAAAAGTTAGCCAAGAGTTGGATACCTCCAGCTTACTAACTGTGTTTGCTGGGGCAGTGGTGGCAGTGGTAAGAAGTGATGTTCCTAATCTGTTGAGGCTGTATTGATCTGAGGGCTTGTGCTTGGGCCACAAGATGGTGTCCACTAGGGCTGGGAGGGCCAACACTAAGAGGGTGTCTGCTGTGGCTGGGAGGCCCAATACAGAGAGAATGGCTACTGTACTGCCCATTGGGGCTGCAGGCTTCAGTAAAAACACTGTGATGCTTATGCCCCAATGTGCGCGCGTGCACACACACACACACACACACACACACTGGGAATCTGAATGGAGGGCAGAAGGTATTGGAGGAGTTATAATTATATGTATTCTTGTAAACTTGTCCTAGCAAGAGCAGCATAGAAATGTACACGAAAAGGAAAAAACAAGCAATCCAGCAGTTCCTTTTCTAAATATTTTATGCCATAGTGCATTTGATTCCAAAATCCCAAAGGCAGACAAGCAGAGGTTGTCTGCCCCCAGCGCCATTGTTTCCCCTCCCTGCAGCTATTTAGAAATCCACAAATGGATTCAATTGATTTGGAACATTTAATGGCAACACAGATCACCAGGAAGAACACAGATTCATATATCCCTTCTCTTTCATTTTGTCCATAAAAATGAAGAAGTTCTCTCCCTCCCTCCCTCCCTCCTCTCTTCCTCCACACAGTTATTAATTTCCCACCCTCTCTCTCTTCTGCTGTGCAATCTGTCTAAGCATACCTCTGAACTCTCAGTTATTAAGAGGGATGTCCCTCATTATACCCCTTATAAGTGCTTTGTTCCACATCTGTTCCATATTTAAAAGGTGCTGCCTACATAGAGGAGATGCTGTAAACTCAGACTTTCAAGCAGAAATTCTTGATTTTTTTATGCTAAAGCAACATTAAATATTGAGCAAACAAAAGCATTGGTTTCCTTCATGTTTTGAGCTTTCATCTTTATGCATGATTATATTATATGTCCCTTATTCTGAGGCCATTATCCCACCATTGTCCATTATTCTGAGTATCTGTGTCCCTCATATCAGAGACAAAAATTGAGAGCTATGTATATGAGTGACATCACTGGTCAGTTTTATGTTTGATTATAATAGTAGCTGGCATCAAACTACCAGTCTAAAAATAAGAGATGGCTACAGGTAACAATGGCTGCTTTTGCATTAGCTTAGAAACACCGACACATAGAATGTGTCAGTAGAAAAGGATTGGTAGACCCATCCAGTCTGCTCTATTTTCCCTGCCTATCAGTAAACCCAGGACTCTAGTTGGTCACATGTGTCACTCCCTCCTTCCTTACCTGTATTTATTATACCGTATGCCTATCCCATGCAAGCTTGAACCCCCCACACTTGATGTGAAGGTTTTTATTTACTCTTGTAAACATTTGCAGATAACTTTTTAAAATTTTCATTTTTATAAAAAAAAAAATGTCAACATGCAATCCAGGTTATTCCTGCTTTAGCAGCAATGTACTGCAGGTTTAAGATGGTGGCTATGCTGAGCTGACCTTGATTGGTGGGGAACCAGTTTTATATTACAGAGCATTACAGAGCATTTTTAAAGTTTTAGTCTGATTTAGACAATCTGCTTTTAGTTAAAGATATCCTTAGGTGTAACACGCCACAACAGCGATGGGAATACAGCGAAGACCATCACAGCGACATTACCGACAGTTCGCTGTGATGGTCCGCTGTATTCCCGACACTGCTGCCTCTGGGGTGTTTGCCCCTTCCCCAAACCAACTCTGACTTGGAGTTTGTTATTTAAAGTCCAGGGGCACGGGAAGGGGGCAGAGACCCTCGCATGGGGTGTGTGGGGGCGAAGCCCTCCACAGAAAACACATTTTTTTCCAGCAATGGCACACCAATTGGTGGTGTTGTGCCATCACTGTGCTGACGGTTGCTGTTCTCCATGTTGCCGCAGCATGGTGGAACAACAGTTAGGTGGGGTAGCAATACTGAGTGAACTATAGTGAGTTAGCATTAGGAGATAGATTTTTTATTTTTTAGATAAGGTTGTCCTGGTACACCACATTTATTTTACTACTGCATCTGCTTCATTTACTTGCCTGAGTTGTGTCTCTACTGCTGGCTGTCATGGTGGATTGACCAGAAGAGCTGTGGATAATAGGTCTGTGTGGGGCCTGGAGTGGATTGGAACCCCAGAAGCCTTGGCATGGAATGCTGGAATGGCAATTTCAACAAACTTCGCTGTTTCTGTAGGCTGGTGATTGGGATGGCCTTATGATACACCTACCAATAGGAGAGGGCATTTCTCTTCTCTGGTCCAATGCATGCTAGTTCTGAAATGACCCAAGAAGCAAGTATCCAGATTAATGTAATTGAAAATCATATGAGTGTCCTGAAATACTTTCTCCACTTCAGCCCACAGAGGCTGTACACAGGGACATGACCAAAACACATGTAGCAAAGAGCCATTACCTGATTTACACTTATGGCAAACAGGGATACGATTTATAAATTATTATCTTCAAATACTACTCCCTAAACCATAATGGTTGTGTCTATACTTTTTATCTGGGTGCAGCCCTGTAGTAAACAGTCTAAACTATTGTTATTGATGTGAATACTAGTAATCTTGCAGATGATCCTCCCTTCTTCTCTTTCTTCTATTCTCAGCTCTTTTCTCATTCTTTGTTCATCCCTTTTCTACTATTTTAATGAATGGTACGCATACTAGTTATTATACCACTACACAGGCTTAGTGTCTAGGTTGTATATATTTTTTTTAAACATCCTATTTACAGATATCCTGGTTACTTGATGAAGTTAGACTGGGACTATTCATCTAGATCAGACATTTTTAAATCTGTTTTAAAGTATATCTTGACATTTGAAAAATAATTTGTTTGGAGGTTACTTGCCGAGTTTACAATATTTATTATTTTAATTATTAACTACTTATTCATATATTTATTTACCAGTAGCATTTTGTTATCATCTATTAACATGTACAAACTCTTCGTTACTTGAGCAAATGGAAAATTCCAAGATAAGTCTCTTACTTGTGATGCAGAAATGGAATTTTTGTTATAAGCCCACGTTAAGGTAAATTAATGTTATCTCAACCTTTTCCTAGTTTTTATGTATATGTAATGTCCTTATTTATGCTGAAATAATAAAAATTCTTATTAACAACAAAAAAAAAGCCTGCCACCCCCCCCCCCGGCAACCAGCACAGAACCTTCGCTCACCTCCATGGCTAGCCACTGGCTGACAGTTCACAACTATGTGCCTATTGCACCCAACTAATTATAGTAGGTGCATGATCATGAACTGTCAGCCAGTGGCCAGCCATGGAGGTGACCAGAGGGTCTGCGTATGTTGCTATGGGGTGGTGGCATGGTGGGGTTGCTGGGGTCAAGGTGGTTGGCTAGGTGGGTTTCAAACTTATGGAGAGTGGGGGAGACCACTGGACACCAGGGAAGAATTGAAAGCATATTAGGGAGTGTTTAGGGGTTGGGGGAACTACTGGACACCAGAGAACATTTACTGCATGTATGGCCAGGAGTTTAGGAAGTGAGAGAACCACTGGACAATAGGAAACTTTAACTGATTTACTGGCAGGATGCTGGGAGGGGAGGTGGTGGTGGGTAGCACTCATAAGTCATAAGCCCTAATGTGGGGTGGTGGTAATGAGCGCTGCTTTAAGGGCTAGTTAATGCTGCTCTGAACCCAACAGCATGCCTGTGCGGCTATATGCAAGGCACTATCAGCTACTTTGCACAGGTGTACTAGCATGTTTAAGGGCCAGTTGCTAATGGGTTACTGACTCACTAACCATGTCATCCAATAAGTCCTTCCCTGCTTTTGGACTACAAAATGGTGTCAGTGACTCATTAACCCATTTTGCGATCACAAACATATCTGAATAACCCAGCCAATTCTGAGAAGATATTTTTTTATCAAAATGTAGTTTTGAATCTAATGTACAGTGGTGCCAGCCAGTATGCAACATAATACTGCAGCACACTACAATACAGTTATTGCAGTAAACAAGGAACTTATAATGGAATTTAATCCCTTTTGTCATGCAGAAACTTGAGAGACTGTGTAGTAGCCTGGCTGGCAGCTCGTTGAAAATTTTAAATGTTTTTATTGATGATGTCCCAATTAATTGATTAGTTTTGGGTGTTTCATAGTGATGAGGTCATAACATTTATCAGGTTGATGGTATTTGTTCATGATGTAACTGATTTATCAGATTGCTATTATTTTGTTGATGACATCACAATAGCTTTATCAGGAACTGATATGGGATTTTAGTAGTTCTCTGTTTCCATGGGGGAAGTGGCCTTTGCAATGGGATTTTAGTAGTTCTCTGTTTCCATGGGGGAAGTGGCCTACTCATGTAGCATATTATATTACAAAATGGATAGGAAAAAATGGTTATTGGTGGAGAGTCAGTTTCACCTATAATGTTATTCCAGCACAACATCACAGGTGAAATTAGTGCCCACAAAAACAGCCTACTTACGACTGTTAGCACATAAATGGATCAATTTTATTTATGAATTTATTAGTTTTTGCTAACCAGGTAGGTACACTGGACAAAAAGGTCCATTTGCAGGTACAACCTGGTCCATATGACAAAATTGAAATACCACACAATTAGCAATGATTCATTTTATAATCACAATAAGGTACTTCAGGGCATTGTCAGTGCCAGTGGATCAGCAGGTTGAACACTCACTTCTGAAGCCGGAAGATCAGCAAGGTGAGGGTTCAAGCCCCACACTAGGCACTTGGGATAAAATCCCAATACTGACACTGTAGTGCATCATGAGTGGGATGCTGCACTCCTGAGGTGCTGTCTTTCAGATGAGATGTTAAACCAAGGTCCTGTCTGCCTGGTCTGGTGGTAGATCAGGTGGACATTAAAGGATCTATGATGCTGGTGTGACAACAAAAACACCAACGTCCTTGACCATGCCAGAAATCCGTCAACACCCCAGACTATGACACCAAACTGACCGGCACGACTGAGATATATAACTCCGTGTTGCACAGACTTTGGAGTTAGATATTTATCCCCAATCACCCTACAGTGTCTTGATGCAAAACCCCTGTCACTGCCGATTTAGGTGCACTGGGGGGTTTGCTTTGGGGGGTTCAGTGTACTGGTGTTGCTGTAGTGACAGTATAATGACATGAAAGATCCCATGACAGTTCCTGAAGAGAGTAGGGGAATTTCCCCAGAGACCTGGCCAAATTTTCCCCTTTCAGTAAAAATTACACCAGCAGCTTAATCTGGTTCAATTTTAGTTGCTTTCCATCTGCATCCCCCTCCCACTCCCACGGGATGAGGTTGAAAACAAGCAGAATTGTCTAGTCCTCCTTTCCTGGTCAACAAAAACTACATCAATCAAACAATCAATCAATCAATCAATAAATGTGTTGCTAGGATAATACCACTTCTCAGGTAGTGGAAGTCACTCAGACTGTGGCCTCCTACTTCCCAGTATACCCGAGGCATTCATTATCCCAGCATGACACACACCTTAGTGTGTCTTACCGCTTACTTATTACCTCAAACAGAGGTATTTGAAACCTTGTCCTTAATAAAGAGCATTGAAAGACCAGAAATAACTGCTGCTGGATTAGAACAGTTAAAAAAATACAGTCATTATGGATCCAAAAAATTCAGCAATTCAGCAAATCTGTTAAATGAATACTTTATCAATCTTCCTCATTTTGCAATACCAGGTTCATCAGCACAATCTTCCTGTGGAGCAGTCTTGGAGAGGGCTGACAACAGTACATGTGAGTTAACCAAAATCCCACTCCTTAACTTGAAACTGACTAAATTCAGAGAATTATTTTAGGAGAACAAAAAATTACACTTAAACAAGGCAAAATAATTGAACGTTGAAATTACAGTTTTAAAATATTCACTGTTACTACATTGTTAAATTGGAGATTTCAAGAAGGTAGTTTTCCTACTTACTGGAAGGAAGCGAAGGGTATAACAATCTTTAAAGGAGGGGACCAGCTAGTTCCTCAAACTATAATCTTACAGAGCTGCTGCCTATCCTCTCCCAGCAGCTTGAACGGATGGTGCACAATCAGTTTTATGAGCACCTTGAGAAATACTTGTTATTTACTTGCTCTCAATCACATTGTAGAAATGGATTTTGAATGAGAATCACACTCTTAATTTTTTTTTGGTCATGTTGCCTCCCTGACACAAGTGGATGAATCTGTGGGAGTGGTGTTGATGGACATTTCTAAAGATTTCTATTTAGTCAGTCATTCAGTACTCTGGTTGCTTGATATAGATGTGCTCATCAAAGTGTATTATTATTAGTTTAGATCTTACCTCAATGGCTGCACCCAGAGAGCTGAGACAGAAGGTCACTTGTTGGAAGGTTCCACAGGGTTCAGTTATGGGCCCTTTGTTATTATTGATTTATACTGATAAGTTACCAAATTCTATAATAAATTCAAACTTTCATCTATACACAGAGGCCTGGATATTCAAACTGCGCCATTCTGAGGCGCAAGCCCTTGCACTGCTCAAAATAGTTGCGCGGGGGTGTGGCGGTGATGAGGGATTCCCGCTGCGCAACTCGCTGAATCACTCCCAGCCACAGCACTTGCAGCATGGCGCAGTGGAACTTGGCGCCACTGCAAGTTGCCAGAGATGAGCATTAAACTTGCGGTGGCGCAGTACCGATTGCGCCATGCATATTCCGATATTCAAAGGTGACATGCAAATGGGGCCATAATTTATGCAAGGTGCAGGGGCCATTTGCATCTAACTCGCCCCATTTGCATGCCATTTGCATGTAGGTGCACGATCCCGAGGACTTAGCCTGGCCACCCTGCCAGGCAGCAGCCGTCGAGGACCGAGCGAACTAATGCAACCCGATTGCGGGCATTACAGGTACATAACACCCCCACATTGCCCGAAGCGATCGCGGGGCGCCGCGTATATGAACCCCAGTGCCCGATCGGCGGGCAGAATATAACCCCAACCCAAATATCTCCCTGGTGGTCAGTGGACCGTAAAGCCCGATCGCGGGCAGAATCATCTAAACTCCCCCAAACATCTCCCTGGTGTCTAGTGTCCCCCACCCGAAGCCCCTCCACCGCTCCCCCGCGGCTGGCGGCGACAGCATCCACCGCCTGCCGCCCGCGCTCCGCCGACTGACTGTCGGTAGGGCTGCATGCCCAGTGGTGCAGAGCTACAGCCAATGGGCTTGCAGGCCCATACAGCACACAATCCAGATTTGTGAATGATCATTCACAAATCTGGACCTAATTTATGAATCATCAATTAGATTTTTGACTGTTATGAAAAAAAAAGAACAGATGAAATAAAATTGATATACTTACCAGTATGGATTGGAAATGGATATCCCATAGGTTCCTGTAGACAATACTACTGCTGTACCATTGATAAAGACCTTCAGTGAAGGAGAGTCATTTGTTGTTAACCTGTAAAACAAAATAAGTTCATCGTATGTGTTTGACCATTGCAGCTCAGAAAAGCAACAGAAAACAAAACATACAGCTAAAGGAAGTTGAATAACATGAAAAATATTAGTACACATACTCACTTTATAGTTTTAATAGTAAGAAGCCTTGTGCCTGTGGCTCATGGATGTGGTCCCCTGTTCAACTCCCTCTGCCTTGGCATGGTCAAGACATGTAATGGAAAACATTGTCACAATGGTGGTGGGTGGTGGTGGTCATAGCTGAGACATATGATGACATTCCCTCTCACATCTTCCTGTATCTGGTGGTGGTGGCAGTGACTAACAGCAGTCTTATGGTGGTGGTAGTCTAGGGAGACACACGGTCACATTCCCTATGGTGGCAGTGGAGAACAGGTAACAGCAGTCTTATGGTGGTGGCAGTCAAGGGGGACACAGGGTCACATTCTCTATGATGGCAGTGGCAAGCAGTGGTCTTATGGTGGTGGTAGTAGTCCAGGGGGTCACACGGTCACATTCCCTATGATGGCAGTGATGAACAGGTAACAGCGGTCTTATGGTGGTGGTAGTCCAGGGCCAGGATATACTGTGCTCTGTGTTATAAATGTGACATGACATATGGAATTTGAGTCACTATGAGTGAGACACTGATTTAACTTTATGAAAAAGAAAACACATATCATACAAGAAATGTGATAGCCTTTTAACCACTTAAGTTAAAACCTGCCAACATTAACCTTATCATCATTCATCATCATCATCATAAAGAAAGCTGCCCTCTCAGTCTTCTATGTCTGAATTCTGACCACTGGGAAATTCTTTCTCCATTGTGTTATCATCTACATCAATGGTAGGCCATTTCATGCTGCCACTGCCACCAGGATGGTCCCTTTCTACAACATCAACAAAACCATGACTATGCCTGGGTACAAATACTGAGGTTGCAGTCTGAGCTGGTATGTGCCTCTCATTCATTTTTATGAATGTCAGCAAACTGACATTTGCAGGAGAGAGGTTTGTATGATGATCCCAAGCTATTGCACCTGCTGAGCTGAATACCCTCTCGATACTCATACTGGAGGGTGGGCATTTCAGGTACTTCAGTGCCACAGCGGTCAGCTCTGGTAAACACCTTTTGCCAACTGTGTACTTAATTATTGTCATTTAATCTAAAGTATCTCATAATTAGTAATATGGAGTCAAATATATCTGTTTTAACTAACTCAGGCAGTACTAGCCTAGTGTCTATTTCCTCTACTATAATGACCTTGGATGGTGACATAGGCATTAAATGCCAGACATGTAGTATGTTTCAACTGGTGAAATCAACACCTAAAACAAGCAATGACTTTATTTGTACTAAATGTATACATAACAAACATTTTCTTGAAGAAATTTCACTGTTCTCTGCTAGACTGCAACAACTAAGTAGTCAAATAAATATGTGTGAGCGTTTTCAAGCACTACATAGTCCTCTTAAACATCACGGACCAAACATCAGTACCGTCTTTTCCTATTCCTTATTTAATAAAAGTATGTCTCCCTAATCCTATTTTCAATAATTTAGAAGCCTCTAATATTGGTAGTGAAATTCTATTATAAACAATTTTATGTATAAAAGAGGGCAGAGGATGATACAGAAGCCACTGAACTTACTGATGATTGGTCTATTGTATCATCAAACAGGAATATGTAAAAAGGGCACTAGAGCTGAAACTTCTGTCTACCTATTTATAATTCTTATTCAGCACTTTCGAATCTGCATATAATGATCACACAAATGTCATCCTATCAGAGTTACCAACTTGTCAACCACCAGTCTGTATAGCTGAGCCCCCTGAAACCATCCTTATTGATCTGGATCCTCAGCTACCTCTTACCGAACCTAGTGGATCATCTATAAATTCCAAATGTAGGTACACCACCTGCCCATCTGAACATGGGAATACAACCTCAGATATGGATATTCCTGGCACATCCGAACATGGGAATCCAACCCCAGTTATGGATATTCCTGGCCCTTGTCCTCAGAGTTATCCTCGCCAAGTGTTAGTTCTTGGCGACTCTATTATTAAGCACCTAGATAGGGCATATCTGTAATCCAGATAAATCTCTGAGAACATGTTCTAGCTTCAGGGGGGCAAAAGTATCAGATATTATTAAAATGGTCAATGATATTCTTGCCAATGCAGGTCAAAATCCACTTGTCATTATACATGCAGGCACTAACAATCTGAATCAAACTAGACCCTTAGAAATAAGAAAAGATTTTGTGGCTTTAAATAATTTGCTCACTGAGAATGGCTGTACTGTATGCTTTTCCAAAATCCTTCCTGTACCCAGAGCTACTGACAGTATGACCTGCTTAATTAGGGAAACCAGCGAATGGTTAAGGAAACGGTGCCTTAAACAAGATATTTGTTGCATCCCAGATTGGGAAAACTTTAATGGGAGGGACTCTCTTTTCAGTTGGGATGGTTTGCATTTGAGCCTAAGAGGAAGTACATAGCTAGGCAGAACATTTATTTTGGTTATTAATAAACATTTAAACTGATCAGTTCGGGGGAGAATAGGACAATCCTTTATTCTCTAAACTGTAAAGATAAAACCAGAAATGAGAAAACCTGTAATATACTTTCTTTTAACGCTAGATCATAGAACCAACTCAAAATGGCTGAATTAACCGTAAAATGTACTTTATTTAATCTAGACATTATTGCTGTCACTGGGACTTGGTGGGACTCTTCCTCAGCTTGGTCAAGGCATATCCCAAATACAAATTCTATCATAAAGATAGAAGTGATCGGAAAGGTGAGGTGTTTGTCTCTATGTTGTGAATGTATTCTGTCCACGAAATAGCAGTTCAAACCCAAACTGAATTAATTTGGATATCTATCCAAATGAAGGATAATCGTAAATTTATATTAGGGATTTTCTATCGTCCTCCCTCAGCTGACATTCAACATATCTCTTATCTATTAAATTTAATCACGGATATAACATATAAGGATGATATTCTCATTCTAGGTGATTTTAATTTACCGGGTATCAACTAGAATCTCTGTACTGGTCATAATAACCTTGAAAATCTATTTCTAAACTCAATTGTAGATCTAGGATTAGATCAATTAGTTAATTAGCTGACTCGAGGTAAAAATATACTGGACCTAGTCATTACTAATGAGGCTTTAAAGTCTCCAGTATAAATAATATGGCCCTATTGGAAATAGTGATCATAATTCACTGTTTTTTAATATTCGCTCATATATTGCCAAGAATACTAAAACAGTATGCATAAGGACTATAATAAAGCTAATTTTGAACAAATTAACTCTGATTTAAATAAAATTAACTGGACAGAAATGTTTGGGGCAGAAATATAAATTAGACATATGAATGTCTGATCAAAATTATACACCAACTTGAAGATTCCTACATTCCCTTATAAACAAAATATAATAATAAAGGTAAAGTTCCTGTTTGGTTCAACAAAACCATCAATAAACAAATAAAAACCAAGGAACAATTATATAGGAAGCTGAAAAAGATCACAGTCAATCTCTCAGCATAAATATAAATCTGCTGTCTCTATATTAAAAAATCAATTCAAACTGCTAAGCTTAAATTCGAGTTCAGTTTAGCCAATTCTAAATCTAATTCGAAATCTCTTTATTCCTACATTAATGGTAATAAGGAAGTAATGGTCAGATCGGTCCACTTTGTCAAATGGGCTCACCATATCATCTAACAAAGAGATGGCAGATCATTTTAACAAATATTTTTGCTCTGTCTTCGATTCAACAATTTCACCAATTACACCAATCACAAAACATGATTCTCCAATACCTCCTTTTGATCTTTCTGAAATTAAAAAATGTCCTTCTAAGTGTCAAAAGATCCACTAGTCCAGGTCCTGATAACATTAATACTATATTTCTACTTGAAACACTTAATTCTATTGCAATCTGTCTTCAAATTTTATTCAATAAATCTCTAATTGAAAATGCTATTCCTGATGTATGGTGTGTAGCCTTTGTAACTCCTATTTTCAAGAAGGGAAATAAGTTTGACATTCAAAATTATAGACCGATTAGTGTAACATCTATCATAGGAAAAGTAATGGAGCATTTAATTAAATCCAAATTGCAGATCATTACTGATCGACTTGGTATTTCCGATAACTCACAGCGTAGTTTTAAGTCAGGCCACTCATGTGCAACCAACTTAATATCTTTCTATCACAAGAAAGGTAAGTTACTGGATAATAACATGCCAGCTGATGTTCTGCTATTCGATTTCAGCAAGGCCTTTGATCATGTATTCCACTCCCTGTTGATTTATAAACTTTTTAATTTGGAAATTCCCTCACTTTTGGTAAATTGGATATCACAATGGCTATTCAATCGTACCCAACTGGTCAGAATAAATGGGGCATTTTCTTTCTCTGGCAGGGTAACTAATGGAGTCCCCCAGGGCCCGGTACTGGGGCCTGTTCTTTTCAACCTTTTTATCCTTGACATGGGCATCATTCCTAACAACTATCTATCGAAATTTGCTGATGACACAAAACTTGGAGGCAGAGTTGACACTACAGCTGATATCCAACTCCTTGAGCAGGATTTATCCTCTATTGAGAAATGGGCAAATGAAAATTCAGTGTTTTTTAGCATTGATAAATGCAAGGTTCTACACTTTGGCAGGGATAACGCTGCTTATAAATATTATCTAAACAACTAGAAATTAAATCATCCAATTGTGAAAGAGACCTAGGTATTATGATTAATACTAAACTGTCATTAAGTGATCATTGTAGTAAAATAGTCAGAACATCTAATATTATCCTGAGACAGATTAACAAATCCTTTATTTGTAATTCTGAACACTGTTTAATTTCATTATATAGAGCTTATATCAGACCACATCTAGATTACGGTTCCTCCTTCTGGAATCCTCACCTTAAAACTGATATACAGCATCTTGAGCAGGTCCAAAGGAAGCTTACTAAATCAATTCCCAGACTCAGTAATAAATGCTATGATTCTAGACTTAGGAAACTAAGCTCCATCCATTATGTCTGAGAAAGGCAAAGGGTGATTGGTTAATGTACAAATGAGTCATACTCCCAGTCTATTTAAGACATGTGGACTAACACTGGCCAATGAGAGTATGTGTAGACTTTCATTCTAAAGCAACTAAATGTTGAATGGGCTAATACAAAGAAATTTGACAACTTTTTCAATATAAGAACAGCAAAATTTGAAACACTCTTCCACAGTCTATTGTAGACTCAGTTAGCTTCGATTCCTTTAAATTCAATCTTGATTCCTGTCTATTGCAAAATAACCCTGTATAAGGATATGGGATAAGACCTGCCACTCTAACTACTGCCCAATCTCCATATTGCCACCACTATCCAAGGTCCTAGAGCGTATTGTTGTGGACCAGCTCACTGATTATTTGTACAAATACAATATTCTGTGCACACAACAGCACAGTTTTAGAAAAGGACATAGTACCACCACTGCCCTGCTTGAATTTACCAGTGCAGTGCAGTGCATAGTTCCCTTGATAAAGGTCTTCTTACTAGGGTTGTCTTCATCAACTTGTCGAAGGTATTTGACATGGTCCATCATCGGCTGCTGTATGACCAACTACTCCTTGCAGACCTCGCACCGGACTCAGCCCACTGGTTCAGAAACTACCTTGACAACCACTCTCAAAGAGTAAAAATTGCCAATGCTATCTCGAACACCTTGCCTGTCTGCTCTGGAGAGTACCTCAGGATCCATACTGGGCCTCTCCTTTTCAGCCTCTTTTAAACTCCCTACCACAATCCTGCTTGGAACAAATCATCCTGTATCACGGATGATGCTGTTGTCTTTCTATGCACAAGGACCTTTCACCACTACAACACAGCCTCCAACTCGATTCAATGCTGTTGATAAAATGGTTCTCAATCATAAACTAGTCCTTAATCACAAGAAAACCAAGTCATTGCTATTCTGCAGTTCACTTAACTGTTACAAGCAACTCTCCTGCCATCTCCACCAAGCAGGGGACTATCCTCGAACATGTTTACTCATTCAAATGCCTAGGGATTCTGCTTGACCCCAATCTCTCCTATATGGCTCACATTGACAGCATGGCTAAAGGTGCCAGCACATGCCTTGGATTACTCTACAAGCACAGGTAGCACTTCACTCCAGAGGCCCTGAAGATTGCCGTCCAGAGCTCTGTGGTGTCAATTATTGATTATGGCCTCATTATTTATGGCTCCACCGCGATGTCCACCCTCCGATGTATAACAACTGCTCTTAACAAAGCATGCCGACTCACAACTGGTGCCCGTCTCCTCACCCACACCTGTGCCCTTTATGAACAATCCGGATGGCTCCAACTCTCTAACTGTATAAAGTATCTCACATGTGCTATGGTGGAAACAATCAACCTTGGCCTCGCACTCCCGGTGTTACTGCCTTGTTACATCAAAACACCAACCGACAGACCACCAGGGGCTCGACAACCCAGATTCTACAAGTTTCTCGCTGTCAAACTATGCAGGGCCAACGCTCCTTTAGCTATAGGGCTCTCTGTGATGAATGGTCTCAGCCACACCATCTCCACTGCCTCAACACTAGGTCTGTTCAAAACCAGGCTCTGAGCCCATCTCATTGCCTCTAGCTCCTGTGACTGCCTCTCTCAGATGATGACCTATACAGCTTTAATCCTAACTTATATACTGCTAATACCCAGCCCCCAGTCCTCTTCCCCCCAGCTCCTGATGCACCACTTCAAATCTCAGGTCTTCATACCACCTCATTGGTATCTCCTTGCCCCATTATAGCACTTATTTCCCACCTCTCACACTGCCCCCTTTTTCTCTTCTATCACTCTTTCCCATTTATTTTTTGACAAATGCCTCTGGCTGCATCTTCATCCTCCCCCCATCCCTGTTTCTCTGCCACCCCTGGGCACCTGACCCTACCCATTCCTTGTGGGCATATGCATCCTAGCTGTGTTCACCATTTTACTATAGCTGCCTCTGTTAACTACCTACACTTCTCCTCCTCCTCTGTACCCTACTCTTCCTATAATTGACCCCTTTCGACAGCACTGTTGTACATGAATTGTTTACTGTTATTTCACTGTTGCTTCCTTGTTGTTTGTTATTTCTGACATGGAACCTTTGTAAAAGAGCTTTGGCTCAAAGGTAATTGAAATCCTAGAATAAATAAAAAAAAAATTATATCCCTCTTTTGAGGGAGGACAATCTCGATGGGCCTTCTGTCTTCTTTTGTTCTACTTTACCCAGTAAACCCAGTAAAACACTGCTAGCACTGTCTCCAGCAACATCAAGGCTATGCTGTACATTCACCAATGTCTGCCTCAGCACCCGCAGCAGTGGAATAGATTGACTAATAGAGGCAGACTCGCCACTCATTGCCTGTGTGGTATGTTCAAAAGGCCTAAAGATTGTTATTGCTGAGTCCATGAGGTGCTACTGTTCAGTCATCTTAGACAAGGAGGCCCCGGAAATGTCACGGCTAGTATGCACGACAAGATGTTCTGAGATGGCTTTGTACTGTTCATACAACCTCTCCGCCATGTATAAAGTGGAGTTCCACCAGGTGACAACTTCCAGCTTCAAGCGGTGCTGCGAAAGGCTGTTTCGGATATACAACTGCTAAAGTTGGTCACGGACCTTTGCAGAGTATGAAAAGTGAGAACTGATATGGCGTGCAACTGTCAGCATTTCCTTTATATCAGGGTGCTGCAGAAACTCCTGCACCACAAGATTTAAACAGTGGACCATGCATGGAACCCGAAAAAAGTCACCATTCGTGATGCATTTCACCATATTTGACCCATTGTCACTTGCTATGAATCCAGCTGTCAGGGACAGTGGGTTCAGCCACTTGTCAATTTCAGTCAGTACCAGGTCCAACATGTTTTCACCAGTGTGAGAACAGGTCACATTGGGCATAGCAATCATTGCATGCTGTCGAATTCCTGGAAGATTGCTACCATGACACGCCACCTTACTACACTGATTATTCACACTACCAACATCACAAACAACCCTCGATACCTGTGCCAGTGTGCAGTTATACACAAATATAAACTCCCAGCTGTTTTGCCACTTGTCCACATATCCATGCTTAAATGAATGAATGGAGAGGAGAAATGTTGAAGGACATGTCTTACTGAGTCAGATATGGTACGGTACAACTCGGGGACAGCACGGGTCGAAAGTATGTCCTAGACGGGACTTTCCATTTTGGACAGGCACATGCAGCAAACCACCGGAACCCAGAATTCTCCACAAAGGAGAAGGGCAAAAGATCAATTGTCAGAATTTCAGCTACAGCAGCATTAAGTTCACGTGACACTGTTTGATTGGGTGGGTACTTCAGCTTATGCTCAAAAACACTCTGTAACGTGGGCTAACTTAAATGTTTTACACAGGATGTGATGACAAATGGTTCTGCTCTGAGAATCACAGGGGTGGAGTGTGGACATGTGATGAAGACAGTTGCACAGGTGATGACAAACCCAGAAATGCAGTTATTTCCCAGATTTACCAGCAAGGGTTGATGTGCCACTTGCACTAGACATACTGCATTGACCACCACCACCACCACCACCAAACTGCTACTCACCACCACTGGACAAGATTTCAAAATCATTCTGCTCCTCCACCTCATCATGCCTGTAGTAATCCTCTGCTCTTATTTCATCACTACTGCACACATGTTATGGTCATGGAAGGGGATAACATGCTCGTTATGGTTGATGACGAGGATGAACACCCCACTGTGGTACAGGTATTAGCTGCCATCTTGTGCTGGGTCCACAGTGCCATGTGTCTGTTCTTAAGATGTGTATGCTGTCCCCCTGTGCCCAGATGGCTCCCCTTTTACCTCGACTCACATGCACCTGGCAAACCTGGCAGATTGCAACTGACTCATCATTTGCATCTTGCACAAACAAATCCTGAACAAGGGATTGTGATTCTCTAGTTTTAACATGTATTGGACTCTGGCTTTTTAGGCCATGAAGTGGGGTGTGTGCTACATGATTTTTCAGGCAGGATACGCTTGGACTGCAACTGGCCACCATGACTACCTATCATTATTACTGGGTCATCATCATCATTATCAACTGAAACTGGTAAATCACTACTTTTTAAGTGGGGGGAGCAAACAGACCCAGACACAGCCACCTTGAATTTCTTTTTCCCGGTTCCCAGCAGGGGTCACTGACATCTTCATCATATTCATCAACACCATCCACTTCTTCTGCTTGGATGCTGGCATGTGGACTGCATGTTGCAACCACAGCAACATCATCATCATCAGGTTCATCATCAACACCACCATCACCCAGAATTTTTCACCATACTGTGAAGCACTGTATGGCAAATGCATGACCTGAACCGCAGTGAAAGAAATGTCACATTGTGTGCTATCGTTGATATGATGATCAGAATCCTCATTTTCAGTTACTGAGATGTTACTGGGGAGTATGACACTGTCACTCACTGGCATTGCTTCACACTCCATTATATTTTTGGACACAGTAAACTGGTCAGAAGTGGAACTTGAGGCAGCAATACTCATACCACCATCAGCAACTACACTAACACCAGCTGGGACAACATCATCTCCTCCAACTATGAGTGAAGCTACTTATTGCACTATAAAACATTGAAGGAGAAATATCTTTCTCCATCAGCAATACTTCTCGACTCTTGATACACACCACAGACAATCTTACCACTGGCACAGTGTATGGCGAGAAACAGCTTTGCTTGCATATCTCTTTGTGGGCATTTGGGGATCAACAAGAATATTCTAAACAAATTCAGATTTTGGAATGTTCACTCTGGGTGGGGGCCGGGGGGGGGGACGCTGGATGTGAAGCCAGAAAACAACTGTGGCTTCAACAAGAGATACAGATGCAAAGTCACAACAAGTTCAACAACACCTTACCGAACCAGTGCTGCTCTCAAGTCATGAACAATCCAATCTGGAAAAGAATACCTTTTGCCGGTGGGGGGAGGAGCGCTGACTGCACATTACAGCACTGCAAAACCAAGAAAAGATACCACAATGGCAGTAGAAAATCACACAGGTGCAGTGGATAGCAGGTTCACGCTGCTGCACCTGCAGTTACACTGTGGCACAATAAAAGTTGCATTATTTGATGCCACGCACCGCACACACACTCACACACACACACACAAAATTTGTCTACAAGTAATGCATAGCAAATTGAAAACTTCAGTAATATACAACGTATTTTAAACAACCTGAAATTATGCACTGCTGCACCAGGTCCACAGCACACACAATCAGCAAAAAAATGTCAACAATTACTGAAAATATTACTGTGTGTACATTAACACAGTCAGTTATACAAGAAAAATATAACCAAAAACCAAAAAACTCCCTATTTCTCCAACTTAAGCCTATGTACACCACAGATACACTCCCCAAAGCACACTTCCACTGTCTCTCAGTACACAGACTGAATGTTGTACATTAACATTCAGAATCACACAAACAATAAACACTCAATGATATGAGCACAGGAGTGTTTCCCTACAGTCAATTACCTAAAGTTTCAGCAAAAAAAATTACTCAAAAAGGCTCTTTTAACAGCTTTTAGGTTTGACTCGCAGAGAGCTGTCAGAGCAGACTGTCTCCAACAGTTTCCTACACACACTACCCCGAACTGAGGCTGTGCAGAACAATCTAGAGCCCATGTGACCTGAAATCCCATGAATCACTGCAAAATTCACCTTTGGAGCTTAAAACAAGGCAAAGTGAGGCGAAGTACATTGTTTCCAAAAAACAAAGAACCTCGGTGTGCAAGCACTGAGGCAATGGTTACCCCAAAGGGCATTTGGCCAGGAAGCCAAGTTTCAAAGGAATACAAAATGTATTTCACCTTAAAATTTGTGGAGTAGTGGTTTGGGAAAGGCAGAGTAATGCAAAGTCAATGTTTTCAATGGACTTTGCGTTACGTCTTATGATCTGATGCTCACTTTAGCTGTGGAGCGCCATTGAATCCACCTTCCTCCGTGAATCTCCGTGGGCGTATTGAGACCACTTCCAACCACTAGTTGTGAGGGGTAGCAGCTTCCATTTTATCTGCAGTAGGACCTGGGCCATGGTAAGAGAAAACCATCTTATTTCTTCATGGTCATTGCTGTTCTGGTCAGGGTTCCTTCGGGGTAGGCCTCCTCCCTTCTTGTAACATTGGGAGCCCCTAGACATTTGGGAAGGTGGGGGTGACTACATTAGTTAGGTACAATTTTCTTTATTAATATAATGATTTATTCATTCACTGTTTTTATTTAATGTATTTATTAATTTACATATCAACTCCAACCAGCTGGGAGACTCAACAGCCCATATTCCTTCGATCTGCATGCCTACCTGTAGGAGCTTCTTAATGTGCCAACTGTCAAGAACCTTCATGTTTGAATGCTCCTGATAATCAATCATGACTGATTTTGTTGTACTTTGGTTCCCTATTCCTCCTTCTGTTTTCATTTAATGCAGTCATTACCTTGTCAGTATTAGGTTGCCACAAGCAGATGAGTAAATGATGTGCTTCCAGATTCAGCGACCTCCTCATCAATTACATCGTCACTGGCCACAGCCAACCAAAGCTTTCTAATAATTTCTTGCTCCTTAACAGTTTCTGCATATTTATTATTTAGACTAAATATAAAGTACTATCTTCTGCCCTATCACAATATCAGCCTTTACAAATTTGCTTTGTATCTTCCCTTCGCTATTATGAAATTCCTTTGGAAAACCGACATGAGTCTCATTTCCCCATCTTTCCAGTACTCACATGTCTGCATTCCTGGATCTGTCATCATAATCACTTCCTACATATCCCATTGATCTTCAAGGCAACAGATACTAATACTGCACTGGAGCAATTTATTCACATTTTCAATGAAGCCTGTAATAAATTTGCCCCTCTCAAAAAGCGTAAAGTTAAATCGCTCAGTAACCCTTGGCTGTCAGGAGACCTCCTAAAAAAACTTAAATCCAGGGACCACCTCTGGGAACTGGCTAGAAACTCTGGTAAGCAACTCGACATCCAGAATTATAAACGGGCACGAAACGTCTGCACCAAATCCATTGGCAACAGAAATCTGACTACTATAAAATGCCCTCACTAACTCCTGGGGAAATGGGAGGATTTCTGGAAAAAACATTAAAGAGGTCACTGGGAAGCAGTCAAAATCCTGCCGAACATTCTCAACAGAAATGGGCACACTACACTCGACTCTAAAACTATTGCAGAACACTTTTAACATCGCTTTCACTGACCTTAGCAGTGTTCTCCTCCAACTTCTTCCAAGGCGTGTCAACTCCATCCCCAACTCCTCCACCCCGCCTGTCACCCACCTTTCTACTTTAAAGCACTAAAGAAACATCAAGTCCGAAACTACATTGCCAAAGCCATCAGCAAATCTAGAACAAGCAATGACACACTTGACCTCAAGCTACTGGCCCTAACCTGACGAGGTACTTGGTCCCCTCACCAAAATCTTTAATCTCTCTTTCCTCTAGCCAATTCCCAGACAAATGGAAAATGGCCACTGTTACCACAATTCACAAAAGTGGTGATAAGGCTGACCATGCGAACTTCCGCCCTATCTCCATTCTGCCTCCCCTATCGAAGGCACTGGAATGTATAGTAGCGGACCAACTTACCGAGCATCTGAACAATTATAATATTCTCTGTAAACAGCAACATGGCTTTAGAAAAGGTCATAGTACATCCTCTGCCTTACTCAAATTCACCAGCTCCATTCACAGCTCCCTTGACAATGGACAACTAACTGGTGCTATTTTCATCGACCTGAAAAAAGCCTTCTTACCACTCCCTCCTGCTGAGCCAACTAAAAATGCTGGTCTCTCCAATGATTCAATCTCTTGGTTCAAAAGCTATCTTGAAAACCGCACCCAACGTGTAAAAATTGGAGATGTGCACTCTGATTCAAGACCTGTCCTCTCTGGAGTCCCCCAGGGTTCAATACTGGGCCCCCTACTCTTCAGCCTGTTCCTTAACACCCTACCGGACTCCTGCACTGAACATATCACCCTGTATGCCGATGATGCAGTAATTCTTGCCTCACACCAGGACCCAAAGAAATTGCAAGAAAATCTCCAACTCGGCTTCTCCTCGGTTGAGAATTGGCTCACAAAGCACAAACTGATCCTTAATCAAAAAAAAACAAAGGCCATGATCTTCAGCAGATCCCATAATAAACATAAGCACTTCCAACTCTCCGTTATCACCAGACAAGGTGCCGCACTGGAACAGGTCAAAAACTTTAAATACCTCGGGATCACCCTTGACCCTCACCTCTCCTTCACTGCCCACATCGACCATGTTGCCAAAGCCACTAACTCCTGGCTAGACTTGCTATTCCGTCATAGGAAACACCTGACACCTGAAGCCCTCACTGTCTCTCTGTCCAGAGCTCCATCATATCCATCATTGATTATGGCATTATCATTTATGGCTGTGCTACAACCACTGCACTCAAGCGTGTATCCACCATCCTCAACAAGGCCTGTCGACTTGTCACTGGCTTCCAACGCCTAACTCACACCTGTGACCTCTATTCTCAAACTGGATGGTTGAATCTTGCCAATCGAATAAAACACAAAACTTGTATTACTACTAAGAAAATCTTGCTAGGCCTTGCCCCCCCTGGAGTCTGTGCCCTCCATACAACCAGAATCCACACCCGACATACCAGGGGATCAAAACCCCACTTCTGCAAGTCCTGCATTGCTGCACAACACAGGGCCAAAGATCCTTTGCTTACCGGGCCACTAGTTGGTACAACAGTCTTCCCAGCGACATCTCATCTTCTCTATCGCTCAGCACTTTTAAGACTCGTCTCCGCTAACACTGACTGCCTCCAACCTCTGTGACTGTTGTGGCTAGCATATCTTTGGTTCCATAGCTGAAGATGCCTTTTGGACCCACATCTACTCCTCAGCACCTTGCAGCACCCCTTCCTATCTTTACCTCCCCTGCTGGCCCATGACAAATGCCACCCGGCTGCACTACCTCTATTCTTATCCGCCTTCCACCTCTCCTCTCTCTGTCCCCCCAACCTACCTCCCCTTCTCTCCCATCCACTTAGTCTCCCTGATTTCACCCTCCTCCTTTCCCTTTCCCTTCCCCAAAGTTTCACCTTATTGTTCTTTTTTCATCTACAAGACTATGTGTTGTTCTTTTTTTTAATTTTATAAACTGTTATCTTTGCTTATGATTGTCTCAATTGTACCAATGACGTGGAACCTTTGTAAAAGAGCCTTGGCTCAAAGGTATTTGTAATCCTAGAACAAATAAATAAATAAAAAATAAAAAAAATTTCCATATCCATTCTTTTGCCTCATTCTGCTATCATAACTATCACTTTATTGTAAACCGACATCGCGCAAAACCTAACTGGAGTGCAATTTCCATAATCCATTATCCTGCCACAATTATCCTTTTTCCCATCAAGTCCTCTAATCACAACATTCCTTCAAGTGGCTCTACCATGCGGTTCAATATCCTTTATCGATCAGCATCTCGCCAATAGGAATCAAGTCAACGCAGTTGTGGTCTACATGATTTCTTCGTGTCTCCCGTCCTGTTTTTTATTCGTGGGACTTCACCACAAACCTTACATGCGGGGTGCTCTGCCCCACCTCCCCATCTTTGGGACTGTCAACCCAGTCTGAGTTGATTCAGTTCGGAGGTGCAGGACGGGAGACAGCATGCCCTGTCTCGGGCACACCAACACAGTAACCTGTTGGCAAATTGTTGATTTTGCTGACAGGTGTGTATTTCGCCGTGTTGGTGATGCTGTAAGGGTGGCATACCCCTTTGGGTCACTGGGAATTATCCACTGTGAACTGCTCATCAACCAATTGCATTTGAATTCTTTTATTTTATCAATTTTCCTTTTACTGAATTATTGACTCCTGATGTGGACCTGGCCCTGCACACAGCAATGCCTGTAGCATTCTATGTTTTCCCTCTGACCATGTGAACATTTGGATTTTCATCTTAAAATTCCTTCTTTCACCAGCTTGCCATTCCACTCATGAAATCACTCTCCAAGGAGATCATTTACATCTTCTTAATTTAGTTCACTGGCTTCACTCCATCAGCTTCCTGTGTGCGGCTTGTTTTTTAGTATTTTTATGCTACCACTGCATACTTGAATCACAAAATTGTTTTCATTTCACTTCAGTAAAGAAGCTATCTTTTAATATGACATATGTCTGGATGATGTCTATATCTTTGGAGTGAAATTATACATCAGATTCTATGAGCACTTTGGGAAGAGGCAAGGGTATCTAGGACCCAAGAAAAAACATAACACAAGTAACACTTAGAAAAGAAAATGTATAAAATGGGCAAGAAATGTCCCATGTTCTTACTGGTTAAAAGGAGTCCAAAGTTGTGTAGCTACAGAGTCGCAATCAATGAGTTCAGACACCTTTCAGCAAGCAGGATGCAGCATATCGATATCACAGTGCCTCTCAGAACAATTTTTCACATATTCCTGATTGCCATTACAAACATGGCCTCCACCTTTACTCACCTAAAAACTTCAACTAAGCCTTAAAAAGTAAACCCTAACATGTTTAACTATTAACATGTTCTTTCCCTTCCTTAAAGGAAAATGCTGGGGTGCATGGGGGGATATCACCAGCAGAAAGAAGGAGGTGGTGTTGCCTCTGTATAGATCTCTGGTAAGACCCCATGTTTTTATTTATTTATTTATTGAATAATTTGGAATTAAACCTTTGAGCTGATAGCTCTTTACATATTGCTACGTAGAGTATTGTGTTCAGTTCTGGAGACCACATCTCCAAGAGTGGAGGTGCAGGGGTCTGCATCAAAAGTCCTATGAGGAGAGACTAAAGAACCTCAATATGTACACCCTGGAGCAGAGGAGAGATAGGGGAGATATGATAGAGACCCTTAAATATCTCACAGGGGTAAATAAGGTACAGGAGGAGAGTATTTCTCAGAAAAAAAGGTGCTCAAGAACAAGGGGATATGCTATGAAGCTGAAGGGGGTAGACTCAGGAGTGATGTGAGGAAGTATTTCTTCACATAAAGAGTGGTGGATTCCTGGAACAGTCTTCCAACAGAGGTGGCGGGGGCAAAAACAGTGGTGGGGTTCAAGAATGCATGGGATAAACACAAAGCAAACCATAGTGGAAAGGAAGCGGGATGGAGAAAAAGCTGTTGGTCAGGCATGATCTGATGTAATAATGTAGGTGGGGAGAAATGAGCAGACTAGATGGGCTGAGCAGTCCTTATCTGCCATCAAATTCTATGTTTCTATGTTTCTATGTTTCTATGAAAACTGCGCAGAACCTGAAAGTCATTTTTTCCAGTAGAAGCAGTTTTTTTAAATACTGGTTCCAGTTCTGTTATTGTTACATCTACGTGGGCCTTTTGTAACACTTTGCAAGTTTCTGATTTACATTCTGTGTTAAGTACACTTTTAGAGCTCTGTGGTGTAATTTATGTACCCCTAATTTCTAGGTGGTGGATCTCTCCTATAGTAGTCAATGGAGAAAAGATGACAGAGGTGGTGGAACCATCATACAATTATTTTAAGAGATGGTAGGACCCAATTTAATCCCTGCATGGAATCCATCATGTTGTTGGAGAGAGGAGAACAGATTATTTTTATTCCCTTATGATATTGGATCAGTCAGATAGTTGAAGTGTGGAGAGGGACAGTTTTTTTTGTTTTTTTGCCTGATGGGTCAGGTTGGACACTGGATCTGTCACATTGTTGGGGAAAGGGACAGATTTTTATTCTCTGAAGGGTTGCGTTGGACTGTGAACTCATCAAGTAGTTGGGGGGAGGGGGCCAGATGTTTTTATTTCCCCGCTGGGCCATGTTGGGCACCAGAAATCTTATTCTATACACCATATCCTGCACTACCAGTATGGAACTCCTGTGCCTTGTAAAACACTTAAGCAATAATCCACAACAGGGTGTGGGTTATGGTGGGATTTATCCATGCTTGGTGTGGTTCAGTCACAAGACCACAGGCTGAGTAACTAAACCACACCAGAAGTGAGTAAACCTCACCAAAACCCACACCCTGAAGTGAACTAGTGTGATTATACAGTTTTATGTGATAACAGCGAGCACCGAACGGCGACCAGCATTATTGCGATGTCAGGGTGGCGAAAACAATTTCACCACCCTGACATCCTCGGCTTACGGAAGAATGGCACCAGGGACTTAGTTATTTTGCTTTCTGTAGAGGCTGTGCTTACACCACCATCATGGGGCTACCTCCCATACCTCCCCTACTAAAGATTCTCAACTCCGGGGGGCAAGTCGGAGGCAAAGCAAAAATCAAGTTTCAGCTTACGCAACAAAATGCAGTTGCGTCTGGACCCAGACCAACCCGAACCCCAAGAACTGCAAGCGGAGGCCAACCCCCAACACCATGGCGCAGCTCAGTAGCTGACCGTGGTGCCACCCCTACATCCCTCTGCCCCTTCCAGCCCGCTCACTCCCCCCATGCTCGTGTACATATAGTGACATCCTGTCGCTGCAGTATTACCACCACCACATCCGTCACCTTAGCCTCTATTGCCATTCAGGCTTTCGCCACATCGTGTCGCTGTTTTGGATGGCGGCTTAATTCAGGTGCCCACCTCACATGCTACCGATTATACAGAGAGCTATAATAAAAGAATTAAAACAAAGTTATTAAAAATAGAATAATAGATACATTCTGGTGTATTACAAGGCAGTAATTCATCGAGAGGATCTGGGGGCACAGTAAACCTCAAGAGCAAAGCTTGAGAGGTTTCTAGTGCCCCCAGATCCTCAAGATGAAGAACTGCCTTGTAACACTAGAATGAATTTGTTATTTTTTGTAATATATGGATGCGAGGAAATTGTAAGTGCGTATCTTTGTCATAGAGTAAGGAATCTTCGGTTGGGGTACTGAGGTGATTTTCGTGTGAGTAGGAGCCAATGAATGTGGCAACATCAAAAATGTTTCCAAAATTCAAACAGCAAAACTGTGCAGTGTTAAAGAAACTGCAAAATGAAACGGCAGTAACAACTTTTTTTTTTCTCGAGCGAGCGACTGTTGCTGTGGAGACTTAGTCAGACTCCCAGTTGGAGTACATGACGTACCGTCTTTCTTTTTGCTGGTTGAGGGAATTTTTGAATATTGATATCTAAATCCCAAAAGAAGTTGCAGTGCGATCCGAATATCAGACTGTAGGCGCGACGCAAATGTTTTGTCGGCTTTTACTGTACGTGGCAGTCACAGTAAAAGCCGGCTTGCAGTCAGTACATAGATACATAGATACATAGACAGTGTCGGCAGATAAGGCCTACAGTACCCACCCAGTCTGCCCATTTGAGCTTGTGTTCAGTTTGTTTTCCTAGAAGTCTGTTGCCCTCACTCCTGACCTCTAGAATTCTTTATGTCTATCCCATGCATTCTTAAACCTCAGTGATTGTTTCAGCCCCACCACTTCCTCTGGCAGGGTGTTCCACTTGTCCACCACCCGTTCTGTGAAGAAATTCTTTCTCATGTTTCCTCTGAATCGTCCTCCCTCCAACTTCATCCCATGCCCTCTAGTCCTGGAACATCTTTTTCTTAAAAATAGTGTTTTCCTGCACCCTGTTCCTCCCTGTAAGATACTTGTATGTCTCTATCATATCTCTCCTCCTCTCCTCCAGGAGTACATGTTCAGTTCCTTCAACCTGTCTTCATAGGACTTGTGATGCAATCCATGCACCATCTTTGTTGCCCTCCTCTGAACCTTCTGTACCCTGTCTATGTCCTTACGTAGGTATGGTCTCCAGAACTGTACACTGTACTCCAGGTGGGGCCTCACTAGTGTCTTGTATGGCGGAATTATGACCTCCCTTTTCCTGCTGGTGATGCCCTGCCTACATCCCAGCATCCTATTTGCTTTACCTGTTGCCTTGTCACACTGTTTCCCTACCTTGAGGTCATCAGAGATGACAACCCCAAGATCCCTTTCCTGCTTGGTGCATGCTATATCCTCACCCCCAACTGATATATTGTGCCAGGGTTTTTGTGCCCCATATGCATTATCCTGCACTTCTTTGCATTGAATTTCAACTGCCAAACCCCTGACCATTCTTCAAGTTTCTGCAGGTCGCTTCTCATTCTGTCTACACCCTCTGGTGTGTCTACTCTGTTACAGAGCTTTGTGTCATCAGTGAACAGTGAAATTCTGCCTTCTAGATCCTGCGCAATGTCACTGATGAAGATGTTGAATAGGACCGGTCCCAGCACTGATCCCTGTGGTACCCCACTGGTCACTCTTCCCTCTGTGGAGTGACAGCCATTTACCACCACCCTCTGTGTCCTGCCACCCAGCCAGTTACCTACCCACCACACTACTGTCCTGCCCACACCCATATTCCCATATTCCCCAGTTTGTGTAATAGTCTTCTATGTGACACAGTGTCAAAGGCCTTGCTGAAGTCCAGATAGGCCATGTCCACTGCCCTCCCTGATCCACCTCCTAGTCACCCAGTCAAAAATTCAATGAGGTTGGTCTGACATGACCTCCCCTGGTGAAACCATGCTGCCTTGGGTCCTGTAGTCCATTGATAACCAGATGTTCCACCAATCTCTCCTTCAGTAGTGCTTCCATGATCTTCCCCACTACGAGGTGAGGCTGACTGGTCTGTAGTTCCCTGCTTCCTCTTGTTCCCACTGTATTATAGGGGACTACATCTGCTGTCCTCCAGTCTTTGGGTACCTCCTGTTTCCAGTGATTGGCTAAACAGGATAGCCAGAGGTTCAGCCACCACCTCTCTTAGTTCTTTAAGGACCCTGGGGTGCACCCGTCTGGCCCCATTGCTTTATCAACTCTTATTACTTCCAGTTCCTTCAGGACCCTTTCTCGTGTAAAGGGACTTGTGTCCATTTCTGCACCATTCTCACCCCTTGTACTCCCTTCAGACCCATTACCCTCCTCTTCCTCAGTAAAGACTGAGCAGAAATACCTGTTCAATATGTCAGCTTTACTGTTGTAATCCTCCACGCGGCCCCCATCCTCCCCCTTCAGTCTCACTATCCCTCCCTTTGTCTTTCTTTTTTCACTTATGTACCTGTAAAAGGTTTTGTCCCCTCTACCCACTGATTTTGCAATGTGTTCTTCTGTCTGAGCTTTGGCTTCCTTACTGACCTCCCTGCCTCCCTTTGCTTCTCCTGGTACTTCTCCCTATCCCCTTCTGCCTGTGTCTTTTTGTATTGCCTGAATGCAATCTTTTTGGCTTTCACTTTCTTTGATACCTCTTTGGAAAACCATAATGGTCTCCTCTTCCTTTTCCTCTTGCTAACCTGCTTAATGCATAATTCTGTTGTTCTTGTAATCCCCATTTTAAATACTGCCCACTGTTCCTCAACCCCTGATTCCTGTCCCATTCCCTTAATGCCTCTTTCAAGTATCTCCCGTTTTCCCAAAGTCTGCCCCCTAAAATCCAGGATCGTGTTTTGTGTGGTTTGGTTCTGCTCTTTCTGTGATTTCAAACCACAATGACTGGTGGTCACTGTTTCCCAGGTGCTCCCCCACTGTTACCCCCATCACATTGTCCCTGTTTGCTGTCTGGTGGCACTTGCACTCTAGTCAGTTTGCAATAATGCTATCGTTGAGATCGTTCATCGATAGTATTACGGGATCTCAACGATAGTATTATGGGATTCCATCGATACTATTATTGAGTTTGCACCGGTGTATTACAAGGGATTTTTTTGCATGCTTTTTAGTGGTATTATTTTGAAAATCCATATATTACAATGTTTTAATTTACTGTTTTTAAAGCTTTGTTTTATTTATTTTTTTGGTAATAGCCGTCCTCCTTGTTAGATAGTGCCTTGTTGCTAGGTAGATTATTGATGAAATTGTCTGCCCCCGAGTTGTTGTTTTTTCTGTTTTTTTAGTAATAACCATTTTATTTTATTTATTTAGTTTTGTTGACCGAGTAAGTGCACTAGACAAATCCTGCCTATTTTCAGGCACGACCCAGGGGAGGGGGGTACAGATGAATGCCAACTGACATTGAACCAGATTAAGCTGTTGGTGGTATTTTTTTAAGTGAATGAGGGAAATTTGGCCAAGACACCGGGGAAATTCCCCTACTGGCTGCTGGTCAGTGGCTGGTGGGGACTCTCGCTGACATCAGCACCCGACATGGCAGACGTTCCTGAGGTCGGGATGGAGGAGGAGGTGGAAGAATGCAGGAGAGAGAGTTCTGTTGCTCTCACTATACTATGAGACAACGCTATCACAAGTTCACTTCCTGATGCAAAATTTACACCAGCTGCCAGTTACTCACGAGAACAGGCCTTCTGGTCCACTTTCTGCGGTGCCTTCTATTTCGGAGCCCTTGCCTGTTCCTGGTTTGCCCTGCGATGGAGATTCGACCACCGGAGATCTTAATACGCCGCTATTACAGAAAAAGGAACTGCCCTTACAGGATATGGTTTCCGGGAGGACCGCAAATAGCGTCAGACCACGTACGACGCATTTAGTGCAGCAACAATTCGGGCTACGGGAAGAAGGAAGTAACAACAGTTCTACAGACTGGTCGGAAGAAGTGGCGCTTATGGAAGCCGGATGGAAGAGGAATGACTCGGGAGTTTGGATTCCTGACTTGGACTGGACTCCACTTTCAGGTAGGAAGACACCTGATCCTGTTTTACAACATTCCCTCAGACATCTACTTGAGGGAGGGTAGGGGTGGACTTGTGACTGAACTATCTCCTACTACCCCTGACACTGTTCTTACTGGATCTACGGGACCTATTACCCCCTTAGCAAGCCACACTCCCAAACCAACAATGTCTGAGTTATTTAAGTCGAAATTGGAACAAGCCCCTCGTCGCAACGCTGTGCGTCTGAAATATAGAGGTGGTTTGAAAGAGCATCCCGATTGGTACTGTGTTTTCAAACAACTTTTGAAGACTACAATGGGTTTTTGTGCCAAGGATATTTATGCCCTCATTCACGTATCTGGGGAGGATTCCTTTGACGTTAGTTTTCAAACTACTGCCCTTATGGACAAATTCTGGGACAAATATGCTAACCAAAAAAATCATCCTGTGTGGCTTCCTTTTTGCAATTCCTTTAACTAGACCATTAATTAGGGTTTGTCACAATTATGTTCGGAAACAAGGAGTTAATGTAAGTGATATTTACCGCTGGTTGCAATCCAAATGTGAGGTATTGGGGCCACCTGAAGCCCTTCTGGATATAGAAGGCATTTGGACAGGGGATGGAAATTTAAAGTAAAATTACTACAAGTCAATTCTGAGATTATTCATTTGCCGAATAGTTTCTTTTGGGAAAGGATAGAGTTTGTTTCTATGGGGGCAGCCTAAAGCATGTTATAAATGTGGGGATAGAACGCACATTAGTAGTGTTTGCGACATGATGAAGTGTCCTTTATGTGGGGGTTTTGGACATTCTGTTGACATGTGTACCAACATCTTCCAATGTAACCTTTGTGAAGAGAAAGGCCATGCCTTCCATCAGTGTCCTTGGGCTAGGCATAATTGCTCTGAAGGGTTTAGACCAGGACTGTTTGCTCCGAAGGCCCAAGCCAAATTACAAACTCTGGGTGAAAGGTTTCTCCCCGGCAAGATCCTGTTTTACCCCTCATTCCCAGATGCTGTTAAACCTGTATCACCTACGGTTAATGACCCTCAGGATACTGTGCATCAGGTTCCTCCTCAATCAGGAGACAGTCAGAGTCAGGTTTCTATTATGCCACCCCTTTGAAACCGTTAAAGGCAGGAGGTTCACTAGAGCATCCTCAAAACAGTCCCAGATTAGTCTAGTAGTGACTGAGAATTTCTTTTCCCCTTCAGGATGAGGTTAGAGACTCAGATATGGAGTCTGAGGCCTCTCATCTCTCTGAAATTATAACGGACGAGGAAGACAGTAAATCTACAGAGCTTGCTAAAGATAGGAAAGGAAAAAAGGGAAAAAAAAGAAAGTGAGCCAAAAGCATAGTTCTTGAATATTTTCATGGCCTCTTTGAAGTTTGCTTCTTTTAATGTATGTAGCCTAAAAACGTTTCATAGGCAGATATCCATATTTTCATATCTCACATCCCTGAAGTTAGATGTTATTTTTTTACAAGAAACCAGGGTTTCTTCCATTTCTGAGGAAAAAAGATTGAAAAGACAATGGACTTGTGGCCCATCCTTTTGGTCCTTTAGTACTGAAATCGCAGATGGAGTGGCTATATTATTTGGTAATTCTTCTTTTAAAATCTGAAGGTTATAGATTTGTCACCTGGCAGAGCTCTTATATTAGACTGTTCATGGGGTGAATATTTTTTAGCCTTATTAATGTTTATAGCCCTCAGACTAAAACAGGCCGTATTGCTTTATTTACGAAATTAAACCCTTTTTATTCACCAGGAAACATTTAGTTTGGGAGGGATTTTAACTGTTCTCTTGATATCCAACTCCGTAAAATAAATGGGAAAAAGGTTTATTGTGACTCAAATGCATTATTAGAGGTTGTAACAGATGCTGGGCTTATGGACGCCTTCCGTAGCTTGCCACTAGGATAGATATGTTTTTTACTTCCCATTATCTCCAGGTTTTGTCTTGTGTTGCAGTTCCGGTGGAATTCTCTGATCATCATATATTATTTTGTACTTTATCTCTACGGCATCTTCCTCCTAGATTACGTTCTCGTATATCACGGTGGAGGTCAAATACTTTTTTTCTCTCAGACCCTATTCACTTCTCAAAACTGGAATTTTTCTTAGCTGCAAAGTCCTCTACTTTGGCTCTATTTTCATCCCCATATGAGTGGTGGAAGCAATTTAAGATTGAGGTTAAACATTTGTTTCAGACCTGGGGTAAGACAAAGGTACAGGAGGAATATAGGACATATTTGGTTCTTAGAAACCAATTATATAGGCTCATGTCATTCCCTCCAAACAACCACGACCTCTTTCTTTCCCAAATAAAGAACATTAAACAACAAATGAAAACATACCAATACAATAGAGCTAAATTTTGGATTGGAATTACGCTTTAATTTCAAAAATTCTCCAATGGCTGATCCCTGTCAAGCATGTAAAACACACTTAAGGGACACTATCATGACTGGTTTGTTCAACTCAAATAATGAGCTCATTACCACTGATGTAGGTATGATACGTGTAGTACAGCATTATTTTCAGGATTATTTTTCATCCCCACAGGTACTTCCTACAGATTCTTTCTCAAGTACGGTTTTCTCTTCTTTTCCCCAACTGCCTAGTGATCTGGTCCAGTCTTTGCGACTACCTATTTCATCCTCTGAGGTGATTGAGGTCATTAAGCAATTAAAGATCGGATCTTCCCCTGGCATAGACGGGATACCTAAAGAGTTCTATAAAAAATGTATAGACTATATGGGTTTCTTTCTTCCTATTGTGTTTAATAGTTATTTATCATCAGGGATCTCCTGCCAAGAATTTTCAATGTCCTTAATGACCTTTATTTATAAAAAAGGAGATAAAGAATTACTTTCAAATTGGAGACCAATCTGTTTGTTAAACAGTGATTATAAGATTTTATCCAAAATTTTGAATAATAGGTTGAAGAAATTAGCTAGACTTTTAGTTCACCCTGCACAAACGTGTGCAATAAAAAATAGGAAAATCCAACACAACCTCTTTTTACTTAGAGATCTTTTTGCATGTCGAGCTAGTTTTTCTTCATCAGAATTAATAGCAGCTTTGGATCAATCCAAAGCGTTTGATGCAGTCAGCCATTCTTATTTGTATTTCGTTCTTTCTTTCTACTTACAGAATTCCTGATACTTTTGTACAATGGATTTCTCAGTTGTATCATTCCGCAGTTTCTGTTCCCATAGTGAATGGCTTATTAGGGGAGAAAGTTATGATTTCCCGAGGTGTCAGACAAGGATGTCCCTTAAGCCCCTTATTATACACTTTCATTCTGGATCCAGTGATTAGAAGCATTATTTGTGACACCTCTATTTCAGGTATTGCTCCTTCTGCGGGCTTGGAAATGGTTAAAGTTACTGCTTTTGCAGATGACGTCACTCTTCTTTTAGCTGACTCATCATCTTTGCGGAAAGCTTTAGAGTTTTTTCTTTCATTTAGTAGATACTCTGGTGCCTCTCTTAATATTACAAAAAGTTTTGTTATACAAATGGGTCAGTTAGTTCCGGATTAATCTAATTGTTTTGATATTCCCCTAGTAACTGGGCCTCAGAAAATACTAGGTGTCTGGTTTGGGATAGATAATATGGAAATCTATAATTGGGAAAAGCAGTTAGGATTGGGTGAAATTAAAGTCAATCAGTGGAAACACTGGAAATTTGGGAAAAAGAAAAGAGTCTTAATTATAAAAATTTGTTTTGCCCATTTTCTTTATTTAAGTCACCTTTTTCCACCTCCGCTTTCTTGGAAACTAGGATTTATAGTATTTTTTTCAGATGTTATGGGGGCAATAGATTAAACCCTGTAAGAGAATATACATACCTCAGATATAGAGAGGTGGATTACATATGATTAATCCTGTGATTTTTTCATTCTGTTTTTTATTTTCTTCTTTTCATTCATTTGGCATGCACCTTCTCTTCCTTGGCAATTCTGGGTTAAATCTATATGGCACAAATATTTTTTTAAATGGTCTCTTCTTCCCCCTAGAGTGTTATTATCAGATGGTATACCACAATATGGCATCTCTGCCTTAAAGAAATTGTATCAATGGAAGATTCCCTTACATAAATTACATTCTTTACACAGAAAATCCTTTTATGAGTACATTGTGTATGATGTGTAAAAAGTAATATTACTTTTTCCATCCTGCTCCCCATCTAATATGAAATATGTATTCGGTAAATTAACCGACAATAGAATTCCGGTTAAAATATGGGATATTCTATGGATCTCTGCTCATGGTCATTTAGGAGTTAGAGGAAATCTAAAGTACAAACCAGTAGCTGATAGATATTGTTTAAAACATGATTGTATTAATATTGAAGAAAGCTAGTCTCATTTCTTTATTGAATGTCCTGATAGTCAGAGGTTTTGGGAATTTGCAGCTAGACACTGGAATATGCCACACCTACGGTCCATTTCTTACTGTACTCTGGTATTGGGTGATTATTCTGAAGAATGGGACCGATACCATAGAAGTACGTTGAATGTTTTTTTTGCACTCTTACAATATTATTTATGGCAAGCTCGTTGTTCTTTTGTGTTACAACAACTCCATACGGATTTTGATGTTATCCTATCTGCTGTTGTTACTGACTTACAAACTATTCGATTTCAGGATGGAAAAAAATATTCCACATCTTATGTTAATTATTTATGGAAAGGTCTCTCTTTTTGTTAATTTTCTAGTTTGTTTCCTTTGACACTTTATGATATGCTTTTGTAATTCTTTATCTTTCAACGGTTATATTTTCCTTTTTGTGTGATGTTGTGTTTCTTGCCTAATAAAGTGCCCCTACTCTTTTCGATAAGTGCCATGGGATCTTTAACATCCACCTGAACTACCACCAATCCAGCCAGATGGGATCTCAGTTTAACGTCTCATCTGAAAGACGGCACCTCAGAAGTACAGCACCCCTCTCATGCTGCACTACAGTGTCAGTACTGGGATATTAACCCAAGTGCCAGATGTGGGAACTGAACCCACAGCCCTCTGATCTCCCAGCCTCAGAGGTGAGTGCGCTACCTACTGAGCCACTGACACTGCTGTGCCAGTTGTATGACAGAGCATGGCTGTGAGCGCTGAAAGGCTGCACCAGTTCAGGGTGTGGTTCTGGGATGAGTTTACTGATGCTCTTACTTGGCTTTTTTGTTTGTTTGTTTGTTTTAAAGCAATCAGGTGAGCAGCAGTTTAATATTGTTACCTTTTCTTTTTTTTGTTTTTATTTGTTTGTTTAAAGCAATTCAGAGAGTTCAACATGCAGGACAGCAGGAAAAAGCATAAGCAGTGGAGGTAGCAGGTGAGTGCTACAAGTTGTGAATGGCCAGTTGTGCTCCAAGTGAGCATGTCGCATGTGTGTGCAGAGAACTGGAATGTGGGCAGGGGATTGTTGATAAGTCTGACTTTGGCCCATATTCTGTGGTAAACACTACGGCAGAGATTTGTTTTGTTTTTTTAACTTTTTATTTATAAGTTATATGATGCATACAAAGAACCAGAAACATCACATCAGCTTTGGACAGTAACCCCTGGTATAAAAGGACAGCAAGGAGTAACCAAGTCTTATTCACAGAAATTAAATAGTCCTCCAGTCCCAGTGAGTGCAAAGAAAAATCAGGAGTAAAGTTCAGCAGAGTAAAGCCATAGAAATTTTATATATTTATCTATTAGAGGTCTAGGATTACAAGTACCTTTGAGCCGAGGCTCTTTTACAAAGGTTCCACGTTAGAGGTAGTACATACAAGAAAATAAGCAGGGTTACAAAAAATTAACAGCAATTAAATACACAAATCAGTAGTCACAATTATGTCACAACCAGGTGGAATAAAATGGGGGGGGCCCAGAGAGGGCAGCTAGGGGAAAGGAGGATAGGTGAGAATATAGGGGACATGCACACAAGGAAGAGACTAAAGCAGCACAAAGGCATTGTCAAAGGACTACAGACAGAGGAGCTAGCAGGAGGGGTAGGGGAAAGGAAAAGAGAGGATAAGTGCACAGTGGGGAGAGCAGGCCAGATGCAAGGTTATAGTTTGGGGAAGGGAAGGGAACAGTTAGGGGTGGCAATCACAGGAGCTGGAGGCAGTGAGATGGAGGTGTAGTCTGGTTTTGAACATACCCAGAGTGGAGGTGGAGGGGGATGTCAAAACTAAGAGCATTCATCCAGCTGGAGCACAGTGAGCAAAGGATCTTTGGCCCTGTGTGGTGCAACATCTGGGAATCTGAAATAGCTGATGTTCAGACCCTCTGGTGTTGTATGGATTTATACTGGGGCACAGGAGAGCTCAGACACCAGGGTGAGCAAGGCCTGAAGTTATTTTTTTCATCATCAGGCAGTTCTGATACTTAATGCGGTTAGCAAGTTGTAGCCATCCCATTTTGGCATATAGGTCACATGTATGCGTGAGTCGGTGGGCTCCAGTAATGAGCCGACAAGCCTTGTTTAAGGAGGTTGCAATACGTTTGAGAGCAGTTGCAGGTGCAGAGCCTTAGATAATAAGGCAGTAGTCAATGATGGAGACAACCAAGCTATGTACAGCAGCCTTCAGGGCATCCGGGGTGAGATGTCTATTCCGGTAGAGGAGTCTGATGCATGAGTTGGCAGCTCTGGCAACATTGTCAATGTGTGTCTCATTGGATAGGTTAGGGTCAAGTGAGATTCCAAGGTATTTAAAGGATGACACCTGTTCCAGGGTATTTCCAAGGCTTGTAGCAATGACCAGGGGGTGTAGCCTGTGCTTGTTTTGGAAGCTGTAAAAAAGCATTGACTTGGTCTTTTTGTGGTTTAGGACCAGTTTATGGTCAATGAACCAATTCTCAACCGCGGTGAATCCTAGCTGTAAGTTGTGTTGTAAGGTTTGTGGAACTTTGTGGGAGGTGAGAAGTACTGCGTCATCAGCGTAGGGGATGATTTGTTCAGGGCAGGATAGTGGAATGGAGTTCAGAAAAAGGCTGAAAGGTAGAGGGCCTAGGATAGATCCCTGGGGGACACCACAGTGGACAGGTTTAGAGTCGGAGAGTCCACCAGCGATTTTTACTCTTTGAGTGTTTTTCTAGGTAACTTTTGAACCAGGCAGTAGAGTCATGGGAGAGACCAGCATGCAGCAGCTGTTTTGTTAACAGGCCATGGTGAACTGTATCAAATGCCTTGGTCAAGTCGATAAAAGCTGCTCCTGTTAGGTGGCCTTTGTCCAACGAGTTGTGAAGGACTCCAGTAAATTCCAGGAGGGCAGTTGATGTTCTGTGACCTTGCCGGAATCCATGTTGCTGAGTATACAAGATTCTACATTTGTCCAAGTGATCAGTAAGCTGGTCCACAACAATCCACTCAATAATATAGAGATTGTTCAGTAGTTACCCTGGATGGACTTGTCTTCACTTTTATGTACTGGGGTGACAATAGCTGATTTTCATTTGCCAGGGAACTGACTGAGACTGAGAGAAAGGTTGAAAATTCTTGCTAGTGGGCATAGTACCTCCTCAAAAGTGAGGGACAGTAATTTAAGGTCCAGAGAGTACCCACTGGCTCTGGTCTTCGAGATAGCTTTTTGAATGTATTTACGGGCTTCACACACCTTGACTGCTTTGAAGTGGAATGGCGGGTGTTTGGAGGGGGAGGAGAGGGTATTGGGAGTAGGAGAGTCGTCCATAAAAAAGTCCTGAGGAAGAACACTACTGAGATCAGTGAAGGCCGCATTGAAAGTATTTGCAATGACCATTGGGTCAAAGGTGGTAGTCCCATCAACATTATTTGGGCTGTTTCTCTGTGACTTCTCTAATATTAACCCAGAAAGCCTTACCATTTCCCCAAGTGTTAGTTAGGGTTTCCCTGTAGTAGGCACTTTTCTTCAGTCAGATTTGTTTAGTGCAGTTGTTGCGAGCCTGTTAATAGGTTTGAATGTCTGGTTGAGTGACTGTAACCCTGGCTATTGCCCAGAGGTGGTCCCTTGATTTTAGTTGAGCCAGAAGCTCAGCAGTGAGCCAAGGATTGGAGAGAGATTTTACTTTGCGCTTTTTGACGGGGCGTAGTTGTTGCAGGCCACGTTGAAAGTGGTGATGAAATAATTAAGAGCCGAGTCAACATCGATCGCATTGGAGATGGGGGACCAGTCTTGCCGACTATGGCAGGATTTGAGATGGGTCATCTTGCCATGGGGGAAGAACTCTACTGGTTATGACTTTGGGAGGAGGTTTACAAAACTTATTTGACCATTCGCAGATGACAGGGGAATGGTCACTGAGAGAATCTGGGAGGACGGAGGTTTTGATGATACGGGTTGGGTGGCTGGTGAGAGCCCAGTCCAAGAGTGTACTGGTGCCCGTTTTGTAGTTCTTTCTTGTAGGAGAAGTAACTATCTGTGTTAGGTTAGCAGAAACTATAGCATCCTTGTAAGGTCCAACTTCAGGTGCGAGCCAGTTGATATTAAAGTCCCTGAGAAGGAGGATCTCAGTGCTGGGAGGTAGGGATTGGACAAAGTCCAGGACAGCGTTGAGCCCAGTGCCTTGGTCTTTTAGAGGGATGTAGACTGAGATGACTGTGAGCACTTTATTGTGGGCTCCAAGGAGTAATTTGATCAGGAGAAACTGCACAGTAGAGACTGGGGGGGGTAGTGGAAATGGGGTGGCCAGTGATGTCTTCTCTGATGTAGATTGCACAGCCCCCACCTCTTTTGGTTCTCCGTTCAAGTCTAAAAATGTTTTAACCTTGTAGTGCAATGGCCTGGTCGGGAATTTTGGAGGTTAGCCAGGTTTCGACAACTGCAAGGATAGCAGGGTTATGCTGGTTGACAAAGATTTGTAGGGCATCCAGTTTGGGGAGAAGGCTGCATATGTTGAGAGCTGCAAGGAGGATGCCCCCCCTTGGTTTAGAATTATTGGTAGGACTTGAGGTGGATGGGCCAGGGTTTGGGTGGACGTTCCCTGACATCAGTAGGAGGTGGAGCAGGAGCTTCAGTGCAAGCTGTTGTAGTTCATGGAAGGAGAGGTTTCGTCTCTGTTTCACTCTAGTCTGGAAACTGTGACTCTGACATATGTCCCAGAGCAGTGCCCTGACTAAGAGTGGTGCCAGGTTGGCCAAGCAACCATGGTCAGGGATACCTAAGAGCAGCTAGTCCATATTAAGGGGGGGCCCCAGGGGGGCAGCGAGCATGATCAAGAGTGCCAAGGTGGTGGTACGATAGGGTTAAGTGGAAGGTGGGGGGTAGAGTTGGGTGGCAGGCACCCAGAAGGAATCAGAGGGGAGGAAGCAAAGTGAGAGCGAGAAGAAATGATATAAGGTGGTTAAGGAAGGGCATGGTTATAGGAGAAAGTAAGATTGGGGAGTAAATGTCAGTGTGGATGCAGAGAGCAGACCAAAAAGTAAACGGGGGGCAGAGTGTAGGCGAGGGAGAGGCGGCAGAATGATGGAGTTGACGAATAGGGGATATGAGGAGAAAGAAGCAGGGGAGGGTACAATGCCAGGTGGATGGAGCAAGGGTCTACTTAATTAAGGTTGGGGGTGGGGGATGGGCAGGTGGTCATAAACTTTCGGCAGCCAGCTATGGAAATGAATGGGTGCAGAGCTCAGATAGCACAAAAACTGGAAAGTCCAGTCAGAGAGCAGAGACCCAAACCGGAGACCAATCAGGTGCTGGTGCGGTGGGCAGTCGACCTATGGCAGCTGCTCCGTGATACTCTGACCGGTTCTGCAACTCAGTTGTTCATTTGCCAATTTTCCCTGCTTCCCAAAAGAGCTAATATGTCCTGTGGGAGGGCTGAATGACCCAGAAGAAAAGCCTGGTCAGTATAATGATGTTCTGGGCTCAATTAAGGTGCCTAACTCCCTGCCACCCATGGCACATACACATGCAAGCAGGAATATGTGAGATTTAAGAGACCAATTAAGTAAGTTCACAAAGTGAACAATGCTTCAGTTCACAAAGTGAACAATGCTTCAGTGCACTATCTGTTCAGTAGCCAAACTGTCCAGGTCAAAACAGTTGAATTACAAGATAACTTTTTAAACAAGGGTGCACAGCATGGCAAAATGAAAAGGACTCAGTGTCTTCCACTTCAGCAAATATAAGAACAATATAATCCTGAACCCCACCCCACAAAGTAAAAAATCCAGTTATGGTGAAGTACCCTACTGTATTTATATACATTAAGACACAGCATTAGCATACATTAGTCAGGTATATTCAATAGGATCAGGCATCTCCTCAGTGTCTTTAGTACTCATATTATCTTCAAAGGCTGCAGCCGACTCTGGATCTGTAAAAATGTAAGTCTTGTTATGAGCATGAACCTGAAGATGAGCCAGGAACAACTACTGTACTTTGACTCCATGCTCCAGCAGAGCTGTCTTCACTATTTGTAGTTCTTTTTTAGTGAGCCTGTGTGTGGCGGGAAATGCCAGGAAAAAAGCAATCCTGCTGCCCCCCCAGACAATATCTCCCTTAGCTGTCATAGCTTGCAACAAGGGATATGTGCCTCTACACTCAGTAATGTTAAGATGGCTGTCAGTGGCCTTAGTTTTTTTTCCACCTCCCAGACGTTGTCTCATTGGGATGGCAAAAGCTTTGGGGACTTTTACTCCAGCGTATGCTCCCTTCTCCTTGACTCACTCCCAGCAGCTGGCCTGTGTCTCTCTGCCATAAACTGGTTCAAGGCCTACCTTATTGGAAGAACCCAATCAGTTAAGATCTTGGATGCCACTTCACCTCCCCTCCCAATTAGCACTAGCATCCCCCAGGGCTCTTTATTAGGGCCCCTCCTATTCTCCATCTTCTTAAATGACCGTCCCTCTGTTTGCTCCCCCTCCACCGATATACATATGTATTTAGATGATACGGGCCTGTATGCATCTGGCTCCGGTCCTGCTGAGGTTACAGCCAGCTTGCAGCACGGCTTCGACAAGGTTTAGCTCAGGTTTGCTAACCATCAACTTTTCCTCAATGCCAAGAAGACTGTCTCCATGACCTTTAGCACAAGGCAGAGACTCTGTAGGCTTCCCACCCTTCCAACTTTACACACCCTTGATGGGACTTTACTTGAGGACACATCCTCCTTCAGGTACTTAGGTGTTTGGTTGGATCAACACCTAAACTTCTCTGGACATATTGATGTCATACAGAAAAAATTGTGACCCAGGCTTGATGCCCTGTTCAGGAACCGTAGTTGCATCCCTCCTACGACTAGGCATGAACTTGTTCAGAAGATGATACTGCCCATTTTTGACTACTGTGACATAGTCTATGGTGCTGCCCCAAGTCTTCCCTGGCAAGACTGGACATCCTCTTTAATTCCTTCTGCCGCTTTTCCCTGGATGCCCCCCCAGCACCCACCACTGCGATCTTTATCATGCCCTATCCTTCCCCTCTCTTACAAATAGGTGACTCTCCTACTGTGTTAAATTCTCCTCCAAGCACTGGTTGAGTGAGCTCCCTTCCTTCCTAACCTCCTCTTTTATAACAACCCCCATCCTCCCATTCCCTTAGATCAACCGACTCCCACACTCTGGTAGTCCCCCACAGATCCACCCTAATCGGCCAATCCACTTACTCTCACTGCCTCCCATAAATTTGGAATTCACTCCCCCCCCCTCAAATCTGGCACTCATCCTCTGCCTACTCCATCAGCACTGCCCTCAAAAATTACCTTGTGCCTAGCTGTTCCTGCCATGCCCTTCCCTAATTCCCTCCTATAAGCCCTGGATTAACCCTACCCCTCTACCGTCACCTTCATTGTGCCCTATGCACCCTCACTCCCCAAATTTCTAGCTCTCCTCCCCTTCCCTCAAATTACTTCCTCTTACTGGCCTCCCTTGATCTCTCAAAGAATGTAAGGGACACAAAATGCACTCCATGGGTCTTTCTCCTACCCCCCACCAGGGGCTTGTATCCCATATCTACTCCCTTCCCCCTACATCCCTCCACCTCACCCCTCCCTCTCCTTTCTCCCTTTTCTTTCACATAAGCACTTGTTTACTTACTAACCCAGCACTTATCATTGTCCACTTTTTCTACATATAATGTACAACTCTGTTTTAACACTGTAACACCTGCCTTACAACTGTATGTTAATGTTGATCTTGTAACGTGAATGTAACTTGAACATGACTCTTCCCTCCCCACCTTATCCCTCCCTCTCCTTTCCTCCTCTCACTGACCCCTTTCTTTTACATAAGCACTTATTTATTAACCCCAATACTTATTATTGACCTCTTTCTACCTATTGTGCACAGCATTGTTGTACCACTATATATTTAACTGCCTTAGAACTGTATATTAATGTTGATATTGTAACTTGAATGTTTAATGTTTCACTCCTATTGAACCTCTTCCCCCCAGGTCGCACTGGGAGAGGAGCGACTTGTCGTTCAGTGTGCCTTCCTGGTGAAACATTTCAATAAATAAATAAATGCTGGTAGCAGACATGCAGGGTAGGTCAATGAAAATCAGATGCCCCACACTGTGTAAAAGCTCCGTTTTACTTGCCAGATGCTATGGAAAACTAACCTCTCTCACATTTGCTTGTCTTTGTATGTTTTCAAGGAATTCAACTTTTGCCCTGAGGAACTGCAGGTCTTTGACTGCAAGGCAGTTAATCTCCTCTGCCAGGCCTTCTACACAGTAAAATTAGAACAGCTTTGGAGTTATCTGAGATGCGGGTATCAGGATCGCTAAGTTTGTTTTCAATGGCCACTAAACATTTGTTCATCTCTTCCTCCGTTATTTAGATTTTCTATAACACAGCCATGATTTGCATGGCCAGGAAGTCAGGGGCATTCCCTCCTTCAGTCTGTGAAGGCCCTGATTTTTTGGTGCTGGTTCATGCAGAGAGAAAGGTATCCAGCCCTTGTTACACTTGTTTCTGATCTTTTTTCAGTCCCATGATATTCCTGGCTCCAGACTGAAACAGCAACTCAGTTACCCAAACAATGGCCGTGAAAAAGAATATCTTCCTTTGTCCTAATGTAAAAGCAGATCAGAGTGCTAAACAAAAATACCACCCCCTATGAATGACAGTGTTTTGTTTATGTTTCACAACACTGAGGAAGGATTTCTTTTTTGGTTTTTTTTGTAAAGAGGCTTTTGTGGCTACTGAATCTCTATCTGTGGGTTACTGCAGGATTTAACCACAGATAAAGACCATAGCTAGCCAATCAGATTTCTAGAAATGTACAGCCCACTGTATAACTTGGGATACAGTGTTTATGAAAGTCCTGTTGGATAAGTGTTGCTTTGCAAATTGCACTAGCCTGGCCTTCCCCTTGCTCCAGCAACTGATCTCCTCCCTTTAGTTTTCCCAGTCCATGGCCAGGCTACTCAGATTAACTGAAAACTCAGCTGTTTTTTTATTCAAAAACACAAAAGCATGCTTTTCTCTCGACCTCCCACCTACCCTAATACATCGCTTTCCCTCCTCAGCATTACCTCCTCCAACAGTGATGCCCTTGAACCTGTTCACACCTTTAAATATCTAGGTATCACTCTGAATGCCTCACTTTCCTTTAATGATCACATCTCCACTCTGATCAGAACCCTGAATCAAAAGTTAGGACTTCTTCACTGTATCCGTCCCTTCCTCACCTCTGCCTCATGCCTTAAATAGCCTCTGCATCCCTTCTCCCAATCTTAACCTATGGAGCCCTCTCCTTCTTTCAACCAGTATGTCCTCCATGTCCTTTTTAACTCAAACCTATCATAGGTTGGGTAGATCCGCTCTGGGAGTCAACACCCGTCACCATCATTATGACGTCCTTTATTCCCTAAGCTGGTTACTGTATGAATCTAAACTGCAATATTCCATGCTGTGTTTCCTGCACAAGTTGGTTCATAAGTTTACCCCTCCTTGCCTCTGTGCCATCGTTCATTTAAGACAATCTCCACAAGCGCTTAGGTCGGCCTCTCTCCCCCTCCTCCTAAAGCCCAACCTCCGTCTTGCTTCTGCCCGTAAGGCCTTTTCTTATGCCATGATTTCTGACTGGAACTCCCTCCCTCACTCTATACTATCCTGCTCCTCTTTTTCTGAGTTCCAAGCTAAGCTTCATTCCTCTTTCTCCTCCTCAGCAACCTGTTTCTGTTTCCGCTGACTCTTTCTCTAGCTCCCCTTCTGCATCCTCTATACTCAAAATGCCAATGTTTTTACCTTGATCCTGATCATATAATATATTTAATCTAGTCTGTGAATGCCTTATTTGTTATCTAGCACTTTACATTCCAACCATGCTTGAATCTTTTATTACTTTCTGTTTTATATTGTGACATATGGTTTTATACTGCATTGTAACCCCTTGTCTTTTTCTAATGTAGAATTTACCTTGTACATCAAATGTTTCTAATGTGCAATTTGCCTTGTGCATCCCACTGTTGTACCTCCAGGTTGCCCCTGAAAAAGGGACTGTAATTATCTCAGTGGACTTACCCTGTTACCAAAATCCAATAAATAAATAAATAAATTTTACAGACAGGCTGCAAGAGTGCTATGCTGTTCTTTGTTCTTTTGCACTGAAATAATTTAGTAGCATAAAAAGTCACCATTTTGTACAGGCAAATTCTTTTTTTTTCAGAAAATATAAGGTTAGCTGTCCATTCAGTTGTGCAGTCAGTGAGTTTATTATTGCTTCTTCACTGAGCTCATTCATCATTGTCATTCTTGTTGTCACAAGTGGGGGGGTGTAGCAAAGCTAAATAACCCAAGAACATTTTCAGTGTATCACCTAGGTCAGCTGCACCTTCACAAGAGTAGCATTACTTGCGCAACATGTTCTCATGCACTCTCCTCCTTACAGCCAACAGCAAGTTAGTAAAGCATTACATATAGCTGCAAGGAGCAACAGCCAGGCACAAGACTGAGGAAAAGATAGCCATCTCAGTTAAGAAGGGGATAAAACCTTTAATAGGTGCATCAGGGAGCGAAGGAAGACCAAGGGAGGGATAGTGAGGCGTAAAAACACGGGGGTTGGCAGTAGGTGACTGTGAAAAGGCAGGGATACTGAATGAATACTTTTGCTCAGTATTCACACAAGAAGAAGAGAGTACACAAATCAAACAATAAGCATTCTGGACAGGGGGGTTCGATACCAGTCCATTCACAGAAGAAAGGGTCATGAAGGAACTCCTAAAACTCAAAGTGGACAAAGCAATGGGGCCTGATGGGATTCACCCCAGAATTCTAAAAGAACTAAGGGGAGAACTAGTGACACCATTGATTACCCTTTTTAAAAAATCATGGGGGGATGGTGTGGTACCTAAGGACTGGAGGAGGGTGGATGTGATTCCCCTTCACAAAAGAGGGAGCAAAGCAGAGACAGGAAGCTACAGACCTGTTAGCTTGACCTCAGTGGTAGGGAAAATGATGGAACCACTTCTGATAGAAAGAATTGTTGAGTACCTAGAGGTCAGCGGGGTCACAGGACCCAAGGCAGCATGGATTCACAACAGGAAGATCTTGTCAGATGAATCTAATAGAGTTCTTTGACTGGATAACCAAAGTAATAGACCAGGGAGGGGCTGTGAATATGGCCTACCTAGACTTTAGCAAGGCATTTGACACAGCTCCACACAAAAGATTAATAAACAAGTTAGCTAGCCTGGGGTGGGTCCCAGGGTGGTAGCCAGGGTAACAAGCTGGCTGGACAACAGGACCCAGAGGGTAATAGTAAATGGACTACACTCTGAAGAAAGGGGTGTCACTAGTGGGGTACCACAGTGTTCAGTATCGGGACCGGTCCTCTTTAAAGTCTTTATAGGTGACATTGCAGAGGGGCTGGAAGGAAAAGTATGCCTCTTTGCAGATGACACAAAGATTTGCAACAGGGTTGATACACAAGAAGGAGTACAAAGGATGAGAAGGGACCTGGCAAGACTGGAGGAATGGTCAAAAACATGGCAGTTTAGATTCAATGCAAAAGGTGCAAAGTAATGCACCTGGGAAACAAAAACCCAGGGGAAGAGTACACGATGGGGAGGAGGTACTAACAACAACACAAATGGAAAGGGACCAGGGGGTAGTCATATCAGATGACCTTAAGGTAGGTAAGAAATGTGAGAAGGCAGTAAGGAGGGCTAGGGGGATACTCGGATGTACAGGGAGAGGCATCACCAGTAGAAAACAGGAAATTGTTATCCCTTTGTACAGACAGTTGGTGAGACTCCATCTGGAGTACTGCATACAGTTCTGGAAACCCCATCTCCGCAGGGAAATAGATAGGATGGAGGCAGTCCAGAGGAGGGCAACTAAAATGGTGCAGGGAATGCAACATAAACCATATGAAGACAGACTAAAGGAGATTAATATGTATAGCCTCGAGGAAAGGAGTGAGAGGGGGGACATGATAAAAACTTTCAAGTACCTCAAGGAAATCAACAAAGTCCAAGAGGGGAGCATCTTTATGAAAAAGAGATGTACAAGAACAAGGGGGCATAATTTGAAGATAGAGGAGGGACGGCTCAGGGGCAACATGAGGAAATACTTTTTTACAGAGAGGGTGGTGGACACATGGAACCACCTTCCTGGGGAGGTTGTGGAGTCAAAAACATTGGGGGAATTCAAGAATGCATGAGACAGACATAAGGCAATTTTAATGAGGGGTAGGAGGAAGTGTTGAGTAATTGGAAACTGCAGTTTATCAGATATGTAGGAATTGGGCAGACTAGGTGGGCCTAGCGGTCCTTATCTGCCATCAAAATCTATGTTTCTAAGACACTCACTGACAGCCATGAAAGGGAATTTTCCTGTCCCCCAGTGATTTCAAAGGGACAGGTATAAAATACTTCCTGACTTCGATCCCAGTAGAAACTGACTAGCCCTAAAAAAATGAAGTACATTACTATTCATGGTTTTTATTTCTAGTGTTCCTTTGCTGACCATGAAACAGCTCCATACCTGCTTACTAGGAAACTCTCTGCTGCTTATCCTACCACAGAAAGCATTACAGTCCTGGCACTAAATGAGGTCTTCTGTTGTTTCTTTGCATGGGGGCATTCTGCCAGTTGTATTCTGAATATATGCAGAATTCTGAGTCTTTATATTCGATGCTAAGCAAACATTTTATTTACTACATGTGCTGAAACTCAGATGACTGACAGATAGAAGGGACTGTCTTTTGCTATTTACTTTTAACCAAAGAGTGATCTTATCGGCAAGGAGGAATGGAACCAAGACAGCCGCACGCTAGGAGGCTGTGGAGGAGCCACACAAGCAGGAGCAGAGAGAAACATTTATATTTTTTAGTAAAGGTCTGCCACCATTGCCTCAGTAGGTTTTACACTCTCTGCACTTTCCAGTCTTTCTTGTGCTATCTGGTTCCAGTGTTTTCCCCCCCTTCTTTGCTTATTTCTCCCTCATCAAACCAGAGAGGAGTCCCAGTGGTGGGCAGGGCTCCTGTATCTGTGGTGGATGAGCCGCCCTGTGGAGGGTCGAGGAGCCATGGAAAACAACAAAGAGAAACTTCTCACTGCTTCAAGAGATCGTTTGAGGAGGTTACTGAAGAACTGCCCTGACCGACTGATTGATTCTCGAGCTGTTTGCTGCTGAGATGTTCCAATGACGATCCATCTGTTCACTGACTGACTACTTTAATTGTTTGCCTACAAGGTTGTGGACTCTTACTTATTTTACTTACGTGTTTAGTCCAGCATTTGGTGCAATCAGTATAACCAGTAAAACCAGTCCTGTGTTTTCATAGAACTTTATTATTTTAGTATTTTAGCACACTTCTTGCTTATTCTTGCTCCTGGTGTATTCTATCTATACACTATAGGAAGCTGGGGTTTATTTTGTGAAATCAATTATCTTTTGCTCAGTTTAGTTGTGCTTTAAAATATATCCCTATTCTGTTACTTTTCACCTATTCACGACTCAAGCTAATAGGTGATTGGGTAATATACAGCACATATATTAGCACATTCCCAGTGAGCATGCCGGTCTGACTGGGTTAGGAAAGGAGCAGATGTTTATGCTGGCAGATGGAGTTTTAGTGTTCTGGCATTCTGATGCAGTATTAATTTTAGCAAGTTTACCTAGTTTATTTAGCACACATTACCAAACTATCAAAGTGTCCAGCTGGGTGTAGTCGCATCAACTTTTTGGCCTGGGTTTTGAAGTTTTATGCTTGTCTTTTACAAGACAGCAATTGCTAGAAATGTAAGTTGAGCTGTGTTTGTAGCATTCCTCTGTAAGGTTGGGTCTGCATTAAATAAGCCTGGCATTGCGACCCTGTAAAGGTTTAAATACTTCTTCCAGAAGAAAATTTTTCTTTTAGTCTGTTGCAACAGCATTTTGTTTTTGTTGTTTTGCCTTTCCTTCCGAAAAACTCTGTTATTTTTATAGGCTGGCCACCTATATAAATTCTCTGTCTCTTCTCTGTCGTCTTTCTTGGTTGTGTATTGTTTATTTTTTTCTCTTCTGGATGCCTAGTATTGAATTTCCTTTTGGGACCCCCGAGGTCTGATCTAGTTGGACTCAGTATCAAATAGAAATATAAAAAAAATAACTGATTTCTGTTAGAATATGCAGCAACTTGAGTTTGTTGTATCATTTAATCCAAAGCGGGTTTCTCAATTTAATTTGTCTGAGGTAACACTTCGCATATTTCCCTCACGTTCTTGAGAGAGGCTGAAACCCCGGAGGTTTTGTGATAAGTGTCATGATAAATTACAGAAGAGGGAAAGAAATATAAATATCGTTAGTTTCCATTGTTTAAAAGAATACCTACTCTAGTACATGCTAAATGTTCCTGCGATAGTGTGAATGTTCTTCCTGCACGATAGTGCGAATGTTCTCTCGCTTTGGTTTCGAGTGTTGGTAACCCCCCCCTTTATCCCACATTGCGGTTTTTGTTGTAATGTGAGCTTTTTAGTTTAAAATACTCCACTGCTGGGAGTTTACAAGAATAGAATTTAAGCCAAATTAAACTGGTCTTCCTCTTTACATTTTTCTCTGTGATGGTCGTCCGGTCGGCGTTCTCCAGTAAACAAACCCGCCGCTCTGGCGTTCGGTTTTATGTTAAAACATTGCCCTTTCTGGTAAAATTAACGTTAAATTTGCTTCCAGCCTTTCTGAATTGCTCAGAAATGTTTCCCTTGTAAATAGTGAACTTTAGCGTTTCAGCCGTTGTGAAGGTTATGTTATGCAGCGCTTTGTTAAAACAGAGTTGCCCCCTGTTAAGCGCTGAAACTTTCAAATTTAGCACAGTTCTTTTTTAACCTAATATCTTTGGTCTTTATTTTTTTTTTTTGCCCTTCTAGTCTCCTAGTATGACCCTCCCTCATTATGAAAAACTTATAAGGATTTTATGTTTAAATGTAAGTTTAAATATACCTTTCTACTTAAGTGAACAGTCCTTCCTTTGTGGGATCCTTCTTTTAGGGCTCTTCTCTTAGAGCTGGCCGGCTGAAGTATTCCTATATTTAAAGGGATATTCTATGGGGTGGAGCTCTGATGCAACATTTTGGAATTTAATTTTAAAATAGCCTTCTTATTTTTAAATCCTGAAGCAGTATGAAGCCCATTAGGGTAAAGATTGCGTTGCGAAGGTATTGTAATATAAAACTGTTGCTTATTTTAAATAAAATAATTAATTTTTCTAAAAGGGGAGGGACAGAAGGGTCACATGGTGAAACAGGGATATAAAAGATTCTGGTAGCCTCATTCAGTTAGAGAGTTCCGTGAGGTGCAGACTTGTTCTGTCCTCATCCAAGGCAGATGCACTAGCAGTATTCTGGTGTTTATCTGATCATTGATCAATGTAACTTTAATTTTTTTTTTATTTATATAATCACCTGAAGTTTGACTTTTGTTTTGTTTAAGCATATAAATAAAACTTTTGTTTGAAGTCTCAGTTGTTGTCAAGAGATCCTCCTTCATGGTACCCACACCTTTACACTTGGTGTCAGAAGTGGGATATCAGGAGGTACTGATTTCAGTAACAGAAGGAAGTCATGGATGTCACAGAAGGTACCTACTGGAGTACTGACCAGAACCATGGCAGAAAATTAGGACAGCCCTTGATGACTGGATTGCCAGATGTCAGACGAAAAACTATGAAGCCTGAGGAAGAAGCCGATGAAGAGAAGGAGGAGTTGGAGAAGGAGCCCCTGTTGGTGATTCACAGGATTTGCTGCAATGGTTATGTATGCAACAGATTGCTATGAAACAGAGAAACAGAGCATGCAGAGGAGCGAAGATAGATGGGCCGACACTTTACGAGCCTTACAAGCACTCGTGTAAGTAGACCCCTCCACCTATTGGGGATAACCTAAAGACATTAAGTTAACTAAATTGAGTGAAACTGACGACATTGAAACCTACCTGACAACTTTTGAGCGCATTGCACGAGCATGTCAATGGCCTGAGAGCAATGGGTATCAGTAACACCATACCTCACAGGGAAAGCACAACTGGCTTACGGTAATGTGGACAGTGCTTTAAGTGAGAACTATGACACTGTTAAAGAAGCTATCCTTAAGCGGTATGATATTTGTCTAGAGACATATCGGCAAAGGTTCCGAACATTACGATTTCAAATATCAGATACTCCACAGGAAGCATATACTAGACTAAAAGATTTATGTACTAAATGGTTACAGCCAGCCATGAATACAAAAGAACAGATGTTAGAGACTGTAGTGTTGGAACAATTTATCAGTATTTTACCACAGGATGTGCAGATGTGGTACGGGAACACCGTCCAGAGACATCCACAAAAGCAGTCCAATTGGACGAAGATTATTTAACTGCCCGTCCTAACAGGACTAAAGGACAATCAGGAGCTGGCCCCGCTCATCCTACGGTAAGAATGTACACACTTTCTTTGCCAGCTTCAAGTAATTCTGTCAAACCACTGAATATGTCTAAAGTGCCGCATGTTGAGATAACCTGTCATTATTGCCAAGGGAAGGGACACATAGCTAGATTTTGTCCCAAAAAGAAATCCACTCCCACACACCTGGCCTTGGCCAATTGAGGACAGTATATAACACCTGTTACAGTCAATGGCAGAGAAACATTTGGTCTGTTGGACTTGGGTAGTAGACAGACCTTAATTAAATCTGATATAGTACCTACAGTCACTGACAATACTGCACAAACAACAGTGATTTGCATACATGGGGACATGCATATTTATCCAGTACAACAGGTGGAATTACAAATGCAGTCTAATGTGAAGGATGAATGTTGGGTGGTTCCAGAACTTCCAGTACCCGTTATTGTGGGACATGATCACCCAGACTTTGCACAGTTACTTTCTAAACTACAAATGTGGGAGCTGTAACAACTAGAGCACAGGACAAAATGAATATGGATTTAGCACGAGCTTTCTCTTTTGAGGATGAATTGTTTGAACTGCCCGGAAAATCAAGGAAGATGAGAAGGGAAAAACGCCATTAAAAACAGGTTTGGCAACAAACCCAGAAGACTATGAAAGACAATAATGGCCTTAAAGTGATAGATATTAAATAACTGAGTTCTCAAACAGAATTTCGAACAGCCCAGTTACAAGATGTGACTTTAAAACCTTTGTTTTCCCTGATAGGTGCTGAGTCAAATTCTAAACAGAAATATGTTCTACACAATGGGTTATTATATCGAAAATGTTATAATGAGAAAACAGGTGATATGGTATTACAATTGTTAGTGCCTACTGGATATCGGGAACAGTTGTTGAGCCTTGCCCATGACTTACCAATAGCTGGCCACTTAGGCCGGGAAGTACATTACAGAGATTACTGTATAGATTATTCTGGCCAGGAATACACGAACAAGTGGCTGAATATTGTAAGTCATGTGCCCAGTGTCAACAAGTGAATCCAATACTGCAAAAAGATAAAGTACCCTTGCAACCAATACCGGCAGTGGACACCCCCTTCACTCGGGTTGCAATGGATATAATTGGTCCGTTGCCTAAGAGTGCGAAAGGGAACCGATTCATTCTGGTAGTGTGCGATTATTTCACTAAATACCCTGAAGCAATTCCCTTACGGACAGTTACAGCAGATAAAATAGCGGAAGAACTAATTAAAATATTTTCTAGAATGGGAATACCAAAATAAATACTGACAGATAGGGGTAGCAATTTTTGTTCCCAGGTGCTGAGACGCCTCTATCAGGCCTTAGGAGTACATTCTATTCTTACGTCTCCTTACCATCCACAATCTGATGGTCTAGTGGAGCGTTTCAATAAAACATTGAAGCATATGTTAAAGAAATTTATTAATGATGAAGGCAAATATTGGGACAGGTATTTACCTTATCTAATGTTAGCATACCGTGAGGTACCCCAAGCCTCCACGGGTATTCTCCTTTTCAACTCCTGTTTGGGAAAATCCAAGGGAATCCTGGACATTATAAAGGAAAAATGGAAGGGTCTATGGTAGATACTATCCCTGTTTCCACCTTAGAGTATGTCAACACACTACATCAGAGATTGACAAAGTATGCAAAAGTTGCCCAACAGTGTAATAGAGAACATCAAGCAGAGCAGAAACATTATTATGATCAGAAGGTGGTACCAAAATATTCCAGCCGGGTGATAAAGTCCTCCTATTACTACCTTGTACTGAAAACAAACCCTAATGAAGTGGCAGGGACCTTATACAGTACACGCAAATAGGACCAGTAAACTATCAGATCATTTGTCCTGACAAGAAACAGTCCCTAAAGATTTATCATGCTAATTTACTGAAAAGATGGTATGATCGGAGTACACCTACCCTATTTGTACACCCTGAGACAGTTGACAGTGACTTAGAAATGGCATATGAGCGGTTAGAAAGCCAAGGGAACATAAAAGAAATAACTATAAGTGATAAATTAAGTACTAAACAATTACAGGAGGTACAAGATTTAATATACAAGTTCCAAGAGCTATTTACGATGATCCCTGGGACCATGGAGGGAAATGAGCACCACATAGAGTTGTTGGATCATAAACCTCTGCGACATAAGTCTTATAGGATTCCTGAGAGTTTAAGAGAAGAGGTAAATAGAGAACTATTAAAAATGCAACAACTAGGAGTAATAGTTCCTTCTAAAAGTCCTTGGAGTTTCCCAATGGTAGTGGTAAACAAAAAAGAGGGAGGTGTACGAATCTGCCTGGACTTTCGAAAATTAAATGAGATATCAAAATTCGACGGATGTCCCATGCCACGTATTGATGACATTATTAATAGACTGGGCAGTGCCCAGTACATCAGTACGTTGGATCTGTCGAAGGGTTACTGGTAGATTCCTCTAGATAGTGATTAGCAGGACAAGACAGCCTTTAGTACCCTATTGGGTTATTTCAATTTACAAAGATGCCATTTGAGGTTACACGGAGCACCGTAACCTTCCAGAGGTGTATGGATCAGTTATTGCATTCTCATTTAGATTATAGCGCAGCATATTTGGATGATGTTATCATCTTTAACACTTCTTGGGAGGAGCATGTAAAACATTTACAGACCATATTAATGATTATAGCACAGGCAGGACTGACTATTAACCCTGCAAAATGTTTCATAGGCATGCAGGAGACTAAATATCTTGGATTTATTATTGGAAATGGAAAGGTAAAGCCTGAAATAAATAAATTAGATGCTATAGCTAATAGTCCAAGACCACAAACGAAGAAACAGGTATGTTCGTTTTTAGGACTGGCCAATTACTATCGCAGATTTGTAAATGATTTTGCTGATATTGCTGCCCCTCTAATTAATTTAACAAAGAAGCATAATCCTGATAAAGTTCATTGGACTGAGCAATGTGAAGAGGCATTTACAACATTAAAAGCCAGATTATGTTCATATCCAGTATTATACAGCCCAGATTTTCATAAACCCTTTATAGTACAAACAGATGCCTCTGAACAGGGTTTGGGAGCTGTTCTCTCTCAAATGGCTGGGGAAGAAGAGCATCCCATTATATATATTAGCCGGAAACTACATCAAAGAGAAACTAAGTACTCTACCATCTAGAAAGAATGTTTAGCTATTTACTGGGCAATAAATGCATTAAAGTTTTATTTATGGGGAAGATCCTTTACGATCATAACAGACCACAATCCTTTATGCTGGCTGCAGACCATGAAGGATAAAAACCCTCGCATTATGAGATGGTATCTAGCACTGCAGCCTTACAAATTTGAAATACGACATAGAGAGGGGAAGATGCACCTTAACGCTGACTACCTTTCACGTTATGGAGCAAGTATAGATACAGGAGTACAGACCCCGGAGTAAGAAAGGAAAAAAAAAAAACTCATAAGTTATGTTGAGTGATAGTAAATATATTATTGGGACTCCGGGGTGGAGCTTTGGGAGTGGGTGGGCTAAAGCTCCATCTCCTATAAAGGGAGATCTGTTATTCAGAGTAAAGTAAACCAAAGGTGCTCTATGAATTAAGAACACCTTGGTTTTCTCTTAAAGGGGGAGGAGTGTAAAGGTTTAAATACTTCTTCCAGAAGAAAATTTTTTTTTTTTAGTCTGTTGCAACAGCATTTTGTTTTTTTTTGTTGTTTTGCCTTTCCTTCCGAAAAACTCTGTTCTTTTTTATAGGCTGGCCACCTATATAAATTCTCTGTCTCTTCTCTATCGTCTTTCTTGGTTGTGTATTGTTTATATTTTTTTCTCTTCTGGATGCCTAGTATTGAATTTCCCCTTTTGGGAACCCCCCTCCCCCGAGGTCTGATCTAGTTGGACTCAATATCAAATAGAAATATAAAAAAAATAACTGATTTCTGTTAGAATATGCAGCAACTTGAGTTTGTTGTATCATTTAATCCAAAGTGGGTTTCTCAATTTAATTTGTCTGAGGTAACACTTATATTTCCTCGCTCTTATGAGGCTGAAACCCCCCCCCGAGGTTTTGCAATAAGTATCATGATAAATTACAGAAGAGGGAAAGAAATATAAATATCGTTAGTTTCCATTGTTTAAAAGAATACCTACTCTAGTACGTGCTAAATGTTCCTGCACGATAGTGTGAATGTTCTTCCTGCACGATAGTGCGAATGTTCTCTCGCTTTTGTTTCGAGTGTTGGTAACCCCCCCCATCCTGCATTGCGGTTTTTGTTGTAATGTGAGCTTTTTAGTTTAAAATACTCCACTGCTGGGAGTTTACAAGAATAGAATTTAAGCCAAATTAAACTGGTCTTCCTCTTTACATTTTCTCTGTGATAGTCGTCCGAGGCGGCGTTCTCCAGTAAACAAACCCGCCGCTCTGGCGTTCGGTTTTATGTTAAAACATTGCCCTTTCTGGTAAAATTAACGTTAAATTTGCTTCCAGCCTTTCTGAATTGCTCAGAAATGTTCCCTTGTAAATAGTGAACTTTAGCGTTTCAGCCGTTGTAGAAGGTTATGTTATGCAGCTTTGTTAAAACAGAGTTGCCCCTGTTAAGCGCTTGAAACTTTCAAATTTAGCACAGTTCTTTTTTTTTAACCTAATATCTTTGGTCTTTATTTTTTTTTTGCCCTTCTAGTCTCCTAGTATGACCCTCCCTCATTATGAAAACTTATAAGGATTTTATGTTTAAATGTAAGTTTAAATATACCTTTCTACTTAAGTGAACAGTCCTTCCTTTGTGGGATCCTTCTTTTAGGGCTCTTCTCTTAGAGCTGGCCGGCTGAAGTATTCCTATATTTAAAGGGATATTCTATGGGTGGAGCTCTGATGCAACATTTGGAATTTAATTTTAAAATAGCCTTCTTATTTTTAAATCCTGAAGCAGTATGAAGCCCATTAGGGTAAAGATTATGCTGAAGGTATTGTAATATAAAACTGTTGCTTATTTTAAATAAAATAATTAATTTTTCTAAAAGGGAGGGACAGAAGGGTCACATGGTGAAACAGGGATATAAAAAGATTCTGGTAGCCTCATTCAGTTAGAGAGTTCCGTGAGGTGCAGACTTGTTCTGTCCTCATCCAAGGCAGATGCACTAGCAGTATTCTGGTGTTTATCTGATCGTTGATCAATGTAACTTTAATTTTTTTTTTTATATAATCACCTGAAGTTTGACTTTTGTTTTGTTTAAGCATATAAATAAAACTTTTGTTTGAAGTCTCCAGTTGTTGTCAAGAGATCCTCTTCATGGTACCCACACCTTTACACTTGGTGTCAGAAGTGGGATATCAGGAGGTACTGATTTCAGTAACAGAAGGAAGTCATGGATGTCACAGAAGGTACCTACTGAGTACTGACCAGAACCATGGCAGAAAAATTAGGACAGCCCTTGATGACTGGATTGCCAGATGTCAGGACGAAAACTATGAAGCCTGAGGAAGAAGCCGATGAAGAGAAGGAGGAGTTGGAGAAGGAGCCCCCTGTTGGTGATTCACAGGATTTGCTGCAATGGTTATGTATGCAACAGATTGCTATGGCGAAACAGAGGGAAAAAGACATGCAGAGGAACGAAGATAGATGGGCCGACACTTTACGAGCCTTACAAGCACTCGGTGTAAGTAGACCCCCTCCACCTATTGGGGATAACCTTAAAGACATTAAGTTAACTAAATTGAGTGAAACTGACGACATTGAAACCTACCTGACAACTTTTGAACGCATTGCACGAGCATGTCAATGGCCTAGAGAGCAATGGGTAATACGGCTGGCACCATACCTCACAGGGAAAGCACAACTGGCTTACGGTAATGTGGACAGTGCTTTAAGTGAGAACTATGACACTGTTAAAGAAGCTATCCTTAAGCGGTATGATATTTGTCTAGAGACATATCGGCAAAGGTTCCGAACATTACGATTTCAAATATCAGATACTCCACAGGAAGCATATACTAGACTAAAAGATTTATGTACTAAATGGTTACAGCCAGCCATGAATACAAAAGAACAGATGTTAGAGACTGTAGTGTTGGAACAATTTATTCAGTATTTTACCACAGGATGTGCAGATGTGGTGCCGGGAACACCGTCCAGAGACATCCACAAAAGCAGTCCAATTGGACGAAGATTATTTAACTGCCCGTCCTAACAGGACTAAAGGACAATCAGGAGCTGGCCCCGCTCATCCTACGGTAAGAATGTACACACCTTCTTTGCCAGCTTCAAGTAATTCTGTCAAACCACTGAATATGTCTAAAGTGCCGCATGTTGAGATAACCTGTCATTATTGCCAAGGGAAGGGACACATAGCTAGATTTTGTCCCAAAAAGAAATCCACTCCCACACACCTGGCCTTGGCCAATTGAGGACAGTATATAACACCTGTTACAGTCAATGGCAGAGAAACATTTGGTCTGTTGGACTTGGGTAGTAGACAGACCTTAATTAAATCTGATATAGTACCTACAGTCACTGACAATACTGCACAAACAACAGTGATTTGCATACATGGGGACATGCATATTTATCCAGTACAACAGGTGGAATTACAAATGCAGTCTAATGTGCGAAGGATGAATGTTGGGGTGGTTCCAGAACTTCCAGTACCCGTTATTGTGGGACATGATCACCCAGACTTTGCACAGTTACTTTCTAAACTACAAATGTGGAGCTGTAACAACTAGAGCACAGGACAAAATGAATATGGATTTAGTACGAGCTTTCTTTTGAGGATGAATTGTTTGAACTGCCCGGAAAATCAAGGAAGATGAGAAGGAAAACACTCATTAAAACAGGTTTGGCAACAAACCCAGAAGACTATGAAAGACAATAATGGCCTTAAAGTGATAGATATTAAATAACTGAGTTCTCAAACAGAATTTCGAACAGCCCAGTTACAAGATGTGACTTTAAAACCTTTGTTTTCCTGATAGGTGCTGAGTCAAATTCTAAACAGAAATATGTTCTACACAATGGGTTGTTGTATTGAAAATGTTTTAATGAGAAAACAGGTGATATGGTATTACAATTGTTAGTGCCTACTGGATATCGGAAACAGTTGTTGAGCCTCGCCCATGACTTACCAATAGCTGGCCACTTAGGCCGGGACCGTACATTACAGAGATTACTGTATAGATTCTTCTGGCCAGGAATACACGAACAAGTGGCTGAATATTGTAAGTCATGTGCGCAGTGTCAACAAGTGAATCCAATACTGCAAAAGATAAGTACCCTTGCAACCAATACCGGCAGTGGACACCCTTCACTCGGGTTAGCAATGGATATAATTAGTCCGTTGCCTAAGAGTGCGAAGGGAACCGATTCATTCTGGTAGTGTGCGATTATTTCACTAAATACCCTGAAGCAATTTTCACGGACAGTTACAGCAGATAAAATAGCGGAAGAACTAATTAAAATATTTTCTAGAATGGGAATACCAAAATAAATACTGACAGATAGGGTAGCAATTTTTGTTCCCAGGTGCTGAGACACCTCTATCAGGCCTTAGGAGTACATTCTATTCTTACGTCTCCTTACCATCCACAATCTGATGGTCTAGTGGAGCGTTTCAATAAAACATTGAAGCATATGTTAAAGAAATTTATTAATGATGAAGGCAAATATTGGGACAGGTATTTACCTTATCTAATGTTCGCATACCGTGAGGTACCCCAAGCCTCCACGGGGTATTCTCCTTTTCAACTCCTGTTTGGGAAAAATCCAAGGGGAATCCTGGACATTATAAAGGAAAAATGGGAAGGGTCTATGGTAGATACTATCCCTGTTTCCACCTTAGAGTATGTCAACACACTACATCAGAGATTGACAAAGTATGCAAAAGTTGCCCAACAGTGTAATAGAGAACATCAAGCAGAGCAGAAACATTATTATGATCAGAAGGTGGGTACCAAAATATTCCAGCGGTGATAAAGTCCTCCTATTACTACCTTGTACTGAAAACAAACTCCTAATGAAGTGGCAGGGACCTTATACAGTACACCGGCAAATAGGACCAGTAAACTATCAGATCATTTGTCCTGACAAGAAACAGTCCCTAAAGATTTATCATGCTAATTTACTGAAAAGATGGTATGATCGGAGTACACCTACCCTATTTGTACACCCTGAGACAGTTGACAGTGACTTAGAAATGGCATATGAGCGGTTAGAAAGCCAAGGGAACATAAAAGAAATAACTATAAGTGATAAATTAAGTACTAAACAATTACAGGAGGTACAAGATTTAATATACAAGTTCCAAGAGCTATTTACGATGATCCCTGGGACCATGGAGGGAAATGAGCACCACATAGAGTTGTTGGATCATAAACCTCTGCGACATAAGTCTTATAGGATTCCTGAGAGTTTAAGAGAAGAGGTAAATAGAGAACTATTAAAAATGCAACAACTAGGAGTAATAGTTCCTTCTAAAGTCCTTGGAGTTTCCCAATGGTAGTGGTAAACAAAGAGGAGGTATACGAATCTGCCTGGACTTTCGAAAATTAAATGAGATATCAAAATTGACGGATGTCCCATGCCACGTATTGATGACATTATTAATAGACTGGGCAGTGCCCAGTACATCAGCACGCTGGATCTGTCGAAGGGTTACTGGTAGATTCCTCTAGATAGTGATTAGCAGGACAAGACAGCCTTTAGTACCCTATTGGGTTATTTCAATTTACAAAGATGCCATTTGGGTTACACGGAGCACCCGCAACCTTCCAGAGGTGTATGGATCAGTTATTGCATTCTCATTTAGATTATAGCGAGCATATTTGGATGATGTTATCATCTTTAACACTTCTTGGGAGGAGCATGTAAAACATTTACAGACCATATTAATGATTATAGCACAGGCAGGACTGACTATTAACCCTGCAAAATGTTTCATAGGCATGCAGGAGACTAAATATCTTGGATTTATTATTGGAAATGGAAAGGTAAAGCCTGAAATAAATAAATTAGATGCTATAGCTAATAGTCCAAGACCACAAACGAAGAAACAGGTATGTTCGTTTTTAGGACTGGCCAATTACTATCGCAGATTTGTAAATGATTTTGCTGATATTGCTGCCCCTCTAATTAATTTAACAAAGAAGCATAATCCTGATAAAGTTCATTGGACTGAGCAATGTGAAGAGGCATTTACAACATTAAAAGCCAGATTATGTTCATATCCAGTATTATACAGCCCAGATTTTCATAAACCCTTTATAGTACAAACAGATGCCTCTGAACAGGGTTTGGGAGCTGTTCTCTCAAATGGCTGGGAAGAAGAGCATCCCATTATATATATTAGCGGAAACTACATCAAAGAGAAACTAAGTACTCTACCATCTAGAAAGAATGTTTAGCTATTTACTGGGCAATAAATGCATTAAAGTTTTATTTATGGGGAAGATCCTTTACGATCATAACAGACCACAATCCTTTATGCTGGCTGCAGACCATGAAGGATAAAAACCCTCGCATTATGAGATGGTATCTAGCACTGCAGCCTTACAAATTTGAAATACGACATAGAGAGGGGAAGATGCACCTTAACGCTGACTACCTTTCACGTTATGGAGCAAGTATAGATACAGGAGTACAGACCCCGGAGTAAGAAAGGAAAAAAAAAAAAAAAAACTCATAAGTTATGTTGAGTGATAGTAAATATATTATTGGGACTCGGGTGGAGCTTTGGGAGTGGGTGGGCTAAAGCTCCATCTCCTATAAAGGGAGATCTGTTATTCAGAGTAAGTAAACCAAAGGTGCTCTATGAATTAAGAACACCTTGGTTTTCTTAAAGGGGAGGAGTGTAAAGGTTTAAATACTTCTTCCAGAAGAAAATTTTTTTTTAGTCTGTTGCAACAGCATTTTGTTTTTTGTTGTTTTGCCTTTCCTTCCGAAAAACTCTGTTCTTTTTATAGGCTGGCCACCTATATAAATTCTCTGTCTCTTCTCTATCGTCTTTCTTGGTTGTGTATTGTTTATATTTTTCTCTTCTGGATGCCTAGTATTGAATTTCCCTTTTGGGAACCCCTCCCCGAGGTCTGATCTAGTTGGACTCAATATCAAATAGAAATATAAAAAAATAACTGATTTCTGTTAGAATATGCAGCAACGAGTTTGTTGTATCATTTAATCCAAAGTGGGTTTCTCAATTTAATTTGTCTGAGGTAACACTTAGCATATTTCCCTCAGCGTTCTTAGAGAAAGGCTCCCAGGGTTTTGCAATAAGTATCATGATAAATTACAGAAGAGGGAAAGAAATATAAATATCGTTAGTTTCCATTGTTTAAAAGAATACCTACTCTAGTACGTGCTAAATGTTCCTGCACGATAGTGTGAATGTTCTTCCTGCACGATAGTGCGAATGTTCTCTCGCTTTTGTTTCGAGTGTTGGTAACCCCCCCCATCCTGCATTGCGGTTTTTGTTGTAATGTGAGCTTTTTAGTTTAAAATACTCCACTGCTGGGAGTTTACAAGAATAGAATTTAAGCCAAATTAAACTGGTCTTCCTCTTTACATTTTTCTCTGTGATGGTCGTCCGGGCGGCGTTCTCCAGTAAAAAACCTGCCACTCTGGCGTTCGGTTTTATGTTAAAACATTGCCCTTTCTGGTAAAATTAACATTAAATTTGCTTCAGCCTTTCTGAATTGCTCAGAAATGTTTCCCTTGTAAATAGTGAACTTTAGCGTTTCAGCGTTGTGAAGGTTATGTGTAAAGCTTTGTTAAAACAGAGTTGCCCCCTGTTAAGCGCTGAAACTTTCAAATTAGCACAGTTCTTTTTAACCTAATATCTTTGGTCTTTATTTTTTTTGCCCTCCTAGTCTCCTAGTATGACCCTCCTTCATTATGAAAAACTTATAAGGATTTTATGTTTAAATGTAAGTTTAAATATACCTTTCTACTTAAGTGAACAGTCCTTCCTTTAGGATCCTTCTTTTAGGGCTCTTCTTAGAGCCGGCCGGCTGAAATATTCCTATATTTAAAGGGATATTCTATAGGTGGAGATCTGATGCAACATTTTAGAATTTAATTTTAAAATAGCCTTCTTATTTTTAAATCCTGAAGCAGTATGAAGCCCATTAGGGTAAAGATTGCATTGTGAAGGTATTGTAATATAAAACTGTTGCTTATTTTGAATAAAATAATTAATTTTCTAAAAGGGAGGGACAGAAGGGTCACATGGTGAAACAGGATATAAAAGATTCTGGTAGCCTCATTCAGTTAGAGAGTTCCATGAGGTGCAGACTTGTTCTGTCCTCATCCAAGGCAGATGCACTAGCAGTATCCTGGTGTTTATCTGATCGTTGATCAATGTAACTTTAATTTTTTTTTTATTTATATAATCGCCTGAAGTTCGACTTTTGTTTTGTTTAAGCATATAAATAAAACTTTTTGTTTGAAGTCTCCAATTGTTGTCAAGAGATCCTCCTTCATGGTACCCACACCTTTACAGACCCGATATGACTATCTCCCGTACCTACGTCTATTCTAGGCTGTCACAAAGCAAAAGGCACTATGCTTTCAGCTGAAATCCAACTACTGTGGCATTGGTTTTTCCAAAAATAAACTATTTAATATAGATAAGACAAGCAAGTGATAAAAGTAAACATCCCCTTTTGCTCTTACTTCCAAGGGATAGAGGGGGGGCATTGGCACAACCCTGTAATACCCTGCTAAACAAAAGTGCAGTAGCTAACTGAAATGTTGCTGATGACACACAGTCCATATTACACCTGCCACATTGAGAATTGTTGTTTCTACTGATTCTAGCTGACCCCCTCATTCTACCCATGATTGCATGTTGGTTTCTATTTTTTTTTTTTGGTATATCTGAGAATCCTCTTCTGTCATTGTCTGAGAAGCTCTAGATATCTGCAAACCAAGAAAAAAGCCTAAACTGATAGACTGTTAGTCAATTGGGTACTTGTTTTCTTTGAACTGTTCCTCCTCTGTGTTAATTATTTACATCATAACATTTATTTGGAAATGCCAGCCACAACTTGCAGTAAGAACTCAGGCCCTACCAGTATACATGAAATGGACTTGAGTAAACCAAACCACAGAGTGGGGGGGGAGAGCCCAAAGGGATCCTTTCACTAAAAACTCTGGCCATGAAACAACTGGACAAAACCAAAAATAGAATGAATAAAAAAGGCAGCAGTCTGAAAAAGGCTGATAAACACCTAATAGATGAATTGGATATCAAAAATGAAGCCACACAGTTGGTTTCCACATCTAATCTCACCTCTTAAGCCAGTCTCTAACATCTTTAATAAAAACAATAAGGGAACCATGGAAATAAAAAGAAATGGTGCAGGTATATCTAGACAAGAGCCAATTTACCATCAAGGCCCAAAAGAAGATAAAACCAATAATACTGATTTACTCGGACCTAAAGGATTCAATGTAGAAGATAGTAGGGATGCAAAGATAGACTTCTCCCAAATATTTCATAATCTCTCGGTGCTGGATTTGGAGGTTCAGTCTTTAAGAGAATATCTGATAGCAGAGGAGGCTATCAGAGAAAATTCTGGAATTGATGCCTTATTACCCCATAAAAAAGCTAACATTTTGGTAAGACCCGAGCCTCATGAAGATAATCATAGCTGTATTAAAAATAATCAGCCTAAACTAAATCCAGATCAGAACTACAACCCCTGGAACAACACCAGCATCCCCTAAAGGGGGCAGTGCTAAGCTAAAACACCAGACACCCCAGAATGTCTCTCAGGGTCCACCTTCCTGAAATTACAGTACATACTCATGGACAATGAGCCCCGAGGGTCAGGAAGATTCATTTGGTAGAGACATCAAGGGATTTCAAAGCAAGTCTTAATAGCACTAAGGGACCCAGTTAAAGCCAACATCTTGTTGTTTAAACAGCTAGTAGAACTTAAACACAATGTTTCATTTATCAAAGGTGTGTGCCTAGAGAATAGGTTGAAAATGGAATTAATTGAGAATAAATTAATAAACAAAGAATACAGAATAGACACCTTGAATAAAGAATTAGACACTCAATATAGTCACCTAGGAAGTGATGGTAGGTCCACAAATAATTTTTGTATTTTACAGGCTAACATGAGGACGAGCAAACTGAACAGCTCAATAAATGCATGGAATCTGAGTAAGCTCCAGGGACTTTTTGAAGCAGAATATTACAGCACTAGCAGTGACACCGAGTGCATTATGCTACCAGCAGCTGAATTAAGAGACAGTAACATCTGTAGGGAACTAGCCCTTGACCACTCATATTTGTGGCATAGGGGAGAACTCCAGGAAGTACTTGACAGTAAGAATAAGAGCCCCAGGGAGACTAGCACTTCAAAAAAAAAAAGAAAGAAAGAAAATAGGGGGTAGCAGAATGGACAAGGTTTTGGATATCCCTTACTCTCTCATGGGGAAAAAAAAGACAGAAATAAAAAGATCAAAAGCAAACTATCTAATGAGGTATCACTTGATAAGAGCAAACATTCTACTACCATACAGTCTAAAAAGTAAACCAAGATATAGCTCAACAGATCAGAGGAAAATGGGTAAAAATACCAACAAGAATAGAAAATTAAAGGAAAATAAGCCTAAAACCAAACAAAAACCAGAGGAAGCACCAAGTATGGCAAATATAGAAAACCTGATACAAAAGTGTAAAAACTTAGAATCAACTGATTCAAAGGACGTAAAGGAGGGCAGTACTGGCACTGACTTTAAGGTAATGGCAGGTTGTGTAAAAAGTGATTGTCCAAAGAATGAAAAGAATACACTTAGCCATAGTGCTAATTTTGATCCTTTTTTGGCAAAAACCATGGGCTCTGATTTTGTACTACCCCTCTTTGGGGTATCTTGTATGCCAAATGAATCACAAGAAAACCTAGCGGAAACATTAACCGCATTATTGTCCTCTATATTGAAAGGTTGCTGTATTTTGAAAAATTCAATCAGTATCATAAGACCTTTGTTGGAAACCGAGCTGGTTTTGGTGGCAACTGATCAATTTTACATACTAAAAGCAATAACACTTAAAGCAACAGCAAATTTAGAGGGTATGTGTATCATGGTGGATGAAGTCAGCACACTGAAGGATCTCTTTCCAGAATTTTACAATAGTCAGATTTGTTCTAGAGTCAGCAAAAAAGACTTAGCAATCTCTGTCTTTGGGCTGAAATTACCGATAAAAGATCCGAGAACCAATTTAAGGGGCTAGTGAAGAAACAGAGCACATTGGATAACCTTGGAATTCACTTTGTTATAGAAAACGAAGATGCTCATGCTCAGATAAATCCTGGTAGAGTTTATACAACTTCCAAGAATTGGAATTCTTGATTGAGACATCAAACAAATTTGAGTTTTAACTACTTTAGACCAATGACACCCAAGATGGACAGTGGGGGAGACCATGGACTCATGACAGGAGAGGGATTACTGGTACTGATGGAGATGGAAACATTGTCGATGGCTCAGTCAAAACAATAATTTTGGACAATAACCTACTCAAAATATTATCTTGGAATTCTTCAGGGTTGGGTGTAAAAATAGGAGACCCAGAAACATGCAATTACCTGAACCAACTTCACATTATGGGTATTTGGGAAACCTGAGCACTGGGAAATCTCCTCTTACTTGGTTACACAGCTTACTGTAAAAAAGCAACAAAAACAAAAATTTTGGTAGAGGAATTGGAGGATTGGCCATATTCATAAGGCTAAAAATTAATATAGCAACAGAAGAAATCACCACTCATAGTTCTAGTATTTTAGCAGCAAAATTAATACGGAAATCATCCAAGCAAACATGGTTTATGATAAATGTCTATTCTCACCTATCAGGAAGCAAATATGGAGAACCCAACCATCTAGGCTCACTAGAAAAATTAATCAACAATATCCAAACAGATCACCCAACAGCCAATATAGTGACTTTTGGAGATTTCAACAAAAGGTTAGGTTTATTACAAGGTTGCTCAGAGGACCTGACAGAGGCTCTGACAACTGTCCTGCACCCATCCCTGAACACAAAAAGAAATTCTAGAGATCAAATCACCAACAAAAGAGGAGAGCGCTACACAGAACAATGTGTAGGAACAACATGCTGCTTTTGAACTGCGGTCCAATACTGATTTCAAAGGCAATATTCCTTTACAGGAGTTAAGGGGTCTCTCTAATTGATTACATGTGGGTCAATTACAATCTATTTAATAGGAGCATGTATTTAAAATTAGTACTCAGAGCAGAAAGTGAACATAAGGCTTTGCAATTGGAAATAGGGCATGGGAACTTTAATACCGACAAAGGAATCAAGGCCCCTAGAGTGATATCTAAGAGAAGGAGTATTCAATGGAGTTCAATTATGAGTGAAAACTTTATGAACCTGCTAGAGAGCAGAGGGATACTGTCAAAATTAGCATTATTGGCCGACCAACCCATGGGCCCTTTATTAATCCCTGAATTCAACTCCATTTTAAATATGACAGCCCAATATAATAACAAAAGAGGTAGTCAAAAAAGAACTTAAGGGTCAAAAATGGTATAATAAAGACTGTTGGGCAGCAAGGAAAACACTAAGCCAAAAGTTCAGAATTTTAGAACAGTTCCCAAGTGAAAAAAAAAAACAAATTAATGACTAAAGCTAGAAAAGAGTACAGGGAGATCCTAGATAGAAATAAGTGGGAATACACCAAGCAATTATGGAAGGAACTCCATAATGCGGTACTCAATAGAGACAATAAATCTTTTTGGGACATCGTAAGCACCGGAATGGGTCATTACTCCCGAATCAATACACATATTGAACCAGACATTTGGGTAAACCATTTCAAGTTCCTGTTCTGCAGGGAAGACCCTGATTACCTTTCTGGGCTAACAGACCTCAAATATGATGGCAGGAAACAATGCCCAGATTTTGAAATCATACATTCTGACCTAGAGGGAGCTCTTAATTCATTTCATAAAAGAAAAGCACCTGGAACAGACGGGGTACCACTGGATGTAATAGCCAGAACTAAATCATTCTAGATTCCCTCTTTATGCAAACTCTTTAAATATATCTGGAGATCAGGGGATATTCCCAAAAGTTGGAAACTAAATATTGTTGTACCAATTTTTAAGAAAGGTAACAAAAAGGACTCTAGTTGCTATAGACCCATTAGCCTTTTGGACACTCTAGGAAAGGTCTTTACTAAAATTCTGAACAACAGATTGATGTTATGAGCAGAGAAAAACAATATTATAGATGAAGCCCAGGCAGGATTTCACAGAAATCACTCCACAATAGATCAAGTTTATGTTCTAACTCACTTGATTCATAAATACAGGATCGTCAAAAAGCAAAAAATATACTGCACTTTTATAGATCTCAAATCCGTCTTCGATGGGGTAACAGACCACTACTTTGGGATAGACTTGGTGAACTGGGGGTTGATCTATCTCTATTGGAGATGATCAGACTCATGCATCAAGATAACTACATCAGTATCAGGTATGGTGATTCAGGGGAATTAAGCCCTTGGTTTAGAAACAATATTGGGGTCAAACAAGGCTGCACACTGGCCCCACTATTGTTTAATCTTTATTTTGATACTGTTTTGAAAGACATGTACAATCCTGACTTTCATCTGCCTAAAATCGGGTTCAGAATGGTCCCGTATTTAGCCTATGCAGATGACGTTGTACTTTTTTCACTCAGCCACTTCAGCATGTGGAAAAGCATCGGGAAATTCCAGCTTGAATACAAAAGTGCTGATGTGCTGGTTAACCATGATAAAACAAAGGTTCTTTTGTTTGGGGGCAACAAGAGAGGTTACAACTATTATATGAATGCCTCCAAGATTGAGGTGGTAAATAATTTTTGCTATCTAGGACTTATGGTGAGCCAAACTGGATCATGGAAAACTCACCTAAAAAGTATTAAAAGCAAGTTGGAGGTTTTTTTCCGATTATATCAGCATTCTCATATAACTATGGGGGTGATCAGTTGATGGAATTCTAAGAGTGACAAGAGCCAAAATCAAAAGCCAAATTCTCTATGGAGCTGAACTATGGGGACGGGAACTAAAAGGATCTATGAATTTTGGATTAAAAAAATGTTATAAAAAGATTCTGGGAATCTTGAATAGTGCCCCTTCTACTTTGGTCAGAGCTGAGATTGAAGAGCTATCCATAGAGTGTGCCTGTGTGCAGAGACAAATAAACTATTGGATCAGGACCTTTAGGATGCCCCCTGACAGATTCCCACAATTGTGTCTGGAAGAGGCTATTCTTTACTCTCACTCTAACAATATTTTCCCTTGTATGAAGATCCTGGAAGAACTCATTAAACCATATGGGCTTTTATATTTAGTCGCTGACTGTTTAAGGCTTCCTATTGATTACATCAAAGTAACAATAAATCACAAAATATAGGATAATTTTGTCCAAAAAGATTTAGAAGCCTGTCGACTATCAAAAGCATGTCCATGGATGTCCAAAAACAAAAGGGAACACACATTTGAAAGATACCTCCATATTCTACCCCCCCCCCCTTGCCAGAGGACTCTTCTAACTAGATTTCGTTTTGAGGTATTTGAGAGCAATAAGAAAACTGGATTATATCTAGGGGAAAAAATAAGGCTTATAGATGCAAATGTGGCTTGGATGAAGATAATTTAATGCACTTAGTGATCTTATGCCATCTTTATGAGAAATATAGGATCTTTGGTTGGGTAACATATTAAACTCTCAATCATATTAACCAATGCAATTATTGATATACCTATTTACAACAGCTGACCTCGCAATATTGAGCTCCGTGGTCTCATTCCTCAAAATAATTGATCAAAGAAGGCTCCATTTAACAGGATAACTTTGGACTGAATACTAAAATGGACAATTATGGAGAACAACCCCTGATACAATATTTAATAAATCTTAGCCAGATTTGTATGATGTCTATTTATGACCCAACCATGAATGCTAGTAATTGCACTATCTGGTGCAATTCACCAAATTTTATTTTTTGTATAAACTAATTATCTTTCTTGTTTTTTTAAGAATAACCAGGTTCAAACTATTTTTATAGCCATTATTGAAATGGTTAATTTCTTGCTGTGAACCTTGTGCTATCTAAATGTTTGTGTAACTTAGATTAATCACAAGAACGCAATTACTTTTATGAAATAAGTTGTTAGTATTTTAATGTGTAATAAGTCCCTATCAAATACTGTATGTGAAATTCTTTTTACTATTTAAATGTTTTTAAAGTTTTATTTATTTACTCATTTGTAATGGCAATTTTGCCAATCAGTAAACTTAAACTTGAACTTGAACCAAAGAGAATACCTGCTTTTAATTAAAAATGTGCATTTTTTTTTCCTTATTTGCCATGCAACCAATTTATAAGCATAATAAGACATGCAGAAAGTGGGTTGTTATGCTATATAAATGCATTGTGCCTCACAGTGCATCTGGGTGTGTGGTTAGTAGATATTATACAATGGGCTAAAAAATACTGGCTTGTGATTAGTTGACTGGCATGATTTACAATGTGTAAATACTGCCATCACCCCATGGCAAGAAGTGCCTGCTAGCCAATGCCTCCCCCCATTTCACTCAGGTACCAAACTTCAAAGCAACTGGCCACCATATTGTTTTCTCTCGGTAACCAGAATGCACAAAACTCCAAATAAATAAATGAAAACTCCTCTCTGTTATTTCCCTGCATTGTATAATTGCAATATACCATGACAGGGGTATGGGTGATGGCAGGATTTACCCACACCTGGTGTGGTTTCCTCACTTGGCCAGTGGCCTTGTGAGCAAACCACCACACCAGGCATGGGAAAATCCTGCCATCATCCACACTCTCTCATGGTATATTGCTTAAATAACCTACACCCTGCCTTGTCTTATTGCTTATTTAACAGGTACACTGCAGTCATCATTCATTTTATCTGTCAATTCAACTAAAACATGTCATCATTATATTGCAGTTTTATGTCTTCATTTCACAGAAATAAAACAGACCAGATAAAATAACATTTACCTTCATTGTTTTATAAAAAGTAGGCAGACAGGATAAGAATTGTTATCTCTCAAATGAAATTCTCACTTACAGTCTAATATATTAAGTTACTTTATTACAGGTTCTGCATTTGGTTTTGCCTTTCATATCACAGTTACAAGTACAGCTACATTAAAGAACATGTTTCAGGAGCAATTCACATGTTTTCAGTGATTCACATGACAAGACACAGGGACTTGTGATGCACGTCCAACACCTAATCACTGTTACTGCTCCATTTGCTGCCCTTTCTTATTCTTACGCATCTTTTATCAAAACCACAGAAATGTGAGCAGTTTGTAGGTCAAGCTGCTGTATTTCACCACTGGAACACTAGGATGAATAAAAAAGAAAGGTCAATGAGGGAGGTACATTTTGCTGGAATCAATTACTAAGCATCAACTGACAGTCACAGTTGACTACATGTCCTGCTTCTGACCTCATTTCCTACTGTATAATCCTATGTTGCCACAATAAGTCTATCCAGTCTGCACTGAGATGCGGCACATGCACCCTAGGGTTCCATAAACCTTCTCACCTCCACCCAATCTTCCCCAGCTCCCTTAACCAAACCTTTATGTTTGTCCCATCCCTTTTTAAAGCCCTCCACTGTTTCTGCACTGACCAGATCTGTGGGAGGCATATTCCACTATGCCACTATCTGCTTTGTAACAAAGTACTTCTAGTGTCCTCTTTTTTTTGCTCCTCCCCTGGCTCCTGGTCCACCACTCCTTCAGGCCACCTAGGCCCCACTGGCACCCTGCCCTGATACCAGCCACCACCACCACCCCACATCACAGCCCCCCGGGTAACCCAGTGTAACCCGTCGCCGGATGGGTCCCCCTCCTCTGAGGGAGAAAGGCACTGGTGAGGGTCAGCCAGAACACTCATTCTTGACCCAAGCACTGCTGAGGTGTTCTTGGGCTCTCTCAGGGCTTCTGTGGCAGTAGGAGCCAGTGACCATCATCTGGTTAGCCATGGAGCACTGTTTCCCATTTTCTCCCTGGGGCATGACATGCCACTACCATCAAGGCGTATGCAGATGTTCACCATGCCCCTCTATTCAGCAGGACTGAATGCACAGCTATTCCTCTGGCCTTCACCAGGAGTCAGCAAGTGCTGGGTCATCTCCCCGCCCTCCCCCTCAAGAGAACGTGAGCAGTCGTCAGATGCTCAAGCCTTCTCCCCCCAGCCGGCCCTCTGGTGTCCTGGGTCCATTCCTGAACCAGGTCACCAACATTGTAGCTTGAAATACAACCTCTGTGCTAATGGACTGGCCCCAGTGTCCTTTTTAAACTTATCCCACCAATTTTCTCTTGTTCCTCCCTGGTATTAATGTTGCCACTTTATGTGAACAGCTTACTAGTGTCCACTTTGTTTATTCTCTGCATGTATTAAAATGCTTTGACCATGTCCCCCCTCTTGGCTTCCAGAGAGTACATATTGAGGATCTTCAGTCTCTGCTCATACACCATAGTGACCATGTATCATCTTGGTCACCCTCCTCTACACTGACTCCAGTTTATAATATATGGCAAGCCCCTATTGTGTGTGGATTTCCATATAGACAATCATCATTTTGTGGTACAGTTCAAAGGTCATGAAAAGTTGTTGTCGTATCGTTGTGACATCACAATGATACCACAACAACATTTCAGCCTTAACATCAGAGTGTGGCCCATAATTTGATGAAGATGTGGCTTTCTAAAAAAGAATTACAGAAAAATGGTGCACCATTCAGCGAGTGGGTCATCAAGGCTGATTTCAAATAGACATCCATAAAGTGCTGTGCTGTTACTTTAGGAACAGTGTTTATTTGTTGCTTTTTTATAATTTTAATTTTTTTTAACCCATTCTTACCGGTAGCGTCATATGTCGTCAGAACCATCCATTGCTTAACCCGACCCAAAATGACCACATAAGATATAATGAAGCTGTGGCTATGGCTTATTGAGTGATGGTTTTGGAGAGTGAGGTGCCAGGTGCCAGAGCCAGTGGGAGGCAGGAGCACATTGGTTTTCAGTCACTGAGGTATCAGAATGACTGGACAGTGATGTGCTGGAATAAGCAGGAACACTGCCATGTTCTGTAAGAATTTTTAAGTTGGGGTAACCATATACTATATAAACAGTGTACAGTTGACCATAGACAAATAAGGCTACGTTTCCATCAAGGGCATGTAATGACATCATAGATACCGCTCAAGGTTACGCTCTTGAAGTCTCTGTGAAGTCATCACATACCCTCAATGGAAACACACCATGTTGTGAATGGTCACTCATCTCATATACTATTCTTTATGTTTATTTCTTTCTGGGAGGTGGAGGCTGCAAAACCTCATACAGTACTCCAGGTGCTATGACAGCAGAGTTCTGTAAAGGGTAAAATTACCTATTTTCTCCTGTTGTTGAACCCCTTCCCAGCACATTCTTAATGTTCTATTTGCTTTCTCTATCATTTTTTGCATTCGCTGCTGATTTGAGGTTGTTGGAAATCAGCCTCTCCCCCAGATCCTTTCCTTCTTAGTCACAGTGACCTTAATCTCTCCAAGACTGTATTCAGCCCCAGAGTTTCTGATTCATGCATAATGACCTTACACTTTTTGGCACTGAAGCTCAGAATATAGACCTTCAACCATTTCTTCAGCTTCTACAGATCCTGCTTCATCTTGCAGATCCCCTCCTCACAATCTCCCTGCCACAGAGCTTACTGTCATATGCAAACAGGCAGATCTTCCTTTTGATACCCTTTACTACTGTATGTTACTGATGAAGGTGTTAAAGAGTACCATTCTAAGGAGTAAACCCTACAGAATCCCACTAGGGACCTCGCTCACTCCTGAATGCTCCCCATTTGCCACTACCCTTTGCTGTCTCCTTTTAAGCAGTTCCCAGACCACTGTTTGTCTATTCCCCACTCTAAGATCTCTTAGTTTTTGACCAGCTGCTTGTGTTGAACCTAGTCAAAAGCCTTGCTAAAGTCCAGATATCAATCACCTGGCCATTACCAGCAGTCTTCATCACTCTGTCAAAGAAGTGAATCAGGTTCTTTGGCAAGGTCTGCTTGCCACAGACACATGATGTCTCAGACAGGAGAATTCCTGTCTGAGGAGACAGGAATTCTCCACGTTCCCCTACCTTGACGATTGGCTGCTAGCAGCCCCTTCCAGGGATCTCCTGATTCAGACCCTGCAATGCACCTTTTGGCTCTTCCAGGCCATGGGGATCACAGTCAGTCTGCCAAAGTCTTGTCTGTCCCTGTGCCAGCACCTTCTGTATATTGGGGTGGTTATGGACTCCTCCCAGGGCAGGGCCTTCCTACCAGAGTGGAGTGTCTGATGGAGCAGGCCCGTCTTGTCTCCTCCAGTCATTAGGTCCCTGCCAGGGCATGCCTACGCTTGTTAGGGCACATGGCGGTGCCCATAGCTATGGTCCCTCTGGCCCGCCTACATATGAGGGTTCCCCAGTGGACTCTTCGAGTCCAGTGGGACCAACGCACAGGCAACCTTGATCAGCTGGTCATAGTCTCCGACCTGATGAGGAGGACCTTGGAGTGATGGCAGAACCCTGCCAATCTTCTGCAAAGGGACTTGGGGGTAGTCACATCAAATGACTTAAAGGTGGGTAAGCAATGTGAGAAGTCAGTAAGGAGAGCCAGGGGGATACTGGGATGCATAGGAAGGGGCATCACAAGTAGAGAAAGGGAAGTGGTTATCCCTCTGTACAGACAGTTGGTGAAACCCCATCTGGAATACTGTGTGCAGTTCTGGTGACCCCATCTACGCAAGAACATAGACAGAATGGAAGCAGTCCAGAGGAGGGCAACTAAAATGGTGCAGGGTCTGCATCAGAAACCATAAGAAGAGAGACTGAGAGAGCTTAATATGTATACCTTTGATGAAAGGAGGGACAGGGGGACATGATAGAAACTTTCAAGTACCTCAAGGGAATCAACAAAGTCCAGGAGGGTAGCATCTTTCAGAAAAAGAAATGTAAGAACAAGGGGCAGAATTTAAAGATAGAGGGGACGGATCAGGGGTAATGTGAGGACATTTTTCACGGAGAGAGTGGTGGATGCATGGAACTGCCTTCCTGGGAGGTTGTTGGGTCTAAAACAGTGGGGAATTCAAACATGCATGGGACAGACATAAGGCAATTGTAGTGGGGGTTGCAGGAAGTAGGCTGTTGGTTAACTAGAATCTGCAGCTTATCCAATAGGAAGGAAATGGGCAGACTGGGTGGGCCAAGTGGTCCTTATCTGCCATCAAAGTCTATGTTTCTATGTTTCTATGTCTCCTGTTCTGTAGCCCATTTGCTATCAGGAACTCCACAAGCCTCTTTTTTCAATTGATTCTAGCAGTTTGCCCATTATTGAGGTCAAATTGACTGGTCTTTGCTTCCAGTGCTGATCATTTCCATCTCATTCACGCAGGTGCACAATGTCTGCCACACTCCAGTCTGCAGGCCCTTCTCCAGTCTCTAGTGTGCAGTTGTATTGATCTGCGGGGTGCTGACAGCATCTGCATCAACTCCTTAGCACCCTGGGGTGTATTCCTTCTGGTTCTGGAAATTTAGTGGTCTTAATGGATGTGAGCCTCTGAATGTATTTTCTGTGGCTATCAGCTCCATGCACAGTTCTGCTTCCTATCTAGTCAGGTATTAACTTTCTCCTATAGTAGTGGGCCTTGCCTCTGCTTTGCAAATACTGAACAGAAATAGCCATTCAGTATTACTGCCTCATCTTCATCTACCCTTTACCCTTCCTCAGCTTGACTATGCCCTTCTTTGTTTATCACGTTTCCCTAATGTAGAGAAAGAAGACCTTGTCCCCTTCTTAACCTCTTCTACTATCCTTAATTCCACTTCAGATTCTGCCTTCCTCCCCACCCAGTTAGCCTTGCTTAGCTTCCCTAGTTATTCTTCCTGTATCCCTCAACATTTCTCTAGTTACATCTCCTGAAAGCTGCCCTGTTTTCTGCTGCCTCCCAGGGCTGTTTTTCCCCTGGTAGTGCTTTTGGTGTACCAGTTTGCTCTATGAAAACCTGTGTATGTCCCCATACTACCTCCCAAAACTAGCAGATCCATCTATGCAGTGAAGTAATGCATACTACCCCCTGAGGAACAGCAAACAGTAGCTGTTTTAAGCTAATCTGAGCTTTAAAATGTAATATTTTCCATTTGGGAGGGGAGTGCTACTCCATGTCAAAAATTGCCCTTGGAAAAAATCTAGATCCACCTCTGGCTCCGCCCCTCTACTTACATGTACCATACTTACTGTCGGGGTGGGGATATGGCTCACACTGTGAGACTGATTTAGGTCATATATACTGGTGAAGCTCTTCTCCAGGCCTAGTTTGAATTCTTCTATAGTAGCTTCCTCCCCAACACCCTGTTCCCCCCACCAAGATACAGATGGATCCATGCATACAAGGTCTTATCTTCCCAGCAGGTTCTCCAGTCCCCTACATACCCAAACACCTACTCACCATACCACCCTTTCAGCCAAATGCTGAACTCTAAAATCCTTAACTTTCTATCCCAGTTTGTACTGTACATGACAGTGAACGCAATCTTGAGAAAGACACTGAGTCTGCATTTTCTCTTAGCTTGTCCTCAGAATCCTGAATCTCTCCTGAATAATTTCAGTCTTGCATCCCTCAAATTATTGGTTCTCAGGTGGATCACAGTGCCTGACTTCCCACCTTTGCCCCGGCCAAGGTCTGGAGCATGACAGGATCTTTTAAACTGACATACCTGGGAGGCATACCACTTTCCATTTGCCAGACTCTACGCTCCTAACCAGCTTTCCCATCCCTCAGACTTGACTATGTGACTGTTGGGTCCCCAGCATGATGACTCACTCTATTCTTGCATCCTTTACTCCCCATCCCTCCAACAGGCTCATCTTGCATTTTATTTTACAATTTTGACCAAGAAAGACACACTAAGCTGATATTTGTTTGGGCAGACTAGGTGGACCAAGCGGTCCTTATCTGCCATCAAATTCTATGTTTCTGTGTTTCCAGGAGTGTCCTCGGAGCCCATGGAAGTTAAGTGACTTGCTTATGGTCGCAAAGAATGCAGGTGATGGCTGTGGGATTCAAACCCAGTTCTCCAGGTTTGCAGTTCACTGCTCTTAACCACTATGCTATACAGCCTCCCTGCATTGTCTGGGGCACACCCCTAGACTCCTTCAGTGCAAACTGTACCTTATTTCCCAAAGACAATGATAGATCTGTGCTATTGCTCTGGAGCCAGTGGGTAGTAACCTTCTTTTGTGTCTCCAGGGGCTGCTATCAGTTCCAGAAACTTGTACTAACCACTTTTCAACCTGAACCTTCCCTCCCTTCCTGCCATACACCATCCTGCCTTCAAAGCTTTTGGGGGCCTTTGAGGAACAAGTGTTCTGGGCCTAGGCTCCCAGTGCACAGGGGGATCCTTCAAGCTTTGGAGTTCATCCCCAGGGTGGTTCAGTTCTTTCTGCAGGAACCTCAACCTCTTAAAAAGCAGGAAACCTCCCATCTCCCAGTACACCCTCAAAAGATGGCCCTGTCACAACCCCTACAACTAACTACCTCACTGCCCCCCAACCACCGTACAAACATTCAAAGCCTCTCTATGGTGGGGTGTATCCCTTGTGATGCAATGGGTATGTACTTGAATCCCTTACTATGGTACTATATAGGCCAACCCCAATGCACATTTTAGTTCAGAGGGTATTTTATGTGTGAGCCAGGTACTTTTACTTAAGTACTAAGCTGCTATGTCAGCCTGTCCTGGATAGAATGTTTAGGCTAGAGGGTAGTTATTTCCAAGCCAAGTGTTCTAAAAGGTACATGTAGATGCACTCCAGTTATGGTGTGGTTGTTAAAGCCTGTTACTTTGAGTTGTAATAGCTCCCTTGCACTGACCTGTGGGGAGTACTCATGTCTGTCCTGCTTTGAATGGCATCTGCATGAGCAGAGTCCTCTGTGCCACAGCGGACTCTCTGCAGACACCTCTGCAGATGTCATCTCCTCCTTCTCATGGTCCATACTCTTGGGGTCGCTCATGTGAGGATTTACTTGGCCCTGTGGGACGGAATACAGGACTGCAGTCACGTGACATGTGACCCACCCCAAACACTGATCCTCTACCTAATTCCATTAATCTACAATGTCAAGGAATCCCTTGAAGTCCTGCCTTTCTCCACAGCCCTTGCTGTCTGTCTGCTCTCCTAATATAGCCATAAGAGAAAACAGAAGTCAATGGCATTTTGTCTCTGCTCTTTATTACACTGGACTCCACCCCAACAGCTTGTAAGCTTGCCAGACAAGTATTATTGTGTGCTTCTGTGGAATGTTTGACTGCTGTTGCCACCCTTACCCCTTGATTAGAATCCCCTGCCTAATTCCAGCAACTTATAATTTCAAGCATTCCCATCAAGCCCTGATTCTCCCATAGCTCCTTCCTATCCCTATGCCTTTCTGATCTATCTGGACCACAAAAACTGCCCAAATAAGCACATAGTCATCAGGCAGCCCAAGCTTCTCTGCAGTCTTCCTCAGCCTTCCTGGAAGATGCCAGCAGTCATGAGGAAATGCTAATTACCCTAGTGAGTTGGAGTTTGGGTTCAGAAGTCACGACTTTCCAAACCTGAACAACCCTGTCTAGTGAACAGGTGTCAAAATCTGCGCCACACACAGGTGAACACATGCATACCAAACTGTTCAAGGTGCCTGAGGTACTCATGACTGTCCAACAGAACCAAGAATACTTAGCTCAGCACACCTTGCTTCTATCATCAGAACTAATGCTCACCTCTATGAGATAGCTGGAGAATGAATAAATGTAGTCAACTGAGGGCTGGTCATCCTTGTAATCCAGCTAAATAAGTAAAGTATCTAGAGATTTTGTTTTGCTGCCTGGATGAGCTGGATACCACCAAGTGTAGAATGATGAAAGAGTACACCATTGAACAGGGTAACACATGCCAGACTTTCAGTAGCAAATATCCCATGATAGCAAATATTTGTTCATCATACAAGAATACGTAAACATGAAAGCTGGGGATATCAGCACAGTTTGTGGGTGAGGGCTACCAACAAAGGGGATGGGGACCATGTCCTGTGCACCTTTTCTGACAGCTTATTTGAATATTTTTTTGGTGAAGAAGGAATGATGGCCTAACTAGAGACTGCTCACATGTCATCATGTCAAGAGGTAGATTCAGATGTCAGCATCAGGAAATATGATACTGCTTCTTTATATTTATTTTAATTTATTTATTGAAAACTTCAGAGATTACCTTTGAACACGAGTGCTGATTTACAAAGGTTCCATGTCAAATAGTCACAAAAAAAACATTACAAGTACAATAAACACTTCCAGAGGAAATGCAGATGAGTCAGGCTGAAAACACTTAACTAGTCAGTCCCAGTCCAGCCAACCTCTGTAAAAAGGATCAGAAAAACTTGAGGGAGTAGCTCACTACCAATAAGGCTTCTAAACAGTATAGACAATTGGTAGAAATTAAACCAATCACTAAATGTGTAAAATGTTTATATAATTATTTATTAAATTATTTTTCCTCTGTCTTCTGAATTCACAAATTACATTGATACAGTATCAACAAATTTCTTTAATGTTTCGGACACTGTCCTTCTTCAGTAAGATTGTACTGTATCTGTTATAAATAAAAAACAAATTTTTTATGTTTCACAACTTATCTTATAAAATGACATGAGAAAATCTAGAAATCTCATTGGCCAAGAGACATCAGCTGACTGTACATTAAGTCTCTATATATGCATAGTCATCCTGGTCCTAAACCACATCATACAACCATAAATCAGTCCTCCTACAACCAGAACTATCTTCCATCAGTCTCCCTAGATCCAGAACTGATTTTCCATCACAAACATGGCTGTTATCTTTATACTGTAAAAACCTTCAACTGGGCCCTAAAATAAAACTACCTTAAATAAAAAATAAAACAAATTAATTAAATGTTGTTCTCTTGATCATCACACTCTCCTTACACACATAAAAGAAACAGTAAGTATTATTTATAGTTTTTATTACAACTGTTTATTTGCTGACAGTGAAAATCTCCTTCTATTTTATCATGCTCATCAGGAAATCTCTTCTGCTTTCCTGACAGTGAGATAATTGAGTCTGTGGCTTTAGAAAGGGCCTTCGTGTGTGTGTGTGTGTGTGTGTGTGTGTGTGTGTGTGTGTGTTAGAAGGGTAACATTCTGCTAATGGAACTGAGCAGAATTTTGAATCCCTGTATTCCATGGTAAACATTCCATGATAAACATTCCATTTCTTGAATGTGGGAAACACAGAGAAAAAACACAGCATGAAGAAGAAGTAAGCAATGATACTACATAAACAAAGCGAAAAGGTGGTAAATAACTACCCTGCTGTTTAGCTTTTAGGACAGAAGCGAGCAGTTCATGATGCTGTCAGTGAGTGAGCAGTTTTTATATTTTTATTTATTTATTCTAGGATCACAGTACCTTTGAGCCAAGGCTCTTTTACAAAGTTTCCACATCAGAAATAACAAACAACAAGGAAGCAACAGTGAAATAATAGTAAACAATTCATGTACAACAGTGCTATTGAAAGGGGTCAATTATAGGAAGAGTAAGGTGTAGAGGAGGAGGAGAAGTGTAGGTAGTTGACAGAGGCAGTATAGTAAAATGGTGAGCACAGCTAGGACTCATGTGCCCACAAGGAAGGGGTAGGCACCCGGGGGTGACAGAGAAACAGGGATGAGAGGAGAGAGGGAGGATGAAGATGCAGCTGGAGGCATTTGTCAAAAAATAAATGGGAAGTTATGATAGAAGAGAAAAAGGGGGCAGGGTGAGGGGGGAAATGAGTGTTATAATGGGGCAAGAAGAGACTAATGAGGTGGTATGAAGACCTGAGATTTGAAGTGGTGCCTCAGGAGCTGGGCGGAGGGGGACTGGGGGGCCTAGGGTTAAGCAGCTTATAAATTAGGATTAAAGCTGTGTAAGTCATCATCTAGGAGAGGCAGCCACAGGAGCTAGAGGCAATGAGTTGGGCCCGGAGCCTGGTTTTGAACAGACCTAATGTTGAGGCAGAGGAGATGGTGTGGCTGAGACCATTCATCCATAGAGAAGCCCTATAGGAATGAAGCATTGGCCCTGCACAGTTCGACAGCAAGGAACTTGTAGACTGGGTTGTTGAGCTCCTGGTGTTCTATCAGTTGGTGTTTTTATGTAACAAGGCAGTAACAGGGAGTGTGAGGCCAAGGTTGATTTTTCCCACCATAGCACATGTGAGATACTTTATACGGCTGGAGAGTTGGAGCCATCCGGATTGTTCATAGAGGGCACAGGTGTGGGTGAGGCAGTGGGCACCAGTTGTGAGTCGGCATGCTTTAAGTGCAGTTGTTATACGTCAGAGGGCAGACGTCGTGGCGGAGCCATAGATAATGAGGCCATAATCAATACTTGACACTACAGAGCTCTGGACGGCAATCTTCAAGGCCTCTGGGGTGAGGTGCTGCCTGTGCTTGTAGAGTAATCCAAGAAATGTGCTGGCAGCTTTAGCTATGCTGTCAATGTAAGCCATATAGGAGAGATTGGGGTCAAGCAGAATCCCTTGGTATTTGAAAGAGTAAACTTGTTCGAGGACAGTCCCCTGTTTGGTGGAGATGGCAAGGGGGTGTTGCTTGTAACGGCTATGTTAACTGCAGAATAGCAATGACTTGGTTTTCTTGTGATTGAGGACTAGTTTATGATTGGAGAACCAATGTTTCAACGGCACTGAATCCGAGTTGGAGACTGTGTTGTAGTGGTGAAAGGTCCTTGTGCGTGGAAAAAACAACAACATCATCCACATACAGGATGATTTGTTCCAAGCAGGACTGTGGTAGGGAGTTTAAAAAGATGCTGAAAAGGAGAGGGCCCAGTATAGACCCCTGAGGTACTCCAGAGTGGACAGGCAAGGTGTCCGAGATAGCATTTTCAATTTTTACTCTTTGAGAGCGGTTGTCAAGGTAGCTTCTGAACCAGCGGGCTGAGTCCGGTGCGAGGCCAGCAAGGAGTAATTGGTCATACAGCAGCCGATGATGAACCATATCAAATGCCTCAAGAAGTCGATGAAGACAGCCCCAGTAAGAAGTCCTTTATCAAAGGAACTATGTACTGCATCGGTAAATTCAAGCAAGGCAGTGGTGGTATGCCCTTTTCTAAAACCGTGCTGTTGTGTGCACAGAATATTATATTTGACCAAATAATCAGTGAGCAACAATACACTCTGGGGCCCTGGATAGTGGTGGCAATATGGAATCGGGCAGTAGTTAGAGTGGCAGGTCTTATCCCCAGTTTTGTGGACTGGGGTCACAGTGGCAGTTTTCCATATTTCAGGGAATGTACTGGTGTGGAGAGAGAGGTTAAGAATTTTAGTTAGGGTACTGAGGACCTCGTCAAGTGTAAGTGATAGCAGCTTAAGGTCCAGGGTGTCACAGCTGATTCTGGAAGTGGAGATGGATGAGGAGATGTAGGGGCGAGCTTTATTCATCTTAATCTCCCTGAAGAAAAAATTAGGGTGGTTTGACAGAGTGCAGGGTGTGTTAGAGGGGGTGTGACTGACTGTGAAGAAATCAGGTGGTAGAACAGTACTGAGGTCAGTAAAAGCCGTTTTAAAGGTATTTGCAATGACCATGGGATCAAGGGTAGTGGACCCTTCAACAATTAACATGGCCAGAGGGACTTTGATTGTTTCAGTAATGTCCTTGATATTGTCCCAGAAAGCACAACCAATTCCCCAGGTGTTGGTGGGGTGTCCTTATAATATGAGCTTTTCGTGAGGCGAATGGATTTTGTGCAGGTATTACGGGCATGTTTGTATTTTTGGATGTCAGATTGTTTGCCTGTGTCTTTAGCCACTGCCCACAGGTAGTCCCTAGATTTCAGCTGAGAAAGGAGCTCCATGATTATCCAAGGGTTGCAGAGGGCTTTTGTTTTCCATTTTTCAAAGCAGCAAAGAGGTCACAGGCCTTATTGAAGGCAATGATGAAGTAGCCGAGGCTAGGTTACATCCATCACCTTGTAGGTGGGCAGCCAGTCTTGCAAGGATAGGTACTGTTTGAGATGAGTAAGTTGAGCATAGGGAGGACTCTGCTGGTATGATTATAGGGGTGGCTTTAGAAATTTATTAGACCATTCATATAACCGGGAGGCCACTGAGAGAGTCTGGGAGACGGAGTGCGAGAGATCCTGGTAGGGTGATTGGTGAGAACCCAGTCCAGCAGGGTACTGGTGCCAGTTTTGTAATTTATCAAGTTGGTGTGGTGACCAATTGTTGTTGTTGTTGTTGAATTTGTTGACCGGTAAGCCCACTGGACCTAGAAGTCCCTTTTCAGGGGCGACCGGGAATATACAGATGGTAAGTAATTGAATTTGAACCAAATTAAGCTGTTGGTGGTATTTTTAGTGAATGAGGAAATTTGGCCAGGACACCAGGAAATTCACCTACTCTTTTCGATAAGTGCCATGGATCTTTAACATCCACCTGAACTACCACCAATCCAGGCAGATGGGACTTGGTTTAATGTCTCTTCGAAGCGGCACCTCAAGTGCAGCACCCCTCTCATGCTGCACTACATTGTCAGTGTGGGATATTAACCTAAGTGCCAGATGCAGGAGCCCAGACACACAGCGCTCTGATCTCCCGGCCTCAGAGGCGGAGTGTAGCTACCTACTGAGCCACTGACACTACAATTGTGAGAGGTTGGCAGCTGCACGGGCATCCTTATGGCGTAGACATCAGATGCGAGCCAGTTTATATTGAAATCACCAAGCAGAATGTGTTCAGAGCCATGAGGTTTTGAACCACACTCATGCTTGCAGCATTGAGGAACTGAGAATCCTCTGTTATGGCTTCTTTTAGTTTTGTCTACAGAATGAAGAGAATGAAATAAAGTAAAGGGGCTATCGTCATACTTAGAATGAGAAAACAGCATTTGTGAATGGTTATGGCTGGCGAGGAAATATGAAGCTTAAGTGGGCAGGGAGGTACACACTGTATAACATTACTCTAATCTAGCCCCAATAGGTGGAAGGACTATTTTATGTTAAAAGCACAAATTTACTTACATTTTTACTTATCTAAAAATGAGTTTCAAAATAAAAAACTGCTTCTAACAATAAAGGGCCATTTTATAAGCACAATAAGACACTCCAGGGTTGTGCATTATAATGTGATAACCGCACACCTAGGGATGACCGGCACTCAGCCTTCAGCTTTGCCCCTAACTATGCCCCAGGAGTGCGGTTGGCACACTGTAATGCACACCCCGACATGTCTTGTTGCTTTCATATCACTTGATAAATTAAATATAATCATTAACATAAGAAACAGGGACTATCTCTCACCATAAATTCATTCCCACTTCTTTCTTTGTGTCTTATTATATTTCCATGTTCAACTTCCCATGCCTATCAAAAACAGGTCACTTCAAAACACTTAAGACAGAAAAATTACATACAGTTATGAAAAAGAGCCATAGAGATCATTGTATAAAAGGTCATAGGTTGTATCTAGAGAGAAACTGAATAAAACAGTTTAACACATACAATCGCATTGGACTGCAATGGCAGACTGCAAAGATCTCTTAAACTGATTAAACTTGGGGAGATTCAGCAGAGTATCAGAGTATCAGACAGTTTGTTTAGCCAGTTAGTGACCCTAACAGCAAATGACCGCTTGCTCAGCAGAGTACACCAGAATGGAGACTTAAGGGTGTTCCTGGCCATGTTGCTGGGATTGTATTGGTTGGAGAAAGTGCAGAAGCAATGTGTTAAAGGAGGAGATGTAAGGCCCAGAGCTCCTTTTTGCAAGCAAACATATCTGGAGTTCTATTCTGCTGGGTAAAGGTAGCCAGTTCATGAGTGCATCACCATGAACTGACTGGCTTAACAGTATGTCATTTGTGATTATTCGTACTTTTAGAATAGGTCACTACTGTCCTCAATTGCTGCAATTCCAGGACATCTTTGTTGCTGTTTTCTCATACAGAGCCCCTGGCAAGGAAGCAGAGAATGCTAAGACCAGAGAGAAACAAGTTCAAAGTGAAACTGCAGATGTAAAACTAAAAATATTATTTTAGAGGCTTTATAGGCAACAGATACTAAAGATTAAGGCCCCCATATTCAGAGCCAGACATGTGCGCTGTGCACCTATTAGTACTGCATATGAGATAGCACATTGATGGCTGGGGACAATATTCAGACAGTTAGTGCACTCCACCAGAGCATTCTTGCTGTCAGAATATGGGGCCGTGTCAGCATAGCACATACTGAGTATGCACAGCACTCATGGATCCTCTAGCAGAGTGTGGCCTAATGGAAGGAATCCCCGAACACAACAGCACCATTGCTCCCGTGAGCTATATTCAGCCAGGATATACAAGTACATCCATAGAGCATGCAAGGTGCTAAGAGGTCATTCTCATGCCCATTATAGGCTCATTAGCATATACTCTCCAATCACCGATGTGCTGCCCTGTAGCATTATGTTATTATGCCACAGCGGGAAGGTCATGCCAGACAAATCTGATAGATTTCTTTGACTGGGTGACCAAAGTAGTAGATCAGGGAGGGCTGTGGACATGGCCTATCTAGACTTTAGCAAGGCATTTGGCTGATCCCATAAAGATTAATATACAAGTTAGCCAGCCTGGGGTGGGTCCCAAGATGATAGCCTGGGTAAAGAATTGGCTGGAGAATAGGACACAGAGAGTAATAGTAAATGGAGTCCACTCTAAAGAAAGGGTTACTAGTGGGGTACATGAGGGTTCAGTATTAGGACCGATCCTCTTCAATGTCTTTATAAGCGACATTGCAGAGGACTGGAAGAAAAGTATGTCTCTTTGCAGTTGACACAAAGATCTGCAACAGAGTTGATACACAAGGTGGGGTGGAAAGGATGAGAAAGGACTTGGCAAGGTTAGAGGAATGGTCAAATGTATGGCAGCTTAGATTCAGTGCTAAGAAGTGCAGGTAATGCACCTGGGAAACAAAACCAGGGAAGAGTACACAATGGAGGGTGACATACTAACAATAACAAAAATGGAAAGGGACCTGGGTGTAGTCATATCAGATGACCTAAAGGTGGGCAAGCAATGTGAGAGGGCAGCAAGGAGGGCTGGGGGATACTGGGATGCATAGGGAGAGGCATCACCAGTAGAAAACAGGAAGTTATTATCCCTCTGTACAGACAGTTGGTGAGACCCCATCTGGAGTACTGCGTGCAGTTCAAGAGACCCAATCTCCACAAAGACATAGACAGGATGGAGGCTGTCCAGAGGAGGGCAACTAAAATGGTGCAGGGTCTGCACTGGAAGACATATGAAAAGAGACTTAAGGAGCTGAATATGTATAGCCTCGAGGAAAGGAGGGAGAGGGGGGACATGATAGAAACTCTCAGTACCTCAAGGGAATCGACAAAGTCCAGGAGGATAGCATCTTTCAAAAAAAGAGGTGTGCAAGAACAAGGGGCACAATTTGAAGATAGAAGGGGCGGCTCAGAGGTAATTTAGGAAGTATTTTTTCACAGAGAGGGTTGTATGGATGCATGGAGCAGCCTTCCGGAGGAGGAAAGGTTGTGAGTCAAAACAGTGGTGGAATTCAAGCATGCATGGGACAGTCATAAGGCAATTCTAGGGGGTGGGGGTAGGAAGAAGTAGGCTGCTAGTTAACAAACTAGGATCTGCAGCTTATCCATTAGGTAGGGAAATGGGCAGACTGGGTGGGCCAAGCGGTCCTTATCTGCTGTCAAAATCTATGTTTCTATGTTTCTATGTAAATCCCTGGTGTCCAGTGGTCCCCCACCCCTCCAACTACCAATCTGCTGCTACGCATTATGTCATGCAAATCCTGGCTTTAGTGGTCTACCACCCCACAATCAGTGATGTGTTTCCCCTGCAGCATTATGTCAATCAGTTCCTGGTGTCTAGTGGTCCTTCACGCCCCCAATCACTGACGTGCTCATTGCTACCCCCAATGGACATTCAACCCCTTCTCATCCTGCCCACTCAGCCCCCCCCACCTGTGGACCCCACTCACACAAGTAGTCAGTTCTGCATTAGAGATGGCAACTGCCATGGCCCTTCCACTCGCCACCTCAGTCGGCCGACCATCTGACTGACAAGGAACAAACTTGTGACTTCTGCTGGTGAATTTCAGTGTTTCTCTGTTTAAACATGGTCAGCTATTCACTCTAAGTTGCATACATTACTTGATACTTGCCTGCAGTAGCTTTTTTCCCCAAGATGGAGTGAATGGATTGCTTATTTAAATATTTGAATCAACTTTTTGTACTCTTGACACCACAACTAATATTTATTTTAGTTCCATTTTTGAATGTGTGCTACTTCATTTCTGCCATATCTGTGCCTTTAATGTACTTAATGTACTGTGATTTCATTGTGTTACTAAACAAATGAAATACCAATATAATAATATATTTTAAAAAAGGACATCTTTGTAAGTGAGAGGTCAGTCACAAAGGTCTATTGTCATGGTTAAATAAAAATGACTACTACTACGAAGTCATGCAGCTTATGGAGAAAGATATGTTTTTACAGCTGCCCAGAGAGCATTTTCCATTTTAATATCAGCAAATAAGATTTCATCTCTTCTGATTTCATCATTGCCCTAATATATTCCACTGCAGTGTTTGAAGCTCTTTTAGTCCAGATAGACAGAACATGTAGGTGTTGAGATATCTTTTGGCAGACCAACATTTAAGTCTCACTTTACAAGCTTTCAGATCTATGCAAGACCCATCCCTACTTAAGTGATAACAATTTACCGTGAAATATTTATTTATTTATTGAAAAATCAGATTACAACCTTTGAGTCAGAGACTCATTTCCAAAGGTTCCACGTCAGAATACAAAACATAACAAGAAGCGGTCATTGTACAATGTTACAGAGGGGTGGAGGAAGGAAGAGACAACAGGTATAAACAATATGTGACAAATATAAGCAGAATACAATAAGTAGGAGACAAGTGAACAGTGCTGCTAGAACTATACAGATTTGGTAGCTATACAGTCCTGCAGGGAGCTTGAGCACGTCAGCAAACAGAACAATCAAAAATTAAGGCATGGCCTAAAAGCTAGCAGGTGATGCAAGCAGTAGGATTGCCAACGTTGTCATTAATACACAGTGGCAGAAGTGGGACAGAGATATCTATAACCCAGGGTCTTGCCGTCTGTGGGCAAATATCTGTTTACTAGTGGGGGCAAAGGCAGAGATGGGTAGAGATTATGTGGTTCTTGAGGGCTGTTCTGAAGGGGCCTAGTCTGGAGATAGAGGTGATGGCCAGGGGAGTTCATTGTACCAGGATGGTGCTCTGTAGGAGAAGGACCATTGTGCCAGGGTGGTTGAGACTCTGGGAACAGTCTATGTTAATTTATCTGCCACACGGGTTTTTGCTGCAGTATGTGCAGCGCGGAGGGAGGTTGAGACTCCAGTGGGAGTAAGGTCTCGGTGGATTTTCTTAGTGAGGAGACATGTTTGATAATGTATTCTTTTGTCTAGGATGAGGATCTTTGTTAGTGCATACAGGGTGCAGCTGTGGGTATGCTTATCCATTCCAGCAAGAAGCCTACAAGATTTTATTTAGTGCAGTGTGATCAGCGGCTGAGTAAACAGTTAGCTCATAGTCTACGAGGGAGAGAACAGAGGAGGTAACAGCAATGTTTAGGGCCTCTGGAGGTAGGCAGACTTTGTGCTGATACAGCAGTCCTGCGCATATATTTATGGCGGAAAAAAGATTACTTATATGTGGGTAGAATGAGAGATTAGGATCGAAGGTAATGCCCAGATATTTATAGGTGTAGACCTGTTCCAGTGGGAGGAGAGTTTTGAAGAAGATTGTTAGCTGGGCATTGTGGTCCTTACTCTGATGGTGGGAGAAGAGCATTAATTTAGTCTTTTTTACATTGACCACGAGTCTGTGGTCAGTGAACCAGCGTTCAACGAGGTTGAAAGGCAAGTTGAAGGAGGACTGAAGGTTGCGGGATCTGAGTAAGAAGCATACATTACACGCATCATCTGCGTGACAGAAGGTTACAAGGACAGTATTTGGGCAGGGTACTTAGGAAGATGCTGAATAGCAGTGGGCCAAGGATGGACCCTGAGGCACCCGAGCAGACTGGTAGAGTGGGTGAAGGGTGCTGTTTATCTTCTCACATTGGGACCTGTCTGTGAGGTAACTTGTGAACCCGCTGATGGGTCAGGGACAGGCCTGTGAGGAGGGTGTGGAGACTGTGTCGAGCAGCTTCGACAGGTCTATGAATACAGCTCCTGTTGGCAGCTTTTATCTAGGGCATTGTGCAGCGAGTTGGAGAACTCTATGAGGGCAGTGGTTGTGCTGTGTCCAGCTCTAAAACCATGTTGTCCCCTGCATGGATGTCGGTACAAGAAGGTAGTCTGTGAGTTGGTTTGCAATGATTTTTTCAGGGCTTTCGAAAGGGGAGGGAGTATGGAGATGGGCCTGTAGTTACTGGGCAATGTGGGGTCCCCACTCTTCAGTATTGGTGTGATGGTGGCCATCTTCCAGTCACTGGGAACTGCCCTAGACATAAGGAGAGGTTAAGGAGATCAGTCAGGGGATAGCCGAGTCAAGTACCAAGTTAAGGATTTTCATGTCAAAGGAGTCTGTGCAGTAGTTTGAGCCATAGCCCTTTTTAAGTGCAGACTTGCCTCATTCATAATGTGACCCTGAGGTAGAAAGGGTGGTAGGTGTTGCTGCGTTCTGGGGAATTAGGGGTGGGGTCAAAAAGTTGCTTGGCAGAACTCGCTCAGATCAGAGAATGCAGCATTTAGCTGCCGACTGTGTGAGTGGGTTTGATGTAATATTATTGTTGACAGATAGCTGGGCAGGAGGAGGCATCCTGGACTTTCCATTTAGTTCCTTTAGGTTATTGCAAAACAACCTAGCCTTCCCCCAGGATGAGGTCAGGGTGGACTTGTAATAGCTGGATTTGGACATTCTAATAGCCCAGGTACACTTGCTGCGAGCCATTTTATAGGCCAGCCTGTCCGTCTGCAAACCAGAGGCAGTTGCTTTGTACCAGAGGTCATCATGACTCCTCAGCTGCTTGAGCAGTGCTGGTGTAACCCAGGGAGCATTTTGTTTTGTAGTTTGTACCTTCGTGAGTGGGGCAAATGTATCACAGGCCTTGTTGAATGTGTGAGTGAAGTATTCAAGGGCAGCATCTATAGGGGGGCGCTTCTGATGAGGGACCAAAGACACTGGGCAAGGTATCTCCTTAGTTTAGTGAGGCCTCCAGGTTGAAGATGGTATTGGAGGAAACTGCTTGGTCAGAGTAGTTGCCGCAGACACGACCAGGTGAAGAGGATGGGGGAGTGGTCGCTTAATGAGTCTGGCAGTACAGTTAGGTTTGTGATTCTGTTAGGGCAGTTGGTGAGTAAGAGGTCAATGAGGGTGCTAGAACCATTTCTGGGATTAACCCTGGTTGGCTGGTTGACTAACTGGGTCAGGTCTAGCGCTGAGAGAGTGTCCTTTATAGGGGAGGCCAAGCTTGACAGCTAGTTCACATTAAAATCCCCCAAGATAATGTGCTCAGTTTTGGGTAGGAAGCTGGAGATATAGTCTGCCAGAGATTGAAATGCTAAGGCTGGTTACATGGTGGGATGTACACCACCGTAATGGTTACAGGGGCTCTGGTAGTGTCAGGAGTGATTTTTAGTATTAGAGCCTGTGCCCCGTGGTTCAGGGAGGGTGCTGGTAGGCTTTGGCATAGCAGTGAGTCTCGCACATTAAAGACACCCCCCCTCCCCTTTTGCAAAGTCTGTCCACTCTATAAGTGGTGAAGCCAGGGAGTACTACAGAGGAGTCCGGGACCTTCTTTGACAGCCAGGTCTCAGTGAGGGCTAGCACATCTGGTTCATGCAGCTGCACCCAGTATTGAAGCTGTGCTATTTCTTTGGGTAGGCTGCAGATATTCGTCGCAGTTATACTTAGCCCATGGCAAGAGGTGCCCGGACTGACTGAGATGGGGCCTGATTTAGGGTGTACATTGCCTGACATTAGGAGCAGCAGAGTGAAGATTCTGAGGAGGACCAGTGTTCTCTGTTTGGTGATGTGAGCATGTTGCTTTTTTCCTGGGGTACTGCCTGTGCAAGGGGTGGCCAGGGAGATGAGGGTAGGGTAGGAGAGGAATGCAATGGCAGGTGGTATTGAGAGGAGATAGGTGGGCAATGAGTGAGAGGGGGGTGCACTGGAATTTCCATGCCAGGGAGAGTAGGTGGGAGCAGTGTTGTGTCGCAGGTGTGCCAGCAGGGTGAGTCACGGGCGAGTAACTGGGGCATCCCAGGATGAGGATGACAGAGGCAAGGAGTGTGATAAGTATTCTAATGCTGGTGTGATGCCGTCAGGGGAGCTGCCAGGAATTGTGAGGCAGTGGGGAACTGTCTGTGGCGGTACAGGAGCAAGGCTATTTGGGGAGAGTGGGAAGGAGAGATAGAAGGGATGGACACCAAAGGACATATACAGGTTTAGGGTAATGGGAATCAGTGATAGGGGATGGGAACAATACTGCCTCAGATGATGAGGTGTCATAGGCCGCTAATGGTAAAATGGGCAGATTGCTTCAAGCACAGCCTCAGGGAAATATAAACTGTCAGCACCTAAAAAAGGGTCATGTCTAGATCTAAAAACTTGTGAACTGAAAGTTACATGCTGTAAGCCAATGAAAGCTATCACTCTGCCTATTTTGTCCATCCACAGTGTTTCAGCAGAGGCTCTGAAATAATTTTACTGCATGCAGAGTGGTCTCTTGAGCAATAAGTTTAGAAGAGGTGCACTTCCTTTCACAGCCACAGGCAGGGCAGCTTCTTTTAACTTTCACAACTAAAAAATGCATAACACATTATAAATCATACTAGCTAACTTGAGCGATTTTTAATAAGTTACCAGGGCCTCTGCAAGGTGTCTCTTATGGCAGAAGAGACTTCTCTCGTGAGGTTTGGGCAGCCAGCACCACAACATTTTTCTTTGCATCCTCTCACCCAAAACATATGCTTGGAGTCTTCTATACCATTAGAGACATGCAGTAGTGGGTCCTATAATCATATATAAGTAGCTTAGTGAGATTTTCCTTTGGGCAGAAGACCCCAATTTCTCGATTATAAAACTTAGTAGTTTAATTGGCACACAGTGCAGCCACCTTAGGGGGCTTCTTTCATAAGGCTGGTCTAAAGGTGCTTAACTTTGGGAAATGTACTGTAGGTTGAGCTGTACATGACATTAACTGTCCCCATGAGGGAGTAGGACTGCTAGAGCAAGCTTTGCAGTCATAATTATGTTTATGGCTCGGTCCTTTCTACACTGCTTATTTACAAGTTGCACACACAGGGCACAGGCCTTTAAATACGATAACCTATGAGAATGTATGCATAGCATACCCAGAAGATAGTTCAGGGTGTCCTCTGTCCTGCATGGAGCAAATAGTGGACATGGATCAATCCTCACTGCCTATTAGGGACAACGCCTCAGTGCTTCAGTGACAAATACCAGAAGCCCTATGAGGGCTTCAACATGAAATATTCTTAACCATGCCTCATTAACCCCAGCTCTTCCATTAGGGATTGTAACTATTAATTACATGATGGTCTTAATAATGATCTAGTCCTTCCATGACCCTATCCTGCATGATACAGCTGTCACACCTCTACGCATTACTTTGTCCTCACTCAGGTGAGTTTTTAAGTGTGACCCTTCTTCATGTACAGTATATCAGAGGTTGTTTCTGTGTTTTTATGACTCCTGCAGGAGTAGAGTGTGCTTATGTCTTAATCCCTGCATGATACCGTAGCCACTGACCATCCAGTGTCTCTGAAATGGTATGACACATGATGGAAACCATCCAGATAAACCCTTTGCAGGGGAACTTCCTACAGGCCTCTCACCATCCATCTGCTATCATTTTCCTTTTGTATGTTGGCTGCCCAGGGACCTCGCCCAACAGGAGACTTGAGCCACACCCCAGACCCAGGACTTATTTTGTCACCCCCTGATGAACTTGCCAAGCTCTCACCAGCCAGTCACAGCTAGTGCAGTGGTCAGGGTTGAACCCCAAAGTCCTCTATCAGGAAGGAAGCCTCTCCTCTGGTTTCTCCTTTTTTTTTTTTTAATTTAGTGTATTTTATTGAGTTTTAGCAAACAACTACACACAAGACAGAATTATGATACATAACAATGTCAAACTTACATACAGAACAATACAACATCCTCACAATGAACCCCGGCAATCAAAAAGTCATTATGGTATCGCACAACCTTGGAATGCAAAACACACATAGCAGCTGAACAATAATGTTCATGTTAACTCTATGGGAAGTTCATATCATTTAAGACACACACACACACACACACACACTCCATATCCCCTTCTGGCAACAAAATATTGTACATCAGAGATAGATGGATAGATAGATCAATCTATCAATAGATAGACAGACAGAAGAATCAGCAATTATATAGCACTTTTCATACACACAGTATCCGAAAAGTGCTTTACAAGCAATGCTAGACTGGTAGTGAAGTGACTGAACATGTAGTGGCAGCCATTTCATGCATCAACATCCACACACAGCCTTAGGCAATTGCATGAACTGGCTTTATGGAAAGTGGAATGGTGACCAGCAGACAGGAGAAAGCCCCCTACTCTTGTGAAAAGTAGCCAAACAGACCAGTTATGGCACTTACCCAGGGCATATAACAGAAGAATTCAGCAGATGTTGCCTGTGTTGTTCAGTGTTCATTTATTTTGCCAAATACAAATCACCATAAAGACCCCACTGGGTCAGGAGAAATACACAATATGCTCTAATGTTTCAGCTCCTCAGAGTTTTTGTCAAAGATCTTGCAAAAAGTTCCTTAGGTTCATTTACTTCCACCTGGACACCCATCAGTACAGAACTAGAGATGGGTTGGAGGGACCTCAGTTTAACATCTCATCTGAAGGATGGCACACCCCGACAGTATAGCTCCCCCAGTATTGCACTCAGGTGCCAACATTTTAGGTAAGAGCCCAATCCTGGTGTGGGACCAGAATCCACAACCTTCTGGACCAGAGGCAGATGTGCTACCAACTGAGCCACATTGACACAAGGTAGAATTACAATGATATAGAATTCCCATGATAAATAATAGAGTATGAAGGGTTTCCCATTTTTTGTAGTATGACTGATATCTATTAAGCAAGCTTACAATGGATTTCTGGAAGTTAAGTGCAAAAATAATCTTTGCGTATCTCTGCTCTTGTAGAGATGTCCTTAGCCATTCAATGACATAGGATTATTAGCTTTGCTGTGGCAGCAATCAAAGCTATATAAACTTTACATCACTCAGAAACTGTCCCTGGTAGTTCCATGCTAGACATAGCTCAGTATGAAATGCTTCTTCAAGCAATAACAAGGATCTAGATGTAGCTTAATGTCATTGAAAATGGTGCCACTTTTCACACTTCCACAGGATGTGAAATAGGGTACCCTCCTCCTCTTTCCCACATTTTGTGCAAGTTGAGGTTTCAGTCTTACCCAACCTGTGTGACCTACAGTATGTGTTGCGAAGTTCGAGTTCTGATGTAGTTTGAATTGTATTAGTCTATATCTGTCTATTTTAATATATTTACATAAATCAGTCCATATTTTTTGCCAGACCCCGACTGTCCACTCTATCTGTTCTTCCCTTTGTCAAGAGAGACAGATGCCATTAAGTCTGAGAGGGTCCAGAGACTGTATTGCTGAATACAGCTGGAGTGGGGTTGGGCTGTAGCTAGTAAAAGCTTATCTAAAACTAAACCAATGTTTTTGACCAGAAATGCTGACCAAGATATGTAGTGATGGCATGTTTCAATTGTAGAAAGAACAAGCATTTGTCAATGCCGAATGTTGGCTTGCTGGTATTGGCATTGGTAGTGCAGAAGTTAGACAGATGCATCATAGGAATGGCAGTGAAGTATTGAACTGATGCCAACCCACCCCCACCCTGCAGAAAGTGACAAGCATTAGGGTGTCCCTTGGGTGTTTGGTAGTGCAGTGCAGGAAAACATGTCGGGCAGGATGTGAGAAATGACAGCTGCACAGTTCATAAGGAGGTGTAAAAAAATGCCAGTGTTGAAAATGTGGCATGTAAATATACCAAATTTGCGAAGTTACATGGGTGCGTGGGAAATATGCAATGCACACTTGTAACACTGCCATTTTATGGGCGTTCGGCACCAAATTTTCAACATAGGCATTTTAGCACCTCTGCTCATGTACAGTGTCACTGTTATTTCTCAAAGTGTCCTTCAGAAGTGATTTCTCACAGCTGATTCACGCTTATTCTGGCGCCGGAAGTGCTAAAACACATTTTGGGCAGGATATGTCAAATGACGGCTGTACTGTTCATCAAGAGGTGTGGAAAATGGCAATGGTGAAAATCCAGACTGAAAATATCACAAATGTACGACAACACGAGCGTGCTATGCGGTAATCTGCCAACGATGCTCAGAATACAAAGTTATTTATGAAGTATCATCACCAAATTTTCAACATAGGCATTTTAGGTCCTCTGCTCATGAACTGTGTCACTGTCATTTTCATAATCTGGCCCAAACACTGATTTCCCACAGCGACTGCGCAATTGTGCGCCAGAAGTGATGAAACACATTTCGGGCAGGATGTGGAAAATGACAGCTGTACTGTTCACAAGGAGGTGTACAAAAATGACAATGCTGAAAATCCGGCAGTAAAATATTGTGAATGCGCGAAGTTACGAGCCTGTGTAGCAACTGAGCAACACACGCCAGAAACAGGCATTTGTTGGATTTTTTCCACCAAATTTGAATTTAGGCTTTTAAGATGGCACCATGAACATCTTCGCCACTGTCATAAAGAAAGAAGTGTCTTTAAAAGTGATTTCGCGAGTGACTGCGAATCACCTTTCGAGGCCGATAAACGCCATGACAGTGACAGAATTCATGAGGAGGGCCCCAAAACCTATGTTGAAAATTTGGTGCAAAATTCCAAAAACGCCTGAGAGATGCAACAAAGTTGAAAAACCCTATCTAGCTCATTATACAGCTTACCAGCATTTCCTCAGTTCGGGTCGGCTTGAAGAGTGCAGACGTGTTCCCGGTCCACCGATGATCGCGCTAGCGAGTCCGGAGGTAAGTATGGGGTGAGGGGTGTGGGGAGGCAGGGTCGCGAGTGGGTAGGAGCAGGTTGTGGGAGGGGGCAGGGAGAAGCGCCGTGGGACTGTTTTAATTTACAGGGAAAAAAAAAGGGCGGCGGGACGTTGCCACGCTGGGGTGGGCTCCAGCGTGGCGAAGAATGGTTGGGGGCATGGAGCCAACAGGGATTGGGCACCCCGTCGGCCATGGGATCAGTTGCCACGCTGGGGTGGGCCCCAGCATGGCACCCTGTACTGGGGAGGTCAGTGGAGCCGACGGGGATTGGGCACCCCCGTCAGCCATGGGATCAGTTGCCATGCTGGGGTGGGCTCACAGTGTGGCACCCTGTACTTGGGGGGGACAGTGGAGCCGACGGGGGATTGGGCACCCCCGTCAGGCATGGCATCAGTTGCCACGCTGGGGTGGGCTCCCAGCGTGGCACCCTGTACTGGGAAGGGAACGACATGTAGTAAAGTGGACATAACTTGTAAACAAAGTGCCACTGCATGATGAGCTTTTCTCTGATTGCAGCGGCACTTTGTTTTGAAGTTTTGTCCACTTTACATAATGTTGGTGTCAGCGCTAGCATGCTGGCTTATTGGGGAATGAGGGACGCACCTACTGATGCGTGCCCTGCATTCGCCCAACAGCAGCCGCGCCCCCAAAGCTGCACTTTCCCAATATGTTGACTGCTGCTCAAGTGCGGCAAGCCAACATAAAAAGGACTTGTTATCAGGAACATACTGCCTACCTTGAAAGGTACAAAATGTAATCATGGAGCTATCTATGCAAAAGTGTTGAATTGAAGGGATTTGCAAGGTTTCCCACAACTCACTCTTGACTGAGCGTTTGCCTATCCTTATGTTTGGGTTACCCAAAATAGGTTGGCTAATGTCATTCACTAGATCTATGTACAAGAGCCTACAGATATGTTTGTGAGTTCTAATGGAGCATCCCACTGGTGTGTTGTGGAAGGCTTTCAGAGTTGGCTGGCTTGCTATATAGTAAGGCATGAATTTGTATTCCATGGACATGGCATAGTTCTTTTTTATCTGGAACCCTGTGGTTCATATCCTGAGGCTTCTTCATTAAATGTGGTCTTACCCCATAAAAGTACTTACTCCCTGCAGAGTTAAATAATATCGGTAGAAATTAGGCAGCTTTAACCCTGCCCCCATTTGTTTGGGATTAGCCAGTTTCATATACCCCCTCTGCACTTCTAGCATTGTTTTACATTTCTGTCCTTCGTGTTACCCGTTGATTAGCAGCTGACATGTACAGTGTGTATATACACTTTCTGTATGTCATTTTAATTCCTTGTACAATGTTACCTCTTTCCATTGTACCAATGTGTACATCCCAAGTTGCAAATGTATTCCATGTTACCCTACTGCATGTCCTTATGTGTAACTTAATTCCATGTATCATTGTAATCAGTTGCTCACCTCCGTAACCATCCCCATCGTACTGGGAGACGGCATCTTTTGCTCAGTGTGCCTTTCCTGGTGAAACATTTCAATAAATAAAAATATATGCATTTCTGGCTACCTTCCCATGAAAGAGAAGTTAGCTTATGTAGGTGCACAAACCTCTTCTTGGAAGGACCACTTTCAACATCCCTAGTGGATAGAGTAGATGGGGCAGAACATTCATTTTAATAATATCCATGTGGTTCCAGAAGGTCAGGGGTAATTTGGTCCATCATCCAATGTTCTGCTTAATCATAATTCAATGGCCTATGCAACCAATGTAGTGTTATGCTTGTGCAACTGTGTTACTTTGCTTTGGCCATTCGCACTCTCTATTCCATGAGGAATTATCACCCTGTAGGGGTACCAAGGGCAAGGAACCCTCAAAGAGGGTTCCACCCCTAGAGGGGCTTTGGGAAAGTTCTATTTGATAATGCTAATCGCGGAAAGGTGATCGCCGTTTGGGTGAGTGTACATCAGCGAAAATCAGTTTCAGCGATGTACACTTGCGGCGCAGACAGAAAGGGCACCAAAAGCGTAGGGTTTTTTTTGTTTATACTTCACCCCCCGCACCTCCCTACTAAAGGATTCTGAACTCTAGAGGGTGAAAGTGAAATACTGGACAAGTAAACATACTGACGTGTGAGAATCAGCACCCTCCCAACCTAGCCTGCCATGAACCCACTGTCACAACCCTACTCAGCAGGTAAGCCCTCTACTGCCAAAGTGCCAACCTCTGAGCATAGAACTGTGAACAGTTAACAGAACAAGGTAACCCTCTTGTCTGTTTTATGAGTTCGAGTCACCTTTGTCCCAAGTTCTGGAGGGGTTCAAACTGATAACCTCTTGTCAGCATGCCCGATTGTCAGGCTCAGATAATTCTGTCTTCAAGGGGCCAGATATCTTTGCCTACAGGCACCTAACCAGCTATTACAAAATGAACCCTTAGAACTCTATGCAAGACCTAGAGAACTTCTAGCTGTTTCCCAGTTTGGTACCACAATAAGCTCATGCACAGTGTCAACTGTAACCATCTAAGCTTCACTTATAAAAAAAAGAAGTTTCAAGGCACACCAGGCAGTTTCTGTTTTTAAAATATATATCTTTACTTTAAAATAGGTGAAAAAATAGGAAAACAGTAAATACAGAACAAGATAGCCCTACACATATAGTCTTAAAAACAAAACAGGTTTAAAAGTGCAAATTCCTACAACCCATACACTCAGACTGGTCTTATCTAATGTATCCTTACTTTCTTAATCTTTCAGTGTTTTGACGTTCCTCTTTCTCAGTCAGAAAATGAATGTCTCTCTCTGTGACTCTAAGGTCTGCTCCGTATACTTAAAAGCATTCTTGAGCCGGCCTTCTCTCTGAGGTCACCTAACTTTGCCTTGGAGTATTAAAATGTATATTTTATACCACAGGATGTCCTAATAAGATATTTTAAAAAAATTGGTGATATCAGGGAATCTCCTCTCTTCATGTGACTTCCCCCAAACCAGTCTGTGATGTGCTTCACACAGACATCAAAGTCTATTTGATGTAGTTAGCTGGTTTCCTTAGGAAGACACCAAAACACATGCATATGCCTTTTCATCATGACACCTAGTGCAAATCAAAGTATTCCTTGAGGACGTCATAAATGGATATTTTAGTTCCTGGCTTCAAAGCAAATTGACAAGGTAATTGCACCTCAGATATCTGTAGTTTAACCTACGTCCTGTCCTTTGAACTTATACCTGAGGGGTTTGATGTGTCAATTTCCACAAGACAGTAGTTTCTCCTGACAGACCTCCCTACATATTTTATATTGCAGAAAAATATCTTATTGCAATTAGAACCAGCTGTCCACGTGCCACACCCACTACACTACATGGTTAGCTTGGCAACCTACCACCACACTACACCTCACAAATCCTCCCTCCCTTCCGCTCATCACACAGCATGCTCACCCCCACGTGTGTATACATATAGCATCAGGATGTCACTATATTCATATTCACCCCTCCATACCATAGTTTCAGGAACAGGTGCCACTATTGAGTCACCCTTTTGTAAACACTCAATAGCGGACACACTTATTACAGCATACCCCACTGGAATCTCTTGGTTAAAGGTACTTTGGGAAGAATCCCCAGAGGAGAGAGGTAAGCCACTGGAAGAGGAAGAGGAGGGGAGAATGGTGAGGCAAAGAAAAAAGTGCTTCAGAAAGAGGTTTGGAGGAACTGCTTATATACTTCAGGAATGGGGAGTAGCTGGCTGCTTGTCCATTGAACTACAGGCATGGTCTTTCAATTCAATGGCCTATGCAACCAGTGTAGTGTTATGCTTGTGCAACTGTGTTACTTTACTTTGGCCATTCAGTCTCTATTCCATGAGGAATTACCACCCTGCAGGGGTACCAAGGGCAAGGAACTCTCGAAGAGGTTCCACAACTAGAGTGCTGCAGGAAGTATTCCTTGGCTAAAGATACTTTGGAAGAATCCAAAAAGAAACTGTAGCAGCTCCAAAGAATATGAGCAATCAGAGGCCATGGGGCACAGAAGTAGAATGGCAGGAACAGCAGCTTGATAAAACATAACGAGATGCACAGATTAGCAAGATAGCATGGGTGCAATGGAATATATTGGTGATTGAGGGGGATTCCTAAGGAGATAGGGAATGGCAAGAGGACACCATCTACCTCCATCCAACAGTGGAATGTACCTAAGGGAACTAGGAAAGACTAAAACTAACTAGGTATTATGATCTTCAGCACAGAGGAGACAAAAAACCCTTGAGGAGGAAATCTCTGGGGATGCAAGACCTAGGTCACCTTCCCTCCAGGCATGGGATAATTTAGTTAGAGACAGTTTTGCTACTGCAGTTTGGAAGGCCCAATGAAAGGGGGGTGGAAAAGGTTCCAATTTGAAGGGAAGCTCTCACTCTATCCTTCCAACAGGAATGCCATGGAGGGTTGTGAGCCAGTTTGCTCTGCAACAAGCCACCTCCAAGGCAGGAGAAGGAGAGTAACAACTACTGAGTTGTTTACCTGGCCTACCAATCTAAAAACAAACAGGTAAACCAGAGGTGGTTGTAGGGAAATAGCTTGAAAGGGTGCCTTTGAACCCACTCGGGCAGCTAAAGGGGTCCTCAGTGAGAGCCCACCCTTCACCACTGAAATCTTAAATTCTACAGCTTGAGATGCCATCAGTACAGTTGATGACTGAAGGTCCATCCGAGCAAGGACATTACCAACTATGGGTAGGGTGAGAAGGACCCCACCAAAGCTTAGCATACTGATGATGTGGACTTTGGGGTGCCAAGCAAGACCGTCGGCTGCAGGGTGAGCCTGCACCAATGAACTAATGGACAAGGTTGGCAGGACTATTTATTTATGTAAGTATTTATTATATATTCATTAATTTATTAATTTATTTATTATACTGAAGTTGTTTATTTATTTTGCTGAAGCTTATTCCAGCACATACAGGAGTAGTAGCCGCACACCAACCAGTCCCATGAAGGAGCCAATTAAAGGTGTCATAATACTTGGAGGATTTTTGTGGTGGAAGCAAGATTTGAACATGAGGCAATAGGCCACATGGGGACACAGATCTTCAACAACACCGCCCAGTCCCCCACCATAGGAAAAACAAGGAAGCAATTTGTTTTTCCATCCAGCAGCAATTAAGTATAGCTTGAAGGGGAAACAATATAAATGAAAATAGAAACTGTAGGGAAAGGCAACATGCTGAAACAGCAGCAATGATTTTCTTGGTATTAGTTCAGGAAGCAAGATTGAGTTCCATGGACTAGGTTGCAGAGTGAGCCTGAACCAGGTGAAAGCAAGTAAGGTGAATAAGCACTGAGACAACAGAAGCAGATTTCTTTTATAGTGAGCAGGGAAGCAGCATTTGAGCTGAAACACTTGGATAGCAATTGCAGTTGCACTTGTGAGTAAATGGGAGCAAAAGAGCACAAGCTCAGAATTAGCAAAATATGAGCAAAGATATGGGAGTCTAGAAACAGAAGCTGCCCAAATAAGAATGCAAATCAAAAAACACACAAACACAGGAGAACAGGAAACAGCAACACAAAGAGGCACACAGCCGGAGGCAAGCAGTGTGAAATAAATGCAGAAGAACATAAAACACAAGTCCAGCATAAACCAAACAGAGGCCAAAACACAGCAAGGTGGGGGGCAAGCCTCAGCAGGCTGCAAAATAGGTGACAAAGCCTCCAGCTGCAAAGAAAAAAGTGCTTCAGAAAGAGGTTGGGAGGAACTGCTTATATAGTTCAGGAAGGAGGAGTGGCTGGCTGATGGTCAATTTAACTACAGGCATAGCCATTCAATTATCAGTGGGTCTAAGTTGTTTTTCTTTATTTATTATTTATTTATTTAGCTTTTGTTGACCGGGTAAGTGCACTAGACAAATCCTGCCTATTTTCAGGCACGACCCGGGGGAGGGGGATACAGATGAATGCCAACTGACTTTGAACCAGATTAAGCTGTTGGTGGTATTTATAGTGAATGAGGGAAATTTGGCCAGGACACCGGGGAAATTCCCCTACTCTTTTCGATAAGTGCCATGGGATCTTTAACATCCACCTGAGCTACCACCAATCCAGGCAGATGGGACCTCGGTTTAACGTCTCATCCGAAAGACGGCACCTCAGAAGTGCAGCACCCCTCTCATGCTGCACTACAGTGTCAGTACTGGGATATTAACCCAAGTGCCAGATGTGGGAACTGAACCCACAGCCCTCTGATCTCTCAGCCTCAGAGGCGAGTGTGCTACCTACTGAGCTACTGACACTGCAATGTCAGATAGGTGTCTGAATACCAGTATCCCTGAATAAGTCAAGTGATGGAGTTCCCATTGCTGGCTCAAGTCAGTTATGTCCTGCTTGGAACCTTGGAATTTAGAAGGAAGACACTTGTTTTGTTAACATTTAATTTGTAGGCTGAGACCTTGCTAAAGTGCTCTATTTCCACCAGAGCCATGGGAATTGAGGTACTTGGACCCTCCACATCTAGTAAAATATTGTCTGTGTAAGTAGACCTTTTATAGCTGTGTTGCTCCAAATATATTCCTTTACTTTAGCACCCCATTGCACTGTACCTGTGTTGATGAAACTAATATAGAACTTGCAGTCACTATACAAAGTCCTCTGCTATCTAGTATTTACGTAATACTGTGAAGAGGCAGGAACATAAGACTATCAAATGCCTTCTGTTCATCCAAGGAGAGACCAGAGCCGAGGTGCTGTGGACCCCATGCAGAGACCAGATGTTGGAGCTTTCTCAGATGATTGCTGGATACTCATCCAGCCATAAAGCCCACCAGTTCAGGGCTTATTACATAGAAACATAAAAACATAGAATTTGACAGCAGATAAGGACCGCTTGGCCCACTCAGTCTGCCTATTTCCCTACCTAATGGATAAGCTGCAGATCCTAGTTAACCAGCAGCCTCCTTCTTTCCACCCCAACCCCCTAGAATTGCCTTATGGCTCTCCCATGCATGCTTGAATTCAACCACTGCTTTTGACTCCACAACCTCCTCCGGAAGGCCATTCCATGCATCCACAACCCTATCTGTGAAAAAATACTTCCTTACATTACCTCTGAGCTGCCCCCGGACTTCAAATTGTGCCCCTTGTTCTTGCACCTCTTTTTGAAAGATGCTACCGCTTGGACTTTGTTGATTTCCTTGAGGTACTTGAAGTTTCTATCATGTCCCCCTCTCCCTCCTTTCCTTGAAGCTATGCATATTAAGCTCCTCTAGTCTCTCTTCATATGTCTTCCAGTGCAGATCCTGCACCATTTTAGTTGCCCTCCTCTGTGCAGCTTCCATCTTGTCAATGTCCTTGTGGAGATTGGGTCTCCAGAACTGCACACAGTACTCCAGATGGGGTCTCACCAGCTGTCTGTACAGAGGGATAACAACTTCCTGTTTTCTACTGGTGATGCCTTTCCCTATGCATCCCAGTATCCCCCCAGCCCTCCTTACTGCCCTCTCACATTGCATGCCCACTTTAAGTCATCTGATATGACTACCCCCAGGTCTCTTTCCATTTTTGTCGTTGTTAGTATTAGTATCTCACCCCCCATTGTGTACTCTTCCCCTGGGTTTTTGTTTTCCAGGTACATTACCTTGCACTTCTTAGCATTAAATCTAAGCTGCCATACATTTGACCATTCGTCTAACCTTGCCAAGTCCCTTCTTATCCTTTCCACCCTACCTTGTGCATCAACTCTGTTGCAGATCTTTGTGTCATCTGCAAAGAGACATACTTTTCCTTCCAGTCCCTCTGCAATGTCGCCTACAAAGACATTGAAGAGGACCGGTCCTAATACTGACCCCTGCGGCACCCCACTAGTAACCCCCCTTTCTTCAGAGTGGACTCCATTTACTATTACCCTCTGTGTCCTATTCTCCAGCCAATTCTTTACCCAGGCTATCATCTTGGGACCCATTCCCAGGCTGGCTAACTTGTATATTAATCTTTTGTGTGGGACTGTGTCAAATGCCTTGCTAAAGTCTAGTAGGCCATGTCCACAGCCCCTCCCTGATCTACTACTTTGGTCACCCAGTCAAAGAAATCTGTTAGATTTGTCTGGCATGACCTTCCCGCTGTGAATCCATGCTGCCTTGGGTCCTGTGCCCCTCTGGCCTCTAGGTACTCAACAATTCTTTCCTTCAGAAGTGATTCCATCATTTTCCCTATCACTGTGGTTAAACTAACAGGTCTGTAGTTTCCTGCTTCTGTCCTGCTCCCACTTTTGTGAAGGGGAATCACATCTGCCCTCCTCCAGTCCTCGGGTACCACCCCATCCTCCCATGATTTGTTAAAGAGGGTAGTTAGTGATGTCACTAGTTCTACCCTTAGTTCTTTTAGAATTCTGGGATGAATCCCATCAGGCCCCATTGCTTTGTCCACCTTCAGTTTTAAGAGTTCTTTCAGCCCACCCCAAACTTTACTCAGCCACTTGGCCCAGCACTTTGGCTAAAATGTTGATGTCCAGATTAATGAGACATGTTTCTGAAACTGCTCACCTTAGTATCATCTTTACCAGGCTTGGGGATAAGAGCAATGTGGCCTCTGAGCATCTTATCTGAAACCCCAAATTTGAAAACATGGTTGAAGACTTTGGGGAGTAGTGGTGTCAAATCAGCACTATATTGTTTATAAAAAATGAGATGGAAAGCCATATGGAAGCTGTTTGACAGCCTCTGCCACTTTTTGATTGCCCCTACAAAATCAGTTTGTTGTTCTGGGGAAAGCTGAGGCAAATGCACATTCTGTAGGCATTCAGTGATTTCTAGGTCTAGTTGTAGGTTAGACTGCTCACCCTGATATTGGTTTTGGTATAAGCCTTTGAAAACTTCAGTGATCTCTCTTGATTTTGTAATCAAATCACTTTGCCCATATACTCTCAGCCCTTTATTGACCCGAAGGGCCTCCTGCTGCCTCAGCCATGAGGCCATCAACCTAGCAACCTTCTCCACCAATTGGTGTAGCATTTAATATGGCTAATTCTGCCTTTTCCCTCATTAATTCAGCATACACAGCCCTTAGAGAGTTAAGCTATAACTACAACTGCTCTTGGTTGTTCACTCTCAGGGCATTATCCATGCTTCTGATTTTGCCCAAGAGTTCCTCTGTTTTCCTAAGTCTATATTTTTTCCTCCATGTAGCGAGCCTGATTGCTTTATAATTGGAATGTGCACTTTGCTGCTGTGCTCCCCACAGGACATTTAAATTAGTAATCAAATTCAAATTTTCCGTAGCAAAATACTGGATACATTCCTTTAATTTAGGTGCTATGTCTTTGTCCTTGAGAAATTGGATGTGCAGCCTCCAGACTTTATCAATCTCAGCTCCTCCTCTGATATTGGTGCTTAGGCTAATTGGTGCATGATCCAGTTGGACCATTTCATGCATCTCATAGGGCAATAGCCCGTGTATGTTCTCCTGATTAATGACAAAAAAAATATGGGAGAACAACTGATGCACTCTAGAACAGAAAATATAGTTTTGTTCTGAAGGATGCAAAATCTTCCAAGGGTCTATAAGGCCCACAGTGTCCATTAAATCTCATAGCCCTCTTTGTCCAGGACAAGGGTGTAGGCAGGCATACTCACTGTACACATTTGAGTACAGTTTTGTTGAGTGCCTGTCACAAACTATATGCCTATTAACATTTGCATTCAAATCTGTAGTTTTAGTCCACTGAGGAGTATCTATGTTTAAACTTCTGTTGTTTAGGAGACAGATACATGTATAACCTCTTCAGAGATTAAGGAATCATCTGACGACAATCCTGACTTGTTTAGAAGGGGGTACCATTTTGAGAGGATGTGTACATTTTTTAATTGGGGGTGTGCAACTGTTGGAGACTGTGCAAAACAGAAACTTCTTACTACACCCCTGGTCCAGGAGACAGGCCCCTCTTATTTGACCCCAACATATCCATGTCCTGATGGTAGGTGATGTTCCAGTTCTCCCAAATTAATAACAGCAAGTGGGGATAATCTGCCTATTCATATGTCAGCCTTATAAAGAAATGCGGAGAATCTATACTAGGACCATATTTTATTCCCAGCAGAGCATCATGTTGTCCCAGTCTGCCATGGAGGAATAGGTATCTCCATTCTTAATCCCAAATTTCCTTGATCAGCTGGAAGGCTGCAAAGCGGGCAACAAGAATAGCCACTCCTCTCTGCTTGTTGTTATCCCCCACTCCATATGCCTGCCCCACCCATTCCCTTCTGAAATAATTATCCTATCCCCATTTAAAGGAACACTGTCAACCCCTTTAAGCCTCGGAGTGTCCCTAGTTTAAAAAACACATCTTATGACTGCTCTCATTCTATAAAGACTGCTGATGTAGCTGGTTGTTTGATTCTGATTTTTTTTTTTTCTTTTAAACAATGAAAAACAGACTGCCTACCATACTAGTGTTACCACACAAAAACATGTTTGTTTACATTCCTTGATCAACTCCCACTGCATTGTGGCTGGACTTAGGACCACTCTCAACACAGTCTAGCCTCTCATTATGCAGTAAAAGTAAAGGATACTATTGTATCATGAGTGGCTGCACTGTTTGGGGTGTTTCTATTGTTCAGGATGTATGCAATAAAAACAGATCCAGGATTCAAAACAAAACAAAGTTGTTTATAATTATACACTATAATGCATTTCAGTCCTACTAAGGAAAAAGGCAGATACAAAAAACAGCAACATCAATGGATTTTAGAGTAGGTAAGCACTCATAAAATGTGTGGTTTTAACTAGAAATAATATGATGCAAAAAGGTTGACAGTGTCCTTTGAGTGCATTCTTGTAGACAGGCAATCCCTCAGATGTTCCAGAAAATAAAATTATATGAACTACCCATTATCTTGTCACTGTATTGTATCCAGCTGTAATTGTCCACTTCAAACTATCGCTATAGAAGAGGTTGTCCTCTGGTAACTGACCTGCCTCCCCCTCCACCCCATCCCTTGTAATACCTCTGAAGACCTTAAAACATGTAACATGAAACACAAAACAGTGAACATGCAACTTCACCTTCATTTCTTCACCCAAGTCCTTGCAACTGTGCTCTGTCCCTCACGGTCCATAATGGTCCCAACCCAGATACTAGACCATTCTCTCAGATCCCCTCTATGACCCAAATTTCCAATCCAATATTACATATAGTGCAATAGTATTTAGTAACCCCCCCGTGTCTTCTCGGGGAGATCATTTGCCCAAACCTCAGGCAACCTTTTGTCAGAGCATAGCCCACCCCCCCCATGTCGATCACTCCCCTGTACACAATATTGCTAAAAGAATTATAACAACAGAGGCACACATGCACATGTAGGACATAGCATGACTCCATTAAAATGACCCTTAAAGAAAAAGATGAGTCCCAACCCAAACAATTATGCCCCACTTTCTGCCAAGTCTGCTCATTGTCCCTTCATGCATTGCACAGGTGTCAGCCTGCCAGAGCTTCCATGTCCCCACCATTGATAGCAAGCCTTAGGAACTAGTCAGTATGTCACTGTCCTCTGCACACAACCCATTCCAAACCTAGAGTCAATTGTCCCATTAATTGCATCAATCTTACCAGTAATCTAGGCTATGTGCAGCACGGGTCCATAGTGTCTTTCTGCAGCTCTGTACCTGGGACCATCTATATCAGCAGTGCATGAGCTGACTCCCCCCCCCCCCCGTTGCTGGCTATACCTCATGGGGGCATAAAAAAAGTAAGCCACACAATCCAAAGTAAGTCAACATGTAGCCCAGTTTCCCACCTAAGACAGACTGCACTCAACAGGCGAACTCAAGGTTGGCAGGAAAACTACCACTATTGGGGTTGGCCATTCTGAAGCACCTCCTGTGCAATCCCCTGACTATCATGGGAAAACTCTGCAGGTCGCTGTCTCCTTTCAGCATTTATCCCCCTTCAAGCAAGCAATACACCATCAGAAAAGTTGCACCATTGTAGCAAGCCACAGTCTGTGATACAATTTGCATATACATGCAACTTTAAACTGGAAACCGGGGGAACAGTCTCAAACTGGAAGGGAACCAACTAAGTGAGCTTCACACTTGCTCTTAAATGAGCACCACACATCCAGTGCTTACACTGAGTAACAGTGTTGAGTCCACACCTGCTATAACCATTCAGATATTTTTTAAAGAGGTCTGGGAACAGTCTTGGCAGTTCACATTTTGCCTGCTCTGCCGAATTGAATTGCTTCTGCCCCCCTCATCTGGACAAGCAAACAGGCAGGGTATGTCATCTGAAATTTTATGTGGGTGGCATGAACTTGGGCATTAGCTCCTGGTACTCTTCCTGTTTCTCCGTACTTGTGGGCTGAGATCCTGAAACAGAAACAACCTTTTCCTCTGCTCTCTCTTCAGACACATCTCAGATCTGCAAAATGTTTCCAGGCTACGTTAATTTTTGCTCCCACTGGTTATAGCAACACTGCACCATTGTAAGGTCACTATAAGGGAGAATCATGTCATCAGGTTCAAGTTCAAGTTTATTGCAGGAAAACTCCATTGAGCAAGCTTATTCACAAGGAGGTCCTGAGACATTTACACATACATATCATTATTACATAGATAGGAACAATTTAATGTAAATAAATAAAGTGTATACATATAATAAAGAGATACACAACATGGTAAGTTTAAATCTAGCAGTGCAGGGTCCAATAGAGACATATATTATGTCTAGTGGAGAGAGAGAAAAAAAAAACAACCTTATATCAATTAGGCATTTACATTCTGGCTTAGCAAGTAGAAGGACAGTGAGTACACAAATACTTGGCTTGGCGTTAGGGGAAGGCCTAGTGGTAGCTGCTGATATCTTTTATTTTAGAGACTGTTAGTGTTTTGTAGGAGTTAATTGAGACAATACTGGTTAACTTCAGGATTGATTGTAGTCGGTTCCAAATGTTAGGGAGGGCATATGAAATAGCTCATTGGCCAAATGTAATACGAGTCCTAGGAACAGCTAATAGGATAGTCAGATTTCCTTAGGGAGTAAGCACTATGGGAGATGTGTATAAGAGATGTTAAGTAGTCCGCAATTGTGAAGAAGTATCTTCAGGGTCCAGATACCAGCATGGAGCAAGCGTCTGGTGGTGAGTGAGGTCCAGCGAACGCTGCATATAGATCACAGTGGTGGGTCCTGTAAGTGGAGCTAGTAATGAATCGTGAAACCTGATGGTAGAAAACGTCCAGTTTAGTTAGGCTAGAGGTTGGGAGGAGATATAAATAAAATCCCCATAATCAAGTAGGGGAAGGAAAGTGACATGGACAAGCCGGATACGGGTCGCGAGAGTGAAGAGGGACCTATTTCTAAAAGGATCCCAACCAGCGCTTTTAAGCCTCTTAGATAGGTCCTCAGTATGCCCATTGAAAGAAAGCTTGTTGTCTATCCACATGCCTAGATATTTAAATTTAAGCCACGACTTCAAGAGTTCACCCGGAGGTAACTATAAAGTCCTTTGGTGGGGCAGGTAGGGCACCACGTAAGGTGTACCATGAAAAATCATTGCCTTGGTTTTTGGCATTTAGAGAAGCTTAGCTTTGATGAGATTGTTTTCTAGCTGGTCAAAGTCAGCTTGCAACACTTCCTGACTTCCAATAAGGTTGTGCCTGAGGTGTACAATACTGTGTCATCCGAAGGAAATGTATGCTGGATTTCATTATATAGGAATTAAGATCGTTGATATACAGGGAAAATAGGATCGGGTCTAGGATGGAGCCTTGGGGGACTCCCCTGGCAGTTGGAAGGGGGGGAGATAGTAGGCCATTAGCTTTGACTTTCCGTATCCTTCCAGAAAGATAACTGTTAAACCACTGTGCAGTAGGCAGAGTACCACCTATATTGGTGAGGCTGGTAATAAGAAAGTGATGGTCGACAGTATCAAAGCTTTACTGAGGTCTAGAAAGACCGCACCAGTATATATTAGAATCCATAGCAGAAATCCAGTCATTAGAGACTTTAGCCAATGCTGAGTTGGTACTATGTTTAGACCTGAAGCCAGATTGTACAGGGTTTAAGAGTGAGTGCAGTTCAAGGTGATTTTAATGTTTGCTTGCAAACATGTACAAAAACATAGTGCCACTATCACGTGCCTCCCTACTTCAATACCCTGCTGCCTTTTGCAGGTGCGGTCCCACCGTGCCAATGAATGCAAGAGCTGTCTATGACAGCGTTTGCAAATGCAGCAGCATACAGTTTAAAGAAAGGCACTGCAGCGTGTAGGCAATTTGCATACTGACGTCGGCAGTATGCAAAGTGCCTATACGTCGGCACTGCAGTGCAAGAGCTGTCATAGACAGCTCCTCCCCCCCCCACAAACAAGTAACATGCTGGGAGCCCACCCCAGCGTGCTAACATGCTCCACCCCCACAGTATGGCTGATGGGGGGTGCCCAATCCCCCATCGGCTGCGCTTCGCTGTGCTTTGCTGCACTCCCCCCAACAGAGTTTTAGGAGCCATGCTGGGAGTCCACCCCAGCATGGCAACAATCTTTAAGGCCAATGGGGGTGCCCAATCCCCCATCAGCTCGACTGGCCCCCCCCCAAAAAAGGCCAGCTGCCATGCTGGGAGCCCACCTCAGCATGGCAAACGTTCCATGTCATCTTCCGAAAAGGAAATGACCTGAAAGAAAAAACAGTCCTTCACTGGCTGTCTTGACCCTCATCCACATGCACCCTGCCTCCCCACACCCTCCTTACCTCATACTTACCTCCGGAGTCTGGCACGACAATCTTCTGTGGACCGGGAACACATCTGCACTCTTCAAAGCCGACCGCGAACTGAGAAAATGCCGGTAAGCTGTATAATGGGATAAATAAGATTTTTTTCAACTTTGATGCATATCTCGGGCATTTATGAGACTTTCTTCTCCAAATTTTCAACATGAGGTTTTTGGGACCCCACCTCATGAATTATTTCACTGTCATTTTGTTATTTGGTCCTGAAAGGTGATTTTGCGGTCACTGCGCAAAACCACCTTTTGGGACTGATGTATGAAACGACAGTGTCACAGTTCATGAGGTAGTCCCCCCAAAACTCTATGTTGAAAATTTGGGGAACAAATTCCCAAAAATGACTGTTTTACGAGCGTGTGTTGCATAGTTCATATGCACACTCGTAAGTTCGCAAATTTTTAATATTTGCACTCCAGATTTTCAACATTGCCATTTTATCACACCTCCTTATGACCAGAAAAGCTGTCATTTTTCACATCTCACCCAAAATGTGTTTCCGAGCACGTAGCGCACAATGGCGCAGTCGGTGTACGAAATTAATGTTTGGTACAGATGAAGAAAATCACAGTGACACTGTTCATGAGCAGAGGTCTTAAAATGGCTATATTGAAAATTTGGCAAAAAAGTTTCCAAAAATGACTGTTTCACGAACGTGTGTTGCGCAGTTCCTATGCACGCTCGTAAGTCTGCCAGTTTTTAATATTTGTATTCCAGATTTTCAACATTGCCATTTTACCACACCTCCTTATGAGCAGTACAGCTGTCATTTTTTACATCTCCCCCAAAATGTGTTTCTGCTCATGTAGTGCACAATGGCGCAGTCGGTGTGTGAAATCAATGTTTGGGACAGATTAAGAAAATCACAGTGACACTGTTCATGAGCAGAGGTCTTAAAATGCTTATGTTGACAATTTGGTGACAAAAGTCCATAAAATGTGTTATGAGAGACCATTGCTCTGTTTCCATGCACCCTGTAAGTTCATGAATTTGTAATATTTTCAGTCCAGATTTTCACCACTGGCATTTTCCACACTTCTTTATGAAGAGTACAGCTGTCATTTTTACAACATGGCGAAATGTGTTTCACACTTTCTGTGCAGAAATGTGTGGTTGCTGTGGGAAATCAGTGTTGAACAGATTATGAAAATGACAGTGACACAGTTCATGTCGGAGGTCCCAAAATGCCTGTGTTGACAATCTGCTGTAAAAATCCCCAAAGTAATTGCATTAAGGGTATCGTTAGCACTTTCTATGCATGCTCTTGACTTTGCCATTTTTTTACTATTTTTACTGCAGATTTTCAATATTGCCATTTACACCTCCCATGAACAGTACAGCCCTAATTTTTCACATCCTGTTTGAAATGTATTTTCGCACCTGTGGTGCCAAATGCCATAGTCACTGTTCAAAATCAGCTTTCAGCTAACAAACTGACACTACCACTGTTCTTAAGGCGGCGATCACAAAAAACCCATGTTGAAAATTTGGAGTGAAAATACCAATGCCTGAGACGTTAGGGTTTCCGACCATAATGCCCCACCCTGTAGAGACTGACAGGCATCATGGGTGTGACTTGGGATTGTCACCTGTAATATTCATACCATTCCACCCCACCCACACCCTGCAGCCAGTGAGAGACATCGAGGTGTGCCTTGGACTCTTCGGCCCCAACGTTCACCCCATTCTCCTACTGCACCCATCTCACCATATTTCCTGATGGAATGGGGTGAGCATAAGGGCCAAAGATCCCAAGGCACACTTAACACTTGTCGGTGTCTGCAAGGTAGGGTGTGGTGAAATGGCATGGCCGTTATGCCTGATGACTCAAAGGCACACCCCCACCAATGCCAATGCCAGCAAGCAAACATTCGGCATAGACAAATGTTTGTTTAGTTGGTTGTAGATCAGTTTTTCCAGAGCTTTGGAGAGAATAGGCAAAATGGATATAGGTCTGTAGTTGTTTAAATCACAAGGGTCTCCTGATTTGAAGAGAGGAAGAATATGGGCAGATTTCCAGCAAAATGGAACTGTGGCAGAGGTAATGGAGAGGTTGAAAATATGGAGGATGGGAGCTGTGAGCTGGGCAAAGCCTAATCGCAAGAAGAATGGTTTGAGGCCATTGTCCCCTGCACTTTTCCTGGCATCAAGGCTAGGGAGTAAGTCTTCAACTTCTCTATAACTAAACAAGCGCAGCTGAAAGGGATGAGGTGAGGAAGTAGATGTGGAGGCTGGGTTAGTATTGCTATTCACACAGCTAGTGTACGGTGAGGAGTCAAATGTCAATCCAGTTCTGGTGAAGTGTAGGTTAAGTTCTCCAAGGATTTGTGGTTTGTTTTATACCACCCTGTCCTTGGTAAGAATCTTGATAGGTATAGAGAGCCATGAGGATGGCCTTCAATGGATCTCAGTGTCCTCCAGATTTTTTGGGAGTTTCCTTTGGCCTGCTTCAGGGTGGAGATGTAGTAGTTTGCTTTAGTAGCACGTATGTTTTTAACACAGGCATTCCTGGCAGTTCTAAAGGCCTGCCAGTCCACCTGGTTCTTTGTGTGCCTTGCCTGAGCCCAAAGCTTGTCTCTATTGGTAAATGCTGTCTTGAGCTCTGGGGTAAACCAAGGATGCGTGGATTTATGTACCCTCACTTTAATAAGAGGGGCATGCTTGTTTATCAGGATGGTAAGGTTATCATTAAGGACTGAGACAACTTTATCAGTAGTTTTGGCAAGATATAGATCTTGCCATTTGATCTTACCCAATTCGGCTAGAAAGTTTACTGTATTGAATTTACAAAAGGATCATTTGTTTCTGAGTTTAGGTTGCTGGTGGGTTTTAGTTTGGGATCTTATACATACAACAACACTGTTGTCGCTCATATTATTATGGAAAACTGCAGAGTGAGAGATTTTATGGGGATGAGTAGTTAAAATAACATCTTTGAGTGAGCTATTGGCAATGTTAAAAGTTTTGTTCCTTGTGGATTCAGTGACTATCTGTGTAAGGCCCACATCATCACAGAGAGATTTTAGGCAGTGAGATTTTGCAGTGAGCCAATCCATGTTGAAAATCAGCATACATTCTTGTGTGTCTTGCTTTGGACACATTGGTTTGTACATTATTAATGAACACTGAAAAAGCCATGGACCAAGAATAGAACCCTAAGGCAGGACCTGCCATAATCACTCAAGTTCAGAAGGGCGGTGCCTGTCAAGGTAATTTGGGATACTCACACAATACAGTACTGTAAGCTGATCTAATTCCTGTCTTCTCAGTTTTCATTTGTTATTTGTCTTTGTTGAAGAGTTAGGAAATATTTTCCTGTGTCCTGGTGGATGGGAGATACAGGAAGTACTGTACTAATTGATACTGAATTATGTTAAGTTGTGACATTTTTAGTCAAATAGTAATGTCATCTTTTTTGACCAGGCAGAAATGCTGAGCCACAGGTGACTCATTTCCATGTGCATTCAGACGAGAAGGGTTAATGGAGGGAATCAGTGTATACCACATATACAACAATGCAAAGTTTACATTAGCATGGGTCAGCATGACTATATTGCAGTGCTGCTCAGACAGTGCTCAAGGGATATGAGCATCCTCCAGTGTTTAGCCCACTATGCCTCCAGATCTGACCCCATCCGACAAAGCCAGTATTTCAGATCCCCAGTCACATTTTAAGATCCCAGGTTGGATGGGGTCAGATGCCTGGATCTGGGGCTTGGATCTCAAAAAACTAAGGTCATGCTGTTCGCCTACCTCACAACAAGAAAAAAATAGGCCCCTGTACATACAAAATCATAAAGGAGATCGCTAGAACAAGTCCACTCATTCAAATACTTAGGTATTCACCTAGATGATACCCAGTCCTTTACTGGCCACATAGACCATGTTGTCAAGACAGCAAACATCAAAATGGGGATTCTGCACAGGCACAGGCATGCTATGACCCCAGAGGCTTTGAACCTGGATACTAGGAGTTCTGTATTGGCCATAGTAGACTACGGGCTTTATCATCTACAGTGTTGCAACAGGCTCTGCCCTAAAAAGTTAAGACTCTCCTTAACAAGGCATGCAGACTTGTTCTAGGGTCAGATCCTTCATGCACATCTGTTCTCTTTACTCAGTGGCAAGCTGGCTTCCCCTGCAACAAAGAGTCAGGTATCAGGCCTGCCTGCTTGGGAAAGCAATCCCTGCTTGGACTAACTCCTGCCTCGACAGCCAGCATCTTCTAATGCACCAACTCCTCCAAAATGACCAGGAGATCAACTAAGGGGGCACTCCAAGTCCCTTTTAGGTGTACCACCTTTGCACAATGAGTCATTTCCTTCAAGGGGCCGCCATGGTTAAATGACCTCTTTGTCATCCTTACTGACTGCAGTTAAATAGTCCCTTTAAAAGAGACCTCTGTCTCCTACTTGCACAAGCAAGCCTTGGTGACAGCCCACCCTAATAGTGCTCCCTGTAGCTTAACCCTGGTTAATTCTCATGTTTCCTTCCCTATCCTCTCACATTTTCCTGACAAAGTTTGTTCATGCTGCTAACATCTAATTTCCTCTATCACACCCTATCCCCATTCCTTAATTTTACCTCACTACCCTAGCCCTCCCCATCCACTTAACCCCACCTAATCTATTCTTCTAACCAGACAAAGCCTGCCCAGGCTGCAGTCTATCAACATATCAGCACTTCAGTAACTATTAAGTAAGTCTCATAGTTTATGATTTTTAAATATCCTTAATTGATGATGCTAGATCTTTTTTTTGCCACTCTCTTCTGAAACTATCAATTTGAATGTTAATTGTTTATCTTGGTTATCTACCAACTATTATGTTTGTGTAGTCTGTATTCGATATTTGTTTCAATTGTATTGTTGTTTCAATTGTATCATTCTTGTGTTACATTGACTTGGAACCTTTGCAAAAGAGCTGTTTAGCTCAAAGGTGTTAATTCGAATATGAAATAAATAAATAAAATAAATCTTTGTATCAGACACCCGGATAGTTGTGATCATACCATTAGATTCCTCCTCTTACTGTTAGGTCCCTCAAATGGAAATGGACCCTATGACTCCAATCAGATCCATTCTCGGGATCCAAGGAGATTGGATCCATGGTCAGATGCCATCAGTATTATCCAGAAAAAATGGTGCCACCCACCTGTATCAGAATTCAGGGGATACTACCCAAGCTCCACTACTGTACTGTACAACATTAGTGATATGCATGTGGGGGTCAGTAGTAATCTGATTAAATTTGCCAACAACACCAAACTGGGGGTTCAACCTACACTGGTTGACATCTTATTTAACTGGATGGACTCAGAGGGTAGAAATACAGAGGTGCCTGTCCAGGCCTCGAACAGTAACCAGAGGGGTGCCTCAGGGGTCCATACTGGGGCCCTTGTTGTTTCTGATTTTTAACGACAAACTACCATCAGTAGTACAGCATACAGCTATTAAGCTGTATGCATATGATACAGCTATTGTGGCCACAGGGGCAAACATTATGGATTTTCAAACCAAGATGCAGTCTGATCTCACAGTGTAGAGGGGTGGTTCACCAGGTCACGGCTAATTATGAACACTAAAAAAACAAAACTGATGCACTTTGTACCAATAAACAACCGCACTTCACAAATACAAATCTACACAAATAACAAAGTAGCAGATGCTTATTGCTATTTGGTAGTAGTATTTGATACTCAACTAACCTTTAGTAAACACATCACTACAGTTACTGGAAAAGTAACAAGGAAGCTGGAGTTTTATTTATTTTATTTTATTTTTTATTTTATTTATTTAACAAATCGGAAAGACCTTTGAGCCAAGGGCTCTTTACAGAGGTCCCGTCAAGTGACAAGAATAGCAAATTACAGTGGTTTCAGTAAGTAGTACAACATGAGGAAAGTAATTACATAAACAAAGAACAATATGGCGAGATAAATATTGTGTCAAGTGCAGCCAGTAGCCTTGTCTGAAGAGGGGTGAAAGGGCTTAGAAGGAAAGAAAGTACAGAGGATTGAATTGAGGGGTGGAAGGAGCAAAATAAGAGCAAGGAGGAGATTCCACAATGAAGCCTAAGCAAGAAAGACCCACGGGCAGAGGGTATAGGAGAGAGAGAACAAGGTGAGAAAACAGAGGAGGGGAAGTGGGAGTGGCTGGGTAAGGAAGAGGGATGAGGTAGGATGAAAGAGGGTAGAATGGGAAAGGGATTAGGGAGGAAGTGCTGTGAGTGGAATAGTGCAGCAACAGCATAGGGCTATACAGGGGCAAATGGTAAAAGAGGGAGGTTCCAGTGCATTTAGCTGTCAGCAGAGATTAGGTATAGCAGTCACAAGATACTCTGGAAACTAGGAATTGATGCAGCTTCTGCTTAAATGCCCTAAGGTTGCAGTCATTGCAATCTCAGGAGGAAGGAAATAAAATAAATTAGCAACTCTAACTGCAATGGATCGCTGTGGACGAGGTTCGAAACGAGGGACAGTAAACGTTTGGCTCACAAAAAACTTTAAGAACTACAAAATGCCAAAAACTAATCATAGGAAAAGGGTGGCTGAGCAGCTTATTTTGCCTACCCTGAAATATGGGGAACTATTATATTGTGCATAAGCAAGCAACTTTTAGATCAATTAGATAAATTACAATATAAAACTGCAAGTTATGTGTTACCATGCAGTTACAGAATGCACCACTGTGTGCTGCTGAGTAAGTGGGATGGCAGCCCTTGAAATAGATTACACTAGGGACTGGCTAAACTTAATTCATAAATTTAAGGTAGTTCATCCTGAACATGGCATTCCTCTGCTCCTTTTCGGAGAGGACCCCAACAGTAAAAGGGGTTTATCAAGATCAATACATCTAAATAGAATTCATCAAGATAAAAGAAAGAACAAATACGGGGCAGCTATATTATAGAACAAACTTCCACCTACACTTCATGTACTTCAGGAACAGCAAGCTTTTGCACAGGCAGTTAGGGTTTGTTTTCCTTCAGTTGTCAATGTACATAATTGACTGATCGAATATTGATAATAACAGTATAAGCAAATGTACATACAAGGTGGGATATTCAGAAGGTTACGCATGGCGCCTTTGGTTGCACCATGCAACCACTGATGCGCCCCACACGATATTCAAAATGGAATGTGCCTGGCACAAATCCCGTGCGCCCGAGCGGATCAGTAATGTATGCTGCGAATGGGGGTGTGCCCATGCATGTCTCGACATCCCGATAGTCAGCCCGGGATGTGCTGAGCCCATGCAGGCAACATCCTACTTGCGCCTGCACACAGTTAATCCAAAAAAGGAGCAACAGCTGGCCACCCACAGGTGAGCTGCCATATAGCAGGGCACAACACAGCTTCTGCCAGCTGTGGGTGCCGAACCAAGCTCAGACGGCACCTTCATGGCAGCACCCCCCCATCCCCGATCACGGGCATTAGTATTGTAATAAAGGTCCTGTATCCCTGGTGGTCTAGTGAACCGTTCCCAGCCCGATCGCAGGCATACATACTAATATTAAAATGTCCAATATCCCTGGTGGTCAAGTGGACCACTCGCAGCCTGATTGCGGGCGTCAGTAATAGAATATGACAAACTAATCCATCCCTGGTGGTCCAGCGGTACCCCTCCCACCCACCCGCAGCCCACCACCCCGCTCTGCCCCAGTCAGCGCGACGGCAGCTCCCCACCCGCATGCCACCCACCGCCTGCCGACTGACTCCGTACAGTAGGGCTGTACACCCATTGATCCACAGCGTGAGCCAATGGGCATGCAGCCCGTACCATACTACATAAACCAGATATGTGAATGGGTCCATTCACATTTCTGGACTGTGTAGTATGGTACAGGCTGCACACCATTAGCTCACGCTGTGGGACCAATGGCCTACAGTCCTACCATATACAGAGTCAGTTGGTGGCAGCGGGCTGCAAGCAGGTGGGGGAGCTGCACCGCCGCTGACCAGGGGGAAGCAGGGTGGCGGGCTCAGTGGGTGGGTGAGGGGTACCACTGACCACAAGAGATGGATTGGTTTGTCATATTCTATTACTGACGCCCACTTATCGGCTTGCGAGTGGTCCACTGGACCACCAGGGATATTGGATGTTTTAATATTAGTAGATGTGCCTGCGATCGGGCTGTGAGTGGTCCACTGGACCACCAGGGATATTGGACATTTTAATATTAGTACATATGCCCGCGATCGGGCAGTGGGGCACTTTGCCACTTGTGCAGGGGGCATCGGTCCTCAAGGGCTGCAGCCTGGCGGGCGCCAGGTGCAAGTCGCTGGGGATCGGCACACCTGCATGCAAATGGGGCCATAATGACATGCAAATGGCCCCATTTACACCTTGCATGCATTATGGCCCCATTTGCATGTGCACTTCTGAATATCACGGTTGATGCGCCTAGTGCAACGGCAGTTGCACTAGCGCATCCCCCTGCCCCTCTCTGGCCACTTACGCTGGTGCAATGCCACTGCACCATGCACATTGAGGGTGGCCACAGTGCAATATTCAACGGTGTTGAGCCATGGCGCAGCACTGTTTAATATCACCCTGTCTGTGCCCTGGCACATCCCAGTTGCGCTGTGCCCAGGCTTGCGCCACAGTCTGGCACAGTGTGAATATCCCACCTACTGTATATACTGCATTGATGTTGTATTGTCTAAGTTTTTTCTGTGCCTTGTACTTCATTATATAGAAACATAGAAACATAGAATTTGACGGCAGATAAGGACCGCTTGGCCCACCCAGTCTGCCCATTTCCCTACCTACCGGATAAGCTGCAGAACCTAGTTAACCAGCAGCCTACTTCTTCCTAACCCCACCCCCCAGAATGGCCTTATGACTGTCTCATGCATGCTTGAATTCCACCACTGTTTTTGACTCTACAACCTCCTCCAGAAGGCCGTTCCATGCATCCACAACTTTTTCTGTGAAAAAATACTTCCTTACATTACCTCTGAGCCGCCCCTCCCATCTTCAAATTGTGCCCCCTTCTTCTTGCACACCTCTTTTTTGGAAAGATGTTACCCTCTTGGACTTTGTTGATTCCCTTGAGGTACTTGAACGTTTCTATCATGTCCCCCCTCTCCCTCCTTTCCTCGAGGCTATACATATTAAGCTCCTTTAGTCTCTCTTCATATGTCTTCGGTGCAGACCCTGCACCATTTGTGCCCTCCTCTGAACAGCTTCCATCCTGTCTATGTCTTTGCGGAGACTGGGTCTCCAGAACTGCCGCAGTACTCCAGATGAGGTCTGACCAGCTGTCTGTACAGAGGATAATAACTTCCTGTTTTCTACTGGTGATGCCTCTCCTATGCATCCCAGTATCCCCAACCCTCCTTGCTGCCCTCTCACATTGCGTGCCCACCTTTAGGTCATCTGATATGACTACCCCCAGGTCCCTTTCCATTTTTGTTGTTGTTAGTATCTCACCCCCATTGTGTACTCTTCCCCTGGGTTTTTGTTTCCCAGGTGAATTACCTTGCACTTCTTAGCACTGAATCTAAGCTGCCATACATTTGACCATTCCTCTAACCTTGCCAAGTCCCTTCTCATCCTTTCCACCCCACCTTATGCATCAACTCTGTTGCAAATCTTTGTGTCATCTGCAAAGAGACATACTTTTCCTGCCAGTCCCTCTGCAATGTCGCTTATAAAGACATTGAAGAGGACCGGTCCTAATACCGAACCCTGCGGTACCCCACTAGTAAAACCCCTTTCTTCTGAGTGGACTCCATTTACTATTACTCTCTGTGACCTATTCTCCAGCCAGTTCTTTACCCAGGCTGTCATCTTGGCACCCACTCCCAGGCTGGCTAACTTGTATATTAATTTTTTATTTGGGACTGTGTCAAATGCCTTGCTAAAGTCTAGGTAGGCCATGTCCACAGCCCCTCCCTGATCTACTACTTTGGTCACCCAGTCAAAGAAATCTATCAGATTTGTCTGGCATGGCCTTCCTGCTGTGAATCCATGCTGCCTTGGGTCCTGTGCCCCTCTGGCCTCTAGATACTCGACAATTATTTCCTTCAGAAGTGATTCCATCATTTTCCCTATCACTGAGGTTAAACTAACAGGTCTGTAGTTTCCTGCTTCTGCCTTGCTCCCACTTTTGTGAAGGGGAATCACAACTGCCCTCCTCCAGTCCCTGGGTACCACCCCATCCTCCCATGATTTGTTAAAGAGGGTAGTCAGTGGTGTCACTGGTTCTACCCTTAGTTCTTTTAGAATTCTGGGATGAATCCCATCAGGCCCCATTGCTTTGTCCACCTTCAGTTTTAAGAGTCCTTTCATAACCCTTTCTTCTATAAATGGGCTGGTATCAACTTCTGTATCCAGAGTGTTTCTACTGTTTGTTTTAGGTACCTCCCCCACTTCATTTGTAAATATTTGTTTAGTATCTCTGCCTTTTCACAGTCTCCTCTGCCACCCTCCCTCCCTTTATTAAGCCTCACTATCCCTCCTTGGTCTTCCTTCGCCTCCCTGATGTACCTATAAAATGTTTTATCCCCCTTCTTAACTGAGTTGGCTATCTTTTCTTCGGTTTGGGCCTTTGCTGTTCTGACTGCCTTCCCAGCTTCCTTTTGCTTGAACTGGTACAGTTCTCTGTCCTGCTCCTTCTGTGATTCCTTGTACTTCCTGAATGCTTTCTTTTTCTCTTGAACCTTCACTGCCACTTCCTTTGAGAACCATAGTGGTTTCTTACATCGTTTTGTTTTGTTTATTTGCTTCACACAAAGGCTCGTTACCTCTGTGATGGCAGTTTTTATTATTCCCCACAGTTAAATTGTATGTGATCTTCCATATGCTATCACTTCCTTGTGTTTTATAGTAACCATAGAAACAGAGAAACATAGAAGTTGGTGGCAGATAAGGACTGCAAGGCTCATCCAGTCTGCCCATTTTTTCTACCTTATGAAAGTGCCACAGGCCTGTACTCTGTCAATGGTCTATCTAGTCATACTCATCTGTATTGCTCCCTTATGCCTATCCCATGCCTGTTTGAAACCCTGCACTGTATTCATATCCACCACTTACTGAGGTAGGCTGTTCCATGCATCCACCGCCCTTTCTGTGAAAAAGAACTTCCTCACATTACCCCTTAATCAGCCTCCCTCTAATCTCATGCTGTGTCTTCTTGTCCTGCTATTTTTCTTATATTGAAACACGTTAGATTCTTTCACCTTGTTAATGCCCGTAAGATGTTTGAATGTTTCGATCATATCACTTCTCTCCCTCCTTTGCTCTAGGGTATACATACTGAGCTCCGTTAATCTGTCCTCACATATTTTCTGATGCTGTCCCTGCATCATTTTGGTTGCCCTTCTTTGGACTGCCTCCATTTTGTTAATGTCATTGTGCAGATGCAGCCTCCAGTACTGCACACAGTACTCCAGATGGGGCCTAACCAGTGTCTTGTAAAGAGGGATTATTACCTCCCTCTTCTGACTTGTGATACCCCTACTAATACACCCTAACATCCCTCTGGCCTTACCTACTGCTTTAGTGGTCTGCTTGGATGATTTCAGGTCATCTGTGATGATGATGCCTAAGTCTCTTTCTTCCCTTGTGATTGCCAGCAACTCCCCTCCTAACCTTTAGGAGGCTTCAAGGTTTCTCTTCCCTATGTGCATGATCTTGCACTTCTTTATGTTAACCCCCAGTTGCCACTCTTCCAACCATTTTGCCAGTTATCCAGATCTCTTCTTATTCTGACCACCCCATCTGAATCATCTACTCTGTTGCAGATCTTGGTGTCATCTGCAAACAGACAAACCTTGCACTCCAGTCCATCTTCAATGTCACTGATGAAGATATTGAAGAGGACTGGCCCCAGGACAGATCCCTGAGGTACCCCACTTGTGATTTGCATCTCTTCTGACTGTATACCATTTACCACCACTCTCTGTTTTCTGCCTGCCAACCAGTTGGTCACCCAACTGACCAACTTCTGACCCACCCCGAGTCTACACGACTTGTTAATCAATCTTCTATGTGGAACAGTATCGATTGCTAAAGTCAAGGTAGGTGACATCAACTGCACCCCCTTGGTCCACCACTCTGGTTACCCAATCAAAGAAATCTATGAGATTAGTTTGACAGGACCTGCCTGTTGTAATGTAAATCAATCCTGTCTTGGATCCTGTGCTCCTATGAATTCCAGTTGTTGCACTATCCTTTCCTTAAGGAGTGTCTCCATAATCTTGCCCACTTCTGAGGTAAGACTGACTGGTCTGTAGTTCCCTACCTTCTCCCTGCTACCATTCTTGTGGAGTAGAATCACATGAGCCCTTCTCCAGTCTTCTGAGACCTCTCCTGTGTTCAGAGACTCACTAAATAGTTCTGATAATGGTTCTGCTAGTCCCACCATTAGCTCCTTTAGTACCCTGGGATGTATGCCATCAGGTCCCATTGCCTTGTCCACCCTGAGCTTAGCAAGCTGTTGTAGGACCCTTTCTTTTGTGAAGGGACTTGTGCACACTCCCTTCCCCCCTGTGTCCATGGTGTTGAGCTGTGGGCCCTGCTCTACCTTCTCCTCAGTAAATTCTGAGCAGAAGTGTCTATTAAGGATAGATGCTTTTCTTTGGTCCTCCTCCACACACTCCCCCTTATCCCCTTTGGTCTTAGCAGTACCCCCTCTGGACTTTCTCCTTTCACTAATGTATCTATAGAAAGTCTTGTCCTCTTCTTTTACTGTTCATGCTAGTGTTCCCTGCCTTATTGCCTTCCCTGCTTCCCTTAGGGAAGTTTGGTATGCCTCCCTCTCTTCGTCCCGCTGTGTTCCCTTATATTTCCTGAAGGCCAGCTTTTTGTCTCTGACCTTGCCTGCTACTGTTTTTGAGAACAAAAGTGGTTTCCTCCTTCTTTTGCTCTTGCTTTTCTCTCTAACACAATGGGATGTTACTTCAAGTATTGCATCCTTAATGCTTGCCCACTTTGCCTGTACCCACTCACATGTAGTTCTTCTTGCCAGGGCTAGCTTAACTCTGTTGGCCATCTTATCAAAGTCAGCTCCTCTGAAGTCCCGTATTTTTGCCTTGGAATGGGATGATTTAGTTCTATTAACCAAATTGAACCATACCATGTGATGGTCACTGGCCCCCAGGTGACCTTCTACCTGGAGATCTGTGATTATTTCCCCATTAGTCAGTACTAGAGCTAGGACAGCCCTGCCTCTTGTGGGTCATTGTACCAGTTGTTTGATGCCCTCCCCCTGCAGGGAATCCACTGTGTGTCTAGTTCTGGTGGATGTTCCTGCTGGTATTGATCAATCTGTATCTGACATGTTGAAGTCTCCCACTATCAGAACCTCCCCTTTAGCTGTCAAGTTTTGTATATCTTCTAACAGTAATGTGTCTATGTCCTCCCCCTGGTCTGGAGGCCTGTAGACAACCCCAGTTCATATGGCTGTCCCATTTCCTGTTTTCAGGGTGACCCAAAGTTTTCTGGCTCCTTATGTGTATTCTGAATTTGTGTAGCTTTGATATTTTCTTTGACATAAAGGGCCATCCCCCCCCCCCTTCCCTTTTGCACCACTGTCTCTTCTAGACAGTACATAGCCAGGTACTGAAGTTTCCCAAGTGTGGTTACTGGTCAACTATGTCTCACTAATGGCTACTATGTCCAGTTTAGCCTCTGTCATTGTTGCCTGCAGGTCTGGGATCTTGCTTCCCAGGCTGCAGGCATTTGTGTACATGATTTTCCATTGGTCAGATTTTGGTGCGTTAGTTGTTGGCCGAGGTACGGCGTTTCTCCTGCGCGTCGTATTGGAAGCCAGACCTTTTTCCTTACCTGGGGTTGCAAATGAACTACAAACATGCTGAACTCCTGTCTGATCACTAGCTGAGGAGGGAGGGGTGTTCTCCCCATTCGATGTATCGGGTGCTGTACCCCTCTCCCCATTTGCTAGTTTAAATATTCTGCAAAGACATCAAACTTCTGCCCCAATGCACTGACTGCCTCCTTAATCAAATGCAGTCCATCAAATTTAAAGAACTTTTGCTCCCAAAACTGTTGCTAGTTACCTACAAATTTTTGTCCTTTTCCTGGCACCAGACCTTTAGCAACATGTTTAGCTCCCCATCCCCCCTTCTCTGACCTTCCATCCATCTTCCCACCTCTCCCAGACTGGCAGAATCTCAGAGAAGGAGATGTCAGATGAAATGAATGACAGTTTGCCTCCCAGCCTGGTCAGGTGTTCCTTGGTCTCTACAACTGACCCTTTGGCAAGATCATTAGTTCCTATGTGTACCAGGATGTTGATGTTTTCTCCTGCTTCCTGCACGATTTTAGCAATGGGTTCAGTGTCTCTCCACACTGATGTACTGGGAGACATCTGACCATTACCCCCAGCGGGAGATAGGTATCAACTCCTCAAATCATGGAATTTCCTATGATCAGAAGTGTTTTGGATTTCCTTTTTGCTTTTTATGTTTTGGCCCCTGTTTTGAGTGAGTTTTGTTGAGCTAGCTCCTGTGCTGTAGTGTCCTGCTCTGCAGTGTCCTCTGCTCCTTTGTTTGAGTTTGGAGATAGAGGCAGATACTTGTTTGTACTTTTTACATGGTTTGTGGATGTGATATGTTGGAGAGCATTGAGTGATGGAGCACCCGACTTGTCTGTCCTAACCATCTGCCAGCCTCTTGGACCAACTATCCTCTGAGGTCAAGGTGCTTCAGTTGGATGTTGGGGAAATGGAGGCAGTTCTTATAATATATTTCCTCCTGAATATGTAATTTGAGGCGCGCAATCTCTGCCCATCCTGCCTGGAGCTGAGCCCTTATATCTCCAATGGTCCAGCATGTAGGACAGTGTCCTAAATCCTGTATAAGTGCCCTTTTGAAAAGTGTCCCACAGCACCTGTAGTTAATAATATCCATTCCAGATAGTTGATAATACACAGAACTGTCTTGTGAACTGGTCTGTAAAGTCCAAAATGACATGTATCTCCCATATAAAAATAAAGTTTTTACCTACCTAAATAAAGTTTTTACCTACCAACCTTAAATAACTCGAGCAACGACCAAATACAGATGGATCTGGATGACATAAATAAGTGGGCAACTCAATGGAGGATGGAATTCAACATGAAAAAGTGTGTTGTGATGCATCTCAGAAACCACAACAGCCAAAGGGAATACTTCCTAAGAGGCAAAAAACTCAGAAAAGTGCAGGAATAACAGTATTTAGGGATTGTTATTCAATCATACTTACCTTTTTCACAAACAATAAAAATACTAGCACCAAGACCCTTCAAATTTTAGGTTGCATCAAAAGAAACTTTAGCAGCAGATGTAATAACTTGATTATTCTACTTTATAAGCCCTGCTCCCAGTTCTGGTCACCTCACATGTGGAGTGAGATTTGCAAACTAGAAAGGGTAAAAAAAAACATTTAAAAAATGTATCTTTGGACTCCAGAACCTATAATTCTGATATCATATCACTGGATTTGTCCTTTCTTCTAGTTGACCTTTAGCTACTGATTGGGCTCCGATTTCTACAGCCCACAATATTAATTCTGCCCTACAATACTTTCGTTATAAATTTATGGCTGTGTGGGATCATCATTTTTCCCTAAAAAAATCCAGAGTATGGGGCTCTCATCTTCCTAGGATTACAGGTGGGGTGATGACTTGCCTCCATTCTAGAGACCTTGCCTGGCATTCTTATAACATCACTTGCTCCCCAACTGCTTTGGTACACTACAGTTTCCTTCGTAACACCTGCACCAAAGCTGTAAGACTTGCTGAGTATTTTGCATTCACACCCCAGAAGTTACTCATCCCTCCAAATTCTGGAAGATTATCCACTCTCTTTTCTTCACTCCAACCCAGTCTCCTTCCCCCATTCTTAAGGTTGGTGATGCCTTCATCTCTGATTCTTCTACTGTTGCCTCCTCCTTTAAGTTGTACTTTACTACCTGTGCCCTTTTTCTCATCTCTTCTCTCCCCTCTCACCACCTTCTCCCCTTTTTAATCTCTTTTACCTTCTCTTCTATCACCATCTCTGCTACCCCCTAAGTCATTGCTTACTACTGCAGTCATTGCATTCCTCACAAAGTTGGTAGCCCTGATGGCCTGGATCCCAAACTTCTTCTTTTCTCAGCCCATTATTGCTCTGCCTATTACTCTTCTCCTCAACCTCTACTTTTTTCTGCTACTGTCCCTGATGCTAGGAAATAGACTACTGTCATTCCTCTTCCTAAAGGCGGTGATCTCACCTCCCCTAGTAACTACCATCCTATCTCTCTCCTACCAGCTCTTGCCAAGTTACAGAAACACCTTGTTCTATCTCAACTCTCTTCCTTTTTTGACTCCTCCTCTTTCTTCACCCCCTTTCAGTCTGATTTTATGAAATCTCACTCCACTTATACTTCTCTCCTTCGGCTCACGGACTCCATACTCTGAGGTATGGATCAGGGTCTGATCACATCTGCCATTTTTTTTTATCTTGATAAAGCTTTTGACTCAGTGGTGGACCCCATTCTTCTGGACAAGCTTAAGGCAGTGGGCCTTTCTGACTCTGCAGTCAGCTGGTTCCACTCTTACCTTGAGGGTAGGTCTCAAGTTGTCCAGAGAGGTAACTCAGTTTCATCCCCTCTCCCTATCTGCTCAGGTGTCCCTCAAGGGTCTGTCCTGGACCCTATTCTCTTTTACATGTTCTTGAATGACCTCCCCACTGTTTGTTCTACTGCGTTCATCCATGTGTATGCTGATGACACAATACTTTTTGCATCTGGCTCCTCTTCCTGTGACCTTACCTCTAAATTGCAGCTGGATTTTGATAATATTCAGTGCTATTTCCAGTCTAACAAGTTAACCCTCAATGTTAAAAAATAGTTTCTATGACTTTTGGCACTCATCAGAGGCTTTCCAGTCTCACCCTCTCCCTGCATTTCACACACTGGATGGTGCTGTGATTGAGGATGTAGCCTCTTTTAAGTACCTCAGAGTCTGGCTTGACTGTCATCTTGATTTCTCAGTTCACATTGATGCTATTCACTAAACTTCACCCAAAGCTTGGTGCATTGTACAGGAATAAAGTGAGTACCCCACTTCCTGTTCGCCGGGAGATTGGTTTAAAGATTATTCTCCCCAGCCGACCCAGTGGTGCTGAGGGTTGAGGCACTGGATGCCACACCTCGTACCATACCAGTGACCCAGGTTCAGGAATGAGGCTGGGCTACAAGGGATCAGCTGGGGGAGAGAGGATTGAGCATCCAGAGGACTGCTCTCCTCTCTTAGGGGAAGGAGACTAGTCATCCGGCTTGCTGATTGGAGGGCAGTGTGGGTCAGGAGGCTTGAAGCTGACGTTCTCATGTCAGAAGGGAGGGGTGGGAGAAAATGGAAAATGCCCTGGGCTCCACAGGACCTATGATGGTCAGATCACGGCGGCAAATCTGCCCCCCTCCACCAGATTTGACATACCAGGGTTGCGGGGGTATGCCAGCACCCCCACTTGGCACTGCCATGGAGGGGGAATCCACAGGAGAACCTCAGGGGCAGATGAGTTGGGGTTGGACCAGAGTTGGGTGTTGGACCAGATGATGAACCCCTCCAAGGGAGGGGTTATAGCCCCTGAGGAGTGCGAGGAGGAAGGAGGAAAAAGGGAAAAAAAAAAAGATGATTCTCCCCATCTTTGATTACGGTGACATTGACTATAGTGGTGCACCCAAATCCTCTCCTGCCAGACTGGACCCTCTCTTTCACTCTTTCTGTTGTTTTACTTTAGACTGTTCCCCTCATACCCACCATTGTTCACTCACCTTTGCTCTTTCTCTCCCCTCTCTTATTGCTAGGCACCTTTCTAATTGTGTTTCTTTAATTTCTAAATCGTGATTTGGTGCTCTGCCTTCCTACCTTAAATACTTCTTATCCTCTCCCCCTTAATCCGGCTACCCTCTCCACAGTACTTCTCATTCCCTCTTAATTCATTCTAGAAAAAATTGTTGATCAAACTGCTTTCTCTTATTGGTTCCCTAAGCTCTGATCCTCTCTTATAGAAACATAGAAACATAGAATTTGACAGCAGATAAGGACCGCTTGGCTCACCTAGTCTGCCCATTTCCCTACCTAACGGATAAGCTGCAGATCCTAGTCAACCAACAGCCTACTTCCTCCTACCCCCCCACTAGAATTGCCCTATGTCTGTCCCATGCATTCTTGAATTCCCCCACTGTTTTTGACTCTACGACCTCCTCAGGAAGGCTGTTCCATGTATCCACAACCCTCTCTGTGAAGAAATACTTCCTCACATTACCTCTGAGCTGTCCCCCCTCTATCTTCAAATTGTGCCCCCTTGTTTCTTCCCCTTTCAATTCATGCTGCTTTTTCTGTTTTCTCCTTAGTCTCTTCTTCATGACTTTTTAACTCCCTCCTGCAACGGTCCATGATCCTCTTATTATAATTTGCATTTTGTTTTCACCCCCCACTAATATTTTGCCTTGCTCCATTAATCTGTTCTCTACTTGAATTGTTTTACACTCACCAGCATGACTGAATTGGCACCTTATGTGAATATCTTTTATACTGATGATTATACTTTTGGTTATTTTATTATATAATATTTTCCATGTTTCCCTTTTCCCCAGAATGCATCTGGAAATGAGCTGTTATCAGGTCAGCATGTCTTTTCTAGTGAAACTTTTGAAATAAATAAATATCAAAACTTTAGGACTTTATAGTTTGGAAAAAAGGAGACAAAGATGTGACTTGATTCTGCTATACAAATTAATAAATGATAAAAAATGGGATTAGGATTTAAACAAAGTGGACACTACACAAGAGGGCACAATAAACAAAAGGGAGAATCTACAGGACTAACACTAGGGGATCCTGTTATACACAATGAGTGACAACAAACTAGAATAAACTCCTGCAAAGTGTGTTGTAGATGCCAACGACATTAACTGTTTTAAAACCTGATTAGACACATTCATAGACGCAGACAAACTGAAAGTACAAACCACTGTGTGGTGGGAAGTGGTGAGGGGAGAGGGAGTTAAGCCACAAGGACCTTACTAATATGTGCCTACCCTTGTTTTACACAGTAACCATAGTGACATATACAATACTGCAAAGTTTACATATGCCACTATAACAACATAAATAAATAAAAAGCAATTCGCATAACATTAAGCTCAGTGTACGAATATTAATACAATTTACAGCCAAGCAATTAAGCACAGTTACTTGTTCCACACAGGGAGTATAGGTTTACAGGTAGGTACAAAGTATGAGGCACTGTGTTCAGGCAGAATTCGCAGTGCAGAGAAATTAAGCAAGCAGATAAATCTGAGTACAGTGTGAAACAAAGAAACATAGAGACATAGACTTTGACAGCAGATAAGGACCGCTTGGCCCACCTAGTCTGGCCATTCCCTACCTACAGGATAAGCTGCAGATCCTAGTTAACCAACAGCCTATTTCTTCCTATCCCCCACAAGAATTGCCTTATGTCTGTCCCATGCATTCTTGAATTCTCCCACAGTTTTAGACCCCACAACCTCCTCAGGAAGGCTGTTCCATGTGTCCCCACCCTCCCTTTGAAAAAAATACTTCCTCACATTGCCCCGAGCCGTCCCCCCCCCTATCTTCAAATTGTGTCCCCTTGTTGTTGCACGTCTCTTTTTCTGAAAGATGCTACCCTCTTGGACTTTGTTGATTCCACTGAGGTACTTAAAGTTTTATCATGTCCCCCTCCCTCTCCTTTCCTCAATGGTATACATATTAAGCTCCTTTAGTCTCTCCTCATATGGCTTCTCTTGCAGACCCTGCACCATTTCAGTTGCCCTACTCTGCCTCCATCCTTTTTTTTTTCCAATTGTTTAACCAGGTGAGACACACTAAGCTGAAAGCTTGTTTACAGGTGCAACCTGGGAGCACAGGGATGTTAAGTGACTTGCTCAGGGTATGTAAGTGGGGGCTGTGGGATTCAAACCCAGGTCTCCAGATTTGCAGCTCAGAGCCTTAAACCACTGCACAGTACTGCCTCCCTGTCTATCCTGTCTATGTCTTTGCGGAGATGGGGTCTCCAGAACTGGATGCAGTACTCCAGATGGGGTCTCACCAACTGTCTGTACAGAGGGATAACAACTTTCTGTTTTCTGCTGGTGATGCCTCTCCAAATATATCCAGTATCCCCCAGCCCTCCCTACTGCCTTCTCACATTGCTTGCTAACCTTAAGGTCATCTCATATGATTACCCCAGGTCCCTTTCCATTTTTGTTGTTACTACCTCCACCCCCCACCATTATGTAATCTTCCCCTGGGTTGTTGTTTCCCAGGTGCATTATTTTGCACTTCTTTACACTGAATCCAAGCTGCCATACTTCTGACCATTCCTCCAACCTTGCCAAGTCCCTTCTCATCCTTTCCACACCTCCTTTTGTAGCAACTCTGTTGCAGATCTTTGTGTCATCTGCAAAGAGACATACTTTTCCTTTCAGTCCCTCTGCAATGTCACTTATAAAGATATTAAAAAGGACTGGACCCAATACTGAACCCTGCGGTACCCCACTAGTAACCCCTCTTTCTTCAGAGTAGACTCCACTTACAGTTACCTTCTGTGTCTTGTTGTCCACCCAATGTTTTACCCAGGCTACCACCATGGGACCCACTCCCAGGTTGGTTAATTTAATTATTAATCTTTTGTGTGGGACTGTGTCAAATGCCTTGCTAAAGTCTAGGTAGGCCATGTCCACAGCCCTTCCCTGGTACACTACTTTGGCCACCCAGTCAAAGAAATCAATTAGATTCGTCTGACTTGATGATTTCCCGCTGTGAACCCATGCTGCCTTGGGTCCTGTGCCCCACTGGCCTCTAGGTACTCAACAATTATTTCCTTCAGAAGTGATTCCATCACTTTCCCTACCACAGAGATCAAACTGACAGGTCTGTAGTTTCCTGCCTCTGTCTTGGTCCCACTTTTGTGAAGGGGAATCACATCCACCTTCCTGCAGTCCTCGGGTACGACACCATCCTTCCACGATTTGTTAAAAAGGGTAGTCAGTGGTGTCACTAGTTCTACCCTTAATTCTTTTAGAATTCTGAGGTGAATTCCATCAGGCCCCATTGCTTTATTCACCTTCAATTTTAAGAGTTCTTTCAGAATCTTTTCTTCTGTGAAAGGACTGGGATTGACCACCCATCCAGTGTGCTTCTGTTAATTGGATTAGGCACCTCCCCCTCCTCCTCTTTTCTGAATACTGAGCAGAAGTATTTGTTCAGTATCCCTGCTTTTTCACTGTCCCTCTCTGCCCACCCACCGTCCTTTCTATTCAGCCTCACTATCCCTCCCTTTGTCTTTCTATGCTCCCTGATGTACCTATAAAAGGTGTTATCCCCCTTCTTAACTGAGTTGGCTATCTTTTCCTCAGTTTGTGCCTTTGCTATTCTGACTTCCCTCCCTGCTTCCTTCTGTGGGTGTGTATCATTTGTTTGAAATGTAATTGGAACTGACTTCTCAGAGTTTGGTCAGGACAGAGTTCCACTGCTTAGGAAGCCTATAAAAGAAGGCTAATTTGTCAGTGGTACTGGTGTGTCTATGGAACTGGAAACACATTGCCCTTGGTGCCCAGAGTATGTAGTCAGACAACTGTAAGAGGGATATAAGGGAAGCCAGTTAACTGAGGCGATTATCCTTCCAGTATTTAGACAGGAAACACATCCCAAGGGAGAGTCAGGGTATTTGGAGAGGGCCAATATAATTTGCTGCACGTCTCAGTGATGCATTCTTGGGTGGCATTTAGGGCAAACCTGCAGAAGGCATTCTACATGGTATCAACCCTAAACAGCTGGAAGGTGAGTGCTGAGCCATATACAATACCCCTGTTGTTAATGTAGGATAGAATCATTCTGGAAACAGTTTCACTCCTAGCAAATTGTGGGGAGGCATTTTTTTGTTTCAATAGAATGCACCAGACTTTGAGTTGAGTTTAGTCACCAAGTGGTCTATGTGCACTGAGAAATTTAGGTTTGGTCTAGTCAGATGCCTACAGTAGGCTGTTGGTTAACTAGGATCTGTAGCTTATCCTTCAGGTAGGGAAATGGGCAGGCTAGGTTTGATAAGCGGTCCTTATCTGCCATCAAAGTCTATGTTTCTATGTAGATACGAGCATTCTGTGACTACATGCAGCGGGGTACCCTCCAGGTTAGAGACACTAAGCTCAGAGTTTAGTATTTTTACATGCCAAAAAGTATGGCCATTATCATTTCAACATTTAGGGCTAGACTAGGCTCTTAGCCTGAAGCCATGCATGGATATCTGTAAGTCCCAAAGCAGGAGGGACCCAACAATTTGGGGACTGATCCACTAAAAAAAACAGGAATGCGTCATTCACATATATGTGTATTTTGGCTGAAACACAGGCTTAGGGAGAGGCCATTTTAAAATATGGAGGACAGGAGGGGACCCATCACTGAGGGACTTCCATGTAAATAAGGGCTGGTGTACAGGCACATTTGAAACATGGACAACATAAGAATATAACCCCGCCTGGTACCATTTCTTACAAAACAGCAGCTATTAAAAGGCAATATTTCCTTTTACATTTATAGAACAATAATATGAGCTGAGGTTTTCTTACTCTCGATTTGAACCCTGGGGAATCAACAATATTTGTTTACCAGGCAGAGGGTTCTGATTCTACCCTACTTTCCAACTAGTGTAAGTAAGGACTGAAGAAACTGGACAGTCAGGAGGGTCAATCAAGTCACTTGATCAAGGTCAAAGTACACTGAGTCTGCAGTCATCAAAGGCATGGAACCTGGCCTCTCCTGGTTAGCATTTCTGTGCTCTAACCTCTAAAACACTAACACTAGGAAGGTGGCATGCCCAAGAGGTCAGTGCAAATTAAGGGATCCCAGATTGATAGTCCCATCATAACCACTAGTTCACTGTGTGACCCTAAACAATTTACTTGACCTTCCTGTGTGTCAGTGCTCCCACCTGTAAAACTGGACAGAAGCAGCATGCCACTGAAATTCAAATAATGCATCTTAGTTAGGTTTCCCTGAGTAAATACATTTCTTTAAAAATCATATCTCCAGTGAGTAGACAGCCCATATCAGTATCGGCTCTCTTAACAATGTTTAAAGTGCTTTCTTAGCAGTGATTCTTCATTTGGTGGCATAGGGTTATTAGGTTGCAGTTCCAACTGTAACACTGTTTTTACTTTCCCTCTCAGTGCTACAGATGGGGAAGCTCACAATGACAGAGCACTACTGCAGATGTACCCTGAGGGGGAGGCAGACATAGTGGTTAGTGGTTTCCTGATGGAGGAGCTGTAATAATTTGAAAACTTGACTGCTAGAACAAAAACAAATGTAGAAACAGAAGATCCTTTTCCATTATAGTAACCACTATTCATTTTGCAATTAAAATAATGTTTTCAATTTCATACAAGCAAGAGTTCATAAGCAACTGGAATTTAGAAACTTTTAGGTTCTGTGCAATGTTTATAATAGGCTGAGAGTCAAAAGAAGTGCTACATAAACAGAAATGTATCACTTTCAGCAGATACTGTCATGGTCTTTAAATGTAGACTATGTAAGTACTGTATTTTGAAGAAAAAAGTGGGGTGATGGGTATTCTCACCAAGGGGGGATAAAATAACTCACTGGGCTTAATGCCTTCCTAAAGTTGTTGAGGAACACAAAATGCACAAAGTAGGGAAATGAAAAAAAAAAATTAGGGTTCTGGGTCTCTGAAGTCTTAGTGAATCCGTGGTGGGGTCTTTCTTGCGGTTATCAATTCTAATGCCTGCCCTGTTCCTTGAGCAAACAAGGTCAGATGTGATCTCCTTTCTTCATGCAGGGCCAACATGGTCCTGCGAGAAGAAAGCCTCAACACACTGTATTGGCCACATGTAGCGAGACACACTTCCCTATCTTTGAAGAGTGTATCAGTATGATGCACTGGCTTGGAGCTGTATCTTATGCTTCAGACAGGAGTCTAAGGGCTGGGAGAAGAGGTGAACATTAGGGTTGGCAACCCCAAGGAAGACCCCACCACTCACTCACCAAAACTCCAGAGATCCAAAGACCTAATGATTTTTCCTTTTGCTGTTTGGAGGTGGGGGTGTGGAGTTAGGGTTATAACCCTAATGCCACATTTACCTACTTTTGTGGCATTAACTTAAACCCTAACTGGTGCATTAATAAATTTTTTGCAAAGAATATATATATATATATATAGAGAGAGAGAGAGAGAGAGAGAGATGGAGAGGTGGAGAGAGAGAGCAAATAATAAGAGACAATGGGTAAGTGTGGTATACAAGGAAATAAACCAACTGAGAGAGTTAACCAGATTACAAAGCCACAAGCCCAAAGAGTGAGTGATGGTCTAATCTGGTACACCCTCTCAATGGGTTTATTTCTGAGCATCCCGTACTTATCCATCTTTTATTTTATGTAATACATTTGAATGGCAACAGTTCATTTTAGTAACAATTGTACCGAGTAGGGGTATACAGGGAAATAACTGCTAAACATACAGTATCTGTGAGGGGAAATTCCCATCCATATAATGCAATATTATAGCACCCCTATAGTTAGAGTTGAGTAGGCTTTTTAATATTAAACCCCAGTTCTTGCACCAGCATTTTTTGACCCAAAGTTTGGCGTGCATGGTCAGGCTGTCAAAGTCTCAAGATGTGAAGTTTCATGATGGCATCTTGATCAGTTTTCAAGGAATGGAGTACAAAAATGGAAAAAAATACATTTGGTTTCCCTATACTTAACATTGCTTATTTTATAGCCTAGATAGTGTGAAATTATTTCATGAAATATTCAGGCTGGAAGGGGTCTATGTCAAAGGTTGCCTTTTGAAGGTTTCATGAACAAATATTACACAGTTAGCGAGGTATAAGAAATTTTGGTTAACCAAGAAACGTGGATGGTTAAAAAAACTGTTGTTAGTATTTATTTTCATGATTTACTTGTCATGTGGAAAAAAATATTGATCAAGTGGAAAAAATACCAACTGTGATGTCTGCAGTCTTATTTTTACAACTCACAAACACTGCAAATACATAAAAATGATATATTTTCAGAAAACAAACACGTGAACCTACATAAACAGGACCCATTTACCTAGATTCTGGTGTTTGATTTTAAAAAGACTGCCAGAAATACCTTTTCTGGACACCCCAAAATCCAGGGTGCCTAGGTTAGTGAGAGACAACATTCACCTGCATTCTGTGTATAAGAACAGTGGGACTTTCTTGACTGCTGAAGCTGCAGCTGGAGTCATGCTGCTGGCTTTGGTTCAAGCACTGAGCCAGCGATCCCCTGTTCTCTCTATCTCTGTCCCCTTCTTTGTCTGTCTGTCTGTCTGTCTATCTATCTATCTATCTATCTATCTTTGTGTATCTGTCTATCTCTAACTATTTTTTTTAAATGTTTCTTAAGTGAACCAGAGTGCCCATTCCCGGTACTGCTTCTTTCTCCTCCCCCCCTCCCCCAGGTCACCTGTCTTTCCCAATGTTTAAATATATTATAAAAGCAGATGGGGGGTTGCCCAGCCCCAGTACCTCTTCTCTTGATCCCCTCCCCTTCAGGTCATCCCCCCTGTTCCCATTAAGTATGTGGTGACACTAGGGTGCCCACCCCTGGTGCTACTGAACAGTAGCCCAACTCTGGGGTGTCCAGGCCCCAGTGTTGGAATGTCCCCTGAAATAAAGAAAACCAACCCTTGATGTTTTTTTATTTTAACCTATAAAAAAGTACACGGTTCCTCGCCACTCTGACCAACCCATAAACCTCCATCCCCCCACCTTCCCACTCAGCACCCACCACCACACACCCCTCACACACCCTCACTCACTTGAACATGACACATGGCATAGATCCACTCTCCGATCAAAGACACATCTTGCTGCTGGAACCAGCAACTGCAATATGAGAAAATAAGGTAAATCCGGTTTAATTTACTTCAGTGGGGTTTGAACTTTGATTCATAACTTTCTCATTTTTGCATATTTTGGTGCCACATTTTCCAAATGACCTTTCTGGGACCCCACCTCATGACCATTGGTGGTGGAATTATGAAAATCTGGCCCAAAAGATAATTCTGCAGTCGCTTTGTGAAATCCACTATCAAGCGGGATTTGAACATTTTAACCATCCTTGTTCATGAGGTGGAGTCATAACAAGGCTATGTTGAAAATTTGGTGTCAAAATATGTAAACTATAGGCCAGTGAGCCTCACATCCACCATTTGGAAGCTGATGGAGATGATCCAAAAGGAGAGGCTGGTGTCTCTTCTGGAGGCCAGTTGGATGCAGGACAGCAGGCAGCATGGCTTTGTCACTGGCAGATCCTGTCAGACCAACCTGGTGGAGTACTATGACTGAGTAACTAGACAGCTGGATGGGGGCCATGCAGTGGATATCCTGTATATGGACTTCAGCAAGGCATTCAACTCAGTGCCACATGGGAGGCTAGGAATTAAGCTAAAAGGCACAGGGGTGGGTGCTAAGATGGTGGGATGGGTGAGAAACTGGCTAAGTGGTAGGCAGCAGAGAGTTGTGGTGATGAACGGAGAGATCTCACCTCCAAGGATGACAACTAGCAGAGTGCCACAGGGCTCAGTGTTGGGACCGGTGTTATTTGGCATATGCATTGCAGACATTTCAGTGGGTATAAGGAGCAAGATCAGTCTGTTTGCAGATGACACCAACATAGAGGTGGTGGTGGATGATCTGGAGGGGTGGAAGGGGTTGCAAGAGGATCTGGCAAAGCTTTGAGGCTTAATCGGACACATGGCAGTTGGGGTTCAATGCGAAGAAGTGCAAGGTGCTGCATTTTGGGGTAAAAAACATAAAAACAGCTACCATCTGGGGGGTTCAGCTTGAAGTGACAGAGGAAGAAAAGGATCTTGGGTCCTCATAACGGGATCAATGAACAACTCAACTCAGTGTAGTAAACTGGCTGTGAAAGCCAATAAACTGCTGGGTTGTATTGCCAGGGGGATATCCTCAAGGAGGGGGGAGGTTATTCTGCCCTTGTATAGTTCACTGACTAGGCCGCACCTGGAATAATGCGTGCAATACTAATGCCCGTACCTGAAAAAAGACATTAAGTTACTGAACAAGGATCCTACTAGTGAGATTTTACAGGACATTATTAATATCATGACATTAGCAACAGATTTGGGTTGGTGTGCACAAGAAGAAAAATATATGCTAATTAAAAAGACTCCCAGAACTCTAATATTTTATATACTTCCAAAAATTCATAAAGATCCATTAAAACCTCCAGGCTGCCCTATAGTGTCAGGAATAGATTCTATATTAGAACCACTATCACAATATATTGAGTTTGATATATGTAATGAAGTACCAAGAATACCAACCTATATTAAAGATTCCAACCATGTAATTGAAATAATAATGGAACTGAATCAGAATTTGGAGAATTTTAATGATATTAGCTTAGTTACTTTTGACATTAAGGATTTATATACCAGTATAGATCATGATTCAGGTTTGGATTCTCTACTGAAAACATTGAGGCTAAGGACTGATTTACGTCCTCCAAGTGAATTTCTGGTTCAGTTAGCAAAAATAGTGCTAAAACAAAATTATTTTCAATTTGAGGATGAATACTACATTCAAATTAAAGGCACAGCCATGGGTAGTACCATGGCACCCTCATATGCTAATTTATTTATGCGGGACTTTGAAAAAACATTTATTTTTGATAGGCAATTGAACCCATATTTTAATAATATTACTACTTGGTGGCACTGTATAGATGATGTCCTGATGCTGTGGAGAGGGAATATGCAAGATCGCCAACATTTCTTTACTTATCTAAATGAATGCAATAAAGACCTTTCATTCACAATGAATTTTGATACTCAGAAAGTGGTATTTCTAGATTTAGAAATTTATAAAGGTTTAACAAAATTTGAAACTAAATTATATAGGAAGGAAATAGTAAAAAATACATTATTACACTATTCCAGTTATCACAACCCCAAACTTAAAGATCCAATTCCCAAATCACAATTTATACGAGCTAAAAGAAACTGTAGTGAAGATGCTATTTATCAAGAGAAGGTCCAGGATATGACACATACATTCATTGACAGGGGTTATAATAGGAATTTAGTTAGAAGAATAGAACAAGAAATATCTATAGTTCCACGACAAGAATATTTAAAGAAGCAAGCACCTAATTTGTGTACTAACAAAATAATAGTATTTTAAACTGTATTTACTCACTTAAACAACAAGATTAAGTCAATTATTAATAAAAATTGGTATCTATTACAGTTGGGCAATAATGAGAATAGAAGATTTTTTCAGATACCACTTTTCTCTACCAGAAAGAATCGCACATTTAAAGATAGATTAGTGCATACATGGCATTATAGAATACAAGAGAAAACAAATCAATTATTATTGGGACCATTAGCCCCTGGCAATGTTCCATGTGGCCATCATTTTCAATGTGGCAATACAAATAAAAAAATATTTTTTTAAGATCCTTATACCAATAAGAAATTCTGGATTAGACAACATATAACCTGTAAGAGTCATCATGTGGTATATTTATTACAATGTCCATGTGACAAATTATATATTGGGAAGACTACTCAGGAAATACGCAACAGGATAAGTCAACATAAGAGTGACATCAGACTCAAAGTGGAAACATCATCTGTAGCAAGACATTATGCAGAAGCAGGACATACAGCAGCATCTTTACGCTTTTGAGGTCTCAAACTGGTACAAGAACCAAAGAATGGTGTTAATTTTTGGGACTTCACACTTAGGAAAAGAGAAGTGTACTGGATTTATACACTCAGTATCACCAACCCTGCTGTGGGACTTAATGACGAATGTGATTGGAACCTTTATTTTTAACACATTGGGTGTTTGTTTCGTACAGACAAATGTTTCTTATATTCTCTCCCCATGTTTCCTAACCTCTGGTCCTTGGATCATCAGTGCTGTATTCTGTCATATAAAATTCATGAGATTTAAGTTTATAATTGATACCAAAGTGTTTGGTATTTATAATTTATTTATTTTGGGTCTAATTATTTTAATTTTATATTAAAAAGATATTTCAGGCTTATATCCCTGGGGAGGGGGGAGAACCCCTGACCCAGAGAGACAGTGTGAGCAATGTTGTTTCAGGTCATGTAGATCTCCATGGCTCTATCTGTTCTCTCACCTTAACATTCTAATGTTCAGAGGCTGACTGAAAACCTGATTTCAGTCAGCTAACGTCAATTTTGATGTTTATTTTCTCCTGCCACTAATCACAGTTTAAAATGTGGTAATAAATGTATTTCACATTAGATACTATTATGATATAATCATTTTGTTTAGAGTCATGACAGGTTTTTTGAATGGTTTGCATAAAATGAAGTAAATAGTTATCAAATTACTTTAACCCCTGACTCGGAGAGACAGCACGGTCATGTTCGTTTCAGGCTGTGTCCATCTCCACTACCCTAGCATCTGTACTCTCACTTTATCATCCTGTGATCAGAGGCTACCTGAATACCTGAAGTCAGGTAGCTTACGTCATTTATGACGTGTTTCTCTCCTCCCACAAGCCACGAGATTTAAACGCAGAATCACAAACAGCTAATTACTAATGCTAGTAATGAGCGGGGCATACACAGCACGCCAGATGAACTGTTTTAGTAAGTTTTCTCTACTTTCATTTTAGTCACTAGTATGACAGTCCTCATCTAAGTGTAAGCGTAAATGATATCTGTTTTCTTTCACAAGAGCGCTGAGACGCTACCGAAGAAAAAGAAAAGATACATTTGAGAAGTCATATTCCAGCTAATAAGCCTTATTTTGTCATATGGAAAAAAAATTGTTCATATACATTTAGCTTTACTCCAGAAAACTTTTGCTTTAAAAAACTGTCTTCTGTATTTGGTTTACAGAATTGAAAAACGTATTCATCTAGCATCTATATCTAAGAGAGTGCATTTACTGAGTTATTGTGAATGCGGTAAGGACACTATTCAAGCTTAGGTATGCTTTATAATACCCACTTATCTAAATATGGATTATTATTTTTTATGGTCGAATGCACATTTTTAAGAGTTGATTTCAATAGTGGTAAACACATTGAGGCACATTTTGATGCAGTTAATTAATCAATTGACTCAATCGTTTAAACTTTTTCCTTTTTTGTAGCTATATCTTCTGATTTAGGAAAACATATTGAGTTACAACTGGTTTATTGATAATTACAAGTAAGCAAAGCAATCTTGTTACATAAGAGATAATAACTTTCAAATAACAACACATGATAATACATTAAATACTAATTTTGTGTTTCTTTAGGGTAATTATTAGCCCTAGTTGATCTAATTAGGACCTGGCTTTCATTGGACAATAAATGATACTTAATTGAGGTAACTCTTATTATTTAAAAGTTATGAACTCAATTATACCATTATTCAATGAATGACCTGTAATTATAAGGGTGGTTTTATAGTGAAATATGTATTCACTGTATAACTTTTGAAAATTAACTCAATGAATGAAGATGTTAATAAAGAATGATTGTGCATAATGATATCCTTGTAAACACAAATGAGTCTATACCATCTGGTAATTAATACCATTATACTATAATAAAAATGTTTTTCTATTTATCTTTTTGTATTTTAGCAACACAGCGGCCTGATGAAGTGGTTTACCACGAAACTGTTGCCTTTGGTCTGGGGACTTACCATATGAAAGCAGAGTGAGGGAACTGAACATGTACTCGCTGGAGGAGAGGAAAGACGGGGGGATATGATAGAAACCTTCAGGCACATGAAGGCATAAAAAGGGCTGGGACAGAGGGGCTGTTCAAAGTAAGGTAAGAGAGGGATACTAGAGGCCATGCTTTGAGATTGGAGGGGGGTAGGTTCAGGAGGGATATGAGAAGAAACTTTTTTACAGAGAGACTGGTGGCTGAGTTGAATGCACTGCCAGAGGAAGTGGTGGCTTGAACAATGGTGAGAGGCTTCATAAGGGGATGGGATAAGGTAAGGGGAGGTTAAAGAAGGGAGGAATGAAGGAACAGAGGGGCAGCTGCCAAGTAGGGCAGCTAGCTGCATAATCGAGCAGAACTGATATACCTATTGGCCTTTACCTGCTGGCTAATTTCGTATGTTTGTATGTCCGTAGTTATGCATGTACATTGAAATTTTTATATGCTCACTCATAACTTCAGTAATTTTAAATATTTTGACCCAAAATTATCAACATAGCCAGTTTTGCACACCGCCTTATGAGCATGACAGCTGTCATTTTTTAAATCTTGGCAAAATGTATTTTCACACCTGTGGCACAATATGGCATTTCCACAGTGTTTTGAACATTTTCACCTACTGGGTTCATGACGTGGGGTCTAAGAAGGCTATGCTAAAAATCTGGTGTACAAAGATGGTAAAATGACCAGCTTATGAGTGAACGTTGCAATATTTCAACATTCACTCATAACTTCACGAACTTTCAATATTTTGACTCCTAACTTTCAACATAACCATTTTTCCACACCATCTCATAAATGTGACAGGTGTCATTTTTTTAATCCTGGACGAGATGTGTTTTTGCACTTCTGGTGTGAATGACATTTCGGCCAATCTACTAGTAATGCTACATGTCATGTTTATAAGAGGAGTCATAAAATGACTATCTTGAAAATGTGGTGCCAATCTTAACCCCAGGTAGTATGCTTTGTGATCCCATTCTAGAGCTGAGTTCAGAGGTAAACTCAGTGAGTCAGCTGGATGGGGTGAGGGTGGGGGGATAGCATTGTTAGCAGGATTGTCCACACAGGCCTGGGTACCACATAGTGAAGACAACACTCCTCTTGGCATAGGGCCTTCCACCACTGCACCTGTGATTGTCAGAGGGCCCTGTGCAATGGCTAACAGAGCCCTGTGTGTCTGTATCTGCAGCCACATTGAAACACAGTGACCAAAGGGCCCTGCGCTTCCATAGTCGGTCAGACAGCCCAAAGAATTCTTGACATCCATCGCTGTACGAAAGTGCAGTGCCCTCAAGATTCCTGCACTTCTGTAGAAAAAGGGAGTCTTCCCTTTGCACAGGGCCCAAAGAGCCCTGCACATCTGCATCTGTTTATGCAGGTCCCGAAAGGATCTGCATGACTGAGGATACAATTCCGCTATCTCAAAAAGAAAGGAAATTCTTTGCAAAAAAAACTTTGTTAATGCACCATTTAGGGTTTAACTTAACTCTGCAAAAGTAGAGAAATGTGGTATTAGGGTTTCCAGCCCTAACTCCCCACCACCCGAGCAGAAAAAGGAAAAAACATTAGGGTACTGGATCTCCAGAGTCTTGGGGAATCAGTGGTGGGGTCTTCCTTGGTGTTGTCAACTGTAATGCCCACCCCGTTCCCTGAGCAAACAATATCACATATGATCTCCTTTCTTCATGCAGGGACCAAAGGGTCCTGCAAGAAGAAAGCTACAACAGATTGTGTTGCCAACATGTGGCAAGACATACTTCTCTGCCTTTGAAGAGTGTGTCACTATGAGGCACTGGATTGGAGTTGTACCTTGTGCTTTGGACAGAAGGCTACAGGCTTGGGGAAGGGGAAGCACTGAGGTTGACAACCCCAAGGAAGACCCCACCACTCATTTTCCAAGACTCCAGAGACCCAAAAGCTTAATGATTTTTCCTTTTGCTGCTTGGGGGGTGGGGGTAGGGAGTTAGGGTTGGAAACCCTAATGCCACATTCCATACTTTTGTGGCATTATGCTGAACCTTAACTGGGGCGTTATTAAAGTTTTTTTGCAAAGAAAAAATATAGATAGATATTCCTTAAACTGCATTAATGCAGACATGAGGGTTGAAGAACAAAGAGCACAAAGTAGGAAAATGAGAAAACATTAGAATTCTGGCTCTCCAGAGTCACGGTGAATCAGTGGTGGGGTGTTCCTTAGGGGTTGCCCATCCTAATGCCCACTCCCCCAGCCTGTAATTTCCTGGCCGAAGCACAAGGCACAGCTCCAAGCCAGTGCTTCATAGTGATACTCTCTTTGCCAGCAGAATCAGTCATCACCTTACAGTCCCTGTGTGAAGAAAATAGATCACATCTGACCTTGTTTGCTCAGGGAAGGGGCTGGGCATTAAGGTTGACTACCCCAAGGAACACCCCACAACTGATTCACCAAAACTGTGGAGACACAAAACTCTATTTTTTTTCCCTTCCCTAATTTGTGCACTTAGGCCCACATTTTCAAAGGAGATGCGCTGCTCAAAATGGAGATGCATGACACATCCCAGAAAATGCGTGGAAGCGTGATATTCGAAAGAGAGAGATGCGGCACACATTTCTGAATGCGTGATTGTGCAGAATTAATGTATGCCACACAAAAATAGGGGTGTGTACATGAATATGCCTTGCATCCGTATATTCAGCCAAAATGTGCAGTGCATCTGCCATGCATCTCAGAAGTGTGCTGCACAAAGTTAGGCAGACAAAAAGATGACTTAAATCAGCTAGCCACCCACAGGCAGGCCACAGAACTGCCGACAGGCCATCCTGAGACAGCCCTTGGAAGTGCACCAGGATGTATTCCAGGCACCCATACACAGCAGTCATGCGAGGATGGAAGTACCCAAAGCCACAGATGCTGGCACACCATGGGCACCACCCAGAGAGCCTTCCCCCATTCCACGCCCAAGGAGCAGACACCCAGCTGCCACATGCCAGTGCTGTCGGTTGCCTCCCTAGCACACCAGTGTGCAGATGACCACACTGCTGCACATGTACCAGTGTCAGTGGCTCAACAGGTAGCACACTCCCCTCTGAGGCCAGGAGATCAGAAGGCCGTGGGTTATATCCCCACACTAGACACTTGGGTTAAATCCCAATAATGACACTGTAGTGCAGCATGAGGGTGGTGTTGCACTCCTGAGGTGCTGTCTTTTGGATGAGATGTTAAACCGAGGTCCCATCTGCCTGTTCTGGTGGTAGTTCAGGTGGATGTTAAAGATCTCATGGCACTTCTTGAAAAGAGTAGGAGAAAATTTTGTTAAGTACAAAATTGTGAAACATACAACCAGACAGTATTTACATAAGTCCCATAAATCACCCCCATCATTATTCAACAGAAAATTCCAACATAAATATTCAAAACAATAAACTCTTTCTCCATAATTTTTGACCCATCCCCCCCTAATGTACTCCACCCTCTTCAAACAAAAGGAGTAATTAACCTATGCCTAAAGAATCTATATGTGTAACCCAGGGCAAATTTTTCCATAAATCTGCTATCTCTGCCTGTGGGAACTGTTTACATTCTATAGAATACACATGTTGTAAATCTTTTACAATGTTATTACTTAATTCAATATGGGAACAGTCCTTCTGCTGAAGAGTAAACAGGCATCTGGCCATCCATATATTCCATTTAACCACGGTGAACAGCAGATAGAGTGAACTTTGATTCCACTTCTTCCAGCCTGTAGAGATACAGTATGTCCATATATAATATTTTCATATGCTATGGTGCTCAGTATCGGTTCTTCCCACAAGTTTGCGAGATATGCCCAAAATCCTTTAATAAAAGAACACTCAAAGAACAAATGTGTAATGGTCTCTTCTGTATTAATACAACCTAACCTACTACATATCCGTTCTTCCCTTTGTTTATGTTTTTGGTTACTTTTTACATTTATCCTCCTGTGACATGACAACCAATGAAAATCCCACATATGGTCCGGAATCCTAGAGGTATTTAAAATATTTTTTTAGGGATGGTAAGTAATGAATAGGACATTTCTCAAAAGGCATTGCCATACCACATAGGGTGGTTAACAAATTAATATGCAGGCTTTCATGAGTGGAGGCCTGTATAATTTGTGAGGGTGTTACTTGCTACTACTTTAGTCGAAGAAAAGTTTCGCTGAGGTACTGCAAACATCTTGGACCTTGTTGAACTCGGGGTAGATGCTGTTCCCAATGGCGGAAACAGGTTTTGCAATTCTCATACAGCCAGGGTTCTCACCCCTTTCCAGTATTGATTAGTAGTGGCTTTAAATATGCCATCATGAAAATACCATTGAAAAATATGACGGGGTTCACCATATACAGTCCCCCCTCCCTGACGGATAAATATAAAATGTTTCTTTTTATGGGGTTAAGCTGACTCCCTCAGATTTCTTGAAAAAAGATGCTCAAGAGGGGAGTTTCCACTTTCTTAGGGGGTGGGAACACATAGCTTAAATATAAAAATACCGGCACTAAAATGGTTTTCACTAAGAATACCCTTCTCTTTTTCCCTATTTTACTTTTATTCCATTGTTCCACCTTTTTCTTTCCAGTCTCTAACTTTTCCTCCCAGTTTACCAACTCTATATCTGGGGGCCCAAATTTGAACCCCAGAACTGACATAGGATTTGAAGTAAGTTGTAGGGATCCAATGGAGTTTATCTCCTTTGCAGGGGTTCCTAGCGCCCTCCCGCAGCACTTCTCTAGATTTAGAGAGGCACCTGAGACCTCACCAAAAGAGGAACATACTGAGATGGCTGTTGTTACTGACTGTGTGTCTGCAGCCATCAAACACAGGTCATCAGCATATGCAAATGTTTTTACTGGTCTCTGTGCGTTATGACCAATTATAGGTTTAATAGCCTGCATGCTATTTATTTTCTGCAACAATGGGTCAACAAAAAACACATACAGCAAGGAGCTCATAGGACTGCCCTGTCTAACTCCCAATTTAATTGGTACCATTGGCCCGATTCTCACATTTATCACGGGTATTATTGTGGCAGTTTTATATAGGACTTTTACCCAGTTAATCACCCCTAATGGGACCTTATACTGATGGAGCACTTCCCACAAACAATTGTGACAGATTGAATCAAATGCCTTCTTTTGGTCTAAAGAGACCCCCTGTGAAAAAAGTTCTCGTAACAGGATCAGATGATCTTGTATGGACTATTGTGGTATGGCACAAGCTTGATTGGATGAAATGACTTATTCTGCTATCGGAGTTAGCCTTTTTGTTAATATCTTAGTGAGTAATTTACAGTCTGCATTTAACATGCACACTGGCCTCCAATTGTTTAAATCCTGTCTGTCCCCTTTTTTATGTAGAAAAATCAGTGTTCCTTTATTAAAATGTAATGGAATATTTCCTGAGCCTAGCATGCTATTGTATACATTCGTTAATTCCTCACTGAGATAGTCCCCTAAAACTTTATACAACTCATTAGGAAGTCCATCTGGACCAGGGGAAATACTGTTTCTTAACTGCTGAATACCTTCAGTAACTTCACTCTGAGTGATTGGTAGATTCACCTCATCCAGGACTGGGGGTGGCGGGGTGGAATTTGGATGTCTTTTAAATAATTATGAATCTCCTGGGTATTAGAAGGGATTTCTGAGAATAGTTCCTTAGAGAATTCAGTCACAATCTGTAGTATTTTCCCCATAGCACTATGTACTACCCCAGAGCTATCCATTAAGCTAGACAGTAGTTTCTTCTCTAGCTGGTTTGCATTGTGGCTAAAAGGACAAACGTCTTAAGTACAGCCTTGAGTCTGGCATTTATGTTGATTATATAGCTGGATAGATTTTTGTTTTAAAACATTCTTCATTTCGTTTTGAATTATCTGGACTTGGGAGCTAAGGTCCTGGCCTGTTGTATATGTAATAAAGAATAGGTTTTGCAGATGATGGCGCTGCTGCAAATAGGATGAATACGCACTGTTGCTCTTGTTTTTACTATACTGCTTGAATAGCAAGCTATTTGCTCCCAGCCAGCGCCTTGAAGGGCTTTCTCAACAGTCCAAGGCCCAGACCCCGGAGTAGCACTTCCCTGAAGGTCTTTACACTATTCATGTATTACATTTATATCAGAGATACTTTTGCATGTATTCACAGGTTTTTCCAACAGAGCTCCTGTCGCAGAAACACTCGCAGAATTTCTCCTTTCCTTCGCAGACAGCAGGTCTTTTGAAATTACCACCGCATCATCCAGCTGGTGTGGTTTGACAGTGTCACTCGATCTGTCAGTTTGTAGCTTCCATATTTTCTGCATAAGGGTCGTCTTCTTTGCTAAAAACTTTCGTTCCTCGATTTCTAGCATCTTCTGCAAATCTTGCATCTCTGTTGCATTAATAGCTCCTTCATTCTCCAATACCTGTTCTTCTGCACATTCAAAACTTGAATCCATCATCATACCGTCTTTAGAGGACACATAAATATCCTCACTTAAGTTTGCATGCTCCTGTGGTAAATCCATCTGATTTCTTCCATCGCTGCTTGTAGCCTCTTGCAAGACAAGGCCAGTGGAGGAGGCCATCTTCCCTGCCACATCAGCACTTCCTTCTCCTCTGTCCAGCTCTGAACTGGGCCCCTCCATTCCTGCTCACAGGGAGAAGGGCCCCCTGATGCAAGAGTAGGGGAATTTTCCCAGTGCCCTGGCCAAATTTCCCCCCATTCACTAAAAAATTACCACCAACAGCTTAATCTGGTTCAAGGTCAGCTGGCATTCATCTGTATCCCCTTCCCCCAGGTTGTGCCTGAAAATAGGCAGAATTTGTCTAGTGCACTTACCCGCTCAACAAAAACTAAATAAATAAATGTATCAGGGGCCATGGCCTGCACCATTGTGGCCTGCAGGGTGCCACCCGGTGGTGGCAAGCACCCAGGGTGACGTCTGGGGCAACAGCATGCAGGTAGCTTGGTGGTACGAGTGGCAGCCTGGCACGGGCCAGGGACTGACCCATGGCACATACCCACGGTGGTACACCATAGGGCACACAAGTGGGATCCACCCACTCAGGTACCTGGTCACCCTCTGCACACTGCCATTCCCTGCAGTTATCATCATGTTCCTCTCATAAAGGGATGTGTGGGCTACTGCAGGTGATTGTACACTGCATATGGAGCTGGTGTATCACATGCATGTGCTATACTGATCAGACTGTGTCACCCTGTGCCCTCCCCTGTTGCTTGTCCAGGTGAGCCCCTGTGGCCACTGTCCAGGTGGGCCCCCTGTACCCCAGTCCAGCAATATACATGGCTCTGGGTAATAGCACTGTACCCAGGCCAATGCATTCCACCCTCCCACATACAAACATTCCATCACACTGCCTGCTAGGCTGCAGTATGTCTTGTTCACCTTTGTGGGGTTGTGGGGCAGCCCTGTAAAGCTGACAGTGAGCATGCCTGGGGTATGTAAATGGACTGAATACATTCCGGCAATAAGCTGCACAGTTGGGGAATGGGCTCGGAATGTGAAATGAGGCCATTTGCATACACCAGCTGAATACTGCAATTTTGTGCAACATGCATGTGGCCACCTATTGGACATTTTCCTATGCTTGGCACATGGCTCAGGGCACCTGTCGCACCACGCATCTCCCACTGTGTGATAGTGCATGTTCAGAATATTGAGCCGGACATGCGCGATTGCATCTCGTGGCACATCTTCTGAATATACCATCATTTTGTGCCAGCACACCTCAGCTGCACAGCATAGGCACTTGCACAATGCAGCCTTAGACTTTTGAATAAGGGGATCTTTGTGTTCTTCAGCCCTAATGTCTGCATTAATGTAGTTTTTTGGAGTGAATATATATACGCATGCTTCAGGTTTACTTAGATGTGCAAAGGTAGCAAGATATGACTCACCTCTCCTCCTAAGGTAAGCAAATACATTTGTATTTATAAAGGGTCCCATCCCAGGAGCTTCTGGCACTGTACATGGGATGTTCTGGATTTTATTATGTTTTTACCACTGCGGTTTTAGCTGTTATTTTATACATTGTAAATGCACCTTGATATTTGAAAGGTGCAAAATAAAGATTATTATTATTATTGTTACATAATACCACACCAGAAACATCAAATAAATAGCAGTTAAAATACACAATGTGCTGCTGAATTGTATAAGATAGTGAACCAAACTGATTAACATCACAGAAAACAGATGCATCTTTAGGACCTCCTTAAAGGCCTCCACTGAAGAAATATTTCAAACATGGAATGGTATCGAGTTCCATTGGAGATACTACTTCAGTAGCAGAGTGTTGTTTTGAGCAATACTTATGTAAGCTGACCCCCACCAGCCAGGTTACATTCAGAGCACTCCCACCCTGGAGATGGGACTGGCCAGGGTTCCTAGTATCCAGGAGACCCTGAGGGTGGACATACAGTGTGTGGTCCTGAGGGGTGTCAGGTGGTGGTTTCAGCATACGGTCAATAATAGAAAAGTCTACACTGATAGAGTTCCCAAGCAGGGCAATTTTCAGTATTCACAGTACCTTCTCCTGTGCCAGGTGAACTAAAGCAGCTCCCCAAACCAATGTAATTGATAGTTGCTAGTCTTCTCAGACACCCCATCCTACATTCCAGAGGCTGGTGAAGACATAAAGGGCCTGATTCACAGACATCCTGGAAGATCGGTGCAAGCTGCAGTTCACTGCAGTTTACAGCAAAGCCAGGTGCACCAGGGACCCTGCACTGGATTCAGCAACAGGAGGGGTCCCGACGCCAATGGTCCTGCCACAACTGACACCACTCCCTGCACCTAACAAATGGCACATGGGAGGGAAATGACGGAGCTGGCACAGATGGCCTGGCCTTGGGATAAATAACCCAGGTTGCCCAGGAACAGAACCCTGGAAGTGAGGAAACATGCCATTTCAATAAACAACAATACCTGCAGCAGTTACACATGCACAAGAGCTACCAGACTTCCTGTATGTTTTGCACTGGTAAACTCAACTGCGATTGAGACCACTAATGTTGGCAGACCAATGGTGCCGGGGGGACAGAAGCTGCAGACTGTGTATCTGGTGCTTCCAGTGTGTGGGGGACACAGCTGAATGTCATCCCGCTACAGAGTTCACACCAGTCACCTGCCAGCAATGTCTGTTAGTGGTGCAGAGACTGGTGTTTAGACCAGCCCTGGACTGGTCTAAGCCCTGGTGGGTCTGGACCAGCTTTCTGAATTCTGCAAACAGGGATGTTTCAGCCTGCGTCTGCCGTATCCGGCCGTACACCATGGCACCCCCCCCCCCCAGTCGGGTGCAATGTTGATGCAAGCCCTGTTCGGTGCATCACTTTCTGCTGTTGCCACAGCCTGCGTTCCTGAATTGGAACCAGTGCAGCTTTTGATACAAGATGCTCCTTGCATCAAATTTGATTGACACGGGCACCTTGCATCATTTTTTGGACTTTGTGAATCAAGTCCAAAGTCTCAGCAGGGGACTGGTAATCCAGGCCCTAATCTTGTGTGATGGCCATGCCCTGTAAGTCATTCAGGTGCAATCTGAATAAATCTAGACCATGGCCATACCAGGCAAGTTGTTCAGTTCAAGTCATATATCAGCCCCTGATCACAGAACCAGAGTCCTAATCTCAGTTTGTCTTTAGGAATTTGGGGTAATACCAGATTACTACATGCAGCAATTTATTGCTCACTAACCTCCACTCCTAACTTTTCATCTGGAGAGGCAACAAGGTGTTGACAGCCTCACCACTTCAGTCTGTTGTTCAGTGCACTACAATGCAAGGGAAATGGTTCTTGTATTGGGATGGGTACTTCAAGGCTCCCATCCAGGGGTCTGTCTCCAGAACACCTTCTCTGCTCTCTTCTCCTCTCTATCTTCCCTTCACACTTAAACAAGACTCACCTTTAAACTCCTCTCACTTGCCAAGCATGCCTTCCCCTTCCAGGTATAACCATCACCAGAAGTCCCAGAGAACCTTTCGGTAGAATGCATATGGAATGTATCTAAGAACTCCTAAGAGTTCTGGGGATTACACTTAATTACTATTTTGAAGGACTTTCTTTTATTCAACACACCCTAGGGAATACAAGAGTGATTTTTAAAAGAGCTAGCTTCTTTGAAACAGCGACAAATCTGAATCAGTCAGAGGCTTATTCAAGCACCATCTTGAGAAGCTTGCAACAACTGGAACCCTACAAAAAAGGTGACATAAAGTAATATTTTATTTTTTCTCTGTCTATCAAAGTTTACCAAAGTTGGAGTTCCACTGTAGTTTTAAAATAAGATCATTATGTCTTCTTTTTGTAGCCAAGAAGATCACTCAGAAGAGAGTGAATGTGCTGGAAATGGAATAGATATGATACCCAGTTGTTCCCTAACCACACAAATGAGTTCACTGCAGTGCAATCCAGTAACATCTAGTGATGCAAGAATGCCTTACACAAACGTCTTGCAGTTGATCCATGGTCACCTGTAATGTATTCCATTGCTCTGGCCCCCACAAAGAGGAGCAGCAGCATCTGAGTTCTGGCAGCAGCAAATGGAAATGATCTAGTCTCAAGGAGATTACTCTGGAAAAGAGGAAGGACACGGTGTACGGCCTGCAGGCACCCATGAGGAGGCCCCATACTCTGTACTTCAGGAACCAGAGTTGGCAAAGCATACACCAGCAGTACATTATTGTATTTATTTATTTAGTTATTTTTTTGTTTGTTTACCGAGTGGGTGCACTGATCCAATTGACTGTTTTCAGGCATGACCCGGGCCATGAAGATGGCACATAGAATGTACAATACATTTACATTAATAACAAGCATTTGTTAATGCCGAATGTTGTCGCGCTGGCATTGGCTTTGGTGGTGCAGTGCGGAAACACATTTTTAGCAGGATATGAAAAATGACAGCTGTACTGTTCATAAGGAGGTGTAAAAAAATGACAGTGGTGAAAATGTGGCATGTAAGTATTGCAAATTTGCAAAGTTACAAGGGTACGTGGGAAATGCGCAACACACATTTGTAACACAGTCATTTTATGGAGTTTTCCGGCACCAAATTTTCAATATAGGCATTTTAGCACCTCTGCTCATGTACAGTGTCACTGTCATTTCCTCAAACTGTCCCAAGAAGTGATTTTGCACAGCGACTGAACTATTCTGCACCGGACGTGCAAAAACACATTTCGGGCAGGATATGTAAAATGATAGCGTACTGTTCATCAAAAGGTGTGGAAAAATGCCAATGGTGAAAATCCAGAGTGAAAATATTACAAATGCACAACATTACGAGCGTGCGTGCAAACTGTGCAACGCACGCTCATAACACAGTCATTTTGTGGAGTAGTGTCACCAAATTTTCAACATAGGCATTTTAGGACCTCTGCTCAAGAACAGTGTCACTGTCATTTTTGTAATCTGCCCCGAACACTGATTTCCCACAGCGACCGTGGTATTATGCGCCGGAAGTGCGAAACACATTTCAGACAGGATGTGGAAAATGACAGCTGTACTGTTCACAAGGAGGTGTAGAAAAATGACAATGTTGAAAATCTGGCATGAAAATATTGCATATTTACGAAGTTACGAGTGTGCGTAGCAACTGCACAACACACACTTGCAAAACAGCCATTTTTTTGATTTTTCCACCAAATTTGCAACATAGGCTTTTTGAGAGCCCACCTCATGAACACTGCCACTGTCCTTGCATTAATCAGTCCCGAAAGGTGATTCCGCACAGTGACTGTGAAATCACCTTTCTGGACCGATTAACATCATAACTGTGACAGAATTCATGAGAAGGGGTCCCAAAAATCCCATGTTGAAAATTTGGTGCAAAAATTCCAAAAAATGTCCGAGATATGCATCAAAGTTTAAAAAACCCTATTTATTCCATTATACAGCTTACTGGCATTTCCTCAGTTTGTGGTCGGCTTTGAAGAGTGAAGATGTGTTCCTGGTCCACCGAAGATCATCACACCAAGCTCTGGAAGTAAGTATGAGGTGAGGGAGGTGTGTGAGGAGGCAGTGTGTACAGTGGGTGGGTGCGGGTGGTGGGTAGGAAGACTACGAGGAACCGTATTCTGCTTACAGGTACTAAAAAAATGCATCTCGGATGGTTTTCTTTGTTACAGGTGGTTTCTTTTGAGGGTACAGTAACCGATGAGGTGGGCACCCGTTGGCCTGAATGAAAGGGAGGACATCATGCCGGCCCAGGGGTGGGGCTCTGCCGTTGGCACATTAAACCGGAAAGGGGAACAGATACCAATGGGGATTGGGCACCCCAGTTGTAAACAATGAAAGTGGGGATAGAGACACATTAGGCGGATAGGTGGGCTCCCCATCCTTTTATGCTTAGGCAGGGTAAGCCAGCACAAGTTGGGCACCCCTGAAGTCAGCAGTTTAAGCGGCCACTGTGCCACCATGTTTCCAGCTGGTGAGCACGTAGGATCGGTCCGCTATGTGTGATGAGCTTTTCTCAGATTGCAGCACACCTTTCCTTAGATGTGCTCGCCCGGGTGGTGTGGCGTCGGCATTCAGGCTGATTGGGGAATGAGGGATGCACCTGCTGGTGCATGCCCTGCATTTGCCCAATAGCGACCATGCCTCCAAATCTACACTACCCCAAGATGTTGGCTGTGCAAGCACTCCAACATAAAAATGGTACAGATGATAAAACAGCTAGAATACATGTAATGCTTCGAGTACAGTGACACACAGAACAGGTGCAAGAATACATTAGGGTACATGATACACAACTTGAAATCCGATACAGTACAAGTAGGGAGCAAGTGCATGATGTAAAAAGGTACCATCAGACATTCTGAAAATATAAGTGCGGGGACAGTTTTGGCCTGGGAGTTGGGGAAGGTCTCTCAGACTAGGGGTTACCTGGCTCAACAAGTACACCTGGCTTCTGCCAGCAGCCAGGCTTTAATGCATGTTTGAAAAGTGAGGTGTGAGTCTAGGGAGCAGAGGGAGGTAGGAGGATTGTTCCAGAGTGAGGGTGCCATGAAGGACAGGGCTTTACTACCTAGACAGGTGGAAATCCTAGGGACTTCTAGAGGTGGGACCGAGGATTGCTGAAGGCACCTGGAAGAAGTTTTTTGTTTGATCTGGGATGAGTAGAGAGACAGGTTACCATGACTAATGATGTTTTCTATGATGCATCCAATGGCGTAGTTGTACCTTTCTAGTAGGGGGAACCAACCTAGGGACTAGTACAAGGTGCAATGGTGTGCGGAGTAGGGTGTCATTAATACAGACCTACATATACTGTTGTTTACTGTGTTTAGACTTGTGCTCAGGAAGGAGGAAGTGTGTGAGTACATCGGGCACAGAAATCTAACAGGAGGAGAAGATGCCCTTGGGCTATGACAAGGCATGCCTCGAGGTAAAGCAATGTTTCAGTCTGAAACCAGACCCAAGTTTCTGGTTGATCTGTCTTATAGTGATGTTGATGTGTTACAAGAAAGTGAGGGCAGGGTCTAGTGTGACACCCAGTTATTTAAAATGGGTACATTTTTCGGGGGGGGGGTGGGATCAGGTGTTAGAACAGTGAGGGAGGAATTAGTTTTAGCCTGTTTTAAAAGGTTGGGTTGGACCGCAGCAGCATGGCTTTAGTTGTTTTTTTTTCATTAACTAGGAGCTTATTGGTCAAGAATCATTTGTGGGCTGCCCCGTAGTTATGGGTAAGGGTGGTGGACAGAGATTTGTCACTGTGATGTAGGACTAAATCATCAGCATAAAGTAAGGCCTCACATGAGAGGTTATCTGTTGATAGGGACTTGATAAAGAGGAAAAATGCAGGAGACCAAGGATGGATCCCTGGGGAACTCTGATGTTCGCTGACAGTAGCAGCATAACTGGCATGTTCATGAACTGGCAGTACCAAGCATTTGCTGAGCTGCTTTCTGTACTGCTTTGAACCACTGGAGAACACTATTACTCTCTTTATGTGCTTGTCCTGTGTCCTTCTATATTCCCCCAGACTGGGTCATTACACCCACGTTGTTCCTGGCATGCATAGCCTAATAGTCTTGTCTTCCAACTACTGGGCTTTAAAAACACCACCATTTACCTCAAAGCAGTATCTCACCACACAACTCATCAGCACTCCCTGTGCATGTCTACCAACATTTAAGGAACACCAGGAGAGGGAAGAGCCCTCTCAGCTGTTATACTGTCTTATCTGCCCCACTGTGTCCTGTACCATGGCACCACATGCCCTAGAACCTGGGGTAATGTCCTTTTCCCAGCTTCTGAGGGACATCTTCTGTCAACTGAACTGCAGATTTGAAAGATTAAGTTCTGGACAATGGTATCAAACCAAAAATTTCCTGTTAGTCATGCTGTTAGGCTACGGTCTTGATCCTTGCATGTTGCAACCCCAGTGTTTTCAACAAAATGGTACTCTGCACAGCCTGTTTACTGGTTCTGTACATACAACATCACTTCAGTTTTTTAATTTTTTTCCCTTTACAGGTGGATATCCTACACCACAAATATAATGACCTCTTCCCTGCATTGTCTTGTTACTGAGTCCACTGAGTCTGTAGATACTATACCTGGAATGTTGTGGGTTTTATTTTGTTTTGAGGGGTTTATTTCCACATAGAGTCGATGCCTGTGTAAGGGTATCATGTACCAAGAGCTAGCTAGGGTAGGGTATGGTTTCTGAAGGTCCTCAATGCTTAACCAGTATTGCAAACACTTAGCCCTGACCAACCTAGGCTTAATCTGGGAAATTCTGGTGCTAGCTGGTCACACACTTACTATCAGAATTGCCCTTATTTTTCTTGCCCCTAGTTTCTTACTGGTAAAGACACTGGGCAGCTACTTTATGTCTCTTGGTTAAAATATTCCCCCCACTTCACTGATCAGCTTTTTACAAACCTAACTCTTTCGATGGCACATGGCCATCTTTAGGAACAGGTTTAGTTGTCTAGAGCCCAGAGAAGATCTGCTCTGAGAGAACGAAGAGTGAAGAGGCCTTCATCATAAACTCCTCCCTTTAAGGTCTCAGCAAAGGGGCAATGGAGAGATTAAACCCTGCTCTCCAGCTTCACAGCTCTGTGCTTTGACCACCAAGCCTTAACCCCTAGGGACCCAGGCTCACATCCAACTAATGCCAATTAATCACTGCATAGTAGTAGTATAAACTTTTATTTTCATACAGGATAAAATACCATTAGGGCCAAACCCTCTCTACAAACTTTTCTTGTGCCAGGTTATAGTCTTAAATGTAATACAATGAAGTTGGCTAGGGTGCAATGTAGTGTCTTGAGTTACTGCATGATAAAAGGGATTAATTGCCATTGATATTCCCTTGTTTACTGCAGTACCTTTACTGCAGTATGCTGAAGTATGGTGTTGCATCCTGGCCAGCTCCATGGTACACACTACAGACAAAAAATTACCAAGATTTAACATTTTTTTTAATTTAATACATACAAACAGTTTTTCAGTTGTACATACAGACTATGCAAAACTAAAGTAGCATCATATATTTCATTGACATCTAAGTGAAAGTTCATGCTGGATTGCTAAATTGAAGGTCTTCAAGGAGGTGGATAGCAATGTTAGTTTGGTAGAATAGCATCCCAGAACCTAGCTTCACCATACCGGAAAGTTTGCTCACTTTAAGAGGTGTTTTGTCTTCGGCTCACCTACATTTCCTTGGCTTAAAACTTCATAATCAATATTGATGCTGTGGTTTTATTAATTGTTCTGTTAGGTGCAGATGTTTGTTTAAGATACTAACTACTGTGGCCAGCCATATTTTGTTTCATTTTACTTCTAATGGATTCCAATCCAAGTCGTGCTGCATAATCCAGTGAGTGTTAAACCTACAGAGCAGTGCTAATCTAGCAAACCTATTATATGCTGTGCCTACCTTATGCAAAGTTCTTTTGTTAGTGTGTCTATAAATCAAACATTCTTTATCTGGAAATGGAAGAGTTAACTGATTGACATTTTAAATCATATTTGTTCAGGGAATGCAAATGCTGTGCATCTCAATAAATTCGTTATCATTTATATTTTTAAAAGACAAAGAACCTCAGCGTGCAAGCTTTGAGGCAATGGTTACCCCAAAGGGCACTGGCTGGGAAGCCAAGTTTCAAAGAAATACAAAATCACACGTACCCCCATAATGCAGAGCACCATGGGCTGTGGATGCAACTCACCACAGTATATTATGCTGGTTCAACTTTAAGCAGAAAGGCATGGTACCAAAAGGTCTCTCACACAGTCTGCAAAGGGTACTAACAGAAGACACATACACGTGTTTCGTCCTAAAAGGACTCATCAGTGTGCCTCACCTGTTTGACACCCCAGTGGAATGAACCAGCTACCCTAAGATGGACTATCTGGGTTATGTTGTGGTGAACCCAATAAAAACAAAAAACAAGCTAAAAGACAAAGAACATCAGCGTGCAAGCACTGAGGCAATGGGTACCCCAAAGGGCACTGGCTGGGAAGCCAAGTGTCAAAGAAATACAAAATCACACGTACCCCCATAATGCAAAGCACCATGGGTTGAATATGGGTTGTATATGCAAATCACCACAGTATATTATGCTGGTTCAACTTTAAGCAGAAATGCTTATATTTTTGGTTGAATTAGAGATATAGGATTCAAAATTCATGCGATTGTTAATCATTACTCACGAGTATTTGTAATCATCTCTGTGGGTTATTAGATATCAATCTTTTATTTTTGTTTCTTGTTTAGGCTTGTTTTCTCTTAGTTTGGGGGCAGTGGAAGGTCACTGATTGGGTCTTCTTGCAGTTCATCACTATATTTGAATTGTAACACCCACCTTGAATATAATAAAATCCAACTATAGTTTCTACTTCTGAAACGGTCTTATCTTATGGCCGGCCTGCCGGCGCAGTGGTTGGAATTCCACTTGCGGTGCCGATGACCCAGGTTTGGGAACGGACCCAGGTCATCGGAGGGCCAGCCAGGGGGAGAAGGATGGAGTGTTCCATGGATGGCTCTCCTTCTCTGGGGGTGGGTGGGGAAGTCTCCGGTGCACTATGGACTCCTGGCTGAGGTTGGGAGACACTCATGCTACCGGTGCTCATCTCTCAGTGGAGGTGGGGTGGATGCTGACGTCATTGCACATCCCCGCCTCTGAAGGAAAACATGAAAAAGAGTAGGTGGGCAGGGTCCACTGTCTAAGTGAAGCCCTCCTTGGGACTTCAATCAACCACCATCGCTGCAGTCCCTCAACCAGTCACTGGTTCCACAGCACTGATAGGGGACTGTTGCCACGGCCTCATCCTCTAGTGGGTAAGCCGGGGGTAACTGGGAGATGATGGCAGCAATCGATGGCGGTGGAAGCCCCAGGGACCGTGACCAGGGCAGATGTATGACAGTGGACCTGCTGGAAAAAAATAGAATAAAAAAAAAGTCTTATCTTATGCTTCTAGAATTGTATTTTCTGGCCTGGATATTCAAAAGGGTTGCGCCATGCACAACAGGGTTGCGCATGCTCAAGTCCAAAATGTGCCATTCTGCGATATTCAGCAGGAGGCAGTTACGCCACTGGCATCAGGTTGCACAAGAGAGCAATGCAAATGAATGCATGCTCAACAGGAGGGGGAGGATCCATGCATAACCTGCATGACCCGATATTCAGTCGGGTTGTGCAGAGTTACTCATCGTAACCAACCTGCGCCTGCTGAACATGAGCCCAAAAAAAGGCTTAAGTTGAGGCCACCCACGGGTGAGCTGCTGCATTGCAGGCGCAACACAGCAGCTGCCACCCCGCTGGCCCCAACTCTCTTCCCTGTGCCCCCACCAGCCCGATCGCGGGCATAGTGTAACATGACTCCCCCGCCACATCTCCCACAGCCCGATCGCGGGCAGTAAGAAGTGTAACACCCCCATATCCGAAGCCGATCGCGGGCCTAGCGATATGAACCCCAGTGCCCGATCGTGGGCAGAATGTACCCCAACCCAAATATCTCCCTGGTGGTCCAGTGGACCGTAAAGCCGGATCAGGGCAGAATCATCACAAACCCCCAAACATCTCCCTGGTGTCTAGTGTCCCCCACCCACGAAGCCCTCCACACTCCCCAGCGGCGAGCGACAGCATCCCACCGCTGCCGCCCACCCGCCACCGACGGAGGCAGAGATACTAAACAAATATTTACAAATGAAGTGGGGGAGGTACCTAAAACAAACAGTAGAAACACTCTGGATACAGAAGTTGATACCAGCCCATTTATAGAAGAAAGGGTTATGAAAGGACTCTTAAAACTGAAGGTGGACAAAGCAATGGGGCCTGATGGGATTCATCCCAGAATTCTAAAAGAACTAAGGGTAGAACCAGTGACACCACTGACTACCCTCTTTAACAAATCATGGGAGGATGGGGTGGTACCCAGGGACTGGAGGAGGGCAGTTGTGATTCCCCTTCACAAAAGTGGGAGCAAGGCAGAAGCAGGAAACTACAGACCTGTTAGTTTAACCTCAGTGATAGGGAAAATGATGGAATCACTTCTGAAGGAAATAATTGTCGAGTATCTAGAGGCCAGAGGGCACAGGACCCAAGGCAGCATGGATTCACAGCAGGAAAGCCATGCCAGACAAATCTGATAGATTTCTTTGACTGGGTGACCAAAGTAGTAGATCAGGAGGGGCTGTGGACATGGCCTACCTAGACTTAGCAAGGCATTTGACACAGTCCCAAATAAAAATTAATATACAAGTTAGCCAGCCTGGGAGTGGTGCCAAGATGACAGCCTGGGTAAAGAACTGGCTGGAGAATAGGTCACAGAGAGTAATAGTAAATGGAGTCCACTCAGAAGAAAGGGTTTTACTAGTGGGGTACCGCAGGTTCGGTGTGGACGGTCCTCTTCAATGTCTTTATAAGCGACATTGCAGAGGGACTGGCAGGAAAAAGTATGTCTCTTTGCAGATGACACAAAGATTTGCAACAGAGTTGATGCATAAGGTGGGGTGAAAGGATGAGAAGGGACTTGGCAAGGTTAGAGGAATGGTCAAATGTATGGCAGCTTAGATTCAGTGCTAAGAAGTGCAAGGTAATTCACCTGGGAAACAAAACCCAGGGAAGAGTACACAATGGGGTGAGATACTAACAACAACAAAATGGAAAGGGACCTGGGGGTAGTCATATCAGATGACCTAAAGGTGGGCACGCAATGTGAGAGGGCAGCAAGGAGGCTGGGGGATACTGGGATGCATAGGAGAGGCATCACCAGTAGAAAACAGGTTATTATCCTCTGTACAGACAGCTGGTCAGACCCCATCTGGAGTACTGCGTGCAGTTCTGAGACCCAGTCTCCACAAAGACATAGACAGGATGGAAGCTGTTCAGAGGAGGGCACTAAAATGGTGCAGGGTCTGCACCGAAGACATATGAAGAGAGACTAAAGGAGCTTAATATGTATAGCCTCGAGGAAAGGAGGGAGAGGGGGACATGATAGAAACGTTCAAGTACCTCAAGGGAATCAACAAAGTCCAAGAGGTAACATCTTTCAAAAAAGAGGTGTGCAAGAAGGGGGCACAATTTGAAGATGGGAGGCGGCTCAGAGAGTAAGGAAGTATTTTTCACAGAAAAAGTTGTGGATGCATGGAACGCCTTCTGGAGGAGGTTGTAGAGTCAAAAACAGTGGTGGAATTCAAGCATGCATGAGACAGTCATAAGGCCATTCTGGGGGTGGGGTTAGGAAGAAGTAGGCTGCTGGTTAACTAGGTTCTGCAGCTTATCCGGTAGGTAGGAAATGGGCAGACTGGGTGGGCAAGCGGTCCTTATCTGCCGTCAAATTCTATGTTTCTATGTTTCTATATAATGAAGTACAAGGCACAGAAAAACTTAGACAATACAACATCAATGCAGTATATACAGTAGGTGGGATATTCACACTGTGCCAGACTGTGGCGCAAGCCTGGCACAGCGCAACTGGGATGTGCCAGGGCACAGACAGGGTGATATTAAACAGTGCTGCGCATGGCTCAACACCGTTGAATATTGCACTGTGGCCACCCTCAATGTGCATGGTGCAGTGGCATTGCACCAGCGTAAGTGGCCAGAGAGGGGGGGGATGCGCTGGTGCAACTGCCGTTGCACTAAGGCGCATCACACCGTGATATTCAGAAGTGCACATGCAAATGGGGCCATAATGCATGCAAGGTGTAAATGGGGCCATTTGCATGTCATTATTCCCATTTGCATGCAGGTGTGCCGATCCCCAGCGACTTGCACCTGGCGCCCTTGAGCTGCAGCCCGCCAGACCCGATGCCCCCTGCACAAGTGGCAAAGTGCTCACTGCCGATCGGCGGGCATATGTACTAATATTAAAATGTCCAATATCCTGGTGGTCAGTGGACCACTCATCGATCGCGAGCACATCTACTAATAAAACATCCAATATCCCTGGTGGTCCAGTGGACCACTCGCAGCCGATAAGTGGGCGTCAGTAATAGAATATGACAAACCAATCCATCTCTTGTGGTCAGTGGTACCCCTCACCCACCCACTGAGCCCGCCACCCTGCTTCCCCCTGGTCAGCGGCGGGAGGCAGCTCCCCACCTGCTTGCAGCCCCGCTGCCCACCAACTGACTCTGTATGGTAGGACTGTAGGCCCATTGGTCCACAGCGTGAGCCAATGGGTGTGCAGCCTGTACCATACTACACAGTCAGAAATGTGAATGGACCCATTCACTATCTGGTTTATGTAGTATAGTGCGGGCTGCATGCCATGTCGCGGCACGATGAATCAATGAGTGTACAACCTACTGTCGGAGTCAGTCGGCAGGCGGTGGCATGCAGGTGGGAAGCCACCGCCGACACGCAGAGCGGCGTGGTGAGAACTCAGGGTGGGTGGGAGAAACACCGCTGACCACCGAATGGTGGTTTGTCATATTCTATGCGCCCCGTCAGCTGGTGGTCACTTACCACAGAGATTGGACATCCAATATTAGTATGTGGCCCCGCGATCGAACAAGCATTCACTAGACCACCAGGATACAGGACCTTATTACAATACTAATGCCGTGGGGATGAAGTGCTGCCACGAAGGTGCCGTCTGAGCTTGGTTCGGCACCCACAGCTGGCAGAAGCTGTGTTGTGCCCTGCTATATGGCAGCTCACCTGTGGGTGGCCAGCTGTTGCTCCTTTTTTTTGGATTAACTGTGTGCAGCGCAAGTAGGGGATGTGCCTGCATGGGCTCAGCACATCCCGGGCTGACTATCGGGATGTGCGGAGCATGCATGGGCACACCCCCCCATTTGCGCAGCATACATTACTGATCCGCTCCGGCGCATCGGGATTTGTGCCAGGCACATTCCCATTTTGAATATCGTGCTGGGGCGCATCAGTGGGTTGTGCATGGTGCAACTGTGCTGCGCCATGCGCAACCCTTCTGAATATCCCACCTTGTATGTACATTTGCTTATACTGTTATTATCTAATATTCGATCAGTCAATTATGTACATTGACAACTGAAGGAAAACAAACCCTTAACTGCCTGTGCAAAAGCTTGCTGTTCCTGAAGTACATGAAGTGTAGGTGGAAGTTTGTTCTATAATATAGCTGCCCCGTATTTGTTCTTTCTTTTATCTTGATGAATTCTATTTAGATGTATTGATCTTGATAAACCCCTTTTACTGTTGGGGTCCTCTCCGAAAAGGAGCAGAGGAATGCCATGTTCAGGATGAACTACCTTAAATTTATGAATTAAGTTTAGCCAGTCCCTAGTGTAATCTATTTCAAGGGGCTGCCATCCCAATTTACTCAGCAGCACACAGTGGTGCATTCTGTAACTGCATGGTAACACATAACTTGCAGTTTTATATTGTAATTTATCTAATTGATCTAAAAGTTGCTTGTTTGCGGTACAATATAATAGTTCCCCATATTTCAGGGTAGGCAAAATAAGCTGCTCAGCCACCCTTTTCCTATGATTAGTTTTTGGGCATTTTGTAGTTCTTAAAGTTTTTTTGTGAGCCAAACGTTTACTGTCCCTCGTTGTCGAACCTCGCTCCGACAGCGATCCATTGCAGTTAGAGTTGCTAATTTATTTTATTTCCTTCCTCCTGAGATTGCAATGACTGCAACCTTGGGGCCATTTAAGCAGAAGCTGCATCAATTCCTAGTTTCCAGAGTATCTTGTGACTGCTATACCTAATCTCTGCTGACAGCTAAATGCACTGGAACCTCCCTCTTTTACCATTTGCCCCTGTATAGCCCTATGCTGTTGCTGCACTATTCCACTCACAGCACTTCCTCCCTAATCCCTTTCCCATTCCTACCCTCTTTTCATCCTACCTCATCCCCTCTTCCTTTACCCAGCCACTCCCACTTCCCCCTCCTCTGTTTTCTCACCTTGTTCTCTCTCTCCCTATACCCTCTGCCCCGTGGGTCTTTCTTGCTTAGGCTTCATTGTGGAATCTCCCTCCTTGCTCTTATTTTGCTCCTTCCACCCCCCTCAATTCAATCCTCTGTACTTTCTTTCCTTCTAAGCCCTTTCACCCCTCTTCAGACAAGGCTACTGGCTGCACTTGACACAATATTTATCTCGCCATATTGTTCTTTTGTTTATGTAATTACTTTCCTCATGTTGTACTACTTACTGAAACCACTGTAATTTGCTATTCTTGTCACTTGACGTGGGACCTCTGTAAAAGAGCCCTTGGCTCAAAGGTCTTTCCGATTTGTTAAATAAATAAAAATAAAAAAATAAAATAAAATAAATAAAACTCCCAGCTTCCTTGTTACTTTTCCAGTAACTGTAGTGATGTGTTTACTAAAGGTTAGTTGAGTATCAAATACTACTACCAAATAGCAATAAGCATCTGCTACTTTGTTATTTGTGTAGATTTGTATTTGTGAAGTGCGGTTGTTTATTGGTACAAAGTGCATCAGTTTTGTTTTTTTAGTGTTCATAATTAGCCGTGACCTGGTGAACCACCCCTCTACACTGTGAGATCAGACTGCATCTTGGTTTGAAAATCCATAATGTTTGCCCCTGTGGCCACAATAGCTGTATCATATGCATACAGCTTAATAGCTGTATGCTGTACTACTGATGGTAGTTTGTCGTTAAAAATCAGAAACAACAAGGGCCCCAGTATGGACCCCTGAGGCACCCCTCTGGTTACTGTTCGAGGCCTGGACAGGCACCTCTGTATTTCTACCCTCTGAGTCCATCCAGTTAAATAAGATGTCAACCAGTGTAGGTTGAACCCCCAGTTTGGTGTTGTTGGCAAATTTAATCAGATTACTACTGACCCCACATGCATATCACTAATGTTGTACAGACAGTAGTGGAGCTTGGTAGTATCCCTGAATTCTGATACAGGTGGGTGGCACCATTTTTCTGGATAATACTGATGGCATCTGACCATGGATCCAATCTCCTTGGATCCGAGAATGGATCTGATTGGAGTCATAGGTCCATTTCATTTGAGGGACCTAACAGTAAGAGGAGGAATCTAATGGTATGATCACAACTATCCGGTGTCTGATACAAAGATTTATTTTATTTATTTATTTCATATTCAATTAACACCTTTGAGCTAAACAGCTCTTTTGCAAAGGTTCCAAGTCAATGTAACACAAGAATGATACAATTGAAACAACAATACAATTGAAACAAATATCGAATACAGACTACACAAACATAATAGTTGGTAGATAACCAAGATAAACAATTAACATTCAAATTGATAGTTTCAGAAGAGAGTGGCAAAAAAAAGATCTAGCATCATCAATTAAGGATATTTAAAATCATAAACTATGAGACTTACTTAATAGTTACTGAAGTGCTGATATGTTGATAGACTGCAGCCTGGGCAGGCTTTGTCTGGTTAGAAGAATAGATTAGGTGGGGTTAAGTGGATGGGGAGGGCTAGGGTAGTGAGGTAAAATTAAGGAATGGGGATAGGGTGTGATAGAGGAAATTAGATGTTAGCAGCATGAACAAACTTTGTCAGGAAAATGTGAGAGGATAGGGAAGGAAACATGAGAATTAACCAGGGTTAAGCTACAGGGAGCACTATTAGGGTGGGCTGTCACCAAGGCTTGCTTGTGCAAGTAGGAGACAGAGGTCTCTTTTAAAGGGACTATTTAACTGCAGTCAGTAAGGATGACAAAGAGGTCATTTAACCATGGCGGCCTTGAAGGAAATGACTCATTGTGCAAAGGTGGTACACCTAAAAGGGACTTGGAGTGCCCCTTAGTTGATCTCCTGGTCATTTTGGAGGAGTTGGTGCATTAGAAGATGCTGGCTGTCGAGGCAGGAGTTAGTCCAAGCAGGGATTGCTTTCCCAAGCAGGCAGGCCTGATACCTGACTCTTTGTTGCAGGGGAAGCCAGCTTGCCACTGAGTAAAGAGAACAGATGTGCATGAAGCGATCTGACCCTAGAACAAGTCTGCATGCCTTGTTAAGGAGAGTCTTAACTCTTTTTAGGGCAGAGCCTGTTGCAACACTGTAGATGATAAGCCCGTAGTCTACTATGGCCAATACAGAACTCCTAGTATCCAGGTTCAAAGCCTCTGGGGTCATAGCATGCCTGTGCCTGTGCAGAATCCCCATTTTGATGTTTGCTGTCTTGACAACATGGTCTATGTGGCCAGTAAAGGACTGGGTATCATCTAGGTGAATACCTAAGTATTTGAATGAGTGGACTTGTTCTAGCGTATCTCCTTTATGATTTTGTATGTACAGGGGGCCTATTTTTTTCTTGTTGTGAGGTAGGGCGAACAGCATGACCTTAGTTTTTTTGAGATCCAAGCCCCAGATCCAGGCATCTGACCCCATCCAACCTGGGATCTTAAAAATGTGACTGGGGATCTGAAATACTGGCTTTGTCGGATGGGGGTCAGATCTGGAGGGCGCATAGTGGGGCTAAACACTGGAGGATGCTCATATCCCTTTGAGCACTGTCTGAGCAGCACTGCAATATAGTCATGCTGACCCATGCTAATGTAAACTTTGCATTGTTGTATATGTGGTATACACTGATTCCCTCCATTAACCCTTCTCGTCTGAATGCACATGGAAATGAGTCACCTGTGGCTCAGCATTTCTGCCTGGTCAAAAAAGATGACATTACTATTTGACTAAAAATGTCACAACTTAACATAATTCAGTATCAATTAGTACAGTACTTCCTGTATCTCCCATCCACCAGGACACAGGAAAATATTTCCTAACTCTTCAACAAAGACAAATAACAAATGAAAACTGAGAAGACAGGAATTAGATCAGCTTACAGTACTGTATTGTGTGAGTATCCCAAATTACCTTGACAGGCACCGCCCTTCTGAACTTGAGTGATTATGGCAGGTCCTGCCTTAGGGTTCTATTCTTGGTCCATGGCTTTTTCAGTGTTCATTAATAATGTACAAACCAATGTGTCCAAAGCAAGACACACAAGAATGTATGCTGATTTTCAACATGGATTGGCTCACTGCAAAATCTCACTGCCTAAAATCTCTCTGTGATGATGTGGGCCTTACACAGATAGTCACTGAATCCACAAGGAACAAAACTTTTAACATTGCCAATAGCTCACTCAAAGATGTTATTTTAACTACTCATCCCCATAAAATCTCTCACTCTGCAGTTTTCCATAATAATATGAGCGACAACAGTGTTGTTGTATGTATAAGATCCCAAACTAAAACCCACCAGCAACCTAAACTCAGAAACAAATGATCCTTTTGTAAATTCAATACAGTAAACTTTCTAGCCGAATTGGGTAAGATCAAATGGCAAGATCTATATCTTGCCAAAACTACTGATAAAGTTGTCTCAGTCCTTAATGATAACCTTACCATCCTGATAAACAAAGCATGCCCTCTTATTAAAGTGAGGGTACATAAATCCACGCATCCTTGGTTTACCCCAGAGCTCAAGACAGCATTTACCAATAGAGACAAGCTTTGGGGCTCAGGCAAGGCACACAAAGAACCAGGTGGACTGGCAGGCCTTTAGAACTGCCAGGAATGCCTGTGTTAAAAACATACGTGCTACTAAAGCAAACTACTACATCTCCACCCTGAAGCAGGCCAAAGGAAACTCCCAAAAAATCTGGAGGACACTGAGATCCATTGAAGGCCATCCTGCGGCTCCCTCTATACCTATCAAGATTCTTACCAAGGACAGGGTGGTATAAAACAAACCACAAATCCTTGGAGAACTTAACCTACACTTCACCAGAACTGGATTGACATTTGACTCCTCACCGTACACTAGCTGTGTGAATAGCAATACTAACCCAGCCTCCACATCTACTTCCTCACCTCATCCCTTTCAGCTGCGCTTGTTTAGTTATAGAGAAGTTGAAGACTTACTCCCTAGCCTTGATGCCAGGAAAAGTGCAGGGACAATGGCCTCAAACCATTCTTCTTCGATTAGGCTTTGCCCAGCTCACAGCTCCCATCCTCCATATTTTCAACCTCTCCATTACCTCTGCCACAGTTCCATTTTGCTGGAAATCTGCCCATATTCTTCCTCTCTTCAAATCAGGAGACCCTTGTGATTTAAACAACTACAGACCTATATCCATTTTGCCTATTCTCTCCAAAGCTCTGGAAAAACTGATCTACAACCAACTAAACAAACATTTGTCTATGCGAATGTTTGCTTGCTGGCATTAGCATTGGTGGGGGTGTGCCTTTGAGTCATCAGGCATAACGGCCATGCCATTTCACCACACCCTACCTTGCAGACACCGACAAGTGTTAAGTGTGCCTTGGGATCTTTGGCCCTTATGCTCACCCCATTCCATCAGGAAATATGGTGAGATGGGTGCAGTAGGAGAATGGGGTGAACTTTGGGGCCAAAGAGTCCAAGGTATACCTCAATGCCTCTCACTGGCTGCAGGGTGTGGGTGGGGGTGGAATGGTATGAATATTACAGGTGACAATCCCAAGTCACACCCATGATGCCTGTCAGTCTCTACAGGGTGGGGCATTATGGTCGGAAACCCTAACGTCTCAGGCATTGGTATTTTCACTCCAAATTTTCAACATGGGTTTTTTGTGATCGCCGCCTTAAGAACAGTGGTAGTGTCAGTTTGTTAGCTGAAAGCTGATTTTGAACAGTGACTATGGCATTTGGCACCACAGGTGCGAAAATACATTTCAAACAGGATGTGAAAAATTAGGGCTGTACTGTTCATGGGGAGGTGTAAAAAATGGCAATATTGAAAATCTGCAGTAAAAATAGTAAAAAAAATGGCAAAGTCAAGAGCATGCATAGAAAGTGTGCAACGCATACCCTTAATGCAATTACTTTGGGGATTTTTTACAGCAGATTGTCAACACAGGCATTTTGGGACCTCCGCACATGAACTGTGTCACTGTCATTTTCATAATCTGTTCCGAACACTGATTTCCCACAGCAACCACACATTTCTGCACAGAAAGTGTGAAAACACATTTCGGCCATGTTGTAAAAAATGACAGCTGTACTCTTCATAAAGAAGTGTGGAAAAATGCCAGTGGTGAAAATCTGGACTGAAAATATTACAAATTCATGAACTTACGAGGGTGCATGGAAACAGAGCAATGGTCTCTCATAACACATTTTATGGACTTTTGTCACCAAATTGTCAACATAAGCATTTTAAGACCTCTGCTCATGAACAGTGTCACTGTGATTTTCTTAATCTGTCCCAAACATTGATTTCACACACCGACTGCGCCATTGTGCACTACATGAGCAGAAACACATTTTGGGGGAGATGTAAAAAATGACAGCTGTACTGCTCATAAGGAGGTGTGGTAAAATGGCAATGTTGAAAATCTGGAATACAAATATTAAAAACTGGCAGACTTACGAGCGTGCATAGGAACTGCGCAACACACTCTCGTGAAACAGTCATTTTTGGAAACTTTTTTGCCAAATTTTCAATATAGCCATTTTAAGACCTCTGCTCATGAACAGTGTCACTGTGATTTTCTTCATCTGTACCAAACATTAATTTCGTACACCGACTGCGCCATTGTGCGCTACGTGCTCGGAAACACATTTTGGGTGAGATGTGAAAAATGACAGCTTTTCTGGTCATAAGGAGGTGTGATAAAATGGCAATGTTGAAAATCTGGAGTGCAAATATTAAAAATTTGCGAACTTACAGTGTGCATATGAACTATGCAACCTGCGCTAAGTAAAACAGTCATTTTGGGAATTTGTTCCCAAATTTTCAACATAGAGTTTTGGGGGGACTACCTCATGAACTGTGACACTGTCGTTTCATACATCAGTCCCAAAAGGTGGTTTTGCGCAGTGACCTCAAAATCACCTTTCAGGACCAAATAACAAAATGACAGTGAAATAATTCATGAGGTGGGGTCCCAAAAACCTCATGTTGAAAATTTGGAGAAGAAAGTCTCATAAATGCCCGAGATATGCATCAAAGTTGAAAAAAATCTTATTTATCCCATTATACAGCTTACGGCATTTTCTCAGTTCGCGTCGGCTTTGAAGAGTGCAGATGTGTTCCCGGTCCACAGAAGATTGTCGTGCCAGACTCGGAGGTAAGTATGAGGTAAGGAGGGTGTGGGGAGGCAGGGTGCATGTGGATGAGGGTCAAGACAGCCAGTGAAGGACTGTTTTTTCTTTCAGGTCATTTCCTTTTCGGAAGATGACATGGAGCGTTGCCATGCTGAGGTGGGCTCCCAGCATGGCAGCTGGCCTTTTGGAGGGGCCAGTCGAGCTGATGGGATTGAGGCACCCCATTGGCCTTAAAGATTGTTGCCATGCTGGGGTGGACTCCCAGCATGGCTCCTAAAACTCTGTTGGGGGAGTGTAGCAAAGACAGCTAAGCTTGCAGCCGATGGGGATTGGGCACCCCCATCAGCCATACTGTGGGGTGGAGCATGTTAGCACGGGGGTGGGCTCCCAGCATGTTACTTGTTTGTGGGGGGAGGAGCTGTCTATGACAGCTCTTGCACTGCAGTGCCGACGTATAGGCACTTTGCATACTGCCGACGTCAGTATGCAAATTGCCTACACGCTGCAGTGCCTTTCTTTAAACTGTATGCTGCTGCATTTGCAAACGCTGTCATAGACAGCTCTTGCATTCATTGGCACGGTGGGGCCGCACCTGCAAAAGGCAGCAGGGTATTGGAAGTAGGGAGGCACACGTATAGTGGCACTATGTTTCTTGTACATGTTTGCAAGCAAACATTAAAATCACCTTGAACTGCACTCACTCTTAAACCCTGTACAATCTGGCTTCAGGTCTAAACATAGTACCAACTCAGCATTGGCTAAAGTCTCTAATGACTGGATTTCTGCTATGGATTCTAATAAGGTTACTGGTGCGGTCTTTCTAGACCTCAGTAAAGCTTTTGATACTGTCGACCATCACTTTCTTATTACCAGCCTCACCAATATAGGTGGTACTCTGCCTACTGCACAGTGGTTTAACAGTTATCTTTCTGGAAGGATACGGAAAGTCAAAGCTAATGGCCTACTATCTCCCCCCCTTCCAACTGCCAGGGGAGTCCCCCAAGGCTCCATCCTAGACCCGATCCTATTTTCCCTGTATATCAACGATCTTAATTCCTATATAATGAAATCCAGCATACATTTCCTTGCGGATGACACAGTATTGTACACCTCAGGCACAACCTTATTGGAAGTCAGGGAAGTGTTGCAAGCTGACTTTGACCAGCTAGAAAACAATCTCATCAAAGCTAAGCTTCTCTAAATGCCAAAAAACCAAGGCAATGATTTTTTCATGGTACACCTTACGTGGTGCCCTACCTGCCCCACCAAAGGACTTTATAGTTACCTCCGTGGGTGAACCTTTGGAAGTCGTGCCTAAATTTAAATATCTAGGCATGTGGATAGACAACAAGCTTTCTTTCAATGGGCATACTGAGGACCTATCTAAGAGGCTTAAAGCGCGGTTGGGATCCTTTTTTAGAAATAGGTCCCTCTTCACTCTCGCGACCCGTATCCGGCTTGTCCATGTCACTTTCCTTCCCCTACTTGATTATGGGGATTTTATTTATATCTCCTCCCCAACCTCTAGCCTAACTAAACTGGACGTTCTCTACCATCGTGCTCTACGATTCATTACTAGCTCCACTTACAGGACCCACCACTGTGATCTATATGCAGCGGTTCGCTGGACCTCACTCACCACCAGACGCTTGCTCCATGCTGGTATCTGGACCCTGAAGATACTTCTTCACAAATTGCCGGACTACTTAACATCTCTTATACACATCTCCCATAGTGCTTACTCCCTAAGGAAATCTGACTATCCTATTAGCTGTTCCTAGGACTCGTATTACATTTGGCCAATGAGCTATTTCATATGCCCTCCTAACATTTGGAACCGACTACAATCAATCCTGAAGTTAACCAGTATTGTCTCAATTAACTCCTACAAAACACTAACAGTCTCTAAAATAAAAGATATCAGCAGCTACCACTAGGCCTTCCCTAACGCAAGCCAAGTATTTGTGTACTCACTGTCCTTCTACTTGCTAAGCCAGAATGTAAATGCCTAATTGATATAAGGTTGTTTTTTTTTTCTCTCTCTCCACTAGACATAATATATGTCTCTATTGGACCCTGCACTGCTAGATTTAAACTTACCATGTTGTGTATCTCTTTATTATATGTATACACTTTATTTATTTACATTAAATTGTTCCTATCTATGTAATAATGATATGTATGTGTAAATGTCTCAGGACCTCCTTGTGAATAAGCTTGCTCAATGGAGTTTTCCTGCAATAAACTTGAACTTGAACCTGATGACATGATTCTCCCTTATAGTGACCTTACAATGGTGCAGTGTTGCTATAACCAGTGGGAGCAAAAATTAACGTAGCCTGGAAACATTTTGCAGATCTGAGATGTGTCTGAAGAGAGCAGAGGAAAAGGTTGTTTCTGTTTCAGGATCTCAGCCCACAAGTACGGAGAAACAGGAAGAGTACCAGGAGCTAATGCCCAAGTTCATGCCACCACATAAAATTTCAGATGACATACCCTGCCTGTTTGCTTGTCCAGATGAGGGGGCAGAAGCAATTCAATTCGGCAGAGCAGGCAAAATGTGAACTGCCAAGACTGTTCCCAGACCTCTTTAAAAAAATCTGAATGGTTATAGCAGGTGTGGACTCAACACTGTTACTCAGTGTAAGCACTGGATGTGGTGCTCATTTAAGAGCAAGTGTGAAGCTCACTTAGTTGGTTCCCTTCCAGTTTGAGACTGTTCCCCCGGTTTCCAGTTTAAAGTTGCATGTATATGCAAATTGTATCTGAACTGTGGCTTGCTACAATGGTGCAACTTTTCTGATGGTGTATTGCTTGCTTGAAGGGGATAAATGCTGAAAGGAGACAGCGACCTGCAGAGTTTTCCATGATAGTCAGGGGATTGCACAGGAGGTGCTTCAGAATGGCCAACCCCAATAGTGGTAGTTTTCCTGCCAACCTTGAGTTCGCCTGTTGAGTGCAGTCTGTCTTAGGTGGAAACTGGGCTACATGTTGACTTACTTTGGATTGTGTGGCTTACTTTTTATGCCCCCATGAGGTATAGCCAGCAACGGGGAGTCAGCTCATGCACTGCTGATATAGATGGTCCCAGGTACAGAGCTGCAGAAAGACACTATGGACCCGTGCTGCACATAGCCTAGATTACTGGTAAGATTGATGCAATTAATGGGACAATTGACTCTAGGTTTGGAATGGGTTGTGTGCAGAGGACAGTGACATACTGACTAGTTCCTAAGGCTTGCTATCAATGGTGGGGGACATGGAAGCTCTCTGGCAGGCTGACACCTGTGCAATGCATGAAGGGACAATGAGCAGACTTGGCAGAAAGTGGGGCATAATTGTTTGGGTTGGGACTCATCTTTTTCTTTAAGGGTCATTTTAATGGAGTCATGCTATGTCCTACATGTGCATGTGTGCCTCTGTTGTTATAATTCTTTTAGCAATATTGTGTACAGGGGAGTGATCGACATGGGAAGTTGGGCTATGCTCTGACAAAGGTTGCCTGAGGTTTGGGCAAATGATCTCCCGAGAAGACACAGGGGGTTACTAAATACTATTGCACTATATGTAATATTGGATTGGAAATTTGGGTCATAGAGGATCTGAGAGAATGGTCTAGTATCTGGGTTGGGACCATTATGGACCGTGAGGACAGACACAGTTAAGGACTTGGGTGAAGAAATGAAGGTGAAGTTGCATGTTCACTGTTTTGTGTTTCATGTTACATGTTTTAAGGTCTTCAGAGGTATTACAAGGGATGGGGTGGGAGGGGGAGGCAGGTCAGTTACCAGAGGACAACCTCTTCTATAGCGATAGTTTGGAAGTGGACAATTACAGCTGGATACAATACAGTGACAAGATAATGGGTAGTTCATATAATTTTATTTTCTGGAACATCTGAGGGATTGCCTGTCTACAAGAAATGCACCTCAAAGGACACTGTCAACCTTTTTTGCATCATATTATTTCTAGTTAAAACCACACATTTTATGAGTGCTTACCTACTCTAAAATCCATTGATGTTGCTGTTTTTTGTATCTGCCTTTTTCCTTAGTAGGACTGAAATGCATTATAGTGTATAATTATAAACAACTTTGTTTTGTTTTGAATCCTGGATCTGTTTTATTGCATACATCCTGAACAATAGAAACACCCCAAACAGTGCAGCCTCATGATACAATAGTATCCTTTACTTTTACTGCATAATGAGAGGCTAGACTGTGTTGAGAGTGGTCCTAAGTCCAGCCACAATGCAGTGGAGTTGATCAAGGAATGTAAACAAACATGTTTTTGTGTGGTAACACTAGTATGGTAGGCAGTCTGTTTTCATTGTTTAAAAGAAAAAAAAATCAGAATCAAACAACCAGCTACATCAGCAGTCTTTATAGAATGAGAGCAGTCATAAGATGTGTTTTTAAACTAGGGACACTCCGAGGCTTAAAGGGTTGACAGTGTTCCTTTAAATGAGGATAGGATAATTATTTCAGAAGGAATGGGTGGGGCAGGCATATGGAGTGGGGATAACAACAAGCAGAGAGGGTGGCTATTCTTGTTGCCGCTTTGCACCTTCCAGCTGATCAAGAATTTGGGATTAAGAATGGAGATACCTATTCCTCCATGGCAGACTGGGACAACATGATGCTCTGCTGGGAATAAAATATGGTCCTAGTATAGATTCTCCGCATTTCTTTATAAGGCTGACATATGAATAGGCAGATTATCCCCACTTGCTGTTATTAATTTGGGAGAACTGGAACATCACCTACCATCAGGACATGGATATGTTGGGGTCAAATAAGAGGGGCCTGTCTCCTGGACCAGGGGTGTAGCAAGAAGTTTCTGTTTTGCACAGTCTCCAACAGTTGCACCCCAATTAAAAATGTACACATCCTCAAAATGGTCCCCTTCTAAACAAGTCAGGATTGTCGTCAGATGATTCCTTAATCTCTGAAGAGGTTATACATGTATCTGTCTCCTAAACAACAGAAGTTTAAACATAGATACTCCTCAGTGGACTAAAACTACAGATTTGAATGCAAATGTTAATAGGCATATAGTTTGTGACAGGCACTCAACAAAACTGTACTCAAATGTGTACAGTGAGTATGCCTGCCTACACCCTTGTCCTGGACAAAGAGGGCTATGAGATTTAATGGACACTGTGGGCCTTATAGACCCTTGGAAGATTTTGCATCCTTCAGAACAAAACTATATTTTCTGTTCTAGAGTGCATCAGTTGTTCTCCCACATATTTTTTTTTGTCATTAATCAGGAGAACATACACGGGCTATTGCCCTATGAGATGCATGAAATGGTCCAACTGGATCATGCACCAATTAGCCTAAGCACCAATATCAGAGGAGGAGCTGAGATTGATAAAGTCTGGAGGCTGCACATCCAATTTCTCAAGGACAAAGACATAGCACCTAAATTAAAGGAATGTATCCAGTATTTTGCTGCGGAAAATTTGAATTTGATTACTAATTTAAATGTCCTGTGGGGAGCACAGCAGCAAAGTGCACATTCCAATTATAAAGCAATCAGGCTCGCTACATGGAGGAAAAATATAGACTTAGGAAAACAGAGGAACTCTTGGGCAAAATCAGAAGCATGGATAATGCCTGAGAGTGAACAACCAAGAGCAGTTGTAGTTATAGCTAACTCTCTAGGGCTGTGTATGCTGAATTAATGAGGAAAAGGCAGAATTAGCCATATTAAATGCTACACCAATTGGTGGAGAAGGTTGCTAAGTTGATGGCCTCATGGCTGAGGCAGCAGGAGGCCTGGTCAATAAAGGGCTGAGAGTATATGGGCAAAGTGATTTGATTACAAAATCAAGAGAGATCACTGAAGTTTTCAAAGGCTTATACCAAAACCAATATCAGGGTGAGCAGTCTAACCTACAACTAGACCTAGAAATCACTGAATGCCTACAGAATGTGCATTTGCCTCAGCTTTCCCAGAACAACAAACTGATTTTGTAGGGCAATCAAAAGTGGCAGAGGCTGTCAAACAGCTTCCATATGGCTTTCCATCTCATTTTTTATAAACAATATAGTGCTGATTTGACACCACTACTCCCCAAAGTCTTCAACCATGTTTTCAAATTTGGGGTTTCAGATAAGATGCTCAGAGGCCACATTGCTCTTATCCCCAAGCCTGGTAAAGATGATACTAAGGTGAGCAGTTTCAGAAACATGTCTCATTAATCTGGACATCAACATTTTAGCCAAAGTGCTGGCCAAGTGGCTGAGTAAAGTTTGGGGTGGGCTGAAAGAACTCTTAAAACTGAAGGTGGACAAAGCAATGGGGCCTGATGGGATTCATCCCAGAATTCTAAAAGAACTAAGGGTAGAACTAGTGACATCACTAACTACCCTCTTTAACAAATCATGGGAGGATGGGGTGGTACCCGAGGACTGGACGAGGGCAGATGTGATTCCCCTTCACAAAAGTGGGAGCAGGACAGAAGCAGGAAACTACAGACCTGTTAGTTTAACCACAGTGATAGGGAAAATGATGGAATCACTTCTGAAGGAAAGAATTGTTGAGTACCTAGAGGCCAGAGGGGCACAGGACCCAAGGCAGCATGGATTCACAGCGGGAAGGTCATGCCAGACAAATCTAACAGATTTCTTTGACTGGGTGACCAAAGTAGTAGATCAGGGAGGGCTGTGGACATGGCCTACTAGAACTTTAGCAAGGCATTTGACACAGTCCCACACAAAGATTAATATACAAGTTAGCCAGCCTGGGAATGGGTCCCAAGATGATAGCCTGGGTAAAGAATTGGCTGGAGAATAGGACACAGAGGGTAATAGTAAATGGAGTCCACTCTGAAGAAAGGGGGTTACTAGTGGGGTGCCAGGAGGTCAGTATTAGGACGGTCCTCTTCAATGTCTTTGTAGCTACATTGCAGAGGGACTGGAAGGAAAAGTATGTCTCTTTGCAGATGGACACAAAGATCTGCAACAGAGTTGATGCACAAGGTAGGGTGGAAAGGATAAGAAGGGACTTGGCAAGGTTAGACGAATGGTCAAATGTATGGCAGCTTAGATTTAATGCTAAGAAGTGCAAGGTAATGTACCTGGAAAACAAAAACCCAGGGGAAGAGTACACAATGGGGGGTGAGATACTAATACTAACAACGACAAAAATGGAAAGAGACCTGGGGGTAGTCATATCAGATGACTTAAAGTGGGCATGCAATGTGAGAGGGCAGTAAGGAGGGCTGGGGGGATACTGGGATGCATAGGGAAAGGCATCACCAGTAGAAAACAGGAAGTTGTTATCCCTCTGTACAGACAGCTGGTGAGACCCCATCTGGAGTACTGTGTGCAGTTCTGGAGACCCAATCTCCACAAGGACATTGACAAGATGGAAGCTGCACAGAGGAGGGCAACTAAAATGGTGCAGGATCTGCACTGGAAGACATATGAAGAGAGACTAGAGGAGCTTAATATGCATAGCTTCAAGGAAAGGAGGGAGAGGGGGGACATGATAGAAACTTTCAAGTACCTCAAGGAAATCAACAAAGTCCAAGCGGGTAGCATCTTTCAAAAAAAGAGGTGTGCAAGAACAAGGGGCACAATTTGAAGTCCGAGGGCAGCTCAGAGGTAATGTAAGAAGTATTTTTCACAGATAGGGTTGTGGATGCATGGAATGGCCTTCGGAGGAGGTTGTGGAGTCAAAAGCAGTGGTTGAATTCAAGCATGCATGGGAGAGCCATAAAGGCAATTCTAGGGGTGGGGTGGAAAGAAGGAGGCTGCTGGTTAACTAGGATCTGCAGCTTATCCATTAGGTAGGGAAATAGGCAGACTGAGTGGGCCAAGCGGTCCTTATCTGCTGTCAAATTCTATGTTTTTATGTTTCTATGTAATAAGCCCTGAACTGGTGGGCTTTATGGCTGGATGAGTATCCAGCAATCATCTGAGAAAGCTCCAACATCTGGTCTCTGCATGCGGGGGTCCACAGCACCTGCGGCTCTGGTCTCTCCCTGGATGAACAGAAGGCATTTGATAGTCTTATGTTCCTGCCTCTTCACAGTATTACGTAAATACTAGATAGCAGAGGACTTTGTATAGTGACTGCAAGTTCTATATTAGTTTCATCAACACAGGTACAGTGCAATGGGGTGCTAAAGTAAAGGAATATATTTGGAGCAACACAGCTATAAAAGGTCTACTTACACAGACAATATTTTACTAGATGTGGAGGGTCCAAGTACCTCAATCCCATGGCTCTGGTGGAAATAGAGCACTTGCAAGGTCTCAGCCTACAAATTAAATGTTAACAAAACAAGTGTCTTCCTTCTAAATTCCAAGGTTCCAAGCAGGACATAACTGACTTGAGCCAGCAATGGGAACTCCATCACTTGACTTATTCAGGGATACTGGTATTCAGACACCTATCTGACATTGCAGTGTCAGTAGCTCAGTAGGTAGCACACTCGCCTCTGAGGCTGAGAGATCAGAGGGCTGTGGGTTCAGTTCCCACATCTGGCACTTGGGTTAATATCCCAGTACTGACACTGTAGTGCAGCATGAGAGGGGTGCTGCACTTCTGAGGTGCCATCTTTCGGATGAGACGTTAAACCGAGGTCCCATCTGCCTGGATTGGTGGTAGCTCAGGTGGATGTTAAAGATCCCATGGCACTTATCGAAAAGAGTAGGGGAATTTCCCCGGTGTCCTGGCCAAATTTCCCTCATTCACTATAAATACCACCAACAGCTTAATCTGGTTCAAAGTCAGTTGGCATTCATCTGTACCCCTCCCCGGTCGTGCCTGAAAATAGGCAGGATTTGTCTAGTGCACTTACCGGTCAACAAAAGCTAAATAAATAAATAATAAATAAAGAAAACAACTTAGACCACTGATAATTGAATGGCTATGCCTGTAGTTAAATTGACCATCAGCCAGCCACTCCTCCTTCCTGAACTATATAAGCAGTTCCTCCCAACCTCTTTCTGAAGCACTTTTTCTTTGCAGCTGGAGGCTTTGTCACCTATTTTGCAGCCTGCTGAGGCTTGCCCCCACCTTGCTGTGTTTTGGCCTCTGTTTGGTTTATGCTGGACTTGTGTTTTATGTTCTTCTGCATTTATTTCACACTGCTTGCCTCCGGCTGTGTGCCTCTTTGTGTTGCTGTTTCCTGTTCTCCTGTGTTTGTGTGTTTTTTGATTTGCATTCTTATTTGGGCAGCTTCTGTTTCTAGACTCCCATATCTTTGCTCATATTTTGCTAATTCTGAGCTTGTGCTCTTTTGCTCCCATTTACTCACAAGTGCAACTGCAATTACTATCCAAGTGTTTCAGCTCAAATGCTGCTTCCTGCTCACTATAAAAGAAATCTGCTTCTGTTGTCTCAGTGCTTATTCACCTTACTTGCTTTCACCTGGTTCAGGCTCACTCTGCAACCTAGTCCATGGAACTCAATCTTGCTTCCTGAACTAATACCAAGAAAATCATTGCTGCTGTTTCAGCATAGTTGCCTTTCCTACAGTTTCTATTTTCATTTATATTGTTTCCCCTTCAAGCTATACTAATTGCTGCTGGATGGAAAAACAAATTGCTTCCTTGTTTTCCTATGGTGGGGACTGGGCGGTGTTGTTGAAGATCTGTGTCCCCATGTGGCCTATTGCCTCATGTTCAAATCTTGCTTCCACCACAAAAATCCTCCAAGTATTATGACACCTTTAATTGGCTCCTTCATGGGACTGGTTGGTGTGCGGCTACTACTCCTGTATGTGCTGGAATAAGCTTCAGCAAAATAAATAAACAACTTCAGTATAATAAATAAATTAATAAATTAATGAATATATAATAAATACTTACATAAATAAATAGTCCTGCCAACCTTGTCCATTAGTTCATTGGTGCAGGGCTCACCCTGCAGCCGACGGTCTTGCTTGGCACCCCAAAGTCCACATCATCAGTATGCGAAGCTTTGGGTGGGGTCCTTCTCACCCTACCCATAGTTGGTAATGTCCTTGCTCCGGATGGACCTTCAGTCATCAACTGTACTGATGGCATCTCAAGCTGTAGAATTTAAGATTTCAGTGGTGAAGGGGTGGGGCTCTCACTGAGGACCCCTTTAGCTGCCCGAGTGGGTTCAAAGGCACCCTTTCAAGCTATTTCCCTACAACCACCTCTGGTTTACCTGTTTGTTTTTAGATTGGTAGGCCAGGTAAACAACTCAGTAGTTGTTACTCTCCTTCTCCTGCCTTGGAGGTGGCTTGTTGCAGAGCAAACTGGCTCACAACCCTCCATGGCATTCCTGTTGGAAGGATAGAGAGAGCTTCCTTCAAATTGGAACCTTTTCCACCCCCTTTCATTGGGCCTTCCAAACTGCAGTAGCAAAACTGTCTCTAACTAAATTATCCCATGCCTGAGGGAAGGTGACCTAGGTCTTGCATCCCCAGAGATTTCCTCCTCAAGGGTTTTTGTCTCCTCTGTGCTGAAGATCATAATACCTAGTTAGTTTTAGTCTTTCCTAGTTCCCTTAGGTACATTCCACTGTTGGATGGAGGTAGATGGTGTCCTCTTGCCATTCCCTATCTCCTTAGGAATCCCCCTCAATCACCAATATATTCCATTGCACCCATGCTATCTTGCTAATCTGTGCATCTCGTTATGTTTTATCAAGCTGCTGTTCCTGCCATTCTACTTCTGTGCCCCATGGCCTCTGATTGCTCATATTCTTTGGAGCTGCTACAGTTTCTTTTTGGGATTCTTCCTAAAGTATCTTTAGCCAAGGAATACTTCCTGCAGCACCTCTAGTTGTGGAACCCTCTTCGAGAGTTCCTTGCCCTTGGTACCCCTGCAGGGTGGTAATTCCTCATGGAATAGAGACTGGAATGGCCAAAGTAAAGTAACACAGTTGCACAAGCATAACACTACACTGGTTGCATAGGCCATTGAATTGAAAGACCATGCCTGTAGTTCAATGGACAAGCAGCCAGCTACTCCCCATTCCTGAAGTATATAAGCAGTTCCTCCAAACCTCTTTCTGAAGCACTTTTTTCTTTGCCTCACCATTCTCCCCTCCTCTTCCTCTTCCAGTGGCTTACCTCTCTCCTCTGGGGATTCTTCCCAAAGTACCTTTAACCAAGAGAACCTTCCAGTGGGGTATGCTGTAATAAGTGTGTCCGCTATTGAGTGTTTACAAAAAGGGTGACTCAATAGTGGCACCTGTTCACAGAGCTATGGTATGGAGGGGTGAATATGAATATAGTGACATCCTGATGCTATATGTATACACACGTGGGGGGGTGAGCATGCTGTGTGATGAGCGGAAGGGGAGGGAGGATTTGTGAGGTGTAGTGTGGTGGTAGGTTGCCAAGCTAACCATGTAGTGTAGTGGGTGTGGCACGTGGACAGCTGGTTCTAATTGCAATAAGATATTTTTTCTGCAATATAAAATATGTAGGGGAGTGTCTGTCAGGAGAAACTACTGTCTTGTGGAAATTGACACATCAAACCCCCTCAGGTATAAGTTCAAAGGACAGGACGTAGGTTAAACTACAGATATCTGAGGTGCAATTACCTTGTCAATTTGCTTTGAAGCCAGGAACTAAAATATCCATTTATGACGTCCTCAGGGAAATACTTTGATTTGCACTAGGTGTCATGATGAAAAGGGGCATATGCATGTGTTTTGGGTGTCTTCCAAGGAAACCAGCTAACTACATCAAATAGACTTTGATGTCTGTGTGAAGCACATCACAGACTGGTTTGGGGGAAGTCACATGAAGAGAGGAGATTCCCTGATATCACCAATTTTTTTAAAATATCTTATTAGGACATCCTGTGGTATAAAATATACATTTTAATACTCCAAGGCAAAGTTAGGTGACCTCAGAGAAGGCCGCTCAAGAATGCTTTTAAGTATACGGAGCAGACCTTAGAGTCACAGAGAGAACATTCATTTTCTGACTGAGAAAGAGGAACGTCAAAACACTGAAAGATTAAGAAAGTAAGGATACATTAGATAAGACCAGTCTGAGTGTATGGGTTGTAGAATTTGCACTTTTAAACCTGTTTTGTTTTAAGACTATATGTGTAGGGCTATCTTGTTCTGTATTTACTGTTTTCCTATTTTTTCACCTATTTTAAAGTAAAGATATATATTTAAAAACAGAAACTGCCTGGTGTGCCTTGAAACTTCTTTTTATAAGTGAAGCTTAGATGGTTACAGTTGACACTGTGCATGAGCTTATTGTGGTACCAAACTGGGAAACAGCTAGAAGTTCTCTAGGTCTTGCATAGAGTTCTAAGGGTTCATTTTGTAATAGCTGGTTAGGTGCCTGTAGGCAAAGATATCTGGCCCCTTGAAGACAGAATTATCTGAGCCTGACAATCGGGCATGCTGACAAGAGGTTATCAGTTTGAACCCCTCCAGAACTTGGGACAAAGGTGACTCGAACTCATAAAACAGACAAGAGGGTTACCTTGTTCTGTTAACTGTTCACAGTTCTATGCTCAGAGGTTGGCACTTTGGCAGTAGAGGGCTTACCTGCTGAGTAGGGTTGTGACAGTGGGTTCATGGCAGGCTAGGGTTGGGAGGGTGCTGTGTTCGATTCTCAGCACGTCAGTATGTTTACGCCGGTCCAGTATTTCACTTTCACCCCTCTAGAGTTCAGAATCCTTTAGTAGGGAGGTGCGGGGGGTGAAGTATAAACAAAAAAAACCCTACGCTTTTGGTGCCCTTTCTGTCTGCGCCGCAAGTGTACATCGCTGAAACTGATTTTCGCTGATGTACACTCACCCAAACGGCGATCACCTTTCCGCGATTAGCATTATCAAATAGAACTTCCCAAAGCCCCCTCTAGTGGAACCCTCTTTGAGGGTTCCTTGCCCTTGGTACCCTACAGGTGATAATTCCTCATGGAATAGAGAGTGCGAATGGCCAAAGCAAAGTAACACAGTTGCACAAGCATAACACTACATTGGTTGCATAGGCCATTGAATTATGATTAAGCAGAACATTGGATGATGGACCAAATTACCCCTGACCTTCTGGAACCACATGGATATTATTAAAATGAATGTTCTGCCCCATCTACTCTATCCACTAGGGATGTTGAAAGTGGTCCTTCCCAAGAAGAGGTTTGTGCACCTACATAAGCTTAACTTCTCTTTCATGGGAAGGTAGCCAGAAATGCATATATTTTTTTTATTTATTGAAATGTTTCACCAGGAAAGGCACACTGAGCAAAAAGATGCTCGTCTCCCAGTACGATGGGGGGGGGGGGGGATGGTTACGGAGGTGAGCAACTGATTACAATGATACATGGAATTAAGTTACACATAAGGACATGCAGTAGGAGTAACATGGAATACATTTGCAACTTGGGATGTACACATTGGTACAATGGAAAGAGGGTAACATTGTACAAGGAATTAAAATGACATACAGAAAGTGTATATACACACTGTACATGTCAGCTGCTAATCAACGGGTAACACGAAGGACAGAGAAATGTAAAACAATGCTAGAAGTGCAGAGGGGGGTATATGAAACTGGCTAATCCCAAACAAATGGGGGGGCAGGGTTAAAGCTGCCTAATTTCTACCGATATTATTTAACTCTGCAGGGGAGTAAGTACCTTTTATGGGGTAAGACCACATTTAATGAAGAAGCCTCAGGATATGAACCACAGGGGTTCCAGATAAAAAAGAACTATGCCATGTCCATGGAATACAAATTCATGCCTTACTATATAGCAAGCCAGCCAACTCTGAAAGCCTTCCACAACACACCAGTGGGATGCTCCATTAGAACTCACAAACATATCTGTAGGCTCTTGTACATAGATCTAGTGAATGACATTAGCCAACCTATTTTGGGTAACCCAAACATAAGGATGAGCAAGCAGCTCAGTCAAGAGTGAGTTGTGGAAACCTTGCAAATCCCTTCAATTCAACACTTTTGCATAGATAGCTCCATGATTACATTTTGTACCTTTCAAGGTAGGCAGTATGTTCCTGATAACAAGTCCTTTTTATGTTGGCTTGCCGCACTTACGCAGCAGTCAACATATTGGGAGAGTGCAGCTTTGGGGGCGCGGCTGCTGTTGGGCGAATGCAGGGCACGCATCAGTAGGTGCGTCCCTCATTCCCCAATAAGCCAGCATGCTAGCGCTGACACCAACATTATGTAAAGTGGACAAAACTTCAAAACAAAGTGCCGCTGCAATCAGAGAAAAGCTCATCATGCAGTGGCACTTTGTTCAGTAATATCCACTTTACTACATGTCGTCCCCTTCCCAGTACAGGGTGCCACGCTGGGAGCCCACCCCAGCGTGGCAACTGATGCCATGCCTGACGGGGGTGCCCAATCCCCTGTCGGCTCCACTGTCCCCCCCAAGTACAGGGTGCCACTCTGGGAGCCCACCCCAGCATGGCAACTGATCCCATGGCTGACGGGGGTGCCCAATCCCCCGTCGGCTCCACTGACCTCCCCCCCAGTACAGGGTGCCATGCTGGGAGCCCACCCCAGCGTGGCAACTGATCCCATGGCCGACGGGGGTGCCCAATCCCCTGTTGGCTCCATGCCCCCAACCATCCTTCGCCACGCTGGAGCCCACCCCAGCGTGGCAACGTCCCGCCGCCCTTTTTTTTTCCCTGTAAATTAAAACAGTCCCACGGCTTCTCCCTGCCCCCTCCCACAACCTGCTCCTACCCACTGCGCACCCTGCCTCCCCACACCCCCCTCACCCCATACTTACCTCCGGACTCCGGCGCGACGATCATCGGTGGACCGGGAACACGTCTGCACTCTTCAAGCCGACCGCGAACTGAGGAAATGCTGGTAAGCTGTATAATGAGCTAGATAGGGTTTTTTCAACTTTGTTGCATCTCTCAGGCGTTTTTTGGAATTTTTGCACCAAATTTTCAACATAGGTTTTTGGGGCCCTCCTCATGAATTCTGTCACTGTCATGGCGTTTATCGGCCTCGAAAGGTGATTCGCAGTCACTCGCGAAATCACTTTTAAAGACACTTCTTTCTTTATGACAGTGGCGAGATGTTCATAGGTGCCATCTTAAAAGCCTAAATTCCAAATTTGGTGGAAAAATCCAACAAATGCCTGTTTTTCTGGCGTGTGTTGCTCAGTTGCTACACAGGCTCGTAACCAAGCATTCACAATATTTTACTGCGGATTTTCAGCATTGTCATTTTGTACACCTCCTTGTGAACAGTACAGCTGTCATTTTCCACATCCTGCCCGAAATGTGTTTCATCACTTCTGGCGCACAATTGCGCAGTCGCTGTGGGAAATCAGTGTTTGGGCCAGATTATGAAAATGACAGTGACACAGTTCATGAGCAGAGGACCTAAAATGCCTATGTTGAAAATTTGGTGATGATACTTCATAAAATAACTGTGTTACGAGCATGCGTTGGCAGATTGCACGCACGCTCGTATTGTCGTGCATTTGTGATATTTTCAGTCTGGATTTTCACCATTGCCATTTTCCACACCTCTTGATGAACAGTACAGCCGTCATTTGACATATCCTGCCCAAAATGTGTTTTTAGCACTTCCGGCGCCAGAATAAGCGTGAGTCGCTGTGAGAAATCACTTCAGGACACTTTGAGAAATAACAGTGACACTGTACATGAGCAGAGGTGCTAAAATGCCTATGTTGAAAATTTGGTGAACACGCCCATAAAATGGCAGTGTTACAAGTGTGCATTGCATATTTCACGCACCCATGTAGCCATAATTGGTATATTTACATGCCACATTTTCAACACTGGCATTTTTACACCTCCTTATGAACTGTGCAGCTGTCATTTCTCACATCCTGCCGACATGTTTTCCTGCACTGCACTACCAAACACCCAAGGGACACCCTAATGCTTGTCACTTTCTGCAGGGTGGGGGTGGGTTGGCATCAGTTCAATACTTCACTGCCATTCCTATGATGCATCTGTCTAACTTCTGCACTACCAATGCCAATACCAGCAAGCCAACATTCGGCATTGACAAATGCTTGTTCTTTCTACAATTGAAACATGCCATCACTACATATCTTGGTCAGCATTTCTGGTCAAAAACATTGGTTTAGTTTTAGATAAGCTTTTACTAGCTACAGCCCAACCCCACTCCAGCTGTATTCAGCAATACAGTCTCTGGACCCTCTCAGACTTAATGGCATCTGTCTCTCTTGACAAAGGGAAGAACAGATAGAGTGGACAGTCGGGGTCTGGCAAAAAATATGGACTGATTTATGTAAATATATTAAAATAGACAGATATAGACTAATACAATTCAAACTACATCAGAACCGAACTTCGCAACACATACTGTAGGTCACACAGGTTGGGTAAGACTGAAACCTCAACTTGCACAAAATGTGGGAAAGAGGAGGAGGGTACCCTATTTCACATCCTGTGGAAGTGTGAAAAAGTGGCACCATTTTACAATGACATTAAGCTACATCTAGATCCCTTGTTATTGCTTGAAGAAGCATTTCATACTGAGCTATGTCTAGCATGGAACTACCAGGGACAGTTTCTGAGTGATGTAAAGTTTATATAGCTTTGATTGCTGCCACAGCAAAGCTAATAATCCTATGTCATTGAATGGCTAAGGACATCTCTACAAGAGCAGAGACGTTAAAGATTATTTTTGCACTTAACTTCCAGAAATCCATTGTAAGCTTGCTTAATAGATATCAGTCATACTACAAAAATGGGAAACCCTTCATACTCTATTATTTATCATGGGAATTCTATATCATTGTAATTCTACCTTGTGTCAATGTGGCTCAGTTGGTAGCACATCTGCCTCTGGTCCAGAAGGTTGTGGTTCTGGCCCACACCAGGATTGGGCTCTTACCTAAAATGTTGGCACCTGAGTGCAATACTGGGGAGCTATACTGTGGTGTGCCATCCTTCAGATGAGATGTTAAACTGAGGTCCCTCCAACCCATCTCTAGTTCTGTACTGATGGGTGTCCAGGTGGAAGTAAATGAACCTAAGGAACTTTTTGCAAGATCTTTGACAAAAACTCTGAGGAGCTGAAACATTAGAGCATATTGTGTATTTCTCCTGACCCAGTGGGGTCTTTATGGTGATTTGTATTTGGCAAAATAAATGAACACTGAACAACACAGGCAACATCTGCTGAATTCTTCTGTTATATGCCCTGGGTAAGTGCCATAACTGGTCTGTTTGGCTACTTTTCACAAGAGTAGGGGGCTTTCTCCTGTCTGCTGGTCACCATTCCACTTTCCATAAAGCCAGTTCATGCAATTGCCTAAGGCTGTGTGTGGATGTTGATGCATGAAATGGCTGCCACTACATGTTCAGTCACTTCACTACCAGTCTAGCATTGCTAAAAGCACTTTTGGATACTGTGTGTATGAAAAGTGCTATATAATTGCTGATTCTTCTGTCTGTCTATCTATTGATAGATTGATCTATCTATCCATCTATCTCTGATGTACAATATTTTGTTGCCAGAAGGGGATATGGAGTGTGTGTGTGTGTGTGTGTGTCTTAAAATGATATGAACTTCCCATAGAGTTAACATGAACATTATTGTTCAGCTGCTATGTGTGTTTTGCATTCCAAGGTTGTGCGATACCATAATGACTTTTTGATTGCGGGGGTTCATTGTGAGGATGTTGTATTGTTCTGTATGTAAGTTTGACATTGTTATGTATCATAATTCTGTCTTGTGTGTAGTTGTTTGCTAAAACTCAATAAAATACACTAAATTAAAAAAAAAAGGAGAAACCAGAGGAGGCTTCCTTCCTGATAGAGGACTTTGGGGTTCAACCTGACCACTGCACTAGCTGTGACTGGCTGGTGAGAGCTTGGCAAGTTCATCGGGGGTGACAAAATAAGTCCTGGGTCTGGGTGTGGCTCAAGTCTCCTGTTGGGCGAGGTCCCTGGGCAGCCAACATACAAAAGGAAAATGATAGCAGATGGATGGTGAGAGGCCTGTAGGAAGTTCCCTGCAAAGGGTTTATCTGGATGGTTTCCATCATGTGTCATACCATTTCAGAGACACTGGATGGTCAGTGGCTACGGTATCATGCAGGGATTAAGACATAGCACTCTACTCCTGCAGGAGTCATAAAAACACAGAAACAACCTCTGATATACTGTACATGAAGAAGGGTCACACTTAAAAACTCACCTGAGTGAGGACAAAGTAATGCGTAGAGGTGTGACAGCTGTATCATGCAGGATAGGGTCATGGAAGGACTAGATCATTATTAAGACCATCATGTAATTAATAGTTACAATCCCTAATGGAAGAGCTGGGGTTAATGAGGCATGGTTAAGAATATTTCATGTTCGAAGCCCTCCATAGGCTTCTGGTATTTGTCACTGAAGCACTGAGACGTTGTCCCTAATAGGCAGTGAGGATTGATCCATGTCCACTATTTGCTCCATGCAGGACAGAGGACACCCTGAACTATCTTCTGGGTATGCTATGCATACATTCTCATAGGTTATCGTATTTAAAGGCCTGTGCCCTGTGTGTGCAACTTGTAAATAAGCAGTGTAGAAAGGACCGAGCCATAAACATAATTATGACTGCAAAGCTTGCTCTAGCAGTCCTACTCCTCATGGGGACAGTTAATGTCATGTACAGCTCAACCTACAGTACATTTCCCAAAGTTAAGCACCTTTAGACCAGCCTTATGAAAGAAGCCCCCTAAGGTGGCTGCACTGTGTGCCAATTAAACTACTAAGTTTTATAATCGAGAAATTGGGGTCTTCTGCCCAAAGGAAAATCTCACTAAGCTACTTATATATGATTATAGGACCCACTACTGCATGTCTCTAATGGTATAGAAGACTCCAAGCATATGTTTTGGGTGAGAGGAATGCAAAGAAAAATGTTGTGGTGCTGGCTGCCCAAACCTCACGAGAGAAGTCTCTTCTGCCATAAGAGACACCTTGCAGAGGCCCTGGTAACTTATTAAAAATCGCTCAAGTTAGCTAGTATGATTTATAATGTGTTATGCATTTTTTAGTTGTGAAAGTTAAAAGAAGCTGCCCTGCCTGTGGCTGTGAAAGGAAGTGCACCTCTTCTAAACTTATTGCTCAAGAGACCACTCTGCATGCAGTAAAATTATTTCAGAGCCTCTGCTGAAACACTGTGGATGGACAAAATAGGCAGAGTGATAGCTTTCATTGGCTTACAGCATGTAACTTTCAGTTCACAAGTTTTTAGATCTAGACATGACCCTTTTTTAGGTGCTGACAGTTTATATTTCCCTGAGGCTGTGCTTGAAGCAATCTGCCCATTTTACCATTAGCGGCCTATGACACCTCATCATCTGAGGCAGTATTGTTCCCATCCCCTATCACTGATTCCCATTACCCTAAACCTGTATATGTCCTTTGGTGTCCATCCCTTCTATCTCCTTCCCACTCTCCCCAAATAGCCTTGCTCCTGTGCATACCAGACAGTTCCCCACTGCCTCACAATTCCTGGCAGCTCTTGACATCACACCAGCATTAGAATACTTATCACACTCCTTGCCTCTGTCATCCTCATCCTGGATGCCCCAGTTACTCCTCGTGACTCACCCTGCTGGCACACCGAGACACAACACTGCTCCCACCTACTCTCCTGGCATGGAATTCCAGTGCACCCCTCTCACTCATTGCCCACCTATCTCCTCCTCAATACCACCTGCCATTGCATTCCTCTCCTACCCTACCCTCATCTCCTGGCCCCTTGCACAGGCAGTACCCCAGGAAAAAGCAACATGCTCACATCACCAAACAGAGAACACTGGTCCTCCTCAGAATCTTCACTCTGCTGCTCCTAATGTCAGGCAATGTACACCTAAATCAGGCCCCATCTCAGTCAGTCCGGGCACCTCTTGCCATGAGCTGAGTATAACTCGACATCTGCAGCCTACCCAAGAAATAGCACAGCTTCAATACTGGGTGCAGCTGCATGAACCAGATGTGCTACCCTCACTGAGACCTGGCTGTCAAAGAAGGTCCCGGACTCCTCTGTAGTACTCCCTGGCTTCACCACTTATAGAGTGGACAGACTTTGCAAAAGGAGGGGGTGTCTTAATGTGCGAGACTCACTGCTATGCCAAAGCCTACCAGCACCCTCCCTGAACCACGGGCACAGGCTCTAATACTAAAAATCACTCCTGACACTACCAGAGCCCCTGTAACCATTACGGTGGTGTACATCCCACCATGTAACCAGCCTTAGCATTTCAATCTCTGGCAGACTATATCTCCAGCTTCCTACCCAAAACTGAGCACATTATCTTGGGGATTTAATGTGAACTAGCTGTCAAGCTTGGCCTCCCTATAAAGGACACTCTCTCAGCGCTAGACCTGACCCAGTTAGTCAACCAGCCAACCAGGGTTAATCCCAGAAATGGTTCTAGCACCCTCATTGACCTCTTACTCACCAACTGCCCTAACAGAATCACAAACCTAACTGTACTGCCAGACTCATTGCGACCACTCCCCATCCTCTTCACCTGGTCGTGTCTGCGGCAACTACTCTGACCAAGCAGTTTCCTCCAATACCATCTTCAACCTGAGGCCTCACTAAACTAAGGAGATACCTTGCCCAGTGTCTTTGGTCCCTCATCAGACGCCCCCCTATAGATGCTGCCCTGAATACTTCACTCCACACATTCAACAAGGCCTGTGATACATTTGCCCCACTCACGAAGGTACAAACTACAAACAAAATGCTCCTTGGTTACACCAGCACTGCTCAAGCAGCTGAGAGTCATGATGACCTCTGGTACAAAGCAACTGCCTCTGGTTTGCAGACGGACAGGCTGGCCTATAAAATGGCTCGCAGCAAGTGTACCTGGGCTATTAGAATGTCCAAATCCAGCTATTACAAGTCCACCCTGACCTCATCCTGGGGGAAGGCTAGGTTGTTTTGCAATAACCTAAAGGAACTAAATGGAAAGTCCAGGATGCCTCCTCCTGCCCAGCTATCTGTCAACAATAATATTACATCAAACCCACTCACAGTCGCCAACGGCCTAAATGCTGCATTCTCTGATCTGAGCGCAGTTCTGCCAAGCAACTTTTTTGACCCCACCCCTAATTCCCCAGAACGCAGCAACACCTACCACCCTTTCTACCTCAGGGTCGCTACTATGAATGAGGCAAGTTCGTACCTTAAAAAAGGGCTAAGGGGCTCAAACTACTGCACAGACTCCTTTGACATGAAAATCCTTAACTTGGTACTTGACTCGGCGCTATCCCCCTGACTGATCTCCTTAACCTCTCCTTATGTCTAGGGCAGTTCCCAAGTGACTGGAAGATGGCCACCATCACACCAATACTGAAGAGTGGGGACCCCACATTGCCCAGTAACTACAGGCCCATCTCCATACTCCCTCCCCTTTCGAAAGCCCTGGAAAAAATCATTGCAAACCAACTCACAGACTACCTTCTTGTACACGACATCCTATGCAGGGGACAACATGGTTTTAGAGCTGGACACAGCACAACCACTGCCCTCATAGAGTTCTCCAACTCGCTGCACAATGCCCTAGATAAAAAGCTGCCAACAGGAGCTGTATTCATAGACCTGTCGAAAGCGTTCGACACAGTCTCCCACACCCTCCTCACAGGCCTGTCCCCTGGACCCATCGCGTGGTTCACAAGTTACCTCACAGACAGGTCCCAATGTGAGAAGATAAACAGCACCCTTTCACCCACTCTACCAGTCTGCTCGGGGGTGCCTCAGGGCTCCATCCTTGGCCCACTGCTATTCAGCATCTTCCTAAGTACCCTGCCCAAATACTGTCCTTGTAACCTTCTGTCTACGCAGATGATGCGGTAATGTATGCTTCTTACTCAGATCCCGCAACCCTTCAGTCCTCCCTACAACTTGCCTTCAACCTCGTTGAACGCTGGTTCACTGACCACAGACTCGTGGTCAATGTAAAAAAGACTAAATTAATGCTCTTCTCCCACCATCAGAGTAAGGACCACAATGCCCAGCTAACAATCTTCTTCAAAACTCTCCTCCCACTGGAACAGGTCTACACCTATAAATATCTGGGCATTACCTTGATCCTAATCTCTCATTCTACCCACATATAAGTAATCTTTTTCCGCATAAATATATCATGAGGACTGCTGTATCAGCACAAAGTCTGCCTACCTCCAGAGGCCCTAAACATTGCTGTTACCTCCTCTGTTCTCTCCCTCGAGACTATGAGCTAACTGTTTACTCAGCCGCTGATCACACTGCACTAAATAAAATCTTGTAGGCTTTTGCTGGAATGGATAAGCATACCCACAGCTGCACCCTGTATGCACTAACAAAGATCCTCATCCTAGACAAAAGAATACATTATCAAACATGTCTCCTCACTAAGAAAATCCACCGAGACCTTCATCTCCACTGGAGTCTCAACCTTCCTCCGCTACAACATACTGCAGCAAAACCCGCATGTGGCAGATAAATTAACATAGACTGTTCCCAGAGTCTCAACCACCCTGGCACAATGGTCCTTCTCCTACAGAGCACCATCCTGGTACAATGAACTCCCCTGGCCATCACCTCTATCTCCAGACTAGGCCCCTTCAGAACAGCCCTCAAGAACCACATAATCTCTACCCATCTCTGCCTTTGCCCCCACTAGTAAACAGATATTTGCCCACAGACGGCAAGACCCTGGGTTATAGATATCTCTGTCCCACTTCTGCCACTGTGTATTAATGACAACGTTGGCAATCCTACTGCTTGCATCACCTGCTAGCTTTTAGGCCATGCCTAATTTTGATTGTTCTGTTTGCTGATCTGCTCAAGCTCCCTGCAGGACTGTATAGCTACCAAATCTGTATAGTTCTAGCAGCACTGTTCACTTGTCTCCTACTTATTGTATTCTGCTTATATTTGTCACATATTGTTTATACCTGTTGTCTCTTCCTTCCTCCACCCCTCTGTAACATTGTACAATGACCGCTTCTTGTTATGTTTTGTATTCTGACGTGGAACCTTTGGAAATGAGTCTCTGACTCAAAGGTTGTAATCTGATTTTTCAATAAATAAATAAATATTTCACGGTAAATTGTTATCACTTAAGTAGGGATGGGTCTTGCATAGATCTGAAAGCTTGTAAAGTGAGACTTAAATGTTGGTCTGCCAAAAGATATCTCAACACCTACATGTTCTGTCTATCTGGACTAAAAGAGCTTCAAACACTGCAGTGGAATATATTAGGGCAATGATGAAATCAGAAGAGATGAAATCTTATTTGCTGATATTAAAATGGAAAATGCTCTCTGGGCAGCTGTAAAAACATATCTTTCTCCATAAGCTGCATGACTTCGTAGTAGTAGTCATTTTATTTAACCATGACAATAGACCTTGTGACTGACCTCTCACTTACAAAGATGTCCTTTTTAAAATATATTATTATATTGGTATTTCATTTGTTTAGTAACACAATGAAATCACAGTACATTAAGTACATTAAAGGCACAGATATGGCAGAAATGAAGTAGCACACATTCAAAAATGGAACTAAAATAAATATTAGTTGTGGTGTCAAGAGTACAAAAGTTGATTCAAATATTTAAATAAGCAATCCATTCACTCCATCTTGGGAAAAAGCTACTGCAGGCAAGTATCAAGTAATGTATGCAACTTAGAGTGAATAGCTGACCATGTTTAAACAGAGAAACACTGAAATTCCAGCAGAAGTCACAAGTTTGTTCCTTGTCAGTCAGATGGTCGGCCGACTGAGGTGGGAGTGGAAGGGCCATGGCAGTTGCCATCTCTAATGCAGAACTGACTACTTGTGTGAGTGGGGTCCACAGGTGGGGGGGGCTGAGTGGGCAGGATGAGAAGGGGGTTGGAATGTCCATTGGGGTAGCAATGAGCACGTCAGTGATTGGGGGCGTGAAGGACCACTAGACACCAGGAACTGATTGACATAATGCTGCAGGGGAAACACATCACTGATTGTGGGGTGGTAGACCACTAAAGCCAGGATTTGCATGACATAATGCGTAGCAGCAGATTGGTAGTTGGAGGGTGGGGACCACTGGACACCAGGGATTTACATAGAAACATAGAAACATAGATTTTGACAGCAGATAAGGACCGCTTGGCCCACCCAGTCTGCCCATTTCCCTACCTAATGGATAAGCTGCAGATCCTAGTTTGTTAACTAGCAGCCTACTTCTTCCTACCCCCACCCCCTAGAATTGCCTTATGACTGTCCCATGCATGCTTGAATTCCACCACTGTTTTTGACTCCACAACCTCCTCCGGAAGGCTGCTCCATGCATCCATCCACAACCCTCTCTGTGAAAAAATACTTCCTAAATTACCTCTGAGCCGCCCCTTCTATCTTCAAATTGTGCCCCCTTGTTCTTGCACACACCTCTTTTTGAAAGATGCTATCCTCCTGGACTTTGTCGATTCCCTTGAGGTACTTGAAAGTTTCTATCATGTCCCCTCTCCCTCCTTTCCTCGAGGCTATACATATTCAGCTCCTAAGTCTCTTTTCATATGTCTTCCAGTGCAGACCCTGCACCATTTTAGTTGCCCTCCTCTGGACAGCCTCCATCCTGTCTATGTCTTTGTGGAGATTGGGTCTTGAACTGCACGCAGTACTCCAGATGGGGTCTCACCAACTGTCTGTACAGAGGGATAATAACTTCCTGTTTTCTACTGGTGATGCCTCTCCCTATGCATCCCAGTATCCCCCAGCCCTCCTTGCTGCCCTCTCACATTGCTTGCCCACCTTTAGGTCATCTGATATGACTACACCCAGGTCCCTTTCCATTTTTGTTATTGTTAGTATGTCACCCTCCATTGTGTACTCTTCCCCTGGGTTTTTGTTTCCCAGGTGCATTACCTTGCACTTCTTAGCACTGAATCTAAGCTGCCATACATTTGACCATTCCTCTAACCTTGCCAAGTCCTTTCTCATCCTTTCCACCCCACCTTGTGTATCAACTCTGTTGCAGATCTTTGTGTCAACTGCAAAGAGACATACTTTTCCTTCCAGTCCCTCTGCAATGTCGCTTATAAAGACATTGAAGAGGATCGGTCCTAATACTGAACCCTCATGTACCCCACTAGTAACCCCTTTCTTTAGAGTGGACTCCATTTACTATATACCTCTGTGTCCTATTCTCCAGCCAATTCTTTACCCAGGCTATCATCTTGGGACCCACTCCCAGGCTGGCTAACTTGTATATTAATCTTTAGCGTGGGACTGTGTCAAATGCCTTGCTAAAGTCTAGATAGGCCATGTCCACAGCCCCTCCCTGATCTACTACTTTGGTCACCCAGTCAAAGAAATCTATCAGATTTGTCTGGCATGACCTTCCCGCTGTGGCATAATAACATAATGCTACAGGGGCAGCACATCGGTGATTGGAGAGTATATGCTAATGAGCCTATAATGGGCATGAGAATGACCTCTTAGCACCTTGCATGCTCTATGGATGTACTTGTATATCCTGGCTGAATATAGCTCACGGGAGCAATGGTGCTGTTGTGTTCGGGGATTCCTTCCATTAGGCCACACTCTGCTAGGAGGATCCATGAGTGCTGTGCATACTCAGTATGTGCTATGCTGACACGGCCCCATATTCTGACAGCAAGAATGCTCTGGTGGAGTGCACTAACTGTCTGAATATTGTCCCCAGCCATCAATGTGCTATCTCATATGCAGTACTAATAGGTGCACAGCGCACATGTCTGGCTCTGAATATGGGGGCCTTAATCTTTAGTATCTGTTGCCTATAAAGCCTCTAAAATAATATTTTTAGTTTTACATCTGCAGTTTCACTTTGAACTTGTTTCTCTCTGGTCTTAGCATTCTCTGCTTCCTTGCCAGGGGCTCTGTATGAGAAAACAGCAACAAAGATGTCCTGGAATTGCAGCAATTGAGTGACAGTAGTGACCTATTCTACAAAGTACGAATAATCACAAATGACATACTGCTTACAACAGTCAGTTCATGGTGATGCACTCATGAACTGGCTACCTTTACCCAGCAGAATAGAACTCCAGATATGTTTGCTTGCAAAAAAGGAGCTCCTGGGCCTTACATCTCCTCCTTTAACACATTGCTTCTGCACTTTCTCCAACCAATACAATCCCAGCAACATGGCCAGGAACACCCTTAAGTCTCCATTCTGGTGTACTCTGCTGAGCAAGCGGTCATTTGCTGTTAGGGTCACTAACTGGCTAAACAAACTGTCTGATACTCTGATACTCTGCTGAATCTCCCCAAGTTTAATCAGTTTAAGAGATCTTTGCAGTCTGCCATTGCAGTCCAATGCGATTGTATGTGTTAAACTGTTTTATTCAGTTTCTCTCTAGATACAACCTATGACCTTTTATACAATGATCTCTATGGCTCTTTTTCATAACTGTATGTAATTTTTCTGTCTTAAGTGTTTTGAAGTGACCTGTTTTGATAGGCATGGGAAGTTGAACATGGAAATATAATAAGACACAAAGAAAGAAGTGGGAATGAATTTATGGTGAGAGATAGTCCCTGTTTCTTATGTTAATGATTATATTTAATTTATCAAGTGATATGAAAGCAACAAGACATGTCGGGGTGTGCATTACAGTGTGCCAACCGCACTCCTGGGGCATAGTTAGGGGCAAAGCTGAAGGCTGAGTGCCGGTCATCCCTAGGTGTGCGGTTATCACATTATAATGCACAACCCTGGAGTGTCTTATTGTGCTTATAAAATGGCCCTTTATTGTTAGAAGCAGTTTTTTATTTTGAAACTCATTTTTAGATAAGTAAAAATGTAAGTAAATTTGTGCTTTTAACATAAAATAGTCCTTCCACCTATTGGGGCTAGATTAGAGTAATGTTATACAGTGTGTACCTCCCTGCCCACTTAAGCTTCATATTTCCTCGCCAGCCATAACCATTCACAAATGCTGTTTTCCTCATTCTAAGTATGACGCATAGCCCCCTTACTTTATTTCATTCTCTTCATTCTGTAGACAAAACTAAAAGAAGCCATAACAGAGGATTCTCAGTTCCCCAATGCTGCAAGCATGAGTGTGGTTCAAAACCTCATGGCTCTGAACACATTCTGCTTGGTGATTTCAATATAAACTGGCTCGCATCTGATGTCTACGCTCATAAGGATGCCCGTGCAGCTGCCAACCTCTCACAATTGTAGTGTCAGTGGCTCAGTAGGTAGCACACTCGCCTCTGAGGCCGGGAGATCAGAGCGCTGTGGGTTCAGTTCCCACATCTGGCACTTAGGTTAATATCCCAATACTGACAATGTAGTGCAGCATGAGAGGGGTGCTGCACTTCTGAGGTGCCGTCTTTCGAAAGAGACATTAAACCGAAGTCCCATCTGCCTGGATTGGTGGTAGTTCAGGTGGATGTTAAAGATCCATGGCACTTATCGAAAAGAGTAGGTGAATTTCCCTGGTGTCCTGGCCAAATTTCCCTCATTCACTAAAAATACCACCAACAGCTTAATTTGGTTCAAATTCAATTACTTACCATCTGTATATTCCCCGGTCGCCCCTGAAAAAGGGACTTCTAGGTCCAGTGGGCTTACCGGGTCAACAAAATTCAACAACAACAACAACAATTGGTCACCACACCAACTTGGATAAATTACAAAACTGGCACCAGTACCCTGCTGGACTGGGTTCTCACCAATCACCCTACCAGGATCTCTCGTACCTCCGTTCTCCCAGACTCTCTCAGTGGCCACTCCCCGGTTATATGTGAATGGTCTAATAAATTTCTAAAGCCACCCCCTATAATCATTACCAGCAGAGTCCTCCCCTATGCTCAACTTACTCATCTCAAACAGTACCTATCCTTGCAAGACTGGCTGCCCACCTACAAGGTGATGGATGTAACCTAGCCCTCGGCTACTTCATCATTGCCTTCAATAAGGCCTGTGACCTCTTTGCTGCTTTGAAAAAATGGAAAACAAAAGCCCTCTGCAACCCTTGGATAACTGCGGAGCTCCTTTCTCAGCTGAAATCTAGGGACTACCTGTGGGCAGTGGCTAAAGACACAGGCAAACAATCTGACATCCAAAAATACAAACATGCCCGTAATACCTGCACAAAATCCATTCGTCTCACGAAAAGCTCATATTATAAGGACACCCCCACCAACACCTGGGGAATTGGTTGTGCTTTCTGGGACAATATCAAGGACATTACTGGGAAACAATCAAAGTCCCCTCTGGCCATGTTAATTGTTGAAGGGTCCACTACCCTTGATCCCATGGTCATTGCAAATACCTTTAAAACGGCTTTTACTGACCTCAGTACTGTTCTACCACCTGATTTCTTCACAGTCAGTCACACCCCCTCTAACACACCCTGCACTCTGTCAAACCACCCTAATTTTTTCTTCAGGGAGATTAAGATGAATAAAGCTCGCCCCTACATCTCCTCATCCATCTCCACTTCCAGAATCAGCTGTGACACCCTGGACCTTAAGCTGCTATCACTTACACTTGACGAGGTCCTCAGTACCCTAACTAAAATTCTTAACCTCTCTCTCCACACCAGTACATTCCCTGAAATATGGAAAACTGCCACTGTGACCCCAGTCCACAAAACTGGGGATAAGACCTGCCACTCTAACTACTGCCCGATCTCCATATTGCCACCACTATCCAGGGCCCCAGAGTGTATTGTTGCTCACTGATTATTTGGTCAAATATAATATTCTGTGCACACAACAGCACGGTTTTAGAAAAGGGCATAGTACCACCACTGCCTTGCTTGAATTTACCGATGCAGTACATAGTTCCCTTGATAAAGGACTTCTTACTGGGGCTGTCTTCATCGACTTCTTGAAGGCATTTGATATGGTTCATCATCGGCTGCTGTATGACCAATTACTCCTTGCTGGCCTCGCACCGGACTCAGCCCGCTGGTTCAGAAGCTACCTTGACAACCGCTCTCAAAGAGTAAAAATTGAAAATGCTATCTCGGACACCTTGCCTGTCCACTCTGGAGTACCTCAGGGGTCTATACTGGGCCCTCTCTTTCAGCATCTTTTAAACTCCCTACCACAGTCCTGTTTGGAACAAATCATCCTGTATGTGGATGATGTTGTTGTTTCTACGCACAAGGACCTTTTCACCACTACAACACAGTCTCCAACTCGGATTCAGTGCCGTTGAAACATTGGTTCTCCAATCATAAACTAGTCCTCAATCACAAGAAAACCAAGTCATTGCTATTCTGCAGTTAACATAGCCGTTACAAGCAACACCCCCTTGCCATCTCCACCAAACAGGGGACTGTCCTCGAACAAGTTTACTCTTTCAAATACCAAGGGATTCTGCTTGACCCCAATCTCTCCTATATGGCTTACATTGACAGCATAGCTAAAGCTGCCAGCACATTTCTTGGATTACTCTACAAGCACAGGCAGCACCTCACCCCAGAGGCCTTGAAGATTGCCGTCCAGAGCTCTGTAGTGTCAAGTATTGATTATGGCCTCATTATCTATGGCTCCGCCACGACGTCTGCCCTCTGACGTATAACAACTGCACTTAAAGCATGCCGACTCACAACTGGTGCCCACTGCCTCACCCACACCTGTGCCCTCTATGAACAATCCGGATGGCTCCAACTCTCCAGCCGTATAAAGTATCTCACATGTGCTATGGTGGGAAAAATCAACCTTGGCCTCACACTCCCTGTTACTGCCTTGTTACATAAAAACACCAACTGATAGAACACCAGGAGCTCAACAACCCAGTCTACAAGTTCCTTGCTGTCGAACTGTGCAGGGCCAATGCTTCATTCCTATAGGGCTTCTCTATGGATGAATGGTCTCAGCCACACCATCTCCTCTGCCTCAACATTAGGTCTGTTCAAAACCAGGCTCCGGGCCCAACTCATTGCCTCTAGCTCCTGTGGCTGCCTCTCCTAGATGATGACTTACACAGCTTTAATCCTAATTTATAAGCTGCTTAACCCTAGGCCCCCCAGTCCCCCTCCGCCCAGCTCCTGAGGCACCACTTCAAATCTCAGGTCTTCATACCACCTCATTAGTCTCTTCTTGCCCCATTATAACACTCATTTCCCCCCTCACCCTGCCCCCTTTTTCTCTTCTATCATAACTTCCCATTTATTTTTTGACAAATGCCTCCAGCTGCATCTTCATCCTCCCTCTCTCCTCTCATCCCTGTTTCTCTGTCACCCCCGGGTGCCTACCCCTTCCTTGTGGGCACATGAGTCCTAGCTGTGCTCACCATTTTACTATACTGCCTCTGTCAACTACCTACACTTCTCCTCCTCCTCTACACCTTACTCTTCCTATAATTGACCCCTTTCAATAGCACTGTTGTACATGAATTGTTTACTATTATTTCACTGTTGCTTCCTTGTTGTTTGTTATTTCTGATGTGGAAACTTTGTAAAAGAGCCTTGGCTCAAAGGTACTTGTGATCCTAGAATAAATAAATAAAAATATAAAAACTGCCTCACTCACTGACAGCATCATGAACTGCTCGCTCTGTCCTAAAAGCTAAACAGCAGGGTAAGTTATTTACCACCTTTTCGCTTTGTTTATGTAGTATCATTGCTTACTTTCTTCATGCTGTGTTTTTTTCTCTGTGTTTCCCCACATTCAAGAAATGGAATGTTTATCATGGAATGTTTACCATGGAATACAGGGATTCAAAATTCTGCTCAGTTCCATTAGCAGAATGTTACCCTTCTAACACACACACACACACACACACACACACACACACACACACGAAGGCCCTTTCTAAAGCCACAGACTCAATTATCTCACTGTCAGGGAAAGCAGAAGAGATTTCCCTGATGAGCATGATAAAATAGAAGGGAGATTTTTCACTGTCAGCAAATAAACAGTTGTAATAAAAACTATAAATAATACTTACTGTTTCTTTTATGTGTGTAAGGAGAGTGTGATGATCAAGAGAACAACATTTAATTAATTTGTTTTATTTTTTTATTTAAGGTAGTTTTATTTTTAGGGCCCAGTTGAAGGTTTTTACAGTATAAAGATAACAGCCATGTTTGTGATGGAAAATCAGTTCTGGATCTAGGGAGACTGATGGAAGATAGTTCTGGTTGTAGGAGGACTGATTTGCGTGTTGTATGATGTGGTTTAGGACCAGGATGACTATGCATATATAGAGACTTAATGTACAGTCAGCTGATGTCTCTTGGCCAATGAGATTTCTAGATTTTCTCATGTCATTTTATAAGATAAGTTGTGAAACATAAAAATTTGTTTTTATTTATAACAGATACAGTACAATCTTACTGAAGAAGGACAGTGTCCAAACATTAAAGAAATTTGTTGATACTGTATCAATGTAATTTGTGAATTCAGAAGACAGAGGAAAATAATTTAATAAATAATTATATAAACATTTTACATTTAGTGATTGGTTTAATTTCTACCAATTGTCTATACTGTTTAGAAGCCTTATTGGTAGTGAGCTACTCCTCAAGTTTTTCTGATCCTTTTTACAGAGGTTGGCTGGACTGGGACTGACTAGTTAAGTGTTTTCAGCCTGACTCATCTGCATTTCCTCTGGAAGTGTTTATTGTACTTGTAATGTTTTTTTGTGACTATTTGACATGGAACCTTTGTAAATCAGCACTCGTGTTCAAAGGTAATCTCTGAAGTTTTCAATAAATAAATTAAAATAAATATAAAGAAGCAGTATCATATTTCCTGATGCTGACATCTGAATCTACCTCTTGACATGATGACATGTGAGCAGTCTTAGTTAGGCCATCATTCCTTCTTCACCAAAAAAATATTCAAATAAGCTGTCAGAAAAGGTGCACAGGACATGGTCCCCATCCCCTTTGTTGGTAGCCCTCACCCACAAACTGTGCTGATATCCCCAGCTTTCATGTTTACGTATTCTTGTATGATGAACAAATATTTGCTATCATGGGATATTTGCTACTGAAAGTCTGGCATGTGGTTACCCTGTTCAATGGTGTACTCTTTCATCATTCTACACTTGGTGGTATCCAGCTCATCCAGGCAGCAAAACAAAATCTCTAGATACTTTACTTATTTAGCTGGATTACAAGGATGACCAGCTCCTCAGTTGACTACATTTATTCATTCTCCAGCTATCTCATAGAGGTGAGCATTAGTTCTGATGATAGAAGCAAGGTGTGCTGAGCTAAGTATTCTTCGGTTCTGTTGGACAGTCATGAGTACCTCAGGCACCTTGAACAGTTTGGTATGCATGTGTTCACCTGTGTGGTATGCATAGCAGATTTTGACACCTGTTCACTAGACAGGGTTGTTCAGGTTTGGAAAGTCGTGACTTCTGAACCCAAACTCCAACTCACTAGGGTAATTAGCATTTCCTCATGACTGCTGGCATCTTCCAGGAAGGCTGAGGAAGACTGCAGAGAAGCTTGGGCTGCCTGATGACTATGTGCTTATTTGGGCAGTTTTTGTGGTCCAGATAGATCAGAAAGGCATAGGGATAGGAAGGAGCTATGGGAGAATCAGGGCTTGATGGGAATGCTTGAAATTATAAGTTGCTGGAATTAGGCAGGGGATTCTAATCAAGGGGTAAGGGTGGCAACAGCAGTCAAACATTCCACATAGAAGCTTACACAATAATACTTGTCTGGCAAGCTTACAAGCTGTTGGGGGTGGAGTCCAGTGTAATAAAGAGCAGAGACAAAATGCCATTGACTTCTGTTTTCTCTTATGGCTATATTAGGAGAGCAGACAGACAGCAAGGGGCTGTGGAGAAAGGCAGGACTTCAAGGGATTCCTTGACATTGTAGATTAATGGAATTAGGTAGAGGATCAGTGTTTGGGGTGGGTCACATGTCACGTGACTGCAGTCCTGTATTCCGTTCCCACAGGGCCAAGTAAATCCTCACATGAGCGACCCCAAGAGTATGGACCATGAGAAGGAGGATGACATCTGCAGAGGTGTCTGCAGAGAGTCCGCTGTGGCACAGAGGACTCTGCTCATGCAGATGCCATTCAAAGCAGGACAGACATGAGTACTCCCCACAGGTCAGTGCAAGGGAGCTATTACAACTCAAAGTAACAGGCTTTAACAACCACACCATAACTGGAGTGCATCTACATGTACCTTTTAGAACACTTGGCTTGGAAATAACTACCCTCTAGCCTAAACATTCTATCCAGGACAGGCTGACATAGCAGCTTAGTACTTAAGTAAAAGTACCTGGCTCCACATAAATACCCTCTGAACTAAAATGTGCATTGGGGTTGGCCTATATAGTACCATAGTAAAGGTTCAAGTACATACCCATTGCATCACAAGGATACACCCACCATAAGAGGCTTTGAATGTTTGTACGGTGGTTGGGGGGCAGTGAGGTAGTTAGTTGTAGGGGTTGTGACAGGGCCATCTTTTGAGGGTGTACTGGGAGATGGGAGGTTTCCTGCTTTTTAAGAGGTTGAGGTTCCTGCAGAAAGAACTGAACCACCTTGGGGATGAACTCCAAAGCTTGAAGGATCCCCTGTGCACTGGGAGCCTAGGCCCAGAACACTTGTTCCTCAAAGGCCCCAAAAGCTTTGAAGGCAGGATGGTGTATGGCAGGAAGGGAGGGAAGGTTCAGGTTGAAAAGTGGTTAGTACAAGTTTCTGGAACTGATAGCAGCCCTGGAGACACAAAGAGAGGTTACTACCCACTGGCTCCAGAGCAATAGCACAGATCTATCATTGTCTTTGGGAAATAAGGTACAGTTTGCACTGAAGGAGTCTAGGGGTGTGCCCCAGACAATGCAGGGAGGCTGTATAGCATAGTGGTTAAGAGCAGTGAACTGCAAACCTGGAGAACTGGGTTTGAATCCCACAGCCATCACCTGCATTCTTTGCGACCATAAGCAAGTCACTTAACTTCCATGGGCTCCGAGGACACTCCTGGAAACACAGAAACATAGAATTTGATGGCAGATAAGGACCGCTTGGCCCACCTAGTCTGCCCAAACAAATATCAGCTTAGTGTGTCTTTCTTGGTCAAAAATTGTAAAATAAAAATGCAAGATGAGCCTGTTGGAGGGATGGGGAGTAAAGGATGCAAGAATAGGAGTGGAGTCATCATGCTGGGGGACCCAACAGTCACATAGTCAAGTCTGAGGGATGGGAAAGCTGGTTAGGAGCGTAGAGTCTGGCAAATGGAAAGTGGTATGCCTCCCAGGTATGTCAGTTTAAAAGATCCTGTCATGCTCCAGACCTTGGCCGGGGGCAAAGGTGGGAAGTCAGGCACTGTGATCCACCTGAGAACCAATAATTTGGAGGGATGCAAGACTGAAATTATTCAGGAGAGATTCAGGATTCTGAGGACAAGCTAAGAGAAAATGCAGACTCAGTGTCTTTCTCAAGATTGCGTTCACTGTCATGTACAGTACAAACTGGGATAGAAAGTTAAGGATTTTAGAGTTCAGCATTTGGCTGAAAGGGTGGTATGGTGAGTAGGTGTTTGGGGTATGTAGGGACTGGAGAACCTGCTGGGAAGATAAGACCTTGTATGCATGGATCCATCTGTATCTTGGTGGGGGGAACAGGGTGTTGGGGAGGAAGCTACTATAGAAGAATTCAAACTAGGCCTGGAGAAGAGCTTCACCAGTATATATGACCTAAATCAGTCTCACAGTGTGAGCCATATCCCCCCACCCCGACAGTAAGTATGGTACATGTAAGTAGAGGGCGGGAGCCAGAGGTGGATCTAGATTTTTTTCCAAGGGGCAATTTTTGACATGGAGTAGCACTCCCCCCTCCCCAAATGGAAAATATTACATTTTAAAGCTCAGATTAGCTTAAAACAGCTACTGTTTGCTGTTCTCAGGGGGGGTAGTATGCATTACTTCACTGCATAGATGGATCTGCTAGTTTTGGGAGGTAGTATGGGGGACATACACAGGTTTTTCACAGAGCAAACTGGTACACCAAAAGCACTACCAGGGGAAAAAAACAGCCCTGGGAGGCAGCAGAAAACAGGGCAGCTTTCAGGAGATGTAACTAGAGAAATGTTGAGGGATACAGGGAAGAATAACTAGGGAAGCTAAGCAAGGCTAACTGGGTGGGGAGGAAGGCAGAATCTGAAGTGGAATTAAGGATAGTAGAAGAGGTTAAGAAGGGGACAAGGTCTTCTTTCTCTACATTAGGGAAACGTGATAAACAAAGAAGGGCATAGTCAAGCTGAGGAAGGGTAAAGGGTAGATGAAGATGAGGCAGTAATACTGAATGGCTATTTCTGTTCAGTATTTGCAAAGCAGAGGCAAGGCCCACTACTATAGGAGAAAGTTAATACCTGACTAGATAGGAAGCAGAACTGTGCATGGAGCTGATAGCCACAGAAAATACATTCAGAGGCTCACATCCATTAAGACCACTAAATTTCCAGAACCAGAAGGAATACACCCCAGGGTGCTAAGGGAGTTGATGCAGATGCTGTCAGCACCCCCGGCAGATCAATACAACTGCACACTAGAGACTGGAGAAGGGCCTGCAGACTGGAGTGTGGCAGACATTGTGCACCTGCGTGAATGAGATGGAAATGATCAGCACTGGAAGCAAAGACCAGTCAATTTGACCTCAATAATGGGCAAACTGCTAGAATCAATTGAAAAAAAGAGGCTTGTGGAGTTCCTGATAGCAAATGGGCTACAGAACAGGAGACATAGAAACATAGAAACATAGACTTTGATGGCAGATAAGGACCACTTGGCCCACCCAGTCTGCCCATTTCCCTTCCTATTGGATAAGCTGCAGATTCTAGTTAACCAACAGCCTACTTCCTGCAACCCCCCACTACAATTGCCTTATGTCTGTCCCATGCATGTTTGAATTCCCCCACTGTTTTAGACCCAACAACCTCCCCAGGAAGGCAGTTCCATGCATCCACCACTCTCTCCGTGAAAAAAATGTCCTCACATTACCCCTGATCCGTCCCCCCTCTATCTTTAAATTCTGCCCCCTTGTTCTTACATATCTTTTCTGAAAGATGCTACCCTCCTGGACTTTGTTGATTCCCTTGAGGTACTTGAAAGTTTCTATCATGTCCCCTGTCCCTCCTTTCATCAAAGGTATACATATTAAGCTCTCTCAGTCTCTCTTCTTATGGTTTCTGATGCAGACCCTGCACCATTTTAGTTGCCCTCCTCTGGACTGCTTCCATTCTGTCTATGTTCTTGCGTAGATGGGGTCACCAGAACTGCACACAGTATTCAGATGGGTTTCACCAACTGTCTGTACAGAGGGATAACCACTTCCTTTCTCTACTTGTGATGCCCCTTCCTATGCATCCCAGTATCCCCTGGCTCTCCTTACTGACTTCCTCACATTGCTTACCCACCTTTAAGTCATTTGATGTGACTACCCCCAAGTCCTTTGTAGAAGATTGGCAGGGTTCTCCACATCACTCCAAGGTCCTCCTCATCAGGTCGGAGACTATGACCAGCTGATCAAGGTTGTCTCAGGTTGGTCCCACTGGACTCAAGAGTCCACTGGGGAACCTCATATGTAGGCGGCCAGAGGGACCATAGCTATGGGCACCGCCATGTGCCCTAACAAGCGTAGGCACACCTGGCAGGGACCTAATGACTGGAGGAGACAAGACGGGCCTGCTCCATCAGACACTCCACTCTGGTAGGAAGGCCCTGCCCTGGGAGGAGTCCATAACCACCCCAATATACAGAAGGTGCTGGCACAGGGACAGACAAGACTTTGGCAGACTGACTGTGATCCCCATGGCCTGGAAGAGCCAAAGGTGCATTGCAGGGTCTGAATCAGAGATCCCTGGAAGGGGCTGCTAGCAGCCAATCGTCAAGGTAGGGGAACGTGGAGAATTCCTGTCTCCTCAGACAGGAATTCTCCTGTCTGAGACATCATGTGTCTGTGGCAAGCAGACCTTGCCAAAGAACCCTGATTCACTTCTTTGACAGAGTGATGAAGACTGCTGGTAATGGCCAGGTGATTGATATCTGGACTTTAGCAAGGCTTTTGACTAGGTTCAACACAAGCAGCTGGTCAAAAAACTAAGAGATCTTAGAGTGGGGAATAGACAAACAGTGGTCTGGGAACTGCTTAAAAGGAGACAGCAAAGGGTAGTGGCAAATGGGGAGCATTCAGGAGTGAGCGAGGTCCCTAGTGGGATTCTGTAGGGTTTACTCCTTAGAATGGTACTCTTTAACACCTTCATCAGTAACATACAGTAGTAAAGGGTATCAAAAGGAAGATCTGCCTGTTTGCATATGACAGTAAGCTCTGTGGCAGGGAGATTGTGAGGAGGGGATCTGCAAGATGAAGCAGGATCTGTAGAAGCTGAAGAAATGGTTGAAGGTCTATATTCTGAGCTTCAGTGCCAAAAAGTGTAAGGTCATTATGCATGAATCAGAAACTCTGGGGCTGAATACAGTCTTGGAGAGATTAAGGTCACTGTGACTAAGAAGGAAAGGGATCTGGGGGAGAGGCTGATTTCCAACAACCTCAAATCAGCAGCGCAATGCAACAAAATGATAGAGAAAGCAAATAGAACATTAAGAATGTGCTGGGAAGGGGTTCAACAACAGGAGAAAATAGGTAATTTTACCCTTTACAGAACTCTGCTGTCATAGCACCTGGAGTACTGTATGAGGTTTTGCAGCCTCCACCTCCCAGAAAGAAATAAACATAAAGAATAGTATATGAGATGAGTGACCATTCACAACAAGGGTGTGTTTCCATTGAGGGTATGTGATGACTTCACAGAGACTTCAAGAGCGAACCTTGAGCGGTATCTATGATGTCATTACATGCCCTTGATGGAAACGTAGCCTTATTTGTCTATGGTCAACTGTACACTGTTTATATAGTATATGGTTACCCCAACTTAAAAATTCTTACAGAACATGGCAGTGTTCCTGCTTATTCCAGCACATCACTGTCCAGTCATTCTGATACCTCAGTGACTGAAAACCAATGTGCTCCTGCCTCCACTGGCTCTGGCACCTGGCACCTCACTCTCAAAACCATCACTCAATAAGCCATAGCCACAGCTTCATTATATCTTATGTGGTCATTTTGGGTCGGGTTAAGCAATGGATGGTTCTGGCGACATATGACGCTACCGTAAGAATGGGTTAAAAATTAAAATTATAAAAAGCAACAAATAAACACTGTTCCTAAAGTAACAGCACAGCACTTTATGGATGTCTATTTGAAATCAGCCTTGATGACCCTACCGCTGAATGGTGCACCATTTTCTGTAATTCTTTTTGAAAGCCACATCTTCATCAAATTATGGGCCACACTCTGATGTTAAGGCTGAAATGTTGTTGTAGTATCATTGTGATGTCACAACGATACGACAACAACTTTTCATGACCTTTGAACTGTACCACAAAATGATGATTGTCTATAGGAAATCCACACACAATAGGGGCTTGCCATATATTATAAACTGGAGTCAGTGTAGAGGAGGGTGACCAAGATGATACATGGTCACTATGGTGTATGAGCAGAGACTGAAGATCCTCAATATGTACTCTCTGGAAGCCAAGAGGGGGGACATGGTCAAAGCATTTTAATACATGCAGAGAATAAACAAAGTGGACACTAGTAAGCTGTTCACATAAAGTGGCAACATTAATACCAGGGAGGAACAAGAGAAAATTGGTGGGGGATAAGTTTAAAAAGGACACTGGGGCCAGTCCATTAGCACAGAGGTTGTATTTCAGCTTGCAATGTTGGTGACCTGGGTTCAGGAATGGACCCAGGACACCAGAGGGCCGGCTGGGGGGAGAAGGCTTGAGCATCTGACGACTGCTCACGTTCTCTTGAGGGGGAGGGCGGGGAGATGACCCAGCACTTGCTGACTCCTGGTGAAGGCCAGAGGAATAGCTGTGCATTCAGTCCTGCTGAATAGAGGGGCATGGTGAACATCTGCATACGCCTTGATGGTAGTGGCATGTCATGCCCCAGGGAGAAAATGGGAAACAGTGCTCCATGGCTAACCAGATGATGGTCACTGGCTCCTACTGCCACAGAAGCCCTGAGAGAGCCCAAGAACACCTCAGCAGTGCTTGGGTCAAGAATGAGTGTTCTGGCTGACCTCACCAGTGCCTTTCTCCCTCAGAGGAGGGGACCCATCCGCGGCGAAGCACTGCTGCCCGGGGGCTGTGATGTGGGGTGGTGGTGGTGGCTGGTATCAGGGCAGGGTGCCAGTGGGGCCTAGGTGGCCTGAAGGAGTGGTGGACCAGGAGCCAGGAGGAGCAAAAAAGAGGACACTAGAAGTACTTTGTTACAAAGCAGATAGTGGCATAGTGGAATATGCCTCCCACAGATCTGGTCAGTGCAGAAACAGTGGAGGGCTTTAAAAAGGGATGGGACAAACATAAAGGTTTGGTTAAGGGAGCTGGGGAAGATTGGGTGGAGGTGAGAAGGTTTATGGAACCCTAGGGTGCATGTGCCGCATCTCAGTGCAGACTGGATAGACTTATTGTGGCAACATAGGATTATACAGTAGGAAATGAGGTCAGAAGCAGGACATGTAGTCAACTGTGACTGTCAGTTGATGCTTAGTAATTGATTCCAGCAAAATGTACCTCCCTCATTGACCTTTCTTTTTTATTCATCCTAGTGTTCCAGTGGTGAAATACAGCAGCTTGACCTACAAACTGCTCACATTTCTGTGGTTTTGATAAAGATGCGTAAGAATAAGAAAGGCGGCAAATGGAGCAGTAACAGTGATTAGGTGTTGGACGTGCATCACAAGTCCCTGTGTCTTGTCATGTGAATCACTGAAAACATGTGAATTGCTCCTGAAACATGTTCTTTAATGTAGCTGTACTTGTAACTGTGATATGAAAGGCAAAACCAAATGCAGAACCTGTAATAAAGTAACTTAATATATTAGACTGTAAGTGAGAATTTCATTTGAGAGATAACAATTCTTATCCTGTCTGCCTACTTTTTATAAAACAATGAAGGTAAATGTTATTTTATCTGGTCTGTTTTATTTCTGTGAAATGAAGACATAAAACTGCAATATAATGATGACATGTTTTAGTTGAATTGACAGATAAAATGAATGATGACTGCAGTGTACCTGTTAAATAAGCAATAAGACAAGGCAGGGTGTAGGTTATTTAAGCAATATACCATGAGAGAGTGTGGATGATGGCAGGATTTTCCCATGCCTGGTGTGGTGGTTTGCTCACAAGGCCACTGGCCAAGTGAGGAAACCACACCAGGTGTGGGTAAATCCTGCCATCACTCCATACCCCTGTCATGGTATATTGCAATTATACAATGCAGGGAAATAAATAGAGAGGAGTTTTCATTTATTTATTTGGAGTTTTGTGCATTCTGCTACCGAGAGAAAACAATATGGTGGCCAGTTGCTTTGAAGTTTGGTACCTGAGTGAAATGGGGGAGGCATTGGCTAGCAGGCACTTCTTGCCATGAGGTGATGGCAGTATTTACACATTGTAAATCATGCCAGTCAACTAATCACAAGCCAGTATTTTTTAGCCCATTGTATAATATCTACTAACCACACACCCAGATGCACTGTGAGGCACAATGCATTTATATAGCATAACAACCCACTTTCTGCATGTCTTATTATGCTTATAAATTGGTTGCATGGCAAATAAGGAAAAAAAAATGCACATTTTTAATTAAAAGCAGGTATTCTCTTTGGTTCAAGTTCAAGTTTAAGTTTACTGATTGGCAAAATTGCCATTACAAATGAGTAAATAAATAAAACTTTAAAAACATTTAAATAGTAAAAAGAATTTCACATACAGTATTTGATAGGGACTTATTACACATTAAAATACTAACAACTTATTTCATAAAAGTAATTGCGTTCTTGTGATTAATCTAAGTTACACAAACATTTAGATAGCACAAGGTTCACAGCAAGAAATTAACCATTTCAATAATGGCTATAAAAATAGTTTGAACCTGGTTATTCTTAAAAAAACAAGAAAGATAATTAGTTTATACAAAAAATAAAATTTGGTGAATTGCACCAGATAGTGCAATTACTAGCATTCATGGTTGGGTCATAAATAGACATCATACAAATCTGGCTAAGATTTATTAAATATTGTATCAGGGGTTGTTCTCCATAATTGTCCATTTTAGTATTCAGTCCAAAGTTATCCTGTTAAATGGAGCCTTCTTTGATCAATTATTTTGAGGAATGAGACCACGAGCTCAATATTGCGAGGTCAGCTGTTGTAAATAGGTATATCAATAATTGCATTGGTTAATATGATTGAGAGTTTAATATGTTACCCAACCAAAGATCCTATATTTCTCATAAAGATGGCATAAGATCACTAAGTGCATTAAATTATCTTCATCCAAGCACATTTGCATCTATAAGCCTTATTTTTTCCCTAGATATAATCCAGTTTTCTTATTGCTCTCAAATACCTCAAAGCGAAATCTAGTTAGAAGAGTCCTCTGGCAAGGGGGTAGAATATGGGGTATCTTTCAAATGTGTGTTCCCTTTGTTTTGGACATCCATGGACATGCTTTTGATAGTCGACAGGCTTCTAAATCTTTTTGGACAAAATTATCCTTTATTTTGTGATTTATTGTTACTTTGATGTAATCAATAGGAAGCCTTAAACAGTCAGCGACTAAATATAAAAGCCCATATGGTTTAATGAGTTCTTCCAGGATCTTCATACAAGGGAAAATATTGTTAGAGTGAGAGTAAAGAATAGCCTCTTCCAGACACAATTGTGGGAATCTGTCAGGGGGCATCCTAAAGGTCCTGATCCAATAGTTTATTTGTCTCTGCACACAGGCACACTCTATGGATAGCTCTTCAATCTCAGCTCTGACCAAAGTAGAAGGGGCACTATTCAAGATTCCCAGAATCTTTTTATAACATTTTTTTAATCCAAAATTCATAGATCCTTTTAGTTCCCGTCCCCATAGTTCAGCTCCATAGAGAATTTGGCTTTTGATTTTGGCTCTTGTCACTCTTAGAATTCCATCAACTGATCACCCCCATAGTTATATGAGAATGCTGATATAATCGGAAAAAAACCTCCAACTTGCTTTTAATACTTTTAGGTGAGTTTTCCATGATCCAGTTTGGCTCACCATAAGTCCTAGATAGCAAAATTATTTACCACCTCAATCTTGGAGGCATTCATATAATAGTTGTAACCTCTTGTTGCCCCCAAACAAAAGAACCTTTGTTTTATCATGGTTAACCAGCACATCAGCACTTTGTATTCAAGCTGGAATTTCCCGATGCTTTTCCACATGCTGAAGTGGCTGAGTGAAAAAAGTACAACGTCATCTGCATAGGCTAAATACGGGACCATTCTGAACCCGATTTTAGGCAGATGAAAGTCAGGATTGTACATGTCTTTCAAAACAGTATCAAAATAAAGATTAAACAATAGTGGGGCCAGTGTGCAGCCTTGTTTGACCCCAATATTGTTTCTAAACCAAGGGCTTAATTCCCCTGAATCACCATACCTGATACTGATGTAGTTATCTTGATGCATGAGTCTGATCATCTCCAATAGAGATAGATCAACCCCAGTTCACCAAGTCTATCCCAAAGTAGTGGTCTGTTACCCCATCGAAGACGGTTTGAGATCTATAAAAGTGCAGTATATTTTTGCTTTTGACGATCCTGTATTTATGAATCAAGTGAGTTAGAACATAAACTTGATCTATTGTGGAGTGATTTCTGTGAAATCCTGCCTGGGCTTCATCTATAATATTGTTTTTCTCTGCTCATAACATCAATCTGTTGTTCAGAATTTTAGTAAAGACCTTTCCTAGAGTGTCCAAAAGGCTAATGGGTCTATAGCAACTAGAGTCCTTTTTGTTACCTTTCTTAAAAATTGGTACAACAATATTTAGTTTCCAACTTTTGGGAATATCCCCTGATCTCCAGATATATTTAAAGAGTTTGCGTAAAGAGGGAATCTAGAATGATTTAGTTCTGGCTATTACATCCAGTGGTACCCCGTCTGTTCCAGGTGCTTTTCTTTTATGAAATGAATTAAGAGCTCCCTCTAGGTCAGAATGTATGATTTCAAAATCTGGGCATTGTTTCCTGCCATCATATTTGAGGTCTGTTAGCCCAGAAAGGTAATCAGGGTCTTCCCTGCAGAACAGGAACTTGAAATGGTTTACCCAAATGTCTGGTTCAATATGTGTATTGATTAGGAGTAATGACCCATTCGGTGCTTACGATGTCCCAAAAGATTTATTGTCTCTATTGAGTACCGCATTATGGAGTTCCTTCCATAATTGCTTGGTGTATTCCCACTTATTTCTATCTAGGATCTCCTGTACTCTTTTCTAGCTTTAGTCATTAATTTGTTTTTTTTTTCACTTGGAACTGTTCTAAAATTCTGAACTTTTGGCTTAGTGTTTTCCTTGCTGCCCAACAGTCTTTATTATACCATTTTTGACCCTTAAGTTCTTTTTTGACTACCTCTTTTGTTATTATATTGGGCTGTCATATTTAAAATGGAGTTGAATTCAGGGATTAATAAAGGGCCCATGGGTTGGTCGACCAATAATGCTAATTTTGACAGTATCCCTCTGCTCTCTAGCAGGTTCATAAAGTTTTCACTCATAATTGAACTCCATTGAATACTCCTTCTCTTAGATATCACTCTAGGGGCCTTGATTCCTTTGTCGGTATTAAAGTTCCCATGCCCTATTTCCAATTGCAAAGCCTTATGTTCACTTTCTGCTCTGAGTACTAATTTTAAATACATGCTCCTATTAAATAGATTGTAATTGACCCACATGTAATCAATTAGAGATGACCCCTTAACTCCTGTAAAGGAATATTGCCCTTTGAAATCAGTATTGGACCGGCAGTTCAAAAGCAGCATGTTGTTCCTACACATTGTTCTGTGTAGCGCTACTCCTCTTTTGTTGGTGATTTGATCTCTAGAATTTCTTTTTGTGTTCAGGGATGGGTGCAGGACAGTTGTCAGAGCCTCTGTCAGGTCCTCTGAGCAACCTTGTAATAAACCTAACCTTTTGTTGAAATCTCCAAAAGTCACTATATTGGCTGTTGGGTGATCTGTTTGGATATTGTTGATTAATTTTTCTAGTGAGCCTAGATGGTTGGGTTCTCCATATTTGCTTCCTGATAGGTGAGAATAGACATTTATCATAAACCATGTTTGCTTGGATGATTTCCGTATTAATTTTGCTGCTAAAATACTAGAACTATGAGTGGTGATTTCTTCTGTTGCTATATTAATTTTTTAGCCTTATGAATATGGCCAATCCTCAATTCCTCTACCAAAATTTTTGTTTTGTTGCTTTTTACAGTAAGCTGTGTAACCAAGTAAGAGGAGATTTCCCAGTGCTCAGGTTTCCCAAATACCCATAATGTGAAGTTGGTTCAGGTAATTGCATGTTTCTGGGTCTCCTATTTTTACACCCAACCCTGAAGAATTCCAAGATAATATTTTGAGTAGGTTATTGTCCAAAATTATTGTTTTGACTGAGCCATAGTCAATGTTTCCATCTCCATCAGTACCAGTAATCCCTCTCCTGTCATGAGTCCATGGTCTCCCCCCCCCCACTGTCCATCTTGGGGTGTCATTGGTCTAAAGTAGTTAAAAACTCAAATTTGTTTGATGTCTCAATCAAGAATTCCAATTCTTGGAAGTTGTATAAACTCTACCAGGATTTATCTGAGCATGAGCATCTTCGTTTTCTATAACAAAGTGAATTCCAAGGTTATCCAATGTGCTCTGTTTCTTCACTAGCCCCTTAAATTGGTTCTCGGATCTTTTATCGGTAATTTCAGCCCAAAGACAGAGATTGCTAAGTCTTTTTTGCTGACTCTAGAACAAATCTGACTATTGTAAAATTCTGGAAAGAGATCCTTCAGTGTGCTGACTTCATCCACCATGATACACATACCCTCTAAATTTGCTGTTGCTTTAAGTGTTATTGCTTTTAGTATGTAAAATTGATCAGTTGCCACCAAAACCAGCTCGGTTTCCAACAAAGGTCTTATGATACTGATTGAATTTTTCAAAATACAGCAACCTTTCAATATAGAGGACAATAATGCGGTTAATGTTTCCGCTAGGTTTTCTTGTGATTCATTTGCATACAAGATACCCCAAAGAGGGTAGTACAAAATCAGAGCCCATGGTTTTGCCAAAAAGGATCAAAATTAGCAATTATTGCTAGTGTATTCTTTTCCATTCTTGACAATCACTTTTATAGAACCTGCCATCACCTTTAAGTCAGTGCCAGTACTGCCCTCCTTTACGTCCTTTGAATCAGTTGATTCTAAGTTTTTACACTTTTGTATCAGGTTTTCTATATTTGCCATACTTGGTGCTTCCTCTGGTTTTTGTTTGTTTTTAGGCTTATTTTCCTTTAATTTTCTATTCTTGTTGGTATTTTTACCCATTTTCCTCTGATCTGTTGAGCTATATCTTGGTTTACTTTTAGACTGTATGGTAGTAGAATGTTTGCTCTTATCAAGTGATACCTCATTAGATAGTTTGCTTTTGATCTTTTTATTTCTGTCTTTTTTTTCCCCATGAGAGAGTAAGGATATCCAAAACCTTGTCCATTCTGCTATACCCCTATTTTCTTTCTTTTTTTTTTTTAAGTGCTAGTCTCCTGGGGCTCTTATTCTTACTGTCAAGTACTTCCTGGAGTTCTCCCCTATGCCACAAATATGAGTGGTCAAGGGCTAGTTCCCTACAGATGTTACTGTCTCTTAATTCAGCTGCTGGTAGCATAATGCACTCGGTGTCACTGCTAGTGCTGTAATATTCTGCTTCAAAAGAGTCCCCTGGAGCTTTCACTTCAGATTCCATGCATTTATTGAGCTGTTCAGTTTGCTCGTCTCTATGTTAGCCTGTAAAATACAAAAATTATTTGTGGACCTACCATCACTTCCTAGGTGACTATATTGAGTGTCTAATTCTTTATTCAAGGTGTCTATTCTGTATTCTTTGTTTATTAATTTATTCTCAATTAATTCCATTTTCAACCTATTCTCTAGGCACACACCTTTGATAAATGAAACATTGTGTTTAAGTTCTACTAGCTGTTTAAACAACAAGATGTTGGCTTTAACTGGGTCCCTTAGTGCTATTAAGACTTGCTTTGAAATCCCCTTGATGTCTCTACCAAATGAATCTTCCTGACCCTCGGGGCTCATTGTCCATGAGTATGTACTGTAATTTCAGGAAGGTGGACCCTGAGAGACATTCTGGGGTGTCTGGTGTTTTAGCTTAGCACTGCCCCCTTTAGGGGATGCTGGTGTTGTTCCAGGGGTTGTAGTTCTGATCTGGATTTAGTTTAGGCTGATTATTTTTAATACAGCTATGATTATCTTCATGAGGCTCGGTCTTACCAAAATGTTAGCTTTTTATGGGGTAATAAGGCATCAATTCCAGAATTTTCTGATAGCCCCTCTGCTATCAGATATTCTCTTAAAGACTGAACCTCCAAATCCAGCACCGAGAGATTATGAAATATTTGGGAGAAGTCTATCTTTGCATCCCTACTATCTTCTACATTGAATCCTTTAGGTCCGAGTAAATCAGTATTATTGGTTTTATCTTCTTTTGGGCCTTGATGGTAAATTGGCTCTTGTCTAGATATACCTGCACCATTTCTTTTATTTCCATGGTTCCTTATTGTTTTTATTAAAGATGTTAGAGACTGGCTTAAGAGGTGAGATTAGATGTGGAAACCAACTGTGGCTTCATTTTGATATCCAATTCATCTATTAGGTGTTTATCAGCCTTTTCAGACTGCTGCCTTTTTATTCATTCTATTTTGTTTTGTCCAGTTGTTTCATGGCCAGAGTTTTAGTGAAAGGATCCTTTGGCTCTCCCCCACTCTGTGGTTTGGTTTACTCAAGTCCATTTCATGTATACTGGTAGGGCCTGAGTTCTTACTGCAAGTTGTGGCTGGCATTTCCAAATAAATGTTATGATGTAAATAATTAACACAGAGGAGGAACAGTTCAAAGAAAACAAGTACCCAATTGACTAACAGTCTATCAGTTTAGGCTTTTTTCTTGGTTTGCAGATATCTAGAGCTTCTCAGACAATGACAGAAGAGGATTCTCAGATATACCAAAAAAAAAAAATAGAAACCAACATGCAATCATGGGTAGAATGAGGGGGTCAGCTAGAATCAGTAGAAACAACAATTCTCAATGTGGCAGGTGTAATATGGACTGTGTGTCATCAGCAACATTTCAGTTAGCTACTGCACTTTTGTTTAGCAGGGTATTACAGGGTTGTGCCAATGCCCCCTCTATCCCTTGGAAGTAAGAGCAAAGGATGTTTACTTTTATCACTTGCTTGTCTTATCTATATTAAATAGTTTATTTTTGGAAAACCAATGCCACAGTAGTTGGATTTCAGCTGAAAGCATAGTGCCTTTTGCTTTGTGACAGCCTAGAATAGACGTGAGGTAGGAGATAGTCATATCGGGTCTGTAAAGGTGTGGGTACCATGAAGGAGGATCTCTTGACAACAATTGGAGACTTTAAACAAAAGTTTTATTTATATGCTTAAACAAAACAAAAGTCGAACTTCAAGCGTTATATAAATAAAAAAAATTAAAGTTACATTGATCAACGATCAGATAAACACCAGGATACTGCTAGTGCATCTGCCTTGGATGAGGACAGAACAAGTCTGCACCTCATGGAACTCTCTAACTGAATGAGGCTACCAGAATCTTTTATATCCCTGTTTCACCATGTGACCCTTCTGTCCCTCCCCTTTTAGAAAAATTAATTATTTTATTCAAAATAAGCAACAGTTTTATATTACAATACCTTCACAATGCAATCTTTACCCTAATGGGCTTCATACTGCTTCAGGATTTAAAAATAAGAAGGCTATTTTAAAATTAAATTCTAAAATGTTGCATCAGATCTCCACCCCATAGAATATCCCTTTAAATATAGGAATACTTCAGCCGGCCGGCTCTAAGAGAAGAGCCCTAAAAGAAGGATCCCACAAAGGAAGGACTGTTCACTTAAGTAGAAAGGTATATTTAAACTTACATTTAAACATAAAATCCTTATAAGTTTTTCATAATGAAGGAGGGTCATACTAGGAGACTAGGAGGGCAAAAAAAAAATAAAGACCAAAGATATTAGGTTAAAAAAGAACTGTGCTAAATTTGAAAGTTTCAGCGCTTAACAGGGGGCAACTCTGTTTTAACAAAGCGTTGCATAACATAACCTTCACAACGGCTGAAACGCTAAAGTTCACTATTTACAAGGGAAACATTTCTGAGCAATTCAGAAAGGCTGGAAGCAAATTTAATGTTAATTTTACCAGAAAGGGCAATGTTTTAACATAAAACCGAACGCCAGAGTGGCAGGTTTGTTTACTGGAGAACGCCGCCCGGACGACCATCACAGAGAAAAATGTAAAGAGGAAGACCAGTTTAATTTGGCTTAAATTCTATTCTTGTAAACTCCCAGCAGTGGAGTATTTTAAACTAAAAAGCTCACATTACAACAAAAACCGCAATGCAGGATGGGGGGGGTTACCAACACTCGAAACAAAAGCGAGAGAACATTCGCACTATCGTGCAGGAAGAACATTCACACTATCGTGCAGGAACATTTAGCACGTACTAGAGTAGGTATTCTTTTAAACAATGGAAACTAACGATATTTATATTTCTTTCCCTCTTCTGTAATTTATCATGATACTTATTGCAAAACCTCGGGGGGGGGTTTCAGCCTCTCGCAAGAACGCGAGGGAAATATGCGAAGTGTTACCTCAGACAAATTAAATTGAGAAACCCACTTTGGATTAAATGATACAACAAACTCAAGTTGCTGCATATTCTAACAGAAATCAGTTATTTTTTTTATATTTCTATTTGATATTGAGTCCAACTAGATCAGACCTCGGGGAAGGGGGGTTCCCAAAAGGGGAAATTCAATACTAGGCATCCAGAAGAGAAAAAAATATAAACAATACACAACCAAGAAAGACGATAGAGAAGAGACAGAGAATTTATATAGGTGGCCAGCCTATAAAAAGAACAGAGTTTTTGGAAGGAAAGGCAAAACAACAAAAAAACAAAATGCTGTTGCAACAGACTAAAAAAAAAAATTTTCTTCTGGAAGAAGTATTTAAACCTTTACACTCCTCCTTTAAGAAAACCAAGGTGTTCTTAATTCATAGAGCACCTTTGGTTTACTTACTCTGAATAACAGATCTCCCTTTATAGGAGATGGAGCTTTAGCCCACCCACTCCCAAAGCTCCACCCGGAGTCCCAATAATATATTTACTATCACTCAACATAACTTATGAGTTTTTTTTTTTTCCTTTCTTACTCGGGTCTGTACTCCTGTATCTATACTTGCTCCATAACGTGAAAGGTAGTCAGCGTTAAGGTGCACTTCCTCTCTATGTCGTATTTAAATTTGTAAGGCTGCAGTGCTAGATACCATCTCATAATGCGAGGGTTTTATCCTTCATGGTCTGCAGCCAGCATAAAGGATTGTGGTCTGTTATGATCGTAAAGGATCTTCCCCATAAATAAAACTTTAATGCATTTATTGCCCAGTAAATAGCTAAACATTCTTTCTAGATGGTAGAGTACTTAGTTTCTCTTTGATGTAGTTTCCGGCTAATATATATAATGGGATGCTCTTCTTCCCCAGCCATTTGAGAGAGAACAGCTCCCAAACCCTGTTCAGAGGCATCTGTTTGTACTATAAAGGGTTTATGAAAATCTGGGCTGTATAATACTGGATATGAACATAATCTGGCTTTTAATGTTGTAAATGCCTCTTCACATTGCTCAGTCCAATGAACTTTATCAGGATTATGCTTCTTTGTTAAATTAATTAGAGGGCAGCAATATCAGCAAAATCATTTACAAATCTGCCGATAGTAATTGGCCAGTCCTAAAAGCGAACATACCTGTTTCTTCGTTTGTGGTCTTGGACTATTAGCTATAGCATCTAATTTATTTATTTCAGGCTTTACCTTTCCATTTCCAATAATAAATCCAAGATATTTAGTCTCCTGCATGCCTATGAAACATTTTGCAGGGTTAATAGTCAGTCCTGCCTGTGCTATAATCATTAATATGGTCTGTAAATGTTTTACATGCTCCTCCCAAGAAGTGTTAAAGATGATAACATCATCCAAATATGCTGCGCTATAATCTAAATGAGAATGCAATAACTGATCCATACACCTCTGGAAGGTTGCGGGTGCTCCGTGTAACCCAAATGGCATCTTTGTAAATTGAAATAACCCAATAGGGGTACTAAAGGCTGTCTTGTCCTGCTAATCACTATCTAGAGGAATCTACCAGTAACCCTTCGACAGATCCAACGTACTGATGTACTGGGCACTGCCCAGTCTATTAATAATGTCATCAATACGTGGCATGGGACATCCGTCGAATTTTGATATCTCATTTAATTTTCGAAAGTCCAGGCAGATTCGTACACCTCCCTCTTTTTTGTTTACCACTACCATTGGGAAACTCCAAGGACTTTAGAAGGAACTATTACTCCTAGTTGTTGCATTTTTAATAGTTCTCTATTTACCTCTTCTCTTAAACTCTCAGGAATCCTATAAGACTTATGTCGAGAGTTTATGATCCAACAACTCTATGTGGTGCTCATTTCCTCCATGGTCCCAGGGATCATCGTAATAGCTCTTGGAACTTGTATATTAAATCTTGTACCTCCTGTAATTGTTTAGTACTTAATTTATCACTTATAGTTATTTCTTTTATGTTCCCTTGGCTTTCTAACCGCTCATATGCCATTTCTAAGTCACTGTCAACTGTCTCAGGGTGTACAAATAGGGTAGGTGTACTCCGATCATACCATCTTTTCAGTAAATTAGCATGATAAATCTTTAGGGACTGTTTCTTGTCAGGACAAATGATCTGATAGTTTACTGGTCCTATTTGCCGGTGTACTGTATAAGGTCCCTGCCACTTCATTAGGAGTTTGTTTTCAGTACAAGGTAGTAATAGGAGGACTTTATCACCCGGCTGGAATATTTTGGTACCCACCTTCTGATCATAATAATGTTTCTGCTCTGCTTGATGTTCTCTATTACACTGTTGGGCAACTTTTGCATACTTTGTCAATCTCTGATGTAGTGTGTTGACATACTCTAAGGTGGAAACAGGGATAGTATCTACCATAGACCCTTCCCATTTTTCCTTTATAATGTCCAGGATTCCCCTTGGATTTTTCCCAAACAGGAGTTGAAAAGGAGAATACCCCGTGGAGGCTTGGGGTACCTCACGGTATGCGAACATTAGATAAGGTAAATACCTGTCCCAATATTTGCCTTCATCATTAATAAATTTCTTTAACATATGCTTCAATGTTTTATTGAAACGCTCCACTAGACCATCAGATTGTGGATGGTAAGGAGACGTAAGAATAGAATGTACTCCTAAGGCCTGATAGAGGCGTCTCAGCACCTGGGAACAAAAATTGCTACCCCTATCTGTCAGTATTTATTTTGGTATTCCCATTCTAGAAAATATTTTAATTAGTTCTTCCGCTATTTTATCTGCTGTAACTGTCCGTAAGGGAATTGCTTCAGGGTATTTAGTGAAATAATCGCACACTACCAGAATGAATGGTTCCCTTCGCACTCTTAGGCAACGGACCAATTATATCCATTGCAACCCGAGTGAAGGGTGTCCACTGCCGGTATTGGTTGCAAGGGTACTTATCTTTTGCAGTATTGGATTCACTTGTTGACACTGGGCACATGACTTACAATATTCAGCCACTTGTTCGGTGTATTCTGGCCAGAATAATCTATACAGTAATCTCTGTAATGTACTTCCGGCCTAAGTGGCCAGCTATTGGTAAGTCATGGGCAAGGCTCAACAACTGTTCCCGATATCCAGTAGGCACTAACAATTGTAATACCATATCACCTGTTTTCTCATTATAACATTTTCGATATAATAACCCATTGTGTAGAACATATTTCTGTTTAGAATTTGACTCAGCACCTATCAGGAAAACAAAGGTTTTAAAGTCACATCTTGTAACTGGGCTGTTCGAAATTCTGTTTGAGAACTCAGTTATTTAATATCTATCACTTTAAGGCCATTATTGTCTTTCATAGTCTTCTGGGTTTGTTGCCAAACCTGTTTTAATGAGTGTTTTCCTTCTCATCTTCCTTGATTTTCCGGGCAGTTCAAACAATTCATCCTCAAAAGAAGCTCAGTGCTAAATCCATATTCATTTTGTCCTGTGTTTCTAGTTGTTACAGCTCCACATTTGTAGTTTAGAAAGTAACTGTGCAAAGTCTGGGTGATCATGTCCCACAATAACGGGTACTGAAGTTCTGGAACCACCCAACATTCATCATCTTCGCACATTAGACTGCATTTGTAATTCCACCTGTTGTACTGGATAAATATGCATGTCCCCATGTATGCAAATCACTGTTGTTTGTGCAGTATTGTCAGTGACTGTAGGTACTATATCAGATTTAATTAAGGTCTGTCTACTACCCAAGTCCAACAGACCAAATGTTTCTCTGCCATTGACTGTAACAGGTGTTATATACTGTCCTCAATTGGCCAAGGCCAGGTGTGTGGGAGTGGATTTCTTTTTGGGACAAAATCTAGCTATGTGTCCCTTCCCTTGGCAATAATGACAGGTTATCTCAACATGCGGCACTTTAGACATATTCAGTGGTTTGACAGAATTACTTGAAGCTGGCAAAGAAGGTGTGTACATTCTTCATTGAGATGGCAGGGCCAGCTCCTGATTGTCCTTTAGTCCTGTTAGGACGGGCAGTTAAATAATCTTCGTCCAATTGGACTGCTTTTGTGGATGTCTCTGGACGGTGTTCCCTGCCCACATCTGCACATCCTGTGGTAAAATCTGAATAAATTGTTCCAACACTACAGTCTCTAACATCTGTTCTTTTGTATTCATGGCTGGCTGTAACCATTTAGTACATAAAATCTTTAGTCTAGTATAGCTTCCTGTGGAGTATCTGATATTTGAAATCGTAATGTTCGGAACCTTTGCCGATATGTCTCTGGACAAATATCATACCGCTTAGGATAGCTTCTTTAACAGTGTCATAGTTCTCATCTAAAGCACTGTCCACATTACCGTAAGCCAGTTGTGCTTTCCTGTGAGGTATGGTGCCAGCCATATACCCATTGCTCTCTAGGCCATTGACATGCTCGTGCAATGCGTTCAAAAGTTGTCAGGTAGGTTTTCAATGTCGTCAGTTTCACTCAATTTAGTTAACTTAATGTCTTTAAGGTTATCCCCAATAGGTGGAGGGTCTACTTACACTGGCTTGTAAGGCTCGTAAAGTGTCGGCCCATCTATCTTCGTTCCTCTGCATGTCTTTTTTCCTCTGTTTCGCATAGCAATCTGTTGCATACATAACCATTGCAGCAAATCCTGTGAATCACCAACAGGGCTCCTTCTCCAACTCCTCCTTCTCTTCATCGGCTTCTTCCTCAGGCTTCATAGTTTTTCTCTGACATCTGGCAATCCAGTCATCAAGGGCTGTCCTAATTTTCTGCCATGGTTCTGGTCAGTACTCCAGTAGGTACCTTCTGTGACATCCATGACTTCCTTCTGTTACTGAAATCAGTACCTCCTGATATCCCACTTCTGACACCAAGTGTAAAGGTGTGGGTACCATGAAGGAGGATCTCTTGACAACAACTGGAGACTTCAAACAAAAGTTTTATTTATATGCTTAAACAAAACAAAAGTCAAACTTCAGGTGATTATATAAATAAAAAAAAATTAAAGTTACATTGATCAACGATCAGATAAACACCAGAATACTGCTAGTGCATCTGCCTTGGATGAGGACAGAACAAGTCTGCACCTCACGGAACTCTCTAACTGAATGAGGCTACCAGAATCTTTATATCCCTGTTTCACCATGTGACCTTCTGTCCCTCCTTTTAGAAAAATTAATTATTTTATTTAAAATAAGCAACAGTTTTATATTACAATACCTTTAGCATAATCTTTACCCTAATGGGCTTCATACTGCTTCAGGATTTAAAAATAAGAAGGCTATTTTAAAATTAAATTCCAAAATGTTGCATCAGAGCTCCACCCATGAATATCCCTTTAAATATAGGAATACTTCAGCCGGCCAGCTCTAAAGAGAAGAGCCCTAAAAGAAGGATCCTCACAAAGGAAGGACTGTTCACTTAAGTAGAAAGGTATATTTAAACTTACATTTAAACATAAAATCCTTATAAGTTTTTCATAATGAGGAGGGTCATACTAGGAGACTAGAAGGGCAAAAAAAAAATAAAGACCAAAGATATTAGGTTAAAAAGAACTGTGCTAAATTTGAAAGTTTCAAGCGCTTAACAGGGGCAACTCTGTTTTAACAAAGCTGCATAACATATAACCTTCTACAACGGCTGAAACGCTAAAGTTCACTATTTACAAGGGAAACATTTCTGAGCAATTCAGAAAGGCTGGAAGCAAATTTAACGTTAATTTTACCAGAAAGGGCAATGTTTTAACATAAAACCGAACGCCAGAGCGGCGGGTTTGTTTACTGGAGAACGCCGCCCGGACGACCATCACAGAGAAAAATGTAAAGAGGAAGACCAGTTTAATTTGGCTTAAATTCTATTCTTGTAAACTCCCAGCAGTGGAGTATTTTAAACTAAAAAGCTCACATTACAACAAAAACCGCAATGCAGGATGGGGGGGGTTACCAACACTCAAACAAAAGCGAGAACATTCTGACTATCGTGCAGGAAGAACATTCACACTACTCTGCAGGAACATTTAGCACGATACTAGAGTAGGTATTCTTTTAAACAATGGAAACTAACGATATTATTTTATATTTCTTTCCCTCTTCTGTAATTTATCATGATACTTATTGCAAAACCTCGGGGTTTCAGCCTCCAGAACGATGAGGAATATGCTATGTTACCTCAGACAAATTAAATTGAGAAACCCACTTTGGATTAAATGATACAACAAACTCAAGTTGCTGCATATTCTAACAGAAATCAGTTATTTTTTTTATATTTCTATTTGATATTGAGTCCAACTAGATCAGACCTCGGGGAAGGGGGGTTCCCAAAAGGGGAAATTCAATACTAGGCATCCAGAAGAGAAAAAAATATAAACAATACACAACCAAGAAAGACGATAGAGAAGAGACAGAGAATTTATATAGGTGGCCAGCCTATAAAAAAGAACAGAGTTTTTCGGAAGGAAAGGCAAAACAACAAAAAAAAACAAAATGCTGTTGCAACAGACTAAAAAAAAAAAATTTTCTTCTGGAAGAAGTATTTAAACCTTTACACTCCTCCCCCTTTAAGAGAAAACCAAGGTGTTCTTAATTCATAGAGCACCTTTGGTTTACTTTTACTCTGAATAACAGATCTCCCTTTATAGGAGATGGAGCTTTAGCCACCACTCCCAAAGCTCCACCCGGAGTCCCAATAATATATTTACTATCACTCAACATAACTTATGAGTTTTTTTTTTTTCCTTTCTTACTCCGGGGTCTGTACTCCTGTATCTATACTTGCTCCATAACGTGAAAGGTAGTCAGTAGGTGCATCTTCCCTCTCTATGTCGTATTTAAATTTGTAAGGCTGCAGTGCTAGATACCATCTCATAATGCGAGGGTTTTATCCTTCATGGTCTGCAGCCAGCATAAAGGATTGTGGTCTGTTATGATCGTAAAGGATCTTCCCATAAATAAAACTTTAATGCATTTATTGCCCAGTAAATAGCTAAACATTCTTTTCTAGATGGTAGAGTACTTAGTTTCTCTTTGATGTAGTTTCCGGCTAATATATATAATGGGATGCTCTTCTTCCCCAGCCATTTGAGAGAGAACAGCTCCCAAACCCTGTTCAGAGGCATCTGTTTGTACTATAAAGGGTTTATGAAAATCTGGGCTGTATAATACTGGATATGAACATAATCTGGCTTTTAATGTTGTAAATGCCTCTTCACATTGCTCAGTCCAATGAACTTTATCAGGATTATGCTTCTTTGTTAAATTAATTAGAGGGGCAGCAATATCAGCAAAATCATTTACAAATCTGCGATAGTAATTGGCCAGTCCTAAAACGAACATACCTGTTTCTTCGTTTGTGGTCTTGGACTATTAGCTATAGCATCTAATTTATTTATTTCAGGCTTTACCTTTCCATTTCCAATAATAAACCAAGATATTTAGTCTCCTGCATGCCTATGAAACATTTTGCAGGGTTAATAGTCAGTCCTGCCTGTGCTATAATCATTAATATGGTCTGTAAATGTTTTATATGCTCCTCCAAGAAGTGTTAAAGATGATAACATCATCCAAATATGCTGCGCTATAATCTAAATGAGAATGCAATAACTGATCCATACACCTCTGGAAGGTTATGGTGCTCCGTAACTCAAATGGCATCTTTGTAAATTGAAATAACCCAATAGGGTACTAAAGGCTGTCTTGTCCTGCTAATCACTATCTAGAGGAATCTACCAGTAACCCCTTCACAGATCCATAACGTGATTGATGTACTGGGCACTGCCCAGTCTATTAATAATGTCATCAATACGTGGCATGGGACATCCGTCGAATTTTGATATCTCATTTAATTTTCGAAAGTCCAGGCAGATTCGTACACCTCCCTCTTTTTTGTTTACCACTACCATTGGGAAACTCCAAGGACTTTTAGAAGGAACTATTACTCCTAGTTGTTGCATTTTTAATAGTTCTCTATTTACCTCTTCTCTTAAACTCTCAGGAATCCTATAAGACTTATGTCGCAGAGGTTTATGATCCAACAACTCTATGTGGTGCTCATTTCCCTCCATGGTCCCAGGGATCATCGTAAATAGCTCTTGGAACTTGTATATTAAATCTTGTACCTCCTGTAATTGTTTAGTACTTAATTTATCACTTATAGTTATTTCTTTTATGTTCCTTGGCTTTCTAACCGCTCATATGCCATTTCTAAGTCACTGTCAACTGTCTCAGGTGTACAAATAGGGTAGGTGTACTCCGATCATACCATCTTTTCAGTAAATTAGCATGATAAATCTTTAGGGACTGTTTCTTGTCAGGACAAATGATCTGATAGTTTACTGGTCCTATTTGCGTGTACTGTATAAGGTCCCTGCCACTTCATTAGGAGTTTGTTTTCAGTACAAGGTAGTAATAGGAGGACTTTATCACCCGGCTGGAATATTTTGGTACCACCTTCTGATCATAATAATGTTTCTGCTCTGCTTGATGTTCTCTATTACACTGTTGGGCAACTTTTGCATACTTTGTCAATCTCTGATGTAGTGTGTTGACATACTCTAAGGTGGAAACAGGGATAGTATCTACCATAGACCCTTCCATTTTTCCTTTATAATGTCCAGGATTCCCTTGGATTTTCCCAAACAGGAGTTGAAAAGGAGAATACCCGTGGAGGCTTGGGGTACCTCACGGTATGCTAACATTAGATAAGGTAAATACCTGTCCCAATATTTGCCTTCATCATTAATAAATTTCTTTAACATATGCTTCAATGTTTTATTGAAACGCTCCACTAGACCATCAGATTGTGGATGGTAAGGAGACGAAGAATAGAATGTACTCCTAAGGCCTGATAGAGGCTCTCAGCACCTGGGAACAAAAATTGCTACCCCTATCTGTCAGTATTTATTTTGGTATTCCCATTCTAGAAAATATTTTAATTAGTTCTTCCGCTATTTTATCTGCTGTAACTGTCCGTAGGAATTGCTTCAGGGTATTTAGTGAAATAATCGCACACTACCAGAATGAATCGGTTCCTTTCGCACTCTTAGACAACGGACCAATTATATCCATTGCAACCCGAGTGAAGGGGTGTCCACTGCGGTATTGGTTGCAAGGGTACTTTATCTTTTGCAGTATTGGATTCACTTGTTGACACTGGGCACATGACTTACAATATTCAGCCACTTGTTCGTGTATTCCTGGCCAGAATAATCTATACAGTAATCTCTGTAATGTACTTCCCGGCCCTAAGTGGCCCTTCTTGGTAAGTCATGGGCAAGCTCAACAACTGTTCCGATATCCAGTAGGCACTAACAATTGTAATACCATATCACCTGTTTTCTCATTATAACATTTTCGATATAATAACCCATTGTGTAGAACATATTTCTGTTTAGAATTTGACTCAGCACCTATCAGGGAAAACAAAGGTTTTAAAGTCACATCTTGTAACTGGGCTGTTCAAATTCTGTTTGAGAACTCAGTTATTTAATATCTATCACTTTAAGGCCATTATTGTCTTTCATAGTCTTCTGGGTTTGTTGCCAAACCTGTTTTTAATGGCGTTTTTCCCTTCTCATCTTCCTTGATTTTCCGGGCAGTTCAAACAATTCATCCTCAAAAGAGAAAGCTCGTACTAAATCCATATTCATTTTGTCCTGTGCTCTAGTTGTTACAGCTCCCACATTTGTAGTTTAGAAAGTAACTGTGCAAAGTCTGGGTGATCATGTCCCACAATAACGGGTACTGGAAGTTCTGGAACCACCCCAACATTCATCCTTCGCACATTAGACTGCATTTGTAATTCCACCTGTTGTACTGGATAAATATGCATGTCCCCATGTATGCAAATCACTGTTGTTTGTGCAGTATTGTCAGTGACTGTAGGTACTATATCAGATTTAATTAAGGTCTGTCTACTACCCAAGTCCAACAGACCAAATGTTTCTCTGCCATTGACTGTAACAGGTGTTATATACTGTCCTCAATTGGCCAAGGCCAGGTGTGTGGGAGTGGATTTCTTTTTGGGACAAAATCTAGCTATGTGTCCCTTCCCTTGGCAATAATGACAGGTTATCTCAACATGCGGCACTTTAGACATATTCAGTGGTTTGACAGAATTACTTGAAGCTGGCAAAGAAAGTGTGTACATTCTTACCGTAGGATGAGCGGGGCCAGCTCCTGATTGTCCTTTAGTCCTGTTAGGACGGGCAGTTAAATAATCTTCGTCCAATTGGACTGCTTTTGTGGATGTCTCTGGACGGTGTTCCCGTACCCACATCTGCACATCCTGTGGTAAAATACGAATAAATTGTTCCAACACTACAGTCTCTAACATCTGTTCTTTTGTATTCATGGCTGGCTGTAACCATTTAGTACATAAATCTTTTAGTCTAGTATATGCTTCCTGTGGAGTATCTGATATTTGAAATCGTAATGTTCGGAACCTTTGCCGATATGTCTCTAGACAAATATCATACCGCTTAAGGATAGCTTCTTTAACAGTGTCATAGTTCTCACTTAAAGCACTGTCCACATTACCGTAAGCCAGTTGTGCTTTCCTGTGAGGTATGGTGCTGTACTGATACCCATTGCTCTCTAGGCCATTGACATGCTCGTGCAATGCGTTCAAAAGTTGTCAGGTAGGTTTCAATGTCGTCAGTTTCACTCAATTTAGTTAACTTAATGTCTTTAAGGTTATCCCCAATAGGTGGAGGGGGTCTACTTACACCGAGTGCTTGTAAGGCTCGTAAAGTGTCGGCCCATCTATCTTCGTTCCTCTGCATGTCTTTTTCCCTCTGTTTCGCCATAGCAATCTGTTGCATACATAACCATTGCAGCAAATCCTGTGAATCACCAACAGGGGGGCTCCTTCTCCAACTCCTCCTTCTCTTCATCGGCTTCTTCCTCAGGCTTCATAGTTTTTCGTCTGACATCTGGCAATCCAGTCATCAAGGGCTGTCCTAATTTTTCTGCCATGGTTCTGGTCAGTACTCCAGTAGGTACCTTCTGTGACATCCATGACTTCCTTCTGTTACTGAAATCAGTACCTCCTGATATCCCACTTCTGACACCAAGTGTAAAGGTGTGGGTACCATGAAGGAGGATCTCTTGACAACAACTGGAGACTTCAAACAAAAAGTTTTATTTATATGCTTAAACAAAACAAAAGTCAAACTTCAGGTGATTATATAAATAAAAAAAAAAAAATTAAAGTTACATTGATCAATGATCAGATAAACACCAGAATACTGCTAGTGCATCTGCCTTGGATGAGGACAGAACAAGTCTGCACCTCACGGAACTCTCTAACTGAATGAGGCTACCAGAATCTTTTATATCCCTGTTTCACCATGTGACCCTTCTGTCCCTCCCCTTTTAGAAAAATTAATTATTTTATTTAAAATAAGCAACAGTTTTATATTACAATACCTTCAAGCATAATCTTTACCCTAATGGGCTTCATACTGCTTCAGGATTTAAAATAAGAAGGCTATTTTAAAATTAAATTCCAAATGTTGCATCAGAGCTCCACCCCATAGAATATCCCTTTAAATATAGGAATACTTCAGCCGGCCAGCTCTAAGAGAAGAGCCCTAAAAGAAGGATCCCACAAAGGAAGGACTGTTCACTTAAGTAGAAAGGTATATTTAAACTTACATTTAAACATAAAATCCTTATAAGTTTTCATAATGAGGGAGGGTCATACTAGGAGACTAGAAGGGCAAAAAAAAAAAATAAAGACCAAAGATATTAGGTTAAAAAAGAACTGTGCTAAATTTGAAAGTTTCAGCGCTTAACAGGGGGCAACTCTGTTTTAACAAAGCGCTGCATAACATAACCTTCACAACGGCTGAAACGCTAAAGTTCACTATTTACAAGGGAAACATTTCTGAGCAATTCAGAAAGGCTGGAAGCAAATTTAACGTTAATTTTACCAGAAAGGGCAATGTTTTAACATAAAACCGAACGCCAGAGCGAAGGGTTTGTTTACTGGAGAACGCCACTGGACGACTATCACAGAGAAAAATGTAAAGAGGAAGACCAGTTTAATTTGGCTTAAATTCTATTCTTGTAAACTCCCAGCAGTGGAGTATTTTAAACTAAAAAGCTCACATTACAACAAAAACCGCAATGTGGGATAAAGGGGGGGGTTACCAACACTCGAAACCAAAGCGAGAGAACATTCGCACTATCGTGCAGGAAGAACATTCACACTATCGTGCAGGAACATTTAGCATGTACTAGAGTAGGTATTCTTTTAAACAATGGAAACTAACGATATTTATATTTCTTTCCCTCTTCTGTAATTTATCATGACACTTATCACAAAACCTCCGGGGTTTCAGCCTCTCTCAAGAACGTGAGGGAAATATGGCAGTGTTACCTCAGACAAATTAAATTGAGAAACCCGCTTTGGATTAAATGATACAACAAACTCAAGTTGCTGCATATTCTAACAGAAATCAGTTATTTTTTTTATATTTCTATTTGATACTGAGTCCAACTAGATCAGACCTCGGGGGGGGGGTCCCAAAAGGGGAAATTCAATACTAGGCATCCAGAAGAGAAAAAAAAATAAACAATACACAACCAAGAAAGACGACAGAGAAGAGACAGAGAATTTATATAGGTGGCCAGCCTATAAAAAATAACAGAGTTTTTCGGAAGGAAAGGCAAAACAACAAAAAAAAACAAAATGCTGTTGCAACAGACTAAAAAAGAAAAATTTTCTTCTGGAAGAAGTATTTAAACCTTTACAGGGTCGCAATGCCAGGCTTATTTAATGCAGACCCAACCTTACAGAGGAATGCTACAAACACAGCTCAACTTACATTTCTAGCAATTGCTGTCTTGTAAAAGACAAGCATAAAACTTCAAAACCCAGGCCAAAAAGTTGATGCGACTACACCCAGCTGGACACTTTGATAGTTTGGTAATGTGTGCTAAATAAACTAGGTAAACTTGCTAAAATTAATACTGCATCAGAATGCCAGAACACTAAAACTCCATCTGCCAGCATAAACATCTGCTCTTTCCTAACCCAGTCAGACCGCATGCTCACTGGGAATGTGCGTAATATATGTGCTAGAGTACCCAATCACCTATTAGCTTGAGTCGTGAATAGGTGAAAAGTAACAGAATAGGGATATATTTTAAAGCACAACTAAACTGAGCAAAAGATAATTGATTTCACAAAATAAACCCCAGCTTCCTATAGTGTATAGATAGAATACACCAGGAGCAAGAATAAGCAAGAAGTGTGCTAAAATACTAAAATAATAAAGTTCTATGAAAACACAGGACTGGTTTTACTGGTTATACTGATTGCACCAAATGCTGGACTAAACACGTAAGTAAAATAAGTAAGAGTCCACAACCTTGTAGGCAAACAATTAAAGTAGTCAGTCAGTGAACAGATGGATCGTCATTGGAACATCTCAGCAGCAAACAGCTCGAGAATCAATCAGTCGGTCAGGGCAGTTCTTCAGTAACCTCCTCAAACGATCTCTTGAAGCAGTGAGAAGTTTCTCTTTGTTGTTTTCCATGGCTCCTCGACCCTCCACAGGGCGGCTCATCCACCACAGATACAGGAGCTCCCTGCCCACCACTGGGACTCCTCTCTGGTTTGATGAGGGAGAAATAAGCAAAAGAAGGGGGGGAAAACACTGGAACCAGATAGCACAAGAAAGACTGGAAAGTGCAGAGAGTGTAAAACCTACTGAGGCAATGGTGGCAGACCTTTACTAAAAAATATAAATGTTTCTCTCTGCTCCTGCTTGTGTGGCTCCTCCACAGCCTCTAGCGTCATGGCTGTCTTGGTTCCATTCCTCCTTGCCGATAAGATCACTCTTTGGTTAAAAGTAAATAGCAAAAGACAGTCCCTTCTATCTGTCAGTCATCTGAGTTTCAGCACATGTAGTAAATAAAATGTTTGCTTAGCATCGAATATAAAGACTCAGAATTCTGCATATATTCAGAATACAACTGGCAGAATGCCCCCATGCAAAGAAACAACAGAAGACCTCATTTAGTGCCAGGACTGTAATGCTTTCTGTGGTAGGATAAGCAGCAGAGAGTTTCCTAGTAAGCAGGTATGGAGCTGTTTCATGGTCAGCAAAGGAACACTAGAAATAAAAACCATGAATAGTAATGTACTTCATTTTTTAGGGCTAGTCAGTTTCTACTGGGATCAAGTCAGGAAGTATTTTATACCTGTCCCTTTGAAATCACTGGGGACAGGAAAATTCCTTTCATGGCTGTCAGTGAGTGTCTTAGAAACATAGATTTTGATGGCAGATAAGGACCGCTAGGCCCACCTAGTCTGCCCAATTCCTACATATCTGATAAACTGCAGTTTCCAATTACTCAACACTTCCTCCTACCCCTCATTAAAATTGCCTTATGTCTGTCTCATGCATTCTTGAATTCCCCAATGTTTTGACTCCACAACCTCCCAGGAAGGTGGTTCCATGTGTCCACCACCCTCTGTAAAAAGTATTTCCTCATGTTGCCCCTGAGCCGTCCCTCCTCTATCTTCAAATTATGCCCCTTGTTCTTGTACATCTCTTTTCATAAAGATGCTCCCTCTTGGACTTTGTTGATTTCCTTGAGGTACTTGAAAGTTTTTATCATGTCCCCTCTCACTCCTTTCCTCGAGGCTATACATATTAATCTCCTTTAGTCTGTCTTCATATGGTTTATGTTGCATTCCTGCACCATTTTAGTTGCCTCCTCTGGACTGCCTCCATCCTATCTATTTCCCTGGGAGATGGGGTTTCAGAACTGTATGCAGTACTCCAGATGGAGTCTCACCAACTGTCTGTACAAAGGGATAACAATTTCCTGTTTTCTACTGGTGATGCCTCTCCTGTACATCCGAGTATCCCCTAGCCCTCCTTACTGCCTTCTCACATTTCTTACCTACCTTAAGGTCATCTGATATGACTACCCCCTGGTCCCTTTCCATTTGTGTTGTTGTTAGTACCTCCTCCCCATCGTGTACTCTTCCCCTGGGTTTTTGTTTCCCAGGTGCATTACTTTGCACCTTTTTGCATTGAATCTAAACTGCCATGTTTTTGACCATTCCTCCAGTCTTGCCAGGTCCCTTCTCATCCTTTGTACTCCTTCTTGTGTATCAACCCTGTTGCAAATCTTTGTGTCATCTGCAAAGAGGCATACTTTTCCTTCCAGCCCCTCTGCAATGTCACCTATAAAGACTTTAAAGAGGACCGGTCCCGATACTGAACACTGTGGTACCCCACTAGTGACACCCTTTCTTCAGAGTGTAGTCCATTTACTATTACCCTCTGGGTCCTGTTGTCCAGCCAGCTTGTTACCCTGGCTACCACCCTGGGACCCACCCCAGGCTAGCTAACTTGTTTATTAATCTTTTGTGTGGAGCTGTGTCAAATGCCTTGCTAAAGTCTAGGTAGGCCATATTCACAGCCCCTCCCTGGTCTATTACTTTGGTTATCCAGTCAAAGAACTCTATTAGATTCATCTGACAAGATCTTCCTGTTGTGAATCCATGCTGCCTTGGGTCCTGTGACCCCGCTGACCTCTAGGTACTCAACAATTCTTTCTATCAGAAGTGGTTCCATCATTTTCCCTACCACTGAGGTCAAGCTAACAGGTCTGTAGCTTCCTGTCTCTGCTTTGCTCCCTCTTTTGTGAAGGGGAATCACATCCACCCTCCTCCAGTCCTTAGGTACCACACCATCCCCCCATGATTTTTTAAAAAGGGTAATCAATGGTGTCACTAGTTCTCCCCTTAGTTCTTTTAGAATTCTGGGGTGAATCCCATCAGGCCCCATTGCTTTGTCCACTTTGAGTTTTAGGAGTTCCTTCATGACCCTTTCTTCTGTGAATGGACTGGTATCGAACCCCCCTGTCCAGAATGCTTTTATTGTTTGATTTGTGTACCTCCCCCTCTTCTTCTTGTGTGAATACTGAGCAAAAGTATTCATTCAGTATCCCTGCCTTTTCACAGTCACCTACTGCCAACCCCCTCCCCGTGTTTTTACGCCTCACTATCCCTCCCTTGGTCTTCCTTCGCTCCCTGATGCACCTATTAAAGGTTTTATCCCCCTTCTTAACTGAGATGGCTATCTTTTCCTCAGTCTTGTGCCTGGCTGTTGCTCCTTGCAGCTATATGTAATGCTTTACTAACTTGCTGTTGGCTGTAAGGAGGAGAGTGCATGAGAACATGTTGCGCAAGTAATGCTACTCTTGTGAAGGTGCAGCTGACCTAGGTGATACACTGAAAATGTTCTTGGGTTATTTAGCTTTGCTACACCCCCCCACTTGTGACAACAAGAATGACAATGATGAATGAGCTCAGTGAAGAAGCAATAATAAACTCACTGACTGCACAACTGAATGGACAGCTAACCTTATATTTTCTGAAAAAAAAAGAATTTGCCTGTACAAAATGGTGACTTTTTATGCTACTAAATTATTTCAGTGCAAAAGAACAAAGAACAGCATAGCACTCTTGCAGCCTGTCTGTAAAATTTATTTATTTATTTATTGGATTTTGGTAACAGGGTAAGTCCACTGAGATAATTACAGTCCCTTTCAGGGCAACCTGAGGTACAACAGTGGGATGCACAAGGCAAATTGCACATTAGAAACATTTGATGTACAAGGTAAATTCTACATTAGAAAAAGACAAGGGTTACAATGCAGTATAAAACCATATGTCACAATATAAAACAGAAAGTAATAAAAGATTCAAGCATGGTTGGAATGTAAAGTGCTAGATAACAAATAAGGCATTCACAGACTAGATTAAATATATTATATGATCAGGATCAAGGTAAAAACATTGGCATTTTGAGTATAGAGGATGCAGAAGGGAGCTAGAGAAAGAGTCAGCGGAAACAGAAACAGGTTGCTGAGGAGGAGAAAGAGGAATGAAGCTTAGCTTGGAACTCAGAAAAGAGGAGCAGGATAGTATAGAGTGAGGAGGGAGTTCAGTCAGAAATCATGGCATAAGAAAAGGCCTTACGGGCAGAAGCAAAGGCGGAGGTTGGGCTTTAGGAGGAGGGAGAGAGGCCGACCTAGCGCTTGTGGAGATTGTCTTAAATGAACGATGGCACAGAGGCAAGGAGGGGTAAACTTATGAACCAACTTGTGCAGGAAACACAGCATGGAATATTGCAGTTTAGATTCATACAGTAACCAGCTTAGGGAATAAAGGACGTCATAATGATGGTGACGGGTGTTGACTCCCAGAGCGGATCTACCCAACCTATGATAGGTTTGAGTTAAAAAGGACATGGAGGACATACTGGTTGAAAGAAGGAGAGGGGCTCCATAGGTTAAGATTGGGAGAAGGGATGCAGAGGCTATTTAAGGCATGAGGCAGAGGTGAGGAAGGGACGGATACAGTGAAGAAGTCCTAACTTTTGATTCAGGGTTCTGATCAGAGTGGAGATGTGATCATTAAAGGAAAGTGAGGCATTCAGAGTGATACCTAGATATTTAAAGGTGTGAACAGGTTCAAGGGCATCACTGTTGGAGGAGGTAATGCTGAGGAGGGAAAGCGATGTATTAGGGTAGGTGGGAGGTCGAGAGAAAGCATGCTTTTGTGTTTTGAATAAAAAACAGCTGAGTTTTCAGTTAATCTGAGTAGCCTGGCCATGGACTGGGAAAACTAAAGGAGGAGATCAGTTGCTGGAGCAAGGGAAGGCCAGGCTAGTGCAATTTGCAAAGCAACACTTATCCAACAGGACTTTCATAAACACTGTATCCCAAGTTATACAGTGGGCTGTACATTTCTAGAAATCTGATTGGCTATTATGGTCTTTATCTGTGGTTAAATCCTGCAGTAACCCACAGATAGAGATTCAGAGCCACAAAAGCCTCTTTTACAAAAACAAAAAAAGAAATCCTTCCTCAGTGTTGTGAAACATAAACAAAACACTGTCATTCATAGGGGTGGTATTTTGTTTAGCACTCTGATCTGCTTTTACATTAGGACAAAGGAAGATATTCTTTTTCACGGCCATTGTTTGGGTAACTGAGTTGCTGTTTCAGTCTGGAGCCAGGAATATCATGGGACTGAAAAAGATCAGAAACAAGTGTAACAAGGGCTGGATACCTTTCTCTCTGCATGAACCAGCACCAAAAAATCAGGGCCTTCACAGACTGAAGGAGGGAATGCCCCTGACTTCCTGGCCATGCAAATCATGGCTGTGTTATAGAAAATCTAAATAACGGAGGAAGAGATGAACAAATGTTTAGTGGCCATTGAAAACAAACTTAGCGATCCTGATACCCGCATCTCAGATAACTCCAAAGCTGTTGCTAATTTTACTGTGTAGAAGGCCTGGCAGAGGGAGATTAACTGCCTGGCAGTCAAAGACCTGCAGTTCCTCAGGGCAAAAGTTGAATTCCTTGAAAACATACAAAGACAAGCAAATGTGAGAGAGGTTAGTTTTCCATAGCATCTGGCAAGTAAAACGGAGCTTTTACACAGTGTGGGGCATCTGATTTTCATTGACCTACCCTGCATGTCTGCTACCAGCATTTATTTATTTATTGAAATGTTTCACCAGGAAGGCACACTGAACGACAAGTCGCTCCTCTCCCAGTGCGACCTGGGGGGAAGAGGTTCAATAGGAGTGAAACATTAAACATTCAAGTTACAATATCAACATTAATATACAGTTCTAAGGCAGGTGTTACAAGCAGTGGTACAACAATGCTGTGCACAATAGGTAGAAAGAGTGGTCAATAATAAGTATTGGGTTAATAAATAAGTGCTTATGTAAAAGAAAAGGGGGTCAGTGAGAGGAGGAAAGGAGAGGGAGGGATAAGGTGGGGAAGGGGAAGAGTCATGTTCAAGTTACATTCACGTTACAAGATCAACATTAACATACAGTTGTAAGGCAGGTGTTACAGTGTTAAAACAGAGTTGTACATTATATGTAGAAAAAGTGGACAATGATAAGTGCTGGGTTAGTAAGTAAACAAGTGCTTATGTGAAAGAAAAGGAGAAAGGAGAGGGAGGGGTGAGGTGGAGGGATGTAGGGGGAGGGGAGTAGATATGGGATACAAGCCCTTGGGGGGGGGTAGGAGAAAGACCCATGGAGTGCATTTTGTGTCCCTTACATTCTTTGAGAGATCAAGGGAGGCCAGTAAGAGGAAGTAATTTGAGGGAAGGGGAGGAGAGCTAGAAATTTGGGGAGTGAGGGTGCATAGGGCACAATGAAGGTGACGGTAGAGGGGTAGGGTTAATCCAGGGCTTATAGGAGGGAATTAGGAAGGGGCATGGCAGGAACAGCTAGGCACAAGGTAATTTTTGAGGGCAGTGCTGATGGAGTAGGCAGAGGATGAGTGCCAGATTTGAGGGGGGGAGAATTCCAAATTTATGGGAGGCAGTGAGTAAGTGGATTGGCGATTAGGGTGGATCTGTGGGGACTACCAGAGTGTGGAGTCGGTTGATCTAAGGAATGGGAGGATGGGGTTGTTATAAAAGAGGAGGTTAGGAAGGAAGGGAGCTCACTCAACCAGTGCTTGAGGAGAATTTAACACAGTAGGAGAGTCACCTATTTGTAAGAGAGGGGAAGGATAGGGCATGATAAAGATCGCAGTGGTGGTGCTGGGGGCATCCAGGGAAAAGCGGCAGAAGGAATTAAAGAGGATGTCCAGTCTTGCCAGGGAAGACTTGGGGCAGCACCATAGACTATGTCACAGTAGTCAAAAATGGGCAGTATCATCTTCTGAACAAGTTCATGCCTAGTCGTAGGAGGGATGCAACTACGGTTCCTGAACAGGGCATCAAGCCTGGGTCACAATTTTTCTGTATGACATCAATATGTCCAGAGAAGTTTAGGTGTTGATCCAACCAAACACCTAAGTACCTGAAGGAGGATGTGTCCTCAAGTAAAGTCCCATCAAGGGTGTGTAAAGTTGAAGGGTGGGAAGCCTACAGAGTCTCTGCCTTGTGCTAAAGGTCATGGAGACAGTCTTCTTGGCATTGAGGAAAAGTTGATGGTTAGCAAACCTGAGCTAAACTTTGTCGGGCTGCATGCAAGCTGGCTGTAACCTCAGCAGGACCGAGCCAGATGCATACAGGCCCGTATCATCTAAATACATATATATCGGTGGAGGGGGAGCAAACAGAGGGACGGTCATTTAAGAAGATGGAGAATAGGAGGGGCCTAATAAAGAGCCCTGGGGATGCTAGTGCTAATTGGGAGGGAGGTGAAGTGGCATCCAAGATCTTAACTGATTGGGTTCTTCCAATAAGGTAGGCCTTGAACCAGTTTATGGCAGAGAGACACAGGCCAGCTGCTGGGAGTGAGTCAAGGAGAAGGGAGCATACGCTGGAGTAAAAGTCCCCAAAGCTTTTGCCATCCCAATGAGACAACGTCTGGGAGGTGGAAAAAAAACTAAGGCCACTGACAGCCATCTTAACATTACTGAGTGTAGAGGCACATATCCCTTGTTGCAAGCTATGACAGCTAAGGGAGATATTGTCTGGGGGGGCAGCAGGATTGCTTTTTTCCTGGCATTTCCCGCCACACACAGGCTCACTAAAAAAGAACTACAAATAGTGAAGACAGCTCTGCTGGAGCATGGAGTCAAAGTACAGTAGTTGTTCCTGGCTCATCTTCAGGTTCATGCTCATAACAAGACTTACATTTTTACAGATCCAGAGTCGGCTGCAGCCTTTGAAGATAATATGAGTACTAAAGACACTGAGGAGATGCCTGATCCTATTGAATATACCTGACTAATGTATGCTAATGCTGTGTCTTAATGTATATAAATACAGTAGGGTACTTCACCATAACTGGATTTTTTACTTTGTGGGGTGGGGTTCAGGATTATATTGTTCTTATATTTGCTGAAGTGGAAGACACTGAGTCCTTTTCATTTTGCCATGCTGTGCACCCTTGTTTAAAAAGTTATCTTGTAATTCAACTGTTTTGACCTGGACAGTTTGGCTACTGAACAGATAGTGCACTGAAGCATTGTTCACTTTGTGAACTGAAGCATTGTTCACTTTGTGAACTTACTTAATTGGTCTCTTAAATCTCACATATTCCTGCTTGCATGTGTATGTGCCATGGGTGGCAGGGAGTTAGGCACCTTAATTGAGCCCAGAACATCATTATACTGACCAGGCTTTTCTTCTGGGTCATTCAGCCCTCCCACAGGACATATTAGCTCTTTTGGGAAGCAGGGAAAATTGGCAAATGAACAACTGAGTTGCAGAACCGGTCAGAGTATCACGGAGCAGCTGCCATAGGTCGACTGCCCACCGCACCAGCACCTGATTGGTCTCCGGTTTGGGTCTCTGCTCTCTGACTGGACTTTCCAGTTTTTGTGCTATCTGAGCTCTGCACCCATTCATTTCCATAGCTGGCTGCCGAAAGTTTATGACCACCTGCCCATCCCCCACCCCCAACCTTAATTAAGTAGACCCTTGCTCCATCCACCTGGCATTGTACCCTCCCCTGCTTCTTTCTCCTCATATCCCCTATTCGTCAACTCCATCATTCTGCCGCCTCTCCCTCGCCTACACTCTGCCCCCCGTTTACTTTTTGGTCTGCTCTCTGCATCCACACTGACATTTACTCCCCAATCTTACTTTCTCCTATAACCATGCCCTTCCTTAACCACCTTATATCATTTCTTCTCGCTCTCACTTTGCTTCCTCCCCTCTGATTCCTTCTGGGTGCCTGCCACCCAACTCTACCCCCCACCTTCCACTTAACCCTATCGTACCACCACCTTGGCACTCTTGATCATGCTCGCTGCCCCCCTGGGGCCCCCCCCTATTATGGACTAGCTGCTCTTAGGTATCCCTGACCATGGTTGCTTGGCCAACCTGGCACCACTCTTAGTCAGGGCACTGCTCTGGGACATATGTCAGAGTCACAGTTTCCAGACTAGAGTGAAACAGAGACGAAACCTCTCCTTCCATGAACTACAACAGCTTGCACTGAAGCTCCTGCTCCACCTCCTACTGATGTCAGGGAACGTCCACCCAAACCCTGGCCCATCCACCTCAAGTCCTACCAATAATTCTAAACCAAGGGGGGGCATCCTCCTTGCAGCTCTCAACATATGCAGCCTTCTCCCCAAACTGGATGCCCTACAAATCTTTGTCAACCAGCATAACCCTGCTATCCTTGCAGTTGTCGAAACCTGGCTAACCTCCAAAATTCCCGACCAGGCCATTGCACTACAAGGTTAAAACATTTTTAGACTTGAACGGAGAACCAAAAGAGGTGGGGGCTGTGCAATCTACATCAGAGAAGACATCACTGGCCACCCCATTTCCACTACCCCCCCCAGTCTCTACTGTGCAGTTTCTCCTGATCAAATTACTCCTTGGAGCCCACAATAAAGTGCTCACAGTCATCTCAGTCTACATCCCTCTAAAAGACCAAGGCACTGGGCTCAACGCTGTCCTGGACTTTGTCCAATCCCTACCTCCCAGCACTGAGATCCTCCTTCTCAGGGACTTTAATATCAACTGGCTCGCACCTGAAGTTGGACCTTACAAGGATGCTATAGTTTCTGCTAACCTAACACAGATAGTTACTTCTCCTACAAGAAAGAACTACAAAACGGGCACCAGTACACTCTTGGACTGGGCTCTCACCAGCCACCCAACCCGTATCATCAAAACCTCCGTCCTCCCAGATTCTCTCAGTGACCATTCCCCTGTCATCTGCGAATGGTCAAATAAGTTTTGTAAACCTCCTCCCAAAGTCATAACCAGTAGAGTTCTTCCCCCATGGCAAGATGACCCATCTCAAATCCTGCCATAGTCGGCAAGACTGGTCCCCCATCTCCAATGCGATCGATGTTGACTCGGCTCTTAATTATTTCATCACCACTTTCAACGTGGCCTGCAACAACTACGCCCCGTCAAAAAGCGCAAAGTAAAATCTCTCTCCAATCCTTGGCTCACTGCTGAGCTTCTGGCTCAACTAAAATCAAGGGACCACCTCTGGGCACTAGCCAGGGTTACAGTCACTCAACCAGACATTCAAACCTATTAACAGGCTCGCAACAACTGCACTAAACAAATCTGACTGAAGAAAAGTGCCTACTACAGGGAAACCCTAACTAACACTTGGGGAAATGGTAAGGCTTTCTGGGTTAATATTAGAGAAGTCACAGAGAAACAGCCCAAATAATGTTGATGGGACTACCACCTTTGACCCAATGGTCATTGCAAATACTTTCAATGCGGCCTTCACTGATCTCAGTAGTGTTCTTCCTCAGGACTTTTTTATGGACGACTCTCCTACTCCCAATACCCTCTCCTCCCCCTCCAAACACCCGCCATTCCACTTCAAAGCAGTCAAGGTGTGTGAAGCCCGTAAATACATTCAAAAAGCTATCTCGAAGACCAGAGCCAGTGGGTACTCTCTGGACCTTAAATTACTGTCCCTCACTTTTGAGGAGGTACTATGCCCACTAGCAAGAATTTTCAACCTTTCTCTCAGTCTCAGTCAGTTCCCTGGCAAATGAAAATCAGCTATTGTCACCCCAGTACATAAAAGTGAAGACAAGTCCATCCAGGGTAACTACTGAACAATCTCTATATTATTGAGTGGATTGTTGTGGACCAGCTTACTGATCACTTGGACAAATGTAGAATCTTGTATACTCAGCAACATGGATTCCGGCAAGGTCACAGAACATCAACTGCCCTCCTGGAATTTACTGGAGTCCTTCACAACTCGTTGGACAAAGGCCACCTAACAGGAGCAGCTTTTATCGACTTGACCAAGGCATTTGATACAGTTCACCATGGCCTGTTAACAAAACAGCTGCTGCATGCTGGTCTCTCCCATGACTCTACTGCCTGGTTCAAAAGTTACCTAGAAAAACACTCAAAGAGTAAAAATCGCTGGTGGACTCTCCGACTCTAAACCTGTCCACTGTGGTGTCCCCCAGGGATCTATCCTAGGCCCTCTACCTTTCAGCCTTTTTCTGAACTCCATTCCACTATCCTGCCCTGAACAAATCATCCCCTACGCTGATGACGCAGTACTTCTCACCTCCCACAAAGTTCCACAAACCTTACAACACAACTTACAGCTAGGATTCACCGCGGTTGAGAATTGGTTCATTGACCATAAACTGGTCCTAAACCACAAAAAGACCAAGTCAATGCTTTTTTACAGCTTCCAAAACAAGCACAGGCTACACCCCCTGGTCATTGCTACAAGCCTTGGAAATACCCTGGAACAGGTGTCATCCTTTAAATACCTTGGAATCTCACTTGACCCTAACCTATCCAATGAGACACACATTGACAATGTTGCCAGAGCTGCCAACTCATGCATCAGACTCCTCTACCGGAATAGACATCTCACCCCGGATGCCCTGAAGGCTGCTGTACATAGCTTGGTTGTCTCCATCATTGACTACTGCCTTATTATCTAAGGCTCTGCACCTGCAACTGCTCTCAAACGTATTGCAACCTCCTTAAACAAGGCTTGTCGGCTCATTACTGGAGCCCACCGACTCACGCATACATGTGACCTATATGCCAAAATGGGATGGCTACAACTTGCTAACCGCATTAAGTATCAGAACTGCCTGATGATGAAAAAAATAACTTCAGGCCTTGCTCACCCTGGTGTCTGAGCTCTCCTGTGCCCCAGTATAAATCCATACAACACCAGAGGGTCTGAACATCAGCTATTTCAGATTCCCAGATGTTGCACCACACAGGGCCAAAGATCCTTTGCTCACTGTGCTCCAGCTGGATGAATGCTCTTAGTTTTGACATCCCCTCCACCTCCACTCTGGGTATGTTCAAAACCAGACTACACCTCCATCTCACTGCCTCCAGCTCCTGTGATTGCCACCCCTAACTGTTCCCTTCCCTTCCCCAAACTATAACCTTGCATCTGGCCTGCTCTCCCCACTGTGCACTTATCCTCTCTTTTCCTTTCCCCTACCCCTCCTGCTAGCTCCTCTGTCTGTAGTCCTTTGACAATGCCTTTGTGCTGCTTTAGTCTCTTCCTTGTGTGCATGTCCCCTATATTCTCACCTATCCTCCTTTCCCCTAGCTGCCCTCTCTGGGCCCCCCCCATTTTATTCCACCTGGTTGTGACATAATTGTGACTACTGATTTGTGTATTTAATTGCTGTTAATTTTTGTAACCCTGCTTATTTTCTTGTATGTACTACCTCTAACGTGGAACCTTTGTAAAAGAGCCTCGGCTCAAAGGTACTTGTAATCCTAGACCTCTAATAGATAAATATATAAAATTTCTATGGCTTTACTCTGCTGAACTTTACTCCTGATTTTTCTTTGCACTCACTGGGACTGGAGGACTATTTAATTTCTGTGAATAAGACTTGGTTACTCCTTGCTGTCCTTTTATACCAGGGGTTACTGTCCAAAGCTGATGTGATGTTTCTGGTTCTTTGTATGCATCATATAACTTATAAATAAAAAGTTAAAAAAACAAAACAAATCTCTGCCGTAGTGTTTACCACAGAATATGGGCCAAAGTCAGACTTATCAACAATCCCCTGCCCACATTCCAGTTCTCTGCACACACATGCGACATGCTCACTTGGAGCACAACTGGCCATTCACAACTTGTAGCACTCACCTGCTACCTCCACTGCTTATGCTTTTTCCTGCTGTCCTGCATGTTGAACTCTCTGAATTGCTTTAAACAAACAAATAAAAACAAAAAAAAGAAAAGGTAACAATATTAAACTGCTGCTCACCTGATTGCTTTAAAACAAACAAACAAACAAAAAAGCCAAGTAAGAGCATCAGTAAACTCATCCCAGAACCACACCCTGAACTGGTGCAGCCTTTCAGCGCTCACAGCCATGCTCTGTCATACAACTGGCACAGCAGTGTCAGTGGCTCAGTAGGTAGCGCACTCACCTCTGAGGCTGGGAGATCAGAGGGCTGTGGGTTCAGTTCCCACATCTGGCACTTGGGTTAATATCCCAGTACTGACACTGTAGTGCAGCATGAGAGGGGTGCTGTACTTCTGAGGTGCCGTCTTTCAGATGAGACGTTAAACTGAGATCCCATCTGGCTGGATTGGTGGTAGTTCAGGTGGATGTTAAAGATCCCATGGCACTTATCGAAAAGAGTAGGGGCACTTTATTAGGCAAGAAACACAACATCACACAAAAAGGAAAATATAACCGTTGAAAGATAAAGAATTACAAAAGCATATCATAAAGTGTCAAAGGAAACAAACTAGAAAATTAACAAAAAGAGAGACCTTTCCATAAATAATTAACATAAGATGTGGAATATTTTTTTCCATCCTGAAATCGAATAGTTTGTAAGTCAGTAACAACAGCAGATAGGATAACATCAAAATCCGTATGGAGTTGTTGTAACACAAAAGAACAACGAGCTTGCCATAAATAATATTGTAAGAGTGCAAAAAAAACATTCAACGTACTTCTATGGTATCGGTCCCATTCTTCAGAATAATCACCCAATACCAGAGTACAGTAAGAAATGGACCGTAGGTGTGGCATATTCCAGTGTCTAGCTGCAAATTCCCAAAACCTCTGACTATCAGGACATTCAATAAAGAAATGAGACTAGCTTTCTTCAATATTAATACAATCATGTTTTAAACAATATCTATCAGCTACTGGTTTGTACTTTAGATTTCCTCTAACTCCTAAATGACCATGAGCAGAGATCCATAGAATATCCCATATTTTAACCGGAATTCTATTGTCGGTTAATTTACCGAATACATATTTCATATTAGATGGGGAGCAGGATGGAAAAAGTAATATTACTTTTTACACATCATACACAATGTACTCATAAAAGGATTTTCTGTGTAAAGAATGTAATTTATGTAAGGGAATCTTCCATTGATACAATTTCTTTAAGGCAGAGATGCCATATTGTGGTATACCATCTGATAATAACACTCTAGGGGGAAGAAGAGACCATTTAAAAAAATATTTGTGCCATATAGATTTAACCCAGAATTGCCAAGGAAGAGAAGGTGCATGCCAAATGAATGAAAAGAAGAAAATAAAAAACAGAATGAAAAAATCACAGGATTAATCATATGTAATCCACCTCTCTATATCTGAGGTATGTATATTCTCTTACAGGGTTTAATCTATTGCCCCCATAACATCTGAAAAAAATACTATAAATCCTAGTTTCCAAGAAAGCGGAGGTGGAAAAAGGTGACTTAAATAAAGAAAATGGGCAAAACAAATTTTTATAATTAAGACTCTTTTCTTTTTCCCAAATTTCCAGTGTTTCCACTGATTGACTTTAATTTCACCCAATCCTAACTGCTTTTCCCAATTATAGATTTCCATATTATCTATCCCAAACCAGACACCTAGTATTTTCTGAGGCCCAGTTACTAGGGGAATATCAAAACAATTAGATTAATCCGAACTAACTGACCCATTTGTATAACAAAACTTTTTGTAATATTAAGAGAGGCACCAGAGTATCTACTAAATGAAAGAAAAAACTCTAAAGCTTTCCGCAAAGATGATGAGTCAGCTAAAAGAAGAGTGACGTCATCTGCAAAAGCAGTAACTTTAACCATTTCCAAGCCCGCAGAAGGAGCAATACCTGAAATAGAGGTGTCACAAATAATGCTTCTAATCACTGGATCCAGAATGAAAGTGTATAATAAGGGGCTTAAGGGACATCCTTGTCTGACACCTCGGGAAATCATAACTTTCTCCCCTAATAAGCCATTCACTATGGGAACAGAAACTGCGGAATGATACAACTGAGAAATCCATTGTACAAAAGTATCAGGAATTCTGTAAGTAGAAAGAAAGAACGAAATACAAATAAGAATGGCTGACTGCATCAAACGCTTTGGATTGATCCAAAGCTGCTATTAATTCTGATGAAGAAAAACTAGCTCGACATGCAAAAAGATCTCTAAGTAAAAAGAGGTTGTGTTGGATTTTCCTATTTTTTATTGCACACGTTTGTGCAGGGTGAACTAAAAGTCTAGCTAATTTCTTCAACCTATTATTCAAAATTTTGGATAAAATCTTATAATCACTGTTTAACAAACAGATTGGTCTCCAATTTGAAAGTAATTCTTTATCTCCTTTTTTATAAATAAAGGTCATTAAGGACATTGAAAATTCTTGGCAGGAGATCCCTGATGATAAATAACTATTAAACACAATAGGAAGAAAGAAACCCATATAGTCTATACATTTTTTATAGAACTCTTTAGGTATCCCGTCTATGCCAGGGGAAGATCCGATCTTTAATTGCTTAATGACCTCAATCACCTCAGAGGATGAAATAGGTAGTCGCAAAGACTGGACCAGATCACTAGGCAGTTGGGGAAAAGAAGAGAAAACCGTACTTGAGAAAGAATCTGTAGGAAGTACCTGTGGGGATGAAAAATAATCCTGAAAATAATGCTGTACTACACGTATCATACCTACATCAGTGGTAATGAGCTCATTATTTGAGTTGAACAAACCAGTCATGATAGTGTCCCTTAAGTGTGTTTTACATGCTTGACAGGGATCAGCCATTGGAGAATTTTTGAAATTAAAGCGAAATTCCAAATCCAAAATTTAGCTCTATTGTATTGGTATGTTTTCATTTGTTGTTTAATGTTCTTTATTTGGGAAAGAAAGAGGTCGTGGTTGTTTGGAGGGAATGACATGAGCCTATATAATTGGTTTCTAAGAACCAAATATGTCCTATATTCCTCCTGTACCTTTGTCTTACCCCAGGTCTGAAACAAATGTTTAACCTCAATCTTAAATTGCTTCCACCACTCATATGGGGATGAAAATAGAGCCAAAGTAGAGGACTTTGCAGCTAAGAAAAATTCCAGTTTTGAGAAGTGAATAGGGTCTGAGAGAAAAAAAGTATTTGACCTCCACCGTGATATACGAGAACGTAATCTAGGAGGAAGATGCCGTAGAGATAAAGTACAAAATAATATATGATGATCAGAGAATTCCACCGGAACTGCAACACAAGACAAAACCTGGAGATAATGGGAAGTAAAAAACATATCTATCCTAGTGGCAAGCTACGGAAGGCGTCCATAAGCCCAGCATCTGTTACAACCTCTAATAATGCATTTGAGTCACAATAAACCTTTTTCCCATTTATTTTACGGAGTTGGATATCAAGAGAACAGTTAAAATCCCTTCCCCAAACTAAATGTTTCCTGGTGAATAAAAAGGGTTTAATTTCGGTAAATAAAGCAATACGGCCTGTTTTAGTCTGAGGGCTATAAACATTAATAAGGCTAAAAAATATTCACCCCATGAACAGTCTAATATAAGAGCTCTGCCAGGTGACAAATCTATAACCTTCGAGATTTTAAAAGAAGAATTACCAAATAATATAGCCACTCCATCTGCGATTTCAGTACTAAAGGACCAAAAGGATGGGCCACAAGTCCATTGTCTTTTCAATCTTTTTTCCTCAGAAATGGAAGAAACCCTGGTTTCTTGTAAAAAAATAACATCTAACTTCAGGGATGTGAGATATGAAAATATGGATATCTGCCTATGAAACGTTTTTAGGCTACATACATTAAAAGAAGCAAACTTCAAAGAGGCCATGAAAATATTCAAGAACTATGCTTTTGGCTCACTTTCCTTTTTTTTTCCCTTTTTTCCTTTCCTATCTTTAGCAAGCTCTGTAGATTTACTGTCTTCCTCGTCCGTTATAATTTCAGAGAGATGAGAGGCCTCAGACTCCATATCTGAGTCTCTAACCTCATCCTGAAGGGGGGAAAAGAAATTCTCAGTCACTACTAGACTAATCTGGGACTGTTTTGAGGATGCTCTAGTGAACCTCCTGCCTTTAACGGTTTCAAAAGGGGGTGGCATAATAGAAACCTGACTCTGACTGTCTCCTGATTGAGGAGGAACCTGATGCACAGTATCCTGAGGGTCATTAACCGTAGGTGATACAGGTTTAACAGCATCTGGGAATGAGGGGGGTAAAACAGGATCTTGCCGGGGAGAAACCTTTTCACCCAGAGTTTGTAATTTGGCTTGGGCCTTTCGGAGCAAACAGTCCTGGTCTAAACCTTCAGAGCAATTATGCCTAGCCCAAGGACACTGATGGAAGGCATGGCCTTTCTCTTCACAAAGGTTACATTGGAAGATGTTGGTACACATGTCAACAGAATGTCCAAAACCCCCACATAAAGGACACTTCATCATGTCGCAAACACTACTAATGTGCGTTCTATCCCCACATTTATAACATGCTTTAGGCTGCCCCCCATAGAAACAAACCCCTCTATCCTTTCCCAAAAAGAAACTATTCGGCAAATGAATAATCTCAGAATTGACTTGTAGCAATTTTACTTTAAATTTCCATCCCCCTGTCCAAATGCCTTCTATATCCAGAAGGGCTTCAGGTGGCCCCAATACCTCACATTTGGATTGCAACCAGCGGTAAATATCACTTACATTAACTCCTTGTTTCCGAACATAATTGTGACAAACCCTAATTAATGGTCTAGTTAAAGGAATTGCAAAAAGGAAGCCACACAGGATGATTTTTTTTGGTTAGCATATTTGTCCCAGAATTTGTCCATAAGGGCAGTAGTTTGAAAACTAACGTCAAAGGAATCCTCCCCAGATACGTGAATGAGGGCATAAATATCCTTGGCACAAAAACCCATTGTAGTCTTCAAAAGTTGTTTGAAAACACAGTACCAATCGGGATGCTCTTTCAAACCACCTCTATATTTCAGACGCACAGCGTTGCGACGAGGGGCTTGTTCCAATTTCGACTTAAATAACTCAGACATTGTTGGTTTGGGAGTGTGGCTTGCTAAGGGGGTAATAGGTCCCGTAGATCCAGTAAGAACAGTGTCAGGGGTAGTAGGAGATAGTTCAGTCACAAGTCCACCCCTACCCTCCCTCGAAGTAGATGGCTGAGGGGAATGTTGTAAAACAGGATCAGGTGTCTTCCTACCTGAAAGTGGAGTCCAGTCCAAGTCAGGAATCCAAACTCCCGAGTCATTCCTCTTCCATCCGGCTTCCATAAGCGCCACTTCTTCCGACCAGTCTGTAGAACTGTTGTTACTTCCTTCTTCCCGTAGCCCGAATTGTTGCTGCACTAAATGCGTCGTACGTGGTCTGACGCTATTTGCGGTCCTCCCGGAAACCATATCCTGTAAGGGCAGTTCCTTTTTCTGTAATAGCGGCGTATTAAGATCTCCGGTGGTCGAATCTCCATCGCAGGGCAAACCAGGAACAGGCAAGGGCTCCGAAATAGAAGGCACCGCAGAAAGTGGACCAGAAGGCCTGTTCTCGTGAGTAACTGGCAGCTGGTGTAAATTTTTGGCATCAGGAAGTGAACTTGTGATAGCGTTGTCTCATAGTATAGTGAGAGCAACAGAACTCTCTCTCCTGCATTCTTCCACCTCCTCCTCCATCCCGACCTCAGGAACGTCTGCCATGTCGGGTGCTGATGTCAGCGAGAGTCCCCACCAGCCACTGACCAGCAGCCAGTAGGGGAATTTCCCCGGTGTCTTGGCCAAATTTCCCTCATTCACTTAAAAAAATACCACCAACAGCTTAATCTGGTTCAATGTCAGTTGGCATTCATCTGTACCCCCCTCCCCTGGGTCGTGCCTGAAAATAGGCAGGATTTGTCTAGTGCACTTACTCGGTCAACAAAAACTAAATAAATAAAATAAAATGGTTATTACTTAAAAAAAAAACAGAAAAAACAACAACTCGGGGGCAGACAATTTCATCAATAATCTACCTAGCAACAAGGCACTATCTAACAAGGAGGACGGCTATTACCAAAAAAATAAATAAAACAAAGCTTTAAAAACAGTAAATTAAAACATTGTAATATATGGATTTTCAAAATAATACCACTAAAAAGCATGCAAAAAAATCCCTTGTAATACACCGGTGCAAACTCAATAATAGTATCGATGGAATCCCATAATACTATCGTTGAGATCCCGTAATACTATCGATGAACGATCTCAACGATAGCATTATTGCAAACTGACTAGAGTGCAAGTGCCACCAGACAGCAAACAGGGACAATGTGATGGGGGTAACAGTGGGGGAGCACCTGGGAAACAGTGACCACCAGTCATTGTGGTTTGAAATCACAGAAAGAGCAGAACCAAACCACACAAAACACGATCCTGGATTTTAGGGGGCAGACTTTGGGAAAACGGGAGATACTTGAAAGAGGCATTAAGGGAATGGGACAGGAATCAGGGGTTGAGGACAGTGGGCAGTATTTAAAATGGGGATTACAAGAACAACAGAATTATGCATTAAGCAGGTTAGCAAGAGGAAAAGGAAGAGGAGACCATTATGGTTTTCCAAAGAGGTATCAAAGAAAGTGAAAGCCAAAAAGATTGCATTCAGGCAATACAAAAAGACACAGGCAGAAGGGGATAGGGAGAAGTACCAGGAGAAGCAAAGGGAGGCAGGGAGGTCAGTAAGGGAAGCCAAAGCTCAGACAGAAGAACACATTGCAAAATCAGTGGGTAGAGGGGACAAAACCTTTTACAGGTACATAAGTGAAAAAAGAAAGACAAAGGGAGGGATAGTGAGACTGAAGGGGGAGGATGGGGAGCCGCGTGGAGGATTACAACAGTAAAGCTGACATATTGAACAGGTATTTCTGCTCAGTCTTTACTGAGGAAGAGGAGGGTAATGGGTCTGAAGGGAGTACAAGGGGTGAGAATGGTGCAGAAATGGACACAAGTCCCTTTACACGAGAAAGGGTCCTGAAGGAACTGGAAGTAATAAGAGTTGATAAAGCAATGGGGCCAGACGGGTGCACCCCAGGGTCCTTAAAGAACTAAGAGAGGTGGTGGCTGAACCTCTGGCTATCCTGTTTAGCCAATCACTGGAAACAGGAGGTACCCAAAGACTGGAGGACAGCAGATGTAGTCCCCTATAATACAGTGGGAACAAGAGGAAGCAGGGAACTACAGACCAGTCAGCCTCACCTCGTAGTGGGGAAGATCATGGAAGCACTACTGAAGGAGAGATTGGTGGAACATCTGGTTATCAATGGACTACAGGACCCAAGGCAGCATGGTTTCACCAGGGGAGGTCATGTCAGACCAACCTCATTGAATTTTTGACTGGGTGACTAGGAGGTGGATCAGGGAGCAGTGGACATGGCCTATCTGGACTTCAGCAAGGCCTTTGACACTGTGTCACATAGAAGACTATTACACAAACTGGGGAATATGGGAATATGGGTGTGGGCAGGACAGTAGTGTGGTGGGTAGGTAACTGGCTGGGTGGCAGGACACAGAGGGTGGTGGTAAATGGCTGTCACTCCACAGAGGGAAGAGTGACCAGTGGGGTACCACAGGGATCAGTGCTGGGACCGGTCCTATTCAACATCTTCATCAGTGACATTGCGCAGGATCTAGAAGGCAGAATTTCACTGTTCACTGATGACACAAAGCTCTGTAACAGAGTAGACACACCAGAGGGTGTAGACAGAATGAGAAGCGACCTGCAGAAACTTGAAGAATGGTCAGGGGTTTGGCAGTTGAAATTCAATGCAAAGAAGTGCAGGATAATGCATATGGGGCACAAAAACCCTGGCACAATATATCAGTTGGGGGGTGAGGATATAGCATGCACCAAGCAGGAAAGGGATCTTGGGGTTGTCATCTCTGATGACCTCAAGGTAGGGAAACAGTGTGACAAGGCAACAGGTAAAGCAAATAGGATGCTGGGATGTAGGCAGGGCATCACCAGCAGGAAAAGGGAGGTCATAATTCCGCCATACAAGACACTAGTGAGGCCCCACCTGGAGTACAGTGTACAGTTCTGGAGACCATACCTACGTAAGGACATAGACAGGGTACAGAAGGTTCAGAGGAGGGCAACAAAGATGGTGCATGGATTGCATCACAAGTCCTATGAAGACAGGTTGAAGGAACTGAACATGTACTCCTGGAGGAGAGGAGGAGAGATATGATAGAGACATACAAGTATCTTACAGGGAGGAACAGGGTGCAGGAAAACACTATTTTTAAGAAAAAGATGTTCCAGGACTAGAGGGCATGGGATGAAGTTGGAGGGAGGACGATTCAGAGGAAACATGAGAAAGAATTTCTTCACAGAACGGGTGGTGGACAAGTGGAACACCCTGCCAGAGGAAGTGGTGGGGCTGAAACAATCACTGAGGTTTAAGAATGCATGGGATAGACATAAAGAATTCTAGAGGTCAGGAGTGAGGGCAACAGACTTCTAGGAAAACAAACTGAACACAAGCTCAAATGGGCAGACTGGGTGGGTACTGTAGGCCTTATCTGCCGACACTGTCTATGTATCTATGTATCTATGTACTGATTAAGCCGGCTTTTACTGTGACTGCCACGTACAGTAAAAGCCGACAAAACATTTGCGTCGCGCCTACAGTCTGATATTCGGATCGCACTGCAACTTCTTTTGGGATTTAGATATCAATATTCAAAAATTCCCTCAACCAGCAAAAAGAAAGACGGTACGTCATGTACTCCAACTGGGAGTCTGACTAAGTCTCCACAGCAACAGTCGCTCGCTCGAGAAAAAAAAAAGTTGTTACTGCTGTTTCATTTTGCAGTTTCTTTAACACTGCACAGTTTTGCTGTTTGAATTTTGGAAACATTTTTGATGTTGCCACATTCATTGGCTCCTACTCACACGAAAATCACCTCAGTACCCCAACCGAAGATTCCTTACTCTATGACAAAAGTACGCACTTACAATTTCCTCGCATCCATATATTACAAAAAATAACAAATTCATTCTAGTGTTACAAGGCAGTTCTTCATCTTGAGGATCTGGGGGCACTAGAAACCTCTCAAGCTTTGCTCTTGAGGTTTACTGTGCCCCCAGATCCTCTCGATGAATTACTGCCTTGTAATACACCAGAATGTATCTATTATTCTATTTTTAATAACTTTGTTTTAATTCTTTTATTATAGCTCTCTGTATAATCGGTAGCATGTGAGGTGGGCACCTGAATTAAGCCGCCATCCAAAACAGCGACACGATGTGGGCGAAAGCCTGAATGGCAATGGGGGGCTAGGGTGACGGATGTGGTGGTGGTAATACTGCAGCGACAGGATGTCACTATATGTACACGAGCATGGGGGGAGTGAGCGGGCTGGAAGGGGCAGAGGGATGTAGGGGTGGCACCACGGTCAGCTACTGAGCTGCGCCATGGTGTTGGGGGTTGGCCTCCGCTTGCAGTTCTTGGGGTTCGGGTTGGTCTGGGTCCAGACGCAACTGCATTTTGTTGCGTAAGCTGAAACTTGATTTTTGCTTTGCCTCCGACTTGCCCCCCGGAGTTGAGAATCTTTAGTAGGGGAGGTATGGGAGGTAGCCCCATGATGGTGGTGTAAGCACAGCCTCTACAGAAAGCAAAATAACTAAGTCCCTGGTGCCATTCTTCCGTAAGCCGAGGATGTCAGGTGGTGAAATTGTTTTCGCCACCCTGACATCGCAATAATGCTGGTCGCCGTTCGGTGCTCGCTGTTATCACATAAAACTGTATAATCACACTAGTTCACTTCAGGGTGTGGGTTTTGGTGAGGTTTACTCACTTCTGGTGTGGTTTAGTTACTCAGCCTGTGGTCTTGTGACTGAACCACACCAAGCATGGATAAATCCCACCATAACCCACACCCTGTTGTGGATTATTGCTTAAGTGTTTTACAAGGCACAGGAGTTCCATACTGGTAGTGCAGGATATGGTGTATAGAATAAGATTTCTGGTGCCCAACATGGCCCAGCGGGGAAATAAAAACATCTGGCCCCCTCCCCCCAACTACTTGATGAGTTCACAGTCCAACGCAACCCTTCAGAGAATAAAAATCTGTCCCTTTCCCCAACAATGTGACAGATCCAGTGTCCAACCTGACCCATCAGGCAAAAAAACAAAAAAAACTGTCCCTCTCCACACTTCAACTATCTGACTGATCCAATATCATAAGGGAATAAAAATAATCTGTTCTCCTCTCTCCAACAACATGATGGATTCCATGCAGGGATTAAATTGGGTCCTACCATCTCTTAAAATAATTGTATGATGGTTCCACCACCTCTGTCATCTTTTCTCCATTGACTACTATAGGAGAGATCCACCACCTAGAAATTAGGGGTACATAAATTACACCACAGAGCTCTAAAAGTGTACTTAACACAGAATGTAAATCAGAAACTTGCAAAGTGTTACAAAAGGCCCACGTAGATGTAACAATAACAGAACTGGAACCAGTATTTAAAAAAACTGCTTCTACTGGAAAAAATGACTTTCAGGTTCTGCGCAGTTTTCATAGAAACATAGAAACATAGAAACATAGAATTTGATGGCAGATAAGGACTGCTCAGCCCATCTAGTCTGCTCATTTCTCCCCACCTACATTATTACATCAGATCATGCCTGACCAACAGCTTTTTCTCCATCCCGCTTCCTTTCCACTATGGTTTGCTTTGTGTTTATCCCATGCATTCTTGAACCCCACCACTGTTTTTGCCCTCGCCACCTCTGTTGGAAGACTGTTCCAGGAATCCACCACTCTTTATGTGAAGAAATACTTCCTCACATCACTCCTGAGTCTACCCCCTTCAGCTTCATAGCATATCCCCTTGTTCTTGAGCACCTTTTTTTCTGAGAAATACTCTCCTCCTGTACCTTATTTACCCCTGTGAGATATTTAAGGGTCTCTATCATATCTCCCCTATCTCTCCTCTGCTCCAGGGTGTACATATTGAGGTTCTTTAGTCTCTCCTCATAGGACTTTTGATGCAGACCCCTGCACCTCCACTCTTGGAGATGTGGTCTCCAGAACTGAACACAATACTCTACGTAGCAATATGTAAAGAGCTATCAGCTCAAAGGTTTAATTCCAAATTATTCAATAAATAAATAAATAAAAACATGGGGTCTTACCAGAGATCTATACAGAGGCAACACCACCTCCTTCTTTCTGCTGGTGATATCCCCCCATGCACCCCAGCATTTTCCTTTAAGGAAGGGAAAGAACATGTTAATAGTTAAACATGTTAGGGTTTACTTTTTAAGGCTTAGTTGAAGTTTTTAGGTGAGTAAAGGTGGAGGCCATGTTTGTAATGGCAATCAGGAATATGTGAAAAATTGTTCTGAGAGGCACTGTGATATCGATATGCTGCATCCTGCTTGCTGAAAGGTGTCTGAACTCATTGATTGCGACTCTGTAGCTACACAACTTTGGACTCCTTTTAACCAGTAAGAACATGGGACATTTCTTGCCCATTTTATACATTTTCTTTTCTAAGTGTTACTTGTGTTATGTTTTTCTTGGGTCCTAGATACCCTTGCCTCTTCCCAAAGTGCTCATAGAATCTGATGTATAATTTCACCCAAAGATATAGACATCATCCAGACATATGTCATATTAAAAGATAGCTTTACTGAAGTGAAATGAAAACAATTTTGTGATTCAAGTATGCAGTGGTAGCATAAAAATACTAAAAACAAGCCGCACACAGGAAGCTGATGGAGGAAGCCAGTGAACTAAATTAAGAAGATGTAAATGATCTCCTTGAGAGTGATTTCATGAGTGGAATGGCAAGCTGGTGAAAGAAGGAATTTTAAGATGAAAATCCAAATGTTCACATGGTCAGAGGGAAAACATAGAATGCTACAGGCATTGCTGTGTGCAGGGCCAGGTCCACATCAGGAGTCAATAATTCAGTAAAAGGAAAATTGATAAAATAAAAAGAATTCAAATGCAATTGGTTGATGAGCAGTTCACAGTGGATAATTCCCAGTGACCCAAAGGGGTATGCTACCCTTACAGCATCACCAACACGGCGAAATACACACCTGTCAGCAAAATCAACAATTTGCCAACAGGTTACTGTGTTGGTGTGCCCGAGACAGGGGCATGCTGTCTCCCGGTCCTGCACCTCCGAACTGAATCAACTCAGACTGGAGTTGACAGTCCCAAAGATGGGGAGGTGGGGAGCAGAGCACCCCGCATGTAAGGTTTGTGGTGAAGTCCCACGAATAAAAAAACAGGACCGGGAGACACGAAGAAATCATGTAGACCACAACTTGCGGTTGACTTGATTCCTATTGGCGAGATGCTGGTCGACATAAAGGATATTGAACCGGCATGGTAGAGCCACTTGAAGGAATGTTGTGATTAGAGGACTTGATGGGAAAAAGGATAATTGTGGCAGGATAATGGATTATGGAAATTGCACTCCAGTTAGGTTTTGCGCGATGTCGGTTTTAATAAAGTGATAGTTATGATAGCAGAATGAGGCAAAAGAATGGATATGGAAATTTTTTTATTTTTATTTATTTATTTGTTCTAGGATTACAAATACCTTTGAGCCAAGGCTCTTTACAAAGGTTCCACGTCATTGGTACAATTGAGACAATCATAAGCAAAGATAACAGTTTATAAAATTAAAAAAAAGAACAACACATAGTCTTGTAGATGAAAAAAGAACAATAAGGTGAAACTTTGGGGAAGGGAAAGGGAAAGGAGGAGGGTGAAATCAGGGAGACTAAGTGGATGGGAGAGAAGGGGAGGTAGGTTGGGGGGACAGAGAGAGGAGAGGTGGAAGGCGGATAAGAATAGAGGTAGTGCAGCCGGGTGGCATTTGTCATGGGCCAGCAGGGGAGGTAAAGATAGGAAGGGGGTGCTGGCAAAGTGCAGGAGTAGATGTGGGTCCAAAAGGCATCTTCAGCTTATGGAACCAAAGATATGCTAGCCACAACAGTCACAGAGGTTGGAGGCAGTCAGTGTTAGGCGGAGACGAGTCTTAAAAGTGCTGAGCGATAGAGAAGATGAGATGTCGCTGGGAAGACTGTTGTACCAACTAGTGGCCCGGTAAGCAAAGGATCTTTGGCCCTGTGTTGTGCAGCAATGCAGGACTTGCAGAAGCTGGGGTTTTGATCCCCTGGTATGTCGGGTGTGGATTCTTGGTTGTATGAGGGCACAGACTCCAGGGGGGGCAAGGCCTAGCAAGATTTTCTTAGTAGTAATACAAGTTTTGTGTTTTATTCGATTGGCAAGATTCAACCATCCAGTTTGAGAATAGAGGTCACAGGTGTGAGTTAGGCGTTGGAAGCCAGTGACAAGTCGACAGGCCTTGTTGAGGATGGTGGATACACGTTTGAGTGCAGTGGTTGTAGCACAGCCATAAATGATAATGCCATAATCAATGATGGATATGATGGAGCTCTGGACAGAGACAGTGAGGGCTTCAGGTGTCAGGTGTTTCCTATGACGGAATAGCAAGTCTAGCCAGGAGTTAGTGGCTTTGGCAACATGGTCGATGTGGGCAGTGTAGGAGAGGTGAGGGTCAAGGGTGATCCCGAGGTATTTAAAGTTTTTGACCTGTTCCAGTGCGGCACCTTGTCTGGTGATAACGGAGAGTTGGAAGTGCTTATGTTTATTATGGGATCTGCTGAAGATCATGGCCTTTGTTTTTTGATTAAGGATCAGTTTGTGCTTTGTGAGCCAATTCTCAACCGAGGAGAAGCCGAGTTGGAGATTTTCTTGCAATTTCTTTGGGTCCTGGTGTGAGGCAAGAATTACTGCATCATCGGCATACAGGGTGATATGTTCAGTGCAGGAGTCCGGTAGGGTGTTAAGGAACAGGCTGAAGAGTAGGGGGCCCAGTATTGAACCCTGGGGGACTCCAGAGAGGACAGGTCTTGAATCAGAGTGCACATCTCCAATTTTTACACGTTGGGTGCGGTTTTCAAGATAGCTTTTGAACCAAGAGATTGAATCATTGGAGAGACCAGCATTTTTAGTTGGCTCAGCAGGGGAGGGAGTGGGCGTATCAAGGCTTTTTCAGGTCGATGAAAAATAGCACCAAAGATGTCCATTGTCAAGGGAGCTGTAATGGAGCTGGTGAATCTGGAGTAAGGCAGAGGATGTACTATGACCTTTTCTAAAGCCATGTTGCTGTTTACAGAGAATATTATAATTGTTCAGATGCTCGGTAAGTTGGTCCGCTACTATACATTCCAGTGCCTTCGATAGGGGAGGCAGAATGGAGATAGGGCGGAAGTTCGCATGGTCAGCCTTATCACCACTTTTGTGAATTGGGGTAACAGTGGCCATTTTCCATTTGTCTGGGAATTGGCTAGAGGAAAGAGAGAGATTAAAGATTTTGGTGAGGGGACCAAGTACCTCGTCAAGCGTTAGGGCCAGTAGCTTGAGGTCAAGTGTGTCATTGCTTGTTCTAGATTTGCTGATGGCTTTGGCAATGTAGTTTCGGACTTGATGTTTCTTTAGTGCTTTAAAGTAGAAAGGTGGGTGACAGGCGTGGGTGGAGGAGTTGGGGATGGGAGTTGACACGTCTTGGAAGAAGTTGGAGGAGAACACTGCTAAGGTCAGTGAAGCGATGTTAAAAGTGTTCGCAATAGTTTTAGAGTCGAGTGTAGTGTGTGCCCATTTCTGTTGAGAATGTTCGAGAGGATTTTGACTGCTTCCCAGTGACCTCTTTAATGTTTTTTCCAGAAATCCTCCCATTTCCCCAGGAGTTAGTGAGGGCATTTTATAGTAGTCAGATTTCTGTTGCCGAATGGATTTGGTGCAGACGTCTGCGTCTGCTTATAATTCTGGATGTCGAGTTGCTTACCGAGTTTCTAGCCAGTTCCCAGAGGTGGTCCCTGATTTAAGTTTTTTAGGAGGTCTCCTGACAGCCAAGGGTTACTGAGCATTTAACTTCACGCTTTTGAGAGGGGCAAATTTATTACAGGCTTCATTGAAAATGTGAATAAATTGCTCCAGTGCAGTATTAGTATCTGTTGCCTTGAAGATCAATGGGATATGTAGGAAGTGATTATGATGACAGATCCAGGAATGCAGACATGTGAGTACTGGAAAGATGGGGAAATGAGACTCATGTCGGTTTTCCAAAGGAATTTCATAATAGCGAAGGGAAGATACAAAGCAAATTTGTAAAGGCTGATATTGTGATAGGGCAGAAGATAGTACTTTATATTTAGTCTAAATAATAAATATGCAGAAACTGTTAAGGGAGCAAGAAATTATTAGAAAGCTTGGTTGGCTGTGGCCAGTGACGATGTAATTGATGAGGAGGTCGCTGAATCTGGAAGCGACATCATTTACTCATCTGCTTGTGGCAACCCAATACTGACAAGGTAATGACTGCATTAAATGAAAACAGAAGGAGGAATAGGGAACCAAAGTACAACAAAATCAGTCATGATTGATTATCAGGAGCATTCAAACATGAAGGTTCTTGACAGTTGGCACATTAAGAAGCTCCTACAGGTAGGCATGCAGATCGAAGGAATATGGGCTGTTGAGTCTCCCAGCTGGTTGGAGTTGATATGTAAATTAATAAATACATTAAATAAAAACAGTGAATGAATAAATCATTATATTAATAAAGAAAATTGTACCTAACTAATGTAGTCACCCCCACCTTCCCAAATGTCTAGGGGCTCCCAATGTTACAAGAAGGGAGGAGGCCTACCCCGAAGGAACCCTGACCAGAACAGCAATGACCATGAAGAAATAAGATGGTTTTCTCTTACCATGGCCCAGGTCCTACTGCAGATAAAATGGAAGCTGCTACCCCTCACAACTAGTGGTGGGCGAAGTGGTCTCAATGCGCTCCACGGAGAGATTCACGGAGTGAAGGTGGATTCACGGAGTGCTCCACAGCGCAAAGTGGAGTACTTCGCATCATAAGACGTAACGCAAAGTCCATTGAAAACATTGACTTTGCATTACTCTGCCTTTCCCAAACCACTACTCCACAAATTTTAAGGTGAAATACATTTTGTATTCCTTTGAAACTTGGCTTCCTGGCCAAATGCCCTTTGGGTAATCTATTGCCTCAGTGCTTGCACACCGAGGTTCTTTGTTTTTGAAACAATGTACTCACTTCACTTTGCTCTTGTTTTAAGCTCCAAAGGTGAATTTTGCAGTGATTCATGGGATTTCAGGTCACATGGGCTCTAGATTGTTCTGCACAGCCTCAGTTCGGGGTAGTGTGTGTAGGAAACTGTTGGAGACAGTCTGCTCTGACAGCTCTCTGCGAGTCAAACCTAAAAGCTGTTAAAAGAGCCTTTTTGAGTAATTTTTTTTGCTGAAACTTTAGGTAATTGACCGTAGGAAACACTCCTGTGCTCATATCATTGAGTGTTTATTGTTTGTGTGGATTCTGAATGTTAATGTACAACATTCAGTCTGTGTACTGAGAGACAGTGGAAGTGTGCTTTGGGGGAGGGGTGTATCTGTGGTGTACATAGGCTTAAGTTGGAGAAATAGGGAGTTTTTGGTTTTTTGGTTATATTTTTCTTGTATAACTGACTGTGTTAATGTACACACAGTAATATTTTCAGTAATTGTTGACATTTTTTTGCTGATTGTGTGTGCTGTGGACCTGGTGCAGCAGTGCATAATTTCAGGTTGTTTAAAATACGTTGTATATTACTGAAGTTTTCAATTTGCTATGCATTACTTGTAGACAAATTTTGTGTTGTGTGTGTGAGTGTGTTATGCGGTGCGTGGCATCAAATAATGCAACTTTTGTTGTGCCACAGTGTAACTGCAGGTGCAGCAGCGTGAACCTGCTATCCACTGCACCTGTGTGATTTTCTACTGCCATTGTGGTATCTTTTCTTGGTTTTGCAGTGCTGTAATGTGCAGTCAGCGCCTCCCCCACCGGCAAAAGGTATTCTTTCCAGATTGGATTGTTCATGACTTGAGAGCAGCACTGGTTCGGTAAGGTGTTGTTGAACTTGTTGTGACTTTGCATCTGTATCTCTTGTTGAAGCCACAGTTGTTTTCTGGCTTCACATCCAGCCCCTGGCCCCCACCCAGAGTGAACATTCCAAAATCTGAATTTGTTTAGAATATTCTTGTTGATCCCCAAAATGCCCACAAAGAGATATGCAAGCAAAGCTGTTTCTCGCCATACACTGTGCCAGTGGTGATTGTCTGTGGTGTGTATCAAGAGTCGCAGAAGTGCATTGCTGATGTGAGGAAAGATATTTCTCCTTCAATGTTTTTTATAGTGCAATAAGTAGCTTCACTCATAGTTGGAGGAGATGATGTTGTCCCAGCTGGTGGTGTTAGTGTAGTTGCTGATGGTGGTATGAGTATTGCTGCCTCAAGTTCCACTTCTGACCAGTTTACTGTGTCCAAAAATATAATGGAGTGTGAAGCAATGCCAGTGAGTGACAGTGTCATACTCCCCAGTAACATCTCAGTAACTGAAAATGAGGATTCTGATCATCATATCAACGATAGCACACAATGTGACATTTCTTTCACTGCGTTCAGGTCATGCATTTCATACAGTGCTTCACAGTATGGTGAAAAATTCTGGGTGATGGTGGTGTTGATGATGAACCTGATGATGATGATGTTGCTGTGGTTGCAACATGCAGTCCACATGCCAGCATCCAAGCAGAAGAAGTGGATGGTGTTGATGAATATGATGAAGATGTCAGTGACCCCTGCTGGGAACCGGAAAAAGAAATTCAAGGTGGCTGTGTCTGGGTCTGTTTGTTCCCACTTAAAAAGTAGTGATTTACCAGTTTCAGTTGATAATGATGATGATGACCCAGTAATAATGATAGGTAGTCATGGTGGCCAGTTGCAGTCCAAGCGTATCCTGCCTGAAAAATCATGTAGCACACACCCCACTTCATGGCCTAAAAGCCAGAGTCCAATACATGTTAAAACTAGAGAATCACAATCCCTTGTTCAGGATTTGTTTGTGCAAGATGCAAATGATGAGTCAGTTGCAATCTGCCAGGTTGCCAGGTGCATGTGAGTCGAGGTAAAAGGGGAGCATCCAGGGGGACAGCATACACATCTTAAGAACAGACACATGGCACTGTGGACCCAGCACAAGATGGCAGCTAATACCTGTACCACAGTGGGGTGTTCATCCTCGTCATCAACCATAACGAGCATGTTATCCCCTTCCATGACCATAACATGTGTGCAGTAGTGATGAAATAAGAGCAGAGGATTACTACAGGCATGATGAGGTGGAGGAGCAGAATGATTTTGAAATCTTGTCCAGTGGTGGTGAGAGTAGCAGTTTTGGTGGTGGTGGTGGTGGTGGTCAATGCAGTATGTCTAGTGCAAGTGGCACATCAACCCTTGCTGGTAAATCTGGGAAAATAACTGCATTTCTGGGTTTGTCATCACCTGTGCAACTGTCTTCATCACATGTCCACACTCCACCCCCTGTGATTCACAGAGCAGAACCATTTGTCATCACATCCTGTGTAAAACATTTAAGTTAGCCCACGTTACAGAGTGTTTTTGAGCATAAGCTGAAGTACCCACCCAATCAAACAGTGTCACGTGAACTTAATGCTGCTGTAGCTGAAATTCTGACAATTGATCTTTTGCCCTTCTCCTTTGTGGAGAATTCTGGGTTCCGTGGTTTGCTGCATGTGCCTGTCCAAAATGGAAAGTCCTCTAGGACATACTTTCGACCCGTGCTGTCCCCGAGTTGTACCGTACCATATCTGACTCAGTAAGACATGTCCTTCAACATTTCTCCTCTCCATTCATTCATTTAAGCATGGATATGTGGACAAGTGGCAAAACAGCTGGGAGTTTATATTTGTGTATAACTGCACACTGGCACAGGTATCGAGGGTTGTTTGTGATGTTGGTAGTGTGAATAATCAGTGTAGTAAGGTGGCGTGTCATGGTAGCAATCTTCCAGGAATTCGACAGCATGCAATGATTGCTATGCCCAATGTGACCTGTTCTCACACTGGTGAAAACATGTTGGACCTGGTACTGACTGAAATTGATAAGTGGCTGAACCCACTGTCCCTGACAGCTGGATTCATAGCAAGTGACAATGGGTCAAATATGGTGAAATGCATCACTAATGGTGACTTTTTTCGGGTTCCATGTATGGTCCACTGTTTAAATCTTGTGGTGCAGGAGTTTCTGCAGCACCCTGATATAAAGGAATGCTGACAGTTGCACGCCATATCAGTTCTCACTTTTCATACTCTGCAAAGGTCCGTGACCAACTTTAGCAGTTGTATATCCCAACAGCACCGCTTGAAGCTGGAAGTTGTCACCTGGTGGAACTCCACTTTATACATGGCGGAGAGGTTGTATGAACAGTACAAAGCCATCTCAGAACATCTTGTCGTGGCATACTAGCCGTGACATTTCCGGGGCCTCCTTGTCTAAGATGACTGAACAGTAGCACCTCATGGACTCAGCAATAACAATCTTTAGGCCTTTTAACATACCACACAGGCAATGAGTGGGCGGTAGCTGCCTCTATTAGTCAATCTATTCCACTGCTGCGGTGCTGAGGCAGACATTGGTGAATGTACAGCATAGCCTTGATGTTGCTGGAGACAGTGCTAGCAGTGTTTTACTGGGTTTACTGGGTAAAGTAGAACAAAAGAAGACAGAAGGCCCATCGAGATTGTCCTCCCTCAAAAGAGTGGATATAATTTTTTATTTATTCTAGGATTTCAATTACCTTTGAGCCAAACGTTTTTACAAAGGTTCCATGTCAGAAATAACAAACAACAAGGAAGCAACAGTGAAATAACAGTAAACAATTCATGTACAACAGTGCTGTCGAAAGGGGTCAATTATAGGAAGAGTAGGGTACAGAGGAGGAGGAGAAGTGTAGGTAGTTAACAGAGGCAGCTATAGTAAAATGGTGAACACAGCTAGGATGCATATGCCCACAAGGAATGGGTAGGGTCAGGTGCCCAGGGGTGGCAGAGAAACAGGGATGGGGGGAGGATGAAGATGCAGCCAGAGGCATTTGTCAAAAAATAAATGGGAAAGAGTGATAGAAGAGAAAAAGGGGCAGTGGAGAGGTGGAAATAAGTGCTATAATGGGGCAAGGAGATACCAATGAGGTGGTATGAAGACCTGAGATTTGAAGTGGTGCATCAGGAGCTGGGGGGAAGAGGACTGGGGGGGCTGGCATTAAGCAGTATATAAGTTAGGATTAAAGCTGTATAGGTCATCATCTAGGAGAGGCAGTCACAGGAGCTAGAGGCAATGAGATGGGCTCAGAGCCTGGTTTTGAACAGACCTAGTGTTGAGGCAGTGGAGATGGTGTGGCTGAGACCATTCATCCATAGAGGAGCCCTATAGCTAAAGGAGCGTTGGCCCTGCATAGTTTGACAGCGAGAAACTTGTAGAATCTGGGTTGTCGAGCCCCTGGTGGTCTGTCGGTTGGTGTTTTGATGTAACAAGGCAGTAACACCGGGAGTGCGAGGCCAAGGTTGATTGTTTCCACCATAGCACATGTGAGATACTTTATACAGTTAGAGAGTTGGAGCCATCCGGATTGTTCATAAAGGGCACAGGTGTGGGTGAGAGACGGCACCAGTTGTGAGTCGGCATGCTTTGTTAAGAGCAGTTGTTATACATCGGAGGGTGGACATCGCGGTGGAGCCATAAATAATGAGGCCATAATCAATAATTGACACCACAGAGCTCTGGACTGCAATCTTCGTGGGCCCTGGAGTGAAGTGCTACCGTGCTTGTAGAGTAATCCGGCATGTGCTGGCACCTTTAGCCATGCTGTCAATGTGAGCCATATAGGAGAGATTGGGGTCAAGCAGAATCCCTAGGCATTTGAATGAGTAAACATGTTCGAGGATAGTCCCCTGCTTGGTGGAGATGGCAAGGGGGTGTTGCTTGTAACAGTTAAGTGAACTGCAGAATAGCAATGACTTGGTTTTCTTGTGATTAAGGACTAGTTTATGATTGGAGAACCATTTTATCAACAGCATTGAATCCGAGTTGGAGGCTGTGTTGTAGTGGTGAAAGGTCCTTGTGCATAGAAAAGACAACAGCATCATCCGCATACAGGATGATTTGTTCCAAGCAGGATTGTGGTAGGGAGTTTAAAAAGAGGCTGAAAAGGAGAGGGCCCAGTATGGATCCCTGAGGTACTCCTCCAGAGCAGACAGGCAAGGTGTTCGAGATAGCATTGGCAATTTTTACTCTTTGAGAGTGGTTGTCAAGGTAGTTTCTGAACCAGTGGGCTGAGTCCGTACGAGGTCTGCAAGGAGTAGTTGGTCATACAGCAGCCGATGATGGACCATGTCAAATACTTCGACAAGTTGATGAAGACAACCCTAGTAAGAAGACCTTTATCAAGGGAACTATGCACTGCACTGCACTGGTAAATTCAAGCAGGGCAGTGGTGGTACTATGTCCTTTTCTAAAACTGTGCTGTTGTGTGCACAGAATATTGTATTTGTACAAATAATCAGTGAGCTGGTCCACAACAATACGCTCTAGGACCTTGGATAGTGGTGGCAATATGGAGATTGGGCAGTAGTTAGAGTGGCAGGTCTTATCCCATATCCTTATACAGGGTTATTTTGCAATAGACAGGAATCAAGATTGAATTTAAAGGAATCGAAGCTAACTGAGTCTACAATAGACTGTGGAAGAGTGTTTCAGAATTTTGCTGTTCTTATATTGAAAAAGTTGTCAAATTTCTTTGTATTAGCCCATTCAACATTTAGTTGCTTAGAATGAAGTCTACCTACAATTCTCTCATTGGCCAGTGTTAGTCCACATGTCTTAAACAGACTGGGAGTATGCACTCATTTGTACATTAACCAATCACCCCTTTGCCTTCTCAGACATAATGGATGGAGCTTAGTTTCCCTAAGTCTAGAATCATAGCATTTATTACTGAGTCTGGGAATTGATTTAGTAAGCCTCCTTTGGACCTGCTCAAGATGCTGTATATCAGTTTTAAGGTGAGGATTCCAGAAGGAGGAACCGTAATCTAGATGTGGTCTGATATAAGCTCTATATAATGAAATTAAACAGTGTTCAGAATTACAAATAAAGGATTTGTTAATCTGTCTCAGGATAATATTAGATGTTCTGACTATTTTACTACAATGATCACTTAATGACAGTTTAGTATTAATCATAATACCTAGGTCTCTTTCACAATTGGATGATTTAATTTCTTAGTTGTTTAGATAATATTTATAAGCAGCGTTATCCCTGCCAAAGTGTAGAACCTTGCATTTATCAATGCTAAAAAACACTGAATTTTCATTTGCCCATTTCTCAATAGAGGATAAATCCTGCTCAAGGAGTTGGATATCAGCTGTAGTGTCAACTCTGCCTCCAAGTTTTGTGTCATCAGCAAATTTCGATAGATAGTTGTTAGGAATGATGCCCATGTCAAGGATAAAAAGGTTGAAAAGAACAGGCCCCAGTACCGGGCCCTGGGGACCTATTGTTACCCTGCCAGAGAAAGAAAATGCCCCATTTATTCTGACCAGTTGGGTACGGATATGAATAGCCATTGTGATATCCAATTTACCAAAAGTGAGGAATTTCCAAATTAAAAAGTTTATAAATCAACAGGGAGTGGAAATATGATCAAAGTTGCCTTGTTGAAATCGAATAGCAGAACATCAGCTGGCATGTTATTATCCAGTAACTTACCTTTCTTGTGATAGAAAGATATTAAGTTGGTTGCACATGAGTGGCCTGACTTAAAACTACGCTGTGAGTTATCGGAAATACCAAGTCGATCAGTAATGATCTGCAATTTGGATTTAATTAAATGCTCCATTACTTTTCCTATGATAGATGTTACACTAATCGGTCTATAATTTTGAATGTCAAACTTATTTCCCTTCTTGAAAATAGGAGTTACAAAGGCTACACACCATACATCAGGAATAGCATTTTCAATTAGAGATTTATTGAATAAAATTTGAAGACAGATTGCAATAGAATTAAGTGTTTCAAGTAGAAATATAGTATTAATGTTATCAGGACCTGGACTAGTGGATCTTTTGACACTTAGAAGGACATTTTTTAATTTCAGAAAGATCAAAAGGAGGTATTGGAGAATCATGTTTTGTGATTGGTGTAATTGGTGAAATTGTTGAATCGAAGACAGAGCAAAAATATTTGTTAAAGTGATCTGCCATCTCTTTGTTAGATGATATGGTGAGCCCATTTTGACAAAGTGGACCGATCTGACCATTACCCCCCTTATTACCATTAATGTAGGAATAAAGAGATTTCGAATTAGATTTAGAATTGGCTAAACTGAACTCGAATTTAAGCTTAGCAGTTTGAATTGATTTTTTTAATATAGAGACAGCAGATTTATATTTGCGGCTGAGAGATTGACTGTGATCTTTTTTCAGCTTCCTATATAATTGTTCCTTGGTTTTTATTTGTTTATTGATGGTTTTGTTGAACCAAACAGGAACTTTACCTTTATTATTATATTTTGCTTATAAGGGAATGTAGGAATCTTCAAGTTGGTGTATAATTTTGATCAGACATTCATATGTCTAATTTATATTTCTGCCCCTAAACATTTCTGTCCAGTTAATTTTATTTAAATCAGAGTTAATTTGTTCAAAATTAGCTTTATTATAGTCCTTATGCATAATGTTTTTAGTATTCTTGGCAATATATGAGCGAATATTAAAAAACAGTGAATTATGATCACTATTTCCAATAGGGGCCATATTATTTATACTGGAGACTTTAAAGCCCTCATTAGTAATGACTAGGTCCAGTATATTTTTACCTCGAGTCAGCTAATTAACTAATTGATCTAATCCTAGATCTACAATTGAGTTTAGAAATAGATTTTCAAGGTTATTATGACCAGTACAGAGATTCTAGTTGATACCCGGTAAATTAAAATCACCTAGAATGAGAATATCATCCTTATATGTTATATCCGTGATTAAATTTAATAGATAAGAGATATGTTGAATGTCAGCTGAGGGAGGACGATAGAAAATCCCTAATATAAATTTACGATTATCCTTCATTTGGATAGATATCCAAATTAATTCAGTTTGGGTTTGAACTGCTATTTCGTGGGACAGAATACATTCGCTAACATAGAGACAAACACCTCCACCTTTCCGATCACTTCTATCTTTATGATAGAATTTGTATTTGGGGATATGCCTTGACCAAGCTGAGGAAGAGTCCCACCAAGTCCCAGTGACAGCAATAATGTCTAGATTAAATAAAGTACATTTTACGGTTAATTCAGCCATTTTGAGTTGGTTCTATGATCTAGCGTTAAAAGAAAGTATATTACAGGTTTTCTCATTTCTGGTTTTATCTTTACAGTTTAGAGAATAAAGGATTGTCCTATTCTCCCCCGAACTGATCAGTTTAAATGTTTATTAATAACCTCAAATAAATGTTCTGCCTAGCTATGTACTCTCTCTTAGGCTCAAATGCAAACCATCCCAACTGAAAAGAGAGTCCTCCCATTAAAGTTTTCCAATCTGGGATGCAACAAATATCTTTGTTTAAGGCACCGCTTCTTAACCATTCGTTGGTTTCCTAATTAGCAGGTCATACTGTCAGTAGCTCTGGTACAGGAAGGATCTTTGAAAAGCATACAGTACAGCCATTCTCAGTGAGCAAATTATTTAAAGCCACAAAATCTTTTCTTATTTCTAAGGGTCTAGTTTGATTCAGATTGTTAGTGCCTGCATGTATAATGACAAGTGGATTTTGACCTGCATTGGCAAGAATATCATTGACCATTTTAATAATATCTGATACTTTTGCCCCCCTGAAGCTAGAACATGTTCTCAGAGATTTATCTGGATTACAGATATGCCCTATCTAGGTGCTTAATAATAGAGTCGCCAAGAACTAACACTTGGCGAGGATAACCTGAGGACAAGGGCCAGGAATATCCATAACTGGGTTGGATTCCCATGTTCGGATGTGCCAGGAATATCCATATTGAGGTTGTATTCCCATGTTCAGATGGGCAGGTGGTGTACCTACATTTGGAATTTATAGATGATCCACTAGGTTCGGTAAGAGGTAGCTGAGGATCCAGATCAATAAGGATGGTTTCAGGGGGCTCAGCTATACAGACTGGTGGTTGACAAGTTGGTAACTCTGATAGGATGACATTTGTGTGATCATTATATGGCAGATTCGAAAGTGCTGAATAAGAATTATAAATAGGTAGACAGAAGTTTTCAGCTCTGCGTCCCTTTTTACATACCCTGTTTGATGATACAATAGACCAATCATCAGTAAGTTCAGTGGCTTCTGTATCATCCTCTCTGCCCCTCTTTTTATACATAAAATTGTTTATAATAGAATTTCACTACCAATATTAGAGGCTTCTAAATTATTGAAAATAGGATTAGGGAGACATACTTCTTTATTAAATAAGGAATAGGGGGAAAAAGACGTGGTACTGATGTTTGGCTCCGTATGTCGAAGAGGACTATGTAGTGCTTGAAAACGTTCACACATATTTATTTGACTCACTTCGAGTTGTTGCAGTCTAGCAGAGAACAGTGAAATTTCTTCAAGAAAATGTTTGTTATGTATACATTTAGTACAAATAAAGTCATTGCTTGTTTTAGGTGTTGATTTCACCAGTTGAAACATACTACATGTCTGGCATTTAATGCCTATGTCACCATCCAAGGTCATTATAGTAGAGGAAATAGACACTAGGCTAGTACTGCCTGAGTTAGTTAAAACAGATATATTTGACTCCATATTACTAATTATGAGATACTTTAGATTAAATGACAATAATTACAACAGTTGGCAAAGGTGTTTACCAGAGCTGACCGCTGTGGCAATTGAAGTACCTGAAATGCCCACCCTCCAGTATGAGTATCGAGAGGGTATTCAGCTCAGCAGGTGCAATAGCTTGGGATCATCATACAAACCTCTCTCCTGCAAATGTCAGTTTGCTGACATTCATAAAAATGAATGAGAGGCACATACCAGCTCAGACTGCAACCTCAGTATTTGTACCCAGGCATAGTCATGGTTTTGTTGATGTTGTAGAAAGGGACCATCCTGGTGGCAGTGGCAGCATGAAATGGCCTACCATTGATGTAGATGATAACACAATGGAGAAAGAATTTCCCAGTGGTCAGAATTCAGACATAGAAGACTGAGAGGGCAGCTTTCTTTATGATGATGATGATGAATGATGATAAGGTTAATGTTGGCAGGTTTTAACTTAAGTGGTTAAAAGGCTATCACATTTCTTGTATGATATGTGTTTTCTTTTTCATAAAGTTAAATCAGTGTCTCACTCATAGTGACTCAAATTCCATATGTCATGTCACATTTATAACACAGAGCACAGTATATCCTGGCCCCTGGACTACCACCACCATAAGACCGCTGTTACCTGTTCATCACTGCCATCATAGGGAATGTGACCGTGTGCCCCCCTGGACTACTACCACCACCATAAGACCACTGCTTGCCACTGCCATCATAGAGAATGTGACCCTGTGTCCCCCTGGACTGCCACCACCATAAGACTGCTGTTACCTGTTCTCCACTGCCACCATAGGGAATGTGACCGTGTGTCTCCCTAGACTACCACCACCATAAGACTGCTGTTAGTCACTGCCACCACCACCAGATACAGGAAGATGGAGAGGAATGTCATCACATGTCTCAGCTATGACCACCACCACCCACCACCATTGTGACAATGTTTTCCATTACATGTCTTGACCATGCCAAGGCAGAGGGAGTTGAACAGGGGACCACATCCATGAGCCACAGGCACAAGGCTTCTTACTATTAAAACTATAAAGTGAGTATGTGTACTAATATTTTTCATGTTATTCAACTTCCTTTAGCTGTATGTTTTGTTTTCTGTTGCTTTTCTGAGCTGCAATGGTCAAACACATACGATCAACTTATTTAGTTTTTTTACAGGTTAACAACAAATGACTCTCCTTCACTGAAGGTCTTTATCAATGGTACAGCAGCAGTACTGTCTACAGGAACCTATGGGATATCCATTTCCAATCCATACTGGTAAGTATATCAATTTTATTTCATCTGTTCCTTTTTTTTTCATAACAGTGCAAAAAATCTAATTGATGATTCATAAATTAGGTGATATGTATGTCACAAAAAATATCTCCGCAACATATCATGCACTGTGTTCCAAATTTGCAGCTGTGCAGCCATGACAGTGTTGAAAAAGTTGGACTCAGGTCGTGTTACTTTTACTTGACAAGATGTGGTTTTAAAATGTAACTTGAGTCGAGATGCAGGGACACTGATACAGTGTATTTGTTACACAGCCTGGCACTAAATTAAATTATGATCTGATGATTGCAGTGGGACAGCTTGCTATCTGTGTTAATCCAGATACCCATGGTGGAACAGCCACGGCTTAAACATAATGTCTTACTGCTGCAATCAAGTTGTAATAAGTCCTTCATTTCTTTTTTTAGAAAACTTCCAGATGCTTTGTGGTGTCATAGTTGCCTTGTTCAAAGAAATTCTTCAACATCACCCCCCCCCAAGGGCTGGGGCAGACATGCAACAAGCAGAAGTCGTTTGAATCGATGATGACCAAGACCATCATTACCAGACTGGAAAGGGATGCAGATGAAATCTGTGAAGAAGTAACCAAATAATAAACCATTACTGAGACCTACTTGCAAATATTCCACCCCAGAAAAATTACTTACCTACATTGGCTTGAGAGTATTCCATTTCCAATTTCAACACCAAAATTTCTCATCAGGCACTGAAATGTGCACACCAACAGTATGTGACCTGTGATACAAAACAATACAATGAGTACATCTATATATATGCCAAACCCCCCACCTAGAAAATACATATGTGTGTGTGTGTGTGTATATATATATATATATATATATATATATATATATATACATATATATATATTTATATATATATCAACTCACCAAGGCTACTATTAGTGTACATACAAAGGGCACCCTTCCATCCGGTTGAGGTGATCGCATCGCATTCGCAGGAATTGCAATACACTTTGGACAAGCAACAGTTCTCTCATGGTCATCATTTCTGACAGAACACTGAATGGATTCATGTCATGTTATCCCTCCTTCACACAGTTTGGCAAGACACTGTGCATCATGACATCATCATCACAGTATGTTAATTTTCTGGACACAAGACAGTTGCATTTTGGGGATGCAGAAACATTCTGGAGACTCTGTGTGAGCACTGTATGCATGAATGACTCTCCAATACATTCTGGGGGAGTTTGCATGTGGTGTGCCACTTCCATTTCACTTCGTCAGCACTTGGGAATTTTCTGGACACGAGATAATTGCATTTTGGGGGTGTAGAAAAGTTCTGGGGACTCCATGTGACCACTGCGTGCATGAGTGACTGTGCAATACATTCTGGGGGACTTTACATGTGGTGTAATGCTCCCATTTCACTTTGTCTCCACTTTGGAATTTTCTGGACACAAGACAGTTACATTTTGTTTGTTGTGAGCACATAATGTCATCATTAAATTATAAATTAAAGCAGCTGTGCAACAATCTGGTAAAAATTTTGGCCTATATTTTTTTATGCTATTTTAGATTGCCAGCCACTTACCTCCTGACTTGTATGATACCCTTCTTTTCACAATTTGTGTCTGTTTCAGTACTTTTTCTCATGTCTAAAAAAATAAAAGGAGCATTCCTTTTAATATGGCTCGGACAAGGTTTTCATCAGTGTACTGTATTTGCAGCTGTTGTTGAACAAATATTGTTATGTGAGGTCAGAAAACACTGCCTGCTGCATAATTGTTAATTGTACTCACAACAGAAGTGATATATAAACAACTGATGGACAAAAACAGCAGAAAATACTGATGAAGACCTGGTCCGCAATGTATTAAAAGGAACGCTCCTTTTATTATTTCAGCCATGAAAAAAAGTACTAAAGCAGACTCAAATACTGGAAAGAATGGTATCATATGATACAAGTCAGGAGGTAAGTCAAGTGGCAATGTAAAATAGCATAAAAAGTATAGGTCAAAATATTCACCAGATTGTTGAACTGCTGCTTTAATGTCTATTTCATAAAATAAATATTTCTGGAGCCTCAGTAATGTTTATTTTGTGTCGGGACTCATGAAGTGTTTGTCATTGCAAGACTGTGAGCAGTATAAGTATGCTGTGCTAAACTGCATGTGTGCCGTCAGTGTTCTTTCCTGTGTTTGCAGACATCGTCCAGCTTCATGCAAACATATATATGGTGTGACTTGTTGCAGTATCTAAAGAATAAAGATAAGAAAGAATATATGATGTATATTTTATTCGTACCATCAGCACTGGTGGAGTAAGTGATATGATATTTTTTCAGAGGTCTCGTGCCACTGTGCACCTCAGTCACTCACATTGCACACATGATTTTGCGGGAGATAATAGCACAAAAAACACATGCTCTCCTAAAAGTCATGTGTGCCGTATGTGACTAAGGTGCACTCTGGCCAGACACCTCTGAAAACATATCATATCACTTAGTCAACTGATGATGATGGTGACAATAAAATATATGTTATATATTCTTATCTCTATTCTTTATACCATAAACACTACAACAAGTCAGCATATATATGTTTGCAAGAAGCTGGACAATGTCTGACATCACACACACACACACACACTCGAAACAATACTGACTGCACACATGCAATTTAGCACATTATACTTGCACTGCTCAGTCCTGCTTTTCCACAACCACTCCACAACAGAAAGTAAACATTACTGAGGCACCGGATTATAATAACAGAGCAATAAGGAGCATGTATGTATGTATGTATTTGTATGTATATATTTAAACTACTACTGTGGCCTTTCCTCTCTCTGTTATTAAACAAAAGACAAAACACTGCAGCAGTGCGGGGGGGGGAGGTGTGCTACAAAAAAAAGCTATTGGGGGATCCCCTGCTGGTCCAGCAGCAGATGGAGCATCAACACAATCTGTAACTGGTGTCACTCTATCTGCTCCAACTGCTGCTGGACAGTACCCACCCTCTTATTGTTTTCTTCCACCATGGCCCACAAAAGCACTATGTCTGCCTGGGTTGCAGGTAGAGGTGGTGGTGGTGAGGATGGTGCTGGTGACGGTGGTGGAGCAGCTGCTGCTGTGGCCCTCCTCTTGCTGCAGTGATGCACAACAGCAGCACCCTCTGCCACTGCCACAGAAGGGTCAGCAGATGGAGGTCTGGCCCGTTCTGTGGCAGCCTGGCACTCCACTTTGTGGTGGTTCAACATATGGGTGTGTTGGCCCCCAGCCCCCAGATGAGTCCCACAGGGGCCATGACACACCTTCACCCGACAAAGTATACCTACCACAAGGCTGCTGTCCCCCCGACACAGTTGAAAAACTGCCAAACTGGGGAGCTGCGGGGGGGGGCCAGGTACGGGAGGGGAAGATGCAGTGCTGGCAGCATGGTCATGGTGGGTCTCAACCTGCTGCTCTGGAGGTGGTGCTGCTGGAGCTCCTGCAGCTGCCACTGGTGGTGGCGGTGGACTTGGTGGTGCTGATGCTTCCGGGGGGGGAAGGACCAAAGTCTTTAGGGTGGTCCAACACTACCTGGCCATGCCCCCATGCGTGTGCACTACTCCCCTCCTGCCAGCAATGCTGCCACATGGCTCCACTGCCCCAGGCACAGTCCCATGCATTCCCTCCGAGTCCTGACTTGGACGGTCCACATTCTGTCTCTGCTCCATTTCAAAAAAATCCCTCCTTCCCCGTCCGACTAGCAAGGCTGTCGCCAATGACTTCACATACACTACACAACACAGAACACACACTCACACAACACAGGCACACACACAGTCACACACACAAAACATAACTGATACAACAACGAAATCAGTCACCACAAGAAAAAAATGAACTGCCAAAACAGCGCAAAAAAAAAAACAACTAAATAATTAGCTTTTAGAAAAGCTTTTGGGTTTGATCACATTTAAGAACAAAAACAATCCTCTCCTCTCCTCTCCTCCACAAAATGCCTCTCTCTATTACTCAGCACAGGAGAAAGTGAAAGTATCTGCTTGTATGACTCACTTCCTTCCTGGCTGGCTAAAGGATGTGACCTACAGTACTGTAAGCCATGTGATGTGTGGGGGGGGGGCTACCTATATTGTTGTCACTTCGTCTTACTTCATATTAAGGCGGAATGACAACACAAAGTCATAATATCATAACAAAGTGAACACTTTGCAGTGGTCACTTTGCTTAGCGCTAGGACAATGCAAAGTGGCCACTTTGTGTTCACTTCACCAGCAGAATTTAATTTTGCTGCATCTCTACTTGTGACTCCTTTGGAAACTCAGGGTGGATACAGGAGACCTCTTCTTTTCTCCTTCTCTGGAAGTCCCCCACCAGCATCCCGGGCCAGGAAGCACATATTTCAAAAGGGTTGAAACTTTAAAACTCCCCCCCAAAGAACTCTGATTAAAATTCATTAAAGACTCAGCATTTCATCAATCCATTAAAACTTTAAAAGACATTCTCAAAACTTGAAATTAAGCAACCAAACCAATTTATTGCTTTTGGGATTCCAGTGATTTTTCCGGGACCCAGGGGTTGTCATCGCTTGCTTAAAAACATGTTTGCCATTCAGCGCCATGGAGCACAACTATACACATATTGGGGCACATACACTGGGAGACAAGATGTCTTAGGCAGCCTTCCACTTCAGGCAGCTGATGAAATCTCGGATGATATACCCAATACATCCCCGGAACCTGCACCAGATCCTCAGGCCAAACCTACCCTCTGGCACTGGTAACTTGGTCACTGAACTTACCGTTTTCCTTTTCTCTCTCCCTGGTCAGTCTCTAGCCTTGTGGAGAAGTGAGGGGCTTCTTCCACCTGGTCCTGTGCCACAGGATTACATAAATTTCCCTCCCTGACCAGTCCTTTGATTGTTTTTTTTTCTTCTCTTTAACTGCATTCCTCCTTGGAGTAGCTGCTTAACCGCTGGTCTACTTTCTCCGGCAATGGGGGGGTGGTGTGCTCAGCAGTTACCTCTAACCCACGTCCCTTTCAGCCATCACTACTGTGCTTGATTTAAGCTTACTGGGTCTAGAGAGCTTCCCAAGGCCTGACCCTTTAACCTTCAGCCTGCCCGAGTAGCTTGTGCCCTGTGCCCCAGGTTCTGCCCCCCAAACAGGCCCCTTAACTGAGTGAAAAACCTCTGGCACCCCCCCTTCACAAGCCTGGACCACCTTGCTGCAATGGAAATGAGAGGAGAGCTGCCACTACCCCTCCCCTGGAGGAATCCTGCCACAAAACCTCCAGCCTTGGTGGTCCAAACCTACTTCCTACGGGCCTGGGACCCCCCACCAAACTACCTCCTAATGAGCACTCTCACTACCCCTTCCCCCACTGGAGCCCCATTTACCCCACTCGATGCTGGTAGACTGTCTGAGACCCTCCCCATGAAGCATCCATTACCAGCACCACATCGCTGGAAATCATGGCTCTACCTCCTAGTTGCGAAAGGGGGGGCCACCCTCAAATCAGGCCCAACCCGGACTAACAAGCTCCTCCCTACCTGCCTTGCCATCTTCAAGCCAGCCTCCTATCTCCTCACAAACCACCCGCACTGACTCCTTTTATGGACCATAATACTGCCCCAGTGGCAGTCTGATAATACAGCCCTGAATTGTGCCTTCCCCGAATACCTATCAAACCCTTTAACAGGGGAAAAGGCACAACAGCAGGGTCGATAAAGGTAAGTGTAAGCTCCTTTCAAAGAGATGGGGCTTACACTCTTCCCCCACCCAAGGGAATCATTCCCCATGGGGAATCATGCAAAGACCGCACCAGCTCCTCTGACTATGCCCCAACCTCCTCTGCTATGTGCACTCCTAGGAAAAGACAGCACCAGTCAGAGTTACCATGGTGAGAACCTATTCCTACCTACTACTATACCCAAAAACCCAAGAAAGAATTTCTGTGCCAGAGGGATCAAACTTTTAACCCTAAAAAATATGAACATGAAGAGCATAATATAAAACTCTTCATTAGTTCAAAATATTATTACTATTTCTCTTATACTGATCAAACTAACCAGAATCACCTAGTGTGTGTGTATATATATATATATATATATATATATATATATATATATATATATATATACACAGCATAACCCAGATAGACCATCTTAGGGTAGCTTGTTCATTCCGCTGGGGTGTCAAACAGATGAAGCATACTGGTGAGTCCTGGCAGGACGAAACACATGTCTATATCTTCTGTTGGCACCCTTTGCAAACTGTGTGAGAGGCCTTTTAGCACCATGCATTTCTGCTTAAAGTTGAACCAGCATAATGTTCTGTGGTGATTTGCATATGCAGCCCATGATGCTTTGCATTGTGGGGGTATGTGTGATTTTGTATTTCTTTGAAACTTGGCTTTCCGGCCAAATGCCCTTTGGGGTAACCATTGACTCAGTGCTTGCGCACAGAGGTTCTTTGTCTCATATATATATATATATATATAAATAAATAGAGATACATGATGGGCAGGGTGGAATATGGAAAATATTCTCAGTCCTGCAGAGTGAAGCATGGATATCCCGCAGGTGCCAAAAGCACAATGGGATAGCCATGCCTACGGGGCAGAAGTGAGAATATTTTCCATATTCCACTCCTGCCCATCATGTGTGTGATTTATACAATAGGCAACAAGTGCTTTTGTATGGTATTGGTATTTAAATATTGTGTCTGAGGTCCATTTTGTTGTTGTTACTTTTTAAGTTGGTGTTATTACTCAGTGATTTGGCTGCTGTGTGTTAGTCTGCTGAACTGTGTGATAGGGACTGGTGATGTGAAAACAGCTCAAGAAAATCTCTTCTTCAACGTTCATTGGTTTCTGGGGACGATGCAAGTTTAGTTTATTCATCCGTGGTGCTTCTGAAGGTTTAGGAATTAATTTTGAAAAGCTCATTGTACAGAAATACTGTTTTTAGTCAAGTTTTTGTAATTTGTTTTCAGTGCTACGTATTGCTCCAAGTGTACTGCTTTCAGCTTCTGGCTTTTTAGAAACTGCAAGTAAAAGTTTCACACTATGCAGGTGGTGTGTAATTAGGTAGATTGATGATTTCATTTTCAGTTTTAAAACAAGTTACAGCATGTAGTGCTTAACTGATGCCGTAGTGAGAATATCGGGTGATGACATAGCCACTATAGGTGTAAATGGATTTTTCACTTCAGCTATGTCATCATCCAATATTCTCACTAGGGTGAGAATACATGCTTTTATTCTCAATGAATACACAACACCCCTATTGTATTTACAGTATATATATAGGATATGCAATGGGTATGAGTTAACTAAATTATTTATGTGCACAAGAGCAGTTTGACCTCGGGTAACCTCACGAGTGGTATAAGCCACGAGTGTGGTGTCTGATGTCAAACTGCTCAGGTGCACATAAATCATTTATTTAATGAGTTTACCATTGCATATTTCATTTAAGTGTAACCCCTCACCCCTGCCTTTTTAGCAAAATGACAGGTGGCATGCTGTTGAAGCTGACAGCAGTACCTGGTGGGGACTGGGTTCGGGGAGGATGAGGTTACTTGGCACAGGGGACCTAGGTTTGATTACTCTGCACAGGGGCATCCAAGTAAATCCGAACACAGGAAGCAATAACTGTAATGTCCAGAACCAGGAATGGGGTTCTTCAGTGTGGCTTTTATTCACATCCAAGCTGAACAAACAAAGCATAGACGGACTCCCACGGGGCTACATTCCTGGTAATGCAGATTAGAAACAACAGAACACTTTATCACTATTTCCAGACCTCAGGCTCTAAACCCACCAGGCACACAGCCCGGACTTGCATGCAGCTTTGGGTACACAGCCCGACTTGTACACTACTTGGGTTTTCCCCACTGGCCCGGCTCCCCTGCCGGCCATTTGATCCACGGTCCATTTGAGGAATGAACCAATTATCCTGTTGTGGCTCCCCAAACCACACTAGAGCCTTCGACTCCTAGAGAGAATTTTCCTTACAATCCCACATCTGGGTACTCTCTCATCACTGGCCAAGTGCCTGAGGTAAAGTAGAAACCACAGAAGAAATCCGTAGAGGTAGACCTGGTCACTAAAGATGGGGGGCCACCCACCTCCAGCTCCCACAGCCCATACCCGGCCATTTCTCTGGAAACTGAACAATTCCTTTACTGAAAACTTGCAAATGTAGATTCTGGGTAGATGTCTGTCACATCTGCTCTACATATCATTTTCATCCCAACAAGCTCTGGACTTGAACCCACTTTTACTTTGTTTAGCCTATTACTCTAGGCTTCCACTATTGTAGTAGTTCAATCCCCACATTGTCACACAGGTCCCAGGGTGAAAAACATAGGCCCTTTTAGCAAGAGCAAACACTCACCCTCACGTTGCAGGTGCCCCACAGGTGACTCACAAATCTTATTGTTCTCCCAAATAAACTCTGGAACACATAGGCAGCTTCTCCTTTATGAGCAGAACTAGGGGGTTGCCCCAGGAATCTGCAGGGAACCCTTTCCTGCCCCCATCCCAAGGGGGAGGGGCACTGAGACCCGAAAACAGCGGTCTCCACCATTTCAATTATCTTCTGTGTCTCTCTTTAAGGTGGAGACACACACCCTTTTACTTAAAAGTAGCCCTCTGTCAGGGCTGAGGCTCCTAGAGCCTTACTGAGCTGCTGAGCTGCTTTTTCAGCAAGCTCCCAACACCAACTCCACTCTGAACTGACTGACTGACTTCAAAACCTCCCAACGTTCTATACCAACTCCCTTGCTGCAGATTCCAATGTGGCTCATGCAACTGCGATAGTTCTATTGGTGATGTCATCCCTCAGTCTCAGCTGAGACTGAGAACAGAGTGAGACAGTGTGAAACCCATTTAACTGGAGTTTCACAAGCTGCCTTCCCTGCCTACCACTCGGTCTTACTGGGATTCTACTAATCCCGGGTATCAAGGGGGTTACTCTCGCCCTTGACCAGGAAAATGACTGTCCACAGTCATTATTTACCTGGCCTTAGGCCATCCCACCCTATGTGCTACCTACGGAGGGGGGTGATCAGGCCCCCTCCTACCATGTGCAAGCACAGGCAGGCAACACTAAGGGCCTAGATGCCTTTAGCTGATATATCAGCCTCTACACTATCCACTTACTATGGACACCCAGTGGCTCTGGTAGAATTATCCACAGCATAGCCCTGATAGATCAGAATTGTGGTCCCAGTGGCCATTCAGGACCACAGCCTGTCTATCCCCCCTAACCCTCTAGGGAAAACCTATTGGCCTTTAACCTAATACCCCCAAAAACAAAAACAACCCAGGGACCTCCCCGACCTTGGGCAACCTGCAACCACACACCATTAGAATACCACATTTTGTACCATTTTACTGCCTCCACCCTACCCCCACAACCACACCTGTGGAAGGAAAGGGTTAATACAGTAACATCAACAATAACACCACAGTACTTTAAATTTCTATTCACTAAAGTATTAATGAGGAACTCCGATGGGCCCCTCCTCCTCTTCTTGTCTTCTCTTCTGTCTTCTCAGGAACACCTGTAAGAAAAAGAAAGACAACACACACTCCTAATCTGCATACACAGTCTACCTAAAACCCCTACCATCAAAACACTGAAGAATCTCAAGAAGATTTTTTTTAGAAAAGGTAGAAAAACAGTATTTACATTAGGAAAAAATGACATTATTTACAATACACTTTTTTGGGGGAATGGAGTGCCCTAAAAGTCCCAACTAGTGACCACAATGCCCGAAGGCTAGTCCAATAAAGAGTCTCTCCTGGGCCGGAGCCCAGTGAAGCACAGTTCTAACAGGCCAAAGTCCCGAAGGGGAGAGTCTTTGCAGACAGTTCACACATTTTGAAGTCTGCTAGTGTAGAGTGTGTACTGCAATGTCATAAAGATAGAAAGTTTGGACTTACCAGCCACTTATAGAATGGAAATTCTGCACCGACCTGCACCTCTGACGAAGACTCTCCCTGGCAGCATTTCTTCCGATACAGTTGGGCGGACATCTTCCAGGAACCATAGGAGGGCACATCTGGGAACTGCTGGGTTGATGTCATCTCTGGAGATGGAACCTTAGAACAGGAACAAAAAAGAAAACAGCTGGTCAGATGTCATCCGATTACCAGGTAATGAACAGGATACAGCTGGGCTGGTGTCCTCTCTGGATCTGAATTCATCTGGTGGGCCAGTCGATGGATTCTGGAAAGGCCAGTACACTGTAGAACTGATGAATGTGGGGCACCTGAGTCCTGGATGTCCATATTGGCTGATCAATAAAGGCTCTTCACAGTCTGGTGTGGCAGTATTGACTACCACTGCTCGACTTTCCATTTAGTAGGCACGGGCACATTTGCTGGGATGTCCTTGCACTGAGGCCAATAGTACCTGGGGTCAGGAGCTTGAATTATTACCCTGTCTGGGCGCACATAATTCACACAGTGGGAGATTTCATGTCCCTCTCCGGCCACTATTCTCACTCTGTCTATAAACAGTGTCCTGCCTCTCTTCCACTGGGTATACTTCTCGTGAAACAGTCTGTTCTTTACATGCTTGTTGGCCCCAGGATGCACACTTTTCATTGCTTCATCCCAGATCCAGGATTTCCTGCTGTTCTCAATCTCCTCCCAGACTTTCCAAGGAAAGGTAGGAAAGGTCATTCCATAGATCTCATTCGCCTTCCTACGAACCAGTCTCTCCTCTTTACTTGCTTTGGTCAATCTGAGACCGCTGGCCTGGCTTGGGGGTGGCCAGTCCTGGTTCTGCCAGCTACGCATCCTTAAAGAAATTAGAAACGGATCCCTGACTTCTTCCTCTTGCAAAGCCAGGGCAGTGGCATCACCACTTTCTTCCATACATTCCTCCGAGGCAAGATCTTGAGGCTGTGTACCCGTTCCTTTTTCACAAGACCACATAGGTTCCCCCTCATCTTCCTCTTCACTGAGGATCTGAGCCCAGGAGTGAGCAGTCGTTCTCACTCCTGAGACTATCCACTCATCACTAGGCGCAGAGATTGACACCTCCCACTCAAAGGCCTCCCGCATCTCATCTTCGCCTAAGAGACTTGGGCTAGGCCCCCCCCATCCAGGGGTCTATTGATGCTTTATCCAAACTTTCCTTCTGGGATCCAGCATCCGAAACTTCAACTTTGGGTTCTGTCTCTAACTCTGCACCCTCTAGCTTTGTGCCACACTCCCCCGAGGGGCCTTCCTCCACAGGCTCCGCCTGGTGCTGTGTGCTGCCAACTGCAGATTTCTGAACCTTTGTCCATGTGGGAGCCAAACGAATTTGAGGCGCTTTATACAAGCCATATTTTTCTAGGCATCCAGCACAGTGAGGAATCATGAAGACGTCCCTTCCAGCTCTCAAGCATATTTGACATACATGCACCGGATATCCAGGAACCGCCACATGAGGAGGCAGTTGTCCTCCATAGCACCACTTTTCAATATCCCTCAGTCTATTTACTGCTGCTGTTACTGCAACATGGACATGATCTGGATAGCAAGCTGATCCTGAGGCCAGAACTGCAGAAAAACAAACAAAAGTTCACTGTAACTGAAAGTCCCAATTTATTGAACACACTCTTTAGTTGTAAAATGGCTCCTCTGCTGCTGTGTTGACTTTACTACCTCACCCTGTAATGGCGGCAGCAGCACTCCTGTGCATCAACATTCAGAAATTGGGTCAAGCCACTGTGCACCCGATTTACACAAACTACTGATAACTTTTTGCTCAAACTGCACAACTTGCTCTATTCTTGCTTTAAACACATTTACTTGATGTTCCACTGACTTTTTACATGCTGGAAACATTTCTTTGATTCACAGTCCCTTAAAGCTTCAGGTTTTTAGCACAGGATTGCCTGTATAACTAGTGCTGCACTTTGGCTACAACTCACAGTCTCTCTCTGGCTTCAAACTTTAAACCGAGGCTAAATTCATTACTATGCACTCAGTCAATGGCTTAGCAGACTTGTACTTGTTGGCAGGACTTGACACAGTCATTACTTGCAAAGCGACTACACTGCTGCACACACATTTATATGGCATAGGGCAGAAAATCACTGTTTGAGCAGTTTCTAGGTTGTTACTTACTGTTATCAGTAGCAGTTTGCTGCGATGGGGAAAAACGGCCTGCAGCCAGTTCTTGGAGGCCTCAGAACAGAAACGGGTGTGCAGTCCTGCCGATCATCTTCTTGACCACCACTTTTGCAATTCTGATGATCGATTAGTGGGTTGAGCCCGATTTTAAACAAGATAGTCTATTTTTACAAAGTTTACAGCGATTATAACACTCCGCGATGCTCCTCCACTAGCCAGTACACGCACTCCACTCACACTCCCTCTCGAATGCTGGGGCAGTCACTGTAGAGCTGGCTGAGGGGCGGGACTGATTGCAGCCTGACCAATCACACGACGCCATGCAAATGAGCTTCTTCTTCCTCGTGAAGGCTCTTCTCCTCACGGCGATCATCAAGCAGGCAAATTTAAACTGCAGAATGCAACTTTTTTTTCTTTACCAACTGACTCCACGGCGGGGGCCCAATTCAGCCATTTAACATAGCCATTACACCTGCAAGTCTCTCATTTTTTCCAGAAAGCATTTCCAACATCTAGGGCACAATTTTCCTGTTGCTACCCCTAGTCTTCCACACTTTTCTTTACAACAGTTCATTTTAAAGCATTTCCAACGTCCAGGGCACAATTTTCCTTTTGCTACCCCTAGTCTTCCACACTTTTCTTTACCACAGTTCATTTTAAAGCAGCCAAGAACGCTGTAAACAATTGATGCAGGACAAGGGCACACTCTTTGGCTTTACTGCTCCTTGGTAAACAGTTGGCATTTTAAACAGCAGCACAAGATCCACAGCACACAGCAACCAACACACACTAGTTAGGTTGCTTCAGCTTTTGGGCTACCAACTGCCAGATAGCCAAAACGCTAGCCCCCCTGCCCAAGCACCTTCCTCTCATAGAAACATAGAATTTGACTGCAGATAAGGACCGCTTGGCCCACCTAGTCTGCCCATTTTCCTACCTAACAGATAAGCTGCAGATCCTAGTTAACCAACAGCTTACTTCCTCTTACCTGCCCCTAGGACTGCCTTATGCCTGTCCCATGCATTCTTGAAGTCCCCCACTGTTCTTGACTCCACGACCTCCTCAGGGAGGCTGTTCCATGCATCCACAACCCTCTCAGTGAAAAAATACTTCCTCACATTACCCCTGAGCCGTCCCCCCTCTATCTTCAAATTGTGCCCCCTTGTTCTTGCACATCTCTTTTTCTGGAAGATGCTACCCTCTTGGACTTTGTTAATTCCCTTGAGGTACTTGAAAGTTTCTATCATGTCCCCTCTTTCCCTTCTTTTCTCAAGAGTATACATATTAAGCTCCTTTAGTCTTTCTTCGTATGTCTTCTGGTGCAGACCTGCACCATTTTGGTTGCCCTCCTCTGGACAGCCTCCACTCTGTCTATGTCTTTGCGGAGATGGGGTCTCCAGAACTGCACAGTACTCAGATGGGGTCTCACCAACTGTCTGTACAGAGGGATAACAACTTCCTGTTTTCTACTATTGATGCCTCTTCCTATGCATCCCAGTATCCCCCCAGCCTTCCTTACTGCCTTCTCACATTGCTTGCCCACCTTTAGGTCATCTGATATAATTACCCCCAGGTCCCTTTCTATTTTTACTGTTGTCAGTATCTCACCCCCCATTGTGTATGCTTCCCCTGGGTTTTTGTTTCCCACGTGCATTACCTTGCACTTCTTTGCATTGAATCTGAGCTGCCATACATTTGACCGTTCCTCCAACCTTGCCAAGTCCCTTCTCATCCTTTCCACTCCATCTTGTGTATCAACCCTGTTGCAGATCTTTGTGTCATCTGCAAAGAGACATACTTTTCCTTCCAGTTCCTCTGTAATGTTCACTTATAAAGACATTAAAAGGACCGTCCCAGTACTGAACCCTGCGGTACCCCGCTAGTAACCCTCCTTTCTTCACTGTGTACTCCATTTACTACTACCCTTTGTGTCCTGTTGTCTAGCCAATTTTTTATCCAGGCTACCACCTTGGGACCCATTCCAAGGCTGGCTATCTTGTGTATTAATCTTTTGTGTGGGACTGTATCAAATGCCTTGCTAAAATCTAGGTAGGCCATGTCCACAGCCCCTCCCTGGTCTACTACTTTGGTCACCCAGTCAAAGAAATCTATTAGATTCATCTGACACGACCTTCCCATCATGAATCCATACTGCCTTGGGTCCTGTGCCCCACTGGCCTCTAGGTACTCAACAGTTCTTTCCTTCAGAAGTGATTCCATCATTTTCCCTACCACTGAGGTCAAACTAACTGGTCTGTAGTTTCCTGCCTCTGTCCTGCTCCACTTTGTGAAGAGGAATCACATCTTCCCTCCTCCAGTCCTCGGGTACCACCCCATCCTCCCATGATTTGTTAAAGATAGTAGTCAGCGATGTCACTAGTTCAACCCTTAGTTCTTTTAGAATTCTTGGGTGAATCCCATCAGTCCCCATTGCTTTGTCCACTTTCAATTTTGCTATTTCTTTCAGAACCCTTTCTTCTGTAAATGGACTGGTATCGACCCCTGTCTTCAGAGTGTTTCTCTTGTTTGGTTTAGGTAACTCCCCCTCCTCTTCTTTTGTGAATACTGAGCAGAAATATTCGTTCAGTATCCCTGCTTTTTCACTGTCACCCTCTACCCACATTCCTTCCCCTTTACTAAGCTTCAGTATCCCTCCTTTGGTCTTTCTTCACTCCCTAATGTACCTATAAAAGGTCTTATCCCCCTTCTTAACAGAATTGGCTATCCTTTCCTCGGTTTGGGCCTTTGCTATTCTGACTGCCTTCCCAGCCTCTTTCTGCTTTAACTGATAAAGTTCTCTGTCCTGCTCCTTCTGTGTTTCCTTATATTTCCTGAATGCTGTCCTTTTCTCCTTAACCTTCCCTGCCACCTCTTTTGTGAACCATAGTTTTTCCTTCGTTGTGTTTTATTGATTTGCTTTACAAAAAGGCTTGTTGCCTCTGTGATGGCTGTTTTGATCACTCCCCATTGTTCCTCCACCCCTCCTTCTTGCCTGTTTGCTAGTGCTTTTCTGAGGCATTCTCTCATTTTCCCAAAGTCAGCCCTCCTAAAGTCTAGTGCTCTTGCTTTTGTATGGCTTGATTGTATGGCTGTTTATCATGAACCACACTGTTTGGTGGTCGCTTGTTCCCAGATGGCTACCCACTTCTAAATCTGAGATTCTTTCTCCATCCCCATTTGAAAGTACCAGGTCTAAGATTGCTTCCTCCTTAGTGGGTTCTGATACTAGCTGTCTGAGGCATACCCCCTGTAGGGCATCAAGAATGACCCTGCTCTTGGACGTGCCTGCAGCAAAGGTGCTCCAGTTAACATCTGGCATATTCAGGTCCCCCATCAACAATATCTCCCCTTTTTCTGCCATTCTAAGAAAGCCTTCTATCATTTCTTTGTCCATTCCCTCCCCCTGAGATGGGGGTCTGTATACAACCCCCATGCGGATTGTGGTGCCATTTCCTGTCTCCAGGGTGACCCAAAGTGCCTCATCTGCTCCCTGTTTACTCTTTAGTTCTGTTGCTTTGATCCCTTCCTTTACATAGAGAGCTACTCCTCCTCCTCTTTTACCCTCCCTGTCCCTCCTGTAGATTGTGTATCCTGGTATGTTGACATCCCAGTCATGGTTCTCTGTGTACCATGTTTCTGTGACTGCCACAATATCCAGGCAACTCTCTTCCATCAAGGCCACTAGTTCAGGGAGCTTGTTACACAGACTATGGGCATTGGTACTCCCAGAACAAAATCCAAAGCGGTGCCTCCATTTTTGTAACCCCTCACCCCTGCCTTTTTAGCAAAACAACAGGTGGCATGCTGTTGAAGCTGACAGCAGTACCTGGTGGGGACTGGGTTCGGGGAGGATGAGGTTACTCGGCACAGGGGACCTAGGTTTGGCTACTTTGCAGAGGGACATCCAAGTAAATCTGAACACAGGAAGCAATAACTGTAATGTCCAGAACCAGGAATGGGATTCTTCAGTGTGGCTTTTATTCACATCCACGCTGAACAAACAAAGCATAGACAGACTCCCACGGGGCTACATTCCTGGTAATGCAGATTAGAGACAACAGAACACTTTATTACTATTTCCAGCCCTCAGGCTCTAAACCCACCAGGCACACAGCCCAGACTAGCACGCAGCTTTGGGTACACAGCCTGACTTGTACACTACTTGGGTTTTTCCCACTGGCCAGGCTCCCCTGCCGGCCACTTGATCTGTGGTCCATTTGAGGAATGAACCAATTATCCTGTTGTGGCTCCCCAAACCACACTAGAACCTTCGACTCCTAGAGAGAATTTTCCTTACAATCCCACATCTGGGTACTTCCCTCATCACTGGCCAAGTGCCTGAGGTAAATTAGAAATCCACAGAAGAAATCCGTAGAGGTGGACCTGGTCACTAAAGATTGGGGGCCACCCACCTCCAGCTCCCACAGCCCATACCCAGCCATTTCTCTGGAAACTGAACAATTCCTTTACTGAAAACTTGCAAATGTAGATTCTGGGTAGACGTCTGTCACATCTCCTCTACATATCATTTTCATCCCAACAAGCTCTGGACTTGAATCCACTTTTACTTTGCTTAGCCCATTACTCTAGGCTTCCACTATTGTAGTAGTTCAATCCCCACATTGTCACACAAGTCCCAGGGTGAAAAACATAGGCCCTTTTTAGCAAGAGCAGACACTCACCCTCACGTTGCAGGTGCCCCACAGCTGACTCACAAATCTTCTTGTTCTCCCAAATAAACTCTGGAACACATAGGCAGCTTCTCCTTTACAAGCAGAACTAGGGGGTTGCCCCAGGAATCTGCAGGGAACCCTTTCCTGCTCCCATCCCCGGGGGGAGGGGGCACTGAGACCCGAAAACAGTGGTCTCCACCACTTCAATTATTTTCTGTGTCTCTCTTTAAGGTGGAGACACACACCCTTTTACTTAAAAGTAGCCCTCTGTCAGGGCTGAGGCTCCTAGAGCCTTACTGAGCTGCTGAGCTGCTTTTTCAGCAAGCTCCCAACACCAACTCCGCTCTGAACTGACTGACTCTGACTGACTGACTTCAAAACCTCCCAACGTTCTATACCAACTCCCTTGCTGCAGATTCCAATGTGGCTCATGCAGCTGCGATAGTTCTATTGGTGATGTCATCCCTCAGTCTCAGCTGAGACTGAGAACAGAGTGAGACAGTGTGAAACCCACTTAACTGGAGTTTCACAAGCTGCCTTCCCTGCCTACCACTAGGTCTTACTGAGATTCTAGTAACCCCGGGTAACAAGGGGGTTACATATGCAAGAGGGCTATGGGTATGGGTTAGCAGTATTTATTTTATTTAATATTTTTAAGTGGTTTTTTTTTGTAAAATATAGGACATTTTTTTGTGCTGTGCCTTTTATCATTGCGCAGTAAGCAGTGATTCAGTGTGACTACATTTGCAGTGTGACCTTTTATTGGTCTGATTTTGTATGTGGGTGGGCTGATCATTTTTTTAAAATGGCGGCTGTTTTTTGGTTAGCGAGAAGGCAGTAGCTATTTGCGTGAGAGTCGGAGTCTGACTGTAGAGAGTCTGAGTTGATTCTTTTTTTTTGCCTGAGTGAGTTGGAGGTTGAAAGATTTATTTCATTTTGTTTTTTAATCGAGTCAGAGGTAGGAGCAGTCATGTAGTTCCACGGCATGGTTCAGTCATCGGTTTCATAATTTCGGGGACAGTTTGTGAGCACGAAGTACTGAGGTACTGTATTATTTGAATTGTGGATTCAGTAGTGCTTTTTCTGTATTATTTATTCAAGGGAACAGCAAATGATGGGTTGTGGTAGAGCCGAGTGGAACGAGGGAGAAAAGTAGCTTAAATGGAGCAAGTGGGATCCGAGGGTCAGCAGCTGCAGCATGTGGAGGGGAGTTAGTTTAGAGAATATGTGGATCTAGAGAGGTAGTGTTGACATGTGAGGTTTTTTAAAAAAAAAATAAATATAAAATATCTTTTTGAGTACTTTGGGTGATTAACTGTGATTTGCTAAAGGCTGGGAGTGGGGGTTGGCTGGCTGTGCCGCTGCTGCTCACAAGGTGGTATCTCAGGTCAGAGTGCTGACCGTGAGTGAAGCTGTTTTTTTTGTTTTTTTTAGGCTGGGGCTTTAGGAAGTAGTCCGGCACTGTATGTATAAATGGTCACTGTATGTATAAAATTATTTATACACACAGTGACTCAGATAAATGCATTTATCAAACTGGATATATGTCCACCCCTATTGCATAAATATATATATCAAACCATAATCACTCTACCACAGTCAAACCACTCACTCACACACTCACCCAGACACACACTTTAATGATTAGACTTTTTCTTAAGAAGAATATTTCAAAATAGCAAAAGCTAATGTCCTAATTTATAGTCCTCTGAGGCAGGAAAGTCAGCATAACTCAGTATCCTTTCTCTTACAGGAGCACTGTCTGGAGACGATTTTATTGCCTCTTTAAAGCAGTCCTCTGTAGGGAGCAGTGTGGTTGTAGAAAACATTAATGTTGACAATTTTTTTTTAAACCATTCAAGATATGGCATATTTTTTACCTCAGTACATTAACGTTGACCCAGTGGAAATCCCTGCGGCGCACGTCCACAAGCATGAATGGCGTCAAGCCATGGTTGAGCTTGTCCATGAAGGAGCTTGTGATTTGGGGTATTTATCAGCTAATGGTTACATATCGTAGCCTCTGTTCTACTGATCCCTTTAATTTTAGTCTGAAAGTAAACCGAGTGCTCGATCCGGTGTTATTTAGTTTATAAAAGTAAAACTCACGCTTCCGGGCATGCGCATTAGAGTTTGACACTAATGCGCATGCCAGGAAGTGCGAGTTTTACTTTGAACAACTAAATAATACAGGATCGATCACTCTGTTTACTTTCGGACTAAAATTAAAGGGATCAGTAGAATGGAGGCTACAATATGTAACCACTAGCTGATAAAGGACTCAAAATCACAAGCTCCTTCATGGACGAACTCAGCCATGGCTTGGCACTATTTGTGCTTGTGGACATGCACTGCGGAGATTTCCACTGGACTGATATTAATATACCAAGGTACAAAATATGCCATATCTTGAATGGTTTAAAAAAATGGCCAGCATTAATGTTGGGAAATGAGAGGGGAGTTGCCACCATCCCTCCCCTGGAGGAATCCTGACACAAAACCTCCAGCCCTGGTGATCCACACCTACTTCCTACGGGCCTGGGCCTCCCACAAAACTACTAATGGGCACTCTCACTACCCCTCCTCCCATTGGAGCCCCATTTACCCCACTTGATTCTGGCAGAATGTCTGAGGCCCTCTCCACAAAGCACCCATTACCAGTGTCACATCACTGGAAATCATGGCTGTACCTCCTACTTATGAAAGGGGTGTCCCCCCTCAAATCAGTCCCAACCTGGACCAATGAGCTCCTCCCTGCCTGTCGTCCTGCCATCTCCCAGCCAGCCTCCTATCTCCCCATGAACCACCCGCGTTGACTCCTTTTATGGACCATAAGACTGCCCCTAGTGGCAGTCTGATAATACAGTCCAGAATTGTGCCTTCCCTCGAATACCTTTCAAACCTTTAAAAAGGGGGGGATAGGCACAAGAGTGGGGTCCCTAAAGGTATGTGTAAGCCCCTCTCAAAGAGAGGGGGCTTACACTAAACGCACATGGATGTAGGAATAAATAGTGGTTGGATGGAAAGCTCAAAGCCTGACAGCACCAGATCTGTGATCATTAATTTATTTATTTGTAATTACTCCAACTGGGATAACCAAATGAGATGCAGCCTCTCGTTTTCATGGGAGTCCAAGGGAGGATAACAGCAACCAGCATGCTAACATAGTCCAGCAGGAATAGTTACATACAGGCTTAAATAGACACAGGAAGACAGTTAAACTCTAAATGTAAGTACCTCAAAACAGTTTATTTATTTTAATTTATTTGAAAATGTTTCACCAGGAAAAACATACAGAGCTGCAACAGCTCATTTCCAGATGCATCCTGGGGGAAAGGGGAAAATGGGGTACATTCAAAATATGAAACATGATAAACAAAGAGCTAATATAAACATGAAAATTGTACATAAGATAAAAATTAAAACATGAAGGGCAATAAACAAAATCAAATTGCAGCTAGTAAACAATTATCATGACATACACTGAAAGTTAGTAATGCTGAGGACAAAATATGTATACACTGCATGATTAAGGATGGAAACTGTGAATACTCAGGGGACGAACCACACAACTGAATAAACAACATGAAGCACTTAGCCAGTACATGGGGAACAGTCAGTCTAAGGAAGTGGAGGAATAGGAGGGGAGAGTGATATAGAATAAAAAAGGGGAAAAAGTAAAAACATATGAAGAGGGTAAGGGATTGGGCAGGGGAGAAAGTGAGAATTAAGAGGAATGAATAAATAGGGAAAGGCATGTGTTCAAGAGCAGCAGGAACAGGAAGGGGAAATGTGGTTATGAAGATAGGACAGCGAGTTAGAGGACGGTGCGGAGTGGAAATTCAAAGGGAGGGAGTTTCTAGAAATTTGGGAGATGGTAGGAGAATGCAGCCTGACCTGAAGTTGAAGTATGGGCTGGGAGGGCAAGAGTCCTATAAGTGGAGTTACAGAGGGTATAGGAGGAGAAGGGGGGGTAGAGAAGAGGACATTTAGGTATGGTGGAAGGGAGCCAAGCCAGAACTTCCCAACTAATGAGGCACAATGGGAAAGTTGTCTATGTCCAAGCGGAGGGAAGGAGAGCGTGGAGTAAAGGTAACAGTGATGTGTATGTGGGGGACAGTTTAGGGCAAAGTGAGAGAAGGAGTTGAAAATGGTGTCCATTCTGGTGAGGGTGGACTTAGGAGCAACACTCTAAACTATGTCTCCAAAGTCAAAGATTGGGAGGATCATCTGGAGATCTCACAGTGGGCTTGAAGGGGATGCAGCCACGGTGTCTGTACAGAGCACCAAGTTTGGGACATAGTTTTTTGTGGATAGCATCCACTTGTCCAATAAAATCTAGGTTTTGGTCTAGCCAGAGCTCGAGATATTTAAAACAGGAAACATCCTGCAAAGGGGACCCCTCAAGGGTGTGAAAGGTAGGAAGGGTCATAAGCCTGGTGAGCCTCTGCCTGGTGCCAGAAATCATGAAGACCATCTTATTGGCATTGAGGACAATTGATTTGTGCAAAACCAGCTCTGGACGCTATTGAAAGCCAACTGGAGGCTGGTCACCACATCAGAGGGGGAGGTACCGGAGCTATACAAGACAGTATCAACCATATACATGTGGAACAGTAATCAAAACAAGCAAACAAAGTGGGTTTATGGCAGGTAAAGAGCATGAACATTAGTATGCAACATGATCATGGCCAGTTAGATGGGCATTCCGGACCAAACCAAATAAAGGGAGTTCTAACACAGGCATCATTCAAGTGTAGCCAGGGGTTGTGGCTGAGACTCCTATGATTTCTTTGCAACCCTTATGGTGTCTATTGAATCCCTCAGAAACTCCTGAAACAAGGTTCCCTTGCATTTATTTATAACACACTTGGCAGATGGTGGAGTTTTGCAACCTTCATGAGTCTGTTGAAATGGGACTTTGCAACCCTGTGAGTCTGGTAAAATGATACTACTGAGTTCTAAGGTGGCTGGACTTGAATACTCGTATGCTAGAAATACTTAAATGCACTTGCATGCACTGGTTAATCATAGAAAAACTGACTGGTTATCTTATGATGAGTTACTGTAGTTCTCCAGACAGGGATTGCACAGTATGTGGAAGTGGTTTGACATGTCCTTGAATAAGGTAGGTAGAAAATGATGGTGATGAGCTGAGGTGTCCCAGGGTTCTCCCAGGGGTTGGTCATTAAGACTGCCGGAGCAGGACATAAATGATATACCATGGGTGTTCAGTACTAGCAGCAGCTGAAGCAGAAGGGCTGTGAGGTGGAAATAGTGACTTTGGGACTTGGGAGTTGGAATAAAAGGGGCACAGGCTCAAACAGTTAAGGTTAAGAGACAGTCACAAAAAGGAACATTCCAGTCCATGTTTTATCTTGAGCAGGAGGCAAAGGGAAATAAGGGATATACAATGGTGAGCTGTCAGATAAATTATTTATCTGCACAAGTGCTGTTTGACCTCGGGTAACCTCACGAGTGGCGTACGCCATGAGTGAGGTGTCTGAGGTCAAACAGTACAAGTGTAGATACACTTATATGTAACTCCAGGCCCTGTTTCTGATGATCGGAATCTGGGATTTCTATTAAGTCTTGACTCTAATTTAGTAATGAATGAAACCCACCTGCGGCAGCTTTAAAAACTAACTGAGCAGAGGAAATCTAAGCTGATCAGCAAAAGTAAGCTTGGGGAAACATTTACAAATAACATAAAAAAGACTTTGTATTTAAATAATTTGTTTCAAGTCCATCAATAAGAAGTAGCCTAAGGCCAGCTGGGAATTAGGAACTAAAAATTCCAGTACTTAAAACGTCTAAAGGTAACTTGACTATATTTAGTCTCGGACCCAAGGACTGGAACAATCTACCACATTCCTTAAAAGCAATAAATGGGAAAGCATCCTGGAATCTGATAAAATCCTGGTTCTTAAGTTAATCCTCTCTGCCTAAAACGGTTGTGCCTGTGATGAAAAAGGTTAATTGGGGTGTTTTGATACAAATTGGTTTTATTGGCTATTTTGAATCTGCTGTATTTGACGTTCGAGATGTTGGTGTTTATATACTTTTATATATTTAATTGTATTATTGATATGAATTTTGTGACAGTGTGTATGTTTGCTTGTGTGTTTGAAGGACCCCATTGTAAATGAGCTTCAGCTCAAATGGGCTATCCTTTTCTTGATTTTCAAGAATAAAGAATTACTACTACTACTACTACTACTACTAGTATTACTAAATAACTGGAGCACTGTGAAACAACTAGCAGATTCATGACTGAACAATTTTTTTAGGAGTGGGGTGCCAGAGATGTGCACAAGGGAAATGAAAACTTACAGGGAATGGTATGTGAGTTTGATTAGTAGAGATGAGGAAGGTGAGTCAATATGAATTGGGACTCGCATTCCTTAGTTTGGTATAATTTATTTATTTATTGAGATCTTGGATTAACACCTTTGAGCAGAAAGCTCTTTCATAGGTTCCACGTCAAGTATGACACAAACAAAAATACAGATATGTTCCACAGATACAGCAAGAAACAGTTGAAAACTGTCTCCAGGCATAAATTCTAACAATAATTACACAGTCTAAGCACGTACAGGGTGCTGAGTCAAAACAAAGGCTAATGTTTCACTAAGTAATGGTAACATAACATGAGGATGCTTGTTTAAAAAGGAGAATTGTACAACTAGCAGCATAGGCAGATAATTGGATTGTGCTTGAGCCAAAGAAAGAAGGAAGGTCTCATACCGGTAGAGAGGAACAGGGGAGGCAGGAGAAAAGTGCGGTGAGGGAGAAGGCAAGCAGAGGTGGGGTGTAAGATGGGGACAGATAGTAGGCAAAGAGAAGAATAGCTATGTAGTCAAAGTGGAATAAAGGGGGAGGAGGGTGGGGGAAGGAGGGGTGGAGGAGAGTAGGGAGGAGGAGGAGGTGGTGTATGTAGTGGGGTGATGATGAAGCTGTATTAAGGTGGTAAGGAGGAAAGAGGTATGGAATGATGGAGGGGCAAAAAAGGGAAGAGTAGGTAGAGGGAGGCAGGAGGGAAAATAAATAATTTAGACAGGGGTAGAAAGCTCATGAAAGTGTTAACTTGGCTGGGGATGAATCCTGGTGGAATATGCAAGACTAACTGGATGCAGAGGTTTCAGGATTTACAAGTGCAGATGGGGCCGGCTAGATGTAGGGATGAGGGCTCGGATTGTTTTTTTTATGAAGAAAGGGTACAAGGTGCAGGATAAGGTGTAGAATGCAGAGCACAATGTGGAGTTAGCCTCCGGGAGGTTACTGCTAACTAGCAGAAGGCCCCCAGCATTCTGAGCATGACTGGGGCAGGAACCTGTTTCCAGGAGAAAGCTAGGCTGGTGCCTGCAGGAACAGTGAAGCATGTTCTTTAAATTTCAGCACCACTGCTGTACTGCTTCTAACCTGCAAATGTTCAAGTCCGGTCTTTCCAGCTACCTCTTTGTATTTGTTTTGGTGCAGAATTCCCATCTAACTGACTATAATCATGTTGCCTAACAATGCTCCTTCTCTTTATTTGTGGTGACCCACGTTGCTAGCTTGTTATAATGACTGGATATCCACTTCTGAAAAAACATCTTAATGACCCACTGAATTCCATAATAACTTGATAGTGGGTTATTATGAAGTTTTCCTCCTTGCGCTCTCACTTCACTGAAGTGGGACAGAAAGCACACTGTATTTGTGTGACTACAACAGCTATTCAGAGGCACGCTCGCTCACACAAACACAGTTTACAGTTTTTGTCTCTGTCAAACCTTGCAAACCAGTTATTATAAAAATAATGCATGTGCAAGATTTGTGTTACGAGGATTTTTCATAAACCCCTTGAGCTTCGCCTTTGGGGTTTATGGATTATAACACACCTCGGGTATGTGAAAAGTCCTCCCAACACACACCTGCATAGGCATTATTCTCTATTTAGTTATTCTTTGGATGTGCTTACCTTTTGAGTTTATTTATTTCTCCTGCATATGTTGCCTGTATGTAACTATTCCTGCTGGGTTATGCCAGTCTATTTACTGCTGCTATCCTCCCTTGAACCCCCATGAAAATCAGATGCTGCACCTCAAGGGGTTATCCTGGTTGGAATAATTTCAAGTAAATAAATAAATAACTAAATCAATCAATAAACAAACAAACAGAAAAGCAGGGGTCTCAGCGTGAGAGACCATAAACAGCACCTGGCTAATTTAGGAGTGTGGGAAGAGTGGAAAAAAGCTCCACAGGATTTGTACCATCTGAGAGAGCCACTGTGTTTGTAGCAAAGATCTACCAAACAGACAGCACAGGATAAGGCAATGCTGGTGGACTAGGCTGGAGGTAAACGCTGGGTGACCAGGTACTGACAGGAGGTGTCACAGGACAGCAAAGCAGGAGGCAGTAGAGCTGGAAAATCTGGGCCAGGTGTTGTGGTTCCGCTATGATGAAATCGATTTGGTTGCTGTAGGGCACTATGTGTGGAGCCTTGTAAGAGACTGCAGTGTGATGCTGCAGGTTGTAGAGTGAAGGAGTGCAACACTCCCTCCTTGCTGCCAATTCCCTCAATAAAGAAGCACTTTCCTCTACTACACTTGGACCCTTCAAAAGGAATCTCAAACTTTACCTCACCTCTACCACTCAATGTGACTGCTTCTCTGAACAGAGATCTCTCTAAATACCTCCCAGCTCACTCATGTCTCACAGCCCGCCCTTTTCCAGTCTCATTCCCTCTGGCACCGGGCCTTCCTTGTGACTCCTTTCCTGCTTCGAATCTCCACTGGTACAAGACATTTTCCACCACCATCGGACAGTGGCCCATTAGCCTGCCAACTTCCTCTCCCGGTTGCACTCCTGCAATACTAACTGCCTATGGTACCCTCTATCTCTTATTGTTACTACAGCCAGCTGCCTATTCAAGCTGCTCGTTATATGAATATTATCTCAAAGTATGTTATAACTGAGTATCTTTATTTTTTCTTTTAGTTGTTTTGGTTGTTTATTGTGCATTTTTTTACTACCTCTGTATGTATGTTGACCCTCATCCTTTGACGTGGAACCTTTGTAAATGAGCTGTTTCTGCTCAAAGGTATTTGTAATCCGAGAATTTAATAAATAAATAAATACTAATATTCTCCTATGTCTAGCCCACACATGCTTGAAGCCCTGTACTGTTTTCTCTTCCAACAATTTTTCTGGCAGTCTGTTCCAGGCATCCACCACTCTTTCAGTGAAGTTGTACTTCCTCATATCCCTCTTAAACTTCCAGCTTCATCGCGTGCCCTCTGGTCCTGGGGCTCTTTCTCATTTGAAAACTCCCTTCTTGTGCCCTGTTGACCCCGTGAGGTACTTGTATCATGTCCCCTCTCACTCTTTCTCTCTTCCATGGTGTACATGTTGAGATTGGGGATGCAGTGCAGCATAATGGTTAAGAGCACTGAGCTGCAAAACTGGAGGACCAGATTTGAATCCCTCAGCCACCACCTGCATGCTGTGACCATGAGCAAGTCATTTAACTTCCCTGTGCTCCAGGATGCACCTGGAAACAAGCCTTGGCCAGAAATAGTAAAATAAATTAATACATTCCTCAGTTTCTCCTCATAGGGCTTTTGATGCAACCCCTGCACCATTTTAGTTTACCTATTCTGGGCTGCCTGCATCCTGTCTAAGGCTTTTCTGAATGCAGCCTCCAGAACTGAAGGAAGTAAGAAATTAGGGGGTTTAAACAGGAAGCATCTTGTTAGCTGCTTTTGAACCCTAGTCAAGCCTTCTAATTGGTTCTAGATCCCTAAATCCTGATTAAAATCTTCTGGGGAGCAAGCTTTTGTTCCCTGTGGCTATAAGGACAGCTCTTTATGTAAACCTGATTGTTCCAGTCAGCCTTCCTAGGTTAATTTTGGCTTGTAGGGGGTTATTTATAAACCTGTGGTCTGTCTCAGTATTTGTTTGCTTTGGGAATTGTACTTTAGAAGTGCAGTTTTAAATAAAATGATCGCTCTATCTATCTATCTATACATCTCTCTCTCTCTCTCTCTCTCTCACCTCTCCCAAAATTGCTTAAAGTGTTATACTATAGCAAGCAATACAAATTACAAGAAACCCACTTTTCACATAAAGAATAAACCATTTTGAAACACAGTAAAACTGCAGACAGTAATACATTCCTGGATCAATAAAGGCCAATGAAAAAGGTGATCTTTTAACTGTACTATAACCATCTCCATAGACCTAGCCTATAGAACGGGTAATGCATTCAACAGCAAAGGTGCCCTGGAAGCAAAAGCACATCCCCCAACAGTTCTCAGTGTGTACAGTTTGTACTTTGACACGTTCAAGAGTGTAGGCTTTGATGATCTTCATGCTCAAAAAGAGGGGCAGTACTCAGACATCATTTCTGACAAACACTGGGGGTCGGTGCCAAGTAGCCTTTTATAGATCAAAAGGAGTGCTTTAAAGTCACACCTAAACTAAATGGGCAGTCTGTGTAAATATTGCAGAATTGGTGAAATATGATCATGAAGGATAAGTTCCTGTAGCAAGTCTTACAGCTGCATTAAAGGAACCCTCAGGTAAAAAAATTCAGAGATATGTTTTCTAGACTGCTCAGTTAGAGCTGAGTCTGTGCTCCGTGTGCTTATAGTAGTGTGTTTACTGACTCTTTTTAAGAATACATGACTCCATTTTCAGTGTGGGATCTCCATTTTCTCATTGTTTCTACTGCTGTTCTCTGATCTTGTTCCCAGGATGCACTAAATCTCTCAAGAGTGTGTCATAAACTTGCCCTAGCACTATGCAATGTAACATTACAATAAGCTAAGTAGTACATTCTATCCTTTCTTTAACCTGCTTCTGTGCATTACCAGTATGCTCACTGATAGCATATGGATTTTTGGTCAGAAAGTTTCTATAATTCTTGATGTTTGAGGTGGGATTGTCTCTTATGCTTGATTACATAGCTGAGTCTGTCTTATCGAACTGCTGGGGCTTGATTTTCAAAGCCTCGAGAATGACACACGGTGCTTGCACCAGCCTTGCGATGGGCTTGCTATGATGCTCCAGCTGTGCCATGGTGGTGAGGGGGCCTGCGCCACCTCACAGCTGCACCATCCCCATTGTTGCAATTTTGGAAGCCTGCAGGTGCCGTCAGTGGTTAGACCAGCCAGGGCTGGTCTTACGGGCTGTGGAGCAGTCACAGCAGCACACTGTATGCATGCCACGATGTAGGGACTCCAAGATCCGGGATTTTACCAGTAGTCAGTGTTGGATATTGCCCAATGCTGGGTATTGCCCAATGGTTACCTAGCAGATACAGACTGCACAATAATATTTGATGCAACTGAGGAGAAATACAAGCTCAGGATAACTATGTGGAGAAGGAGTGGGTAACAGAGTATTTGTATTATCCCAGCATAGTCTGTTAAATGTAAAAAGAACTGCAAAAAGGGTGTCAGAGTGGTGTGGGATACATAAAGAGCTGGTTTTTGTTGCCAATCTATTAACATGATGTTAATAAACACCCTAAATGTAAATAAGTAGAAGCAGTTACCAGCGCTAATGTAGTATTATCCATAACAAAGGGAGCAACACAGGAGTGTCTGATCAGGGGAAGGAGGAGGGAAAGAACACCTAAACAAATGAACAGAGAACCAGCCCAGTATATTTTAATATGCAGCTTGGACACATAAGTGTGAGAGGAATGTGTTCTTATCAGTAAAACACACTATACGAGTGTGTAGCTGAGTGATATAAACACTGAGAAATTTATACAAAGACACCCATTATTGTTGGAATGCAGAGGCAACCTTCCTATGACAAGACGTGTGTTGAATGCTGACCATAGATAGTGGACTCAAGGCAGTTGAATATACAGTACAGGTACAGGAACACATTTGTAAGTCCCAAATAAGTTGAATAGCACATGTGCAGCCAGGTCTGATGCTTCTCACCCTGGTTGCTTAGCAACCATGCAACCCATACATGGGATGGGTAGCATGGGTGTCCTGCTGCTAAAAAAGTTCAAAACACCACAGAAGTGGGTGTGTACTGTATCTATGATGAGTTATTATATGGGATAATGTGTATAAGTCATGCATCCTCCTCATTACAGATAGCACTCAGCACCATGAATTATGTTGTAGCACTGAGAGTACATATGCTGCACATGCTAATGACCAGACGTGTGAGTTACACAGTATAGTAATGGTCACCCTGGTTTGCAATCCACAGATAGTGAACAATGTGTGAAAGGTGAAGGTAAAAACACTGGACCACATAGGAGGTCCTACCTAACATGATGTGAGTGCTCCCTCGATTGTTGTCTCTTTCATGCTGTCAGGGACCAACAGAGGCATACAAATGTAATTGTTTATATATCTTGCTTATTTCCAGAATTGAATCAGACTGATCACTACTTTTATCTACAAACCGATCAGTGGGATATGCAGGTGCCTGCAGTCACATGCTCCTCTGCTTCCATACAACCAGGCCTATGCATCATGTGCTGGATGCTGCAGTCCACTTGTGGCAGCCATGGGGACTTTGGCCCCGGGACCAGTGTTCTTAGAAAATCTGGCGCAGGGTCCCTGGTGCACCGGGCTTTGCTGCAGAAAGCCCGTAGATGCAACTTGCATCAGTCTAAGGGGCCCTCTGAAAATCATGCCCTTTGTGTGGCCACTGCTGTCACAATCTTAGGAAAGAAACACTGAAAACAATTACTTGGCGACCACAGCTAGGTAGGCTCGCCCCAAGAGGGGAGGCGGCATCACAATCTACCTATCCTCTGGCATGCAATTGTTGCTTGTGCTATTGGTCTCTCCCCCACCACCTATTGGCTCAATCAATCGATCAGTCAGTCAATCAATCAATATTTTATTTATAAAAAGCACTTTTTCCAAAGACCAAAACGCTTGTACATATCTAATAAAATAAACTTAAAATAATCACATCTAAAAACATGTTAAGAATGCATATCAGCAGACTAAAACTTTTCAAAACTCTATTTATTTTATTTTTTATTTTATTTTATTTAAACAGCAGTTTGGAAAACCTTTGAGCCATAGGCTCATTTACAAAGGTACCTTGTCACAGTAAGACAAACCAAAATACACAGTATAGCAGTACAACACATAAGCAAGTCTAAATAAATGTTTTTTTAATGCAGATTTAAAACTCTCCATGGTCAGGCACTCTCATACCTGACAAGGTAGAGAGTCCCACAGGGTTGGGGCCACAAATACAAATGCCTGGGAACCCAAGGTCTTCAAATAAACCTGGGAACCTCTAGCAATCCCTCATTGGCAGTGTAGAGTGGGTGGAGGGTGTGGTAGGGATGAAGAAGATCTTGCAGATAATGCAGACCCTGTTTGTGTAGGGTCTTATAGGTCAGTAAACTGACCGTCAAGGTGATCTACCATTGAACAGGCAGCCATTGTAGGCCGTGGAGCACAGGCGTGACATGGCAAGATCTGGGTAAACCAGTCAACAGCCTGGCAGCTGCATTCTGCAGCAGCTGCAGGTGGTGAATATCAACCCCTGGTAGTCCTAGGTACAGGGCATTGCAGTAGTTATGGCGGGAGGTCACAAAGGCACGGACCAATGTTGGAAGGTCATCAGACGGGACAAGGTGTTTAATCCAGGTGATATTCTTCAGGTGATAAAATGAGGTCTTGACAATGGAAGACACCTGACATTTAAGTGTCAGCCCATCATCTGCTCCTACTCAGACTCACTCTCCCCTGCTCAGGCCTCCCTTTTTGTAGCAGGGGTATACTGCTGTCCTGGCCTGTCCCCTGCTTCAGTAATTGAACTCCTTTCCTCCTTCTGCTCCTGCCTGTCCTCTGGTGTCTGAGTTGCTGATCCTTGGTGATTTTAACATTTATTGGCTCTCCACCTCTGCACACAAACTTTTTCTTAATGATAAATCCACCCAGTTATCCCAAATGGTCATGTGGACCCCTCATGTCTTAATTACAAATCCTCACTCCACACTCTTTTGGACTGGATACTCTCCTCTCACCCCTACTGTACTGTGGATGAAGGTACCTTCCCAGATGCCATCAGTGACCATTTCATGGTTTACTGTGTGCATAAGATATGTCACCCTAAAGCTCCCTCTAAAACCATCCTCCTTCGGTCCTTCAGATCACTGGATTTGTCCGTCCTCCATGCTGATCCTCCTGCCACTGGTTGGTCCCTCATCTCTACCTCAATCCATTCCTACCCTACTGAGCTCAAGGTTGATAACTTCCACATTACTGACCCTGATGCTTCTTCTTTCAACTCCTTCTTCACCACCTGTGCCCTTTCTCTTCCTCCTCTCCTTTCTCCCTCTTCCCCTTCATTCTACTCCTCTTCACTTACATTCCTTCTCCTTCCCTCTCTCCTAACACCCCCTCTGCTTCTCTTAAGGTTCTTCTAGCTCTAAATCTCAAAGGGGTACAAGCCCTGATGAAATAGAAACAGAAATTGTCCACAGAAACAGACTGCCTCTCTCACCAAGCCTGCCCACATTTTCTTTGCCTATTCTGTCTCCGCAGACCCTATCTGGTCTCCGTCGACCTTCCCCCTCACTGCCTATTCACCAGTGTTCTCTTATGCTTATCCCATCCATGCTTGAAGCTCCCCCCCCCGGTTTGCTCCTACCACCTTGCTGGCAGACTGTTACAGGTGTCCACCACCCTTTCAGTGAGTTTCAGTAAAGTAGTACAGTCCCACCCCATTTATCCAATTTGCTTGAGGAACATAAAATTGGTTCAGATAAATGGGGTTTGGTAGAGAAGTAGAGCAGTCCTAATAAGTATTTTAGTGAAAATGAGTGTAATAAAGGCAGCGCTAGGCACAAAATGCAGTTAAACATTTTAATATACAGTATACAAGCAAAAAAGCATAAGCACTTTTAATGAGCAATTCAAAATGATAATTAGTTTTTAAAACCATCAGACAAAAAGTCCAGATCATTTAAAAAAATCTTACATGGTTTTCTATTTGAAGCCCTCGACCTGCTTGTGTGCAGCACGTTGTTTCATATTTCAGAGTAACATAACTTGAACTGTGTCGCAGTCATGCTGGCTCTCGAGATAAAGAATACATTTCTCAAGCATATTGACAGCCTCACCATGTGTGGGGATAATGATCAGGGGGACAGTCTCTCCTTCATCTTCCTCCTCCTCAGACTCCATGACGGGATCCTCAGGCTGCGTGACCAGTTCAACAATAGCAGCGTCGGGTAGGACCTTGTGATCCCTCTCATCTGAATCGCAGTGCACCCAATCAGAGATTGCATCTGTAAGCTTTTTCGGCAGTGCAGAAGCAAGAGCTGTCAATTCCTCTGTCAGTTCTTCTGACAGCTCCTCACACATGCCACCATTAACATCAGGGTCTGAAAGTTCAGTTTCAGCTCGGCTTCTTTTTATTCATGACTTCTGCCACAATTTCTTTATGCTGTCTGGTTATACACTGTCCCATGCTTCAGAGGCCATATAGACAGCATCCTTTAGACTGATGTTCTTGATGATGGTGCTAATGGGTTTCTGTTCATTTGCTTCAGAAAGCTCGCTCTGCAACAGTTTTTTTCTGTAAGCTCGATTGAAAATTTCAAGCACTCCTTGATCACACGGCTGGATTCTTGAGGTGGTGTTTGCAGGGAGAAAAATTACACAGATGGTGCCATCCCTAGTTCTGGTTTCTAGGATTTTGGGGTGGGCTGGGGAGTTATCCAGCAATAGGACAGCTTTAAGCGGTTGTCTTTTGGAGCACAGGTAGCACGTCACCTGGGGAATGAAGTGCACTTGAAACCATCTAGTGAAGATTCTGCCATTCATCCAGGCATTTCACTAGGCTTCGTATTGTATGGGCAGAGCTGACATGTTTAGATGCTTGAAACAACATGGCTCCCTAAATTTTCCGACAAACACCAGTTTCAGTTTGTGTCCTGCCGCATTAACAGTACCCAGTATGGTGACCCGATCTTTTTGTTTCTTGAAACCGGGTGCATCTTGTTCCGAACCGTGAGCTAGTGTTTGGTCAAGTAGGCATCGCCAATAAAGGCTAGTTTCATCAGAGTTAAAAATTTGTTCTGGCAAAAGCCCTTCTGCCACAATGATGTCGAGGAGCTAATCTATAAAGGGGGAGATGCTGTCACCGGCCGCACTTAAGCATTCATCACAAAGCTTAAGTTGTCGAATTCCATGGCGGTGTTTAAATCTGTTCAGCCACCCCTCACTGGCCACAAAGGTCTCACTACTGCCCAGCCATTGATGAAATTACATGGCTTTCTCCTTCAGGAGAGGCTCCGAGACAGGGGTCCCCTTCTCCCTCTCCTGACAGAACCAGAGGTAAATTGCTGAATCCCTCTGGTCGTCATTGCAGGTCCTCATATTTTTTCATTCAAAGGAGCCCACAGTTGTTTGCATGGTCAGAGCAAAGTTCCTCCATTTATCTTTTGAAGCCTTGATGTCGCTAATTGTAGATTTTACAACACCATACTCCCCGGTAAGGATGACAGCATGCTCCCCATTCTTGAGCCTCTCGACTATTCTGATTTTATCAGCAACTTTCAGGACTACCCACTTTCTTTTGCCGGCCATGCTCTGGTGTGTGCACCATTCAGGTTTCTTACAACAGTGGCTAAACACTAATATAACAACACCTGCTGCAGGTTAAGTGGTGTTAAGTGGAGTGATTAACAGCCCGAAGGCTATCTGTGCTTTCTTTTGCCAGTCATGCTATATGAACATTTTATTTATTAAACTCTAGAATTACAAGTACCTTTGAGCAGGATCTGCTCATTTACAAAGGTTCCATGTCAAAGGAAGGGGGGAACATGCATACAGAGGTTGGAAATGGTATACAATCAAAACAATGGTATACAATCAAAACACAGGCATGGTTGACATAGGTTTACACTTGTAACACACTTAAAAATAAAAGATATTACTAGACAGCAACTTAATATTGGCAGCAGAATGAGGTGACAGAGAAAGGCAATTAAGAAGCAGATGAACTATCAGCGAGAGATAGTGTAGAAGGGGGACAGAAAGCAGTAGGCCAGCGGAGAGGCTGTTGTCAAAGGCCGGGGGAGGCGGTCTAGGACAGGGGAATATGGGCAGTAGTCATGGGGGGGAGATGGAGGGGGACTAGGAGGAGAATGTGGTAATAGGTTTGTGGGGAGGTATGGGGTGTGAGGAAGGGGGAGGGATGGAGAAAGAAAAGGGTAACAAAGAGAAGCAGGTGTCAGAGAGGGTAATGTTCAGGATGGAGGGGGGTTACAAGTTTTGAGCATCTAGGCGGTGGTTGGAGCAGGCCTTTAGGAGAAGCAATCACACTGAGTGGTAGAGGTGAGTGCTTCTTTGTTGAGGTAATTGAACCACTGTGGAGCCCTATTGGGGAAGGACCACTGACCCATGGAGTTACAACATCTAGGAACCAGGAAGGTTTGGTATTGGGCACTACATGTATGCTGTTTACCACTGAAGGCAGCGAAAAGCTTATTAACACCAGGGGGCATGAGTCCAAGGAGAACATTTTTGGTTAGCAGGCAGGTCCGGTATTGCATTCTGTTGAGTAGAAGCCAGCCAGTCTGTGTGTAGAGGTCACAGGTATGTGTAAGTCGGGCAGCGCCTGTCAAGAGCCTGCATGCTTTGTTGAGTGAGATTGAGATCCTGAGTAGGGCAGTTGTAGAAGCGGAGCCTTAAATGGCCAGACTGTAATCAATGATGGAGGTGAAATGACAGAACTGTAGATGGCTAGCCTAAGGGCATTCTCAGACATACAGTGCCTGTGCTTGTGCAGCAGACCAATCTAGATGTTGGCAGCCTTGGCAACAGAGTCAATATGCCTAATGTAAGAGAGGGTACTATCCAGTGTGATACCAAGGTACTTGAACTCCGGGACATGTTCAAGTGAGTACCCAGTGTTGTTGTTGATCGTGAGGGACAGAGATTTGTGCCTGCTCATGGATTACAGAAGATCATAACTTTGGTCTTACTATAGTTCAGGACAAGTTTATGCGTTCTGGACCAGTCTTCAACACGTTGGAAGTCAAGCTGCAGTTGGGTTTTGAGGATTTTGTAGTCATGGTAGCTAGAGAACAGGGCAGCATCATCCGTGTAAAGTAGTATTTTTCGCTGGCAGACAACAGTTTTAGGTCAATGGAGTCTCCACTGTACCCAGACTTGCGGATGGCCTTGTGGATATAATCACAACATGTAAACATATGAATGTGTCAGCAGAAACAGACCTTCCGGTCTATCTAAGTCTGCTCAAGTGTGCAGCTAGTACCCCTAGTTAGCAGCTGCCCCACCCCACCTTTTGTCATCCCACTGCCACCCCCCCAACTTCCACACACTCACTCTCCCCTGTTCCCTGTCCCATGCCCTTTTGAAGCTGTTCAGAGATTTACATGATACCACCAATTCTGGCAGTGTGTTCCATTTTGCTACCACCCTCCCTATGAAATAGTGTCTCCTCATTTCCCTCCTAAATCTCCCCCCCTCTCTATTCATAGCCCATGCCCCTGGTGTCCCTCCCCCCCTTAGCTTAAAGACCCCATCTGCCTCATCCTTGACCTGAATACAACTGCAATTAACAGCAATCGAGCAATAAATGGTTGCAATTAGGGTGAACAAGGAGTTGCACTTAGCCATGGGGGACACAAATTGGATTCAATAGATAGGGAGTTCGGTTAAGGGGAGGTCGGATAATCAGGGTTGAACTGTACTTCCTCACAGCCCTCTTAAACTTCCCCCATTCCAGTTTCACTGCATGCTCTCTTGCCCTAGTGCACTTCTTCATTTGAAATAGACTCCCCCCATACCCTGTTCATCCCCCTAAAGTACTTGTAGATCTCTATTATGTCGTCCAACTGCCTCTTCTCTACTAAGGTGTACATGTTGAGCTCCTCAGTCTCTCCTTGTAGGGATTTTTATGTAATCCCTGCACCATTTTAGTTGCTCTCTTCTGGACTGCCTCCACTCTGTCTATGTCCTTTCTGAGATGTTTATTTACTGAAATTTGTTAACTGGGTAAGCCCACTGAGACACATTGTTCCTTTTTCAGGGGCGACCAGGAATTAATTACATTCAGTAACTGACAGTGATTTACATTCAGTAAAAGATTATACATTGAGGCAGTAAACATTTAAGGAATAAAAGTTAACATACTTAGATAAGTTAATAAGCATAGTTTTACGAATTAATCCAAATACACTGCAGACATAAACACAATTACAGGCAGTTGATGAAATATGACTAAGTGCAGGCAGTCCCACGAAAGGGGAGTAAGTATAGGTGATGTGCTACCTAAGAGCAGGAGCCACTTGGTAGCAAGCTAAATCAAGCAAGGTTAATATACCTTGAAATAGAAATGCATATACAGTTAATAGCAGATAGATAATAGGTGGGTAAGCCCTTCTGAAACATCAACTACAGTTTCACATACTAACTGTAACCCCCAGGGGGCGCTACCCTTAGGGCTACTACCCCTGCCTGCCTCCACTGAGACAGGGTGAGGGACCCAGATCCGTTGACGGGTGCCTCCACTCAGAGGTCGGGGTTAATACTGTCGAGATTGCCTCGGTCACAGCCCTCTGGGTTACTGCAACCCCCCTTTCGTCCCACTAGTGGCTCACACGGGGTACCAACAATACTTTTCCCCAGTACACTTACCCCCCGGCTAGTATCTCTCAGCTCACTCCGGGGACCCCCTGTAAAGTAAGGTACAGTTATATCACAGTCACTGTGCAGCAGTTCACCAGTAATGCACACAGTAGCCAGGGAGTAGTTGCAGAACAAACAATCTGATTTATTCAAGGGAGGCAAATAACAAGGGCAGGGGGAAATCAAGGTGATTGGCTTACCCTATATGTATCTACCTAGGGCACTGTGCACAGGCCTGAACCTAATATTTACTGTCCCTGGGTACCCAAGCCCTAATGGCTAGTCCACCGTGGCAGCTGGTTGGGGCCCTGACACAGATAGCCTTTACAATCTTGAGCAGGTCAGAATGGGAAGAAAGTTCAATTAGGCAGTCAGCAGTATAATGAAGCAACTTGATGCCACTGTCTGCAAACTTGGCAGGGAGCTACCCTGATTCAGTACTCATGGCTCCAGCAAATACCGATTCCGTCACCACCAGCAGGGCTGAGTCTGAAGTTCACCAGCCTCCTCACACATTTATATGGCAAACAACAGAGGGGTACCATACCAGGCAGCTGCTTCTAGGCCCCACATGAACTTGCAGCAGACTCAGGCAATAAACGGCAGCTTCAACGTCACGGGTGGACTGAGCACGATTCAGCAGATTCTCCAGTCCTCTCAGGTTGAGCCTGGTAGGTAGCTGGGCTGGCACCAGCCTCCTCCGACCGCACGCTGGCGGATTTAGTCCGACTCACTCGAAGGGCAAAAACGGCCGCCTCAGGCCTTCATGCGCTTCCCGTGTGAAAACAAACACAGCGCAAGAGCCTAGATCTCCCTTCTCCTTCCTAGCCACAACGCATCTGCCCCCAGCAGCATGGGGCACTCCTTCCAGTTCGGACGCTACCCGACTCGATTGGCTGACGTCACCTGCCAGTCATTCACTCCTGCTCTCAGTGGTGCGAAAAAGTGCCATAGCCCATAATACCTTTCTCAAAGGGCAAGCAGTTCCCCATTGGTCAGCCGGCTCAAAGGAGTCCCGAGGTACTGATTGGTCCAATTCAGCAGCTCTGGACCAAAATGGAGGGGATAATCAAAACAGTCTCTGGCTGCAAAGGAAGCAGGTTAGAACAACTTACATTATCATCACTATTCAAAAGGATTACTGGCAAGTAATTACCTCTTTTAACAGGGCTCCCTCTGCACCAGTAGCGATGGCAGAATGGAGCGCTTACTCTGCAGCCCGGGCGGGACTCGGGTATACAACCACACAGCCCCCCAGTTCAACTAATTATGATTGCAACAGGCAGCCCTTAATGGGACAGTATACGGAGGCCTGAAAAGTGCTCACTGGCTACCCATTTGAAACAGCTTAAACGCCGAACACCAGCCAGGCATGGAGCATTTAAACGAGCTCCGGGAAAGCTTTTAGGAACCCCCATTTGTAGGGGGGTTACATAACCACTAGCAAGTGTGATTTCAGGGCAACTTTAAACGTGTTTAGGGAGCTACTATGAGTTACTGCTGGTGGCTGGCGGTTCCAAAGGATAGGGGCCGATATCTCAAAGGACCCGTCTCCTGCTTGTGTTCCGGATCTAGGGACCTCTAAGGTAGGACACGCTGATGAACTAAGCTACCTTTTGTTGACTTTGAACTGTAATAGACCTAGAGGGCTGGGAGGAGCCACAGTTTTGAATAATTTGAAGACCATGCAGAGTGTAGGGTAAGCTAGTCTTACTTGCAAAGATGGCCAATTAGGTGAAGAGAGTATTCTGCAATTATAGTCTCTAGGGTGTGCTGCAGGTGCAAAATAAGCAATTTTGTGGTAGAGCACTCTTAAGTTTTTCTGTCTCAGCACCAAGGAAAGGTTGCAAAAGGGAAACACAGTAAAGTAGGACTGGAAATAAAGTTCCAGTGGCGATGGCCATCTGGGCCTTGCTAATGAGGTATCCACTGAGTCTATATAGAAGCCCAATTTTTTTGATGGAGAGACTTTGTAATAGATTTCAATGTAAGTTCCTGATCCAAATCAACTCCTAGATACTAGTGCTGCTAGATGAGAATATGTGGAGAAGGTTGTTTCTCTCAGTTCCTAGGTGCCTGGGATCAAATAGCAAAGCCTTGAATTTCTTTAGGCTGAGGACTAATTTGTTATCCTCAAGCCATTTTTCAAGAACTCCAGAGTCAGCATTTAGGTCCAGGTTGATTTGATCGATATCATTAGAGCACCTTTACATCACAGCATCATCTGCGCAAAGTTAGATTTTAGCCCCCCCCCCACTGTTTAGGCATATTGGAGGGATTCTCCAAGGTGCAGAGTGGTTACACACTGCATAAATGTGGCACGTAGCCACCCCATGCCCACTGCGCTCCCGTGCAGTATTCATGGCACAAATACATGACCTCTATGCATCTGATCCCACGACCGACTGTGAAGCTTCACGCAGGGCCGGGCCAGGCCGAGAGTGGTGCAGGGGGCGTGCCAGCACTCCACAGCATGCACTAAGGTGTGGAGTGCTGTGCATGGGGGGTGGCCAGCTACACCATTTCAGGGCAGTCATAATCCTATGGGGCCAGTTCTACACCTCCCCCAGTTGCTGCTGCCGGCTGCAACGGTGACGGTGGGTCTCAGCAGACCCCCCCAGTAGGCCACCCTAGCCAACAAGGCACACATGGAGGGCTGGGGTGGCCAACTTGGTGTTCACCCCCACATTACTGTCAGCACACTGTATGCTGGCCACCAGTATGGCACCCTGTGGGAGCAAGGGATCCACTGCTGGGACCCTGTTCGGGCAGTTGAATGACTGCCCACCCGGGTCCACTGTTCTGCACCCATCTGCCCCCTGTGATTCTATGTGTCGGGGGGGTGGGGCCATGGAGGAGAGATGTGCGGTGGCCAGTCTTCGTGAATATGGCCACCGCGCAGATCCCCCTTAGGTGCGGAGCTGCGTGGGTGGGTTACGCTCATTTTGTGTGTACTCCACACCCCTTATAGAATAGGCCCCAATGGTTATAAATATTGAAAACAGCAGAAGACCAAGGATAGATCCTTGTGGGACTCCTCGGGTAACAGGTTTTAGATCAGATGTGATACCCTTCCACTTTACCAGCTGTTGTCTATCCCATAAGTAGTGTTGGAACCAATTGCAAGTGTTGTCCAGGCCTAGCTCACCAAGTCTGGTAAGGAGGAGATCATGGTTCACTAGGTTGAATGCCTTAGTTAGGTCCAGGAATAGGGTGCCTGGAGCAAGATCATTGTCTGTTATAAATCTGACAAGAGCTGTGTCAGTGCCGTGTTTTTTTCTAAATCTGTGTTGGACATCAGTAAGTAGATGATGGAGTTCTAAGTGTCTTGAATCTGTCTATATACGAGCTTCTCCAATACTTGTGCAAGTGCTCTATGATTAGATATGGGTCTTTAATTCTCCAACAACTCTTTTGCACCTCCTTTGTGGATAGGGACTACCATCGCTTTTTTCCACTTGGAGGGGAACTGACCGGGTCAGAGAGACTTGTTGAAGAGATTCTTGAATATTGTTTTCTATGATTGGGGCTGCTAGTTTCAGATACTTAGGTTCGAATTTGTCAAAACCTGGGGAACCATCTGATTTGAGTGACCTTAGAAGTGAGAGCACTTCTTTCTGAGTGACTAGCTGGAAATGAAATTGGGAGGGAGGGTTGGTCGTCGGAGATGGAGTCACTCAAGTTCCTTGGCCTCTGGTCAATATATTTTTCCAAGTCAGTGAAGCAGTTGTTGAAGGCGTTGGCTAGGGTAGCAGGGTCAGATATGGAATGGCAGTTAACTATGATATTCTGAATAGTATTGTTAGCTCTCCCTTTTAGTAAGTGATTTATCTACTTCCAGAAGTTTTTTGGGTCTGATAGGTTTGCAGTTTGGAGTCCTTTGATGCAAACTCGTTTAGCATTTTTCAGCTCCTTCTTACAGGAGTTTCTCAAGGTCCTGTAATAGATCCAATGTGATAGCTCTCAAGAATATTTAAATTTTCCCAATGTCTTGTCCCTGAGTTTCATGATTTCCTTAGTTCACAATCCAGCCAGTATGAGTATTTACCCCAGAACCCTACATTGTTTCAAGGGATCATGTTTATTGAGGACACTGAGGAAATTGTGAAAGAAAAAGTCCAATGCTTGGTAGATCTCCAAAAGATTGTTTAGGTCATTGTTTAGGTCGTACCATTGAATTTCTTCTAGGCTGTTAAGAAATTTATCCCTATCAAACCTGGAGAAGTCCCAGGCTATTAGGATCTTTGGTGGAGGGTTGGGTGAATTATTTCTCCATATGCCAGAGACTGAGAGTGATCATTGAGGGAGTCGGGTAACAGGCCTGCTGCTTTAATCCTATCCAACCTGTTACTAGTATCCAATCCAGGAACATGTGTTTGCCGGACTTAAGGCTGAGCCTGGTAGTTTCACTGAAGAGCTGAGTAAATGATATGTCTGATAGGGCCATTTTAACCATGTTACTCAACCAGTTTAGATTAAAGTCCCCCATAATTATTAACTTTCACAGGGGATTTTGAGCCTAGCAGTTAATAAGTGAGGCAAGTGCACATTTGGCCATCTTTGGGTGGTTGTAGACACAACCTATTGTTAGGGATTTGATCCCTCCCAACACCAATTTGACTAATAGCCATTCAGCAGTCGTAGTTTTTATGCCGGGGGAGCAGTGTGATTTCAAGGGCATTTATGGAGTTCTTGACATAAATTAGTACACCTCCACTTTTCTTTCCCGGTCTGTCCTTATGGAATGTATTATACCATGGATGTTTGATTTCTTGGTTAGATACAAATGATTTTAGGCAGGTTTCTGTTAGACTGATGACGTCCGAGGAATAAAGATACACCTACGCTTCAAGTTTGTGTAACTTTGTCCTTAGGCTGCAGATATTCATATGTACTAGTTTTAGGCCCTTAGTGAATTTCCAGATTGGATCAGAGAGAGAGAGAGAGAGACGATCTTACAATCTGCAGGTCCTGGGTTCTTCTCAACATCTCCTGAAAAAAGTATCACAATAGCGGTGAGCAGGATTGGATAAGTCCGTTAAGGCTTAATTTTAAAGCTACCTAGGAATGAGGCTAAGTTGTAGCAATTACCTTTAACTTTGAGGACATGTAGAGTCAGCAAGGCCATTCAAGGGCAGATACTTCCTTAACGGACCTCGGCACAGATGTAGCTGGTTATAATCCTCAGCTGGGCAAAGAGAGAAGAGTAGGTCCGTGAGGACCAGAGAGGTGAACATGACGAATGAAGTAATACATCCTTTAGAGAGCATTTTCAGGTAAGTCTAGCAATCGGTGCAGGGTGGTGTAATTTTTTTGGGGGTGGTATGGATAGTAATAGACAAGCTGCACTAACAATAATCCTAGGCACCTTTAACAGATATAGACAGTAGAAAAATAATACTAAATATATACAAGGTATCCCTTTCCTGGCAATATTTTGCAGTATCTCTCTATCAATAGGGAAGTAGGAAGTCTCAGTTAAGCCTGTTTAAGTACCTTCAAACACTAAAGCAATATACCTTGACAGCCTCTACTTTCAATTCACAGATTCCGGGTCAGTGACAACCTTTGCAGAAAAACTGCTTGAACAATTAAGGACCATGAACCTTAGAGCAATGCAACCAGAGCAAGCAAGCGTACAGCATAATTCACCTGCATCAAAATCAGTGACAGCTCTTGTCCCTACCTTTGACTTAATTACTGTAACTTAGATTAGGGACTGTATTATATCACAATAGCAACTAACATCCTTAAAGAAAAGCATAACATATGAATCACTTACTGGAAGATGAGTACGTGTGAATCAGTAATGCAGAGTCTTAAGTAGGTCACCATTCGTCATCATACAGGGGCCAGTGGGCATCCCCCACACCCTCGTGGGTCTCCACCAATGGTACCTAGACACAAAAAGCTATATCAGTAACTGGACAGGTGGGGTTGGGGGGTGTGTGCAAAATTATTGCTGTAAAAATTCTTGCTATAGCAGTGGAGCAGGTCTAGTGTGGCTGAGAACAGAAATTTACTGTTCTGTTCCTTTCATTTTTTTTTTTACGTAAAAAGAAAATCTAAATCACAGTGCAGTGGCAGGGCAATGAGAGGAGATGAAAGGCATTGCCTTCTGACCTCAGATGCGACCAAAATCCCCTCCGTTGTCTGGCTCTGACACTGTGAGCTTTAGCTTTTTAAATTCCAACTGTTGGCACCTTTTTTCTTTGTCCCTGTCTGGATTCATTTCGCCTGTGGACAGGAGTGGGTCTCCAAAATTGTTACTGTAGTGGTGGAGCAGGTCTAGTGCAGTTGAGAACAGAAATTTACTGTTCTGTTCCTTTTTTTTTTTTATTTAAGTAAAAAGAAAGTCTAAATCCCAATGCAGGGGCAGGGCAGTGTGAGGAGATGAAAGGCACTGCCCTCTGACCCCTGATGCATCCAAATTCCCCTCCGTTGTCTGGCTCCATGACTGATATGGCCTCCAGAACTGGACACAGTACTCCATGTGAGGTCTCACCAGCGACTGATACAGTGGCAACATCACTTTTCTTCTCCTGCTGCTGATACCTCTCCCTATTTTATTTATTTAAAATTTGGTTACCAGAAAAGGCACGCTGAGCTGAGGCTCATTTCCAGGTGCGACCTGGGAGTAGTGGTAACAAAAGATGACAATGAGTACAAGATAAAAATACAAATAATTAAAGCACAATGAACTTGGGTGGTTACAGACAACATTGCAGGATGCATCACAGTGAAAGGCAGTATCAGATTTATGCATTGACATCACAGTTGTAATACTTGAGATCTAGAGGGCCAATTGGCCTTTAAATTGTTACGCAGTAATATCCTGTGCACCCCAGTGCCCCACTGGCCCTGCCCACTGCCTTGTCACACCTCCCCTCCACTTTGAGGTCATCGGATATAATAACCTCAAGGTCTCTTTGCTGCTTAGTGACCGGTAGTACCTTCCCACATTTTATACTCTGTGTCTGGGCTTGTACACCCTAAAGTGCATAATTTAGCACTTTTTTGGCATTGAAACTCCAGGTGCCATACTCTTGACCACTCCTTGAGTTTTCTAAGGTCCTTACTCATGCTGTCCTCCCCCTCCCTCCTGAGTACCCATTTTATTACATATTTTGGTGTCATCTACAGAAAGGCATGCCTTCCCTTCCCTTCCAGTTCTTTTTCAATGTTACTTATGAAGACATTGATAAGGGGACCAGTCCCAGTACTGAACCCCTTCAGCACCCTGCTGGTCACTTTGCCCTCATTACTGTGAGTGTTGTTTACCACCGCCCCCTGTCGCCTATCCATTAACCAGTTTTTTACCCAGTTTACTACTTTAGGTCCGACCCCTAGACAACCCAGTTTCTTTACCAGTCTCCTATGTGGCACAGTGTCAGATTCCTTGCTGAAGCCTAAGTAGGCCATGTCCACTGCCTTTCTTTGATCTATTTCCCTAGTCATGCAGTTGAAGAAATCAATCATATTCATCTGATATGACCCCCATCCCAATGAATCCATGCTGCCTTTAGTCTTGTAACCCACTGGATTCAATATACTCCACTAGACTTTTCTTTAACAGGGTTTCCATTCATTTCCCCACTACTGATGTGAGACTCACTAGCCTATACTTGCTAGTCTCCTCCCTGCTTCCGCTCTTATGGAGTGGGACTATATCTGCTCTTCTCCAGTCCTCTGGAACCACTCTTGTTTAAAGTGAGCTGTTAAATAAGGCCTTCAGTGGTGCAGCAAACACCTTCCTGAGTTCCTTTCACACCCTTGGATGTATCCTGTCTGGTCCCATGGCCTTATCCTCCTTCAGATTTGCAGATCCCTTCGGGACTTTTTCTTTTGAAAATAAACTTGTCCTCCTCCCCCCGCTGTGTTCCTGCTGCTCGTTGGTGGTCTGTCATCCTCTCCCTCCACTGTGAAGACTGAGCAGAAATACTTGTTCAGAATGTCTGTTTTTTCCTGCCCCTTCTCTGTGCAGTCTCGCTCTGCTGTCTTCCCAAACCTCACTATCCCTCCCCTTGCCATCCCCTTCTTGATTATGTACCTGAAGAAAGTCTTGTACCCATTTGCTACCCCTTTGGCTACCCTTTCCTCTGTCTACACCTTTGCATCTCTCACTGCCATACCTGCTTCCCCCTGTTTTACCTGGCACACCTCCCTAGCCTCATCTCTCTGTGTTTCTTTGTGCTTCTTGCATCCCACCCTTTTTTCTTTAATCCCCATGGCCACTTCCCTAGAGTACCATAATGATTTTTTTTCCTACTACTTTTCCTCACTTCCTTCATGTGGAACTTGGTTACCTTCACTATGCCTTTCCTTAATTTTCTTCACTGTTCCTGTACTCCTCCCCAGAAGTCCTCCCGTGCTAGGCTGCTTCTGAAGCAGTATGTCATTTCTTTAAAATCCACCTCCTGAAGTCCAGGACCCTTGTCTTTGTGCAGTTTGCCTTTGTATCTATCTTAATATTGAACCACACTGTACGGTGATCACTTGTCCCCCGCGGACAGCCCACTGTAACATCTACAATACTTTTTCTGTTAGTAAACACTAGGTTCAGTATTTCCTTATCCCTAGTGGGTTTGCTGACTAACTATCAGAGAAATGCCCCCTGCAGGGAATCAAGAATGGCCCTGCTTCTAGCCAAAGCTGCAGTTGGAAGGCTCCAATCCACATCTGTCAGACTGAAGTCCTCAGAGCAGCACCTCTCCTTTTTTAGTCATCCTGCTGATGTTTTTGTTCAGTGCTTTGTCCAACTCCTCACCTTGTGGTGGAGGTCTATATATATACTACTCCAGTATTAAAAGTGGCTCTAGCTCCTCTCTCCAGGGTGACCCACAGCACCTCCAGTCCTTATTTTATCTCTAGGTTCCCTTGCACTTCCATGGCCCTGATAGCCTCCCTCACATACAGAACAGCCCCTACTCCTGTTCCTATCTTTTCTAAATTGATAGTAGCCTGGTATGGCCATGTCTCAGTCATGATTTTCAGTGCACCATGACTCAGTTACGGCCACCAGATCCAGGTCCACCTCCACCACGATGGCCTTCAGATCCAGAATTTCATTTCCAAGACTCCTTGCGGTGGCACAGATAGCTCTCCAAAGCTTTCTCTCTCCCTGCCTGCAGCTCCCACTTTCTTTCCCCTGTTTCTGCCTATGCTGTTCCGCATAACTCCCCCTGACTCCTCTCTTGTCTTATTACTGTCTCTGTTTCTTGTCTCCTCTACAGCTCTCTTTTGGCCTCCTTTGTTCTTAACCCCCCTTGTCCCCATCCTTGTCTACACCACCCTCATTTTGCGTCCCTGCCCTGTTTTGTTCCCCCTCAGACCCTCGTTCCTTGTTGCGTCAGTTTATGCCTCCCTTGGTAATACAGCCTCCCTCCTCTGGCTAGTTTAAATGCTCATCAAAGTAACATTTAAACCTCCCACTAAGGACTATGGTTCTCTTCCCTGAAGGATGCAGGCTATCACCTCTCTAGAGGCCTATATCCTTCCAGGTTGTCCCCCAGTCCCCAAATGAAGCTGAAACACTCCTCTCTGCATTATGCCTTCAACCAGCTGAAGTTCCTGGTGCCCTATCCTCCACTCAACCGTACACACATAGCACCTCAGTGAATGCCACTGTGCATACTACCTGCTTAAGGCCCCTTCCTCAGTTCTCTGAACTTACCCTGTACTACCATTCCTGCAGCCCTTGCCAGGTCATTAGTCCCCAGGTGGACAATGACATCCAGCTCCCTCCTGTGACCTGCCACCATAGTAGTCCTCAGGATCCACTCATCCCTCCAAGCACCATGTAGGCACTTTACCTTCCTGTCCCCTCCTCTTCCTGTTTCCATGTCTATTCCCCCTCATGATGGAGTCCCCCACCAGCAGCTACTTTGTGCTCAGCTTGGGTTCTCTTCCACTCACCTTGGGGCCTTCCTTTCTGAGGAACCCCACATCCTCCCTTGCCACCACATTGGGTGCATGATGGCATTCACCCCAAGCTTCTGTATCTCTGCACCAGCCACTGCCATTCCTATCCAGCCAGCACCATCTTATCTCTCTCCTTCCCACCCTGTCCAAGCTCTAGGATCATATTGGGCTCTCATAACTCTCTCCTCCCTCCTCCTCTTCCTCTTCCTTTTTCACTCCTTTCAAGTCTGGCTTCAGGAAATTCTACTCCACATCCACCTCTCTCCTCCAGCTCACTGACACCATCCTGTCCGATATGGATTAGGGCCAGTTCACTTCTGCCATCTTTGTCAACTTGGCCAAAGCCTTCGACACTGCCACACACACATGCTTTTCTCTTAGACAAGCTTTAGGCAGTGGGGCATTCTGCCTCCTCAATCAGCTAGTTCCACTCCTAGCTTGAGGGCAGGTCACAAGCTGTCTTTATCATAGACATCTTTTCCCCTTCACTCCCGCTCTGCTCAGGCATTCCTCAAGGTTCGGTCCTGGGTCTCATACTCTTCTCCATATTTCTGAATGATCTTCCTTTAGTCTGTTCCTCTGTGTCCATCCACATCTACACAGATGCCACAGCACTGTTTTCCTCTGGCTTCTCTGCTGCTGACCTTGCTGTCTGTCTTCAACAGGATTTTGACAGTGTTCAGTGCTGGCTCCCTTCTAACCTGTTGTCCTTCAAAGCCAAGAAACAGTCTCCATGACCTTTGGCTTCCAGCAGAGGCACACCAGGTTCTCTCAACTTCCTTCCTTCCGCATCCTTGATGGTACTGCAGTTGATGATGTCTCCTCCTTTAATAACCTTGGGGTCTGAGTGGATCACCACTTCAACTTCTGGGCACAAGTTGATGCCATCCACCTCAGACTTCGCCCCCAGACTGGGTATGCTCTATAGAAACAACACCAGTGTCCCATTCTGTGCCTACTGAGAGCTTGCCAAGAAGATGATATTCACAATCTTTGACTTTGGTGATACTGTCTACAGCACAGCTCTCAAGTCCACCCTTGCCAGATTGAACACCCACTTTCACTGATTCTGGTGTATTGTCTTGGAATTCCCTCCTCGTACTTATCACTGCTCTCTGTATGCCTCACTCTTATTCCCTTCCCTTGATGCTAGACATCTCACCCACTGTGTCTCCCTCACCTTCAAATTCTGGTTTGGCTCTCTCCCCTTCCTATCTTTCTGCCCTCCTATCCTTCCCTCCTCCTACCCACTCCAGAACACTGCTTCCCATTCTGTCTCTCTCTCTCCTCCTCCTGGAAAACTTCAGCAGGTCAAGCTGCCTTCTTGTATCATTTTCCTAAGCTCTGGTCCTCTCTTCTCCACTCAGTCTGCAAAACTTCTTCCTTTTCCTACCTTAAGTTCCTTTTTTATGACTTTTCTACCCCCTCATGCAACTGTACCTGACCCCTGTGTTTGCTCCTCCATGTTTCGTTGATGCCCCTCCTACAGCCCACTCCTCCTGCTGTGAGCAACTTCTTACCCACCCTTTGCCCCTAGTCTGTGTGATTTAAACTGCACTTTATCAGTTATTCAGAAGTGGTAAAGGTTTGCTCAGGTACCTACCTTACTGCACCGGCATTGATAACTGGTGCACCTTCGAAGTCTACGTGATAGATATGTGAACATCCTACTGTACCACTGCTAAACAGGTTTATATTAAGTGAAAGTAACCAGGTTATTTCCTACCTTATCTGCTGCCTGCTTTGTTATTCTAAATTAGCAGACATGCTGTACAGACTAATGGGCGAAGGGACATCAGCTTCGCTCATGCTAATGCACATCTCAAGAACAAAAGAGATTTCACCTATCAGTGAATGGAGTCAGCCAGTACAATTACAGGGGGCTACTGTTGACAGTAAAAACAAACCACTCAAACTTTTCAAATCCCTCACAACTACAGAAACAGAGCTCACAGGTGACAAATAAATATATAACATTTACAATAAATGTGGGTTTGAGTCTCAACTGTTAACACAGGGAATTATTAGACAATCTTGTTAACAACTTTTCTAGCAACCGGGACGGGCGTATACATACGTCTATAATCTATATATGTACAAACACATTCAGCACTCAAAGAGTTACTGAGAGTCAACTACAACATGATTTCCGGCTAGTGGAAAAATGGTTTGGCTCCCACAAACTTGTCTTGAATTATAGCAAGACAAAAGTCATGACTTTCTGCAATGCTCGTAGTATGTATAAACCTCTACCCCTCATCATCAATAATCAAGGGGGGACCACAATTGAGCAGGTTCATGAGTTCAAATACCTCGCTATCACCCTGGACAGCTCACTCTCCTACCATCAGCACATTGGGATGGTTGCTAAGTCTGCCAACATATGTCTTGGCCTGCTCCACAAATATAAACACTGTATGATCCCTGAAGCCCTAAGACTGGCCATCCACAGCTCTGTTACCTCCATTGTTGACTATGGGCTAGTCATCTATGGCTCAGCCTCCCCCACTGCACTTAGGAGAATATCAGTGACACTTAACAAGACCTGTAGACTTCTCATGGGGGCTGACCACCTAACGCACACCTATGACCTTTACGCCAAGACTGGTTGGCTATCTCTCATTAGCAGAATACAATACCAGACCTGTCTGATAGCCAAAAAAGCTCTTCTTGGACTCATGCCAACAGGTGTTGCAAGTCTCCTTACTACCAACAGCAGCACCCAGTCAACTCGCAGTTCTCAATACCAGACTTTCCATGTCCCCAGGCGCCGGACCTCGTTGGGCCAGAGATCTTTCATGCACAGGGCTCCGCAGTGGTTCAACATCCTTAACAAAGAGACTCTTGCTGCCGAAATGCTAAGCCACTTTAAAAGGCAACTGTGGCTACTCCTCCCCTCTACCTAAACTTGTGACTGCCTCCCCTAAGCAATGGTCACCACCCTCTATTTGTGACTGCCTCCCTTAAGAAATGGTCTCCACCCTCTACCCTAGCTGTAGTTATAACTGGACACGCAAGCCTTGCTTTCTTGGCTCCAGCCCTATCCCTCTCACCCTTTCGCCCCCTCACTCTCCCATCCCCTCTTTTTGGACTCATTCCTTGGTATGGTCACTGGCCCCTGTCCCCGTCGCTCTTTTCAACGTTGTCTGACAACGGCACCTTTCGGCTGGCTTCCTACTGACTTTTCCTACCAAGTATACTGTCTTCACCACGAATCCTGTTAGAAACTAGCTTGTGGTTGTTCTTCTGTAACAGATTGACTGAACTATTTTATGTACTAGTTATTCTGTATGTTATGACTGTTACCATGTTTACCATTGTTGTATGTTACCCCCATCATTTGACTTGGAACCATTGTAAACGAGCAGTCTCTGCTCAAAGGTAATTGTAATCCTAGAGTTTAATAAATAAAAAATAAATACATAAATAAAACTTCAAATAAAACTTCAAGAATCACTTCTTGAAATTATGAAAGCATTGACTACAATTCTAAACAGCAACTCTGCACTTCAGCATGTACTTTCATAAATAGGATGGTTTAGCTATTACAGTTTACTAGGAAAAGCATGATTTTCATGTTCAGTGTTTCTTTCCAAGGTTTACAGCACATCTTCATAGTGTATCTAAAAAATCTGTATAAAAAATTAACCTTCCCCATTAAAGGGGCACCGTCAGCTTTTTTAAAAAAATTTATATCTTGGTATCCTGCTCCCTCTTGCCTCCTGTATTGTCATATGTAAAGCATCTGGTTTCCCCATTGCACTAAAATCCAAAATAATGCTGTTTTGGGACAAAACTGAATTTTAGTCATCCTGACTATTATCCCTGCTGCTCACAGATCCAACGCATTTTTTTTTTTACAAGACATTGAAGTTTGATGGCAAATAGACTTACATGGTCTGCCCTGTGCTGGCTAATATGTGTTTTACTGGGAAACAAGTGGTATCTCTAAAAGAAATTGCCCTTTTAAAACTTGAGTCATGACTCTGGGCAAGTGTATCAGCATGGATGCTGATGCATATGTCTGAAGTCGCGGCTTGACTTTTCAGAAGTGCATACTTTAATGGCAGCCCTTAGCCAGGCAAACCTTCTCTATGCCACTGCATGAGCTAAGACTCATGAAGCAGAGTCATTGGAGTTGACAGCCACGTGGAACTGGTATTTAGTGGCATCCAGGCCTGACATTGCTGTGGCAGTGAGGCCCTGTGCCACTTCACCATCTACTTTATCAGTCAATACCAGCACTACATTCCTCAATGCTTTCTGGTACTGGGTTGTGAATACCAAATATATGTATTTATTTATTCCTTTGGAAAGTAAACCTTTGAGCACAGGTGCTCTTTTGCAAAGTTTCCACATCAGGGACAAGGACAATGTACACAGAGACATTACAAAATACACATGTAAGCAGTTCCAGTGAAACACTGTCAGATATTGGTACGGGCAGGTAGTTGTAAGTTCACAATACAGCATAGCTCACAATACAGCATATAATTCATAATACAGCAAATAGTTCATAATACATCATATAAACAACTAATCAGGGCAGTAATGTACAAGGGAAAGCAAGTGCATTATCCATGATCTAAGCTTATTAGGAGAAGACAGTGGTATCAGTTTAGTATAATATTAGTTGCACTAGCCGAGTTTGTCAGCGATAACAGTTGCATTTAGATTCAAGCAAGAGAGCCTTTTTCAGTCCCCTCTTAAAGCAGGAAATTTTGGGGAGGCCTACCTGGAATTCAGAAAATTCGTTCAGCCATTTTGGTGGTCCGACTCCAAATGATTGCAAGGCCTAGTTTGTCTTTTTGAAGGGTGTTAGCAGTGCAGGCATTCCTAGATATCGTTCGAGTGGAGTATTGGTTGGTTATTGGGTGGAGGAGGTTTTGTATAGCAGGTGGAGCAAGGCCCAACAGGGTTTTTTTCCAAGCAGACAGGTGTGGTACCTTATTATGTCCTGGAGGGGAAGACAATTGGTTAGGGAATATGGGGAGCAGCTATGGGTGAGCCTGTCTGCACCAAGTGCAAAACGACAAGCTTAAAGGGACACATTCATATACAGTGGCAGACATAGTTTGAAAGCCCATGAAAAGTTCTTTTAATCGAGGTGTTGGGCATACCTGTAGCTGGAAGCTGTCCAGAGATATAGATGACTGAATCTGTGCAATATAAATATTACATTAGAGCCATTCTAAGAACCTTGTGATGTTATTGACGATCAAGCGGTGCCTAACTGCATTGAGTTAAGCACTGCTTGATCGTCACTGACATCACAAGGTTCTAAAAATTGCTCCATATGTCTGGACTGCTTTCAGCTACAGATATGCCCAATACCTCAATTAAAAGGACTTTGCATGGGCTTTCAAACTATGTCTGCCACTGTATGTGAATGTGGCCCTTTAAGAACAGTTGGTGGCCATGCTGTAGACTGGAAGACTATAATCTATAAGTGGAAAGACCGTACTGGACACCACAAGGCACCTTGCTTTTTCAGTGCGGTTCTGATGTTGCCTGTACAACATGCATAGTTTTTTGTTGGCAAGACTATGTTCACCACATGGGGAGCAAAGGAAAGGGGTATCATCTAGAGTGACTCCTAGGTATTTAAAAGTATCAGCCTGGTCTGATATAGACAATTAGCATTACAGATGTAATGATCCACTAGAAACAGAAACATAGAATTTGACGGCAGATAAGGACCGCTTGGCCCACCCAGTCTGCCCATTTCCCTACCTGATGGATAAGTTGCAGATCCTAGTTAACCAGCAGCCTACTTCTTCCTACCCCCACCCCCTAGAATTGCCTTATGACTGTCCCATGCATGCTTGAATTCCACCACTGTTTTTGACTCCACAACCTCCTCTGGAAGGCTGTTCTATACATCCACAACCCTCTCTGTGAAAAAATACTTCCTTAAATTACCTCTGAGCCGCCCCCTTCTATTTTCAAATTGTGCCCCCTTGTTCTTGCACACCTCTTTTTTTGAAAGATGCTACCCTCTTGGACTTTGTTGATTCCCTTGAGGTACTTGAAAGTTTCTATCATGTCCCCCCTCTCCCTCCTTTCCTCGAGGCTATACATATTAAGCTCCTTTAGTCTCTCTTCATATGTCTTCCGGTGCAGACCCTGCACCATTTTAGTTGCCCTCCTCTGGACAGCTTCCATCCTGTCTATGTCTTTGCGGAGATTTGGGTCTCCAGAACTGCATGCAGTACTCCAGATGTGGTCTCACCAGCTGTCTGTACAGAGGGATAATAACTTCTTGTTTTCTACTGGTGATGCCTCTCCCGCTGCATCCCAGTATCGCCCCAGCCCTCCTTGCTGCCCTCTCACATTGCTTGCCCACCTTTAGGTCATCTGATATGACTACCCCCAGGTCCCTTTCCATTTTTGTTGTTGTTAGTATTTCACCCCCATTGTGTACTCTTCCCCTGGGTTTTTGTTTCCCAGGTGCATTACCTTGCACTTCTTAGCATTGAATCTAAGCTGCCATACATTTGACCATTCCTCTAACCTTGCCAAGTCCCTTCTTATCCTTTCCACCCCACCTTGTGCATCAACTCTGTTGCAGATCTTTGTGTTATCTGCAAAGATACGTACTTTTCCTTCCAGTCCCTCTGCAATGTCGCTTATAAAGACATTGAAGAGGACCAGTCCTAATACTGAACCCTGTGGTACCCCACTGCTAACCCCCCTTTTTTCAGAGTGGACTCAGTTTACTATTACTCTCTGTGTCCTATTCTCCAGCCAATTCTTTACCCAGGCTGTCATCTTGGGACCCACTCCCAGGCTGGCTAACTTGTATATTAATCTTTTGTGTGGGACTGTGTCAAATGCCTTGCTAAAGTCTAGGTAGGCCATGTCCACAGCCCCTCCCTGATCAACTACTTTGGTCATCCAGTCAAAGAAATCTATCAGATTTGTCTGGCATGACCTTCCCGCTGTGAATCCATGCTGCCTTGGGTCCTGTGCCCCTCTGGCCCCTAGATATGCAACAATTCTTTCCTTCAGAAGTGATTCCATCATTTTCCCTACCACTGAGGTTAAACTAACAGGTCTGTAGTTTCCTGCTTCTGCCTTGCTCCCACTTTTGTGAAGGGGAATCACAGCTGCCCTCCTCCAGTCCTCAGGTACCACCCCATCCTCCCATGATTTGTTAAAGAGGGTAGTCACTGGTGTCACTAGTTCTATCCTTAGTTCTTTTAGAATTCTGGGATGAATCCCATCAGGCCCCATTGCTTTGTCCACCTTCAGTTTTAAGAGTTCTTTCAGAACTCTTTCTTCTGTAAATGGGCTGGTATCAACTTCTGTATCCAGAGTGTTTCTACTGTTTGTTTTAGGTACCTCCCCCTCTTCCTTTGTAGATACTGAGCAAAAATATTTGTTTAGTATCTCTGCCTTTTCACAGTCACCCTCTGCCCACCCTCCCTCCCTTTATTAAGCCTCCCTATCCCTCCTTGGTCTTCCTTCGCTCCCTGATGTACCTATAAAAGGTTTTATCCCCTTCTTAACTGAGTTGGCTATCTTTCCTCAGTTTGGGCCTTTGCTGTTCTGACTGCCTTTCCAGCTTCCTTTTGCTTTAACTGATACAGTTCTCTGTCCTGTTCCTTCTGTGATTCCTTGTACTTCCTGAATGCTTTCTTTTCTCTTGAACCTTCACTGCCACTTCCTTTGAGAACCATAGTGGTTTCTTACCTCGTTTCGTTTTGTTTATTTGCTTTACACAAAGGCTCTTTACCTCTGTGATGGCAGTTTTTATTACTCCCCATTGTTCTTCAACCCCTCTTTCCTGCCTATTTGCTAGTGCATTCCTTAGGCACTCACCCATTTTGGCAAAGTCAGCCCTCCTAAAATTCAGTAACTTTGTCTTTGTAGACTAGACTCTATTGTTGTGTTTATTGTGAACCATACTGTTCGATGGTCGCTAGTTCCCAGATGGCTACCCACTTACATCTGTGATCCTCTCTCATCTCCATTTGAGAGAACCAGGTCTAAGATTGCTCCCTCTCGAGTGGGCTCCAATACTAGTTGTCTAAGGCATGCCCCTGTAGGGCATCCAGAATAACCCCACTCTTAGAAGTGGCTGCTGCAACTGCACTCCAGTTAACATCTGGCATATTCAGATCACCCATCAGCAATATCTCCCCTTTATCTGCCATTCTAAGTATACTTTCTATCATTTCCTTGTCCATTTCCTCCCCCTTAGAGGGGGGTCTGTATACAAACCCTGTGCGGATTGTGGTGCCATTGCCTGCCTCCAAATTGACCCACAGTGCTTCTTCTCCTCCCTGTTTACCCTTTTGTTCTGTTGCTTTGATTTCTACACTACACTGCCATCTCCTTTTCCCTTGCAGAAGGAGTGGCACAGACATGTTTTTCTTTTTGTTTTTTCTTGGCAGGCCTTGGTTCAAGTAAATAAACTGCCAGTCTCAGGAGCAGGGAAACTGCTGTGTACACTTTTTTGGCAATAGTATCCGGTTTCTTGGAATCCTTCTCAGGAGGCTGTGCAGAGAGGGGCACGTTGGCCTTCTCATAAGCAGCTGCCTGTACCACTCCTTCATGTTTAAGGTGGGCATACAGGTATTCAACCCCTTGTCTGTTCACCTGATACTTCTTTTCAACTTTTTGTCAATGCCAGCAGCTGAACTAGGTGGTACCATGATTTCTGAAATTGCTTTTTGGAGGGATGTGTAGATTGGGACTAGTAGCCTCCTTGTGGGGGCCAGCCCCATCATATCATTAACTCCATTTCCTCCTCATCCTCCTCTGTTTCATTAGAGGGGATGTTGAAGTGCTCACCATCTGTTTAATGAATGTGGAATAAGAGGTACACCCCTCTGGGAGCCTTAGAGGGGAACCAATTTCTTGGTTGGGTGAGCTGTCAGGTTATATGGGTTCACCTTCCTCTTCCTTTTCATAGTACATGTCCTCCTTCTCCATAGGTAAATGGCCTGGAACTGGAGTGGGGGGGCTGACATATTAAGGACGTTTTCCATCGCCTGGAATGCTTGGAAAAACTGCCATACCATGGCCATGTCTCCTGTTGAGGGCATTTGTTTGGATCCACTGCCTCCTTCTTTTCCCTTACAGGAGGAGTGGCATAGACATGTTTTTTCCTTTTTGTGTTTTCTTGGCAGATCTTGGTTCAAGTAACTGCTCTGAGGCTCTTTTATTTGTATTTTTGCCAGCACTGGAATCAGGGTCCCCTCTTTTGGACCCCCTGGTATCTTTACCATCTTTACCATGCAAATCTGATGGCTGAGCTGCTTTATCTTTCTTATCTGTGTGCTTTGACAGGGACTGCTGCTTATGGAGAGAAAAGCCCTGTGATATGTGCTTTCTACCATCATTAGGAACATCCCATGAGCCTTTGTTTATTTAGTTAGTTTTTGTTGACCGGGTAAGTGCACTAGACAAATCCTGCCTATTTTCAGGCATGACCCGGGGGAGGGGGATACAGATGAATGCCAACTGACCTTGAACCAGATTAAGCTGTTGGTGGTATTTTTAGCGAATAAGGGAAATTTGGCCAGGACACCGGGGAAATTCCCCTACTCTTTTCGATAAGTGCCATGGGATCTTTAACATCCACCTGAACTACCACCAATCCAGGCAGATGGGACCTCGGTTTAACGTCTCATCCGAAAGACGGCACCTCAGAAGTGCAGCATCCCTCTCATGCTGCACTACAGTGTCAGTACTGGGATATTAACCCAAGTGCCAGATGTGGGAACTGAACCCACAGCCCTCTGATCTCCTGGCCTCAGAGGTGAGTGTGCTACCTACTGAGCCACTGACACTGTCATTGTGCATTTATTGTGCTTTGGTGACATACAGGCAGACTGGGAAGCCATATAGTCTTCCTTTTTTTAAAGCCTTTTTCTTTTGAATTTTTAGGCAAATCTTTTTTGCTTAGCTAGCAACTGATAATATTGTGATTTGTACCCAGTCACTTTAAACAAAGCTTGTGGCAGTCTGCCTTTGCCAGGAGCTGAAAGCAATTTGAGCAATTTTTAAAACCTCTGTGTCTTGTTCTCTTCTTAGGTCTATCAGTGGTGCCAAACACAGCTAAGACCTAAAGAATAAAATATTTGGTCCCCAGTCACACATGTGTTAAAGAAAAATATTTTTCCTCTCAGTAAGTAAAAAAACTCTTAAATTTGATTAAGTGCTGAACCAGTTTAAGCTTTTAATTAAAATGCCATTTGGTTCCCTTCAGGCAGGAACTGCATGTGTTTATAGTGTTAAAAAAAAACACTTCAACTAATAAAACAACAAGCAGTTGAATGTTTTTTATGAAATCATGATTGTCTTCCATCAGACGGGAAGCGTGTTACAATGCAGCCTTCCCTAATTCCGGGAAACAGAGCAGGAATCAGAGAAACTACAAAATACAGTCAAAAATAGATTAAACACTACTATCTAACAAAGAGTTCAAAAACTAACTAAACTAATAGAGAAATAAAAAATTATATTAAAAGTAGCTAAATTGTTGACCAAGACAAAGCAGACTTTGTGGTGACTGCTCTCTTCAGCGGAGAAACAAATTTGACATTAGGACAGCTGGGCGAGCATGACTACAGTGCAAAGTTTGATATAAAAGGTATTGGTTGGCTGCTTTTAAAAATCTAATATTAGTTTTAGGCAGTACACTAGTTTTTTAAAGTTCTTTCTCTGGGGCATCACACTTTGGAAGGATAATACATTTTGTAATGCATCTCATTGATGGATTCCTGCTGTTGTAACCACATATCTTAGTTCAGCAATGAAATAAAATAAAAGAAAAAGAAAAATGGATATATTGATATATTTGCTAGAAATATGTTATTCCTAAAAATCAATAAAATTGTTTGTTTTTAAGCTTTCTAGTTATGCCTCCTTGCTGTTCACCAGTATTAATTCCCTTTAGGAGCTCCCATGACCCATCCAACATCTGGCCCTCCTAGCTGTGGCTAGCCTCTTCCATCTAGTTTTGGTTGTAGTCCACAGGCAGGGACAGGAGTAGGAGATATTTATCAAGAGTGCCTGTGTTCTCATTAGGAGATATTGTAGGCAGTGGTGTGCCTGGATATACCAGGGTCCAACATCTGCTGTGCTGTGGCCTTTTTCCTGGTATTCTCCCTGACCCTTGAACATCAGCATGTGGGGGGGCTCATTGTGGAAGGAAGCACAATGGCATGCTGGCCAAGAGCTGGGTGACATCCACTCTCCCTCTCTGCCTTTCACTGAACTTCCACCTGTGGCCCCCCCGGGTGGCTGCACTGCAGTGGAGGCATTGACCCTCCCTCTCCAGAGCAGGAGAGCATCTTCTGGGGTGGTCACTCCCCCCTCCTCCCACCAGATATAATGACATTTTGTGTCATTAACAAATGCTGCTGCTTTAAGTCAGAGATTTTTTGTGGAACTGCTGCTCTTAAGTACGTTATTTTTTAAAGGAACTGCTACTTTAAACTCTTTGTTTTGTTTTGATAAAACTGGTAGTTATGTAAAATCTAAAAAGAAAAAATGGAAATGCAGAAATGTGGGTCTATTATTTTAAGCGTATTAGAAAAAGTATAATGCAATTGTGGTTTTTTTATGAAATAAAATTGAATATATATTTTGTCTTCAGCTAAAACTTCCTGATTTTCAAATAACTTCCTTTAAATACCAACATATAATGAGGATGTCAAATGTTTTAACCTACCTTGTTTTAAAGCATTTTTACAGAATGGTAAGAGAAAATCCTACATCCTGATTAATTGTTAGCTATGCATTAGGTTAGCAATAACTCAAGACAGGGTATGGGGTTATAGGCATTTAATCCATGGCTCAGGTGCATTGTGAGGCAACAGGCTGCAGGCCAAGTGTTCCCGCAGTGCCTGAGGTATCGATTAAATGCTTACAACCCCATACCTTGGACTGGGTTGTTGCACTTATAACATAGGTTATGTACAAAACAAGGGAAAAACCCATAGAAAGGTGTTTTTCCCATGTTTAAATAACAAGAAAGGCAGTGTATCCTGCCACCTTACAAAATAATCCCTAACAAATAATGCATACTGCACTGCTGTTATGCACATAGAAATGCCACACATTCAGTATTGAGATGATTTGTGACATTTCTTGTGCATAATACTGTCTGCTACCTTGTGTACCACATTTACTTTAGCCCCCCCACCCCACACCCAGACATCCACGTGTTGCTCAGAGATCAAACTCAGACAGTACTGAGAAATGGCTGACAACTGTACAATATAGAGACCCATTTTACAAGCACAGTGAGATGCTCTGGGGCTGTGTATTAGACAGTGCTAATGAAATGCTTGGGGCTGAAGTCACTCAGTCTATGGCCTCATGCTTTACTATGCCTCTAGCCATACATTAGAACTGTCCGATGCACACCCCATCATGTCTTATTGTTTGCTTATTTTCTACTTCACTCAATTCATTTGCTCTCTTTGGGCCATTGCTGGCTCCACAAAGGGATTTTCAACTTCCCGTTGGACACCAGAGATGAGCAGAAAGGACCTCTGTTCAATGTCTTTTTCATTTTCCGCAAGTGGAGCAGAATCCTTGAGAGCCCAACTGCCCACCATGGTAAATGAACTCATGATCTTCTTGCTATAGGGAAATGTGCTGCTAGTGAGACCCACTGACATGTTCATATTTAGTTTTGGCTATGTGCACTAAGAATGGCTGTAGCCAGTGTTTGGCCTCTTCTGTCTGCCTGATGCATTCTGACATACTGACATACTTCATCGGGTACCCAATCTTCATAGGACAGAGGAAGTAACATCAGACTTCCTTGCCTGGACCTTGTCCTCCACTTATAAAACTAAAATAAATGGTACTGTCTTCAATGGGGTATACACATGTGCCTTCTGAAGTGTTCCCAATACTCCACATAAATATAGACATTATTACTGTCATTATACAGTATGTTTAACAATATCTCATTTTACACATGCAGTGATTTTTTTTTCTCCAAAGTTATTCATGTTATAATTGTATCAGTATTTCACTAGTGTGTGTATTTGCCTTACAGAGAAGTGCAGTTAAAAGTGAAGCCACCATTGCTTCCACTTGGTTAATCAGTGGTTGGGAGCCAATTCCTGCCACCAGTACTATCACTGACACTGTCTCCCTTTCACTCCTATCTCCCCCCAAAGGCCCACATCTGCTGATCTAACTTGGTAAATTTTCACTGCAAATCTCTCTTTCTCTCTCTCTCTCTCTCTCTCTCTCTCTCTCTCTCTCTCTCCCTTTCCTGACCCAGTAAAGAATACCATCCCCGCTCCACCATGCTTAGCTGTCCCCCCAAAAAAGGATATATTGCCTCCCTCAGTGGTCATCTGGTACAATTCTCCCTCCATCTTGGTTGGACACCATCTAATGAATGAAACTGCTGTTTTGCTGTCTCATTTCTGAGACAGTGGCTAGCTATGGTGGAGGGGCGTGATTCTGAACACCTGCCAAGGGACATAATGGACTCTTTTTTTGAAGGGTCAATGGGAGGGTGAAGGGTGGTGGGTACCGGAAGGAGCTGATTGTGTGGATTTTTACTGGGCTGAATGGGGATAAGGATGGGTTTCATAAATAAGAGGCAGTGTGGTCTGGAGGGTAGAGCACTAGGTTAGGAACTGGACAATTGTAGGTTCAAACTCTGCTACAGTCCAAACACTCACAGTGTGAGCAGTCCAAAAAGGTTTCGGCTCTCACAACCTCAAACATGGGATGCCACTATTCAAGATGGCATTAAAACTTCATTTTATTAGCAATAAAATACATCAGCATCCCGCCTGACATGTTTCAGATACTCAGGTCCTTTATCAAAGGCTAAGAATTTAGACAAAACCACTACTACTTAAATATCCTAAAAACCACGTGATCATATGACGTCATTGACTTAATTAACTAACCATATCAAGCGTATCTTTCAGTGCTAATACCTGTTGTATATCTAGTAAAAAATCTTTAACAGAGCAGTCAATATTAAATTAGCTCCATAAATACAGCTATGTATAGAGGACTAAAACATATATCTTATTATATATAGTTAATCTAAAGTCTAAACAGCTCTATAACCACAAATAAAAATCTTTTTGGACATATCATAGAATGAACATAAATAGAAATCACAAAATATAAAGACAGGTAAAAATGGAGAGGGGAAGGGAAGGGGAAGGGAGGGAAGAAAACTAGGGAGGGGAGGAAAAAGGGGGGGAGAAGAGATCCAACCATCACAAATAGCTTTCAATCCCATATGGGAAACTTAGGTTGATTCATAAAACCATATGTTAAATGCACTAGTTCATGAGACAGGATAATAACAATCTAAGACTATTATCTGTTCTGTAAATAGGGGCTTAAGTCCAAATTGCTATTTAAACCTGGTGGTATAGACACCTTTAGTGAGAGAATCCAAAAAATCTCCCTTCGTAAAACAAGGTTGTCAAAATTTCCCCCTCTAGGGTTATGATTTACCTTATCTATAGCTATAAATGAAAAAAACATGCTGTTCTCCCTCACCGCTCTGCACAGCATGAGCTGCTGTGGCATACTGTATGTCTTTTTTAGCAATTGCATGTATGTGTTCTCCCGTTCTTGCTTTAAAACTCCTAATAGTTTTCCAAACATAAAAAGCACCATAGCAACATGTTGCCAGATAAATAATTCCCACTGTATTACTCACAGTGTGACCTTTGGCAAGGCACTAAGCCTCTTTAGTGCCCCAGTTCATCTGGCTGCAGAAAAAGGTAAAAGCAGAAGCCTACTGCAGACAAGGTGATACATCTCAGCTTGGCTCTCCTTGGTTAATAAATTGTAAAAACAAAGCAAAAACAAACATTTGGGTCATGTTTATGGATATGCGGTGGGGTGTTCAGTGAATTTTGCTTGGGTATTATATCTCTGCCGTCCCCCCTCACACCCTGATGCAAGAAGCAGGAGCAAAATGACTGTACTGGACAGCAGTAGAAAGACTTAATACACTGGAGGCAGCACACAAGAGGGTAACACAAGATCAAGCAGGTAAGGAATAAATATATTGTTTTTTTAATTAATCGAAGTGTGGTATTTTGGGAAGGGGTGGCAAGGATAGATGACAGTGGTCTGGTGAAGGTCAGGGTAGGGACTGTAAGTGGACCAGTGCATGGGGAGGGGGTTACTGGATGGGTGGAGGTGCACTGTAAGTGTGTGTCCAGTGCCAGGGGCTTGGGGAGGTCCAGTACTGAAAGATTCTGGGAGTTCTAGGGAGTAGCAGTGGGGACAGGGTCTGGGGTCTACAGTGATAAGGAGTGTGGAGTTCCAGTGTGATGGGCACCATGCACAAAACATGCTATAGACCTTAGCCAATGTGAAGTGCAACATGCATTCACAGATCTTGCTGTAGGCTGGTGCTAGTGTGAGGGGCCCAGTGCTTTGTATGTGTCCCACAGAGCCATTTACAATGCAAGCATTCGATTAAGGCACATCCATTGAAAGTATTCACAATGCTGGCCATGGCTGGCATTGTCAATACAAAGTTGTGAACAGTGGTTGTTAAATATCATTTTCAAAAAGTATGGAAATTCATTACAAAAAATATATATATTTTAAAACATCACTTATCCTGTGTACACATTACAGTGTCAGGTTTAAATCCATTACTGAAAACGTTTTTAGATTCACCTCGGTATTCAGTCCACATCACCAAGTAGTGTGTTTAAAATATATTCGCCTTGTGTCCACATCATGCCTTTAGGATAGATTTTCAGTCACCACTTGCTAGCACGGTTCTCCAGCACCACAATACCAAGCACAGAACGCTTGCCTGTCTGCATTAACAGGTAAATTGTTTTAGCCTTGTAAGTGAGTTTAAAATTGTGTTTAAGCCTAGGTGGCTAGCAGGGTTTAAGCATGTGTTTTAAACACTTACAAACCGTGATAGATGTGGATGCATGCTGTGTTTTTGCTTCTTAAAATGTTTTAACCTGTTACAACATTTTAAGAAGCCTAATGAGTACAGAGCCTTAGGGCTGCAGCACAAACCATCAGAAGCAGGGCACCTGAAATGCAAAATTCAGGTAAAATGTCCACTGAGCCTTGTTGACACTATGGCATGGTGTTTGGGGGACTTTGAGCGATCATGCAGTACAGTGTTTGCGTTGCCCTAACTTTGGAATGGTCTTTCCAGACACACACACAAATAAAATACTCACATACCAATGCTTATAGAGAGGGACCCAAAACTGAGGGCAAAGCCAATTTTGTATCACATGATCATTCAAATTCTGAGAAACACACTAGAGATTCAACAAGGGTTATTGAACTTTTTACTCAAACATTGCATTTTTCAACTTTTGATGCTTCATGCTGCAACCCTCAGTGATGCTTTAACATATTTTTTGCAATATTTACAATAAAACTTCTTTTACATATTTACAAAGTTTTTGCCTCCTAAAAAACACATTTTCTCAAAAATATACAGTGCCTGAAGTGAATTTGTTTCATACAAAATAATATATCTCAAAACTGGTGATTTGCTTAGTTTTTAAATTTAATTTTTTTTATAATTTACCAACATTTATACAATGACAGTTTTATTTAAAACTATTTAAATATTTTTTTTTTCATAAAACAAATAATTTTGGTATCCCTTGATATCATTGTATGGCACATTTCTAAAAACCATCTAATGCTGTCTAATATGTCTAATTGCCTCTGAGAACTACACTGATTCAGAAGACCTGTGCGGTAACTGACTAATAACCGTTCAAGTCTAGAAAGTGCTTTGCAAGTCTTAGAACTACAATGCTTCAGAAGATGTGTGCGGTAATTGACCAATAACTGCAAGGGTCTGAAAAGTGCCTTGCGAGTCTTGGAACTACAATACTTCAGAATTCTCAGTAACTGTGACAGCTGCAAAAAAAAAAAAAACAACCTAACAACAACAGTGAATTACTTGCCAGTTAATCTGACCTCTTTGACAGGGCAAATTTTGCTTTTTTTGGTGTGAGAACCGATTTACCACTGATGAAAGTTTATTTATTTTTAATTTAAAAATGTATTTAGTTTTGTGTTTTCTTATTATTTTGGTGCCATTTTATAAATGCAATGACACACTTCAGGGCTTGTGGTTATAGGGTAATTACCGCATGCCTTTCCACCCCGTGGTTGAAGGGCACTCGGCTAATGCCTTGTGCCTTCAACCCATGGAGTGGAGGGGCATGCAGGAATTATTCAATAACTGCACGCCCTGTCATGTGTTACTGCTTACTTATTTGTTTTTATGTTTTCTTTTGTGCAGCTGTTTGATTTATCTGGGGTTGTACATGTAAAACATTCTTTGGAGAGGTGTACTTACCGGGTAACCAACAACTAAATAAATAATCACACAAAAGCATTATGCATGCTATAAGTTCTCCTAGTACAGCCTAATGAACGATAAACTGTACACAAAAAATAAGCAGTCTAGTATGTCCTGTTTGTTTTATTTTTCTATTTATTTATTAGCTTTTCGGTAACCGGGTAAGTGCATTAGGCAATAACCCTGCCTATTTTCAAGCACGACCCAGGAGAGTACAGTATACAAACAATGAAACCATGACAAAACAGAATACAGACAGTTATCATTACAGGCTTCTGATAGACAGGGTGAATACAGTCATACAAGAAATCACAAGATTAATTACCAAATAATCCAACAAGATACCAATGTTGAAGACCTCTATCTTATTCTGCTTTGATATTGTGTACAAGTAGTATTTACACTCTTTGGTATTCACTATATTGTTCATTTTTAAATTCCTTTAAATGTTCCAAATTATTATATACCCTCTGAGTAATCAGCTGAAACATGGGAGAACTTGTCAACCTCCTTCAGTAGAGCCAGCAGTGAACTCTTGACATCTTTCAGCAGCGGCAATATGTGAGTTGTGCACACATTTGTTTTCACATATTCCTGTCCATTGTAATTAACCTGTAGGTTATCATTGCTTCTCAGGTATGTGATAACCAAAACAAAGGGTCTGATGACCAAAACAAAAAGAATCAGGATGGGGGCAACCCTGCCACACTCCATTCTTCATTTCTAAACCTTCTGTTCTCTATTAACCTTAAGGAAAGATAAGGAGTTCTCATCTAACTTTCTAATATTCCTCACTCTATTGTTAAAATAATGAATTATGTGTTGGACTTTCCTAATGCTATGAAAGGTTGTGCTACGAAAGGTTGTGTGGTCCTGAATAAAACTGGATTGATCAGTGTGGATGGTACAGGCGACTCTGGCAATATTCTTTTGACAATGAATTTATTCATCATTTTATAATCTATATCTAACATTGCTACAGATCTATAACTACCAGTATCTGCTTTAGTAGGGTCTTTTATCTTGTTTTAGAATCAGGACGACCACAGTTGCCTCCATTGATGGGGCTAAATCCCAAGAGCCATAAGCCAATTCCTGCACCGTACTTGTAAGCAAGGATACAAATTCATCTTGAAATGCAACATAAATTAAGTGGTAAGCCCATTAAGACCAGGGGATTTATGAAAGAACAGATTTTCAAAAAGAGATTTGTGATAGGAATTTGAAATATTTCACTTGAATGTTAAATTGGATGTTTCAATTAAATGTTACTGAATGTCTCAACTTGTCTATGGAGCTAGAGAACAAATAATTCTTTATAACATACAAACATATGAAACTGCCAGTAGATACAGGCCATATGGTCTATCAAGTCTGCTCGAGTGTGCAGCTAGCAATCCTTTATTCTGCAGCTGCCCCCTCCCCCCCCTCATGGTTACCCTCCTCCTCGCTTTGTCCCATCCTCTTTTAAAATTACACACTGTCTTGCAAGACACTACTTCTATGGGCAGTGTGTTCCAGTTAGACACAACCCATTCTGTGAAAAAGTGCCTCCTTATTTCGCTCCTGAATCTTCCCCCCTCTAACCTTAGACCATGCCTCCTAGTGTCCCTCCCTCTTCCCTCCCCTCAACTTGAACAACACCTCAGTACCAGTCCTGTTAATGCCCTTCATATATTTAAAGGTCTCAATCATATCCCCCCATCTCTCTTCTCCTCCAGGGAGTACAAGTTAAGCTCCCCCAGTCTCACCTCATAGGGCTTGTCCTCCAATCCCAGGATCATTCTAGATGCTCTGTGCTGGACCCCCTCCAGTAGTCTAACATCTTTCCTTAAGTATGGGTGCCACACAGTACTCCAAGTGTGGCCTCACCAGTGACATGTACAGAGGCAGGATTACCTCTACCCTTCTGGAGGTAATTCCTCTAGTGATACACCCCAGCAACTTGTTGACTTTAGTTGCTGCTTTCGTGCTGGAAAGTGATTCATTTGCCCTGTTATAACCACCCCAAGATCTTTTTCCACCTATGTAGTGGCTATCTGCACTCCTCCCAACTGGTAACACCTCCTTGGGTTCCTTGCTCCCAAGTGCATGACTTTGCACTTCTTGGCATTGAATCCCAGCTGCCAAGTGTCCAACCAGTCTTCAAGTTTAGCCAGATCATTCTGCAGCCCCTGCCACCCTGCCTTGTCATCCACCATCATCCCATCTTGGTGTCATTTGCAAAGAGACTTATCTTCGTTTTAATGCCATGTGAGTTGCCTGCAATGAAAATGTAAAACAGCACTGAGCTCAGTACTGATCCCTGCAGTACACTGCTTGTTACAGCCCTTGGAGCTGAGAGTTCCCCTCCCACCACTACCCTCTGTTGTCTTCCCTGCAGCCAGTTCTTGATCCAATTTACCATTTTTGATCCTGCTCTCTGGTATCCCACCTTGCTAATCAGCCTCCCATGTGGCACTGAATCAAATGCCTTGCTGAAGACCAGATGCAGGACATCTACCCCATGGCCCTTGTCTAGTTCCCTAGTCACCCAGTCATAATAGTCAACTAGGTTGGTCTGGCAGGATCTGCCTGAGACAAACCCTTGTTGCTTGCCATGCAGGAGTCCATTACCTTCCAGAAAGGTTACCAGCCTCTCCTTGAGGATCGTCTCCATTAACTTCCCCACAACAGATGTGAGGCTCACTGGTCTATAGTTGCCTGGTTCATCCTTGGGTCTGCTCTTGTGGAGGGGTACCATTTGAGCCATCCTCCAGTCCTGGGGGATGCACATGGTTTCCAGAGAAGTTCTGAACAAGTTTGCCAATGGCTCTGCCAGGACCTCTGCCAGTTCCCTCAGGACCCAAGTGTGTACACCATGTGTGTACACCATCTAGTCCTGGTGCCTTATCCACCTCCAGTGCCTTTAAACCCTGTAGTACCCAGCCAGCTGTGATTTCCCCATCTGTCACCTCCTCCCCCCTGTGCCTACCCTCCCTAACCCTTGAGGCAGTGCCCCATCCTTCTCCTTAGTAAATACCAAACAGAAGTATTCATTTAGCACTTCTGCTTGCTCTGCTCACTCCCCCTCCTTCCTGATCTTTACTATTTTGATCCTTGAAAACCCTCCTCTCCCTTATGTACCTGAAGAAATCTTTTTCTGCATCCTTGATGCCCTGCACCAGCCACAGCTTCCTGGAAGCCTTGGCTGCTCTTACTGCTCTGGTCACCTCCCTTGCTGTCTTCAGGTACTCCTCTCTATCCTCCCCCTGCCTGGATCTCTTGAATCTCCTGAAGGCTGTCCTTCCATCTCTCACCTTTTTCAACATCTCCCCACATAGCCAACTTGGTTTTCTGGCCCTAGCCCTCTTGCTTTGTGTCTTGGTACAGGAACTAGTGGCCTCCGTGAGCCTTAGCTTGATAACTTCCCATTTCTGGTTAGCATCCATGTGTGGTTGGATTCTGGCTAGGTGTCCAGCCACTATTTCCCCCATCCTTCCAAAATCAGTTATCCTGAGGTCCAACACCCTGGTCGCTGTTCCCCCAGTCTCCCTACCCATGGTGAGCGAGAACCACACTGTGTGGTGGTCACTTCCTGCCAGCGGATCCTGCACCCCCAGTTCCCTGACAAGCTCACCATTTGACAGCAAAAGGCCAAGAGTATTTCCTAATCTGGCTGGCTCATTCACCATTTGTACTAAGAAGCTGTCCTGGAAAGCCTCCATGAGGATCTGCTCCCTTGTACTTGAGGTGGCTGGGGTACTCCAGTCCACCCCTGGCAGATTGAAGTCCCCCATGATCACAGTGTTCCCCTTTCCACTGACCCACCTTATCTGCTCTGCCAGCTCTCTGCCCAGGTCCTCTGCTTGAGATGGTAGCCTATACGTCACCCCATGCTAAGTGTCCAGTATCTTGAATCCTGGAATTGCATCTATAATGTCTCTGTTCTATCCACCTCCCCCTCTTTTCTGGTGCACTTTATCCTCTCTCTTACATATATTGCCACCCCACCCCCTTTCCCTTTTTCCCTGTCTCTGTGGTATAACCTAAAACCTGGGATCCCCAGGTCCCAGTCCTGGTATTGGGTGGTCTGAGTCTGTTAAAAGACCTCTCTCTTTTTCAGATAAACCTGTTTAAAGTGATTAAAATTATATTTTTAAAACTTTCTTGGTTTGAAATTATTACTTCATTATCTACCTTTCAATGTGGGATTAAATTATTTTCTTTCTGTTTTTCAGTGCTTGGGCAAATACAATAAGTGCCCTGATTATCCCCTTGTATATATATGGCCTGCTTGACTTTACATATAGAAACATAGAAACATAGAAGTTGACGGCAGATAAGGACCGCAAGGCCCATCCAGTCTGCCCATTTCTTTTTCTGCCTTATAAATGTGCCATCGGCCTTTGCTCTGTCAACTTTTTTATAAGCAATTCTTGTTTTTCCTGTGTGGCTACTAAGCAACTGTCTTAGTACCCTAGATTGGTTTGGGACACTAATACTGAGGTGTCCACCATCATCAAGTCTTCCTTTTATCATCTTGGGAACATCTCCAGGATTAAGCACCTGGTTCCGTCCGGGGACTTGTCTACATTGGTCTATGTTTTTGTGACTTTTCGCCTTGATTACTGTAACTCCCTGTACTTAGGGCTTTCTGGGGTTGAAATCCACTGCCTGCAGCTCATGCAGAATGCAGCAGCATGATTGTTAACTGGGGCTTCTTGAGTATCCCATATTACTCCTGTGCTGCTGCACTGGCTGCCGATTAGGTGGCGGATCACCTTTAAAGTTGGTTTACTGACTTACAAAGCCCTACATGGACTGGGTCCCGACTACTTGAAAGAGCTTCTTGTGCCTTACCATCCGATGCAACAGTTGCGTTTGGCTGATGAGGGGTTGCTAGAGATCCCGAAGGTGTCTCTGAAATCTTCTGGGGCCCGTACATTTATGCATGTGGTCCCAACCCTTTGGAATTCTCTACCCCATCAGCTTCAGGAGTGCACAAATCTGGAGGGGTTTAAACAGGCATTGAAAACCTTCTTATGGAGTCACGCTTATGATGGCACCATATAATTCTGATCACCTGTTACTTATTTTATCATTATGCTATTTATTCTATCCTTATGCTCATTGTTTTATATGATTGTTTTTATCTTTTTGTAAAGCACCTTGATGGCCCGAAAGGCGCTTATACGAAATAAAATTTATTATTATTATTAATACATCTAATTCCTCCAAACTCCTTTTCTTTTTCTATTAAACTTTCTTTTCCTGCAATCATAGGAGATTAGGTGCCCATGGAACACCAGCTTAAAAGGGATTCCATTATATTAAAATTGGTGCTTGGCCATCATAATTATAAAACCAATATTTTTTAGTAAGATGGATAGTCTTGCTAATAAATGCATTATCACTTAATAATTCATTATGTTATCTCCAATTTGAATGTATTATTTTATTACAAACAGAACAAAACATACTGAGATCAATGCATTATCTATCAGTACTTAAGTGAGTTCTGTCTTAATTAGAAAGGTCACCACCCCAACAGATAGAAATGGATAATCTGACCTCAAAAATTATTCAGATTTATCTGCATAGTGAGAATATTCTTTTTAATTTGGGTGCATTGAGCACCAGATAGTGCTGAAAGTGTTTTCTTCTAGAAAAGATGAGAGAGAGCCTCCTAATTTATTATCTTCTCTAATGGGTCTAGATGTCTTATCCAATGCAGGCTTTAGAAGAGTATTCATATTACCATCTAATAATATAATTTCTGTCTGAAACACCCCCTGCAAAATCCTTGCCAATAATTCATTGTAGTGAATAAACAGTACACCTATGCTAGTCTTTTTAGGATAAAGTAAGCCCTTAAGTAAAATGATGCACCCTTCCTTATCAGCATATGATTCTTTATAAACAAAGTCTAAGCTTTTCCTAATAAGGATGGAGATCCTCAACTTATTTTAGTACTGCATGAAAAATATATTTGTCCTACCCAGTTCCAGTTTAGCTTTTGACACTCTTCTTGTGTCAGGTGTGTCTCCTAGAGACATAAAATATCAATCTTGTTTAACATAATTTAAGATCTTTTTAAATTAGCTAGCCTTAAAGCATATTTTCCTTCCCAAGCCATAATCTGGTGTTTTCTAAACTAATCTCTTATTATATTTTTGAATACACCATTGAAAGTCCTCCAATTTTTCCCTCTCCTCTCCATTTTAATCAGTACCCTCCTCAATCCCCATAATCTCCATACTAATACCATTACCTAATTATAACACAGAACTATCAGGCTCACCTGGTTGGTATCCCCAAAATGAAACAAAAAGCATTTGCAACTTATCTTCTTCCTGGGTTGCATGTGTTTTTCCTGGATTGCATGTGAGATTGAGTAGGGTCTGTGTGACATTATAGGCAAGGAAACAAAGGAGCAGGCTGGGTGGGCCCAGTGGTCCTTATCGGCATCAATGTCTATATTTCTGTGCTTCTATGTTCAATCCAGCCCACTCACCCCGTAACATTCATATGAGAGTTAATCCTTTATTTATTCGTTCTTATTTAACTATCCCAACAGCTAGAAAAAAAGAGAATAAAGAACATACAGGTGAAATCAAATCAATTATTTCCCAAAGATCTCTTGAAGCAACAAAGTTCACATAAAGATTTGAGAAAAGCAGAATCTAAGATCTCTTTCAGCCTCTTTTGGCATTGAATAGACCAGTATCTGACCATTTAAGGTAATCTTAATCCTATCATGAAGCAGCATTGTCATCTTTATTTTATTGTCCCATAATTTCTTCCACAAAAAATTGATATTTTTCAGCTGTTATGACCTCCAGCAGTAGGTCATGATACATTTAGATCTCAGTATCAGAATCTTTAATACATTTTTTTTGAGTAAACTACTGACATCAGTTGGTCTCTGTCCTCTGAGTGAGGATCAGGTAGCCGTGGAGGATAAGAGGATATGAGACTAGGGATATGAGCACTAGACTGGGATGAGAGGAGGTTGGCAGGAACAGGAAGAGTAGTAAGCAGGGTGGCAGAGACTGTAATCTCTTGTAGTAGGGATGGGGGCTGATCTGGGTGGAGAATGTAGGCAGAAGGCCTGATCACAATGGAACACTTTGCCAATGGATACCAGCAACAGGTATCAGCCTCTGGCTGGCCATGTTTATAGAGGTCTACAGGAGACTGGGACTGGTGGGGGCAGTGCAGGCAGCAGGACACCCTACTTGCCAGAGGGTTGGCATGGACAGAAAGGGTGGCAGGGACTGTAAGCTTCAGTGGTAGAGATGGTAGATGGGTCCAGGTGGAAAAGAGATTCACAATGGAGCACATTGCCAGTGGACAATAGCAGTGGTTATTATTCTCTGGTTGGCAAGGTTGATAGAGGTCAACAGCCCACTGGGAATGATGGGGGCAGTACAGGCAGCAGGATACATGTCCTGCCAAGGTGGAAGAAGTGCAAGGCTCAGTAGAAAGGCAGGAAGACAATGGTCATTAGGGTCACCATAGTTAGGGCAGTGGGATAGGTGGTGGTAGCATTGTTAGACCAGGATGGTAGTACAGGAAGAAAAAATTATTCACCTGTAGTAATCTTGTTTCTTCCAAAGGGATCCACTAATATTATTACACTTGCAGTGCTCCTTTAAATCAGCACTGCCCCAGAGAGAATAGAATGTTATGCTAATCATGGAATGTTTAGCTAGTGCATCTATTTTCAAACTGCCTAATGTCAACTGCCTACATTCTACCTCAGATTTCAAAGAAGACTGCAAAGAGGCCATAACAACATGGGAATCACTATTTAAATAATTATAGAAAAATAATGCCCAACTGGACAAATAACAACATTAACTAAAGGACTAGTATAAACAAATGTACCTTTTTTTCTGAAGTCAGATATGCCTTCAGAAAATAACCTACAAGTTAAGACATTACTAGAAGGTGCTAGCAGGTGGTATGCCACTCCAACTATACATCTTATCAGTTGTGGAGAGGCTTTTTCTTGTTACTGATTCTGAAAGGGGAGGCAAGGGCGGGGAGTAATAATATTAGTGGATCCCTTTGGAAGAAACAAGATTACTACAGGTGAGTAATGTTTTCTTCTAACCCCAGAAATCCACTAGTATTATTACTCTTGCAGACTATGCAGCAGTACCTCAAGGAGGTGAGCCAGAATCTGTTTAGGAAAAAGACTCTGCAAGACTGCTGTGCCAAGTCTGGCATTATTCCTGGACTGGGTGTCCAGGCTACAAAGCTTAGTGAAGGTGTGGACTGACCTCCAAGTAGCTGCTTTACATATTTCCATTAGAGGTACCTCTTTGGCAGCTGCAATAGTGGCAGCTGTGCCCCTTGTAGAGTGGGACCTAAGACCAGAGGGAGGTACCTTGCCTGCCTATCCATTGAGAGATAGTCCTCTTTGAAGCAGGAGTACCTTTACCTACTTACCCATAGGTGAGGAACAGTTGTTGTGTCCTGCCTATTATCTTTGGTATGAGTCATGTAATAACTCAGTGCTCTTTTTATATCCAAACTGTGCAATCTACACTCACCTGAGCTAGAGTGTTCAGTAAAGAAAACTGGCAATGTTATAGACTGGTTCAAATGGAAGTCAGAAACCACCTTGGGGAGGAACCTCCTATTAATTCTCAAAACTACCTTGTCCCTGTGGAAAGAAACATAGTCCTTTTCAACACAGAGGGCCTGTAGCTTGCTTATACTTCTGGCAGAAGTGATTGCTACCAGAAAAACTACCTTCCAGGTAAGAAATTTAAGCTCTGCAGATGCCATAGGTTCAAAGGGCATAAGCATAAGCTGGGCAATGCAAATATTAAGGTCACATGCTGGCACTCATTCCCTGTGAGGGGGAAATGAATGAGAGAGCCTTTTAAAGAATCTTTTGAATATAGGGTTTGATGCCAGGGAGATATCCTTTCTAGCTGAAAGGTATGCTGAAATTGAAGTCAGGTGCACCTTCAGAGTTGCATGCTGCAACCCCAGGGAGTGCAGGTGAGACAAATAATCAAGAAGGGTTGGGATCCCGGCCTGGGCTGGGACTATACCCTTGTCACCGCACCAAATGGAACATCTTTTCCATTTTGAGGCATAGGTTTTCTTTGTGGAAGGCTTCCTGTAACCCATCAGGACTTCTAAAACTGCTTCAGAGAATTGGCAATCTGCATATTCTAAGTCCTCAAGAGCCAGGCCTTGAGCTTGAGAGATCTGAGATTGGGGTACACTACCCTCCCCAAAAGGAAGTCAGTAGATTGTACCTCTGAGGGAGGTGAATCGGTTTGCTCACAGACATTGAGAGCAGCAGGGAGTACCAAGGCTATCTTTCCCAGTCTGGGACTACCAGAATCATTGAAGTTGGTTGTGACCTGAGCTTGATGAGCACCCTGAGTACCAGAGGAAAAGGAGGAAAGGCATAGAGATACCTGCCTGTCCAGTCCTGAATCAGGGTATCCATTGGAGCTGTCCCCTTCACTGGGGCCCTGCAGCAATAGAGAGAGGTAAGTGGTGATTTTGATGGGAAGCAAAGAGGTCTATTTCTGGGGTCCCCCACCTCCTGAATAGAGCATTTGCCACTTGCTTGTTCAATGCCCATTCATGATGGGCCTGGTTTATCCTGCTCAAGGCATCTGCCAAGGTGTTGTTCTTGCCTGGCAGATGAATTGACTGCAGAGAGGCATTTAGAGAGTAAGCAAGGCTCCATATCTTCATTTGCCTCTGTACACAGAGGAGTGGACCTTGTCCCTCCTTGTTTGTTGATATAATACGTTGTTGTGGTATTGTCTGTTCTGACTTGTAAAACCTTTCCCTGTATGAGATGAGGGAAAACCTTAAGTGTCAGATAAAAAGCTCTTAACTCTGGCAGGTTTATGTGCAGGAGTGAGTCTGCACTCTCCCAGGTACCGTGGATGATGTGATCCCTTAAGTGAGCACTCCAACCAAGCAGGGAAGCATCGGTTGTGAGAACCAGGGAGGGAGGCTCCTGCAGAAATGGAACCCCTTCACTTAAATTTTCCATTTCCCTCCACCATTGGAGGGCCTGTAGTAATGTTTTGTGACTGATACTGGCTTTGAGAGGGGAGTCCCGCGTTTGGCACCAATGTGCTCTGAGGAGGAACTGAATATCTCACATCTGAAACCTGGCACCTATGACTGAGCTTGTTACTGCAGCCATGCGCTCTAATAGTCAAGGAAACTGTTTTGCTGGCTGTGGCCTGTCCAGGGCAAATGAGTCTGCCAGAAGCTGAATGCTTTCTTCCCTCTCCTGAGGGAGAAAAGCTCTTTCCACTACTGTATTCAGTTCTGCACCTATGAACTGCAGAACCTGCACAGGGGTCAGGACTGACTTTTTGGTGTTGAGAAGGAATCCCAGGGAGAGCAACATATCCTGGGTTACCTGAAGGTGGTCTGACACCTGTTGGTGGGATTTCCCTATGATTAGCCAATCATCCAGATAAGAAAGAATTGTGAAACCCAGTCTTCTGAGGTGTGCCACTACTACTGCTATACACTTGGTAAAGACCCTTGGTGCAGACGTAAGGCTGAAGGGAAGTGTTGAAAACTGGTAGTGGCCTGAGGGGAGTCTGAATCTGAGATACTTTCTGTGTGACTCCCTTATGAGAATATGGAAATATGCGTCCTTTAGATCCAAGGAGGCTAGCCAGTCCCCTTTTTTGCAGATTTGGCAAAATCATGGCCATTGTAACCATTTTGAACCTGGGCTTTATCAGGTACCTGTTTAGCAGTCTGAGGTCTAGTACAGGCCACCACTCTCCATTATTTATTGTTGGTAGAAAACATCTGGAATAGAGCCTTTGCCCTCTTTGGTTGTGCAGAACAGGCTCCACTGCTTTCGCCAGCAGTAGGGCCTGTACCTCATGCTCTAGTAGTTTTCTTTCTGAGAAGGAAGCTGGTGCAAAATGTTTTAACCTTGGAGGAGGAAGGGACTTGAAGCAAAGGGAGAGACCCTGACTCACAATTTCCAGGACCCACTTGTCTGCGGTTATTTTTAACCATTCCTGGAAATAGTTGGTGAGTCTGCCCCCTGCAGGATGTGGAGAGGTAGCCTGAACAGAAAAGTCAGGGGTTCTGTTTTGCTTGCTGCTGAGGCTGAGCAGATTGGGATCCTCTCTGAGAAGCCCTTCTACCTCTAGCTCTGTAAAATCCAGTCTGCTATGGCTGGTACTGCTGCTGGGAAACAGCCTATACCTGAAAGAAAGGCCTCCTGAAAAAAGACCTGCCCCTGCCTCCCCTAGAATAAGATGAAGTTGAAGTAGAGGACCTCTCTCTGGTCAAGTTGCTCTTAAAAGTAGCTTTATATTCATCTACTTTTTTCATATATGCCTCAGTCTGGGCACCAAAAAGAGAGTGGCCTTCAACAGGAAAGTCAATTGCCATAGTTTGGGTGTCCTGGGTGAGGTTGGCAGCCCTCAGCCAGGCAAATCTTCTTAGAGCAATGGTACCAGCCATCCACCTCACAGCTGTATCACTGGTGTCGCTGCCATCTAAAACTGGTATCTGGAAGCCTCCAAGCCCAATTTTTCTGTCTCTAGCAGCTCTGACACCGTTAAAGAGGGGTTAGCCTCAGCAGTGTCCACTACTGACTGCCAGAGAGCTTTTTGATAAAGGGCTGCATAGCCTGGTAGCTGGCTTGACTAATTGACAGGGATGCCGAAAGGTACCCCTTTTTTGCCATGCTGTCCACCTTTCTCAAATCCTTCTCAGGGGGTTGAGAGGATGAGGGAGTGTTGGCTTTCTCACAGGCAGCGTGCTGTACAATACCCTGGTGGTTTGGGTGACTAAAAAGAAACACAGCACCAGATCTTTCTGATACTTCGTGTCACACTTTTTGTCAGTGGGTGTGACTGTATTGGGAGCCTTTAGGAGTTCTAAAACATCCATCTTAAAGAATTTGTAAATAGGCAAAAGGAGCCCTCTTTGAGGGTGTCAGTCCCATCAGCTCCATGTATTGTGTTTCCTCTTCATCCTGGAGCTCTTCAGCTGTCTGGAGATGCAGGGTTTCTACCATTTTCTTGACCAAAGAAAAATGGGAAGAGAAATCCTCTGAGGGTCTGGGAGGGGAGCCAAAATCCTGTTCTGGTGACACCTCAGGTTCAATTTCCTCTTCTTCCAGGTCATCCTCCTCATATGCCACTGTAGCAGTAGGTAAAAGAGGGGCAGGAATAGTTGCTTTTTCAGCAGCAGTAATCACAGGCTGCTGAGGAGATATTAAACCCTGCAGATCCTGGAGTAAGGCTAAAGCCTGTGTCAAATCAGCAGGAGAAGGAGCATTAATAGGCACCTGCGGGACCCCTAAAGGCATTTCAGCCAGGGTGTCAGTGTGTTTGGTTTTCTTTTATTTCTTGGCAGGCACCAGGGAGTTAGCCTGTTGATTGCCTCTCTTGCCAGAGCACTCACTCATATCAGGGGTGGATTTAGAGGCTCTGGAAGGAACTGTCACAGTCTTAGAGGGGGTGGACTGGTTAGAGCCCATGGACCCCCTCCTCTAGTTTTCTTTTAAGCCTCTCCCTGCATTTGTCTACTGTCTTAATAGGGAAAGACTTACAAATATCACAGTCTTCACTGAAGTGCTGTTGCCCAAGGCAAATCAAGCAAAGATCATGCTTGTCAGCCTTGGCAAACACCTCTGTACACTTCATGCAATTCTTGTACCCAGGGGGTTCTGTTTTCTTTTTAGGCTTGTCTGACATCATAGAAAACAGGAACCAGTAACCGATCAAAAAATCGTCTAAATTTAAATATTTGTGGTCAGTTTCAAAAGAGAAATGGTTGGTTCAGGAACTGATAAAGTGAAAAAATCTATTGGTTCCAATTGGATGCGGAACCGAGAAACCGCTAAGAAAAAACAATAAACCTCAGTTCAAAAGTGGGTAAAATTAAATAAAATTAAAGAATAAAGTAACCGGAACCCCCCCAAAAAGGATCCGATTAAATAAAAAGAAAGGTCGGTTGCCCTTCAGTTCTAATGAACCGCGAGGAACCGATAAACAAGTTTAAATTTAAAACTTATGAGGTATAAGACACCAAAGAGCAATGATACTAGGCAGTAATGAAAAATAAAACAAAATACTTAAGTTTTTTTGCTCTATGCACTACAGGAATCTGTCTTCATTGAGAGAGATCTCCAGGGCATCTGAACTGTGCAGCAGAGAGAAGAAATCTGAGGTAGAATGTAGGCAGTTGACACTGGGCAGTTTGAAAATAGCTGCACAAGCTAAACATTCCATGATTAGCATAGCATTCTATTCCCTCTGGGGCAGTGCTGATTTAAAGGGGCACTGCAAGAGTACTAATATTAGTGGATGACTGGGGTTAGAAAAGAGGCTTGCCTGCCGGGAGTGTATGTTGAAGAACCTTTGTCCAGGACCAAGCAATGCAGTTGGTGAAGAAGCAGACTGCCATCATCCATCATCCACATTGGCATGAATGGCATTTGGAGCACAAATCCTGAGGACAGAAGGAGGTCATCCATTAAGCTAGGGATGTTCTTGTAGGAAACTGTAGCCAGGGTAATATTTTTCAAGATTTCTTCCAGTCCTGGGACATAGTGAGGAGCACTAGCAGACTATTACACTGTCCAGTGCTTGGCTATGGTCTGGTGCAAGAGGTTAGCACTTCTAAGGCAAGGCATTCCTGTATGCTTGGGATGGACTGTACCTATGTCAGGAAGGAGTGGGGCACTGGTCAGGAAAATGAACAGGGCAGTCATGGGTAGTTCAGCTAGAGGATAGGGGAGGGGCTGATGCAGGGGATCACCAAAAGCAGAAGACAGATGCAGGGAAACACCAAAAGAAGGACAGCAGAGAAGGGGAGAATGTGGAGAGGAGGCCAGAGGATGGGGCAGCATATTCTCACTTGCATCGTGCCAGTATGAGGAGCACACTCATCAAAAATGGTTAGCTTGAGGGTCAAATGCACATCAAAAGCCAGGATTTCATGGCTCAGCAGAGACCTGGTGTGGGTAGAAAATACCCTGAATACAAGGATTGATGAAACAGACTATTTTGAAGGGATAAACCTGACAACAAAGGGGGTAGAGTGGCTCTTTCTGTAATGGAGGAAGTCACTGTGGAGGACAAGGTGGACATCGGGGTGGACAATGCCTCGGAGTCTCTCTGGGTTGAGCTTTGGAAAAGAGGCAGAAGAGTCACCCTGAGCATGTGCTACAACCCCAGAATGGTTTTATAGCCTATTATGCCCAGCTGTGTGGGAAATTTACAGAGCAGCCAAATCAATGCAGTGGTTATCTGGCAGGGGGTGGGTTGGGGGCTTCATTCTCCTGACAAAGACTGACAATTTGAGAAGGCTTATGGCAAGGCTGAGACCAACTTTTGGTCCTCCTGCAAATACTGCTCCCTAGAGTAGCATGTCTAACACAGGAGTAGGTTTGAGGCCACACATGACCTTGTTCTCAGCAGTGCAGATGGTGTCACCTCCAATGTGAATGTCCAAGCACTGGCAGGAAGCAATAATCACAATTGGACAACCTTCTCCCTGGTGACAGGAAAGATGAGACAGGCCTCAGGTACTAGGACTCAGAACTCTGGAAAGGCAGACTTTTTTTTTTAAATAAGGCACCTGATTTTCAAGAATGTGGGGCAACTTCTAAAGACTGGTAATGCAGAACACAGGTAGGGTTCATTGAAGGTGCTTCAAGCAGCAGTAGAAGTCTGTATCCCTGTAAACAATAAGAGAAAAGGACCAAGGAGTGGCCCCATGGCTTAAATGGGACCTAAGACAACTGATCCTGAACAAAACGTTCTATGACTGCTGGAAAACGACAGGCTGCCTCCAGGCCAGAGAGGAGTGCAGATCACCTCTGAGGGACTGAAAGATTAGATTTAAGAAAGCTACAGATGGACTGGAAGGTAGGATATCAGTAAGAGCTGCAGACAGCACCAAAGTCTACTTCCAGTACATAAATGGAAGGAGGAAGATGAAGCCGGGGATTGGGTCCTGAAAACAGGGAAAGGGATGGTCAACCTGCAACAAAGCTAGGGGTGATGGCTGAAATGCTGAAAGAATACTTCATTTCTAGGGCTCCTAGTTGGGAGGGTCTATGACATCAAAGGTAGCCACAATGCAGTCAGTGGACATCATGTCTGCCCTGGTAGCTCACTACCTGGCAAAGATCAAGCCTGGTAAGTCCCAAGGAGCAGACAGGATACACCCCAGGATCATTGTTGGGCTAAAGAAACAATTGGCAATGCTGATTGCTATAATCTTTCAGGGATCTGTCTGGGTGGGTATGGTGCCATAAGAGTGGAAAGTGCCCACTGTGGTCCCCATCATCAAGAAGAGAGCAAGGTTGAACCCAGGTAACTACAGGCCAGTTAATCCCATATCAGAGACTGGTAAGGTGATGTAAGCTATTATTAAAGACAGAATATTGGAACACTTATGTATTTAAAATGTTCTACAACAGGATCGCCCTAATAAGAATAAAGTCTCCTTTTCATAGGGGTCCTGTTGGAGACAACAGAAGTTACAGTCAGTCACATATCAGTCTTTCATATCTGCTCATACAATGATTTAAGTTTGTTCATGAGCATTTAAAATCTAATCAGTGAGGAACATAAGATCATTTACAACTAGTGTTTTAAAATTGTAACTTTTTAGTCTGAGAGTTCAAGCATCAGTTATTGAACTTTAAATTTAATAGGACTCTATTACAGTTAGAAGGTGTCTTGTACAAGAAAAGACTTGTCTCCTTGAAGTTTTTTCACTGTATGTGTTTGTATAGAATGCTGTGTCCAGCTCTAGAGACCACATCTCAGGAAGGATATAAACAGAGTGGAAGAGGTCCAGAGGAGGGCAACTAAAATGGTGCAAGGTCTGCATCAGAAACCCTATGAAGGGAGAGTAAAGGACCTACATCTGGACATCCTGGAAGAGAGGAGAGAGAGAGAGAGGGGGATATGCTAGAGACCTTTAATACCTCAGGGGTAAAGAAGGTTCAAGAGGAGTATTTTCAGAAAAAGGTGCTTAAGGACAAGGGGCATGATAAGAAGCTGTGGGGGGTGTAGCTTCAGGAGACATGTGAGTAGTACTTCCACAAAAAGAGTGGTGGGTTCCTGGAACAGTCTTCCAGATGAGGTGTTGGGGGGTGGGGGTTAAAACAGTGATGGAGTTCAAGAATGCATGGGATAGGCACAAGAGAATTGTAGGAAAAGGTAAGGGGGAGTGAATGTATCAGAGATCAAGTAGGATCTATGGTGATACTTTAGAAAGGGGAAAATGGGCAGACTAGGTGGGCCATGGGTCCTTATCTGCCAGCAGATTCTATGTTTGTACATAACAGAATATTGTTGTTTTGGCAGCAAGAGTTACTATATATCAGAGTTCTAATGGAATTGTTAAATTAGTACTGTAAGGAGGCAGAAAAATCATGTAACATTTATGCACTAGGATTGGGAAGTGTCTGAATCTTATGTTGTTCTAAAGTTAATACGTTTAGCTTTTGGTATAGGGAACAATTAACTGTGTTCCAGTCAAAGGACATTTAAAACAAAATGACAAACTTTGATAAAACAATTTGCTCAATTTGTCCAAAGCTAAACATTACCAGACATGGAGATAGTATCTCCATAGTATATGCCTGGAAAAATGATTTATTTTAGAATGTTAATTTCACTATAGTGTATGGTAAAATGCTGTTGAGGATGGAAATCCATGCTCCCAACAGCGTTGTTGTGCTTGCCTCAGTGCGTCACTACCTTGTTGTGCTGCACCGAGTATGTCACCGGTGCAGCACAACAAGATCGAACGCATTCGCGCATGCGCAATTGAGCAACCCACGGCGATGCGGAAATCGGCGCGCTGCTACACATCCCGAAGTAAGCCTTATTTTAAGAGGTAGACGTGTTTGGGGGATCACGGAGCACTGATTATGCTTGCCCATACACTATAAAATATTGTGTATGAGCAAGCATACAGAAACAAGGCAGTTGTAAGATGTCGAGGTTTCCATGGCAATGGACCACTCGAGGTACACTCTCGAGGTCTCTGGTTACCACAGAAACCTCTCGATCACAACTGCCTTGTTGTGTATGCTTGCTCATATACAATCCTCTATGTTGAAGATATATAGAACAGTGGATGGGTGACCATCCACAACAAGGCTGTGTTTCCCTCGAGGAAGCTGATGACATCATAGAGACTTTGAGAGTGAAGCTCGAGAGGTCTTGCTGATGTCATCAACTCCTGAGAGGCAAACACAGTCTTAGCTGTGGATGATCACCCATCCACTGTTTTATATAGTATATGGTTCCACAAACATAAAAAAAAAAATGTTTAATTTTCACAAGGCATCATACCTCGTGTCAGTAGTCCCGCTTGGTCCTGGCCGCTCATTTGGCGACTGTCGACCATTATTCTACACTCCCGATACTAAACATGTTTGCTGCAGGAGTTATAAAAAAACTGTCAAAATTTGTCCTTTGGTGCTGCTCCCGCTCCCAGTGTCTGCTGCCTCTCCCCATTCCCACTCGCTGCGGCGTCTCCCTGTTCCCACTCACTTTCTCTTTGCTGTGGCTTCTTGCCACTCCTGCTTGCTTTCTCTCTCTCTTTCCTGCACCATTTATTTTAAAATGATGTAAAAAAATAGCTTTTTTGACCTGAGGCTGTGGGAGGCTGTTCTTGTCAAGAATAGGAAGATCACGTTGCTGCCAAGAGTAGGAGAATCGGGCTGCCATGTTATGATATTTTTTCTCCTTTGGACCTACTTGAGTGAGTCAATCAGGTAGCAGGAGAAGACTCAAAAGTTGTACTATTGATGTGATGTCAGAACGATAGTGCAACTTTTTTGACCTTTGAACTGTCCTACAACAAGATTTAGAAAGCATCTGAATTCTATCCACAATATTTATTTATTTATTAAATTTTGGTGACCGGGTAGGCCCACTGAGCCCCGAAGGTCCCTTTTTCAGGGGCGACCCGGGATAACAGTACAATAAAGGTTATATAACAGTACAACACAGGGTATAATAGAGGAGACAACATTTGATTACATAAGTTGTGGAAGCATAAGGTAGTTACATTTGATTACATAAGTTGTGGAAGCATAAGGTAGTTACAGACAGTGGTTATGGAAGTATGAGGTAGTTACAGACAGTGGTTTTCTAACATGGTTTTCGTCATGACACAGTTCAGCCTTGATAGTATTTGGCATAGCTATTTGCATGAGGTAGCTTTGGTCCCTAGGTATCCTAAGATTACTAGGAGGTCCAGGGTTCTCCCACCTTTAGGGGGGTTTGATATAGAAATGAGAGGGGGTGCCTTGAGAGCCATGGCAGTGGCATGTGCTTGTGTCCAGCATATGGGCCTTGAGCCTCGTATGGAAATTCCTAAGTGTGGGGCATCCTGGACCAAGGGAGGGAGCTTGTTCCATAGGCTAGGGGCTTGCCAAGAGAAGGATCTGCTGCCAGCATTGGTCCGAACTCTGGGGACTTCGAGCAGTGTTCGTTCTGAGGTCCTTAGGTTCCTAGGGTTGTGTTTAATAGCTATGGTTCCTGCTATGCTTGGAGGAGCCAGGGGTTTGAGTAACTTGTAGGTCTGAGCAAGCAATGGTTGTTGTAACCAGGCGGCTAGCGTGGGCCACCGGAGCTGGGCCAGGGTGTCGCAGTGATGACGTCTCGGGTGGTCTTGTGTAACGAACCGAGCTATTTTGTTGTATAGGATTTGCATCCTGGATACTTTCTGCTTTGCCAAGCCCTGTATAATCGGGGCCGCATAGGTCAGGGTAGGGAGCAGGACACTTGTCGCAATGGAGAGCCTGGCCTCAGGGATGAGCTGGTCTCTGAGACTGTACAAGGTTCTTAGCTTGCGGTGAAGTGTCCTGGACCTGGTCAATGTGGTCTTTGTAGGTGATTGACTGATCTAGAGTTAGGCCTAAGTATTTTAGGAAGGGGACTACTTTTATGCATTTGCCAGATAGTGTGGAAAGTTGTAGGGATGATGATCTGTCAGTTCCCAAGGATCTTGGTCCAAATAGTATTGCCTTAGTTTTGCCCATGTTAAGTACCATTCTATTCTCACACAGCCATGTCTCTAGGGATGTGAGATCCTTTTGGAGTAGGGGACTGAGAGCAGCTACATCGCCCAAGGATCGGTAGATGACAGTATCATCAGCATACTGTACAACCGAGCTCTCCCCACAGTAGGTACTTAGTTCATTTGTAAATCAGGAGAATAGGAGGGGGCCTAGTATTGAGCCTTGAGGAACTCCCTGTTGTAGTGGTAGTGGCCCAGACATGGCCCCCTTCCAGGTGACCCTCTGTGCCCGGCCAGATAAGTAGCTCGCAAACCACTTGAGGGCATGGGGGTGTAGTCCAATGTTGTGCAGCTTCTGTAGTAGAAGGTTATGGTCTACAAGGTGAAGTGCCTTGGACAAATCTATAAAGACTGCACCTGTGGGTATCCCTTTGTCCATAGCCCAGAGCACTTCATCAGAGAAGTTGATGAGGGCAGTATCAGTACCGTGGTTTGGTCTGAATCCATGTTGGGAGGGGGCAAGGAGCTGGTAGGCTTCCAAGTAGTCCTGGAGTTGGTTGTAGATTAGCCTTTCTTGAATTTTGGCTAATGTGCAGAGAAGAGAGATAGGCCTGTAATTGGTTAGTTTGTCCCTGGGTTCCACATTTGTGGATAGGGACTTCATTGGCCTGTTTCCACTGATCAGGGACTGCTCCTTCCCTTAGAGATCTGTTAAGGAGCATGGTTAATGGCCTGGATAAGGAGGTGGCTCCAGCCTTGAGTAGCTGAGGGTTGATCCCATCAGGTCCCCCTGACCCTTTAGGTTTCAGTGCCTTTAGGAGGGTTAGGACCTCAGTGCGCTTTACCAGTCACATGTGGAAGGGGGCGTCATTCGAAGTTTGTCGGTTCGATTGTGTTTGGGGCTGAGGACAGGGGAGATTGGCCAGCCATGTAGGCCCCAAGATCAGTGAAATGCTTGTTGAGGGCAGCCGATATTAGAGCAGAGTCGCTAGTAAGCTGACCGTTGACCTCTATGGGGCTGGGCTCTGAATTTTTGGTGCCCTTGATCAGGTCATTGACATGATTCTGGAATTGCTTAGGGTTGCCTAAGCTGGCTTTCTGGAGGTGTGTGATGTACTCTCTTTTAGCAAGTTTAATGGCTCTCTTTGCTTTGTTTCTTAGTACTTTGTATTCCAGTAGGTCTGCAGGGAGAGAGGAGAGCTTGAATTTCTTCCAGGCTTTGTCCCGAGTTGTCATTAGGGATTTGAGGGATGGGAGATCCACTTATAACAGCTGCCCTTCGCCTCATGCTCTTCATAGGGTGAAGAGGTTGGCAGCAGTGCCTAGTTGGTCCTGGAAGTATTCCAAGGCTTCAGCCAGCATTGGGAGGAGCGTTATGGGGCTCCAGTCCTGGCTGCCGAGGTAGTGATTGAATTTTACTTCCGAGAAATTGGTGTAGTCTCGGGCAGTAAGTATTCTTGGCTGGACCTTGGGTGCTCTGTTCTTCCATGTACAGAATATCAGGGAATGGTCACTCAAGGAGTCTGCCATTATTCCCGTGCTCTGTATGTTTGCAGGGTTTGACACCAGGGCTCAGTCCAGGGTGGTGTGATTCTCAGTTTTGTGATTCAGTCTGGTTGGTTCAGAGATGACCTGCGTCAGACCTGCTTCCTGGGTCAGAGACATCGAGGCATGGCTGGGGTCCTGGGCCCAGATGAGGTTGAAGTCACCCAGTATGAGTAGCTCCGTAGCTACCTCTTGGGCCAGTACAGTTGTGATGGCTTCAAGAGACTGGACAGCAGACTTAGGTGGATGGTACACACAGCCTATAGTTGCTTTGTGAGTCCAAGGGTTAAGTGGATAAATATAGCTTCGCCCTCAGCAGGGAGATTTTCCTGCAGGGTTAGGAGTGACACAGTGAGGTCGATCTTTGTGTAGATTAGCACCCCTCCTCCTTTTTTGGACTCCCTGTCCTTGCAATAGATACTGTAGCCCAGTGCTTGTATCTCATGATCAAGGATGTGGGCTTTTAGCCAGGTTTCTGAGATGACTAGGACATCAGGTTTGTAGAGGGCCACCCAGGCTCGGATTTCATGTATTTTGGGTCTGAGGCTACACACATTCATATGTGCGATCTTCAGTCCCTTTGCAGACACCCAGCGAGGGTTCTGGGGGGGATGCCACCGAGATATTGATGGTATTGGGGCTGGGGTTGGGTTGAATATCACCTGCCAGGAGTAGTAGCACTGCAACTAGGCTGAGTAGTTTGGCGCTAGGTAAGGTGATGAGGTTTCTTCGACGCATCCTACCTATAAAGTAGAACAGGTTGTAGCATACCGCCTTTTTTACCATCTCATGTGCAGTAGAGATGTAGTCCTGTTTGAGATGGGGTAACTACTGTAGAAATGGTGAGGGGACGGATCGTTATGCAGATAGCCCCCTGGTTCAGGGTGGCCTGGGTCAGTGAACCTATCCACCCAAAGGAGGGTCAGTGAGTAGAATATGGCAAGAAGCGCCCCCCTGTTAGGGAGAGGGACACCTAGGTTCAGTGCCCTACAGGGTGTCAGGGGAGAAGCATGCGCTTGGTGAGCCATGGTTGAATGGTCTCAGGTAGCTCAGTTGGTGTTTATTTTTAGTGAGAGGTCTCTGCCTTGTTTGCTGGAGGGGGAGAAAAAGGAAGGGGAAAAAAAAACAAAAGAAAAGAGAGAAATATAACTAGTTCAGACTAGACTAGACATGTTGGGCCATGACCCTAGGATTTGAGCGGCCGTTGAGCATAAGGTACCCAGTTGAGGAAGGGTCCAGTGGGAGGATAGAGCAGGCAGGGGTGACCGCTAATGGCAAATCCAGGCTGATTAAATGGTGCGGCTAGCAGAGATAGCCAGAATCTCACCTAAGTAAGTAGTTTAGGAAACACGACCTGGGGAGCCGGGAAGGGGTATATTGGACCTCCCTGCAGGAAGGATGAAGAGGCGTATACTGGAAGCAGGCTAAGGGGAGTAGCAGGTAGGGCTGGGAGAGAAGGGGGTGAGGGGGTGGGAGGAGCAGTTTTGGGGGGGAGAACTAGTGGGGTATTGAAAGGAAAACAACAGTTTCCTTTCAGTTGGTTCATAGAAATTTGCCAAGGAGGCAGTGGAGGAAGTTGGAGTGCCCCTAGTGGGGAATCAGTATAGCCTGCCAATGGCCAAGTGGGCTGATAAGTTATTTCGCGTCACGTGCCCCGCAGTATATAACAGAGTGATGACCATGGATGGTGGTGGGGGCGGCGGGGCCAGCACTGAGAACAGCTCCACTCGTGGAGTGAGAGCAGCGAGGCAGGACAGGGCCTGGCGAGCTGGTAAGGCAGCAGCTGTAGCAGCTGTATAAATCATCTTGTGGTATAAATCGTCTTGTGAGTGTCCAAATGCAGAGAATAATTCAGGATTTGGAGTCGCTAGCATCGTGCTCCACAGTTCATTGAGGGGAAATTACCTGGCGGTTTTCGTTGCTTAGGGGGGGGGGGGGAGGGCTGGGTCAGGCAGCCCTCATGACCTCCGCTGAATGGAACCCTCGCTGGATCCGCACCCTGTGAGAGATATAAAGGCTAGGTGAGATTCTTTTATGCTGAAGCGGGGGAGAAAGAGGAAGGGCACAATTGGAGGAGGGGGGGCCAGAGTGGAGGCACAGCATTCAAGTGTGAGCCCTGTAAGAGTGGCTCTTGCTCTAACTGCGGTCACAAGCCCTGTAAGAGTGGCTAATTTCCAACTAAGGTCACAATCAAGCAGGCACAGTGATGTTGAGTAACCAAGCACATTAAATGGCAGGCTCTAATCAGATTAAATATTTGCCCCGAGAGAATAGCTCAATGCTCACCTAAGGTCAACAATTTAAAATGGCAGGTAACAGCTATTTTTAAAATAACCAGGTACACTAAAATGGCAAGTTCTAAATAATAGTGATATGCAGCCCATTAAGGTAACAGTGAGGATGGCTGGAATAGCGAGTGCAATCATTTAAGGTAACATTAGAAAAGGCAGGTAATAAGACTTAACCATATACTCTACAGAGAATACTGGATGGGCAACTATGCACAACCAGTGCATTCTGCCACTGAGGGGTTCTGATTCCCTTTGACCTTGACAGGCAAGCTTGAGAGGTTCGCGGGAATCAGAACCCTGAGGTGGCAGAACACACTAGTTGTGCATAAAGCTGCTCATCCTGTATATTTTGTAGTGTATAATATTACATGCAATGTGCATGCAGCAGTTCTTTTGCTTTCAGAAAGAAACTGACTTGTGCATTCTCTAGAGGTTTCAGAATACTGTTGTACCACAGAAGAGTACAGCCACATTCCATGACCTTTGAACTGTGGTACAACAGCATTTTGAAAGGGATATAATTCTATACAGAACAATGTTCTATTAGACACCATAAGCAGAGCTTATTTTATACAAGGCTCTTAATTTACAGTGCACTGTGCTAACAGTGTGCTTAATGTGAACATCCGAAGATTTTACATTTCTTTGAAACCTGGCTTTATTGCCAATGCCGTTTCCAGGTAACCTTTGCCTCAGTGCTTTTTGTCTGTTAGATCACTTTCCTATGTTGGCCTCACCATGACTCAAACCAGTTAGACCAAAAATATTTCATCTGTTTCATCCTTCCCCCTGGGCTGTTACAGATGAGATACACTGATAACCTGCATGTAGGATGAAACACGTCTTTGTCTTCTGTTTTCAGCCTTTGCTGAATGCGCGAGAAGTAATTTGGCACCATACACTCTTGCTTGAAGAAGAACCAGTCTAGAAATGTTCATAGTAAGTTGCATATACTGCCCACGATGCATTGCACTATATGGATATGTGTAATTTTACATTTCTATCCAAAGATACATGTGGATCCAAACAAAGGCCCAACTATTTGTATGTTAACCTTTTCTATTACAATACTATCCAATGTAAAAGTAATCAATTCCAGTTAGAAATACATTTCAAAATATGATATTTGAAACCAAATGTCATTGTGTTTATTTTTATGGGCATTCAGTACTAACTGGTTATTTGTAAATCAGTTTGAATTTCATTGACGCTCCCTTGAGGATGAGTTTATAATGAAGAGAAATCTTTGTTTGCATAATATAAGATTGTGTCATCCGCATATAGATGAAGGACACTAGAGTTGCACAGAGATACAGGGCATAGAAAGTAAGGACAGAAAAAGACTACGGGCCAGATTTTCAAAGGCTTTAGATTGCCACAAGCCCTGTTGCGTCAAAGATTTGGGGCTTGTGGCAAACTAATGGAATTTTCCATTCCGTGCGGCAACTGGCACAAGTTAGATCATCTTTTAGTGATGTAGCTTGTGTCAATATCAGGGACCGTTTTTACGTAGCTTGCACCACAGATTTTGGGGGAAGCTGTTGTACTTTGGGAAAAATGTTGCAACTGTGCCCAACCTTCAAAAATCGGGCACAGTTGTGGCAAAAGGGACTGGCACACCAGCAATTTCAAAGTGTTGTGGCATAAGTCTTGGCACAATCCTCTGCACCATCCTTTGACAATCTGGCCTTATAAATCCAGCTGGTCTGTCCTGAGTCCCTACCTCACATTGCTCTTTGTTAGTCATACTTATTCCATCCCCCAGTACCCTCCCTCCAGTATCTACTCCCCTTGCAAATTAGCTCACTGAAATTATCCCTTTGTGCTTGGAAATCATTTGTGGCTTCTTATTTGTGATCATTTATAAAAAAAAAAAAAGTGGTCCCAAAATTGACCCCTGTGGGACCCCTGACCTTATAAGTTCTGATATGATCGCTAAGATGAAATTGCTGAAGTTAGAGACCAAGATCATTTTCAACTTAGGCATTTTGGGACCTCTACTCATGAACACTGTCACTTATAATTTTCTTCATCTGTCCTGATCGTTGATTTCCCACAGCAACTGCGCCACTTGTGCGAAAACACATTTTGGACAGGATCTGAAAAATGACAGCTGTACTGTGCATAAGGACATGTACAAAACTGACAATGTTGAAAATGTTGAGTGAAAATATTAAAAATTGTAGAAATTACGAGTGCACGTGGAAACTGCGCAACGCAAGCTTGTAACATAGTCATTTTATGGACTTTTGTCACCAAGTATTCAACATAGGCATTTTAGGACCACTGCTCATAATACAGTGCCACTGTGATTTTCATAATCTGTCCCAAACACTGATTTCCTACAGCGACCACACATTTTGGCCAGGATGTGAAAAATGACAGTTGCACTGTTCGTAAGGAGCTGTGAAAGAATGCCAATGTTGAAAATCTGGAGTCAAAATATTACAAATTGGAGAAGTTACAAGTGTCTGTGGAAACTGCGCAACGCATGCTCATAACATAGTAATTTTTTGGAATTTTTTCACCAAATTTTCAACATAGGCTTTTTGGGAGGCCACCTCATGAACAGTGACACTGACATTTCATTACTTAGTTCTGAAACGTGATTCCTCACAGTGACCGCAAAAATCACCTTCCGGGACTGACTAATGCCATGACAGTGACTGAATTCATGAGGAGGGGTCCCAAAAAACCATGTTGAAAATTTGGTGGCAAAATTCCCCAAAATGTCTGAGATATGCACCAAAGTTGAAAAAACCCTATTTATGCTATTATACAGTTTACTGGCATTTCTTCAGTTCGTAGTCATCTTTGAAGAGTGCAAACATGTTCCCGGTCCACCGAAGATCATTGCACTTGGCTCCGGAGGTAAGTATGGGGTGTGGGGGGAAGGCAGGGTGCACAGAGGGTGGGCGCAGGTTGGGGGACAGGCCACGAACTCAACATGGGACCATTTTCTGTTTTACAGAGAAAAAAACACATTGCGGGACTGTTTTTTTTTTTCAGGATATTTGGCACACTGGGGTGGGCTCTCAGCTTGCCACCTGCATGTTTGATGGGAGGGGGTCTGTTGCTGATGGGGATTGGGCACCCTGCCAGTACATACAGAGTAAGGAGGCAGTCTTATGAGCTGAGGGAGATTGGGCACCCTCTTGGCACACAAGAAATAGGGGGTGGTGGGTACATTATGCTGATGGGGATTGGGCACCCCCTTCTGCAAGTTAAATTAGGAGGGGGCATGCTGACAGGAAGACTGCAGCAGGACTGCACCACCGAAACCCGCTTCTCCACTGAAGCAACCACAATATATTGTCTGCGCTGCACAAGCAAGACAACATAAAAATTGATAAATAGCCATCAACCCAGTTCACAGCTGAAGAGGACAGACCAATGTCTCTTAGCCTTTGTATTTAAATGTTTTGATTTACTAAATCAAATGCTTTTTCGAGATTTACATAGGTTGCTCCAGTCAGGTTTATCAGAGGCTAGTGCAGTATCATCTGTCACCTGGGCTTGGTATGTCTGCATGGAGTGTCCTGCACAAAATCTTGATTAACTAATGGCTGAGATCTTGTTATTTGTAACATAATCTATCAGTTGAGGATGAACTTTCTCCTTAATTGGGGAAAAATGAAGGGTGAAGGGGCAGATTATCAGGATTAAAACAGGGGAGGGATGGGTACAAGACCCTGGGGAGCAGGCTGAGGTACTAAATGAGTACTTTGCCTCAGTTTTCACTAAGGAAAATGGGGAACTGCATCATACATTGGAGGAGATGGTGAAACTGAGGAGGGGGGGACCCTTAACGATCGGTGGGTCTGGGGAGGGGGGCATCACTGGCAGGTGGGGGGAAGGCAAAGCAGGGGGACGAGGTAGCGGAGGTGGAAATCATGGCAGAGAGAGTGAGGGAAGCCCTCAGGTCTCTTAAGATGGAGAAAGCATCAGGGCCAGATAAATTACATCTCAGAGTACTGAAGAAACTGGCAGATGTCCTGGCAAAACCCCTGGTGGAGCTCTTCAGCATCTCGCTAAGGACAGGGTGGGTACCCCTGGACTGGAAGGTGGTGCATATAGTACCTATCCACAAGGGGGGATCAAGGGAGGTGGCAGGGAACTACAGGCCCATCAGCCTGACATCGGTGGTGGGCAAGGTAATGGAGGGCATTGTCAAGGAGAGACTAGGGGGAGACCTGGAAAAGTTGGGGTGCCTGGACGATAGACAGCATGGATTCATCCTGGGGAAATCATGTCAGACAAACCTTGTGGAGTTCTATGACTGGGTGACGAGTGCCTTGGACTTGGGTAGACCAGTGGACATCCTCTTTCTTGACTTCAGCAAGGTGTTTGACCCTGTTCCTCACGGGGGCCTGTTGGATAATCTAGGAGAAATGGGGTTGGGGAACCAGATGATCAGATGGATAGGAAATTGGCTTCAGAACCAGACCCAGAGGGTCATGGTTGGTGGGATAGTCTCATCCCCAAGGAGGGTCATTAGTGGAGTCCTTCAGGGATCAGTCCTTGGGCTCCTCCTGTTCAACGCCTATGTCTCTGATATAAGGAAGGGTATCAGGAACGACATGAGTCTCTTTTCGGATGACTCAAAACTTGGGGGGGGGTCGATGGGGAGGAGGGGAGGGTGACCCTACAGGGGGATCTGGAGGCTCTAGAAAGGCAGTCTAGAAAGTGGAAGCTGAGGTTCATTGTAGGGAAATGCAAGGTACTGCACCTGGGAGCCAGAAACCCAGGCCAAGATTACACCCTGGGAAGGGAATGCTAAAAGTCTCGATGGCTAAGAGGGACCTGGGGGTGGTGGTGGATGTCAAGATGAACAACTTGGAGACTTGTAGGAGGGCAGCAGCAAAGGCCAACAAGATGCTTGGATGCATCGCTAGGGGGATCACCTCCAGAAGGAGGGAAGTGATACTCCCACTGTATAACCGCTTGGTGAGGCTGCACCTCGAGTACTACGTGCAGTTTTGGAGGCCACATTTAAAGAGGGACATTGAACTCCTGGAGAGGGTCCAGAGGAGGGCAACCAAAATGATTTGGGGCTTGGGGGATAGGACCTATTGGGAGAGGCTCGAAGAGCTTCATATGTACTCATTAGAAGAGAGAAGGGACTGGGGGGACATGATAGAGGTCTTCAGGTACATGAAGGGGGTAAATAGGGGAGAAGCAGTTAGGGTGCTCTGAAGGAAGGAGGAAGGGAGGGCAACTAGAGGGCATGGGTGGAAGCTGGGGGGGAGATTCAGGGGAGAAAGGAGGAGGTGCTACTTCACTGAGAGGGTGGTGGAGCCATAGAATGCACTGCCCAGGGAGCTGGTGGAGGCAGAAATGGTGGAGGGGTTCAAGAGGGGGTGGGACAGGTACAGGGGAAGGGTTCTGCAAGCAAAAACCAGTGCAGCGAGAATATCCGGGACTGGGAAAGGAGAAGCCAGAGAGGGAGAGGGGGGACAGCAAGGTCAGCTCCCAGGTTGGGGGCTGACCAAACGAGCAGACATGAAAGACCTTTAGGCCTATTCTGCCTGCATTTTAGTATGTTAGTATTTTAGTATGTTAGTATGTTAATATTAGATAGTGTAGGCAGTACCAAAATAAGATAATAATAACTTACTGTTTTGGGGTCCCCAGTTTTAAGGGTAAAAGTTATTTGGGCTTGTTTCCAAGATAAGGGAACTGTCCCAGCGCTGTTTGCCTCAAACAGGCTCAAATAGCTCACATGACTGGACATATATAAAAATTTAGGATCAAGGTTCTGAAGTTCAGAGCCTTTGGTTACGTTAAGGTTTATTAATGTTTGTAAACATCAAGTGTTACTTCCTTATAATTAAAATAGTCATTTAACTTATTAAGTACTGCTTTCTGGTAGCTACTGCTATCCAAAACAGAGATGGTGCCATTTTTGTCAATATCTATAAAATAAGTATTAAAAATGTTTTTATATTGACAGGATTTGTTTGTATAGATCTGTCCTTATAAACTGAGTCTTCAGTTACAATTTGTATGGTACTGAATTTCATTTTAACCTTTTAAAATTTTACTGGGGTATTAGCCACATTATCACATTTATACAAATAATACTCAGATTTTTTTGTTGTTACAAGAAATTGGTTGAAGCCTAGGTTCTTACCCCCTCTCAGCATTGCATTATGAGGGGAAGATTGTGCCGATTCACCTGATCACCTTTTTGGAGTGGGTGACCAGGGAGATGAGCAGGAGCAGGGCTGCAGATGTAGTCAATCTACACATTAGCAAGGCCTTTGATACTGTGGCGCATGAAGCTTCTGGGCAAGGTTCAATGTTGTGGCATACACGAGACATAGGGGTGGATTGCTACCTTGTGTGGCGGCAGAAAGTAGATAATGCTGGTGGATGGGCACTACTCTGAGTGGAGAGGTGCACTCAGTGGTGTCCTTCGGGGAATGGTGCTGTAGCCACAGCATAGAAACATAGAAACATAGACTTTGATGGCAGACAAGGACTGCTTGGCCCACCTAGTCTGCCCATTTCCCTACCTACAGGATAAGCTGCAGATCATATTTAACCAACAGCCTATTTCTTCCTACCCCCCACAAAAATTGCCTGACATCTGTCCCATGCATTCTTGAATTCTACCACAGTTTTAGACCCAACAACCTCCTCAGGAAGGATGTTCCATGTGTCCACCACCCTCTCTGTGAAAAAAATACTTTCTCACATTGCCCCTGAGCCATCCCAGCTCTATCTTCAATTTCGTACTCTTGTTCTTGCACATCTCTTTTTCTGAAAGATGCTACCCTCTTGGACTTTGTTGGTTCCATTGAGGTAGTTAAAAGTTTCTATCATGTCCCCCACTCTCCCTCCTTTCCTCAAGGGTATACATATTAAGCTCCTTTAGTCTCTCCTCTTATGGCTTCTCTTCCAGACCCTGCACCATTTTAGTTGCTTTCCTCTGAACTGCCTCCTTCCTGTCTATGTCCTTGCGGAGATGGGGTCTCCAGAACTGGACACAGTATTCCAGATGGGGTCTCACCAACTGTCTGTACAGAGGGATAACAACTTCCTGTTTTCTGATGGTGACGCCTCTCCCTGTACATCCTAGTGTCCCCCCAGTCCTCCCTACTGCCTTCTCACATTGCTTGCTAACCATAAGGTCATCTGATATGATTACCCACAGGTCCCTTTCCATTTTTGTTGTTGCTACTACCTCCCCCCACATTGTGTAATCTTCCCCTGGGTTTGTGGTGCCCAGGTTCATTATTTTGCACTTCTTTGCATTGAATCCAAGCTGCCATACTTCTGACCATTCCTCCAACCTTTCCAAGTCCCTTCTCACCCTTTCCACACCTCCTTGTGTGTCAACCCTGTTGCAGATATTTGTGTCATCTGCAAAGAGGCATACTCTTCCTTCCAGTCCCTCTGCAATGTCACTTGCAAAGACATTAAAAAGAACTGGACCCAGTGCTGAACCCTGCGGTACCTTGCTAGTAACCCCTCTTTCTTCAGAGTGGACTCCATTTACAATTACCTTTTGTGTCCTGTTGTCCAGCCAATGTTTTACCCAGGCTACCACCCTAGGACCCTCTCCCAGGCTGGTTAGTTTGACTATTAATCTTTTGTGTGGGACTATGTCAAATGCCTTGCTAAAGTCTAGGTCGGCCATGTCCATAGCCCTTCCCTGGTCTACTACTTAGGTCACCCAGTCAAAGAAATCAATTAGATTTGTCTGACATGAACTTCCCGCTGTGAACCCATGCTGCCTTGGGTCCTATGCCCCACTGGCCTCTATGTACTCAACAATTCTTTCCTTCAGAAGTGATTCCACCACTTTCCCTACCACAGAGGTCAAACTGACAGGTCTGTAGCTTCCTGCCTCTGTCTTGCTCCCACTTTTGTAAAGGGGAATCACATCCACCTTCCTCCAGTCCTCAGGTACCAAACCATCCTCCCATGATTTGTTAAAAAGGGTAGTCAGTGGTGTCACTAGTTCTCCCCTTAATTCTTTTAGAATTCTGGGGTGAATTCCATCAGGCCTCATTGTTTTGTCCAACTTCAGTTTTAGGAGTTCTTTCAGAATCCTTTCTTCCGTGGAAGGACTGGGATCAACCCCCCATCCAGAGTGCTTCTGTTAGTTGGATTAGGCACCTCTCCCTCCTCCTCTTTTGTGAATACTGAGCAGAAGTATTTGTTCAGTATCCCTGCTTTTTCACACTGTCTCTCTCTGCCCACCCACCGTCCATTTTATTCAGCCTCACTATCCCTCCTTTTGTCATTCTATGCTCCCTAATATACCTCTAAAAGGTTTTATCCCCCTTCTTAACCAAGATGGCAATCTTTTCTTCAGTTTTGGCCTTTGCTATTCTGACTACCGTCTCTTCTTCCTTCTGCCTTAACTGGTATAGTTCTCTGTCCTGCTCCTTCTGTGTTTCCTTATACTTCCTAAATGCTATCTTTTTCTCCCTAATCTTCACCACCATCTCTTTTGAGAACCATAGTGGCTTTTTCTTTCATTTTGATTTGTTTATTTGCTTCACACAAAAGCTTGTTGCCTCTGTGATTGTAATTTTGATGTTTCCCCATTGTTGCTCCACCTCTCCTTCTTGCCTGTTTGCTAGTGCTTTTCTAAGGCACTCTCCCATCTTACCAAAGTCAGCCCTCCTGAAGTCCAGAACCCTCACTTTTGTATGGCTTGACTCTGTAGCTGAGTTTATCATGAACCACACTGTTTGGTGGTCACTTGTTCCCAGATGGCTACCCACTTCTAGATCTGAGATCCTCTCACTGTCCCCATTTGAGAGTACAAGGTCTAAGATTGCTCACTCACGGGTGGGTTCCAAAACTAGCTGTCTGAGGCATGCCACCTGAAAGGCATTGAGAATGGCCTTGCTTTTGGATGTGGCTGCAGCAACGGTGCTCCAGTTAACATCTGGCACATTAAGGTTCCCCATCAACAGTATCTCCACTTTTTCTGCCATCCTAAGGATGCCTTATGTCATTTCCTTGTCCTTTCCCTTCCCCTGACATGGGGGTCTGTATTCAACCCCTGTGCGGATTGTGATGCCATTTCTAGTCTCTAAGGTGACCCACAGTACCTCCTCTCCTCCCTGTTTACTATTTTGTTCAGTTGCTTTTATCCCTTCCCTTACATAGAGAGCTACTCCTCCCCCTCTTCTCCCCTCCCTGTCTCTCCTGTAGATTGTGTGACCTGGTATGTTAACATCCCAGTCATGGTTCTCTGTGTACCATGTTTCTGTGACTGCTATGATATCCAGGCATCCCTCTTCCAACAAGGCCACCAGTTCAGGGAGCTTTTTGCCCAAACTATGGGCATTGGAACTCATTACCCTCCATTTCTTGATGGCCTTACCCTTTTTGCCCCATCCCTGTTCTTATTGCGTTTGTCATTTTCTCCATTTACTCCTGCCCTTCTCCCAATCAACATATCTGCTGATTTAATATTTCATTAACAGTCTGGCAGCTGGGGTCTCCGGCAGGCTGCTGAGGTTCATCAATGACAATAAGATGGCTGGGGTGGTGGACTCTCTCATGCACTGAGACAAACTTCAGGAGGATCTGAACAAGCAGGTTGAGTGTTCAGACTCTTAGAGCCTTTAATGTAATGTAGCCAAATGGAAGGTGCTACACCTAAGGATGGAAACAGTTGTATGACCTAAACATTTTGTGTGAGTCTCAAGCAAAACAGACAGTAACCTGCCAGCGTGGTGAGGTCAGCACCTAAAATCAAGCCTTAAACTCAGAGGCAAAGCAGACCACAGAAGCAGTTAAAAAATAATGGCAAATTCAACCTGCCCGGTGACACTGTGGGTTGAGGAGCTGGACGCCACACCTCGCACCATGCTGGCAACCTGGATTCGGGAACAGATTCAGATCATTAGGTGGCCAGCAGGGGAGGCAAGGATTGAGCATCACACCTCTCCTTCCTCGAGAGTGGGGGGTCTGTGCTGCGAATGGCACAGCTAGGAGGGCTTGCCCGTGCCCAGGGTGCTTGGTTGCCTCCATGGAGGTGGAGACAGCTGCTGCACCCATTGCATGGTTCGTGGGTGCAAAAGGGGGTGAAAATAGGAGGAAAAGTCTCCAGTGGCAGGATAACGCCTGACTTCCCAGAGGCACCACTCCTAGGCCGGGCACAGGGTAAAAGCCTCAGTAATTCCGGGGGATGGAGCTGGGGGGTCAGGCAGAAGGGGGCTGGAGGGGAAGGCGTAGAAACAGCAGCTGTGATAAAAAAAAATGATGCCAAGGTTATTTATTAGTGAACAAGTATGAGAGCAAAAATATGAACAGAAAATTAGTTCTCCCACAATGAAAACAAATTTCAGTCAGTGCTGCAGGGTATTCCAAAATGTTTGCCACTTCCAGTAGTCATGGATGAACAAATACAATAATTCAAACAGCACAACACATCTTTATCAAAAATGTTGTTGAAAAAGATGTTTGTTTGATTTACAAACAGGCCACAGACACACTATCCAAATGAATAACTGCTGGCTTGGAATGTCCCTTCTGTATGACATCATTAAGAAGCATGATTATGTATCCACCCTACTGGTCATACTCAGAGCAGTAGGGTTGATATGTAAGCATGCTCCTTGATGATGTAATACAGAAGGGACATTCTAAGCCAGCAGTTACTCATTTGAATGGTGTGTCTATGGTCTGTTTGTAAATCAAAACAACAGATTTGGTAAATATTCTAGACTTTAGTTAAAGTCTTTTGTGCAGTTTTTGATCCAGATGTGTTGTGCTATTGGGATCACTATATTTGTTCATCCATGACTACTGGAAGTGGCAAGCATTTTGGAATGCCCTGCAGCATTGACTGAAATTTGTTTTTATTGTGGGTGAGCTAATTTTCTGTTCACAGTTTTGTTCTCATACTTGTTCACTAGTAAATAACCTTGGCATTATTTTCTGACTGCTTTTGTGGTCTGTTTTGCCTCTGAGTTGAAGGATGATCTTAGGTGCTGACCTCACCACACTGGCAGGTTACTGTCTGATTATTGTTTTTATCATTTCTTCCCTATACACTCCTGAGGTAGGTGCACTATCTATATATGTGTGTCTACACAGCACCACGTTTCTTGTAGTCCAGGAACTGTTTTGGACTTTGTGATGTTCCTCTTGCTATGTGGGGGAGAAGGGTCATAATGGCCGAGTATTTGAAGCATGACAAACAGTGTGAGACTGCTGACAAAAGCAGTGGCAACATGCTAGGGTGCATCAAAAGGGGGTTGTCAGGTCCCACCTGGACTACTGGATGCAGTTCTGGGCTCATTAATACAAAAAGGAATTTGAAGTAGTCAAGATGGTGCAATACGGGACCACAACCATTATCGGGGTACAGGGGACAAAAACTAGGAGGAGAGGATAGAGGTTCTTAACATGTTTGCCTGGAGAAAAAGGAAACAGGGAGGGTACAGGATCTCAATTGTCTGCAAACTCAAGGGTTTCAGCAAGACTGAACATGCTGAGATGTTTGATCTAGTGTCCTCAAGCAGGAGTTGGGAAGGGGAGGCATGCCCTGAAGTTCAGAGATGGTAAATTCAGGGGTAACATGAGGGAGCACTTTTTTCGCAAAGGGTGTGAAGCTCTGGGTCAGTCTACCAACAGAAGCAGATGACATAAATACAGTATAGGCCTTCAGGGTTCGCTTGGACAGATTTCCGTTTACCAAGGAATCAAATGGTAAACTACATAGTAGAGGGGGAAAGAAATCTCTATGAATTAGTATGTGTTTGCACAAAGCACTTTTTCATCCCTAGTTATGAAGCAGGGAGTAGACATGATGGACCTAGTGTCCCTTCCAACCTTAAATTAGTATGTTACTATGTAACTGATGACTGATTATGTTTGTGCCAAAAGGGTTAAATCATACACTGTTGATAACTTCTCTGGTGGTTTGAAATTAATGGTTTTTATTGCATTTGGGATGGAATTGCTGTGTTGAGTCACGTTTACCTGAAGACAAGATGGTATTGATCCCTATTGGGGTGTTTTGCTGAGCCACGTATGGGTGAAAAAAATTACAAAAAGTAATCTAGATTACTTTTACTTTTGAAAAGTAATCTAGTTTCTCTTCCAGATTATTTAAAATGTAAATTCCTATTAAATGTATCACTTAGAAAAGTAATCCGATTCCACTTATAATATCTAGTTACTGTAATCCCTTTCTTTAACAACCCTGCAAATATATATTGATCCTATCTGAGAGATAAGAAATCATAGAGGAAAAAAGACGCCAGGGCAGATGTTGAAAAGGGGATGGACGAATGTGCAAACGCATTTTTTGCCTGCATCTGCACTTGCCTGATTATGTCAAAACTTGGGAGCCCTATTTTCAAACAGCTCCATGTTTTTGTGGCACTTCCACAATTTGTGGCAGCTTTCTAAAAAAAATGAAACACACGCCAAAACAAAGAAACAAAAATAATGAAGCTTGCTTCATATTTTGGATGCAAGTTTTGTGATTGTCATCTGAACTACTAGACAATGCTGAAGAGAGTTCCCATTGAAAATTCAGGTGGAGCGATCCAATTTGAAATCCTGACCCAAGGCATCCATTGTGTTCATTTCCTGCCAACTAGGCAGGTACAACATTCAGAATATTGTGGAATACTGGGAGCTGGAGGCCAAGTGATGTTAGTCTCCCGGGAATTTAAGTTGTTTGACCCTCAAAAAAGGAATTTAATGTAAGAGTCAAGTAATGTTATTCTGTATGAGGAACTGATCCAGCCTGAGTTTCAGAGGTTCCATAGTCCCCACTTGCAGGGCTTTTGCCATAAATAAACTACTTTCTGGGTGAATAAATGCTTTCCAACATTACCCCTACTCTTTCCCTCTTAAGCATTTCTACCGCACTTGGCAAGCTGGAAAGATTTTCGCTGAAGTCTAACACACATCATTCGATCCTTTTACAATTTTACAAACTGAGATAATACTTACTGTTAGTCTTTTCTTCAAGGGAAAACAAACAGGGTGAGATTTTCAAACAGCTGTGTCCATTTCTCAGACATGGCCACAAGTCATCTGCCTCGATAGTTACACCATCTAAAATGTAGCCTAACCTCTGGGTGCGACTGCCGCAACTTGTGCCCTGAAAATGATGCATGCGTCAGAATTTTGAAACATGAATCATTTTTTTGGCATAAGTTCAAGTTCAACTTTATTGCAAGAAATACTCCATTGAGCAAGCTCATTAGAAATATAGAAACACAGACTTTGATGGCAGAAAAGGAACGCTTCACCCACCCTGTTTGGCCATTTCTCTACCTTTTGGATAGGCTGCAGATCCAAGTTAACCAACAGCCTATTTCCTCCTACCCCTCACTAGAATTGCCTTATGTCTGTCCCATGCATTCTTGAATTCCACAACTGTTTTTGACCCCACTACCTCCTCTAGAAGGCCATTCCATGCATTCACCACCCTTTCTGTGAAAACATACTTCCTCACATTGCTCCTGAGCCGTCCCCCCATCTTCAGATTGTGCCCCCTTGCTCTTGTACATCTCTTTTTCTGAAAGATGCTACCCTCTTGGATTTTTTTGATTCCCTTGGGGTACTTGAATGTTTCTATCATGTCCCCCCTCCCTCCTTTCCTCTAGGGTATATATATTAAGCTCCTTTAGTCTCTCTTCATAAGGCTTCTGGTGCAGACCCTGCACCATTTTAGTTGCCCTCCTCCAGACTGCCTCCATCCTGTCTGTGTCCTTGCAGAGATGGGGTCTCCAGAACTGCTTGTAATACTCCAGGTGGGGTCTCACCAACTGTCTGTACAGTGGGATAACAACTTCCTGTTTTCTACTGATGATGCCTTTCCCTATGCATCCCAGTACTCCCCCAGCCCTCCATACTGCCTTCTCACATTGCTTGCCTACCTTTAGGTTGTCTGATATGGCTACCCCCAGGTCCCTTTCCATTTTTGTTGTTGTTAGTGCCCCTTCCCCCCCCCCACTGTGTACTCTTCCCATGGGTTTTTATTTCTCAGGTGTATTACTTTGCACTTCTTTGCACTGAATCTAAGCTGCCATACATTTCACCATTCCTCCAACCTTGCCAAGACCCTTCTCATCCTTTCCACCCCCCTTTGTATATTAACCCTGTTGCAGATCTTTGTGTCATCTGCAAAGAGGCATACCTTTCCTTCCAGCCCCTCTGCAATGTCACCTATAAAGACATTAAAGAGGACCAGTCCCAGTACTGAACCCTGCAGTACCCCACTAGTAACACCCCCTTTCCTTGGAGTGGACTCCATTTACTATTGCCCTATGCATCCTGTTGTCCAGCCAATTTTTTACCCAGGCTACCACCCTAGGACTCACTCCCAGGCTGGCTAACTTGTTTATTAATATTTTGTGTGGGACTGTGTCAAATGCCTTGCTAAAGTCTTGGTAGGCCACATCCACAGCCCCTCCGTGGTCTACTACTTTGATCACCCAGTCAAAGAAATCTATTAGATTCATCTGACATGACCTCATCTCTGTGAATCCATGCTGCCTTGGGTCCCGTGCCCTGCTGACCTCTAGGAACTCAACAATTATTTCTTTCAGAAGAGATTCCATAATTTTCCCTACCACTGAGGTCAAACTAACAGGTCTATAGTTTCCTGACTCTGCCTTGTTCCCATTTTTCTGGAGGAGGATAACATCCGCCTTTCTTCAGTCCTTGGATACTACACCATCCTCCCATGATTTGTTAAAAAGGGTAGTCAGTGGCGTCACTAGTTCTCCCCTTAGTTCTTTTACAAGGAGATCCCTATACATAAATGGGAAAATATATTGAAAAACAGGAAACATTAGAACATATATAGTTACATGAAATGTATGCAATACAAAACCTGAGATGGTTACATTCAGTAAATACAGTAAATATAGTACAAGGATACAGTGAGGTAATTCTTAACAGGCAATGCAAGGCATGGTGTTTGGCAATTATAGTTTCGAAAGGAACCAATCCATATTGGAAGCAAGAGACAGGTAACAGTAGTGACAATACATACTTGATATGAATTTTGGCAAAATCCAGAGATGGGCTGAGAGAGCAGACAGAACAGGGGTAAGGTGAAGTATATAAATACATTCAGATGAGTAAGGAGGTCAACTGAGGGCATAAGCTGGGTAAAGACTGTTATGGAGGTTGCAAGTGGGTATGGCAGCAAAGGATAAGTGCTAGAATGTTAAGAGAGGATGAAAGAGCGACAAAGGTGAGAGCTGGGCTGGGATGAAGGGTTAAGAGTGGATCTAAGGCATGGATAGCCTGGTCAGTAGGGTGGAAAATGGACTGGAGAAGATAGGGGCCTGGGGAGACCAGGTAGGGGAGGGGAGGAGAATATGAGAAGATGGCGGATACTTCCCATGATGGCAGAGCCGAAAACCTAGCAAGGGATAATAGTTCCTATGGCAGTGATAGATTACTGGGAAGAATTTGTAGGTCAGGGATTTGAAGATATTTATAGAGATAATACTAGTGAGCCTGAGTGCCAGCTGGATGAGATTCCATGCTGATGGGATGGCATAGTTAATGGCACCCATGCTGAGGGAAGTATGCATCCAAGGTACAGTGAGGAGGATGTAGTTAGGTTTTCTACAGGAATAGCAGCAATGGGAAATGTTAACAAGTGAGGAGATGTAGGCCGGTACTTTGTTTAGTAGACGTTTGAGGGTCCAGGTACCTAGGTGAAGTAACTGCCTGGTGGCGAGGGGTTGCCAACCAACTTCTTTATACAACTCGCAGTGATGCATCCAGAAAGGTGATTTAGTAATAAATCACAGAGCCCAGTGGAATAGTATATCAAGCTTGCAGAGGTTGGAAGCAGTGGCACAATTAAAGATGATGTCACAGTAGTCTAGGAGTGGGAGGAATGTGGCCTGCACTAGTCTGCATCTGACATCAGGGGGAAAAAAACACTCTGTTCCTGAAGAAAATGCCTAGCTTTTCTTTCAACTTGCTAGAAAGGCAGTCGATGTGTATGCTAAAGAAAAGCTTACTGTCTATCCATACACTCAAATATTTGAATTTATCTACCACGTCTAGTGGTTCACATAGGATTGTCACGATAGATACAGGTGTCACACTGTATCAAGGGGAAGGTCTGTTGCTACTAGGTATGAAGTACAGTACCTTGTTTTTTTCACATTGAGTAACTGCTTGTATCTGATAAAGTTGTGCTCTAGTTGTGCACAGTCATCTTGGAGTTCATCATGTACTTCAGCTAAAGTAGGTTTGTAAGTATATAAAACGGTATCATCCGTAAAAAGATATTTTTTGGACTTGATGATATTAGCATCTAGTGAGTTGACGTAAATGGAAAATAATATAGGGCCCAAAATGGAGCCTTGCAGAACACCTTGTTCAACAGGAAGGGAGTCAGATACCTGGCCTCTTGCTTTGATTTTTTGAAATCTACATGTAAAGTAACTTGAGAAGCACTGTAGTGATGTATCATCCGTGCCTATTTTACTGAGTCCACTAAGGATGAGGTTGTGGTCGATGGTGTTGAATGCCTTACTGAGGTTTAGGAATATCGCACTTGTGACTTGCTTAGAATAATGCGTGGTGAGCCAGTCATTGGTGACTTTTGCTAGGGTAGAGGTGGTGCTGTGGTTTTCTCTGAACCCAGACTGTGCAGGGTTGAGAAGTGAAAACTTTACTAAGTGGTCTTCATAAATCAGGTAAAGTGTCTCAAATGCATCAGAATGTTTGAAAATCTGATGGAAGCATCCCGACATATTTGCCTGGATGGAGCATGTTTCCAAAATATGAACACAAGTGCTGCCTCCAGCTGTTTGAATATCTGAACCCCAGTACCTAGCCTTTCCAGATGCTTTCTATAGCATAAGCTCTTAGTTTCATGAATGATTGGTTGTTGCTGCCTGGTGATGTACCCTCTTGATTTCTGCAGTATACTGTGGCTATCAAAGTTACACATAGCACTCCTTTGCAGCCTTCTAACCTCTGGATTTGCCTTTCCTTACTTTCATATTTTTTATTTACTTTGAATGCTGTATGGCTGCATAAATATTTACCATATGCCTTATTGTGGGTAGCCATTTGTGAAGATTTTGATATTGAAATTCTCTCTGGGCAAAATGTATTTAAACAATTACAACTGAGAAGCCGGCCATTTCCGAGGGATTAACGACTGGTTGGGGGGATGGGTGGCTTGAGGTGCAGCTGAGGGACACCTTCTTCCAGTCGGTCGTTAATCCAAAGAAATGACCAGCTGTGGGGTTGTTATTGCGTTATGAGTCTATTCACAGTAATGATTGTATTTTTTTCATTTATTTTTAACTTCATTAAGGTTTCAAGCAGAGTGGCGTGAGCTGTATCTACCATACAGTGTCATTTGGCAACTGGATTAGTCATTTCTAACATGTTAATGACTGATCCAGTAGCCAATCAGGAGCCTCACTAGGTTTATGAATAATTAATTAGACATAATTTAATAAGCATACAGAGGGAAGAAATATTTAAGAAAAGGATACAGGAAAATGTGCAGAAAAATCTAAAGGATCAGCATATTTGTCTTTCCTGGCCTAAGTACTACCTGTACCCACACCTATGTTGTATTTTGCTAGCATTTTAAGATGTCCTACAGCTGTGATACCTATAGAAATTAAATTAAAGCTAGTTTTGAATGTTTCACCAATAGGTAAAAAATATAAATAAACACAGATAAATATGTTATACATATATGTTTTACAATTTTTGGCCAGGAAAGGCACACTAAGCCAAGACTTGTGTTCAGGTGTGTCCTTGGATCAAAGGGAAGTCAAGTGAGTTGCTCATGGTCACACGGTATGTAAGTGGTGGCTGGGATTCAAACCCAGTTCTGCAGGTTTACAGCTCAGTGCTGTTAACCACTATGCTATACTGCCTCCAGTGTACTTTGTGCATAAGAAATATGCACAGAGTATACTGTATAAATGGGAAGGATGCTTGCTATATACTGTACTGTAAACACATGTAACGGATTCAGGAGCAAGACCCTTTACACCAGGACATTTTAATTCAGAAGAGGTTTTTGATTATTTGTCACATTTATGAGTATGAAACTTAACATCATATTTACTAGAGAGCAATCAATTGTATATTTGTTGGAGATAAGCTTCCTTAAAGCAGCAGTGCAATGAAAAAGGTGTTTCCTAAAAAACTAGTTTCAGCTGCAGTTCAGAAAAATAATAGTATACCTGTTGAATGTACTTGTCTAGGTACCTCATTTGCTGCACACCATGATTCTTTTTTTTTTCACTGATCCTAATCTAGCCAGGTCTACAATGTTATGTTTATGAAAAATGTGGTGACCATCTTTTTTTCTTGAGAAAGAACTCAAAACATTTGTGAAATACTCAGATTTGGGAGGAATTAGAAGATTGTACCACCAAATAAAACTGGAAGATGCTTGGAATCTTTCATAGTGAAAAAAAGGTAAGATCCGCTTTTTTTGCCCAGTCGCATTGCACTGCTGCTTTAATTTGCCTTTCTATGGCAGTTCTCGATGCAGACTAAAGGAGGTTTCAAAGTCTGTCTCATGATGTATTGTGTTGGAGTTCTGGTTCAGCATTGGGTGAACAAAAATGGAAAAAAGTTCTGAACACTGACAAACAGCTGTGGGTGAATTGCCGTCACTGTGACTTTCCCCAGGAACCCTTACAAAAAGGGAATTATGTCACATGCTGGTTTTTGCTGGTATAAATAAATGCCAGTTTCACTATGTTCACATGACCGAGTGACCTTTTTTTCACGAGACAATATAAACTAGCATTGTTTGATACTGTAAAGGCATAGCACACTGGTATCACATAATGAAGAATTTGAAGTGTACAGTAGTTTCTTGGCAGTCACTTTTTAGACTGTAAACTAATAGTAAATAACATGTTAAAGGGAAAGTCCCCTCAGCCTTTTATTTTGTTTCCTTGTGTAGTTTGTAGGCATGTACAATGATTGCCTCTATCGCACCATCCTAATTGCATCAGGATTTAAATGTAAATAAAAGTACTTAAGTCTGGCTTAAAAAGCCTCTTGACTCCACTGCAAAGGTCAAGACCTGACTCATGTAAGACACCCTGGGACATACTGGAATTTTATGATATTTTAGTGCTAAAGCTTGCAGAAGTGATACTGTATCAATCAGTGCTGTTGCTGTCCTCTGCTATCCCTATGTTCTTGTCTTATGCTGGCCATTAAACTTTTGAAAATATGGTAAGTGCAATGCTGTTTCCATAATTTAAAGTGTATCTGAGTTAGAAAAAAAATGCTATTAGGGAATACAGGGACTTTATAAGACATTGCAGAACTGAATGAGAGTATAACTTCTGCTGGCTTGTGCAAGTACATATTATCAGCTTCCATGATGCCTTGCATTAGTGGATTTATGACCCTTGGAATGGGACAAACAGGTTTTCACACCAGGGCAAAACAGAGAGAAGCACAGAAACATAGAAACATAGACTTTGACGGCAGATAAGGACCGCTTGGCCCACCTAGTCTGCCCATTTCGCTACCTACAGGATAAGCTGCAGATCCTAGTTAACCAACAGCCCATTTCTTCTTACCTCCCCCCACAAGAATTGCCTTATGTCTGTCCCATGTATTCTTGAATTCTTCCACAGTTTTAGGCCCCACAACCTCCTCAGGAAGGCTGTTCCATGCATCCACCACCCTCTCTGTGAAAAAATACTTCCTCACATTGCCCTGAACCGTCCCCCTCTATCTTCAGATTGTGTACCCTTGTTCTTGCACATCTCTTTTTCTGAAAGATGCTACCCTCTTGGACTTTGTTGATTCCACTGAGGTACTTAAAAGTTTCTATCATGTCCCTCCTCTCTCTTTCTTTCCGCAAGGGTATACATATTAAGCTCCTTTAGTCTTTTCTTATATGGCTTCTCTTGCAGACCCTGCATCATTTTAGATGCCCTCCTCTGGACTGCCTCTATCCTGTCTATGTCCTTGCGGAGACGGGGTCTCTAGAACTGGACACAGTACTCCAGATGGTGTCTCACCAACTGTCTGTACAGAGGGATAACAACCTCTGGTGATGCCTCTCCCTATACATCCCAGTATTCCCCCCAGCCCTCCCTAGTGCCTTCTCACATTGCTTGCTAACCTTAAGATCACCTGATAGGATTACCCCCAGGTCCCTTTCCATTTTTGCTGTTGTTACTACCTCCCCCCCATTGTGTAATCTTCCCCTGGGTTTTTGTTTCCCAGGTGAATTATTTTGCACTTCTTTGCATTGAATCCAAGCCATTCCTTCAACCTTGGCTAGTCCCTTCTCATCCTTTCCATGCCTCCTTGTGTATCAACCCTGTTTTAGATCTTTGTGTCATCTGTAAAGAGGCATACTTTTCCTTCCAGTCCCTCTGCAATGTCACTTATAAAGACATTAAAAAAAGGACTGGACCCAGTACTGAACCCTGCGGTACCCCACTAGTAACCCCTCTTTCTTCAGAGTGGACTCCATTTACAATTACCTTCTGTGTCCTGTTATCCAGCCAATGTTTTACACAGGCTGCCACCCTGGGACCTACTCCCAGGCTGGTTAATTTGACAATTAATCTTTTGTGGGGGACTGTGTCAAATATCTTGCTCAAGTCTAGGTAAGCTATGTCCACAGTCCCTCCCTGGTCTGCTACTTTGGTCACCCAGTCAAAGAAATCAATTAGATTCATCTGACATAACCTTCCCGCTGTGAACCCATGCTGGCTTGGGTCCTGTGCCCCACTGGCCTCTAGGTACTCAACTATTCTTTCCTTCAGAAGTGATTTCATCACTTTCCCCTACCACATAGGTCAAACTGACAGATCTGCAGTTTCCTGCCTCAGTCTTGCTCCCACTTTTGTGAAGGGGAATCACATCCACCTTCCTCCAGTCCTCAGGTACCACACCATCCTCCCATGATCTGTTAAAAAGGGTAGTCAGTGGTTTCACTAGTTCTCCCCTTAATTCTTTTAGAATTCTGGGGTGAATTCCATCAGGCCCCATTGCTTTGTCCACCTTCAGTTTTAGGAGTTCTTTCAGAACCCTTTCTTCTGTGAAAGGACTGGGATTGACCCCCCCCCATCCAGAGTGCTTCTGTTAATTGGATTAGGCACCTCCCCCTCCTCCTCTTTTGTATTTTATTAGTATGACATTGGAGGATGTAAGAGAAGGAATCATTGTTCATTTTCACCAACTGCACAGTTACACAGAAAATATGCCAAGGGGACTTTCTCTCTAACTCCAGAGCACAGGCGTCAACAGGCATACTCAGTGTACTTTGCTGGGTATGGTAAAATCTGGGAAATCCAGGGGCAACATGAGCCTCAAGCCAGGCCAACAAACACAAACAGATCTGGAGTATAGTTGGAGGTGGGGTGGGGGGCGCTATATACACTGTGAGTTGTACCCCATGTGGTTTGTTCCTTTAGACCTCTGTAAGGCTGGTTACCTTGATGTGGTACAGAGGCTTATTACACTTTATCCTAAACACTGTAACTAAACTCCAGCCAGTTTCTGTTTTGTAGTGTGCATGTTAGATAAAATAAAATGCTGGGACTCTATTAGGATCATTGGCTTACTATATGTTCTTGATTGAAATGTGGGGTGGGGCAATGTTTGGGTGGTGGGGCAGCACATCTTTTGGTTTGTCTTTATACGGGAGAGGGGCAACAGATTAATCAACTCTCAAGCACAAATTTAAAATTCCTGGCTACACCTCTGCTCCAGAGGACTGAACAACTATTGATAGATTTCATTTACCTGCAACTAGTATGAAGTATTATAGACTCCTATAATAAATGTAACGCAAAGAACTTCGGCACTCTCTTTCAATACAGGAGGGTCATTTTTTATGTCAAAAGGTTTAAACTTTGACAACTATTGCCAAACCATGCCCATGATCCAGTGTTCTGTGGTTGCATATCCTTTAGCTTCCGAAAACAGGAAGCCACGATTACAGTTGTGAGCTGATAACCGTTGATAAAAGAAGAAGTTGTTCAATTTATTATTTCCAGTACTGCATAGTCACTTTTCTGAAAGTGTATTTAGTGCATTTAGTTGTCTAGAGTTTAATTAGCCAAGATTATGTGCCAGTGTCCATGCTGGGACTAAAATCTCCTGGCTCAAGGTTCTGTCTTTTTTCAGTGAACCATACTGCCTCTATGAGGAGCAGGACTGGACAATTCTTTCCCCTACAGCCTGCTGCCAGTCATACCTTCTTCAGTGCCTTATGTTCCAGTGTTGCATACATGAAACATATATTTTAGTTCAGTTCTCATGCTATACTAGTTTTTAATTTTTTTTATTATCCAGGACAGAACATGCTGTCTTGCAAACAGATCATTTCCAGGTGTGTCTTGTAGGAAGAGTATTTTATTTCAAAAGGTTTCAAATATATTTTATCAGAAAAGATACACTGAACTGGTAACAGCTCATTTCCAGATGCAGGGTACATGGGATTAATAAAACAAAGTACATAAGTGCAATAATTTAATTGTCATTAACGATGTACATTAAACAAAGCTCATGTGAAAATATCAAGAAATGCTCAGGTCATTAGGGTTTCCAGCCATAAAGCCCTGCCCTGTAGGGACTGACAGGCATCAGGGGTGTGACTTGGGATTGTTGACAGTAATGCTCAAGCCATTCCACCCCCACCCTGCAGCCAGTGACAGGCATCGAGGTGTGCCTTGGACTCTTCGGCCCCAAAGTTCACCCCATTCTCCTATGCTGCACCCATTTCAGTGTATTTCCATATGGAATGGGGTGACTATAAAGCCAAACACCCAAAGACACGCCTCAACACTTGTCAATGTCTGCAGGGTAGGGTGAGGTCAAATGGCATGAGCATTGTGGGTGACGACCCAAAGGCACACTCCAATGCCTGTCCATCTCTGCAGGGTGTGGGTGGGGTTGGCGTCACTTCAATACTTCACTGCCATTCCTATTCTGCATCTGTCTAACTCCTGCACTTCCAATGCTAATACCAGCAAGCAGACATTAGGCATTGACAAATGCATGTTTGGATCCCTTTTGGTCCACCATGGGGGCATTTCCCACAGAATGAGAAAGAGGTCTACAGGTAGGTATAATGGGGCTGGGTGTTGTCTGGGGCAGATTGTGCCAGGCCTGTAGGAGGAAACTAAAGTCCAGATAAAAAAAAAAAAGAGTTGACTTGCCCATCAGCACAGCAGTAGTGCTATCACTCATGATGCTGTTGACCTGGTTTCAGAAGTGAACCCAAGTCATTGATGGCCAGCCGGGGGGAGGAGGATCGAACATCCCCAGGGGCACTCTCCTCCAGGGAGTGGGAAACACAGCCTGCTCCAGTGCATTACTGCCACTTGGGTGACCACAGTTGGCAGTGGACTGAGGAGCAGCTTAGTGGGGGAGAGAGAGATGCCAACAGATGATGTGCGCACCACATGCTGGTGTGCATACTTGAATTACATCTCCTGGTCAGCATCTCCAGAGGGAGAAAAGAAGTAGGAAAAAAGCAGGCCCAGGGCAGACTCATGGAGCAACCTCCTGCAGGCCCAACACAAGCAATGCAGCAGTCCTTCCATAGAACTGGATCCATGATGCGGCAGTTGAGAGCCTGTGACCCCCACCATGGGGGGAGAGGGGGTAAGCTGTGGTGCAGACATAGGATGAAAAGATGTAAGCCCATGAGATGCTGGGTGATGAGGTTGGTCATGGAGGTTTGGGGGGGGCACAGCCTGCTAATGCTAAGGAGGAAAGAAAAAGAATAGCAACAGTAAAATCATTCATATCGCAGATATGCCATATGGGTAGTAATGAATCCGCTGTTTTGAATTATTTGCAGACAAGTAAACTTTTCCATCTCCAGTGAATAACAGATCTAATTATCCTCCAAAAAATGAGGACCAGACAGCTGCTGTCTGAACAGGGCTCAACTTACCTGGCCATACATTACTAATCAATGATAAGACACATTACCTCTGCTGCAAGGAAGGCCATCTGTTTAGAGGGCAGCAATGTAGTCTAGTGGTTAGAGCACTTGACTGTGCAACAGACGTTCTGGAGGCACTTACTCTTTCTGTGACTTTGACAAAGTCACTTGATCTTACTCTGCTCCTGCCCTCCCAACTACAAATTGTGGGCCAAAGCACAGCCTCCCATCCCCCTTGAAAAGGAGCTGTTGCAGCTCAGTTGGGTTATCTTGGGTAAATGAATTAGACAAATACTTACTTCATTGTATAACCTTTTTCTAAGAATGGAATTCCATAGTTTTTGTAGCACGAACTTTGTGTGAGCAATCATTGAGGGACTATTTCAAGCCTAGTTTAGTAGTGCTGATGAACCAATGCATCACTTACTGATAAGTTACAAATCAGCAGGGCACCAGAAATATAATAATAGCTGCTTTTGTACCGTATAAAGGCCAGGATGTTTGAATACAACCCAGGGTTCCATCCTGGTGCCTGAAAGTAGGCATACATTGCCTAGTGCGCCTATCTAGTTAACAAAAACTAAAATAAATACATTCATCTGCACTTTTGATTTACAGTAATAATAAACCATGAGGCTGGATTTTCAAAGAGGAATCTGGGATTGGCAGCACCACTTTAGTGCAGTTTGGCAACCTGTGGCAAAATGTTAGACCACATAAAATGTGATTTAACTTTTTGTTGTAAATATCGCAGTTTGCGCAAATCAAATGGCGCATGAACCAAAAAAACATTATGCTGCCACAAGTTGCCGCAACCCAGAGGAATTATTGTAAATTCATCCAACTGTCTGAAGATAGCATTCAGGCATTTTGACGCACTTTGGATGATGCAGACGCAGCTCAAAGTTGGGAACTGCATCAGTTTCATCACTTAAAATTTTCATTTACTCAGTTTGTGCAGTTGAAGTGTTCAAACCTTAACTCAAGCAAATGCAAGCTGCTTCAAAATACTGGTGCCTATGCATAGACACACATACAGTCCAAAAAGAAAATGCAAATTGAGCTCCATGGAATCTACTGTTGTTAAAATCTATACTGTGGAAACAGGTGCTGTAATGACAAAAACCTTAAAATACAGAAGGAGCAAACCTGTTAAAAGCAGCATAAGGTGTTTGATGAACTACAGAGCGTGCTCCCCACTCACCTGTATGATGGTCACTTTATGAAGGAGGACTAGGTAGGATATAATATAGTGTATTTACTTTTGCAAGTATGCCAGTTGGATTGGTTGCACACACAGCTGACACCTAGATGTCCCATGGCAGTAGAATAGCATTTATTCTCCTCTCCAATAGTTCTTACTTCAAGTCAGGTTGAATGATTGATGTGCAGTAGATGATATACTACTGTTTTGCATAACAGAAGAATGATGACTGGTGAAAGAGTAAGGGGAAAAGGAGATTTGTTTTGTTTAAATATTAACATTACAACACTAGATAATTACAATCAGTGTTATCCCAGTCTGTCTCTACCTCCCCCCACCCCACTGTAGCTTCAAAAGCTGCACTTGCATAAATGCAGGGCTGTATTATGTCAGGCATAAAATTATTCACAGACTATATGCAACCCCTAATAACTCTGTAAATCACCCATAGTCTTCTCAGAAACTGTTGCTGATTCTCTGTAGTCCCTTTCAGCCATTTTGATATAACACAACATTCATTTTTTACTTTTGCTGTCAAACTCTGAAATTCTCCAGACAGTACTATTTTTCTCTCTGGCACGCTTCATAAATTTTGATCAGCTTTGAGCAGATAGTAAACCACTGGTGCATACTGCGTCACACTAATTATGTTTTGCACTTTCCTGTCTTTAAGCTGCATATCGTGGAGGGGGTCCAGAATGGAGAAAAAACAGTTTTTTAGATATATCAGTGAAAAAAAGGAAAACAAAAGGGGGGGGGGCATCACATAGCTAGTTGAGGGCAGTAGAGTGATGGAAGAGGACGAGCAAAACGCCACAGTCCTGAATGACTACTTTTGCTCAGTATTCTTTAAGGAGGACTGCGGGTCCATGCCAGAAAGTGGCATCAAATCAGCTGCTAAGGGAATCCTGGAAATAAGGTAACCAATACTTGCTAGTGAGAGGGTCCTGAAAGGGCTGGCAGCCCTTAAGATAGATAAGGCTCTAGGACCAGATGGGATACATCCAAGGATACTTAGGGAATTAGCAGCAGAACTGGCTGAACCACTGGCTAGGCTGTTCAACAGCACACTTAGGTCTGGTGAAGTTCCAAGGGATTGGAGAATGACAGATGTTGTACCACTCATGGGGTGGGGTGGGATGGGGAGCAATCAGGGAACTACAGACCTGTCAGTCTGACCTCAATCGTGGGGACGCTGATGGAGTCACTAATCAAAGAGGACCTTATGGACTACCTAGAGAGCAACGGGCTCCAGGATAGTAAACAGCATGGTTTTGTGGCAGGAAGGTCTTGTCAGACTAACCTGGATTTTTTTCCTTTGACTGGGTGACCAAGAAAGTAGACAAGGGCCATGCTGTGGATCTGTTGTACTTTGACTTCAGCAAGTCTTTTGATTCATTACCACACAAAAGGTTGCTCAAAAAGATGGAACACCTGGATGCGGCTAAAACCATAGTGAACTGGGTGGGTAGTTGGCTATAAGGGAGGCAGCAGAGGGTGGTGGACAGTGGGGTTAAATCAGAGGAAAGAGGTTATGCATGGGTTTCCACAAGGATCTGTCCTGGGTCTGGTCCTCTTCAACATGTTCATTAGTGACATTAGTTAGGGAATCCAGAATAGGCTATGTCTCTTTGCAGATGACACAAAATTATGTGGGAGGGCGGACAGTGATGAGGCAATAAGTGATATGCAGAGGGACCTACAAAAACTAGAGGGGTGGTCAAAGGCCTGGCAGTTAAAATTCAGTGCCAAAAAGTGCAAGTAATGCACCTAGGGAAAAGGAACCCCAAGACAGAGTACTAGATAGGTGAAAAGAATGGGATCTAGGAGTTCTCATCAGTAACTCCCTTTAACAAATGAGTCAGTGCAACACAATCTCTAGCAAGGCTAACAGGATGATGGGTAGTATAGGGAGGGGTATTGTTAGCAGAAGAAAAGAGGTAATACTTCCCCTATACAGATCCCTGGTGAGGCTTCTTCTGGAGTACTGCATCCAGTTCTGGAGCCCACATCTCTGAAAGGACAGGGACTGGTTCGAAACAGTGCAGTGCAGAGTAACAAAAATGATTCAGGGCCAGCAGGGCAGATCCTATGAGGAGTGTCTCAAGGCACTAAATATGTATTCGCTGGAAACCAGAAGGTGAAGGGGAGATATGATAGGGACCTTTGAGTTCCTTTAAGGAATTAAGAAGGTAAACTGTGGGGAATTATTTACCCTGAATATAAACTCAAGAAGATCACGTGGTCACGAGTGGAAATTAACAGGAGGGATGTTCAGGAGGGATGTGAGGAAGTACTACTTTATGGAAGGGTGGTGGAACCTTGGAACAGTCTGTTAGCCAAGGTGGTCGGTACAAACACAGTCAGGAAATTCAAGCAGGCATGGGATAGAATGAAGGGAATAGTGGCCACCTGGGGTGACAAGACCAGGAAGGAGAGGAGGACTGGAGGGAGGAAGGTTCAGGAGGGAGATGAGGAGACACTTTTTTACAGAAAGGGTGGTGGCTGGGCAGAATGCGTTACCTGCAGAAGTGGTATCCAGTAGAACAGTGGACTGCTTCAAAAGGGGATGGAACAGGACAAGGGGGAGGGTCAATGAAGGGGAAGGGTTGAAGGAAGGGGCAGCTGCAGAATAAGGGGTGCTAGCTGCACATTCGAGCAGACTTGTTAGACCTCTAGGCCTTTATCTGCTGGCAAATTTTGTATGTTCGTATGTTTGTAGGATAGGATGGGGAGGGTTTGTACACTGGAGGAACAATAGGTTCCAGGGAAGGAACTAGGGATTATAGGGAATATGGGCAGACTGGATGGACCCCTGGTTGTTTTCTGCCACCCTGATCTATCTTTCTATGTTTAAGTATTAGAATCAAAACTCCCTGAGCCTGACTCTGGATCCCCAGTCATGGAATCCAAATTCATCTCCATGATGTTTGGAAAGGTCAAGAAATTAATTGTTGGGTGCGCCTACTTGCTGCCCCGCAAAGTTTATATTGGCCTCCCTCCCTTATTTAACTCCCTTGCCAGTTTCCCATGCCATGGTCTTATACCTTGTAGTGATCTCAATATCAACTGGCTTAACCCTGCTGCTGACAAAGTGTGTTCCACACTTGCAGATTCTAATCTAGTACAAATTATTCAGTATCCTATGCACCTCAATACCAAGTCTGGTAAACATACTTTGCTTGACTGGGGGATTACTAATTGCCCCCAGAAGGTCAAAGCTGCTTGAGTTCTTTCAGACTGCATAAGCAACCATTCTCCAATTTTCTGTGTATGGAGGAGTAACTGCCCTAACCCCCCTCCCAAGATTACCCTTGTTAGGGACGTGACCAAGTTCGTCATCAGTAGCTTCTGTTCCTCGATCATTAACACTAACTGGAGCCCAATTAAGACTCTCCCCGATGTCAATCAAGCCATGGATTTCTTTATCTCCACCTTCACTCAAATCATTGATAACCATACCCCCTTGAAAAAATGCAGGTCCAAGGGTGTCAAGGCTCCATGGCTTAGCAAAGACATTAGGATGCCTATGTCCTCCAGAGACTGGGCTTGGCGGGCTTATAAAAAGAGCGGTCTGCCTTCCGATTGACAGGTCTATAGACAACTCAGAAATAAATGTAAACATGCCCTCCATAAAGCCAAATGCTACCATTACAAACTGAACACCTTTGCCATCCCAAAGAGTTTTGGAGACAGGTTCATTCCCATGTCAAAGGGAAAGTTGCTGAACTCTTGAGTTCCCTCAGTGCCGAGGGTATCACCCTAACTGACTCCCCTTCTATTGCCAATGGATTTAATGAATTCTTTATTGATCTCCAAAAGTATGCCTCATTCTTCCCGAACTCATTTGTTCCCCCCTCGGCCCCATCATCATCAGCCTACTGTGGGACTTGGCCTGTATTCCACTTAAAGCTGACCTCTCTCAAAAAGGTCCAGAGGCTTCTTGGTAACTTGAAAGCTGAGAGCTCACCTGGTCATGACACTGGAGCCCAGATTTCTTAAACTGGGTGCTCCCGCCCTCATTGACCCTGTTCGTGACTTATTCAACAGGTCCTTCCTCTCAAGTACAGTTCCTGACAAGAGGAAGGTATCTGTTGTCATGCCTGTACATAAGGGGGGGGCCTAACTCAGTGGCCGAAAATTTCAGATCCATAGCCATTCTTTGCCCATTGGCTGAAATTCAGGCACGCATAGTATACAATCACCTTCAGAATTATCTTGAACACAACTTGCTATATCCCTTACAACATGAGTTCAGAAAGAACCATATCATCCTTATTTCATTGTTAAAACTAACTTCTGACATATTCCAGGCTATGGACTGTGGTTCTGCCACTGGTGCCATATTTTTTGACCTTACAAAAGCATTTGACCTGGTGAACCACGGTCTCCTGCTCCAGCAACTTCATATACTTGGCCTTGACACTGGTGCCCTAAGCTGGGTCCAAAGCTACCTATCCTACCTGTCTCAAAGGGTCAAGTGGGCTGGTTCTCTCTCTCTAGCCTCAGACTCATAATGCACAGCGTACCCCAGGGCTCCATTTTAGGCCCTACATTTCTCTCCTTATGTAACCCCCCCTACCAAATTTAGGGGCTTACCTGTAGACCATAGCTCTCATTTTGCTCTCCTACCAGGCACCTCCTGAAAGACTGCTATTTGTTTTCTCTTTCTTGGTCCCAGCTCTGGCCTGAGTCCTTTCTGTGCCCCTGTGTGCTGAAAACTGCCCCCAGTGTTAATCCAGCCCTGTGGGGCTCAAGTCTCCAGCCTTGCCTCCCCGATGCTCATGTGGCACCTCTGGTGCCTCGGAGATCACGCCTTTGCAAGGCGGTGCCATTGATCTCCCGACCGCTGTATTTGCAGTCGAGTGGGAGAGTGTTTCAACAAAACCGGTGTCCCCATCGGCTAAATGGGACCCCGTTTCTTCACCGAGAACCAGGACAGCCTGCTCTCTAAAATAAATAAAGAAATCCATGAGGCAGTAATGACCAGGGCTCATGAATATTAATGAGCTGGAGCCCCGATCGCATACACATTCATGAGTCTGCTTCTGCCCTCAGGGAAGCTGGGTTTTGACAACTGCTGACAGGGAGAAGAAATGATTAAATAAATAATGCAACTGGTGTTTGTGTTTGAGGGCAAGTGTTTATAATGAAGGACAATGTTTAAATAAATAAATGCTTTACTCCTGGCTGCACCAGTAGTGTTGGGACTCAGATAGAAACAGCCTGCCTGCCGAAAAGGGAGCTGAAATAGCAGCAGCAGCGACAAGCAAATGGACTGAGCAAGTAAATAACTCTGGGCAGTGATAGCAAGAACACACCAGTGGGACATTTGGGCAATTCAAATAATTATTCTGGCTGCACCAGCACTTTATTTGGGACTGTATAAATACTGCTTAAGGGACTGTGTGTTCAGCAGCCATTTCTAAGCAGCCATAGCCAATCAGAAAGCTAGGATTTTAAAGCCAGGACTTTTTTGGACATTTGCCAGATCTCATGGGAAACTACCAACTGCTTATGGAGAACTGCAGGGACTTAATTTCTATCACCAAATCAGTAAACCAACTGTGCATCCAGTGAGGTTCATGCATAATTCATTTTCTTGATTGACAAGCTCTCCAGCCAGCCGCAAACCATGCATCCAATAGCTTCAGCCAATCAGGATCCTCAGGAGAATTCCACATTCTGCATAATATATGTTTTACCCTGACCCATCTACACAAAATGGGTAAGCTCCTAATGGCTACTTGCTCCAGATGTAATCATGCAGAAGAGTCCCTATTGCATGTTATGTGGGAGTGTTCCAAGGTACCTCCCATTTGGGACACACTCAGAACAACATTAGACCCCCTTATGGGCCTGGATGAATTTTTCACTCAGGAAATCTGCGTGGTGGGCACTCTCTTGAAAATTCCTGTAAAAGAGAAAATTTCATATGGCATTAATAGCCTTGACAGTGAAACGCTTAATACTATGTAATTTGTTAGATCAAGAAACCATCTCCCCCTACAGAGTGGCTTAATGACATTTTGTATAATTTAAGAGTGGAGAAAACCATAGCTAGCCTTAAAAACTGTATGCATGCTTATACTACAAAATGGGGCAAATTGGAAATCTTATTATTGGTAAATGCCACCCATTAGTTTGATTAACTGACTAAAATTCTTACCACAGGGTATACATCGATTCATATCTGTCCATCCAGTAGAATTTTAATAACTGTTTGTATAACTGGTGCTGTGGGGGGAGGGGAGTGGGATAAAAGTAGGTAAGTTGGGTGATTTTGAGGGAAAGGGGTAGGTGGGGGAGTTGTGTGTGCTTTGTTAATGTATGTTATATATGCTTCTGTTTTGTATGTTATTTTATAAAACCAATAAAGCATTTTAAATTTCAAAAAAAGGAGCCTCAGGAGAGCCCCATAAAAGACTGTGCTTTCTAGGTGTGAGAGCAGATAGAAGGAGATTGAGAAAGATTTGAGTGGGAGCCCCCACAGGGGTGGGGGCTCAGGCCCCCCACCATGCAACTGGGCCTGGTGACCCAGTGTAAGCCCCTCCATTCAGGAGGAGGTTATGACTTTGTTGCAGTACAGTTAAAGTATATTTGTTTAATGCAGAATATGCTAGGCTGGGGGTTGCCAGAATGTCTTCCAGGCACTAGCCCTCCCTTCCACGCTTGGGAAAAGCATGACCTGCAATTTGACGACATCAAGCCAGCAGTGAGAGAACTGATCTGCCTCAATGGTGAGAGAACTGAAGACATCAGGAGCCTTCATTGAGGAGATCCAAACTGTGAGGAGCCTGAGTGACTACTCTTGTACCCCTCCGGTGCAAGAAAGAAAGAAAATGCTTAATTGTGGCTGACAATGCCCTTAGTGACTGTTGCTATCTGGGACTGTTCTTTGGGTCTGCACCTTGCATCTGCTGCACCTAAGTCTTGCCCAGCGCAGGTGGACCTAACTGCTCTAAGGCACCCAAATGAGTCCAGCTAACATGTATAAATGTGCTAATATGTGTTCGTCTGCTGTGGAGCCTACAGGACTGGAAGGGGAGCTCTCAGAACTAGGGTTCATCCTGATTTTGCCTGGGAGGTCCAGTATTTTCTAATTGTTCAGTCAAGCTGTCCAGTGGAGCTGCAAACTTCAGCCACGTGCCACAAATGGGACTGAGACCTCAAGTCTATTTGGATTTGTCTACTTTAACTTGAAAATCTGCTTTGCCCAACTAAGTTGCTCATGTGACCAGAAAGAAACAGGGTTCCCTGAGATTTGGGATCAAGCACCCACAGGGTTATGCGCGAACAGACCAGGGCGGCCATCCTGGCCCCTGGTTGAAGGAGCTACACCTTAATTCGATGAACTGGATGTGTCTAGATTATAAATGTGCTGAATGTACCAGATCATATAAATGTAATGGATGTTCAGAAAGAATAATTGATTTCCAAACTAATGTAACCAGCTGGTTACATCCTGACCTTGTTCAGCCTACAAAATGCAGGGCCCTCCCTGCACGTGGTCTCATATTCAAATGAATTTAAATAGTTTATCTGCCTAATGCTTTCGAGTTCAAGTACTAAATCTTTCTTAAATCAAGCAGGCCAACTTACAGCTGCAACCTCCATCAGGCCTGCATCCTCAAGGGACTGTTTGGTAACTGGGTACCTAGGTTTAAATACTGAAATTGTGGGGTTTCAATGCAAATTTTGGGAACTGGTACCAGTGTGGGCAAATGAAATATTGTTTTTCCATCTGATTCCATGCAGTTTTTGTTTCAATAGGGCTCTGGTCATCTAGATTGGCTAAATGTGTGATTGTCTTTCTGATTGGCATAATAGGTATCCACCCAGCTAGAGAGCACCAAACCAAGAACTAACCTATTGTAAATATTGTAAATAATAATAGTACTGCAAAGTCTCTACTTCTCTTTCCCCCATTCCTAAGCTCTGACCCCCCTGTAAATAAATTTTGTTGTTGTTTGCAGATGATTGTGTCGTGAGCATATTATTAGGAGCCAGACAATAGTCTGCACAGGTACTGAAATGTGGGGAAATGTCTATGCTCTCCAGATGTTGACTGGATAAACAGAGAACTAGTATCAGACTTTGCTGAAGGTTGGTTCAGACAGAGTCAACTTGTCCTTAATACAAAAAAAACCCAAAAAGCATGTTATTTTTCCACTCATCCTCCTCATCACGTACCATCATCCTCTCCGTATCACCTCTCTTAATGGTGATTCCCTTGAGCCTGTCACTACCTTCAAATATCTGGGCATCACTTTAGATACTTTAGATACCTCTTTCTCCCTCAACACCCATGTCTCAATCATAACTAACTCACTAAACTAAAAGCTAGGTCTCCTTTATCGCAGTCGCCCCTTCCTCACCTCTGCCTCCTGCCATAAGATTGCTTTCTCATCCCTTCTTCCACTGCTAACCTATGGTGCTCTCTTACTGCTATCCATTAATGTTGTAGCCCTGTCTCTCCTAACTCCTGCCTACCACAGGGTGGGAAGGTAAGCCATGGGGACCAATGACCATCACCGCCACTGTGACATCCTTGCATCATTGAACTGGTTGCCCTATGAATCTAAACTGAGGTCTTCCACCCTGTGTTTCATTCATAAGCTGGTGCATAAATTTACCTTTCCTTGCCTTACTGAGATCATCAGCCTATGACAAGCTCCTCGTGTACTAAGGTCTGCCTCCTTCCCCCTTCTCATTAGACCCAATGTGAAACTAGCTGCTGCCCGTAAGTCCTTCTAATTTGCAGCAGTGTCTGACTGGAATGCCCTTCTCACCGCCATCTTATCATGTTCCACTCTTCCTAAGTTCTGAACCAATCTGCTTTCCTCTCTCTCTGTCTCTGCAGTATGCTCCAGCCTTCATTGATGATTTATCTTCTCTTATACTGCTCTATAGCCTTCTCATCTGATCTGACCCCTTGTCCATGCCCCTGTCCTCACCTCCCATCCTTATCTCATGGTATTCTTGCCATCTCTTTGCCCACTCCTGTAACAATCCTACTTATCTGCCTTCAGATTTCACTGCTTCTGGTCATTCTGAAACTGACTTGCAATATGCAATTACCAAAGTGTAAATATCTATTTTGTTAGCTGTTATATTCAGTTTTCACTGCGCATGTTCATTTCGAAACAGGTATCTGTTTTGTTAGCTATTATAAACTGTTACTTTTATATTTCTATATGTTTTATGATTCTTTATCCCCTACCTGCTGTATGTTATTTTTGTTATTACTTTAACAGAATCCCCTTATTGTTTTTGCAGTGTACTGTATTGTTTGTTGCTGCTCTCCCGGGTCGACCCTGAAAAAGGGACTGTAATTGTCTCAGGGGACTTAGCCGGTTACCAAAACTCAGTAAATAAATAAAACAAATAAAAGGTGAAGATCAGGAGCCAGATTTTCAAATGGCTGAGGTACTAAATCCCATGCCACAGTCTGCCCGGAGCAGAAAAAATCTCTGCATTGGTGGGCAGGTCGGCTCATGTTCCACTTGTGTAGCAGGTGCAACTGTGGAGGATGTTATGCCTGGTCCAACCAGGTGTAGCATTTTGGTGCAACTGCACCAAAAAATGGCCACAATCTATCATAAATTGTGGAGTCAGCCAAAAACAGCTCTGTGTTTGAAAATCTGGCACTTGTGGGACAAACTGCAGGTCTGCAATTGAAGACCCACTTGCACAAGGTTTTCCTGCACCTTTGCCAGTGCCTGGGATTTTTGACAATCCAGCCCCAGTCCTTTGTCAAGTCAGCTTCAGGAGCTGAGACCTAACTTCTCCTAAGATCCCTCTCCTCACATAACAATCCACAGATATTTTTTTCTTAAAATACTAACTGCTCAGTCAGGCACTCCTCCCAGATATTCGCTCTTCCAAAAGGCTCCACTGTGGGTGGTAAGCTCAGAGAACTCCTGAAATTACATCAGGATTTGCTGTTACATAGAAGGTGATGGTAGATAAGGACCATGTGGCCCACCTAGTCTGCCCCTTTTCCCTACCTAATTAGACAGGTGTACCAGCCTAATCTTTTGATTTACGATGCAGAGGATGGTATCTCTGCAGATTCCTGTGTAGATAGACCTCACCTTTCAGAAGTTGCTTGTTACCCCAGAGAAAATTGGTGCATGGCCTGTCGGGGGGGTGCTATTTCTGATTTTGGATGTTGTGGGCCCTCTGGGCCCCATAGCTCGGCCTAGGAATGCCCAATTTACAAATCTAAGGTGTCATTTTCTACATTTACTGCCATGCCAAGTTGGATGGAACAACTTAGAAAATCCCAAATGGCTGCCAAAATCCAATATGGCCAGCATATCACTAGTAAATACTTGATTCGCTAATAATTTCCAAATTCCTAGCTTCCAAGATACCAGTTATCAATGATTCCTGAACAGGGGGTTCATTATTATTATTATGTTTAATATAAACACATATTAAATTAATATTATAGAACATAACTATAAATAAACAATGCATAATGCATCAATCTGCTTGTTTGTGCCGTTGGCCCAAAATTGCAACCACTCTGTGAGAATTTGTCACTTTGTTCACAGGATTGCATGGTGCATTCATGTACATTGTATGCCTGTTTAGTTTAAATTTCTAGTTTCTAGTTTTTAATTTTAGTTTCTGTTTCTGTTTTAGAAACATGGATAGCTCTCTAGCTGTACCTGTTGGATTTGTCAATCCATCCGATTTGCCTACCTGTGTTCTTTACAAGAACCAAATTAGAGATACAGAACTGCAACAAATATTAGGAGAGAATGGGCTGAATACCATCAGGGCTTTTGCAGAGAAATGGTCAGTCACAAAACCAGCTTCTAAGTATGCCAGAAACTTCAGCCTTGTATGGAATAAAATCTGTGTCCAACTTCCCCCCGTCCCTGGAGAACAGGCCAACCTGTTCATACAAGGTGTCACCAGAATTTCACCAGTGAAAGGAAATTAAACACCAACTCAATGAAACAACTTTCTTTGGATGGCTTTTCTGAAGCCGAATTCTCCAGCATATCCAACCCACAGACATCCAGTAGCAGTGAAGCGATCCATGTAACTTGATGTAAAAGGAAATTGTTGGAATTTAAGAAGGATGAAACCTGCTTCATCTGTGATAAGAAAAGGAAAAAGAGAGGAAATATGGAAGGAAAAACTCCAAAGAGTTGAACTTGAAGATGGAAAGATTACATTGCCTGAAAGCATGTTACGCAATGAAAATTCTGATGATGCTCTTTTGTCTGGTGCAGCCAAACATTTGAAGGTTGCTACCATCAATGTTGATGTCTTTGTTGCGGACATCAAATACTATCAAAGCTGTTACAACACTTTTGTCTATGTTGGCAAACGAGAGAGACAAACACCAGGTGGATTGGAAAGCGTTTAGACAAAGAGTGCTGAAACAGAGTTTCTTCAAATCGTGAGAAGAAAGGTTGTTGAGCAAAAATGTTGCTGTTTACTCCCAGAGTTACTGGAGGATCATCATAACCTCTATGAGTTCCATGGATGCGAACAAGATGCTGGAATAAATCACACATTTCAGTTGAAGAATCTCATCAGCAATGAATTCAGAGTGAGATAGGTTTTACTTCGGGAAATGGGATACACGGGAATCCTCTCATTCTTCACTCGACAAAAGTAAACCCACTTCATTGTCTTTGGCAACCTTGAGAGGAGCTGGGCTCAGAGATAGTGACATCACAAAGGCATTTGCAAAGTCGATCAATCAGAAATTAAAAGACAGACAAATAGAGTTGCTGCAGTTTCCTAAGGCATACGAAGACTTGCTTTCTGAGCTTGATAATTATGAATCCATTCCAGAAATCTTCAATGTGATAACTCTCTCTATAAGCCCATCTAAGAAGATTAATGCTCTAGGTCATGTGACCATTCCAACAGAGATTCAAACTACCAAGATATGGTCTATTGCTAGTGACTGGCAACAACTTATTACTGGAGAACATTCTCCAAAGTTGATAGTTCTATCCATGGTCATCCATCGTCTCACCGGAAATAAAGAAGCAGTTAATCTTCTACATCTTTCAGGGGATGGTAATTCTTACACAAATGTCAGAAGACAAAACAAGAAATTAGTCCATGATAGTAAGTCTGAGAAAAAAGAAGCACAGCACACAATTCTGCCTGGACGTCCAACTCATATCACAATTGATAACTCAGATGGTAAGCAACAGACTTTAACAGGAGTCTCAACAACACATGACACTAACTCAACGATTTACGTACACTGAATTTAGCGTCCTGCTGTCATCTACAATTTGCCAGTACAAGAACAGAACATTCCAAGCAGCTCAACAAGAAAAGTTCAAGAAACCTGTGAGAGGTCAGAACCTATTGACTATGGGGGTTATAAAATGGGAAAGAGAAACCCCCCACCGATCATCCCATCCTACGATGAGGATGAAAGTAGAACCGAGCTTAATCTTAGTTTGAGCAAAGATTGTATTTGGGCTCTGGCAGCAAGCATAGAATTTTCCAGAGAAGATGAGTCTCTTCCAGTTCTAGGATCATGGACAGCTTTCAATAAAAAAGAAAAATCGACCACTACCTTCAAATCCGAAACTGATTTCCTGCCCATTATACCACGTGAACCAGATGATGCAGTTTGCAGATATTACCTTTACTTTCTCATGGATGACTTACAAATTGACCATATCTTCAGCCATAGCAATCATGCAGTTTTCTACAAGATTGCACAAATAATGTGGAAAAAAGAAAAATATACAAAAGTGGTTAATTTGATTGGAGGATTTCTTGAACAAATGATTTCATGAACATGATGGTGAGGCAGAAGATCCTCCACAAGCGATACGGTTCTATGGGACTTTTTGACTGGTGGGTTCAGGCGGGGATAATAATGGATCTGTTGACCAGGCCTTGGAAGGATGCCACTATTCTAGACTGATGAGGTTACATAAACAGTCCCTTGAGGCTCTCCTATGATTCATGAGATCCAAGATTCACGGCTCACTAACTGATGGACAACGAGAAAAGCTCATCAACATGAGAAGATCTATATTGGCAGGATCCCTGAATCTTGTCCTCTTGGATGAATCTTTCCCTGAAGAGCAGTCATGAATGCTGGAAACCTCTGGTACCATGTGACAGTGGGTGACAGGCTACATTGGTGACACCAGCTCTCTTCTCGCCCAGGTTGCTGCATACACAAACAAGAATCTGAACTTGCATCTGCAGGCTCAATGAGCAATTCTACCTTTACTGTTTGCATTCAACCATCAAAACTACTCTCGGTATTTGACGTGGCATCATGTAGACCTCATCAATCTGAAAACCATCAATGAGAACGCTTACAATGAACTGCAGAAATATGGCATTGGGACTGGTCTGTCTGGTGAGGCATTCTCCATGATACCTGGTGACTAAGTGACTGAGGTCTCAATCAACAGAGAGGTCAAGATGAGGGGTGGACCCATGAGAGGTGGTTACAGTACATCTGAGGAAGCTGCTGGCGACTTCATTTTGAATTCCCACAAGCTTGCTAAAATTAATTTGTCGCTGAAGAAGATGTTTCTGAAAACATCTGCCACACACGAGTTGACATATGGTGCCATGAAGAAACATGATGGTCAAATGAAAGAGCTAGTGAAGAAATTTCACACATATTCATATCCATGTCAGGGTGTAGCATGATGCATCACAATGACAATTGAAATACTGCTGGCAATAGTAGAGGGCCTTTTGCAGGCAAGAGCTACAGGGGAAGTTATGTTGAGTGCATTTATAAATGACCACCTCCTATCAAGGAAAGTTGGTTTCTTCAAGCCCATTAAATGCAGTGGAATTTCCATGGGAATGGACAAGAAGAAAAAGAAACCCAAAGCAGAATCAGGCTTGAAAGAAGACTGTCAGGATCTCGGTATCATTGTTGCAAAGCGCCCCGACAAGAAACAAGCGTTTTCCCATCTGCTCACAACATATCCTCTTGCAATAGCAACTCCAGATTGAAATCTCTACAAACCTAATACCAAACATGTCTTAAGAAATTATTTCATCAATGAAGGAGAAGCTCAAAATTCTTTCCCTCCTCCGTTATGCTCAGTGTACAAATACAACGGCATTGCAATGGTCAGAGTAGTTCCTGCACAGCGTACATGGGACAGCCTTTAGAAAGCACTTCTTGTCGCATTCACACCTCCATCTACAGCAAACCCAGTGGAAGTCATCGTCATTTTTGATAATTATAAGGATGATCAGGAGTTCTAGGTGAAACAACAAGAATGAGCTGAGCGAGTGGTAGGAACAGGAGGAATGCGACTACACATGGGATCAGATTCACAAGCGATGCCACAGGGAAAGGTGTATCAGCAGTACCTTCACAACAATGACAACAAAACAGATCTAATACAGCACTTCAATGAGTATGTTAGACAAGAGGATGTCAGAAGAAACTTACAATACCCACTTACTATCAGCAATGGCAGAAGCACCTATACTATATACCCAGATTCGGAAGAATTAATGTTTTCCTGCAATCATAAGGAGGCAGATACAAGGATAGTACTGCATTGTAGAGTTGTCGTCCAAGCCAAAGATACAGACATCCTCATCCTGATGGTTTATGCTTTCACAAAGCCCCTTCCAGATTCACCATGGATGCTCCAAATTGACCCCGACATATTTGTTAACATAGGATCTATATATGATCACATTGGACACGCTGCAGGTCTCAATTTGCCAGCATACCACGCTGTCTCTGGATGCGATGCAGCGAGTTACTTTTACAAGGTATCAAAGAAATTAGTCTTTCAATGTTTGCATAGGGTTGAAGAAAGAATAAATCTCCTTTCAGGGCTTGGGGAAAGCACAAATGCTTCACAAGACACCAAACAAAATGTCAAAACCTTCATTCAGCACTGCGTGTACAATGGTACAGGAGGAGAGGATCTGGTAGACACATGAGTAAGGCAATACAATAACCTGAAAGAAGACTATGCAAACAATTCTACTAGATCCAGTGAGCCTATTTCAGTGAATAAAGTGAGCAAATCTCATAGCCTACTATTGGCACCACTGCACAGATCTGGAAACCCCGAAATTTGACCCTTGTTTGTCAGGATGGAAACAAGAGGATGAAATGCTGAAATCAGTGTGGTTCAATGGCATTCAGTTATCTGACATCCTATGTCATAGAAAAAAGGTCAGAAGGTTAGCCGGCCGACGATGTGCAGCTGACAGAGTTGAGGCAGATGATGAAGGGGAGTCAACACCTCAAAGACACACACAGAAGATCAAACAAATACCTTTGACCACAGCACTAATGACTGATTATACAGGAGATGATGACAATGAAAATGATACATCGGCAGCCAATGAACAAACTTCTGCGACAAATCTTCAAGTTTTGGGAGTGAATATGACAGTTCAGGTCCACAGTGGACTCAAATATAATGACTTCAAAACTGGACATTACAACCAAGGTGTACTGTTGACCCAAAATATTCATAATGTTGGGCCAAATCATTGATAAAATGACTTAATTCTAAACAACAAATCAGCACACACACCATTTAGATTTTAAGCATTACTGTACGTACTTCAAACTATTTTATCAGTAAATTGCCTCGTGAATTTATTTGTTTTATGTGGTATTAATGTGTGCATTTGGTCCTGTGTTGATTTTGCTTGGTTTTATTTTCTGTAGATTTCTATTCTTTTTAAAATGTCCAATGCATTTGTTTTATCTGAGCTTAATTCATCCTTATCTGCTTCACTCTTTCACTCGCCCCATGGACGAAGTTAAATGCCTACCTTCTCCATTTCTTTTTTCTAATTGCTTTACTTTTCTTTTCTTACTTTTTGCTCATGGGACCCAGAGCTGTGAAGTCCAAACTGAAGCAGTTGGTTGTCCATTTTTTCTTTTACTTTTTGTGTACCTGACAGAGATGAGGAAGTCCAATATGGTACCAGATTTGCTTTTGACAAGGCAATGTAATGATATCATTATAGGTTCATAGGTTCATAGGTGATTTCAAGCTAAGTAGACTTTCGTCCATAGTGCTTGCCTTATTGTTTATATCTCTTTCTTTCTATCTAAGAGAAAGTCATCAAGTTTATTTTTAAAGGAGTCCATAGTCGTACAAGACACCACTTCTTTGGGAAATGAATTCCATCCTGCCACGACTCTATTGCTGAACCAATGCTTTCGTGGTAGAGTATGCCATTTTTGGACTTCAAACTGAAAAGGGTGTCCCCTAGATTCATATCTTGATTTCCTCCAGACTAGTCCAAGTTCTGACAATAATACAGGGTCTTTTATACATCTGAATAGTAAGCAATAATCACCCCTAATTCTTCTGTACTCCAGGGTAAACAGATTTAGCTCCCTCAGTCTCTCAGGGTATGTCCTCTTTTCTAGCCCTTCAATTGACTTAGTTGCTCTTTTCTGTATTTGTTCTATATTATAAATTTCTGATTTTTTATAAGGAGCCCACACCTGGGCACAGTATTCCAGGTTGGATCTAACCAAGGCACCGTAGAGTGGCATTAGTACTTTCCTATTCCTGCTTGAGATATGTCTCAGAATACAATTTAGGGTCTGGTTTCCCTTTCTTATTACTTTATTACAATGGGAACTAAACTTTAAGTCAGAACTAATTATTACCCCCAAATCCTTTTCCTCATTTATGTTGTTGAGTACAATATTGTCCAGTTTATAGGAAAAGGGATTTTAATTTTTTATGTTACCCAAGTGCATAGTTATGCACTTGTTTTAATTTAATTCAAGCTTACTATTTACAGTCCAATGATGTATGTAATTTAATACTTCTTGTAGATCATAATGATCAGGGACAATGGTTTTCCATTTTTACCGGTAACACCGGTAAAAATCACGGAATCCTGCTTGGTTTGCGGATTTTGAATTCTTGTACCGGTGCCTCACAGAAATTGTATTTCACTGCACAGAATCCCTAATATTTCAGCATATTTTTAAATGTTTTTATTTTCTCTTTCTCTGCCCCCTTCTCACAGCATCAGTCTCCACTTTTCAGAGATCCCTAGGCTGGCTATCCCTTAGCTTCACCCCAGGTAATGCTCAGGAGCTCCTGTGAGCCTGCACCCATCCCCCTAGGTTGTACTCCCCAAGTAGGAAAGGAGGGGACCTCAGGTCACCCCTCCACAGTCCTTTAATGTGTGTCGGGCAGCCCAGTGGGTCCCTCATGGAAACTGGTTATGAAGTCTGGGGCAGCTGGGTCCCTTCTACCAGCAGCTGATGTGGGGTGATTGTTACTGGTTTTCTGGCCTCTGTCCTTGAGGGCACCAACACTCAAGGGTGTCCAAGGAAGTAGGGCACATAGAGACATGCACAAGGTGGCAGTAAAGCATCAGGACCTTCAAGCCACCGTTCCCAGAGGAGGAGAGTGGCCCCCAGTTGCTCAATCCTACTCCCCTGGCCAGGCCGCTAGCAACCTGAATTCACTTCTGATCCTGAGTCCCTGGCATTGCAAGCGGTAGTGCTACCTCAGGCTATTTATAGTGGTCTGTCAACTATACACCCACTTTGGTGTAAGAAAATATATGCAGATGGAGAGGGAAATAATTCAGTTTTAGTAAAATGTTGCAAAGTGTTCAATGTTCATAATTTGCACTGTAGGTACTGTGCACTATTATTGAAATCCTATATTAAAACATTATATATGGGTGTTATGGCTGGCAGTATAGCCTAGTGGTTAGAGTAACAAACAGTGATCAAACCGAGTACATTTAGAAGACTTGGGTTTGATTTCCACAACCTCCACTTGCATACTGTGTGACTCTGAGCAAGGCACTTAACCTCCACAGTGCTCCTGGGTCACCTCTGAAAAACAGGCAGTTTTGCCTGGTGAGTTTACCCAGTTTACAAAAAAATATAAAAAAAAATACCAATATATGTTTACTACATCATACAGTAGCCAGGGTACCATGTAATTTATCTGAGTTGTACTCTGGCTGCAATGATGTTGTATAGGTAAATATAAATGTTCAGATACATTTTGTGTTTTATAAGCTTGTTTTTAGACTTTAGTCAGGTTTTTATTGTATTTTTTGCATATGAACATCTAGGATATATATTGCTAAGTGCAGGATCACTGTTACCAACTAGTTTATTCAAGTTTATAGTCAGCAGGGCCATCCAAAATCCTCAGTTGTTTGATTGAAAGTGAGTCTGAATGAAAGTATGTTCACAAGGCACAAGCTGCCTTACTACTTATTTAGGCGAATGGGATAGAAACATAGACTTTGACTGACCACCTAGTCTGCCCATTTCATCATTTGCACCTTCTCTCCCACCTGTTGTGTCAGTCTCTGTGACAACAAAAAGTTTTCTGACAGACTGCTTTAATAAAAAGCAAATGTTACGTGTTTAAGTGTACTTATGCTTGGCCAGTGGATTTGAAAGTGCATTCAGTGACACATGGAAGGTAAGACCCCAGGGGCTGTACGATGCTAGTGGGTAGAGTGGTGTTCAATTCACAACTGAGCTCAGACATGAAAACTGAGAGACACCCTTTTCATGGAGACCAAGGGAAAAAAAGGCATCCACATGTTTGTGAGATGCACTAGAAGGTCCTCCACTAATCACTTGTGAATGTTTTTTTTTAGGTGAAGACACTATTTCAAAGAAGCAAATACAGGCAGTTTTTTTTGTTCCTCCTACCCCCTGGCCATCCACTCCTTCAGGCCTGCCAAGTCCCCATACCACTGCTGCTGAGTCACCCCCACCATCCACTGCCCCTTATGGCCATGCTACCAGGTAACCCGAATTAACCCTTCATCGGTGGGCCCCTATCCCTGTGAGAGGCTAACAAGGGAAGACAATCACCCTAAAGAGCTTCCTGTATATCCCAGGCATGGCAGAGGTCAGAACAGACACATGTGTCTGGGACATCTTTCTTATGGAGGGACCAGAAGCCATCCTCTAAGTAGCCAGCAGGTGTTTTTCCATTTTTTGTGGGAGCATGACAGCCACATGATGTCAAGACACAAGCTGACATCCATCACGCTGTCTTCCGCAATGAGGGCCAATGTGTTGCCATGCCTCCAGTCTCCACCTGGGGCCAGCAAATGCTGAGCTGTGAATATACCCTCCCTCCAAGGAGAAGGCAAGTGGTTGTTGGACACTCAAGCCTTCACCCCCCTGGCCAGTCTTCTAGCACCCAAACCTATTCCCAAACCCTGGTCAGTGGTGTCACTGGCAGAAATCCAATTCAGGCAGTTAAATGATAGGAAAAAACAAATGTGGTCCACCTTAGTAGTGGTGGTGGTGGTTCAGATTAATTCACATCTGAGTTCTAACAAGCAAAGAGACTAAGTAATTTGTACCTTGTGCATGTGGGGTGTGGGTGTTGAAGAAAGGGGATCATAGTGCTGTCATTACTGCCATCACCCCTGAGGTATGTGGACTGCATTGTTGCTACTGTCATCACACCTGAGAGGTGGTGGGGGCATAGTGCTTCTGCCATAATCACTGGTGGTTGGGGAATGTTGTACTGCTGCTGTCCCACCTGAGGGATGGGTGCCATAGTGCTGATACTGCCATCACACCTGAGGAATGCGAAATATGGTACTGCTGCCATCACACCTAATGGATAGGGACCGCAGTGCTGCTGCTTCCATCACACCTGAGGGAGGGGGACACAGTGCTGTTGCTGCTGCCATCACACCAGAGGGATGGGGGCCATAGTGTTGTTGGTACTGCCATTGCACCAGAGGGATGGGGGCCTTACTGCTGCTTCCATCACAGCTCAGGGATGGGGGCTGTAGTGCTGTTGCTGCCATCACATTTTGTACCTAAAATAACTTTAAATTGGTGCAAGGATGGAAGGATGTGCAATAGTGGAGGTCAAAACTGCTAAAATGCATGTTAGCAGAGTTAAAAATTGTTAAATAAAGTACACAAAACCAAACACCAGTAAAACCAGATTATGGCTTAGCAGACACCGCTGACAGTACCACTTTTTACAATGTGCAAAATGGAATTTGCCCTTTCTCAATCCCGGTAAACCAGTGTCCCTGATAATGATTCTTTGCGGTGTTGGTTATTGCACCAATTCTACAGTCATCCGCAAATTTTGTCAACCAGATATTATGGTTATCCAATTTCAGGGAGGTTATATAAATGTTAAAGAGGCAGGGTCCCAGGACCGAGCCCTGGGGCACTCCACTAGTCACAGCCTCCCACTTCGACTTTTCTCCTTGTATTACCACTCTTTGCCTTCTTTCACATAGCCAAGCATCTATCCAGTTTATTATATTGGTATCTAATGCATACTGTTTAAGGGAAAAAATTAATTCTTGATGTGGAAGTTTATCAAAAGCTTTAGAAAAGTCCAGAAAAATAATGTCAACACAATTTCCCGCATCCAAAGCCTTCCCAACCTTCTCATAAAAAGTCAAAAGATTTGTCTGGCAAGAACGTTTTTTTTCGGAAACCATACTGTAACGGGTCCTGCAATTCATTAGCCTCAAGATACTCAACTATATAGTTCTTCAGGATGGATTCCATCATCTTACCCATGACCGATGTGAAAATAATCGGTCTATAGTTTTTTGACTCAGATTTTGATCCACTTTTATATATAGGAACTACCAACGCTTCTCGCCAATTTTGTGGTACTTGTCCTGTATCCAGGGATTTTTGGAAAATATGGGTTTGGGGTGGTGCAAGTTGATCTGCCAATTCATACAGCACCCTAGGATGAATTTCGTCAGGTCCTTGTGATTTATTTGTATGTACTGTTTATAGTTTATTTAGGACATCCTGTAATTTAATCTGTATCCTCCCTGGTCTAGAAGTAATTTTTGGAGTAGTATTTAAAGAAGTAACTGGATTGAAGATGGAGCAGAAATATTTATTTTGTATTTCTGCACAATTTCTATTACTGAGTATTTCTCCTGCATCATTTTTAAAAGGTCCGCTAGTATTACTCTTTTTTTGTTTATTGTTTATATAAGAATAAAAGGTCTTATAGTTGTCTTTAACTAAGGATGCAAGTTTTAATTCATAGTCTTTTTTTGCCTTTTTTTATTTCCCATTTGACTTTTTAACAAGCTCTCTATACTGTAAATTAGATTGTTTGTTTTTGTCATGTTTAATTTTTTTAAACCATCTATTTTTTTATTAATCTATGTTTTAATTCTTGGAGTTAGCCATTTATGGATATTTTATTATTTGAGTACTTAGAATACTTGGGTATACATAGATTTATGGTTTTGTGTAATATATTGACAAAGGAGTCCCACATTCTATCAGCTGTATATATTATGTGCTAGGTAATGAGGTTAAGCTGGCATAGAAAATGAGATCTGGTGTAAAGCCATCCATTTATGCAAAATTATGCCACAGGTATCTTAATCAATCAGAACACAGGAACACTTTCAATTATTATCCCACAAACTACCACAACTACATTTTGCACATGCCCACAGTAGGTTATCCACATTTTATACATGCCTACAGTACTGTAGGTAATCCACATTTTAGACATACCCACACTAGGTTATCCATGTTTCAGAGACACCAACAATATGCAGTGCAGAGCTGTGGTAAACTCATTCTGTAAACTTGTTCATGAATGAGTTTTACGTTTTCCAAGTGCAGCCAGCTAAATCTACTTTCTAAATGTATCTTCTATTCTGAGTTTTTGTATCTAACTCAGTATCAAAAATGATAAAATCCAGCTTTGAAAAGTGAAGCTGTGATTCTGGGCATGTGTATTAGCACTGGTACTAATGCGCATGCCCAGAGTCCCGGCTTCACTTTTCAAAGCCGGATTTTACCAGCTAGATGGCTCCTTTCTGATTTAGAGGCGATAAAAAGACTCTACAGAAAACACTTTTAAATACTCCAACATAGAATCTGATGGCAGATAAGGACTGCTTGTCCCACCTAGTCTGCCTATTCCCCTACCTAATGGATAAGTTGTAGATCCTAGTTAGCTAACAGTCTATTTCCTCCTACCCCCACTAGAATTGCCTTATGTCTGTCCCATGCATTCTTGAATTCCCCCCCACTGTGTTTGACTCTATAACCTCCTCAGAAAGGTGTTCCATGCATCTACAACCCTCTCTGTGAAGAAATACTCCCTCACATTACCTCTGAGCTGTCCCTCCCTTCTTCAGATTGTGCCTCCTTGTTCTTGCACATCTCTTTTTCTAAAAGATGCTACTCTCTTGTTGATTCCCTTGAGGTATTTGAAAGTTTCTATCATGTTCCCCCCCTTTTCCTCGAGGCTATATATCATAAGCTCCTTTAGTCTTTCTTCATATGTCTTCTGGTGTAGACCCTGCACCATTTTGGTTACCCTCATCTTGACAGCCTCCACCTTGTCTATGTCTTTGTGGAGTTGGGGTCTCCAGAACTGTACACAGTACTCCAGATGTGATCTTACCAACTGTCTGTACAGAGTGATGACAACTTCTTGTTTTCTACTGGTGATGCCTCTCCCTATGCATCCCCATATCCCCCAGCCCTCCTTCTGCCTTCTCATATTACTGGCCCACCTTCAGGTCATCTGATATGACTACCCCCAGGTCCCTTCCCAATTTTGATATTGTCAGTATCTCACCCCCCATTGTGTACTCTTCTCCTGGGTTTTTGTTTCCCAGGTGCATTACTTTGCACTTCTGTGCATTGAATATAGTTTGCATACATTTGACCATTCCTCCAACCTTGCCAAGTCCCTTTTCATCCTTTCCACCCCACCTTGCATATCAACCCTGTTGCAGATCTTTGTGTCACCTGCAAAGAGACATACTTTTCCTTCCAGTCTCTCTGCAATGTCACTTATAAAGACATTAAAAAGGATGGGCCCCAGTACTGAACCATGCGGTACCCCACTAGTAACCCCCCTTTCCTCACTGTGGACTCCATTTACTATCACTCTCTGTGTCCTGTTGTCCAGCCAGTGTTTTACCCAGGCTACCACCCTGGGACCCACTCCCAGGCTGGCTAATTTGTTTATTAATCTTTTGTGTGGGACTGTGTCAAATGCCTTGCTAAAGTCTAGGTAGGCCATGAAAACTGCCCTCCTTGGTCTACTGCTTTGATCACCCAGTCAAAGAAATCAATTAGATTTGTCTGACATGACCTTCCCACTGTGAATCCATGCTGCTTTGGGTCCTGTGCCCCACTAGCCTCTAGGTACTCAACAATTCTTTCCTTTAGAAGTGATTCCACCATTTTCCCTACCACTGAGATCAAACTGACAGGTCTGTAGTTTCCTGCCTCTGTCTTGCTCCCACATTTGTGAAGGGGAATCACATCTGCCCTCTTCCAGTCCTCAGGTACCACACCATCCTCCCATAATTTATTTAAAAGGGTAGTCAGTGGTGTTACTAATTCTTCCCTTAGTTCTTTTAGAATTCTGGGGTGAATCCCATCAGGCCCCATTGCTTTATCCACCTTCAATTTTAGGAGTTCTTTCAGAACTCTTTGTTCTGTGAAAGGGCTAATATCATCCCCCCAATCCAGAGTGCTTCTTTTGACTGGATTAGGTATCTACCCCTGCTCTTTCACTGTGAAAACTGAGCAGAAGTATTCATTCAGTATCCCTGCTTTTATACTGTCACTCTCTGCCCAACCACTTTCCTCTTTATTCAGCCTCAGTGTCCCTGCCTTAGTCTTTCTTAGCTCCCTAATGTACCCATAAAAGGCTTTATCCCCCTTCTTAACTGAGTTGGCTATCTTTTCCTTGGTTTGGACCTTTGCAATTCTGACTGCCTTCCCTGCTTCCTTCTGCTTTAGCTGGTGCAGTTCTCTGTCCTGCTCCTTCTGTGTTTCCTTATACTTCCTGAATGCTATCTTTTTTTCCCTTACCTTCCCCGCCACTTCTTTTGAGAACCAAAGTGTTTTTTCTTAAATTTAGATTTGTTTGTTTGCTTCATACAAAGGCTTGTTGTCTCTGTGTTGGCAGTGTTGATGTTTCCCCATTGTTGCTCCACCCCACCTTCTTGCCTGTTTGCTAGTGCTTTTCTGAGGCACTCTCCCATTTTGACAAAATCAGCCCTCCTGAAGTCCAATACCTTCACTTTTGTATGACTTGACTCTACAGCTAAGTTTATCATGAACCACACTGTTTGGTGGTCACTTGTTTCCAGATGGCTACTCACTTCTAGATTAGACATCCTCTCTCTGTCCCCATTTGAGAGTACCAGTTCTAAGATTGCTCCCTCCCGAGTGGGTTCCAAAAATAGCTGTCTGAGGCATGCCCCCTGTAGGGCATCGAGAATGGCCCAGCTTTTGGATGTGGCTGCAGCAAAGGTGCTCCAGTTAACATCTGGCATATTTAGGTCCCCCATCAGCAATACCTCCCCTTTCTCTGCCATCCTAAGGATGCCTTCTATCATTTCCTTGTCCATTTACTCCCCCGAGATGGGGGTTTGTACACAACCCTTGTCGGATTGTAGTGTCATTACCAGTCTCCAGGATGCCTCATAGTGCCTCCTCTCCTCCCTGTTGACCTTTTAGTTCTGTTGCTTTGATCCCTTCCCTTCCCTTACATAGAGAGCTACTCCTCCTCCTCTCCTACCCTCCCTGTCCCTCCTGTAGATTGTGTACCCTGGTATGTTGACAACATGGTTCTCTGTGTACCATGTTTCTGTAACTGCCACGATATCCAGACATCCATCTTCCATCAAGGCCACCATTTTGGGAAGCTTTTTACCTAGACTACGGGCATTGATACTCATTACCCTCCATTTTGTATGGCCTTATTTCTTTTTGCCCCATCCCTGTCCTTACTGCCTTTGTATTTTTCTCCATTTACCCCTGCTCTTCTCCCTATCAACTGCTCTATCTTGGTGTTTACTTCACTACCTACCCTGATTTCTTTGGGGGGGGCTAGGATTTCCCTTCTCCTTTTCAGTGCCCCCCCAGCTAGTTTAAATGCTTGTCAATGAAGAATTTAAACCTATCTTCTAGGATCCTGGTTCTCCTCCTGGACAGATGCAGACCATCATGCCAGTATAGGCCTGCATCCCTCCAGGTGGAGCCCCAGTCCCCAATGAAGCCAAATCCCTGAGCTCTGCACTAGTTTTTCAACCAGCCATTGAATTCCATGGTGTGGGGTACCCTAGCCTCATCCATGCCATGGACAGGTAGCACTTCCGAAAAAGTTACCGAGTGTGCTACTTGTCTAAGGCCCCTCCTCAACTCCACAAACTCCTGTTGCATTGCTCTGATACCCATTTTCAGCCACTCCAAGTAGTATAATAGCAATAACATTCAGTGTTTTACACTTTTATAATACTCCAAGTGGCATAACATTCAATATGCATCCCTACTGCTCCCTCTGACCGCTCTGCACCACCAATGAGGGATTGCTTAAGGTCCCCAGCATCTGGTTGAAGACACCTGGAGCTCGGGCTTTTGAGTTTGCGGCCCCCACACTGTGGAATTCTCTACCTCGATGGATACGAGAGTGCATAACTATGGAGGGCTTTAAAAACATATATGTTTGAGCTGGCCTTTCCTGACTGTATTTGTTAAAGTTTGTTTATGTTTTGCTGATTGTATGATTTTAGTATATATTCATTGAATTTTAGTGTTCAGGTGCTATGATCATTTGGAATAGCACCTTTTTAAAAATAAAGATGAACTGAATTGAAATTGAATAACAGTAATAACATTCAATGTTTTGAAGTATGCTCACAGTAACTAGCCTTCGGCCTTGGCATTTAGAGATGCCAGTTTCAGCTTTGTATACTCCAAAACACTGAATGCTATCATATGCATGGCTAATGTATGGCCAGGTGACCGGTGTTGTTCATTGAAAGTTCTTTGTGCAGCCCATTTTATAAATATATGTATCTAATGTACTGGTGGACCATCTTGACTCAGCAACATAGTGCGTGCAGATGCGGGGGCATAATGGGTCTGTAGGGTTTTAATCGGAGGGCATAATTTATTTTGATTTATGGTTTTGCCTTATTATTTGCTGTAACTATTACCTTCATTCCCCAGAACTCTTTTCCATCCCCCCCAATGAAACATACCCCATCTTTTGACAGTGTTTACTATGTTCTACCATTTGTTTGCATATTGTAGCATTATTGTTATGGGTTTATTGCTATTGTGGTTACTGAGGGGAGGGTCTTCTGGGGACCAGAAGAGGGTACTGTCCTGAATACTGGCTTGGAAAGTCAAGGGGCCAACTGCCTGAAGGCACTGCCATTTTGTTTTCTGAGAAGATCCCAAGCTATATCAATGGAAGCAGGACCCACTGATTCGAGGCCTAAAGATTATGTCCCAGCAGCTACCAGTGGACTGGGTCATGTGCGTGATGGGTACAGAGTACCATCAGTATGCCTGGAAATGAATGGAGGAACCCTTGGCCTTAGCCTTCCAGAGCTTTCTTCCACTGGCAGTTTGCCTCTCCATTTTGCCAAAGTTCATAACTATGTTGCTAATAATTTCTATTTAACAACGACATGGACATTTCACATATTTTATTCTGCAGCAGTCTGGATGGCACTAGATAAATATAATGTACCCATTATCTTTTCTTATCTAACATTTCTTATATTCTTATGGTGCTATGTTCCTTGATAGGTCATGCATATATGACTGCATAGGGACTGTTTTATGACCTATGCATAAGCATGCAAGTTTCTAAAGCTGTGAAAGGAAAATCCTTGCTCTTTGTGACTGTGTGAGGAGACTCCATGAATGGGGGGTCTACTACAGCCTCTTCACGTATGGGACACAGTAGTAAACTGTCATTTTCTGGCAGCTGCTGTTGTGCATCCATTGGCTACAATGGGAGACACTAGAGATTGCTTGAGGTACAGTATGACTGCAATATTGCAGGGGATCAGCTATAAAAAGATGAATATTTTGATCAGTCTACTTCTCAGTACTCATTCACTGTTACACTTTAAATAATTCATGGCCTCTTTAGATATTTAGGGAAGGGGGAACATGATAGAGATGTTCAAATTCATGAAAAGGTTCAGCAGAGTGTACACAGCAAATATGTTCAAACTCAAGCCATGTTTACACTGCCTACGCACTGCCTCTTCTGCAGTGCTTTAACCTGCACCTGAGCCTTGGAGGTGATTAGGTGATGTGTCCACACGGTCTCTCTCAGCGCCGATGTAAGCCACTCTGGAGAGGGGCCATGTGAGACTGGAGATAGGTGGTAACTGTACCTGGGGGGGCTTACAGGGCAACTGGAACAGGTTTATCATGCCAGTAGTCAAAACTCCTACTGATCTAATTAATATGAGTTTTGATTATTGGCATGATATACATATTCTAATTGCTCTGTAAGCTCCCAGGTATGGTTAATGGAAGAGGTGGAGACAGCATTGGAGTACATCGTACAGGCAGGAGGAATCAATAATTTTATACATACCCTCTCCACCTCAGCATGCTGGGATAAGAGCCCAAGTGTGTATCAAACTGAACTTCTGGTTCTGGTCATTGGCATTAGTGATGGGCAGAGGAGGATTCTGGGGATGTCTCCTTTGTCATCCAGAGTGAGAGGTGCAGTCTGTTCACACAGCTGCTTTTTTTTTTTTAGTTGTTTAACCAGGAGTGGCACACTAAGCTGAAAGCTTTTTTACAGGAGCGACCTGGGAGCACAGGGAAGTTAAGTGACTTGCTCAGGGTCACACAGTATGCAAGTGGAAGCTGTGGGATTCAAACCCATGTCTGGTCTGCTGGATATCACCAGATTTGCAGCTCAGAGCCTTAGACCACTGCGCTATACTGCCTAATGCTTAAGCCACTTGCTCCGGTCAGCATCCCCAGGATTTGTGCAGATACCAGAGTGGTGTATCGAATGACTTACCATGATCTGCTAAGTGTCTACAGGTATGTAAACCAACAGCGGCACCAACACAGCGGCCTCCGTTGCTGTCGATAAAATTGACAGTTTGCCGACTGGACACTGTGTTGGTGCACCCAAGACAGGGGCACACTGTCTCCTGGTCCTGCACCCTTCCTGAATCAACTCCAACTCAGAGTTGAGAACTCTAGTAATGGGGGTGTAAACAGAGCCTTTGCATGGAGTTGTAAAGCAGCCCCGATAAAAAAAAAACAGGACCAGGAGACATTTGGGATTCTTGTCTACTGCAACTTGCAGTTGACATAAATCCCGCCGCTGTGGGTGCAGGTCGACAAAAGTGTTGTCAAACTGGCATCGTAGATCTCTGTCTACTCAGCTGCATTTGTGCTGAAGCAACACAAGTGCTCACGGTGCTCTGGTGCAAATTTGACCATATAAATGGAACTTAAGAAGGAGTGTGTCCACCGGAGGCATGGGCTCAAACTGGGAAGTGGTGGAGAAAGGTTCAAAAAGAGCATTAGGAAGCACTACTTCATGGAATGGGTGTTGCAGGGGAATGGAAAAAACTTCATGGCAAAGATATAGAAGCAAAGACAACAGAGGGCTTCAAGAGGAAGTGGGGCTCATATAAAGGAGTTAACAGACAGGAAGATGAGGGAGGTGAAGGAGAGGCTCGAAGGGAGGACAGAGACTAGAGCATCTCTGAATAGGGAATATTGGGAGAGACTGGATGGATTGTTCAGGTCTTTTATTGTTTATTACATTTCTATTTTTCTGCTTCCGTAACAAATTGATCTTTTAAGTTTCCACAACAGAATATCTAGGAATTGATGTAGGCCATCACCTGTCATTTAGGTGCCTTGTCAACAAACCCTCCTCATGGCTGCCTTGCTTGTTAGCTGCAGTTCACTGAACCAAACTGTCTGTGTACCAATTGAGCAGTCAGCACAAACTCTGTTTATTGCTTATAAAGGTTCCTCACTGTGACAGTGTTAACACCTGGTCCACATACTTGACACATAATCTCTTACTTGGACTCAAGCCTTTCAGAAAAAAAGCTGTCAGGCTGGTAAAACCGCTCCAGCTGTACAACTTAATTTAACACACTTCAATGACTCTCAGCACACCTCCTGCACAAATTGTCCTGAACTCCCTTATGTTGAACTTTACCAAAGCTCAGCCATATGTAGTTCTTCTGTTCACAAAAGGCTCCAAAATTCACTCATAAAGCACGCAATCTACTTTGCTTAATCTCCCCCTCTCCCTTGGCCCCTTTTCTGGAATAACTTCCCTCCTGCTCCCTGCTCATCCTCTTCCTTCCTCCCTCTACTTCAAATGTCTCCTCTGTGGCTTCTCCACATACATACACCTCCCTGTAGCAACCAGCCCCTTCTCTGTTTTTACCCCTATTGTTTCTAGACACCATCTCCCATCACTTATTTTCCCTGCTGTGGGCCCTCTGCTTTTACACCCACTTCCCTCCTAGGCAGCTACTGTTTCTTAAAGTATATTTTGCCATGACAGTCTAATCATCGTTTGTAGTCTGTCAAAGCTTTATGTTACTTTATTGTATTTGCACCTTACTGCCTGGCAGCCTGTATATTATGATTAGTTGTGGCCTTTCTCTTGCACTGTATCTTGTTATTATGGCTGGTTACACATTGTTATTGTGAACATACAGAGGAGTGGGAGGTACATTACCTTTTCTCATAGAGAATGCATTGGGGTAGCATGGGACATGCACCACATTTATTACCCAAATGTGAGTGAGTACTGTGACTTTTTATTCATTGGTAGTCTTGTTGGTAGCTGCAAAAAACTATATTTCATTTGCAAATGGTTCAATGTGCACATCAAGGCTGTAAATAAAGTGTAGTGAACTATCACAGAATGTTGGGTAGCAAGGTACAAAGATTTACAAATGTATTGTCCTAATGGTAATGAATCCTTAACTCTTCAGGGTAGTTTAAACATTAAAGAAGAGGTACACATTTTCAAAATTGTATAGTGTGAATGGTATATGGTAACAAATCATTATAGTAGTGGAACCTTCTGGGTTGCAGTGGTGGTCAGTGCAAGGTAATGATCCAGTCCAAACCAGTGTGAGTGCCTAGCTGAAGGATCAGGATAGGGAGAGATGAGCAGATAGGAATGATTTAAGGGAGGAAAATTAAAAGATTATTGGTTAAATTGAATTAAAATGCTCAGCTGTAACAGAACTTGCAATCACATGGACATTCACGAGTAGGATTTGGGAACTGATGCAGCTGGGTTATTTCAACCTGTTTATGTAGTCTGAGACTCTGCATTGGAATGCAGGATCCAAGACAGCATGGGTTCATGGCTGGAAGGTCCTGTCAAGCAAATCTGATAGATTTCTTTGACTGGGTCACCAAGGTGGTAGAACAGGGAGGGCAGTAGATATTGCCTACCTTGATTTCAGCAAGGCCTTCAACACAGTCCCCCACAGAATGCTGGTAAACAAGCTGAGGAGAATAGGGGTGGCACACAGGGTAGTGAACTGGGTCTGAAATTGGTTAGCGGACAGAAGGCAGGTGGTAAATGGCACACAGTCGGAAGAAATGGGAGTCACCAGTGGTATGCTGCAGGGGTCAGTCTTGGGACCAGTCCTCTTCAATGTCTTCATAGCAGACATAGCAGAAGGGCTAGAGGGAAAAGTATGCCTTTTGGAGATGACACCAAAATCTGCAACAGAGTAGATACTCCAGGGGTTGTAGAGAGAATGAAAAGAGACCTGGAAAAGCTAGAAAAATGGTCTGAGGTATGTCAATTAAGGTTTAACTTGAAGAAGTGCAAGATCATGCGTGTGGGGAACAGAATCCTTGGGGGGAGCTACATGTTGGGGGGTGAGTTGTTGACGGTCACCAGGGAGGAAAGGGATTTGGGGGTCATTAAATCAGATTACCTGAAATCCATCCAACAGACTGCAAACGCAGTTGAGAGGGTTAGTGGGATGTTAGGGTGCATAGAGAGGGGTATTACAAGTCATACGAGGGAGGTGGTGATCCCAGTGTATAAGACACTGGTTAGGCCTCACCTAGAGTACTGTGTGCAGTTCTGGAGGCTACACCTGCATAAGGATATTGACAGGACGGAAACAGTGCAGTGGAGGACAACTAAGATGGTGCAGGGTCTGCACGACAAGGCATATGGGGATAGACTTAGGGACCTCTATATATAAACATTGGAACAGAGATGGGAGAGGGGGAACATGATTGAAATGTTCAAATATCTTAAGGGGATAAATAAGGTGGAAGGGAATAGCATATTCCAGTATATAAAGTACAAGAGAACTAGAGGGCATGACATGAAATTGGAGGGTGGGGGTCGCATAAGGGGTAATGTGAGAAAGTTATTTTTACAGAGAGGGTGATGGATGTGTAGAACACTCTGACTCAGGAGGCGGTGGGAGCATATACAGTGGAGGGATTCAAGAGGGCATGGGATAGGCACAATGGAATCATACATATGAGGGTGGCATAGCTAAGGCCGCTGACCTAGTAGAGGCAGCAGGAGCAAATTGGTAAAATGGGCAGACTGGATGGGCCTTGTGGTCCTTTTCAGTCATCAACTTTTTTGTTTCTATGTTTCTATGAGACATTCTTCTGTGTTGGCTCTGAGCCCTGATTTCCAAGACTGCGGTTCATCTGCTACTGCAGAATGTTGCATGTCTGTAGCCCATCTACTCAGATTAGCCTTCCGGGGTACTGGGGAAAACCCCAGTGTGGGCCCCTGACTAAGTAGACTCTTTCTTGCCATTTTATTGCAGCAGCCTGCTGCAGTAAATAGACTTCTGCCATGATGCCAAATCTTGCATGGTGGCAGTGGGCCCTACAGGTCAAGCCTTCCCCTCCCACCCAGGCCAGTCCCACTTAAACCTAACTATCTCTACCTGCACACAGATTCCCCCTACCAAAGATAAGCTGATCAGATTTTAACTGGTGACAACATAGGGTGCTGCAACTGGCACACATGGTTGAGTCATTAGAACAGGCTCAGTATCAGCAGTCTTTGTTGGCCATCATTGGTCTCAACAAGGCTTATTAGAGGAGTCAGGCTAAAAAAGTGGAAGTCAGCCTCAACAAGCCCAGTCCAATTCCCTAACTGTCTCTGCCTACCAACTAACTAATAGTGGAATAGAAGAGTCAGAAGAGTGGTGAGAGAGAGAGAGAGAGAGAGAGAGAGAGAGAGTAGTTGGACTCGGTCTTTTAAATCACCTGGGATGGGGAAAATATCATTCAGCCATGAGGGATCAATGATGTGGTGGATCCATTTAAAAAAAAATATTACTTTTGATGTTCTCCCATCGTCTCCATCTCCAAGCTGCTCTTCTCTGTGCAGCAATACCAGCTCTCGCTCCCACGCCCTCTCTCATTTTGTACCTGGCTCCACTCCAGATCTTGAAGGTGCTGCAGCAGTGATTTTTAGGTATGCTGGCAGTGAAAAAGAAAATGAAGTGTAGAGATACCACAACAAGTTTGCTAACTGAGGCAAGTGAGCAAAGCAAGACTTAAACATCAACTCCACACTTTAGCATGTGCTTTCATAAATAAGATGTTTCAGATGTTACAACTTACTGGAGAATATATATTTTTTATGTTCCTTTTGAAGATTCACAGCACATCTTGGTAGTCCATCGAAAAAATCTATGTAAAAAAAATTGAAAACATTTGCCTCTCTCCTGTTAACCACCAAGTGCTTTAGTTTATTACATCATTGTGCTCACCATGACAACAGACTGTGCTGTCACAAACAGCTACCATATGGTTAGAAGGGGAAAGTCAGATAAATTTTGAATGACTCAATGAAATAATTGCTTAATTATCTACAATATTTAGTAGAACAACAGCAGGGAAAGTAACAAAAAAATAATTAAGAACTAGAAAAGAAAGAAGGTAAAACATGACTTGTGCAAATCTAGTGTCTTTACGCTTTTAATTGTAACCGAGAATTGCTCTTTAAAGCAGTAGTGCAATGATTTTGTTTTTACAAAAAAACTAATCTCAGCTACAATTAATAAAGATCTTAGCATGCCTGTCAAATCTACTTTTCTAAGTACCTCCTTTGCTGTGCACTATGAGGTTTTTATTTTCATTTTCTCTGTCCTAACCCTTGCCTGGCTGATAATGCCACTTCTAAGTCAAATGTGGCAGCCATCTTCTTTTCTTGAGAAAAAAACTAAATAAAAAAAAATTATAAAAAAAATGTATAAAAATTGTAAAAATAGCCTTATTTTGGTGGCAGTAGAACATCTTCTTAACAGGTCACATCCTCCCCATTTGGGCCATGGATAACAAGGCTCTGTAACTTTTTCCCCCAGGACTCTTCGTATGTCTGCTACTTCAGAAGTGAAGCAGTTATCATCATCTAGTTGCTGCTCCACAGGACTCATTCAACTTTTAATTAGCCTTACAACTAAGCACAACCTAGCAGATGAACCAGAATCTTTGAAGCATGCTGTACAGCCACCATGGTGTGATGAAACCCTTTCGGTGAAACTCGTAGCGGGCACGGCCCCTGCTACACCAATTGTGTACTCTATGCATTACATGGCTAAGGTGCTCATGCAACAGTGGGTTCTCTTGGTATTCATCCGTGTGATCTCCTAATCTTTATGAACATTGCCACAAAAGGGAACGGATTAGATTCCATAGACTGTTTTTAGGTGCAATTAAAAAACATTTACTACTTTTACTATTATGCTCTGGCAATGTTGAATTGAATCCTGGCCCTCTCACTGGGCTATCTTCTCCAGCTGATCTAGCTGGTATTAAAGGTGTGAGTTTTCTGCATGTAAACACATGCAGCCTCTTAAAAAAGCTTGAGTCTATACAGGCCTGGATGTGTCATACCAGACCAGACATCCTAGTGATCTCCAAATCCTGGCTCAGACCTGATACCTTAGACTCTGAGATTAACATCCCATTTTATACCATTTTCAGAACTGACAGGCAGACCAGGGGCAGTGGAGTGGCCATATTTGGCATGATAAATTTGCCACTGCTGTCTTAGAGTCCACCTCAGTCCCCAAAGAATTTGACAGTCTGACTCTCAAGAGCGAGCTCTCCTCCTCGGTCTCGTTCTACATCAGAGGATGCTATAGGCCCCCCTCAGCGGGGCTTCAGTTACTAAAACATGTAAGGAGCACTTTGGGAACACTGTCCCCAGAGGTCATTATTATGGGTGACCTTAACCTTAATTGGCTTTCCAGTGTTTTCAATCCCCTTAAGGACATCTGTGATTCCTTCGGACCATCTCAACTTATTTCCGAAGCAACGCATTTGAACAAAAAAACACTGAACAATAGCACCCTTTTAGACCGTATCCTTGTAAACAAAGCCCATCTTTACACTCACACCAGTGGTTTCTTCACTGACATCAGTGACCACTATTACACTGCCTGTGTGAGGGCCATAACAAAACCAGTCTCTTCCTCTAAATACACTTTCAAGAGGAATTGTCGTGATCTGGACCCCCAAGCATTTCGATTTGACCTGCAGAACTCACTTAAGTGGCAGTGTTTCTATTTAGCCAAAACAGTAAATTCGGCATATGATATCGTCCAAGAAATCATCCCCAGAGCAATCAGTAAGCATGCACCTTTGGTTAAAAGCCAAAGAAAAAGTCCTGTCCATTGTTCATGGCAGAATTGAAGGCAACATTGCTTACTAGAGATTCACTTTGGAAAAAAGCTTGGAGAACCAAATCTTCTGCTGACTGGACAGCATTTAGGATGGCTAGGAACCTCTGTATGAAGATGGTCAGAGAGGTTAAAGCAAATTATTTCCATACTGAACTTGACTCTTTCTTCAGATGTTCTGCCAAATTCTGGAAAACACTCAAGGTTATAGAAGGTCATGTGTCTTCAGACTCACTACCTGGCAAAAATCACATCTGGCACCTCCACAGTGACCGATAAACCAGCAATTACTGACCTTCTCAGCAACCATTTCGCTACTGCAGGCCTTGTGGTCGATTCCTCCCCTGCCAATAATCTCCTCTCTTTACTATTTGCATAGGACCCAGCAAAATTGGATTCTAGTGTCCCAGTGAATGCTGTAGCCTTCACCTTTCAGTTTATATCATTGAAACAAATGGAAGATTTAATCCTTCAGTTGGATTGTAGGAAGAGTGCAGGTGCAGACTCAATAGACCCATTTTTCCTAAAATTTAGCCATCACATCCTGGCTGTGCCAATTACGCACCTCTTCAACCTATCGCTCATGCAAGGTGACGTTCCATATATTTGGAAAACTGCCCATGTGATCCCACTTTACAAATCTGGCAATCTGGGTGATCCAAATAACTATAGACCTATTTCCCTACTCCCAATCCTTTCCAAAATGTTGGATAAAATATTTAGTATGCAGTTTAGGAACTACCTGGAATCCTCAAATCTCCTTAATCCACTGCAATCTGGTTTTAGGCCCTGCCATAGTACAATATCGTCCCTTGCAAAAGTGACCAATTACTGGCAGAGTGCCCTGGACACCATAAACTTTGTGTGTACAGTATTCCTGGACCTAAGCAAGGCATTTGACACAGTCGACCATGACCTGCTCTTATACACTCTCCGTATGACCGGCCTTGACCCCCCTTCCATGAGTTGGTTCTCAAACTACCTTACTGGTTGTCATCAACAGGTAAAAGCAGAGGGGGATCTCTCACCGCTGAAACCTTTGCTTAGGGGCATCCCTCAGGGTCCCATATTGGGACCCTTGCTCTTCGCACTCTATAGTAATAGTATCTACTTGGGAATAAAATCTGCCAATATTCATCTTTTTGCGGCTGATACAGTCCTCTACATTAGCAGACCTACCCCCGAAGCAGACTGCTCAGACTTACAGCAGGAATTTAATCAGCTACAATTAAATCTAGTGAACCGGGAGCTTCTTTTGAATGCCAAATACCTAAGGCGATGCTTCTCTTGCCCCGAATCAATACCCTAATCATGCTACCCTAGCATCTGTGCCACAGCTTATCACTCTCCTAGGAGAAACCTTAGAGTTCGTACCCAAATTCAAATACCTGGGGGTCTGGATTGATCATAATATCTCCTTCCTTGCTCACATTGAGGATATCATAAAAAAGCTTAAGCAGCGACTTGGCATGTTTAATAGGATCAAACACCTTTTGACTCAGGATGCCGAAAAAAGGCTGGTCCAATCCACTTTCTTTTCATTTCTGGATTCTGGCGACTTCTTCTATGTACAAGGTCCTGCCTCTGTACTTGCCAAACTTGATGAGCTGTGTCATAGAGCCATAAGATTTATTTCCAGTGCACCATATTCTACGCATCGCTGCTCCCTCTACACCATAGTTGGCTGGTCATTCCTCACTTTTAGAAGGCAAAGAAATGCTGCCCTCTGGATATATAGAGTAATCACAAATAAGTTGCCTATGTATATAGCTGACTGTCTACCCTTAAGTACAGTGAGCAAGTATGCATTGAGAAGCTCCTCATATATTACCCTATCCTTACCTAAGGTTAAGTCAAGATTTGGTAGATCCTCAATAAGTTTTGTTTAACCCGAACTCTGGAATAGATTGCAAAATACTCTGAAGGTGGCCCACCCTATCTCCCTGCCCTCATTTAAGATGCTTTATGCATGTTCTATCAAGGAGTCATGCAAATGCTTCCCCCGATTACGGCCATGTTTAACCTGTCTGTAGCTGCCTCCCTAGAAGCCTTGGCACCATCCACAGATAAGTATCTTGTTGCCTCCCAATGTCTTGTATCTTCTCCTTCCTCCTGCCTTCTCCCTCATCCTTCTCCTCCCTCCCATTATGCAATATGTCCTTACTTCCTCTTCCCTTCCTACTTGGGAGGCACTCTATGTAAAACCTAGTTTTCATTTATCTGTCTGTCTTAAGGACATTCTAAAATGACTACCTACAAGCACTTTATATATCGCAAACTGTGTGATCTTGTATATATTGTACATAAGTAATTTACCCTTTTCCTACTGTATTGTGCTCCAATATTCTTTATTGTGTATGTTTTATATTGATATGTACTCATCCTGTGTACCCATATTCTGTATTCTGCCTACTGTTTGCTTATTGTAATTTATACTCATTCTGTTAACTGCCCAGGTCCTCCTTGAAAGTGAGTTCACTCAATGGTATTTCACCAAGTAAAATAAAGATTGATTGATTAATTGATTGATTTTACCACCAAATAAAACTGGAAGATGCCTTGTATCTTTTATAGTGAAAAAGGTAGGATAATTTTTTTCCCAATCTCGTTGCACTGCTGCCTTAAGTAGAGAGGGCAGGAAGGAAGGAAGGAAGGAAGGAATCAAAATGGGAAAGAATTCTGAAAAGTGAGCATGTAAGTCTCTATCATAGATGAAAAGAAAGAAAGGTAAATAATAGTTTAGGGTTGGGGCTTGTTTACTTCTTGCCATTTGACATTTTTTCAATTGTCCTTATCCTATGCAGTTGCAGCTGAAACACAGAAACATTGAAAGTGATGGCAGATAAGGGCCATTTGGGACATCCAGTCTGCCCATTTCGAAGACTAGGCACAGACAAGGCAGATGAACAGAAAATTAGTTTGTCATAATTTATTTGTCATTTGCCTTTGTCATACCACTGTCACTATATCCAGCCAAGTCATAAATTAGCAACATGCCTTGTCACATAGACACATTAATCTGGTACCTCTCATGCTGTGTGTCTTCAGTTGTATTACTAAATAGAATATTATAAATTAAAGCATATTTATAAAGAAAACCTGATAAGGTTTTATCAGTGTGAAGTATTATGGTAAGTGTCAAATATGAAGACATATCACCATTGAGGGGTCAAACATGCCGTAAAACCACAAGCCTGATGGGTGAGTGGCTTTTATGAGCTTGTTTGACCCCAAGATGGTGATATTTCATGAATATCTGGGACTTACCTATTAGATGTTTTATATATTACATAAGGTTGGTCTGTTTGGCTTTAAGAAAAAAAGTGTGCTGGTTTGGCTTCAGGAAAAAGCATTCTGATTGAGGCTGCATAGTTTTGGTCCTTTCAGGTTTCCACAATGTACTTTATATACAAAGAGGTGTGATTGCAGTGTTTCTTCCTTTTATGCTTTTAAGGGTTCCGGCAAGAAGCAGCATTGAAAGTGAACAGCTACAATGTTTGTTAAATGATTTAGGGCACTTTTTTACAGTTTACCTTTGGTTTTCATTCGTGACTGTTAGTTTGGCAAGTAATATAGGCAGCAATAAAAGGGAGGTGTGTGGGAAGTGATATGGAGGCAGCAGTAAGGTGTGTGTGTGTGTGTGGGGGGGCTGAGTATCCGAGTTTGTTTTTTAGGGACACTTTCTTCACAGTTTAACTTTGATTTAAAGGTGATTAATTGTTTTATTAGGTATGTGTTGACTGAGTGCAATTAGTTAGATTAGTTGCAACTTTTAGGTGTATTGTAGCTAGATTGCTATTACAAATGTTAATAATGTTGTAATGTAGGGGTTGTTACACATGTTGATAGTTCTTTAATAACATGTATATATTTCTGTCCACACTTGCTATAGAGTGTTAATGGTGTGTTTATTACAGTGTAATAGAGTGTTGTAATGTTAGTTAATTACCATCAGATATGAGGAAATGTCTGATTTTCTTTATAATGGGAAAAGTCCTAACCATATAATATCTATCTATCTATCTATCTATCTATCTATCTATCTATCTATCTATCTATCTATCTATCTATCTCTCTGTCTGTCTGTCTATCTAGCTTCTGTCTGTCTGTCTATCTATGTATTTGCCTATCTATCTTTATCTATCTATCTATCTATCTGGTAAGAAACAAAATCTGAGAAAATCCAGTTGCTGATTGGATGAAACATACTATGTGACCATGCATTATTCCACAAGGACCACATGCCTGTCCTTCTTTTCATCCCTCAGAACTTTCTGCACATTTTATAAGACAGATAATCCACTACAGGGCATGTGGTCATACTCTGATATATGCATGTCTAATGCACCCAAGGTGTGTGAACATCAGAGCACGACCACTTGCCGTAGTGATTATATATATATATATATATATATATATATATATAGATATACAATGGTGATCTCTCAGATAAATGATTTATCTACACAAGTGCTGTTTGACCTCGGTAATTTCACAAGTGGCGTATTGACCCCTGAGGGATGAACTATTGTCTGGCAATTGTTATGTTGCCCGAAGTCGACTATATCCCAAAATGACACCAGTAAATACTGTATCTGTTTTATAAAACTTTTCCTGAATTATGTCTTCTGCAGAGTTATATTAGAATGAACTACTACCCACACTTTCTAGTACTTCCTCCCAAAAATCTTTCTCTTACCTTTTCTATTTGTTGTTTAGATACAAGAGACTCCATTTTCAAAGGCTGATGCAGGGCTTATGTCAAGCCCTGTGTCAGCCATGCCAACTGTGCTAACCCCCTGATTTTCAGATTGGATGCAGTTGTGACAGTTTACTTGCTTTATGGCAGCTTGTGCCAACTTCTTAGTGCAAACACTACGAAACAGGTCCCCTGGATTACCACAAGATAGACCAACCAAAAAATGTTGGTCTAACTTGTGGCAGTTATCCCATGTGATAGAAAATCCCAATCATCATCCAGATAAATGCCGCAGATTCTGTGCACCATATCTCCAGTGAACATGGGGCTTGCAACATTCTGGCACTTTTGAAATTGAGCACAAGATCTCTGAAGTGACATGTAGTTTGCAGCTCACTCTCATTGGGCTGTCGGTGATTCTCTTTTTTGCCGTGCTCTCCCTGTCACGATCCGTCTCCCACTTACCCAGCTATTATAAACTTGAAAATGGTCCTGGGAGCACTGAAATATATATATATATATATTTTTTTTTTTCCTTCAGTAGTGCCTACTCTTCATGACCCAAGCCACACAGGTACTTAGCTCCCCAACTCAAAGAAGTCAGAAATGGGACTGGGGACAGAAATGGAGATTATGCTTTGTGATCAGGAAGCTGGCTTGGAGTTGGCCCACCAGCACAGTGGTAGCACTACCGCTTGTGACACTCATAACCCAAGATCAGGAGTGATCTTGGGGAATCAGAGTGCTGGCCCGGAGGGAGGGAACAGGATCAAGTGTCCCAGGGACTGCTCACCTCCTCAGAGGTGAGGGGGAGAGAAGCCACCAGCATGATACTGACCCCTTGTGGAAGCCAGTGGTCTGACTGCCAGGACTGTATTGGACTGGGAGGCATGTCAGACATCTGGCACTTCTACCACTGCATCATTGCATGCCACTCCTCTCCAGGGAGAAACAGGGAGAAAAAAAATCCCAGCCTGCAGCGTGATGACTTCAATCCTTTCAGGGCCCCACACCCACCTACTGGGCTCACCGGTCCCAACCAAATTAAACCCCTCCCAGGATAAGCTGGGGGTCCTGAGGGGTCTGCCATGGGGGTAAACCATGGGGCACTGTAGACCAGTTGGTAAGTCCCAGAGATGACGGATTGATGGGGTAGGAGGAGGTCAGAAAGCAACAGGCTGAGTGGCGGAAAAGCATACTAAATATAAGGAGTTTCTCATCCAGGCATAGAGAGGTGATCCTGCCCTTCTACAGATCTTTGGTCAGGACGCACTTGGAGTACTGTGTGAAGTACTGGTGGCCACATTTGAAGAGGGATATTAATTTACTGAAAGGTGTGCAATGGAGGGCAACAAAAATGTTACAGGGGATGGAGGGCAAGGCCTATGAGGACAGGCTGAATGAGCTGTATATGTACATGCTGGAGGAGAGGAGGGATGGGGGATATGATTGAAACATTCAAGTATCTGAGGGGGATAAACAAAGCTAGCACTGAAGGGGTGTTTAAACTGAGGAAGGGTAGGGACATGAGGGGGCACGGACTAAGATTGGAGGGCGGAAGATTTAGGAGGGAGATGCAAAGGCACTACTTCACAGAGAGGGTGATTTGTTTTCAGGAAGCCACTGTATAAGTGCATAGAAATCAGTTAGAGACTTCTAATTCTATATGCAATTGTGTGAGCTCTGGAGACTGCAGAGACCCTACAGTGGGGATGAGGAGCTAAACAAGAAACAAAATAATTTTTGCTTTTTTATTTTTTCCTCTCCTCGTCCATGGATTCAGTGGTGGTGGTGGTGGGCGAGAGTGCTTTACTTTCTTTGTTACCCTGCTCCTCTTGATTATTATGTGCACAGACGTTTTGCTTTCCTTTTCCCACACTGCTGACATAGTGATAGTTCAGTGGTCGTGGATGAGAGGGGAGAGCAAATATGATTCAAAATTTTGAAGGGTTCAATGTCAACATAAAAAAATCTGTGTACCACAAAAACAGTGAAGCCTGAGCATTGCTATGGCAACCTTCACTTTTGTTCCTCTGTTTTATAACTGCTGAAGCCTTTGACTCTCCCTCTATTGCTTGGAAATTAAATAAGTGTGAACGATTATGAAGGATTGTGTTATAGGAGCAATGTTAGGGAACTGATAGTAGCTTTGGCTGAGCCAGGGGTGCATGTTGAAAAGTGATCGACAGTTTGACTGGGCAATAGTTCAAAAGACTGTTGCCCAGTCTAGTGAACTATTGACCAGTTTCAAACTGAACTATTGACCAGTTTGTTTGAAACTGGTTATTAGCTCAAAAACTTTCAATGTCATTTGACTGGCTCACAAACCAATTAGAGACCAGGATTTTTCTTAAGGTTTTATTAAGCTACATATGCATCACATACAGCCACAATGCAGTTCAGTAACTTGCAGCAAATGACATGTCACAAAATGCTGCAGTGAAAAAAGGTCTTAATTGTTATTGACTTACATGATTCCCTGCAGCATACTGCAGCATTTTTGCGTTGCGTCCTGGCTGGTGAATATCTTATAACAAAGTGTCGTATACAAGGAAATATTACAATTGAGTGGCCTAATGAGCTCATAAAGTCTCAAGCCCAAGGGACAAGCGGCCTTTATGAGACTGCTAGGCCCTGAGATGGTAATATTTCATGAGTATATGGGACTGTTTTATATATTACATAAGGAAGGACACAAAATAGCTTGTTTAGAAGTTTTATCATAGTTGTATTGTAGTAAGGTGGCTATTAGACATGCTAATAGCATTGTAATAAGGTGGTTGTTACACATGTTAAAAATGTAATAAGGTATATATTCTGTATCTATACTTGTACTAGTTTGTGAATAAGTTGTTTATTACATTATAATATACTGGTGTAGTTTCATTAGTAATGTATATACTGGTTAATGTCTATCACATATGGGGAATATCTGATGGTTTTCTGATCTATCTATCTATATATCTATCTATCTATCTATAGAATGTTTAATAGTGAAGTGTAATATACAAGGAAATGTTACCATCGAGGGGCCAAACAAGCTCATAAAGCCATGAGCATGTAGGGCGAGTGGCCTTTATGAGCTTGTTAGACCCCAAGATGGGAATATTTCACATATATATGGGACTTTGCTATCAGATGTTTTATATATTACATAAGGATGGATGTAAAATAGATTCTGTAGAGGTTGTATTGTAGCAAAGTAGTTATTAAACATGTTAATAGTGTTGTAATAAGGTGGTTGTTACACATGTTAATAATGTTGTAATAAGGTGTATTCTGTGTCAATTCTTGTAATAGTTTGTGAATAAGTTGTTTATTGCATTGTAATAAACTGGTATAGGTTCATTAATAATGTATATACTAGTTATTTACTAACAGATATCAATATATCAATCAATAAACATGTATGCAAATAAATAATGTGTTCAAACAAAGTCTCATACATCTAATGCAGGTCACAAATAATTTATGTTCCAACCCCCCCCCCCGAGGAGTTCCTCAGATCTCAGTACAATATTAGGAATCTTGGACTCACAGATATGTTGAAGTCATGACATAAAAAGAATTGCAAGATGCAGTCTGAGGGTCTAAATTTGGGTGAGGCAGTGGCGAGATACACCATGCTCCCCACCCACAAGCACTACATAAATAGCATATTTCCTAAGTATCCCTTGGATGCCTGTTTCTTTGGCTGTAGCCATGTGGCTGTCATTGATCCTGTCTGCATTGCCTGCACTTAACTGGCATTGTCACATTTATTTATTTTTATTATATTTATTTAACATATCGGAATTACAAACCTTTGAGTCGGAGACTCCTTTACAAAAGCTCCACGTCAAATAATAAACAGTGTACAAAACATAAAATAGATGACAAACAGTGAGCATGGAACATATGCTTTACAGAGCATGGTGGTCATAATAATAATACATAGTTACAATCATCATAAGACATAGGTTACAAACATGGGAGTAAGTCTTTGGTTGAGATTAGACAATGGTCACAGTCTTGAGGATAAGGCACTGGTTGAGGCTAAGCAGGGCAGGATTAAACAGCAGTTAGCAAGCAGGACAGGTGCACAAAGAAACACTTAGTCCTTTGCCAGGATAATAAGCGGTAGGTGTGGGGTGGGATACAAAGATAATTGGTAGGCTAGAAGCTGTCACAGACCAAAGGGGAACATAGGGGTTGGCTAGAAGCTGTCACAAGCCCAAGTAGAGCAGAGGCCCAAGTAGAGCGGAGATGTTCGCTTAGAAGGAGTTTGAAGCAGCCAAGTTTATTTTCAGAGGTGATGTCACTGGGAAGTGCATTCATCCAGAGGGGAGCTCTGTAGTGGAGGGTTCTCTGGCCCAAGGTAGTTCTACAGTGGGGAATCAGGAAGGGGGATTTGGAGGAGCTGCAGGTGACTTTCAGCATAGGTGCAGGTAGCATAAGAGGTTTGAGGCCGGGGGGGGCAAGACTGTTGGTGATCTTTTTGGTAAGAAGGCATGTCTGGTACCTAAGTCTCCCATCGAAATCAAGCCAGTTGGTAAGACTATACAGGGAACAGGTGTGTGTCAACTGATCACAACCAGTAACAAGGTGGCATGCTTTATTTAGGGATACCTTGATTCTGAGGAGGGAGGTGCTATCAGCCTCCCCATAGACCAGGATCCGGTAGTCAATAAGGGACAAGACAGAAGAAGAGACAGCTGGGTGCAGGGCCTCCGGTGGAAGACAGTGCTTGTACCAGTGGAGCAGACCAATTCTGGTATTGACAGCGGAACTAATGAAGCTGATATGCTTGTGATAGGTTAGTGCAGAGTCTAATGTGACCCCGAGATATTTAAAGACGACCTGCTCTAGGGGTACCAGCTGGGAATTAAGGATTTGCAGTGGGAGGCCTTTGTGCTTGTTCTGGGTGTGTGCAAACATCATTTTTTTTTTTTTGTAGTTTAGCACCACTCAGTGCTCAGCGAACCATGATTCTGCTTCTTTGAATGATTGTTGGAGGGACTGCTGTAGCAGGGTGGGGTCAGTGTGGGTGGAGAGGAGTACCGCATCATCAGCTTATAAGAGCAATTTCCCAGAGCAGGCCTTGGGAAGGGAGTTGAAAAATAGACTGAATAGAAGGGGGCATAGGATGGATCCCTAGGGCACACCAGATTTCATGGGGAGGCAGGCAGATAGCGTGTTATTTATCTTGACCTGCTGAGACCTACCAGTTAGATAGTCAGAAAACCAATTGATGGCATCAGGGGAGAGACCAGTGAGGGTGAGGGTGAGGGCAGACAGCAGGCGGGAGTGGTTTACAGTGTCAAAGGCTTCTGACAGGTCCACAAAGACCGACTCAGTCAGACACCCATTGTCAAAGGCCGAATGGATAGCAGTGGTAAATTCCAGTAGTGCCAAGGTAGTGCTGATTGTTGCCTGGGCATCTCCACTTGTCTACAGTCTTGGCCATTCCTTTGTGTGTTCCGTTTGGCTCAGTGGTTTCTACAAGGCTTCTTGCTTTTGGCTTCTGGTGATGTCTACTGCTCCATGTCTACCCTCAGTGTTTTTGGCTCGCTACTTCTTGGATCTCGTCCCTAGTTGCCTGCCCTTTAGGCATTTCTGCAGTGGGGCTTTGCTGGCTGTGCTTTCTGGTTTTGTGTGCTCCCCTTGCATCATTGCTGTGGCTCTACTACTATTTCTTCCTCTCCTACTGTACTGCTGAGGTGGCCGTTGTTTATTACACTGCACCCCTTGCTGCCTGTTGGCTTTAGGCCATGGGAAGCTGTTCAAGTTGTGTTTTTGTGGGGATGGTGTTACTTGTTCCTCCCTGCTGCCTCTTGCTCATTGATGGTGGGTGCATGTTGGGTTAGCTCTCCTTTCTGCCCCCTGCCTTTCTCTGGGATTCTCACAGTTGTGGGTCTGGCCAAGCTCCACTTTCTGTGCTTTGGGCCATTCTACCACCCCTTTGGCTAGGGCATATACCCAGCCTTCTGCCATGGGCTCAGCATGCTTTCACCTTTGGCTTTATAGTACTTCTCTTTGCTACTGGGCTGCTCTGGCTTACTCCGGGTTTTCTGTGAGCAAGTGCTGCACTGCTTTATAGCTCCCACAGCCTGCCCAGGCAGCTGTCTGGTCCTCTCTGTGGGATCATCTGTACAGCTTCCACTCCTACTGTTTCTACTTTTCCTTCTCTTACTTCATCTTTTAGTCAAACACCTCTATACCTAACAACAGGCATATACCTAAATGTCATAAGGGAATATGCCCCACCATTAATCAACTGGCATATGTCCCTCCATCAACTGGGCATATGTCCACCCTATGTCCTTCAAGGTCCAGTATGCTGTTACCCTCTGTGGCTTTATACTGCACCAAACAGTACACTGTCACCATCAGTGGTTCTGTACTGCAACTAACTGTTCCCCTCAAGGGATTATGGTCTTATATCTACGAGCCTTGGTAAAGAAGAGTTTGGACTGTTAGGCCTGAAGCAGCTGTTTCCTGTCATTTCCTATTCTTTAGGGTTTTACAAACCTAATGTTACTTAGCACAGCGGCACTATTTTACCAGAGGACAGCCTTTGGTTGGAAGTCCTTCAAGTCAAAAGGAGAAGCTCACATCCTTCTTAGTTTGCTGCAGTGTATCTATCACAGGTCACATTTCCCACTGGGGTCAGTATTATTCCAATTACCTGGGGGGATGTTGACATAAAGCACTGGATCCCCAGAGGCTTTCTTCTCGTGGGTTTTTAGCTTTTAGTTTAATTTTATTTCCACTGAACAGATTCAGACTCAGACTGCTGATCCTCTTCCTTCATTAGCACCTAGTGCTGTGTCCTACCCTTTCTCCTTAGCAGAAGTTGATGTTCTGACACTTTCTTTCACACCGTTGACTACATCCTTTTGGGCTCATTCCTTAAGGTGAGAACAAGCAAGCAAGGAAGACTCAAACTCCTGTAAATGGGTACGGGGTCATCTTGCTGTACACAAAAACAACATAGCAATGTACCATGCTGTAAATACAGCGGATACATAGCTGGCACTGAAACACAATGCCGACAGGAAAGGTTGCGCACAACACAACAGACTTCTATATTTTCTGCAGGGGGATTACATCCCCCACACCGCCCGTGATGTGGGGCTGTGCCCCTGCCCCTATTAATATAATTAACTGCAGGAGGGTTCAACTTGGGGATGTGGAGAAACAACGGTGAGGGGCAAGAAAACAATACCACACAATGTGGTCTGCAAAAGTCTGGGACCAGGATTCAAGCCCTGGTCCACAGATGCATATCTGCCCTGCAGTGCCATGGCTCATCCTTCTGAGCCATGGCGGCTGTTCGGTGGACCACCTCCCCAGCAGAGGTCTTGACATCTGAGTCAATCCTCCCCTCCAGCCATGAATGACAGGGTACAAAACCACACATGCTACATTTCTGCCTTGTGGGGTTTTGTTCTCTGTTGCTATGCTTCCCAGTGCTGTATGCGCTGTGTGGTTTTTACTACGCTGTTCCTCATACAGCGAACTGACCTGGTACCCTGTAAATGTAGCTAATAGTAATTCTTAATTTTCTTAGACCACAATAAAGTAGCCAATAATAGTACTAATGTTTTGTGGCCTTTGGGCTACTTCTTCAGGACCAAGGGTAGTCCTGTAGAGGATACACAATATAATTATTTAACTTGAGTCAAACTACTCAAAAAAGTATTTGTAAGATATCATTTAAATGTGTATAAACTTCTGAAAAAGCACAAAGAACAGAAAAATAGACATAGGAATATAATATACCCAGTTAGACTCATGTGTCTCTACATGAAGCCATGTTGAAAGCATGGTACTATATAAAGAGCTAACTTAACAGGCATGACTCCAGAATATACACTGCCAACTTACCATCTTTTTTACTTAGTTGTTTAACCAGGACTAGCACACTAAGCTGAAAGCTTTTTTACAGGTGCAACCTGGGAGCACAGGGAGGTTAAGTGACTTACTCAGTGTCACACAGTATGCAAGTAGAAGCTGTGGGATTCAAACCCAGGTCTGGTCTGCTGGATGTCACCAGATTTGCAGCTCAGAGCCTTAAACCACTGCGCTATACTCCCTCCCATATCTATACATTGTCTATATCACTATCTATACATCTATACTATATCTTCCCCCAAATGCAACACTGAATTTTTCATGCTTCATACATACATACATGTGATAATACACAGAAAATATAATTATCTACTTGATTTAAATAAAACAATTCTAATACCTTCCTAATTAAGGAACCTTTAACCAACAGACTTGCTATCTTGTGACACCTCTTAAGGGCTGAACTCTCAACAAGAGGGTTACTGTTCCTCCAGTACCCAAAAGGGTAATAATTTCTTGAGAACAGAGAGTGTGAAAGGCTGCAGAGTAGACTTCAATCCTATCACATCACTAACAGTACCGAGCTACTAACAGCTCTCAGCAACCCTATCCATTGTATAAGCACTGCTTTGTTTCACAAACATACCCCAAAACAATACAATCAAGTGTCCAAGTTAATCTATACTTAGTTGCCCAGTGAACCAGCAAATTGCAAGAAGCAGCTTGAGGTTTGGGGCAGCAGGTGGCACGCCATGCTCTCCACTTAGCGCTGTATAAATATTGGTTGCCTTAAATATCCTTGGATGCTGATTTCTTTGCTCCCACAATCCTCCCCATCTCCTCTGGTGGTTCACCCCTGTCTTTCTTGGCATCTTCACAAAGGCACCTTTAGCCAACATACTTTCCATCCTGTGACACCTCTAGGGGTGGAAGCCTCCTCAAGAGGGTTCTTGTGCCTCAATACCCCCAAAAGAGTTGTAGCTCCTTGGGATCAGACAGCATGAAAGGCCAGAGAGGCTTGAACTTCATCACATCACTACCAGTACTGAGCTACCAACAGCTCTCATCAACCCTATCCATTCAGTTGCACACGCATGCACCACAACAATCCATCAATCAACTGTCCTAGTCACTCCATACCAAGCTGCCTGCTGAACTAAGGAAACAATTTTTATAATGGAACTATTTGTGGTTTTACGTGCCTAAATCTCAACAATTCATTGGAATATCATAAATACAAATGCTGTGTACGGTAGTGTTTATATTATTCTTACACATTTCTATAGGGTCTTCAACATGTCTGTTTATAACATGGAAAAGATAAATCTTGTACTATAATTGGTAGAGTTCAGTCACATATTACCATACAGTCATTACATAGTGATTACATAGGTCAGATTAAATACTATTTCTATTGAGGATATTGTTTTGGAGGAGGGGCATTTTAACCAATTTTATCAGCAAACACAAAACAAAAACATACTCTGCAAATATGCAGCATGCTGGATTACCACTGTTTCCCTAGGTGTGGAGACACCTGACTGTGCCCTTTGCCTCAGCTGTGCCCAAGATGTGTATTAATTCAGCATAATGCACACTTCGTTGTATGTTATTCTTTACATAATATCTGCTAACCCCCATAATAACTGGATGTACACTGTCATTCAAACACCATAATAACCCAAGAAATTCCATAATAACTCAATAGCGGGTTATTATGCCTTTTTCATCCTCACACTGTTATTAGTCTCGAAACATGACTATCGCAGCTGGCATTAGCAAGTGGGTCTAGCAGTACCACTGTCACCAGTTCCTGAAGAGAGCAGGTCTGTGGAATGAGCAATTAACAGTGTTTGTGAAAGTGAGCAGTCACTGTTCTATGGCAGATTACTATTTTTTCAGACAGCTGGTGGAAAAGAAGGAAAAGGGCCTTGGATGCAGGAGGACACAAAGTACAATAGTACTATGAAGCGTGTAGCTGGAGAGGAGAGTGGCGACTGTTTTTTAGTGTGGCAGTTTGCCTATTTTTTTTTTTCAGAACCTACCTAATGGGGCCTCTCTCAGGAATCCTCGCTTGGCACGGTAGATCCATACTGCCCGTCTGAACTGCTTCACCCGACGACTTCATCAGGTTCAGGACTCTGGCTCTCCTGCCTCCTTGGAGAGGCCCAGAGTCCCCAGAAGGGTAGTCGAGTGTCACGGCCAACATTGGGTGTGGGCCTAGGCCACTGGAGGTTCCATTGCCTCCCTGGAGATAGGGGATTTTCTTGTTTTTCTCTCCCCTGAGTCCTGCCCACCCAGAGCTCGGATGTGCAATGACACCTCTCAGACATCTGCCACAGCTCTATCCCTCTACGCTGTGCCTGACCATGTGTAGCTACCTCCGATTGCCACCGGAGGTCTTTGCTGCATTGGGCAGTCCCTGGATCCCTCCCCAGAGAGAGAAGAGCAGTCTAAGGATGCTTGATCCTCTCTCTCCCCTGCCAACCCCCAGCGGCCCAGGCTCGTTCCTGAACACGGGTCACTGGCATAGGTCGAGGTGTGGTGTCCAGCACCTCAACCCTCAGCACCACTGGGCTGGCAGTTTGTCTATTTCTTAACAAAAAACAAAGGTTTGATTGTTTGGCTGGTAAACTGGGATCGAGTTTGGTGGTGGTGTCGGTCTTCATGGAGAATCAGAATGAGCTGAAAACTAGACGTGATTCTTGCATGCTTTTTTTCTGCGTTCTAAAACCTTGCACCAGTTGATATAAAGTATAAAGCCAGTGCCAAGTTTGTCTTATGAGGATTTTTCACACCCCCTCAGTGTGTGATAATCTTATAAACCTCTTGAGCTTCACTCTGGAGCTTTATGGATTATCACATACCTGGGGTGTGTGAAAAATCCTTATAACCTGCACCTGCACAGGCATTGTTCTTTACATAATGTTTTACTATGTGATTACTTTCATTAAGCTGCATACATTTGGTAATCTTTGATTGCACACCTTCCTGATTTCTAGATGTTCACAGACTAATGCAACCTCTAGTGATATAGTTAAAAACAGCTTAATCTGGTTCAAGGTCAGTTGGCATTCATCGGTATCCTCCCCCGGTCATGCCTGAAAATAGACAGAATTTATCTTATATATATATATATATATATATATATATATATATACACTTATATTGTCAGTCACAATTGTGAACAATAAAAAAAAATTGTTGCAGTGTGTTATGTTTATGTTCTTATTGTTTATGGATTTACTAGGATGACAGAGAAAGCAAATAATACAAATGGTCCTATAAATCTGCACCCCCCCACTAACTGTGGTAGTAATTGAGTATCCCTCATTGCCAATGAATCAAGTCTATTTTTAAGCATGTTTACAGTGTCACTGTTCACATCTTCTGTTAGTGAATTCCAAATATCCACAACATGCTAAGTGTAACACATATTCCTTTTAGTACTTTTAAAAGATTGTGGTTGAGTTTGTTTGTTATACACTCTAATCATTTTTGTATCAGATTTAAATGTAATATTCTTACATACATGCACATGTTAATCTATGCATTTTGTGGAAAAGAGAACGACATGCAGAGATTTTCTGTTGCCTGATTGACTAGCAAAAATATGTAAATTATAATAAATAGATATGATTTCCTCCCTTGTTAATGTATTTATGTATTTGTTGAGGATTTGGAAAATACCTTTGAATCAAAGACTCCTTTCCAAAGGTTCCACGTCAGTACAGGCATAACATGAGAGAACAGTACAGAGCAATACAAAAATGGGACACAAGCAAACAGGCATGATACAAGAAATACAATAACAGGCTAACATTTAGAATAATAGTAGATTCACGGTATTAGTCTCAATGTTCAGATACATATTTAAGCTCCCTTGGGAGCTAGTTCAGAGGGTTTCAGATTGGGGGGTTAGCTGGCCAGAGGCCATAGTCAAGGGGAGAGGGGCAGGGATTGGTTCAGTGGCAATCACAGGGATTAGAGGACTGTAGATGGTTCCTAAGGTAGGCTTTGTAGGGGCCGATTCTATTCATGTTCGTGAGAACGTAAGGCAGGTTATTTACCCAGGAAGGGGCTCGGTAGCTAAAAGACCTTTGGAATTGGGAGGTGCAGCATCGGGGAACCACGAGGAGTTGCTTGCTTGAATTACAGGTCTGTTAGTGTGATGGGGTCTGTTGTATTAAAGGTGAGAGACTGGGGGGGGGGCGAGGCTGAGTATAATCTTTTTAGCCATGAGGCAAGTATGAAACCTGATTCTGTTATCCAGGTTTAGCCAGTTTGTGGCATTATAAAGGGAGCATGTGTAGGTTAGACGATCACAGCACAGGATGAGGCAGCAGGCTTTGTTGAGAGAGAGCTGGAGTCTAGATAAGGCTGAGGAGCTGGCAGCAGTATAGATAAGCATGCCATAGTCAAGAAGGGAGAGGACCGAGGAGGACACCGCTAGGTGAAGGGTATCACGTGTAAGACAATGTCTATACCGGTAGAGAATGCCAAGTTCGGTATTGAGGGCTGTAGATAGTTGACGAATGTGTTGGTGGAAGTTAAGGGCTGGGTCAAGTGTGATGCCAGGTATGTAAAGGAGTCCACTTGTTCAAGTGGAGTCTAGCTGGCGGTCAGACCTTGAGGGCAGTGGTTCTTCCTGGAATTATGTGTGTGAGAGAAATACATAACTTTAGTCTTCTTGTAGTTCAGAATAAGGTGTTGTGTGGTGAACTACTTTTTGGCATCACTGAAGGAGGATTGGAGGGAGAGGTGGAGCTGGGTGGGGTCAGGATTGGAGGAGTACAGGACAGCATCATCCGCATAGAGCAGGATATTGCCCAAGCAAGACTGGGGAAGGGAGTTGAGGAACAGGCTAAATAATAGTGGTCCAAGGATGAACCCTGTGGGACTCTGGAGTGGACTGGCAGCCTGCTGGATATGGTGGTACCAATTTTGACCTGCTGGAAATGACCTGTCAAGTAGTCAGTGAACCAACTGAGGGCATCTTGTGAGAGACCAAGTTTGGATAGTGTAGTTAGTAGGAGGGAGTGGTTGACAGTGTCAAACACCTTGGTGAGGTCGATGAAGACCGCACCAGAGAGATGACCACTGTCAAGGGCAGTATGCAGGTGGGTGGTGAACTCGAGAAGGGCAGTAGTCGAATTATGGCCTTTGCAGAAGCCATGTTGCTGGTTGCAGAGTATATTGTGTTTGTTGAGATGGTCAGTAAGCTGATTAGAGACGATATGCTCTAGTGCCTTAGATAAGGGAGGGAGAATTGAGATGGGGCGATAGTTGTGAGGGGAGGTATGGTCTCCGCTCTTAAATATAGGGGTAACAGAGGCAGATTTCCAGCACATGGGGAATTTCCTTGACTTTCCTTATCATTTGATTCCAAGATGTCCTTGTAAATTAATTAACAAACAGTTGTGTACATTTTATGGTAAAACAATGCAAATCTGAATCTGGTGGAGGGTTACACTATCCTCTGGCCAAACCCAGGACATCTTTGCGAATGAGTTAACACTCAACGGCACCTTTCCTGGTAAAGTAATGCAAATCTGAATACGAAATGTCATAAAAAGCAACCACAGAATCATGGTAATAACTCACTCACTCAGCTATATAATTGATTTAAAAAGACAACGAACCTCAGCACAAAAGTACTGGGACAAGAGTTACCCAAAATGGGCATTGGCAACAAGGCCAGGTTTCCAAGAAATACAAAAATCACACATAGCCTCATAATGCAAAGCATCATGGGATCTACAGTATATGGAAACACAATGAACATTTAGGGTAGTTCTGCTTTAAATGGAAATGCATGGTGCCAAAGGGCCTCTCATATGATCTGCAAATGGTGAGAACAGAAGCCACAGACATCTGTTTCATCCTACACAGGACTCATCAGTGTGCCTCATCTGTATCACGTCCCAGGGGGAAAGGAGTCAACCCCAGTGTGATCAAAGGAAAGGTATGCCCGTTTGCAGATGATACAAAAATCTGCAACAAAGCGGACACTCAGGGGTTGGGGGTAGAAAAAATAAGGGAAGATCTAAATAAGCTGGAAGAATGGTCATGAGTTTGGCAGTTGGGTTTCAATGCAAAAAAGTGCAAAATCATGCACTTAGGGCACAGAAACCCAGCGGCTCAGTACCAACTAGGAAGAGAGCACCAAGCAATCATGAACCAGGAAAGGGACCTAGCGATTATCATTTCTGATGACCTGAAGGTGGCTAAACTGAGTCACTGTAGCAAGGCGGTGAGTAAGACTAGCAGAATGCTCGGATGCATAGGCAGGGGTATCACAAGCAGAAAGAGAGAGGTAATAATACCCCTGTATAGATCATTGATGAGACCCCACATTGAGCACTGTGTCCAGTTCTGGAAGCCCCACCTCTGTAAGGAGATAGACAGGGTGGAGGTGGTACAAAGGAGGGCAACCAAAATGGTGCAGGGCCTACTTCAGAAACCCTATGAAGAAAGACTCAGAGAACTGAATATGTACTCTCTAGAAGTAAGAAGAGAAAGGAGAGATATGATAGAAACAATTAAATATCTCACAGGTACGAACAAGGTACAGGATGGGAGCATTTTCTGTAGAAAGAGAAGCTCAAGGACAAAGGGCCATTCTGTGAAGCTGGGGGGGGGCTTAGGGGAAATGTGAGGAAGTTCTTCACTGAAAGAGTTGTGGGCATTTGGAACAGTCTACCAGTGGAAGTAGTAGAGGCTAAAATGGTCACAGGTTTAAAAAATGCATGGGATAGACACAAGGGGATCCTAGAATTAAGAGGAAGGGAACCAAAGTCCGAGTAGGACCTGAGGTGGATCAGTAGAAAGAGAAAAAGGGCAGACTAGGACTCAGAGTTGAACTGGCCCACCTCAATATCTGGACATTTCCAGGTGGGCCCCACCTCTGCTGGCTATCTGGCCAACTTCAAAACTCTGAAAAATCTTTGCATTTATCATCTATTTTTAATTAAATGGGATATTTTGGGCACTGCATATCAGTGTAAAGTGCAAACACAGAGCTACTGTATCCAATTCAAATGGAATACTGATATGATTATGTCACCCTGGGCCCTTCACTATTGATTTTCCAGGTAGGCCCCAGTATCCACTGTTTGGGTGGGCTACCTGTACCCCAGCCCAACCCTTTTTTTGTTTTTTAATCTGGAGTAGCACACTAAGCTGAAAGCTTTTTTACAGGTGTGACCTGGGAGCACAGGGAAGTTATTTTATTTAGTTTTTGTTGACTGGGTAAGTGCACTAGACAAATCCTGCTTATTTTCAGGCACAACCTGAGGTGGGGGGATACAGATGAATGCCAACTGACCTTGAACCAGATTAAGCTGCTGGTGGTATTTTTAGTGAATGAGGAAATTTGGCCAGACACAGGGAAATTCCCTACTCTTTTCGATAAGTGCCATGGGATCTTTAACATCCACCTGAACTACCACCAATCCAGGCAGATGGGACCTCGGTTTAATGTCTCATCCAAAAGACAGCACCTCAGAAGTGCAGCACCCCTCTCATGCTGCACTACAGTGTCAGTACTGGGATATTAACCCAAGTGCCAGATGTGGGAACTGAACCCACAGCCCTCTGATCTCCTGGCCTCAGAGGCGAGTGTGCTACCTACTGAGCCACTGACACTGCTAAGTGCTAAGTTAAGTGACTTGCTCAGGGTCATACAGTATGCAAGTGGAAGCTGTGGGATTCAAACCCAGGTCTGGTCTGCTGGATGTCACCAGATTTGCAGCTCAGAGCCTTAAACCACTGCACTATGCTGCCTCCCTATCCCTGGACTGGGTGGGCCAGGAGGTCCTTAACTGCCAACAACTTCTGTGTTTTGATGCTACATTAAAAAGACAAAGAAGCTAAGCACAAAAGCAGTGAGGCAAGGGTTACCCAAAAAGGGCATTGGCAACAAAGCCAGATTTCCAAGAAATCCAAAATCAGAGAGGCCCATTGGCACTATACAGTTCCACTTAAAGCAGGATAAGCCTACATTTTCATGGTGATTTGCATATATCTTTGTTCTGAGCGTCTTTGTCTTTTTAACTTGTTTTCTTATTGTGGGCCCTCTGGGATGAGATACCGAGGTACACTAATCAGTTCTGTGTAGAATAAAACTTGTGTCTATGCCTTCTGTTCTCACCCTTTACAGACTGTGGGGGAGGCTCTTTGGCACCATGCATGTCTGCTTAAAACAGAACCAGCTTAAACTATCATGGTGATTTGCATATATATCCCATGATGCTTTGCATTATGGTGGTATGTGTAATTTTCTATATAATTTATTCCATATTTATGAATCTGTACTGAGTGTCCAGTCCTGAGAAGGACATAATTACCTGTAAGCTGTCACAGAAGAAACAGTTCTTTAGAAAAAAGTCAGGAATTTTGAAAGCATGACTGGAGTCACAAAACCAACCAACCAAACAAACAAATTGGTACTGTATAAGGTGGAAGGTAAAGTCATCCTTGTTCCACCCTGAGAAATTGAATAGATGACCACACAACACTGGTAGCCTGCTGGGTTGTTTTGTTTTTACTTTCATGACAGATTAATAAAATGCAATAATTAAGTAATGCCTGGTAATCAAGCCATTACTCTCAGAATATACTTCTTCCTCTTCTTTTTATTTCTACAGGGCCTAAGGACACACTAGGATCCAATGTCATACTTATGTAAGAAGGCAGAGTTTGCTGTGAATACAATTAGATTTGTTGTTTAGACGTGGATAAGGAACGTCAACTTTTTTAATTCTTAAATTGAATAATCCAGACTGAATCAGATGGCTGCTTTCATATTTATTCCAGTGTGATAAAAGCTAAAATGAGCTTGGAGCTGAAACGTGTGTAAGTGTGTTAGGAGGGGAAACAGTGGCAGCACTCTAGCAGTTTACATGGATTTGCAAGAGCTCCATAGATTTCTTCATACTTCCTTTATTCTGCCAGACCAGTACTCAGGAGATCTAGAACTGCTTAGAAATCAGCCTGACAGTATTGAATTCTGCTTTGAAACTTAAATTGGCACATATGGCTTGGTGGTATAGTGACTAAGTGAATCACTGCTGTGCTAATGATCTGAGTACACTCCCTGATCCTAGGCCATCACTGAATGTTTACATGAAATAGTTTATCATCTATGAGGACTTGAATGCCCAACTGCATTACTGCATCGCTGTGGCCAGGGCTGCAGCAATGAACAACTGGAGCACAGGAGAGGAAATGTTGTGTTAAGAGTAATGCTAGCATCACAGCATGGGAGAAAAGAGGAAAAACCTTTGCATTGACATCTGATGATGGCTGACCCTTCTATCAACACCATTAATACTGCTGCCAACTTACATGGCACTACCTATATAGTTGTAGCAAGGTTTGTTTTTTGTACATAGTTCTGACATGATTCTGCTTAAACTGAACCTCTTTATTACCGGACCCGGGGACAGCACTTGAAGTAGTTCTCTTGATTCTTTTGCTATATCCATTATATTCTAATACATATCTCATAGTTACTAAGGTAATAATATTTCATATCCTATGTGCCTGTGTAGCATTAGTAACATGTTTTAGGCCTGGTTCACGCATGTAGTCTTCATTTCATAGGATCTGGTTCATAAGACTCTACCTTTAAAACTATGCAGTTTTGCGAGTTGTTTTGCCTCTAATTTTGGAAAAGCTCAATAAAAAGTTTAACTACAAAAATACTGCTGTCAGAGGAGGCCCTCTTTTTATTTAACAGCCTGTTGCTGAAGGTCAACAAAGCATTCTTCTTTTTCTCCTCCAGGTGGTTTGGAGGGAGGACAGATTGTGAGGAATATGATACCCTGAAGCAGCTCAGACAACTTAGGCTCACATTAGAGTTGCGGAGGGGGGGGGCAAGCCCCCTTTTAATTCCACCATTGTTGGCAGGCCCTCCAGTGATTCAGGCTCATTCCTGTTTCAACAGAACTGTAAGCGGTGGCGCTACCATTGTGATGAAAAGCCAGTTATCACATCACTGTTTAATAGACAACCAGGCCCAGATATTCAAACTGCGCCAGGCTGTGGAGCAAGCTTGGGCGCAGCGCAACTTGGCTACGCAGGGGTGTTGACTGGGCGATATTCAACGGAGCTGCACTATGGCACAGCATCGTTGAATATCGCACCCTGGCCACCCACAGTGTGCATGGCACAGTGGCACTGCGCCAGCGCAAGTGGCCAGAGTGGAGCAGGGGATGCGCTGAGCGCAAATTCTATTAGCGCTATGTGCAGCAACCACGATATTCAAAAGTGCACATGCAAATGGAGCCATAATATGCAAGGCACAAATGGGGCCATTTGCATGTTATTATGGACCCATTTGCATGCAGATGCGCCAATCCCTGGCAACTTGTGCCTGGCGCCCTGCCAGGCAGCAGCTGTCAGGGACTGACGCCCCCTGCACAGCGAGGCAATGTGCCCCACAGCCTGATTGCGGGCTTCAGTATAAATAAAAAGAATCCAATATCCCTGGTGGTCCAGTGGACGCTGTCTGCCGATTGCGGGCATTTGTAATAGTAAAAAAGTAGTCTGTCCAATATCCCTGGTAGTCTAGCAGTACCCCCTCCCCACCCGCCCCTGGGCCCGCCCTCTCCCCTGGTCGCAGCAGGCGGCACCCACCTGCCTGCTGCCCCACCTGCCTGCTGACTGACACCATAGATAGGGCTGTACACCCATTGGTCCACAGCGTGAGCCAATGAGGTGCAGTTCGTACCATCTACATTCCAGATATGTGAATGGATCCATTCCATATCTGGAATATAATACCAATGCGACCTACTGTGGACCAATGGGCGTACAGCGCTACCTACGAATTGTCAGTCGGCGGGCGGGCGGGGGCGGCAGGCGGTGGTGCTGCCACCTGCCGGGGAGCGGGGCGGGCGGTGGGGCTCAGTGCATGGTGGGGAGGGGGTACCATTGTATCTCACCAGGGATATTGGACAGAATATCTTTTATTACAAATGCCGTGATCGGGCAGACAGCGGTCCACTGGACCACCAGAGATATAGGGGTTCTTTTATTTTACAAATGCCCGTGATCAGGCATGGGGGGCACCGCCAGGTGCAGTCAGAGCTTGGGAGGCCACCCACAGGTGGCAGCTGCCGTGTTGCACCCTACAATGCGGCAGCTCACCTGTGGGTGGCCATCCGTTGTTCCTTTTTTTTGGGGGGATCAACTTTGTGCTGGCGCAGGTATGGGGTTGTGCATGCTTGGCTCCACACATTCTGGGCTGAATATCGGGCTGTGCAGAGTATGCATGGGCACGCCCCCCCCCACCTGCGCCTGCATACATTACTGATGCATTCTGGTGCATCGGGATTTGTGCCGCGCACTTTTCCGTTTTGAATATCGTGCCGGGGCACATCAGTGGGTTGCGATGGCGCAACACTGTTGCGCCATCGCAACCCTTTGAATATCTGGGCTGCAGAGTAAATTCTGAAAACAGTCAGTGCTGTAATCATATTTCTTTGCATGATGCAATACTTGTGCAACAGCTCTTCACACTAATTGCGTGTATCTTAAAGATTTTTGAAGCAGATCTACCAATCTAGATTAGTTTGCAGCAAGCTACAAAGATGCATGTTAATGTAGCAGAAGATTTACAATCCAGATATGAACGAATGCTGAAAATGTTATTGGAATGGCAGAAGCCCTATTTGACAGCATTTTCAGTATGATTATCAAAGGAAAGTTTACTTTCAAATAAGGCTCACTGTACAATGATGAACCCTTTGACTCAGAGTTGCAGACTAGCAGGTGTTACTTCCTTTAACGTCAACTGTCTCCAAAACCAGTACATCTGAAATGTGTCATTGCCAACGATGAAAACCATATTCCCAAGTGACTTCACTGAATGGTGTAGAAAAATAGTCCCATAACTCTAGACAAAAGTAAGTCACCTCCTTAGTGAACTGTAATTGTTTCTATGCATCCAAAACAGTGGTGCTTTCCTCTAAAATAGGCATTATGTCTTATTAGGAATTTCCCAGCTGTTTGAATTGCAAAATACAAAGAACCTGTTTTGAATACATATACTGTACACATATGTGCCTTCAATTGGCAAACTTCAGTCAGAACACAGGCAGATCTTTTTATCAGCTTATCTTAGTCAGCGTAGCCTAGTGGCTAGAGCACGGACGTGTGAACCTTGAGACTCAGAATTGAATCTAAATGGAGTTACATACTCATTGTGTGACCTTAAGTGAATCAGTTAACTGCTCTGTGCTTACCTTACTCTTTCTCTCTCTCTCTCTCTCTCTCTCTCTCTGGCTCCTTCCCTCACTCTCACTTAAGAATATGTGATGGTTTGCTTAGAACGCTAAATATAAAGTACGTGAATATAAACGGCTATACAGTACCACACTGTAGGGGTATGATGGCAAGGAAACCTAGAGGAGGGTTCCACCCCATAGGTGCCACAGGAATGATTCCCTTGGCTAAAGGTAGCTTAGGAAGGAGCTCACGGAAAAGAGAGATGAGCCACGGAAGGAGGAGGAGGGGAGAATGGTGGGGCAATGAAAAAACGATCCTGGACCTACCAGGAGGAGCGTCTTTTAAGGCTTAATTGGGGGCATGGTTTGTTGCTCCGCCCAATGAACCAGAGGCATAGCCTTGCAATTCAACGTGCTTATGCAACTTGGTATGATGTATGCTTGTGCAACTTAGATCCATTGTGGCTGTTCACCTCTCTGTCTGTGGGATATACCACCCTGTAGGGGTACGACGGCAAGGAACCCTAGAGGAGGGTCCCACCCCTATAGGTGCTGTGGGAATGATTCCCTTGGCTAAAGGTAGCTTAGGAAGGAGCCCAAAAAGAGTATCCAAAATGGTGTCAAGCATCGTGAAGGAGACGAGGGAGTCAGAATGGTATTGAGGATGGGAACAGAGGTCGATAGGTGCAGATAGATAGGACAGAAGAGGAGTGGGAGACAACAAGGAATAATTACCAATTGGAAGCTGACATGAGGCAGGAGGGCAGGACTTCCTAAGGAGAGAGAGAACAGCCAGGGCCACCATCCAACTCCATCCAACAGAGGAATCTAACTATGGAACCTATGATGTACTAACCCTATCTAAATATTATGACCATTGGCATGGAGGAGAGGAAAAACTCTCTTTGAGGAGGAAATCTCTGGGGATCCAAGGCCCAGGTCGCCTTCCCTCCAGGTTGAAGGAAGTTTTGGTTTGTGATGGCTCAGCTACTGCAATTTAGAGTTGAGATCGAGGGAAGAGGAAAATATTCCAATTTGGAGGAACTCTCGCTCTGTCCTTCTAACAGGAATGCTTTTGATGGGTTGCAAGCGATGTCTCTGCAACTAGGCACCCAAAAGCAAAGGAGGAGAGAAATGACCACTGAGGCACTCAGCTGGCCTATATAAGCCTATGAAACAGACCACATGAACCATAGGCGGTCAGGGGGAGAATAGCAGAAAGGGTGCCTCTGAACCCACTCGGGCAGCTAAAGGGGCCCTGCCTATGAGAGCCATACCACTCACAGCTTGAAGTCATGAATTCTACATCCAGAGGTGTCACCAGCATGGGAGGGTGACATAAGGTCCACCTGGAGCAAAGACAGGGAGAAGGGCCCTTGAGCTTTGTATGCTCTAGATGTGGACTTCATGGGTCCAGAGCGAGACCGACAGCTACAGACTAGCCCTGAGCCATGGAATAATGGACATGGAAGGCATGACTCTGAGTGGAGAGTGGTAGAGTTGAGGTAGCACAGTACCCATATGACGGAAGTGCTCGGATTATCGATTTGGACGATGAGATCTGCATGAGATCGGACTGAACGAAGGAAATCAGACATGGGTCCATGTTGAAGATTGCAAGTAGTAACTATGGGAGTGGATGCCAACCAAGTCCATTAAGAGCCAAATCAGAAGGGATGAAATGGAACAAGTGGGAGAGACAAGAACAGCAGGCCGAAGCCCACAGCAGATGGTGAGATAGGAGCTATGAAGCTGGTATGGGAAGAGATGAGGTTCGAGAATGAACAGACTCGACATGATGATGGAAGGCTGGTAGATGCCTGATTACTGGTAGTACAAGAGGCTGTGTTGAGTGGTAGTAGTAAAGGCTGCAGTAGTAGGAAACTGGGTAACCAGCAGATAGGGTCCTAGTGCATGGAGCCACAATGCCAGCCACGGCAGTGCAGTCCCACGCCATGGGAAAAACATAGAAGCCACAAGCTAGGCACCATGAGATCAATACAGTGCTGAAAATAGGCAAGTGGAAATAATGCGAGTAAAGACCAGTAGCTGCAGCCAGGCTGACCTACGGTAGCTTGCCAAAGTGCCAGTAATAATAGGAAAGTCTAAGATACACAAAATAGGTAACTGAGGCAGTGAAGGCTGGTCAGAAGACTAAGACGGGAGGTGAATGGAACAGACTACAAGGATCATATGGAGCATGTGGTCCCTAGTGGCTGACACATACATTGCTATGGGTATAAGAGGTACTGGAATGAAGAATGCAGGTAGGATGGTGAGAAGGAACTGAAAAAGGATCAGAGAATAAATGAGAGAATGGGAGAGGTAAAAAAGGGGAGGCTCACCATGCATAGAAGGGGTTGATAAGGTAGGGACACCAGTATCTAGGGTAGTGGATCGATGGAGCCTGCACTGGAAGAGCACGAGTACTCCCAAACCTGGAAGTAGTGACCTGTAACGGGAGATCCGCAGAACTGTCTGAGGGATGTAATGGTGGACCAGTAGATATAGAACACTAGAAATGACTCGGTGAATTATGAGGCAGGAGGAAGAGATGAGAATGTCAGTGCCAGAAAAAGGAGCGGAGTTGTACCAGCAACAGAAGTTGATGGGGAGTGGTCAGTGAGGTGAACGGTGATAGATGTGATGTCAGGAAGGAAGACAGTGTAGCAGGGGCAAGCTGGAGAGACAGAATGACGCACCAATCCAGAAGAAGGAAGGGATTGCAAAGAACCTCGAACGGTGGCAAGAGTGCAAGTAGCAGCAGGGGTGTAGCCAGGGATTTTGGCTCTGCACACCAAGAGGACTCACTGCTACCCCCCCCCATTAGGGTGAGCTACCCCCCCCCCGGGGTGTAGTCAGACAATATACAAATTTACACCAGGATCGTGTTTGTTGCCTCATTTGGCACAATAAATACAACTTTTGTATCTCATGACAGTGGTTGCTGCCATGCATGGGGAATTATAAATGCCTGCATTGTTCCCTAAGACACCCACATACCAGTCCAGAGCCTGTAAAGTTGTATTGCCCTTGGGATGCAAAGAAAGTATTAGTGACCAGTCCTTCTAGTTTTGACTCCAATTAATAAAATTACAGAAAAGTTCAGTATTTTCTTGGTTAGTTTTCATGGAAAAGGGAAGCATTTCAGAGCATATTTGCTACCCCCTTAAATAAAATTGCACACCATGGAGTGCTTGGAGTATGCCTGCCTACACCCATGAGTAGCAGTGCAGAGATTTCCCTGCTCACAGCAGTAATGGCTTGTGCATTTGAATTAAAGTTTCCAAAATGTTTTAGTAATTCCCCCCAGTGTAGTACCAAGATAATAAGGGCATATAAACTCCTTACTGTAGTAATGATGTAACCATTCATGGAAATGTATTTGAATTCGGTATGCCTGCCAATGTGATTTCTGTACTGTGTTTCGCAGACAGGTAAATCAATAAAAAATAAGTAAAAAAAAGAGAGGAAATGTGGGAGCAGAGCCGGCAGGAAAGAGGAAGGCAGGGAAGGAACGAGCTGCCTGCAGCAGAACAAGAGAAGCCCCCCAAAATGTATGAAGGCAGACTGGGGACGACAGCAGGAGACACAACAGGCAGCCACGGGGGGGGGGGGGACAAACAAGCAGAGACACAACGGGCAGCCATGAAGCGAGCAGCAGGGAGAAATGACAGTGTTAGAGAAGGGCGAGGGAAAGGAATAGACAACAGCCACTGAACAGTGGCACCAGGGGAGGAAGGAAAGAGGAGGGGAGACCACCCAAATGTCCACAAGGAGAGCGATATAGGGAAAGAAAATGGAGAGAGAGAGAGACACACACACACACACAATAGGAATTCTGCCGGAGGCAAACAGGAGCAGTGAGGAGAATGGAGGGAGGAACGAGGAGAGCAGAGCCTCTGGCCCCAACTAAAAAAACAGTCCTGAGCCTACCAGGAGGAGCAGCCTTTTTAGGCCTGATTGGGGGCATGGTTTGTTGCTCTGCCCATTGAACCACAGGTGTAACCTTGCAACTAGTAATGTCCATTCATTGCATATAGTGGTGTACAAGGCATTCTTGCCCTTGTTGATGACATCTGTGCACTTTTGCTTCTGTATTTATTTTTTGCACTATTCCTACACTGTCAATGCAAAGAAGTTCTTGCACAATTTGTAACTGTACTATTTGGCCATGTTTTCACCCTTAGCCACTATTTGTACCTATTGTGTTACCCACTGATTATACTACAGTATGTGTTGTTGTGCTCCTTTGTACCACTCTCCAGGACACATCTGTAAATGAGCTGTTCTTAGCTAAGTATGCTTTTTACAGGTAATAAATATTTAAATGAATAAACTCTACAGAGGATTTTGTTGTAAATAAGGTGTATTCTAAGGGTCCAATCCACAATAGGTTCTGCACCCATGGAGTGGTGCTTGCACATCCTTGTGGTACACAGAGGTCCCACTGTGCATATCCAGAGATCTCTATGCATCCATGGCCCCAGGATGTGTGTCCTTCCTGCACCTGATTCTTTGTGACCAGTGTTTTTGCTCATGTGGCTGAGTTATGGGCAGGCACAGTAGTTGAGAAAGCATGCACCCTATTCATGCATGAACATCCATGTTCCTGAGGGACAGCAGAGTGCGTGGAGGTTACACTGCTCTAGAGGAAGCAGAAGTGGGTACACGCCACCTCCAGCTGGCCACATGAAGGTCCACACTGCCTGATCATACTCCATCCACCAGTCCTCAGAGTTCCCGTGGTGAGCTAGGGACCATACTGGCACTGGCTGGATCAATTTGTCAAAATACACATTTGCCAACATGAGTACAGCAATTCATGGAGGACTTCCATAACCCACCAGCATTTGCTCCATGCACAGCAAGAAATCTTGCAGTCAACTGGCCTGGGTATCCAATTGGATGCTCCCTGGTATGGAATAGCACCATGTTGAGGCCTGCCTTGGTCCTTATGCATGGCATCCGATGTGTGGTTCTTGGGGCCTGAGGATCATGATGTCAGCAGGTGTGCTGGCTCCCAAGATTGCAGGATCACCCACTGAAAGATATGCAAGATCCACACATATCTGGAGTGCATTTGTGGATTGGACCTTTATTCATTAACATAAATTGCAGCAAATGTGTTACTAGAATATCTGAGTCAGGAATTATCCCAGAGTACTGATTAGGGTTGTGTGGCTAGCACATGCATGGTTTTAAATAGCTTGGATACTATCTCTATCTGATTAAGCAGATAAAAACAATTCTATATCCAGCAATCCTCTATCTGTTCCATCAAAACTGAATAATATTGTGATTGTCAGGTTTATTTGGGTTTACATTTCGGCACTTTCATCCCTGATTCAAACCTCACTGAAAAATAAACCTCCAACTCATTTACCCTCAAACAACCCTAATGTCAGAATTTCCCCAGATCCAGCTGGTTGGGGGACGGCAGCACAGTAGCCCCAATCTCCTACTTGCCTGCCCGTGTGATGGCCAGCATGAACCTTTTCAACAAATATCTGGCCAGCCTGCCACCAATCAGCTAGCCTGTCCACTACTGCAATAAGGGGTACGTCTCAATTCCTCTTCAGCCACCTATCTGGTCTGTTTCATTGACTGGGAGTGTTGTGTTGACATTTGTCATCTGTGGAGTGCCTCCACTAACTGGCACCCTAAGTTTCAACAGTGTTCCTCTCTAGTGCAAACCTAACCTGTGGTGCTGGCCAGTGGAGGTTTCAGTAGTAGTAAATGCACCGATTAGATGCACCTTACGTGTATCAGAAGTTAGGTTTGTGCATGTATAGCATAACATAACTATACATAAAGATGTCATCAGGGAGATGGCCAGAGGTGTTATGCTACAGACCACCACCACAATGCCACACCTGATCAGTGGTGCAATGGACCAGTCCAACAGGTAGCCTTTAATTTAGTAGGGGTTTTGGACTAGTAAAAGTTGTGTGGAGGGTGGCATGACAGGATGACCAGGCTTTTTCTCTCTCTGATACCCCTGTTCTACTTGCCTGGAGCATGTTTCCTTGCTCACCCACTGAACTACTAAACTGACCATATCTACTCACACACAAGCACTCTTCTCTCAGGATTGGACTGCCCATTTTCACCCACTACCATGAATGGCTGGCAGCACTATTGGAATCATAGCAGGGTGCTATATGTCCGCTTGTTCTTGCTCACACCACTGGCACAAATGACCGATCTCTTGGACCATAGACAACTACTTTGCCTTCGCTCCCGCAGGAAATGGATGTACAAATCCACCCTCAAACAACTACACTGGCGCACTTTGAAGCTCCTGCTCCTTCTGCTGCTGCTATCTGCCAATATTCACCCCAACACTGGCTCAAAAACCCCTTGCTTGGACTACAAACTGAGTCACTCTGGGACACTCACCCTTGCAACTCTCAACGTCTGTAGCCTCCTACCTAAACTTGATGCCTTGCAAATATTCTCTAACCAACACAACCCTGATATTCTTGCGGTTGTCAAAACCTGGCTATCACCCAAAATCCCTGATATGACAATTGTGCTGCCAGGCTACAACATTTTGAGACTTGATAGGAGTACTGAAAGAGGGGGCGGCTGTGCTGTATACCTTAAAGAGTCTCTCCTAGGCCACCTTATAAGTACCCCCATTTTGGATACATCCTCACAGATTCTACACATTAGAATTCTGCTTGCGGCCCACAACAAAACTCTGACTGTTGCTGCTGTATACATCCCACCAAAAGAGCAAGTTAGAGGTCTCAACTCAGTCTTGGACCTCATCTGTACCCAACCTCCACGCTCAGAGACAATACTAATGGTCGATTTTAACATCAATTGGCTTGTACCAGATATGGGGGGCCTCAAGAATGCCGTCACTGCAGCCAATCTAGCCCAGCTGATTGAGTCTCCCACCAGGCACAACTATAAAACTGGCACAAGTACCCTCCTAGACTGGATCCTGACCAGTCACCCATCTCGTATCTCAAATGTTTCTGTCCTTCTAGACACACTTAGTGACCGTTCTCCAGTCATCTGCGAATGGTTGAACAAATTCAGCATGCCCCCCCAAAAAAAATTAATCAGCAGCAGAGTCATTCCTCGTGGCCAGTTGAAACACCTCAAATCCCAACTCAGACAGCAAGATTGGTCTCTTTTCTCCTACGTATCTGATGTCAACTCAGCCCTGGACTTTTTCATCGCCTCCTTCAATGCCACCTGTGACTCCCATGCCCCTGTCAAAAAGTGCAAAATCAAAGGCCCCTGTAATCCATGGCTCTCCGCTAAACTCCCAGCACAATTAAAAGCTAGGGACCATCTTTCGCTTCAGGCTTGGGCAACAGGTAACCAAGTCGACATACAGAACTACAAACAAGCTCGAAATGATTGCACAAAATCCATCCACAAGACGAAAAGTATATACGACAAAGATGTACTCACAAACACCTAGGGAAAATAGAATTCCTTCTGGAACAATCTTAAAGAAGTCACTGGGAAGCCGTCTCAAACTTCACCCACCATGTTAGATGTTGATGGGGTCATAACTCTCGACCCAACCACTATAGCAAATACATTCAATACTCAGACCGCAGTAGTGTTCTCCCACTGGATTTCTTCGATGAAGACAATCTGCCAACATTCTTCACCAGCCCCACCCCCCCTTCTAATCACCCCTTCTAATCACCCCTTCTACTTCAAAGCAGTCAGGATGCATGAAGTCCTCAAATATATCAATAAGGCAATTGACTGATCCACAATACGTGGGGATTCACTTGACCTCAAACTGCAGTCCCTTACTCTTGATGAAGTTCTATCACCTTTAACAAAGATCTTCAACCTCTCCCTCACCCTTGGTCAGTTTCCCGACTAATCAAAATCTGCCACCATAACACTGGTCCACAAGAGTGGGGACAGGGCTCTTCATGTGAACTATTGGCCTATCTCCATACTACCCCCTCTCTCTCTAAGGCCCTCAAACGTATAGTAGCTCTCAAAATACCTGGACAAATACAACATCCTGTGCACACAACCACACAGTTTCAGACAAAGACACAGTACGATATCTGCCCTCCTCAAATTCACTGGTGCTATCCACAACTCCCTGGACAATAGTCTTCTCACTGGGTTGATCTTCATAGATCTGACCAAGGCATTTGACACCATCCACCATCGCCTATTAATCACACAGTTGCAAATCGCTGGGCTCGCCCATGAATCCTCAACTTGGTTCAAGAGCTACCTGGAAAACCACTCCCAAAGAGTAAAAATAGCTGATGTCCTCTCTGCTGCAAGACTTGTTCACTCAGGAGTCCCCCAAGGTTCCAGTTCTCAGCCATTCCTATTCAGCCTCTTCCTGAATAGTCTTCCGCAATCTTCTCCAGAACAAATCCTTCTCTATGCAGACAACAGCGTCATTCACATCACCCACGAGGACTCCCACCTTCTTCAAAATAACCTACAGCTTGGTTTTACTTCAATTGGAAACTGGTTTAGTAAGCATAAATTAGTCCTCAACTATAAAAAAAAAACAAGTCAATGCTTTTCTGCAGCTCACACAACAAACACAGGTCTCAACCCCTCTCAATTATTAATTGCCTTGGTGCTGGCCTCGAACAGGTTCAGTCATTTAAGTATCTTGGAATCACCATAGACAGTAACTTATCATATGGCACCCACATAGACAATGTCACTAAAGCTGCAAATACACGTATTGGCCTTCTTTACAGGCATAGGCAATGCCTTACCGCAGATGCCTTAAGGATTGCAGTACAGAACTTGGTGGTCTCGCTAATCAACTATGGCCTGATAATCTATGGCTTGGCTTCTTCCACCACTTTTAGGTGCATATCCATGACCCTAAACAAAGCCTGCAGACTCATCACTGGATCCCTCTGTCTCACCTACACCTGTGATCGATATGCCCAAACTGGATGGCTTCAACTGTCAAACCACATCAATTACTAGACCTGCTTAATGGCAAAAAAAATAACACTGGACCTCTGCACCCCCAGGTGTCAAAGTACTCCACTGCACGGCACGGAATCTGCACCCCACTAGGGGCTCTGAATCTCAGCTTCTGCACATCCCTCACCGCACCACTCAGGGGCAGAGATCTTTCACTCACAGAGGTCCCAGCTGGTTAAATGGTCTCAGCAGTGACATCTCCGCACTGCCTAAGCTAGGCCCATTCAAATCCAACCTCCTTCTCCTCCTGTCTGCCTCTAACTCCTGTGACTGTCTACCTTAATCTGCTCTTCTCAACCCTGCACTTATACTCCCCTTACCACCTCCTCCAACACTCCTCCCTCCACCCACCCCTCCAATCCTCTCCCCCCATCCCCTCATGCACTCTTCTTGTTATCTGACAAATGCCTCTGGCTGTGCCTGTTATTGTTGTCTATACCTAGCCTTGTAACACTGCAGACCCTGACTTTCCCTCAGGCACTTAGTACCACCAAAAATGCATGTATACAACTGCTTAGAAATGACTGTAACCTGTTTGTTCTCCCTCATTTTTCAGATTGCCTTGTTTTTTCAAATTGTTTTGTTTCGTACTGTATCTCATCTGACGTGGAACCTTTGTAAAAGAGCCTAGGCTCAAATGTACTTGTAATCCTAGACCTAAATAAATAAAAAATAAAAAAAATTGTTTAAAAAAATTGATGTTAACAGGTAGGCTGCCATGAAGAGGTGGAGGACAAGGATTATGTTGCACAGTGTCAAATGGTGACGAGTGGGACTAGCCCTACCCAACCTAGGCCCAAAGCAGGCATTAGGGATTATGTAAAACTCCCCCTCTGATTTAGTTGAGGACATTAATAAACCCTAACCTGGATGAACCATGTGCCTGTGGCTTGCTGTTTTCAGACTTCTGAAGTGGTTAACATGACCCTGTGGAACTCACTTTCCAGATCTCTGAAGGAGACCCCCTTGGTTGAAGGCCTTTAAGAGGGGCCTTAAGACCTACCTGTTTAGACGGGCCTTTGACTTTAATTAGCCTCCCCAGCTGCTTTCAGTTATTTGTGTTGTTCCTGATTTTATTTATTTTAATTTATATATGTATATTTAATTGTAGACATATTTGTTTTGTCATGATATTAAGAGTTATGTATTTTAACAATGTACAGCAGTCAGAGCCCCCGGGATTGGATGCTTAATAAATAAACCTACTCCTCCTTTCCTGGTCAACAAAAACTGAATAAATACATTTCCTAGCTTTATGGGGTTTGAGTTTTATGTGGTAGCAACCCTAGTGAGCATTAACAATGTTCTATATGCACATACACACCTTCACACACACACACACACACACACACACACACACACACACACACTACCATTGATGCCATGCAGTAGAAGTGGATGTGCAATTTTGTTCAACTTTGACTTACCAAAGATCACACAATGAGCCAGTGGCTCATCTTGGAATTTATAACTGGAGTCTGCAGGCTGAAAGTAATTTTATTTGAAGTACTAGACTAAACTGCCTTCTGAGTTTTGGCTGCAGTGCAATGTTCGGCAATGGCAAGGAAGCACCCTATCCCTGAGGCTTAGGGTGCTGTACAATTAGTAAATACAAATAAATTGAAACTTTGCAAGAAATGTTGTTTATTTAAAAAAGTTTCACCAGGAAAGGCACACTAAGCAAAATCGCTCATTTCTAGGTGCATCCTGGGGGAGAGAGATGGGATAAGCAACAATTACAGTAAAAATACAACTGGCATTAGTAAGTATCACAGAAAACATAAATGTACAGAGATGCATAAACTACACAGAGGAGTCTGCTTAGCAACGGTTTGAATAAGGAATAACAGAAACTTAAAAGAGAGCAGCAGCAGCAGAGGGAAAAATATTACAATATTTACAAATTGAGCACATATCAGGAATGAACTTGGTAATCCACAGTGAAGTGCAACTTGTAAGGACTGTCAGAACTGTGAGAAGAGGGGGGTAGATTAAAAGCAGCTGCAGGTAGGGGAGAGAAAGTTTTGTAGGAGGGAGGAGAGGGTAGAAGGGGAGCTGGTATGGTGAATCGTAAGTGGGGAAGAGTTTCACAATTTAGGGAAGCAGTAAGAAAATGCAGATTAACCAGCAGTGGAAGATCTAGGAGGGACAACCATTGTACAAGAATCATAGCCTCAGAGGGAGTGTGTGTGTGTGCGTGTGGGGGGGATGATAGGTAGGAAGGGAGGGAACTAAACCACAATTTAGATATGAAGGAGATGCAGTGCGAGTGGCGCCTGTCTTCAAGGGAGAGGAAAGAGAGATTGGTAGAGATCACAGTGGTGGGTAACAGGAGGACTATCAAGGGCAAAATGGTAGGAGTGATAGAGAGTGTTCAGCCTGGCTAGGGAAGTTTTAGGGGCAGCACTGTAGACACAAACTGGAAGGATCAGTTTCTGGACCACAGCATGGTGAGCAGGCAGTGGGATGTAACCACAGTTTCTGTACGGGGCACCTAACTTGGGGTGCAGGTTTTTGATTATGGCATCCATGTCACCATAAAAGTTGAGGTGCTGGTCTAGCCAGACACCAAAATACCAAAATGAGGAGGTATTCTCCAGTTTGGTCCCATCAAGGGTGTGGAAAGAGGGGAGGGAAGGGAGCTGAGAGAGTCTCTGCCTTGTGCCAAAGGTCAAGGAGATGGTCTTCTTGACATTAAGGGATAGTTGATGTGAGCTTAGCCAGCGCTGTATGTTATCAAATTCCTGCTGCAGGCTGGTAGCCACGTCAGAGGGGGAGGATCTAGAGGTAAGCAGAACAGTATTATCTGCATTTATATGGACATACAAAATTTGCCAGCAGATAAAGGCCTAGAGGTCTATCAAGTCTGCTCGAATGTGCAGCTAGCACCCCTTATTCTGCAGCTGCCCCTCCCTTTATGTGGTTACAGGTAGAGGAGCAGGCAGCAGAAAGGTTGTTAAGGAAGTAAGAGAAAAGAAGGGGACCAAGTACAGATCCCTGAGGGACACCTGTCATGATGGGAAGGGGGGGGGGCAGAAAGTCAGCAATCTGAACGGATTGAGTTCTACCTACCAGGTAGACAAGGAATCAGTTTATGGCAGTATCTGAGAGCCCAACTGCAGAGAGTTTAGCAAGAAGGAGGGGGTGGGAGACAGTGTTGAAAGCCTTTGCGAGGTTGACAAAGATGGCAGAGGTGATGAGCCCACTGTCCATCCCAATAAGAATGTAATCAGCGAACCTGATGAGAGAGGTAGTAGTGGAATGTTGCTTCTGGAAGCCAAACTGGAAAGAGGGTGAAGAAATTATAGGAGTTAATGTAGGAGGAAGTTGAGAAAGAACCACATGTTTCTGGAGCTTAGCTAGAATAGGGAGAAGAGAAAAAGGGTGATAGTTACCTTGAGAGGAGGAATCACCACCTTTGGGAAGTGGAAGAACAGTGGCATGTTTCCAGGCCACTGAGACAGAGGCAAGAGAGAAGGAGAGGTTCATCAGAGATGTAAGTGGGGATACAATGGCTGGGGCAGATAGAGTAGTTTAGAGTCTAGGCCATCAGGAGAGGTGCCTGAAGAAGGGTTTAGGGCAAGGATAGCGTCAAGAGTGGTAGAGGATACAGGTGAAGAAAAAGAAGGCGTGGGGCAGGGAAGTGGTGTACAAGGGTGGGGGGAGGAGGGGAAGGGGAGTGATGAGAGGAGGGCTGAGGTGAAGGTGGAAAAGTAGGAGTTGAATTTGTTGGCAACTATCAGGGGGTCGGACAGATTGGAGCCATTGGCACATAGTACAGGGGTAGGGGAATGGGCAGGTGGGGAGAAAAAGGCTTGCACTACCTTCCAGAATTTTGAAGGATTAGATTGGTCTGGAAGGTTGTTTGGAAATATTCAGCAGTTTTACAGAGTGTGCAGTAGCTTTGGAAGTCAGCAGGAGAACCTGGGGTTTTATGAGCCTTCCAGGCTAGGCTGTGAGTGCATATACATGCCAGTAGTTCTGGGTAATCCAAGGAAGATGACTACCATGCACTCTGGCATGCCTAAGTGAGGGGAGAATTTATTCCAAGTAGCAATTAATTTAGCTTTAAAATAGTACTACACTTGGTCAATGGAGGTGGTGGCAGGGATGGGGGAACCAATCAGTGGCAGATAGATCCTTGAGAAGAGGGAGCAAGGTTCAGGGATTTGTAGGAGTGCATCACTATAATTCTTGGGGGGAATTTAGACCAGTGAATTGTATGCACCAGGTAGATTAGGTGGTGGTCATTTAGGGTATCTGGAAGGATGCCAGCTGCAACTACTCTGTGAGGGTGAGATGTAAGAGCCCAATTAATGAGTGTGTGGTTTAGAGATTTAGTATTTACCCGGGTTGGCTCATTTATGAGTTGGGTCAAGTTTAGGTAGGAGATGTCATACGGGTTTTGGAGTGCAGGGAGGATTTCCAATTCAAATTAAAGTTACCTAAGACATGAAGTTCACCTGAGGAGGTGTTGGACAAGAGAGTGGACATGAGGGCAGTGATGGAGGAGGAGGGGAGCTGTGGTGACAGTAAACCCCATCTACAAAGATGGGGAGGGTAAAAGGGAGCGTGAGTTTGACAAGAAGTGTTTAAGCATCCAGAAGGGAGGAAGACAGGACTGGTGTGAATTAAGAGGAGACATACATGGCCACTCCACCGCCTCTTCTAGACTGGTCTTGGTGGGCAAGGGAGTAGCCAGGTAAGGAGATACTGCTGTCAGGAATTTTGGAACTGATCCACGATTCAAGGATGAGTAGAATATCAGGAGTGAGGGTAACAGTGAGGAATTACAGCAAGGACATTTTGGGTATGAGGCTCCTGATATTTAGATGGGCAATCTTAAGGCAATGAGGGAGTTGTGAGGGGTAAGTGGGAGCAGGGCCAGGGTAAGGCTCTATATCATCTGCCATGAGCAACAGTAGAACAATGAGGAGCTCAAGGGTAGTAGAGAACCTGCGTATGGTCAGTGAGAAAGTAGAGCAGGAAGGGTGTGGGTAGTAGGTGTGGTGGAGGGACAGGAGCTTTGGAATGACAGAGGTAGCAAGAAGGCAATGAGCAGGTAGTACAGATGCCTCAATAGGCCTTGGGTAGTGGGACCAGGCATGGTCACACTGGGATGAATTTAAGATAGAGAGGAGGACAAAGCGAAGTAATAGAGCAAGAATGGGTGGGGAAAGGGGACTGAGGGGTGTAGGCTAGGATGCAGAGGGGAGGGATGTAGGAGGAAAGAGAAGAGGGAGGAGAAAGGAGGCATATAGGAATATTAGAAATCAACAGTCTCAGAAGCATACACATGAGGGGGGGTTATTTTACTTTCTCAGCTACTTGCAGAAGCAGCAAGAGTTCTCAGTTAAAGGTGAAGAGGGGAGCACTGGGACTCACATTTGAATGTGCTGGGCATTTGAGGAGGAAAGCCTAGATGCATGACGTGACACCCTCCAGGGGAGTGGAGAGTATAGGGATGGGGACTGCAGGGCTGCAGTGATTGCTAAAGGATGAACAGCTGCGTGAAGAGTAGAAGGGAGAAGCAACTAGGATGATCCATCTGGAGGGTTGGGGGGGAATGAGAGCAGGATATACCAATTGAACTAATCTAGGTGGGCGAAAGAGGGCTGATTGGTTCAGATGAAAACAGATTAGATTTATCATATAGTATAACAGTCCTTAAAACCAAAAAAAAAAAACAATTAAAAACTCTCTGAGTATGCCAAGGTAAAATAATGTGTTTTATTTTAAAAAGACCTTAAAGGCCTCCACCTTATGGGCTTACCAGATGCTCTCTGGTAAAGAATTCCATAGTAGTGGAGCTGCTACGCCAATGCTCTGTCCCAGGATTGTTTCAGGAAGGAATTGGGGACCAAAAGCAGGCCTGCATCAGAGGAGCAAACAGTGACAAGATGACTGGCAAATAGCCAGGAGATTCTTTAGCTAGTCTGGACCCAAACCATGTAGCACCTCGAATGTTGTCACATAGATCGTGAAAGTGATGCACTACCACACGGTAGCCATTGCAGAGCATGTAGAAGCAACATTATATGGTCACTCCAAGACGTTCCCAGTATCAAACAGGCTGCTGCATCTTGGACCAGTTGTAGGTGTCACATTAAACCTCCAGATAACCTTAAGTACAGTCAGCAGGATAAGACACTATGAACACATCTTCCATGGTTGACTTGATACACCACCGCACAGTAGCTATTGCAGAGCACATAGAACTGGCATGACATGATCACGCCAAGAAGTTTCCAATATCAACTGGGCTGCCACATTCTTGACCAGCTGCAGGTGTCACATCAAACCTCCAGATAACCTTAAGTACAGTCAGCAGGTTGACACAATGACCACGTCTTCCACGGTTAACTGTTTCTAGTAAACACATCTTAGCATTTCTAAGTCCTGATTATAAAACCATGTGGACACAAGAAGCCCTCTGATTCACCGACAAAGTTTGAGTTGGGTTGTGTGTTTGGGAGGAAGTATATCCTAGAGGTTAACCACAGAGCTGTGCACCTGGAGAACCAGCAGGACTGGGTTAAAATCCCACAAATGTCACTTGCATATTGTGTGACACTGAGCAAGTCACTTAACCTCTCTCTACTCAAGGGATATGTTGGAAATGAGATTCAGCTCAGTGTCCCTTTCTTGGCCAAAAAAATATAAAATAAAAACCTTGCATACTCAAAGTATTATGAATGATAACCTGAGATGGAAACCAAGCTAGAATTCTGTATAATGAAATGTTTAAATATTTGCAAACTTTACTGAGCATTGTTGATCTTTATACTCCAAATTGAGTAGGCTACTTCCTGATGCTAGAAGATTGTACCAGTGGGGAAGGTTCATACAATAGCTGTTAAAAATGGAGACTGCAGAATGCCCTTTTTGACATGGTTAGCTTCCTCATAGTCCATGCACCTTAGGCCCAGCATCAAACACATGCAACATAGAAACATAGAAACAGAATTTGACGGCAGATAAGGACCGCTTGGCCCACCCAGTCTGCCCATTTCCCTACCTGATGGATAAGCTGCAGATCCTAGTTAACCAGCAGCCTACTTCTTCCTACCCCCACCCCCTAGAATTGCCTTATGACTGTCCCATGCATGCTTGAATTCCATCACTGTTTTTGACTCCACAACCTCCTCTGGAAGGCGTTCCATACATCCACAACCCTTTCTGTGAAAAAATACTTCTTAAATTACCTCTGAGCTGCTCCTTCTATCTTCAAATTGTGCCCCTTGTTCTTGCACACCTATTTTTTGAAAGATGCTACCCTCTTGGACTTTGTTGATTCCTTGAGGTGCCTAGAAAGTTTCTATCATGTCCCCCTCCCCCTCCTTTCCTCGAGGCTGTACATATTAAGCTCCTTAAGTCTCTCTTCATATGTCTTCGGTGCAGACCCTGCACCATTTTAGTTGCCCTCCTCTGGACAGCTTCCATCCTGTCTATGTCTTTGTGGAGATTGGGTCTCCAGAACTGCCATGATACTCAGATGTGGTCTCACCAGCTGTCTGTACAGAGGGATAATAACTTCTTGTTTTCTACTGGTGATGCCTCTCCCTATGCATCCCAGTATTTCCCTAGCCCTCCTTGCTGCCCTCTCACATTGCTTGCCCACCTTTAGGTCATCTGATATGACTACCCCCAGGTCCCTTTCCATTTTTGTTGTTGTTAGTATCTCACCCCCCACTGTATACTCTTCCCCTGGGTTTTTGTTTCCCAGGTGCATTACCTTGCACTTCTTAGCACTGAATCTAAGCTGCCATACATTTGACCATTCCTCTAACCTTGCCAAGTCCCTTCTCATCCTTTCCACCCCACCTTGTGCATCAGCTCTGTTGCAGATCCTTGTGTAATCTGTAAAGAGACATACTTTCCCTTCCAGTCCCTCTGCAATGTCGCTTATAAAGACATTGAAGAGGACCGGTCCTAATACTGAACCTGCGTACCCCCACTACTAACCCCCTTTTCTTTCAGGAGGGACTCCATTTACTATTACTCTCTGTGTCCTATTCTCCAGCCAATTCTTTACCCAGGCTGTCATCTTGGGACCCACTCCCAGGCTGGATAATTTGTATAATTTGTCTTTGTGGGACTGTGTCAAATGCCTTGCTAAAGTCTAGGTAGGCCATGTCCACAGCCCCTCCTGATCAACTACTTTGGTCACCCAGTCAAAGAAATCGATTACTTTGTCTGGCATGACCTTCCTGCTGGGAATCCATGCTGCCTTGGGTCCTGTGTCCCTCTGGCCTCTAGATACTCAACAATTCTTTCCTTCAGAAGTGATTCCATCATTTTCCCTACCACTGAGGTTAAACTAACAGGTCTGTAGTTTCCTGCTTCTGCCTTGCTCCCACTTTTGTGAGAGGGAATCACATCTGCCCTCCTCCAGTCCTCAGGTACCACCCATCCTCCCATGATTTGTTAAAGAGGGTAGTCAGTGGTGTCACTAGTTCTACCTTAGTTCTTTTAGAATTCTGGGATGAATCCATCAGGCCCCATTGCTTTGTCCACCTTCAGTTTTAAGAGCTCTTTCAGAACCCTTTCTTCTGTAAATGGGCTGGTATCAACTTTTGTATCAGAGTGTTTCTACTGTTTGTTTTAGGTACCTCCCCTCTTCCTTTGTAAATACTGAGCAAAAATATTTGTTTAGTATCTCTGCCTTTTCACAGTCACCCTCACCCCACCTCCTCCCTTTATTAAGCCTCACTATCCTCCTTGGTCTTCCTTCACTCCCTGATGTACCTATAAAAGGTTTTATCCCCTTCTTCTTAACTGGTTGGCTATCTTTTCCTTGGTTTGAGCCTTTGCTGTTCTGACTGTCTTTCCAGCTTCCTTTTGCTTTAACTGATACAGTTCTCTGTCCTGTTCCTTCTGTGATTCCTTGTACTTCCTGAATGCTTTCTTTTTCTCTTGAACCTTCACTGCCACTTCCTTTGAGAACCATAGTGGTTTCTTACCTCGTTTCGTTTTGTTTATTTGCTTCACACAAAGGCTTGTTACCTCTGTGATGGCAGTTTTTATTATTCCCCATTGTTCTTCCACGCCTCCTTCCTGCCCACTTGCTAGTGCATTCCTTAGGCACTCACCCATTTTGAAAAAGTCAGCCCTCCTAAAATGCAGTACCTTTGTCTTTGTGTGGCTTGACTCTGTTGCTGTGTTTATTGTGAACCATACTGTTCGATGGTTGCTAGTTCCCAGATGGCTACCCACTTCTACATCTGTGATCCTCTCTTCATCTCCATTTGAGAGAACCAGGTCTAAGATTGCTCCCTCTCGAGTGGGCTCCAATACTAGTTGTCTAAGGCATGCCCCCTGTAGGGCATCTAGAATAACCCACTCTTAGAAGTGGCTGCTGCAACTGCACTCCAGTTAACATCTGGCATATTCAGATCACCCATCAGCAATATCTCCCTTTATCTGCCATTCTAAGTATACTTTCTATCATTTCCTTGTCCATTTCCTCCCCTGGGAAGTATCTGTATCTAACCCTGTGCGGATTGTGGTGCCATTGCCTGCCTCCAAATTGACCCACAGTGCTTCTCTCCTCCTGTTTACCCTTTGTTCTGTTGCTTTGATTTCTTTCTTATGTAGAGCTACTCCTCCTCCTCTTTACCCTCCTGTCCCTCCTGTAGATAGTGTATCCTGGTATGTTTATGTCCCAGTCATGGTTCTGTGTGTACCATGTTTCTGTGACTGCCACGATATCAGATCTTCCTCCTCCATCAAGGCCACTAATTCAGGAAGCTTGTTACCCAGACTACGGGCATTGGTACTCATTGCTCTCCATTTTTGATGGCTTTACCTTCTGTAGCGGCATCCCCCACTGACCTTTCTACCTTGGTCTTTTTCTCATTTAGTACCCTGTTTTGTAGGGGGAGGCTGGGATTTTCCTGCTGCTTATCAGTGCCTCCCTCCTTGACTAGTTTAAAGGCTTGCCAATGAAGCATTTAAACCGATTGCCCAAAAGACTTGTTCCCTTCCTGGACAGATGCAGACCATCCTGCCAGTATAGGCTGGTGTCCCTCCAGGTGGAACCCCAGTCCCCAATGAAGCCAAACCCCTGTGCACCATTTTTCAACCATTTGTTAAACTGCATGGTGCAAAGTACCCTCGCCTCACCCATGCCACTGACAGGCAGCACCTCTGAGAAGGATACTGTGTGTGCTACTTGTCTTAAGCCCCTCCCCAACTCTACAAAGACCTTCTGCACTACTCTAATCTCATGACGAGCTAAGTCATTTGTCCCTAGGTGGACAATGACGTCCAGCTCAGACTCCCGTGCAACTGTTCTCGTGATCGTAAGGATGTGCTTCCTGTCCCTCCAAGCCATGGCACCAGGCAGGCAGGCACCTTACTTCAGTTTTCCCTGCTCCCCCCAGTTCTATCCCCCTAATAATTGAGTCCCCCACCAGGAGCTGCTTTCTTTCCCTGTGGTGCCCTCTGCCTCCTTCCTGAGGGCCTCCCTTGTGACAGTTGTCTGCACCCTCCTTAGTCTCCTCTGCGGGTGCATCCATAGGGGAACTATGCTCCCCCAGATTGGTGTATGGATTGTGGAGTGGAACAACTGACTGGGTGTGCCTCTGTTCCACCACCCTTACCCTCCCTGAGCCCACTGTGGTCCAACTGCTGTGCTTTCTTAGCAACCTCTGAGGTAGTGGTGGTGGCTCTGGTGCTCCCTGGATGGGGGAGGTTCCCTTGCCACCGTCCAGTGCAACAGAAAGTACTTCCACATTCCAGTTTGGGGCAACATGCCTTTTGCTATATTACACTGAAACTGAAACTGTGGAATGAAGTCCCACACAGCTTGAAATTTATCGACAAGACTTTTTTCTTAAAAGAAGAAACTAAAATTTTATCTGCTAAACAAACCCAGATGTAACAGTTGTAGTCGAAGTAATAGCAGTTGTAGCAGTTTACTTCTTAGGTGCCATTCCCCGGCAGCTCAGAGCACCCCACAATTAAAACACAACACAACATAGAAACATAGACTTTGACGGCAGATATGGATCGCTTGGCCCATCTAGCCTGCCCATTTCCCTACCTACAGGATAGGCCGCAGATCCTAGTTAACCAACAGCCTATTTCTTCCTACCCCCCCACAAGAATTGCCTTATGTCTGTCCCATGCATTCTTGAATTCTCCCACAGTTTTAGACCCCACAACCTCCTCAGGAAGTCTGTTCCATGCATCCACTACCCTCTCTGTGAAATAATACTTCCTCATTGCCCTAGACACGCCCACCCTCTATCTTTAAAGTGTGTCCTTGTTCTTTGCCGCTCTTTTCTGAAAGATGCTACCCTCTTGGACTTTGTTGATTCCACTGAGGTACTTAAAAGTTTCTATCATGTCCCCACTCTCCCTTCTTTCCTCAAGGGTATACATATTAAGCTCCTTTAGTCTCTCCTCATATGGCTTCTCTTGCAGACCCTGCACCATTTTAGTTGCCCTCCTCTGGACTGCCTCTATCCTGTCTATGTCCATGCAAAGATGGGGTCTCCAGAACTGGACACAGTACTCCAGATGGGGTCTCACCAACTGTCTGTACAGATGAATAACATCTTCCTGTTTTCTGCTGCTGTTGCCTCTCCCTGTGCATCCCAGTATACCCCCAGCCCTCCCTACTGCCTTCTCACATTGCTTGCTAACCTTAAGGTCATCTGATACGATTACTCCCAGATCCCTTTCCTTTTTTGTTGTTGTTACTACCTTCCCCCCATTGTGTATTCTTCCCCTGGGTTCTTGTTTCCCAGGTGCACTATTTTTCACTTGTTTGCATTAAATCCTAGCTGCCATACTTCTGACCATTCCTCCAACCTTGCCAAGTCCCTTCTCATCCTTTCCACGCCTCCTTGTGTATTAACCTTGTTGCAGATCTTTGTGTCATCTGCAAAGAGGCATACTGTTCCTTCCAGTCCCTCTGCAATGTCACTTATGAAGACATTAAAAAGGACTGGACCCAATACTGAACCCTGTGGTACCCCACTAATAACCCCTCTTTCTTCAGAGTGGACTCCATTTACAATTACCTTTTGAGTCCTGTTGTCCAGCCAATGTTTTACCCAGGCTACTGCCCTGGGACTCACTCCCAGGCTGGTTAGTTTGACTATCACTCTTTTGTGTGGGACTGTGTCAAATGCCTTGCTAAAGTCTAGGAAGGCCATGTCCACAGCCCCTCCCTGGTCTACTACTTTGAACACTTAAAACAGTTATAAAATCAAGGCAAGAAACAACAGGTGAGATACCAGTGAACTAATTATGCATGCATGCTGTATAACGTATAATTAGTGTTAATGTATTTTGGTTGTGGTGTCTTGAATGTAAATATTCTGCTGTCTCTGCTCCAGGCCATTCCTATAAGTGGGACATCTGCTTACCTGGTTAATTAATAAATAAAATCAGTGATGATTTTTTTCTCGGATCTTATTAATAACCAATATTGTATGGCACTAAGACACTCACAGGGTGGATTACAAAATGTCATCCTCAGGAGCAAACATCTGAGGGGTTACGGTTAATTCATGATAACCTGCTCCCTGTTACACATTCTTGCATGAGGAAACAAATACTGGCAACTGCATTATTTTCTTTAAGCATGGGGACATTTGTATGCCAAAACTCCAAGAATGACTGGAGGGGGAGTCGTGGTGCTAGAGGAACTCCATCTGCTCCACTTCCTTCTTAATTCTCATCAGTAAGTGTTGAACAAAAGTAGACTGGTTGCCATATTTAAAAATCACTATTGTGTTAAAAAACCTGGAGTCTGCTTTGGGAGGGACCACTATAAGTGAACACTTCCTTGAGCCATTTCCTTTCCTGAACAATGTAAAATAAACTCTTTAATGAAAGACTTTTTCAAAGGAAGTACTTAATGTTGAATGTTTATGTTACCAAGCATAGCTGTGCCCTGATAACATAAACTTGACATTATCTGAATGTCTGCATGCAAAATATAACTTTCAAAACACTTTCCTTTTTGTGATAGTCCTAAATTCCCCTTTTTAAGTGCCATTATTTTATTTGTAAGTAAGAGAGAGAGAAGAAAGCATGCTGCCGTCTCCTAAGGGGTGACAGCCTAGTTACGCATACAGTTACCCAGATTAGCACTGAACAAAGTACTGGTAGGCAAACATAAAACTGTTGGGGTTTTGTGACACTAAGAGGAGAAACAAAGATCTGTACAACAGTCACCCAAGTGGAAACATGGACAGCAAATCAGAAACAAAACAAGACTCATTTTCTGACCACAGTTCAGAAGAGGTACATATCTTTTGCCATCCACTCCCCGAAACAGTTTAATTTTCAGAGTATTTAACTGTGACAAAGAAAATTCCCTTATGAGACAGCCTCTCTGCTTTGCATTCTGTGATGTGTTCTACGAATCATGGTTGTTATACTGGAAAGCAGCTGTGAGTTGCAGGGTTGTTGAATCTTATGCCTGCGGCAAATATGAAGTGACACTCATCTGCTTGAAAGTGTATAAGTGACAGGAAACGTACTCAGATCAAAAAATGATCCCAATTAACTGCGTCATGTTACAAGTCTAACAAAGAACCTGGCGATGAAGATCAAGTGTGATATTTTCTGACTTCTTGTTTCCTCTCCTTATCTAGTCCCTGGATTCCATGTATACTGGAGTAGTCCTCATTGGTTCCCAGATACTCACTGCTTCTCAGCTCATAAATTCTTCTAGACCTGTCCATCCTGCTGTGGCTGGCTGGTTGGGAGGTGAGCTGGCCGAGGTTTCCAGATTGGGAAGGGGGTGTGTGTGTGAAATCAGAGGTCTAGGTGACACATCTCATTGAAGAAAACATAGTGGTGTCATCTGCTCAAGTGCCATCATTGATCCCACATGTTTATTGTTCCCCCTTATAAAATGGGTCTCTAGCTGTCTGCGTCCTGATTGGATGAGAGGAACCTGTGGCCGTGTCCTTATCAGGGCATATTGTGCCACCTGGCACCTCTTCAGATAGTCAGGATGCTCTACATGAGAAATCAGTGTGCTGCTGCTACTGCCAAAATCTGCCAATATCCACACTCAACCTCTCTGGCTGAGCTGCTGAACAGTCAAGACACCGCTCCTGGTGCTCTCACACCCCCACCCCGCTCCCACCACTCTCATCCCCCACGGCTTCCCAAGCAACTGCAGAGAATTACAGTAGCTAATGAAAAATCAGCTCAAGGCAAAAGTTTTTATAAAGTCTAACCTGTGCTGCTGCAATAAAGAATGCTGACAGAAACCAAGTCAGGTTGCGCATGGCTCCGACTGAGGCTCCAACTGAGGGTTGCGAGGGCTGAATGAAGTGCCCACCCTCCCCACACAATGCATCGCCTCAGGGATCGCCCCCAACCCCCCAGACTGCCGAAAAGCTCAGAGGCTCCGACTGAGGGTTGTGAGGGCTGAATGAAGTGCCTGTCCTCCCCACACAATGCATCACCTCAGGGATCGCCCCCCCACCCCCTGGACTGCCAAAAGCTCAGAGGCTCCAACTGAGGGTCGTGAGGGATGAATGAAGTGCCCTCCCTCCCCACACAACGCATCACCTCAGGGATTGCCCGCCACCCCCCCGGGCTGCCGAAAAGGTACGGAGAACACATGGCTGTAGGAGCAGCACCAGCCTGCAGTACAGGGCAATTTGTTTGACCCCACTGGCGCTATGTGCCGGCTCCCCACTGTCCCCACCACCACCCTTGGTCAGCTCTGTGTTTTATAGGTGGTGTCACGTGAAGCTGCAGAACCAATCAGCCCACTTTTCCACTTGCAGATTATACTTGCTGAACACTAGGGGGATACTGCCTGCCAACACTTATCCCTCTTCATTCATCCCATACAGCAATATGTCTCTCATAGTTTTCTGTATACTCACCTTGCTCCTCACTATCCTATCCCCCCAACTATTCCTGCTAAAAATCTCTCTAACACCTCTGTAAATGCGCATTTGCCAGAATCTCAGCCTCCACGAGCACATCCTCACACTGCTCCTAGCCCTCCCAACTATTTTCCACTCACTACTAATGCACCTCACATGCTGGACCACCCCACCCCCCACACCCACCACCGACGTCCACCCCCTGCCTCCTGTGCACAGTGGAAGGTGGTCCCCCTCTGTCCTAGCCATACCTACCCATAACTCCCTACCCATCCCCTGCACTACCCCCCCAGATCCTTGCATCTGCCCAAGCACCCCTACCACAACCGCCATAGTCCTTTTCTCTCTCTCATCACCTTACTTCTCCTGCTCTCTGGGAATGTCCACCCTAACCCTGGACCGGGACCCGCTACCCCCCCATTGCCCCTACAAGACATGGACTCCCCATTGCATCTATGAATATCTGCAGTCTCCCAAGAAAGACTTCAGCACTCCAGTGTTGGGTCTCCCAACACACGCCCGACATTCTTGCCATAGTGGAGACCTGGCTCTCTCAATCAACTCTAGACTCTGCTGTCTCCCTCCCCGGCTTCACCCTGTTTAGAGAAGTTCATGTGGGTAAGCGTGGTGGCAGATGCACAGTCTACCTGCGTGTCTCCCTCCTGGGTCTTGTACTACCTACCCCCAAGCTTGACCAGGGGGCCCAAGCCATCACCTTAAAAATTACCCCTGACCCGGGCCGTGGCCCTCTTTACCTCACAACCACCTACGTACCCCGATGGGCACAAAGTCTAGCTATCTGCTCTCTCACTGACTATCTCTCTACCCTGCCACACAAGGCTGAACAGCTCGTCCTAGGAGACTTCAACATCAACTGGCTTGGCTCCACTACAACTCACATTAAGGACAACTTCACAGCCCTTGACCTATCTCAATTAGTCACTCAGCCCACCAGGTTTAACCAGTCAAGTGGAACCAGCTCCCTCCTTTATATAGTACTCTCAAACCGCCCACACAAAATCAAGTCTGTTAACGTCCTAGCCAACTCCCTTAGCGACCACTCACCAATTCTCTGCTTCTGGTCTTCCCTTACACTCAATCCTGCATATAAAACCACCCCCCATCTCCGCTTCCGCCCTGGGGACCTTAATAAACTCAAGCAGTACCTTGCCCAGCTCGACTGGTCCCTGATCTCCCTTGCAACGGATATTGATACTGCACTAGCCTTCCTCGCTAGTACCTTCTAGAGGGCCTGTGACATCTTGGCCCCTGTCACCAACACCCGCTCCAAGATACACAATGCTGCCTGGATTTCCCCCTCCCTGATCCAACAACTGAAGCAGCGTGATAACCGATGGCACAGTGCTGTTGAGTCCAGCAGGACAGCAGACAGGCAAACCTATAATGCCACTCGCAACCAATGCACCTGGGCCATAAGACAAGCCAAAGCCAATTACTATCAAACCGCCATGACCTCATCCTGGGGCTCTGCCCGAGCTTTCTGCGATAACATAAAGGAGCTAAACAGGAAGACCCGCCCTCCTCCTCCCTCACAGATGGTTATTAACAGTACAATTAATACTGACCTACCACGTGTTGCTGACTGCCTCAACACAACAATTTCTAACCTAATTGCATTCCTTCCTGCCCACTTCTTTGATCCTATCCATACATCTAACCACCCAGCCATTTCCCGACCCCCATTTCTCTTCATGACCATCTCTCCCCATGACACTCCTCCTAAAAACTCTCTTCTCCCACAACCCAAGCTGTGACCCCTTGACTCCAGGATACTCTGCCTAATACTTGATGCCATGCTATTCCCCCTCACTGACCTTCTTTTATTTATTTTTTTTATTTTATCTTTTTCCATGGCAGGACCCTGTCATTGAACAGCCTGGTCACGGCCCTGACACTACACCACCATCTATGGCTGCGGGGTCCCCAGTCACCCCTGGCTTGCCCCCAGAGGTGGGGCCGCCACCTTCTTCGGTGACCACGGAACCAATATCTAATCGTGGGACCTGCAGTGATGGTGATGAATTGAGGTCTTCATGGAGGGCTTCATGTAGATGGTGGTCCTTGCCCGCCTCGGTTTTTCTACCATTTTCCTGACGGGGGCAGGGACGTGCAATGACTCCAGTGTCCACCCCGCCTCCCAAAGCTGTGAGTGTCGGTCGCCTGAGATCTCCTGGCCTCCGCCAGGAGTCCTCAGTGTGCCGATCACTTCCCCCACCTTCCCCCCGGAGAAGGGGAGCAGTCCTTTGGTCGCTCCATCCTTCTCCCCCCAGCCGGCCCTCCGACGATCCAGGTCCATTCTCAAACCTGGGCGGCCGGTGTTGCAAGCGGAAATCCCACTGCTGCACCAATGGGCTGGCCTCACTGACCTTCTTAATTGATCCCTGTGCCTCGGCCAATCCCGAGTGCATGGAAATTGGCTGAAATTACCCCTATCCATAAAAATGGAGCCTGCACATTACCAAACAATTACAGACCTATCTCCACCCCCCAAAGCCCTGGAGAAAATAGTATCCACCCAACTCATGGATTATCTATCCAAATACAACATACTGTGCCCAGAGCATCACGGCTTCCGCCATGGTCACAGCACCACCACAGCCCTATTGGAGTTCTCCCACCAAATACACTCTGCACTTGATGCCAGGGAGATCGCTGGGGCAGTGTTCATTGACCTATCCAAGGCCTTTGACACTGTGTGTCATCCATTAATGCTTGACTCCCTCTGTCAGCTGGGCTTTTCATCTGGCCCTCTGGCCTGGTTCTCCAGCTACCTGTAGGATAGATCCCAACAGGTCAAATTAAATGGCATCCTGTCAACTGCCCTGCCTGTATGTTCTGGGGTACCTCAAGGCTCCATCCTGGGCCCTACATTGTTCAGTCTCTTTTTAAACACCCTTCCCAGCTCCTGCACAGGCAAAATGCTTCTATATGCTGACGATGCAGTCCTAATCATTTCACACCTCGACCCACTCACTCTCCAGAGCTCCCTGCAACTCACCTTCAGCCAAGCTGAAAAGTGGTTCCTCGATCATCGCCTGGTTCTGAACCACAAGAAGACAAAATCTATGATCTTTGCACACCGCCAAAGTAACTCCAGAAATGCTCCCCTTCTCATCATTCCCAGCACCCTCCACCCTCTTGAACAGGTATCAACATACAAATACCTGGGCATCACCTTCGACTCGGCTTTCTCCTTCCATGCCCCTGTTAGCTGTTTGTCCTCTGCCAAGAATGCAGAGATTGGACTCCTCTACCACCACAAAGACTGCCTCTCTGAGTTTGCCCTACCGCTGGCTATCACTTCCTCCATCCTGTCTTTGGTTGACTATGGACTCCCTACTTATGCAGCTTCTGACCCCAATGCCCTCACCAAAGTCCAGACCTCTATCAACAAAGCCTGCAGGCTCCTGACCGGTGCTCCCAGCAGAACTCACACATGCCAGCTCTACTCCACCTCAGACATACTCAATTTTGAAGAACGCCTGCAAATACCACACCTGTATACTGGCAAAAAAGGCTCTACTTGGGCTATGCCCCCCAGGAGTCATCACACTCCTTCAACAGGCCTCCCACTCGGTCATCACCCATAATGCTACCAAAGCCACCTTCCAGGTGCCTAGAGCCAGGACCTCACTCGCCCAAAGGTATTTTCACTACAGAGCACCTTCCTGGTATAACTCCCTCCCCACACACATCACAAACATCTCCAAAATAGGCCCCTTCAAAATCACCCTATGCAAACACCTCACTAGCACTTGGAGCTGTATATGCCCATTATAGGGCTTTTCGAGAGTGCCATTCTGAACCAACCTGTCCCAATAGTATTACATATGTACTAGTTTACTCGAATTGCTTGTTATAGTCTGTACACCACGTACTATAACTTGTGTGCTCCACTGGGACACTAAATGACTTAGTTTTTGTGTGCTGTGCTGCAACTTGTCTATTTTGCTCTCTGAAGTGCCTGCTTTGTATGCTCTTTGTATCTCACCTGTATTGTTCCCCACTGTCTTGCTTCACAAATATGTTGTCTCCCCTCCCTGTGACGAGGTGCCTTTGTAAATGAGTCTTTGACTCAAAAGTTTGTAAATCCGATTTGTGAAATAAATAAATAAATAAATAAAATAAATATGCAGCTAGGATGCCTCATTTACGTCTCTCTCTTTCTTTCTTTCTTTCTTTCTTTTTCTTTCTTTACCGGGTAGGTGCACTGATCCAGAGGACTGTTTTCAGTCATGACCCATGCCACAAGGTGGCAAAAAGTAGGTACAGGTACAAATAGTCAATTACAAGACATGATATGTGCACATCCAACAGCTGGCGGTGAGGGTGGAGAGAAAAACAGTGGTAATGCAATGACAATGTGCAAGACACAAGCAGTAATGCTATACAGGTACATGTACCATTTCAAGTACAAGTGAGAAAAAACAGTTGCTGTAAGAAAAATTTAAATAGGAAAACAATCACAGTTCATTACATCAAAGAGGCAAGACAGGAGGAAAGGGGGGCAGGGGTAGGCTTAGGGGTGGGGGTAGAAAGGAGAGAGGTGGGAAAAAGGGGCTGGCTAATGGGGGCAAGAGGGGGTTATACATGCTGTAGGGCATTAGGTGAAAGTCTGAGTGCTATTAGAGCATATTCGAATTGTAGACCCTAGAGTTGCTGTACAGAACAGCGATATTTTGCAGCAGTGAGGAGCCAGGTCTTCAAGTTATGTTTAAAAGGTAGGTGGGAAGGGGATGCTCGAACAGATGGGGGGAGCTTGTTCCTTAGGGAGGGTGCTGTGACTGAGAAAGCTCGGAATCCCATGGTGGTGGAGGTATGAGGTACTTCTAGTGGGGGGATTGAGGATGCCCTGAGATTCCTATGGACCACTCTAACCTGTCAAGCGGAGTAAGTAAGGGGACATATGTTGGTTCCTGAGGGAGTTGTCCACCAGACAGCCCATTGCATAGTCAAAGCGACCTTGTAGGATGAGCCACCCAAGTGACTGGTAGAGTGAGCAGTGGTGGGAGCGGTAAGGGGCTTGAAGGATAAATCGACAGATTGAGTTATACATTGAGTTTAGCCACTTATGCAGGGTGGTGGATAGGTGCGAGTAAACTGGGGAGCAGTAGTCAAGGAAAGGAAATAGATTGCCACATGCAATGGCTAGGCACGCTTCAGCAGACAGGTAATGTTTGTGGTGGTATGCGGCGCCTAGCTTGTGGTGGATCCGGTGCACCATATGGTTGACATGTTCTGAGAAAGAAAGGGAGGGGTCAAGGGTAACACCTAGATATTTGAAGGATGTGATAATTTCAAGGGGTGGACCAGCAGGGGTGAGAACTAGGAGGAAGGAGTTGGCTTTGGTGGCTTTGGATAGGAAGTGTTTGGAACCGAACAGCATGGATTTAGTTTTTTTTTCATTGACTAGGAGCTTGTTTGAAAGGAAGCAATGATGGGCAGATGCATAGTTTTGTGTGAGAGTTGATGAGATTGAGTCAATAGATTTGTTATTATGACAGATTATCAAATCATCAGAGTAGAGAAGAGCTTTACAGTTGAGGCTGTCATTGGGGAGTGTATTAATAAACATGGAATAGAGCAGTGGTTTGAGAATGGGGCCTTGGAGAACTCCAGTGAGTACAGTAAGGGGAGCAAAGGAAGCCTTGCTAATGATAACTGACTGAGTCATGTTTGATAGATAGCTGTGGAACCAGGCAGTAGGTTCTAGGGAGCAGCCAAAGCAAAGCAGGTTTGAGTGGAGGAGGTGGAGGTCAACCAGGTCAAATGCTTTTGACAGATCAATGAAGACTGCACCCGTGGGTTTGCTCTGGTCCATACTTCTTAGTACATGATCAGAAAACAGGGTCAGGGCAGAGGAGGTACTATGTTGCTTGTGGAAGCCATGTTGCCGGGGCTATAGAAGGCTGTACTTTTCAAGGTGCTCTGTTAGCTGAGAGTATATGGATTTTTCAAGCAGCTTGCTCAGGTGTGGGAGGAGGGAGATGGATCGACAGTTGTCGGGTGAGAGGGGATCACTGTCTTTTAAGATTGGAACAATGTTTACATGTTTCCAGGAGTCGGGTACAGCTGCAGTGGTAAGGGCAAGATTGAAGATGAAAGTGAGTGATTTTATGATTGCAGGAGAGTTGAGTTTTAGAAACGAAGGGTGCAGACCATCACTGCCAGGGCTTCCTTTGGCTGGTAGGGATTTTAGTAGCTTGGCAGTGTCCGTATGACTGATGGTCCTAAAGTGGAAAGGAGGGGGTAGGGTGGTGGTTGAGGATGAGGGTGAGTTGTTTGGTTGGTTGTTTCGAGCAGGGGAGGACTGGGTGGGGAGCTTGCTGAGATAGTGGGATAAGTCTGTTAATTTTAAGTTGAAAGCGTATGCAATCTCAGTTGGGCCCGAGATGAGACCAGAGGGGGTTAAGAGCTGTGTTATCTGCATGCTATTTTTGGGGGTTAGGAGAGAACCAATGGAGGCCCAGAACTGTCATGGGTTACCAAGGTTGTTGATTTAGACAATATTTACGCTTTAGTGACTTGGCTGTCTGCTTGCAGGAGTTGCACAGCTGTCTGTACACATTCCAGAGTTGGGGAAGGGGAGTTGTTTTGTATTCCTTCCACTTATGGTCTTGGTCTTTCTCTAATCCTTCTGGTTTTGAGGGGGGGAAGTGTGTATCCTGGATGTGGGTAAGGGTGGAGGTAAAACACATGACTGCCTGAGATGTTGTGGCAGTAGAGGGCAGACCAGTTTACTGCCTAGACCTCTCTGAGGACCGGCACTGGGTCTTGATGGTCAAACATTCGGAATGTTAGAAGCTTGTACAGTGGGCGACTCATTTTGAAAGACAGTATGGCGTAGATTGGGGTGTGGTCGTTGATTGAGTCAGCCATTGTACCAGCTTGGAGGACCAAGTCAGCACGGTTTGTGGCCACTCAATTAATGAGGGAGTGGTTGAGTGAGCAGGGATTGTGCCTGGTTGGGGGAAGAGATAACTTGTTCCAGATTGTGTTTCTTTAGCATGCTAGCATAATCTGGGGCACAGGCATCAAGCCAGTTTAGGTTGAAGTCTCCAATCGTGACTAATCATGTGAGGGGTTGCACGCCCTATGCCATCAAAGAAGTTGGATAGCCCTGTGATACCTCCTGAAGGTGAGTTGCAGCAGCAGCCAATGTGAATTTTCTTAGATGCACATATGACAGGGAAGCTGCAGATATTTATGTGGGTTATTTTCAGTCCAAAGTGTTTTAACCAATTGGCATCAATGTGGTCAATGTGGATGTTCCCAGGACCAGGATTAGTTTCTATGTCTCCAGAGAGGAGAATAAGTATAAGGAGAACGCATTCTGGGGGGTGGCAGAGGGGTTATTGGAAGGTGATGGACTGCATGAATAGGCCGAGGAGTCAGCATTCATAGTTGGTCAACAGTGCCAGGAGGATTTCACTGGCGAAGGTGAGTTCAGGTCCATTTACGTGGATTGTAGTGTCCGAATTTACATATGGGGTGGGTGAGGAGTAGGGCTTCGGCAGGTCAGCGGTCAGTATTGATGTGCATAGGTCAGCTGTAAGTAGCAGGGTGGTCAAGGAGACCAACATTAGAAGGGGGAGTGCAAACACACGTACATTTTGTATTTGTTGGTGCTGAAAGGTGGTGTTATCTTGGTCTCAGGGTAGAGGAAGGTCTGGCAACAGGAGCAGGTCAGTGGTGTCTGGGTGTCTTGGATGTCAGCCAGAGGCTTAACCGGGTTGCTAACTAAGGGTCTGCTTTGGTGGCTAGTAGAGAAGCAGCAGACAGGGTGGCTAGAGCTAGAGGTCAGGGGCTTTGCCAACAGCATGAATGAGAGGGAGCCCATAGTTGACAGTGAAAGATCCTCCTACTTCAATCATGCTGCAAAACGAACTAAGGTTCCTCTAGTGGTAGATCTTTATAATCTACTAATGGGAAACTGGACACTTTAAAAAAAAAAAGAAACAAACAAAAAAAAGCACAGAGATTACACGAGCGCCTGGCGCTGCAGTTTCAGTTATACTGGAGCGCCTGGCACTGCAGATACAGAAAACAGTCAATAGGCATGCCAAGTGGTAGAAATACAGGGTTATGCTGAGTTCAATAGAGAAGCAGCAGGGGTCTGTAGCAGGCAAAGAAGGGCTAGAAACAGCCGTAGAAGAAGCAATCAAATTACAAGACGAGTGGTCCTATTGCTGGCAAAGCGTACCTGAGCAGCAGCTGTGGAGCAGGCAGATTAGCGAGAAGGATGCAGCCACAAAGTTCAGTCTTGCTCCTCCACTGTTCTATATACCAGCTTTTAAAAATAAACAGTTATTGAAAACTTCCAGGCTTCCTGATCTTTGCCGGGCAAGTGGCCCAATCTTACAAAACCACTACTGTGAAAGCAATAGTTATGGCGGCTGACAAGGGACACACTTGCTGTAAATTAAATGGGATGCTCGTTCTCAAATGAACAGCCGCTCTGACACACTTTACAAAAATGGGTGTGTGCCAGTGGAAGATACAGAGTGTGTGGAGAGGGAGGACAATATGCGGGTGTGTGTGGGTGTGGGGGGGGTGAGTGCCCTGGTACTGGCCATCAGAAATCATCAGTAGGGAGACTATGTTTACTGCTTAAGGTATTAAACTTCAGTTTTTTTTCACATTTCTTTGATTTTTGGGTTCTTTTTCCTTTTTCTTAAATAGTTACTTGAGGAACCCATTTTATAGGTGGAATAAGACACTCCAAGGTGTGGTTTATGGACTGATAAGAGCACTTCCCAGGTGCTAAAGAAACTCAGTGCGAGTGCCTCATGCCTTATTAAGCACCTGGGGCATGCTCTTATCAGCCCTTAAACCATACCTCGTTGTGTCTTATTCCTTACTTATGTCCCACCCCACCAAACTGTGGGAATGGGCTGATGTGAGAGTCTTTTTGGCCACTCAGAAGTGGATGGGGACCAAATCCATTCTCCACACTCTGGCACAGCATCATATGTCAGACTCCAGTATTGTGCCAGTGCCAGGCTTCCTCCACATCTGGAATCCCAAATTTCTGCCCCATATCATCACTTTACTGGAGCTACTGGGGGCTGTTATGTAAGGACAGCAGCCACCTACTCTTCCTCTCTGAGGCAGGAGGTATCTGAAACATCCTATCCAAATGTGCGACAACCTGGCATTGGAACTCAAACAAAGCTCGACACTATGGTAAGCTGCACCATTTACCATTAGGACATCAAGTGGTGGAAATGTGATCTTTTTAATGTAAGTATCATATAATTTCTATTAACATTTACTGCAAGAAGCAGAGACTTACTGATTTCATTGGCATTGACGGTCTTTGCATCATCCAAGTCCCAGTTGAGGTGTTGAACCGTGTCCCTTTCTTCAGGGTTATATCTGTTAGAGCTGTAATAGTTAATGTGACTTGATTGTGCAGTTATTTCCCTTATTTCATTAATGTACTGAAAGCAAACAAGTTGCACAGGTGACTAACAATAAAAGCTTAGACGTCATTCTAACCATTTTTCAGAAGTTGTAGATTGCTGTTACTCATGATCAAACATCATGCATGCAGTTATACAGGACTGCATAGTTGTACTCATGTATAACATACAGGATAATGTATATTCCTCTATCTGTAACAAGTCTGTAAACTCTTCAAGAGGTCATCATGGTGACATTTGGAACCTCGAGAGCGAAGCTCGAGAGGTTCAGTCACCATGAAGACCTCGAGAAGAGGTTTTCAGATTTGTCACAGATAGAGGAATATACATTATCTTTTATAGTGTATGGTCACCTATCTGTGTTGACAAATTAGGAAATTGTTACTCCATCCCCCAGAATGAGACAGAAACACAAAGACTGCAACAATCCTATTGATTTTTACTTACATTTTATATGGCTTACATCATATGGCAAGAGCGATTGTAGTAGATTGAAAAAAAAAAAAAACACGATCGGAAAGACCCCGGGAGAAAATAGCGTCTGACATACTTTGATCTGGTGCCTGCATTTTTAAAATCGCCACTCGCAGCTGTGTACAGTTACGATAGCTGTTTAAAAGGGTATGCAGCTCGCGCCTACAGCATTTCGTGAAAAGGTTCCAAGTTGTTATGCTGCAGTAACTACGTATCTGGTGCAGCATAACAACAAGCTACTGCAGCATAACAACTTTTTAGCTGGTATGGATTTTTATGAGTAACAGCATTCTACCATACATTATAAGATTTTTGTAATGTTAAATAAGTGTCTGCTGCTGTTTTCTTTTATATCCTATCTGGACCCCTTCCCTCACAAATTCAACATTAATTGCCAACCTCCCAGCCTATCCACCTGTGGCTCCCTAACCAACTGTGGTCTCTAAATTTTATTTTTGTGATCTCTTTAAACAAAACCTTGAAAAAAAAACTAATGATTATGCGCAATGTATAACAAAGTATTTTAACACATAGAGGTGTGTGATGATTTCACAAATCAAGAGAGCAAAGCTGATGGTCAGGATATTTCCTTTCAGTTGGTGGCTAACTGGTGAAACTGATGGTACTTAACCCACCTGGCTATTAACTGCCAGTAAATCCTCTCACGGGAGGCCATCTGGGGCCTGATATTGAATAGATTGCCCAGGCACAAATCCATGTTTGCCCATGCAAACCAGGTTTTGCATGGATGTGCAATATTGAAAAGCCCGGTTAACGTGGGCAAAAAGGCTTTGCGCCCAGGCAATATTCAGAAAGGGGTGCAATGTAAATGAAGGGGTGGGGACCTTAATATTGGCACAGTCCAATATTCAGAGGATGTGTGCCATGCAAGGCCATTTTGCTTGGCCCCCTTGCGCAGTGCACATACCACTGATCGAAACCTCAACTTGCTCTCATGCAACCCTAGCGGTTGGCAGAGGAAGTGCAGTGGCCCCCCCAACCCCCAACACAGTAGTCCCTGGTATCTAATGGTGTCCCCCTGACCACTGGTCCACTGTTGCAAATAAAGCTGTCCCTGGTGCTAGTGGCCCCCTCTACTGATCGCCGTCCTGAAGTTATAAATGAAAGATACCCTGGTGTCCAGTGACCCCTCCCCCCGACAATCACTGTCCTGAAGTTATAAATAAAAGATTCCCTGGTGCAGCTCAGTTGGCAGCTGGCTGTGGTGGAGAGTGTAGGATTGTGGTGGTTGCTGGCTTGGGGTTGGGATGGGGGGAGTGGGATTGTGGGGCAATACCTGCTAGGGTGGGGGAGCATACTAGACACCAGGGAACATTACGTCATTATATAGGGGATTGGAGATGGGGAAGGAGGTCTGCTAGACACCAGGGAATGGTTTGTCTTTCTTTTAATATACATGGGATTGGGATGGGGTGGGGATACACTGAACACAAAGAAAATGGTGTCTGTCTGTCGGGTTGGGGGCGGCACCACTGGACACCAGGGAAACTTTAATTTTTAACTTTGAGATGGCAGTCTGTGGGGGGCACTAGCACCAGGGAATCTTTCATTTATAAATTTGGGACAGTGATCATCGGGGGGGGGCACTAGCATCAGAGAATCTTTCAGTTATATCTTCAGGATGGTGACTGGAGGGAGAAGGGACCATTGAACACCAGGGAAACATTCATTTTTAACTTCAGGACAGTGATCAGTGGTAGTTGGGGGGACCACTAGCACAAAGGAAAGATTTGGTTGTAACACTGGGTTGGTGATCGACCGGGGTGGGGGAGACCACTAGCACCAGGGAAGCTTTTCATTTTAACTTCAAGCCAGTGATCAGCTGGGCACTACTTCGTATCAGGCACGTGGGGACTGAGTTGCCAGGCTACCCATACAAATGGCCCCTTAGTATCTTGCATGTCCAATGAGCTCATTTGCATGGGTCTGTTTGAATATTGGAAATTTAGCATAGACGTAAGCCATTGTGGTGTCCTAGTTTAGGATCCATGTCTGCCCGGTGCTAAGTGGCTTAGCGCTGGGCTCCCATGGCCCTATATTCAGTTGAATAGCATCGGTGTGCTATTCCACTGAATATAGCATTTTTGGACTCACGGGGTCAAATGCAAGGTGTAGCACGAATGTTTGTGCTGCGCTTTGTGCCTTTTTCAGTATCGGGCCCCAGAGTTGCTTTAATAAATAGGTTATTTTCTTGTTTGTATAAATGTTAGCTATATTAGTTTATCTTGTTATCTTGGCTCTCCTGTAAGGTTCAGGATTCTGCTGTGACTATCCCTGGTAACACATCAGCAAGGCAGGATTGCACAAAGAGGTGTGGTGTGCTACATATCCACCAGCATCCAATATGTGACTGTGCTTACTCTCCCTTCTCCCTTTTTGTATGAGCTGCTCATCCTCAAACTCTCCCTTCCCTTCTCTGTTCCCATCTTTATTGCTGAGGGAACTGGCGGATGTCCTGGCTGAACCTCTTGCAGATCTGTTTAATGCCTTTCTGGACTTGGGGTGTGTACCACAGGACTGGAGGATGGCACACGTGGTGCCCCTCCACAAGAGTGGCCCCAAGGATGAGCTGGGGAATTACAGACCAATAAGCCTCACATCCATCATGGGTAAGCTGATGTATCAATCTTGAAGGAGAGGCTGATTTCTCACCTGAAGGCAAATGGGCTGCAGGACAGCAGGTAGCATGGATTTGTCTCAGGCAGATCCTGTCAGACTAACCTGATGGTGTACCATGATTGGGTAACCAGGCAATTGGACAGGGGCCATGCAGTGGATGTCCTGTATCTGGACTTCAGCAAGGCATTTGACTTAGTACCACATGGGAGGCTAGATAGTAAGCTGGAGGGCACTGGGGTGGGGGCAAAGCTGGTGGGATGGGTAAGGAGCTATCTGAAGGGGAGGCAGCAGAGGGTGGTGGTGGGAGGGGAGCTCTCATCATCCAGGGCAGTGACAAGTGGGGTTCCAGAGGGATCTGTACTGGGGCCGGTGTTATTTGGGATCTTCATAGCAGACATCTCAATAGGCATCAAGAGCAAGATCAGTCTGTTTGCAGATGACACCAAGATGGCAGCAGTACTGGATGACCTGGGGGGCCAGGGATTACAGGACGATCTGGCAAAGTTGGAGGTCTGGTCAGACACTTGGCAGCTAGGGTTCAATGCTAAGAAATGCAAGGTGTTGCATTTCAGAGCAAGGAACCCAAGGAGGAGCTGCCAACTAGGGGGTATTCAGTTGACCAAGTCAGTGGAGGAGAAAGATCTAGGGGTAATCATAACGAGAGCAATGAACAACTTTGTGCAGTGTAGAAAGGCGGCTTCCAAGGCTGACAAGATGCTGGGGTGTATTGCCAGGGACATATCCTGGGGGGGGGTGATTTTGTCACTGTACAGATCACTGGTTAGACCACTCCTGGAGTACTGTGTGCAATTCTGGAGGCTGTACCTGAGAAAGGACATTAGGCTACTGGAGGCAGTGTAGCACAGGCTGATGATACTGCATTCTTTGCATCAGGATCCTCTTCCCATGATTTTACTTTTCATCTGTAGCTGGATTTTGACAATATGCAACACTGGTTCCAGTCTAACCAACTGTTCCTCAATACCATAAAAATAGTTTCAATGACTTTTGGCACTCAACAGAGACTTACCAGACTTGCCTCCCTCCCAATATTCCACAACCTTTATGGTGCTGCGATTGAGGATGTATCCTCCTTTAAGTACCTCTTGGTCTGGCTGGAGAGCCATCTTGATTTCTCGGTGTACATTGATGCCATACACCATGAGCCCCAAAGCTCCAGCCTAAGCTTGGTGCACTGTACAGGAACAAAGTGAGTATCCCACTTCCTGCCCACTAAGAAACTGTTTTAAACATGAGTCTACCTATTTTTGACTATGGTGAGATAATTTACAGTGGACCTCCCATGTCCTCCTTTGCCAGACTGGACTCCCTCTTTCACTCTTTATGTCATTTTGCCTTAGACTTTCCCCTTTGTATCCACCACTACTCACTCTACTCTGTCCTTTCCCTCCCCTCTCCTAATGCTAGGCACCTTTCCCATTGTGCCTCCTTTATATCCAAATTCTGGTTTGTTTCCCTTCCCTTCCACCTTACCTCCTTACTATCCACTATCCCTTCTTCCTCTCACCCTCTCTACAGCAATGCTTCTCATTCCCTCTCTATTCCATCTAGGAAATCAACAGTTGTTCATGTTGCCTTCTCATATTGCTTTCCGAAACCATGCTCCACCCTTCCCTTATCAGTCCACTCTGCCTCTTCTACCTTCGCCCTTAAGTCTCTTCTTCATAACTTTTCTACTCCCACCTGCAACTGTCCATGACCCCATACCTCTTGACTTCCTCCCCCCACTTATATTCCCCTAGCCATTTTGTTCTTTACTCACCCCACAATGACTGTATGAATAAATTTCCATTTTCCTATGAAAGCTCAAGTGTATCTACTGCATGTACCTGTTGTACTAATTTGAATTTCAGTATTTACGATTATGCTCTTTTGATGTGCTTTGTTGCTGTACATGACTACTGTTTTTATAATGCTGTGAATTACTATTTATTTTCCCCCCTCTAGAAATATATTTCATATCCCTCACCCTCAGGATACATCTGGAAATGAGCTGTTATCAGCTCAGTATGTCTTTTCCGGTAAAGTCTTTGAAATAAATAAAAATAATGGATCGTGGTGTGATGTAATTCTAGAATAAAGAACAGTAGCTGTTCAACATTTTTGAGTGTGTCTGGTTTCTTCTACTGTACTTTTTAAAATAAATAAAAAAACATAAAATAATTTGTTGGCTGCTATATTTTTGTTCCTATATAGTTATTGCCTTAAATAGTGTACCTTGCCTTAAGATGTGCCTTATGATAGAACACTGAAGATACTCTATAACATTGTATTGTTTGTAGAGCTAATAGCATACTTTAACAACTGTATTAAAGAGGAACGGAAGCAGACTTGCTACTTCCCATCCCCAATAGTTCACATCAAGATACAAAGTTAATTGTTCAAGCCATAACAAGCAAAAGCAAATTACACAAACAAGACAGTGGTAAGATACCAGGGTATATATGAAAAAAGAAGGGCCACCTTATGAAAAAACACAAGGATCTTCTGGTGGCTCAGAAGAAGCATGTTGTGCTCAAATGCTGCTGACTCAAGTTTGGGGATGGACTTAGGGTGTGTACAGCCAGGGCTGGGAAGAACATCACCAATGGCAGTGCATACCAGCCCACGGAGAGCTGGTGTTACAGCAGCCCCATAGTGTGGGACAGGGAGCTAGTTCCCTTGCAAGGGGCACACATTCCACCATTGCTGAAGGTATGCAGGGTCTAAAGAAGGCTATGGGCAGCACCATTGGGGAGGTGAGAAGGGAAGCATCAGAATGTGCTCAACAGAAGCACTGGATGAAGACCTAAAGGGATAATACTCTTCCCTACATCTCTGTAGCTCTCTTCAGTCATAGATGCTGGTGGTGGTGCAAAGATGTGGAGTAAACTGGCTCCTTGTTGTATTGCCACCATTGTTCACCACATACAAAGCTTTGACTTGATTGTTGGGTTGTAGAGGAGATGCTTCCTCTATGACAAAGTTGTATTGCAGATATGGCCACCAGATGTCAACAGGTACATGGCACTATGGAATGTTTTGAGCTTGTGGGAAGCAACTCTACCACCTTGCTATTACAACCAGCACCTGACCTTCACCTTTAGGCATGCTTCTGGGTCAGTACTCTGATGGATACTCTGGTGGTCCATGTTCTTGCCCTGGTGGTCCAGTGGCTCCCACATGTTCCCTAAACCTGACAAAGTCCAGTGAAAGCTCCTGCATATCCATGCTGCCCTACTGTGTCTGTTTGTACAATTGTGCACCACTCTTAAGACAAACACTATGTCCACCAGTTCCTGGGTTTCCTTTTATAATGTTGCAACACTCATATCACCTGTCTGTAACAGTTCTACAGGAAGGGGGTTGCTACAAACGTTTGTGACCAGAATTGCACAGGTCAGCATGTTTTGAGTATAGCCAGCAGGAAATCTGTATGACAGTTCCCTTCCACATGCAGTTGCAATGTGTTTAGCAACCATGCAGGGAAAGCTTGAAACTCCAGTTGTTCATAGCACAAATTGGCATGGACACTAAGTGATCATGCAACCACTTAGCAACAGTCCCTTGCAACTATGTATAGAGCCCTATTCCTTTTTCTCTGTGGATCAGTGTCACTGAGGTGATGTGCTTGAACCTGCCTGTGTGTCGGGGGGAGGGGGGGGCGAGATGTATTGCTTTTTAGCACTCAGCTCTTATGTATGAACTATGCCATTGCACCCTCTACCTTTCTTGCCAGACTGGACACCCTCTGCAATGTCTTCTGCCACTTTGCTACCAGCTCACCTTCTCATACTCACCACTACTCCCTCACTTCTCCCTATCCATCTTCCCTCTCCCCTCATGCCACCAATTCTACTGTGCTTTACTCATCTCTAAATGCTTGTTTGGGTCCCTCCCCTCATATCTATCCCATCTTCTCTCCCCATCCCTTCCTCCTACTCCCTATGCTCAAGAGACCAACACATTCTCCCTTCCCCACCTACACTCCTCAGCCAGGAAATCTGCTTTCTCAAACCACCTCCTCTCCATCTGGAACCAACTACCTTCCTCCATCTGTCTCTTCCCTTCCCTTCTGTCGATTAGATGCCACCTAAAACTGCCACCTGCTTCTGCCAACCTTGTTTCTGAACCATTTCATACCACTGTCTGGCTTTTGACCACCCCTTACCTCCCACCCCCCTTAACTTTTAGTTCCAGCAACTCTTTCAAGTTTAACAACCTGTGTTGAATCATACTTTCAGCTCTTACTCAGCCCCCTTCACTCAGGCACTATGCACTTTGAGTTTGCCCAGTTTGTGCAGATGGTTTGTATGCTAACTTATTTGTCCTCCATATACAATGTTTTGCCATTTTGCATGCACTGCACTTGACTTACACTCCTTGTGTCATCATCATTGTAACCACAACCCCTTACTGACGGTATTTTATTTGTAATTGTGCTTCTTTTCTTCCCCTTCCTCTGAGTCAGCCCTGGAAACAAGCCTTGGCTCAGTGTGCTTCTCCTGGTTACTAGTTTCAAATAAATGAACAAATAAATAAATAATAAGCAGGACCTGGCAGGGTCTCAGTGGAAACTGATGCTCAAAGCCCACTGTATCCGAGGACCAGTGCTATAATATAGCAAGAAGTAACAAAATAGGGGCAGGGAGAACAGAAGGAAAATAAGAAAATGGAGAGAGTAACAGAATGTCTACATTTTATTTTGTTTAATAATAGATGTTGAGAACAGCTCCATTACTTCTGTGAGACTCCATTACTAGTCCTTTCTTCACCTACTGGGTATAGATACTAGACCCTCTAGAAATGGGAATTACTGGCTTTGGTGTGCTTCATGTATTATATAGTTCAGCCTCGGAAGTACAACAAAAAAATGCATGAAGTTAAAGTTCAGATTAGAAGAACCAAGTTTGAAATCTGCTATCACTACTTACTTATGGTGTGAACAAGTCACTTAAAGGAAAACTGTGCTGAACCTGTAAACCTTTATCCCAGTAGATGTTATTTTAATAAGATTTAAAATATGTATATTGTTTCATCTAGATCAGCCTTTTAGCAGTCTCTGTGGGCATTTCAGATTTAAAGTCTGGTGGTAATTACAATTTGAGAGCTATATGATGTATAGAGTCATGTCATTCTCAAATGGAGTTTTGTAGTAGAACACTGATGCATTGTGACAACAATGTAAGAGCTTTACAAGGACATTAACTACATCATACAGTTCTAAACTGGCACTTACCACCACAGTGTAAATCAGAATGATCCACTGGGATAACAAAGCTAGTATAGCCGGAACAACAACAACAAAAAAAGATCCAGCATTTAAAAGGCAGCTTCCACGTGGAAAATGCCTTGCATGTTCAGTGCAGTACTCATTTAAAGCAGCAATCCATGTTGAAACGTTGGGGAGGATGATTTTTTTTCCACTCACCTCAAAATGCTCTTTTTTTGGGAGAGGGATAACAGTTTAATTGCATTTGTTTAGTTTATTGTTCAGAAATAAACAGTGTTCATTTGTAATGTAATCCAGATGTTTCCTGTGAACCAAATTATTGGCTTTATGTACAAAAGATTTAAAAGCCTGGCACATGTGTGCCAGCGATGCACTCCAAGCAGCCACAGAGATGGCACATGTGTACATGCACCCAATTATATTGGAAGCACAGTGTCTGGCCCAGTTCTGCCACCTGCCATCACTGAGAAGGGCAGAAGCTCATTGTGGACTGGCATTAGGATGCAGGGCTCCAAAGTGGAGTTCAGTTTTTTTGTGGATTGGGGTCTATTTTTTGTTTTTAAAGGTTGCACCAACTAGTTATAGCTTGTAAACTTCTTTAAGAAACAGTGTATATGAAAGGTGCTATATGAAACTAAATTGATTTCGTTTTTTAAACATCTCCCTCAGTGTGTGTTAATTGTTGCTTAATAATGTTCTGTCTGCTTCTGCTTGCTTTTCTTGTTATTAATTTGTTTTTCTTTTCTGGGTTGGACTGTTTTTCACCAGCTATGTATTCCGAATGATCTTTTGTGCTAGTTTCATGACCAAGCATCATTGTACTTTCTTATACTGCTTGTCCTGTAACCTCCTGGGACTTACCTGAAAATGGGTGCTTTAATGTTTAGTGCACTTACCTGGTCAATGAAAGCTAAGAAATAAATAATGACACATGACAGGTGAGCTAAGCCCTCTTTGAGGATAGGCAGATCACCTTTGGTAATCCTCACTCCCGTGCAAACAGCACTTGATTCATTCTATGGGTTCTGAAACACCATCCAGTCTTGTATTGCCACTCATTTGTACAATAAAGGAATAATGCATGACAGGGTGTGTGTCGTGCTTGGATAATGTCACACCTGGGGGGGGGGTTGGGCACAGGGCCACAGGCTGAGTGCATCCAATGCTCCAGGCGTGGCATTATCCCAGCATGACACACACCCCAGAGTGTATTATTCCTATTATACAATGGCTTGTTGTTATATAGAATAAAAAAAATATTTATTAGTGTGGAAAATTATTTTTGTTTCTTAAGAGGAGATGCAAAAAAACATATCTAGCTCCAAACAATCAGTCAAGAGATTCACAGTGCTGAGACTAGACATGTGGTGTTAAACTGGGATAATGCCATGGGTCCAGCCTCAGACTGACCAATCACAGTGAAATATTCTTTCTTGCATTGTATAATAAATAATTACAAACACTTTATACCACGGATTTTTACAAACATAGTAAATACCATTTAATTTAGCTTGTAAACATAAACATTTACAATTACATTAGCCAAATATTAACACTATCATGAGTCTGAAATGCTTTCTTTTAAAAACATAAATAAATCAGACAAGCTTAAAATATAACATTTATAGTTTAATTATCAGTGTGGTGGTTTAATCTCACTGAAAGAGGGTGGGCAGAAAAGATACAAAACTTTACAAAATAGCAGAATGTGTTCACTAAAAAAAAAAAAAAAAAAAAAAAAGATCCTCAAAACAAAATACATATTAAGGATTTTGATAGTGCGAGAGTCTGACACACAGAAATGTGAAAGCCAATCAATGGCTTATAGGCCCTGCCTGGACACCATATTATTTTATATAGCAACTGAAATAAGAATACACATATATAAATAACGACATTAAAAATTACATCAAAATGACAAACAAGCTACAGTAGATTCAGATAGCAACTGGAAAACCTGTACAACAGATATATCAGTCAGTCTTTTGTCATATTTTTTGTTCTGACAAACTCAAGTTCTTAAGGTTATATTGTCCTTTGATAACCAACATTAGAGCAAAGACAAGACAGTCATTATTAGCTGGAATGGAAACTTGAAGACTCTGACTCTGTGGAAACAGAAGAAAGTCCAGTTCGCTTTTTAGAGAGTATCTTTAGGCTTGATCCCCTGCTGACAGAGGAGAATGCATTTTGGGCAGATTTTTTGAATTTTGCTCCCAGAAAAGCATATAGAATGGGGTTCAGGCAGCAATGGAAAAATGCAAGGGCTTCTGTAACTAAGAGCCACTTAATCAAAAAGTTATCGAGTCCACAGCTAGATGGAATCACTTTAAGCAGCGTCAAAGCTTCTAAGCAGATACCCACATAATAAGGCAGCCAGCAGGCAAAGAAAGCAAGGATAAGAATGACAGTTGTCTTCAAAGCTCTGCGCTTTTGATAACCCTTGGACTGAGACAGCTTGGAAATTATGATGCAATAACAGGTGAGGATGATTACACCAGGCAGGGCCAGTCCAACAATGATGTGCTGAAATCTGTAGGCTACCATCCAAGCTACAGTCGTTTCTGGTGGTTGTGGATAGATCCGTTCACATATGATTCTGGAGTCGTTTTCCACACGCAACTTAACAAAGAGCAGATCAGGCACAGTCAACAGAATGGCAGGTAACCAGACGCATACATACACCACTTTTTCAGCTAAAAGTTTTCTTGGTTTTTGACTGTTAGTTGCATGCACTATTGCTAAGTAACGGTCCACGCTGATAAATGCCAAAATCAAAACACTACTGTAAAAGTTGACAGTGTAGATGACGTGTACTGCTGTGCAGAGGAAGCGTCCGAAATACCAGTGAGCTGCAGCTGCATCCACAGACCAGAAGGGGAGCATGACCACAAACAGAAGATCGGCAACTGAAAGATGCAGTCTATACTTGTCGGTCATAGTTCGTGATTTTTTTTGATAGCCCATTACGACTACCACCAACCCATTGCCAATGATGCCCATCACACAAATAATAGAGTAGATAATGGGCACGAAGATTCTTCGCAGATTTTCATTATCTTCCAGCGTGCAAGCTTCTGTTAAATTTTCCATATCTCCTGAGCCAGATCCATCTGAGCCGTTTTCATTTTCAGGAAACTCAAATATGGCATACTAGAATAAAATAAAAAGAATGCGTTAAAACCGAAGCATACATGTAAACAAGGACTATGAACAGACCATACATAGGATGTTTAATTTATTTATTTCAGTTTCGGATTAATATATTTGAGCCGAGGTGCTCCTTTACAAAGGCTCCATGTGGAGTAAAATACGTAACTCTACATTGGTTACAGATAGTAACAGCATACAAAACAGTAATTACAGAACAAGGCAAACATATTAAGCGCGACTTAAACATCCCGCCTGCTGTTTTGAATTGTATTTATTTTGGTGTATTTATATTTATTCACCAAGAGCATATCTCTCAACTGTCCCTGATTTTCAGGGACGTTCCTGATTTTGCCCCAGAATGTTACTCTGTCTCTCCTAAAAATTGCGTTTCCATGACCAAACAATGGGAGTTGTAAGCACAAAATAATGTCAAACATTAAAGCTATGGACTTGTTCTTCCTTAGAAAATGCATTTTACACTAAGCCACTTATTCTACCAGCTTCCTGAGAGAATATCATCAACTTCGAAGATGTGTCCCCTGATTTTGGGCCTTTGTCCCTGATTTTTTTAAGTCTTGTCCCTGATTTATGAGGCAGGAGGTTGAGAGGTATGACCAAGAGAGTGGACGAGGACATGCATTCATGTCGTCAGTCTTGTCTTAGAGTGGTTACAAAGAATCCCTGAAGACTGCAATGAGATACAAAAAAAAAAAAAAAAAAAGTTGGCTAAATCTCCAGCAACAACAATATGATATTGCATGTGTAATATTAGCAATCGTCTGTATTAGAATAGCGTTTTATTCGTTTAGAGTTTGTTGCTGCAAAGGTGTCAGTGCCGCATGAGCTACAGGGATTCGGGATGGATGGGGGGGGGTGGGGGTAAGACCTCTCCATCCCAGTCACATAAGCCCAGTAGTAGTTACACAAACTAAAGACTTTAAAATCACATATTCACGACCAAATTCGACAAACAACTTAAATAATTCAAGTTGTAAAGGTCGCTCGTTTATAAAGAGTAAACCAGCAAGGGACAACTGGTGTAGATGATTAGATGAACAATAAAAACAAGGCAGGGACGAGACAATGCCGTTTGCACAAAGGACAACGAGACTCATGTTGTAGGGAAAGGGCGTTCAGCAAACCCCAACGAATAACACCTTGTGTGGCAGTAAACTAATTGTGCGACGCCGTCAGTTAACTTCGCTAAACCACAACTTTCTAGAGATGTGTGTGACCATATTCTGAGCAGCCCGCCGGCAGCAAGGTTAAGGTCTGCACCTTGATTTTTCAGAACCAGGGACAGAGCGAGGTGAGCGATGCGTGCTCTACAAGAAAGCGCGCATAATCGGAAAATGCAACGAACACCTTACTAAATGGGAACTGATAAACCACGGAAAGGGATTCACTCACTGAGCCATGGTGTAATTACTGGGGACCGACATAATGGGAAGGGGCTCAATTACCTACATATCCCCTCTCTCCAAACACACATACACAATTCCCAAAGTTCGTAAAGTGATTCCAACACTGCACTGAGCTACTTGCTTCATAAATTGTAATATGACCTATTATTTAACCAAAGTGCATCTTAGCAGTCCGGGTTCCCGGTTCTTCTAAGTTCAACAGCTTGAAACTACACAGCTACAAATAAGGAATTATAATGATCAAAACAAGCATTATTAATACAGAATTAACATATCAAAAGTCTATCCACAACATATGCATAATGTGCCAGATTTCTGTTTCCAAACTATACATGCACTTTGGTGCCTGCGAATACGGCAACTGTACATTGCTGGCTATCAGCGGTTTATAAAGAACTTGGCTGCTAGTTTCAATTCCGTACTAACCACATTACCAACGAATGCTATGTTTTTTTAACGAATCCCAACAACAACAACAAAAAAAAAACTGTGATGACAGCTCCGAGTTAACGTGCTGAATGGTCCGCAAGTAAACAGAGCCACGCTGCTTTGTTCCCTTGCGTGTCTGAGACAGAGAGCGTTACCGCACTGTGCATACTCACATCGTTCTCCATGCTGTCTGCCGCTACTGCTGCCGTCTGCATGCCCCACTACTTTGCACTGACTGGCTCGCGTGTCACTTCAGTTTGAGCTGTCGACCACGTTCCAGCTGCGAAACTCCTGAACCTGCCCGATCCACACCTCCCCGCCAGATATATAGCAGGCAGGGGCACAAAGCGCCTGCGCAAACGGCCGCGTGCTGTTTTTCAAACAGCCAGAGGCTCTGACGTTCGAGCATGAGTGATGCTGATAATACCCAGCGTGTTTTGCATTGTTTATGTCTGGAATGACTTTCCTGTTTTTCAAACTTCAGGTGGCTGTGGTGGTCCGTGAATTCTGCTTTCGACATTCTAAGAAGCACATTCTTGGGTCAGGTGCAGTCCTTGAATGGCGGATTCTGAAACACTTTACAGAGCAGAGACTCATATAAATCACATTTCAGTTAAAGTATGTATATTTCTGCAGATGAAACTTTGTTACATTATTATTTATGACGACAGCAAGAGCACTTTCTAGTTGGACTCCTGATGAGGAAAGGGGAACTGGTCTGAGGAGCAGAGCCCCCCCCCACCCAAAAAAAAAAACATCTTCCCAGCCAGGGCTCCAGATAAGGTGTGTACCAGCCTATTTTACTCACCTCATTTTAGGAAATACTACCAAGAATTTTTTTTTGAGGTGGCAGAGAAAGGGGAGATATTGCTGATGGGGGACCTGAATATGCCAGATGTTAACTGGAGCACCTTTGCTGCAGCCACATCCAAGAGCAGGGCCATTCTCGATGCCCTACAGGGGGCATGCCTCACACATCTAGTTTTGGAACCCACTCAGAAGGGAGCAGTCTTAGACCTGGCACTCTCAAATGGGGACGGACAGACAATCTCCGATCCTGAAGTGGGTAGCCATCTGGGAACAAGCGACCACCAAGCAGTGTGGTTCACAATAAACTTAGCAGTAGAGTCAAGCCCTACAAAAGTGAAGGTACTGGACTTCAGGAGGGCTGATTTTGTCAAAATGTGGAGAGTGCCTCAGAAAAGCACTAGCAACCAGGGAAGAAGGTGGGGTGGAGCAACAATGGGGAAACATCAAAACCACCATCACAGAGGCAACAAGCCTTTGTGTGAAGCAAATAAACAAATCAAAATGAAAGAAAAATAACACTATAGTTCTCAAAAGAAGTGGCGAGGAAGGTAAGGGAGGAAAAAGATAGCATTCAGGAAGTACAAGGAAACACAGAAGGAGCAGAACAGAGAACTATACCAGTTAAAGCAGAAGGAAGTGGGGAAGGCAGTCAGAATAGCAAAGGCCCGAACTGAGGAAATGATAGCCAATTTGGTTAAGAAGAGGATAAAACCTTTTATAGGCACATTAGGGAGCAAAGAAAGACTAAGGCAGGGATACTGAGGCTGAATAAAGAGGAAGATGGTTGGGCAGAGAGCGACAGTGAAAAAGTAGGGATACTGAATGAATACTTCTGCTCAGTGTTCACAATGGAAAAGCAGGGGGAGATACTTAATCCAGTCAATAGAAGCTGTCTGGATAGGGGGGTTGATATTAGTCCTTTCACAGAAGAAAGGGTTCTGAAAGAACTCTTAAAACTGAAGGTGAATAAAGCAATGGGGCCTGATGGATTCACCCCATAATTCTAAAAGAACTAAGGGAAGAACTAGTAACACCACTGACTTCCCTTTTTAATAAATCATGGGAGGATGGTGTGGTACCTGAGGACTGGAGGAGGGCGGTTGTGATTCCCCTTCACAAAAGTGGGAGCAAGATAGAGGCAGGAAACTACAGACCTGTCAGTTTGACCTCAGTGGTAGGGAAAATGATGGAATCACTTTTGAAGGAAAGAATTATTGAGTAGCTAGAGGCCAGTGGGGCACAGGACCCAAGGCAGCATGGATTCACAGCAGGAAGGTCATGTCAGGCAAATCTAATTGATTTCTTTGACTAGGTGACCAAAGTAGTAGACCAGGGAAGGGCTGTGGACATGGCCTACCTAGACTTTAGTAAGGCATTTGACACAGTCCCGCACAAAAGATTAATAAACAACTTAGCCAGCCTGGGAGTGGGTCCCAGGGTGGTAGCCTGGATAAAACACTGGCTGAACAACAGGACACAGCGGGTAATAATAAATGGAGTCCACAGTGAAGAAAGGAGGGTTACTAGTGGGGGTACTGCAGGGTTCAGTACTGGGGCTGGTCCTTTTTAATGTCTTTATAAGTGACATTGCAGAGGGACTGGAAGGGAAAGTATGTCTCTTTGCAGATGGCACAAAGATCTGCAACAGGGTTGATATGCAAGGTGGGGTGGAAAGGATGAAAAGGGACTTGGCAAGGTTGGAGTAATGGTCAAATGTATGGCAGCTTAGATTCAATGCAATGAAGTGCAAAGTAATGCACATGGGAAACAAAAACACAGGGGAAGAGTACACAATGGGGTGAGATACTGACAACAAAAATGGAAAGAGACCTGGGGTAGTCATATCAGATGACCTAAAGGTGGGCCAGCAATGTGAGAAGGCAGTAACGAGGACTGGGGGGATACTGGGATGCATAGGGAGAGGCATCACCAATAGAAAACAGGAAGTTGTTGTCCCTCTGTACAGACAGTTGGTAAGACCACATCTGGAGTACTGTGTACAGTACTGGAGACCCCATCTCTGCAAAGACATAGACAGGGTGAAGGCTGTCCAGAGGAGGGCAATCAAATGGTGCAGGGTCTGCACCAGAAGACATATGAAGAAAGGCTAAAGGAGCTAAGATGTATAGCCTGAGGAAAGGAGGGGGGGAACGTGATAGAAACGCTCAAATACCTCAAGGAATCAACTAAGTCCAAGAGGGTAGCATCTTTCAGAAAAAGAGATGTGCAAGAACAAGGAGGCACAATTTGAAGATAGAGGGGGATGGCTCAGAGGTAATGTGAGGAAGTATTTCTTCACAGGGAGGGTTGTAGATGCATGGAACAGCCTTTCTGAGGAGGTCGTAGAGTCAAAAACAGTGGGGGAATTCAAGAATGCATGGGACTGACATAAGGCAATTCTAGTTGGGGATAGGAGGAAGTAGGCTGTTGGCTAACTAGGTTCTGCATTTTATCCGTTAGGTAGGGAAATGGGCAGACTAGGTGGGCCAAGCGGTCCTTATCTGCCATCAAATTCTATGTTTCTATGTTGGTGGGATAGGCAGCCAAGAGGAGGCACCCATTGCAATGGGAAGGGAGGAACTGGGGGTCCTCAGAAGTGGAGGTCCCAAGGAAGAAAGGAGAGGCCCCCAGTCAAGTAGGACACGGCTGCTGGTTGGGGACTCTGTTGTTATGGGGATATACTTGGGAGCAGGGGGAGGAAGGGAGAGGGATGTAAAGTACCAGGGAGGTGCTTTGGCTAGGAGGGATGGAAAGTATATCCAGAGGATTGCTAGGGAAGCAGGAGATGGGAGGGAGCTAGACATCATTATCAACCTGGGAACAAATGACCTAGCAAGGGACAGGGATGGGGTTGTGCAGGGTAACATCAGGGAGTTGGGGGAAGAGGCCTTAAGCAGGCAGCATGCTCAGTGGCATTTCCACCGTGTTACCTGTGTACATCCGGGGGTATGCAAGGGTACTCCATACCAGGGCACGTAACAACTGGGTGAAGGCCTGGTGTATGGAGGAGGACTTTGGCTACATTGGGGACATAGGGTCAGCCCAGGTTTTGGCTACATCAGGGACTGAAGGTAGCCCAGGCGAATATGGGCCTCTATAAGGGAGATGGCCTGCATCCATCTAAGAAGAGGACTGCAGTCCTCATAGGGAGTTTTAAATGCTACTTGGCTGAGGATTTAAACTAGTCGGTGGGAGGCAGTAAAACAAAGAGAGGCAAAAATGATACAGCGGGAGGAATGGAGGTCACAGGAGAAGAAAACTCCCCTAGGGCAGGGGCGCAGCAAGGTAGAGATTGGCACAAGACAGATGAAGGGGGGAGGGTAAAACTCAGGGAAGAGAGGGTAGAGGGTTAAAAGAGACAAGGAATGAGAAAGTTCAAAGGCTAGGAGGAAAGTCAGGTGGAGCTTTAGGGAAAAACACACTCAAGACTGGGAGAGCAGGGCAGCAGGCAGAGGAAAGGAAGGTGTGGACAGTCAATTCAAGGAACTTGGAAAGAAAATTCCATACCTGGAAACCATCATGGTGGAGGCTGACCTGGATTTAGTGGCCATTATGGAGTCCTGGTGCACTGATTACCTTTACTTGGAGATGGCTATACCAGGCTACTCCATATTGCGGAGAGACAGGGCAGGGAGGAGGGTATGAGAGAATCAAGGCCGTGGAGGTACAAGGACACTAGGAGGAAAATGAAGGGCTGGAGGTGCTGTGGATCGCCCTGGAGACAAGCTTCGGGGCCACTATCTGCTCTGGGATAGTAAACAGTCCGCCAGCACAGGGAGAGGATTTGGGTACATGATCTGGGAAAGCAATGATCAGAATGGCTGGTAAGGCAGAGGTGCTGCTATTCGGTGACTTCAGTCTGCTAGGTGTGGAGTTAAGCCTTCCAACTGCAGCTTCTGCAAGAAGTTGGTCAACCTTGACTACTTACAAGGGGCTTTTCTCCAGGAATCTCATAAAAAAGAACCCACTAGAGACAGGGCAGTGCTGGACATGGTGCTCATAAACAGGAACTGAGTTGCAGACATCACAATGGGCAAGTCCTCTAGGTACCAATGATCTCTGTACAGTGTGGTTTAACATTAAGACAGGAACAGAGGCTACTCACACTGGGACGACAGGCCTGGACTTCAGGAGGGCAGATTTTAAAGAAAATGGGGACCTGCCTAAGAAACTTCCTTGATGGGATGAATTGCCAGTAAGGGGTGGAGGTACAGTGGGCAAATATAAGGGAGGGAATAACTAAAGCAACTGACTTTTGTGGAAAGGAAGTGAGTAAATGCAGAAGAAAAAAAAAAAGACTGCTATGGTTCTCCAAGGAGGTGGCAATAGTGGTGAAGGAAAAAAGGGTGGCTTTCAGGAGGTATAAGGACATGAGAGAAAGACAGGGAGATATACCTAGCAAAGCAGAGGGAAGTAGGCAAGGTGGTGAGGGGTACAAAGGAGCAAACAGAGGAAAGAATCCCCAAAAGTGTCATGGGGTGGGGGAGACTTTGTTTCAGGTGCGTAAGTGATAAGAGGAAAGCAAGGGGAGGGATAGTGAGGATTAAAAGGGTGGAGGGGGAAGATGGCACCAAAGAGGACAAAGAAAAAGCACACATCCTGAACTGGTACTTCTGCTCCTTCTGCTCAATCTACACAGAGGAGGGTGGGGGAATGGACCACCAGGTAATAGCAATAATGGAAGGGGGTGTGGACGGTGGACACAAGCCAATTTTCAGAAGAAAGAGCCTGTACTGGACTTGCAGCTCTGAAGGTGGACAAAGTTATAGGACCAGCTGGGATACAATACATCCAAGGGTTCTAAAGGAACTCGAGGAGGTGCTAGCTGCCCCACTGACAACCTTGTTGAACAGCTGACTGGAAATGGATGGTTCTGGAGGACTGATGAAGAGCTGATGCAGTTCCCCTACATACAAGTGGCAGCAGGGAGGAGGCTAGCAACTATAGGCTAGTCACTCTTACATCAGTGGTAGGAATAGTAATGAAAAACCTGCTAAAGGAATGATTGGTTGAGTATCTTGAATCCAATAGGGTGCAAGACCTCAGGCAGCATGGATTCATGGGGGGGATTTATGCTGTGCAGATCTGATGGATTTCTTTGACTGGTTGACTAGGGAAACAGATCAGGAGAGGGCAGTGGACGTGACCTATCTGGACATCAATGGGGCCTTCTATGCTGTTTTTATTTATTTATTTTAGTTTTTGGTAACCGGGTAAGGCCCACTAGGCACAAGTGCCTGTTTTCAGGGGCGACATGGGAGCACTGGGCGGTAAGTGACTTGCTCAAAGTCACACTGTATGCAAGTGGAGGTTGTAAGAATCAAACCAAGGTCTGGTCTGCTGGATGCACCAAGCTTGTTCACAGCTTGTTACTCTAACCTCTAGGCTATACTGCCAGCCTGTAGCACAGGAGGCTAATAAAGAAAATGAGCAGCCTAGGGGTGGGTTTGAAAGTGGTGAATAGTGTTTGAAACCGGTTATATGGACAGGAGACAGAGTATGGTGGTAAACAGCACTCACTGAAGTAATGGAGGAGTGACCATCAGGGTGCCACAGGTCTCAGTACTGGGAACAGTCCCCTTCAATGTCCTTATAAGTGATATAACTGAAAAACGGGAAGGGAAGGTATGCCTTTTTTGCAGATGATACTAAAATCTGCGATAGGGTGGACGCTCAGGAGGAGATGGAGAGAATGAGCAGTGATCTGGAAAAACTCAAGGAATGGTCTAAATGATAGTAGATGGGTTGTTGGGGTTCTGTGCCCAAAAGTGCAAAATCATGAACCTAGAGCATAGGAACCCAGGTGCTGAAGGTAGGATGGGGGGAAGGTACAGACAGTCACTAAACAGAAAGGGGATCTTGGAGTTATCATATCTGACAACCTCAAGGTGGCAGGGCAGTGTGATAAAGCAGTGGGTATGGCTAGTGGGATGCTGTGGTGCATAAGGAGGGTATATATCTAGCAGGAGGAGGTAGATGGTATTGCTAGTGTATGCCTTGTTGGTGAGACTCCACCTGGAGCATTGTGTCCAGATTTTGAGGCCGCTTCTCAGAAAGAACAAAGGGTTGAAAAAGTTCAGATGAAGGCAACTACAATGGTGCTGGAGTTGGACAAGAACAGCCCTATTAGGAGAGAATGAGGGATCTCAACATGTACACCCTGAAAGAGAGGAGAGCAAGAGGTGACATGCTAGAGACCTACAAGTACCTCTTATGAGTGATCAAGGAGCAAGAGGTAAGTCTCTTTCAAATGAGAAAAAACACCTGGACCAGGGGCTTGCAATGAAGCTGGAAGGGGAAATTTAAAAGATATACGAGGACATATTTCTTCATTGAGAGGGTGGTAGATGCCTGGAACAAACTGCCAGCAGAAGTGGTGGAGGCACAAACAGTGAGGGGCTTCAAGTATGCATGGGATAGATAGAGGGGTGTAGTAGAAAACAGACAGGGAGGCAGGAAGGGTCGCCAGAAACCAGTTAGGGTCTACAGAGACAGATTAGGCAGGGAACATGTGGGCAGACCGGGTGGGCCAAAGTGGCTCTTTTCTGATGACAAATTCTACGTTTCTGGGTTGCACAAAAAGGACCTTTATTGTAGTAAATTCAAACATTTGTTTGATAACAAACATGTCTTCCCACTCTGTCAAAAATGGGTGCACCACATTTGGCTCACTTGTCACACATTCTGAAGCCCTTTTTCACACATTAGCAAGCTGTAAAGTTGAGAGGTCTGGCAGTCTTTTTAATTTAGTGCTGAATTTCATTGGAAGAGAACAACATGTTCCTGAATGGTGTTTAGCCATGCATGAAAGTTCCAAGTTTAAATATCTTTTCGGAAACAAAATGTGGAAGAATTGCAGAATTGACCACAGAAATGTTGAAAGTTGTATAAAATGAGAGTTCTTGTCACATTTGCTTCTGCACTGTTGTGGAAAACAGAAAGTGAAAATGTTTTGGAGAATGACATTTTGTCCTTCACTTTTGTGTAAAGGCTGTGGAAGGTGACCACAGCACTGATTCTGTACCCCTTCACACTGATGTTGAAATGCCTGTTGGCAAAATGCAGAGAGGCTGTGAAGCAAAAGGCAGTATACTCGGCTGGCAGATTGGGTGTGACAGTTTAGAGTTCAGTGATGATGGTCAGCCCTCATCCACTCTAGAGTGCTAAATTTATCACTTTAAACAGGAGAGAAAAGATATCCTTTATTTAAAAGAGCAACAACAAAACGTTTGAACTCAGCTGTGTTATAATAGCTGAGGACTGATACCCAAATGAGTAGATACAATACAGAACTGCAAAGGAACACTTACTAGTTTAAAATCACAAGTAAAATAACCTCAGTTTACATAGTCAAGATTTCAGATTTATATTGTCTAAATGTAGTCTTAACATTCAGAGCAAATATAACTGTGTCCTGCTGTAAGGTGAGTGGTGGAGCAGAAGTGGACAAAATAAATGGTAATGGACTAGCAGTATAACCTAAGAGGTGAATGTGCTTGGTATATTCAGCAGACCAGGGTTTGATACTCACAACCTCCACTTGCATATTGTGTGACTCTGAACAAGTCACTTAACCACCCCAGTGTTCCCAGGCCACCACTGAAAACAGGCACGTGTCCCTAGTGGGCCTTACCTGGTTACCAAAAGAAAACAAATGTTGAAATTAGGACTTGGGGGTTGCTTTCTTCCTACTGTCCCAAAGGTTATGAGATTGATGCTTTTTTTTTGTGTGTTATGTCTTTATTCTCCCCACATCTCCCCCGTCAGCCTCTCCTTCAGGCCATCAATGGTCTTGTTCCCCTACCACTCGCTTGCACTCCTGCCCATTGCCATCGTCTTCCACCTCAAATGGCAGCCACCCTCAGGGTAATCCGGTGTAACCCTTCACAGGATGGGTTCTCCTCCTCTGAGGAGAAAGGCTCCGGCAGGGGGCCATCCAGTGCAACACTTGGCCCTTCAGATGCTGCTGAGGTGGTCTCTGGGCCCTGACCAGGGCACTCATGGTGGCACAGCGACTGGATGGCCGTCATCCGGTCAAGTGGAGGAGAATTTTCCCTTTTCTCCCCTGGGGGTGCAGCGTGCCCTGATGTCAAGGCATATGCTGACTTCTGCAACACACCCTAATTAGTTGTATGGTGCACTGTTACACCCCCGATCTCCACCGGGGGTCAGCAGGCGCTGGACCACATCCCCACCCTCCCCCCTGGAGAAGGCGAGCAGTCGTAGGACACTCAGGCCTTCTCCCCCGGCCGGTCCTCCAGCGACCCAAGTTCGTTCCTGAACCTGGGTCACCAGTGTCGCAAGTGGAAATCCAACCGCTGCACCGATGGGCCAGCTGGATGCTGTTTTAGTATTTTCCCTCTGACATCAGATCAGTAGTATTATGAAAAAGAATGTCAGAATCAGTGGTATTACAGGTTTAAAGTGTCACTCTTTCTCTATGGAAAAAGTGACAACCCATGTATTACAGAAGCCTAATGAACACATATTGAAAAGGGAGGCTGTATAGTGCAGTGGGTTAGGGCTCTGAGCTGCAGATCTGGAGACCTGGGTTTGAATCCCACAGCCTCCTAGGGGCATACTTTGTGATACTGAGCAAGTCACTTAACTTCCTTGTGCTCCCGGATTGCATCTGGAAACAAGCTTTGGCTTAGTGTGCTACTCCTGGTTAAACAATGCTCCCTTTCCCATTGTATTTATGTTATCAGTTTATGAATTGTGTCGAAAGTTAAAGCATTAGTACAGGATAACACCTTATGCTGCTTTTTTTTTATTCGGCTTCAAGTGTCTCCAGTACTGGACTTGTATGATCCCGAAGTCCCACCACCAATAAAGTATTTTCTAATGGTTTTAAATTCATAATTTTACTCAAGAAGAAATATGACTGTTGCATGCCCTGCCTTGCATGCCTGTCTGTCTGTCTCTGTCCCACTGCTCACTCAGTTGTTTGACACTGACATCCAATTCTCCATAATCCACCTGGTACTCACATCATGGCAGTGCTACTCAGATGTCCCAGGAGCCATGTGCTACCCCAACTGGCTTCGAGATGCCCTGGTGGATGTGGCAGGGGAGCAGGATTAAGAAAATAAAGAGAAAGGAAACACTTAGAAAATCAAGTTTAATTGTTACGCTAATATTTTTATTCATTTTAGCTGACTTAAACAAGGTTGTATTTATGCTTTAGAAAACAGTAATCCTTAGAAGGGTAATGATGGAGCAATCATGTCCTTGAGAAAACCAACTTCCTTATGGTACATCAGAAAGAAGGAAGAATGTTTACGAGGGATGGATTGTTGGTTAGAGAGGAATGGGTTTTCTTTGGGGCATGCGAGATGAGAGGAAAGGACTTGTAAGGCAGTGTGGTTTGGTGGTTTTTACAGTACATCATGAAAAGGGGAACCACGGATTTGACTCCCACTCCAGTTTCTGGGCCACTGTGTGACCTAGAGCAACTCACTTGAGCTCCGTGTTCTTCAGTCATCATAGCAGTAAAACTTGGTAGAAGCAGTACTTATCTGAAAACTAAGATACTGTGTTTCATTTGGGCTAGATGGATAAATAAAATACATTTAAAATACATTGTAAACTAAAAAAATGATGTTGATATGCCGTAAACTAACACAGCAACATGCAGTCATTTATAGTCAGCAGGGACTCAAGGTCAATCATGTCTGCCCCCTTCATAGGTAAGGATGAATAAGTGTGCTGTGCAAACATGCAATTATTTAATGGGACTATGTATCCACTCTGCAACTGAAGGGTGTCATGTGATTCTTCTCTTTATTTCTCTTGTGCCTTTGTAAGCAGAAATGTGTCCTGGTTTACCATGAATGCCTGTATTGTTTTTATGTCCGTTAAAAACATTGGCATTGATATATGCAGGGTGGAGGGGGCAGAGGGAAATGTAGAGGCATTATGGGTTACCTTGCAGGCACCTGGGGGTAAGAGGGTCAACCTGGGGGTGGTTTATAGGCCACCCATGCAGGCTGAGGAACTCAAGAATGGCCTGGTGGCAAATCTAAGGGATCACTGTGGTCAGGGGAGGATAAAACTGTGGTGCTGGGTGACCTTAACATGCCAAGGGTTGATTGGAGCACTATGACATCTTCATCGGCTAGTGAGCAGTGCTTCTTGGACATCTTCCAGGATGCATTCCTATCCCAACTGGTGACTAACTCGACAGGGGATGGTAGCATCCAGGATGTGGTCCTGTCGGACTGTGATCTGGTTAGAAACCTGGTTGTAGGAGACCCACTGGTGGGGGGTGATCATGCCATGCTTTGGTTTTCCCTGGATCTGGGGAAGGGGAAAATCGCACTAAAATGGTGGTGGTTGACTTTAGGGGAGTGGACTTTAAGGGTATGGAGGGGATCCTCAGGGGGCAATTGGAGGGGATCAGACCAGATATGGATACAGAGAGCAGGTGGGAAATTACTAAAAGAGGGCTCCTGGAAGTTACCAAGGCCCGCATGAAGGTCCGACGCAAGTTTGGCAAGGCCAAAAAGCTGAGCTGGTGGACCAGGGAGGTTCAGAAGGTGGTGAGGGAGAAAGAGCTACTTATAGAAGATATAAGTGCTAATGAGGGGACGTGGACAGGTGAAGTACGATAGGTTAACCAAAAAGGTAGCCAGCGTGGTGAGATCGGCCAAGGTGGAGCAGAGGCTAGCACAGGGGATCAGGTACAGGACAAAGGGTTCTTTAGGTACATTAGGGAAAGGAGGAAAGTGAATGGGCAGATTAGCAGACTGAGGTCAGGGAGTGGGTGGGCCAAGGAGGCCAGGGAGCAGGTGGGGGTACTTAACAAATACTTTGCCTCGGTCTTCACAAGAGATGATGGTGGGATAAAATGACGGGGGAGAGGTGGGCTAGGAATGAGGAAGGGGGAGTGCTCTGTGTTGATATTCCTGTTGGCAGGGTTTGGGAGGCCCTTAAGCCACTGAGAATGGATAAGGCACCAGGTCCAGATAGCCTTCATCCCAGGGTGCTGAAGGAGATGGCAGATGTCCTTGCTGCATCTCTGGTGGACCTTTTTAACTCCTCCCTACAGATGGGTTGGGTGCCTCAGGATTGGAGGATGGCTCATGTTGTGTCTCTCCACAAATGCAACTCACGGAAGGAGCCGGGCAACAACAGGCCTGTCAGTCTGACATCAGTGGTGGGTGGGCAGGATGACGGAGACTATCTTGAAAGAGAGGCTGGAGGTGTTCCTGGAGACACAGGACCATCTGGATGATCACCAACATGACTTCATTCAGGGCAGATTGTGTCAAACTAACCTTGTGGAGTTCTATGATTGGGTGATAAAGGCACTGAACCGGGGAGGGCAGTGGATGTCCTCTTTCTAGACTTTAGCAAGGCATTTGACTTGGTGCCACACCCAGGGTTGCTGGACAAGCTGGTGGAAATGGGGTAGGAAAAATGATGGTGCAGTGGATAGGGAACTGGCTAACTGAGCGGTTTCAGAGGATGGTGGTTGGGGGGAGGTATCATCTCCAAGGAGGGTCATCAGCAAGGTCCCACAAGGGTTGGTGTTGGGTCCACCCCTGATTAATGCTTACATCTCAGACATCAGGAATGGTATCAGGAATGAGATGAGCCTCTTTATTGATGACTCGAAGCTGGGGGTGGTGGTGGATGGGGAAGAGGTGGTCACACACTTGGAAATTGAGGTTTAATGCCAAGAAATGTAGGGTTCTCCACTTGGGGCTTAGGAACCTGGGTCATGAATACTTTTTGGGTGGGGAGAAACTACAGGTCTCAGTGGAGGGAGGATCTTGGGGTGGTCATGGATGCCAAAATGAATAACTCTGAGCAGTGTAGGAGGGCTGTGGCTCAAACAAATAAAATGCTGGGATGCATTGCCAGGGGGATAACCTCAAGGAGATGGGAGGTGCTTCTCCCACTGTATAACTGCCTTGTTTGACTGCAACTTGAGTACTGCATGCAGTTTTGGCACCCGTACTTAAAGAAGGACATTGCACTTCTGGTGAGGGTGCAGAGGAGGTCGACCAGGATGATACAGGGCCTGAGGGAGAGATCCTATGAGGAAAGACTTGATGAGCTGAACTTGTACTCCCTGGAGGAGAGGAGGGACAGAGGGGATATGATCGAGGTCTTTAAATATCTAAAGAGAGTGAAGAGGGTCAGCCTAAATAGGGTGTTCCAGCTAAGGGAGGAGGGGGCCATCGGGAGTATTCCATGAGGCTAGCTGGCGGGAGGCTCAGGGGGAGACTAGGAGATACTACTTTACCAAGAGGGTGGTGGACCCATGGAATGCACTGCCTGCAGAGCTCATGGCTGTGAATACAGTGGAGGGATTCAAGAGGTGCTGGGACAGGTATAAGGGGAAGGTAAAACTGAGAAATGCCAGATCTGGAGGTGGAACTCTGTTGGGGGATGGGGTTGAGGGGAATTACGGGGGTGGTGGAGAGGGCAACAATGGTGTCCAGACTGGGTGCTGATTTCTGAGTAGATTCGACAGACCTTAAGGCCTACTCTGCTGGCATCCTAGTATGTAGTATGTACTTCCACTGGTAGGCTGTTTCATTTTTCCACCACATTCTAGGAGATGAAGTGCCTCCTACCCCTTTTCCCCTGAATTTACCACCACTGACCTTTAGATCATGTCCCCACTAGCTTCTTGAAGAAACCAGATCAAGCATCTCTGTCTGCTTAATCTTGTAGATACCCTTGTGTATGTGGATGGCTAAGGGCATGATCCACAAAGGTGTCTCACATACGTGCCAAAAAAGCTTATACGGCTGTGTAACTTTGTGCCCACTGATTACAGAACAAGTGGCAGCATTCATGACCCTCCACCCCCCACTATGCTTGTGGAAAATCACCCAGAGGGGGCAGTAGCATGTTGGGGGCATACACAGCTTGACAGTAGGCATCCAATTGAATGTCTGCAGCAGCATGAGAGTGGATCCTTTGCTCAGTTTGGAGCAAAGGACTGTGTGATACAGCATTCCTCTGAGGGCTGTCACATTCCTTAAAGGAATCAAAGTATTTATAAAGAAAGAAAAAAAAGATATGCTGTATAGTGCCCCCAGCCCTCCTTGCCAGCTCAGAGGAGTAGGGGCAACTGAGATGGTAGTAATCGAGCACCTCTGTACCCTGTCCATGGTGTGGAACCTGACACCATACTTGCACGCAAGTGCATCCACACAGCAAGCCCAGCTTCAACTTGGTCATGACCATAGATGCATGGGCAGCTCATAGTTGGGTGAGTAGGTGCATATAACTCATTTGCAGATCCCATTGAGTTCTTTGTGTGTGCATAGGGCAGGGGACTCTGTGGCCATACAAGCCCCTTCGCACCTGCAGAGCACACATTTCTCGTTTGTTGTTTGTATTTTAAGATCATGGAGTCTTTTATCCTCTTTATTTATTTATTTATTTGAAAATCAGATTTACAACCTTTATGAGTCATGGACTCCTTTACAAAGGCACCTCATCACAGGGAGGGTAGACATGAAAACAGTGTGAGGTACAACAGTGGTAACATACAGGTGCAATACATATTACAATAGGACACATTTGTGTTAGTGTTTTACAGATAAGGTTGCATACAGTAAGTTACACTCGTATAAAATATTACAAAAATAGTGGTATAGCCTTGGACATACCAGGGAGGAAATACCTATGAGGAAAGGTTGGGGGAAACAGGGGTTGGGGAAGAAAAAAAGGGGGAGGGGCAACTGAGATGGTAGTAATCGGGCACCTCTGTTGGGTGAGCATGTTAAATGTCAAGAGTTTTTCCTCATATCTTCCCTCATGCCCCTAATCATTTTGATGCCCTCCAAAATATCCTTTGTATAGCAGGAGTACTTATTTATTTATTTTACCATTCATTTGCCCAGGACAGCCCAACTGATACATAACTTTCTATGGGGCACTGGTTCTGTTCAGTTGTTCATCTGGGAGTACTACAGAACAGGGAGGTCCAATGCTTTTTTCAGCAAGGGTCACACAGTATGCTAATAGCTATGATGGGATTTTAGCCTAAAACCACCACTAGTACTGTTCAGTGCTTTACCTGGTAGGCTACACTGCTGTTAATACAGCGGACAGAGTTACTATGCTTAACAGTATTCACTGCATGACAATGGTAACTTGGTGGAGAAACAGGGAGGTCCAATTTTATATTTATTTATTTAGCTTTTGTTGACCGGGTAAGTGCACTAGACAAATCCTGCCTATTTTCAGGCACGACCCGGGGAAGGGGGATACAGATGAATGCCAACTGACCTTGAACCAGATTAAGCTGTTGGTGGTATTTTTAGTGAATGAGGGAAATTTGGCCAGGACACCGGGAAATTCCCTACTCTTTCGATAAGTGCCACGGGATCTTTAACATTCACCTGAACTACCACCAATCCAGGCAGATGGGACCTTGGTTTAACGTCTCATCTGAAAGACAGCACCTCAGAAATGCAGCACCCCTCTCATGCTGCATTACAGTGTCAGTACTGGGATATTAACCCAAGTGCCAGATGTGGGAACTGAACCCACAACCCTCTGATCTCCCGGCCTCAGAGGCGAGTGTGCTACCTACTGAGTCACTGACACTGCTATATGACTGCACTCACACCAATAGACCATTTGGCATCTACATGTTTTTTCCTATTAACATGTGATCTGATTGACCCCAGGCATAGGTGCCAGAACCTATGGGCAAGGGGGGCAACCCCCCCACACACTTTTGCCCATGAGCATTCGAAAAGCCCCTTTAATACATGCAAATTCAGAAGGGAAGCAATCATGGTCTCCTTTGTACTTACTACAGCCTCCCCCCTAACTTTCCCCATGTTCCGGCACTCATGACCCAGGTACTGGTGTTGTTATTCACAGGTTACTTATGCTTAACAGAATGTTTTTGAAACTAAACCCACTTAGAAAAATGAACCTTTCGATTAGGCAGCTAGCCAATTTGGTAATAAAATACAGAGCAGGATGTACAGAACTGTATGTACCAGTCAGGAGTTACCGCCTTTTTTTAAGCTCTCTGTTGTTTTTTGAAAATGGGAATACAACCGTGCTAGTATAGTTTGTCATTCTGATGTCACTAGACAGTGATCTTCTGTAAGATATCAACCTTTAGGTGCCTGATAAATGCCTCTAAAAACCACACAGCTACTCAACTCTCCTTTGGGGTGTTGGGGAGTTTTATGCTTGTTTTGGCTGGCTAACAACTATCAACCACCAACCACAGTGAGATGTTGAGAAATCAAGCACACATCTTTGCTAACTCAAATAAGGGAAGGTTTTTCAGCATGTCTAATCAAGGGGAACACTGATGTGAAAATTATAAGTGACTGTTAAAATTTGTGGTTTACTTTTTAAACTGCCAGTTTGTGGCTTGGAGCTGTAAAGGGCGTATTGCTTTAAAGCCAGGAAAGTACCTAGACATTATGGGGACTTGGGTAACTCATGACATTTTTGGTCCCCCAGGCACCCCATAATCCAACAGCCAATACCACCTGCCCCCATACCAGCGATCCTCCAGATGAGCATTCTGTTTCTTCAGTTTGTGCTCTCATCATGAGTGCTGTCATCACGAGCCTGCTGTTTATCAATTGCCAGCCAGTATCCCCACATATCAGGAACTTCTTTTGCTGAGGGAAGAGAGGTATTATCAGTGATGTTAGTTTTATGTGACTGGAAGGATCTGTAATGGGAGCATGATGAGCTGAATAAAAAGAAGACTGATCACAAGGACATGGAGGTGCGAGTACAATAAACATCTCTCAGTTTTTTGGGGGCTACTAATATTATATATGTCAATGCAGAGCTTATCTAAAAGGGAGATTTGTCCCCACTTTCCTCTCCCTCAATATTTCCTCAACGGGTATTAATGTTTGGTATTGGCAGCTGGGCATGGCTTGTAAGTCAAACAGCTGCCTGTGGGGGGCCTGAATGACTCTGGTTTCCTTGGGAAAGCAGCATGTTTTAAGTACTAAACTGTGCAATAGCAGAGCTTCATTATAAATTGCACTGCAGACACTGGCTGTCTTTGAACAACTCTTGTAATCTTCCTGCACTTCATTCTTCCCAGTTTTAAAATTATGTGCATGCAGGAAGTTACTGAAAATGCTATATTGCATTTTGGGCTATTCTGGATAACTAAATTGCAAAATAAAATATGTAAAGGAGCTATTCAAAAATTGTTGATTCCCAACTAGGGGCATATAAATTAACCCCCTCCCAAGAAGAAGAAGAGCTAAGAAATCACAGGACCTCTTAAAATGAATTGTTTAGAACTGGGGCTGCAGCAGGGGCTAAGGAGCTAGAAAAAAAAAAGAAACAGGTGATAAGAAGAGATAATTTGGTGCCAGAGAGTTAAGTGGTTTTTGCCATGCATATTCTCTGGGAGAATGGTGCCCTGACACCATTGCCTATGAGTGAAGCTGGTTTGGGAAGAGTTTCAGGTGGTATATAGATAGGGCACCAATTGAGGTGCTTGGGCTAGTGGGTGGGAAGCTTTTGCTTGTAGGAGGTGCCAGTTAGCTAGCAGGGAGTGTTGATGCTCCAGGTACCCTCCCCGGGGTGCCATCACAAGAGGGGCCAGTGAGGGGCTGACTGAACACCCATGGCATTGGTGCCAGCTGTGGGAAGGCTGCAGGCATTGTCAGCAAGAAACTAGGGTGTCAGGTGGCTTCTGCATTGCTCAGCAGGGGTTGGAACATACCATGTTCACAAGGTGGTGGGCTGCAGGACTTGAGCTGGAGGGCATAGGAGACCCCTGAAGTATACTCTCACCTGGACGTATGGGTGCCAGTCACTGTTAGAGTCTTAGGAGCAATGCAAGGTCCTGGACACCTTACTATGGTGACAGTGTTAGATGCCATCAAAAGAGAGACCTGGATGTTGCCAGGTGGGACCTTGGGCACCCAAGATGCCACTGGGACTAGTGAGGGAGTATCTGGAGGATTTGCCCATAGTGTTCTCCCTCAAGAGATATTTCCCAATGGCTTGCAGATCTGAGGCAGGTTCTCCCCAAGAGTTATCTTAAGAATCATGGTGGAGGAACAACCTTGGAATCTTGCATATTGAGACCTTTGAGCACCTGAGGAACCAGTGCAGCAGATACTGCATATAGACAAAAGAAGACAAGTAAGATATGCTTCTCTGTGAAGTATGTGGGTAGAGAGATTACTTGAACAGTGTTAGAGGCATCCATGGTCTAGCAGCTGGAATGCCACCCCCAGTGAGGAAGATCACTGTGTGCATGCAGGTATGCACCAATGAACTGGCGTGGGCGATCCTAGTGAGTTAAGTTATGTCACCAAGAAAGTCATGGGTTCATCCTGATGATCTTGGGTGCCTTGTTAGCATGCTGTGTTCTGTAATGAGCACTAGGCCATGTAAGCAAGCAGTGTTGATGGATGAAGTGTCAGGGAAGTAAAGAGTCTGCATCAAAGAGGAGATTTTTATTTATTTATTTAGAATATTGGTGACCGGGAGAGGTACACTGAGCCGAGGCTCATTTCCAGCTGCTATGGGGGGGGGGAATTAAATGTTACAGTAAAGTGCAAAATAGTCTGCCCAGTGGCACTGGAGGTTAAGGAGCTGGTCACTACACCCTACGCCACACCGGCAACCTGGGTTCGGGAATGAGGCCACCGGGGGTCAGCAGGGGGGAGAGAGGATTGAGCATCCAGAGGACTGCTCTCCTCTCTTTGGGGGGGATTTGTCATCCTCCACTTGGGAGGGAGCAATACTAGACCTGGTACTCTCAAGTGGAGAGAGGATCACAAATTTAGAAGTCAGTAGACATCTGGGAACAAGTGACCACTGCACAGTGTGCTTCACAATAAGCACAACCATGGAGACAAGCCATACAAAAACAAGCATACTGGACTTTAGAAGGGCTGACTTTTGCAAAATGGGTGAATACCTGAGGAATACACTAGCAAATGGCCAAAAAGGAAGGGTGGAAGAACAATGGAGAAAAATCAAAACAGCCATCATAGAGGCAACAAGCCTTTGTGTGAAACAGATAAAGAAAACAAAGCAGAGTAAAAAACCACTATGATTCTCAAAAGAGGTGGCAGGGAAAGTTAAGGAGAAAAAGGCTGCATTCAAAAAGTATAAGGCATCACAGAAGAAGCACGACAGGCAACTGTATCAATTAAGGCAGAAAGAAGTGGGGAAGGCAGTCAGAATAGCAAAAGCCCAAACTGAGGAAAAAATAGCCAATTCAGTTAAGAAGGGGGATAAAACTTTTTATAGGTACATTAGGGAGCATAGAAAGGTTAAGGGAGGAATAGTGAAGATTAATAAGGGAGAGGGGAGGTGGGCAGAGTGAGACAGTGAAAAGGCAGAGATACTGAATGAATACTTTTGCTCAGTATTCACAAAAGAAGATGAGGAGGAGTTACCTAAACCAGACAATAGAAGCACTCTGGGTAGTGGGGTTGGCACCAGTCCATTTACAGAAGAAAGATTCCTGAAAGAACTCCTAAAACTCAAGGTGGACAAAGCAATGGGACCTGATGGGATTCACCCCAGAATCCTAAAAGAACTAAGGGAGGACCTAGTGACACCACTGACCACACTTTTTAACAAATCATGGGAGGATGGGGTGGTACCTGAGGACTGGAGGAGGGCAGATGTGATTCCCCTTCACAAAAATGGGAGCAAGGCTGAAGCAGAAAACTACAGACCTGTAAGTTTGACCTCAGTGGTAGGGGAAATGATGGAATCACTTCTAAAAGAAAGAATTGTTGAGTACCTAGAGGCCAGCGTGGCACAGGACCCAAAGCAGCATGGATTTACAGCAGGAAGGTCATGTCAGATGAATCTAATATATTTCTTTGACTGGGTGACCAAAGTAATAGACCAGGGAGGGGCTGTGGATATGGTCTACCTAGACTTTAGCAAGGCATTTGACACAGTCCCGCATAAAAGATTAATAATCAAGTTAGCCAGCCTGGGAGTGGATCCCACGGTGGTAGCCTGGGTTGCAAACTGGCTGCACAACAGGACACAGAAGGTAATAGTGAGTGGAACACATTCCAAAGAAAGGAGGGTCACTAGTGGAGTACCTCAGGGCTCAGTACTGGGTCCAGTCCTCTTTAACATCTTTATAGGGGACATTGCAGAGGGTCTGGAGGTAAAGGTATGCCTCTTTGCAGATGATACAAAGATCTGTAACAAAATTGATACACAAGGGGGGGTAGAAAGGATGAGAAGGGACTTGGCAAGGTTGGAGGAATGGTCAGACATATGGCAACTTAGATTCAATGCAAAGAAGTGCAAAGTAATGCACCTGGGAAACAAAAACCCAGGAGAAGAGTACACAATAGCAGGGGAGGTACTAACAACAACAAAAATGGAACGGGACTTGGGGGTAGTCATATCAGATGATCTAAAGGTTGGTAAGCAATCTGAGAAGTCAGTAAGGAGAGCCAGGGATACTGGGATGCATAGGAAGGGGCATCACAAGTAGAAAAAGGGAAGTGGTTATCCCTCTGTACAGACAGTTGGTGAGACCCCATCTGGAGTACTGTGTGCAGTTTTGTAGCCCTCATCTACGCAAGGACATAGACAGGATGGAAGCAGTCCAGAGGAGGGCAACTAAAATGGTGCAGGGTCTGCTTCAGAAATCATATGAAGAGAGACTGAGAGAGCTTAATATGTATACCCATGATGAAAGGAGGGACAGGGGGGACATGATAGAAACATTCAAGTACCTCAAGGGAATCAACAAAGTCCAGGAGGGTAGCATCTTTCAGAAAAAGAGATGTGTAAGAACAAGGGGACACAATTTAAAGATAGAGGGGGGACGGCTCAGGGGTAATGTGAGGATATTTTTTTTCATGGAGAGAGTGGAGGATGCGTGGAACTGCCTTTCTGGGGAGGTTGTTGGTGCTAAAACAGTGGGGGAATTCAAACATGCATGGGACAGCCCCAAGACAATTGTAGTGGGGGGGTGGCAGGAAGTAGGCTGTTGGTTAACTAGAATCTGCAGCTTATCCAGTAGGTAGGGACATGGGCAGACTGGGTGGGCCAAGTGGTCCTTATCTGCCATTAAAGTCTATGTTTCTATGTTTCTATCCTGCTTGCTGACTGCCCTCTGGCAGTGGCTGGAGGGCAGTATGGGTTGGGAGACATGCTCTGACGTGTCGACGTCAGTGGGGAGGGGGGTATAGGAGAAAAGTGGAGGAAAGAGGAATTGCCAGTGTCAGCTAGTATGGGAGCGGGCATGTCCAGAGAGAGAATCCTTCCATTTGGAGGGCCAAAGCCACCTGCCAGGGCTCTAAGAAGCATAAAGTGTGATTGGAAAAAAAATTAATAAAGTGCAAAGTCAGGGCACACAAAGACTGCAGAAAGTGCACAATTAACAAACAAGGCAAAACAGCAAGTTGAATATTTCAGCAAGTGTATGGGAGATTGCTAAGGGGGGGCAGGAGCAAGAGGAGGAGGAAAGGAGTCTCAGCTGATATCTGAGGAAGGCAGAGGAGGTAGTGAAGCAGAGGGAAGAGGGAAGCTGGTTCCTAAGTGAGGGGAGACAACAGGCAAAGCCTGATTGTTCAGCTGAGGTATAGGGAATTCCTGGGCACCATTTATGCCCACAAAGTATGGATAATCACCCTGCATAGTGAAACAAAAAGCATAGATTTTGAGAGCTCATGCTTTGAGGGAGAACTGCTGGGAATAAGAAGAGGTAGAAGGCATAGACAGAGTGGAGGCTGTCAGGAGGTCTAAACCTCACTTTCAGGTTCTTGGCAATATTGGGAATGCAAGTAATCACATACACATTGCATAAGAGTAATAAACTTGTTTATTACTACAAAAAAAAATACAATTACAGTTGCCCTAAGCAGTTCTTACCAATATGAACCGGGAGCCAGTGCTAAGCATTCCCTATACCTCGAGGTTTCTTTTTGTCTCTTCCGAGGTACAAGACTAGTGTATCACATAATATACCTATGATAATTACTATGGTTACTGTAAGATAGAAACATTTCTATTTACAGAGATGAGCCCTATTGGCTAAAGTAAAGGAGGCTCCACAGTCCAAGATAACATTATACAATTCTGTAGTAGTCTTCAGTTTGTGAAACAAAATAGTTCTTATACAGAGTCTTATATAACTCAGTGTAGTAGTACAAATCACCAAAAGGTGGCAATGCTGACTTACATATCATAATTATTCCGAGGACACAGGTGCCTTGGCATCTTACAAGTAAGAAATACACAGAAAATACATAGGAGAATATATGTATTCGCAAGCAAAGTGTATTACAACAATATGCGTACATATCCTGACATCTGCTCTTGTGCAGTAGATGCCGTTAGCCCTATATGTTAGTATAACATGTGCTTAAGCACTAGCTGTCTATGGTGTACCTCTGAGGGTACCAATTAGGATGCAGGGACCACGTATAACATTCCCCCCCTTGTTGCCTGCAAGGGCAACACAGACAAATCCAGGGAAAGGGCAGAGAGCAGTGGTCGTTTACAAACCAGATGCGCAAGCTTTGTAAAGGAACTCAAGCTGCTCGTGGTGTTGGCGCAGTGTGCGCTGTAGACAGCAGAGCATAATAATCAAAACAAATATCAAAAATGCTTGTATAATAACAAAACCTTTAAAAGTAATTTCCAACCAGGTGTTAGTCAATGCGTCATTCATGTCACCATCATTAATCAATGAGAGGATAGCTTCATTGGCCTTGGTCATATTATTGCTGATGTGGATGAGGTGTTTGTCTTTCCTGTCGAAAAGTGATTTTAATGTAAGTGTGAGTGGGTCTATGTGTACATTAAAATATGGTAAATATTCAGACAGTGTGAGCAGATAATCGGGGTTATCATCAATGATGTCTGCATCGATGAGGGGGATGGGGGTTATGACAGTATGTCCAATTACAGTCTTTTGGTGGGAGACAAAACAAAAATTGGGGTTATCAATAGCACATGTCACAGATCCATAAGTATAGCTTTTCAAGTTGGTTACCACACAATACTCCCCATCAGAATTATACTGAGAGCAAACAGTAGGGAGTCTCCACTTTTGTAACTGGACAGGGCAGGTGTAGGCCGTCTTTGAAATCCATGTTGACAGGCAATGAACCTCCTCACAATATGATTGGTAGAGCTTTTCCAGAGCCAAAGTCGAATCCAAAGAATCTGTGCCATTTCTGGTGATGCCATCATCCATGGTAAAAGTCCAGTCAATGCTATCTGGAGAATAACCACAAACAGGTTGAATAACATCAAATACATCACATCGGCACAAGTAAATGTATTGCTTCTTCGCACAGCAGTCTGTGTGCAGAGCCACCCAGGTGTCCAGGAAAGGATGGAAAACCCATAGAGGCAGTAGATCCATGCATTCTCTGTAGATGTCCCAATTGAGTGTACCAGTGCAAGCTTGTCGAACAAGGCTGTAGTGCGATCAAAACGTGGTAAAGAAACAGTAGAAGAAACATAGTATCTCTTATGGAACATTTCTTAGTAGTGAAACAATGACCAGTGTTAGGGTGTCTGGTCACAAACCCCAAGTTCCTAGCTGTGGAGAGAGGAATGGTTAAAGTTTATTGCAAACACATAGCAATACAGCCAGGGGTTTTGCATCATGGACAATACCATTTGGAAATGCGTCTGTCATGTATGATATCAGGGATCCTTCCAGATTCTAGATCACGGAAGAGATTGTTGATGGTAGTGATGGTATATGAGCCATAGGCAGAGCAAAGGATTTCTCTAGCAATGTATTGTTTATCTGCTTCTTTGTTGTTTTGTTGTATGAGTGCGTTAATCTTGCCTTTCGAATCAGTGAATACCTTAGCAATGTCGTGCATGTTGTATACAGTGTATCTTTCTTCCTGACTAAGGCCATCCACACCATGCAATAATGGGGGTAGTATATTGTTAACCAGGCCAGTGGAGAACTTGGCAGAATGAGATTTGATAGCAGCAATGTCTGCTTTATTCCGAATACACATGGTCGTACCAAAAAGGCCTGTGACAGTACCCGTTGTACCTGTGACATCAGAACTGTCAACTTCACGTGTCTTACGTTTATGAGTTTCATCATCAGGAGTGGGTTTTCTCCTGAAGTTGCCTCTATGCTCAGAAGAATGGACCCCGGCAATAGGGTCTTGAGTACGAATCTGAAATGCAGCTAAACTATCAAGCAATAATGAACTATAAAAAGCTGAAGTATTAGTATTGTGACACATACCAAATTCTTTCATATTCCAGTAAGTACGATTAAACAAAACAGGTATATGCATAAACAGTAAATTATTAATCAATGAACCTGGGAGGGCAGTGGCCGTTAGACCACAACGGGGACCAGGGGTGTGCTTTGGGCATTCCAAAAGATGTTTATCAGTGGGTGGTAACACAGAGAGATACATGGCTGCAGAAGCCATGTGGTGTACAGAACAAAATTTTCGAGCAGAATCCTTAGACAAAGAATTACAGTACAAAGGATCAATTAAGGCAGTAATGTTGTACAAACCAGAATGTCTTAATGCAGTTTGTAACAAGGACAGAGAACCATTTGGGGATAATTTAGCATTGGGCCAATCCTGGAAAGTTCCTTTGAAGAGTTTGACCACAGGGAGAATTTGTCCTTGCGATGTGGTTTGCCACTCAATTTGTAGGGTAGATTTGTCAGGAGCAACAACCGAGGCAGTGAGGTAAGCATCAGAACCTTCCTGGACAGTAATCAGACTATCGGGTATATTGATGGATACTCCCTCTGAAGGAGATGCTGGATGATCAAGGTGTGGTAGGAGGTTTGGTACTGTGCCTTGGATGCAGGGGATAACTCCTGAGATGAGGAGATAATGGAACAAGATAGCCATCTTGTCAGTGTATCTGAAAAGCAAAATCAAGCATTAGTAAGTTAGTACTATTCCGCCCAATGGGGCGAGGAAAAGTTATTAAGCTCCTTTATACAGTTTCAGCTGGTTTGCATGTAACCATTTGTCAGTCAACTTATTGTTATGCAGAAGTCTAACCTGATAGACTGCCAGACTGAGCTTGTTGACAATAAGGTATGGGGCCTCCTACTTATTGGAGAAGGAATGGTTGGGATGTGCAAATTGGAGTACCATTACCTGGTCTCCAACCTGCCAATCCACTTTTTGTGCGTGTTTGTCAAACTGTATTTTGGATTGTTGCTGGGCCTTGCCCATGCAGTTGGCAGCATACAAGTGTGTGTGTATGAGGTCTTTTCTGAGTTTTTCCACATATTGGTCTACAGACATACGGTCCGCAGTGGGGGTGTGCAGGTCAAACAACAGGTGTTCAGGTAATCTCATCTGTCTTCCAGTCATCACCTCAAAGGGTGTGACCTAGGTAGTGGCTGAGGGTGTTCCCCTAATTGCCATAAGGGGTAATGGCAGTAGGGAATCCCAGGTTTTGGGATTGTCCTCAATGAATTTGGAAAGCATTTGCTTAATCCATCTGTTGGCTCTTTCTACTTGACCTGAGGATTTGGGGTGGTAAGGTATGTGGAACTTCTGTTGAACTCCAAGGAGTTCCAGGGATTCTTTCATCAACTTACCTGTAAAACTGGTTCCTTTGTCAGAGTCTACCTTCAGAGGTAGGCCCCACCTGGAGAAAATCTGTTCCACCAGGATTTTGGCAGTGGTCTTAGCAGTGCATGTCTTAGTGGGGAAAGCTTCAACCCACTTAGAGAAGAGATCAGTTACCACAAGAGCATACTTGTTATTTCTGCTGGTTTTGGTCAGGGGGCCAATAAAATCAATCTGTATGGCATGCCAAGGGCCAGAGTTTCATTGTGGTAAGAGTTTGGCATTTCACTTGTTAGGGATGGGGTTGTTTTGCACACAAATGAGACAATTGTCTATGTACCGTTTAACATCTTTGGTGACACCAGACCACCAGGTGGTGGTCTTTAGCCTTTGGAGGGTGTTTTCCACTCCCTGGTGTTCACCAGTTGGTGTGTCATACACTTGGTACAAGAATTCAGACCTGAGGTGTCTGGGGACCACCCACAACTTGGTAGTGGAATCATCTGGTTGGTACCAGATGAGTTTGTCATCTAGTGACAAGTGTAACTTGCCTTCATGCCTCCGATAGGGGTTGTGTGTGGGAAGTTTCTCTTCGGTACTCTTGTCAAGGAATCTGAACACTTCTTTGAGGTCAGTATCAACATGTTGGGCTGCTGAGAGGTCCAGGGGGAAAAGGGTTCAGGTTTCTTCCTGAGTGCTGCAATTTGTATGGCCACATTGGCCTCTGGATGGTCCATCATCCAGGTTCCCCCCTCGAGCCCCTTCCTTGGCAAGGGTGTCTGCTGTGTCACTGAAGACATGATAGGGGTCATGAAGAGAATGAGCTTTGACTTTTTGTACATAGATTTGTGTGCAAATTTTTGTGCCAGTGAATGTATGTATATTACCAATTTCTTGTACTTCACTGGGCTGCCATCAGAGGAGAGGAAGGAGTTCTTCTGCCAGAAAGGAAGAAATTCTGTAAGAGAACAACAAACCCAGTTAGAGTCTGTAAAAATGATAGTGTCCTCGGTCCCATGCTGGATGAACTCGAGGGCACAGGCCACCGATGCGAACTCTGCATACTGTGATGATGCTATACTGCAGCGCTTAGATATTTTAACAGTGTTCCCGTAAGGGTAAATCACTAGAACGCCCATCCCTGCGATTTGTTCTCCCTGATAGTAGGATGCTGAACCATCAGTAAAGACACGACACAAAGAGGTGTTGTCGAGTATTTGTGGTGTGGCAGGGAGGAAAGGACCTGGATCTGGAAGATCAGGTGACTGTAGTGTACAGTCATGGGGTTCTCCTTGGAAAAGGAGTCCATGAGCCAGCATAGATGGAATTTTTGTTGGGTGTACATGTACGTCTCTATCCTGAAGAAGAAGTGACCAGTGCATCAGTCTGGTGTTGGAGACTGACCCATCCTTCACTCTGTCTGAGAGCAGAAAGGTAGTTGGGGTATAGTTGGTGTTGTTGATCAGTGGAGAGTACCCAATGATATACAGGAAGTGCTTGACAGCCCAGTATGTGGCCAGAAGGTTTCTTTCACAAAGGCGGTACTTCTGTTCCACTGGGATCAAGAGCTGTGATGCATATGCAATGGGTCTCAGGGTGCCATGAACCTTCTGAGCCAACACTGCTGACATGGCAATGTCAGAGGTGGCACATTCCAGATGGAATGGTAGTGCTGGATTGGGGTTGACCAGAGCTGGGGCAGAGGCCAGGGCCTGCTTCAGTTATGTCACAGCCTGGGTGTGTATAGGGCCCCAAGTCCATGGGATGTCCTTTTTCAGTAACTCATACAGAGGAGCAGCTTTCTGAGTAAAATCACAAATAAAATCTCTCGAATAATTCACCATACCTAGAAACCTTCGGAGAGTTGCCACGCTGGTAGGCAATGGCAAGTCTTGCAATCCCTGTATCTTCTTCCAGGTGGAGCTCCGACCTTGTTCAGTTATTTTTGGACCCAGAAAGAGTACTTCTTTCTGACATAGTTGTGCTTTTGCTGGATTGCATTTCAGGCCTGCTCTCTGGATGAGAGTCAGTAGTTCGTCCAAGAGATCCAGATGTTGTTCCTGTGTGGCTGTTGCCAGCAACAGGTCATCCACATATTGCAAGAGACATTGGGGAGTAGAGAAATTCTCGAGGGTGTCCATCATGTGCAGATGGAACAGGGACGGGCTATTATGGAATCCTTGCGGCAAGCAAGTCCACGTGTACTGTCTTCCTTCAAAGGTGAAGGCAAACTTTGACTCTTAAGGGCCAGTGGTAATGACCAAAAACCATTGGAAATATCCAGGGCACTGAACCATTTCAGGTCAGGGGTCAAGAGTCGCAGCACATTGGGTGCTGATGCCACAGTTGGGGAACAACTGGGGGTGACCTGATTCAGTTTCTTGTAGTCAATAGTAAGTCTCCAGGTGCCTGTCGGTTTTTTCACGGGCCACACTGGGGAGTTGGCAGTGGAAATGCAAGTTCTGATTACTCCTTGCTTGAGGAGTGACTTGATTGTTTCTCTAAGAGAAGGTAAGGCCTCAGTTGGAAAAGGATACTGTCTTTGCCTCTCGTGTGCTGGGCCTGGCACTTCGATGACAGTGTGCATTCTGCCACAGTCATGTTTGTTAATTGCAAAGGCCTCCAGGTGTTGTTGCAAAATGGGGAAAAGCTTTGGGAAAAGCTCATGATCTTTGATCAAATCTATGACGTCATACTCCTGGTCGTTGGCAGAGATTGTCGCCTCAACGTGTGAATCGGGAATCAAAATGGTATGGTATTGACCCTGAATCTGTATCAGTAGCATGTTAGCTAGCTCCACCACATAGCCGTGTGGTGCAAGGAAATCAATTCCTATGATACTAGGATGATCATGCATTACCATCAGTTGGAAAGTGTGAGGCCTTTAGATGGCCTAGCTCTACCGGTAGGGGTAGAGAACTGTATGCAGGTAGCCTAGTACCATCAACTCCTGACATGTTGGTCCTCCATCCGGTGGACCAAGGGGATGTGTCTGGATGTTCATCATGTAATACAGACACAGCTACTCCTATATCTAACAAGGCTACTAGTAGGTGGCCCCCGACCTTGGCCTCAGTGCAGGGCCTTCCATTTGTATCCAAGACCAGCTTGTTTACAATCCGGACTGGGGCCTGTAATTATCAATCTGTACTGCTGGGAGCATGGAGAGGTTGGGCCTGACTCCTGTGAATCACTTCGCCATGCTGCACTGATGCTATATATGAAGGAGCTTCTGGGTTCAGGCCTATATGGACCTGGAGGCCTGCTCTTCCAGTATCTCCATGACCTGTTGGGGTCTGGGTCGCCGTTTGTACCGCCGCAAGGGCCTGTGCGGGAACAGCATTTGCTACAGAGCGCACTTGTCCCAGGAGCTCTCGGAATTTCTGATTCTCTTCGGCTATCTCGCTATATGAAGGGCCTGTTCTTTGTTGTTGTGGTTTACCTTTACCCTTATGCTTTTTATTCTTATGCCAATTCTGGTTCCCACCCCATTGTTGTTGCTTTTGCGGTTGTTGTTGGTGTTGGGTCTGTTAGGGGCGTTGGTTATCAGCTGGAGGGGCCTGTTGATGTTGGGCCTGTTGGTGTTGGGCCTGCCCTTCCACAGTGTAGTGCATCGTGGCCTCTGAAGCAGGCTCCACGGCGGCTACCTTTTTGGAACCGGAGCCCAGATCACGGATATAGAGTTGGTAAACTCTCTTGGTTTTCTGAAGGATGTCGGCAAACCTATCCATATTGGGATAGGTGCTTGGCTCTACCTTTTCTCATACTGCAGGAATCATGTTCCTAAGGAACAGGGTCTTATACTCAATAAGATCTACATCCACAGCTTCTTGTGCCAGGTGCTTTCCTGCTCGGTAGGCCATCCAAAGTCTCTGGTGGTAAGTCGCTGGACTTTCCTTTGCATTCTGTTTTACAGGGTATGCAAGCATCACTCCTACTACACCTGGGCTGTGAGCAGAAATGAGCTCAGATGCAACCTCATCAAAGGTGGTGTCCCCATCCTGGCGGATGGCATCGGGGAGTTTGGCCCACAAACTAGGATCGATGGTCTGACATAGTATTTGGGCCTGGTATTCTGCAGTGAGGCTAAGCATCTCGCATTTAGAACACACCTTTTCTAAGTGACAGCTGAGGTTGTCGGACGGGTTCATCCGACTGATACTGTCAGCTATTTGCTGAACAGAGTAGGCCATTTGTAGGGGATTACTGGGTCAATCAGGCAGAGGTAGATTGTCTCGAGTGCTGTCTAGGGTGGCCCAAGCTGCAGCCTCAGCCGCAGTATGAACAATACCATCCTGAGTGCCAGCCTCCTGCAGAAGCTGCCTAATCTGGGTTTTAATGGCCCATTTACTTCTCTCAGGAAGAGGTATGTTGCCTATTGCAGTTTCAATCATTGTTTCTATCTCTTGCCTATCTTCCACATTAATAATGACTATTGGTGGTGCCGTCGGGACCAGGCCTGGGTCTGCTTCCCCCATCATGGGGGCCACCATATTGGTGTCTTCCATGATGGGCGTCATGACGTCGATGACGTATGACATGGTGAGGGTGGAGTGGGGACCCGCCATGTTGTGGATGGCTGGGTGGGGTTTCTGGGCCATAGTAGGGGTGTGACTGGGTGTTGTACTGAGAGATGTCATCATCTGATACCTCCCCTTCAGATGACGTGTGTAAGGCAGGGGCTACGCCTCCCATCGCCTTAACATGTCCAGCCAGAACCTGCCGCTGATGGCGCAGTTTCACCATCTTGGCTTTACATTCAGCATGACTCACAGTTGCAACATCCATATCAACCTCATCTTGCATTTGCTTCTGCAACACTATATGTGGCGCTCAGTTCGCGATTATCCCTAGTAGCCACTTCTAAGTCATTACTTACCTGGTTCATCTCGTCCTGTCGCTCTCCCATCTCTTCACTCAACTGAGCATTTGCAGTGCTTAACAAATCATTCATATGCAATGCCTGTCCCTTATCCTGTCTCAAACTTTCACACTCCTGCTTCAACATACAAAGTTCCTGTTCTCCAGCTTGAGCTGAATGATGCAAAAGTGAATCCTTTTCATTCCGCAGAGTTTGGAGTTCATACTCCAAGTTCTGCTGCAGTCTAACACATTCCATTTACTGCAAACCTATCTGTTGCTTAAGAGATGAAATTTGCAGATCAAGGGTTCGAAACCTCACTTCGGAGGCTTCCAGAGCAGCATAGAGCGCCACGACCATCAACCCTTTAGCCTGACGCTTATTGGTTGACTGTCTCATCTCTGTGTACTGGGTTGAAATCCCCAGTATAGGGTTTTCGGATTGACTTGCATCCTGCACAAAGTCAGCCCATCCTAAATGGGAGGTAAGGAAGTTTGAGACATCGAGTCTCAGTTCTGCGCAGATATTTGATACAGTGGCCATTGTGTGGGAGGGAACGAAAAATCAAACTGTGAAAGAGGTGCCGTCCTATATATCGATCCACAGCAGGAGCACTTTATACACAGTCGGGCTTCTGTAAAAGTTGTAGGCTTACAATTCAAAGCTGTGATAGAGTGGGTCGAGTCGTCATCGACCATACCGGAAAGGACGACGGCCAGATTTTGTAAGTGACTACAAACTGGTTTTAAAATGGGAGAGGTGATATGGGAATGTGCACCTACTGTCCCCGTGGGAAAGGGAAAAGTTATAGCAACAAGTGAAAATTTACAAACACCAAATATTGCCTGCATGCGGTCGCCAATTGTAAGGAGGTCTAAACCTCACTTTCAGGTTCTTGGCAATATTGGGAATGCAAGTAATCACAGACACGTTGCATAAGAGTAATAAACTTGTTTATTACTACCAAAAAGGATAAAATCACAGTTGCCCTAAGCAGTTCTTACCAATACGAACCGGCAGCCAGTGCTAAGTGTTCCCTATACCTCGAGGTTTCTTTGTGTCTGTTGGGATCTCTGAGGTACAAGACTAGTGTATCACATTATATACCTATGATAATTACTATGGTTACTGTAAGATAGAAACATTTCTATTTACAGAGATGAGCCCTATTGGCTAAAGTAGAGGAGGCTCCACGGTCCAAGATAACATTATACAATTTTGTAGTAGTCATCAGTTTGTGAAACAAAAGAGTTCTTATACAGAGTCTTACATAACTCAGTGTAGTAGTACAAATCACCAAAAGGTGGCAATGCTGACTTACATATCATAACTATTCCAAGGACACAGGTGCCTTGGCATCTTACAAGTAAGAAATACACAGAAAATACATAGGAGAATATATGTATTAGCAAGGAAAGTGTATTACAACAATATGCGTACATATCCTGACATCTACTCTTGTACGGTAGATGCCCTTAGCCCTATATGTTAGTATAACATGTGCTTAAGCAATAGCTGTCTACAGTGTACCTCTGAGGATACCAGTAGGGTACAGGGACCTCATGTAACAAGGCAGTCCAAAGCAGGGCAACTAAAATGGTGCAGTGTCTGCATCAGAAGCCCTATGAAGAGACACATAGACACTGTAGGCAGATAAGGGCATATGGCCCACCCAGTCTTCCTATTTGAGCTTGTAAGTTCCCTTTACATTTTTCTAGAAGTCTGTTGCCCCTTACCCCTGACCTCCAGAATTCCCTTATGTTTATCCCATGCATTGTTAAATCCTGTGATTGTTTCAGCCCCCACCACTTCTTCTGGCAGGGTGTTCCACTTGTCCACCACCTTTTCAGTGAAGAAAGTCTTCCTCACTTGTCCTCTGAATCGCCCACCCACCAACTTCATCCCATGCCCTCTAGTCCTGGAATATCCTTTTTGCTGGAAAATAGTGTATTCCTGCACCCTGTTCCTCCCTGTAAGGTACTTGTATGTCTCTATCATATCCCTTCTCCCCCTTCTCTCCTCCAGGGAGTACATATTCAAGTCCTTCAGCCTATCCTCATAGGACTTATGATGCAATCCCAGTATCATCTTTGTTGCCCTGCTCTGAACCTTCTCTACCCTATGTAGGTAAGGTCTCCAGAACTGTACACTGTACTCCAGGTCGGGCCTCACTAGTGTCTTGTATAGTGGAATTATGACCTCCCTTTTCCTGCTGGTGATGTCCCTGCCTATGCATCCCAGCATCCTATTTGCTTTATCTGCTGCTTTGTCATACTGTTTCCCTTGATGTCATCACAGATGATAACCCCAAGGTCCCTTTCCTGCTTGGTACATGCTATATCCTCATCCCCCCAACTGATATGTTGTTCCAGGGTTTTTGTGCCCCATATGCATTTCCCCATATGCATTATCTTGCACTTCTTTGCATTGAATTTCAACTTTCAAACCCTTGACCATTCTTCAAGCTTCTGCAGGTCCCTCCTTATTTTGTCTACACCCTCTGGTGTGTCCACTCTATTACAGAGCTTCATGTCATCAGCGAACGGGGAAATTCTGTCTTCTAGGTCCTGCACAATGTCACTGATGAAGATGTTGAATAGGACCGGTTCCAGCACTGATCACTGTGGTATCCCACTGGTCACTCTTCCCTCTGTGAAATGACAGCCATTTACCACCACCCTCTGTGTCCTGCCACCCAGTCAATTACCTACCCACCACACTACTGTTCTGCCCACTCCCCTATTCCCCAGTTTGTATAATTGCCTTCTATGTGGCGCAGTGTTAAAGGCCTTGCTGAAGTCCAGATAGACCATGTCCACTGCCCTCCCCTGATCCACCTCCCTTGTCACTCAGTCAAAATATTCAACGAGAATGGTCTGGCATGACCTCCCCCTGGTGAAAACATGCTGCCTTGGGTCCTGTAGTTCATTGGCAACCAGATGTTCCACCAGTCTCTCCTTCAGTAGTGCTTCCATGATCTTCCCCACTACTGAGGTCAGGCTGATGTTCTCCAGTCTTTGTGTACCTCTCCTGTTTCCAGTGATCAGCTAAACAGGATTTTCAGAGGTTCAGCCACCACCTCTCTTAGTTACTTTAGGACCCTGGGATGTACCCCATCTGGCCTCATTGCTTTATCAATTCTTATTCCTTCCAGTTCCATTAAGACTCTTTCCTGTCTAGAGGGACTTGTGTCCATTTCTGCACCATTCCCACCCCTTGTATTCCCTTCAGGCCCATTACCCTCCTCTTTCTCAGTAAAGACTGAGCAGAAATATCTGTTCAGTATGTCAGCTTTACTGTTGTCATCCTCCACGTGGCCCCTGTCCTCCCTCTTCAGTCTCACTATCCCTCCCTTGGCCCTTCTTTTTTCACTTATGTACCTGTAAAAGGTTTTGTCCCCTCTACCCACTGATTTTGTGATGCGATCTTCTGTCTGCATTTTGACTTCCCTTACTGACCTCACTGCCTCCCTTTGCTTCTCCTAGTACTTCTCCCTATCCCCTTCTGCCTGCGTCTTTTTGTGTTACCGGAATGCAATCTTTTTGACTTTCTCTTTCTCCACTACCTCCTTAGAAAACCATAATGGCCTCTTCTTCCTTTTTCCCTTGCTAACCTACTTAATGCATAATTGTGTTGCTCTTGTAATCCCTGTTTTAAATATTGCACAATGTTCCTCCACCCCGATTCCCTCCCCATTCCCATTAGTGCCTCTTTCAAGCATGTTCCCATTTTCTCAGAGTCTTCCCTCCTAAAATCCAGGGTACGTGTTTTTACGTGGTTTGGTTCTGCTCCTTCTGTGATTTCAAACCACAGTGACCGGTGGTTACTGTTCCCCAGGTGCTCCCCCGCTGTTACTCCTATCAAAGTGTCCAATTTGTGAGCATGAGGGCCAGTATTGCCTTCTGCTGTGTTGGTCCCATGACCAGTTGGTTAAGGAATGCACCTTGAAGGGAGGCCAGGATAAATCTGCTCCCAGTTGATGATGCTGCTGGGAGGCTCCAGTCCACATTTGGAATATTGAAGTCTCCAACAAGCACCAGCTCCCCCTTGTCTACCATCCTTTGGATGGCTAGCATTAACTCCCTATCTGTCTCTTCCTCCTGGGCTGGTGGTCTGTAGACCACCCCTGTGTGGATGGTTGACCTCATTTTCCTTTTCAGCTTAACCCACAGTATCTCCCCCCCTTTAGTCCTCCTGGATCTCTGTGGCCTTTATGCCATCTTTCACATAAAGTGCCACTCCTCCTCCCTCTCTGCCTGTCCTGTCTCTTCTGAATATGTTGTAGCTGGGTATGGCCATCTCCCAGTTATGGTTATCATTACACCAGGTCTCTGTGATGGCCACAATGTCCAGGTCTGACTGCACCATGGCAGCCTCCAGGTCCTCCATTTTGTTGCTAAGGCTCCTGGCATTGGCACACATGGCTTTCCATTATGTGAACTCCCTGGACTGTTTAGCCATTCTACTCCAGCCCCACTGCCTGGTTGTCCTTTATCCCTGGTTCTCCCTGCTGTCTGCCCTTCAGTTGAATTGTTGCCCCCTTTCTGCCTATCCACCCATTGGGTGCCTATCTCCATCTTTTGCACACTGCTTTGTAGAGATATTGTGATGCTTGGCCAACTGGTTATGATTGTTCTATGATATTTGTAATATAAAAATGTAGTGTGTGATTGTCTGACATAAGGTAGCTGTGCCATGGGTGCCCCCCCAGGTTTCAGTTACAGTCAAGTGACCTGAAACCAGGAGGTAATCAAAAGATCAGAGAGACTTAATTAAGGGCCTCCTGTTTTTCTGTCTTAATTAGAACTGACCCAGCTGCCAGGATATAGGGCTTGTAAACTTTTATGATGTCTTAGAGGAAGAACATGTTATACCACCATGGTGCTAAAAGTTATAAAACTCTTTGATATGCCTTGGGAATAGGAACTGCTCAAGATCAAAGAGAAAATGTTAATAAGGAGTCATATTTGGGAAATGAGAGTTTGCTGATGTCACCTTATTTAATATACCTCCTGATAGGACATCCTGTTTGCATATTTTTTATATTCTAAAAGGAGGAGCTAGATGACATCATAGAAGGGGTGTGGAAACACAGAGTTTTAAACTGTATACTGTGTTTGAACTTGTGACATGTCTTTTTGGGCTCTTAAGAAACAAGATTTCTGATTTAACTTAAGCACTGTAGAGAGGTAATACATTAGATAGAAAAGATCTAACTGTATGTTGGTTGGAGTTTGTCTGTAATTTTTCTTGTTTTTTTCTTTATGTGATTGTATGCTCTTTGATGTATTGTTCTGTGTTTATGTTTTACATATTTTTATCCATTTTTAAGTAAACCTTTTATTTGAAAGATACTGCCTGGGTCTTCCAAGTTCTTTCTTTTGCATGCAACGTATAGAGGGTTAAGACTGACAAAACTGTTCAAGAGCTTGATGGTGTTACTAAACTGGGAACAGAAGGTAAGAATATACCTAAGGTCTTTTATAGATTTTGAAGGGTTCATTTTGGAAGCCTGGCTTGGTGCCCCTTGGCATAAGATTGTACCACAATCCCCAAAGAGTATACAAATCTATGCCTCTACATTTGGGTATGTTAGCATAAGGTTCACAGTTTGAATCCTTCCAGAACTTAAGAATAAAGGTGATTTGGACCCACAAGCAGACAGAGGGTTACCCTGTCTGTTACCTGTTCACATTACTGCACTCAGAGGTTGGCACTGTGGAAGCAGAGGGCTTGACCTGCTGAGTGCATTTGTGACTGATTTAGTTGGCAGCAGTGTGGATAAATTTGGTAGCACAAGCTGTAACTGTTCAGTGTGTCAGCTTAATACTGTATAGCTCACTTGCAAAATAAGGCAGTGATTTATTTAAAAAAAAAAGAAAACAGAACTATATAATTTTGCTTACAGTCAGGTTCCTACCTGTTTAATTTTTTTTCTAAAGTGCAAGTTAGGGTAGCTGTAGTTAGGGAAGAAGATGATTTCCAACTATAGTGGGTATACTGCAGACTACTTGAGGCAGTTGTGTCAGGACAGAGGAGTCCTGCACGAGGTGAGAGCTACCAAGCAGAACTTCATGAATGCCCTGATGGCAGCAGATGCCCAGAGCATTGAGTCACAGACTGTGACTGTAAATGACCAAACCTTGGGTGTGGAGGGGCTAGCGGCCAATGCGGTGTCCAGATCTGGTGAGAATGACAGCGGGGCCAGTGTAAGCGAAGGGCCACAGCAGCAGGGGCAGGTCACCAGCATTCTGGAGTCAGAAGCAATCAGGCTACAGATTCAGTTGTGCAGAATGGAGCTGGAGTTCCAGAGAGAAGAGACTCGAGAGCAGCAAGCTGCAGAGGAGAAGGGGGAGCGTGAACAGTGAGAGGTGAACCGTGAGGAGCATGAGTGCCAGAGGTGACATGAACTGGAGAAGCTACGACTCCAACCACCCGCACCAGAGCAGGTAAGTGGCTTGGGTTTAACTGGAACTACAGGACTGGGTTACAAATTGAATTCCAAATTGATAGCTGAATTTAAAGAGGGAGAGGATATGGATGCCTTTTTAAATTCATTTGAAAAAGTTTGTATGCAGGCTAAAATTCCTAGAGGGTCCTGAAGCTTCCAGCTATCCCCGTTACTTACCGGGAAAGTTCGGGATGCATTAGGTCAAACGGACAATGAGGACAGTAATGGTTACAGCAAACTTAAAGCTGCATTTTTAAAAAAGTTTGATTTAACTGCAGAAGCATACAGAGCTAAATTCCGTAAGCTCAGAAGTCCTGATATGAGCTACGTGGAGCTAGCCATGAAATAACATCAGTTTTTAAAATGTTGGTGGGAAGGAAGTGAAGCAAACTCTGTAGATAAAATTGCAAATGCTATTTTGTTAGAACAGTTTTTTTGGGACATGCCCAGCAGAGCTGAAAACCTAGCTGGAGGAGCAAGATCCAAAAACAGTGCAAGAGGCTGCTGAACTCTCGGACTGCTATGCCAAGAGCAGACCTGCTCTTAGAGTGAATGGGGTGGGTGTGGCAGTGCAGAAAGGGAAAAGCACGCCTTCAGGGCAGCTAAAACCCTCACTGCCTCCATCGAAACCAGTTAGCCTCAGGTTTCAGAGAAAAGATTTCTCTGAGAAAAGAAACGAATGTTGGGTCTGTAAAGAAACTGGGCTTATTTTTTTTTTGTTTTTTTATTTATTTATTGAATTCTCGGATTTCAACCTTTTGAGCTACAAGCTCATTTACAAAGGTTCCATGTCAGGAAAATATGGCATACATACAATAGTTGTCACAGAGAAGCAAAGAATAATACATTCAACAACGGCAAAACACAGTAAACATCATTGGGAAGGGGTAAAGCCTTATTAGACAGTCGAAGATAGATCAGCAGGAGCAGTTGCTGGGGAGAGTGGGAGGAGAAGGAGGAGGGTGGGAAGGATTAAAGTGTGAGGAGGTGGAGGGGGGTAGACAACAAGGAGTAACCCCAGGATAGGGGGTCACCGTGTCTGGGAGAGAGGTTGGGGTAGGGGGAGGGTTGTGAGCATGGAGAGCAGTGGAGCCCGGGGGGGCAGGAGGTAAGATCCGAGAAGGGCAGGGGTTTGATGGCCAGGGGCTGGTAGGGGAAGGGAGGGAGAGGGAGGAAGCAAGTTAGGATCTCATGAAGTGTGAGTAGTTGGGGTAGTCAGGGCATATTGCCAGACAGTGTCTCAAAAGGGCGAGTAATATGCAGAATGGGGCTAGGAAAGAAGTGGGTTGTTTGTGTGTCCCTGGAAGCATGCCTGTGAACATGAGGAAACATATGAACCAAGTCACAGTGAATGGGGTACAGACACAAGGGTTAAGAGACACAGGGGCATCCCTGACATTGGTAAAAGGGGATCTGGTAGACCCTGGTTAGCTTATACCCAATAAATTTGTAACTATACAAGGGTTCATTGGTGAGGAGAAAACATTGGCACTCACTAGTGTTCTCCTACATTGGGGTGAAATGGGGAACTGTGCAACAGGTGGCTGTAGCCAAAACTTTAGCAGTTGATGTCATCCTTGGCAACAATCTCAAATGGGATGGTGTGTGCAGTGACCTGTGGCCAAGCAGCAAAGGAAAATTGTAGTTCCCTGGACCTCACAGAAGCCATTGCGGAAACCACTGGGAGACTGGTTCCCCAGCCTGTGTCTCCTGATAGGGAGACTAATGAAAAGGGGGTAGAAATTTCCCCAGTAGCAGTTAACCACACAGCTACGGAGGGTTACTCTGAAGAAGGAGGGGTGACCCATTGTCAGAGGGTTGGGGATGATAGTGATCCTGAGTGCCCTGACGCTAGTGCTAGGAACCCTAGTTTAGAGACTGAAGGGGACCTGTCCCATACCTTGGGAATGTGTAAGGAGTGTTCAGCTGCTCAGAAAAGTGACCCTAGTCTAGAGAAGCTGAGGACTTGGGCAGACTCTGATGGAGCACAGGGAGGTGATGGTAAACATAAAGTTTATTGGGAAAATGGATTGATGTATACTCAGGATGTGAAGACAGAGGGAGGGGTGATAGGCAGGCAGCTTGTCATTCCCTAGGGGTACCGTGAGCAGTTGCTCAAGATTGCACATGATATTTCCTTGTCTGGTCATCTGGGAATCATGTGTACTATGCAGCGATTGGCCCAGAATTTTTATAGGCCGACCTTCACCCAGCAGGTGAAGGAGTATTGCAGGTCTTGTCACTGTGCCAAGAAATAGAGAAGGCAGGTAAGAAAACATAAGCCACCCTAATTCCATTGCCCATAGTGGAGGAGCCATTCCAGAAGGTGGGAATGGATATTGTGGGGCCTTTAAATACCCCCAGCTCCTCTGGGAAGAGTGTCATCCTGACTATGGTGGATTATGCCACCTGGTATCCGAGGCAGTCACCCTATCTTCACTGAGGACAGACAAAGTGGCAGATGCCTTACTTGGGATTTTCTCCTGTGTTGGGTTTCCACAGGAGGTTATAACCAGTTGGGGGGGTTCCTTCATGTCGGACCTGATGAAATACTTGTGGGAGAAGTGTTGGGTGGTGCAATGGCATATAACACCTTATCACCCACAAGCCAATGGGCTTGTGGAAAGATTTAACAGTACCCTGAAGTCAATGCTCCAAGCATTTGCTGAATAGCATGGGGGGACTGGGAGAAATACCTTCCCCACCTGTTGCTTGCATATAGGGAGGTGCCCCAAGAGTCAACAGGATTTTCCCCCTTCAAACTCTTATATGGACGCTGGGTACGTGGGCCCCTAGACTAGATCCAGGAGGACTGGGAAGGCAAGCATGCCACCTAGGGAACTCCTATAGTGGATTACATCCTTAGGTTTAAGGAAAGGCTGAAGGAGCTTATATTTTTATTTTATTTTTTAATTTTTTATTTTATTTAAACAGCAGTTTGGAAAACCTTTGAGCCATAGGCTCATTTACAAAGGTACCTTGTCACAGTAAGACAAACCAAAATACACAGTATAGCAGTACAACACATAAGTATAACAGTAAATTAAGACATAGATACAAACAAGCTGGTACAGGTAGGATGGTGCAAACAATACCAGAGTTATGTCATCCTTAGCAGCTTAGTAATAAGCTTTGTCATAAGTATTGAGTACGGCTTGACTAGCGGGCAGTTACAGCATCGGGTTAATAAGGTGGTTACGTATGAAGTTTTGAAGCACGATATAGTTGGAGCTTCGGAGATGGAGGGGGAGTGTGTTGAACCAGGAGGGCCTAAAGCTGAAGGCTCTTTGGCTGTGAGAGGTCCTAGCTCTAGGGATAACAAGAGGTTTTCCCAGAGGTCCAGTATGAACTAGTGGGACAGGCGGTGTATGGTGGTGGTCAATCCTGGTGGGGAAAGCCCAAGGAGGGTCTTTTTGTAAGGGTACAGGTAAGATATTTGAGGCGCCACGAGATCAAGTACCAGTGCTTTAGCATACAGTAGACAGGTGTGTGTCATCCTAGGTGCTCAGAAATTAACCTGCAGGCCTTATTCAGAGTAGTGCAATTTTATGGAGTACGGTCTGATCAGCAGCACCATACACCGGCAGTCCATAGTCCACTAGGGACAGGATAGAGGAGGTGGCTGTGAAGTCGAAGAGCCTCCGGAGGAGGCAGTGTTTATACCATGTAAGATGCCCAATCGGATATTAGTGGCAGTGGCTAGGGCAGCCATGTCCATGGAAGGAGAGGAGGGGTCAAAATGGATCCCTAGGTATTTATAGGAGCAAACTTGTTCGAGTGGGAATGAGGACCCAGAGTGAATGAGGAGTTTGAAGTTGCAGGACTTGTTTGGGGATGAGTGAAGAACATGGTTTTGTTTTTTAAGATTTATCACCAATCTATGTTCCTTGAACCAGCCCTCGGCTTCAGTGAAGGACTTCTGCAGCGAGTCCTGGAGGGCAATAGGGTTACGACTTGAGGCAAAGATGACTGCATCATCAGCGTACAATAGAATGTTCCCCGAGCAAGAGCGTGGAAGGGTGTTAAGGTAAAGGGAGAATAGTAAGGGGCCCAGAATGGAGCCCTGGGGAACCCCAGAAAAGATGGGACAGATGTCTGAGTAGGTCCCATTAATTTTTACACGCTGTGAGCGGTCAGACAGATAACTGGTGCACCAGTTATAGGGACAGCCCAGAGCATCCTGGCAGCTGCCCAACTGAAACAAAAGGTGTGGTATGACCGCAGAGCCAGAGCTCGCTCGTTCATGGTGGGTCAGGAAGTCATGGTCCTTATTCCGGTCCAGAAAGACAAGTTGCAGGCTGAGTGGGCAGGACTGTACAAAGAAGTTAGGAAGGTAAATGACATGAACTATACCATACAGTTACCTGACTGAAGACAGAAAGAATGTACCATGTCAACATGATGAATCCATATGCTAATAGGGCTGACATGGTGTTTGCAGTATGTAGTCCTGGTGAGGGGATGGACGAAGGAGACCCCCTTCTGGACTTGCTGGAAGAAAGCAAGCAGGAGTCCTCTGTGGAGGCAGTTAAATTGTCTCCCCAGCTGGCCCCGGACAAGATCAAGGAAGTAAGGGAGGTTTTAGCAGACTTTGCCCCATTGTTTAGCACCATGCCTGAACTAAGCCCCTTAGCAACACACGATGTGAAGACAGGGACACAAATGCCCATACGGTGGACAGCATATCGGGTGTCAGAGGCTGTCCAAAAGGACATTAGGAGGGAGGTGGAGGAAGTGCTGGATTTAGGGGTAATCCAGAGATCCCATAGTCCCTGGGCCTCACCCATAGTCCTTGTGCCCAAGCCAGATGGCTTTACTCATTTCTGTGTGGACCATCATGGACTGAATGTAGTCATGAAGTCAGACACCCACCCAGTGCCCTGGATGGACAAACTCCTGGACAAGTTGGGAGGGGCGACATACCTTATGACTACTGACCTGACAAAGGGGTATTGGCAGGTCGAGTTAACTGACAGAGCTAGGGAGAGGTCACCCTTCATCACTCTGATAGGCTTATTTGAATGTAAAGCAATGCCTTTTTAGAATGAAGAATGCCCTGGCCACTTTCCAAAGGTTGGTGAACCAGGTGTTAAGTGGTGTTAAATGGTGCTGAGGAGTACGCCATGGCATACCTGGATGACATTGCCATCTTTAGTGCCAGCTGGGAGGAACACTTGTCCCACCTTAGGGAAGTGCTGGGCAGGGTACAGAGGGCTGGGCTCACTGTCAAAGCTGAGAAGTGCCAGGTGGCCATGGCTGAAGTGGCATACCTTGGGCATGTTGCAGGCTTGGGACAGCTCCGTCCTAACCAAGTAAAAATAGAGGTGATCAAGGCATGGCCCGGACCAGAGATGCAGAAGCAGGTCAGGAGTTTTTTAGGGACAGCAGGGAACTGTAGGAAATTTGTACCCAATTACAGTGCCTTGGCTGCTCCCCTATCTGACCTGGTAAAGAAAAAGATGCCTAAGAAAATTACCTGGGAACCAGCCTGTGAAAAAGCCTTTACCAGACTGAAGGAGGCACTGTGCAGTGCTCCTGTGTTGACAGGTCCTGACTATAGCAAATCCTTTGTAGTCCAGACTGATGCCTCATATGTGGGTATTGGGGCAGTACTGAGTCAGACATCCAACCAAGGGAAAGATCACTCCGTAGTGTACCTGAGTAAAAAGTTACTTCCCAGGGAGCAGGCTTACCCTACTGTGGAAAAAGAGTGTCTTGCCATAGTGTGGGCCCTAAAGAAGTTAGAGCCATACTTATATGGGCAGCATTTTGAGGTACACACTGACCACAACCCCCTGGTTTGGTTGACCCAAATGGGAAAAACTAATGGTAGACTGCTAAGGTGGAGACTTGCCTTGCAAGGGTATGACATGACAATCTTACATAAGGCTGGAGCAACCAATCAGAACGCCGATGGCCTATCGTGTCTGTATGAAGAGTGAACTGACTTGTGGAGCTCATCCTATGCAGGGGATAGAGCCCAGGAGGTAATTAAAAGACCAAAGAGACTTAATTATTATACCTGTATAAAAAGCCCTTTTCTTTTCTCTCCCCAGCTCAGCTCCTGGAGGTCGTGAGGGCAGCCTGGATCTTCTGCCTTCCCCCGAGCACTGGCAATCACCGGATAAATAATCAGGTAGTCACCCGATGCCCAAGGCAGAGCTCCAGCTGCTTGGTTTGCTCTGAGTGATCAGTCCCTGCCGGCGCTCTGTGCCAGCTGCCCCACCACCCCCACCACCACCCTTGGTGAGCTTTAGCTATATAGGCTGTTCCCTCGTGACTGTCTGAACCAATCAGCCCACTATCCCCTTTGCTTCTTATAAAATCCCAACACCAGTGGCCGCCCTTGAGCTACTGCCACCCAACTCTATTAAAATGCTGCCTCTCTCCCTAGCTATGGTCTCTCTTCTCATAACCATATCATCTCTCCCACCCTCCTCCTACCCAAAGCAACAAATCATACCAGCTCTCATCACTGAGATTGCCAAGCAACCTCCCCATTCTTCCACAAATCTTGTACACTACCCTATTTATCACTGGTGAAACTGGTTACTGGGAGCTGCTATCCTCCCTCCCTACTTTAATGCTGGACTGTCAGCATTAAATGTCTCCTCCACACTCGACCCTATGGCTACCTCGTGTTCTCATCTCCAGCTCCCTAGCTGCCACAAGCCTATAAGGGCCATACGCCTAGTACAACATCTTCTGTCTCTCCTGCTCCTCGTAGCTGGGGACGTTGAATGAAACCCTGGCCAAAACCTCCACTTTAACGGACTCCCCTCTTCCCCGGCAAAACAATTACCAAGAGGTTTAAAAATTGCACATCTAAATATGTGCAGCATTCTGAACAAGATAACGGCCCTCCAAACAAGCGTCATATCCCTGTGCCCTGATATCTTAATCATTACAGAAACCTGGCTGAAGCCTCACAACCTCAATGCAGAGTTCTCAATAGCTGGTTACTCCCTCATTCAGCAGGACCATCAGGGTAAGAGGAAGGGTGGTGGCATGACCATGTACATCTCCTCCAAACTCCCATTCACCTCAATCAGGCATACCACACCCACGTTGTCAATAGACTCCCTACTAATCAAAATCTCTCTCCCGCACTCAAGTCCCATGTACATAGCAGGGTCTTACTGCTCTCTGGACACACTGTTACCTGACGTCCAAGATCACTTGGGCACTCTGAGGTCCCTCGCAGCCTGGGGTGAGTTATATATCCTAGGGGATTTCAACCAGAACTGGCTAGCCAGTGCAAGCTCCAAAGTACGAAGTCACGTAAGTGCACTAAACCTGACCCAACTAATAACTGAACCCACTCACCTAACCCACAAATACCAGAAGCACAGTCTATTGGACTGGGCCCTAAACACACACACCCCATCATATTATTGACTCGGGATTACTACTGGACTGTCTCAGTGATCACCACATGACTTACGTGGTGTGGAAAATATTCAGACCTAAGGCTCCACCCCCTCGTATACTAAATACTAGACCCTACAAATCCCTAAACCTGACCACGCTCCTAAATGACCTAACTAACATCGATTGGTCCTACATCCCTCGGGCCCCCTCCATGGATGTGGCCCTAGATTTCTTTACAGCCATATTCCTGTCTATCTGGGACTCCCATGCACCACTCAGAAGATCCAGAGTAAGAGGAGCCCACCTACCCTGGGTTAACACCAATCTCTTTTAAGTCACCTTATAGTCAGGGACCAAGCCTAGAAAGCATATAAGGTAACAGGTACTCAATTGGCTCTGCAGCACTACCGCTCACTACGGAATGCCAGCATGAGACTTATCCGACAGGCCAAATCTAACTATTTCAAGTCTGCCCTCCACAACAATTTCACACATCCAGCCCAATTCTGGAAGTCGATTAAATCACTTATCTCCCCACCGACCCAACCTCCTACACCAACCCTCAGTATAGCTGGTATCTCTATCACCGTACTGAGCGCCATAGCCACAGAGCTTATCTCCTATTTTACAAGCTGTACATCCTCTCTCATCTCGTCTCACCTCAGGCTCTCTCCCCCAGATCCCCCAGTTTTTTCCTCACCCGTCAACTTCACCTTTCGTCTTGTTACACCCACAGAGGTATTAAAAATACTTTGGTCACTCAGTCCCTCCAAAGGCAAATGCCCCTCGGGACTTGACTCCAAAATGCTCCATCTATTTGCCCCAGCCATAGCCAATCCACTGGCCATGCTTTTTAACCTGTCATTCAGCCTTGGTTCTATCCCATCTAAATGGAAACATGCCACAGTCATCCCCCTCTCCGGGTAACTACCGACCTATTTCGCTGCTCCCCATCCTAGCCAAAATCCAGGAGCACCTTGTGTTAGCCCAGCTCTCCCATTTCCTAGACTCCACCTCCTTGTTCACTCCATACCAGGCGGGTTTTAGGAAAAATCACTCCACCATCACCTCTCTCCTCCGATTCACCGACACCATCCTCACGGGAATGGATAAAGGGGAAATAACAGTGGCTATCTTCATTGACCTGGCCAAAGCTTTTGACATGGTTTCTCACACCCTGTTGCTGTCCAAGCTCACCCTAGATGGACTAACTGAGCCAGCTACCAGCTGGTTCCAGTCTTACTTGGTGGGCAGGTCCCAGTCAGTCCGTATTGGCTCAGATATTTCCACTGCACTCCCTGTTACCACTGGGGTCCCCCAAGGCTCAGTCCTTGGCCCTTTGTTGTTTTCCATTTTCCTCAATGATCTGATTGTGGCCTGCCCTCATACGTCCATTCACATGTATGCAGACGGCACAGTTCTGTATGCCTCTGGGTCATCCCCCTCCACAGTAGCTGCCTGTCTACAGTATGATTTTGACACTGTCCAGCGCTGGCTCTGTTATCATCAGCTATTTCTAAACCCTAAAAAAACTGTCTCCCTAACATTCAGCAATAGGGCAAAACTTTCCCGTATCCCTGCCAACCCCATTTTCCACACACTAGATGGCTCCCCCCTGGAGGTTTGTATTTCCTTCAGATACCTTGGGGTCTGGTTAGACCAGCATCTGGATTTCACTGCACATATTGAAGCTATACATAAGAAGTTACACCCCATGTTGGGTGTGTTATGCCAGAATAAAAGTTGCATCCCCCTGCCAGTGTGCCGGGCAATCATCCAAAAGATGGTCCTCCCAATAATGGACTACGGGGATGTTGTCTACAGTATAGCCCCTCAGTTCTCCTTGTCTAGACTACAGCCTCTCTACCACTCATTCTGCCATTTCTCCCTGGACTGCCCTCCCATTACCCATCATTGTGACGTCTACCGTTCATTAGACCTCCCATCTCTCCACAATCGGAGATTGATACACTGTGCTAGAATCATTACGAAATTCTGGTCACAGTCCTTCCCCTCCTACCTTGCGGCCACCCTAGCTGTTATACTCCTCTGGCTTACTCACTCAGGAACACTGATTCCCGGCTACTTCACATCCCCCACATGTCCACAGGGTCTGGCCAGGCTGCTTTCAGCTACCGGATGCCAAAGTTATGGAATTCCTTGCGAGCTGATACTAGACACTCCACTTACACTCCTCACCTAAATGCACTTCTTAAGACACACTTCACCATTACTTGTTCATGCAAGCTGCACAGTTAACAATTATGATGTCTGCTGTGTATATACTTAGGACCAGATATTTAAAAGGGATGCGCCATGCGCAACAGAGATACGTCAGCGCAAGTACAAAAATGCGCCATTGTGCGATATTCAGCGGGAGGCAGCTGCACCGCACAAGTTGCAATGCGCAAGAGTGCAATAGTAATGAATGCATGTACACCCATAGGGGGAGGAACCATGAATAAATGGCGCAGTGCAATATTCAACAGCATGCGCCATGCACAATAGGGGAGCTAGCAGAAGTTGCATGATAGCGGAAATGATCCAAAATAAAAAGGAACAAGAGAGAGGTGCAAGAACGCTACAGGGAAGCCAGAGGTGGGAGCGAGGAGACAGCACCAAGGCAGAGGGTAGCAGTGAGCAGGACTGGGCAGGAACAGAACAGGGCACAACTGGAAACAACCAGGAACAGGACAGGAGTGGGGAGCCTGTGCTACTGTGCAGGAGTGACAGGGAAGTGCCACAGTGGACTGAGGGCAGTGGCAGTAGGCAGGACAGCCAATGGCCAGAGGTGTACCCGGTGCAGGGGGAGCATCATAAATGGACAGAGGGGGGAATGGGATAACAGCTGCCAGGGGGGAACACCAGCCAGGGACATGGCCAGTGCCACCTTCCAGATGGAGGCGGTAATGAGGGGTGTGAGAAGGCAGGCAGCAGGGGGGCACGGCCATGGAAGGGCCCGTCAGCGGTATGCCCCCAACAGGTGGTACCGAGCCTGCACCACCTTCAAACACTACACTGACACAGATTGTGGGCCAGTACCGCCTGAACTGGGTGATCCTGAGGTGGCTCTGTGAGCTGTGCAGTGATGAGATGCAGGCACCCACACGACGGAGCCATGCTCTGTCAGTGGAGACAAAGGTGACAGCTGTCATGTGCCTGCTCACCACAGGCACCTTCCAGAGACCAACAGGGGACACAACAGGCATAACCCACTCAGCCGCATCACACCTACTCACACAGTTCCTCAGCGCATTGCTGCCACATGCTGCGGAGTACATCCGTTTCCCCAGCACACAGGCGGAGTGTACAGCACACATACAAGAGTTCCACAGGGTAGCACGTATGCCTGGCATGCTTGGGGCCATTGACTGCACCCATGTGGCCATCTGCACATCACCTGGCCTAGACGGTGTGTCCTACATCAACCGGAAGGGTTATGCCAGCATCAACTGCCAGGTGGTGTGCGATACCAGGGGGCACATAACCAATGTCTGTGCCACAGACCCTGGGGGAGCACATGATGCCTTTATCTGGTACCAGTCCACACTGTGCCACAGGTTCGAGAGTGGGGACATCCCCACTGGCCACCTAGTGGGTGAGTATGCACATCACACAGGACGACATGAGCAGATATGGGGGGGACATAGTCAGAGGTGCCATGGGTACTGGCCTTGATGGCACATGGCAGAGTGATGCACACCACCATACTAATGTCCACCTTCTACACACAGGTGACAGTGGCTACCCACTCTGTCCCTGGCTGCTCACACCATACTGGCGCCCCGCGACCCCATCGCAACAATGGTACAATGAGGCACACGCCACCACACGGAATGTCATCGAGCGGGTATTAGGGATGCTGAAGTCACGTTTCCGGTGCCTGGACATGTCTGGCGGTGCCCTACAGTACAGCCCCTTGAAGGCCTGTGGGCTATTCCTGGCCTGCTGCATCCTGCACAACATGGCCAATGACTGTGGGATAGCCGAAGAGGTCAAAGAGGGGGACAGTGATGGGGATGATGAGGATGCTGGTCCAGACGGTGATGGGCAGCCACTCCCTGGGTGAAGGAACCCCCGCCTGATCCAGATGTCACAGCTGCACCAGGACACCATCACAGAGAAGCACTTCGGCCAACACAGGTAGGTCACGGGGCCATGTGAAACCACCAATGGCAAGGGCACAACCCACAGACAGGCATGGATGAACCTCAGGGGTGGATAGCGGCAAGGGAATGGGTCTGAGTGTGGAACTGCACACGCTGTCAGGGGTTGGCAGGGCCAAACACGACACGCTTTCATACACACACACCACAAGACATGCACAAGGGGTAGAAGGCATGCCAACCCCGACTGCAACCCCTAGCCACACACAGGTCCACACATGACCATGCCCACTGGCCATCACTGTGCATGTCTCAGATGCTGGGCACCATTGCACACTGGAAGACAGCGCAATGCAGGCATCATCATGCACATGCCACAGTGGCCAGCAGCTGGCAGGGTGTGCACATGGACTGTGTGTGTGCAGGGCCGGGTACCCCACCTGTGCATTGCACGTTGCACAACACACTGCACACAGGACAGCAGCAGACAGTGGCCATGGTGGGAGACAGGTCAGTCACGTGGCACTGTGCCATGGCCACCATGGATGCGTGGGCAGCCCTGCTGAGACCTGCCAGCCATGCCAGGCTGACCATTGGCCTCATGGGGTGGCACCGAAGGTCCCCAAGGGGTGACACTGTGGGAATGTGACCGTGTTTGAGCAGGGGTCTGCAGCTCACCGAACATGCCCGTGCCAGGTGTGCTCGGTATGCCCACAGCCGAATCTGGTGTTGACATGGAAGGTGTCGCACGATGCTGGGAACGGGGGTGGACGTGACACTGCATGGTGTCTTCGGCGCATGGACAATGAACTGGGTGCCCAATGTAACTATGACAGCTGTGAATGCATGTGTCTGCCTGTCAATGACAGCGGTCACATCCTCCCACTGCCGGGCCATCTCTGCCAGGAGCAGACTGTGGTCTCTGCTGCACCGCTTCTCTGCCTGGCACAGAACCACACTGAGTGCATCCACCGCCATCACAAGCCACAACTGCTGATCCATGGAAGCCTGGAGTAGGTGGCTGTGCTCATCAAAGAGGTCATCCGCCGGATCGGGATGCTGTCTCTCGTGGTGTTCCTGGCCGTGCTGGGCAGCACCCCATGATGATGGGCGCTGCACACCAGAGCCATGCCAGGGCATGTCCACACACGGTGCACTGATGCTGCCCCCTGACACTGTCCCCCCATCGCCATTGGCCGACTGCTGACACTGCCCCTCTGGCCACCGATCGCCAGGGCTCACCGGTGCTGCTGCAGTGGCCGCAACAGCCCCACCAGCCTGGACGCACACCAGTGCTGCCCCACTGGGGCATACAGGCACAGGTTGGGACTGTGATGTCATGCAGGCCTCCACGGCGGCACCACCCACGGCTACGCCCATGCCGTTTCCTGCTGTGAGACCATCCTGCAGCCCACACGTATCACTGTCTGGGATGTATGATCCATCATCATTGGTGCCGGATCTGACACCAGTCCATGTCACAGCACGCTGGTGTCCATGGTCGTTGTCACACTGGGACACAGGCAAGGCCTCCTCTGCACCAGCACCACCATCTTCAGTCTGGACAGACAGGCAGGTATGCTGTGGTCTTGACCCTTGGACACCTGTGGAGGTGGATGGGCACTCCTCCATGTCCAGGGCATCGTCCTCGGTGGACACACCCACCGCTGACCCATGTTGATGCTCAGGAGCTGTAAGGGAACACAGTAGCGTTAATGTCTCCGCCCTACCCTGTGGCATTCCCCCCACCCCCCACACAGTGACAGCACAGGACCTACCATGCAGTGACAGGCTGCCACCTGTCTGGAAGCCACCACCTGGAATGCCTTCTAGAGAACAACACTGCATGCTGCTGGCCACCCACTCCTCCTGTGGCGTCAGGCATGGCACATCCAGCTGTCCACTACCGGTTGCAGCACGTGCTGCCCTGATGGCAGCCACCTTGTCCTTAATCCTCCTCTTGTCCATGCCAACCTTCTTTTTGCACTCCTGCACAGACCGCTGGTGGCTGCCATACTGGTTGATGGCACGCGCTACCTCACCCCATGCCGCAGCACGGGCCTGTGGTGTTCCCCGCTGTCCACTGAGCAGCGGTTGCCTGTCAAGGTAGGCCTCGAACAGGGCATCTGATTCCACCCGGGTTAAGCTGAGCCTCCTCTGTCTCCCATGTCTCTGTTCCTCCTCTTCCTCATGTTCGGTCATTATAGAGCCTGTGGGAATGACAGGTGTTACCTTTGAATGTGCAGTCCCATGCATCTCTCACACACCACAGTCCACATTTCCAAACAGCATGTGACCCACCACAATAGACTGCAATACTAAACAATATCCTCTGCAGCCCCATGTCGCATTTATATAGCGCAAGGCATGCAAATGAGGTGAGGTGCAACTTTAAGTGGATGCTAATGTGGTGGCTGCACCATGGAATTGCTGATGAGCCGATTTGCATATGCTGGCTGAATATCGCACTGTCGCACCTTGCGCAGTTGTGTTGAGCATGCTGAAGCAATGGCACAGTTCTGTGATGTGCACAGTAGGCACTGCACGGCGCATGCCCGGGGTGCTGATGCCGACACCTGCCATGCTGATGATGTACTGAGTGCGGGAGGCAGTGCAGGGCATGGCCACCACTGCGTCAGTGGTGCTAGTGCGCAGTTCTTGCCTGTGGCACTCATGCCCTGGAGTGCCGTTGGTGCCATGGTGCCACAGAGCAGTAGGCCACTGCAGGGTGTCACACACAGGCACCCTACCGCGCTACATGCAGGGATTCCCTATAGCACTGTGGCGGTCTGTATGCAACTGACCCTTGACCCTGCAGTTGATCTTTGCCCCCTAGGCACCAATTCCTATCATGCTGTTCGGTGACAGCACAATGGGGAAACGGCAGCGTTGTACCATGCAGCATCTGCACCTGGGGGACATGCGCTACAGAGCACTATTTTGTGACCTGGCCTGCATGAATGATGGCACGCAGGAGAGCAGCACAGTGGAGCGTGCTAGAGCTGGCCAATCTTGTGGCCATTGTTGAGCCCCCATGCTGGGGCCCTGTTTGGGGAAGAGCCTTTGGACAGACCTAGAAGCACTGTGTGGGAGGAGGTGGCAGAGGCAATGGAGGAGGCTACTGGGATTGCCCGCAGTGCAGAGCACTGTCGCCACCGCTATGGGGACCTCTGGTGGAGGGACTCAGATAGGCTGGCTTGACTATGGGCATGCACCAGGCAAGGTGCAGTGCCATGGCCAGGTAGTTGCTCCATCCATACACTGGTAGCGTCCGTCCGGGTATCGCAGTGTGCATGTGTCCACCACGCACGGTGGTGGGGGCCGTCCAGTGTGTTCGCTGGTGGTGGTAGTGGTGGTGGGGTTGTGGCATGGATGGGCTGTGCAGGATCGCACACACCAGGGGGGGCTTTGCTACTGGTTTGTACTGATGTTCCCCTCTCTGTGTTTTCACCCTAGGCCCTGAGGAGAGAAACTGTGCTCGGGAGGCACGGGCACAGCGAGACAGGGATGCTGCCCAGCAACAGGGACGAGGTGGAGGGGCCATAGTACAGCACTGCCCAGCTGTTGCAGATGCAGGTGAGTGCCTTTCTTCCAAGAACTTCTGTGCATGCTGTGTTGAGGGGTAGGCGGCAGGGCATGGCAACCAGCCCTTGACACCACTGCCATGCATGCCACATGGTACACTCAGCACTGTCCTGTGGCACTGCACATGTGGGTGTGCATCGCTGGTGGTCCGTGCATGCACCAGGTACGTGGCTGTGCCACTGCCTTTGCACCGCATAGCCATGTCACTGTATGGCCACGGTGATGCTGTGCAGGACTTGGGCGGTGTGTGTGTGTGTGTGTGTGTGTGCAGCAGTCTGCATGGCTGTGTGCACCTAGGTAGGCAGGTCTTGTGGACACGGTCACTGTAGGTGGTCGCACACCATCACAGGGATGTGGCCCATGGCTGTATGCCATGCACAATGGGTGGGCTGCAGGGGGATGGACAATCACACATATTGACTCTGCTCCTTTGTCCTAGGTGGGCATTGCTGGGTGGCCTTGGAATGAGGCATGCAGAAGCTGCTGCAGCTGGCATGGGCATCCCTGGTGATACTGGAGAGAATGGAGCAGGACGGGGTCCGGAGATGAAGCACCCGGAGGTGCCATAGGAGTGGAGAGTGGGGCAGGCATTAGGCCCTCCATGCCCCCTGACTCACCTAACCCCCTGGATCCACCCTCACACCCCTTCTTCCCTCTCCCATTTGTTCACCCCTGCCCCATGCCTGCCCCCACCTGTTTTTAGCCCTTTCCCCCCACCCTTGTAAATACTTGTAAATAGTTTGTTTGTTACCTTTTTCAATACATGCATTTTGTTATGACAACTGCGGTGGTCTCTGATTTGCAGCAGGCTACAGGTGCTCAGCTGCAGTGGTATGCATGGCATCAGGGGTGGTGCAGGCATGGGCGTATGTGTGTGTGTGTGTCCGGCAGAGAACCACCTATGGTGTGGGTGAGGGACTCAGTCACTGTCTGTGATATGTGTGTTGTTCTCTGTGCACTGGACACCTGTGTGCAGTGGTCCACAGTGCATGCAGTGTGTCCATGGCACTCCTGTCAGGCTGTCCATGGCCAGTGCAGCTGACACCCTTGCATGTCTGTGCTATGCACGGTCTGCTGGCATGTCAGTGGTAGCGGTCCATGCTGGACACCCCCTGTACCTGGCACAATGCCAGATTGCCTCCTATCACCGGTATGGTGCACGTCTGCCTAGGGTGGCACTGTGGCCTCCACTGTTGTCCCCCGTCCATGCTGTCACCTGTGTCTGTTGCAGGGAATGTGCTCCAATGTCTGTCACTTGTGCTCTGGCCGCATGCTGGTGGCGTACGGATTCATGGTTCATGCGCAGGGTGGCTGGTACACCTGTGCCATGGAGGGGTGCTGGCCATGGGTACACGGCTGCTGTGGCAAATGGAAAAGATTCAGCATTTGGTGTTCCAAGAAGCATATATCCCCCAGACACTGCTGAATTGTCTACAGTTCTGGATTATGTGGTTCATCTTCATGGCCTAGGCCTCAGACCAGCTACTCTCAAAGTACATTTGTCAGCTGTTTCTGCCTTTCTGTCAGCGGGAAAGCCTTCCTCACTGTCATCTCACCTTGTATTCTGTAAATTTTTCAAGGGATTGCTTCATACCAATCCCCCCTTTAGGGATCCTACCCCTGCTTGGGATCTTAATATTTGCATTGCTCAGCTTATGCAACCCCCTTCTGAGCCTTTGTCTTCACAGAGCTTAAGTACTTTACTTGGAAAACTGTGTTCCTGGTAGCTATTACCTCTGCCAGGTGTATCAGTGAATTGCAGGCTCTGTCAGTGGAACCTGATTTTATCTCATTCCATAGAGATAAAGTGGTCCTTAGAATTAATAGGAGGTTTTTACCTAAAGTGGTTTCAGATTTTCGTATGAACCAATCTATGTCTCTCACTGTGTTCTTCACTGATCATTCTTCTTCAGGAGAAAGAAGTTTACACAGCTTGGATATTAAAAGAGCCCTTAGTTACTACATTGAGTGTACTAAAGCTCACAGGTTTGAATCCCTTCAGTTGTTTCTCACTTATGGGGAAGTGGTTAAGGGCAAACCTGTCACTAAGAGAACTACTGCCAGGTGGATTGTCTCTTGTATTCAATTCTGCTATGAGAAGCTAGGCAAAATACCTCCCTCAGGCCTGAGGGCTCATTCGACTAGCGGTACAGCTGCTTCCCTGGCTGTGGCTAGGGATATTTCTTTGCTAAAGATATGTAAAGCAGCCACCTGGAAAACAGTCCATACAGTACATTTGCCAAGCATTACTCCCTGGACATCCAGGGTAGGAGTGATGCTCGGTTTGGTACAGCATTACTGCAGAGCCTATTCCCAAGGTGGGTTTGATTCCCTCCTGCATGGAGGTACTGCTTGGTAGTCTTCAATAGTCAGAATACAGCAAGACTTCATGTTGTTTGAAGAAAAAATTACTCACCTTAGTAATTATGTTTCTTCTAATGGAGTCTTGCTGTATTCTGACCTCCCTCCCTACCTCCCATCTCAGAACCTGTATTTTGGGAAGTGGGCTGGCAGGTGCAGTGTTGCACCCCAGTGGTGCATTTGGGTACTACCTCCTTTTAGAGAGGGGCAGTGGGTGGTATTATTAATTTAACAGTCTTAAGTTGTTCACTACCTGGTTTTTGATTTTGGATTTCTTGACTTGAGTCTTTTGGGGATCCAAAATATTTGGTTGCCATTTAGCTAGTAAAAATTTTACAATTTCCACATAGTAGTTAGTAGTACTAGCTCGTAAGAATCTGACAGTTGCGCTTCAAAGTGCAGCAGACAGAAGTTCGAGCTCAACGTTCTATGCTCATCATAGAAAATTAACCCTCTACTCTCCGGGGCAGTTTAAGTGCTGGGGCTAACTGCAATAGTCAGAATACAGCAAGACTCCATTAGAAGAAACATAATTACTAAGGTGAGTAATTTTTTCATGCGCCCCGATGCTCTCCCATGCCTCTCACAGGTAGTACTTCAGAGAAGGTGACAGATGTAGCTACTTGCTTGAGACCCCTCCCCAATTTTCTAAACTCTTCCTGAACTTCTTTAGGCTCTCCATTTGCCAGGTCATTAGTTCCTAGGTGGATAATGACATCCAGCTCACCCTCCCATCTTGCCTTCCTGGCAATCCCCAGGATCTTCCTCCCATCCCTCCACCCCGTGGCACCTGGTATGCACCTCACCTCCCTGTCCTCCCCCTTATGTGTTCCTAGCTGGATCCCTCTTATGATAGAGTCCACCACCAGGATTCATCTCCTCCTTCTCTGAGGTCCACTGCTCTCCCCACTGAGGTCATCTCCTCAGCTGACCTCCACATCCTTCCCTTCCACATCTTTGGGTGCCTCTGTTTGGTTGTCCCCATTTGCCAGTGCGGCATACGAGTTCTGGAGTGAAATAGGATTTGAGATGTGACTCTGCCTGACCGCCCTAACTGTTCCTAAGCCCACCATCATCCAAGTGCTCCTCATTTTTGGCATCCTTTGAGGCAGTGGCATTGTACTGGGTGGTCTCTGGATAGGGGCGAAGGTACTCCTGACCTAATTTACTTCTGCTCTAAGCCTGGCTACCTCATCCCACAGTCCAGAGAGATGCCTGCAGATAGGGCAGCACCTCAGCATCCAGAAGGTCTGCCTGAATACGGCTGCCCCACATCCACTGCATTGCACCACTCCCCACATTATACTGCACTTATACTGCTATTCCAGTAGTTGTCTGTTGTTGAAGCTCTCCATCTAGTTCCCTCTTTATTAATTTACTGTCCTGAAATCCTGCCACTGATCCTCAGACACTTTTTTTAAAGAAGGAAAATAACAAAAAATGAGTCAAAACACTTGTGATGAGGGCAGACTTCCTCCCCCTTATGCCCCTCCTACTCCACAACCCCTGCAATTCCCTGTGCTTGGTTCCTGTCAATCATATTTAACAGGGCATTTAATTAAGAGTGGGGTGGAGGTGGGGGAGGTGAAGGACCTCAATATGTGCTCCCTGGAAGAAAAAAAGGAGAAGTGGGATATGATAGATATATATGCTTATCTCACAGGCGTAAATGGTTCCATATGATAATGGTGACTGTGTAACAGTGATCGCCATTTAGGCAAGTCTACATCACCGAAAATGAATTTTGGTGGTGTAGACACATGGTGCAATGCAAAAGGGTGCTGAACACTTGCATTTTGGTTTTTATGTGGAGGGCTGCGCCCCCTGCACCCCCCAACGGGGGGCTTCACCCCCCACACAATCCTACTAATGGATTCTTAACTCCAGGAGGGTGCATGTCGGGGGTGCAAAATGAAGGAAAAAAGATAAATTCCTGACCTGCGCAAAAAGTGAGTAGGTGCCCAGAACCAAACCCACCACCCTCTCAACCCTAGCTTGCGACCAACCCACCACACTACACGGCCAACTCAGCAACCCACTGCTGCACTATACCCCATAAACCCTCCCTCCCCTTCCACCCATCCGGTTGCCTTCCCTTCCCAGTAGCCCTGTGTAAAAGCACTGTGATTGAGTCGCCCTTTTTGAAAGCACTCAATTATGGTCACATAGTGCATGGGCTACTGGGGTAAATAAGGTACAAGACAGGAGCAGTTTTCAGAAAAAAAGATGCATGAGTACAAGGGGACATGTAGTGAAGCTGGAAGGGGTAAATTTGAAGAGAGATGTGAAGAAGTACTTCTTCATGGAAAGACTGGTGGATGCCTGGAACAGTTTTTCAGAGGAGGTGGTGGGGGGTGAAATTAGTGATGGGTTTAAGCTTGCATGAGATAGGCACAAGGAAATCTAACCTACCATAAAATTCTATGTTTCAATGTCAGGTGCCACCATAGGTGACTGCTCTGCAGCCAGCACACCATTAGGACAAGAATTGGAATAGATACCTGTGAAAATTGAGTTACTGTAATGTACTGTGCTTGAGAAAATGAACTAGGGTCCTTGGGCCTGTGATTACTAACTGTACAAAAGAACTCTGTGGTGAAGCCCTCTAGTAAAGTCAGGTGCTTCAAGTCCAGTGGTACAGCATGATATGTTCTCTGTCTAAGGTGCCCACATTCATCGACTCCTACAGGCAGTCAAGCAACATGGTATCAAATCCACACAGAGAGAGTGGCACACAGGATCTTCATGCAAAATAATTGAATTTATTCAGTGCACATTGCAAATAGGCAACAACCCTGTTGCTCTTTGATCACACACTAACTTCTTGGAACTTAAGCAACGTGGTATCATTGAGTGCAAGGGGGTGTGTGACAGCAGTTACACGGTGTAACCCCCCTACAAATGGGGGTTCCTGAAAAGTCTCCTTGGGCTTGTCTAAATGCCCATGGCCAGGCTGGTATCCTGTGTTTTAGTGTTTAAAAGTGTTGTATGAGAGTGCCTTAATGCCTCTGTGCTCTTTCTCTTTAACAGCTGCCTGTAATGTGGTGCTTATTTAATCTGGGAGAGGGCTGAGTGTTTCTATGCTTGAGTTCCACCCGGGCTGCCAGATAATCACTTCATTCTGCCATCGCTATTTGCGCAGAGGGAGCTCTGTTGGAAGCTGTACTTATTTGCATCTATTGTAATAGTAATGATATTGTAGTTTGTCTAACCTGCCTTTCTTGCAGCATGCACATTTCGATATTGCACCACCATCTTGGTTCTGGACTGCTACTGTGGACCAATCAGTACCTTTGGGGACCCTAAAATGATGTCTGTCCCCAGGGGTCTTGTGGGAGAAAAATTCTGTAGGAATTGTAGTTTTGAGACTTTGGCACCAAAATGGACCTGGAGGGGAAGCCCTTGTATTGACTGAGATTACATTCCCAGTTTTATGATAAAATAGATGCAAATATGGAACAGACCAACTTAAAACAAGCACTTAACATTAACATTAAATCACACTATATGCCAATGATTGGACATTCACATGCTGTAGAGAATTATATAGAAACAGTAAATCAAGATATACAGCAGGTTTTGAAAACACATACATCTCAAAATTATTCTAACCTTTCAAAATGAGAAAGGATAGCACTGACATCATTAGAGAATGATATGTCCATAATTATTAAACCTGAGGATAAGAGTGGGGCTATAGTTATTCAAGATGTAAAAGATTACAGACAGATGTGCCTTGAACTATTGGAAGTATCTACAAATTATGTAAAACTTGAGGATGACCCTTTGAAAACTATAAAAGAAGTAATTCAAATAACATTATATGAAATGGAAACAAATGGATGGCTAAAAAAATGGAAAGTAGAAGCCATGGAAAATAAGTTTCCAAGGACACCACTATTTTATGCACTTCCAAAAATTCACAAACATCTAGAAAAGCCACCAGGGAGGCCTATTGTCTCAGGGATACGCTCAATCCTGGAACCAATATCAAAATGTATCAACTGTTATTTATACCTTTAGTTGAAACAATTCCTACATATTTGAAAGACACGACTCACATATTACAATTGATTCAAGAACCGAATCTGATAGGGGTTCCATCAAATAACTTATTGGTGACTATAGATGTCAAAGACCTATACACTTCCATACCCCATGAAAAGGGTATAGAATGTATGGGTAAACTTTTGGATACCAGACAAATGGATGCAAGACCAAATACACGGGTTTTACAAGACTTAGCAGCAATAATTCTAAATAAAAATTACTTTAAATTTGAGGAGCAATTTTATGGGCAAATAAGAGGAACAGCAATGGGAAGTACCATGGCCCCAGGATATGCAAATGCATATATGCATGATTTGAAAACATGTTTATTTTTGGTTCCACAGGAGAAGGATATGATTTCAGTACTCATATCCTCTTCTGGAAAAGGTTTATTGATGATATAATACTTATCTGGACTGGTAATGTTGAAACACTGGAATTGTTTAAGGGTTATATGAACAGTAGGGATCCAAATATGGCCTTTACCTTCACCTATGATAGACAACAGATTGATTTCTTAGATATAACAATTTACAAAAGAGGTGCAAATTTAGAAACTAAATTACATAGGAAAATAACAGATAGAAATATGATTTTACCTCGTAAAAATTTTCATCCAACTAAATTGATTGAAAGTATTCCATATTCACAGTTCCTGAGGGCACGATGTAATTGTAGCACAGATGATGATTATAAAATAGAAGCCAAAAATATAGAGGAGAGATTTAGAGAGCGACAATATTATCAAAATAATTTAAAACAAGCACAGACCAAAGTATTAATAAAACCCAGACAGGAACTATTGGAATCGGAGGCATATGAAAGAATTGTGGACAAGAATAAAAATCCATTGGTATTCAGTACTACACATAACAAAATTATGCCACAACTTAAAACAGTTATTTATAAAAATTGGAATATTCTGTTAAACAATCCTGTAACTTCTTGAATGTTTCAACAAAAACCTTTTGTGGTCTCTAAAAAGGCCCCAACAATTAGGGACAAACTAGTTCATACACAACATTGGCATGAAATTCAAAAAGGACCTCAATTACTATTAGGTCCTTTAAATAATGGAATGTATCCATGTGGCAGATGCACAGCATGTGGCAACACAGCTAGAAAAAACAGCTACTGACATCCACATACTGGAAAAGAATATCAGATCAGGTCTCATATAACTTGTACAACTATGGGGGTAATATATTTGATTCAATGTCCCTGCGACCAACTATATGTTGCCAAAACTTCCAGTTGTGCTCCCAGGTTGCTCCTGTAAAAAAGCTTTCAGCTTAGTGTGCTACTACTGGTTAAACAACTAAAACAGCAAGAGAGCTAAAATCAAGTATATCTGAGCATAAAAGCCGCATCCAAAATAAGGATGAAAATTCCCCCCTAGCCAAACATTTCAATGCAAGAGGACATTCTTCCATACAAATTAAGTTTTGGGGACTGGAACACGTCCCCACATTAGATAGAGGAGGAAACTATAACGATCTGCTTTTTAAACAAGAGATGTATTGGATGTATGAAATGGGATTGATCTATGAAAAATGAAGTTTAAACAAAGATGTGAACTGGCAGGTTTGCTGGTAGAACATGTTTTGTTTGTAGAATGATGTATTGGATGAATTTGCTTGAACATGAATAATGTGAAGCATGACAGTAATACAGGTACTAACTCTGAATAATGATTTAACATTGATTCACTTCAAGAATGCAGATAATTACACTGGGTTTCATATAACAGGAAATTTCAAAATTCTTCTCTTTTCCATTTAAATTTGCCCCCCCCATCCATCTCTGTCTCTGTTCTCGTTAAAACAAATCTTTTAAAATGAATGCGTAGACTATAAATGCCTATGTTCTGGGTATAATTGTGTCTAAAGATAGAACAGACTGAATAATAATAACTTGGGAACGGTGAAACTTTAAGGACTGAAACATGTCGAGGAGGGGAGTCATAGGTTACCTTGGTAACAACCTTGCCTCAGCAAGGAGTGATGACACATACTGTTGTCACATGACTCCCCTTCTCGACATAAAGAGGTAGCCAAGTGGGGAGCCAGATGATGACAGTTGTATCTCAGTAGAGGAGGAGATGTGTTACGCTCAGTGAAGTCCTCACTTGTAGTAAGTAATAATACTTGTACTGAAATATAATGTATGTGAATAGTTAAAAAATTTCAGAACAGAAAGCTAACTGAATGCATCAACTCGGTGTGTTATATGTTATAAGCATCTCAATAAGCTGAACTGATTCAAAGCAATAAGTTAATTGCGAAGTGTATCCCTCTAGAAATATAATGTATAGCTTACGTAGCTAAAGGGTTAGAATGAGAAGCGTACAGAATGAAAAATGTGGTGCAGTAAACGCTTGATGTGAACAGTTTTAAATTTCAAAATTGAAGTGCACTGAATGAATTAGTTTGGCGCGTTATATGCTAGAAGCATTTAAACAAGTTGAATTGATTTGTAGCAACAATTGAATTGTGAAGTGAACTCATAATTTGTAGTTAGAACAGTTAAAAGGAGAGTATGGAATGGGAAAGCATGGTGCGTTAAACACCAGAAGTATCTAGACGGTTAAAACAAGTCTAACTTATTATAACAATGAAATAAGCAAAATATGATGCAATAAAAGCAAAAATATTTAACTAAATATTTAGCTAATTAGCATGGGTGGAAATGCATGACAGAAATTAGTGAAATATGTTGAGTTAAACGTAGGTAGCAATTAACCTTTTAGTATAAGTCCAAAATATAAAAACTGTAAAGAAGCATGGTACACTAAATGCTAGGATTATTTGGCTTTTTGGAACTTGTTGCAATATGGAGATTTGAAGGAGCGTGATACATTTAATGTTTTCAGGCTTCATTAAATAAATTTTCAATTAATGGAAGCATAAGTATTAGATGCTATGTTGGTGCAACATATTTGATTAATTTTAAATTTGTGAGAGTTTTTTCTGACTGTCACTCTATGTTTTGTACTCTATAGCTTAACTTTTTAGCGAAGAGGTCGCGTGGAAGTCTTAAAGAAAAATAAATATACACAGAGGTAAAAATTAAAAAATTAAACTATTTTAAAAAAGTTCATAAATCAATTGATCATATTATTAATGATATAAAATGAATCTTTTTACATCATTTTATTTAAAGTAACTACACAAGATGATCTCAATCCCGAGGACATATGGCAGTCATCTTGGCCCCGATTGGCAGTGTTAAAAAGTAAGGCAAATTTTGCAATTAAAAGTTGGTGGTCCTAAAATAGGAGAAGCAGCATTATGTTTTGTTTTATAAGTACATTAATGGCATTCATAATTGTTATATAAACATGTATAAATAGATATTTAAGCACTAGATGTGAATAATATTTAATGCGATTGTTCTAATGAAAGTGATTAGTTCTGCACTAAATCTACAGAAAAATAATTATTACCTTTTACAGTCTTTTACAGTTCCCCTGAAGAAGCCTAATTAGTTAGGGGAAACGCTGGGACTATCTAATAAATAAATGATTTGAAACAAAGATATATGGTGTTATAGCCTTTGTTGCTTATGAGCATGCCAGTTATCGATATTGCCTGAATTCACTGAAAACGGCAAGCTCCACCTATTACTGACCTTAAGGAACTTATCTGGAACTTTGTTGGCAATTTCCCTGGACATTGTTGTTTTTGTGACAGATGGATCAGCCAACCAAACTTTTTGGATCCTGGGGAAAGTCCCAGGCAGCTTGCAGCAGAGAGTCAATCTGAGTTGGGAATCAAAAGAGTGAACAGCTCGAAATATTTGAACAGTAACTGCTGCGCAGTTTGTGTGGGAGAATCGTGGAAGGGCTGAGTTTTGGCCTGCCTGCTGTTGTCCCTTGTGAAGAAGCCCTTCAATGAATCGGACTGCATCCAAAGTTGTGAGAGAGACTAAAGCCACTGAATTGGTGACCAGACTTGAAACCTGAAGAAGACCAAAGATTTGCTGAATGCGATCGGCCAGTCAGGACCTGCATTTATTGCTGAACTCCCGGTTTTTCGCAGAGACTGTGTGATTGTGACCGGATTGTTATCTGCCTGGTATAGTGGTGATTACTTTACTATAAATGTGCTGTGTGCTGCTAGTGGGTCGTGATTTGGTTCCTCACTGTGTGTTTAACTGTGCCCAGCCTGCTGGAGGCTGCATCCGGCTTTCTTGGACTCACATCCGAACTATTCTTTGGTCTGGACTTTGTCACACTGGCCCAGCCAGATTACTCACACCACAGAGAAAACCATTGATGAGAGACCTGCCTGGGGATCAGCCCCCTGCTCAATACCTTGAACAGGAATGATGCCTCAGTGATTTGTGTGGGCCCTGCTTCTCCTGCACTCCAGCTCATCAACCTGCAGTCTCAATTTCAGCCCTCCTGTGTCCTGTATTGGGTATCATGAGTAAACACCAGGGTAGCTCCCTGCAACATCAGCTAAATCAAAAGTGTTGTCATCTAATTCACTTGTGTTCTTGTCATGAACTGAGCCATCTGGCTCCGGATTACAAATTGTGTGTGGTTGTGCATGTTTCTTTCTTCCATCACAGGGCCCCAACCAGTTGCGATGCCGGCCTATCCTGGGCAACATTCCAGGCTAGCCCACCTTACTCCCACCTGGGTACCCAGAGTGTATGACTGTGTAGGGACTCTGAAGTGCATGCATGACTACCTGATTGATTTAGCCTTTAAGCCAATCAACCTGATTATGCCCATCCCTTGTTCAAGTCCCCTAAATAAATCAAATCTAACTCTTTTTGCATTTAACCTGACTGTGGTTCCAGTTTGTGGCAAAAGTACTGTACTGTTGTTATTTGCTGTGCATAACCTTGTTTTATAGGGGGTCTCCAGGGTCGAGCCAGAGGAACCAGCCCTGGTGGTAAGTGCAGCCAGAGTGGGGATTTGTGTGGTGAACAATGGTTATTGTGAAAGTGTTTACTGTACATTGTCCAGGCCACTAGAAGGGAAGGAGGGGTATTACGGTGTCCTGGAGGGCTGTACCCAGATTAGTCTTGCTACTAACAACCCTGTCCTCTGGGTGGAGGCACCCATTTCAGTACCCAGGCCCCTTAACCTGCTGCAAGCCAGGCAGGCAGGGGTAGAAGCCCTTGGGGTAGCACCACCAAGGGGTTACAACCATTTACCCATAGACAAAGGAGTTTCCTGGGCCATGCCTGCTCCCATGCAGGCCAGTGATGCAGGTTGGCTGCCGGACCACCTGAAGGGGAGGGGTTGCACAATAGGGTCACAAAAGGACCACTTCAAATTACAAAAATGTAAATCTAAGTCCTGGGCTTTATGGTGAATTTACAGTTTCCCTCTCAGATGTGCTTGACTGAGTTCTTTTCTGTGTTATATGTCAAAGTATTTCATCAAGACTTGACAGTTTAACTCTTTTTACCATTTTGCCCTTAACTTCCCCTCCACACCCATACCAACCACAGTACTTTGTAAAGCAGGCCATCACTGTCGAGGTGACAGCAAATGTATGATGCAGCATTTCTCATTATATTCTGGAGAACTGAACTCTTTTGTTGCCTCCTTTATCTCATTCTTGGCTACCCCACCTGTATATGTCTAAGAAACCAGCATCATCAGCTCCTTTTAACTCCTACTAAGGCCAACAACCAAGCGAGGTTCTCATTGAGGTTTCACACTCTCATGCATAATCTTCCTTTTGCAGTGCAGTTCTGCTGCCTCATATAATGCACTGAATGCTCATCTTTGGGATTTCCTTTTTATGATTTATTTACCTAGCAAAGCCCAACTGAGATGCAACATCTTGTTTCCCATGGGGTCCTGGGTGCAAATCCTACTGTAGCTGTTGCTATTCCTAGACTTCCATATCATTTGAAGTCTTGCCTTTTTAAATCCTTCGACTGCATTACTACTATTAGTTCACTGGTCCATTGGGTGACTTGTGTAGGACTACCATGTATTTGGAGTGATTGATGCAGCATTATAGGAATGATTGGTGGGATGAATGGCTGATGAGGGTACTGAGCCAAATTGTAATGCAGCAGTTAAGGGAGTGAATACATGTGTGAATGCTTGTGCAGTATAGATTTGGTGTATGTGCTCTCAGTCTCTGCTACAATGACTACCACACTTTCAGGGTGGTGTGAAAACATAGGAACCTTCTTGTGGGAGGTTCCACCCCTAGAGGTTCTGCAAGGATGAGGCCCCCTAGACCAAAGGTATCCTAGGGAAGTAGGCCTAGGGGCTACAATGCATGGAACATATAAAACACTTACTTCCATAAGGAGAAATGGTGGTAGCCAAGAGTATGCCATTCCAAATGAGACAACAGAGCCACTACTCAAACCCAACTCACTGTGGAATTATTAACTATTTATCTATTTAATATAGTATGATCTTCAGCGTGTAAAAGAAAAAACCCTTGTGGAGGAAATCTCTTGGGACCCAAGGCCTAAGCTGACATCCCACCAGGCTTGGAAATAATTTATTTACAAGGGGAAGGGGAGGGACCAAAGTTAAGCGATGGAAGCACCACTGGGAAGGAGATAGGCACCAGTCCATTTAAAGTGGAGAAAGTCTTAAAGGAACTCGCTAATCTGAAGTGGACAAGGCAACGGGGCCAGATAGGATACATTCCAGTGTATTAAGAGAACTCAGGGAGATGCTGGCAGCACTACTGACAGCCCTGTTCAACAGTTCACTGGAAATAGGTGTAGTACCAAAGGACTGGAGGAGGGTCAATGTAGTCCCTCTCCACAAAAGTGGGAGCAGGAAGGAGGCTGGCAATTACAGGTCAGTCAGCTTGACTTCGGTGGTGGGGAAACTAATGGAATCACTACTAAAAGAAAGGTTTGTGATATATCTCAAATCCAATGGATTCGAGGCAGCATGGATTCACAGCGGGAAGCTCTTGTCAAACAAATCTGAGAGATTTCTTTGACTGGGTGACTAGGGAGGTGGATCAGGGAGCGGCGGTGATGTGGCCTACCTCGATTTCAACAAGGCCTTTGACACCATCCCACAGAGAAGGCTAGTAAACAAGCTGGGCAGCCTGGGAGTGGGTTCCAGGTGGTAAACTGGGTCAAAAATTGGCTGAGCGAAAGGACACAGAGGATGGTGGTGAATGGAGTTCAATCCAAAGTGGGGGGGGGGTGACCAGAGGGTTCCCATAGGGATCAGTGCTTGGACTAGTCCTCTTTAATGTCTTCTTAAGTGACATTGCAGAGGGGCTGGAAGGGAAGGGAAGGTGTGTCTCTTTGCAGATGACACAAAGATCTGCAGCAGGGTTGGCACTCCAGGAGGGGAAGAGGAAATGAGAAGAGACCTAAGCAAGCTTGAGGAGTGGTCAAGGGTGTGGCAGTCAAGATTCAATGCAAAGAAGTGCAAGATCAACACATTCACTCAGATTAACTGCCATGCTCCCCAGAAAAAATGTAGATCCAAGGGCATTAAGGCCCCCTGGCTCAATAAGGATCTAAGGAAGCTCATGTCCTCTCGAGACCGGGCCTGGTGTTCTTACAAAAAAAGCGGGCTACCCTCAGACTGGCAGAGATACAGGCATCTTAGAAATCTTTGTAAGAATTTCCTTCATAAAGCTAAATGCTCCCACTACAAGTCATTGCAAACAGGCCATCTTTGTAACCCTAAAGAGTTTTGGAAGCAGGTTAACTTGCTAGTCAAAGGGAAGACATCTGAACTTCCTAGCTCCCTTATTGAACAGGGCGTTCCCCTCACTGACCCTGTAGCTATTGCCTCCTCGTTTAATAAATTCTTTCACTGATGTAAACAAATATACCTCGACATTTCATAACTCTTCTGCCCCCCCCCACACCATCTTTAGGGGACAACCATGGATCCTGCCCAGACTTCCATCTTAAACTAGCCACCTGTAAAGAGGTCTTAAGGCTGCTCTTGAGCCTAAAAGAGGAGAGCTCTCCCGGCAATGATACACTTGAACCACCATTCTTAAAACTTGGAGCTCCTGCTCTTGCTTGCCCAGTCCAGGACTTACTCAGTCTTCTTATCCAGCACTGTGCCTGACAAGTGGAAGGTTGCTGTGATCGTCCTGGTTCATAAAGGAGGGCAAAATAACATTGTTGAGAACTTCAGGCCCATTTCCATTCTGTGCCTACTAGCCAAAATTCAGGAGTGAATTGTCTATAATCATCTCTAGACCTACCTTGACCACTACAATCTGCTTTCCCCTTAGCAGCATGGCTCCCGAAAAACCATAGCACCCTCTCAGCCTTGCTGAAAGTAACCTCTGATATCTTTCAGGCCATGGACCTAGGTCATGTCACTGGAGCCATCTTCACTGACCTTACCAAAGCATTTGACCTAGTAGATCACTGTCTCTTGCTTCAGCAACTATAGGATACAGGTATGGATACCTCCTCCATCTATTGGATACAGAGCTACCTCTCTTGCCGCTCCCAAAGAGTTAAGTAGGCTGGTTCTTTCTTCGGCCTCAACAGCATAACCCACAGGGTTCCACAGGGCTCAATCTTGGGCCCTATCCTATTCTTCCTCTTTGTCAATAACTTGCCTAGTCACTGTGGGGGAGTGACTGTTCACCTCTATGCGGACGACGCTATTCTCTACCCATCTTCCCCTGGCCCTACCTGGATAAGCAATGCTCTCGTTGCGGACTTCTCTGACCTTGAGCACTGATTCCAGAGCAATCGACTCATCCTCAATACAAAAAAAAAACTAAATGTATGCTTTTCTCCCATCCGGCCCCCTCCACTCTTCCTATCTCCACTCTGAACATCAAGTTCCTCAATGGTGACACACTCGAGACTGTCCAGTTGTTCAAGTACATGGGTGTCACCCTAGACACCTCACTCTCCTTCAGCATCCATGTATCCACCCTAGTCAGGATGCCGAACCAAAAGCTTGGTCTCCTTTACCGTATCCGTCCCTACCTCACCTCAGCTTCATGGAACAAAATTGCCTTCTCGTCACTCCTTCCACTCCTTACCTATGGTGCTCCCTTGCTGCTTTCTACCAATGCATCTAACTTGTCACTCCTTACTCTTGCCTACTATAGGGTAGGTAGATTCACCCTAGGGGTCAATATTCGCCACCACCACTGTGACGCCCTCTTATCCCTGGGGTGGCTGCCCTATGTCTCCAAATTGCGATATTCTACCCTGAGTTTTATGCACAAGCTGGTACACAAGTTCACCCCCCCTTGTCTCAATGACATTGTCCACCTAAAACAAGCCCCACGTGCACTCAGGTCAGCGTCCTGCCCCCTTCTCTTAAGACTCAATCTGCGACTTACTGTTGCACGCAGGTCCGACTGGAACTCACTACTCCCCCTATACTCTCTTGCTCCTCGCTCCCCATATTCCAACAAGCCTTACATACCTCTCTTTCCTCCTCTGCTACTTGCTCCTGCTTCCCCTAACCCTCCTCCTTTCCCCTCCTCTCCCTTCATGGGCTTCTGTCATGTCTGGGTACTGTTTTACTTTCACCTGCTACTCTTGCCTTTATATAACAGATTACCTTGTTCAATCTGTGCTGAGCTGTTACTGTACTCAGAACTAATATTTGTAATCATTGTTTTGCACCAGGACATCTTATAATGTCAATGTTTGACTAGAGTTCCGGGACTCTGCTCCTTGTTCTACATTAGTTGCTTAAAAATTGTTATGTACTCCATGTCCATACTCACTGGCTATGTATCATTCTTTTGTACTACTATGTTTTATTCTATTGTACTGCTTTGTATTTTTGCACTGTGCTTTCCTGGGTCAACCCTGAAAAAGGGACTGCAATTGTCTCAGTGGTCCTACCCGGTTACCAAAATTCAAATAAATCATGCACTTGGGGGCACAGAAATGCAGGGGAGGAGTACAGGATGGGGGGAGGGGGAAACTGACAGCTACCAAACAGGAAAGGGACCTGGGAGTAATCATATCTGATGATCTAAAGGTTACCAGACAATGTGAGAAGGCTGTGAGGAGAGCCAGTGGAATGCTGGGGTGCATAGGGAGAGGTATCTCCAGCAGAAGGAAGGAGGTGGTGATACCACTCTATAGAACATTGGTGAGACCTCATCTAGAGTACTGTGTCCAGTTCTGGAGGCCACATCTCTGGAAGGACATAGAGTAGAAGTGGTTCAGAGAAGGGTGACAAAAATGGTGCAGGGGCTGCACCAAAAGTTAAATGAGGGGAGACTGGAGGATCTCAATATGTACTCCCTAGAGGATAGGAGAGGGGATATGATAAAGACTTTCAAATACATCAAGGGTGTAAAGAAGGTACAAGAGGGTAGCATATTTAAAAAAAAAAAGATATTCAAGAACAAGGGGCCATGATATGAACATATAGGGGGGTAGACTTAGGGGTAACGTGAGAAAGTATTTTTTCATGGAAAGGGTGGTGGATCCACGGAACAGCCTCCTGGCAGAGACTGTAGGGGCAAAAATGGTAGAGGAATGCAAAAATACCTGGGACAGACAAAAAGGAACTCTAGTGATAGGAAAGAGAGAGTAAGCTGCAGATCATTTAGGATCTGAGGCATATGAAACAGGTAGGGAAAATGGACAGACTAGGTGGGCCAAGCATCCGTATCTGCTGTCAAATTCTCTGCTTCTGTGTTTCTATCTAAAAAGGTTGATCAGTATGAACATGATGTGGAGTTTTGTAGTACTGTAGTAGGATACCCAGGCTGGACCCACTACCCACTGTTTTGGATTGGTAGGGAACTATGTCAAACCTTTCCTTCTAGTTCACATAGAAGACATTCACCCTCAGAGAGGAATCTCTGGACACAGCCCTGTGACAAAGAAGCCCACACTTATGTGAACTCCTTTTATAAGCTGCACAAAGCACCAACCTGAGACGATCATGAAAGAGTCACAAGGCACATCTCAGTGATGAAGGAGCCCACACTCTTGAAGGATCCCCCTGGGAGGTGTCCTGGCTAGGCCTAGATGTTAAAGGTTAAAGAATATCAGAGTAACAAAAACCCCAAAGGAAGAAGAAGGCTTGGATAGAATAGTTACTTCAGGCATGGTTGTCTCATATCTCTGCTCTGAGTGCAAGGCTCAGAAAGTAACATTGGAGCCGAACCCTTGAGATACAAGGTCCAAGTCATATGAAACCAGTGAGGGGGCAGAAGTGTACAAAGCCCTTGAGGGACACTGAGCATTGGAGAAAGAGTTTGGTAGTCATTTGGGCATGTGTTGGTTGTAACTGGGGCTTGGTAGTCATTTTGGCATATGCCCAAAGTATGATGATATGAATATATAGTGGTAAGAGAATGGCAGTATGAACATGTATGGCATAAGTAGTTGGTATGAGTATTAAGCCTCATGGAGAGGAGTTAGGTGACCACCTTGGCAGGCTGTAGATGGTAGCCTGAATGAGAAGCAGCAGAGCGAAGGTGTAAGCCTGAGGTGGGCAGTGATCGAGAGGGCCTCAAAATGCTAGGAAGGCAAAGCAAGGCCATGGCAGTGGACAGCCATGGTGACAGAGCCAAAGCAAAGACAGACACTGAGGAAAGTTTACGAAGAAGCAACTGTGGGAAATGGAGCAGCCAGCTAGTCAGAGGAGCAGGCAGGGGGCAGGGAAGCTGCAGAAATGTAAAGCAGGAGAATGAAGCCCTTGAAAAGCACTGAGCATTGAGGTGGGAGCCCAATGGTCACTGGGGTAGATGCCCGATATTTATAGGGTGAATGCTTGTTTGTAGTATGGATGTATAGGGCATAGCCCTGCATGAGGAGATGGAAGAAACATCTGTAGGACATGGAGACATCAACTGTCCTGGTGGTCAGAAGAACTACAGGCATGCAGTTGTAGCACAAGCAGGCAGGGGCCAGGAAGGCCACAGTCAATCAATCAGTCAGTCAGTTAATCAATATTTATTTTACCAGGTCAAACACCATTGAGTGAAACTCACTTACAAAGTGGACCTGAGCAGCAAGAACAATGCTGATACAAAACAACAGAGATAATACAAAGTCTTAAAGATAAACAATGACAACATTACAAACTGAACTGCAGTGCAGGAGAACAAAGCCTTTAACGGGTGCTGAACATAGGGCAAGAGCCTGGAGGTTGTTGGCGCGGTATGCCTGGATGGGAAGTATAGGAGTATGGCAGCAAGGACATATAGGGTGGAGCCTGTATAAAAGTATGGTAGGAATTAATACAGTTGTACGAACTTATAGGGCATAGCCCTGTATGATGCAGGAAGGGATAAGTATGGTAGTCTGAATAAAGGTGATTATATGCTGAGGGAGTATACTTAAGGCAACAACTGTGAAACATGGAACTTGCTGAGGGGGAAGGATGACTGTGGCTGCATGCCTGCATCACAAAACTCCAGAATATATAGAAGGAATGCTTGGGCAAATGCCTGGTAGTCATGTGGCATATGCCTGGGAGTCATAGGACAGACACCCAGTAGTCACTGGGGCTAAAGTCTAAAGTGGCAGTATGAATAAACAGACAACAGAGGAGACTGCATTTGGAGCTGGGTGCCTCTGACTACACAACCAAAAATAACAAAAAAGTTGGGCACACACCACCTATGTAGAACTAAGATGCTGCTTCAATAGGTACTTTGTGCAAAAAGTGCTCCTTATTTACAGCTGTGGGTGGAGCCTATAGCCGTTTTGCTTTTGCAGCTTAAAAAATGGCCGATTGTGGCACTTTCCATTGGACTTTCGGAAGTATCCTTCCAAAAGTCCAACGGAGCTTGTAACACTCCGCCACAATCAGCCACTACGGAATAACAGCTGCACTATTTCAGATGTTACTTCTGTATTTTGGGGCAAGAACTGTGCATGTACACCTTGTACACATGTGCAGTTCCACTGGTATCACCATCTTGCGAATAGCATATCACCATTCAACACAACTACGCATGCACGAATGCCGCATATGCGCAGTTGTGTCACTGCCACCATCTTGGAGATGGAACTCGGCGACACTCGCTCTTCGGCACTAAATGATCTCGCTACAGCCGTGTCAGCTCTGGCTAGAGTTTGTTAAAGATGCCATGCACTGTAAAACATTAATAACACCTGACACATTTTGGACATATTGGCAGTATGAATGTAGAGGGTGTAACGATGTATGAAAGCACAATGGGTAGGAGCAACAAGGGAAAACTGTGTCAGGTAATGGACTCGTTCTTGGCACAGAGCGGGGAAGCGGAAGCAGGCAGAGCATTCAGCTGACTGGGAAAAACTCAGAAGTAGAGTAGGAAAACCCACGCAAACAGCAGGAGTGAACAAAACTAGGGGAAAGCCACAGCAGCCCAGGATTGAGGGTAAAGTCGTGGCCTGGGCCAGTGGAGTGCAGAGCAAGGCTCAGGTGGAGCAATGAGTGACAGCAGGTAGGGCCCACAAGGAGGCCTGCATGGAAGGGAAACAGAAGTGGGGAAGGGCAAGTCAGAGGAGGAAAGGTAGGCCAAGAAAGCTGAGCAGGCAAGCAAACTGTAATAGTGGCAGATTGGAGGCTGTCAGACAAAGGAAATCTGCAGGAAAGAAAATGGGAGGGAAAGCAGGGTGAACTCACTACCGCTGACAGCAACAAGAGTCCCCATGAAAATAAGCACCCAAAGAATACTTGAACATGAGTGATTTATGTACTGCTCATGGGGGAGGGGTGGGTGTGGGGGTGGGTGTGTGGATGGCATGTGTCGCTCAATACCACACCAAACCAAAGGCTATAGCATTTTAATTCTTGCTGATCTTCCTTCTGTCCTGCCTTTGTCTGACTGTGTCTCACGTGTGTACATTTTGGAAATTATAGCTGTCTTTGTTGCATTGTAATGTATACTGGTGTGTTATATTTTATATTCATTGTTATTTGATCAGTTTTGCGGATGTTTATTGTACATATTTAGAGTATGGAGCTCCACTTTGACCCCCCAGAGTGCCTCTGGAAATGAATTAGTTTTAGCTCAGCATGGTTTTACTGGTAAACATTTTTAAAAATCAATACAGAATCAATATTTCTTTAGGTCTTCAAATGTTACCTTTGGGGTCCCTTACCGTATAAGTATTTTATCCCTTGGGATTTAGTCTATCATCTTATCTTGTTTACTCATTTTAGAATGAATTTCCTTAGAGGAATGAGATAAGAACACAGAACAAACCCTCTACTAATGAAGCTCAGGGGATGTTTGGTGAAAACATCAAGAGACCTTAGACCAAATGGTACCACAGACAACCCCCAAGGGAAAATTGCTTGCTTCCCTTTCATTTCCTAAGTGCTAATTAATTTCAGCAGTGACATCAACTGAGAATAGAAGAGTTTTCAGATTTCACTCTTATAGAGCAGAACCATTTGCCCTGAGGCTCCACACTGACATGGAGTAAAGTTATCAATTACTGCTGACTTCAGTACAAGGAAGGGAGGGAGGTGCTAGGCTCTCATTAGCTGAAAGACGGACTCATTGCACTCAGGAATTACCCATTTTGGGAATTGATTTATATGTTACAATTTGCCATCAGCATGCAAAGCCCTTTTTTACCACTGGCAAACCTGGATTTCATGCATCATTTTGTTTCATTTTCTTATTACTTATTACATGAAATGTTGGAATTTAAACACAAAAAACGTGTGTGTGTGTGTTTGGGAGGGGGATAAGAAACAGAAGCCGAGATGGGCCTGCAGTCAAATGTGCCCAACACCTTCAAAGTACAGCATGGTGATGCTTTTGTCAGCTGAAGGTTGATTTGACAAATGTAGAGCACATGTGGATTGGCGCTCAACTAAATTCACTTTAACTTACTTTGGGCATTATACATGCCATGCCATCTCCTTATTCTCAAAACTATTTCTCTCCTTTTCTGCCTATACCAAGAATTGTTTGTGAATAGGACCCAGCCTTAGTAGGTTTTCTTGTGGCTGCATTTGAGAGCAAAACCTTAAAGAGGACAGGAAATCATTTCTAATTGGTAGCTGTTTATAATGTTCCCATTTACAGAAATGATATCCATAAGCCTAAATGATCCATATGTAACTGTACCTGAATAAAAAGTGATATGACAAACTGTATTTTGCATTGTTTTGCTTTTATGGGCAGCATTCTGTTGCAGTTCTGTTCATGGAACCAGTAGACTGGAGTTTTAACTATGTTACGGTTTGAGGAAAGAACTCTAAGCATGGTTCTGATAGGACAATAGCTCATTCTGTACTCAAACCATGACATAGTAAACACTCCAAATTACTGGTTCCAGGAAAATAACTGTTCAGAATGATGTTCATAAAAAGAAAACAATTGAAAACACAGCTTTTCACATCAGTGTTTATTAAGGTACAGTTAAATATGATTCATTTGGAGGCAAGTTTATCATTTCTCTTGCTAGGAACATTGCTAACTGCTGCCAATTAGCACAGATTTCCTGTCCCCGTTAAATATTTTAGCTACCAAATGTATAGGCATTAACCAGTGCTCATTGTACTTTATCTTTTGAGGGCATATGACTTATTCACCTTAACAAACTGACACAACAACAGGCTTTGGAGAAATGGCCACAGCAATGTGTTTATTAATAAACCAGTTATCCATATATACATTCACTTCAGCATGCTGTGCACTGCTAGGTAGCCTTGGAAGGAATCTAGCTCACCATGGAGCACTAGATCGTTGATGGTCGACCCTCCCTCCCAGGCGAGGGCCACCTTACCATCAACCAGGACCCCGCGAGGGACAACAATCTCTGGGGCATGAGGGATGGCTCTGTGACCGGCTGCAGCTAGCTCCTCCCCCATCAGAGGACCCGCCATACCGCGGGACACTGCCTAAAGAGAGTGCCCTCCGGACTCCATCCGTCAGGCCTGCCCTCCTATCAGCCTCGGGGAGATCTGGCTGATCAAGACATGTGATCCCCTGTTATCCCCTCCCACAGCATTCCAAGACTACCAAGCCGCCACAAGGTGAGTTCTCACCCACTCACCCCCCACAAGCACCTCATGATAATACTCTCGCCACTGCCCATTGTTTGTCATTCAAAAACAGGTATAATCCTTTCTCCGATAGATGTATGCCATCTCTTCTATAGAGATCAGGCTTTTTTACAGACACTCCCAGGTGCGCTGCTATGGACTCCCCCACAGAGTCCATAATTGGTCTCATGGCCGCGTTCTCTAGCCGGTGCACCTTCTCTATTGCCCTAATGTTCCGGGCATGCCACCACTGCTGCCACTGCAGCATATCAAACCAAATTATATGCACCTGGGGCCACCATTGCTTCACTCTTGTCAGGTTCTGCCTGACCCTCTCCTTAAACTCCCTCGCGTACAAACCCCTAAATCATTTCCCCCCAAATGCAAGACTAAGACATTTGGCTGCAACCTCTCCTGGGCTTTTGCTTGCAGTCTTGCGATTAACTCATTCCATCGCATCCCTCGCCGTCCAAACCAATGCACCTCTGCCCTCTCGGGTGCCAGGAACAGGTTTTCTCCTCCGGGATACTGCCTCACCCTTCGGGCTGCCCAATGGATGTATGAGTGGCCACAAATCCAGATCTGCTCTACTTGGGCCGCAACACCTGTCCAAACAAAGCAAAGAGAGTTATAACATGTGTGGTCTTATGTATCTTTCAAAAGCCTGTGACTTCCATCTATCCAACGTCTGCATTGTCCTATCTGATAAGCCCTCTGCCCTGGCATGCAATGCTGCACCAATCCTAAAGGAGTGCATGTTGTAGTGTTCTGCAGGGATGCCCAGCAGTTGCAAGGTCTTTTGAAACATGTGCCTAAACTGGCACACTGTTAGGGGGCCATCCCCCCCATGGTGGAAGAAGGCCCCCCCCATTGCCAGGCGCTGAGTTATATAATCCTGTACCCATGCTTCCACATCCTACTGGAGCCCGTAGGGCGCCACTAGTCAGCACAACTGCCCATGACTGAGCTGGTCCGTCTTGCTCTTTCGGATGTGGACAAAGATTCCAGATGTTGTGACCTCCACATCGGCCTCTGCCAGCACTACTGGTCTCACAGTAGCTTTGCTGGGCTGCACGAGCTCTGACACCCAGAATGCCCTGCAAAATACTACCAGGTACGCTGTCTGGAACAGCCTTGTCACATCAGGGGATGAGCATACCTTAGGCAACTTGTCCCAGATCTGCTTGAATATGGTAGGGCCGATAGGGCGTCTGTTGTCTGTACCCCTCCTGGCTGCCTGCGCCCAACCTTTCAGCATCTTCCTGAGGGCAAATGCCCTTTTGGAGTCTGAGAAGCCCCAGGCTTTCTGAAACCAGGCTACGCCAGCCATGTGCTGTTCAACTGTTGCTGGGTGGCCCCCGTCTGTTTTTTGATCAGTACGTATTTGCACAGCTGTGCCACTGGGATTGGCCATGTCACTGCCCACCCTTGTACGTATTGCATTTCCAAAAAACAGTTGACCCCCCCCCGATACGCTCTCCATGTCCTAGGTGCCAGAGCATTCTCAATCAATTCCCAGGCCTCCGGGTTATCAACTCCCATAGGAATGGCGGGACTTCCCTGGGCTGTTGGTCCGCCGCTGGTGCCAATTCTTGGAACCTCTACCACTGTAAATGAGAAGGAGCATCAGTGATGCCATTTTCAATACCTGGTACATGCACTGCCCTAAAGGTAATATTCAACATCAGACACTTGAGGACAAACACCCGCATGGGGTTGCCCATTGGGCCCTTGCCCCCCAACTGTTTGTTTATTACATACACCACTCCGGTGTTGTCAGATCTGAATGTGATGTGCTTGTCCCTCAGCACATGCCCCCAGATCACCAGTGCCATGACAATGGGGAAGAATTCCATCACCATTATCTGCCTCGTAATGCCTTTTCTGATCCACTCTGGAGGCCACTGCCCTGTACACCATTTACCTTGCAGGTAAGCCCCGAAGCCCAGACCCCCCCGAGGCATCTGTGAAGAGTTCTAATTCCTCACTGGACACTGGAACTGGCCACATCAATACCCCATTAAAGCATTGCAGAAATGTCTGCCAAATGCCTAGGTCCTTCTGCATTGCCGCTGTAACCTGAATTCTATGGTGCGATTTTGTACAGCCTGCCCCAATGCCCTCCAGGTGCCTCATGAATGTCCTGCCTGTGGGCATTACCCGACAGGCGAAGTTGAGGTGACCCACTAGGTGCTGGAGCTCCTGTAATGTGACTTTACATGCCTTCATTACTGAGTCCAGCCGGGTGTGCAAGGCTGCCAACTTGTCCTGGGGAAGCTGGAACACTTCCTCCCTCGTATCGATCTCTGTCCCCAGGAAGGAAAGCCTTGTGCATGGCCCTTCCATCTTGTCCTGGGCCAATGGTACCCCCAGCTCGGCACACACCTCATGGAATGCTGCCATGATATGCTAGCATTGCCCCGAGTCGACCCTCCCCACAAACAGAAAGTCATTTAATTCAAACAACATGAAGTCTTGCTGTATTCAGACATAATGCAGTTAGCCCCAGCACTTGAAGTGCCCCAGAGAGGAAAGAGTTAACTATGTAGAAGCATAGAACGTTGAGCTCGAGCTCGGTTTTCAAACCTCTGTCTGTGGTACTTCCCAGTGTAGCCGTCAGATTCTTTACTCTGCCTAACAGTGAAGTTGCTCTGGAGATTTCCTCTGCTCGGTTCGGTAAAAGTAAAAGCGTTCAGTTTAAACCATATATTTTTTGTTATTTTCGGATTTCCAGCCTCTGTCTACGGTACAGGTAGTGTGTAGATAGGTAGTGACTGTGTTTCATTTCTGTGAAAAAGTTGGAAATTGTTCTTTTCTTCAGTTTCTTTCCAGTCAGTCCAGTTTGGAACCGACCCTGTTACATTCTGTTTAATTTTATTTCTGGGATTAGAGTGGTGTTCCGGTACCGATCGGTTTCAAAAGAACCAGACCTTTTGCCGGTTCTTTTAAAGAGCCCGTGACATGGTTTATAACTGATCGGTTATCGCATTACCTGGCTTGAAAGCTGCAATAGGGTAATTTGTTAGGTTGCCCATGTCTGAGAAACCCAAGAAGAAAACTGGTCCCACTGGGTTTCAACACTGTACTGAGTGTGGGGAGGCCTTTGCTAAGGCTGACCCCCACCTCATCTGTGTTTATGGTCTGGGGTTTAGCCACTTTACTCAGACTGCCAAATCTGTAAAAACTTTCCTAAATCCACTCTAGGCAAAAGACTGAGTAGGCTGAAGGAAAGGGAGGCCGAGAAGTCCATAGATCCAGATGGCCAGCCCGGTTCGGTTGCGATGAACCTGAGGAGGTGCCTACTGACCTTGGCGATACCTCCTCGGGCAAAAGGAGAGCCGACCCCGAGGGGTTAGTTCTATCAAAAAAGAAGCGTAAGTCTGCCGGTTCGGATCCGGTATCGCACTCTCCAACCGCTGATGAAATAGCCAAAGCAATTAGCATTGTTCAATCGCTTAGACTGGTTCCGTCTGAACCGGTACAGCTGGTTAGGTGGTCGGTTCAGTCGGATCCGTCTGCTCCAGATTATGATCCAGACGCCTATTATGAGGAGTGGAAGGGAGACGAAGACTATCCCGGTGATGATGATGATGATGATGACGATGACCGGGGGGGGTCTGGATGTGCCCACTGAACCGGACATCTCCCCAGACAGGCCCTCAGGTGTCTCTCCTCCCAGGCTGTCTGAGTCCCCTTCATATTTTTGTTCTACAAAAAAGGTGGCAGAAACCCTGCAGCTTCCCTTGGTTGAAGCTGCAGAGGAGGATGAAGAGCCTGATTTTGTGGAAATGATGGACATCCCAGAGTACAAAAGGCTGTATATCCCTTTTCATAAATCCTTGGGGAAACAGACACACAAAATTTTACAAACCTCTAATTCAATACCTCCTGTGGATAAGAGAATGGACAGGAGGTATTTGTTATCAGGCTCAGCTGCGGAGTTCCTTTATAGTCATTGTAGCCATATTGGGGTAGTTCAGGCTGTAGCCTGTGACAGGGCTAACATTCCTTTGGCTTCACACCCCCCGGATAAGGACTCCAGGAAAGTGGATGCCATGGCCAAAAAACAGTATTTGGCATCCTCTTTGGGACTCAGGCAGGCTACTTATATGGCCCTACACAGCCAGGTACCAGAAATCCAGATGGGATACGGTTGTGGAACTGGCTAAACAGGCCTCTCCCCAGCTAGCCAAGGAGCTGGAGGAGGTGGCTGCTGATGGAATTGAGGCATCCAAAATGCAATTTCATGCTGCTGTGGACACCAATTATGTGGCATCTAGAGTCATGGCTACAACTGTGTCTCTCAGGAGACATGCTTGGCTCAGATGTACTAGCCTTTCACAGGATACCCAGACTAAGGCTATGAATTTTCCTGTAGTAAGTAACTCTCTGTTTGGGAAGCAGACATGAAGAAAATGTATGAATACAGGACCACGTACAGGAGTGCACAGGCCAAAGATAGGCAAGCCACTCCGCACAAGCAGCAGTCTAGGGGCAGGGGCAGGCCCTTTCAAAGGCCTCTTTTCCAAGTCCAGGCCTCTTCTCCCTTCCCACAGTGGGGGTTCTTCAGAGGGGGGGCAGGAGTGGGATGAGCAGAGCTGATCCCTTTTCCTCTTAGTCTAAGGCTCCTGCCAAGCAGACACCCTGATGTGTCAGCCCGGGTCGACTCCCCATTTCCAGTAGGAGGCAGGCTGGCTTACCACTTCCAGGCCTGGAAGTCTGTAACCTCAGACAAGTGGGTCCTGGAAGTAGTAAGCCAGGGATTGGCCCTCAGATTCAAAAAATTTCCAAAAAAGAGGGCCAAGTCTTTTCCACCTGCATCGCTCTCAGAAACCATTGCCCTAGAGGCAGAGGTTTCCTCTCTTCTAGCTCTCAGAGCTATAGAGAAGGTTCCTACTCAGCACAAGGGAAAAGGACTGTACTCCAGGTACTTCCTTACCTCAAAGAAAACAGGGGAGTGGCGACCCATCCTAGACCTAAGGTATTTGAACAAACACATTTCAAAGCCCAAATTCAAAATGGTAACTCTGGGAATAATCCTTCTCTCTCTAAGGCCAGGGGATTGGCTAGCATCTCTGGACCTCAAGGATGCCTACTTCCATATTCCTATCAGGTGCTCCCACAAAAAATACCTCAGGTTCGAGTTGCCTTCAGGCCATTACCAATTCAGAGCTATGCCATTCGGCCTAACATCAGCTCCAAGGGTGTTCACAAAGTGCCTTGCAGTAGTGGTGGATTACCTCAGAAGACAGGGTATCACCATCTTCCCGTATCTGGATGATTGGCTCTTAGTGGGTCAGTCACCTTTACAGGTCAAGTCAGCTCTTCAAACTACCCAGGACCTACTCAGCTCCCTGGGGTTTCTTCTCAATCTTCCAAAGTCTGTCCTCGAACCAGTTCAACTTCTCACCTTTATAGGCATAGAGTGGGACACTGTACAAGCAAAAGCCTTCCTTCCCCTGGCAAGGGTGAAGGCCCTGGTGGATCTCACTTCTTCCTTTCAACCTCAGGTCTCCCACCCAGCAAGACAGTTCCTTCAGCTCCTGGGCCACATGGCAGCTTCCACGGCAGTGGTGCAGGGAGCAAAGTTTCATCTAAGGTCTTTTTGGTCTCAAAAGAAGGATTCACTCCAAACTGATTCCAGTGACTCAGACTCTGGTCCAAGCTCTCCAGAGGTGGCTGGACCAGGACAACCTCAGACAAGGGGTTCCATTTCTCCCTCAAGTCCCATCAGTAGTTCTAACTACGGATGCTTCTCTCCTAGGTTGGGGAGCCCACCTGGGAGCCATGACAGCTCAAGGGGTCTGGTCTCCACAATAATCTCTCCTTCATATCAATCTCCTGGAACTCAGGGCAGTTTTCCTAGCCCTGCAGAGCTTCTCAGATTCAGTCGAGGGCAAGGTGGTCCAAGTCAGGACAGACAACACCACCACAATGTGGTACATCAACAAACAGGGAGGCACTCGGTCTTCGGCCTTGTGTACAGAGGCCATGAAGCTGTGTTCTCTGGTTTATTCTCTTCAGACTTCTCTGGTTGCAGTTCATCTTCCAGGGAAGGACAACGTACTAGCAGATGCTCTGAGCAGAATTTCACAGGGACATCACGAATGGTCCTTGGATCCTCACATCCTGAAGGTCATCTTCTCCAGGTGGGGCACTCCAGAGATAGATCTCTTTGCAGCACTGGACAATTATCAACTTCGTCTGTTTTGCTGCAGACCTCCAGTCCTGGGAACGGTTCCCCCAGATGCTTTCATTTTGGACTGGAAGGGCAGGTTTCTCTATGCCTTCCCTCCCTTCCCTCTGTTGTTCAGAGTCCTGATCAAGATCAGACTCAACCCCGCACAGTGATACTGGTGGCTCCAGATTGGACAGCCTCAGCCTTGGTATCCCTACTGCTGTCCTTGTCAGTGTCACGCCCTGTCTCTGCCCAGGACATACAATCTCCTGTCCTCCTCCCAGGGCAGATCTGGTACCCCAATCTCCAGTCTCTCAATCTCAAGGCCTGGCTCTTGAAGAGTTAGAATATGCAGCACTACATCTCTCTCAGGGAGTTCTGGATATTCTAAAGGTCTCCAGGAAACCTTCCACTAGAAAAACTTAAAACTCAACATGGAAAAGGTTCAGTATTTGGTGCTCTCAGAAAGGCATCCTGCCTGATTCTGCAGGCATTTCCACAACCTTAGACTATCTAGTTCATCTGAATGGTCTAGGCCTTAGGCCCGCCACTCTGAAGGTTCATCTAGAAGCTGTCTCTGCTATTCTTTCAGCAGGGAAGGGCTCTTCCCTGGCATCTCATCCTGTTTTCAGAAAGTTTTTCAAGGGCCTGGTTACATTAACCCTCCCTTTAGGGGTCCACCGCCTTAGGGATCTTAATGTCTGCATAGCTCAGCTTATGAGCCACCCTTTGAACCTCTGGCTCGCTGAATTGAAGCACTTGACCTGGAAAACTGTGTTCCTGGTAGCTATTACTTCTGCCAGGCGGATTAGTGAGTTACAGGCTCTGTCAGTTGAACCTGACTTCATCTCCTTCCATAGGGACAAAGTGGTCCTAAGAACCAATAGGAGGTTCTTGCCAAAGTGGTATCGGATTTTCATCTGAACCAGTCTATACCTCTCCCTGTGTTTTTCACTGATTATTCTTCTTCAGGTGAAAGAAGGTTACAAATTCTGGATGTTAAGAGGGCCCTTAGCTATTACAATGAGCATACTAAGGCACATGGAAATGACTGTCTTCAATTGTTTCTCACTTATGATGAAGTGGGGAAAGGTAAGCCTGCCACTAAAATAACTATTGCCAGGTGGATTGTTTCTTGTATACAATTCTGTTATGACAAGTTGGGTAGAACGCCCCTTCAGGCCTGAGGGCTCATTCAACTAGGGGAACAGCTGATTCTCTAGCTGTGGCCAGAGATATACCTTTGTTAGAGATCTGTAAAGCAGCCACCTGGAAAACAGTACATACTTTTACCAAGCATTACTCCCTGGACATCCAGGCTAGGAGTGATGCTAGGTTTGGCACAGCAGTACTGCAGAGCCTCTTCCCAAATTAGGTTCTGCATTCTCTCCTCCATAGGGAACTGCTTGGTAGTCTGCATTATGTCTGAATACAGCAAAACTTCATGTTGTTTGAAGAAAAAATTACTCACCATAGTAATGTTGTTTCTTCTAATGGAGTCTTGCTGTATTCAGACCTCCCCCCCCGCCACCGCTGTCAGAACCTGTTTTTTGGGAAGCGGGCTGGCAGGTGCAGTATTGCACCTCAGGGGTGTACCTTGTACCCTCCCTCTTGGGTGGGGTGGATGTTGTTGTTATTTTTTCTGGTGTTTTATGCTTAAATATTGTCACTACCTTTCCTTCTTGGGTTCTCGACATGAGTCTTTTGGGCCCAAAAAGAATATTTTGCTCTTTGGCTATATGTTGAACAATTTCCATACTATGGTATGTTAGTTAGTGTGCTTGTAAGAATCTGACAGTTACACTGGGAAGTACCACAGACAGAGGTTTGAAAACCGAGGTCGTGCTCAACATTCTATGCTTCTGCATAGAGTTAACACATTCCTCTCTGGGGCAGTTCAAGTGCTGGGGCTAACTGCATTATGTCTGAATACAGCAAGACTCCATTAGAAGAAACAACATTACTATGGTGAGTAATTTTTTCATAGTGAATAATGTGATTGACTTTGGCTTTCTGTGCCATGACCCAGTGCAGAAATGTGCTGAATTGCTCAAAAACTGCACACGCCACCGCACACCCCATGGGCATGCAGTTGTCCATGTAGTAGTACCTGTCAAACTTCATGCCCAGTAACTCCCTATCTGGCGGGAACACAGGCAACAGGTGGAACACTGATTCTATATCGGCCTTCCCCAGCAATGCTCCCCGGCCTGCCTGTCGCACCACCTCCACTGCCCTGCCGAATGACGTGTAATACACCGCGGTGTCAACTGGGTCAATGTAGGCATTGATTGAATCACCTTCTGGGTATGATAGGTGGCTTATCATTTGGAACTCACCCGGCACCTTTTTGGGGACTAGGCCAATGGGAGACACCCTGAAGCATGGGCAAGGGGGAGAGATGAAGGGGCCGCTGATCCGACCCGTGGCTAGCTCCTTCCATAGCTTGCCCTGCACGTCCTCCAGTTGCTCCTTGGCAGAACGCAGGTTTTCAGCCCTGTATGCCCTCCTTGGGCCTTGGTAAGGTATATGAAATCCCTCCCTGAAACCTACTTCCAAAGAGCTAGTGGCCACCCTGTATGGGTAGTTGACCAACCACCCTTCAATATTTTTGGCCTTGACTGGTATTGGCAGCCTTTGTCCCTCCCTTCCGAAAGGGATGAAAATTGCTAGCCTTCCCTTCCCCCACTTCTGTCACTTTCCCACACTGTTGAAACAGGAGTGGTTTCCCCCGTGCCATGCACTCATGCTTTTATCTACAACGCTTGGTCTTGCATGATCCCTGGTTGTAGATGAAACAACACCCTTTTCCACCCCCCCCTTATCCCCTTGAAAGCCTTTCTTCAGCGACAGGGAGTGCCTGACCGGAAAACTGCTGTCTGTGTGTTGAACACCTCCCCCCAAATCGATCACCCACAGCAGCGGGAGGTCCAAGACTGCCTGCGACCGTGCCGTGTCCATCTGCTTTATTCTCCTATACTTCTCATCATATTCTAATCACCCCCCACCTGGCTTACAAGTGTGCATGGTCATTATTCTATTAAAGTAGACCTACAGCCCGTCCGCTTTCCCTGGGCTGCCCTGGGTGAGGATCCCTGCATAAATTGTGAACCCTGTGGCCCAGTTCTCCCATGTCTGCTGCACAGTTGGTTTTTGCTTCTGTTCGACCCCATCATCCCCCTCCTTGTCCTTTTTTTCCTTTTCCGGCTCTTTCAGCCGATTCAGAAGGGCAAAGATGTCAACGTATTCTCCGTTGATTATTTGTTGCCTCACCTTGTCCAGCAAGCGTGACCCGATGGGCTCTGCCAGGGATAGGAAGCTCACTGCCCTTTGCTGCCCTGGTATAGGTGGAGGTGCCGATGCCACTCCTGCTCCAGCATCCCCTATCCCTGTTATGGCAGGGACCACCTGGACCACTCCTGGCCTAGCCCTATTCTGGTCCGCCAGTAATTCCAGCAGCCAGTCAAGCTTCTGCTCCACACCTGATTGACCCATGTTTCCCACTGGAGGCCATATGCTAGGCTCCCCCAACCCTTGGGGTAACACCATGGCCCCGCCCCTGAGCCCTGCCATTGGCTGGCTGACCCAACCCCCGAGGGTCATCTGCTGTGGGGCCCATGGCCCGTTACTCCCAGATGAGGAGTTCACTTGTGGCAGGATGGGTTGACCATGCCCCAATTGCTCAAGAGTCCACAAGCTTGCCTGCAGCGGTGCTGGCTGACCCTCTGGAAGGCATCCCGGCAGTCCCAGGCTTATGGGTGCTGGTGCCCCCATTTCCATCCTGTGCCCTGCCAGCACCTTTTCCATGGCCTCCCACTCTCTGCCCCATTTCGGCTGATGCCCCCTGTTCCTTTTGGGGTGCCCGCTCCTGACAGCTGATCTAATTCTGGCATACCCGCTACTTGGTCTGCTGCTCCTTGATCGACCCTCTTCCTTCATGTTTTTTTCTGAGGAGGAGGAGGACTGGGCAACAACTTCTCTGGCTCTTGCCCTGACGTGTCTGGCACCCCGCTAAAGTCACAGGTTTGGCCAGCAGGTTCAGCAGTGCCAGGTTAACTGGCTTACTTCCCCGGGTTGGCCTCCTCAGGATTCTTGGGTTCTGGCGGGGGCAGCAGCCCCGAAGGACCTGCACCCCCCCTTTGCCCTGCTCCTTGATCAGCGCCTCCCACCATGCCTTACCCTTGCCTCGGATGAGTGCAGCCAGATGCTGTTCCAGGTCTCCGATCATCTTCACAATATGCTGCTCGTACTCTGCAATCAAACAAATCATGGCCACCGCTACATCCAACATGGGTCATTTGACCGTTGAACATTTTAACACCACTTCTGATTACCTTCCCAGCTATGAGCACCATAAATTACATTACTTGCTCCGGCCCCTGCAGTATGCCATATGGGGCTGCAGGTTTCAAACCCAGATCTCCCAAGTTTGCACTTTAGAGCCTTAGATCACTGTGGTATATTGCCTCCCAAAACTGCCCACTTCCTGGATTTAGAAAGGAATTGACCCACGGCTGCCCTCAGCAGTGGTTCTGGACTGTGGTAAACCTCCTAAAACAAAAATCAGCATCAATGTGTCTACAGCCGAAAACCCCACAAAGCAATACTTTCAGCTTATAAATTTTCTGGACTCTAATTTACAATTGCCTCATACAATATTTGGCAGGCCCTACAATTGTTCCCCCCCCCCAGAACCCTATCCTCCCCCGCCAGCCCCTTCAAACAACATGAAGTCTTGCTATATTATAGACATTAGCAGTTTGATCCAGCTCTAGAACTGCCCGGAGTGAAATGGTTAAAACCATTCCAAAATAGAATTTTGGCACGAGAGCAGCTCTATCTGTGTCATTTCAAACTTGAACTGTCAGATTCTTTACTCCTGCCTCAGTGAACAGTCGCTCCGAGATTTCTCCTTCTGCCGGTTCATTTCTCGGTTTAAAAGTGTTTTCTCGGTTGGATTTAACCGAGAATAGTTTTATTTTAACCGCAAAACCGCTCGGTTCAAGCTCTATCTGTGGTAACCGTAAGTAAATGAAGGTTTTGTCTGTGTGGAACTTGTAAGTTATCGGTTCGGTTTGAACCGATCAGTGGGTTAAAACTCATTTAAAACTAAAAGTTACTATTTTAGAGTCCGGTTCCGGTTCTTATCGGTTCTAAAAACAGATTTATTACGGTTTTTCCAATACCCGTGACAGTTAGGAACTCGATAAGGGTGTCTTGCCTGGCACTGCCATTGTAAAGGGCAAGTTTTTGGTTAGGCTGGCATTATGTCTGAGAAACCCAAAAGAAAACCGGCCCACTGGTTTCAACACTGTGATGTTTGTGGGGAAGTCTTGCCAAGGCTGACCCACATACACATGTGTTTATTGTCTGGGGTTTGACCACCTCCAGTCAGACTGCCAGGTATTAAGACTTTCCTGCAGCCACCCTGGAAAAAAGATTGGGCAGGCTCAGGGAACGAGAGGCCAAAAGTCCGCTGACCGGATGGCTGCGCCCTGCTCGGTGCCAACCGACCAGAGGGAGCCTTCTGACCAGGGCCAAGACTCTCGGCAAAAGAAAAGCTGGTTCTGAGGAACCAATTCCAGTAAAGAAAACAAGAAAATCAGCAGGTCTGGAGTCCAAAATTCCTTCTCCAACTGCTGCAGAGATAGCAAAAGCCATACAAATTGTCCAGTCACTGTCTCAGGGTCCGTCCGAACCACCACTATCTGGTAAAAGGTTGGTTCGTCCGGTCCAGTGGTTCAGGATTATGATATTGAGGAATTTTATGAACCAGAGGAGGGAGGAGGATTATGAACAGTATGAATGTGGCTGGAAGGTCTGGGTGTGCCCATTGAACCGGACATCTCCCCAGACAGGCCTTTAGAATCTCCCCATGCTGTCTGAGTCCCCATCTCATTTTATGTTTTATAAAAATTGTTGAAACCCTCCAGCTTCCTTTAGAAGAGGCTGTGGATGAGCAAGAGGAGCCTGATTTTGTAGAAATGATGGATATTCCAGAGTCTAGGAGATTGTCTATTCCTTTACATAAGTCTTTTAGGAAACAAACAATTAAAATTTAAAAGCTCCTAATTCTGTGCCTCGTAGATAAAAGATGGACAGAAGGTATACATTGTCAGGCCCTGATACAGAATTCCTTTCTCAGCAATGCAGTCATGTTAGTAGTTCAGGCTGCTGCCTGTGATAAAGCTAATATTCCTTGGCTTCACATCCTCCTGACAAGGATTCCAGGAAGATTGATGCCATGGCAAAAAACAGTATATTGCAGCTCTCTGGGACTCAGGCAAGCAAAATTATATGGCTTATGTAGCTAGGTATCAGAAATCTAGATGGGATACTGTTATGCAATGGCCAAGAGGCCCATGGCCAGCTGGCTAGTGAACTAGAACAGGTGGCTGCTGATGGCATTGAAGCTTCTAAGGTTCAGTTTCATGCTGCTGTGGATGTTAATGATGTTTCCTCTAGGGTCATGGCCACATCTGTAGCTTTTCGTAGGTTGGCCTGGCTCAGGTGTACTAGTTTGTCACAGGATACCCAGACTAAGGCTATGGATTTTCCTGTGGTGGGAAATTCTGTTTGGAGAGCAGACAGAGAACTACATGAAGAAGATGGATGAATATAGGACTACTTACAAGAGTGCCCAGGCTAAGGAGCGGCAAGCCACTCCTCAAAGGCATGCCCCCAGGGGTAGGGGTAGGCCTTTTCACAGGCCTTTCTACCAGACTCAGACCTCCTCTGCCTATGCTCAGAGGGGCTTCTTCAGAGGCAGGGGCAGACGAGGGGTGGGCAGACCTGCTCCCACCCCCCAGCCTAAAGCTCCTGCAAAACAGGCACCCTGATGGGGTGCCCAGGGCCGATTCTCCTGTACCAGTGGGGGGCAGGCTGGCTTACTTCAGTCAGAATTGGGCTTCTTTAACCTCAGACAAGTGGGTTCTAGAAGTAGTAAGCCAGGGTCTGGTTCTCAGCTTCAAAAAGTTTCCCAAGTTGAGAAGCAGACTTTTTCTACCTGCAAATGCTTCAGAGACCCTCGCTATGGAAACAGAGGTCTCATCCCTGTTAGCTCTCAGAGCAGTAGAAAGGGTTCCTCCCCTGCATCAGGGCAGGGGTCTGTATTCCAGATACTTCCTTACCCCAAAAAAGACAGGAGAGTGGCGGCCCATTTTAGATCTCAGATATCTGAACAAGCATCTTTTGAAACCAAAGTTCAAAATGGTAACTCTGGCAATGATTTTACCTTCCCTAAGGCCAGGGACTGGCTAGCCTCCTGGACCTCAAGGATGCTATTTCCATGTCCTAATCAGAAGATCCCATCGAAGTACCTCAGATTCGAACTGCCCTCAGGTCATTACCAGTTCAGAGCAATGCCCTTGGCCTTACCTCTGCTCAAGGGTATTCACAAGTGTCTAGCAGTGGCAGTGGCCCACTTAAGGAGGCAGAGGATTGCTGTTTTCCCTATCTAGATGACTGGCTCATTGTAGGGCCAGTCCCCAGAACAGGTAAAATCTCACCTGCAGGTCACCCAGCAGTTCTCACCTCCTGGGTTTTCTGCTAAACCTACCAAAGTCGGTTCTGGAACCAGTCCAGGTACTCACCTTTATAGGGGCAGAATTGGACACAATGTTAGCCAGAGCCTTTCTTCCCCAGAAAGGGTAAGAAATTTAGTGGCTCTGGCCTCTTCCTTCACTCTGCAGGTCTCTCGACCAGCAAGACACTTTCTGCAGCTCCTGGGGCACATGGCTGCATCCACAGCTGTTGTGCAGGGAGCCAGATTTCAGATGAGAGACATTCAGTTTCACTTGAGAACCTTTTGGTCTCAGAGAAGAGACCCCCTTTCCAAGTTGGTCCCAGTGACTCGAACCTTGATCCTAGCTCTCCAGTGGTGGCAGGATCAGAGCAATTTAAGAGTGGGGGTCCCCTTCATTGCCCCTTCTCACGGCTTGACTCTCACTACAGATGCTTCCCTTCTGGGTTGGGGAGCCCACATGGGCGACCTTTCCACTCAGGGAGTTTGGTCCCCCCAGGAATCTCTGCTCCACATCAATTTGCTGGAACTCAGAGCTGTCTTTTTAGCTCTTCAAGCTTTTTCTGCATCTGTCCACGACAAGGTGATACAAGTCAGAACAGACAACATCACAACAATGTGGTACATCAACAAACAGGGGGGCACTCGGTCTTCGGCCTTGTGCACCGAGGCAATGAAGTTGTGGTCTCTGGCCTATTCCCTGAACACTTCCCTCATAGCAGTTCATCTTCCAGGGAAGGACAATGTCCTAGCGGATTCCCTCAGCAGGATTTCCCAGGGCCATCACGAATGGTCCCTGGATCCTCAAGTGCTGGGGATAGTTTTTGCCAGGTGGGGCATCCCTCAGATAGATCTTTTTGCAGCCCCAGACAATCACAAACTTCCTCTGCTCTGTTGCAGGCCTCCAGTGCTGGGCTCAGTTCCCCTGGATGCCCTTCTTCTGGATTGGGAGGGGAAGTTCCTCTATGCTTTCCCCCCCTTTCCTCTTCTATTCAAAGTAATAGTCAAAATCAGATCTCAGCCTTGCAGGGTGATTCTGATTGCCCCAGATTGGGCCAGACAGCCTTGGTACCCACTCCTTCTGTCTCTGACAGTCCATCTTCCCCTGTGCCTCCCCAGGAATCACAATCTGTTGACTTGTGCCCAGGGAAGGGTTTGTATCCGGACCTCAAATCCCTCAACCTCAAGGCCTGGCTCTTGAGGAGTTAGAGTTTGCTGATTTACACCTCTCTCAGGGTGTTCTTGAGATCCTAAAGGCTTCCAGAAAGCCTTCCACTAGGGCTACTTATAGTTCTAAATGGAAAAGGTTTTCCATTTGGTGTGCTGGGAAAAATATTTCCCCAGAATCTGCTGAATTGCCCATTTTGTTAGATTACATGGTACATCTTAATTCCTTGGGTCTCAGACCAGCTACCCTGAGAGTTCATTTGGCAGCTGTGTCTGCTTTTGTGTCAGCAGGAAAGTCATCCCCTCTTTCCTCTCATCCTGTGTTTTCCAAGTTTTTTAAGGGATTACTCCATACTAATCCTCCCTTTCGGGAACCGGCCCCTGCTTGGGACCTTAATGTTTGCATTACCCAGTTAATGCAACCCCCTTTTGAACCTCTGTCTTCTGCAGAGCTTAAGTACCTAACTTGGAAAACTGTTTTTCTAGTGGCTATCACTTCTGCCAGATGCATAAGTGAATTGCAAGCCTTGTCAGTGGAGACTGACTTTATTTCTTTCCACAAGGATAAGGTAGTCCTTAGGACTAATAGGAAGTTTTTGCCTAAGGTGGTTTCAGATTTCCATCTTAATCAGTCTATCTCCTTCCAGTATTTTTCACTGATCACTCCTCTTCGGGTGAGAGGAGGTTGCACAGCCTGGATGTTAAGAGAGCTCTTAGTTATTATATAGAGCGTACTAAAGGTCACAGGTTCAAATCCTCCAACTTTTCCTTACCTATGGTGAAGTTGGGAAAGGCAAACCTGCCACTAAGAGATCAATAGCCAGGTGGATTGTCTCTTGTATCCAATTTTGTTATCAGAAAGTGGGCAGAGCCCCCGTTTGAGGGCTCATTCTACCAGGGGTACAGCTGCGTCTCTAGCTGCTGCCAGAGATATCCCTTTATTAGAGATTTGCCAGGCTGCTACTTGGAAAACGGTACACACTTTTACCAAGCATTACTCCCTGGATGTCCAGGCCAGGAGAGATGCTCGGTTTGGCACAGCTGTTCTTCAGAGCCTATTCCCTAAGTAGGTTTGTGCCCTCCTCCATGGAGGTACTGCTGTGTATTCTTGTTAATGTCTATAATATAGCAAGACTTCATGTTGTTTGAAGAAAAATTACTCACCTTAGTAATGTTGTTTCTTCTAATGGAGTCTTGCTATATTATAGACCTCCTCCAACCTGCCCTCTCAGAACCTCTACTTAGTGGGTGCGGGCAACTTAGTGTGGGCACTACTTATGTCCTGTTAGCATTTTGTCCCTGGGACTTTGGGTGTGTGTGTATTGTGTGTTTTATTATACTTATGTTCCATTTTCATATTATTAGAATAGTGTTAGTATTTCTGGTCCCCTGACTTGAGTCTTGGGTGTTGGGACCATCAATGGTTGTTATTATTTAGGTAGCCATTTGGCTAGTGTAGGTTACAGCTTCCACACAGACCTTAGTGAGTTTGGCTCATAAAGATCTGACAGTTCAAGTTTGAAATGACACAGATAGAGCTGCTCTCGTGCCAAAATTCTATTTTGGAATGGTTTTAACCATTTCACTCCGGGGCAGTTCTAGAGCTGGATCAAACTGCTAATGTCTATAATATAGCAAGACTCCATTAGAAGAAACAACATTACTAAGGTGAGTAATTTTTTCTTCTGGGCTGTTCTACCTGGGTCCCTATTGTTGTTCAGGTGTCTCCGGCCATGCCCCCAGACAAAGCCCCGCCTGCTGTTATACCTTGCAGGCTCCTCCTCCTCTCTGTATGATTGCTCACCCACATTTATTCTATGTATGTACTGTATGAATGTCTATGTTTTAGTCTGACGTGGAGCCTTTGGAAACAAGTCTATGACTCAAAGGGTTGTAATTCAGATTTCCTAAATAAATAAATAAATAACTGGTAGTGCACTACATGCTTCTGTAACTAGCCGTCATTGATGAGTTTACAGTACTTTCGGTAAAAGGAATAACTGACTGAAGAAGAAGAATTAAGCCCTCCCTCTCTGCAGTCAAAGAAACAGGTTTCTCATTTTACAATACAAGAGTGTTATTTATTTTTACAATTTATTTATAGTACAAGATTAGAGCTTGCTGTGTGTGGAAATCCATACCAGAGCACAAGCGTTGTTGCACCACAGTTCAAAGGTCATAAGAAAGTTATTGTACCACAGTGTGGTACAGCAACTTTTGTGGCACCCGAATCTTGTGCCATTTCAAGTTAAACAGACACTGTGTTGCTGTTTCCTGAAAACTCACATTTTCTGACTTTCTGTAAAGGATAAAAATAAACACTGTACCCAGCTGCTTAGTACCTACCCACCTGGTGCTAGAAATAGTGTTTTTTGACATGTAATTGTAATCAAATTACTGTTTAAAAATGCCTAGGCTGGGTGATGATCTTCACTAGTGGGGCCTATGCATGAAGGCTATGCAGCACGTAGGCTTCTCTACTTTTACCTGCCTCACATCAGGGATCCTGTCAGATCCCTGTAGCATTCACGATAAGGGTGCAGGCCCCTTCTGCACCAGATCCCCTGTCCATTTGTAACTCTGCATGGATGAAGAGACAGGGGAGTGACTGGGAATTGGTGCTAGACTCCATCCAATGTACTAAGGTGCAGAGTGCTGCTGCAGAGGGAAAAAGCTATGCTGGCAGGGTGCCTGCCATAGCTGCTATGCACCCTCTACATCCTGCAGTGGCAGGCCATGGCAGAACAAGCGACCCCCCTCGCCATGCTGCCCCAGCCCTTGGGACTTGCAGTGAGGGCTGGTGGCCACACCACAGGGCACTTGCTCAACATGTTATCCATTTAAGGGATTATGGAATCCACCATGTCTCACAATCCCCTTTAATGGGCAGACTGGGTGGGCCAAGTGGTCCTTATCTGCCGTCAAAGTCTATGTCACTATGTTTCTCAATGTGGAGCAGGGGATCCTGTTGGCTGGCATGATTGGATACTTTCTACTGTCCCCCACCCTGTCTATGCCCACCTCTGCCCCCGCCATGCTCCTGTGTGCCTGCGGGGCAGGGTCATAGACAGGTGGCCAACAATGGAGCATGGCAGGCAGTGGTGATGATTCAGGGGTTCAGGTGGTCACAGGCTGGGGCTGGGTACATGACTGTGATGCATACCTGATCCACAGTGGTGCATAGGCCCCTATATCAACACTTCTGTTTGATTCACATGGAAGTGCTCATAAAGTGAGGATCAACACTTGATGTTGGAAGACACCTAACATAATTTACAATTTCATCTAAAATAACAAATACCTTTTCTGGCCCCAATTGGGTAAGGACACTCACTTTTTTAAAACCATATACTCTAAAAAATAGACAACCATTCATATTAAGGCATGTGTTTCCATTGTGGCTCGTATTGCTGTGCTTAGTTCAACTGAGGTACAACATCTTATTTTCAGTGATGTCCTTCTTCTACCCAATCATCTGTCTTATAGGGCCAAAGTATATCCTGTATATATGTACAAATACCTCAAGGGAATCGACAAAGTTCAAGAGGGTAGCATCTTTCAGAAAAAGAGATGTGTAAGAACAAGGGGCACAATTTGAAGATGAAGGGGGGTGGATCGGGGCAATGTGAGGAAGTATTTTTTCACAGAGAGGGTGGTAGATGCATGGAATGGCTTTCCTGAGGAGGTTGTGGGGTCATAACAGTGGGAGAATTCAAGAAAGCATGGGACAGACATAAGGCAGTTCTGGTGGGGGGTAGGAAGAAGTAGGCTGTTGGTTAACTAGGATCTGCAGCTTATCCAATAGGTAGGGAAATGGGCAGACTAGGTGGGCCAAGCAGTCCTTATCTGCCATCAAAGTTTGTGTTTCTATGTAAAGCACAAAGACATCTAGTGACATATTAAAAGCCACAGTGACCTAGTGGTTGTGATGGGACAGGAACTTATGATCTACTGGTTCACAGTTCTGTGTTCTAACCATAAAACCACAGTGCCTCCCTCTCTGCAATGTTATTGTTAGATTTTGAATGTACACAAGGTAGACACAGACAAACCTTATTTGCAATAGTTTTTGCCATATGATAGATAGAAATCTTTATTTTTAGACAGGCTTAGGACCGTTAGGGCCACTGTGGTCCTTTTTTCAAAGTTGTCATGTGATTAAGTATGTTATAGTGTATAGAAGAAGTTTGTTCTACATGGATTTTCATCCTAAGCAGAATTCTGCTGTACTACAGTGCAAAGGTCATGGAACATGATTGCATCCTTCTGTGGTACAACAGCATTATACACAGGTGAAAACAATGTTCGTATGACCATTTCTAATGAAAGAAGTACTGGAAAAAAAAACACCACACCCTCAACAGATACTAATAAGTCAAACATGATAATGTGGACCTTTGGAACTTTGCTCTATTTTTCCTTAAAAGTTTGAACAATTCAGCTTATAACGTATGGTGTAATGTTGTTAACCTCAAAAATCCATCATTTTATCTATTGTTTTACAGGGCTGTTGTACCCTCGATGTGACATAACAATGTTGTTATACCATCGTGGGTACGTCACACTGATGGTACAACAACATGGAACGCTCTGTGAATGTACGTTCTGCGAACCGCTGGTCTTGTTGAACAGGCTGTGGCAGTTAGAGCTGTACCTGGAGAGAGCGGCGGTGAGAGCGCAGAAGTAAGGATTCTTTCTCCAAATGGTCTGTTTTTGCTGAAATTGAAGGGACCGATGCCCATACACTATAAAAGACAATGTATGGGCATCGATTAACCACTCTACGCTCGCTTCTCGTGGTTCCCATGAGAATTTGGGTAAACCTCTTGAGCTGTGCTCTCAAGGTTTACTTAAGTTGTCATGCAAACCCCTCGTCGCGAGCATAGAGTGGTTGTTCACTGATGTTCATACATTACCTTTATTTCTATGCACATTAATGTATTTTTTTTAAAGAAAAAAAAGTAGCTGTTTCTCCATATTAGCTGTCACTTATAATTCATAGCAGGAGAACAGCCAAAAATGGGACATGGCAATGGCAGAATGGATGAGAATTGCACAGTTCCATGTCAAGATAGCGACTCCCAAGCAAGTCACTTAACCACCCAGTGCTCCCAGGTCGCCCCTGAAAACAGGCACTTGTGCCTAGTGGGCCTTACCCGGTTACCAAAGACTAAAATAAAATAAATAAAAATGGCAAGGAGTGAAAATGCCACACTATCACAGTGTGACCACATACAGTAAACTTTCTGTTTGGGGGGGGTCTTTGCCCCCCGAACCCCCACACACTCTTATTTGATATATCAAGACCTGGGAGGGCAGACCTTGAGGAGGGGGTAACCATTAGTCACCGATATGGCACGCGATGTGATTGCATGCCATTTTCACTACTTGCCGTTTGGGAGTGGCTATCTTGATGGGCTACTGAATGGCACACAACAGTTTAAACCGTTTAAAAAAACACATATTTTTTTATCTCTATACGCTATAAAAAATACTGGTTGGGCAAAACCATGCCTGACCAGCCTGTGCTGCCACCTCAAGGTTCAGATTACAACTGACCTCCGGAGCTTCACTCTCAAGGTATTGTGTAATCTGAACCTCAAGGTGGCGGCACAGGCTGCTTGTGCATGGTTGCCCAACCAGTATTCTCTATATAGTGGCTTTCACATTTACAGATAAAACTGCAAACCCATTACATTAGTATTAATGTTAACAGATAGGATTATAAATGCAGTGTATGGACCAAGACAGCAGATGTTGAAACAATGCTTCCTCATAAAATATGCATCATCACTATAAAATCCAATTCTTTAACACATAGACATAATAACAGTTCATAGTATAAAATGCATGCATATACATTAGCAGAGCACTTGCAATAAACATGAATATGTTAACTACACAGTTTGACATAAAAAGAAGGGAAAGGGAAAGGGGAAATTGTTTAACAGGAAAAACACACTAAGCAATAACTTGTTTCCAAGTGTGACCTGGGAACACGAGGAAGCTAAGTGACTTGCTCAGGGCCACACAGTATGCAGGTGGGGGCTAATGGGATTTGAACCTCAGATCTCCAGGTTTGTAGCTCAGTGCCCTTAACCACTACACTAAACTGTCTCCTAAGAAAAAGAAGCTGTGTTAACTCATTGCCTCCTAGAAACGCCGGTAGGCGTCAGCAAATCTACTGCAGTGTGTCCCAGAACGACTACAGAAGTCACCTACAGACTTCCTGTGTGCCCTAGTAACATCTGGAGACATCACTCACATATTTTAATATTACTTGACAGCCAGAATTGATTAGAATTGACTGCATAGTACCATTAGAACGGTAATGTTATGCAGAACAACTTTGCCACTGACACTTTGTGTGTATCATGTTCACTTTAGTAGTTATTCACATTTGTTTATGACATTTTGCCTATCTAGAACCACCTACGCACTTTGAAGAAAACACACATTCTGGGTATTTCAGCCAGTATAAAACAAAAACCGAATTGAGTACAGTTGATTGCATAGCACCGTTGGAAAGGCAATTTTGTGTAGAACAACTTTGCTACTGATATGTTGTGTGTATCATGTACACTTCAGGAGTTGTATGCATTTGTTTACGGTATGGTGTATATGGTTTAGATTTGTCCCTCAAACTTCACCAGCACACCTTGACTCAAATGGGGAAAAATTATGTTTACTACTACAGAAATAGCTGGGGTTTTTTTTACAAACAAATTATTAAACTACATCTAATATCTGGATGCTTAATTTGGTGTTGATATGTTACATATTTCCCAACAAAAAAGGGCTTATGGTGCATTTTTAGTGAAAAAAATATTTTGTTTTGCTGTTTCGACCAGCACAGAAATAAAACTAAATTACTTACTATTTCTTGCATACCACCATTGGAAAGGTAATTATATGCTGAACAATTTTGCCACTCATACTTTGTGTCTGGTACTTATGGTTTTTGTGCTATTAGCATTTGTTTGCGCCATGCCAATTATGGCTTGAGTTTGCTTAGAAAGGCCCAGGATTCACTGTTAACAGTATACAGCAGACAAGTGCTGCAATTTCAGAAAGTTCCTGTGGAGGTAATGAGTTAAATTAAGGCAATCCCCAGAGAAATTGTTAAATTAGATATTTAAAGAAATTGTGGAAGAGTTTAAACAAAAATTTTCCAACACTAAATTAGAAAGTTGCAAATAAAGATCATTAACAAAGATACTTCTATTTTACTGAGAGGATAGAAGGGCATTAGATAATGCTACACTCCAATACAAACTTGTTAACAGGCATTTAAAATTTAAGATGGATGGGTTTGAGTCTGAGTGACTACCTACATTTCTCCCAGTCCTGTATTTCCATATCCAAAACAAGAATGCAAAAAGGTTTAAACTGTGGGTTCAAATGACAGTCAGTCTGGTCTTTTAAGGTGGCAAATAATTCTTTGCCACTATAATATGATGAATAAACAGTGATACAGATGAACATTGATAGAGACGAAGAGTCATAAGCAGTACTAGTAACTATACAAATAAGTCAATTACAGAAAACAACGTAATGTACTTTCAGAGATTGCTTTCTAAACCTGACATAAGAGCAAGCAGGGTTCAAGCCAGTTCTTATTTCAATAACAGTAGCTTTTGTTTATTGTTTCATTCCTGCCACTGAAAAGTAAAACATCCGCTGGAACAGGATCCAAACATTTCATAGCCAAAATTTCACCAAGAAACAGTAATCTTAGGGAAGATTATAAAAGACATAGCAACAAAAAATGGTAAATGTCCTTAACATCGATACTGTTACATGGACAAGTACGAAAGATAATGGTATCCTGTGATATATTTACCAAACATGGCTGTGGTGGGAAGCATATTGTATCAGGCTATCATTAAGGCAGAGCGTAACAACAGAGAAGCAAGGGAAGAATACCAATATTTTTCCTAAGCTTGAGGTTTCTTTATCAAAGGATAATAAATTATAGGGTTAGTCCAGGACATCGGGGCTATATCCAATTGTCTGTCCACATTCATCAGCCTTTCTTTTATCAGTTCAAACATCATGAATCTTTCCATACTATAACAAGAATTCTACAAGTAAGCTAGGCCAATGGAATGTAACCCGCCTCCTTGCTCCCATCTAGGGGCATAATACTTCTTTCGCAGATGGTCTGGGGAAATGGAGAAGGGGTACCCTCAAGAGCTAACATTGAGACTAATGCACTTCAGATTAAGGCAGGAAAAGTGGTATCCTACCTTACTGGCATCTTCAATATTCATGCTTCTCAACTTTACCCTCAGAATCTGGTTTTCACCCCTAAGGCCACGCACCATACCAGGAACTCCACGCTGTACCTCCACTGTCTCTGGAGTCCCCCTGAGCCCTTCGGACCCAGCACAGGCGAGACGAAACTGTATCTGGAATGCAACTCATAAGATATTAATTTGACTGAACATAAAGGGGAAAGAAGAATTTTGTTTCATTTGCTTCCCCCTCTCAGTTTAAATAAGGCACATCACTGCTATTTCCTCCCAAACTGGCTTCTTTTTTCTGCTCCTGCACTGCAAATGATTCCCAGTAATACAGTAATACAGGGGTCCCACCTTCATTTTTTAAATAGATAAAACTCCATGGGGCTAATTCAACTTTTACAAATACTGGCTGGACATTTTAAGGCAGCAGAATGGTGACTCTTAAAGCAGTACAAGCAATAATTTTTCTGTAGCAGGCCGAAAGATTCTCTAAACAATTATAGAACGGACCAGACAAATCTGGAAGGAAAGGCAGGAAGCTTAGTCAGTGACCAAGATACAAAAGGTTTATTTACCAGGGACATTAAAAACCAAGATAACTATGTTCTACAATATTACAGGTTGATACAAAGAAATAAACAACAAAACAATGCGATTGAGACCAACAATTGGTCAAACCAAGAACAGGGGGTTAATCCCTTTTAGTCCAGGTCTTGTGTGTACTTGGCTGAGGTTAGGCAACTACATGTAACCCCTAGGTGGCGCTATCCCAAGGGCTACTACCCCAGCCCGCTTGACTAATAGCAGGTTAAGGAGCCTGAGTTCTGAAACAGGTGCCTCCACCCGGAAGCCAGGGTTGGTAGTGGTCAAGCTACCCTGGGTACAACCCTCTGGGACACTGTTACCACCCTCTTTCCTTACTAGTGGCTGGAACAATACTACTGGTTAAACAACTAAATAATAAAAAAAAAAAAAATACACAATAATCACTTTTCATAATACCCCTTATACACCACACAAGTACCCACACTGTTTGCACTTACCACCAGGGCTTTCCTCTGGCCCGGCCTTGGGAACCCCCTGTAAAACAAAGTTATACACAGCAAATGACAGCAGTACTCTTGCACAAACTGGAACCACAGTCAGGGTAAATGCAAAAAAAAGTTAGATCTGATTTATCTAAGGGGCTTGAACAAGGGAGAGGCGTAATCAGGTTAATTTGCTTAAAGGCTCTATCAATCAAACAGTTATGCATGCACTTCAGGGTCCATAAACAGTCACACACTGTGGGCACCCAGATGGAGAATGGTGGGTTAGCCAGGAACATTGTAGCTGGTTGGGGCCCTGTGATAGAAGAAAACAACTTGTACAACACACACTATTTGTAATCTGGAGCCGGAGGGCTCAGTTTGTGAAAAGAAAACAACAAGGCAATCAGATGACACACTTTTAGATTAGGCTGTTGTTGCAAGGAGCTACCCTGATGATTACTCATGATACCCAAGACTGGACACAGGCTGGATAAAAGTTGAGACAGCAAGTGGTTAATCTGGAATGCCAGGAGAAGCAGGGCCCACATGATTAGCCAAGGCGTCGTTCCTGTTCAAGCGTGGAACAGGGGGCTGATCCCAAGGCAGGTCTCTCATTGGTAGCTTTCTCTGTGCAGTGGGGTAGTCTGGCAGGGCCAGAGTGGCATGGCCCAGGCCGAATGGAGATGAACATGGATTCAGTCCGATTAGGCTGGATAAAGCTTCTAGCAAGCAGAACACAGTTCACACAGCGGGGAACCAAATCACGACCCTCTTTCAATACACAGCACATTTACATGTAAAGGATTCTACGGTACCAGCAAGCAGAACACAGTTCACACAGTCGGGAACCAAATCAAGACCGACTTTCAATACACAGCACATTTACATGTAAGGAAATTCTACTGTACCAGGCAAACCGCTCTCCGGTCATGATCGCAAGGTCTCTGCACAAACCGGGGATTCAAAAGCAGCTGAAAATCCTGACAAGCCAATCGCATTCAGCAAATCTTTGGTCTTCTTCAGGTTAAAGCCTGGTCACAGTCCAGCGGCTTAAATAGTCCTCACCACTCGGATTCAGTCTGAATAAACTCTGTTTTTCCTCTCAGGGACAGCAGGCAGACAGGCAGGCCAAAACTCAGCCCTTCACAGTTCTCCCATGCAAAACTACACAGAACTGCTGCTCAAAATCACTTGAGCTGTTACTTCTTCACTTCTCAGCTTAAAACTAAAACTAGCTGCAGCAGCCTGGGAAATTCCCCAAGATCCAAAAGGTTCGGTTGGCTGGTCCTCCTGTTAGTCACAACAAAGGCTCCCCCTTCAGGTGCAAAAAGGTGCAAAAAGCCCAAAACTACAATTCCTACAGATTTTGACTCCAGATAGCTCCTGTAGTCTGGCTCCATTTGAGGTCCCACCAGTACTGATTGGTCCAATTCGCAGTCCAGGACCAAGATAGTGGAGATAAACAAAACAGTCTTTGCTGCAAAGAAAGCAGGTTAGACAAACTACATTATCATTATCACTCTAAATGATTTTCAGCAAATAGTTACATCTTTCAACAGAGCTCCCTCTCAGATTACTTATGACTACAATCCAGGCAGCTCTTAAAGAGACAGTACACAGAGGCTATACAGGCACTCTCTGGCAATCACATTTAAACTGCTAAAACAAAGGACACCAGCCTGGCAGTGAGCATTTAGGCAAGCTCGAGGAAGACTTTTCGGGAACCCCCATTTGTAGGGGGGTTACATACGAATGAACCAAGCTTGGGCTTTCCTATGCATCGGCTGATCAACAGGTGGGCACTGACCCCACAAAGCACTTTTGCAAACAGGCCATAACGGGGCATCCCCCAACAGAACAGAACAGAACACAACGAGGAACACTGCTAGCTTGTTTGTGAAGAACCTGGTGATCCTCTGCACCTCTGGGCAAGAAGCTGAAGACTTCTGGTTGGCAGGTGATCCTTTAGACAATCTGCAGCAATGACTCTGTCCCCGGCACTCAGGACACCTCCTAAGAAGAAGAAGACTGTTGGCGATGTGACTCTCTGATTGCGTCAATGGAGCAACACAGGCACGTCACAATTCTGGATGGATGGCTGGCAAAATAAGAAAGGGGCTAAGCTGACTCACTGCTGAATACTTCATTAGCAGCTCTCTATCACTCACCATCACAGGACTGAGGCGGAAACACTCGTGGTGGAACTTTGGAGCGGGCTGACATTACTGGAGGTGGTTCTGCTGCAGACGGTCGATGGGCCGGGGACCTCCCTGAGTCAGCGTCAGGCTCTGGTGAAGCTGGTCCCAGCAACAAAGGCGAAGTTGGAAGTTTGGTACACCAGATCGCAATTTGATAACAGTTCAGAAGCAAGCAAACAGTTCAGATTTTTTAACAGACAGTTCAGTTTTTGCAGAAAATACAGTCTCTAGGGGGCACTAGGCAGGTAACAGCATGGTTCCGTTTGGGTGGTGCTCGAACAACCTTTACAGACCACTGTGGCCAAAAGATAAGTAGGGCGCAATTCGATAACAGTTCAGTAGCAAGCAAACAGTTCAGATTTTTAAACAGACATTTCAGTTTTTGCAGAGAATACAGTCTCGGGGGGGGGGGAGGCGCTAGGCAGGCAACAGCATGGTTCAGTTTGGATGGTGCTCGAACAACCTTTACAGACTACCGTGGCCAACCCAGGGCCACTGGACCACTTCCCCTCCCCAAAGGGTGCTGAACCTGTAAGGCTGGTTCTCTGCTTGGGCTATTCCTGTGGAACCAACCCCAGTCCTGATGGTCATAACCACCCCTGTGGCAGGCCTATGGGGCTTCTGGTCCTGAACCCACCTCCCTCATTAATACTAATTGTGCCCATGCACTTGCGTATTGTCTTGTCCAGCCCTGCCCACTAACTGGCTTCCGCATAGGGCTAGGCTGTCATGTCCAGTCCTCCTCTTCCGGGAATGGCTATGGGCTTCTGTCTCTGGCCCTGCCTCTGATATGGAATGCTGCCCCAACACCACAAAAGGGTGACTGTCCACCTCTCTCTGTCTTTCTGGGGCTCTTACAACATGGTCTGCTCTCTATGGGGCACTCAGTCCACTGCCTGTTGGCCCCCCCCTTGGTGATTAGGGGCTGGCCCTTTAAATGTCTCTTTTTTCCCTTTTCCTGTTGGGCACTTGGCCAACTGTCCTGATCTGCTCCTCCCTCTTACTGTGTACTCATCCCACTAAGTTCTGGTGCGCCACCCTTCTCTTGGGGCATTTGCTTTGTAGGGCCCCTCTAGCACCCGTGGTGCTTAGTTCTTTCAAGTTGGGCTTATGGCCCACATTTCCCCTCTCACTCCTTTTTTCCTCCTTGGGGCTTCTACCTTTTGTGGCCCCTCTCCCGCACCAACAGCACTCAGTATTTTAAATGTGAGCTACAGGCCCACATTTTCCCGGTTGCTCCTGTTTCTTCCCCCCTCCCCTCTGCCTAGCGCCTGCAGTGTGAGTTAAACAAAGAATTGGGCACTTGGCCCACTCACGACCTGGCCAGGTTCTCTGGTGGCTGAAAAAATCATTGGTGGTGCTAATGGGGTAGCCAGGGTGCCATGCTCCCACCCAGCATTGTCACTGCTTGTCCACAGCCGCAGGTGGAAACAGAGAAGCTGGGGTGGTTGTTTCCACCTGAACACACTTTTCACAACACCACTTTGGTCTGCTCTCAGAGTGCTTCCCCTGCACCTCGGGGCCCAAGGGAGAAGGAGATCACATTGGGTAGCCATGCTCTGACCCAACTGACCATGTTGCTGCCTTTCCTTGGAGGGCAGTGATGCCGAGGAGCCACAGACCACATGATGGTAAGCTTTCCATGGCTGTCCTCTCCATGTCCTCCATCCTCCACCCTCCTTAAGCCACCGACTGCCTCTAAAGCAACTTCCCAGCCCTTTTCTAGGGAAGGGTAGGTCCCAGTATCCATCCAGGAGATTGGGCAGCACAAGCTCCCGGGGAGGGTCTCCTGCTCACAACCCCTCTTCCTAGCGCTGAACGGCACGAAATTAAACAAAGGGACTGGGAGGGATCAGTGGAACTGCGGGTGGGGGAGAGGGATGGAATGGAGGGAGCGGGAGGAGAAGGAAAATTTCACACTGGGGAAAGGATCCCCATTCCCATGGGGTGCCCTGCACTTTGGGTGTACTACAATTCCTCTCTCTCTCTCTCTCTCTCACTCTTACTCTCTGCCTGATGCTTTACCAAAGATGAACTTGAACTCAGATCCCTGCAATCTCCTGGCTTCTCTGGATTTGGTAAACCAAACCTTTTTCCTTCCTCACTCCCAGGTTACCCAGTCGCTGGCACTGGTTGCCCCCCAAACACTGGCATTGGAAAGTGGGCTGCTTCCCCCACCTGGACCCCTTGACACTGGCCCAGGCCACAGGGGCTATAGGAATTTTTGCTGATGACCTAGGTTCTGTAATCCACTTCAGACTTGTCTCTGTACTGGTGCTACTTCAGCACCAGCAATCTTCTCTCACCTCAGCCTCTCCTCTTATTGGCCCCCCTGGAACAGCAGACCCAAAACCTGCCCCTGCTCCAGTACTCATGCCCCATGCTATGGACTGACTTGCCTTCTCACTGGTGGCCCACACTGCTCCGTTTTTTTCTGTTCATCTTCCTTGGGGGTCCCGGCCAGGCCCACATCCCCCTTTTTCACCGTCTGGGCTTGCATTAAGCTCCAGCATGAGTGCTACCCTCCAAGGCCTGCCATTACAGTCTGTGACCCACCCGGCCTTCAATGTTCCAGTGCCTCCAACGCAGGCCCATATCTTGGGTGAAGGGCCCCACCGTCTCCCTCTACCCCCAGGCTGCTCTGCCACACCGGGTATGAAGGGAGCCACTGCCACCAGCTTCCCTCCTGTGGGGACCCTGCCACTGCCCCCTGGTGACCTGGATCACCTTACAGGGGTCTCTAAGGGCTCCTAACTCTTCCTGGCCTGCAAGCCACCTACATTCCCTGGCCTCAAATGACACAGAACCTGGCTACACATTCTTCCCCCATGGAACTCCATTCCCCAGCTCCTCGTCGACCACGCCGCTGAAAAAGGCTGTCCTGACTCTAGTTTGGGGGGGTGTCCCCACTGGCTTCCCGAGACTGCTGAGCTCCCTTACTTGCCCACCTGCTCTCTGCTCTTTACTCTGCACTTCCAGCCACGCCTCTAGCCACCCCCCCTCCAGCCCCAGGCCTAATGTCCGGGCTGAAAAGGCCCTGATACTTTCTGTCTTCTCTGTTATACACTCCTTCAAAATCTACTCTCTGCTGCCACCTTGAGGCGTACAGCAGCAACATCCCCAGAGCACTAACACATTCCCTAGCTTGGTGGGGGGGTCGGAGGGGGAAAGGGATGCATAAATTGGGAATATAAGCCCCTCTTTTAAGGGTGGCTTAAACTCTTCCCCAACCCAGGAAAATATTCCCTCCTGGGAATGATGGCAAGGGCCCAGTGATGGTCTTCCCCCATCTGACTGGTTATGCGCACTCCCCAGCCTTCTGGCAATAGACACACCATGCCTGGCCACAGGGCATCACCCAACCTACCTTCCTAGCCCAAAGAATTTCTAAAATCCTATAACCTACCTGCGCCAGGAGAATGGTTAGCAAAACAACCTTCCTTATTTCTTTAAAAATAATTGCAATAATTTCTGATAATGATTAAACATTTAAATTTTAAGCATCTGCAAACAACAATAATGAGGTAGATAAAGTTTAGCTATTCCCAAATGCCTCCCACCAAATTTTAAACCAAGTTTCACTGTGTACAGTCCTAAGCCACTCACTCACACATTCACACATACATCCTCTCACCAGTCTCTCAAACATGTTTTATCATGATCATAACATCAACATTATAATTTTAAAATAAAAGAGCTTTTGATTTTTAAGTATAGTATACAACTGTATATTGTTACCATAAATCAGCTCCGTAAAGCAATTGTCCTGGCACAGTCCATAAGTTCCAAACCAGATGGCCTATGTGGCAGGTCCCCCACCTGGAGGGAAATAATATTCTGGGTCTGGCTAGGTGGTCACATCCCAAAAGGAATCCCTGTCCAGAAGATAACATTTGGTCTGAGTCCCAGCCAAGTCCTGGGCCAGAGCAAAATGCTTGAACAAAGTTGGCCCAGACCAAGTCCCTGTGCAACACATCGACTGTGCCTGCTGGAACAACTGCTGAGATGGATCACCTCCTCCACCTGGATGATTCTTTAAACTTTCCACCTGCTCCTTAAAGATCCAGTCCTCCTGCATCTCCTCTATAATGTCCTAGATCTGTTCCCACACATAAGGATAGTTCAATTGAGGATATTCTACCTGTAGTCTCCTGAGGACCCACCTTTCAGCCTGGCTCCATTCTGGCAGGTTCCTTATGTTGGTCCTCCTGGCTTGTCCTATTGGTAACCATATCCCTCGTCGATAGTTCACATTCAGACGGTCACTTGGGTTTAACCTGTCCATCCAGGTCCAGAGGGTCTTAGAACGGATTGGGAGCTGTGGAGTGTTATCTGCAAAGGTGCTAACAGGGTGATGGTAAGGCCTAAATGGCCCTTACCACCATATAGTCCTGGAACTGAAACTTGCTGCCAACATATTTCTCTTCATCCAGCTCCTCCAAATCTTTTTGACCACCAACACTCCCTCTGGATGATGCTGGTGCAGGGCCAGGCTTGGAGCCACTCCCAATAGACTGATTTTTACTTTTGGATCCCAAGGCAGGCTCTAACCTGCTTGACAGGGCCTGTGGGCTACCACCGCACAGAGACCATGGTGAGGGTCATCCAGGCCCTGGAGGATCCCTGACCAGTTGTCTTAGGCCCCTGCACCTCCCTCTGCTACTGGGATAGCCGGTAGCTGGCTGCTTGGAGTGGGGCAGATGGCTATGACCCCATCACCTTTTTCTTTAACTGATGCATCTGCACCTTCCTCCTCTACAGCCTCCACAATCACATCTGGGGATTCACTTCGGGTCTCATCGACCTGGGCACAGGTGCTTTCTCCCAGGGACAGTCTCTCAAACCCCACTGGCTGGTGACCATGATATAAACCAGCTGGTGGTGGAACTGGGAGCGAACATTTCCAAATTTAGAACCGGCAGCCTGCGTATACAATATGGGCATATAGGCAACCTGGCAACTGCTTCCCCCATAAACCCCACAACTCACACAATGTTCAGTTTCCTTGCCTTTTCCCCCAGCTTTCCAGAGCCAAGAGAGCAGTGAGGCAGGAAATGTAGCTAGGAGTTCCTTCTGGGGGGTCACTTTGGGTCTCTCTGCATTTCCCCCTTCCACAACAAGCTGCCAGTCCATGATGGATGAATATGTTCAGTCTCTCCCCCTTCCAGTTCTCACAGCTTAACCAGATGGCTCAAAGTTCCTTTGCTTTAACATGGACAGTCCAGTTCACTTGCCTGACCATGGATGTGCCCAGGAAAAATAGTCTCTCTCTTTCCCTTTCTCCTGCTACTGCTGGTCTCCACTCCCTCAGCTCCATTCTCTCTGATCTCCCTAAGATGGTGCCTCTGTTTGCAGATGCTGTAGCTCCATTTTGGCATCCTCCAGTCAGAACCCTGCCTTAGGGTCATGTGACCAGTGAGTCACGCGCACACATCCACATCAGTAGGCTGAGGCCTATGCCTGCTCCAGGCCTACTCCCACAGCTGTTCTTTCAGCACAACAGGGCTCAATCAGGCCGGGAAACCTGGCAATACACTGAACCTCATGGCTCTGGGTCCAGCGGCATTTTGGGGTTCGAGGAAACATCCTGGATGAGCCCCCTGCAGTGTAACCCCCCCTCCATGCCCCATCTAGGGGCATAATACTTCTTTCGCAGATGGTCTGGGGCAATGGGGAAGGGGTACCTTAAAGCACTAGCATCGAGAACAATGCACTTCAGATTAAGGCAGAAAAAGTTGTATCCTACCTTGCTGGCATCTTCTGTACTTGTGCCTCTCACCTTTACCCTCAGAATCTGGTTTTCACCCCGAAGGCCGCACACTGGACCAGGAACTTCACGCTGTACCTCCACCATCTCCGAAGTCCCCCTAAGCCCCTCGGACCCACCACAGATGGGATGAAACTGTGTCTGGAATGCAATTCATGAGAAATTAATTCGATTGAACATAAAGGGGAAAAGAAGGATTTCATTTCATTTGCTTCCCCCTCTCAGTTTAAATAATGCACATCACTGCTATTTCCTCCCAAACTGGCTGCTTTATTCTGCTTCTGCACTGCAAATGATTCCCAGCAATACAGGGGTCATACTTTCATTTTTTAAATAGATAACGCAGCTCCATGGGGCTAATTCAGCTTTTTACACATACTGGCTGGACATTTTAAGGCAGCAGAATGATGACTCTTAAAGCAGCGCAAGCAAGGATTTTCTCTCTCTCTCTCTCTCTCTCTCTCTCTCTCGGATGCTTTACACAAGACCTACTTGAACTCATATCTCTGCAATCTCCTGGCTTCTCTGGATCTGGTAAGCCAACCCTTTTTCCTTCCTTACTCCCAGGTTACCCAATCACTGGCACTGGTCACCCCCCAAACACTGGCATGGGACAGTGACCTGCTTCCCCCACCTGGACCCCTGGGCATTGGCCCAAGCCACAGGGGCTTCCAGGAACTTTTCATGATGACCCAGGCCCTATAACCCACTTCAAACTTGGCTCTGTACGGGTGCTACTTCAGCACCAGCCATCTTCTCTCAGCTCGGCCTCTCCTCTTATTGGCCTCTCTGGTGCAGCGGCCCCAAAACCCGGCCCTGCTCCAGTACTCATGGCCCCATGCTATGAACTGACTTGCCTTCTCACCGGTTGCCTACACTGCTTCAGTTTCAGTTGTTCATCTTCCTCAGAGGTCCCTGTCAGGCTCACATCCCCCTTTTTCACCTCCTGGGCTTGCATTAAGCTCCAGCATGAGGGTTACCCTCCGAGGCCTGCCATTATGGCCTGTGACCCACCTGGCCTTTAATGTTCTGGTGCCCTAGGACCTGCCCCTCCAAAGCAGGCCCATATCTTGGGTGAAGGGCTCCCCCGGCTCCCTCTACCCCCAGGCTGCCTTGCCACACTGGGTACGAGGGGAGCCACTGCCACCGGCTTCCATCCTTTTGGGGCTCTGCCACTGCCCCCACAGCCCTGGTGACCTGGGAACACCTTACAGGAGTCTCTAAGGGCTCCTAACTCTTCCTGGCCTACAAGCTACCTGCATTCCCTGGCCCCACACTATGCAGAACCTGGCTACATATCCTTGGCCCATGGAACTCCATTCCCCCAGCTTCTCGTTGATCACAATGCTGGAAAAGGCTGTCCAGACTCTACTTTGGGGGTGGTCCCCCACTAGCCCTCCCGGAATGCTGAGCTCCCTTACTTGTCCATCTAATCTCTGCTCCTTACTCTGCACTGGAGGATGGTTTAGCGTGTCAGAGGAACAGAGCAGTAGGGGGTGGGAGATGGGGGTGCTTGGGGGGGCCAGGGCATCAAGTGGACAAACGGAGCAGGGAGAACCACCCAGTATCCAGGGTATCTCTTTCTCAGAGGGCCGGGGCCCCAGAATGGAGGAATGGCAAGTGGTAAGGGGAAAAGGTGGGGGTGTGAAGGTAGTAGAAGGGGTGGAAACTCTTGAATCGGTGCCTTTAACGAATAGATTTGCAGCACTGTCTGGTAAGGGGCAGGGGCAACAGGAGGTGTGGTAGGAGATCAGGTTGAGCCAGGGTCAGGGTTAAAAAGGACAGGGAAGGGGGTCAAGGACCAGTCAAAGTGGGTGAGAAAAAGAAACAGACAAAGTAGAGCAGAGGATGTGGGGGAGAGAAAAAGGTGGGGAGACAGGATGGAAAAGTGGAAGCAAACATGGGGACCCAAATGCAAGAAGGAGGGTGGTTTGCATGCCAGGGATGATGGTAGGGAAAGTGTGCCCAAGAATTGGGGAAATAGTAAGGGAGATTGGAGGGAAATCAAATTTAGTTACACACATGGGTACCAATGACCTTGTTGGGTAGGAGCTGGAGGTAGTGCAAGGAAGATTAAAGGTGTCAGCAAGCATCAAAGCATATATGGTGGACCAAAGGTGGTCCATTATGAAGGAGGGACCGAGGGTCACCACAGAGGAGTGTGTCAGGCTCAGGGAGAAGAACTCAAGGGCCAAAGCACCTAGCTGGTTCAGTTCTGGAGTCACCCAGGCTGTGGATGGAAAAGAAGCTAGCATATAGGAAATTCAAAAAGACCAAGCGGGAAGAGGATAGGGAGAATGACCTAAGGCTGGCTAGTGAGGCAAGTAGGATAGTATGGAGGGCTAAGAACTGCAGATGGCTGTAGGAATTAAGAAGGGAGAGATGGCCTTTTTTCACTATATGAGTGAAAAGTGAAACAAGAAGGATTGGATTGTTAGGCTTTAGAAAGGGGAAGAGTGGAAGGAGGATAATGGGGGAAGCACAGGTACTAACTGAATAATTCTGTTCTGTCTTTGCTAAGGAGAAAGTTGGACTGGTGCCTATAGGGGGGAAGAAAGGACATGAGGGTAGCATGGATGTTACTATAGAGTAGGAGAGAGGGAGAGAGTGAGGGAGGGCCTGCTCGACCGAAGGTGGAAAAATTACCAGGCCCAGATGGAGTACACCCAAGGGTACTGATGGAGCTGGCAGAGGAGCTTGCAGGGCCACTGCAGGCCTGTTCAGTAGTTCACTGGAGTTGGGCATGGTACCTCAGGACTGCAGAATGGCACATGTGGTGCCCCTCCACAAGAGTGGTCCTGAGGATGACTCAGAGAACTACAGACTGGTCAGTATGACCTCAACTGTGTGCAAGCTCATGGACACTATGTTTAAGGAATGGTTGGAAGAATATCTAAAGGAGTGTGGTCTCAAGGACACAAGGCAGCATGGGTTTGTGGGAGGAAGATCGTGTCAAATGAATCTGATTGACTTCTTTGACTGGGTCATTAAAGCAGTAGATGGGATCAAGCAGTGGACATCCAGTATCTGGACTTCAGCAAAGCCTTTGACGCTGTACCCCACAAGAGGTTGAACAGGAAGTTGGTAGATCTTGGGGTTGGGGAAAAGATGACCAAATGAGTACCAAAATAGCTGAGGGACAAGACCCAGAGGGTGGTGGGGGAAGAGTTATCAAGCTCCAGGGAGGTCACCAATAGGGTCTCACAGGGCTGGGTTCTGGGTCCAGTGTTATTCATAGTCTTCATCAATGACATTGGGGATGGCATTAAGGGCAAAAGGTGCCTCTTTGCAGATGTATAAGAAGGGGACATGGCTATGTTGGAGAGAATTCAAAAAAAGGCCACAAGAAGAATACAAAACATGGCAGGCAAAACTTATGAGGAGTGACTGAATGAATTAAACCTCTTTTCACTAGAATACAGGAGAAAAAGGGGAAACATGTGCTTAGTACACAAAGCATGAGCAGAAAGTGACTTGTGGGATAATCTGGGCCTAGAAGCATCTGAAAATGTGTATAATACAAGGTCTCATCCAATGCAGCTAAAGGCAAGACATACAAAGCTAGCAGGATCTAGCAAATGGTTTAATCAAAGTGTGGTGTTTGAATGGAACAGATTACCCCTCAAGGTTGTAGCCAGTAATACTACACAGACATTCAAATACAAATTTGACCAATTTTATAACTTAAAGCTATGTATTCTAGGCGAGCAGACTGGATGTAAGTCTTCTGGCTCTGTAGAACTCCTGTGATGACACCAAGCTCTGTGGGAGGGTGGACACAGACAAAAGGATACAGGACCTATAGGGCAATCTAAAAAGGTTCAGAGGTGGTCCTGGATCTGGTAGCTTGGCTTCAATGGCAAGAAATGCAGAGTTATGCATGTTGGAGCTAAGAACCCCAAGACAGAGTACTACCTATGAGGGTCTAGGTATTGGCAACAGAAGAGGAGAAAGATCTGGGGGTGATGATCTCTAGAGACCAGAAGCACTCCACTCAAGTGCAAGAAGACAGCAGCAAGGGCAAATAAGATGTTGGGATGCATAGCTAAGGGGATCAGCAGTAGATGAATGGAGATTATTCTGCCCTTGTACGGGTCTCTGGTGAGGTCACATCTAGAGTATGGAGTATGGGACTGGTGCCCACACCTCAAGAAGGACATTAGACTGCTGGAGACAGTCCAGAAGAGGGCAACAAAGATAATTGTTGGTCAGCAGGGTAAAACATACCAGGAGAGGTTGAGAACACTTTACCTGTACTTCCTGGAGGAGAGGAAAGGAGAGGAGGGAGAAAGGGGACATGACTGAGACCTTCAAGTACTTGAAAGGGATAAGGAGGGTCTCTATAAGATGACTGGCAGCTGTAACATGGGGGGACACCGTCTCAAGCTGGGGGGGGTAGGAGGGAGATTAGGAGGCACTTCTTCACAGAGAGGGTTATGGTGAGTAGGAATGTGCTACTGGAGTAGATGGTCTCATTGAAGACAGTGGGCAGCTTCATGAGAGGCTGGGATAGACATAAGGGTAAGGTAAGGGTCATGGGTGAGGTGGATTGAAAGGATGAGAGGACTGGTGAGGGAGGCAGAGTCAGCAATGTAAGCCATGGACCTTGCAATACAAACAGACTAGATAGACCAAATTATCTTATTCTGCTGTTTTCTTGAGCTTCAGATGCATTTTCGACATGCATTCAAAATAACATTTGTGTTCAGTTTGAAAACCTTAGGGGTATGCGAATACTTTCATTCGAATATTCAGCTGAGTACTTGTATTTGGGCACCCACATATTGGGGTATATTTTATCCAGAATGTATTATTTTGGGGAGGAAATAGCTTTAAAATAAAAAAAAGTTTAAGTACTTTAACCCCCTCCCCCAGGTGACAAGGGCTTCTCCCACCCCTCAGTGGTTGTCCACCCAACCTCTTACCTGGTTCTTCAGTCAGGCATTTAAGAGATTTAGGGGAAGAGCTGACCTTCCGTCAGCACTGACTCACACCTGACAAGTCTTTTTTTAAAAGTCTTCCTCCCTAAACTGACTTCAAGTCCCCTAATCAGCTGGGAACTTGCCCCATAATTTTAATTCACACACTATTCAAAATCCATTGTGGCAGGGTCCCTAAAAGTTGGGTAATTACTTAATTCCTTTTGGGTGTATCTGGTTGACCTGTCTGCCCTCAACAAATCTTTGAATAATGCCCTCCTCTCTAACTCAACAGCCTCCTGGCCATAGTACCTTCCTGGCCAAAAGACCAAATCCAGTATTGTGTACCCCTGACCCCCAATCCATGATCGGGGAAAGAGGGAGGGTGGGTCAGTCAACAAATTAGTTAGAAAAGTCAGTTCTTCCTCCCCTACTTGCAGTGCCAGTGTTCTTTGTCTTTTCAGGGCTGGGGTGGGGGGTTGAGGACCTGTCTGTCCAGCATAATTTATTGATATATATGTAACCCCCCCTACAAATGGGGGTTCCCGAAAAGTCTTCCTTGAGCTTGCCTAAATGCTCACTGCCAGGCTGGTGTTCTGTGTTTTAGCAGTTTTAATGCATTGCCAGAGAGTGCCTGTATAGCCTCTGTGTACTGTCTTTTTAAGAGCTGCCTAGAATGCAGTCATAATTAATCTGAGAGGGAGCTCTGTTAGAATATGTACTTGTTTGCTGATCATTTGTTAGAGTACTAATAATATTGAAGTTTGTTCTATCCTGTCTTCTTTTCAGCATGGTCAGTTCTGTTTGTTTCCATCATCTTGGTCCTGGACTGCAGAATGGGCCAATCAGTACATTTGAGACTGTAAAATGGAGCCTGCCTACATGGGCTTGGTGGGGCCAAAACTTGTAGGAATTGTAGTTTTGGGCTTTTGGCACCTAAAATAACCTGGGGGAGCCCTTGTTGTGACTGACAGACAGATCAGCCAACTGAACCTTTTGGATCTTGGGGAAAGTCCCACACTGCTTGCAGTTTCAGTTAGGTTTGAGTTGGGAAGTGAAGAAGTAACAGCTCGAGATAGTTTGAGCAGCAATCCATAGTGGATTTGTGTGGGAGAAATTTGGAAAGGCCTGAGTTTGGCCTGTACACCTTCCTGCTGTTCCTGAGAGGGAACTTGTGCTTTTTTTGGACTGAATCCGAATTTAGGAGAGTGAATTAAGTCACTGAATTGTGACCAGGCTTTAACCTGAAGAAGACCGAAGAGTTGTTGAATGTGATTGGCCTATCAGGACTTCCAGCTACCTCTGAACTCTCGGATTGTGCAGAGATTCTGTAATTGCGACCGGAGAGCCATTTGCCTGGTACAGTGGAATTTCCTTACATGTGAATGTGCTGTGTGCTTATAGTGGGTTGTGATTTGGTTCCCCCACTATGTGTCTGAACTGTGCTTTGCTTGCTGGAGGCTGTATCTAGCTCCACAGACTGAATCCATGTCCATTTCCATTTGCCTGGGCCCTGCTACACTGGCCCAGCTAGAATACCTGCTACACAGAGAAAGTCATCGACGAGAGACCGGCCTGGGGATCAGCCCCCTGCTCAACGCCTTGAACAGGAATGACGCCTCGGTGATTCATGTGGGCCCTGCTTCTCTGGGCACTCCAGCTCAATAGCCTGCAGTCTCAGTTTCATCCTACCTGTGTCCAGTATTGGGTATTGCGACTAAACATCAGGGGTAGCTCCCAGCAACAATGGCTAAATCTAAAAGTGTTGTCATCTGAATGTCTTGTTGCCTTTTCTTTCATGAACTGAGCCCTCTGGCTCTGGATTACAAATAGTGTGTGTTGTGCATGTTGCTTTCTTCCATCACAGGGTCCCAACCAGCTGCAACATTCCTAGCTAGCCCACCATTTTCCTACCTGGGTACCCAGAGTGTGTGACTGTGTAGGGACTCTGAACTGCATGCACGACTGTCTGATTAATATAGCTTTTAAGCAAATCAACCTGATTACACCCCTCCCTTGTTCAAGCCCCCTGAATAAATCAGGTTTAACTTTGTTTGCATTTAAGCTAACTGTGGTTCCAGTTTGTGCCAAAAGTATTGTACTGTTGCTATTTGCTGTGCTTAACCTTGTTTTACAGGGGGTTCCCAGGGTCAAGCTAGAGGAAGCAGCCCTGGTGGTAAATGCAAACAGTGTGGGTAATTGCCTGGTGAATAGGGGTAATTGTGAAAGTAATTATTGTATATTGTTCAGGCCACTAGAAGGGAAAGAGGGGGTTTACAGTGTCCCGGAGGGATGTGCCCAGGTTAGCTTGACCACTAACAACCCTGACCTCCGGTCGGAGGCACCCGTTTCATTAGCCAGGCTCCTTAACCTGCTACTAACCAAGCAGGCAGGGGTAGTAGCCCTTCGGATAGCACCACCTAGGGGTTACATATATATATATATATATATATATATATATATATATATATATACAGTATATGATAGAGAAGTGTGGTTTGTTGGAAAATGTACTATCAAGGAGGGTTTAACACCTTAATAACCCGTAAACCTGAAGGGTAGGTGGGATTATGAGCTTGTCAGCCTGAGATGAAGGACTTCCCCATGGCATGCTTACCTGTCATTTATTTCATACATTAGGATGGTCTAATTTTTTTTCCACCTCCGCAGAGTTGGCAGGCGGCTTTGGCCCTCCTTAAGAGGGCTGGTCCTCTGAGCCCAGCTGTCCCCGATCCAGCCTTACCCCCATAGTTCCCCCATGGATTACTCCCCCATGGTGGGGCTGGAGCGAGGAGCATCGACTTTCTCCTCCCCCGGAGCACAATCCAGAAGTCAGGGAGGCTTCTGTAGGGGCATGTCTGGGCTGTCATGGAGCCTGCCAGCTTCAGGTTTTCCACTATCTTTTTTCTCCCTGGGCCCATGAATGTGCAATGGATGGAGTGGCTGAACTCTGCTTCTGCAGAGACAGCCTAACGCCCTGGATGTGGGATCCCTCCCATTCTGGTGGCATGCATGTGCTGGCACCCGGCTGCCGCTGGGTATCAGGCAAGCAACGTTCCACATCGTCCCCCCTTCCCTGAGGAAGGAGAGCTGTCTGTGATCACTCAATCCTTCCTTTCCCCGCTGGCCCCCAAGCAACCTGAGTCTGTTCCCGACCCCAGGTTGCCGCCTTGGTGCGAGGTGTGGCATCCAGCAACGCAAAGCTCAGCACCACTGGGCTGACTGGATGGTCTCATTTTTGCTGTATTAGAGAACTTCTGCGATCACGTTCTTGGATACTCTGCTCTAGCACAGAACTTGGGGACTCTTTAGAGTATTGTTTCCATTGTGGCTTCAGGTAAGGCAAGAACATTTGTTACAGAGTTACAAGTGTATCAAAGGGTAGCCTAATCCCTATCTAGGGAGAAGCTACATCGCTGTTGGTGTAGGGCATTATATTCTAACTGCTATTGCTATAACTAAATAAGTTCATATCTGGGGTGGGGCTTCACTGAGATCTGTGTATACAGGGTGCACTTAGTGTTTTTACTGAATGTAGATTTCTCCCTATTCAGGGTAGGGACTTGCTGAGCTCTGTTTGTGCAGGGTGAACTAAATATTTTTAGTGAGGGTAGCCAAATCCCTATATGGGGTACATCTGAGAAGCAGGGCATAATCAAGACTAACAGTGTATTTATTTAGTTAGTTTTTATTTACCTGGTAGATGCACTAGACAAAACATTTGCCTATTTTCAGCTGCTAGGCCCTAAGGCACAGCCCACATAAACATGCAGGTGGGACATTGCTGGGTGGAGTCAATAGAGTGGGTGACATCACAGCAGCAATTCCTGCTTCACTCAAAACAACTGTGATCGCAGCGGTACACAAACTGCAAAAACTGGCACCAGATGCAACTAATGTAAAATACAAAAACTTTATTTTATTTAAAATATTTACCATAACAACCACAAAGCAGGAGGGTACACAGCTTCCCAAATGGTTTCACTAGAAGTGCAGCTTCAGGGGGAGGGAAAGTATAGGAAGTGACAGCCTTTTAAACTCTCTCTCAAAGATGCAAATGCTGATTTTCAGAGTGCAAAAATGCTAAAGTGCAAATTAAGGTGCAAGACATGGGTTTAAGGTGCAGTGCAAATGCTAAACTACAGTGTATGCAGTTCAATATAACAATACTATGCAAAACATAGAGTCTAAAGTACTAGCTACCAACCCTGTCTAGTGGCCATAAGCCTGTCTGTATGCTTTTCATTACACATTATGGCTGTTGAAATTCCATCGCTATGTTGCAGACTGATTGTAGAAAACAAAAATTACAGTTACCAAATAATATAAGAACAGTTCATATTTATCTTACATACAAACATACGAAAAAGCCACCAGAAGGCCATTTGGTCTATCAAGTCTGCTCATATTGCGGGGTCTACAGCTTGAGCTAATGTCCCTGCCCTCCCTCCCCACTTCTCCCATCCTCCCTACCCATGATCCTTACTTTACCCCTGTGCCTGGCCCAGCCTTTCTTAAAGCTGCCCACTGTCTTAAACAAGATGACCTCTTCCAGCAGTGCATTCCAAGTGTCTACCACCTTCTCTGTGAAGACATGCTTCCTGACCTCCCTCCTAAACCTCTCACCCTCCAGCTTAAGACTGTGCCCCCTACTGTTATGGTTGCCACTTAGCTTAAAGAGACTCTCCTTATCAACCTTATTTATCCTTTTCAAGTACTTGAAGGTCCCAATCATGTCCCCCCTCTCTCTGTCTTGTCTTCTAGGGAGTATATGTTCATTGCCCTCAACATCTCCTTGTATACCTTACCCTGCTGACCCACTATCATCTTTGTAGCCCTCTTCTGGACCTTCTCTAGCAGGTTAATGTCCTTTTTGAGGTGTGGGCACCAGTACTGAACCCCATACTCTAAATGCAGCCTTACCAGTGATCTGTACAAGGGCAGTATAACCTTCTCTCTCCTACTACTGATCCCCCTAAATATGCATCCCAGCATCTTGTTTGTCTTTGCTGCTGCTTTCTTGGACTGTGTGGAGTGCTTCAGGTCACTAGTGATAGTCACTCCCAGGTCATTCTCCTTCTCTGATGCAGATACTCATACTCCACCCTGGTAGAACTCTGTCCTGGGATTCTTGGCTCCAATATGCATAACTTTGCATTTTCTGGCATTGAAGCCAAGCTGCCAGATCCTGGACCACCTCCCCAGCCTTTCCAGATCTTCCTGTAGGTCCTGTATCCCTTCAGCTGTGTCCACTCTCCTGCAGAGCTTGGTGTCCTCTGTGAATAGATGCATTTTGCCCTTAATGCCATCCCCAATGTCATTGATGAAGACATTGAACAACACCGGCCACAGCACAGAGCCCTGTGGGATCTCACTGGTTATCTCTCTGGTAGCAGATTACTCTCTCCCTACAACCACCCTCTGGGTTCTGTCCCTCAGCTAGTTTTCCACCCATCTAGCCATCTTTTCCCCAACCCCCTGAGCCACCAACTTCCCGATCAACTTTTTGTGAGGCACAGAGTCAAAGGCCTTGCTGAAATCAAGATAGAGGCTGTCTACCACTTGGCCCCTGTCTACTGTCTTAGTGACACAGTCACAGAAGTCAATCAGATTTGTTTGACATGATCTTCCCTCCCCCATGAACCCATGCTGCCTAGCATCCTGGAAACCATGTCTGTAACCACCTTATGCTTGAACAACCTATGTAATCAAAAATTTTTTCTCCACTGTATTTTATCTTGTATTGTTATCCCGGGTCGCCCCTGAAAAAGGGACCTTCAGGGCTCAGTGGGCCTACCCGGTCACCAAAATTTAATAAATAAATAAATAAATAGATAGATATTCCACCAACCTTTCCTTTAGTATGGTCTCCGTGAGCTTGTGCACAATGGAGGTCAGACTGACTAGTCTGTAATTCCCCTGGGTCATCCTTAGGAGAGTTTTTTTGGAGGGCTTCTCCAGTCCTGCAGTACCACACCTGACTCTAATGAACTATTAAACAGATCTGCCAGTGGCCCTGCCAACTCCTCAGTCAGTTCTTTTAGTACCCTTGGATGTACTCTGTCCAGGCCTGGTGATTTGTCCACTTGCAATACCAGCAGACCCTCCCTCACTCTGTCCTTCTCTATCACTACATCTGTGTTCTCCTTTGTCCCTGCTCCTCTATTCCCTCCTGAAGGCACGGGTTGGTCCATCTCTCTGGTGAAGACGGAACAGAAGTATTCATTTAGTATCTTGCTTTTCCCCCATCATCCTCCACGCACTCCACCCCTTTCTTAAGCCTAACAATCCCTTCCTTCTTGTCCCTTTTCTCACTTATATAGCGAAAGAAAGCCTTCTCCCCTTCTTAATTCCTTCAGCTATCTGCAACTCCTTCTGTGCCTTTTCTCGCTGGGCTTCCTTACTTGCCTCACTAACCAACCTTAGGTAATTTCCCCTATCTACCTCTCTTTTGGGCTTTCTGAATTTTCTATAGGCCAACCTCTTTTCCCTTACTGCCTGGGAAACCCCAGAACTGAACCAGCTGGGTGCTTTGGCCCTTGTGTTCTTACCCCTGAGCCTAACATACTCATCTGTGGCAACCAGTAGAGAACAAAGGGTTAACTTTCTATGCAGTGCATAGAATGCTGAGCTTGAGCTCAGTTGAGGTCTCTGTCTGCAGCTTTTTGAAATCCAACCGTCAGATTCTTTACTCTGCCTCGCTGAACAGTCGCTCCGGAGATTTCTCCTTCAGCTTGGTTCAAAAAGTCAGTAAAGTGTCTGTAAAAGTTGTCGGTTTTAAGCTGAATTTGTTCCGCTTAGTTGATTCAGCCTCTGTCTGTGGTACCGTGAGTACTAGATAGGTTTTTCCTATATTCTGTGTGGAAATTGTAAACTTGTTTGATCAGTTCGGCTGAACCGATCAGTTTTGGTGAATTTCTGTTGTTTTACTTAGAGTGTGGTTACCGGTCCTTATCGGTTCTAAAAAAAATGGATTTTGAACGTTTTTTTCCAACACCCGTGACACGGTTAGGAACCGATAAGGGAGTCTTGCTTGGCGGTTGCCATAAAAAGGGTAAGTTGGTTAGGTTGGCCATGTCTGAGAAACCCAAGAAGAAAACCGGACCCACTGGGTTTCAACACTGCAGTGAGTGTAGGGAGGTCCTCAAATCCCCCCTACTGAGGTGTAATCTGTCTGGTGACAAGAGTACTTTGTTTGACCAGATCTCCTCCCCGTTTCCAATACAGATAAACAACTCCTCCCTACACCATTTCCACAGCCAGTCATTAAAATCCTCTATTCTTCTTTTCTTGGCTGTGCTGGCCCTTGGTACTGGTATCACTTCTGAGAAGGCCAATTAACTTACTTCCTCCATGCAGATCTTCCCTAACTCACTGAACCTACTTTGCACTACCTCAACCTGCTCCCCAGCTAGATCATTGGTTCCCAAATGTGTAATTAAATTAGGTTTTCTTCCAAGCTCCCATACTGTTTCCCTTATTATTGGGCCCACCTTCCCTACTGTCATCTCTGGCATACAAACCACCCTCCTGCTTGCATTTGGGTCCCCTTTCCTTCCCTAGTGAATACCCCTAATTATGGTGTCCCCTATGATTGCTACCATCCCATCCCCTGCACCCGTGCGCCACATCCTTCCTTTCTTACCTTCAGTACTAGCTGCTTCCCCATCTAACTGCCCCCTCTGCACCCTGGAGAACTTATCTTCACATCCACAGTTTATCCCCTTAATTGTTTTTCCATCTCCCACTCTACCCCTCCCCTTCTGACTATCTTTATCTGCTTTCAGTTTTCCTTTCCCTCTTCCTTTCCTTTTCTCTCCCTCTCCCCCAGTCTCCACTCAATTTTGCCTGTCTCCTCTTCCCTGCCCACCCTGATTAGTTCTCTTTCCCCTCCCCTCCCCTGTATTCCTACTCTTAGCCCTGGCTCAACCTGACCGCCTACCTCACCTCCTGTTGCCCCCTCCCTCCTTCCAGACAGTGGTGCAAATCTAAGCAATAAAGGCACCCCTTTAGAATCTCCCACCCCTGATGATACTCTCACATTCCCACCCTTCCCCCTTACTACTTGCCATTCCTCCACCCTGGGCACCCTAGTCATCTGAGGAAGAGATACTCCTGTATATTGGGTGCTCCTCCCCACTCCCATACCCTGCTTGATGCCCTCACTCCCCTGGGCATCACTCCTCTGCTTTTCCCTCAAATGCTCTGCTCCTCTCACTTCCCATACCATCCTCCCCAGCTTCCACCTGAGCAGCCTTATTTCAGCCCATAGCTGCTCCAGGCTGTTACTCAGAGGACATCCCCTTTTATTTTATTTTATCTATTGAGGATTTGGAAAATACCTTTGAGTCAAGGACTCATTTACAAAGGTTTCACGTCATAAAAGATAGGGCAATTACAACAGGAAGGTAAATACAATGCAGTAAACAGAACAAACTTTGTAAAAGGAAACTGCAGTAGAGGCTAACAACTCCACAACACCCCCAGAAAGACTGCTGCCCCATAGCTATTGCAGTTTACCACTCTCCTGTTTCCCATACATGTATCTATTCCCTCACATTCTCCCAGCCCAGTTTCTCCAAATCTCTAGTTATACATAACTATAAAATTCAAAAATATATACATTTCTATCACACTTTACCATCAAAAATGTAACAACAATCTCAATAATCTAGAACTCAGTAGGCTGTTACTTCCAGTGTTCTATCAAAACTAGAACACTATGCCAAAGAAGCTGTTTCTTAGCAACCACCTGATTCTAGCTCAAAAAATATTATAATTACTGGCGACCTCCTTTATCAAACTGTTTTCAAGCCTCTCCAAAACGCTGTAATAACTTGAAAACGAGTTATTACGGCATTTGCGAAACCAGCTGTCTCCTTTGTGTGTCACTCATCCGTATTCTGCCTTTTTATTGGTTCGTGCTCTGTGAGTGGGCGGGCTGAATAGCTTTAAAAATGGCCGGCTCGTTTTCACTTGCCGGACAGGCGTTTTATTTCCACCCTCCCCATCTGTATTTGATTTTTATTGTTTTATCTGGTTGATCCCACCTTCCAAATACAAAGGACTATCTGGTTGATCCATACGTGTCTCGGATTGGGAGATGCCGTCGCCGACTCAAGTTGAATGCTGCAGGGACCCCAGTACCAGTCAACAGCTGACAGTTTAAAAAAGAAAGGTCAGTCTGAGAGAGCAAGGGAGAAAGAGAAAGTGTGTGTGTGTGTGTGTGAGAGAAAGACAGTGTGTGTGAGACAGTGTGTGTGTGCGTGTGTGTGTGTGTGTTTGTAAATAGCAGATATACTGAGACACAGTAAACTCTGCACCAGTAATTATAAAAATTAAAAAATAAGCAACTGTGTGTTTTTGATTTTTTTTTTAACACACCCTTGGTGTGTGATTACCTCATAAACCTCGAGGCTTCGCTCTCGGGGTTTATGGGTTATCACACACCTCGGTGTTAAAAAAATCCATAACACACAGTTGCCTATCTATTATTCTCTATATAATATATGGGCAGTGTCTATTAATCCCGTTTTCAATCAGTTTATAACATGATAATCCCATCGTTATGACATCAGCATGCTGTAAACCTTGCTTAATTATGTCATAATGATGGGATTACAGGATAGAATGTCACCACCTGTCATACTTCTTGGAAAGGAAAGGTGATCTGCTGCTTGGGCATTCATTCAAAACACACATTCTATTCAGACAGTTACAGACCCTCTGCAGTGTAGATCACAATGGCTAATTTCAGCACTTCAGGTGCTCAACTTACAAACTAGGAGGCATTCATAGCCAAGCAGGAGAACAGACGCACATTGAAAAAAACTGTATTTTTTTTTACCACAGTGGCTAGTTTTTCCATACGTTATAAAACACAATGCCTGTGTGATGGTGGTCAACCATGGAAATAATCACCTCTTGCAGTTGCCATGACGACTGTAAACCTCTCGAGCTGCACTCTCGAGGTTTACTTGGTTGTCCTGGCAACTGCTTGAGGTGATTACATCATGGTTAACCACTGTTACTCAGACATTATCCTCTATTTTAATAAATGCCTTTTAAATCATCAGTCAGAAATCCCATGAAACAGTGACAAAGTCAAAATACCACCTAAACAACATGCCACCACCCGGCAACAAGCCAGCTAATCCTGGTGACAAGGAAACCCCCACAAAAATCTCAAACAAACTGCCTATCTACAGCTTATAAACAAAAAGAAACATACACAAGATATGATTCACCACAAAACAAACATGCACTGTTCCCAACTAACATAAAGCACACACTTTCCACACCTTCCTGTAGGCAACAATACCATCCTTCTCAGTCCACAAACTGTACAGAAAAAATATTTAAAAACTAGAAAAAATATAGAAAATGTTCAATTATCTATGGGAGCTCCACATAGACACAGCCACTCTGCTGCCAGCATTATAAAGTCAATCTATCATGTTCTTTTTATGATTCTTGTTCTTGAAGTGGCCTTGTTTAGTACATGTCCTGGACGTCCCCAGGACGTGTACTAAATGAGGCAGAGGTGATATTAGCTTTGTACTCCCAACAATATGGAAACAGCTACAAAATACATTGAAACTAACCAAACTTGTATCATTAAATTGCTTTAAGACACTGGCCAAGAAAGCGTTCAAAGTGGTATGCTACTGTTCCTAAAACTAACAAGTCTTGTGTTCCCCCTCACCCCTCACCTCAACATCCATCCTTCCACCACCTATCCTGTCCCTATACCCTGCCACCCCTTCCCACCACACTGTCCCTGTTACCCCAAAGCCACTAAGTTCTGCCCCACCCTCACTTCTACCCCATCCCTACTACCACCCCTGCCCTGACCCCCTACCCCTCCATCCTTCTGCCATCCATGCTGACCCTCTTCTCTGTTCTCATCTCACTACCGTCCCTGCCTCCCATCCCTCAACCTTTCTTCCACCTTTGCTGCCCTTCTCTCTTCTGCCCCCACGTCACTGCCACACCCAGCCTGACACCCTAGTCACCCCATCGACCCCTCAACCCTAATTCACTAATGTACCATTTTCATACGCCCGCAGAGGAAATACCCTCAGCACTTACGTCCATGCACTTTCTTTGTCTCCTGCCTCAAAGGTGGTTGACCAGATTTGTATGTGTATCAGTTACTGTCATAATAGTTGTGTAACCCCCCCTCCCTTCCTGCCCTGTCTAGGGGCATATTTTACCATTGCAGGTCTTCCAGGCAGAAAGAAGGGAGCACTCAAAGTGCTAACATTCGAGACCTTTTGCACACTACTAAAACAGGGAAATAGCTGTTTCCTACCTGCCTTCCATTTTCATAGCTGTGCACTTTACCTCCTCCATCTCAGCATCTGATCACCAGACCGAGACCTTCCTCATCATCTACGCAGGTCTCAGGAAGCCCCTTGCAGTCCCAACCAAACTGGATTCTCACCCCCGAAATGCAAAACTTGTGGAAAATTAATTAGACTGCAAATATGAGGAGGGGGGAGGATTTCATTTCATTAGCCTCCCCTCCTGCAGTCAAATAATGCACAACCACGGTTTCTCCCCAACTGGCTTTTATTTTTCACCCATATGACAAATGATTCCAGCAATACAGGGGTCATCATTCTTAAAATAAATAAATAAATAAACAGATTCATGGGCTTTAATTTTTTACAATTCAGGCTGGAACTATAACACAGCAGAGACCACGGATTTAACAGACACAGCAAGAAGTCTCCTCTTCCTACCATGTCTCTCTCTCTCTCTCTCTCTCTCTCTCTCTCAGGTGCTCTACCCAAGACACTGGAACACAGATCCCTGCAATCTCCTGGCATATAATGGATCCTATAAGCCAATCTTACTTTTTTTTTCTCTCTACAGGTCCCTTTTACTTTGGTACTGGTTGTCCCCACGTTCACTGGCGCAGGAAAGCAAGCTGCCCTCCCCACCTGAACCCCCTGGGTGCTGGCCCAAGCCACAAGGGCATCCAGGAATTTTTCCTGATGACACAGGCTCTGACCCACCTTCCAAATGGCTGGTACTAATGTACAGGGCTGAGGCCACTCTTGCCATGATACTCACCTCCGCCTCAGCACTCCATGGCTCCCAATTCACTCTTGGGGGTTCTGCTGGTACCTACTTTCTATGGGGAATCCTTTCCAGGCTTACATCCCTGCTACTGTTTCTGAGCTTGAGTTAAGCCCCAGCATGAGAACCACCCTCCAAGGTCTACCATTGCTTTGGCCTGTGACCCACCTGGACTTTAAATGGACCGGCGCCCCAGGACCTGTCCCTCCAAAGAGGCCCCCTTATTCAAGTGAAAGGCTCCCCAGCTCCCTTGACCCCCCAGGCCACCCTGTCACACCAGGTAAGAGGGGGACCTCAGCCACCATTCCCCCTCCTGAGAGGGCCCTGCCACAGCCCTCCCTGCCCTGGCAACCTGGAAATACACAAATGGGCTTCCTAAGGGCTCCAACTCTCTCTACTAAGCTTGCTAAAGTCTCCTAACACCCTAGCCCCCAATGACTCAGGACCTGGCTACCTGTGTCCCCAATGGAGCGCCATACTCCCACTCCCCATCGGTTATGGTGCATAAAACCATCCTGACTGCACTCTGTTGGGGGGGTTCCCCCCACTGGCCCTCCTGGACTGCTGAGCTCCCTCACTTGCCCCCACCTATTCTGGTCCTGATGCTAGTCTTCCAGCCTCCTCCCCTCCAGCCCCAGGCCTAATGCCCAGGCTGGAAGGAGCCCAGCTACTTCCTGTCAGCCCCTTTTTATACACTTTTTATCACTCTCTGCTTCTACCTTGAGGTATCCAGAGCAATATCCCCCAGAGCACTAAACCCATTTCCTAGCTCTGGGGGATTGGGGGGATAGGAGGGGGAAAAGGATGCCTAACAGTGGGAATATAAGCCCCGCATTTATAGGGGGCTTACCTTCTTCCCCTACCAAGGAAATCATTCTCTCCTGTGAATGATGGCAAGGGTCCAGTGATGGTCCTCTCTCATCAGACTGAGTATGCCTACTCCCCAGCCTTCTGGTAATGAACACACCATAACTGGCCACCAGGCACCGCTCAACCTGCCTATGTAACCCAAACTATGCCCTAAAACTAATTCCTAAACCCTACCTGTGCCAAGAGATAAATCTAAAGTGCTAGTCACAACCATCATTATTTCTTTTTAAACAGTAATAGTAATCAATCTGCATAATAATGATTTAGCATCTGAAAAGATTTTCCTTAAGCTTTTGCTAAACATTAATAATGAGGTAGAAACTGTTTAGGCATGCCCATAGATACCTCCCACTAAAAATGTTAAATTAAGTTTCTCTGTGTACAAACCCCAAACCACTCACTCACACATGCACACACATATTCTCTTACCAATCTTTCGAAACATACTTTATTAGCATCATAAAATAGTAACCATAAAACTGTTTGAAATTTAAGAGCTTGATTTGAATAACTAAATCAAAGTCAACATATCAGTTCCATGGAGCAGTTGTCCTGGCGCAGTCCACAAGTCTCAAACCAAGAGGCCTAGGTTGCAGGCCCCCCACCTGGAAGGAAATAATATGCTGGATCTGGCTTAGTGGTCACCTCTCTAAAAGAATCTGGGTCTAAAATGTAGTACTTGGTCTGAAACCCAGTCAGGTCCTGGACCATAGTGAAATGTTTGAAAATGGTTACTCCAGACCAGGTCCCCTGTGCGGCACATTGACCGTGCCTGCTGAAACAACTGAGATGGGGCACTTCCTCCTCCTGGACGGTTCTTCAGCCTTTCCAACTGCTCCTTGAAAATTCAGTCCTCCTGCATCTCCTCAATAATGACCCAAATTCTTTCTGGCACATAAGGATAGTTCAGATTGGGATATTCTACCCGCAGCCTCCTGCGAACCCACCTTTCGGCCTGACTCCACTCGGGCAGGTCCCTCAAGCTGGTTTCCTGGCTTGTTCCATTGGTAGCCATGTCCCCTGTCAATATTTTAGGTTCAATGGGTCATTTGAGTTTAACCCATCCATCTGGGTCTGGAGGTTCTTAGCCCAGACTGGGAGCTGTGGGGTGGTATTTCCCGAGGTGACAACTGGGCAGTGATAGGGCCTAGGGATTGCCCTGACCACCATGTGGTTCTGATACTGCAACTGGCTGCTGACATATTTTTCCTCATCCAGCTCCCTTAGATCTGGTGGGTCATCAACCCTTCCTCTGGCTGACACTGGTGCAGGCTCAGACTAGGGGCCACTCTTTATGGATCTGGTTTTGTTCCTGGCTCCTGAGACAGGCTCTGATTTGCTGGATAAATCCTGTGGGCTACTGGCAGACAGGGACCATGGTGAGGGTCCCCTGGGCCCTGGAGGATCCCAAACTGGTTGTCTGAGACCCCTGCCCTCCCTCTGCCAGTGGGATAGCTAGGAGCCAGCATCGGAGAGCTGGGCAGATGGCTGTGCTAGCATCACCTTTGTCCCTTTCTGGTGCACCTGCGCCCTCTTTTTCAACAGCCTCCACTATCACATCTGGGGATTCACTTCAAGTTTCCTCCACCTGGACATGGGTGCTCTCTCACAAGGACAGTCTCTCAAACCACTCCAAATCCACTGGCTGGTGACCATGGGATAAATAAGCCGGCAGTGGAACCGGAAGCTTACATCCCCCTACATGGTACTGGTGGACCGCTTAAGCAATAGGGGCATATGCGTAGCCCCTTTTAATACCCTTTTTACCACTCTCTGCTGCCACCTTGAGGCATCCAGAGCAATATCCCACAGAGCACTAAACCCATTTCCTAGCTCGGGGAGGGGGGTAGGACGGGGAAAGGGATGCCTAACAGTGGGAATAAAGTCCTGCATTTACAGGGGGCTTACAGCTGTATCTCTAATAGTTAGCTCCTCACTTTGTATTAGCCAGTGTTAGTATAAATGTTCGTACCTTTATTACCTGCACCCAGTTTCCTTAATGTTATTGTACTTTGTTTTAGTGAATCTGTTTGCATATGTACATATACGTTTTTGTTATTGTCCTGTATACCAGGACCTCCTTGTGAATGAGGCTGCTCAATGGAGTATTTCCTGTAATAAACTTGATTAATTGATTAAGTCAAAGAAGGTGTAGGTAGGGTGTCCTCATCACTTCAGATAATTCTGTAACCAGAACATAAAACAATTCACAAGAGCCATATAGAACAAGATTTTCTGAATAAAGCAGAAACACATATTTATTAATTAGCTATATCATATTTTAAGAAATTGCATCACATTGAGCTTCTTGTTGAAACCCAGGCTATTTAAAGCCCACAGTGTAAAAATCCAATACGACTCTTTCCTGAGGATAAGCAGGTCTAGATTCCCACCCCTCTCACCCAGGGTAACCTTGTCAGTTGCAGAGAACTTAACATTTTGCTGTGGGACAGAAACAGATGAAGACACATGAAAGTCCTAGACATCACTATGTTACTACTTTTTCATGACAGTCAAGAACCATCAATGGTGTAATTACAACCTCAACCTACTTAGCCTCCTTGAGGCTCTGTAAACAGCCTCCTGACTCTCTATGTTAAAAAGTGCTCGTTATTGTCTCCTACATTAGAGTATTCTACCCAATCGCGATTTAGTTAACTGCTGGTTGACCCAACTCTCCTCAGATATTCTCTGCCTAACCGAAACCTGGCTGTCTGCTAGAACCCTGGACTCCTCTCTAAGCATTCCAGACTACACACTGTTCTGACAAGACCGTGGCAAATGAGGAGGTGGTGGGGTTGCGATCTATGTCAAGCAACCTCTCTCCTGCTCTTTCTCCAATAAAGAAACATGCTGGGGCTTCCATGAACTTCTCATCATACAAATCACCCTCCCTTCCCACTGCCCCAATTTTCATAGGGGTGATTTATGCCTCCCTTCGTCTAGCCTGTGACTCACTTGTCTCATGCCTCACTGCCCTTCCCCAACTCGCGGCAACAGGCAAATTTATACTACTGGGTGACTACAACCTAGACTGGCTATCCCCCTCCTCCAAAGCCTTTACCTCCAAAATCGAGTCTCTAAACCTCACTCAGTTAATCACAGAGCCCACCCATTACAATCGACATTGCTCAAACCACTCACTTGTAGACTGGGTTCTCTTCCTCCCAGTGGCCCAGACTAACCTCTACTGGCATACTAGTAAATACTTTGTGCAACCACTGCATTACTTATTGCATCAGGAAAACTCATCTACCCAAATCTGCTCCCAAGTATATAAAAATGTGCCCACTAAATTCACTTGACACCTCCGCCCTCCTACTCAACCTAAGAAACACTGACTGGCACCAGGTCTATTCAGCTATAGATGTTTACACAGCACTCATTTGATTTCTGCACATCTTCTCCAAGCTGTGGGACCACCATGCCCACCTGATTAAATCCAGGGTAAAGAAGTGCCACCATCCTTGGATCTCTGTCCTTCTTACTGCCCAGTGCAAAGCCCGAGATGAGGCATTGTCTCAATTCAAATCCCTTCAAACCCCTAAATCCAGACAAATCTATAATGTCCTCAGAGATGCCTACACAAAGACCATAAGATGGACAAAAGCCAAAAACGTTAAATCACATCTACAAAACACACACACCCTTCCTACTTCTGGAAGGTGATACACTCCCTGCTGCACCCCCCCTCCCCCATTCAGTTCAACACACTTGCTTGCCCTGAAGCAAGATAGCCAACTTATTCCAGATACCGCTGGCATTGCCAACATATTAAATAAATTCTTCACCTCCTGTGTCCTCCCTGACCAGCCCTCATCCCCCCCAAAAAACCCTCTCAACTCACGTAGCAGCACTTTCGTGTTTGCACCTATCTCTGCTCAGGAAGTCCTGGACTTCCTTTGTTCCCTAAATATCAACAAGTCCAGTCCTGATGGGATCCACCCTAAGCTGCTATTCTTGTCTTCCCAGAAATAGCACCACCTCTTACCCCACTTCTGAATCTGCCCTTCACCTCTGGTACTGTCTGACAAGCCTAGAAATCGGTCAGTGTTATCCCCCTACAGAAAGGTGGTGACCCCTCGGTACCCAGAAACTACAGACCGATCTCTGTCCTACCAGTCCTTGCCAAAATTCAGGAGACGCTTGTCCTGTCTAGACTCTCAGAGTTCCTTACCTCAACCACCTTCCTTTCCCCCTACCAATCAGGCTTCAGAAAACACCACTCCACAATCTCCTCCCTGCTGCAAGTAATGGAGCACATTCATTCTGCCTTTGACTAAGGACACTTAACAGCAGCCATTTTCATTGACCTGGCAAAGGCCTTTGATTCAGTCTCCCCACCCCACCTCCTTACTAAGCACGAGGCAGCAGGCCTAGCTTCCCCCACAGTTCAGTTGTTCAAGTCCTACCTAAGTAACAGGCTCCAATCTGTTAAAATAGGAAACTCCTCCTTCTCCCCTCTCTCCATTCTAGCCAGTGTACACCAAGGATGTCTCCTTGGTCCTATCCTCTTCTCGATGTTTATAAACTATCTCCCCTCTATATACTTCAGTTCCCTGATACATATGCATGTGGATGACACCATACTTTTCTCCTCAGGGCCTGTCTTAGACATTGTCTAATTCAACCTTAAAAGGGATTTCTTCAATATGCAGACCTGGTTTCAATCCAAGCAACTGAGAATAAACATCTCTAAAACAGTGTCTATGACTTTCAGGACCACACAAAAACTGGCCAGAGTCCCCCCTCCCACTGTCATCTCCTCATTGGATGGAACATCCCTCGACTCAGTTACATCATACAAATACCTAGGAGTATGGCTGGACTCCACTTGACTTTTTCATCCCACATAGAAGCCATCACCGCTAAACGTCACCCCAAGCTTGGTATACTATACTGCAACAGAGAGGCCCTCCCATCTTCGACTACTCTGATGTGGTTTACAGAATGGCCCCTGCCTCTTCTTTATCCAGACTAGACACCTTTCTGAATGCATTCTGCCACTTCGCCACCAACTCCCCTGTCAGAACACATCACTGTTCCCTTTACACATCCCTTGACCTAACATTCCTCTCCCATCGCCATTATATCCACTGTATTGCACTTACAGCCAAACTCTGGTTCGGCCTTCTACCGCCCTACCTCTTTGAGAATTTGTCCTCAGCTAATCCATCCCCATATGGCCTAAGGTCCAGGGATTCCCTGACTTTCTTGCTCTCTCTACCTTCCTCCATTTTGGGTAAATCCGCCACCTCCTATAGGCTCCACTTCCTTTAGAATAAACTATCCCCCTTACTAAGAAAATCCTCCTCCTTCGACTCTACCAAACAGCAACTTCATGCACTACTGCTTCCTTTAATCTCCTGCCACTCTGGTACCTAATCACCGCACTAAAGCTTTCACAGTCACAATTCACATGTATGTCTAACTAGAGTACGACAGAATGCATCTCATCTGCTTTTGTAAATACCTCTACGTATTGTACTATTTTGTATTTCACGTGTATGTATCTTTATGTATTGTATTAACTATTTTGTATTTTATATACTGTCCTGCTGTGCCTCTGCATTTCTGTATAAATGCTTTTCGCCACTGCTTGTTCATCTCTAACGAAAAATGTTTGAGACATGATTGTAATTTTCCCGTACTCCCTTCCCCTAGGTCACACCTGGGAATGTTCCCTGGCTCAGTGTGCCTTTCCTGGTTACCAAATGTTTAAATAAAAATAAAATAAATAAAAAATTGTAACTTTGAACTTTATTGTCATTCTGCGTTATGCCTTTTGTTACTATGTTACGACTTTGTCTCTTCCCATTGTTTATATTGTTTCCATTTTTCCCTGGGTTGCACCTGGAAACAAGCTTCAGCTCAGTGTGCCTTTCCTGGTTACCAGATTTTAAATAAATAAATAAATTAGGAACAACTGTAATATTCCTCAGTCAGACAGTCGTCTTACTGAGGTAACTGAGATGCAGCTCAGGTTTATTTACAAACCGTGTTAAATTAGCAGACAGATTAAGTCACAGCCTGCGGCCAAGACCTACCTTCTTGAGGGATACCTGTCTCGCCCACCAGGTGGCATCTGGGGTATCAGCATGGGGTCCGAAGGGAGGACTGCAGGCCATACTGCAGAGGGCAACTGAGGTAAGTGTGCTACAGGGGGAGTTAAGCATCTGGTAGAATACTATAACAGGAACCTACAGAAGTATCACTCTCTAAGAAGGTAAGGGAGTAATAGAGCTAGGGTGCCTACTGCTCACCTGCCCACTGCATCTCCACCTAACCCTGCCCCTTGATTGTCTCCACCTATACCCCCCTTTTTTTCCTGCTAATCTACTACCTTTCTTACCCTCAGACTCCTAACATATATGTCCCCAGCCCATCTACCGTAGCACCCCTCCTAGAACAGCTGCAATCCTGAACCCTTCCCCTCCATATCTGCCCCTTAAGTTTGTATATGTCCTGACCAATAATATGCTGTGTTGTTTGAAAATGTTTTAATATGCTGGCTGTTTCAGAATGTTTTAATTCCCCTTCTCATACCATTCTCCCTAACCTTGTTAACCCTATACCTGAAATACTTGTTATTGCCCTGTGTATTTTTTTTTCTATTTCTGTATAATTATGTCCATTTATTATCTGTACATAAAAGTGTTATTCATGATCTTAATTAACTCAGGTCCACCTTGTAAATGAGCCTGCTGAATGGTGTTCGCCTGGATAAATAAAGATTGATTGATTGATTGATTGATAGTGTTTAGTTGAGGGAAATCCCTGCTGAATAGAAACATAGAAACATAGACTTTGATGGCAGATAAAGACTGCTTGGCCCACCTAGTCTGCCCATTTCCCTACCTACAGGATAAGCTGCAGATCCTAGTTAACCAACAGCCTATTTCTTCCTACCCTACACCAGAATTGCCTTATGTCTGTCCCATGCATTCTTGAATTCCCCCACTGTTTTTGACCCCACAACCTCCTCAGGAAGGCTGTTCCATGCATCCACTACCCTCTCTGCGAAAAATACTTCCTCACATTGCTCCTGAGCCATCCCCCCCATCTTCAGATTGTCCTTGTTCTTTTACATCTCTTTTTCTGAAAGATGCTACCCTCTTGGACTTTGTTGATTCCCTTGAGGTACTTGAAATGTTCTATCATGTCCCCCTTCTCCCTCCTTTCCTCAAGGGTATATATATATTACACTCCTTTAGTCTTTCTCTATATGGCTTGAGTTGCAGACCCTGTGCCATTTTAGTTGCCCTTCTCTGGACTGCCTCTATCCTGTCTATGTCCTTGTGGAGTTGGGGTCCCCTGAACTGCACAATGTACTCCAGATGGGGTCTCACCAACTGTCTGTACAGAGGGATAACAACTTCTTGTTTTCTACTGGTGATGCCTCTCCCTATACATCCTAGTATACCCCAGCCATCCTTACTGTCTTCTGACATTGCTTGCTTACCTTTATGTCATGTGATATGACTACCCCAGGTCCTTTTTCATTTTTTTTGCAATATAATCGACACTGTAGGGATGTAACAAGGAAATCCCTGACAAGGTAAAACAGCTAAAGCCTACCTAGGGTCACCCTAGATTTGAAATTCTAAGTGAGAAAACAGTGCTATACAGCTGGGTTGGGATAAGCTACCTACAGAGGATGTGGGGGGCTAGGAGTTGTTATCAGCAGTGGAACAGATGAAAGGGGGGAGACGCAGGAAGGCAAAATATTCAAGTCGGTGAGGGATGGATTGTGAGCCATAATGGATATGGGGCTGTAGTCTTCATGGGGATGGTGGGGAGAACAGAGGGCTACCCAGTGTGCAGGAGTCTGGAACAGATAATGGGGGAGATATGTCAGCTTAGATGGGAGCTGGAATATGTGTGTGTGTGTGTGGGGGGGAGGCAGGGAGGATGAACAGCAGCTGAAAGGGCAGGTATGGGCTATTTTGAGGCATATTGATAGCAGACATAGGACAGAAGCCAAGAGGATTCCATGGGGTCCTGGGACATACCATCCCCAAGGACCCTGCAGAACCGGGGTGGGAATGGCAAGTGGTAAGGAGTAGGGAGTAGGGGAGGCATGAGGATCTACACAAAGGGGAAGGAGGGGGGAGAGGAGAGGGGGAAGAGAGGAAGGGTTTCAGGTTGAGCTGCCTACATCAAACAGACATGCACTACAAAACAATGTAGGGGAACAAAGGAATACTGAGGGGGAGGATCAGGGAAGCACAAGGATGAAGGTTGGATGCATGGGGGAGGGAAAGGGGAATAGCTCAGGGAGGCAAAGAGGTAATGGAAGCCAGAAATGAGCAAAGGAAGATGGGGGAGGTAGAGTTACTGGAGGAAATGGAGAAGGCACAGAGGGAGCAAACAAGGTTAACCAGGGAGAAAGGTGATCAAAGTGGAGTGAAGAAGCAGGAAAAGGAAGAGTTGCTGGTACAGACAAGAAGGATCCCCAAAAAGACAAAGAGAGGTTGACGAGGGGGAGGATAGCTTATGAGGAGATGATGGTGAGTCAGGGAACAGGCCTGCTGCGACACAAAGGTAGTTATATTTGGGGATTCAGTATTAAAGCAGCAGTACTATGAAAAAAAAATTGCGCTTTTTCGACAGTTTATTCCCTGTGCTCTGCTGATTATATACTTGGAACTCTTTCCTGCTGGCATTGTACTATTACTGAGTAATTTGCTGTTATCCTCCGCTTTTGTTTACATTTCTGCCACCAAGCATGTTGCACTGGAACCCCCTCTGCTGCCAACTGCAGATGTGTATGACTTGCAGGGACATCGAGAATGGTCAGCACAGAGTCCCACTGCTGCAGTCAAACGACGTGATGTGACCTGAAGGAAAAGCGCAGCTGGAAATTAGTCAGCAGCCATATTTATTGTGGCACCACAACAATTCAAACTAATTGCAAATATCTGAACAACTACAGATGACTGAAAAAAAAAATTTACATATATGGAAACTGGAACTATGACTGCATACTTGCAGCTAAAAGGCAGAATTTTCTAAGATCATTTTCTGATTTGGCAGTACTGCTGCTTTAAAAGGTATACAGTGGGAAAGAAAATGGGATCCATGGAATAGAAGGGTGGTAGCTTGCATGCTGGGAATGGAGGCAGGAAGAGCAGGATAAAAGATCAAGGAAGTGGTAAGGGAGATGGAAGGAAAGCCTAACTTGGTCATCCACCTGCGAACCAATGAGTTGGCAGGGGAGGAGGTGGTGCAAAAATCATGCAAGGAATCTGTGAGCTCATTAACCTTTTTGGAAGTAATTCCAGTCCCCAGGGCAGTACAGCCAGAAGAAAGAGAATAGCAGAGTTTAATGAGTGGCTGGGGAACTTGTGTATGGCGAAGGGCTACAGTCATCATGGGGGATGGGGGATATGTGGTCAGGCAAGGGTCTATATTGCCCAGATAGACTGCACCTTAATTGGGAAGGATCAAAAATGCTAAGGGGCAAGTTAGGGTAATATATGAGAAAATATCTAGGTTTAAACTGCTAAGGGGGAGTGGGGTCCAGAAAACCCAAACACTTCAAGATGGGGAGGTTAGTGGACCTCCCCCTAACAAAGGCAGTGGCAATCAAGTGGGGGGGGAGAGGGGGGCAACCAAGGATAGGGGTGAAAAGGAGAGTATGAGGGACAGACAGGATAAAACTAATACATGAATGAGGCAACATGATACAGAGACAAAGTGGAGGGTGGTGTCACTGAATGCCCACAGTATCGGCAACAAGATGGCAGAATTGCAAGCCCTCTTAGTGGAGGGTAAAGTAGACATAGCAGCAATTACCGAGACCTGGGCTACAGTACACTACAACTGGGATCTCTCGATCCCAGGATACAAACTGTACAGAAGGGGCAGAGAGATAGGCAAAGGGGGGGGTGGCAGCATACATCAAGGAGAGAATAACATGCTCCAACCACAGACTAGCAGGGGGAGGAAAATCAGGATGGAGGTGGTCTACAGACCACCCAACCAGGATGAAGAAAAGGATGGAGAACTTTGTTCACAGTTGTGGATGGCAGCAGGAAAAGGGGAGGCGGTAGTGGTGAGGGATTTTGATCTGCCTAAAGTAGACTGGGCTATTCTGGCCACATCCTGAACCAGAAGTCAAGAGATCCTAAATGCGATACAGGGAGGATTCTTGACCCAGGGTGTTACTGATCCTACCAGGAAGGGGGCAATCCTTGACCTAGTGCTCATCAATGGGGAGCAAGTACAGAATGTAGAGGTCAGGGAACCTCTGGGTGGTAGCGACTACAATACAGTGTGGTTCAGTTTGGACATGGGCAGGGATAACATCCCCACCAAGACCAGAGTCCTGGACTGCAAGAGGGAAAATTTTAAGAAGATTGGAGGGGTACTAAAGGAATACCGAGTGGGCATTGAAGTGGACATGGGGGTGGACCAAACATGAGCCATCATCAGAGAGACAATTCTGAGAGCCATAAGGATTGTATCAAGCTGAGAGGGAAGAAATTGGGGGCCAGATTACCGAGCTGGTTTAACTATGAGGTGGCCAGAGTGGTGAGGGAAAAAAGGGCGGCCTACAGAAAATTAAAGAGAACAGCAAGGGAAAACGATGAGGAAGATTTGCTGAGGCTAGCTAAGGTGGCAAGAAGGGAGATACAGCATGCTAAGGCATAGAAAGAGCTCCAAGTAGATGAAAGGATGAAGAAGGGGGATAAGGCCTTCTTTCTTATGCTACATAAGCGAAAAGAGGGACAAAAAAGACAGTATAGTTAGGCTATGGAAGGGGGATGGATGGGTAGATGATGACATGAGCAAAGCAGAAGTATTAAATGAATACTTCTGCTCTGTCTTTTCAAAGGAAAAGAACCAACCAGTGCCACATGGGAGGACGGGGCCGGAAGGGGGCACGAAGCAGTAATTGAGATTGAAAAAGTGAGGGAGAGGCTGCTGGCACTGAAGGTGGACAAATCCCTGGGACCAGATGGCATACACCCTAGGGTACTAAAAGAGCTGGCAGAGGAACTGGCAGGGCCAATGGCTGTTTTCTTCATTAGATCCCTGACCTGAGGTGTTTCTTGAGGTTGTCCACCCTAACGCTCATCCCATTCTCATATATTCTGCACATCTCAGCTTCTTTACTGATGGAATGGGGGTGAGCATTAGGGTTGACAACCCCAAGGATCACCTCAGGCCTGATTTGCGAAGACTCAGGATGGGTGAAACTGCAATGTTTTTTCCTTTGGCTGCCTCCAGGGTGAGGGAGGGGTGTTAGGGTTGGGAACCCTAACACCACATTTCCCTAATTTTGTTGTTTTAATCTGGACCTTATCTGGTGCATTAAAAAGGTTTTTTGCAAAGCATACTCCTATAATTGAGTAATCAAGGTCATCCTGAGGTGCTCTGCATGGGGAGGAGGGTGCTGATTGACAGACCAGATTGTTTGTGTAGTTAGGTGGGAAATTCTTGGCATAAATGGGATAAAAAGGGCCAAATGGAGAGCAGAATGATTTTTGTTTGAAGGGGGTGGTCATATTGTGGTGCCAGTAAGCCAGACAGAGTGAGTGTGGGTTTGTGGCAGGAAGGATAGTTAGTGACCTGTTTGCCTGTGGTTTGTGAGGTGGGGGCAAAGTTTCATTCTGCACTCCTTTCTCTCCCCCCCCCAAATTACCAACTACACACAATCTGGACAGAAATCATAACCCCCGCACCCTGCACCCCGCACCCATCACTCTCTTTTTCTCAACCAGCCTCCTTCTCCCCCTGCACCTGTTTCTAGCCCCCTGCCTCTTTCTCTATCTTTTTCTCTCCTGGGTGTCGCCACGCTCTTATTTTTCCTACGTATCCATCCCAGTTAGGCTGCCACTGGTTGTTCCCCTGCAGCAGACTACAGTATAAATAACTGAGAATTTCTAATTCTATAACTCAGTAATTCCAATGTATAAATTAGTAAATCATGTTATATAATTCCACTGTATTGTTGTTATTGTTCTGCATGGTTGCTTATGTAACTATAGCCACTTGTTATGCTCGCTGCTACTTCAATTTTGTATATTTCTGGTAATACTGTAGTTATGTATTGTATTGTTGTCTGTACTCTTCCCACCTGTTCCCCTCCCCCAGGAAGCATCTGGAAACAAACACTTGCTGCTCAGTATGTTTTCCTGGTAAAACTTTCAAATAAATAAAAAAATCAGTATCACTCTAACTGCATTTCCAGCCATTTTTATTCCTAGTAAAATGAAATGAGACATAGGACCATGAGAAGCAGGAACATCACACTGGGGATCAGACGGTTCTTACTTTCACCCTTTTGTCACTGAAGTTTATTTTTGATTTAACATCTTACGAATTTCTGCTTCAAATGCGAATGTGCAGCACTGTAGACAGCATTTTTTCCATGAAGGACAGAGCAATTCTGTGAGGTAAAATGATGGGTGTCCCTTGTAATCAGAGACAGTTGAGATGAATGGAGTAATATTTTTCTTAGTATGGTGTTGGTGGTTTTGGACTGTGGTGATAAGTCAGAGTGCTGTTTGTGTGGGGGTGTTGGAGGCAGTTTGTAACCAGAATGTGCGTGGTTGGTAGTGGGCGGAAAGAAGAACAAAGAAAAGAGAACAGAGAGAAAGTTTCTCTGTGCTCACCTTTCTTTGCTGTCCCCCCACCCACTAGCAACCAGACACAATCTGATCAAGAACTGTACCCCCCCAGGTATTTGTTGCAAGGTATGTTACTGTGTTTGCAGATGGGGAGGCATAGGTTGTTGTACAACCCAATAAGCAAGGTTCACCTTGACAAAGCCTGAGAACCTGTGCTATAGCATGACATGTGATCAAATATGGGAACAGCGGGGAACAACAGTTTTTAGTCTGATAATTTTAATACCCTCCTCACACCCAGCTGCAGATGCCCTCCCTATCCCTTCCTTATTGCATTTTTTTATCATTTAAAACACTTGCCACCCCCAGCTGCAGTACATTTCCCTTCCACATCACCCTTTTTTTGCAATTTAATACCCTCCCCACACCCAGCTGCAGATGCCTTCCCCTCCCTTCCCTATCACCATTATTTTATAATTTGAAACCCTCCCCACGCCCAGCTGCAAATGCCCCCTCTTCCTTCCCAGTTGCCATTTTTGTAAGCAATAAGACATGATGGGGTGTGCATGAAACAGATTGCCTTCATCCCCTGGAAGTGCTGTAAAATCTGTTCCATGCACAGCCACGGAGTGTCTTATTGCGCTTATAAAATGGGCTTCCCCTTTTTTTTAAACTATTTACAGTTGGGAAAAGCATGTTTTTATGTAGAAACAATAGATTTACTTGTGTGCATTTATGATGAAATAGTCCTTCCGTCCACTGCAAATGATGTCATTGTATTACTGCTGGACAAAGTGTGTCCTTTGTTGGAATCAAGATTCAAGATATAGAATGTTTATCATGGAATGTTTACCATGGAATAGATGGATTCAGAATTCTGCTTAGTTCCACTGGCAGAATGTTCATGTCCTAACATACTGTACACACAGACAACAAAGGCCTCTTTTATAGCCAGAGACTCACTTATCTCAATGTCAGGGCAAACAGAAGAGATTTCTCTGATGAGCAGGTAAAGATAGAAGAGGGATTTTTCATTGTCAGCAAAGAAACAGTTGTAATGAAACTATAAACAATACTTAATGGCCCAGATATTCAAAAGGGTTGCGCCATGCGCAATAGGGTTGTTCCAGCGCAAGTCCGAAAATGCACCATTCTGCGATATTCAGCGGGAGGCAGTTGCACCCCCTAAATCACGCTGAGCAATAGCGCAATGATAATGAATGTATGTGCTGCAACTGAAGCGGAGGAACCATGCATAAATGGCGCAGTGCGATATTCAGCCAACGTAGCCGTAAGCAATAGGGAGCAAGCGAGAAGTTTAGCCATAGCGGAAATGATCCAAAATAAAAAGGAACAAGGGAGAGGTGCAAGAACACTACAGGAAAGCCACAAGTTGCTGAACTATAGCCAGCCACACAGGCAAAACACACACACACAGGGCAGGACAGTGAAAGGGCACCTGGAACCCACAGGCTCAGGGAAGATGTGGGGAGCCACAGCCACAGTGCAGAAGGGGGAAGTGCCACACAGCACTGAGGCCAGCACAGTCAGGTGTTCCCGGTGCAGGGGAAGTAGCAGCCAGGACAGCGGGGGGAACTCAGAAACAGCTGCCAGGGGTGGTGAACACAAGCCAGAGACATGGCCAGTGCCACCATCCAGATGGAGGCAGTAATGAGGTGGGTGAGAAGGCGGGCAGCAGGGGGGTGCAGCCATGGAAGGGCCCGTCGGTGGTATGCCCCCAACAGGCAGTACCAAGCCCACACCAGATTCGAGCTGTACAGTGATACTGAGATCGTGGGCCAGTACCACCTGAATCGGACAATTCTGAGGCAGCTCTGTTAGTTGTGCAGTGATGTGATGCAGGCACCCACAAGATGGAGCCATGCTCTGTCAGCGGAGACTAAAGTGACAGCTTGCATGTGCTTGCTTACCACGGGTACCTTGCAGTGACCAACAGGGGACACCGCAGGCATAACCCAGTTGGCCGTGTCACGCTACTTCACCCAATTCCTCAGCGCACTGCTGCCACATGCTGCGGAATGCATCCATTTCCCCAGCACACCGGCGGAGCGCACAGCAAACATACAGGAGTTCCACAGGGTAGCACATATGCCTGGCATGCTAGGGGCAATAGACTGCACCCATGTGGCCATCCGCACACCACCTGACCCCGAGGAGGCCACATACGCATGAATCACAAGAGGCTATGCTAGCATCAACTGCCAGGTGGTGTGCGATGCCAGGGGGCGCATAATCAATGTCTGTGCCATGCACCCTGGGGGAGCACATGATGCCTTCATCTGGCACCAGTCAGCACTGTGCCACAGATTTGAGAGTGGGGACATCCCCACTGGCCACTTAGGGGGTGAGTATGCAAACCACATGGACAAACATAGTGCTTGGGAGGGGCATGGTCAGAGGTGACATGGGTAGTGGCCTACATGGCCTGGGGCAGGGCGATGCTGATCACCAAACTAACCTCCACCCTCTACACACAGGTGACAGTGGATACCCACTCCGTCCCTGGCTGCTCACACCATACCGGCGGCCCACGACCCCATCGCAGCAACGCTACAATGAGGCACACGCCACCTCATGTAATGTCATTGAATGGGTGTTTGGGATGCTGAAGGCACATTGCCATCGCCTGGACTCCTCCGGCAGTGCTCTACAGTACAGCCCCTCAAAGGCCTGCAGGCAATTCCTGGCCTGTTGCATCCTGCACAACATGGCCAACGAATGTGGGATAGCCGTACAGGTCGAAGAGGGGGACAGCGATGGGGACGATGAGGACGCCAGTGACAATGGTGATGGGTAGCCCCTCCTTGGGCGATGGGATCCCTGACAGCTCCAGCTGGCACAGCTGCACCGGGACACCATCACGGAGGAGCACTTCAGCCAACCCAGGTAAGTCATGGGGCCATGTGCAACCACCAATGGCAAAGGCACAACCCACAAACATGCATGGACACACACCGGGGTGCATGCCATCAAGGGAGGTGGCTGGGCATGGAACCACACACACCACCAGGGATGGGTGAGGTCTAACATGGCATGTGGACAGACAGACAGACACACACACACCCACACAACTCACCAGACATGCACAAAGGGTAGGAGGCACACTGACCCAGAATGCCACCCCTAGCCACACACATGTCCACAGGCCACCACGCCCACTGCCTGTCATTGTGCGTGTGTCAGACGCTGGGCACCATTGCACATTGGCATACAGTGCAATGCAGGCATCATCATGCACACGCAACTGCGGACAGCAGCCAGGAGGGTGTGCAGATGGACTGTGTGTGTGCGTGCAGGGCTGGGTACCCACCCATGCATTGCCCGCTGAATGACACAATGCACACAGGGCAGCATCAGACAGTAGCCACGCTGTGAGACAGATCAGTCACGCGCCACACTGCCCCAGCTACCACAGTTGCATGAGCAGCCCCGCCGAGACCCGCCAGCAGTGACAGGCTGACCACTGGCCTCATGGGGTGGCTCCGATGGTCCTCAAGGGGTTCCACTGCATGAACACGACCATGCTCGTGCAGGGGTCTGCAGCACACCGAACATGCCTGCGCCAGGCTTGCTCGGGATGCCCACAGCTGAACCCAGTGTCAAGAAGGATGGTGTTGCACAACGCCGGGAATGGGGGTGGACATTGCACTGCACAGTGTCTGCGATGCATGGGCAAATAACTGTGTGCCCCCTGTGGCCATGGCAGCTGTGATTGTATGTGTCAGTCTGTCAATGGCAGTGGTCACATCCTCCCGCATCCCTGCCAGGAGCAGAGCGGTTTCTCTGCTGCAACGCTCCTCTGCCCACTCCAGACCCACACTCAGTGCATCCACCGCCGTCACAAGCCACATCTGCTGATTGACTGATGCTTGCAGAATACAGGTGTGCTCATCCAAGAGGTCATCTGATCAGCATGCTGTCCTCAGGGTGGGTGTGGCCCTGATGCTCAGCACCCCTTGAGGATGGGTGGTGCACACCAGGGCCAGGCCTGGGCATGTCCACAGGTGGTGCACTGACGCGGCCCCTGACACTGTACCCCCAAGCCCATTGGCTGACTGCTGATTCTGCCCCTACGGCTGCCACTCCCCAGGGCTCAGTGGTGCCGCTGCAGTGGCCGCAACAGTCCCACTGTCCTGTACACACACCAGTGCTGATCCACTGGTGCTGACAGGCACAGGCTGGGACTGTGACGACATGCAGGCCTCCACAGCGGCACAACCCACAGCCATGGCTGCAATGTTACCTGCTGTGTGGCCATCCTGTGGCACACATGTGTCACTGCCCATGACGTTAGTGTCATCATCATCGGTGATGGACCCGGCACCAGCCCGAGTCCCAGCATGCTGGCATCTGTGGACACTGGCACACTGGGACACAGGCAGGGCCTCCTCCGCACCTGCTCCAACAACATCAGTCTGGACATCCAGTCGGGCCCACTGTCGCACTGAGTCGCATATTCCTGTGGAAGTGGATGGGCCCTCCTCCATCTCCATCTGACTGGCCTCAGTGGAGAGGCCCACCACTGCTGACCCATGCAGATGATCAGGAGCTGTAAGGGAAAACAAAGTCATGTTACTGCATGTGACCTACCCTGTCCCCCCCCAATAGACAGACCATGACCTACCATGCAGTGACGGACTACCACCCGTCTGGAATCTACCACCTGGAACACCCTCAATGGTGCAACGCTGCATGCTGCCAGCAACCCGCTCCTCCTGTGGGGTCAGGCATAATACCTTCGGCTGTCCCCCACCTGTTGCAGACCGTGCTGCCCTGAAGGCAGCCACCTTCTCCTTAATCCTCCTCCTGTCTGTGCCCATCTTCTTCTTGCACTCCTGCATGAAGTGCTGGTGGCTGCCATGCAGGTTTACAGCACGCGCCACCTCCTCCCATGCAGCAGCACGGGTCTGTGGTGTTCCCTGGCATCTGCTGAGAAGCGGTTCCTGGTCTAGGTAGGCCTCGAACAGGGCATCCGTCTCGGCCTTCATGAAATTTGGCCTCCTCCTCCTCCCACAACTCTGTTCCTCTTCCTCCACAACTCGCTTAGTCATGATTCAGCCTGTGTGAATGACAGGTGTTACCTGTGGCTGTGCAGTCCCATGCATGTCCCAAAATCCACAGTCCACTCCCAAACAGCATGCAACTCACCAATAGACTGCAGTAACCGACTATGGCCAGTGCAGCCAATGTCACACTTTATAGCGCAACCCATGCAAATGAGGCGAGGCGCATCTTTAAGTGGATGCAAATGCAGTGACTGCGCCATTGAATGGCTGATTAGCTGATTTGCATATGACGGCTGAATATCGCGCTTTTGCACTTTGCGCAATTGTGTTGAACGTGCTGAGCCAAAGGCGCAGTTCTGTGACATGCGTAGTACACACCTAACTGCGGATGCCTGGGTTGATGACGCAGGCGCCTGCCGCACTGCTGACGTGCTGTGCACGGGAGGCAATGCAGGGCATGGCCACCATTGTGCCAGTGGCGCTACAGTGCTGTTCACCTATATGGCGCTGTGGCACTGGGGCGTCATAGGCGCACTGGGGCAACAGCGTGGTAGGCTGCTACAGGAGGTGGCACACAGGCACCCAATCACGCTAGATGCATTGGGTTCCAATCACGCTGTGGCTGTCCGTGTGCCAGAGACCCTTGACCCTGTGCCTGACCTTTGCCCCCTAGGCATCATGCATCAGGCATGGGTTAACCACTATCGTGCTGTTCAATGACAGCGCAATAGGGATTGGCAGTGCTGTACCACGCAGCATCTGCACGTGGTGAAACTGCGCTGCAGAGCGCCATTTTGACTTAACCGAGCAATAGAAATGGCGTGGAGGAGAGCAGCACAGTGGAGCCAGGTGGAGATGGCAAACTTGGTTGCCATTGTGGAGCTACTTGTTGGCCCACTATTTGGTGAGGCATCCCTGGACAGGGCCAGGAGTCAGGTGTGGTAGGAGGAGGCCGATGCCCTGGAGGAGGCCACCGGTATGGGACGGACGGCGGAACAGTGAGGCGGAGGGACCTGGACCTACTTTCCCGCCTGTGGGCACATGCCAGGAGGGGCACGGTGCCATGGCCAGGTAGGTGCAACATCCATACACTTTTATCTTCCATACGGGTATCACGGTTGCATGTGTCCGGCACATGGGGGGGGGACCGTCCGGTGTTGGCTGTGGTGGTATCAGAGTGTGGGGTGGGTGGGTCTGGCTGTGTGGGACTGCACACACATGGGGGCAGGGGGGACTGTGCTACAGGATTGTACTGATGTTCCTTCTCCATGTTTGCACCTTAGGCCCAGATGGCGCTGGCTGGCGAGGGAAAGGCGTAACAGGAGGACCATCAGTCGGGAGGGGCGAAGGTCCACAGAGGCGCAGGGACCAGCCTGATGATGGTGAGCGCCTTACATCCATGATTACTATTGCATGCTGTGTAACAGGGCAGGCAGCGGGGCATGGCCACCATCCATTGACACCACTGCCATGCACGTAACTTGTTACAGTCAGCACTGTCCAGTGGCACTCCATGTCTGGGAGTGCGTCAATGGTGGTCCATGCGTGCATCGGGTACCTGGCTGTGCCACTGCCTTTGCACCACATAGCCATGTCACTGAACAGCCATGATGGTGCTGTGCAGGACTTGGCCGGTAGGTGTGTGCAGCGGTCTGCATGGCTGTGTGTGCCTGGGTGGGCAGGTCTTGTGGACGCGATCACTGTGGGTGGTCACACACCATCACAGAGGCATGTCCTATGACTGTATGCCATGCACAGTGGGTGGGCTGCATGGGGCTGTGCATTCACACCTATTGATTCTGCTCCCTAGTCCTAGGTGGATGGCAGCTGCAGGAAATAAGAGCAACACTGCAGGAGATCCTACAAGTTGACAGGGCCTCCCTGCAGATCCTGGAAAGGATTGACCGTGTTGGAGTCCGATGGAGGCATGGCAGGAGGAGCAGCCAGAGCAGGGAGTGGGGCTCCTGCTGAGCATACTTATGCCCCTGATTTTCCCTACCCCCTGGACCCACCCTCACACCCCTCCTTCCTTCTACCATTTGTTCACCCCTGACCCTTACCCACCCCCACCATGTTTGTGGCCCTCCCCCCAACCTTTTGTAAATATATGTAAATAGTTTTGTGTGATTTTTTACAAAACATTTGCTTTGATATACCTAATGTGGTGGTCTCTGTTTTGCAGTGGGCTATAGGAGCTCAGCTGCAGTGGTGTGCATGGCGTCAGGGGTGGTGCAGTCATGTGCGTGTGTGTGTCCCCGTGGGGAAGTGACTATGGTGTGGGAGTAGCTAACAGTCACTGTCTGTGGTGTGTGTGTTGTTCCGTGCACTGGATGACTGTGTGCAGTGGTCCATGGTGCATGCTCTGTGTCCATGGTGCACCTGTCAGCCCGTCCATGGCCTGTGAAGCTGATACCCTTGCATGTCTGTGACCTGCACGGTCCACTGGCATGTCAGTGGTGGCTGTCCATGCAGGACAGCCACTATACCCATCACAATGCGGGGTTGCCTCCTGTCACTGGTGTGGTGCATGTCTGCCTCGGGTGACACTGTGGCCTCCGCTGTTGTTGTCCCACCTCCATGCTGTGGCTTGTGTGTGTTACAGGGGATGTGCACCACTGTCTGTCACTTGTGCTCTGGGCAAATGCTGGTGGCGTACAGCTCCACAGTGCCTGTGCAGAGTGGCTGGCACTCCTGTGCCATGGAGGAGTGCTGGCTGTGTGTACACGGTTTCCATGGCCACACGCTGGGGGCTTGGTTGCCCCGCTACTGTGTCCCTGTGTTGGTGTGCCCTTGGGTATGGGTGGGTGTTTATCCATGCACTGTGTTGCATCCTGTGTGGTGCATGCTTTCATACACCACTGTGGGTGTCTGCGCTGGCTGTTGTGGCCAGTGCTGGGTTGGAGTGTGTCCTTGGGAGGGTGTGCAGGGTGCTGTACCACTGGTGGTGGGGTCTGGGGCATGCCCTGTCACATGTGGGGTACCTCATGTGCCAACACATGGTCGGTCTCTCAGCTGTACCTCGGAGGGAATGTGCATGGTGGCACTGTGTATGCAGTCGTTGCATCGCTGTGTGCTGCCACCCACTGTAGGGTGCTCATGGTGGGGCTGCCTTGCATGGTTCTGTGGTGCACAGGGTTGCATTGTCACAGTGGGGGTAGTGGCATGCATGGGGTATCCTGCACTGGTGGATGCTGCTCCTGGGCAGGGTGTCTGGAGGTCACGGTGCAGGGTGTGCTCTGCATTGGTCGGATGGTGTGGCATGGGGTGGTCGGCCCTCCTTGTGTGCCAGTCACAGCTTGCCAGGGAGTGTGGTGGGGCACCATGGCCCAGCTGTGGGTGGGTTGCTGGTCTCCATGGGCCAGTGGTTATTCCAGCCCTCCCCCAGTTGTGCAGTGCACAGGGTGTGGGGGGACGATGTCTGTTCTGCTGTGTGTTCCTCTGCCCATCTGTGGGATAAGTGGTGGGCCCCTGCATCCCTGGTTATGCTGTTGCATTGCTGCCCTGCTGCTGGGGGGGCGTCCCTGGTTGCGCTATGGCGCATCTGGACTGCTCAGCTGAACATCCCTTGTTGCGCTATGGTGCATCAGATATGTTCAGCTTCACCTCCCTAGTTGCAATATGGTGCAGGTGGTGCGATATTCAGTCATCAGCTGTAGTCGCATCTTGGCCTGCGCAGTTTTTGAATATCGCACCTCTTGCGCATGGGCACAATGGACTTGCGCTTGCTCCTGCTGTTGCGCACTTTTTGGGCGCAGTTTGAATATCTGGGCCAATGTTTCTAATTTGTTTATATGTGTAAGGAAAGTGTAATGGTCAAGAAAACAACATTTAATTACTTTGTTTTTTTATTTAAGGTAGTTTTATTTTTAGGGCCTAGTTGACGTTTTTTTTAAAGTGTAACGGTAGCAGCCATGTTTGTGATGGAAGATCAATTCTGGTTGTAGGGGGACTGATGGAAGATAGTTCTGGTTGTAGGAAGACCGATTTTCTCACTGTGTGATATAGTTTAGGATCAGGATGACTGTGCATGAAACAGATTTCATGCACGGTCACATGATATATTCTGACCAATGAGACTTCTTTTTTTGGATGTCCATTTTATAATTATAAGTATGAAATGGGTACCAAGAATACAGAATGCTGATTGGTTGAGCGCCGCTTTCACCTGGGCCGTTATCCCAGCACAATGGCCCGGCTGAAAGTACTCACAGACCAAAGGACTGACTACTCACCTTTGGAGCACTCCTTCTCAACTGACCATCACCAGTCCACAGCCTGCCACACAGAAAGCAGATTGCGGCTTCGTAAATGCCCCCTACCAATGATGCAGGTCCAGTATTGCCATTTTTCTTGTCCTGCTGCCACTTTCAACAGATATACGTTTTGAACACTTTTTTTCCTTTCTCAGCAGTTTTTCATATTGACTGCTTACCATCACCACTACACTGCTCCATCTGCTGACCACTCAAAAATGAGACGGAAAAACGTCAACTTTTTTTTTTATGGTAATGCTGCTCCACAACGGTCATGTTTACGACTGTTCCCTCCAATTTGTCCAGCAATGTGAGTACTGAGCAGCAGTTCCATGGCCTTGTCTGTGCCAATGCCCAACACTGAATTAGTGCTCTCTGTCCAAACACCTCGCTACACAATCTGAGAGCCAGTTTCTCTCGAGACCCCCATGCTAGCATGTAAAGTCACCACCTGCCCTCCCTTTGCCTTACTAAACTGCTGCTTATGAGCAGCATTAGTGCCACCTAGTGACACACATGGAACTATTTTGTCTTTGAATCATTATTTCAAACAGAAAAAAAGATGAAAAAATATAATAGCAATATTAAAAAAAAATCAGTTTACAAATAGGGATCCTTTCATAATCACACTAAGGCACTCCAGGGGGCATTATGGTGGGATAATGGCCCTTCTCAGGTGGTGGAAGCACTCGGCTTTGCCTCATGCTTCAACCTACCCAAGGCAGGCCATTATCCCATCATAACGCCCCCCCTTGTCGTGCCTCATTGCTTAATTAAATACCTTAGAATATAAAAAAATAGAACCCAAGAATAGAACCAAGAACCCAAAGAATTTAAAGGATTGACGGTAGCATTTGTTGCACAGAAAACAGAAATCCAAAGGATCACTGATTGGTTAAAAAGTAAAGTTACAGGTTGCCACACTGTGGGCATTTTGTACAGTGTTCCAATACATACAAATTGAAATAATTAAAAAATACAACAAAGGATGAGGTTACTGTGTTAAATCGACAGATTTCATCATATGTCAGTTCACACACTTAATGTATAAGATTAAGGGTCATTGTGACTTAATATATGTGGGTATAACCACATGAGAACTGACCAAGAGAATTTCTGAGCACAAAAGTGCAATCAGATGCGATGATAAAAAATTCCCTATAACAAGATGTTTTAAACTAAAAGGAACTACTATTCTTCAACTAAGATTTTGGGGTTTGGAACTTGTACTGGCACCAAAAAGAGAGGGAGATAGGGAGAAAATGTCTTGCTGAAAGAAGCAGTGTTGATAGTAAGATTACGCAAGCAATAATACCCGACAGGGTGGGTGGTATTGGGCAATAGCGGACTGCCCAGGGGTGTAATGAGGCCCGACGCTGCAGGCAGTGGGCCTTATAGCCCCTGTAAGGTCCAGTATTGCCCATACCGCCTGCCCTGGTGGGTATTATTGCGCTTAGAAAATGGGCTGTGTGGCATTTTTTATATGGGAATTAAAAAAAATTAAGGAAAATATTTAATAAATAGGAATGCAGTTTAGTTCTGGGTTGTAAAGTAGTCCCGTTTGTGCTGTTCTGTATCCTGTCCCCCCTCCCCAAATACAGCCATTTTTTTTTATTTATGCTCCCCAACTGTAGGGTATCACGGAATGACAGTAAGTGACCGGGAAATGGGTAGCAGGGCGGCAGTCAGCGGTGATTCATAAACACTTACTGGAGTACTGGCCGTCCTCGGACTGTAATGATTGAGATTTCAGGCATGCTGACTGCACTGCATCAGTCTACCGGTTCTGAGCTCAGGCTGTGAATGGAATTACTGTTTTAGAAAGACAGCATGTCTTGCTAGCCTGCTCCGCTATTCTGCTGTCTCCATAGAGTCGGTGCTGCCCTCCTGTCGCTGGTAAGCATCGGGGGACAAATACCGGTCTGTTTATTAATTACGCACTGCGGTGAGGAGTGGTGGTGGCAGTTGGGTGTGCTTTTAGAAGATCATGTTCACGATCAGTAATGGGACAGAGTGGGTGGGGGGAGACTGTGAGGGGCTGGTTAACCGCTGCAGAGAAGGCAGAGCGAGAGCAGTGCTGTTGGAGACGAGCACGGGGGATGTGAATTTGTCTGACTTGTCAACAACTGAATAAAAAATGTGTATTGTGTGTTTATGGTTAGTTTAAAAAAATCTATTGCTTCACATTTAGGGGGATTCACTTGTTGGAGATTACAGCGAGCAGCATCAGAAGCAGCGCGGGTTCTCAATGTACTGTACTGCAGCACAATTGAGTTGTTTTCACACTGAAAGTATATTTTTTTTCATGTTTAACAAACTGTCAGGTTGGAGGAAAGGCTGAGTTTACACTGTGTGTGTGTGGGGTCTATCTCTCGCTAAGCGAGGTAAAACAAATGGCGTGGATTTCAAATTTACTGGGGGTGCTTTTGGCCAATGAGGGGGCAGGGTGGGCACAAGGATTTTACAGAGGGTGAAGGGGTACTGGGGCTGGTACTTTTTATTTCCTGGGCATCTATTGAAAGTTAATGTACCCCCCGGCAAGGGTACTAGACAATCAGATGCCAGGAAATAAAAAGCCCATTTTCTAAAAACATTTAATCCATGTTTTGGCCTCAAGGAAGAAATTGACTATAGTGTATGGAGGAACCCTATTATGCATGGTATTCCATTCCTGGAATATGCATTTTGTGCTGCAGTAGTGACATCATTATGTTGTTGTGCTGCAGTAGGGATGTCACTACTGTAGCACAGCAATTTAGAATGCTGCCACAGCTGCTTTCCTATTTCAGCTCGAGCTGGAAGTTGTTTTTTTTAACTTGAACTTACAGAAAAAAAAATGCAGCACATTGAATCAGAAATTTGAGCCCACCACCAACTCTCAAGTGCCTGCCCCCCAACCTCCGGTTCACTGAAAGGAAGCAAAGTATCTGAAATGGGTATGGATGACCATACACTATAAAAGATAATGTATGGGCATCCATACACAGACAAGCCTTTATTTTAAGCTCAGGTTTTCTATGGCAAGCAGTGAGCCTCTCAAGCTTTGCTTTTGAGGCTCCTGGTTGCCATAGAAGCCTCTTGATGCAGACACAGACTTGCTGTGTATGACTGCCAATATGTTATCCTCTATGTTGCTGGAGACTTCAAGCTACTGGATGTGGATTGGAGCAACCAAGCTGTAGCCTCAGCCAGGAACAGAGACATCCTGGAAGCCCTGCAGGGGGCATGCCTAAGACAGCTAGTGATGGAGCCCACCTGAGAGGGAACAACTTTGGACCTGGTACTCATCAATGGGGACAAAATTACAGACATAAAAGTTGGGAGCCATCTGGAATTAAGTGATCACAGTACAGTGTGGTTCAATGTGAGAATGGCAGAAGAGTCAAAATACACAAAGGCAAGGGTGCTGGATTTCGGGCAGGCTGACTTTGCAAAGATGGGGGAATGTCTTTGAAAATCACTGGCGCAGAAGGAGAAAAGGGTGTGTGGAGGAACAGTGGGAGAATTTTAAGAGAACCATAGTGGAGGCAACACACCATTGCATTAGGCAAGTAAGAAAAACAAAGAGAAAGAAAAAAACACTGTGGTTCTCAAAGGAAGTAGCAGAGAAAAAAAAATGCGAAAGTGGACAAGGCAGTGGGCCCAGACAGGATACATCCCAGAATATTAAGAGAACTTAGGGAGGTGCTGTCAGCACCACTGACAGCTCTGTTTAACAGTTCACTGGAAAGCTGTAGTACTGAAGGTCTGGAGGAGGGCAGCGAATGTAGTCCCTCTCCACAAAAGTGGAAGCAGAGAGGAGGCTGGCAATTACAGGCCAGTCAGCCTGACATTGGTGGTAGGGAAACTAATGGCATCACTATTAAAAGAAAGGTTTGTGACATATCTCGAATCCAGTAGAGCACAGGATCCGAGACAGCATCGATTCACAGCTAGAAGATCTTGTCAAACAAATCTGATAGATTTCTTTGACTAGGTGACTAGGGAGATGGATCAGGAAGGGGAGGTGGATGTGACCTACCTGGATTTCAGCAAGACCTTCAACACTGTCCCACATAGGAGGCTAGTAAACAAGCTGGGCAGCCTGAGAGTGGGACCCAGGGTGCCAAAGTGGGTCAAAAAATTGGCTGAGTGATAGGACACTGAGGGTGGTGATGAACAGAGTTCAATCCAAAGAGAAGGGGGTGGCCAGCAGGGTCCCACAGGGATCAGTGCTTAGACCAGTCCTCTTTACTGTCTTCATAAGTGACATTGCAGAGGGTCTGGAAGAGAAGGTGTTTCTCTTTGCAGATGATACGAAGATCTGCAACTGGGTTGACATTCCAGGATGGGTAGAGAAAATGAGAAGGAACCTATGCAAGTTTAAGGAGTAGTCAAGGGTGTGGCAGCTAAGATTCATTGCAAAGAAGTGCAAGATCATGCACTTGGGTCACAGAAACATGGGGGAGCAGTATGTGATGGGGGAGTTACTTATGGCCACCAAAGAGGAAAGGGACCTGGGAATAATCATATCAAATGATCTAAAGGTTTATAAAACAATATGAGAAAGATGTGAGGAGAGCCAGTGGAATGCTGGGGTGCATATGAAGAGGGTATCTCCAGCAGAAGGAAGGAGGTGGGTATGCCACTGTATAGAACATTGGTGAGACCTCATCTAGAGTACTGTGTCCAGTCCTGGAGGCTGCATCTTTGGAAGAACATAGAGTAGCAGTGGTTCAGAGAAGGGTGACAAAAATGATGCAGAGGCTGCACCAAAAGTCATATTAGGGGAGACTAGAGGATCTCAGTACTGTATTCCGTGGGGGAGAGGTGGGAGAGGGGGGATATGATTGAGACTTTCAAATACTTCAAGGATGTAAATAAGGTACAAGAGGTTAGCATCTTTAAAAAAAAAGATGTTCAAGAACAGGTGGCATGATATGAAAATAAAGGGTAGAAGACTTAGGGGTAATGTGAGAAAGTATTTTTTTATGGAAAGGGTGGTGGATACGTGGAAAAGCCTCATAGCAGAGGTTATGGGGCAAAAACAGTAGGGGAATTCAAAAACACATGGGACAGACATAAAGAAACTCTAGTGACAGGAAAGAGAGAAACATAGAGTCATGGGAGGCAGTATAGCGCAGTGGTTTAAGGCTCTGAGCTGCAAATCTGGAGACATCCAGCAGACCAGACCTGGGTTTGAATCCCACAGCTTCCACTTGCATACTGTGTGACCCTGAGCAAGTCACTTAACTTCTCTGTGCTCCCAGGTCGCACCTGTAAAAAAGCTTTCAGCTTAGTGTGCTACTCCTGGTTAAACAACTAAATAAAGAAAAAAAAAATAGAAACATAGGCTTTGACGGCAGATAAGGACTGCTTGGTCCACCTAGTCTGCCCATTTCCCCACCTACAGGATAAGCTGTAGATCCTATTTAACCAACAGCCTATTTTTTCCTACCTCCCACAAAAATTGCCTTATGTCCCATGCATTCTTGAATTCTCCCACAGTTTTAGACCCCACAACCTCCTCAGGAAGGCTAAGCCACAGATCATTTAAGATCTGCGATATATGAAACAGGTAAGGAAAATGGGCAGAGTAGGTGGACCAAGCGGTCCTTATTTGCAGTCAAATTCTATGTTTCAAACAACATGAAGTCCTGCTGTATTCTGACTATATGCAGTTAGCCCCAGCACTTGAACTGCTCCGGAGAGGAAAGCGTTAACTCTATGTGGAAGCATAGAATGTTGAGCTCGAGCTTGGTTTTCAAACCTCTGTCCCTGGAACATTCTAATGTAACTGTCAGATTCTTTACTCCACCTAACTGTGAAGATGCTCTGGAGAATTTCTCCTTCCTGCTTCGGTTCAGTATAGTTATTCAATCGATTAAATTAACCACTTTCTTATTTTTCCGGTCATCAAATCTCTGTCTACGGTGCAGGTAGTGTGATAGTAGTAGATAGTGATAAAAATTGTTTTTCTTTGGTTCCTTATTGGTCAGACTGGTTTGGAACTGAAATATTGTTCTAAATATTGTGTTTTCTGTGATAAAAGTGTGGTCTGGTACTTTTCGGTCTCAAAAAGACGACAATTTATTCAATTTTTTTAAAGTACCCTTGAACCTGTTGGTGACCGAAAAGTTTTGTATTACCTGGCTTAAAAGCTGTTAAGGGTAGTTTTCGTGAAAAAAGATAATGTATGAGAAACCGAGAAGAAAACTGGTCCCACTGGGTTTCAACACGGTACGGAGTGTGAGGAGGGTTTGCTAAAGCTGATTCCCACCTTGTCTGTGTTTATTGTTCTGGGGTCTGGCCACCTCAAAACAGACTGCCAAATATGTGCTAATTTCCCTAAAGCCACTTTAGAAAAAAGATTAGCTCGGCTTAGGGAAAGGGAGGCCGAGAAATCCGCTGACCCGGATGGCCAGTCTGGTTTGGTTCTGACCGAACCTGAGAAGGTGTCTTCTAACCAGGGCAATACCTCCTCAGGCAAAAGGAAATCAGATTCTGAGGGATCAGTTCCAGTGAAAAGGAAAAATGAATCGACCGGTTCGGATCCTGCCCCACATCCCAACCACTGAAAGCTGGAGTGATAAATATAGTGCAATTGCCCCGCCCGGTTCCGACCGAACCGACACTGTCTGGCAGGTGATAGGTTCAGTTGGTTCTAACTCCTTCAGAATATGAACCGAAGAGCACTATGAGTTGGATTTGGAGGGGGATCCCGAGGCTGTGGATGAAGATGAAGATGATTATGAAGGCCTAGATGAGCCAGTAGAGCCTGACATCTCCCCAAACAGGCCTACCAATGTTTCTCCTCCCAGACTTTCTGAGTCCCCTTCACACTTTTTATTTTATAAAAAGGTGGCAGAGACTCTTCAGCTACCAGCAGTGTAAGCTGTTGAGGAAACAGAAGAACCTGACTATGTGGAGATGATGGATGTCCAAGAGTCAAAGAGATTGTCTATTCTCCTGCATAAACCTTTGGGGAAGCAGACTAAAAAACTGCTACAGATACCATCTTCCATACCTCCTGTGAATAAGAGAATGGACAAGAGGAATATATTGTCAGGTTCTGGGATGGAATTTCTTTATTCCCATTGCAGTCATGTTGGGGTAGTGCAGGCTGCAGCCTGTGACAAGGTTAACATCCCCTTGGCTTCACACACCCCAGATAAGGATTCCAGGAAGGTGGATGCCAAGGCAAAGAAACAGTACTTGGCATCTTCCTTGGGACTCAGACAGGCTTCTTATATGGTTTATGCTGCTAGGTACCAGAAATCTAGGTGGGATACAGTTCTGGAACTAGCTAAAAATGCTCCTCTCCTGCTGGCCAAGGAGCTGGAGGCAGTGGCTGCAGATGGTATTGAGGCATCCAAGGATGAATTCCATACTGCTGTGGACTCCAATTATGTAGCATCAAGAGTCATGGCTAAATCTGTCTCTTTGAGGAGGTTTGCTTGGCTCAGATGTACTAGCCTATCACAGGATACCCAGGCTAAGGCCATGGATTTCCCTGTCACAGACAACTGTCTGTTTGGGGAGCAAACAGAGACATACAAGAAGAAAATGGATAAATACAGTACCACTTACAAGAGTGCAGTGGCCAAGGAGAAGCAGGACACTCCTCAAATGCAGCAGTCTAGGACTGGCAGGGGCAGGCCTTTTCAGAGGCCTTTTTACCAAGCCCAGGCTTCCTCTTCTTTCCAGCAGAGGGTTTTTTTTCAGAGGGAGAAGCAGGAGGGGGATGAGCAGGGCTGCATCCTCTTCTCATCTTAGGACTCCTGCCAAACAGACACCCTGATGTGTCAGACCAGGTCACCTCCTCACTTCCAGTGAGGGGCAGATTGGCTTATTTTTTCCAGGCTTGGAAGTCTGGCACTTCGGACAGGTGGGTTCTGGAAGTAATAATTCAAGGACTTGCTCTTAGCTTCAAAAGATTCCCCAAAATCAGGGCAAGATCCTTTAAACCTGCCTCCCCATTGGAAACACTTGCTTTAGAGGCAGATGTTTCCAGTTGTTGCTCTTACAGGCTGTGGAGCAAGTGCCTCTGCCACACAGAGGGAAAGGATTGTATTCGAGATACTTCCTTACCCCCAAAAAGACTGGAGAGTGGCAACCCATCTTAGACATAAGATATCTGGACGAACATATCACAAAACTAAAATTCAAAATGGTGACTCTGGGAATCATTCTTCCCTCTCTGAGGCCAGGAGACTGGCTAGCCTCCCTGGACCTCAAGGATGCCTATTTCCACATTCCCATCAGGTGCTCCCACAGAAAGTACCCCAGGTTCAAGTTGCCTTCAGGTCACTACCAGTTCAGAGCAATGCCCTTTGGCCTAACATCTGCACTCAGGGTGTTTACAAAATGTCTGGCAGTTGTGGTAGCCTTCCTCAGAAGGCAGGGCATCTCAGTGTTTCCTTACCTAGACGACTGGCTCATTGTAGGCCAGTCACCAGACCAAGTCAAGTCAGCTCTAGCTGTTACCCAGAGGCTTCTGGGTTCTCTAGGATTTCTCCTCAATCTGGCCAAATCAGTTCTGTAACCTGTTCAACTTCTCAGTTTTATAGGGGTAGAGCCGAATACTATTCAGGCAAAGGCTTTTCTGCCTCACTCAAGGGGAAAGGCTCTTACAGATCTGGTTTCCTCTTTCAAACCTTTGGTTTCTCATCCAGCCAGGCACTTTCTTCAACTTCTAGGCCACATGGCAGCTTCCACTGCAATGGCCCCAGGAACCAGGTTTCAGATGAGGGACATTCAGTTTCACCTCAGATCCTTCTGGTCTCCGAGGAAGGATCCTCTCACCAAGCTAGTTCCAGTGTCACAGACTCTTGTCCAGGCTCTCCAATGGTGGCTGGAGTAGGACAATCTCAGACAGGGTGTTCCCTTTAGGCATCAGACACCCTCAGTAGTTCTCACCACAGATGCTTCTCTCTTAGGTTGGGGAGCCCATCTGGGAGACCTTACTACACAGGGTACTTGGTCCCAACAGGAGACTCTTCCTCATATCAGTCTGCAAGAGCTCAGAGCTGTGTTCTTAGCTCTTCAGGCATTTTCAGAGTCAGTTCAGGGGAAAGAGGTACAAGTCAGGACAGACACCACCACCATGTGGTACATGAACAAGCAAGGGGGCACTCGGTCCACGACCTTGTGCATAGAAGCCATGAAGCTATGGTCATTGGCTTACTCCCTCCAGACTTCCCCGATAGCAGTGCATCTTCCAGGGAAGGACAATATGCTAGCAGATGCCCTAAGCAGGATTTCATAAGGTCACCATGAGTGGTCTCTGAATTATCATGTTCTTCAGACTATTTTCAACAGATGGGGCACTCCAGAGATAGATATCTTTGCAGCCCCAGACAATCACCAACATCACCTGTTCTGTTGCAGACCTCCAGTCCTAGGGTCTGTTCCCCTAGATGCTCTTCTATTAAATTGGACAGGCAGGTTCCTTTATGCCTTTCCCCTGATTTTCAGAGTTCTGATCAAAATAAGGTCTCAGTCCTGCACAGTGATTCTGGTGGTCCTGGACTGGGCCAGACAACCATGGTATCCACTACTGTTGTCTCTTTCAGTAACACTTACTCTGTTTCTTCCAAGGAGGCACGACCTCCTGACTTCCTCTCAGGGGATGGTTTGGTACCCCAATCTCCAGTCCCTCAGACTCAAAGCTTGGCTCTTGAAGAGTTAGAATATGCAGGGTTACACCTTTGTCAGGGTGTTATGGATATTCTCAAAGTTTCTAGGAAACCTTCTACTAGAAAGACTTACAACTCCAAATGGAAAAGATTCACTATTTGGTGTTCTCAGAGGGATATTCAGCCAGACAATGCAGGCATTACTACAGCCCTGAACTATCTGGTTCATTTGCATAGCTTGGGCATTAGGCCTGCTACTCTTAAAGTTCATTTGGCAGCTGTGTCTGCTTTTCTCTCAGGAGGGAAGATTCCTTCCCTAGTCAAAGGGGGAGGCACTGACAAGCAGCAGAAAAATCCCAGCCTCTCCCTACAAAACAGGGTACTAAATGAGAAAAAGACTGAGGTAGAACGGTCAGTGGGGGATGCTGCAACAGAAGGTAAAGCCATCAAAAAATGGAGAGCAATGAGTACCAATGCCCGTAGTCTGGGTAACAAGCTTCCTGAATTAGTGGCCTTGATGGAGGAGGAACAACTGGATATCGTGGCAGTCACAGAAACATGGTACACACAAACCATGACTGGGACATAAACATACTCAGGATACTATCTACAGGAGGGACAGGAGGGTAAAAGGGAGGAGGATAGTTCTTTACATAAGGGAAGGAATAAAAGCAACAGAACAAAAGGGTAAACAGGGAGGAGAAGAAGCAGCTGTGGGTAAATTTGGAGACAGGCAATGGCACAATCTGCACAGGGGTTGTATACAGACCTCCTTCTCAGGGAGGAAATGGACAAGGAAATGATAGAAAGTATACTTAGAATGGCAGAAAAAGGAGATATTGCTGATGGGTGATCTGAATATGCCAGATGTTAACTGGAGTGCAGTTGCAGCTGCCACTTGAAGAGTGCAGTTATTCTAGATGCCTACAGGGGCATGCCTTGAACAACTAGTACTGGAGCCACTCAGGAGGAGAAATATTAGACTTAATTCTCTCAAATGGAGTTGGAGAGGGATCACAGATGTAAGTGGGTAGCCATCTGGGAACTAGCGACCATCGAACAGTATAGTTCACAATAAACACAGCAATAGGGTCAAGCCATACAAAGACAAAGTACTGGACTTTAGGATGGCTGACTTTACAAAAATGGGTGAGTGCCAAAGGAATGCACTAGCAGGAAGGAGGGGTGAAAGAACAATGGGGAATAATAAAAACTGCCATCACAGAGGTAACAAGCCTTCGTGTGAAGCAAATAAACAAAACAAAACGATGTAAGAAACCACTATGGTTCTCAAAGGAAGTGGCAGTGAAGGTTCAAGAGAAAAGAAAGCATTCAGGAAGTACAAGGAATCGCAGAAGGAGCAGGACAGAGAACTGTATCAGTTAAAGCAAAAGGAGGCTGGGAAGGCAGTCAGAACAGCAAGAGCCCAAACCGAGGAAAAACAGCCAACTCAGTTAGAGAGATAAAACCTTTTATAGGTACATCAGGAGTGAAGGAAGACCAAGGGAGGGATAGTGAGGCTTAAAAAGGGAGGAGGGTGGGCAGAGGAGACTGTGAAAAGGCAGATACTAAACAAATATTTTTGCTCAGTATTTACAAATGAAGGGAGGTACATAAAACAAACAGTAGAAACACTCTAGATACAGAAGTTGATACCAGCCCATTTACAGAAGAAAGGGTTCTGAAAGAACTCTTAAAACTGAAGGTGGAAAAAGCAATGGGCCTGATGTGATTCATCCCAGAATTCTAAAAGAGCTGAGGTAGAACTAGTGATACCACTGACTATCCTTTTTAACAAATCATGGAGGATGAGGTGGTACCCGAGGACTGGAGGAGGGCAGATGTGATTCCCTTCACAAAAGTGGGAGCAAGGCAGAAGCAGGAAACTACAGACCTGTTAGTTTAACCTCAGTGATAGGAAAAATGATGGAATCAATTCTGAAGGAAAGAATTGTCGAGTATCTAGAGGCCAGAGGACTGGACCCTAGGCAGCATGGATTCACAGAGGAAGATCATGCCAGATGAATCTGATAGATTTCTTTGACTGGGTGACAAAGTAGTAGATCAGGGAGGGGCTGTGGACATGGCCTACCTAGACTTTAACAAGGCATTTGACACAGTCCCACACAAAGATTAATACACAAGTTAGCCAGCCTGGGGTGGGTCCCAAGATGACAGCCTGGGTAAAGAATTGGCTGGAGAATAGGACATAGACAGTAATAGTAAATGGGTCCACTCAGAAGAAAGGAGGGTTACTAGTGGGGTTGCAGGGTTTCAGTATTAGGACCGGTCCTCTTCAATGTCTTTATGACGACATTGCAGAAGGACTGGAAGGAAAGTATGTCTCTTTGCAGATGACACAAAGATCTGCAACAGAGTTGATACAGGGTGGGGTGGAAAGGATGAGAAGGGACTTGGCAAGGTTAGAGGAATGGTCAAATGTATGGCAGCTTAGATTCAATGCTAAGAAGTGCAAGGTAATGCACCTGGAAACAAAACCCAGGAAGAGTACACAATGGGGGTGAGATACTAACAACAACAAAAATGGAAAGGGACCTGGGGGTAGTCATATCAGATGACCTAAAGGTGGGCAAGCAATGTAGAGAGCAGCTAGGAGGCTGGGGGATACTGGGATGCATAGGGAGAGGCATCACCAGTAGAAAACAGGAGTTATTATCCTCTGTACAGACAGCTGGTGAGACCCCATCTGGAGTACTGTGTGCCGTTCTGGAGACCCAATCTCTGCAAAGACATAGACAGGATGGAAGCTGTCCAGAGGAGGGCAACTAAAATGGTGCAGGGTCTGCCCGGAAGACATATGAAGAGAGACTAAGGAGCTTAATATTGTATAGCCTCGAGGAAAGGAGGAGAGGAGGACATGATAGAAGCGTTCAAGTACCTCAAGGGAATCAACAAAGTCCAAGAGGTAGCATCTTTCAAAAAGAGGTGTGCAAGAACAACAGGGCACAATTTGAAGATGGGGGGGCTCAGAGGTAATTTAAAGTATTTTTTCACAGAAAGGGTTGTGGATGCATGGAATGGCCTTCTGGAGGAGGTTGTGGAGTCAAAAACAGTGGTGGAATTCAAGCATGCATGAGACAGTCATAAGGCAATTCTAGGGGGTGGGGTAGGAAGAAGTAGGCTGCTGGTTAACTAGGATCTGCAGCTTATCCAGTAGGTAGGGAAATGGGCAGACTGGGTGGGCCAAGCGGTCTTTATCTGCCATCAAATTCTATGTTTCTATGTTTCTATGTTTCTAGCTTCACACCCGGTGTTTAATAAGTTTTTCAAAGTTCTGCTTCATCTCAACCCTCCCTTTAGGGAACCTACTCCTGCTTGAGACCTGAATATCTGTATTGTACAGCTTATGTTGCCTCCCTTCAAACCTTTATCTTCAGCTGAGCTAAAGTACTTGACTTGGAAGACTGTGATTCTGGTAGCCATTACTTCTGCCAGGAGAATCAGTGAATTACAAGCCTTGTCAGAGGAACCTGACTTTATTTCCTTTCACAAGGATAAGGTGGTCCTTCAAAAAAATAGAAAATTCTTCCAAAAGTGGTTTCAGATTTTCATCTTAACCAATCTATGTCTCTACCTGTGTTTTTCACTGACCACTCTTCTTCAGGTGAATGAAGATTGCACAGTCTGGATGTAAAAAGGACACTTAGCTATTATATAGCGCATACTAAGGCCCACAGGTAGGAGTGTATTCAGTCATTTCTCACTTATGGTTAAGTGGGAAAAGGTAAGCCTGCCACTAAAAGATCTATTGCCAGGTGGATTGTTTCTTGCATTTAGTTTTGTTACACAAAACTGGGAAAAGAGCCTCCCTCAGACCTGAGGGCACACTCGACCAGGTGTACAGCTGCCTCCTTGGCAGCTGCTAGAGATATTCATCTGTCAGAAATTTGCAAAGCAGCCACTTGGAAAACTGTTCACACATTCACCAAGCATTAGTCTCTGGACACCCAGTCTAGACGTGATGCTAGGTTTGGCACAGCAGTACTGCAGAGCCTGTTCCCAAAGTGGGTTCTGTATCCCGTCCTCCAGGGGGGAACTGCTTGGTAGTCTGCATATAGTCAGAATACAGCAATACTTCATGTTGTTTGAAGAAAAAATTACTCACCACAGTAATGTTGTTTCTTCTAATGGAGTCTTGTTGTATTCTGACCTCCCTCCCTGACTCCCCTCTCAGAACCTAGTTTTTTGGATGTGGGTTGGTACAGTGTTGCACCCCAGAAGTGTACCCCCTTTTTTCACCCCTTCTGGCTAGGTTGGGTATTTTTCGAGTTAGTGTTTATTGTTGTTGTTAGTATCACTATCTATATAAGGTTCTTCTTGGGTTCTCAACTTGAATCTTTCTGGATCCAAGTATTTGTAGCCTATGGCAAAATTTTAAAACAATTTCTATAGCTATTAGTTAGTATAGTGCTCATAAGAATCTGATGGTTACATTAGAATGTACCAGGGACAGAGGGTTAAAAACCAAGCTTTAGCTCAACATTCTATGCTTCTGCATAGAGTTAACTCTTTCCTCTCCAGAGCAGTTCAAGTGCTGGGCTAACTGCATGTAGTCAGAATATAGCAAGACTCAATTAGAAGAAACAACATTACTATGGTGAGTAATTCTTTCTTCTATGCCATTCAAGGAGAACACTCTGATATGCAGTGAGTGATTTAAGCAAATGAAATAATTAAAAATTAAAAGAGATAGGTTGCAAAATCAGGAGAGATGACTCAGAGCTTTTTGTTTTAATCTAGGCAAGTTCTCTCTTCCAAAATGTTACAGACAGTAAAACTAAGAGAAGAGACATAGAAGTAAGCATTCCATGATGAATGATGTTCTAACTGCACTTGTGCTTTAATGTAAAAAGCAAAAGAGAGTGAGAACAGCTACAGGTTTATGATTTTTTATGCTAGGTGTTTTAATTCATCAAGAAAATGCAGCATAAATAAAAGTAATCTACAAAGGAGATAAAAAGAGTATCTGAAGTATAAATATATCAGGCATTGGTTCAATTTTGTACTTATATATATATATTATATATAGGGGATATGACATGGCCCGACTGAAGATATCATATTTATCTTCATGAGAGGCCAAGGATATCATGATATCTCACGAGTGGCGAAGCCACGAGTGAGATATCTTGATGTCATTGGCCTCGAGTGAAGATAAATATGATATATTCAATCAGGCCATGTCATGTTCTGTTTATACAATATGTGTTTTGGGCCACATGTGATAGAATCTCTTCAAACACAATTCTCAATATCCCCTCCAAGAGGCTCCAACACAAAAGATAAGCTACAGTATGTGTTTTGGAAAAAAATTATTTGGTGGATTTTTGTAGTTTTAAAGAAATTTATCTGGTTGATCCTGCCATTATTTTTGCATAAATAATCATTTAAATAAGGATGTAAAATGTGAGTGGTTGATCCTGTCCCTCTGAGTTTTGTTAGCCCACTAGTAGCCATATTGATAATTTCACTGTTTTCCTGAATTATTCCCCATCAAGAGAACTGATGACATGTTTCATTAAAAAAAATGTTAAGTTGATCCTGCCGTATTTGTTTAGCTAAATACTGCTTTAAAAACACTTATTTGGTTGATCTTGCTACATTGCACTTCTGCAAGCATAATAAAAGTTTCACTTTCCCCAGAAATGTAGCGTGACTGAATGCTAGTAAGGAGACTCCATAACTTCGCTCCCAGACCGTGTAGTAAAGCAGTCTCCATGAGATAGTAAGAAAAATGGACTTCTGGTCATTTTAGTGCTCACAAAAAGCTGCTGACTGTACTGGTAGAAGGCAGGCTAGGGCTTCAGAGCAGCAGAAGGAAGTGAGTGTGTGTTGCTATGGCAACAGACACTCATACCTTCTAACTATAAGCTACTGACTGATCTCTTCGCTACAGGCGGCGGCGGCACGGACGGTTAATGACAAAATCCACCCTGTACTAGCTCATGGAGACTGCTACGAACGTCTGGGGCAGTGTAAGTCTCTTACTGAGCTCGGTCATGCTACATTTCTGGGAAAGCGAAACTCTTATTATGCTTGCCAGGCACAATGTGGGATCAACCAGATAAGTGTTTTTAAAGCAGTATTTAGCTAAACAAATACAGCAGGAAAGTGAAAGTCTTACTACCGAAGAGCAGAGTGGCAGGGTCAACCAGATAAGTGTTGATATACAAAGGAAATTGTGTTACTATTTAGAGAGATTGGACATTATTTTAAATGTATGGCATCAGATTAGCAGTACTAATGGCGCTCGGTCACGCTACATTGGAGAACAAAAGTGAAAGTTGTGACTGTGAGAATGGCAGTTTCAGTATGACGTATAGGAGTGTGGAGATAACAGCATGACGTATAGGAACATGGAGATATCAATGATGTCTTCACTGGCTAATGCAGATATCACTTTTTATTCTTGCATTTATCCCAAAACACATATTGTATATAAATATATATATATATACAGTATATATGTATATATATTTATACAACATATGTTTTGGGATATATCAGTGGATAAAAAGGGTTATCTTAGGCAACCAGTGGAGATATCACTGATATCTCCATGTTCCTATACGTTATAGTGATATCTCCATGTTCCTATACATCATGGAGATATCTCTATGTTCCTAAAAATCATCCTAATGAAAGTGAAACTCTTTCACTTTCCAGGCCTAGTCTCTCTTTACCACCTGCAATGAAATCCCCTCCCAAATGGTGCTCAGACATCTGGTTGATCCTGCCATTGTAGAAATCATTCACCAAAACTTATCTGGTTGATCCTGACATTAATTGTAAACAAATAAATATTTTTGAGATGTATGTGGTTGATCCTGCCATTTACCGCACTTTTTCATGTCCCCCGAAACATAACGCATCATCACCGACCGCTATCTACATTGATATATGACATGCCACCACACGATTATTACAAGGCACCCGGTATTACCACAGTTAGAAAATGATGATACAACTCTCATATTACTGTTAGTGTTTTTCAAAGAAGGTGCAGAAAGTAGAAACTCCACAGTGAGTGCCTGCTGCTTCAGAACTGCAGAGGGAAGCGCGACCGAGTGTTGCACTCGCTCACTCACTCGTGCTCCCTCTGCAGTTCTGAAGCGGCAAACACTCACTGTGGAGTTTCTACTTTCTGCACCTTCTTTGAAAAAAACACTAGCAGGGTGTCTTGTAGTAATCATCTGGCATCAAGTCATGTATCAATGTAGATACCGCTTGTTCAGTCACAGCCTGCTACATGTTATATTTCAGGGGGAAAAGCAAAAGTGGCAGGATCAACCAGATACATGTTAAAAATACTCATGTGCTGAAAATTTTTGGCACGATCAACCAGATAAATTTTTAATGACTTCTATAATGACAGGATCAACCAGATAATGTATTTAAATAACATATATCATCTGCTGTGTTCCTGTGTGTGTGTGTATGTGTGTTTGGGGGGGTGGTATGAGGAATTGTGTTGGGTGGGAGTATAACAGGAGCAACCAGATAAGGTTTTTAAATTACTATAAAATTGCAAGATCAAATAGCTAATTTTTTTAAACTACAAATGCCAGGGGGTTGTATTAGGACAGCCATCACCTCTATGTAGTTCATTGTATTGAGAGCAAGCTGCATGGGGGGTTGCTGGGCTGGACCCAAAACATATGATGTGTAAACAGAACATGACATGACCTGACTGAAGATATCTATTTATCATCACTCGAGGCCAGTGACATCAAGATATCTTACCGTGGCTTTGCCACTCGTAGAAATCATGATATCACTGATTCAGTGAAGATAAATATGATATCTTCAGTCAGGTCATGTCATATCCCCTATATATGTATGTATATATATATATATATATAAATATGTATATTTATGGCAAAAAACTGCATTTAATGCATCATTTAGGGTTAAAGCAAAACAATTCAGGAAATGAAACATTAGGGTTAAGCCCTAACCCCCCCCCACAGATCCCACACCCCCATCCTCCACAGACTGACAGACGCCGAGATGTGCCATTGGGGTTGTGAGGCCTACATCTCACCCCATTCCATGTGTAAGCAGGTTGACATGCCACAGTAAACGAGAATGGGGTGAGATTTAGGCCTCACAACTCTAATGCACACTCTGGTGTTTGTCAGTCTGCCCCTGTGCTAGCCCTCCCAATTGCACAGTTAATCAACAGATTCTTCCTAACACAGACCATCCCTGACAAATGGAAAATGGCTGTTGTTGTCCTTGTTCATAACAATGGCCCAAAAAATCTCACTGAGAACTATAGACCCATATCCATCTTATGGCCTATTGCAAAAATCTAGTGTAACCCCCAGGTGACGCTATCCCAAGGGCTACTACCCCTGCCTGACTGACTAACTACTTACAGGTTGAGGGGCCTAGGTCCAATGGCGGGTGCCTCCACCCAGAAGTCAGGGTTGGTACTGTCTATTCTGACTTGGTCACAGCCCTCTGGGACACTGTAACCCCCATTTCTTCCCACTAGTGGTCCACACCTTACATCAGGAGTATCTTCACAATATACACTTACCCCCAGGGCTGGTTCGGTCAGCTTGACTCTGGGAACCCCCTGTAAAACAAGATGATGTAATACGATAGCCACTGTACAATACTTTAACATAAACTCATACCTTAGTCAGTGTAACTTTGCTGAAACAATCAGATCTGATTTATTTAGGGGATGGCAATAAGGACAGGGGAAATCAGGTTAATTAGATCAATCACATTAATATTCACAGTACTGTGCGCAATTTCAGAGTCCCTAAAAGTCACTTTCACTGGGTACCCAGGATGGGGGGGGGCTAGCCAGAATCGGTGCAGCTGGTTGGGGCCCTGTGATGCAAAAAAAAACACTTGTACACTACCCAATTGTGATCCGGAGCCAGTTGGCTCAGTTCATGTAGCAAGAAAGAAAGAAAATCATATGAAACACTTGCAATTAAAGGTACAGATGGCAGGGAGCTACCCTGATTTGCACTCACTAACTTAATGCTGGATGCTGTCCCAGAAAGTGGCGTGGATTTCTGGACACCCTTCTCACAGCAGGAGAACATGGTGCTGCAAGCAGGACATACCCCACACATTTATATGTCAAAGAACTTACTATACCAGGCAGCTGCTCTCAGGTCCCGATCGCACTTACTGCCAACCTGGGAGTTCGCGATGCAGCTTCACTTTCCTGACAGACCGAGCGTGATGAAGCAGTTTCTCCAGTCCTCTACAGGGTAAGCCTGGTTCTTGACTATTTCCTTTCCTCAGTAACGGATTCAGTCCAAATCACTGCGGCAAATGCCGCCGACTTTAGGCCTCCACCGCTTCCTCAAGATGAAAACTCTGTAGCGCAGAAGTCTTGAGCTCCTTCCCCAGTTGCAGTCATAACGGATCTGCTCTCTCCCAGACACCAGACAGGGAATTACAGTCGGGCGCCACCAGGTCCAATTGGTGGGCTTCAGTTGCCAATCACTCCAAACTCCCCCTATTGGTGCGAAAAGGTGCCACAGTCCAGAACTTCACTTCCCAGAATTACTGGCTATATCCCTTATGGCCAGCCATACCACCAAAATAGAAGAAAAACAGTAGATCAAGCTGTGAGGTAAGTTGCTCTGGGAGGGTGGTAGAATTCTAGGTAAGGGAATGGGGTAGGGAGGAGGAGGAAGTGGAGGAATGCAGTTGTAATCTACTGCTATGGAGAAAAATGTGATTCTGTCTTCATAGAGTTTCATGCAGTCACTCTGTTTGTTGGGGCTTCCAACTTATGAACTGCACAAAGTCAGTTTTTTAACATGACAGCGAACTGTGTGACATGACAGAAAAATGCAACTCTCCGTCATAATGTCGCTAAATACATAAATATAATAAAACAAAACAGGCCAAAGCATGCACCTTGTTACTGGCTGTCAGCACTGCAGAGAGCTTCTTGCAGATTGAACTGTCCTCTCACAATGTACAGTAACTTCTGCTACAGACTGTGGCAGGCACGTGGCTCATAGTGCAGCTCAAATTGCAGAAACAGACTGTCAACAATGCAATTTAATACGACAAAAAAGGATGTTGCTCACCATCATTTCAACTTTTACATATGTGACAGACTTGTCAAATAAAGGACTCCAGACCTAACAACATGAGAAACCCCAGTACACTAGCTCTTTAATAAAACAACGTACTGCGGGTGGGGGGGCATCCGACACCCGGGGGGTGGGAATCCTGGTGTTGGAGTATATAAATACATAAACAAGGGACTGGGGGACAGCAATCAGAGGGTGGAGATGCCACTAGACACTAAGGATTATGTAGGGACAGTGATTGGGGAGTGAGGGGTGCCACTAGACACCAGGGAAAACAAGGGCTCACAAGACACACTGCAGCCAGCATCAGGAGTTCAACTGCGGCTGCAGAACTAAATAAAATCTGCTATTCTCTTAAAGAGAACATGGCGGAAGGCTGCTCTCACTAAGCTGGGCACCCGAGAAAAAAATGTAAGAAAAAAATGAAAACAAGATGGCAGCTTGCAAAAAATGATTTTTCTTTCACAAAAAGAATTATATTCTCACAAAAAAGGAATGGGTCTTGTGAGACAGAATCCTTTTTCATGAGTTCAAATCCTCTGTTGAACTTTCTCCCTCTATCCTGAAAAGTGATCTTCCCATTAAAAAGAATGGGAAATAAAAAATTGAATAACTTTGCAACAGATAAATATTTCTTCACAAAACAAGCACATGCCTGTCCTGTTACCCAAGCTGTTTCTACCATAAAAAATCACACCAAAATTCCACAGCATCTGGACACAAGGCAATGAGGAAAAAACTGCAAAAAGTGGCAACTTTGTGACTTTTGCACTGTCTGGATCTTAGAATCCGTACATTCAACTGGATTGAATCTTGCCGTTTCAAGAGATCTACACTACGGGACAATGCATGCCAAATTGTGTATAAATCCATTAATCGGTTGCAAAGTTATTAAAGTGCAAAGTGTGAGGTTTAACATTAAACATGTTACTCAACCTGATGTGCTTCAGTGAAAAGAAGTACCTTTATATATTGATGTAGAAAGATGGTGATCTAAAATGGTTATGCTTTATGTATTTTGCTTAGCTGTGTGCTCCACCTAAAAAAACAAGAAGCTAAAAAGTGAATTTAGCTCACACATATATAATTAAAAGGTACTTATATAGCTATAAATATATATTATTCAAGTACATAAGTGGTGCTATCATTTTAAATTATTTTTTGAGGAAGAATTAAGTTTATACATAGTTGATTATATTATTTATAATTTTTATTGGGTTCATTTGTATGGCTTCCTGATGAGGCAATGAAAGTACTGAGAAAAGTTGACATTGAATAGATCTCAAGGCATAAATTAGTGTTGGAGAATTGATTAGTAACCTTTACTAATCAAAATGAAAAATGATTAGCAATCAGCCAGTTTTGATTATCAGTTTTCTAAAATAGATGTTTACTTTAAACCATATAATTATTATTTATTATTGTAAATATTGATACAATAGACATTGGGCTGGATATTCAAACTGAGCTATTTTGTGGCGCAAGCCCTTGCGCTGCACAAAATAGTTGCTCAAGGGTATGACAGGATGATATTCAAGGTTAGCTATTGAGCAACTCCTTTAAATATCACCCCGAGCACAGCCACTGTGCATGGCGCAGTGGAACTTGGCGCCACCGCAAGTGGTCAGAGAGGAGCATTCAAGTTGCGGCGGTGCAAGTACCATTGTGCCATGCGCAAATTTCCGATATTCAAAAGGTGACATGCAAATGGGGCCATAATTCATGCAAGGCGCAGGGGGGGCCATTTGCATCTATTTATGGCCCCATTTGCATGCCATTAGCATGCAGGTGCGCCGATCCCCAAGGACGTGCGCCTGGCACCCTGCCAGGCAACAGCCATCAGGGACTGACGCCCCCTGCAGCCCGATCACGGGCAAAAGTGTGAAAATCCCCCTTCCCCCCGACTGGCCCGATCGCGGGCATTAGGTTAAATAAACCCCCCCCACCAGCCTGATCGCGGGCATAATTGGTAAATGTCCCCCCCACCAGCCCGATCGTGGGCAGCACGAGTCCCACCCCAGAACATATCCCTGGTGGTCCAGTGGACCGCTAAGCCGATAGTGGGCTGCAAAATGTTGAATCACACCCCAAGAACTGATCCCTGGTGGTCCAGTGGACCGCTAAGCCCGATTAGGGTTGCAAAATGTTGAATCACCCCCAGAACCTTGATCCCTGGTGGTCCAGTGGACCGCTAAGCCCGATCGCGGCGCTGCAAAATGTTGAATCACACCCACCCAAGAACTGATCCCTGGTGGTCCAGTGGACGCTAAGCCCGACGCGGGCTGCAAAGTTATAAGCTGCCCCCAAGACCATAGCCCTGGTGATCTAGTGTCCCCTACCCCACCCACCCACAAAGCCCCACCACCCTCCCCCACAGCCCGGTGACGGCAGCATCCCACCCACCTGCACGCCCACCGATTGACTGCCGGTAGGGCTGCATGCCATGTGGTGCAGAGCAAGAGCCAATGGGTGTGCAGCCATACCGTAGAAGGCAGTCCAGATTCATTCACATATCTGGACTGCCTTTGCGGTATAGCTGCATGCCCATTGGCTCTTGCTCTGCACCAATGGGCGTGCAGCCCTACCGGCAGTCAGCGGGCGGCGGGTAGCAGGTGGTGGATGCTGCCACCAGCCGCTGTGGGGGTAGCAGGTGGTGGGGCTTTGTGGGTGGGTGTGGGGGGGACACTAGATCACCAGGGCTGTGGTCTTGGGGGAGCTTTCATCACTTTGCAGCCTGCATCGGGCTTAGTGGTCCACTGGACACCAGGGATCAGTTCTTGGGGGTGATTCAACATTTTCAGCCCATGATCGAGCTTAGCGGTCCACTGGACCACCAGGGATATGTCCTTGGGGGTGGGACTCTGTGCTGGCCACGATTGGGCTGGTGGGGGATTTATTTAAGCTTATGCCTGCGATCGGGCCAGTGGGGGAGGGATTTTTATGCTTTTGCCCACGATTTGGGCCAGTCGGGGGTGGGGGATTTTACACTTTTGCCCGCGATCGGGCTGCAGGGGGCACAGGGATTGGGTTGAGGCCAGCCATAGGTGGCAGCTGCTGTGTTGCATCCTGCAATGCAGCAACTCACCATGGGTGGCCTCAACTACTCCTTTTGGGGGCTCAAAGTTGTGCAGGCGAGGGTTGGGGGTTGGCCTATTGTTCTGCACAGCCCGCTGAATATCGGGCTGTGAAGTTTTATGCATGGTTCCTCCCCCTCCAGTTCAGCATGCATTCATTTGCATTGCGCTGTTGCTCAGCTTGTCTTGGGGGGGCACAGCTGCCTCCTGCTGAATATGGCAGAATGGAGCAATTTTGGACTTGTGCAGGTGCAACCCTATTGCGCATGGCTCAACCCTTTTGAATATCCAGCCCAATGTATATATAAGTTTTGAGACTGAATGTGTCATTTTGACCAAATTCTTCTCAGCATAGACTTCCTATTACCCCCCCCATGTACCTGGTGCAGAACATTTTCCAGTCCCCACCAAAGCATGATTCTGCACAACTGCAACGTCATTCCATGCCATAGCTGCAAAAACACATTTTGGCCAGGACATGAAAAATGACAACTGTGACATACGTGAAGGGGGTTAATAACAAAGCTATGTTCAAAATGGTATGCCGATCAAACAGCGACACCAACACAGCAGCATGCCTCGCTGTTGGCAAACTTGACACTTTGCTGAGAGCTCGCTGTGTTGGTGCACCCGAGACAGGGGCACACCATCTCCCGGTCCTGCACCCCTTCCCCAAGTCAACTCCGAATGGAGTTGACAAGCTATAGTACAGGTGGTGTGGGGGGCAGACCCCCCCAATAGAAAAGCAGGGCTGAAAAGCATTTGGAATATATGTCTACCACAACTTGCGGTCGACATAAATCCCGTCGCTGTGATGCCAGTGTTGTTGAACCGGCATTATAGATCCATTTAAAATCTGGGGTCAAAATATTTAAAAGTTCCAAAGTTACAAGGGTGCATAGCAAAATTGCAACAAATGGTCATAACTTTGCCATTTTTTCATATTTTGAACCCAAATTTTCAAATAGCCTTCTTATGACCTCACCTCATGAACAGTAGGACTGTAATTACACAAATCCTGTCTGAAAGGTGAATTCACCAAGCAACTGTGAAATCACCTTTCAGGTGGGAGTTGTGTAAAAACAGGTTACTCACCTGTAACAGTAGTTCTAGGAGTGGTATATGTTGTTCAACCACACTGTTTGGTATGTTCTTTCCCTTTGAAATTCTTGCCATAAGGTTTAAAAGCTGGCTCTTCTCATCCACCTGGGTGGCTTTGCCTTGGCTCCGCCCCTTGATGCCAGATCCTGCCCGCTGGAAGCAGAGGGTTGTGCATCAAAGCCATGAAGGTCGGGTGGGTTCATGTGGATGAACAACATATACCACTCCTAGAACTACTGTTTCAGGTGCGTTACCTGTTTTTCTAGGATTGTGGATATGCAGTTCTATCCACACTGTCTGGCAGACTCCTAGCAGTTCTCCAGGAGGAGGGAGTCAAGGTGCACACCCCCTTCTTAGAGAACAGAGACTGGAGAACTAAGGCCCCAAAACCAGCATCCTGGCATGACTCTAGGTTGATGTGGTAATGGGAAATTAAGGTGTTTGCTGACTTTCAGGTAGCAGCCCTGCAGATATCCTGGATAAGGATGTCCCTAGAAGCAGCCACCAATGCAGCAGTATGGCGGGTGGAATGAGTTCCTTTCCCTATGGGAGGTTTCTTGCCCACCAACCGATAGCAAAGATTAATTCAAAAGATGTAATCCATCTGTCAATCATCTGCTTTGCTGTAGGTCTGGCAGGTGCTGCTTCAGCGCAGGTGACAAACAGCTGGCGAACCTCTCTCCGAATTTCAACCATATGCTCCTAGTAATAAGAGAGTGTTTGTCTCAGATCTAAAGTATGGAGTCTGTGCTCAGCCTCCAAGGTGTAATTGGGGTAGTACTCCAGCAGAGTCATAGCCTGATTTAGGTGAGACTACAGCACCACCTTCAGAAGGAACTTCGTGTGCAGGACAACTTTGTCCCTGTGGAAGACCAGATAGGGAGACTCAACAGAGAGCACCTGGAGTTACCCAATCCTTCTGGCTGATGTGATAGCCCCCAAGAAGGTGGTCTTCCATGACAGATGTGACAACTCACATCTGTGCATTGGTTCGAATGGTTTGCCCATGAGCTTTGCCAGTACCAGCAGTAGACCCCATGGTGGTGGTGGTGGTTCATGCACCGGAGGGGAAATATGGTCGAGGCCTTTAAAGAAATGCCAGATCACCTTCTCCTGTGCCTTCTGTTGACTGGCCCATGCCCGGTAAGCAGAGATGGCTGCCAGATGCACCTTAAGGGTCATAGATCGAAGAACCCCTTTGGAGAGAGAGACCAAAGGTAGTCGAGAATGCTAGCCACTGGACAGGATGAAGGGTCCAGGCCCTTGCCCTGACACCAAATGGAGAATCTCTTCCATTTGAAGGAATAGCACTTCCTGGGTGACTCTTTCCTAGATGCCTCAAGTACAATGAGTACATATTCGGAGAGACCCAAAGCCAGGAACTCTAGCTGCTCAAGAACCAGGCTGTCAGGTGAAGGGATTGCAGATCCGGGTGGAGGACCCTCCCTTGATTGACTGAGATCAGGTTCGGGCAAGCTGGAAGACACCTCGGGAGCCTGTTGCTAAAGAAGAGAAGATTGGGGTACCAAAACTGGCTGGGCCAGTCCGGTGCCAGTATGATCACCTGTGCCTTGTCCCTCCTGACCTTGAGGAGCACTTTGTGGATCCAGGGTAGCAGAGGGAAGGCATAAAAGAGGTCTGGGGTCCACAGCCTCAAGAAGGCATCCCCCTACAGCGAGCCATGCTGGGGAGGTGGGCATGAAACAGCCTCAGTTTGGTGTTCTCCTTGGAGGTGAACAGATCCACCTGAGGTGAGCCCCATTGGGAGAACAGGCTGTGTACTAACTCTGGAAGGAGAGACCACTTGTGGGATGCCTCGCCCACATTGTCTAAGACATCTGCCAGTTGATTTGAGGCTCCTGCCACATGGTTGGCTAGGAGATCTGCCTTCAGTCCACTCATGAGGGTCCAGATGCAGAGCACTTCACTGCACAGAGGCTGGGAGTGTGTGCTGCCCTGCTTGTTGAGACAGTACATGTTCATGGTATTGTCCATCTGGACCTGCACCACTTGACCCTGAAGCAACAGAGCAAATGCAGTCTGTGCCACCTGAACTGCTCGGACAGTGGTATGTCTCAGCTCTGCCCCTTGACACCAGATCTTCCTTACCACTGGAAGATTCAGGTTCCCTCCTTATTGGTCCCATGTTGAGTAGGCCCTGGCGAACACATCTTTGGATTTACCTATAATTAAAGAGCATGTAGACTCTGTGATTTGCCATGTGGGCACCCCAGTCCATGAGAGAGGTGTCAGTCATAAGAACAACCATTGGCTCAGGATGGACAAACAGAATCCCCTCCTGCAGATGTACTAGGAGGGTCCACCATTGGAGAGTGTCTAACATCTTCTGGGTCACATTGACCAGCTGGTTGAAATGGCCAAGATGCTGAGTCCACTGGCCAGCCAGCTTCCATTGAAGGGGGTGCGTATGCCACTGGGCCCAGTGGACCACAGAGGTGCAGGCTACCATGTATCCCAGAAGGCACAGGAAGTCCTGGGCAGGCACAAGTGCCAAACTAGAAATTATTTGGCAAAGGAGGAGAGAACCTCTGTCCTGTCCACTGGGAGCATGACTCTGGCTTGACAAGGGTCGAGTTCTGCCCCGATGAAGCAGATAACCTGCAAAGGTGTGAGGTCTGACTTGGTTTCATTGATGAGGAGACCAAGTTCAATGCAGATCTTAAGGGCCAGATCTCTGGACCTCTCCACCTCCTGTTTGGAGGGACCCGCCATGAGCCAACAATTGAGATAGAGATACACTCTGACCCCCCCATGCCGAAGATGGGCCATCACCACTGCAATGCATTTGTTGAAGACTCAGGGGGGCCAGTGACAGGCCAAAATGCATGGCTTGGAACTTAAAGAGGGCTCCCTCTGCTTAGAAGCAGTAGAACCTTCGGCGTGATGGACAGATCAGGACATGAAAGAATGCATCCTGTAGATCCAGTGAGCAAAACCACATGTTCTGCTTGAGAGATGGTATGATCTGAGACAGAGTTACCATCCTGAAAGTGCGAGACCTGAGAAATTGGTTCAGATCATGCAGATTTAAAATGGGGCACCAGGCCCCTGTTTGTTTCAGGACCAAGAAATACCTGGAAATGAACCCTGGGTTGACAGGGGGGATCTGAGACTTTGACCACTACCTCCTTGTGGAGGAGTTGGGTGATGTCATCTTGGAGAGCCAACTGAGTGTCTACAAAAACCATTTCCTTCCATGGGGCGCAGCCTTGGCATGGTGGGTACTGCTCAAACTCCAGAGGCAGTCCCTGGCCAACCACTTCCAGAACCCGTTGTTCATTGTAACAGTGGACCAAATGGAAAGGAAGTGGTGGAGCTGACCCCCCATGGGAGGACTCTGAGTGGGTGTGGCAGGGATGGGGTTGGCAACCCCCATCCCATCACTGTGCAGGCTTGGAAGAGTAAGATCTGATTTGGGGACCACCGGGACCCTTCCCTCCAGGCTTATGGGCCAGCAAAGGTCCTAGCTTGGCCTGAGGGCACCAAGGTTGAGCCTACTGCTGTTGCTACCCCAGCTGAAAATGGGGCTGCTAGGCTGTAAGGACAGAAGGTCAAAAGTGCTTTCTCTTCTGCTTTTTGGAGCCCTGTGATTCCTTCTGGGCAGAAGTAATGGAGTCCAAGGTGGTATTGGACTTCTCTATGTGCTGGAGGTGACCATCCACTCCTGGACTGAGTAAATTGGTGTCTAGGAAGGGAACATCCATCAGCTTGTGCTGAGTGTCCACTGTAAAGGTCAAGACCCTCAGCCAAGCCCTGCGGTGCATGGTGACTGCAGCTGCCACTGAGTGGGTGCAAGAATCCCTGATGTCCAGAGCCATCTGGAGTGGCTGTTTGGCATCTGCCTGACCCTGGTCATGGACCTGCTTAACTGTGTTCTGGAGTTCCATGGGGAGATGAGGAAGAACCTCATCCAAAGAGCCCAAGAGGGCATGAGAGAAATGCGCCATGATGATGGCCGAGCTCTTTCCTGGCAGAAAGGTCCTGCTTTCTGGACTCTTTGTCTGGAGGTCTATTGGTGTCTCCCAAATTACCTGAGCACTGGAACACAGACTCAGTCACCAACCCCTTGGCTGAGGGGTGTTCTGTGAATCTTAAAAGGGAGCCACTAGAAACTGTGTATTTGGGGGCCATCTGGATTGAGGGAGCAGGGCAGGAGGCTGGGTGCTGCCACAGTTCCAAGGCTGGGCCAACAATGGCTTCAGCCACAGGGAAAGCCTCTGTTGGAGAATTCCCTCTTTTGAGAGTATTGGTGAGGGGATATTCATCCTGTTTTGGATGGGCTCCAATGGCATCGCCGTAGATTCAGAGATTAGGCGGAGGATGCCCATGAAGGATGTAGGACCTTTCTCCATTGAGAGACTCTCGATGAATTCATCATCTGGGGACCAGAATGTAAATCTGAGTCCATGGACCCTGAGGAGTCCAGATAGATCGGCTGACCACCCATTTCACCTTGGACCCTCCAGGGACGGTTGGGAGTGAAGGTGACAGACAACCTGTGAAGGAGGTCCTTGATGGGCTGAGACTTCTAAGCGGGAGCCCCGGAAGGAGGCTGCTTAGGTGGCAGCTCCACCAGAATCAGTGGAGAGGCTGGTTTTGACTGAGCCAGGAGGGTCTTCACCAGATCTGCGGGTGGAGGGTTGGCATAGACCAGCTCCTGCGGAGTTGCTGTTGGCCTAGAGGGTGACAGCCAAGTGATGGCTGGTGTGGAAGCCAGAATTTACTTCAGACCAGACATAATCAACTGTTGCCACATCAAATCCTCATAGCGTCAGTGCAGCTTATGTCGAAGCCTCTCCTTTTTTGAAGAGGATGAAGATGAATGATGGTGATGCTGCTTTTTAGCGCACTTATGCAATTTCCTTGGCCTATCAGTCAAAGAAGTCCGAGACCTCAACCATTGGGGGGACCAATGGGGGTGCTCGGAAGGTGCTGGGGAGAACCACGGCTCTTCCAGGTCAAGGACAGGAACCATAAAGAGGTTCCCAGAGGCTGGGTCTCCTCTTTAGTGGTTTGGTCAGGACCGGGGTCCTGAGTAAGAAATTGTCGGCCTCATCAAGTGACAGCGTGTTGACGGGGTCAGGAACAATCTCGACAGAGTCATTGTCCTGCATCTTGACCAGCTGGCCTGACAGGGGTACAATGAAACCAGTGGCTGAGACTGCAATCTTGACTAAAGTCAAAACAGCAGATTCCTGGGACTGAGATCTCTCTCGATTCCAGGAATATCATTTTTTTTTAAACTTTATTTAATAAAGAGTTGATGGGTAGGGAAGGTACAAATCAGTTACATCATTATACCATACAAATACTTTCTTGTACATATGTATGAGTGAAAAAATATCCAAACAATCATGCTTCATGCTATACATCACAGACTTAATTACTTTAAAATGGGTTCAAATTTCAAATTGTATTCGGTTTCAGAGTTAATCACGACAGATGAAAACAATCTCTCATTCTTGTTTCCTTCCTTTTCCTGCCCTAATTGCTCAGAAAAAGGGGAACCAGGTTTCACTCATTGCCCTCACGAGCGGGGACCATATCTAATTATACTTATCAATCTGTCCCCGTATCTTATACTGAATGTGCTCCAGTTTCATGTTATCCAGCAAGGTTCTTACCCATTGGGCAATAGTGGGCGTAGCTTGAACCATCCAATTTTGGGCTAGAACTTGTTTACCCACTACCAGGGCCAATCTCCTCAGAGGGTGAGAGGTTTTTGCTTGCCCTTTCCCATTCCTACCTACTCCCAGCAAAATATCCACTGGATCCAATGGAATGTTACATTCTAAAACCTTGTTTATTAAATAATTAATCTTGTTTCAGTATGCCATTATTCTAGGGCAGGCCCATATCAAATGAAAGAATGAACCCTCCTGTATAAGACATTCTGAGCATTGATTAGGGACCTGGGAGTTTATTCAGTATGCTATAGCTGGAGTAAAGTAAGCTCTATGAAGAATACTGTGATGAATATTTATGAGCCTATTGTTAACCGAAATGGTCTTACATCCTTTCATAACCAAAGTCCAGTCTCCCCCTGACAGAGATTCTCCACTCAAGTCCTCTTTTCATCTATCCTTCAGTTTCTCTAGTTGATCTGGTCAGGTCCCCAGTAAAGCTCTATAGAGTGCACTCAAAGGTTTCCTATTAGAGTACTTCCTACAATATTGATATATCTCCTCCAGCAGTATTCTACTTATAGATGGACCATCCCCCCTGGCTTTCCCCACTTGATTAATCTAGATTTGACTTGGAGATATATAAAAAAATGTGTAGGCTGCATATTATAGGATTGTATTAGATAAGAAAAACTCAAAAAAGAATCCTTATGGAATAAGTGGGAAAGGAGATATACTCCCTTTCTTCTCCACATCTCCAAAGCTCTCTTTACTGGGGGAGAGGCTCCACCATTCTCCCATAAACTGTACAATATAGAACCATCAGGGGATAAGCCTACACTCTCTCCCATTAGCTGTACAGCTATTCTCCATGCCTTCAGCATGGTGCCAGTGTACGGGTTTCGTGGCTTCTCCCCCTCCCATCTTCCCACACTCAAAGGCAAAATATACTGAGCAAAAGGAGAAATTTCCGGGGAGCATGATTCCAGAAACACCCAGGCCCACGACCTATCCCCTCTTTCCAGGCAATCCACTACATATGTTAACTGTGCTGCAAGAGCATAAAGTCTCAAATTGGGGAGCGCCAGTCCTCCTCTGTGGATTGGCTGCCATAACACCTCTTTCCGTATTCTAGGTCTATGATTTACCCATAGGAGGGACATTATTCAGCCTTTGAGTGACCTCAAATAGGTTGACAAGATCATAACAGGTAGTGTTTGAAAAAAGTAAAGACACTGAGGCAATACTTGCATCTTTACCAAATTTACCCTCCCCAAAAGAGACAACGGGAGTGATTTCCATCAGTTACATTTTTCCTTGATTTTTATAGCCAAGGGTTTATAATTTATATCACCTATTTCACCCAATCTCCGAGGAAGCAATATTCCCCAAATATTTTATTACTGACTTTGGGGGTATGTCCACCCCACCAATTCAGAGTGGTACTCCCACTTCTTTCATTGGAAGCCACTCACTTTTACTCCAATTAATCTTGTGACCAGAGAGAGGACCATATTCTTCAAAAAGAGATGTCAAGGCAGGCACTGCAGTCACAGGATCTGCCAAAAACAAAAGAACATCATCTGTGAAAAGAGAAATAACATGTTTCTTCCCATTTACCATATAGCCTTGTACTCCTTGGTGATCTCTAATAGCTGCTGCCAACACTTCGATAGTGAGTACATATATTAAGGACGAGAGGGGACAACCCTGTCTAGTTCCTCTGAAAAGCCAAAAGGGGCTTGACATATTATTATTATTAGTGAGTATTTGGGCCCAGGGAGACTGATATATACACTCCACCCCTTTTCGAAAGACCCAGTGCAGGCCAAATTTTCCAGCACTGCAAACATAAAAGGCCATTTGACCCTGTCAAAGGCCTTCTCTGCATCTAAGGCTAGAAGGCCCCCTGGTCCACACCTACCTCTTGACCCTTGCAACATAATGTTCAAGACCCTTCGTATGTTATGTCTGGCCTGCCTGCCCTGAACAAAACCTCCATGATAAAGATCGATTATCTCCAGCAGGACACTCATCAGCCTCCTTGCCAATACCTTTGTTATTATTTTATAATCTGTGTTAAGTAACGAAATAGGTCAGTAGGAGCTGCACTTTCTGGGGTCTTTACCTGGTTTAGGGAGAATAGTTACAGTGGTCAACTGCTGAGATGGTGTTAATCCTTCACCCCCCAACACCTCCTGGAGCATATTCATAAACAAAGGTGACAACTCTCCCCAGAACTTCTTATAAAATTCTAAGGGCAGACCATCAGGGCCAGGGGCCCTGCCTGATCTAGAAACCCAAACCACCTCCTTAACCTCCTGTAAAGTGAGAGCTCGGCCGAGCAACACATTACTTACTGTTGAAATTATTACTACAGAAACATTATCTAGGAAGGTCTCTGGAGTTGTCCCTGGGGGAATCTCAGAAGTGTATAACTTCTCATAAAAGGATTTAAAAACTTTACTGATCTCACTAGCCGACGAGGTACTGTCACCAGTTTCATTCTCTATACCAATAATGGACCTCTCTGTTCTTTGTTTTTTAATTAGCCATGCCATCCATCTCCCAGATTTATCTCCCTTGAAGTATTGTCCTGCTCTTGACACCATAATATCTCTCTCTATATGTTTGGAGCTAAGTTGGTTGTATTCCCCTTTCATACTCTTCAATAGCATCATGTCTCTGGGAGATAGAGTGTTCATGAGTTGTTTTTCCAGCCTCATTATATGAGATTCTAATTCACTTTCTTGTCGCTTTGCCAGTTTGCCCTTAAAGGCTGCATATAAAATAATTTCTCCCCTCGCAAAAGCTTTAAAAGCCTCCCATGTAACCCTGGCTGATGTGTCTTCTATCTTATTAGTCTCTACATATTCCCTGATACATTTGGACATCTGCTGGATAAAAAGAGGGTCACTCAATAAGGTAGGATCAAGCTTCAATTGTCGCATATCACATATCTCTGTTTCAGTTTTCAGTTCACAGTATAAGGGCGCATGATCCGATATTAATATAGGCCCATATCGAATTTCTTCTATATGGTTCAAAACAACTGGAGATGACAAAAAATAGTCTATCCTAGTATAGATTTTGTGGGTGTGAGAATAAAAAGAGAACTCTGCCATGTCTGGATGCTTAAAGCACCATACCTCTTGAATAGCCCTCTCTTCTGCCAGTTTTCTTAATGCCAGTACATTTTTGGGGTATCTGCGGAAGTGTGGGTTAGAATGATCTAACAGGGGATGCCAATAGGTATTAAAATCACCCCCTAATAGCAACCTATTTGGGAAAGTTGGCAGTGTAATAGCCAGGTGTTTGAAAAATTCTGGACAATCAAAAGCCAGGCCATAGATAGACCCCAGAACTATCAATTCTTCTTCTACAATGGCGTGAACTACCACGTATCTTCCCTGACCATCCACTTGGGAAGAAATTATTTGAACCCTGAGCCCTGGTCGAGCTCATATACAAGTACCTCTGGCCTTGGATGTGAAATGGGACGCTATCAGGATACCTCCCCTTTATTCTGCAACTGTTTGGTGTCCTCGCTTGTTAGATGTAACTCTTGTAACATCACAACATCTGCCCTGCTTTTCTTAATATAAGCCTATACCCGTTTCTGTTTCACTATTTGTTTAATACCATTACCATTCCAAGATAACAACTATAAACTAGCCATTTAAGCTTATCAGTATGTCATATTGTCCCAGGACTCTCTCTCCACACTGTACCAGTTTCTCGTTCATCCTATCCCCTCCACACAACTCTTGTTCTTTCTTATTTTTTAATCGTCTAACAAAACCCTTCCCATATCCCTCCCTCCACTTAATAATCCTTAAAAGCCCTCTCTTTTCCTTCTGGGGCATATAAGCCCTTAAACTTTAAAGAAAAACAGTGCTAAGCTAAATTGAAGAAAAACTATCCCCCCCAATGAACACACCAAACAAAACAGCTAAATAAACGTATTTAGCCCCTCCCCCAAATCCCACTTCCCACCTTTGTAACTTTTGTAGTTCCTTCCCCCTTTAATTTCATGGAGTTAGCCTTCTGACCTCTCTGTCCTAGTCCCAACAGTATAACGACCTGCGGTGGCCTAAGCCCCATCTGGGAATAGATCCCTGTTGTTTTATTTTATACTTACAGCCGTAATTCGGGTCTATGTTAGGTAAAGCCATAGAGTGTTCAAGTGTATGGAGAGGCACTACCGAGGCCGTTCTGCCCATGGAGAAACCCCAGCTTGGAAAACCCATATAGCAAAAACTGCCTCTGTCCAATTATCCTTCTTTCAGTCCCCATAATTGCTCAGACGTCCTTTAATTGCTCTGGTGCTCCCACTTCACCCTATTTTACTGATCCCTATCAGTATGAAGCAAAATTAATTAAGCATACCTTAGTTATTTTCTGCTTTTTCAGGCCACCGCTTACAGAAAGAAAAATTAAAACTGTTCCCACCCCGGATCCTCTTTCTTCTTCTCAACGTATTCCATAGGAAAATAACAATGTAACAGGTCTACTATTAGCAAAGTTCAGACACTAGAGCTCACAAGCTTGTGAGTCTTATAATCACAATTCTAATATAATGCTTAGTTAAACAGAGGCATGCAAGGAGAAACATTCTGGGGAAAAAAAAAGAAAATTAATCTGCATCTAGATTGGGGGAAGAGAGCGGGGGAGGACGCCTGACCCAGCCCCAATGGGCCTCTCCGAGTTACAGGTCAGACCGAGCAAAGATCAACTCCTCCCCTGGAGCTCTCCACGCTGGCTCTTGATCTGTTACATGAGTGAGAAAGAGACAAAGATAGACAAAATTAACAATACAAGCCCTGGAGTCTCTCAGCTCTACATATTTTGTAACAATAGTGACTCCGGTCAGTCAGCAGCTTTGTCCTTAGATTCTTGATCAATGTACTGCATTGATGCATTGGGATTTGTAAAGGCCTTTGGGCCCACATCCTTCCTATTTATAATTAACTGAGCTGGATAAACCAACGCGAAAGGCCAGTCAAGTTGGTGTAGTCGCCTCTTTACTGGCATAAAGGCATTCCAGTCCATCTGTACCAATTGAGAAAAGTCCTGAAAAATACTTATAGGTCGAGAGTCTTCCATGAGAGGGCCTGCTTTTCTAGAGGCTTCCAACACTAATAGCCTGTCCTGGTATCTAAGAAATTTCACAATAATATGTCATGGCCTTTCACTTGGACCAGGGCGACGTCCAGGGGTTCTGTGTGCTCACTGGATTTCTAAAGTGCACTCCAGAGGCAAATCGAGGTGAAATTTCAGCCATGATTTACAGTATGAGATACAATCTCATCCTTCCTTCCCTTCGGCCATCCCCACTATACAGATATTAGTGCATCTCTCCCTATTTTCATGATCGTCTGAAAATCCCTTCAGTTTTTCAATTTCTTCCAAAGCTGACTGCAGTTGAGGGCTCATCTGTGAATATTTATCTTCTTGAGTGCCTACTCTCTCTTCCACCTCTGTTAATCTGGTTGAGTGTTGCTCCGTCATTTCTCCCAGAGAATTCACAGTAGTTTGGAGATGCACCAGTTGAGCTGAAACATTTTCAAATCCAGCATTCATCTTGCAGGTAAGATTGTATTTAAGCTCATTAAATAGCTTTTCTAGGGCTAACAATGGTGCACTCATAGCGGGCTCTTCCGGGCCATCAATTGCCATATTTGCTGATGCTTCAGCTCACGGTTGTAGGCCCTCTGCGCCCGAAGTTTTCGATCCAGTGCTGGAGCTTTTAAATACTAGATGACCTTGTTTTTTTTACATTTTTGGTGGCATACCAGGTTTCTATGCCAAGTTCCACTTTTTACTAAATTAAATGGGTCCCAGGGGTACATGGAGACAGTATAACTGATGGAGAAGGCTCAGAGCTCCAGAGTTAAGCAGCCATTCTGGATGCTGTCTTGGCCAGGCTCCTCTCCAGGAACATCATTGATGAGATGAACCTTCTCTTGACTCCTTATCCCTTTTATGGGAGTGGGAGATGTGTATGCCCGAAGGGCTTTCCCCTTTGGTCAGGAGAGATTGGCACATCTTCTTGAAGGCACCTGAAAAGCTGGAACTCAAAATGAGCAGGACGAATACCGACATGGAAGAGGACTGATCCACAGCCTGAGCTGCCTCCTCCTTGAAGACCTTCATCTGCTGTAGTTGCTCAGCAGATGCCACAGCCACGGAGACCACCCAACATGCTTCCTTTGATTTGACAGGTGGGTTCTGTTTCTCCGGTCTACTGAGCTGAAGTCATGCGAGATGATCATCCAAAACATTGGGATGGAAGCGTGACACAAGTCTCAGGCCTGATTGTCATGGGCATGGCCTAGGCAGTAGATGCACAAGGCATGTGGGCCAGTGCGGGACATTTTCTGCCTACAAAGGCAGCAGCAGAACCTGGGTGAGGACTTGTCCTCCATCATGGTCATGATCATGAAGTGATGCAGAGAAACTCAAATGAGTTTATTATAGGTAAATCCAAAGATTTGTTCACCAGGGCCTACTCAACATGGGAACGATAAGGAAGGAACCTGAATCTTCCAGTGGAAAGGAAGATCTGGCATCAAGGGGAAGAGCTTAGACACATACCTCCCAAGTAGGTGGGAAGAGCCAGTCTTTAGACCTTTCATCAAGAATCTTAAAGGGAAAGAATATGCTAAACAGTGTGGATAGAACAACATATCCATGATCCTAGAATGACAGTTATATGTTCATGAGGTGGGATCCCCAAAAGGCCATGTTGAAAATTTGGGGTCAATATGTCAAAAAATGACTGAATTATGCACCAGAGTTGAAACCCCCATCAAAATACATTGAACTGCATTTACCTTTGTTCTCATACTGTAGTTGCTGGTTCCAAGGGCAAGACTTGTCTTTGATTGGGAGAGCGAATCTCGAACCTGGGTCCTTTTCTGGTGAGTGATGATCTGTGGGGTTTACTGGGAGTGTGGGGAGGTGGGTGCACAGTGGGTGGTCAGGTGGGGAGGTGCGGGGTGATCAGTGATGGACTTTTTTTTCAGGTTAAAAAAATCATTGAGGGACAAAAAGGGGACAGCGATCAGATGGTGGGGGGATGCCACTAGACACCACAAGTAACAGGGACAGTGATTGGATGGTGGGGGTGCCACTGGACACCAGGGATAAAGCATTACAGGGATAACTATCAGTGGGGGGCACTAGACACCAGGGATAAAGCATTATGGGGATGGCAATTGGTGGGGGGGGTGCATTAGACACCAGGGAAACAAATCAAGGGCTAGCAATTGGAGGGTGGGGTGGCGCCACTAGACACCAGGGAAAATAAGGGGGATGATCAGCTTATATGATTAGCAATCACTGCTAATAAAGCTGGCCATTGAATCACATTTCCCATTTCCTGGGTCACAAATTGTGATGCAAACCTGCTTAATTTATCCCTTGGATCTTGACCTGTTGGCATGACCCATCTAAATTAAGTAAAAAAGAAGATTACAATTGAGGTGAGCAGTGTTTTTCTTAGAATCCTGGTTTACTGAACTGTATAATTATCTCACATCCCCAAATCTAGGCATGATAATTAATAGCATGTTTTCTATAGTTGCATCATTATAACATTAACTAATGTAGAACCTGTTTTTTTAACCCCCCCCCCAATGCAACTGTAAAATAACTTACTTTTGACGACTGGAGGTTCAGCTTTTTTGAAGGGACAGAAATCCACCCCAGTCTGCATCTGATACTAGCTACAGTCTCTGTCTTGGTTTCTTGAAGCAGGCATGTTTCTTGGTATAGGAGATAGCAACTGACTAGCATTACTGGTTCCTTGGTTCAGAAACTGATTTCTTTCATTGGCTGATGTAGTCTCAGATGTTTCAGGGACAGGCATGAGGTGTCATTGATTCTGGCAAAATGTACCAATCAATATTTCACTCATGTAGGAATGTTGTGCAGATGCCATTCCTCAACAGTACCAGTAGACTCATTATCTTTCAGCCATACCTCATCTCCATCTTGTAGCTTTGTAAAAGTAACATTTATTGTTAGACGCATAGAGCCATCAACAAATACAATTTAAAAGTACCATCAGGTTACACTTAATACATACATCACATATTAAAATACATATATTACATCAAATTCGGTAGCTTTATATAAAATCCCTAGCTACATACATTTGTATCCTTGTTTCTAGCTAGTACAAATAATGTATTGCGCACTAACCCAGCTATTACGTTTAACTTAATAAATACATCAAATAGTAACACGATTCGAGCTCTATATCATATATCTGTACCATTGATTTTTTGTTTCTTTTTACTGATTGGCTTAAAATAATTTGCCAGTCTCTGTATAGACCAGCTATGCTCCGTCTGCATTATAATGGATGTCAGTGTTTCTAAGTCAGTCTCATATTTAGTATCCGTGAAAGGAGCTAGCCAATACTTCCATTCTTTTAAATACCATGTACAATACCACATAACAATGTAGCAAATCCTCAGATTCTCCCCTTGAGCAACTACATTATTCATCAACTGATTCTTTATATCCACATCTCAACAGATTACTATCAAACTGTTCAAATTTGTATTTAACAAATATTTTCTGACTGTCCGGATCACTGAGTACATCCAGATAGCTTTTATAGCCAAAGATTTCATTATTCTTAGCAAACCATCTTGAATATCGAGAAGTTTTTCTTCCTTTTAAGTCTTGGTTTTGCCAGAATGCTTTAATTTTTAAAAACAAGTATTTATTATACTTGTAACTTAGTTGAATATTCCTCTCAGTGTACTTTAATAATACATTAAATTTATGTTTGTTTATTATTGAATGTATTCTAGTATACCACAAGTTCTTTCTAGGTCCTGATTTGTACCAATTCTGTTTTTCCTTTAAACACTGAGAGGACATTCGACTTTGTGGGAGCCTTATTAATCTTAACCAAAAGCCCAGTTGTTTACATTCAAAGAGTGCATTTATATTTGTTATTCCCAGTTCAGATCTTATATATGTGGAGGGGCATGAACATCCTAGCCTCATTATTTTCCTCAACATTTTAAAAAGTGGCACTATTAACTTTTCTCTGTACTTCACATCCCATATTTCTGCTCCAAACAGGAGTTGAGATTCTCCTTTTACTTTTATCACATCAATTAAAGGCTTGATACTTGCCCCGCCAAACCTGTAGTTAAATCTTGACAATGCAAAAATTGTTTTCCTCATAGTTTGTAAAGTTCTTTGATACTGTATATTCCAGTCTCTATTTTTGTTAAATTCTACTCCTAGGTACACATAAGATTTAACTCTATCTACCTTTCCTTGGGCTATACTCCAATTCCCACTTCTATTTCATCCTTTAGGTCTGAATATTACTACTTTGGTTTTATTCAGGTTAGTTTTTAGCTGTAGTTCTCTTGAACCACTATCCAGTTTATTAAGCATATTCTGTAAACCTCTCCATGTTAAAGAGAATAAAACTAATCATCGGCATATGCCATTACATCCCACCTTTGCTCATTTATTTTTGGAGGGTCAATCTCAGGACATCCAAGTTCTTTTAGAAGGCCATCTATATATAAAGAGAAAAGTGTCAGTGCAAGCACATAGCCTTGTCGTATGCCTCTCTACTTCAAAATCTTTGGTCATCTGACTCTCTTTCCCCATTCTAACACATGCCTAGGTGTCCTTGTACAAATTAGCCATGATTTTTACCAGTGCCTCATTAACTCCCTTCTTTAACAGGATTTTCCATAAAATTTTTTCTGGAGATAGTATCAAACACTGTGGAGTAATCCACAAAAGCTGCGTATACTCTTTGTCCTCTAATCATTGCATATTTCTCAATTAAATGATTCAGAAAAAACACGTTATCAAGAGTTGAATAATTGTTTCGGAAGCCTGCTTGGTATATAGATAATACCCCCAGTTTGTCTATTTCTTCAATAAGTCTGTTTAATACAATCTTTGAAAAAAATTTTAAATTTATGTCCAATAAACTAATGGGATGATACATGGCTGGATTTGTTAAACTTCCTTTTTTGTGAATCGGTACTGTATACGCTCCTTTCCATGTGGGAGGGTAATTATTTTCTTGTATACATTTATTGAATAATGCTACCAATAATTTTGTCCAAATACCCATTTGACATTTATAAACTTCTACTGGTATGTTATCTGGTCCTGGTGCCTTATGATTCTTTAGTGAGCTAATAGCTAACATAACTTAGCAATTATCTATAACAATAGTATTTCTTACTTTTCTTACAACTATTTCAAACTGAGTTTTCCCTTCTTCTTGAGTGTCATTAAAAATCTGAAAAAAATGGTCTATCCATACCTGTTCCGAGATACAAGCATCAGATTCCTCTTTATAGACACTAGTTCCCTTTGCCACTAATCTCCAGAACCTTTTCTGATATTTATTATTTACTACTTCACTCATTTCCTCCCATTGTTTTTTATAATATTGTTTACATTTTCCATTAATTAGACTCTTATATTCCTTCCTTTTTATTTATATCTTTTAATAGTTCCCTATTTTTATGACTCATATAATGCTTGTAACTTTTCCTTAATGCTTTTTTATATCTTTTACATTCATCATCAAACCATCCTCTTTTCCATTTTGTCCTTTTAGCTATATTTTTACCTAGTTTGTTTATTATTTGTTGAAAGATTAAGTACAAAGTTTCAATCATTTGACCACTATTTAATTCTAAGAAATGTGCTTGACTTTCTGCAGTAATTTCACTCATAAAAAAAAATTAGTTAAACAATTATCTAGCTCAGGGCACCACATAATTTTCCTATTGTTCCTAATTTCCATCACCAAAGGTTGTATTGTCCTGGACTTCTCTAAACCATTTTCCTTGTTCTGTGTCAGCACTACAGGGAAGTGATCACTCTCTGAGCGGGTATAATTTCTGTTCTTTCCCATTCTCCTACAATACCAGACCATAATGTTAGATCTACTACCGAGGATCCTTTGTTGGAAATAAATGTGCACTCCCCCCATAATATCTCCATTTAGACGCCCATTTAATGCATATAAATCGCACTCTTTCATAATCAGAATTAATTGTTCACCTGCCTTATTCATCATGTGATCCTTTGTATCTCTTGATTTCCACGAATATGGTCTAATTGCACTTGCATAGAACTAATTATCTCCTAAACCATCAAATTTACCAATTTGTGCGTTTAAGTCCCCACTAATAAAATATCTTGTTTAGAGTATAAATACATAGTTTCAGCAATTAATGAATTAAGTTGCTCCCACACTGACTCCTTATAAAATTTTTAACACATAGGCGGAATGTATCCATTTATCATTATAAAACACTGATCTTCATTTTTAATTGAGACAAGGATGCAGTTCTCTATTACAGTATCTTAATTAATGATACCTTTACAAAACTACCTATTCTAATAAAAGTCACCACTCCACCAGATTTGCTTCCCTTACTCTTATCCTTTCTACCTATATGATGAAAACACTCATACCCATTCATTTCAATAAAATCTTCTATACCATGCCATGTCTCTTGTAGACATATTACATCAAAGCTTGATATATATTTCCTCCATTCCTCATCTGCTTGTTTCTCTCTTAATCCCGCAGTGTTCCAAGAGACATTTTGTATCCCCTTACATTTATATTTAAAACTACCTTTAGAGCTAGCTGCATCTGGGATCTCATCAGCACTTGATATACTATTAGGGCTTACCCCCGTATTTTTTGACTGTCATTCATCATCATAATCAGCCAATATTTGGAATTTATTTCTAAGTGGAATTTGATTTTCTTCATCATTTCCATCATTGGAACCTTTTAGTTCTCTAGTCATTCCACTTATATCTTCTAGGTCCACCACATTTAGTCCCATCACATCTAGGACCATCATTTTTTTCAAAATTTGATTGGCCACTATTCTGTTTTTCACCGTAATATTAATCTGTGTATCCTGTTCTTTCCCGATTCGTTCTACTACTTCTACTTTATTCCATCCTAATTGGATGTCCAAGAAGTTTCTTAACAGATTATATATTTCCCTAGTTAATTTAGCATTTGTTTCTCTATATAGCTTTTTCATCCCAAATAGAGCTAGCTCAACTTTTTTTTCAACTAAAGCACATTTCTCTTCATCCATCTTTGAAAATTGCTGTCTATTTGGAAACATTATGCTAACATCTTTACATTTATTTGTTCTGCATTTAACCATACATAATTAGCAATTCTGGGTGAGTTAAAATATATATCCAGTATGATTGCCAAATCAACCTGCGTATTTCTAATCTCAAGAATATCTTGTTCACTGATACCTATATCTAATTCTCTATTTAGTCTTTCTACTACTAAGAGTGGTACATTTACACTTACTTTTGATATCCATTCTTGTGGGCTCACAATCCTTATCATTGGCTCATTCACTCCTTCCTTTTCACTCTTGTTTTCACTACTGTTTAAATAACAGTTAGTTTTGACTTTTCCCAAAGATGACAGCCAGATCTTTTCCACCTGCAAATCTTTCAGAAACCCTTGCCCTAGAGGCAGAGGTTTCTTCTTTCCTAGCTTTAAGAGCCAAAGAGGAAGTACCTGCCCTACACTGGGGCAAAGGACTGTACTCCAGGTACTTTCTGACCCCCAAAAGGACAGGGGAGTGGTGACCCATCCTAGACCTAAGATATCTAAACAAACATCTCTTAAAACCAAAGTTCAAGATGGTAACTCCGGAATAATCCTTCCCTCTCTAAGGCCAGGAGACTGGCTAGCCTCCCTGGACCTCAAAGATGCCTACTTTCACATTCTCATCAGGTGCTCCCACAGAAAGTACCTCAGGTTCGAGTTGCCCTCAGGCCACTATCAATTCAGAGCAATGCCCTTTGGCCTAACCTCAGCTCCAAGGGTTTTCACAAAGTGCCTAGCAGTAGTAGTTGCCTTTCTAAGAAAACAAAAGATTTCCATTTTTCCTTATCTGGACGATTGGCTAATAGTGGGCCAGTCTCCAGACCAAGTCAAGTCTCACCTGCAAGTGACCCAGCAAGTGCTCACTTCTCTAGGATTTCTTCTCAACCTTCCCAAGTCAGTTCTTGAAGTAGTCCAGCTTCTTACCTTTATAGGGGCAGAGCTGGATACTGTCAAAGAAAGAGCCTTTCTTCCTCTGGAAAGGGCAAGAGTTCTTATAGAACTGGCTTCTTCCTTCAGCCTTCAGGTGTCTCGACCAACAAGGCATTTCCTCCAGCTCTTGGGTGACATAGCAGCTTCAACAGCAGTGGTCCAAGGGGCAAGATTCCAGATGAGGGATATTCAGTTCCAACTGAGAGCATTTTGGTCTCAGAGGAAGGATTCCCTTATCAAACTGATCCCAGTGACTCTGACCTTGATCCAAGCCCTCCAATGGTGGCAGGATCAGGACAATTTAAGACAAGGTGTTCCTTTTGTTTTTCAGCCTTGTTCAGTGGTCCTTACCACAGATGCTTCTCTTCTGGGCTGGGGAGCCCATCTGGGGTCCCTCACTGCCCAGGGGCTGTGTTCCCCCCAAGAATCCCTTCTCCAAATCATTCTCCTAGAGCTCAGGGCAGTTTTTCTGGCACTAAAAGCTTTCTCTCAGTCGGTACAGAAAAAGGTGGTTCAAGTCAGAATGGACAACACCACCACCATGTGGTACATCAACAAGCAGGGAGGCACTCGGTCCATGGCCTTGTGCACAGAAGCCATGAAGTTGTGGTCCCTGGCTTATTTCCTGCAAACCTCTCTTGTAGCAGTTCACCTTCCAGGCAAGGACAATGTGCTAGTAGATGTACTAAGCAGGATCTCTCAGGGCCATCACGAATGGTCCCTGGACCCTCAGGTGTTGAAAGTGATTTTTTCAAGGTGGGGCACTCCAGAGATAGATCTCTTTGCAGTCCCAGACAATCACCAACTCCCTCTCTTTTGTTGCAGACCTCCAGTCTTGGGCTCAGTCCCTCTGGGTGCCCTGATTCTGAATTGGGAAGGGAAGTTTCTGTACGCCTTTCCCCCCTTCCCACTCCTGTTCAAGGTTTTGGTCAAAATAAGGTCTCAACCTTGCAAGGTAATTCTGCTTGCTCCAGATTGGGCCAGACAGTCCTGGTACCCCCTGTTGCTGTCCCTAGCAGTCCATCCTCCCCTGTCTCTTCCCAGGAATTACAATCTGTTAACATCCTCTCAGGGAAGGATTTGGTACCCCAATCTTCAGTCTCTCAATCTCAAGGCATTGCTCTTGAAGAGTTAGAGTTTGCAGATCTGCATCTTTCCCAAGGGGTTCTGGATATCCTCAAGGCTTCTTGAAAGCCCTCCACCAGAAAGACTTATAACTCCAAATGGAAGAGATTCAGCATTTGGTGTTCTAAGAAGCATATTTCTCCAGACACTGCTGGATTGCCTATGGTTCTGGATTACATGGTCCACCTTAATGGCCTAGGCCTCAGACCAGCTACTCTCAAGGTACACTTGTCAGCTGTTTCTGCATTTTTGTCTGTGGGGAAGTCTTCCTCACTATCTTCCCATCCTGTGTTCTCTAAATTTTTTAAAGGACTGCTTCACACCAATCCTCCTTTTAGAGACCCTGCCCCTGCCTGGGATTTGAATGTTTGTATTGCTCAACTTGTGTAACCCCCTTTGAGCCTATGTCTTCAGCAGAGCTTAAGTACTTGACTTGGAAAACTGTTTTCCTGGTAGCCATTACCTCTGTCAGGCGTATCAGTGAATTGCAAGCCCTGTCAGTGGAACCTGATTTTGTCTCATTTCACAGGGATAAAGTGGTCCTTAAAACCAATAGAAGGTTCTTGCCCAAAGTGGTTTCAGACTTCCATTTAAACCAGTCTATGTCTCTTCCTGTTTTCTTCACTGATCATTCTTCCTCAGAAGAGAGGAGGCTACACAGTTTAGATGTTAAAAGAGTCCTTAGTTACTACATAGAGCGTACCAAGGGTTATAGGTTTGACTCCCTCCAGTTGTTCCTCACTTATGGAGAAGTGGGAAAGGGCAAACCTGCCACCAAAAGATCTTTTGCCAAGTGTATTGTGTCTTGTATACAATTCTGCTATGAAAAACTGGGAAAAACTCCACCCTCAGGCCTGAGGGCTCATTCTACAAGAGGTACAGCTGCTTCCTTGGCTGCTGCCAGGGATATCCCTCTCTTAGAAATTTGTCAAGCGGCCACCTGGAAAACAGTCCATACCTTTACCAAGCATTACTCTCTGGATATCCAGGCTAGGAGTGATGCTCGGTTTGACACAGCAGTACTTCAGAGCCTATTCCCAAAGTAGGTTCTGTCCCTCCTCCTTGGAGGTACTGCTTGAGTAGTATCAATCAGAATACAGCAAGACTTCATGTTGTTTGAAGAAAAATTACTCACCTTAGTAATTATGTTTCTTCTAATGAGTCTTGCTGTATTCTATTCCTCCTCTCTTCCTCTCAGAATCTGTTTTTGGGAAGTGGGTGGGCAGGTGCAGTGTTGCACCCCAGGGGTGTTTTTTGCTTGCACCCTCCTCCTTTTTGTTTGGGTGCTGATTTATTATTGTTATTTGTAGTAGATTGGTTTTTGGTTTTTGGGTTTCCTGACTTGAGTCTTCCCTGGGAATCCAAAACTTTTTTCAGCCAGTTGGCTAGTAGGAATTTTTACAATTTCCACATAGAATTTTTAGTTAGTTGGGCTCGTAAGAATCTGATGGTTTAAGTTCAAAACACTCCAGACCGAGACTTCAACCGAGCTCAAGCTCAGCATTCTATGCCCTACATAGAAAGTTAACTCTTTGTTCTCTGGGGCAGTTCAAAGGTTGGGAATCACTGCAATTGTCAGAATACAGCAAGACTCCATTAGAAGAAACATAATTACTAAGGTGAGTAATTTTTTCTTTGTGTTCATGCTGGAGGTGAGCAGTTCACTGCTAGCCACTTTATTTATCCCCTCTATAAACTCAAATGTTTCTGTCATGTCCCCTGTCTCCATCCTGGTTTTTAGCAAATACATATTAATGTAGGTAAGCCTTTCTTCAGTGAACCAGCCTCATAACCTCTGAGTCATTTTGCTGGCCCTCCTCTGGATCAACACCACCCTATCCCTATCCTTCTTCAGGTGAGGATTCAAAAACAGCATGGAGTACCCACCAGGGATGGTGGTCTTACCTTGGATCTGTACAGGGGTATTATCACCTCCTTGCATCTACGGCTGATCTCTGTGCCCATGCATCCCAACATTCTGTTGGCCTTTACCACTGCCTTATTACATTGAACTGTTTGTTTCAGGTTATCAGATACAATGACCCCAGATCCTTCTTCTTCTGCTCTACTAAATCTACCATCTTGTATTCCATTCCTGGATTCTTTGCTTCTATGTGCATTACTTTGCACTTCTTGGCATTGGATCTCAGCTGTAATACTGTACCTTCAATCACCTCTCCAACCTCTTTAAATCATCCTGCATTACCTTTTTTCTATCCTCATTATCCACTCTCCCACAGAGTTTTGTGTCATCCATGAAGAGGCCAGTCTTGCCTTTGATAGCTTCACCTATCTCACAAATGAAGATGTTAAAAAGCACTGGCCCTATGACCAACCTGCTGACATACTCCACTAGTGACTGCCCTCACTTTTGGAAATTCCCAGATGAACACCAGTTTTGAAGCAGGGCTAGCTAGCTGGTTCAGAAATGCATCTGTGGATAATTTTTCATTTTGTGTATTGTTATATTTCACCTTCTGTTTAGGTTGTTCCACATTCCATCTATCTTGAGGTCCTATGTTGCATTCCACCCCCTTTTTCCCCATCTCCATTCAACCTTTTTGCTGCATTCAGCCATATTATTCAAATTAGCCAGAAGTACAAAATGACTGACTTGGTAAATCAGACATTTATGGCACTGATCTGTGCGATTACTGTTCTTACATCACAGCTTTCTCCTCCCTGCTACGGTCAGGCACCAAAAGATTTACAATTCTTTAGCTACATTAATAAAACTGAAAGACCTCCCATAATGTAGTGTTAAATTTGAGCAAAGACATTGAGAGAATGGTAGATTACAGTTGTCTTTTGATGCAAAGGGGCGACAGAGAACTGAAAAATGTGCCTGACATTGTCAAGTAGTTAGTTGTTAGGCATGTTTTCTTTTGTGTGTTTTTTTTGTCATTTATATTACAGATAATAATTTTTTATTTTATCTATTTTCAGTGATTCCGCAGGAGCAAGAAAATTATCAAGGTAAGTGTTGAAATCAACGAAAACTGAACATTATTCAACCGATGTTGATTTGCCTGTGCATTATTACCATCCTGTCCTCTCACCCCTTGCTATTCTGAAAACTACTTTGCATACTTTCTCAGTCTGCCTCTAACAAGATGCATTATGGGTTAATATGCACTATCTACGTATGTGTTTTTTTTTATCTTTACTCACCATTTCTTCATTTATGCCTCATTATCCATTACATCATTATCTATTATTCCAGTACCACTGTACCTTCCTCATGTTCTAGTTCTCGTTTGGTTTCATCACTTCATATCTCTTATCATCCCTCATTCTCACACCCTCTGCCTCATTTTCCTTCTGCTCAATTAATCCTTGCATCTTCATGATTCTGAACCAGAAATCCATTGCTGGACAGTATGCCTTCTTCTAGTGGTTTCCCTTCCTCTGGAACCTGCATTTTCCTACTATTAATCCCTACCCCTCTCCCATCTCTCTCTGGTATCTGATAAAACATCATCACATACCTTCTTGCTTTTTTGGATGATATCAGCATGAGGTGTACCTATAGTCATTCATTTATGCTTATTGCTAATGCTATCTCCCTGATGCATTTGTATCAGCAAGTGCTGCAGCGCAAACAGATTTTCAACCTATTTTTAAAAAATGTTTATGTGAGCAATAAGACATGACAGGGTGTGCATGGAACATACTTTACTGCACAGTCAAGGGCATAATACGGCATGAGGACACAGGCGAATAACTAGCTGCTGGCGGTGCAGTAAAATATGTTCCATGCACACCTGTTATCTTATCGCTGATAAATTGCTCTCTTTTTGTTAAAAAAAAAACTTTTACAGTTAGAAAATTCAAATTTATATGCAGTAAATAAGATTTACTTATGCTGATTTAAGATAAAATAGTCCTTCTGCCTACCACATAATGACATCATCATGATGTCATTATGTCTGCACTGGACAAAGTGATGCAAGAACACTACCTCACACACCCCCCCATGTACCCTGCTGGATTTTTTTAAACATTTACAGTTGCGTTTCTTTTAGATAGTAAGGAACCCTGGAATATTAGAGAAAGAGACAAATGTGTTTCCCCCCAAAGTGGCAGCCAGCAGCGAGCGCAAGCACACGGCTCTGCCTCTTTTTTTTGTTTCCTCAATAGGATTGTCCAGAAGTAATACCCCCATGCCACGTCTTCTGTGGCCAAGAAGCAATACAGTAAGACTGACACTGGCTGATGGAAATGCCTCTGGTAAGGTGGCAGTATAGCCTAGAGGTTACAGCAATGAGCTGGGAATGAACCTGGTCATCCAGCAGACCTGGGTTTGATGCCCTTAACTTCCACTTGCATACTGTGTGACTCTGAGCAAGTCACTTAACCACTCAGTGCTCCCAGGTCGCCCCTGAAAACAGGCACTTGTGCCTAGTGGGCTTTACCCGGTTACCAAAGTTGAAAAAAAAAAGGTAAGGATGGGAGTTGTCAGATCTGAACAGACATGGTAGGGATACTACTGTTTCTCTGCATTTCCTAAACAGGTGACATGTAGGGGATGAGCTGCCTTAGTGATTAAAAATAAATAAATACTGGCAACATTTAAAAAGTGAAGACTGATTCAGAAAGAGACAAATGTGTGTTCCCCCCCAAAGCGGCAGCCAGCAACATACGCACATACACACACACACAAGGAGCAGTGCTAGCAGAGGTCCTGTCTTCAAATGGACCTGTTGTATCTCGTGACTCTGCTTTTGGTGACATGTAGGGGATGAGCTGTCTTAGTGATTAAAAAATAAATAAATGCTGGCAGCATTTAAAAATGGAAGGCTGATTCATTGAAGAGAGAGCAATAGAGCGAGTGGCACCAGTTTTTATGCTCAGTCGGCGAGTATAGGATGAGTCACGTTACAGAGGGGAAAAAAAGGCTGCATGTCAAAAGTGAACATTTAAACGGCTCAGTGATTTCTTTTACAGTGTGGTCATGCATTTGGGATCCTGTTATTATCTGTGTATGGAACAGTTATCATGCACAGGTAAAAAACAATCAGAATCGAAGAGTTTCTCATCCTATTTTATAAATAATGGATAATGTATGGTCTTTGGTTAATAACCACACTGCAACCACTTCGAGTGGTTGCTGTGACATCATTACAAACCAGGAGAGCACAGCTCAAAAGGTTTTCAGATGTCATGATAACCTCTCAAATATTTTCAGTGTTGCTGTTAACCAAAGATCATGCATTATGCTTTATAACGCATAGGATACCAAGTTTGTGTAATCACAGATTGAATGACCTTACTTTACTGAATTATTTTATGAAACGTTAAATTTTGTGAGCATTCCATTTTGTTATACCATTGCTATGACATACACAAGAATGGTTAAAAACAGAGTGCTGTCATATCGATGGCATGACAAGGTTGTAATCTGCTTTATTTCAATTAATAATAAGGACTCCCCATACATTTAAACAAAGTAATTTCTGAGCTTGGAAAAAGTAGTACTGTGTTGGCATATGTGTTTCTGTCATTGGAATATACATTTTAGTACTGTGATAAAAATAACTCCCTGTGTGTTTTCCATTGCTATTGTAATCTATAAAATAATTGTCATCATAAGAAAAGTTCAATTAGTTTTTGTCCGAGTATTTTATTGTATGAGACTGGGAGTACCATATTGCTATAGTAATAGGAATGTTTTTCTAAACAGTCTTATACACTGTCCAGCATATGATTAGGCTCTACATATATGTTAACAAGGATTTTCTGAATATTTGGCTTACTATTATCTTATTCCGATTGTATTGTGTGGCTTGTCAATTAGTAAAATATTCAAATTTGACAATCGTAGATAATTTTTTTTATCCATTGCTTAATACTTACTAATTCTTCTATTACCTCATTTCCAGACCAGCAAGAAAACTTGAACTTGACATCATTGCTAGAATCAACTTTAACTGCCAAAGATTCAAATCCACAACACAGTTTAAATGGTAAGCATTAACTTTACATTTTTTTTGTATAATATTTTTTTATTGGTTTTCACACATAGTGACATACAAACATACAGACATACTGACCTTCAAACATGAAAGTCACATTACACATTAAAAACAACATCAGCAAGTGCAATCATTTGTGTATTCCACTAGTATTTCCTTTCCCATCCAGTTAATACATCATAAATATAGAGGTATATAGACATAGCTCTAGTACAACTTCATAAACTCAGCCTTTTAATTTATTAATAAATATTGAGGTCCTACTACCACTCTCAAAAGCCAAGTCCTGCCCTTAATATCACTTCCTCCTCAGGATTTAGTGAGGACATATAGGGTAACTAGGTTCTTATAAAGACCTCCTCCAGATCCCACAATACATAGGCCAACCTCTCCAATGCCAGTGTTTGCAATATCATCTGCTTCCATTGTTTAAGATTCGGCCTTACGTGGGACACCCATGTGTTCTGTATACAGTGCCGAGTCAGGATGAAAAAGACTCTCACCCATCTAGGAAGCGGATTCCACTCCTCTCCCTCTCCCACCTCCAGTCCAAAGAGACACAGCAGTGGATCCTTTTCAATCTCCCTTCCAGCTGTTGCAGCCACTTCCTCCACTACCTCCCCCCAAAAGAGTTGTAGAATGGGGCAGGTCCAAAAACAATGTATGTACGTAACTATTCCCACTCCACATCTCCCACATACCGGTGATATTGGAGGGTATGATTTGTGGACTATCACTGGTGGATAATACAATCGATGAAGAAACTTGTAGTATGCCTCTTTATATCTATTACATGCCATAATCCCTGAGTGCATTGGAAGTACTATATTCCAATTCTCCTCCATAATAAGTCTCTCCAGATCCCTTTCCTACAACATTCTTGTTCTCTCTGTTCTATCTGGGAGTCTCTGACTTCCTCTCTTGACCACCTTCCTGATAAAACCTTTGGGGTCCACCTTGGCATGGTATATTAGGCTTTCTACCTCATCCGGTTTAAGTCCCCTTTCCTCTCCCCTTGCCAGCTTGTGCGTGAATGTCCTTACCTGCAGGTATTGAAACAGGTGCTGCCTCTCCACCCCAGCTCCTTCTGCATAGTTTCAAACATGCAGAGGTTTCCTTGTACCAGGAGATTCCCTAGACTCCTGATTCCCTTCTGTTCCCACTCATAAAAGCCTTTATCCTCCAGCCCCGGCAAGAAAAAGGGATTGTTTGCCACAGGTAATAGTATGGTTTCCCCTTGTCGTGTCCATCCCTGCTTTCTAATCTGTCCCCAGGCTATTAAGACCTGTTCCACTAATGGATTACTATTGCCTCTAATTCAGCATGCTCTTACACCCCTAGAGTGCAGGTATGCTGTGAGTTGTCCTGATGCTCCCACTTGCTCTAATTCTACCCAGATGGCTTCCCTGGGCTGATGCACCCAATCTGCTATGTATCTCAGCTGCGCTGCCAGTCCATAATTATGTATATCCGGTAGGGCTAGACCTCCCCATCCCTTTTCCATTTTTAATTTTTGTAGATTAATGCTTGGGTGTTTACCCCTCCAAATAAAACTTGAACTAGCTTTTTCAATTTTATCTATGTCCCCTTTCGTAAGCCCTACATGCAACATCTGCAACGGATACAATATCCTGGGGAGCACATTCATTTTGACAGTATTTAGTCTGCCCATCCATGAAATCAGTAATTGTTCCCATCTTCTAAGATCTGCCCCATCACTTTCAACAGTTCCGTGTAATATACAGAGAACCCAACGACCTGCCTACCCTTATACCAAGATAAGTAAAACACTTCCCTACTTGTTTCAGTCCCCACTGTTCTGTTTCTTTACCTATCTCAGGAAAACACATAATTTATGACTTCCCCAGGTTAATCCTATACCCTGAGAAGGCCCAAAACTCCTTTACCAAAGCCAGTAGGGGAGGCACTGATTGTTTTGGATTTTTCACAAACACTAACATGTCATCCACATATAGAGCAAGTTTATGCTGTGATCCCTTTGTCCCTTCAATTCCCAAAATTGCTGTGCAACTCCTTATGGCTATTGCCAATGGTTCAATTGCCATTGCAAATAACTGGGGGGACAGAGGACATCCTTGTCTCATACCTCTCTCCAGTTTAAATACCTCTGATAATTCCCTGTTTACCAATACCTGTGCTCTAGGCACCACGTACATAGCCCTTACCCATCTAATGAGTGGTACACCCAGACCAAACTGGGACATCACCTCAAATAAGTATTCCCATTCCACTCTATCATGCTTTTTCGGCATCCAGGGAGATAACTCCCACTGCTTCTTTTCCCTGATTCGCTTTCCATATAATACTGAGGAGATGACGCATATTATGATATGACTGTCACCCTTTAATGAACCCGGTTTGGTCCGGGTGAACCAACTCTGGGAGTATTTGCTCCAACCTCAGTGCCAAGACCTTAGCCAGAATTTTCAAATTGCAGTTAAGCAAAGAAATTGGTCTATAGGAAGCACATTCCTCCACATCTTTTCCCACCTTAGGTATTAAACATAAAGTGGCATCATAACAAGTTTTGGGCAGGTTAATCTCCCCCGTCTCCTCATTTTGGTGAAATACTTCTCCTAACAGTTCCCCTACCTGGCCTCCCATCATTTTATAATATTCTGCAGGGAATCCGTCTGGGCCGATAGCTTTACCACTCTGCAGCTTCTGTATCACATTCATTATTTCTGTTTTTGTAATCGGTTGACTAAGCATCTCTCTCTCTGGGCTTGAGTAGCCTCCGTTAACTTTATCTAAAAATATTTGCATTTCCTCACAGTTACCTGCATGCTCTGCTTGATACAAATGCTGGTAGAAAGCCCTGAAATTTTCTTTTACACCTTTCATATCTTTATGAAGGTTCCCCTTTTTATCTTTCACCCCTATGATATGTTTCGCAGCCCTGTCCCCTTTCAACAGTTTAGTAAGTCATGGGCTAGGTTTATTTCCCCATTCGAGTACGTGGCGTTTCCAATAAAGCCCTGTCTTCTCCGCTTCTGCTTTAAGATGGGCATTCAGGGTTTCCCTCGCTGTTTCTAACAACCTAATTGCTTCTCCCTTTTCACCACCTGCCACTCTTTTTTCCAACTCCTTTAGCTTTCCCTCTAACTCTATCCATGTCTCCTTTTTCTGTTTTTTCAATCTGGCCATATATTCTATGATTATCCCCCTCATATATGCCTTACCCGCCTCCCACAGCGTTGTCTTAGATACCTCCCTCGTATCATTATTCTCCATATATCCCCTCCACTGGGTTGTCAGATGTTCTTTAAACTCTTTATTTTTTGCCATATACATTGGGAATTTCCACTGAGTAGGGCCTCTCTGCTTCCCCCCTTTTATTTTCAGGATAACCATTGCATGGTCAGATACGTGTATAGGTCTATGTATTACATCTTGCACTCTGGCATACCATCACCTAGGTAGATAAATTTAGTCGATCCTGGACCACGTTTTATGCGGGTTAGAGAAAAAGGTATATTCTTTTGCCCCTGGATTGGCTGTGTGCCAACTATCTATGAGGTCCATGTCCACCATACCCATCTCCCATTGTTTCATTATCTCTTGTCTCCTCCCCTTTCCTTCTGAGTGATCCATTACTGGATCCACTGTCCAATTAAAGTCACCACCCAGGATAAGCCCTGGGAATTGTTCCCTTGTTAGCAAATCCAGCAAGGACATGTAGAATTGTGGCTCGTATACTGCCGGGGCATAAATACACCCAAACGTTATTTTTTCCCCTTTAAGTTCTCCTGAGATAAATATATATCTCCCCTCTTTAGGATATTTGACTACTTTAGTGATTACCAGTGGGAGAGCCTTGTGCACCAAGATGACCACTCCCCTCTTAAGCGCTGAAAAGGACGCTACATAGCACTTCCCCACCCAGTTCCTTGCCATTTTGGCATGCTCAGTGTCTGTTAGATGGGTCTTCTGTATCACAGCCACCTGTGCCCCTACCCTTTTCAGAGCCATCAATAATGATGTCCTTTTGACTGGGTTTGTGATGCCTCGTACATTCCACTAGACTACCTTGATATTTTGTGTATTATCCATTGACATATACATATGTTTCTTTCGGTCCACCTCCATTAATAGAGTCGAGTCCACTTGACCCAATTATTTGCTTTAGAGTTTCATCATTGCACACAACAGAAAGATTGCACCAACACACATAACAACTGTAACAATAATAACAGTAACATTTGTAACATCTATTTTACCTATCCCCCCTGTCCTTTCTCTTTCCTACTATCTTTAATAATGATACCTCCCCCCTCCCATCCTCCCCAGTTCTCCTCATCCCTTTATTTCCCCCTATTTCCCTTCCCTTCTTTTTCCTTTCCCTTCTCCTACTACATAAATGCATTTCCATTTTTATTCCAGTAGTTCCAATGGCACCCTTTGCCACATTTTCCTCTCCCCTTACTTTTCCTTCTATTTATTCCCTTTGTGACACTAATTGCCTCTTCAGCTCGAGTGTACTAAACAATCCCCTTCCTGACGCTTGCGTCCCCGGCCCCCCCAGCCAATTTGTTTTATTATTTTTTACCCTTCACCTATCTTAACCTCTCCTTGACCTCACATCTCCTCCGCCTCCTCTGCGCCACTCCCTTTGCCCGCTTCTCTCTCCCAGACACCAGCTATTGAGAGGAAGTCCTCCCACTATTGTAACTTATGCCCTGCTAAACACTGCATAGCTCTCTCTCCTTTTACACATGTTTTCTCTCCAAAGACCCAATATTCTTCGTGGCTTAAAATATTCTCCATTTCCTTTTCCACCCTTTCCTTGCATATTCTGATGTAGGTCTCCTCCTACACCCTGATTGCATCCCTGCTTTCTTTCATACTGTCCCCATCACGTTCTAATCTCTTATTTCCTGATGTTTCCCAGTACAAGAAGTCAGCATATGCAATATGCAATAATTTCATCCCTCTTGGTGCCCCCCCATTTCCAGTCATGAGTGGATTCCTCCATTGGAAGCGAGTGCATAGGAAAGCGGGCTGCACCTTTAAACTCACGCACAGAGCTCTTCTTCCAGCCATCAGCCTCCCCTTTGCTCCTTTCGACCGTTGTTGCCTTGCCCACCATATAGCCCATAATGTCTCCATTCGGTCTACCAGATCATCTTCATTCCATATATCCACTCCCTATCACATATTTAATGGCACCAGAAAGTCCCATGGCACGAGGGAGTCCTGCTTCCTTTAGACCCCATTATGCATCCCACACATTTTTAACCCTTCCAGTCCATGCATAGTCCAGCCTTTTCTTCATTTGGCCCTGGGGAGAAAAACGAGAAACAAGGTACAAAGACCGCCCCGCTTATAACATCCAGAAGTATACACATCACACAGGTTCTCCTGCTGGGATCTTAATGCCATGACCCCAGAGATGAAACAAAGAGCACCCAGGAGAGGCGAATGAGGGCACAGTCCCATTCCTCTCATCTTCTGCTTCCAGTCTTAGGCAAATTGCTCTGCTTTTTCGAAGCCCCAAAATGAGACGGTCATACCCTCACATTTTATTTTCAATATGGCAGGGTAACTGTGTTATGTCTTTGCCCTTCCCTGTGCCCCACCTTTAGGATCATGAATGGGTTCCTCCATCTGAAATGAGTGTATAAAATAACAAAGTCACGCGCAAGGCCCTTCTCCCAGCCACCAGTCTCCCCTTTGCTCCTTACGATCACTGTTGCCTTGCTCTCCATATTGCCCACAGTTCCTCCACTAGTTCCAACTACTCGTCCTCGTTCCACACGGCCACTCCCCATCATACACTCCTTGGCACAAGAAAATCTGGTGGCATGAAAGAGTCCTGCTTCCATTAGGCCCCATTTTACATCCCACGCGTTCCAACAAGAATAAGAAGAAACAGAAAGCATGAATAAATCACCTTGCTTGTGGCACTCATATGTATGCAGATAGTGCAGGTGTTTTTGCTAGAGCTTTAATATCTTGGTCCAGAAGACAAAACAGACAGCACTCAGAGAAGGCAAACGAAATAATAGTTTAGAAGGAAACAAAGAGCACACGGATACAGTCAGACCCTCCTCTCCACTTTTAGGTACTCATAATGCTCCTGTTACCTCATTCAACGCATTTGCTGTTTCAGGCCACTAACAAATTGCTCTGCCTTTTCAAAATCCCAGAACTAGTAAGTCACCCCTTCATGCTTTATTTTCAATGTAGCAGAGTACACTAGGAAGTTTTCTATTTTTAGTTCTCTCAGCTGTTGCATTATTCTGTTGAACATTTTCCTTCTCTTCAGGAGGAGTGCAGAGTAGTCTTGCGATAGAAATAATCGATGCCCTTCATATATTAAACTCCTTTTCTCTCTATACGCTTTCAGCACCTCTTTCCGATCTTGAAAATTGTGGAAACGCATGATCACTTGCCTCGGGGGCTGGTCTGCAGGCGGTCGGGGCATCACTGCTTGATGAGCTCTCTCCGTATTTAAGCACCCTTTTGGTAGCTTTAGGCCCAATATCTCTGGCAGTATCTGAGTACAGAAGTCCAGTGGGCTAACCCCTTCTCTCCCATCCGGTCACCCTCTTAGATGCAGATTAAGGCATCAGTGGTAATTCTCCTGGTAGTCAAATGCCTCTTTGAACTCAGCCAGTTTCCCCTCTAATTTAATCAGTTATGGCTCCAAGGCTGCTAACACTTGGCCCATTAGTTCTCTACCAAGCGCCATAACCTCTGCCGCCGACAGTGATACCAGGCCCACATTTTCTCCTGCCATACCAGCTGCCATCTTCTTAGTGTTTTTGTTGGCAATTCGCTGACTTTTGGTTGGGTTTGGCATCAGATATTCATCCATACTGTTGTCTGAGATCGATAGAGAGCCAAAGTTCGTATCTTTCAGGTATTTTTAAGTGTATTATTTACTTTTATTTCGGCTAGCGAGGGAGAGCAGTAGGAAAACGCATGCATCCGGTTTAGCTGCTCATTAGCACCATCAACTTTACATTTTAATTTTTTTCCTCATATGATCTATCCTCTATCATCGCACAAGAACTTTTTAACAGTCCATTTATTAGTGTGGGGGTGTTATTGTGCACATTTAACATAAAAAAATAATGTAAATATTTTTTTCATTACATATTAACATATGAAACAGCCATAGCCAGCCTGACGGCGCAGAGGGCTGAGGCACTGGATGCCTTACCTCCTGCCACACTGATGACCCATGTTTGGGAATGAGTGTGGGTCATTGGTCAGCACATGGGGGGGTGTGGTGTAGGATTGAACAGCTAGCTGGCAGCTCTCCTCTCCAGGGAGGGATCTGTGCTTCCTTTGGCTCTTGGTTGCCTCTTGGTAGAGGCCAGGAGGCAGCACAGCCAAATGAGCCAGGGCACTAGGCCAGTGGGATGGGAGAAGAGGCCATCACCGGACCAAGAGGGTGCATGCATGCCTCCACTCACATGCGTCTCTCTGTCTGGTGCCTCGGGCAATAATGGGAAGGAAACCAGGAGGAAAAAGTCAGGGGCTGCGAAGGATGAAGCCTCCAGGTTGGCTCCGGGGGGTCCACTGGGGCATGCATAGTGTTAGAAGCTCCCGAAAGACCCCCCCAGAGTCTGGCAGGATGGCAGACACACAGCTGCAGCCCACAGAAGGAGCACAAATACCTGATGGAAAAAAAAAACAACATACGAAATAGTCAGCAGAAACAGGCCATTCAGCCCATGTAGTCTGCTTGAGTGTGAAGCATGCTGTCTTTTTAAAACTGAAGTTACTCCCCTCTCCCCTTGCACCCCCTTTTGAGTTAGTGTCATCCACTTCTGACCTCTCTGCACTCACCCTCTCTGTACTTTTGACCATCCCTTTGGCCATATCCCTAACCTCTCTAGTAGCTGCAAACTGTATGCAGTGTGACTATTTCCTCTGGCAGAGTATTTCAACCATCTTCTACCCTCTACCCTCTGTGTAAAATATTGCTGCCTCATCTCTCACGTGATCCTTCCTCCCTCCAATTTCAGTCTGTGTCCACATGTGTCCCTCCACACTTTCAACTTAAGTAAGTCATCTGAGTTAACTCTGAACAATGTCTCAATCAAATCCCCTATATCCATTTTATCTTCTAAGGTGTACATATTGAGCTATCTTACTGTATCCTTGCATGTCTTGTCCCCATCCACATGATCATCTTCATCACCCTATTCTGGATCAACTGTAACAGATTGATGTTCCTTTTTAGATAGTAAGTGCTAATACCTCACACTGTACACCAAGTTCAGCCTCATCAGTGACCAGTAATGGCATAAAACTACATCCTCCCTCCTTCAGTTGAGTCCACAGGAGGTGCATCCCAGTATAAGGATGCTCATCTTAACAATACCTCCCCTGTTTGCATGCAAACACCACCCTCTCTGAAGTAAAATTTCTTCACATTTACTTTCAACGTATCCCCATCCAGTATCCTTGTTCTTGTACTCTTCCTACGATGGAAGTTGTCACCCCCCTGCTCCTTGTTTGTGTCCTTAAGGAACGTGAATGTTTCAATCATGTCTCCCCAGTCCCTTCTCTCCTCCTGCGAGTACATACTGAGGTGCTTTAATCTCTTGTCATATGTTTTCTGGTGCAAACCTGTACCATCTTTGTCGCTCTTCTCTGGACTGCCTCCATTCTGTTGATGTCCTTGCGAAGGTAGATCCTCCAGAACTGCACTCATTAGTCCAGGTGAGACATTCTTCAAGACTGATAGACAAAAAACAACCCCCCCAACAGTGTACTGTGCTGGTGTACATACATAGCAATTAGCAATCCAAATTGAAGAAAATGATTATAAACAGTTGCAGATCATTTGATATATCAATGAATATTAGAAGTTAAAGACTGTAAATCTTAACTTGAATTATTGGACAACAATGTAATAGTTGTCATTTATCATTCTAGACAACAATTGGGGTGTCACTGAATCAACTTCAGCTCCTGAACATAGGCAAAAGGAAAAAGACAGAGGTCACCAGAAAAAGAACATAGAGATCCTAGAGAAAGAAAGTTATAATTTGGATCTGGAGAAGGAGAAGTTGCAGCTAGAAATAAAGAAGTTAAAACTGGAAATGAATGCCGGCTCGGTGGCGCTGAGGGTTGAGGCGCTGGATGCCACACCTCGCGCCACACCGGCGACCATGGTTCAGGAACGAGCCTGGGAGGTCGGGGGTTGACAGGGGACAGAAAGTTTTGAGCATCTGGAGGACTGTTCTCCTCTCTCTGGGGAGGGATCCGGGGCTGCTCAGTGTCCTGGTGACCCCCAGTGGAGATCGGAGGTAATGCAGGTATGCCAGCCAGAAAGAAGGGATGGGAGTGCGGCAGACATCAGCAGGAAAGCCATGCACGGACGTCATTGCATGCCGCACTCCCTAGAGGACCAGAACAAAGCAGAAAAAAAATCTTCTCACTAGTGGAGATGAAGGGGATGCCAGGGATGCAGCCCACATCCCGACTGCTGGCCCATCATCTGGAGGACTCCAGGCCTGACCTGACACACCAGGTATGATCTCCCTAATTACAGACAGGACATTGCAGGACGATGCTCCCACCCTGGAGGGTGATCCAGGAGGTTAGGTCTGCCTGGGTGATCCAGGGGAGTCTCTCTAATAACGAGGGTTGAGGCAAGAGAGTAGAGGCTGGGACTGAGTGCATACTCCGGAAGGATGCCCTGGCTTGAAGGAGAATAAATAAAGAGTACAAAAAAAAAATGGAAATGAGAATATTAAATCACTGTTCAGGAGTAGATGAGTTCTTAGATATATAGCTTTTCAATGTATTGCCATGAAGTTTGCAACACTCAGAAGACAGATTGTTTAAAATGTAGATATCTCAATAATAAATGTAACTACGTATTTGCATCTTATACTTAGCATAATTTTTGAAAAGTTTTTTTTAATTGCGATATTGTTCCATTTATTAAATTATTTAACTATTTATGTACTATTTATTTATGAATCCACATACCTAATGGATAGACCATCGTGGTACAGTTATTACATGCCTCTTGATGGCTGGTCCCTACTGATTTCCAGATAAGGAATCTGTTGATAGTTGAAGTAGTGTGTGTATTTATACAGATTTAGGAAAATGTGTATTGTTTTTGTTAGAAGTTGAATGAATTTTTGACCAAACTGAATTAATGTTTATTGTTATGAGTGAATAAATATTCATGGCAATATCTGATGATTTAATTATCAAATAAAATCTCAAATTGAGTATTGAATGTTAAATAAAACTGTATTTGCTTCCATTTACAGTTGCTTTTCATGCAACAATTTATCTAAACCTACTACATTCTCCATTATTTTATGAGAGGTATAACAAACAGTAAATGAAATTGAAACAATAAAACATGTCCAATTCTTAATTTAACAATATGTTCATCATCATATAGTGTTCTAATGTTGCATTAGACATTGCCAAGTGATATATGCACGTAGAGGGTGAAAACTTACACTTAGAATATTTTCTTACATACAAAATTGTCAGCATATACATAGAGGATAGTGTATGGGCAACAGTGAACAACAACAGTGTTGTTCACTTCGAGAGGGTGTCATGACAACCGTTGAAACCTCGAGAGCATAGCTCGAGAGGTTTTTGGGTGTCATGGCACCTCGAGAAGTGAACAGCACTGTTGTTGTTCACTGTTGCCCATCCACTGTCTTTTATAGTGTATGAACAAAAGTAAAAAAAAAAACAATTTGTAGATTTTTAAGGGGTCATGCTGTGATGTCTGGGATCCCCCTACCAAGCCCGTGTCATTGATAACACTCATCTTACTCCGGGTACACATTTTAAATTGAATAATTGGGCTCTGCTATATGCCGCCTAAGAATTGACCTAAAACGGCACTTACTTTTAAATTAGCATGTCCTCCAGTGCTGACGCTGAAGTGCCGCGGCCATTTTAATGACTATCAGAAGCTCAACTTGCACATGTGCAAACATGGCCATAGCTGTTGTACCATTGATGTGACGTACCAATGATGGTACAACAGCTAAATTACATCACATCGATGGTACAACAACACTAGTAAATGATGTATTTTTAGTGATTATAGCATTCTTCCATACACTATAGGCCATTTGGGCTATCTGTGTGACACACAAAAGACAGAGTTCCCGATTAGAGAACTGACATACCAGACAAAGAACCTTAGTGCGCAAGCACTGAGGCAAGGATTACCCCAAAGGGCATTGGCTGGGAAGCCAAGTTTCAAAGAAATACAAAACCACACATACCCCCATAATGCAAAGCATCATGGGTGGTATATGCAAATCACCAGAAAATATTATGCGGTTCAACTTTAAGCAGAAATGCATGGTGCCGAAAGGCCTCTCACACAGACTGCAAAGGGTGCCAACAGAAGACATAGACACGTGTTTCATCCTACCAGGACTCATCAGTGTGCCTCATCTGTATGACACCCCAGGGGAATGAACCAGCTACCCTAAGTTGGTCTATCTGGGTTGGGTTGTGGTGAGCTCAATAAAACCAAAAAACAAGCTAAAAGACAAAGAACTTTAGTGCACAAACACTGAGGCAAGGGTTACCCCAAAGGGCACTAGCCAGGAAGCCAAGTTTCAAAGAAATACAAAATCACACATACTCCCGGGGAACACCTGATAATCTCACAGTAACAAAGGTCCTATCCTCCATGCTCCAAATAATATCCCTAGATAGGTTGGCAGATGTAGCAAGCAACACACTGATAAAGCATGAAGAATCTTTGGCTTCATTTTATAGATATGTTGCTCTCAAGACTGGGATTGTGCGAGCATTGTTTAGGAGGCACAAGGTGCCATCCCCCACACCTATTTGTTCTCTCCCTCTCTATACCCCCCTGTGCAAATGAATCAGCAGGCTCATAAAGGATCACATGTGAAACAATGGATACACTGCGTGTAAATAGTTGGACAATACAATATGTCTAGGTAGAATAATGGTTCTTTGTGTGTTTATTGTTTTAGGGTGACTGCCACCTTGGAATCTCACCAGACACCTTAAAGACATCCTCTAACCCTCTTCGTAGCAAGATGCATTGGCTCACCATAAGACAATGGTATTACTAAACAATGTAAACATAAGATCGAGTGTATAAATCTATGTATTTTATGTTACGTCTGGTAGAGTTTCAAGAGATTAGAATGGGGGAGTGTAAACAATAATCCTCAATATGACTATTATCTGTATCTGATATGTGTTAGTTTGAATATATGTAAAAAAAAAAAAACAATAAACAATTTTACAGGGAAAAAATAAAGTAGTTAGCGAAGTTTGGTTTTCTAGGTGTTCAATAAATGTTTCTGATTTGCGTTTACCTCATAAAAATAAAAAAAATAAATGGATTTAAAACAATTATAAAAGGTGACTGAGAAATCAAGCTTTCTGATTGGCTATAAGCATTATATCAGCCATATGTTAATCTTTTATTGTAAGACATAGTACACCAGTAACGGGGTAGCGGGAAAAGTAGATATCCAAGTGGTTCTTACATAATGTTACTTTATGATTCTATAATAAGATAGAGAAGTCATTAGTTAACTTGTCCACTTGTTGATGTCAGGAGAAGGTTACAGGAAGATAAAACTCACACTGCTTTATTGTGAAAATATGCCTTTAGTAACAACTGCTCTTGTGTTCCTCTCTTCCTCAGAGCACACAACTGGATTGCTAGGAACATCATTATCATAAGGTGTCCCTGAGTCTGGATCAAGAAGTTGGAGACTCCTAGGAACAACAAATTAACAGGTAGTTAAAAATGTGTACATGTGCTGAATCATGTGTACTTTTCAGTTCACCTAAACCTATGACTGTACGCATACTGACTGTTGCATGTAATTGGACAACAATGTACAAAGTATGCCTCATACACAATCGTTTGCTTCTGAGAGATTTTTCAGTGCTATAACAGGGGTCAGAATAATGATTTGGCAGGCAAGAGCCATGAATAGCTCCTGGGTGTTGACATTTTCCAGCTGACCAGGAGCTACTTTGGCAAACCTAGAAGCTGGTGGTAAAATATATTAAAAACATGACAAGACACAGAGTGGTCAACTAGGAGGCAGTGTGGCTGCCAGGTACTGGACTAGTGGTTAATACCTGTTTGGGAGCAGATAGATTGCAGGTTCAGTCCTCACTAGAGCCAAATACTCTGTATGACCCAAGACACTTACCTCCCCTTCTCCAGTCCCCCAGCTGTGAAAATGGGTAGAAGCAGGACCCCACTGGAAACAAGATGTGGCATCTCAGATAGACTATCCTAAATGAAATCTGTGAAAAAAAAAATACAACAGTAGTTAAGCACATTGCCAGAGCATTGTAAATCTGGATTTTATTTTCCTTGATAATCTGGCTGTCATGGGATGGGTTGCGACTCTCATGACTTCTGTGCTTCCTCTAGTATCCTAAATAGTAGATGAGATTGTCTTTTTATAGGATTTGTGGGGAGGGACTTAATTAAGCAATAAGGCATGACAGGGGGTGTGTTATGGTGGGATAACGGCCCACCTTGGGGTGGGTTGAAGCATGAGGTGTAGCTGAGGGCTTCCACCACCCGAGAAGGGCTGTTAGCCCACCATAACACACCTCCTGGAGTGCCTTATTGTGATTATGAAATGGATCATTTTTAGAAAATGTCATGCATTTTTAAACATAATATTTTCAGCTGGGCCGTTGGGCTGGGTTAACGGCCCAGCTGAAAGCAGCTCTCGGCCAATCAGAATTCAGCATTCTTTCTACCCATTTCATAATAGTTAAATATATCCTTCCTTTTTTTAGCAGTTCAAGTAATTGTTTCAGCTGCTGCTTGATGTATTTGCTGGGATAATTCTTTAAAATACCATCTGCCACCTCAAGCATTCTGTTTAAAATGTGAAAATATATGTAACCTTAGATGGGTAAGGAAGCTTTAGGACTTTACTTAGTAAAAACAGACATTGTTTCCTCATCTCTTGCTTTTTTCTGTGCTTTCTGAGGTGCCTTGTTCATATGTTAATCCTCCTCCCCACTCCGGTTATGTTTTTGCATATTTCCTCCTGTCTCATGATCCAACTGAGACTGTAGGCACTTTTACATGTTGCTTACTTTTCTGTTACTCATACGTTCCATTCCATTTCTGAGTGCTGCTTTAAGGTATTTTGTATATTTTCTTCATTTTGTCTGTTTTTACCGCATCTGCGCTGGGTTCCGCGCAGTTGCTGGATTTTTTTTGGTTTTTCCCACATCGGCATTTTTTTCTGAAGTAAAATTCACCCGTGTGCATGATAAATTGCGTCATTTTTATTTAATTCATTAGTTTTTAGTATTTATCGGTGGTTTTTAACGCTTTTGCGGTAAAAATCATTGATTTGTTTTTACTTGGCCAGCGTGCATATTTTTCCGTTACAGCACCTGCACAAATTCTTGGAACCCTTTTTTCTCTATTTAAATTCAAAATGATTAATATTTGAAGGGTAATCCCGTCTCTTTTGGGGTGAGACTCTCTTGTTTGCTGTGCAGTGGGCTTTGTTAACAAGAGGTGTGGAGGTGGTTCTGTTTTTTCCTCTTTGTGAAAAAAAAAATCTCTTAAAGTTGATTTTGATTTGCTTAAGCTTTGGCCTAACTATTATTATCTGGGCTTTTAGTTTACCTCCCCCTCCTCTAAAAGCACTGAGGAGGGTACCTCAAGTTAACACAAAAGAAATGACAAGTCCTTTTGGGACTTTTATTATTACAAGTCTGGTTCTGTAATGTTTCTCTGTCCAAGCCTTTAATTTGAAAATAGGCAGGGTGCCCCCTTCCCCACACAAAGATAGAGATTAATCTCTTCTGACCCTCCCTCCTGAAGGACTTAGGGAGACATCAGGGGTTAATAAAATTATGCCCTCTGCAACTGAATTTCTGTGAGCTTGGCAATTATTCCAGACTTTATTTTTTCTGGGCATGTTCTCGGCTCCTTTGGGTCTGAGTATTCCTCTCCTTGTTAATCCTTATGCCTAGGATATTATTGTTATGATTATTATTAGTAATTTAGGAGAGGATTTTTCCTTTATGAACTCCTCTCGGGGCCCACTAATTCCAGTCGGTCACCCTGAGGTTGATTCAGGTTATGGTATAATGATGCATGTATATATATATATATATATATATATATATATATATATTTTCATCCGGTGGCCTCCCTGGACTTTCCCTCCAGGATGACGCTGATAAAGAGGTGGAGGATGATGACTTCGTAGGTCTGGTGGTTGCTCTCCTCCAAAGAAGTTGACAACTCTCAGAAGACACCTACAGGTAGGTTCTGGAAACCCCTCCTTCTCTTTCGGGGTTGACAGAAGCATTCAGGTGAATTACCAGCTTGGTAAGTGTTCTGCTGTTTTTACCTGTACTCTTTCAGACTAAAGAGAGTTAGTGCAAACAGAGGCCTGCTTCTCAGCCTAGTGCCACTGTCTGCTTTCCTTCCAGAGATAGACTTTAGATAATCATATACCATGTGTAAGAAATGTTACCTTTGTAGCATACGCTATTATATATTAAGAGTGTTTTAATGTATACTATCCTTGCCATAGTGCGGTATCTCTGGAGCACTATTCACAAGGAGGTTTGCTGGAATACCCAAGTGGCATTTAGTAGCACTAAGCTCTCATAGTAAGTCACAATGTTACAGCTTCTAGAGTCTTGGCGTATGTCATTTCCCTCAGACCTGCCTGTCTGAAAAGCCTTTTGGGTTATGCTTTGATACAAATTTTGGTTTGTCTTTATGGCAAACTGAAGCTGACAGGCACATATGGACGAGTTTAACTCTCCTAATACTCAGTTAAATATAAGCGTTCCTTCCCCGGAAGTCTCATTGGGGGGCTTCGGGTAGGAATTTTTCTCCCTTTAACCTTTTTTCCCTACGCCAACACATTAAGAAATTTCCAAATGTGAAGTTTTCCAGGGGTTTAGGCAGTAATGCTCTTTTCATTCCTGATAATCCCTTTTTCTTCAGTTACTTTTCTTCTTGGTTCAAGTTTTTACCCCTTCTTTGGTTGATGAAAAAAAAATAAAGGGAGATAGACATATGCAGATATTAGCATTTAAATATATATATATATATATATATATATATATACACACAGTATATCTATGTGCATGATAAGTAAATAAATATCTAAAGTGTACCTCCAAGTGCTGCATTCTCTGTTGTTCTTGAGTAGCATGTCAGCAGTGGTAACTAGAGCACCAGAACCTCGTGAGGGTCAAAGTCATGAAAGGGTTCCCTCCTGCTTGGGAGTTGGACTTTTTTCCTCAGGCTATTACCTGAATCTTAAAGGAAATTAGGGAACAGCAAATCATTATAAATTTTCACAACCTGGGGTCAGGATGCTTCCTTGACTCAAGTCTTTCTTTTGCAAACGTAGGGGATTTTTCTTGTCTCCCTCGATACATTCTATGTTCTCAGTTCCTTAGTATGTTTTTTTTTCTCAGGCAGTTTTATTCCATGCCGTTTAGACTGCCTCCAGAATGTTCTCAGATACGGAGTAAAAATCTGGCTGTTCTCCAGGTATTTGGGTAGGTTGGCAGTTCTCCCTTGAAGACAGGGAATCTATGGTTTCCCTTATCAGAGGCTTGGCCAACCTTAGCCAATTCTCCTTGACTTTGGTTTTCAAACCCCAAGTCTGACATGTTATTCCCTACAGCCTCGAGGGTTCTTTTTTCCTACTAGAGAAGAAAAAAAAAAAGTTCCCTAACTATTTAAATTTTGGCAACTCTTAGGGGGCAATGCTCATCTCTTGTCAGGGGAAGCTCTTTACCTGCATGGGGTATATAATTTTGTCACTAGAGTCCCAGGGGCTAGGCCTTTAGGTAGATTCCAAATAAGAGAATTTTTCATTAAGTCTGTACGCTGTTACAAGCTGGACTGGTGTAAGGAAACAGTGAATTTCACACCTCTCCTCTTCAAATCTTCTGTACAGAGGCTTCCTTCTGGTTGGCACTTCCCTTCTGGGGGTTCCATCATTGGGTCTTGGTTTCTGAGAGAGTCCTTCTTTCATCAGTCCCTGGAATCTCAGAGCATCTCTATCAGGCCTGCATATTTTCAGTCCAGAGGTCATTTAGTTCGATATCCCTGCCCTGTATCATGCTAACGAGCGTTTGGGACACAGGGCTTCCAATCTCTCCACAACAGCTATGAGTGGTGATCTCTAGCTGGTTTCTTTGGAGGTGTCTTAGTCACTCATCCATCTGTCAGGCAAGGACAAAACTTTGGCATAGTCAGGGCCACCACAATTGGGCCCTTTGGCAGATCCTCTAAGCCGCAAATAGTCAGGGCTACCACAAGTGAGCCCTCAGCACACAAGTCCTAGCCACATCATTCAGGGGGAAAGGTCAGGCCCAGATCTGAATTTTCACCTCCAGCCCGACCTCCAGTTTTTTCCCTTTTTTCCTGTTGCAGGCCTCAGCTTCTGGTTCCATCCAATGGATTTTCTTATCTCAAGACTGGCCTGAGAAGTTTTCTCTCTCCTTATATCCCTTGTTTCCTAAGTACCTCTCTAGTTAAGGTATCAGCCACCACGATCCCGGTGGCTCTGGACAACCTTGGTATTTTCTGAAGAGTGTTTCAGTTAAACAGCCTTCTGGCTGCTTTCGTTTCCACTAGCTACTTCCTTCCTTGCTCAGGAGTAGTGTTTTTCTCAGCTCCCAGTCTTTTCTTCTCAAGGCCTGGTTCCTGAGAGCCTAGATCTCCTACAGTCCCTGTATCCAAACAAGGTCTGGAACGTATATGAAAAAAAAAAGAGGTTTTAGTATCACAAAAACCTCAGTTTTCCTAGGGGAAGTGGTTTTTCCCCCTTGGTACAAGGACAAGAGCCTAGAGTTTTTCTATCCTCTTTCCTCTCATGACTGGATTATTTAGTTCATATCCAGGCATTACTGTCTGGTACTTTGAACTAGTTTGGTCTTGTGTCTTGTTTCCTGTAAAAATATAAAGGTTTTTATTTTCCTTCCAACAGTGGGACAGTAGGCCTCTTTTTTTGGGAGTACACCTAGTGGTTACTCGGATTCTTTTTCCGTCAGGCAAGAGAAATCTTTTTTTTCTCAGACCACTTCAAAGAATTTCACAAGGGGCCATTTCACTTCCAGACCCTTCTAGGGACCGGAGTTTTTTACCACGGAACACAAACCTCTGTGCGTTCAAGTTCATGGGGTGTCCCTTTAAACCTGTGGAAAGTCTGTCCTGAAGCCAGTAACATTGAAGACAACTTTTCTGCTTGTTTTCCTCTGTCAGATGTGTTTCAGAGTTTCAGGTTGTTCTCTTAGGCCTTATCTTCTCAGTGCCTTTAAGAACAATTTAGTCTTCTCGATGGATAGGAAATCCATTTCCACCTTCATCTACCCTTTTTTCTCTGCCTGTACTGCTCTCAGGCAAAGTCCTGTCTAGACTATCTCAAGCTGCTTGGATGGGGCATGAATTAGTCCTGCCGGTCTGCTTCAGCAGTCCTAGCAGTTCAGGTACTGACATTATCATACCTTCCTTTCCTGAGTTTCTGCAGAAAAGGAGAATCCAGTGACCAAGAGTATTTTTCCCATGGGACTGTTTTCCCATATTTAGGGTCTGCTACAGTAAGGCTGACATCGGCCCTTCTCTTGCTTAGGGTCTACCTCCTGGAGACCAGCTGCCTCATGGGCAGCGTTCAAGGTTATATCCTCATCAGAACTGTGCAGATCACTTATTTGAAATGTGCTTTTCACATTCAATAAGATCTTTCTTCGATGTGTAGTCTGATAGGATGCCAGTTTTGGCAGGATGGTAATTCAGAGCCTCTTCTTAAAATAGGTTTCTGTGCCCTCCTCTCAACTACACTGCTTCGAAGTCTGCACCTGTCAATAGATGCTAAAGAATTCCTGGGGTGAGAAGAAACAATTACTCACCGAAGTAATATTACTTCTTCCAGGGTATTCTTTTGCATTATTGACACTCCCACCCTTCCTCCCCTGGAAACCTTGTCTTAAGGCTCTGCTAGGGGATTTAGCCAAATTTAACAACTGTCATTCATTTGTGTGATAAAAAAAATGTTTTTCATAATAGTGGGTTAGAATATATAGTGGGTTATTGCTAACTGTCTTTTTGCCCCTAGTGGGCACAGTTTTTGCTCTTTTTCAGCTCCAAAATGCGTTCTGAGGTCCCTCAGGCTGACTGCAGGCAGAACTCTACTCTAACTGTATCCTGATTGGCCAGTGCCTTCCTCATTTGCATTGACTTCTCCTCTCTGAGGCAGCTGAACCCAGCTGGCATACTGCACCTGTCAATAATGCTAAAGAATACCCTGGAAGAAGTAATATTACTTCGGTGAGTAATTGTTTCTTCTTGCCTATCATTTAAAACATGTACATGGCATCCTCTGAACAGACACATTTATTCCCAATCCACATTCAGGTCAGAATGAAGGACAATAGCAGGGATAGCTTGGCATGGGAAGAGGTTGGATAAGATGGTTCCTTCAAGTTATCCAGCCACCATGGCAGCAGCTGGAGACAAGTGATGCATCTCCAGTGACAAACACTGCTTCACAAGGAGTTCAAACATACTATCCAGAGCCATGCCCAACATATGTACCATCACAAGCAGAGGTGCTGATTTGTTTTGTAACAAAACAAACTACATAGCCTGAGTGATTACATGCCCACACTAAACCTTCACCTATTTACTCAAGTTCTGTATGAAAGACACAATTCATTGGGGAGATGGTGGCCTTTAATCATCAGCCATTTTCCTTAGTGGATGACACTGCCTCTCAAAGACTCCTTAAAAAAGGGAAGTTCAAATACAACATTCCATCACATTTCAATACATATGCAATACATTATGGTAGCATGGTAGTGCTACCATAGTTATAGTTGAGGAGCCATTTACATGTTAAACCTAAAATGCTGCACCTTAATAACTTTGCAACCGTTCAATGGATTTGCCTGAAATTTGGAATACATGATCAAGAACCATACATCTTAGGATCTGCCAACTTTTCGTACTGTTCAAATGTACAGTTGCAGAGTTATTAAGCATGATCTGCGTGAGTGTTTACGCTTTTTTGCAATTCTTTGGTCATCTCTACAGGTCGCACGGTTTGCGCAACTGGTCCAAAATCTTCAGGGAACATGTGGCCAGTGTCCCCGATGTGCCTTTTGAAGATTTCATGAAAAAATATTAAACGGTTCAAAAGTTATTCAAAAAACAGTTTCCCATTATAAGTCAATCGGAAAAGTTAACAAAAAGTTCAACACTTTCGCAAATGCAGTTTTTACTTTCGCAAATGGCCCCTTTTACTTTCACATATCCACCATTTTGTTTTCAGTTGGTGATCAGAAAAATGCTTGGCATTTAAATTTGGGACTCTCTAGCAACACAATTCTTTTTGTGTTTACCTAGTCGGACCCTGAGGATGCTAGGCACGTCTTTATTTTAAGGTAAAACACCCTAGAAATATGTTTTTCAGGTTTCTGGAAAAAGTACTTTCACAAAGTAGTGTCGCACTCACAAAAGTGTTGCAAATATTTGTGCAAGCTTTCACAAATTGCGACACTACTTTTCCAGGCTATGGCAAAATGACAGCAATTCTTTGCCACCCTGCTGCAAAAGAACAGTTTGGTCTTTTGGGCTGCAATTTGGAGGGAACGCAGCCAACATCTATCAGATGTGCCTTTCATTATTTTGGTGAAAAAATATTACAGGGCAGCAAAGTTACAGCACTCCAAAGTTGACACTTTTTCCCATAGGATAACATTACGGTGTCCGCCACATTACCGAAATCCTTTGCCGCCCTGCTGCAAAATAACGGTTTGGTCTTTTGGGCTGAAATTTGGAGGGAAGAAAGCCAACATCCCACAGATGTGATTTTCAGTGGTTTGGTGAAAAAATATTACAGGGAGCCAAAGTTATTGCTCTCCGAACTTCTCTTTTTCCCATAGGATAACATTACGGCGTTCGCTGCGTCTTTCAGGGCCCGTATCTCGGAAACAGTGCGAGATACAGACTTTTCATCAGAAAAATTCTTAGCCCTCTACTGGGCGCTAAGTGCAAAACTAGCCAGGAAAGTCATGCATCATATGACTTTAAAATTTTTTTTTCTACGTCATACGGTTCCTGAGATATAAGCAATTTAGTATTCCAACTCCTCATTTTCTGCTCTGAGACCCATTATTATGCATACATTCTTTGTACTCACTGTCTTTCTCTATGCAGCTTTTGGGGAAAGCCAGCCTGTGCGCTTACATTACTGTTACCCTTACCGCTTCTGCTTGTGGTTCCGTACCTGTTTCACTTACCGTTCCCGTCTACGGCACCATGTGCATTACCATTTGCATTTTCATTTGCGCTTACGTTTGCATTATTTTAACCATTTGTGTCTACAGTACTGTTTATCTTTCTGTTTCGCTTTGCGTCACCATGCGCATTACCATTTGCATTTGCGGGCACCGTGTTACTATGTGACAAGACATCACATGGCGGGAGCACCCGCCACTGCATTGCATTCACTATTTCCCATTATCATTCTCAAAAAGAAGGGAAATTAGAGGCAAAAAACTCCATTTAATGCATTAGTTAGGGTTGTTCCACAGCGACAAAAGTGAGGAAATTCGGTGTTAGGGTTGAAAGAGTTAGGGCCGACAACCTCAACGTGCACCCCGATGCCAGTTGGGGGTGTGGATGGGGGGTCAAAGGGCTAACACCGAATTTCCTCACTTTTGTCGCTGTGGAACAACCCTAACTAATGCAATAAATGGATTTTTGCCTCTAATATACATATACATATATATATATATATATATATATATATATATATATATATATTATGGTAGCACAGTAGTGCTACCATAGTTAGAGATTGAGGACCCATTTACATGTTAAACCAAAATTTTGCACCTTAATAACTTTGCAACTGTTTGACAGATTTGTCTGAAATTTGGAATACATGATCAAGACCCATACACCTTGGGATCTGCCAAGTTTTGTGTTGGTCGGATGTATAGATTATTAAGTGTGATCTGTGCTGCGTTCGGCTTTGGAATTCTACAGTCGACGTATACAGGTCGCACGGTTTGTCGCGATCAGTCCAAAATCTTCAGGGAACATGTGGCTGGGGTCCCCGATGTGCCTTTTGAAGATTTCATGAAAAAATATTAAACGGTTCAAAAGTTATTCAAAAAACAAGTTCCCATTATAAGTCAATGGGAAAAGTTAACAAAAAGTTCAACAGTGTCACAAATGCAGTTTTTACTTTTGCAAATGGCCCTTTTACTGTTGCAAATCTGCCATTTTGTTTTCAGTTGGTGATCATAAAAATGCTTGGCATTTAAATTTGGGACCCTCTAGCAACCTAATTCTTTTTGTATTCACCTAGTCAGAACCTGAGGATGCTAGCCATGTCTTTATTTTGGGGTAAAACACCCCAGAAATATGTTTTTCAAATTTTTGGAAAAAGTACTTTCGCAAAGTACTTTTGCACTTGCGACACTTTTGAATGAATTTGCGAAAGCTTTCGCAAATTGCAACAGTACTTTTCTAGGCTGTGGGAAAATGACAGCAATTCTTTGGCACCCCACTGCAAAAGAATGGTTTGGTCTTTTGGGCTGAAATTTGGAGGGAACACAGCCGACATCTCATAGATGTGCCTTTCAGTGTTTCATTGAAAAAATATTACATGGCAGCAAAGTTACAGCACTCCAAAATTGACACTTTTTCCCATAGGATAACATTATGGCGTCCTACGCATTGCACCAATCCTTTGGCGCCCTGCTGCAAAATAATGGTTCAGTCTTTTGGGCTGAAATTTGGAGGGAAGAAAGCCAACATTCCACAGATGTGTCTTTCAGTGGTTTGGTGAAAAAATTTTATGGAGAGGAAAAGTTATGGCACTCAGAACTTCTCTTTTTTCCCCATAGGATAACATTACGGCGTTCGCCGCGCCTTTCAGGGCCCGTATCTCGGAAATGGTGCAAGATACAGACTTTTCATCAGAAAAATACTTAGCCCCCCTAACAGGGGCTAAGTACAAAACTAGCCAGGAAGGTGATAATTCATATGACTTTTAAATTTTTTTTCTATGTCGTACGGTTCCTGAGATATAAGCAATTTAGTATTCCAACTCCTCATTTTCTGCTCCGAGACCCATTATTATGCATACATTCTTTGTACTCACTGTCTTTCTCTATGCAGCTTTTGAGGAAAACCAGCCTGTGTGCTTACATTACTGTTGCTGTTACTGCTTCCACTTGCGGTTTCATACCCATTTCACTTACCGTTCCCCGTCTACGCCACCATGTGCCTTACCCTTTGCGTTTTCATTTGAGCTTGCGTTTACGTTATTTTTACCATTTGTGTCTACAGTACTGTTTCTCTTTCTGTTTTGCTTTGTGTCACCATGTGCATTACCATTTGCGTTTGCAGGCACTGTGTTACTATGTGACAAGATATCACATGGCGGGAGCACGGGGCCCAAAGGGCCCCGCATTCCCGCCACTGCATTACATTCACTATTTCTCATTATCATTCTCAAAAAGAAGGGAAAGTAGAGGCAAAAACTCCATTTAATGCATTAGTTATGGTTGTTCCACCGTGACAAAAAGCGAGAAATTTGGTGTTAAGGTTGAAAACCCTTGCACCCCCACCCCAAATGGCATTAGAAGTGCGCATTAGGAGTTATGGGGTCCTAACTCTCACCCCATTCTTCCTGTACTCGTTTTACACATGTGATAGGGTGGAGTTGCTGGCCAGCAACCCCAATGTGCCCCCGATGCCGGTTGGGGTGGGGTAAGGGCTTCCAACCCAACATCGAATTTCTCACTTTTGTCGCCGGGAACAACCCTAACTAATGTTTTAAATGGAGTTTTTGTTTCTAATATAGATATATATATATATATCGAGAGAGAGAGAGAGAGAGAGAGAGAGAGAGAGAGAGAGGATGTGATAACCCCAGGAGAAATATTGCCAATATTTTTCATGAGTGCTGTTTGACCTTATGACAATGAGTGGCATAGCCACCGTGATATTTCTCCTGGTGCCATCACATATTCAACTTATCCAAAACTTGTTTTATTTAAGCTTTTTTTAAATTTCAAACTGTTTTAGTTTTTCATGCCATTTTCTGTGTTGTTTTGGATGGCCGAGTGGTGTGGGACACATAAGGCACGTAATGCTTTTGCATGCATCATGCTTCTGAATGTTAGGCTGGTTCAGTGCTGTTGCTTTAACTAGATGGCTTAGAGTGTGAGTGGGGTGTGGCTTTTTGAATAGTCGAGGAGTGTGGCCTTCAAGTCGGCATGAGGAAAAGAGATGTCCTGGCTGCAGCAGGTTACAGCGGGAGTCGGCAGTTGTTGCAGGTACAGAAAGATGTTTGACTGAGGCTGCTACTGGGACAGAACAGGGGGAAAGAGAGAGATTTGTGGCATATTTCAGATTTGTAACATTTGGTCACTGTTTATTGATTTTTTTTCTATCTATACTGTGTATGCCTGCTTTCCCCACGGCAGCCCCCATCTGCTCAACCACCCAGTCTCGTCACCCAGTTCCTCCAGGATCTTACCTTAGAAGCTGTCCTGGCCACAGGATCGGCTGCTTGGCCAATGGTGCAGAGCCTGCAGGGGGTTGATCATCATTCTCCACTGCAAGGTGTTTTTCCTCCATTTGATCCCAATTCCTCCCCATTGCTGGGGTGTGACACATCAGAGTGTGTATGTGGAGGCAGAAGTATGCTGCAGAGTCCCACAGCAAATCCCAAAAGCAGAAGTGCGCAATGATGCCCCACTCACCAATCATGAAAAGTATGCATCGAATGTAGACAAAAACACACAGTCCAACACAGGTGTGTCCAAATCAGTTCAAGGACTGTGATTTATTCCTTAATTTCTGAGTTTCTTAGTTTCTTAAGTAGTACAAAACACCACATCGCATAAGTGACTTTCAGCTTGGTGAATTATAGGAACTCTGCAAGTAACAAAACACCCCTAGCACCTTGACTCTCGCGAGTCTTCTGAGGGGGTAAAGCATTCAACCAATCAGGTTCTTTTAAGGGCTTGAACTCATTAATATGTATGAGCCCTGGACTGTGTGTTTTTGTCCACATTCAATGCATACTTTTCATGATTGGTGAGTGGGGCATCATTGCGCACTTCTGCTTTTGGGATTTGTTGATTCATAGGCTAGCCACCTTTTTTGAAGTGCTGCAAGGCTTGCTCCATTCCGCTTTTGTTCATGGAGCATTCTTTTGGATTTTCTCTAGAGTCCCACAGCACCCACCCTTCCATTAGCACCTATGTCCCATTCTACCCTCAGGCCTCTATCTGAGGGCAGTCATTAGGTGGGGTAGCCAAGTCACCCTCCCCGAGAGAGGAAAGCTGTCCTCCAGATGCTCAGTGCTCTCCCACTCTGGTTAAGCCCTGGTGACTCGCTTGCATAGTGAACACGGGTTGCCAGCATGGCAGAAGGTAAGGCATGGATGCCTCAGCCCTCCAGGCCACTGGACCAGCTACTATTTATTGATTTTAAAGGAAAAAAAAGCAAAGAGTAGTGGGGGGAAAACAAAAGTGCTGTGACTGAATTTGAGGTGAATTGAAACTAGTTGGTGGGAGCCAGCATGCGGTTGAACTTTTCAGTTCTAATATTATGACTGTGCTTCTTGTGCTGCTGGCTTCTGCCAATCAGGATCTACACTGTATTGTGCCAAATATCTTTACAAGTGTTGAATAAATATATTTATACAATAGGGGTGAGACAAATGAGTAGTGGATAAATCCATGTATCTTACACACAGTGATGTAAATCCTGGTAGAAAATCACACTGTGATTTTTTTACCAGGAATATTATCACAATGTGATAATATTTTACATTCATACACATTGTGCTTACCTCACAGGCTGATATTATCACTGTGCTGATGTCAGGCTGAAACCATGCCTAAAACAATCACTATCCTGATCTCTTAATTACATCCTGACCAATTGGAAAACTCGGCTTGACTCTGCTGAAGTAGATACCATCACTCTAGGCAGGTTTCCCTAACACAGCAATCAGGAAGGAACTCCACCAAACCCTCAGTAGTCAAGGAAACTAATCAGTGTATCAGTTTCACCTGCAGCTCACCTGCTATCAATCAATCAATGCTAGCCCTAGAAAAGCACATTCTTTTCCTGCAAAGAACCAAAGCAAGCTAACAACAACCAGTTTCATACTGACAAGAGCAAAGCCTTTCACATCCATGAATACCTCAACTAGCAATGAATACAGCCTGCTTCATCCCAAATGGCAAGTTAGAGTTTCAGCTTGTTTTAGCAGGTTTCTATTTTTTGTCCTGTGTCTTCTTTGGTTATTCCACAAAGTAAAGTGAACCAAAAAATAAAAAGTTCTGGAAACCCCTATTGTGTAAATCGGACACATGATGTACAGTCGTGCGCTATGGAAAATATTTTCACTCCTGCATTGTGACTCCTGGATACTCTCACTCATGCCTTTGGCACTCATGAGTATCCAGAGCTCACTCTGCAGGAGGGAAAATATTTTCCATATCACACTCCTGCCCATCATGTATCTCCCATATATGCCGTACCTGTGACTATATTAAAGGGCAAATATTGCCGATATTTTTTCTTCCTTGGGACCTAGAGTGAGAATATCGAAATATTCTCACTCTAGGTCAAAATATACCTATAGTAGGTTCTTACTAGCTTAATCAGAACTCTTTTAGAATGTTTGGCCTCAGTAGCAGTACAAACCATATTCAAATGCAAATAGCTTGAAAATGAAAAATGATAGCACGGTACTGTGAGCACGAAAGTTGTTCAACACAAACATATCTAAAAAATGAGTGGTGTTTCATTTATAGCTACCTTTTATTTTTTTTTATAATTACCAAAAAAAAAAAACCTGCAGCAAATTCTATTTTTTCACTTTTTTGACAAACAAATGCAAATAACTTTAAAACAAAAAATGGTAGAAGTCGCAGACATACAGTTAGGGTTGAACGGGCACTGCTTGTAATAACTTTGTAACTGGTCAACCGATTCACATGAAATTTTGCATTTACCACATCAGGGACTCAAGATCTCTTGATGTGTCATGTTTTGTTAGTCGGATGTGTGGGTGCGGAGATACAGAGTGTAAAAAAGTGCATAATTTACTGTAGTTTTGTAGTTTCTTTGTCACTCCACAGTGTAGAAATGGTTTGGGATTTTTGTCAGAATTTCTAGGATAGAAAGGGCTTGTCTCACAGATGTGCCTTTTCTGGTTTGGTGAATAAATATTAATCCATTCCGAAGTTATTAAATTTTAAAGTTCCCATTATTTTTAAAGGGAATTTTGTCTGTCAGTTAGATATCCCACTCGAAAAAGGATCCTTTTTCCAAATGGGTAATCCTTTTTTGCAAATGGGTCATCCTGTGTCACAAATAGGAAATCTTTTTTTGCGCTGCCGCCATTTTATTTTTCAGTTAGCGAGGAAAACAAAATGTAATAACTCCAAAAAATTATATGTTTAGTAGAAACCAACACGTTTTCTGCTGATTAGGATTTTACCTGATTCTGGTGTTAATTTTTGGACAAATGAGTTGGAAATGTATTTTTTCAACATATTGAAATCCTCTTCCATGTATTTTTTCATGCTCAGGAATCCTTTTTTACAAACTGCGATAAAAGAACACGATAAAGGATCCTGTTTCACAAATTTGCTAAAAAAGAACACACAAATGGATTATAATGCAGCTGTTTTTTTGTCATTCCTCACTGAAGAAACAGTTTGGAATTTGGTCTGAAATTTCCAGGATAGAAAAGGCTTGCCCCACAGATGTGCCTTTTGCTGGTTTGGCAAATACATATTATTCTTGCCTGGAGTTAAAAGTATTTGAAAATTCTGGTTCTGAGCATGATCAGTAGTACTCCCAGATAGATGTGAGGCTTGAGAAAGGATCCTTTTTTGCAAATGAGTAACCCTTTTCACAAATGGGTTATACTGTGTCACAAATGGAAAATCTTTTTTCACGCCACTGCTACTACAAATGAAAGCAAAGGTCACAATGGCATTGTGGCAGTGTGGGATCACATTTTAGATTGGGATTTGAACATTTTTATTACCTGGTTCATGAGGTAGGGTAATAAGAAGGCTATGCTGACAATTTCATTCCTGGTTTACTACACATGCAAGTGCAGGGCCCAGAAGGCCTCGTGCTTCCAAAGCAACATATATGCATCTAAGGAGGGATGGGAGCACAGGACCCAGAGGCCCCTGTGCTTCCCACAGACAAATAAGGATATAATAAAACTATCTCAAAAAGTAAGGAAGTTCTTTGCAAAAAAACGTTGTTACTGCACTAGTTAGGGTTAAAGTGACAAAAGCAGGGAAATGTGGTATTAGGGTTTCCCACCTACCAGGCAGCAATAGGAAAAGCCCTTACAGTTTCACCTCTCCTGAATCTTTACTAATCAGGCATGGGGTGTGCCTTGGAATTGTCAGCCGTAACGCTCATTGCATTCTCATATACTCTACACAAGTCAGCTTCATTTAATGATCAAATGGGGTGAGCATTAGGGTTGCCAGTTCCAAGGCACACCTCATGTCTAATTAGCAGGAGAGGTGAAACTGTAATGTTTTTTCCAGTTGCTGCCTGCTGGGTGGGGGTGACCAGCATGGCATGATATTTAGGGCAGGTTCAGAGCAGAATGTCAGCATTCCCGCTGATGAAAACTGCATACAGCTAATAATTAAACTATAATAAACTGGGCAAAAAATGGTGGTGTAAAGCTTATGCAACAATTATATTAGTATGCATAAACTCAGTACATGAATATTAATTTTATAACAAAAGGGTCAACAGCCCTGCACAGATAAAGGGGGAGGGAGAGGGAAAGAGCAGGAAGACAGGGAACATGCAACACTTAATACTGCATAAGCTGCTATGATTACTAAACACCTTTTTACTACTAGAGCCACCTAATTTACTGATAAAAGCCTTTGTTACATGCCATCTTTTATATGAATGCAAAAGATGTATAAAGCAAATAATTAAACTATAAGAAACAGGGCATTAGAACCAGTGATAAAAGGCAGATGCATGATGTAGTGAAAAAATAAAAAAAAAGCACATGCATGACAGTAACCAAAACAGCAAACTGTGGCTAATAACACATATAGGAATTCAGCAGGCATGGATTTATTATTATTATTTTTATCATCCAGGAATGGTTCTAATGCCCTGTTTATTAGCTTTATAATGATCTTTTTCAGTCTTATAAGTGATGGTATCTAACAAGGACTTTTATTGGTAAATTACCAGTAGGTGTCTCTAGTAGTAGGGATGGGAGTGACCTTGAACCTGAAAGAAATGGAATAGGTGGTGTTGACAGTAAGCAGACCAAGGAGAAAATGAGGAGTCAATTTAATATCCAAATATATCATTTTTTGTATCTCTGAATAAATAATCAGTTATTTAATCAATTAAAATATGTCATTCCTTATAGATTTATTTATTTATTTATTTGAATTTTGGTAACCAGGTGAGCCCACTTAGACAATACTGTCCCTTTTCAGGGGCAACCTGGGACAATGGGTACAGAGCATGAAACATAGTAAATGCATGATTTAAACATAGTAGCTCGGAACATATATGCATCAAAATATACACAATGATACAGAGGAGAGAGACAACTATATACAGCATATTTACAAATCAGAGCATCACATACCATGTTGATCAGTGCAAAAGTATTCTGTATAGGCTAATTAGAAGCTGAGTTGCGGTTGTCCAGGAGAAAATAGAACTATCTCTTGAGTGCTTACCAGGAACATATTGTGCATGCTTGAACAGGTAATTTAGCAGCAAAGATAGGAGGCCAGAGGGTGGCTAGGAATAACAAAGAAAAGGTTACAGAAGCAGTTTCTGTCAATTTAAGGAGAAAAACCACAAAGAGAGTTTAGCAAAGCAGGTGGAGGGCTTAGGCTGTAACAGATGCTCAGATAGGGTACGTTTGAACATGGCAAGAGAGGAGAGGGAGAAGGTAGATAATGGAAGTGCATTCCAAGTAGCGGTGCAGAGTATGCAAATGTGCACCTGCCAATTGCTAGGTGAGGACAGGGTGTTAATAGCTAAGGAGCAGGCGAGGATCTGAATAAACGAGAAGTGGGTTTGCATTTCAGTCTGTCACTTAGGTGGGGGGAGGGAGAGAAGTGGAAGGCAAGTTTGTAAATAAAAGCAAGGGAGGAGAACTGCAATCTTTGGTCATAGTCAGGTCAGCCTAGTGCAGTTAGCATGTCACAGTGTTGGCGTTGTGGGCTGACACCAAGGGGAATCGCCCCACCCTGTAGTAAAGTGATTTCAGATAGGTGAGTATGGTGGATTTGGTGGCAAGTAGTGGGGGGGGGGGGCACCATAGAAAAGAATGGGCAGGAGGGAGGTGGTGGCAATCTTTTGGCAGGAGGCATAAGATAGGTGTGGCCGAAGATGGTAGAGCAAATCTAGTTTCTGATTGAGTTTTTTGTAGTCCGAGTTACATGCAGCTCAAAGGAGAGGAAGGGGTCTAGCAGAATTCCTAAGTGTTTGAAAGACTGAATGGTTTAGAGGGTTTCCCCTGAGGAGGACTGAATAGGAAGTGAACCAGTGGGAGCTATTTTCGCAGAGTAGTTGTGAAAAAGCATTGCCTTTGTTTTTTTGGTATTAAGGACTAAATAATTCTTAAAGAGCTGCTGATGCCTCAAAGAAAACTTTGAAAAACATAACATTTAGGTACAATTCAGCTTGCATTCCATATATATTCAATAGATTTCTCCTCAACATTATTTATTACTGAGGAAATTTGCATGAATGCATGATCTTTATCTCTTAGAGTTCCCATGAGTTCATCTGTCTCTATAGTTTACTCCCTACTTCATCATAATCAACTGTTGTGACATCACAATCTGTTGCCATGGGAATAACTGTGACGTCATAAGCAGTGCATTATGACTTCAGATAGAGTGAAAACAACAGGAATAGATGAACTCTTCAGGAGGAAACATCCTGTTTTCATGCAGATTACATCAGTAATAAATAACGGCGAGGAGGAATGCAGAAATAATGTGAAATACAAGCCAAACTGTGACTGAAGGTTATGTTTTGTTGAAGTTCTTCTGAAGGCATCAGCTGCTCTTTAAGAAACCATTTTTCTAGTGAATGGAAGTCCGATTACAGGTTCTGATTTAGAAACATAGAAACATAAAAGTTGATGACAGAAGGAGACCGCTAGGTCCATCTAGTCTGCACATTTGTTTTAGACCTATTTTGACGCTGTAGTTGCCCTTTGTAGTCAGGGCTCCCTTGTGTCTATCCCATGCATTCTTGAATCCCCACACAGTGTTGACCCCCACAGCCTCTTAGGCAGGCTGTTCCAGGCATCCACCAGCATTTCTGTGAGAAAAACTTCCTGGTGTTGGTAGAGAACCTCCCTCCTTGCAGCCTGAGGTCACATCCCCTGGTCCTAGAGCCCTTCTTGAAGTAAAAAATTTGCTGAGCCTGTACCTAGTTCATGCCTTTTATGTACTTGAATGTTTCAGTCATTTCCCCTCTCTCTCTTCTCTGCTCCAGGGAGTACATATTCATTTCCCTAAGTCTTTCCTCATAGGACATGTACTGCAGACCCTGAATCATTTTTGCTGCTTTTCTCTGTATTAATTTCATCCTGTCAATGTCCTTCCTGAGGTGAGGCCTGCAGAACTGGACTCCATATTCCAGGTGAGGCCTGACCAGTGATCTATATCGTTGTAGTACCACCTCTCTCCTCCTGCTCTTGATTCCCCTCTTAGTGCAGCCCAGCATTCTGTTGGTCTTCAATGTTGCCTTCTCACACTGCTTACTAATCTTCAAGTTGTCTGAGATTATGATTCCCAGATCTCGTTCCTGGTTTGAGGCCGCCAGTCTTTTGCCTCCTAGGTAATACTCTTTTCTTGGATTTTTCTTTCCTATGTGCATGACCTTGCATTTTTTGGCATTAAATCTCAGCTGCCACACTCCAGACCATTCTTCTAGTTTCTTGAGGTCAGCTTCCATCTTGCTTACTCCTTTTGAAGTGTCTACTCTGTTACATATCTTGGTGTTGTCTGTGAACAGACACACCTTCCCTTCCAGTCCATCAGCGATGTCTGCTATAAAAACATTGAAGAGCAGAGGCCCCAGCACTAGGCCCTGGAGCACCCCACTGGTCACCCTGCCTTCCGTCGATTGTGTTCCATTAACCTGTCCCCTTTGGGTTCTGCCTTGTATCCAGTTTTGTACCCATCTGACTACTTCTGAACCAACTGCTGTGTGGTTAAGCTTCTTTTTTTTTTAACTTTATTTCTTCACCTACGCCCTTGGGCATCCTTCAGGAGTGCCCACTTGGAGTCCGCCCTACTTTCAGCCTGAATCTCCCCTTGATCCCTTCCCCTTGAATGACCCTAGGCAGGCTCGATCCCCGTACCATCTCCGGGGCTGATTCCACCCTTCCTCGGCGGCTGGCTCCCGAGTGTAAAATGCCTACCTGCTGTCATTTGGGATGTGGGCAAAATCCCCCTGGGCCACCGTCATCTCACTGATGGTGTAGGAGGCTTTTTCTGGCTTTCTTTTGTCCCCTCGGAGTGTGGCTGACAAGGCAACGCTATGCCACAACTCTGCCCATTTGCATCTGTGGGGTCGCCATGCTGGGCACCTCTGATCACTGCCAGAGGCTGCTCCAGCAGCAGTCGCTTCTCCCAGCCCTTGCTGGGAAGAGAGAGCAGTCTTACAGATGCTCGATCTCTTTCTCCCCTGCCAACCCTCCTTGGCCCAGGCTTGTTCCTGAACCCGGGTTGCCGACGTGGCGTGAGATGTGGTGTCCAGTGCATCAACCCTCAGTGCCACCGAGCTGGCCTGGTTAAGCTTCTTTAACAGCCTTCTTTGTGGAACCAAGTCAAAGGCCTTACTAAAGTCTAGGTAGACCTCATCTACTGCACCACCGTCATCCACTATTTTTGTAGCACAGTCAAAAAAACTCGAGCAGATTTGTCTGGCATGACCTACCTGCTGTGAAACCATGCTGTTTAGGGTCTTGTTGGCCACTAGTTTTGAGGAATGCTATGATCCTCTGTTTGAGTAGTGTCTCCATTAGTTTCCCTGCTATAGATGTGAGGCTCACTGGTCTGTAATTACTAGCATCTTCACAACTGCCTGATTTGTGAAGTGGAACCACTATTGCCTTTTCCAGTCTTTGGGTACCACACTGCTCTTCAAGGATTTCATGAATAGAAGTACCAGAGGGGCTGCTAATTCTGCCCCCAGCTCCTTAAGGATTCTGGGGTGCATCTCATCTGGTCCCATGGCTTTGTCTGCTTTTAGTTTATTTAACACCTGCCATACTTCAGCTTCTGTAAAGGGACTCATGTCTAACCGTGGCCCTGTGGTGTTGTGTTTTTTCAGAGCTGGCCCATCCCCTGGTCCTCTTTGGTAAACACCAAGCAGAAGTATTTGTTGAGGATTTTGGCTTTCTCTGGGTCGTATTTGGTGCATTTCCCTTCTTCAGTAGCAATCTTTACTATCCCCCTTTTGCCTTCCTACATTTCCTAATGTATCTAAAAAATGATTTGTCTCCTTTCTTTGCCCTTCTGCTATATTTTCCTCTGTCTGGGTTTTTGCCTTTCTAATTTGTTTGTTAGGCTCATTTTTTCCTTGTACGACTCCCAGTCTTTCTCACTTTTGGTTTCCTGGTATATGCTGTACACCTTTTTTTTCTTTGACTGTGGTAGCCACTTCCTTGGAAAACCATAGAGGATTTATTTTTCTCTATGCTTTGCTGACTCATCTGGCACATTGATATGTGGCATGTGGCAGTCTTTATTGCTGTCTTGAGTCTCCCCCACATGACCTCCACCTTGTCAACCTCTGTTTCCATTAACTGGCTACTTATGTTTGTCCACATTTTTTGGAAGTCAGCCTTTCTGAAATTTAATACCTTTATCTTCGAGTGACTGGTGTGCTGTGTTATGTTTATATTAAAGCTTACCATACAATGCTTGCTGTTGCCCATATGGCATCCCACTTCGATGTCCTTGATCCTTTCCGAGTCTGTGAGGACAAGATCGAGAATGGCATCTCCTCTTGTTGGAGTTTTAACAAGTTGGCACAGTCCCACACCTTGTAGTGACAATAAGAAGTCCCTACTTCTTCTTCCTGCTGCTGTTAGTGTGCTCCAGTTAATATCTGGTAGGTTGAAGTTCCCCACCAGTATTACTTCACCTTTATCAGACATTTTGTGGGTTTCCTCTATTAGGTCTTTGTCTCCTTTATCTCCTTGACTTAGGGGCCTGTAAATGATGTTGATTCTGCAGGGCTTTCCCTTGCCCGTGTCTACTGTTAGCCACAGTGGCTCGAAGTCCCCAGGTTGCCCTTTTTCTTCTGTGGCTTTTATTTCCTCCTGAATGTAAATGGCTAGCCCCCCCCTTTTTTTGCCCTGCCTGTCTTTCCTGAACAGATTGTAACTGGGAATGTCCTTATCCCATCCGTGAATTTCCATGAACCACATTTCTGTTCCAGCCACCCAGTCCAACCTTTCTGTTTCCAATATGGCTGTGAGTTTGAGAAGTTTGTTGGTTAGGCTCCAAGTATTTGCAACCATTGCCTTCCAGGAATGCACATCCTCTTTGGCACGAGGTTGTACCCTCTTCCTGGACTGCTCCAGTTTGCTCTTTCCAGCCAAGAGATTATGGAGTTTGCTGGTTCAGGTGGATGTTGACTCTGATTTGTTTTCTGAGGATGCATGCACGCATTTGGTGTTTTGAGGAGTTATGACCAGCCCACTGATGGCAGGGGTGTGAGCTACATCATACTCCCCTTTATTTAGTTTAAATCACCTTTATAGATATCAAATTTTTGTCCAAGTGCTCGCACACCTTCTCTGTTTAGGAGCAATCCATCATATTTAAAAAAAGTTATTTTCCAAAAGCTGTGCCAGTTCCCTGTGTAGTAGTATCCCTTGTCTTGGCCACAATTACGCAACCATGAGTTGAATTCACCTACTTCAATCTCTCTGACTCACTTGCTGCTTTTTCCTTTTTCCCACACTGGCAGCACTTCTGAGAAGGCTAATTTGAACAGAAAGGAAGTCAGTTTGTTGGCCAGGTCCTCGAAGTGTTTCTTGGCCTCCTGAATTGTGTGATTTGCCAAGCCATTGGTACCAAGGTGTATTGTTATATGTGTAACATCCCCTGATTCCTGCACAATTGTCTTTATGTAGTTAGTGTCTCTACTTGCAGAGGCTTCTGGTAGACACTTTACCATGATGTCACTTTTAACATTTTGTGTTAGGTGGTGTTCCACTCCTCGGATCATGGAATCCTCGATTATGAGAATTTTGCTTTTGTTTATATTTGTGTCATTTTTATTTTGAGTTTTAGTATTTTTGTTGTTATTGCATTTGGTTTTGGTATTGTTGTTGGTTATATTTTGAGTATTAATATTTTTGTTTTTATCGTAGTTTGTATTGGTTTTAATTGGTGTGTTAGCCTTTTTTGGTGGTTTGATTTCTTTACCTTGTGTTACTTTGTCTGTGGTTGGTAGCAGTGGAGTGAACCTGTTTTTTGTGTGGATGGCCGGGAAATGTTCCTGGTTTTTGGCTGCCTTCCTCTGCCTGCTATGGTGCCTCTTTTTCCTTACCACCTGCCAGTCTCTGGGCCCTGCCTTGAGTCCTTGCCCCTGGCTGACATGCTGGTACTGGTGGTGGTGGTGGATGGGGGTTGAGAAGGTGTGCTATAGAGTTCCCTGTACTGGTGGTTGTATATTATAGTCCAAGCATCCTATAGTTGGGCTGCAAGATCTGCTATGGCATAGTACACATGTCAGGGTCCTGGTTGCCATTTCTAGATCCCATTGTGCAGTGCACCGCAGTTTTCACAAATGACAAGTTCCATTTTTTTTTGCTTGTTTTAGTTGAGATATAGTGTTGACTCCTGTTTCTTGGCAGGAATTGTGGACAAAAAAGAAAACAGAACAGTGAGCTTTTGTTGTTGTTTTTTTTTGTACCTTACTACAATTGGATTTAACCACTGGACATCACCAGAGGACCGGTATAAAGTGGTATCATCCACATAAAGTTGCACTGAGGACCCACTACAACACTGTGGTAAATTATTTATAAATAATGAGAAAAGGAGGGTCCCTAGGATAGATCCTTGGGGTACTCCGTGAGATATGAAGTTAAATGATGAGCGAGCACCAGACCATTTTACTCCTTGGGTGCGGCTGAACCAGGAGACAGCCTGTTGGTCCAGGCCTAGGGAGGGAAGCTTGTGCAACTGGAGATTATGATTTACTAAACTGAAGGCCTTCATAAGATCCACAAATATGACCCCGGTATATAGCTCTTTGTCAAGAGAGTCAAAGATATTTGTGGATACCTTGGTAAGGGCTGTGGTGGTGCTGTAATTTTTTTCTGAAACCATGCTGGTAGTCAGTCAGGATGTGGTGGCATTCACGGTAAGACTGAAGCTGGTTGAATATTATGCATTCTTGAATCTTTGCTAGTGGGCAGAGGATGGATATGGGCCTGTAGTTTTCTGCTGTGTGAAGGTTACCCTTGTGCAGCGGAATGACAATGGTTACTTTCCATTTTGTCTAAACACTCACACTGATGAGAGACTTGTTTATTAGGTTATGTATAGGAACTGCAAGGACTGGGACTCCAAGTTTTATAAAATGAGGTTCTAAGGAGTCAAAACCAGGGGAACTATCTTCCTTTAGTTTCAAAAGTAGTTGTAGGACTTTTCTATGAAAAACGAGCTTTAGGTGAAACTCAGGGTGAGAAGGAAGCTGCCTGTGCTGGAGGATGGTGGGGTCAAAGTCTGAGGTGGGGGTAAAGTGCACGGTGTAGCTAGTAAAATCTGTGAAGAAATTATTTAAACCATCAGCAATAGATTGGTGGCCCAATAGAGTAGTGCCTTGAGCTTGTAAGGTGCTGGGGGCTGCTGAGGTGTGGCCTTTAATTAATGCATTAATTTGCTTCCAGAATACCTTTCAGTTGCTGAGCTGTTCTGTCTGCAAGGAGTGGTAGTACATGCATTTGGCACTACAGAGCTTACCCTTACAAGAATTTTGAAGATGTCTGTAAGTCTGCCAGTCAGAGAGGTTACCGCTCTTCTTGAAGTTTTTCCAGGCAGAGTCATGAAGGGACATGAGTTGCCTCAGGTCTTTGCTTAGGCAAGGAGCTTTTAATCATAGAATCATGGAATCATAGAATCCTGCTGGCAGAAAAGGACTGACTGGCCCATCTAGTCTGCCTGAAAAATGGCTTACCCCCTCCCACCCTTCTACCATTTACTTCTCTATATTACCCCTCCTTAAGCCTTTGGATCTCCTTTTAGTGATGGGGGCATGTTGATTAATTATAACACTTAATGTATTGATAAAGTAGTCCAAGTCCAGATTGACATCAGGTAAGGATTTGATGGGGCTCCAATCAGCAGTACAGAGAGAAAACAGGAAGGCTATTAAGTTGAAGAGTGACATATTTCTCGATATATTGATTTTAGGGGTGGAGGATTCAGGCTCTTGTTGCCCCATAGGCAAAAGTGGTGAGTGATCACTGATACAGACAGAAAGTACTGTAGCAGACTGTACCCTGTGTGGACAGTTGGACACTACCCAATCGAGTAGCAAGTCGTTACCTGTCTTGGTATTCATTCTGGTGTGTTCAGGAATATGCTGGGTAAGGTTGGAATCAGCTAATATTGAATTGGTTTTGTGTTTATTTTGGTTCAACCAATCTAGATTGAAGTCACCACAGATCAAGAGATCATGGCTAGGAAAGTTGGTGAGGGAAGTTATAAGGGAGGGGAGGACATTATTTATATCCTTGGAGGGAAGGTAGACTCAACCTAAGGTTAGACGTTTAGCTTTGCCCAGAGTTAGTGTGATGGGGATACATTTGGCAAGAGGAGAAATAGTGGAGGCACTAGCTGCTTCAGTGGCAATGATACTGGAGTAAATGTAGATAAGAATTCCACCTCCTTTTTTACCAGGCCTGTCACTTCTAAAGCAGGAATAGCCCTGCAGAGTTATTTCATGCTGTAAGATACAAGGTTTAAGCCACATCTCAGAAATTCCTAACACATCGGGGTTGTAAAGCGTAACCCAGGCTTCTACCGCTGCCATTTTTGGGCACAGACTTTGTACATTAATGTGAGCAATTTTCAGACCTTTTATGGTAAGGTGGCTGGGGCTAAAGGAGCAGAAGGGATGAACTATGAACCTGTAGGTCTAGGGTTCAGCTTGACATCACTGGCCAGAATGATAAGAAAGAACAGGGGCACTAGCTTAGTGAGGGTGCTCTTGGAGATAAGCTGTAAGAGATTATGGGTATACAGTACCAACAGCCAACGGCTTTCTTCTTCAAGAGACAAGGTAGGTGTAGGAGGGAAGGTAAAGGTCTTGGGTATAACAATAATGGGGGCAGACATGAAAATCCAGTAGGGGTACTGGTGCTTCCTAGTGTTACCAGATGATCAGAAGTAATGAAAGAGATGATGTATAGTGAGGCAATAAGGACTCCAGAATACTGAATGTCAGGAGGAGCTAGAGGGTTTATGAATAAGAGAGATGTAGAGAAGGGAGGCAGCTGTACTAGACAAGTGGAAAAAGGTTAGGACAGGCTGGGGTAAATGGTAATTGTTGGGCGAACTAATTAAAACTAAGTGTATACATCCATAGGTTTAGGCAACTAATGGAACAAATTGCAGCAGAGAGGAACAGAACATTAGCAGGATTAGTACCACAAGTTTCAAATAAACAGTCCCAGTGTAGAACAAGATGCTAGATTTAAGATTGAGCTTGCTGATGTAGCTGGTAAAAATTCCAGATTTTTGTGGCCCGGTCATAGTTACAGCTGAATGAGTATAAAAGCCCAAGGATGGGTTTTAGAAAGAGAGCTCAAGTGTGTATTGCCTTAAATTTCAGACTTGTTTGTAGCGATTACAAGCAAACTTCAAATTTGGTATTGCAGGGCCACCTATCGACAGTTTGGTATAACGAGCAAATGGTAAATTGGGGAGATAAACTACTTCACCATCAGTGCAAAGTCAGTCCCTATAAAAGGAAGCATGGCCAAGGGTGGGAGTGGTGGGGTGGGCGGGGAGATGCCACGGAGTGGTGTCAGGAAAGTGTGTGTTAATTAATCAGGTACAGCTGACTCAAAATTAGCCATGTGACATTTAGCTAAAACACATCAGCTCAAAAATAGCAGGGGCCATTTTAAATAATAAAATAAACTCTCAAATTAGCAAGCTCTCAATTAACAGTGACCGTCTGTGCTAAACATTAATCGAGGCTGAAAAAATTAATTTAAGCTATGCTGCAATGGAGCTGAGAAAGCCATTAGGGCTGAGAGCTGCTGGCAATTGGGTGGAGACCACAAATGGCACCAGATTCAAATTGCTTGCTGGTGGAGCACAGCAGGAGAGATGTGCTTTCTGGGGGGGGGGGGTTGCTGTTCAGTGGGGCAGCTTGGAAAGTAGGAGCCCAGTCATGGGCTGAAAATCCAGCTGGGAGCCTTCAGGGAAAACGGTTAGTACAGTACAGACAATTTAGCAGCGGAGATGGTGAGATCACAGAAGGGGAGGGGGATCATAATAATTGGAGAATGGGAAAGAGAGAGAGGAGGAGAGAGGGACTGTGGGTGTGGAGGGAGAAAGAGGAACTATGTACCTGGAGAAGAAGCTAAAAGTGGTGCAGAGAGAAAGGGGTGGGGACAAACAGAATTATCGTGTATAGGAGCAGAAGCTGGGGGGTGGCTGAACTGTAAGGAGAGAAAGGCAAAGATTCTATGTAGAATGCAGCTTACTAGCTTAGCAACTAAATTATATGCTCAGCAAGTACACAGGCAAAAATTCTGTGCTACTGTCATTTAGTATTTACTATCGTTTAGTATCACTGACCTAAAGGGAAGAGACTGTTATATTGTGAATTGACTTTTGCTTCCTCCACTGAGATCTTCTGTCCTGTCTTACCTCTCTTCATCCATACCTCTCCTAGTTATTTTATATTTCAGTACATCAAACATACAGGACTTTTGCATGTCCAGTTTTGCTTTGCTACACATTCAGAGTTGATGGGGGGGGGGGGAGAGGGCGGAGAAGCGCAGGCTGTCATGAATACTGTGTTATAGTTAGCATGATGGTTGTCCTCCCCATTCTGTTCACCATATTCCATGGTAAACTTTCTTTTAAAAAGGCAGATCCTGTCATATTGTATATTTACTTTTTTATTTCCTCCATTTGAATCTGCTGTGTTGAAAGTCTATGTGAATTTTTTAATTTTTTTGAAAGTTGTCATGCAGAGTGAATGAATGAAGTGCCTCTGCGCAGCAGAGGTTCTATCTCATTTTGATTTTATAACAGAGTCAAGGATGATAGGGGAGACAGAGCAATCATACGAGATTACACCCAGTCAGTTTAGCCATCCCCTCTACCTGTCATTTCCTATGGTTTTCCCTTCTAAAACACTAAGACATTTAAAACAAGTACATTTTCTGTTTTAATAACTAGTGCTCACAAATGCTGATCTCTCATAACCTAACCATCTGCCACTGCTTTTTTCTTCTTGTGGCATTCCCCATATGCCATACAGCCTTTCTCATTACCGGCCACCATGTACTTCAATCACTCTGGCTTAAAGATCAATGGCAGACTGTTAGATTACTTGGAAATAATGTTACTCCACAGCATAAGTCTGTCTTTTTTTGTCTTCATATCAATTTTCAAGTGTTTCTCTTGAGCAGTCAAGCTGTCACATGAAACAGCCAGTTTTCCTGCTTCTAAGCGCTATAAGCTACAGCTCCTGTTTGCTCCTGAAGTTAGTAATGGGCTCTTTATACAACCATCCTGCCAGCCAGCTCTGCAAATGACTGCTTTTTTACTGTTTTTGGTTTAGCAATAAAATGGCAGTGGAAGAATGGGCACTCGATCAGGGAGATGCAATTACCGCAAGAATGGGCACTCACTCGTGGGGATGCAATGACAGTACAAACGGCAGTACTATGAACAACTGATAATCACAGCACATGGGAGAAGGAAACATAGCATGAAGTAACACTGTACAGTACTATAGAAAAGTGTAGTAAGTAAGTAACATTTATTTCTTAAGTGCCCAATCCCGGAGGCTCTGGAAACTTCACAAAGAGGTGCAACAATTTACATCAATTAAAATCAGTCAGTTAGCTTAACACAAATAGTAAATACTCAATGATAAAACTATAAAACTCCTTTAAAATTCAGTAGACATCAAATGCCTGTTTAAATAGGTGTGTCTTAAGGCCCCACTTGAAGATCTGTACTTAATGATCATGGCAGTAAATTGCATAGTACTAGCCCCACAACCTTAAAGGTGCAGTCTCCAGATGTCTTTAGCCATGCCCTAGGAAACATCAGGAGGCCCTCCGTGGAAGAATGGCATGAGCGCACAGGGCAGGCAGGTGTCAGGAGTCAATCAGATAGCCAGGATCCAAGCCACATAGGGCCTTAAAGGTGAGCAAGCCCACCTTAAAGGCAATCCTCCACCTGACCAGTAGCCAGTGCCGGTTGTGCAAAATGGGGGTTATATGATGGGACCTCAAGAGGCCTGTCAACAACCTTGCTGCTGCATTCTGCACCAGCTGCAACCAATGGAGGTTGCCTCCATTGATTCTGAAGTATAGAGCATTGAAGTAATCAAGCCTTGATGTAACAAAAGCATGCACCAGTGAAGGTAGGTCATCAGACAGGATTTAGGGGTTAATCTGGGTGACATTCCTTAAGTGGTAAAAACCACTCTGGATGATGGCAGACACCTGGGCCTCAAGTGCCAAACAGTTGTCAAGGATGACACCCAGATTTCTCACCTTAGTGGCCGCCACCAGTGAGGTGGCACCCAGCAGGGCTGTGCCAGCAACTGTAAGGGCCCCCCTGCAAAATATTTTGTGGAGCCCACCTCCCCATCAATAAATGTAAAATAACCAATAATGCATGTGAAATTTTTATAGCATGCATTTTTCTGTATCAGTCCTGTTGAATATACATAGTTTGTCCATGCTGCCCCCCATCCTCCTTGTTGACACCATGATCAAAGAACTAAACAATGGAGCTGGCCCGATGGTGCTGAGAGTTGAGGCACTGGATGCCACACCTTGTGCCACGACGGTGACCTGGGTTCAGGAACGACCTTGGGTTGTCAGGGTGCCAGCATGGGGGGCAGGGATGGAGCAGGACTGAGCAGCCTAATGGCAGCTCTCCTCTCCTGGGGCAGTTGTCACCCCCCCTCGTAGTTCTGCTGCCACTGGGTGGAGGTCCAGTAGGAAGTGCAGGAGGGAGGGGGCGGCGAGTCGGGAGGGTGACTTGGAACATGGTGTGTGCGTGCCTCCACACGTGTGTGCACACCTGGGGAAGAGGGAGGATGAAAATGGAAAAAAAAAAACACGGGATAAAAACACAATTAAAAAAAACAACTGAAAAATGGCATTTGACCTGCTCCTCCTGGGGACACCAGCACCAAAATTAAATGTTTTGAGAAACGGGCCCTATTGCTTCTTTGTTTTGGTTTTTTTTTGTTACCTGGCTCCTTTCCCTCTGGCATCGGAGGTTCTGATCTCCCCGCATCACTTGCCATCCCCTCATCCCCAGGCTTACCCCCCTGGGCTGGGCCTCCGGGCAGATGCCCCTTCCCCAAGGAACTTGGTCTCTAGCCCTGGTTTGTCCCACAGGGTGGGGCCACAGGAGCGGGACCCCCCCTGCAGACCTTAGTCTGAAGCTGGAGTGGTGGCAGGGATGGGCTGTCTTTAGCAAGTCAGCATTTTTTTCACAGAGTTTGTCCTGGGTGCGGGGACATGCAATGACACCAGTGTCCGCCCCTCTCACCTAACGTGTGGCACCAGCAATGATGGCACCCTCAGCCTCTGCCAGAGGTCTGCATATTGCAGGACACTCCCCCCCCAGAGAAGGATAGCAGTCCCTGGGATGTTCAATCCTTCTCCCCCCGGCTGGCCCTCCAACTCCCAAGTCTGTCTCTGAACCTGCTGCACTGGCGGTCTGGCAGTTATTGTTTCTTTGTTCTGTACTCCTCCCAACCATGTGAAATGGGAATTGGAATCTTGTAACACCATTGCTGACAGACCCAGTTTCAAATGGATGAGCAATTTTTAAAGTGAAACTTGTACATTTGTCTGTAAGAAAAGGTTTTTCTTAATGCTGAGCTCTGAGGCAGTGGACCCCCTAACAGTGTGGTCCCTACTGCAACCACAGCTTTTGCACCCCTCTGATCACTGCCCTGGCACCCAGGAATAACCCCGTTCCTGCTCCGGTGGAGACCACATCCTGCCGGTGACCAGGCCCAATCACCAGAACATACCTGACCCTTGTCGCCTGTTTTGTCGTTATGAATACAGACTGTTGTATAGGGAACACAATCACAAACATGAGTTTCAAGGGTCAGATTTGGATGTTCGGAGTGTTACTGTATTACACAAATGATCTGATGTTAGTGATCAACCAGTTAAACAGACTACCATTGATTTGAGTTAAAACTCTAATGATATCTTGTGTAGTTTATAGCACTGGGAGCAGGAAAACTGGCTGCTTCATGTGAGAACGCCAAAATTATGAGACAACTACACAGATTAGCATAGTAACAGTATGAAGCTGTAAGCGGTTTTCCTTTTTCATCACACAAGATACTTTTTAATTTGAATGAAAAAGCCCAAATGAAAAAAAGTGGAAGCGAGTGATGAAAAAGAATTTAAAATGTTAAAATAAAGATATTTTGGGTTCATTTCTCCAACAGTAAAGTGCAGAATCTAGGTAATGGAGTCCCAAATAGCAAAATACATGTTTTGGTCTCTCTGCAGGATGCCATTGGGGGGTTGAAATAAAAAAAAACAAAAAACACAGAAGGCAAGATGGCAGCAAATGAAAAAGGAACTTTCCCTCACGAAAAAGGATTTGTCCCAAATGAAAAAAGATCTGTTTTAGTTTGGACCAAATGCTTTTGTTTTGTTCCAGATCTCCATCCAAAAGACTGTACTGAGCATGCTCAGAACCCGAAATTGTAAAACTGAATAACTCTGGGGGCCAGACACTTTCTACTCTGAAAATTGTAGAGCAAAATTCCAAACCATCTTGGTGCAAGGTGACGACAAAAAAAAAAAAAGCAAGAAACAATGATTTTTTAAATTGTTTTCACTATCCAGATCTCGGAATCCGCACATCTGACTGGAATGCAACTTGCCAGGCCAACAGATCTACCCAATGAGACTGAGCAGGCAAAGGTTTGTGCAAATCTGTTGAATAGTTGCAAATATATTAAAGTGCAAAATTTGAGGTTTAACATAGCATCACCTGTTCAACCCTAAATATAGTGGTGCTACCGTGCCCAAATGATATATAGATATATATCAGAATGCATACAGATGATGACACTTCTGAAGGTGACAGAGGAGGTTATGTGCATTTTACTGACATTATCCAGACCAGTAGTGCAAACTTCCTAAGTCTTGCTGACATATGGGCTGTGTACAAATCAAACGCTACCGCCATTTTCAGCCTGCCCCCACCACCATCAGCTCCTGCGAGAATTTTATTGAAGCAGACAGCCTCACAGAGGTATAGCAATAGAGGAAGTGTCTTATGTAATGTGTCAGTAAGGGAGGGAAAACACAGTGGGGAACACATTTTGTGGTTCATCCAATCCCTGACAGGGATTGGATGAACCACAGAATGTGTTCCCTTCTGTACTATCTCGATAGATGAGTACACTGTCTTCAGATGTGGCAGGATTAGTATGCGCGGGGGGTGGGTGTGCAAGGCAAGCTACATAAGGAACAATCTGCAAAGACGTCCTTCACATTTTGGATACAGGACACAATGTCCAAACACTAGGGGCTAAAATACTGCTAGTAGCACACAGCAAGGATCTCACTATTACCTCTGTCTATCTCCCCCCTAAAGAGCAGGCCAATGGTTTTAAAGCAATCATGGACTACTTAAAAAACTTGCATCCTAGCTCTGAGGTGGCCCCATGCAAAGACACTATTTCCTCCATCCACACAGTGCAGATGATTGACTCCCCTACCAGGTTAAACTACCGGACAGGTTCTAGTATGTTTCAGGACTGGCTGCTCACTAACCATCCATAAAGAATATCTAACACCTCAGTCCTCCCAGACTGCATCAGTGATCATTCACCAATCACGTGCACCTGGTCTAACAAAGCCACTAAACCTCCTGCCAAAACCATCACTGGGCGTGTGTTAGAAAAGGGGCAACTCAAACCCTTAAAATCTCACCTAAGGCATCAAGACTGGTCTATCATTGATACCACTGATGATGTTGACCGAGCCCTTGATCATTTCATTTGCAAGTTTAATACAGCATGTGACATTTTTGTCCCCCCTCGGAAAAATAAATCTCAAGGGAGCAAGTAACTCATGGGTCTCGCCCTCCCTCATTAACCTTATGAATGAAAGGGATAATCTTTGGCACCAGGCATTCAAAACAGGCAAACTGACGAATATACAAAACTATAAAAAGGCCAGGAATGCCTGTACAAGAGCAATCCACTCAGCCAAAAGTCATCACTTTCAGGAAGAACTCACCAATTTATGGTGAAATGGCAGGATGTTCTGGAAAAGCTTGAATGCCTTGACTGGTAAAGAAAATATAACCACATCATCCATGTTAAACATAAATGGGGTAACCACAGAGGACCCAAAAGTCATAGCAAACATCTTTAACACTGCCTTCACCGACCTTAGTCGTGTACTCCCCCCCGACCACCTCGAGGTAACAGACAAACAAAACAGCTGCACTGTGGAGATCCGACTACAATGCCCCCTCCCATTTCTACTTTAGAGTTATTACAAGGAAGGAAGTAAAAAAGTACATACAACACGCCCTAGGTAAATTGAGATTTAGTAGTGATACATTAGACCTCAAATTAATTGCCCTCACCTTAGAAGAGGTGCTCAACCTGTCCTTAAGAACTGCTACATTCCCCCAGAAGTAGAAGTCTGCTATAGTTACACTGATCCATAAAAGTGGTGACAGGACTTCACATTCTAACTACCTCCAAATATCCATTCTCCCACCCTTTTTAAGGCCCTGGAGCAGATTGTAGCTGAACAACTAGTGGAATATCTCAACAAATACCAACTACAGTGCCCCCAACAGCATGGCTTTCAAAAATCGCTCAGCACCACCACTGCGCTAGTTGAATTCACTGGATACATTCACAAGGCCCTAGACTGTGGGCAGTTGGTGGGTATGGCCTTCATCGACCTCACCAAAGCGTTTTACATGGTAAATCATGGCTTGTTAATCAAACTATTTGTCACAGGACTCTTCCCCAGAAACCGTGAGCTGGTTTAGCAGCTACCTTACAGACAGAGTCCAGCAGGTGAAGATAGAGGGAGTACTTTCAGATAACCAGAAAGTACAGACGGGGGTCCCTCAAGGTTCCATCCTTGGGCCCCTCCTTTTCAACCCCTTTCTCAACTACCTTCCCCTCCTCTGCAATGAAAAAATCTTCCTCTATGTAGATGATGCAGTTCTCTTCACAAGTAACCCTGACCCTGTCCGATTGGAGAAACAGCTTCAGAAGACTTTTACAAATGTAGAGACTTAATTCCAGGAGCACAAGCTGCTCCTAAACTACACAAAATCAAAGGTCATAACATTCACCACCCTCCATAATAAGCATAAATCTCACCAATTTATCATCTGCAATAATCTAAATGCCCCCTTATAAGTGGTTAACTATTTCAAATACCTAGGGGTCATGAGTGACAGTACCTTATCGTATGCAACACACATTGATTATGTTGCCAAAGTGGTCAATGCAAAAATAGATCTACTGTACAGGCACAAACACTGCATGATGGCTGAAGTTCTTAGGCTTGCAGTGACTAGCTCAGTCATATCCACTCTCCACTATGGCTTGGTAGTGTATGGAACAGCATCTGACACCTCACTAAAAAGAGTATTGACAGCTTTAAAGCATGTTGGCTGCTCGTGAGGGCTCACCAGTTGACGCACACACACGATTTGTATGCACAAACGGGTTGGCTACACTTGAAAGGTAGACTGCAACACCAGACCTGCCTACTTGCCAGAAAGACAGCTTTAGGCAAGACCCCTTGGGTGTCCAGAACCTTCTTTGCCTTGCAAAGAATCTCCGCAACACTAGAGGTGCCAACTGTCAGCCTTTTAAGGTCCCCTTTTGCTGCACATGTCTAGGACAAAGATACTTTGAATTCTGAGCCCCCAATCGGCTCAACTCACTTGGGAGTGAGTTTCTGGTTGAAAATAAGCTTGGCCATTTTAAATGGAGACTTCGGCTGCGCCTCTCAGCACTATGCACTTGTGACTGCCCTAAATAGTCTCTCAACACAGCTGCTCACTACTCAATGCCTGACTGGATTGGCACTTAAGTAGTTTGCCACTAACCCTGACCCCCCCCTTTTCCTCCCAGCCTCTTTCACTGTCCCCTCCCCTTCCTTTTCATCCTACTGTCTTCCCACATACATAACTGACAATGCCTTCTCTGGCTGCCTTTTCTTATCTATGACACTCATCCCCGAAATATTGTACTGTCTAATTGTTTATTTACTAAAGTCTTGGATTAACACCTTTGAGCGGATGCTTAATACATAGATTTCACGTCAGTAGACAGAAAACAGTATGGTAACATACAAATAAGCCATTATGCACAGCTAGTACAAAAAAATTGTGTGAAGTGAGAGACTTGAAAAAACAAAGAATAAAATATACTACTGCAATAGGACAGATGCAACTGAGGCATTGTACAATGTATGCCAGAGTCAATAATGAAGTCACAATGCTAAATTAGACAAACAGGGAGTAACAGATGGAAATGACAGAAAGGAGGGGACAGGGGGAGAGAGAGGGGGTCAGGGAGAAAAGGAGGTATTAGAGGTGGCGGAGCGATGAAGTAGCAGTGATGGGGGGTAATGAAGAGAGGCTAAGTACAGTGCTATGGTTGGCTTGCCACCAACAGGAGAACAGTTAGTGGAGTTGGTTAAGTGCTACCAGGAAATTCCGGTTATGGGGGAGGACCTTTGTGGAAGCAATCACAGGTGCCACTAGTAACAAGGTGTTGTCGCAGTTTGTGTTTAAATGAACCAATTGTTGCAGCAGCTGCTCAATAATTGGTTCGCACCAACTGTTTATGCACCAATTGCTATTTACTCTAACCCTGCAAATCTACTGATCCATGATGTAACAATTAGAATCTGTAATACCCTACAGGCACCATTTCTGTTTCCTGATTTTTTGACCTATGCTTGTATAATCCATCCATGTTCTTGTTTCATTTCATGTATGTTTGTCAACCCAACCACAGACGTGGAACATTTGAGAAAGAGCTTTTGGCTCAAAAGTAATTGTAATCCGAAATGAAATAAATAAATAAACATCTGTATACACCCTCACAATCTTCTGAGCTCTTATCAGATGTTTGCCTGTCGTACAGTTTTCCCAGGGCTAAGTACAATCCTCTCGGACTGTACTTAGCCCAGGCAGGATAGAGGAATCAGCAATCAAAAGATCAGCGATTATAAAATTCTAACATGCACTGTAGGCTATTGAATCTCCCACTGCTACAGCCCTTCTCTGGTGTTAGCTGCAGGGGATTCTGGGATTTGTAGTTACAGAAAAGGTTAGCTTGCAAGTAATCAAAATGAGCTTGATACAATCTAGTATACTGCAATAAACAGTAAATTAAAAAATGTTTTTGCACACAAAGTGCAAATTGGGACCAACCCACACTGGGGTGTGAGGCTCTGAGTGCTGACTGTGCCCCTTTTAAAGAAACACTTGCTACTGTATGTATCATCCCTAAATATTTCTACTGTTCCCCCAAACGTTCTGAAATCTTCAGCCATTACCAACAGAAGCACAATGTCCCTCTACATTGAAATATAGAAACATAGAAGATGATGGCAGAAAAAGACCAATGGTCCAACCAGTCTGACCACGAGTCCCTATATAATCCAGTGACCTGGTGTCAATTGGAGTCTTACCCCTCCCCAATAATTATCTTATTCCTTCCTGATCCTTGGCCCTATCTGTGATGTTACTCCCTTCATTCTATCCAAAGCATGTTCAAAACCACCCACAGTTCCAGGTGCCACCACCTTGGCTGGCAGACTGTTCCACTGTTCCACCACCCTTTCCTTAAAATAATATTTTCTCACTTCCCTCCTGAACATTCCCCATCAGTTTCCAGTTGTGTCCCCTCATTGCCGAGCTGGTGTTTTTTATGAACAGTTACCCAGAGTTCACCTTGTTTAGTCCATTAAGGAATTTGAATGTCTCTGTCATATCCCCCCTCCCTTCTAGTCTCCAATGAATACATACTCAGCACTCTGAATTGTTCCTTGTAAGGCTTCCCCTGCATACCCTGAATCATCATCATTACCCTGTGCTGTACAGCCTCCAGCCTATCCTTGTCTTTTCTAAGGTGAGGACTCCAAAACTGGGAACAGTACTCCAGATGTGGTCTCACCAGGGATCTGTAGAGAGGGGTATCACCTCCTTCCTTCTATTGTCAATACCCCTCCCTATATATCCCAGTATCCTGTTAGCCTTTTTGGAAGCCTGGCCACACTGGCTAGCCTGCTTAAGTGTGTTGCTAATAATGACTCCAGGGTCACGTTCCTCTGCCATAGTACTGAGTTGTACCTCACCCATCCAGTATTCTGTTCTTAGGTTCTTTTTCCCTAGGTGCATTACCTTGCACTTTTTGTCATTGAAATTCAACTGCCAGACCTTCAACCATCTCTCTAGCCTCTGCAGGTCCTGCTGTAGTTCTCTAATTGCTTCAGCATTATCCACTCTTCTGCAGACCTTTGTGTCATCTGTGAAGAGACCTAGCCTGCCATGGATCCCCTCTCCAATGTCACTGAAGAACATACAGTGTTGAAAAGGACCAGACCCAGGACAGACCCCTGTGATACCACACTTGTGACCTCCTTCTCTTCCAATTTGATACTGTCACTACCTGCTGCTGTCTCTCTTTTAGCCAGTTCTCCATCCATCTGACTATATCCCTAGCCACCCCAAGGTCCCACAGCTTTTTCAGCAGGTGTCTGTGAGGCACAAAGTTGAAAGTCTTGCTGAAGTCAAAATACAGCAAGTCCATGGCATGGCCTTTATCTAATTCCTTTGTAACCCAATCACAATCTCCCTGACATAAAACCATGCTGTTTACTATCCTGGAGACCATTATCCTTGAGATGGTCCACAAGGTCTACTTTGATTAGCAACTCCAGCAGCTTCCCAACAATAGAGGTGAGACTGGTGAGTCTATAGTTGCCTGCTTATTCCTCGTCCCCCTGTATGAAGCAGAATCATGTCCACCACCCTGCAATCCCCTGGAACAACCCCTGTTTGAAGCAAGCTATTGAAAAATGCATGCCAGAGGTTCAACCAATTAATTTGCCAGATCCTTAAGTACTTTTGGATGGATCCCATCTGGGCCTGGGGCCTTGTCTGTCTTGAGGGTTGCTAGCCACTTTTGTACCCTATCCCCAGTAAATGCTGGCTTCCCCATCTCCTGGATCCCTTTCTCAGCTGCTTTAATGCCACTTTCAGGTAGGGGACCACTAGCCTCCCTGGTGAAGATGGAGCAAAAAAAGTCATTTAGGACTGTAGCCTTTGGCTTGTAATCCTCTATCACACGGCTCCCATCCCTCAGTCTAACTACTCTGCCACCCCTCCTTCTTTTTTCACTTCTACAACTGAAAAAATGATTTTCCCTGTGCTTGACTCCCTTAGCTAATCCCAGTTCTGTGTCTGCCTTTGCCTCCCTTATCACTTTCTTTGCCTCCCTGGTTTTCTGGATGTATTCTTCCCTTTCTGGATTCCTGTGCCCCTTTCTGTATTTGTGGAAGGCCATCCTTTTGGCCTTTACTACTTCCTTGACCCTTGCTAAAAACCAAAGTGGTTTCTTGAATTTATTTCTTTTGGTTACTTTCCTCAGCAAAGCTATGAAGCCTCAAGAATAGCCTGTGTAATTACCCTCCACCTCTTCTCAACCCCGCCCCCTCATTTTCCCCCTTTCATTTATTTTGAACCATCTCTCTGAGTTTGTTGAAGTCTGCCCCTCTAAAATCGCTGACCACAGCACTAGACTGTGTTTTCTCAGGTTTGAGGGAAACTTCAAACCAAACTGAATTGTGGTCACTGTTTGTGAGCAGCTCCCTAATTACTACTGATTCAAATGCATTTGTGATAGTAGGCACTCCCTGTAGGACAGCATCCTGTCTTGTAGGTTCCCTTACAAGTTGCACCAGTAGGCAGTCTTGAAAGACATTAAGCAAAGCTTGACTTCTGCTCCTAGCCACTGGAATTTCCTAGTCTGTATCGGGTAAGTTAGTCTCCCACTATCACAACATCTCCCTTTGAGGTTTCCCTTCTAATTTCTTTACTGTGCTCCCTATCCTCTACCTTTCTTTGGCCTGGAGGTCTATAGCATTGACCCAGGTGTAGCCTGTACACAGATGCCACGGTAAGTTGAACCTACAGAGACTCAGTCTTCTCTGGGTTGCATCTAACATTTCCATTCTCTGATACCTCAAAATCTGCTCTGACATAGATGGCTGCAACACCCCCTTCCCCACATGCTCCACTCTCCTTTCTCAGTAATATATGTCCAGGCACAGTTAGGTCCCAATCAGTTTTATCAGTAGCCTAGGTTTCTATGATGGTCACCATATTTAGCTTGGATTCTGCCATCATCACCTGCAGCTCACCAGTTTCATTGCCTAGACTCCTGGTGTTAATACAAACCCCTTTCCAGCTATCTACTGAGCCTTTCTTGTTTTCAACTGAACATCTCTCTTATTCTTTCCTAGGCTTATTTAGTTTGTGGCATCCTTAGCGTGCATACCTGCTGTTAGTCCCCAGGCAAGGTGGGGGCGAGTAGCTAGGCTCCCTCTTTCTGCATCCATTAGTACAGATGCCCCAGTGCTAATCTTTCCCATAGTTAGTTAACACATCTGAGAAAGACATCAAAAGTTTGCCCCAGTGCACTGGTCCTCTCCCTCGTCAAGTGGAGTCCATTCCACCTAAAAAGCCTCCTATCCCAAAAGTCCTCCCAGTCCCCTAAAAAATTATACCCTTTCTCCCGACACCATTCCTCAATCCATGTATTAAACTTCTTAATCTCCTGTCTTCTTATTCTTTCTTCTCTCGCCCTTTGCTCCAAACATGGAGGACCTCAGAGAAGGGCAGGTAGGCCGAGCATGTGCCAATATGTTCCCCAGCCCTTAGAAACTCCACTTCATATCCTTCACCATTGTTGGCCAGATTGTTGGTGCCAAGGTGCACCAGCACACTCATGCCCTCCTGCTCCCTCTTCACCATCCTCACTATACAGCTTGAATTGCTGCTGGATGAGGCACCTGGAAGGCACTTGCATCCCCCCTATCTTTTCCACTCTCAGAATCATAAAATCCCTGGAAATCGTTGCTTTATTAAAGACATTTCCACATGGTGAAATTACGTCTTTTATATGGCGGAGAAAGCTGTGTTCCAGGCTATGGAATTTGAGTATATGGAGTTAGGGTGATATCTGGCATGGGTGCAATGGTGTGTTTTGCGAAACTTCATTATGCTTTTCTGACCATATGAAAAAGCCACCAAAGATTTCAGTGCAGAATCAGCAACCCTTAACATGGTCCTTCCAATGGTCAGTTTACTTGACTGCCATACACACCATTATGTACAATCTTCTATGGCAACCAAACAAACCAAGGAAGGTTATGATGGTATTAGTGGCAGCATGGGTGGCAGTGACTATGATTGCAATGATGGTTGTTGAGGAGATGACACAACTAGCTCATATGTCATCTTAGTGGCAGGATTCAAAACACATTAAAGAAGTGGCAGAGATGTTTCTTATGCAACTCATGTACAGGTTTGACAGCGTTAAATCAGTGATGCAATTTGGCATGGCACCACTACTGGATATAATATAATCATTCCCCTTGGAGGCATAGAGTAAGTATATCAAACAGAAAATGTTGCCTACACTTATGATGGAGTAGCAAAAATTGCCTGAAGAAACCACCACAATTGTACAGACATAGCCTTCTGGTTGAAATGTAAGGTAAGGCAAGACAATTTTATTTCTATGGCACCCAATTCCTGATGCTCTGGGCGCCTTACATAAACACAGGTAGGGAAAACAAATAAAAACATGTAATCTACAAGCAATATACATAAATACATATATATTAATAAATATAGCACTATAAAAAAATAAAACTCAAGTTAAAATTAACTCTGGTTATTATCAGATATTATCAGGAAAAGTCAGTGAAAACAGATGAGCCTTCAGACCCTTCTTAAATAGCTTGACTATTGGGGCCTCCCTCATGACAACTAGGAAGGAGTTCCACAGGGCCAGACTAGAGACTTCAAATGTTCAGTCACCTAATGTCTTTAATCTAGCCCAGGGAACTGCGAGGAGGCCCCTGGCTGAGGAATGAAGGGAGTGAGCAGAGGTGGCAGGTGTAAAGAGATCAGCCAACTAGCCCAGGCCCAGTCCATATAGGGCCTTATAGGTGAGCAAGCCCACCTTGAAGACAATACTCCACCTGACATGCAGCCAATGTAGAGCTCACAGGACTGGGGTCATATGACTGGACCTAGACAGGCCTGTCAGCAACCTAGCTGCAGCATTCTGCACTAGTTGCAGCCAGCAGAGGGTCCCTCCAGAGACCCCAAAGTATAGAGCATTACAGTATTCAAGTCTGCAAGTGACAAAGGCATGCACTAGTGACGGCAGATCTTCGGGTGGAATGAGGAGCTTAATCCTGGTGATATTCTTTAAGTGGTAAAAACCACTTTGGACCACAGATGACAACTGAGCTTCAAGAATCAAACTGCTATCCAGTATAACACCAAGATCCCACACCCTGGGAGAGGTCATCAATGGAGTGAATCCTAGGAACAATCCTGTAACTGCTCCGGAGGCACTCCCATCATGCCCATGACCTGGCTCTGTCACCAGAACCTCCGTCTTATCGGGCTTCAGTCGCAACCAATTGTAGGACATCCAGTCATTGATCTCAACCAGGCAGTTGTTAAGCACTTCCACAGTATTCTGTGTTCCCAGGGCAAAGGTCATATACAATTGGGTATCATCTGCATGGCAGTGAAAACCCACACTTTAATGCCTAATGAGCTCTGCCAGGGATAGTGTGTACACCATGGCTAACACTGGTGACAAGATCCAGCCCTGAGGCACTCCACATGGCAAGAGCTTTGAGGAGGAGGAGAATTTCCCATCACCACCCATTGCTTCATGCCTGAGAGATAGGACTCAAACCAGTTGATGACGGTACCAGTGAGTCCACAATATTCTCGAAGGTGATCAAGAAGCACAATGTGGTTCACGGTATCAAATGCTGATGACAGATCAAGGAGTAAAAGAACTGACCTGTGTTCTCTATCTCTAGCCCTGAGTAGGTCATTTTGCACCCTGACTAATGCTGTTTTGGTGCTATGCCTGGCCCTGAAACCAGACTGGAATGGCTCGTAGATGTCACAGGACATGAGATGCTACTTGAGCTGCTGCGCCACCATTTTCTCAACAACCTTACCTTAAAAATGTTAGGTTGGAGATTGGATGGTAATTCGTCAGGACATCGAGGCCGAGAGATTGTTTCTTCAAGAGGGTCCCTCACCAGAGCCTCTTTTAAGGCATCTGGAAAAACTCACTCCAACAACAAGCACCCAGAAATCCTAGCAAACACCGGGACAATGGTCCCGACACATCTCATCAAGAAATAGGGCAGAGCTGGGTCCAGTTCACAATAAGTATGCCTTAGCTTCGAGATCACCTCAATGACCTTGGTCACCTCCAACGGTCTAAACTCACGCCAAACAGTCATAGTGCCTCTGCAGGCCAATCACTGCAAGGCAAAACTTGCCTCACTGATGGGATCCCTGACTGGAGAGAGGACACCCTGTCAGATAAGAACTGAGCAAACTCATCACATAATGCAATTTCAGAACCTTTTTTCAGCTGTAGACAGACAGGATGTAGAAGTCCGCCTACAGTCCGAAAAAGCTGAGATAGTTTGATTTTCCCCTGCAGCAGTCTCCCTGGAGAAGAACTTTGCCTTCTTACAGTTGATTGCATCTTGATACTCATGATAATGAGCATGCAAACCCAGCTTGTCCTGCCCCGATTGGGTTTTCCACCAGCAGCGCTCCACCTTCCGACCTCTGATCTTCGTCGCCCAGATATCCCCATCAAACCATGGGGATCTCCAGTGAGATGATCTGGGTCATAAATGGAGTGGTGCGATGGCATTGAGTGCCTCGGCTACCACCCTATTACAGGTGGCCACCGCTTTGCCCGTACCCACCGCACATGCAGCATCAGCACTAGATAAATCAGCTACTACCAGCAGTTCCTCTGGGGACACTCCCCTTAAAGGGCGATAACTGATCATCTCAACAGGGGAGGGACTTTTGGGGGGGCCAAACAAGACCTTCACCATACAATGATCAGGCTATACAACCTGATCAGCCTTGAGATTCATCGCCTCAAGCCCCAGTGAGATAACCATGTCCAGTATGTGACTGTGGTGATGGGTCAAAGAAGCAACCACTTGTGTCAGGCCCAGTGATAACATCAGGTGGTCAGAACCAAATTGTTAGGATTCGTCATCGATCTAGGCATTGAAGTCTCCCAGAATCCACCATCTGGGGGACTCCAAAACCTTGTCGACGATGAAGTTCACAACCTCCTGCAGGAACTCTCCTCCTTAACTTGGAGGGCGGTAAATGAGGAGGATCCTGCAGCCTGCACCTGGATCACCATGCACTGCCACACACCCAAAAGGCCTGGCGGTCCCCACTGGATGCACGGAGAAGCCCAAGCTGTATCTAAAGCACCCCCCCTGCATTTCCTCCTCAGGCAGTGCACCATGGAGTACCTGGAGGGGAAGGCCGCCTCTAATACTGGCCCGGCATCATCAACCTACCAGGTCTCTGTAATGCATACCAGATTGACCGAGGAAATCAAGACTGCCATAATTGCAGTCTTGTTCCTCATCAGACATTACATAGCACAGCCAGAAGAAGACTCATGGACATTGCAGACCTGCTCAGCTACCTGCCCACTCAGTCCAGTGGGAATCCTCTGGACAGAAACGGTTGTACTATGCCCCCTCTTCCGCAATCTTCTCATAGTGCCAGTGCCAGGCATGAGCATGAGGGTGACACTGAAGGCTTAGATAGTGATGATCCTGAGACAACAAAACATTTGGGACCTTTTGGATACTGAATACCGGTGCTACCTGGACATTTTGTATGAAGACTGTCACTTGTTACCCATGTACATGGTGCAGGCATATCTGGCAGAATCACTGTGTAATAGAAATACTAATCCAATACAATTTTTGTAAGAGAGGCAAGTCATTTGACCTCCACTGGCTAAAATGGCTTTGTATCTTCTAAATTGTTCTTCAACATTAGTTCCTTCTGAAAAATATTTCAGTACAACTGGTGATATTACCCTCACTGCATTGCTGAAGACAAGATATAGAGAATCTTGAATTGTTAGCCTTTCTCAAACTCAGCTTACCATGGATAAAATTTTACTAGCCATTATAATATTCACATGTCCAAGAAATGACATCTACTAGTACAATTCCCACTCTTACACTTCCTGGTGGCAAGTCTCTCTGCTAAGTGTGTGGGCCTTGGGTGTTGTGGGGCAGGGCTGAGTCCTGTATAGTTCTCTTTTTTAAACAAGGTTTATCAGTGGGGGCAGTGGTTTAAGGGAATGGGGAAAGGACTGCTAGAAGGAGGGGGGAATCAGCAGAGTGCGACTGAGGGTGGAAGTTCGGTGGCCATTGCATGGTGCCATTGGGGGGGGCCAAATGGACCTCATGACTAAAGTAAACAAATAGAGTGGCTGTAGTCCCTATATATTACCCAGGGGTCCAAATGACCCCTTGTATGAGTTCCACGAAGCAGGCATGTGGTGTCTGTCCTTGTGGTGTCTGGAGCATCGGTAGGGCATCTGCAGGGAGTATCGCAGGCTGCAGGCCATGCTGGTCATGGCAAGGAAGGTGAGTTCTCCACAGGGGTGCTGAAGAGGAGTATAGGAATACCACATATAGGATCAACAATAAAAAGTCACTAACATGGTAAGGGGATAGCAACAAATCCTTAGCCAAGACCAGCCTTGTGTGTTTGCAAGCCAGCAGGTAGGGGGTAGCAGCTAAACCCTATCTAGGGTCAACCTAGTTCATAATAATCTGTAGGAAAACAGGAAGCAGGTGGGGGCAGGTGTGTTTTCTAACCAGCAGGTAGGATGTAGCAGCTAAACCCTATCTAGGGTTAGCCTACTTTGTAATAATCAGCAGAGGACTAGAAAGCAGGTGGGGACAGGTGTGTTTGCTAACCAGCAGGTAGGGGGTAGCAACTAAACCCAACCTAGGGTCGACCTACTTCATAATAATAATCAGCAGGAGAAAAGGAAGCAGGTGAGGGAGGCAAAGAACAGCAAAACCTGAAGGAAGGTAGGGATAACAGCAAAACCTGAAGAAAGGTCTACCTTCCACAAACCAGCAGGGAAAGGGGATTACAGCAGAACCCTATCTAGGGTCAACCTATGCTGTAATAATCTGCAAGAGAACAGGTAGCAGGTAGGGGAGGGTGAATCAGGTGGACATTAGGAAAAGCAGGGAACAGCCTTAACTGGAAGTGCATAGGACAAGAATCTGGAAGATAGAGAACAAGCCCAAGAGAATATGGGTTGAAAGGAATGTACAGGCAACAAGATTGGGCAGGAAGGGTAGTGTACTGCAATAACTGTGCAGCGGCTGTCTTTCTGGGAATGTTATGGAACATAGGGGGCTATCTAGTGTGTAGGAGTATGAAACAGTTAAGGGCAGAAGTCCAGCGGCTCAGATGAGAGCTGAGGAGTATGGAGTGGTCGGGACTAATGGAACAGGGTAGTGGGGAGGGAGGGAGGCATGGGAGTGGTGCCCAGGGGAGCGATGTGTATCACACATGGGATTGGATCAGGCAGGACTACCCAGTCCTCAAAGGTAACCTTTCCTCAGAAGGCCAGGGCACCCAGGGAAGGAGAATGGCAGGTGATATGAGGAAGGGTTAGGAGCTCAAGAGTTGCAAAAAGAGTGAGAACACCAGAAGGAGCGCCATCAACAAACATATTTGGCTCCCTATTAGTAAAAGGGAAAAGGAAAGCAGGGGATGAGGTACAAAGTCTAAGTAGGACTACAAAGTTAAGGAGACATGAGAGGGGGATTGAGATAAAGCAGGGAAGTTCTGGAAGGCAGGGGAGAAGAAATGAGCCCAGTGGAGAAGAAGGAGACAGATAGAAAAAGGCTTGGTTTAGAGGGAGAGAAGGGTTAGTGGGGATAAACACAGTCATGAGGAATGGGAGGGGCTTAGATGGGAAAGGAGGCACAGCTGGGGGGAACATAGGGGTGGATAGGAGGACACTAGCAAAAACACTGGAGATGGAATGCGAGAAGGCAAATTCTACAGTAGAAGGGAAGGGGCGGGAGGAGAACATGGATGTGGGGGATGGAAAAGTGACAGTCATTGGGGACTCCATAATTAAGGGTATTCACTGGGGAAAGACGGGGTACATGAATGCCAAAATGAAAGTGGTGTGTATGCTAGAGATGACAGCACAGAGGGTGGGTCCAAAAATGAGGGAGGTGATTAAAGGGAGTGGAGGGGAACCAAGCATAATTATACACCTAGGCACCAACAACCTAGCGGGGGAGGAGGTGGAGGTGGTAAAAAGTAGGTTCAGGGAGTTGGGGAGGACCTGCATGGAAGTAGCAAGATCACTGGTATTCTCAAAAGTGATCCCAGTGCCAAGAGCTAGCACAGTGATGAAAATTAGGATAGAGGAATTCAATTTGTGGCTAAGGGATTGGTGCAAGGAGGAGGGGTTTGACTGGCAGTACAGCCTAGAGGTTAGAGTGGCTGGCAGTATAGCCTAGAGGTTAGAGTAATGAGCTGTGAATGAGCTTGGTACACCTAGCAGACCTGGGTTTGATTTCTCCCAACCTCCACTTGCATACTGTGTGACTATAAGCAAGTCACTTAATCAGTCCAAATCTCCCAGGTCACCCCTGAAAACAGGCAGTAGTGCCTCATGGGCCTTAACAAAGAATAAATAAATAACAGACTGGGGGAAATCTAGTCAAATAAATCTCTCTATGCATTTGACAGATTACACTTCAGCAGGGAGGGCTCGTGGGTACTCAGGGACAAACTGGGGGGGGGAGGATACATTGCTCATAAGCATAATTTAAACTACTGAACGGGGGCAGGCAGGCCTAAGGGCACAAAGGAACCAGGAAGCGGACATAAATGAACCTCCCCACCATAACAGTAGAAATTGAATGGAGGGGGAAGGGAGAGTAGGGCAGTTTGAAAATGGAGGAGAGGGAAGCATATGGAGACAAAGAAGAAGCAGAAAGCAGAGGAAAAGGTGGGGGCTCAGATTCAAGGTGGAAGGTGGTGTCCCTGAATGCATGTAGTCTTAGAAACAAGATGGATCTCCTACAAGTGCTACTTGCAGAAGGGAGAGTGGACATTATAGCAATAACTGAGACATGGGCCACACCTAACCATGACTGGGACCTCTCAGTTCTGGCACATTAACTGCACAGGAAGGACAGAGCAGTAGGGAAAGGGGAAGGGTGGCAGAATTTATTAGGGAGCTTATAACAATCGCAAGGGAGCAGTCAGAAGAGGTAAGGGCTTAAGCAATGTTGGTCCAAGTACAGACCTTCAAGGTGAGGAAGGTGAGGTAGGGGGTGGTTTACAGACCACGCAGTCAGAATGAAGAAATGGACAAGGATCTGAGTTTGCTAATTCTGAAGGCTCCTGAGACGGGGAAGTGGTAATAGTGGTGAACTATAACCTGCCCAGGTGGACTGGAGTGTACCGGCCACAACATGTGCCAGGACTCAGAGAATTCTAGAAATGATTCCGAATGGGTTCCTGACTCAGGGTGTCATTTAACCCACCTGGGAAGAGACAATCCTTGACCTGGTGCTTGCGAATGGAGAGCACATAGAGGATATAACAGTAAGGGAACCACTGGTGGAAGTGATCATCCTTCAGTGTGGTTCTGACTGGACATGGGCCCAGAAAGTGCCCCCACTAAGACCAAAATCCTGGACTTTAGGAGGGCGGACTTTAGGAAAATGGGAGAGGCACTGAAAAGGCACATAGCAAAAAACTGAAACAACAATGGAGGTGAACCAGAAATGGTCTATTATTAAGGAAGGATCAGGGGCCACAACAGATGATTGTGCTAGATACAAGGGGAAGAAGTCTAAGGTCAAAGCACCCAGCTGGTTCAGCTCTGAGGTATCCTATGTAGTGAGGAACAAGAGGCTGGCCTATAGGAGGACCAAGAGTGAGAAGGACAGAGAAAAATACCTGGGGCTGGCGAGAGAGGCAGGAAGGGCGGTTCACAGAGCAAAGGCACAGAAAGAATTGCAATTAGTGAAGGATATGGGGGGGGGGGAGACGTTCTTCCGCTACATAAGTGAGAAGAGACAAGAGAGATGGGATAGTTAGACTGAGACAAGGAGATGGGTGGGTGGAGGAAAATAGGGAGAAGGCGGAGTTAATGAATGAATACTTCTACTCTTGTCTTCATGAAGGAAAAAGACAGACTGGTGTCGATGGGAGAAGGGATCAGAAGGGGGCAGATGGGGCAATAGAAAGGGAAAGATTAAAAAAAGGGTTGCTAGCTTTGAGGATAGACAAGTCACGGGGCCCGAAGGGAGTACTCCCTAGCATGCTGAAAGAACTGGCAGGGGAGCTTGTGGAGCCACTGGCAGACCTGTTCAGTTGTTCACTGGAGTCAGACATGGTACCACAGAACTAGAGGATGACACATGTGGTACTTCTCCACAAGAGCAGCCCAGGGATGACCCAGAGAACTACAGACTGGTCAGTCTCGCTTCAGCAGTGTACAAGCTTATGGAGACCATACTCAGGAATGTAAGGAAAGATTGATGGAGCAACTAGTGGAACATGGTCTCCATGTTAAAAGGCAGCATGTCTTTATGGAAGGGAGGTCGTCTCAAACAAATCTGATTGACTTCTTTGACTGGGAAACCAAAACAGTGAACAGGGGCCAAGCAGTAGACATCCTCTACCTGGATTTCAGCAATGCCTTTGACTGTACCCCACAGGAGGCTGATCAGAAAGCTGGTGGACCTCAGAGTCTGAGAGAAGATGGTTAGATGGGTGGAAAACTGGCTAGGGAATAGGACCCAAAAAATGATGGTGGGAGGACAGTTGTCTAGTACCAGGGTGGTCACAAGTGGTGTCCTGCAGGGCTTGGTGTTGGGACTGGTGCTATTCAACGTTTTCATTAATGATATTGGGGACAGCATCAGGGGCAAAATGTGTCTCTTCATGGATGACACCAAGCTCTGTGGGAGGGTGGACTCAGCAGTGGGGATACAGGATCTTATAGAGAACCTAAGAAGACTTGAAAGGTGGTCCAGATCTGGCAACTGGGCTTCAATGCCAAGAAGCGCAAGGTTATGCACACAGGAGCCAAAAACCCCAGGACAGAGTACTACCTGGGAGAGGTCTAGGTATCTCCCACAGAGGAGGAGAAAGGTCGGGAAGTGATGATATCTGGTGACCTGAAGCACTCCACACAGTGCAAGAAGGCAGTGGCAAGGGCAAACAGGATGTTGGGGTGCATAGCAAGGGGGATAAGCAGTAGGAGACAGGAGGTGGTATTGCCCTTGTACAGGTCACTGGTGAGGCTGCATCTGGAGTATGTGGTGCAGTTCTGGCGCCTTCACCATAAAAAGGATTTCAACCTGATGGAAATGGTCCAGAGGAGGGCTTCGAAGATGATAGCGGGGCAACAGGGTAAAACGTATGAGGAAAGACAGAGGGCCCTGAACATGTACTCCATGGAGGACAGGAGGGAATGGGAGACATGACTGAGACCTTCAAGTACTTGAAAAGGATTAGTAAAGTGAACAAGGGGGGGTCTCTTCAGGCAAAGCTGCAGTTTTGCACCTTAAGTTGGAAGGGGGGTGTTTAGGAGAGAGGTTAGGAGACGTTTCTTCACAGAAAAAGTCATGACCAAGTGTAATGCACTTCCAGAAGAGGTAATCTCAGTGAGGATGATGGGCAGCTTCAAGAGGGGCTGTGATAGATACAGGGGAGGATAAAGGTCATGGATGGGGAGGAGGAGAAGAGGGATGGAAAGGTTGGGAAGGGGGAAGCAGGGACAACAGCCTGAGCTGTGAGCCCTACACAATGAGCAGACCAGATAGACCAGAGGGCCTAATTCTTATGGTTAATTTGTGTGTTCATATGCATGTTTGTTTGTCTTTTTGGACTTTCAGTGGCACTGACACCACTGTGTGGCTCACTTCTCCCAGCAGCAGTAGTGGCACAAGGACTACTCTGATGCACACACCACCACTGCAAGTCCTCCTGATGAGACTAAAATGTTGACACTGCCATCACCAATCAGCTCAATAAGTGTTAAGTGTTTGTGTGCCATTCACCCAGAGTCACCATCCATTAAGTAAGACATCACCATGAATGAGACAGGATGAGTTAGTGATCATGCAGAGGCATGTACTTATCCTCATGAAGTCTGTTGGCTGCAACTGTGACTGGCAGCAGGCAGCATCTGTGTTCAAAATAAAAAAGTAAGATATTAAAAAATAAAAAAGGAACAACCAAGAAAAACAAAGAGAAAAATAATCCATTGCATGGATGGTAAAATATTGTGAAAGGAAATTAAATTTATTTGTTTTTATTATACCTTTTTTTTTGGGGGGGGGGGTATTATTATGTAACTTGAAAATATATGGTGCCTGGGGAAATATAGTAACTGACATTAATGTAAAGCACAGATTACAGGGAAGGGGAGTATAAACCCTGAGGTCAGCAGTGGAAATGAACTATCACTGTAGCTTAGCACTGGGATGCAGTGGTGCTTCTGGGCTGCAGAGTTTGTCACAACACCACATGCAAAGCAATCCACAGCTGCGGCATGCAAGCATCACCTGCAGCCAGAAAGGTAGAGCAATGAATATTCATTGCTAACCTCAAGGCCTTTATTACTCCCCTAACTGTAATATGCTTTCAAACAACATGAAGTCTTGCTATATTATGACAATTGCAGTATGATCCAATCTTGGAACTGCCCCGGAGATGAAATTGTTAACTTTCCATGAAGCATGGAACTCTGAGCGCGAGCTCGGTTAGGAAGCTCTGTCTGTTGTGCTTCAAACATAAACTGTCAGATTCTTTACTCCGCCTCACTGAACAGTCACTCCGGGGATTTCTCCTTCTGCTCGGTTCATTTTGTCAGTTTAAAAAGTATTATTTTATCGGTTTTCAATTGAAAATTAACCGAAATTAAACTGCAACCGGTCGGTTCAAGCTCTGTCTGTGGTAACGTAAGTAATAGATAGGTTTTACATTGAATTTTCTGTGTGGAACTAGTACACATTTATCAGTTCAGTTTGAACCGATCAGGTTGTTTGTAAAATTACTAGTCCTTTTTTAGAGTGTGATTCCCGGTTCTTATCGGTTCTAAAAAAAACGGATTTCATTATGTTTTTTTCCACGACCCGTGACACGGTTGGGAACCGATAAGGGTGTCTTGCTTAGTGGATTGCCATAAACGGGCAAGTTTGGTTAGGCTGGCATTATGTCTGAGAAACCCAAAAGAAAAACCGGACCCACTGGGTTTCAGCACTGTAGTGTTTGTGGGGAAGCTTTTGGTAAGACTGACCCACACACCACATGTGTCTTTTGTCTGGGGTTTGACCACCTCAATTCAGATTGCCAGATTTGTAAGAATTTCCCTGCTGCCACCATAGAAAAGAGAGTTGGTAGGCTCAGGAAAGGGAGGCCAAAAAGTCAGCTGACCCGGATGGCCAGCCCGGTTCGGTACTAACTGAACCGGAGGGAGTGCCCTCTGACCAGGGCGATACTTCCTCGGGCAAATGAAGAGCCGGTTCTGAGGAGCCGGTTCCAGCAAAGAGGACTAGAAAGTCAGCTAGCATAGAGCCAAAAGTTCTCTCCCCAACTGCTGAAGAAATAGCTAAAGCAATTCAAATTGTCCAGTCTCTTTCCCAGGTTCCGACCGAACCGACACCATCAGGGAGGCGTTCGGTTCGGCCGGTTCCATCGGTTCAAGATTATGATTTTGAGGATTTTTATGAACCAGAGGAGGGGAAGGGAATATGAGGAGAGTGAATATGGTTTGAAGATCTGGATGTGCCCATTGAACCGGACATCTCTCCAGATAGACCCTTAGGGGTTTCTCCTCCCAGGCTTTCTGAGTCCCCTTCTCATTTCATTTTTTGTAAGAAAGTTGCTGAAACTCTCCAGCTCCCTGTTGAGGAAGCTGTTGATGACCAAGAGGAGCCTGACTATGTAGAAAAGATGGATATTCCAGAGTCTAGGAGACTGTCTATTCCTTTACATAAATCTTTTCGGAAACAGACAGTAAAAGTTTTAAAAACTCCTCACACTATACCTCCCATGGATAAAAGGATGGACAAGAGGTATACCTTATCAGGTTCCGACACTGATTTCCTCACTCAACAATGCAGCCATGTGGGTAGTGCAGGCTGCAGCCTGTGACAGTAATATTCCCCTACACACCCCTGAGAAGGACTCAGGAAGACTGATGCTATGGCAAAGAAACAGTACATGGCAGCATCTTTGGGACTCAGACAGGCAAATTATATGGCTTATGCTGCTAGGTACCAGAAATCCAGATGGGATACTGTGCTGGCTGTAGCAAAACAAGTCCCTGATCAGCTTGCCAGGGAGCTGGAACAGGTGGCTATGGATGGTATTGAGGCACCAAGGTGCAATTTCATGCTGCAGTGGACTCTAATGATGTTTCATCAAGAGTCATGGCTACATCTGTGGCTCTTCGCAGGATGGCCTGGCTCAGGTGTACTACCCTGTCTCAGGATACCCAGTCTAAGGCCATGGATTTTACTGTTGTGGGCAATTCTCTGTTTGGGGAGCAAACAGAGAATTACATGAAGAAAATGGATGAATATAGGACTACCTATAGGAGTGCACAGGCCAAGGAAAGGCAGGCCACTCCTCAAAAGCAGCTGCCTAAAGGCAGGGCAGGCCTTTTCATAGGCCTTTTACCAATCCAAGCTTCCTCTTCCGCCTATGCCCAGAGGGGTTCTTTAGAGGAGGCAGGCAGAGGTACAAGCAGGCCTGCTTCCACCCCTCAGCCCAAAAGCCCCTGCCAAGCAGGCACCCTGAGGGGTAGCCAGGGCCGATTCTTCTCTACCTGTAGGGGCAGGCTGGCTTACTTTGTCCAGGACTGGAAGTCTTTAACATCAGACAAGTGGGTCCTGGAAGTAGTAAGCCAGGGACTGGTTCTCAGCTTCAAAAATTTCCAAAGCTGAGAACCAGATCTTTCCACCTGCAACTCCATCAGAGCACTCGCCCTAGAGGCAGGGTCTCTACCCTCCTGGCTCTCAGAGCCGTGGAAAGGGTTCCTCCCCTACACCAGGGCAAAGGTTTTTACTCCAGGTACTTTCTTACCCCAAAAAAGACAGGAGAATGGCGGCCCATCCTGGATCTCAGATACTTAAACAAGCACCTTTTAAAACCAAAGTTCAAAATGGTGACTCTGGGAATTATCCTACCCTCTCTAAGGCCAGGGGACTGGCTAGCTTCCCTGGACCTCAAGGATGCCTACTTCCACCCATCAGAAGCTCCCATCAAAAGTACCTCAGGTTCGAGCTGCCCTCAGGCCACTACCAGTTCAGAGCAATGCCCTTCGGCCTCACTTCTGCTCCAAGGGTATTCACCAAATGCCTGGCAGTAGCAGTTGCCTACCTAAGAAGGCAAAAGATTGCCATCTTTCCTTACCTGGACGATTGGCTCATAGTAGACCAGTCCCCAGACCAGGTCAATTTACATCTTCAGATAACGCAGCAACTGCTTACCTCTCTAGGTTTCCTTCTGAATCTCTCGAAGTCAGTTCTAGAACCTGTCCAGCTTCTTACCTTCATAGACGCAGAACTGAACACACAGGAGGCCAGGGCCTTCCTTCCTCTGGACAGGGCAAAGACCCTAGTCTCCCTGGCCTCCTCATTCACCCTGCAGGTTTCTCGACCAGCAAGGCATTTTCTGCAGCTCCTAGGGCACATGGCTGCTTCCACAGCAGTTGTGCAGGGAGCAAGATTTCAGATGAGGGACATCCAGTTCCATTTGAGAGCTTTTTGGTCTCAAAGAAAGGATCCTCTTACCAAGTTGATCCCAGTAACTCGAACCCTGATCCAAGCCCTACAGTGGTGGCAGGATCAGAGCAACCTAAGACAAGGAGTTCCTTTTGTCACTCAGTCTCACTCCCTAATCCTTACTACAGATGCATCCCTCTTGGGTTGGGAGCTCACATGGGCGACCTCACCACCCAGGGTCTGTGGTCTCCCAATCTCTGCTCCATATCAACCTGTTGGAGCTCAGAGCAGTTTTTCTAGCACTCAAGCTTTTTCCAAATCTGTTCAGAACAAGATTGTACAGGTCAGAACAGACAACACCACTACAATGTGGTACATCAACAAGCAAGGGGCACTCGGTCTACGGCCTTGTGCACCAGGCGATGAAGTTGTGGTCTCTGGCTTACTCCTGAACACCTCCCTTCGGCAGTCCACCTGCAGGCAAGGACAATGTCCTGGCAGATGCTCTCAGCAGGATTTCTCAGGGCCATCACGAATGGTCACTGGATCCCTGGTCTTGGGAGTAGTATTTGCCAGATGGGGCACCCCGCAGATAGATCTTTTTGCAGCCCCAGACAATCACCAACTTCCTCTTTTTTGCTGCAGGCCCCCAGTGTTGGGCTCACTCCCCCTGGATGCCTTAGCCCTCAGTTGGGAAGGGAAGTTCCTCTATGCCTTCCCTCCCTTCCCTCTCCTGTTCAAAGTGCTAGTCAAAATCAGATCCCAATCCTGCAAAGTCATTCTGATAGCTCCAGATTGGGCCAGACAACCCTGGTATCCACTCCTACTATCCTTAGCAGTCCATCCTCCCCCTGTGCCTTCCCAGGAATCACAATCTGTTAACCTGTGCCCAGGGACGGGTTTGGTATCCGAATCTCAAATCTCTCAATCTCAAGGCTTGGTTCTTGAAGAGTTAGAGTTTTCTGATTTACACCTTTCCCAAGATGTAATGGATATATTGAAGGCCTCAAGGAAGCCTTCCACCAGGGCTACTTACAATTCCAAATGGAAAAGGTTTTCCATATGGTGCTCAGAAAAGCATATTTCCTCAGACTCTGCTGATCTACCCACAGTCCTGGATTATATGGTCCATCTGAATTCTCTGGGGCTGAGACCAGCTACCCTGAAGGCGCATTTGGAAGCTGTGTCTGCTTTTATTTCAGCAGGTAAATCCTCTTCTCTTTCAGCTCATCCTGTATTTTCCAAGTTTTTTAAGGGGTTGCTTCACACCAACCCTCCATTCAGGGATCCTGCCCCTGCCTGGGATCTTAATGTTTGCATTGCTCAGCTTATGCAACCCCCCCCTTCGAGCCCTTGTCTTCAGCTGAGCTTAAGTACTTGACTTGGAAGACTGTGTTTCTGGTAGCCATCACCTCTGCCAGACGCATAAGTGAATTACAAGCGTTGTCAGTGGGGCCAGATTTTATCTCCTTTCACAGAGATAAGGTGGTCCTCCAGACTAACAGGAAGTTCCTACTAAGGTGGTTTCAGATTTCCACCTTAATCAATCTATTTCTCTTCCAGTGTACTTTACTGACCACTCCTCCTCTGGTGAGAGGAGGCTGCACAACTAGATGTGAAGAGGCATAGTTACTACATAGAGCGTACCAGGGTCACAGGTTTGACTCCCTCAACTGTTCCTCACTTATGGCAAGGTTGGTAAAGGGAAGCCAGCCACTAAAAGATCCATTGCCAGGTGGATTGTCTCTTGTATCCAATTCTGCTATGAAAAGTTGGGTAAAGTTCCCCCCTCAGGCCTGAGGGCTCACTTTACCAGAGGTACAGCTGCTTCTCTGGCTGCTGCCAGAGACATTCCTATTCTAGAAATATGTCAAGCAGCTACCTGGAAAACAGTTCACACTTTTACTAAGCATTACTCCCTGGACATCCAGGCTAGGAGTGATGCTCGGTTTGTCACAGCTGTTCTTCAGAGCCTATTCCCTAAGTAGGTGCTGTCCCTCCTCCATGGGGGTACTGCTGTGTAGTCTGCAATTGTCATAATATAGCAAGACTTCATGTTGTTTGAAGAAAAAATTACTCACCTTAGTAATGTTGTTTCTTCTAATGAGTCTTGCTATATATAAACCTCCTCCTCCCTGCCCCTCTCAGAACCTCTGTTTTGGGATGTGGGTGGGCTTAACAGGTTGGCACTTCATTTATGCCCACCTTGTTGTTTTACACCCTCTCTTTTGGGGTGAATTGGTGTTGTGTTTTCATTTTTGGGTCTCCTGACTTGAGTCTTTGTTTGAGACCAGGAAATGTGTGTTTAAGTTAGTAGCCAGTTGGCTAGTGTAGGTTTACAGCTTCACAGAACCTTAGTGAGTTTTAGCTCGTAAAGATCTGACAGTTTATGTTTGAAGCACAACAGACAGAGCTTCCTAACCGAGCTTGTGCTCAGAGTTCCATGCTTCATGGAAAGTTAACTATTTCATCTCCGGGGCAGTTCCAAGATTGGATCATACTGCAATTGTCATAATATAGCAAGACTCCATTAGAAGAAACAACATTACTAAGGTGAGTAATTTTTTCTTAGCGCATGCCAAACATTGCACTAGGACCTGAAGTGGATTGGCTAAACTTCTGAAGCTGAACCAAATTCATAGGACCCAACTTGAAGCTGAACCAGTTTTTCCAGTTGCCCACTTCTCTAACCCTAACCCAGGACACAGATGTAAATGAATTGTTTTTAACTCATGGTGCATTCTTGCCAAACAAAATTCAAATAAATACTGTAAATAAAAGGATTTTATGGGTGGAAGGAAGGGATCCGACACACTATTTTCACTGGGTGGAGCTGCAGTGTAGTGACTTGAATAGTACAGAAATAGAAACCATATATATACTATGAGTTGCTGGCCTCATTGGGTGTGTCACACAGTGTTGTGCTTGGTGAAGGGAACATGCCTTAGGCAACGAATCCTCAACCAGTATGAAGAAACAGATTCAAAGCTACAACGTATATACATTATGCTATGGGGAAGGGGGAGAAGGAAGATGATGCAATCAGCATTTGATAAAAAAACAAGCATGAAGTTAAACATGAAAATACTAAAAGCTGGAACCACTAATAAGTGATTTAGGAAAGTTATACTTTTCAGATTATGCCAAGTATATACTGTTTTTAATATATTTTGTTGCACAAGCAAATGCAAAATGCAAATCTACTGTAGTTTTATTTAACATTGGAAATCTGTAACATTGTATACTTTCAGTAATGTGTTCATTTTAGACAAGGTCATGATTCTACATGAACATTTACTCGCAAGTTCCAAAATAAAAAAAAATAAAAAAAAAATCAACTTAAAAAAATCATATATTCTGCTGAATGAGGCAAGAAAATACAACTTTAGTATTACTGAACTCTTTCAGATAGACAGGTCCAAGTATTCTTCTAAGATGTACTTAGTTTTCATTAAATGAAGTGCAGCAGCAGTCTTCCAGTCATACCCTTCAACTCTCAATGAAAATGCAGGAAGAGACAAAGGGCTCAATTTTTGAAAGGTTGGGAATGACGCAAGGTGCTTGCATCAAAGAGACAGGAGGCAAGGGGCTCACTGTACTGTACTTTGTGTCATTCTCGATTTTCTAATGATGCTCCAGCTGGGCTTGTGTCGTGCTTGCGGCGGATGCATGGTTGCGCCATGGTAGAAGGGGGCTTGTGCCACTACTTGGCTGCAATATCCCCAGCTATGGCATTTTCAACCCTTCCACACTGGCTTCAAGGTTCACCTGCAGTTAAACTAGCCAGAGCTGGTCTAACAGGCCATACGCCACCACCTTCCTCTGCCGCTGGATTGCTGGAAAGAGCAGCAAGGTCCCATGCAGCAGGATCCTGGCACCGATATACTGCACTGGGGCAGGGGCCCCTGACAGGTATCCGTATCCTGGTCCAGGGCTAATCAAGGTAGCTGTGGCAGTGGAGGGAGTGGCCTTTGGTAGGTGCAGTAAGAGCCTTGGTCCATGATGGCAGCTCTGAGCCAGGGGTAGTGTCGTGGACATCGGGGAATATTGGAGGCTGTGTGGTTGGCATGTGGCCCAGGGGAGCCTTCACACCAGGAGGGACAGCAGGGTGGTAGTAGACACAATGGCAGCACCACTGGTGCCCGTGCATGTGGCATGGCTGTGGTACATTGTGAGAGTCCTCTGACAGCTGTTGTTGGGCGCCTATAACTACCCTCTTTGTGTTGTCCCAGAGACACAAGCATCATGACACCCATTCAATGGGACACTTTGTGCTGTTGGAGGGCTACCTTTCGGTGCAGCCCACACACCATTTTAGTTGCCCTCTTCTAGACAGTCTCTACCCTGTTTATGTCCTTCATGAGATGTGGTCTTCAGAACTGGACAGACTACTTCAGGTGGGGCCCCACCAATGATCTATACATTGGTAATACCACTACTCACCTGCTGGTGATTCCCCACCCTATTTATTTATTTTTAGTTTGGTGACTGGGAGTAGCAGACTGAGCCAAGTCTCATTTTCAGGTGGGACCTGGCCAAAGGGGAGTAGGGGGTAATACAGCAATTAAAGAAGTCTGGAGGAGATACAATGTACAGTTTCAAAAATATACACAGATAAAGATATACAAGGAAGTGTTCTAAACTAGTAGAACAAAATACAGGGTGGAGGTGTTACAATGAGAAGATACCACAAGGTATTACCACATCTAACACTTGACAAGTTAAAGTCACTGCAGTTAACAAGGATACAGTGTGGGCTTGAGCTGAGAGAAACTGAATTGAATCCATAACAGGAAGAGAGGGGGCAAGAGGGAATTGGGTAGTAGAATGAGTAGGAAGTGAGGGGGGATAAGAGAGGAAGGAGGTGGGGGGGATGAAGAGGGAGGAGAGAACTGCACCAGGAGAGGGACTAGATAGGTGGTGAGCATGTACAGGCAGAGGGGAGGAAGTGGGTATGTTTAAAGTAGTGCAGTGAGGGAGATAGACAGAGTGAGGGGGGAGAAAGTTCCAGATACAGGGAAGGCAGTAAGAGAAAGCACCCTGCCCAGAGTTAGAGTGAGGATGAGGAAGGACAAAGGTGCAAGAGTCCCTGGAACAGAGACAGTAGGAAGAGTGGGAGGAAGAGGAAAGGAGAATGGAGAGGTAAGGGGTGATGGACCCAAACCAGTATTTGGAAATGAGTGACGTGGCATGAAGGTGCCGGTGGGAGGAGGAGGAGGGGAGAGAGAGAGAGACAGAGAGAGGACTAAAGGGTGCAGTGGTGAGTGTGGGGGGGGGGAGGTATTGGTGGCAGTGAGGCAGAAGGCATTGAAAAGACAGTCCAGCCTGGAGAGGGAGGAGGAGGAGGGGGAAGACCCATAGACGACATCTGCGTAGTCAATATAGGCAAGATGGTTTTAGTGAGCAGTTCACAATGGACAGGAAGAGAGAGGGCATCTTTGTTTCTATACATGACACCTAGCTTAGATTCCCCTCCCTATGCACCCCATCAATCCATTGGCCCCATCCACTGCCTTGTCACATTACCTTGCCACCTTGAGGTCATCTGATATGATTAACCCAAGGTCCCTTTCATGTTTTGTGACCGTCAATACTTTCCCCCCATTTTATATTCTGCTTCTCAGTTTCTGTGCCCTAGTTGCATGATTTTGCACTTTTTTATATTGAAACCCAGGTGCCATACCCTTGACCATGCCTCAGGTTTTCTCAGTTCTCTAAATATTTTTTCCACCCTCTCCAGAGTGTCTATCCTATTGCAGATTTTGGTGTAATCTGTAAAGAGGCATATACAGTATTCCTTTACAGTTCTTATGCAATGTCACTTACAAAGACATTAAAGAGGACTGGTCCCAGTACTGAGCCCGGAGGTACCCCACTGGTTGCTGTCCCCAGAGTGAGTGCTGTTTACCCCCACTCTCTGTCACCTATCCATCAACCAATTTCACATCAAGTTTACTACCTTGGGACCCACCCCCAAACTGCCCAGTTTCTTTATGATCCTCCTATGTGGTACAGTGTCGAAGGCCCTGCTGAAGTCTAAGTAGGTCAGGTATACCACCCCACCCTGATCTATTTCCCTGGTCACCCAGCTGAAAAAATCAATCAGGTTTGTCTGACATGACCCCCCCGCCCCAGGCCTTGTAACCTGCTGGATTCAAGATATCCACCGGCCTTTCTTTTAAAAGCATCTCCATTAACTTCCCTACCACTGACCTGTAGTTGCCAGCCCCCTCACTGCTGCCACTTTTATGAAGTGGGACTACATCTGCCCTCCTCCAGTCCTCTGGAATCATTCCTGTTTCTAGTGAGTTGTTGAAATTGCTTACATAGATACATAGACAGTGTCAGCAGATAAGGGCCTATGGCCCACCCAGTCTGCCCATTTGAGCTTGTAAGTTCAGTTTATGTTTTCCTAGAAGTCTGTTACCCCTTACCCCTGACCTCCAGAATTCCGTTATGTCTATCCCATGCATTCTTAAATCCTGTGATTGTTTCAGCCCCCACCACTTCCTCTGGCAGGGTGTTCCACTTGTCCACCACCCGTTCTGTGAAGAAATTCTTCCTCACGTTTCCTCTGAATGGTCCTCCCTCCAACTTCATCCCATGCCCTCTAGTCCTGGAACATCTTTTTCGCTTAAAAATAGTGTATTCCTGCACCCTGTTCCTCCCTGTAAGATACTTGTATGTCTCTATCATATCCCCCCTCTCCCTCCTCTCCTCCAGGGAGTACATGTTCAGTTCCTTCAACCTGTCTTCATAGGACTTGTGATGCAATCCATGCACCATCTTTGTTGTCCTCCTCCGAACCTTCTCTACCCTGTCTATGTCCTTATGTAGGTATGGTCTCTAGAACTGTACACTGTACTCCAGGTGGGGCCTCACTAGTGTCTTGTATAGTGGAATTATGACCTCCCCTTTACCTGCTGGTGATGCCCCTGCCTATACATCCCAGTACCCTATTTGCTTTACCTGCTGCCTTGTCACACTGTTTCCCTACCTTGAGGTCATCAGAGATGATAACCCCAAGATCCCTTTCCTGCTTGGTGCATGCTATATCCTCACCCCCCCAACTGATATATTGTGCCAGGGCTTTTGTGCCCCATATGTCTTATCTTGCACTTCTTTGCATTGAATTTCAACTGCCAAACCCCTGACCATTCTTCAAGTTTCTGCAGGTCCCTTCTCATTCTGTCTACTGGTGTGTCTACTCTGTTACAGAGCTTTGTGTCATCAGCGAACAGTGAAATTCTGCCTTCTAGGTCCTGCGCAATGTCACTGATGAAGATGTTGAATAAGACCGGTCCCAGCACTGATCCCTGTGGTACCCCACTGGTCACTCTTCCTTCTGTGGAGTGACAGCCATTTACCACCACCCTCTGTGTCCTGCCACCCAGCCAGTTACCTACCCACCACACTACTGTCCTGCCCACACCCATATTCCCCAGTTTGTGTAATAGTCTTCTATGTGGCACAGTGTCAAAGGCCTTGCTGAAGTCCAGATAGGCCATGTCCACTGCCCTCCCTGATCCACCTCCCTAGTCACCCAGTCAAAAAATTCAACGAGGTTTGTCTGACATGACCTCCCCCTGGTGAAACCATGCTGCCTTGGGTCCTGTAGTTCATTGACAACCAGATGTTCCACCAATCTCTCCTTCAGTAGTGCTTCCATGATCTTCCCCACTACCGAGGTGAGGCTGACTGGTCTGTAGTTCCCTGCTTTTTCTTTGTTCCCACTTTTGTATAAGGGGACTACATCTGCTGTCCTCCAGTCTTTGGGTACCTCCCCTGTTTCCAGTGATCGGCTAAACAGGATAGCCAGAGGTTCAGCCAGCACCTCTCTTAGTTCTTTAAGGACCCTGGGGTGCACCCCATCTGGCCCCATTGCTTTATCAACTTTTATTACTTCCAGTTCCTTCAGGACCCTTTCTCGTGTAAAGGGACTTGTGTCCATTTCTGCACCATTCTCACCCCTTGTACTCCCTTCAGACCCATTACCCTCCTCTTCCTCAGTAAAGACTGAGCAGAAATACCTGTTCAATATGTCAGCTTACTGTTGTCATCCTCCACGCCCCCATCCTCCCCTTCAGTCTCACTATCCCTCCTTTGTCTTTCTTTTTCACTTATGTACCTGTAAAGGTTTTGTCCCCTCTACCCACTGATTTTGCAATGTGTTCTTCTGTCTGAGCTTTGGCTTCCTTACTGACCTCCCTGCCTCCCTTTGCTTCTCCTGGTACTTCTCCCTATCCCCTTCTGCCTGTGTCTTTTTGTATTGCCTGAATGCAATCTTTTTGGCTTTCACTTTCTTTGCTACCTCTTTGGAAAACCATAATGGTCTCCTCTTCCTTTTCCTCTTGCTAACCTGCTTAATGCATAATTCTGTTGTTCTTGTAATCCCAATTTTAAATACTACCCACTGTTCCTTAACCCCTGATTCCTGTCCCATTCCCCTTAATGCCTCTTTCAAGTATCTCCCCATTTCCACAAAGTCTGCCCCCCCCTAAAATCCAGGATACATGTTTTTGTGTGGTTTGGTTCTGCTCTTTCTGTGATTTCAAACCACAATGACTGGTGGTCACTGTTCCCCAGGTGCTCCCCCACTGTTACCCCCATCTCATTGTCCCTGTTTGTGAGCACAAGGTCCAGTATTGCCTTCTGCCGAGTTGGTTCCATGACCAGTTGCTTGAGGAAGGCACCCTGAAAGAGTCAGGATAAATCTGCTCTAGTTGATACTGCTGCTGGGATGCTCAGTCCCACGTCTGAATATTGAAGTCTCCAACCAGTACTACCTCACCTTGTCTGCCATCCTTTGGATGGCTAGCATCAACTCCCTATCTGTTTCTTACTCCTGGGCTGGTGGTTTATAGACCACACCTGTGTGGATGGCTGTTCCCATTTCCTTTCCAGCTTAACCCACAGTATCTCTCCCCATTTTGTTCCTCCTGGATCTCTGTGGCCCTTATATTTTTTCACATACAGTGCCTCCTCCTCCCTTCCTGCCTGCTCTGTCTCTTCTGAATATGTTGTAGCCAGGTATGGCCATCTCCTAGTCGTGGTTATCATTACACCAGGTTTCAGTGATGGCCACAATGTCCAGGTCTGACTGCACCATGACAGCTTCCAGATCTTCCATCTTGTTGCTAAGGCTCCTGGCATTTGCACACATGGCTTTCCATGATTTGACCTCCCTAGACTGTTTCGCTGTTCTACTCCAGCCCCTCCTTTGATTGTCCTTTATCCCTGGTTCTCCTTGCTGTCTGCGCGTCTGCTGAATTTTGCCCCTTTTCTGCCTATCCACCTCTTGGGCACTAATCTCCATCTTTTGCACACTGCTTTGCAGAGATAGCCACTCCTCTGGTTCACTGGTTCCACTGCTAGCTGTGGGGGGTGAGCAAGTAGGCACCCTCCTTGCTGGCCTGCCACCCCTCTTTGCTAGTTTAAATGCTTGTCAATGTAGCATTTAAACTTAGCATTGAGTGCTTGGATTCCCCTCCAGGATGGATGCAGGCCGTCAGGCTTGAACAAACCTCCATCCTCCAGGTGGGTCCCCAGTCACCAATGAATCAAACCCTTCCTCACAGCACCAGTTCTTCAACCATGAGTTAAAGTTCCTGGTGCATGCACCTGATAGCCTTCTTGCCTCTCGCAGGTAGTACTGTGAGAAAGTGACAGAAGTAGCTACTTGCTTGAGACCCTCCCAATTTCCTAAACTCTTCCTGAACTTCCTTTGGCTCCCCATTTGCCCGGTCATTAGTACCTAGGTGGATAATGGCATCCAGCTCACCCTCCCATCTTGCCTTCCCAGTGATCCACAGGATCTTCCTTCCATCCCTACATGCCGTGGCACCTGGTAGGCACCTCACCTCCCTGTCCTCCCCCTCCTGTGTTCCTAGCTGGATCCCTCTTATGATGGAGTCCCCCACCAGGATTCGCTTCCTCCTCCTCTGGGGTCCACTGCTTTCCCCGCTGAGGTCACCTCCTTGGCTAACCTCCACATCCTTTCCTTCCACTTCTCTGGGTACCTCTATTTGGTTGTCCCCATTTGCCAGTGTGGCATATGAGTTCTTGAGTGGAATAGGATCTGGGAAACGCCTCTGCCTGACACTCTAACCTTCCCTGAGCCCACTGTCATCCAAGTGCTCCTCGTTCTCGGCATCCTTTGAGGCAGTTGCATTGGACTGGGTGGTCTCTGGATGGGGTGATGGTACTCCTGACCCAGTTTACTTCTGCTCTGAGTCTGGCTACTTCATCCCGCAGTCCAGAGAGATGCATGCAGATAGGGCAGCACCTCAGTGTCCAGAAGGTCTGCCTGAATATGGCTGCCCCACAGCCACTGCATTGCACCACTCCCACATTATACTGCAATTATACTGCTATTCCACTACTTGTCTGCTACTGAAGCTCTCCTAGTTCCTTTTATTAATTTACTGTCCTAAAAATCCTGCCACTGATCCTCAGATAATTTTCTTAAAAAAAAAAAAAGAAACCAATAAATAAATAAATGAGTCAAAACACTTGTCTTGCTGAGGGTGGGCTTCTTCCCCCTTATGCCACTCCTACTTAACACCCCTTACTATACCCTGTGTTTAGCTCCTGTCAATCAGATTTAACAGGACATATAATTAAGAGTTGGGGGAAGGGGGGAGGGGGGCAAACATTTGCAGCAATTAAAGACAGCACAGAAATACACCACCACTACGTTTTAAATTTTCAAAAGCCCAAAAATAATTCTAAGTAAAGACAATAAAGAAAGTACAGTGTCACTAAAAGCCCACAATCTAAGTTTAAAGGAAAAATAGCAATTACCAGTTACTCTAAAGCACTGAATTGAATATGTTTCCTTCCTTCCCCTCCTGGCTTCTTCTGAGAAAATAAAACTCACTTGCTACCTCAACTCTGACTAAGCCCCACCTCCAGTTATCACGTAGCTGAGGTCAGAGGCCAGACAATTAACACCCCTCACCCAACTACAGGGCAGTCAGATAAGCCAAGATAAAATTAGCAGCAATTAAAGACAGCACAGAAATACACCACCACTACGTTTTAAATTTTCAACAGCCCAAAAATAATTCTAAGTAAAGACAACAAAGAAAGTACAGTGTCAGTAAAAGCCCACCATCTAAGTTTAAAAGAAAAATAGCAATTACCAGTTACTCTAAAGCACTGAATTGAATATGTTTCCTTCCTTCCCCTTCTGGCTTCTCCACTTAATTGGAATTTTGAAAAGCTGAATAATATATGTTCTCTCTGTATGTTTGGAGTTGAGAAATTTGAGGGGGAAAATAGTCACAGATTGGCATACGGACTCTCTAGATACTCAGATAAACATTGAGGTAAAATCAGTAACATTATACAGAAATCTGTTGATTAATGTGTATAAACTAGATAGAGCCCATGTACACCTAATTGATCTTCAGTGTCTTGATACCTTAAATGGAACTAATCTGGTAGAGAATGATTACTTGTGACTGCCCCTCCCCCCCAGATTTCTTTTTCAACCCTACATAATTCAGAAGAGACTTACGCCCATAATGATTCATTAATAATAGAGTCTCCTAATCTCCTGTCATGAAACATAGTGGGTCTGGGGTCAAAATTGATTGACCCTCATTGGAAAGAATTTATTTCGCAGTTTCAATTGTTGCTGTTACAAGAGACGTGGGCAACTACTGAAGTGTATCTAAATGGTTATGAAGCATTTAGTTTGCCAGCAACAAGGGAAACACATTATGGCAGACCCAAGGGAGGATTAACTACTTTTGTAAAAATCAGAAATGGTATTTAGGTAATTGATCAAGCTGTGTTTAAAAATACATCATTGTTAAATGTCATTAAATGGTTCTTGCTTACTTTTTTGATTGTTAATGTGTATGTTCCCCCGGGAATCTTATCTACCGCTCAGTGTGATTTTTTGTCTGAGTCATCGCTGGCTATGGATTTCTTATACCTTAGATATCATATTGATACTATATTGATTGGGGTGATTTTAATGCTCAGATTTCCACTTATGATAACCTACCTATGTTACAATCTTTGATATATATGGGAGACTTAAATTTGAGGAAATCCGCAGATACTTGTGTTAATAAGGCTGGTTGCAGGCTAAAAGAGTTTATAACCAATAATAATTTACTGATTTTGAATGGAAGGGGCAGGGGGATCCCAAGGGAGCATACACATATCTAGGGTTGCCACCTATCTGGCTTTTGACTGGATAATCCTGTTTTTAGGGTCCTTATCCGGTCATCCGGTTTTGGTTACATGCTGACTAGTTTTTGGGCCATTTTGAGTGCTCATATACTCTTAAAACTGATGTATCAAATAATTCACTGTTTTGGCTGCATTACATGTCCAGGTTACAAAGAAGTTCTGCTGTCACAGTCATTCAGACCTGCCTTTGTTTGTAAAACCAGACTGTCTGAGAGGTGTAAAGTATGGCCATTAAGATCATTAGCAGTAAATTAACCATTCTGAATTTTAAGTATGGTCTTTTACTGCTATGACAGGAAACAGTTTTTACACCTGTATGTGCTCTCATGTGTTTCTTTTTGTTTGTTCTATATTATGGTAAGTTTTAAACCCTTTTTTGTTAAATTAATAATCTAACTTTTATTGCATTTATCACTACATTTGCTCAAATTTTTTGTATTACCTGAACATTCCTTGATATTAGCTAGACTTTGACAAGTCATTCAGATAAACAGCATGGAATGGTGTATCTGAAACTGTGAAATGTCTTAGAAATATGAAAAGAAACAGCAGCAGCTGCTGAGGTAATGGGGAACACAGTGCAGTATTAAGGGTACCACAAGCACTGATAATTAAGTTATCAAAAATTGGTCAAAGAATCAGAATACATGGCTGACATAGAAAGGAAAATGGGAGAGTGTTTAACAGTGGGCTGAGCAATAAGCTGTGGCTGAGCTTGGCACATCCAGCAGACCTGAGTTTGATTCCCAAAACCTCCACTTAAATACTGTGTGACCCTAAGCAAGTCACTTAACCTTCCTGTGCTCATGGGTCACTCCTGTAAAATGGGCTATGTGGTCTAAGGGAGGTAACCTGGTTGCCAAAGAATAAAAAAAAATAACTGAATAAATAAATCAAATAAATAACAGTATGAAAATAATTTCCTATCACTAGTAATGTCTATTCCAACATTACAAATGGCTTTGGAGGAGGAGTGATATACTCGCCAGTCATAAAAAAGGGGTGGAGCCAGAGACGGAGTTTGGGGTGTGGTTTTGGATCCGGTGTTTACCTCATCCAAAGGTGGTAACCCTACACATATCACTCCCCATTGGGGAACAGTGTAATTGATTATGTATTAATAACTCCTGAAAGCTATGAATATGTACAGAACCTCCGGGTATCTATAAGACCAGAAAGTGATCATGCTGTTTTCATGATTACTGTCTATACTATTAAGGACAAAAAACTTCAACATCAAGTGGGTTTCACTTGGTCCCAGTAATCCCAGTAGGGAAATTCAAACTTAGCTTACATATTAAGAATATGAAGAAAGTAGAACATATCATCTAATCCTCTCAGCCGTCTTTATTTGTTAATAATATGCAACCTAATAATTTGATCCAAGATTCAGTTGGAAACATTGAGTAATTACTTTACAGAATTAGTACTGAACTTTATGCACATAAGAATCTAACAACTTTTCCATTGACTTGGTTTGATACTCAGTATCTATATGAAAAACAGAAACTGGGAAAGATAATAAGGAAGAACCCTAAGAATCCTTTGGGAATTCGAAATGCTAATTTCAATCAAGCTCAGAAAGCATATAAGAACTTTTTAAAGTTAAAGAAATTTGAGTTTACCCAAAAGTGATGGGCAATTATGCATCACAGCATAGAAACAAATAACACAAAAGCTTTTTGAAGTGTGGTAGCAAGGAGAATAAACTTACACCAAACCACACTAACTTAATATATCCCTAAGGAAGCTTGGATCACTTATTATTCAAATGTATTTAATAATGATAACATTACTACTAATGATAGAATTCTCCCATCTTGGGTTTGTTCAGATGCATATAAACCCTTAGGGCAGGATTCGCGAAGCTCATGAAATATCCACAGCTGCAGGTAACCTCAGAGCAAGTGGGTTGCGACTTGCAGATCCACAGGTTACACGCAGCGGCGGGTATTCACAAAGCTGGAGCCGGATTACAACCGACTCCATGATCTATGGCTGCTTGCAGGTGGTGTTTCCGGGGAGATGGCCGCAGCAGTGGGAATGGCTATGGTGGTGGAAGCAGCCGTAACACTCTCCACAACTGTTGTGACTGTGAATCACTACTGCCACAGCTGCAGGTGATTCTAGTCCGCAACTGCAGTTGTGGAGTTGGACTTTGGATTTGGCAGCTTCGTGAATCCTGCCCTTAGTCTTTACAACTGGTGATGTTGCTCTGGACATTTCAAAACTTTCAAATAATAAAGCTCCAGGTCCGGATAAAGTTCCAGGTGAGATTTATAAGGAAAATCAGATTTTTTCAATACCTTTTTTACTAACGTTTTCAATATTTGTTTAAAAGAGCAGTTTATCCCCAGTTCATGGCATAAAAATATAATGATCCCTATTCATAAAAAAGGTTCATTTTATACTCCTGGTAATTATCTTCCAATAAGTCTTTTGGACATTGCAGGAAAAGTCTTTGCTAGTATTCTTTTAAATAAACTACAACAATGGGTAGAGATAACTAGCCCCCTTTCTAAATTTCAAGCAGGATTTTGCCGAGGGTTTTTCTACAATAGATAACGTTTTTGTATTATCTCATCTACTGGAGAAGCATATTTTCTATAGGAAGATGATATTGTTTGTACTATTTATCGATTTCTCTGCTGCCTTTGACTCAGTAGTAAGGAAGACTCTTTGGGAAATCCTTAAGATTCATGGTCTTCCCCTTTCAATGTTACTTCCAATTTTTCTTCTTTATTGTAATACTAGCACAGCTGTGAGGTTTGACCAATTAGGAAATATTACTGATTATTTTCCAACAAACAAAGGGGTCAAGCAAGGTTGTTTATTGGTGCCATTATTGTTTAATATTTATATAGATTCTCTATTAAGCTTTGACTTGATTGGACAACTGGACTCTCCAAAAATAAAGAATCAACAAGTCCATACATTAGCGTATGCAGATGATCTGATCCTCTTGTCACTGTCTTCTAAAAGACTACAAACTAAATTTTATCATCTGATGGATAAATGTAAAACTCTAGAGCTGGGAATAAACTTGGATAAAACAAAAGTAATGGCTTTTGGGAGTCAGTCACTAAAACCAAGGATTTACTATAGAGATAAATGTATTGAAGTGGTAACATTGTGCAAATATCTAGGCATAATGCTTTAAGCTAAAAACTTTTGGAATTTACATATTAAGGAACAAATAATTAAGGCTAAATATGTTGCTAAAGCACTACAAAGGTTTAACTTTAAATACGGAGGTACCTCGGTAATTCCTGCTATTAAAGCTGGGGATGCTAAAATTACCCCACTTCTTTTATATGGTACAGAAATATGGGGGGTCAAGCATTATTCTCAATTAGAACTACCCTTGATGCATGATTATAATGTTATTTTACAAGTACCCTCTTCAATGGCTGGAGTAATTGTAAGAGCAGAATTAGGTAGATCACCTTTGGCATCCCTTGTTAATTTGAGGCTAATTACATATTGGCTTAGAATAATAAATAATACAAAAAATATTTGACCCCTAATATGTGTAAAAGAAAAAGAGGCATGGCATAAAGAAGGTTTTCTTTCACCTTGGCTAAAGGCACTTTTCCAAATATTACAAAATATCAATTCTGTGCATTTATGGCAGGATCAACAAGTCAATATAAGGATACATGAATCCTATAAGGATAAAATAAAAAAGAAAATATTTGCTCTGGCAACAGTAATCCAGATGAACCAAGTTTGTATTTAAAGGCAAGCTCCCTGGTTCAGTCAGCATAAAATTGATTCAAATCTTGAAGATTATCTTCAACTTCCATTATCCCCACATTATCATAAAGCAATTACTTGGGCAAGATTTGGGTTAATTATGTTGAAATTCATTTATTTTAATTGGTCAGTAAAACAAGATAATTTAATAGAGGCAAAATGTTTATGTAATAAAGGTTTTACTGAAACATTATAACATGTTATAACACAGTGTCCTCTTTTTAACCATCTTCTATTTAAATTCCTTGAGTTTTTTTCATAAAATACACAGATTTATCATAGGATCCTGTATTTATTTTTGATGCACCCAGGGACTGTTGAAGACACAATAAGGATTGGAAAATTTATAATGTCTGCAATCAGTTTAAAAAAAAAATCATGTACCAAGAGAAGCAGAAGTGAACAAACAAAATGAACAAAATTGTAAGAAATTTATAAAATTTTTGTTTTATTTTCAAATATTTATATCTCTAACAGAGATTTTTTATCGCAACGAAATTACATTTTAACTCATGTTTTTTTTTATGTATGTAACTTGAACAGTCTGGAATGTCCAACATTTTTTAACCAAAATTGCTGGAAGATCAATAAACTTTAAACTTGAGTTGTTGAATAGGGCTGTCAGAGGTGTACCCCATCTAGTATCATAACTTTATCCACTTTCAGATTCACAAGTCCTTTCAAGACTCTTTTCTCTGTGAATGGACTTATGTTTACCTCCGTCTCCTCAGCAGCAGAATAACTTTACTGTAATAGTTGGAAGGGGGGACACAGCCATAAGAGGATTTTGCAGTAGTTAGTTAAGTTTGTTTATTCGTTTGACTGTAAGTCATTATGAAAAAATAAAAGACACTATACAATCATCCAGCATGCAATAAAAATGTACAAAACATACAGGGCCAGATATTCAAACTGCGCTATTTTGTGGAGCAAGCCCTTGCACTGCACAAAATAGTTGTGCAGGGGTGTGGCCAGAGCGATATTCAAAGGAGTTGTGGCAGGAGCAACCCTTTAAATATCACCCCAGCCACAGCCACTGTGCATGGTGCAGTGGAACTTGCACCACCGCAAGTGGTCAGAGTGGAGCATTCAACTTGCGGTGGCGCAAGTACCATTGCACCATGTGCAAAATCCCAATATTCAAAAGGTGACATGCAAATGGGGCCATAATTCATGCAAGGTGCAGTGGGGGCCATTTGCATCTGATTATGGCCCCATTTGCATTCCATTAGCATGCAGGTGCGCCAATCTCCGAGGACTTGCACCTGGCGCTCTGCCAGGCAGCAGCCATCGGGGACCGATGCCCCCTGCAGCCCGATCACAGGCAAAAGAGTGTAAAATCCCCACCACCACCCCCACTGGCCCAATCACGGGCATAGCTATAATTTCCCCCCACCAGCCCGATCACGGGCAGCAAAGTGTCTCCCCCCGAACATATTCCTGGTGGTCCAGTGGACTGAAAATCATCGCGGGATTGAGTAGTAGCCCCCCCACCTCCCGATTATATCCCTGGTGGTCCAGTGGACCGAAGATCCCGATCACGGGATGGAGTTTGCAAACACCTCCCAACACATCCCTGGTGACCTAGCATCCCCCACCCCACCCACGAAGCCCCACCACCCTTCTCCCCCCGCAGCCAGCGGGCAGCAGCATCCCACCCACCTGCCACCCCGCCGCCTGCTGACTGACTTCCCAGTAGGGCTGCACGCCCATTGGTGCAGAGCAAGAGCCAATGGGCGTGCAGCCCATACCATACAAGACAGTCCAGATTTGTGAATGAACTCATTCACAAATCTGGACTGTCTTCTACGTATGAGCTGCATGCCCATGGCTCTTGTTCTGCACCAATGGGCATGCAACCCTACCAGTAGTCAGTCGGCGGGTGGCAGGTGGCTGGCAGGAGGGTGGATCTGCCACCCCAGCTGCGGGGGAGCGGTGGTGGGGCTTCCTGGTGGTGGGGTGGAACTAGGTCACCAGGATGTGTTGGGGTGTTTGCAACCCATCCCGTGATCGATCTTCAGTTCACTGGACCACCAAGGATATAATCGGGAGGTGGGGGGTTACTACTCAATCCTGTGACTGGGATTTTCAGTCCACTGGACCACCAGGGATATAATCAGGAGGTGGGTGGGTGTTTGCAAACTCTATCCCGTGATCGGGATCTTCGGTCCACTGGACCACCAGGGATATAATCAGGAGGTGGGGGGTTACTACTCAATCCCGTGATTGGGATTTTCAGTCCACTGGACCACCAGGGATATAATCGGAGGTGGGGTGTGTGTTTGAAACTCCATCCTGCGATCGGGATCTCGGTCCACTGGACCACCAGGGATATAATCAGGAGGTGGGGGTTACTACTTAATCCCGCGATCGGATTTTCGGTCCACTGGACCACCAGGGGTATGTTCGGGGGAGGGGTGTGTATTTATTTACTCCAGCCCATGATCGGGCTTATCAGTCCACTGGACCACCAGGGATATGTTCGGGGGGGAGACACTTTGCTGCCCGCGATCGGGCTGGTGGGGGGGGAATTAAAGCTATGCCCGCGATCGGGCCAGTGGGGCTGGTGGTGGGGATTTTATACTCTTTTGCCAGTGATCGGGCTGCAGCGGGGGCACAGGGAGTGGGTTGAGGGCCAGCCACAGGTGGCAGATGCTGTGTTGCGCCCTGCAATGCAGCAGCTCACCTGTGGGTGGCCGTCGACTTGATCCTTTTTTTTTGGCTCAAAGTTGTGCAGGTGCAGGTTGGGGGTTGCGCCTGCACAACTCTGCACAGCCCAGCTGAATATTGGGCTGTGCAGTTTATGCATGGTTCCTCCCCCTCCAGTTCAGCATGCATTCATTTGCATTGCATTGTTGCTCAGCTTGTTTTCAATGGTGCAACTGCCTCCTGCTGAATATCGCAGAATGGAGCAATTTCAGACTTGCGCAGGCGCAACCCTATTGGGCATGGCGCAACCCTTTTGAATATCTGGCCCACAATATACAGACTTCAATTAATCTCTTAAATAGAACATTATACTGTCTAAAACAGGGCTAATTGTGAAATGTAGGAGCTATATATATATTCTAAAATGCTATTATAAATTAATCAATTATCCAGGATTTTTGTGGTGCTGTATTACTCACTGGACCACATCCTGCAATCAAAAATAAGCCAATACATGGATTCCATGAAGTTGATAGGGAGAGACAGGGAGGGTAGAAGAGGAGGAGGAGGAGGAGGAGTAGCTCTTTACGTAAAGGGAAGGGATCAAAGCAATGGAACTAAAGGGTAAACAGGGAGGAGAGGAGGCACCATGGCTCACCCTTAAGATGGGAAATGACACCACAGTCCACATGGCAGTTATGTACAGACCCCCACCTAAGGGGAGGAAATGGACAAGGAAATGATAGAAGGCATCCTTTGGATGGCAGAAAAAGGAGAGATGTTGTTGGTGGAGGACCTGAATATGCCAGATGTTAACTGGAGCACCATTGCTGCAGCCACATCCAAGAGTAGGGTCATTCCTGATGCCATACAGGGGACATGCCTCAGACAGCTAATGCTGGAACCCACTCGGGAGGGAGCAATTTTAGACCTAGTACTCTCAAACGGGGACGGAGAGAAGATCTCAGATTTAGAAGTGGGTAGCCATCTGGGAACAAGTGACCACCAAACAATGTGGCTCACGAAAAACACAGCTGTAGAGTCAGGCCATACAAAAGTGAGGGTACTGGACTTTAGGAGGGCTGACTTTGGCAAAATGGGAGAGTGCCTCAGAAAAACACTAGCAAATGGGCAAGAAGGAGGGGTGGAGGAACAACGGGGAAACATCAAAACTTCCATCACAGAGGCAATAAGCCTTTGTGTGAAGCAAATAAATCAAAATGAAGGAAAAACCCAATATGGTTCTTAAAAGAGGTGGCGGGGAAGGTTAGGGAGAAAAAGCATTCAGGAAGTATAACTAAACACAGAAGGAACAGGATAGAGAACTGTACCAGTTAAAGTAGAAGGAAGCAGGAAAGGCAGTCAGAATAGCAAAGACCCAAACTATGGAAAAGGTAGCCAACTCAAGAAGGAGATAAAGCCTTTTATAGGTACATTAGGGAGCGAAGAAAGACCAAGGGAGGGATAATGAGTCTTAATAAAGGGAAGGGGGTGGGCAGAGGGTGACAGTGAAAAAGCAGGGATACTAAATGAATACTTCTGCTCAGTATTCATAAAAGAAGAGGAGAGGTAGGTACATAATCCAATCAGTGGAAGCACTCTGGATAGGGGGGTCGATACCAGTCCATTCACAGAAGAAAGCGCTCTAAAAGAACTCCTAAAACTGGAGGTGGACAAAGCAATGGGACCTAACAGGATTCATCCCAGATAAATACCACATATATAAATAGCCTGGCCAGTTACGTTCATCTCCCAGTCAGCTCCAATTAGGAGTCCCATCTCAGTATACAAGTATATACAAAAATATGCAGGGGATGCTTGCCAGATATATAAAAATCAGAAGATCCACTATACCAGAGTATATACCTTTCAGTGACTCAAATTTAAATTTAAGAGTCTTACACAAGGTCTCTGTTTAAATAAAATACACTTAGAAAAAATATAAATTAAGTGGATTTTAAATAGGCAAACTTGAATAAAATTAAACAAAATTAAGGGTCCCTTTGAAGTGCTGGAATTCATCAAGTCTGGGTCCAAGACAAGCACCCAGAAGTTTTGTCGGTCGGCCTGGCCAGTCTGTTAATATATGGTAGTAAAACAGTACCTTAGCAAAATTGTATCCATGATCAGCTTCCATCTTCACCAAAAAACCTTTTCATACACATTGACATGGGGAAACCATGGCCATTCAAATATCAATCAGATGAAAAGCTCATTTGTTTCTTAGTTCATAGGTAGAAACCCCATTCACGCCATTGTCTCCGTAACCAATTAGGTAAATTATAATTCTGGACTGCATCACCAAGAAAAAAAATAAAGAAATAGCACCTCAAATGCAGTAACTTTGAGCACATAATTGAACAATTCTCCATAGCCCCCTAGGCAAAGGTATCATACCTATTGAAAATATAAGAGCTTTTCAGCACCAGTAGTATTCCAAGACTCCTTACTGCCACAGGAATCTCCGTGCACCTTTTCTCTCAAGGTCTCCATCTCCATTGGAGTCCCATTTCGTATTCTTATCATCAACTTCCTCAACAAAGCCAAAAGAATTGTCAGGTCATTTAAAATGAGAGAGCTGACTTTCCAACACCTTAGGAGCCAGCCACAAACAAAAACCTGTCCAGAATTTTTTTGCCAAGCTCCAAAAGGTATTTTTTAATTAAGCTTAGAGTTGCTATACACATTTATTTCTGCTCCAACCCTTTTTCAAAAATTCAGCAAAAGTGACCACTGCTTCAATGAGCCATAGTATGCAGAATTAAAATAAAACTGTGTTAGGCTTCTAAAATGGTTAAAGTATGGGATGCGTCAGCATGGCGTTTCTAGCATTCTAGCTGTGCTCTGAATCCAAAACACAGAATGGTTTTGCTTAACCAAAACTAGTTTAAAGCAGCCTCAGTAGTTAGAAATCATTTAGGGCCAGGCCAAAAAAAAAAAACAAACAAAAAAAAACGTCCTTAGACTTTAAGAACTTTAAAATAAGCTCTAAAAGAGCTCTACAATATGTAAAGTGGGGGAGAGCCATTTGGAGTGGAGCAGCAGTGCAGCCATCTTGCTCCATCAGGAGCATTATGGGATTTTGCAGTAAGTTATTCAAGACTGCAATGATAAATGTTGTTTTGGGGGGGGGGCTGTCCCCCCCACCTCCCCTATTATTATGCCCCCTCAGTGTTCTTTCTGTTTTTATGTGGTCCATTCACCTCCACTTCCTCTGTCAAGACTGAACAGAAGTATCTTCTCAGGATATCTGCTTTTTCCTGATCCTCCTCTGCATACCCTTCCATTGCCTGTCTTAACCTCACAGTCCCTCCCCTTGTCTTCCTCTTATGTTTCTAAAAAAGATCTTGTCCCTCTTTGTTACCCCTTTGGCTATTCTTTCCTGAGTTTGTGCCTTTGCCTCCCCCATTGCTTTCCCTTCTTCTCTCTTTTTTTCCTGGTACACCTCCCTGTCCTCTTCCCTCTGCATCTCTTTGTATCTCCTGAATGCTACCCTTTTAGCCTTAACCTTTGCAGCCACTTCCCTTGAGAACCACAGTATTTTTTCTCTTGTTCTTGTTCATTTCTTTTGCACAGACGTTTGTTGCCTTCGCTATGCCATCCCTTAATTTGACCCACTGTTACTTCACGTCACCCAAGCCCTTTTCCCCTGCCATGTCATCTCTGAGGCATTCACCCATTTTTTTTTTTAATTTGCCCTCCTGAAGTCCAGGACCCTCATCCTTGTATAGTTTGCCTCTGCTGCCATCCTAATGTTAAACCACACTGTATGGTGATCAGTGGTCCCCAGGTGGCATCCCAACTTGACCTCTGCAATATTGTCCCTACTTGTGAGCACCAGATCCAGTATTGCCCCATCATGGGTGGGCTCCCTGACTAGTTTCCTAAGAAATACTTCCCTGCAGGGAGTGCCTGCTTCTAGCCGAGGCAGATGCTGGGAGGTTCCAATCTACATCTGGCAGATTGATGTCCCCACTAGCAGTACCTTCACTTTTCTACTATTGTTCTGATGGCTTCCCCTATTGTCTTAGCCAGTTCCTCCCCCTGTGTTGGAGGTTTGTATATCACCCCAGTGTGAATGCTGGCTCTGGATCCTGTCTCTAGGGTGAGCCACACTACCTCCAGCCCCTCCTTTCCCCCTGGCTCCCGGGCATTTCTGTTGTCTTGATACCCTCCTTTGCATACAGTACAACCCTCCTCCCTTCCTCCCCTCCTTATCCTTTGTGAACTGGTGGCCATGCTGTTATGTAAATTAAAAACATGGATGGCACAATAGTGATTAACAAAGTATAAAGAAAGTGTATTCTAGGCAGTGGGTTGTGGTTACCAGTTACTTTACAATACCTTGACATTTTTACTGTCAAGTGGCTATATTTTGAAAACATTAATTGTGGTATAAGGTGTATGCTTTTGCAATACTTCTTGGCTTAGGGCAGCTCACAATTTTTTTTTCTATTCTGTTCCTCCTTGCTGGGGTGGACTACTCCTTCCACTGACCCCCCCAGCCCCATCACCTGGTGTCCCAGGGACTTACCTCAGTCTTGATCTTTCCCCATGGCTTTCCCCCTGTGACAGGGGTCAGCTGCTCTGGCCTGCTGATGGAACACATCCGGTTTCTGGGCCAGGGCCCTGTAGCCTGAGTGCATAGCTTGTGAGAGGTCAGTGTCATCCTGTCCCACCGCTGGCTATTTTTCAGATTTCCTCCCATCGGAGGAAAGGACGTGCAATGCCATCCAAACATGCTTATGCATCTTCCTGTACATAGGATGTATGGCCACAACTTCTCCATTCCCCATGTTGTGGTCCTGGCTGCCTGTACCCCCAGCCACTGCTGGTGGTCAGGTGAATGCCAGGGCTGGTGTCCTCCCCAGAGAAGGAGAGCTGTCCTCTGGATGCTTGATCCTCCTCTCCCTGGTCAACCTCTGATGCTGCAAAAGTGCTTCTGACCCCAGGTCACTGGCATGGTGGCAAGTGAGACTTGGTGCCTCAGCCAGTGAACCACTGGGCTGGCTACAGTTCACAGTTCTTTTTACATATCTTTGTGGGTTGCAGGATGATTTCATAGCTCATTATGGCTGTAAAAAGATGATATTTGAAGTTGCAAAGGTAGACATATATAAAGAGAACACCCAGGCCCAGATATTCAAACTGTGCTAGGCTGTGGTGCAAGCTTGGGCGCAGCGCAATTTGGCTGCGCAGGGGTGTGGACTGGGCGATATTCACCGGAGCTGCGCCATGGCTCAGCAGCTTTGAATATTGCACCCTGGCCACCCCCATTGTGCATGGCGCAGTGGCACTGCACCAGCGCAAGTGGCCAGAGTGGAGCATGGAGATGCGCTAGCTCAAGTTCCATTGCCCCATGCACAGCAAGTGCGATATTCAAAATTTGACATGCAAATGGGGCCATAATGTATGCAAGGCACACATGGGTCCATTTGCATGTCATTATGGCCCCATTTGCATGCAGGTGTGCCGATCCCCGGCGACTTGCACCTGGCGCCCTGCCAGGCAGCAGCCGTCGGGGACCAACACCCCCTGCAGCCCGATCGCGGGCATACGCCAAAAAATAGAAAACAGTCCAATATTCCTGGTGGTCCAGTGGACCGCTATCTGCCTGATTGCAGGCATTTGTATTAATAATTAATTCCTATATCCCTGGTGGTCCAGTGGACCCTATCTGCCCGATCGTGGGCATTTGTAAAATCGAGATAAGTCCAATATCCCTGGTGGTTCAGTGGACCGCTGTTTGCCCGATTGCAGGCATCAGTGAAAAAAACAAATAATTCCAATATCCCTGGTGGTCGAGTGGTCCCCCACCGCCCACTGAGCCCCACTACCCTGCTTCCCCCGGTCAGCCAGCGGTAGGCAGCACCCACCCTCCTGCCACCCGCCCCCGCCCGACTGACACCTCGGTGGGGCTGCACACCCATTGGTTCTGGCGTGAGCCAATGGGCTACAACCTCTAGTACTACCACACATTCAGATATGTGATTCACATATCTGGAATGTAATAATATCAATGAGAGCTGCATGGTTCGCGCTGTGAACTCAGGGTGTGCAACTACTGTGTCGGTCGGCGGTAACGTGGCGCTAAGCGGTGCTGCCGCTGGCTGGCGGCGAGCGGTGAGGAACCGGTGGTGAAAGCCTGCTGGGCCACCGAGACAGGGGTATTTTGCGATGCCATGATCGAGCAAACAAATCACTGGACCACCGAGATAATGAACTTATGACTGCCGATGAGCGAATTCCTGACCACCAATATAAGTAATTATCAACACAAATGCCCACGATCGGCAGATAGATCCTGAACCCAAAAGATATAAATTCATATTAACCACAAATGCCTGCGGCGGGCACATAGCGGTCCACTGGACCACCAGGGATATAGGACGGATATTTCTATTTTTGAACAGATGCCCACGATCGGGCACATAGCAGTCCACTGGACCACCAGTGATGTTGGAATTTAAGGTTTTTTTACAAATGCCCATGATCGGGCATGGGGAGGCACCACTAGGTGCAGCTGGAACTCGGGTGGCCACCCACAGGTGGCAGCAGCCATGTTGCGCCCTGCAATGAGGCAGCTCACCTGTGGGTGGCCATCAGTTGTTCCTTTTTTTTTTGGTGAAACTTTATGCTGGCGCAGGTAGGGGTTGCTCATACATGGCTCTGCACATCCCGGGCTGAATATCGGGCTGTGCAGAATATGCATGGGCACACCCCCCCCCACCTGTGCCTGCATACATTACTGATGCACTCCGGTGCATTGGGATTTGTGCTGCGCACTTTTTCCTTTTGAATATCACACCGGGGCGCATCAGTGGGTTGCGCATGGTGCAACACTGTTGCACCATGCGCAACCCTTTTGAATATCTGGGCCCCAGTGTTATTAAATAATACCTTTTTAAGTTAGAGAGAGGTTTCTAAGAAAGAAGAGGACTAAATATCTGAGTTAGAGTGGTGGAGTGAGGTAAGACAATATAAAAAGGAATGAAAGTGGACAGATGAATTTAAGGAGGTAAAAGAGTAGCAGACACAGGTAAGCAATGTGAAAAAGGGAAAAACAGAAACAGATCTTAGGTAAGAGAGATCAGGATCAAGAGACCATCAAACTCCCTTTCAGATTTACTGATCAGAAAATTACTGTACATGGTTTCACAGATAATTTGTTGTGTTTAAAATGAATTAAGCAGAATTATGCATGAGGATGATATAGTAGGTGATACTAAGCACACTCGCCTCTGAGGCCAGGAGGTCAGAGGGCTGTGGGTTCAGTTCCCACATCTGGCACTTGGGTTAATATCCCAGTACTGACACTGTAGTGCAGCATGAGAGGGGTGCTGCACTTCTGAGGTGCCGTCTTTTGGATGAGACGTTAAACTGAGGTCCCATCTGCCTGGATTGGTGGTAGTTCTGGTGGATGTTAAAGATCACATGGCACTTATCAAAAGAGTAGGGAAGTTTATTGGTAAGAAAGTGGGCTTCATTACAAAAATAACACAACAACACGAACAATCAAAACAAATAAAAATCAGTTAACAAAAAGGTATCACAATGTTTCCATAACAATATAACTCAGAAGTAGAAAAAAGTAGGAAATCATTCTTTTACAGAACACAAAGCTCCCGAATATTGCAAAGAACTTCAGCAATTGAAATGTTTTCTTGTTGTAAGACTAACAAACATCTGGCTTGCCATAAATAATAACGAACGATGGCAAATATTATATACAAACTGTCACTATGATACTTTCTATTAAGTAAATCATTAGTGCAAAACATAACATGTTCATAAGAAAGGAAGATAACAAAGGTTCCACCCAAGTAGTAGATAGAGCGGACCAAACTTCCAAAGAAAAGGGACATTCACAAAATAAATGTTGCTGGGTTTCAAAAATATTGAGGCAAGAGGTTCTAGGACAATATCTCAAAGACAGGGCCTTATGCTTATGATTGTTGTTAACTCCTAATCTATCGTAGTTACAGAGCCATATCATATCCCATAAATAAGGCGGTAACCGTTGATTTTGAAGTTGTTGGAGTACCAGGGAGACGTCCAGGGGACAAAAGGAAAACAATCTCCTCCAGAGCCTCCAACCTCCAAAGTCTCTCATATAACTGGGATCTAGATGAGATACAAAAATCCTGAGAGTGAGACACCAGGTTAAAGCCATCTTAAAACTCTCTTTACCATAAGGAGGGATCAGTTGGGACTTAGAAATAACCCTTTGTAGCGGGCATGCCAATTATCAAGGCAGAGGAGAACCACGCTAAAAACAGGGCTTCCAAAAACATCCCGGGTTTCAGTACTGTACCATAATTATAATAAAAAAAAGGCTGTAAAAAACAACAGGGTGGATCATACAAGTCCACCTTCCTTAATGAGCCTATATGTGAAATTCCTCTTGATAGGGTTTAACCTGGATCCCCACAACCCCTTAAAGAAAATCCCATTTAATCTGGTAAATAAAGAAATGGGTGGCGGGAACACATAACACAGATGTAAAAAAATCGGTATGATTAAAGTTTTAAGAAGCACAACCCTTTTTTTCTTCCCAATTAAATATCTTTTCCACCCATTAATCACATTTTCTGCTCTTAGTAGGGCAAGATCCCAATTATATAGTTGTGGGTTATCACAACCAAAGAAAATACCTAAATAGGAAAAACAGTAAGAGATACAGAACCCCAGCATAGAGGCCTGTACTAGGAAGGAGGTATGCCCAAGTGGTATACAAGTACTTTTGTGAAATTTATATTAGAACCTGAAACAGAAGAAAACGTCTGTAGAACTCGAACAATGGCCTCTTGTTTTGTGGAAGAATCCACAGCCAAAATCAAATCATCCACGTAAGCCAATGTTTTAAGTGGTAAAGAGGAAGAGAGAAACAACCCAACAATCTGTGGGCAAAGAAAATGGCTCTCAAAGAGTGTCAATATAGAAAGTATATAACAGGGGACTAAGCGGGCACCCTTGGCGCACCCCACTGACTAGGGAAATAGACGGCCTATCCAGCCGTCTCACATTAGACGAATCACAACATCTCTATACAATAGACGGAGCCAGAAAGAAGCACACCGAAACCCAAAAGCTTCCAGAGTTAAAACAAAAACTCATGGAGATTGTATCAAACGCTTTTCTTGGTCCAAACACAGAATCCATCCGGTGATAGCATGATGTTTCCGAGTAAACAATTCTGTAATAAAATCAGATTATCAGAAAGATGTCTACCTGGGATACCACAAGTTTGAGTCGGACTAATCATGTGTGATGCCAAAGTAATCATTCTGGACAGAAGAATTTTGGCAAGGATCTTATAATCAACATTAAGTAAACTAATAGGTCTCCAATTTTTAGATCAGAAGGATCCCCTTTTTCTTAAACAGTAGAATCAACAAAGCATCTTTCATGGAAGTAGCTAAAGTATCATATTGCAACATCTCATTATAAAGAATAGTTAAGACAGGAACAAGATCTGCAGCAAAGGTTTTGTAAAATAGTGGGGTCAGACCATCTGACCCCGGGACAGAATGCGGTTTCAAACTAGTAATAGCAGCTAATACTTCATTTTCAGTTATAACAGAAGAAAGCTTGTCTCGATCAAAGTCTGAAAGTGGAGGTAAAGACAATGATCGAAGAAAGTGATCTGCATTGGCAAGATCAGCTTTAGAACCAAACATGCTGAAAACATAATTTTCAACACGTTGAAGCAAATCTTCAGGTTTCCTAAGTAACTCCCCTGACTGAGACAGTAGAGAGGTAATTAGTTTAGTGTCAACTCTATCTTTACAGGTCTTGAACGGGTCTAAACAACCTTTAGTAATATGAGTGCCAAACGCCTCCTGACCCAGAGAATCAACACGATTATACTGAGATAGTCTCATTTGAGTACTGATTGCACTAATCTGAGAACTAAAATCATGAGTAGTGGAGCTAGCTAAAGAAAATAAATGCTGCAACTGATGCCGTAATGACAAATAAGACAAATATTTAGTATTTTGTTGTTTGGCAGCAGTTTTCTGAAAAACTGTTTCCAACTTAGCTTGGAATCCTCCCACCAATCCATCCCAGCATCATAAAATCAACTACAGACAAACGGGCTGTAAACTCTTACGCCAAAGTTTAAGAAAGAAAGGGTCACCAAGTAGGGAATCATTAAGACGCCAGCTAGTTTTCTTGCATCTGGGGCAGAGGCCAAGAAAAGAGGCACATAAGGCAACGCGGGTCCGAGAATTCAGTAGCCACAGTCTTACAAGAAAGTAAAATTAAAACCTTAGATAAAAAAAGAAAATCTATCCTGGTATGTAGGGACCCCTTAAAAAAAGTGGACCCACCTGATTTGTGGAAATATCTATAGACATCCACAAGCTTAGCCATGGAAATTACATTATTTAAAGCCACAGAGTCACAAAATAACTTGGAAGTCTGTAGGCCTCGATCTGTTTGATGCAGGCCGCAATTGAAATCTCCGACCCATAAAAGTAATCTGGACGTAAAAAGATATGGCTTAATTTGATGAAAAAGGGAAACCCTCTGAGCCTTGGTTTGAGGTGCATAGGTCCCAATCATCCGAAATCTCTCAGATCTGTAAGAAAATCCAATAACAAAGCCCTACCAGAGAAATATCCACTAGTCTTGTTACTTTGAAATCAGAGCTGGAGAACAGTATCCCAACACCATCACAAGTGTCAGGTCCAATAGACCAAAAGATGGACCTACAGTCCATGCTTTAGAAGCCTGAGATAGTTCCCCATGAGTCTTCAATCTGGTGTCAACAAGACAAATTATATCACAGTGCAGATCAGAAAGGGTTAAAAATCCGCTAGCTTTCTCTTCCTTTAATACTGTTCACATTTAGAGAACATATATTTAGAGAAGACATGAGTTAAGTAATGGATGGAGACTTACCCTCCGTCGTTGCCTAGTGCGTTTGCAATGGGGTCCGTATCAGCCCCATCAACCCCGTCCAGGGAGGGAAAGAAGGAGGAGGAATCAGTATCCTCACCCCAGAGTCCTTAACTGAAAAATCTGTGGCTAAAACCGCAAATTTGTTTAGGGGTTTGCCAGCTACGGTAGGGTACCCTTGTCACATTAGCAACAGCTAGGCCTTTCCTGGTCCGTTTGTGAGTAACAGTGGTAAAAACTAGGGTTGTCACCCCTGACCCATAGGGAGGGGGAGGCATATCAGTGTCTTGAATAGTGGGAGTAATAGAGGGAAGCTACCATAGAAGTAGAAAGGTACAGCAGGAAAAGATGATTGAAAAACTGGAACAGAGGTTACAGGATCATCTCCAACTACGGGGGTGACCTCTGAGGTAGAGGAGGCTAAACCGTGGGCAAACAACTGTTGAGCAACAGTGATGATGCCATCATGAGGGGGCAGTCGTCTCGGTTATGAGAAGCCCAGGGCACCTACCATAAGCATGGCCAGTTCCCTCGCATAAGTTACATTTAAATGAGTTAACACACTTAGCTGCAACATGACCATATTCAAAACAGTGGCTACATTTAAGAGTGTCAAGTCGAACTTAAATGAGTATGGGACCCACTTAAAGCAGGACTTGGGTTGCCCAGCATAAAAAATGAAGCCCTTGTCTTTACCCAGAAAGAAAAAATTAGGCAGATGCTTTGGGCCAGTGTTAGTAGAAAAAGTTTAACACGGATCTTCCAACTGCCATCCCAAATTTGTTCAGAGTCTAGAGTAGGGTAGGCCTGTTCAAAACTTCACAACGCTTTATTTAACCAAAAGAATATCCTCAATGTGAACTCCTCATTCTTAAAAACAACAGTAATGGTGCGAATGGCAGGTTTGGTAAGAGGAATGGCCTGAAAGGGGACCAAAGGGACGTAGACTGAAGTTTGTCATATTGAGCCCAGAACCTATCGAGCCCAGACATTTGTTTAAAACTGACATCAAAGTTGGAATTACCTATATTAATCAGGGCAAATATCTCGAGGAGAAAAACTTCATTGATCCCTTAAGAAGAGCTTTAGCTATATACACACGATCTGGGGGAGTTCTAAACCACCTTTAAAGCAGTCGAACAAGCATTCCTCCTAGGCAGGCTCACCTTTGGAGGAAAATAAATCACTAAGTTTAAATTTTGAACTTTGAGATACATTAACAGTAGCAAGAGTAGGTCCAGAAAAACAGTTGTAGTTCCTTGCACAGTAGAAGTAGGTACAGAGACAGTAGTTGTAACACTAGTAGTAGTGGAATTAGCAATAGATAAAGGAAGAGTCACACCCCGGGGTTCGTTGGAGCTCATAGTGTTTTTCTCAGCAGATTTCTTAAGCATTGCAATATAGACAGGATCCTGAGAATCAGGGGTCCACGTCCCTCCAATATCCCGTTCCCAGCCAGCATTCTCCAAAGCTGACTCTGGTGACCACACTAAAGCAGTAGTTTGACCAGGTTTAACGTTTTTTGAGAATAATGAACTCCCACGCTTTGACCAGCCTGTGTGGCTGAGAAAAAAAACACAGAGGATTTCTCAGTGGCTGAATTTGAGGTAATTTAACATTAGAGTCACTTACGAGTGAGGAAAACTCCAGGAAATGCAGAATCTTGTCGCCCAATGTCGATGCCTGAATGGGGTTGGTAGAAGCAGTCCGAGAAACAGCAGTAGCAGGAGCTGAAGAGGAATTACCACGGAAGGAACAGAAGCTGAATCTCGCCTGTAGACGCCGACTGGGGCTTGCCAGTGTCGACGCCGCAGGAAGGAGAGCAAGGAATAGGTGTCCGAGGCATTGCCTGCGAGAAACCAGTAAAGCCGAATCCAAAATCTGCAATTGCCGACCAATGCCTCGCACCTGAAGACTGGGATCAAATGAGGAGTCACCTGCACGCCAGGTATGACGGAAAGAACTTCTTTAGGCTTCTCAGTAAGAACGGAATCCATTTCCAGAATAGTAGTACTGCTAGTAGCAGCTATAGCAAGACGGTCATCAGGGGCCTCTTGGGAAGGTAGCACAGAGGAGGAGGCCGACTCCCCTGAGCTAACAGCGTCCATCTCCTCCAGGGGATCATGCAGACTGGCCATCTTGCAGCCAGTGCAAAGGCTCCACCTACACAGAGTAGGGGAATTTCCCCGGTGTTCTGGCCAAATTTCCTTCATTCACTGAAAATATCACCAACAGCTTAATCTGGTTCAAGGTCAGTTGGCATTCATCTGTATCCCCCTCCCCTGGGTCATGCCTGAAAATAGGCAGGATTTGTCTAGTGCACTTACCCGGTCAACAAAAACTAAATAAAAATAAAATAAAAGTCTTGGTATACAAGCCTGGTGAGAACATCAACATTGTTTTTCATGTTGGCTTAATTAGGATGCTGGGATCTTTGTGAGCACTCTGTTGGTGGTATTCGACTGCCTGGACTACCTGACTATTTGACTGGTCTGAATTTGTGTCATGGCCAGTGGACTTGGTTACAAGAAAGGTTTTACAACTACAACTACAAGACAGTTTATTTATTTCTCCACTCTGATTTAGTACTAGTACTGTTGAAAGGGGCTGTTGCAGCCTGGTGGAGCCCATTTTATGAGAGGTCCTGGCTTGGATGTGCAGTGCAGTGAGAGAGCACTGGAAAGGTAACAGTACTTGTTGGTGGTGAGGAGAGCTTGGCCCCTGGATCCTAGTGAGAGTAAGGATCCAGGAGGGTCTTGAAAATCAGAGCAAAAATTGTACTGTGGCAGTGGATTTATCTTATATGTATGAAGCACTGACTGTGGGGGTCAAGAACTGAAGGGAGTTGGGACATTTTGAGACCTTCTTTTTTGCCTGAATTCTTTGGACTTAATATATCTTATGGACTTTTGGCTTCTGGAACTGTCGTATGTTTAATATAGTTGTGGATATTGTATTCAGTTAAATTTTATTTATTTACTGTTAGTGGTGAGTAGCGTGCTTGGGGTATTGGGATTTGTGTGTGGTTTGTGATTGTGTCATGAGTGATTTGAATGTGGGGATTGGGTATATGGGTTATTTTTGGGATATTTTTGTTATTATTGGGGGTGGTGTAGTAGGGTTTTAGCTGATTTTATTGTTGATCAGGATGTGTTTTGGGGTAAAGAAACTCCCTGTATTTCCTATTCTTCAGAACAACTGCATTGACTCCATCTATTTGGCTGTCCCCTGGTCCCTTCAGTGGAGTTCATAGAGTGTGGGGAGGTGGGGATTTAAGAAGATGGGTCACTGATGCAGATTTGTTTCTGGAGATGGAGAATGAGGGGGTTAGTATCAGGAGTAGGATAAAGAGTCACCCCAGGTCAAAATGGAAACAGGATATGGGAGTACCCTGCCTGATTCTAATCCCTAGGGCTCCTGAAACAGGGCCGGCTTCAGGTTTTTGTGGGTCCTAGACAATGGACTTGCAGTGGTCCCCCCTCACCTCGACACACAACCACCACTGCAGTGAACTGCAACCCAACCCATATGTCAAAAATCAATTTGGATTGCATTTATAATTAATTATTTTGTATATTATTTATTGTATTCCTATCGTAGGCTGTGGGTGGCAACTTAATTAAGCCCTCCTCTCTGCTACACTCTAGAACTGTAAACACTGCACTGCACATGCATGCTGATGGGACTAATCATTGAAGATGATGATGATTGTCTGATGCATCAGCTGATTTTGACAATGAATGATAATCCTTCCTCCTCATGTATGCTTGCTGCTGAAACATAGAAACATAGACTTTGATGGCAGATAAGGACCGCTTGGCTCACCTAGTCTGCCCATTTTCCTACCTAGAGGATAAGCTGCAGATCCCATTTAACCAACAGCCTATTTCTTCCTACCCCCAACAAAAATTGCCTTATGTCTGTCACATGCATTCTTGAATTCTCCCACAGTTTTAGACCCCACAACCTCCTCAGGAAGGCTGTTCCACGCGTCTACCACCATCTCTGTGAAAAAATGCTTCCTCATATTGCCCCTGAGCCGTCCCCACTGTATCTTCAAATTGTGTCCCCTTGTTCTTGCACATCTCTTTTTCTGAAAGATGCTACCCTCTTGGACTTTGTTGATTCCACTGAGGTATTTAAACGTTTCTATCATGTCCCCCCTCTCCCTCCTTTCCTCAAGGGTAAACATATTAAGCTCCTTTAGTCTCTCTCCTTGTATGGCTTCTCTTGCAGACCCTGCACCATTTTAGTTGCCCTCCTCTGAACTGCCTCCATCCTGTCTATGATGGGGTCTCCAGAACTGGACGCAGTACTCCAGATGGGGTCTCACCAACTGTCTGTACAGGGGGATAACAACTTCCTGTTTTCTGCTGGTGATGCATCTCCCTATACGTCCCAGTATCCACCCAGCCCTCCCTACCGCCTTCTCACATTGATTGCCAACCTTAAGGTCATCTGATATGATTACCCCCCGGTCCCTTTCCATTTTTGTTGTTGTTACTACCCCCCCATTGTGTAATCTTCCCCTGGGTTTTGGTTTCCCAGGTGCATTACTTTGCACTTCTTTGCATTGAATCCAAGCTGCCATACTTCTGACCATTCCTCCAACCTTGCCAAGTCCCTTCTCATCCTTTCCACGCCTCCTTGTGTATCAACCCTGTTGCAAATATTTGTGTCATCTGCAAAGAGGCATACTTTTCCTTCTAGTCCCTCTGCAATGTCACTTATAAAGACATTAAAAAGGACTGGACCCAGTACTGATCCCTGCGGTACCCCACTAGTAACCCCTCTTTCTTCAGAGTGGACTCCATTTACAATTACCTTCTGTGTCCTGTCGTTCAGCCAATGTTTTACCCAGGCTACCACCCTGGGACCCACTCCTAAACTGGTTAATTTGACTACTAATCTTTTGTGTGGGACTGTGTCAAATGCCTTGCTAAAGTCTAGCCGACTACCATGGAGGGCTGTGGATGAACTTAAGAATGAAGGAAGGGGACATACAGTGGAGTTGATTGGTCAGACTCTGACGAAGACAGAGAAGCGGAAGCCATAAAACAAACAGTAGAAACACTCTGGATACAGAAGTTGATACCAGCCCATTTACAGAAGAAAGGGTTCTGAAAGAACTCTTAAAACTGAAGGTGGACAAAGCAATGGGGCCTGATGGGATTCATCCCAGAATTCTAAAAGAACTAAGGATAGAACTAGTGACACCACTGACTACCCTTTTTAACAAATCATGGGAGGATGGGGTGGTACCCGAGGACTGGAGGAGGGCAGATGTGATTCCCCTTCACAAAAGTGGGAGCAAGGCAGAAGCAGGAAACTACAGACCTGTTAGTTTAACCTCAGTGATAGGAAAATGATGGAATCACTTCTGAAGGAAAGAATTGTCGAGTATCTAGAGGCCAGAGGGGCACAGGACCCTAGGCAGCATGGATTCACAGTGGGAAGGTCATGCCAGATGAATCTGATAGATTTCTTTGACTGGGTGACCAAAGTAGTAGATCAGGGAGGGGCTGTGGACATGGCCTACCTAGACTTTAGCAAGGCATTTGACACAGTCCCACACAAAAGATTAATATACAAGTTAGCCAGCCTGGGAGTGGGTCCCAAGATGGCAGCCTGGGTAAAGAATTGGCTGGAGAATAGGACACAGAGAGTAATAGTAAATGGAGTCCACTCAGAAGAAAGGAGGGTTACTAGTGGGGTACCGCAGGGTTCAGTATTAGGACCGGTCCTCTTCAATGTCTTTATAAGTGACATTGCAGAAGGACTGGAAGACAAAATATGTCTCTTTGCAGATGACACAAAGATCTGCAACAGAGTTGATGCACAGGGTGGGGTGGAAAGGATGAGAAGGGACTTGGCAAGGTTAGAGGAATGGTCAAATGTATGGCAGCTTAGATTCAATGCTAAGAAGTGCAAGGTAATGCACCTGGGAATCAAAAACCCAGGGGAAGAGTACACAATGGGGGGTGAGATACTAGCAACAACAAAAATGGAAAGGGACCTGGGGGTAGTCATATCAGATGACCTAAAGGTGGGCAAGCAATGTGAGAGGGCAGCAAGGAGGGCTGGGGGATACTGGGATGCATAGGGAGGCATCACCAGTAGAAAACAGGAAGTTATTATCCTCTGTACAGACAGCTGGTGAGACCCCATCTGGAGTACTGTGTGCAGTTCTGGAGACCCAATCTCCGCAAAGACATGAACAGGACGGAAGCTGTCCAGAGGAGGCAACCAAATGGCGAGGTCTGCACCAGAAGACATATGGAAGAGACAAAGGAGTTTAATATGTATAGCCCGAGGAAAGGAGGGAGGGGGACATGATAGAAACGCTTCAAGTACCTCAAGGGAATCAACAAAGTCCAAGAGGGTAGCATCTTTCAATAAAAGAGGTGTGCAAGAACAAGAGGGCACAATTTGAAGATAGAGGGGTGGCTCAGAGGTAATTTAAGGAAGTATTTTTTCACAGAGAGGGTTGTGGATGCATGGAACAGCCTTCTGGAGGAGGTTGTGGAGTCAAAATCAGTGGTGGAATTCAAGCATGCATGGGACAGTCATAAGGCAATTCTAGGAGGTGGGGGTAGGAAGAAGTAGGCTGCTGGTTAACTAGGATCTGCAGCTTATCCATTAGGTAGGGAAATGGGCAGACTGGGTGGGCCAAGTGGTCCTTATCTGCCATCAAATTCTATGTTTCTATGTTTCTATGTAAGCCTGCAACCAACATGAGTCATTGTCATGATGACAGTGATGGTCATTAAGACAGAGGCCCAGATTTTCAAACTGTACCCAAAAAGTGCTCAACAGCAGGAGCAAGCGCAAGTCCACTGCACCCATGTGCAAGAAGTGCGATATTCAAAATCTGCACAGGCCAAGATGCGCCTATGGCCGACGACTGAATATTGCACCACCTGCGCATAGCGCAACTAGGGAGGTGAAGCTGAACATATCTGATGCGCCATAGCGCAACAAGGGATGTTCAGCTGAGCAGTCCAGATGTGCCATAGAGCATCCAGGGATGCCCCCAGCAGCAGGGCAGCAATGCAACAGCACAACCAGGGATGCAGGGACCCACCACCCATGCCACAGATGGGCAGAGGAACACACAGCAGAACAGACATCGTCTTCCCACACCCCATGCACTGCACAACTGGGGGAGAGCTGGAATAACCACCAGCCCATGGATACCAGCAACCAACCCACAGCCAAGCCATGGTGCCCCATCACACCCCCCGGCAAGCTGCGACCGACACACAAGGATGGCCGACCACCCTGTACCACACCATCCCATCAATGCAGAGCACACCCCGCACAATGATCCCCATACACCCTGTCCAGGAGTAGCGCCCAGCAGTGCAGGACACCCCATGTATGCCACCACCCCCACTGTGACAATGCAACCCTGTGCACCATGGAGCCATGAAAGGCAGCCCCACCATGGGCACCTTGCAGTGGGAGGCAGCAGTCAGTGATGCAACAGATGCATATACAGTGCCACCCTGCACGTCCCGCCCCGAGGTATAGCTGAGAGTCCAATCAAGCGTCAGCACACAAGGTACCCCACATGCGACAAGGCATGCCCCAGACCCCACCTCCAGTGGTACAGCACCCTGCACACCCTCCCAAGGACACATCTTGTCCCAGCACTGGCCACAACAGCCAGCACAGACACGCACAGTATAGCATGGAGGCATGCACCACACAGGATGCAACACAGTGCATGGACAAACACCCACCCATACCCAAGGGCACACCAACACAGGGACACAGTAGCGGGTCAACCAAGCCACTGGCATATGGCCACAGCTGACGTGTACACATAGCCAGCACCCCTACATTGCACAGGTGTGCCAGCCACCCTGCGCAGGCACCATGAAGCTGTATGCCACCAGCATGCCACTGAAGCACAGGTGACAGACACTGGAGCACATCCCCTGCAACAGACACAAGTGACAGCATGAAGAGGGGACAACAACAGTGGAGGCCACAGTGCCACCAGTGGCAGACATGCGCCATACTGGTTATGGAAGGTAACCTGGCATTGTGCCGGGTACAGTTGTTATCCAGCATGGACAGCCACCACTGACATGCCAGCAGACCGTGCATATCACAGACATTCAAGGGTGTCAGCTGCACAGGCCATGGATGGTCTGACAGGGGTGCTATGCACACAGTGAAGGCCCCATGGACCACTGCACACAGGCATCCAGTGCACAGAGTACAACACACAAACCACAGACAGTGACTAATCACCTGCCCACACCATAGGTGGTTCACCTCTGCACACACACACACACACACACACACACACACACACACGCACACACGCCCATGCGTGAACCACCCCGATGCCATGCACACCACTGCAGCTGAGCACCTGTAGCCCGCTGCAAATCAGAGACCACCACAGTTGTCATAACAAAATGCTTATATTAAAAGAAGAACAAAACATACATACAAATATTAACAAGGGGAGGGACACAACAGGTGGGGGCGGGTAAGGGGAAGGGGTGAACATATGGGAGAGGGAAGAAGGGGTGTGATGGTGGGTCAAAGTGGGGAAGGTGGTAGTAGGGGCATGGAGTGCTCAGTGTGTACCCTGGTCCTCCTCCATGTGGTGCCTATGTCTGCCGCTCCTCCTCCTCCTCACCCCATGGTGGTGAATGCACTCTAACAGCTCCAGTGTTGCCCTCACCACCTGGAGCAGCTCCCTCACATTCCTGTCCAGTACCTGGAGTCACCGTCCACCTAGGATGAGGGAGCAGAGTCAATAAGTGTCACTATCCAGCCCCCTGCAGCCCACCCATTGTGCATGGTATACAGCCATATGCCACGCCCCTGTGTTGGTGTGCGACCACCCACAGTGACCGTGTCCACAAGACCTGCCTACCCAGGCAGCCACAGCCATGTGGACCACTGCATACACCCACTGCCCATGTCCTGCACAGCACCACCATGGTCATACAGTGACTTGGCTATGTGGTGTGAAGGCAGTGCCACAGCCATGTGTCCGGTGCACGCATGGACCACCATTGACACACTCCCGGACATGCAGTGCCACTGGACAGTGATGACTGTAACAAGTTGCGTACATGGCAGTGGTGTCAATGGATGGTGGCCATGCCCCGCTGCCCGCCCAGTTATACAGCATGCAATAGTAATCATGGATGTAAGGCACTCACCATCATCAGGGTGGTCCATGCGCCACTGACCACCATTATCCCTCCTGCCCTGCTGCTCCTCCAGGCGATGCCTCCAGTCTCTGGCCTTCTGGCGTTCTACGGGCCCTAAGGTGCAAAACATGGAGAGAGGAACATCAGTACACCCCTGTAGCAATTTTCCCCCACCCCCATGTATGTGCAATCCCACACAGCAGACCCACCTACCCCGCACCCCGATACCACCACCACGGCCAACACCGGATGCCCCCCCATGTGCCGGACACATGCAACCATGATACCCGTATGGACGATAAAAGTATATGGATGTTGCACCTACTTGGCCGTGGCATCATGCCCCTCCTGGCACGTGCCTGCAGGTGGGCAAGCAGGTCCGGGTCTCTGCGCCTCTGGTCCCCATATCAGTGGCAGCACTGCTCTGCCATCTGCCCCATACCAGTGGCCTTCTCCAGGACGTCGGCCACCTCCTGCCACACCTGACTCCTGGCCCTGTCCAGGGGTGCCTCCCCAAACAAAGGCCCAACATGTGGCTCCAATATGGTTCCAAGGTTTGCCAACACAACCTGGCTCCACTGTACAGCACACCTCCGTGCCATCTCTGCTGCTCAGTTCAGTCAAACTGGCACTCTACAGTGCGGTCCTGCCACGTGCAGATGCTGTGCATTACAGCACTGCCATTACCTATCGCGCTGTCACCAAACAGCGTGATAGTGGTGCAACCATGCCTGATGCATGGCGCCTAGGGGGGCAAAGGCCGGGCACAGGGTCAAGGGACTCTGGCGCATGGACAGCCACAGCGCGATTGGAACCCAATGTGTGTAGCATGATTGGGTGCCTGTGTGCCACCTCCTGTAGCGGCCTATCGTGCTGTTGCCCCAGTGCGCCTATGACGCCCCAGTGCCACAGCACCACATAGGTGAACAGCTCTGTAGTGCCACTGGCACAATGGTGGCCGTGCCCTGCACTGCTTCCCGTGCACAGCACATCAGCAGCGCAGCAGGCGCCTGTGTCATCAACCCGGCATGCAGTTAGGTGTGTACTGCGCATGTCACAGAACTGCGCCCTTGGCTAGCATGTTCAACACAATTGCACAAAGCGCAACAGCGCGATATTCAGCTGGCATATGCAACTCAGCTAATCAGCCATTCAATGGCGCAGTCACTGCATTTGCATCCACTTAAAGATGCGTCTCACCTCATTTGCATGGGTTGCGCTATAAAAGTGTGACATTGTGCTGCACTGGCCATAGTCAGTTACTGCAGTCTATTACAGTGAGTTGCATGCTGTTTGGGAGTGTGGACTGTGGATTTTGGGACATGCATGGGACTGCACGGTCACAGGTAACACCTGTCATTCTCACAGGCTGAATCATGACTTAGCGTGTGGTGGAGGAAGAGGAACAGAGTCATGGGAGGAAGAGGAGGCCAAATTTCACTAAGGCCGAGACAGATGCCCTGTTCGTGGCCTACCTAGACCAGGAGCCACTTTTCAGCGGATGCCAGGGAACACCACAGGCCCGTGCTGCTGCATGGGAGGAGTTGTCGAGTGCTGTAAACCTGCATGGCAGCCACCAGCGCTCTGTGCAGGAGTGCAAGAAGAAGACGGGCACAGACAGGTGGAGGATTAAGGAGAAGGTGGTTGCCATCAGGGCAGCACAGTCTGCAACAGGTGGGGGACAGCCGGAGGTGCTACGCCTGACCCCACAGGAGGAGCGGGTTGCTGGCAGCATGCAGCGTTACGCCATTGAGGGTGTTCTGGGTGGTGGATTCCAGATGGATGGTAGCCAGTCACTGCATGGTAGGTCATGGTCTGTTTATTGGGTGGGGGACAGGGTAGGTCACATGCAGTAATGCGACTTTATTTTCCCTTACAGCTCCTGAGCATCTGCATGGGTCAGCGGTGGTGGGCTTCTCCACTGAGGCCAGTCACATGGAGATGGAGTAAGGCCCATCCACCTCCACAGGAATACGTGGGTCAGGGCGACAGTGGGCCCGCCGGGATGTCCAGACTGAGGAGGCCCTGTCCTTGTCCCAGCGTGCCAGCGTCCATGGATACCAGCATGCTGAGACTCGGGCTGGTGCCAGATCCATCACCGATGATGATGGCGCTAATGTCATGGGCAGTGACACATGTGTGCCACAGGATGGCCACACAGCAGGTTACATTGCGGCCATGGCTGTGGGTGGTGCCACCGTGGAGGCCTGCATTTCATCCCAGTCCCAGTCTGTGCCTGTCAGCACCGGTGGGGCAGCACTCATGTGTGTACAGGACAGTGGGACTGTTGCGGCCACTGCGGCAGCACCATTGAGCCCTGGGGAGCGGCAGCTGGAGGGGCAGAATCAGCAGTCGGCCAATGGCCATGGGGGTGCAGTGTCAGAGGGGGGGCATCAGTGCACTGCCTGTGGACATGCCCAGGCCTGGTCCTGGTGTGGAGCGCCCACCTTCAATGGGGGAATGAGCATCAGGGCCATGAACACCTTGAGGGACAGCATGCTGATCAGGCAGATGACCTCTTGGATGAGCACACCCGCATACTGCAAGCATCAGTCAATCAGCAGATGCGGCTTGTGATAGCGGTGGATGCACTGAGTGTGGCTCTACGCCAGGCAGAGGAGTGTCGCAGCAGAGACACCGCTCTGCTCCTGGCAGGGATGGACCAGTTGCTGGAGGATGTGACCACTGCCATTGACAGGCAGACACAGGCATTCACTGCTGTCATGGCCACAATGGGCACACAGTTATTTGCCTACGCCATCGAACACCCACGCAGTACACTGTCCACCCCCATTCCGGCTCGTGCAACACCATCCTTGTCGACACGGGTTCTGCTAAATCCCGAGCATGCCTGGAGCAGGCATGTTCGGTGTACTGCAGACCCCTGCGTCAGCACGGTCACGTTCATGCAGTGGAACCCCTGGGGGACTGTCGGTGCTACCCCATGAGGCCAGTGGTCAGCCTGTCACTGTTGGCGGGTCTCGTTGGGGCTGTCCACACATCTGTGGCACGTGACTGACCTGTCTTCCAGGGTGGCTACTGTCTGATGCTACCCTGTGTGCATTGTGTCATTCAGCGGGCAATGCACAGGTGGGTACCCGGCCCTGCATGCACACACACAGTCTATCTGCACACCCTCCCGGCTGCTGTCTGCATTTGCATGTGCATGATGATGCTTGCATTGTGCTGTATGCCACTGTGCAATGGTGCCCAGCGTCTGACACACACACAATGACAGGCAGTGGGCGTGATGGTCTGTGGACACGTGTGTGGCTAGGGGTGGAGTTCTGGGTTGGCGTGCCTCCTACCCTTTGTGTATGTCTGGTGAGTTGTTTGTTTGCGTGTGACTGACCGCATGCCATGTTAGACCTCGCCCATCCCTGGTGGTGTGTGAGGTTACATGCCCGGCCACTTCCCTTGATGGCATGCACCCCTGGTGTGTGTCCATGTGTGTTTGTGGGTTGTGCCTTTGCCACTGGTGGTTACACATGGCCCCATGACTTACCTGAGTTGGCTGAAGTGCTCCTCTGTGATGGTGTCCTGGTGCCAGCCAGAGCAGTCAGGGGTCCCGTCGCCCTAGGGGGGACTGCCCATCACCATTGTCACCGGCGTCCTCATCGTCCCCATCACTGTCCCCCTCTTCGACCTGTATGGCTATTCCACATTCGTTGGCCATGTTGTGCAGGATGCAACAGGCCAGGAATAGCCCACAGGCCTTTGAGGGGCTGTACTGTAGGGTACCACCGGAGGTGTCCACGCAACGGAAACGTGCCTTCAGCATACCGAACACCCACTCGATGACATTACGTGTGGTGGCATGTGCCTCATTGTAGCGTTGCTGCGATGGGGACATGGGCCACCGGTATGGTGTGAGCAGCCAGAGACAGAGTGGGTATCCACTGTCACCTGTGTGTAGAGGGTGGAGGTTAGTTTGGTGATCAGCATCGCCCTGCCCCAGACCATGTAGGCCACTACCCATGTCACCTCTGACCATGCCCCTCCCAAGCCCTATGTTTGTCCATGTGGTTTGCATACTCACCCACTAAGTGGCCAGTAGGGATGTCCCCACTCTCGAATCTGTGGCACAGTGCTGACTGGTGCCAGATGAAGGCATCGTGTGCTCCCCCAGGGTGCATGGCACAGACATTGATTATGCGCCCCCTTGGCATCGCACACCACCTGGTAGCCTGGCAGTTGATGCTAGCATAGCCCTTCTGATTAATATATGCAGCCGCCTCAGGGCCAGGTGGTGTGCAGATGGCCACATGGGTGCAGTCTATTGCCCCTAGCATGCCAGACATATGTGCTACCCTGTGGAATTCTAGTATGTTTGCTGTGCGCTCTGCCGGTGTGCTGGGGAAATGGATGTACTCCGCAGCATGTGGCAGCAGTGAGCTGAGGAATTGGGTGAGGTGGCGTGACACGGCCGACTGGGTTATGCCTGTGGTGTCCCCTGTTGGTCTCTGGAAGGTACCCCTGGTGAGCAAGCACATGCATGCTGTCACTTTAGTCTCCACTGATAGAGCATGGCTCCATCGTGTGGGTGCCTGCATCACATCACTGCACAGCTCACAGAGCCGCCTCAGAATTGCCCGATTCAGGTGGTACCGGCCCACGATCTCAGTATCGCCGTATAGCTCGAAGCTGGTGTGGGCTTAGTACTGCCTGTTGGAAGCATACTGCCGACGGGCCCTTTCACAGCCGCGCCCCCCTACTGCCTGTCTTCTCACCCCCCTCATTACTGCGTCCATCTGGATGGTAGCACTGGCCATGTCCCTGGCTTGTGTTCACCCCCCACTGGCAGCTGTTTCTGTGTTCCCCCCACTGTCCTGGCTGCTACTTCCCCTGCACCGGGAACACCTAAATGTGGTGGCCTCAGTGCTGTGTGGCACTTCCCTCTTCTACACTGGCTGTGGCTCCCCACACCTTCCCTGTGCCTCTCTCTCTTCAGGGTTCCCTTTCCCTGGCCTGCCCTGTGTGTCCCTCCTGCCCAGTTTGACTTGCTATGGTTCAGCCTCATGTGCCTTCCCTATAGCGTTCTTACCTCTCCTTGTTCCTTTTTATTTTGGCTCATTTTCGCTATTCGCAATTTCAGCTTGCTCCCCTATTGCGCATGGCGATGTTGTTGATTATCGACTGCACCACGGCGGCATGGCTCCTCCTCAGCGCATACATTCATTATCATTGCGCTATTGCTCAGCGTGATTTGGGGGGGCGCATCAGCCTCCCGCTGAATATGGCAGAATGGCACATTTTCAGACTTGCGCTGGAGCAACCCTATTGCGCATGGCTCAACCCTTTTGAATATCTGGGCCAGAGTCTTCTCTTGCCTCTTAAAGAAAGAATTTCTAGAATTAAAATGAAAAGATGACAATACACAATAACACTGCAGTATCATTTCACACAAATGAAAACAAGTCGCAAGATTAATGTTGCAGCTGACCCTCACTCAAGAAATAAAGCTATTCATTCTGTGAATTTGCTCTATTTATTGACAAGACTGACAGCTACAACATTGATCTAACTGCTTGTTTAAAAAATGAATCTTTAACATAAGTTGCAAAAACACCCTCGGACGCCCCCTCCCTCCCCCACACACACATAGCCACAAAATCTCGCAAGAAACGATTGGACCTTGGCACTCCTATGGACACTGCTGTGTATTCACCAGCTCCTTCTACAAGCTCTGCTTCTCCTGAACATTGGGAGAAAAAGAGGGGCAGAAGCAAAAAACAGCACTTGGATACTGCCAGTTCACATTCTGTTGAGCAGCAGAGGCACCGCAGCAGGAGTCATAGCTCACGAGCACCAGCACATTTTTCCTCTACAGAGTTACTACCAGAAAAGAACTCTACATCTGTTGAAGCCAGCATATGTAATGGAGGCCTCTTCACACATGCACAACATCCAGCAATCAATCTGTGCACTCTAGTGGGTGGACACTGTGCAAGCTGACAATGACTGGTATCTGTAGTGCAGCTTCTGCTGCAGCATACTCAACAAGTCGCTCCCTGCTTCCCTCCAAACCTCTGGCTAGTGCTTTGGACAAGAAAATCATCTGAATTTTATGAACTACTTTTAACAGGCTGCAATATTGAACTAGATGGAGAATGGATAACTAATTTCCTCATAGCAGAGTGAAAAAAGGTTTTTTGAAGGCTGTAAGCATTCAGTCAGTTTACATTTATCTCGCTTGCCTGCTCTTCCTTATTTTTTTTTGGAAGCCTGCAATTCCCATTTACTTTTGGAAAGCCCCCCACACACACACACTCACTGTCTTCCCCTTCCCTGTAGTCCCAGATACAGCTGTTTGCCTTCGCCATCGATTTCAACCAAGACCCCTTGAGAACCTTTTCAGCAAACTTGTGCAGTGCAGAATGTCTTTCTTTTTCTATTCTCATGATATGCTGGGGTTGTCTTTTTCTTTGTAACTTTTACTTTTATAAGATGTGACAACCTTTTCTGCTACCCCAAATTACATACCCAACCCCCTTCCCCTGATCTAGCTATAGCACAGAAACCCTGCCAGTTTTTGGGGAGCTCTTGCCCCCTCCTGCCCCACCCCCACACACACTTTGGCTGTCAGTGACATTGATTATCTAAGTAACCTGCCTGCTACAACTGTTTTTGTTAATTGTTTTTTTTTTTGTCATATGTTTGATAATAGTGTCTCTCATTTCTAGGTTCAAGGAGGTACTAGGGGGCTGGGGTCGGGACTGCTCTGGCAATTTCCAAGCGCTGCCTCCCCTTTAGTCCCCTGTGCCCTGCCTGCTACTTAGAGACTCTCTCTGTTATTACACACCTCACTGGTCTGCATTGCTCTATGCTCTGGCTTCCCCCTAACAATTCATGAAGAGTGGTAGCTCCTCACCGAGGACAACGTTAGTTTAATTAATTCTCTTCTGTACCAGTTTTTAAACATCATGAGTGCAGTGTTTTTAGATGACAGCTACTTGGATTTAAATGCATGTCCTTCAGGTAAGATTTCATCCCCTCCAGTTTAAACACTGTTTATTCTTTTTCTGCGCTTCTTAATGGTCTTTCTCCCTTCAACTCTTGAGCAACGCCACCTCGAGACAGAAGGCAGAAAGACCCTTCTCAATTGTGCAAACATTTGGCTGTAGCTAATCAAATGAGTAAGGGCAGCAGTGATCAGCTAGTAAGTTTGTGCTGTGCAAACGTACAAACTCTAGGAGGACATGCAGTAAATCTAATGATCTCTCTTTACATTTACTGCTGCTAGTGCATTTCCATTCCATTCCAGTCTCTTCCCAGGTTGCAGACACCACTACAACTTTTACGCACCATGGGGCATACCAGTAAGGAATACTTTAATTTTTATAGTTACAGTATATACTTTAGAGGGAGCTAAAAAAGGAACATTCAACACCGGATACTGGAGGTAGCTTCAGATATCAGATCAGGGCAGGAACTAGAATGCATCGATCCTCACCTGATAAGGGAAAATACTACAGCCTCTGTCTACTCAGATACCCCACATCAGCCACTACCTGGATGCCCACCTGGGAAGATTTGCAGTTTGCAAATATTGCACTCTCCAACAATAACAATTGAGGTCTGCTACTAGTAGAGCGAGTGTCCTGAAGAGTTGCACACTGAGCCAAGATGGGTGGCGGCTCATGATTTATCTATCTAGATGTGGGATGGGATGTGGGCGCTGGCCCAAGGGGAGAACAGGATACTGTAAATTAAGAGTAGGGAATGGCAAATGGGTCATCCAACAGTGACAGAAGACTTCAACAGCAAGACAGTCCGAGGCTAATAAAATGGCAGCAGAAGTGCCAGTAGGCAACAGCAAATGAGCGAGGTGCCTGCTGACACTTAACTTTCCAGCTCTTGCCTTTCCTGGCCACTCTCTTGCTTTCATTCTCAGTTTCTCATTCAGTGATCATCTGAAGTGAGAGAGTGTAACCTGAAACAGTTTTTTTTTTCAGTTTTCACTTTTTTGGGCAGATTGAGCCCCCATTTTTGGGCCCCCTTCAAACAACATGAAGTCTTGCTGTATTCTGACTATTGCAGTTAGATCCTGCCTTTCAACTGCCCCGGAGAACAAAGAGTTAAACTTTCCATGGCCAGCATGGAATGTTCACCATGAGCTTGGTAGAAGCCCCTGTCTGCTGTTGTTTAAACTCCAGCCGTCAGATTCTTAACTCCGCCTCACTGAACAGTCACTCCGGAGATTTCTCCTTTGCTCGGTTCAAAAAAGTCGGTTAAAGTGTCGTTTTTCACTCAGTTTCTACCAAATTTCTGCTACCGAATCTGTCAATTTAAGTCTCTGTCTGTGGTACCATGAGTACTAGATAGGTTTTACATTTAGTTTCTGTGTGGAACTTGTAAATGTCAGATCAGTTCGGCTGAACCAATCAGTTTAGTTTTAAAAAAGTTTGTGAATTTACTTAGAGTGTGGTAACCGGTCCATATCAGTTCTAAAAAAAACAGATTTTATTACGTTTTTTTCCAAGACCCGTAACACGGTCAGGAACTGATAGAAGTCTTATATAACAGATTGCGAAAAAAGGGAATGCGTTTTGGATAGGATTGGCCATGTCTGAGAAACCCAAGAAAAAAACCGGGCCCACTGGGTTTCAACACTGCAGTGTGTGTGGGGAAGCCTTTGCTAAGGCTAATCCCCACACCACCTGTGTTTATTGTCTGGGGTTTGACCACCTCAATTCAGACTGCCAAATTTGTAAGGATTTTCCCAAAGCTACCCTGGATAAGAGAGTAGGTAGACTGAGGGAAAGGGAGGCCGATAAGTCCGCTGACCCGGATGGCCAGCCCGGTTCGGTTCCGACCGAACCAGAAGGAGTGCCCTCTGACCAGGGCAATACTTCTTCGGGCAAGAGGAGAGCCGATTCTGAGGAGTCGGTTCCAGTTAAAAGGAAGAGAAAAGATAAATTGTCCAGTTCGGATCCAGAAATTCATACTCCGACCGCTGATGAGATAGCCAAGGTGATAAGAATAGTCCAATCGCTTACTTCAGTTCTGGCCGAACTGGCACCATCTGGCAGGGGCTCAGTTCGGTCAGTTACCCCGGTTCCGGATTACACTTCAGAAGAATTTTATGAACCGGAGGAGGATGTGGGAGAGTATGAGGATGATGATGGTGAGTATGAAAGTCTGGATGTGCCTATTGACCCGGACATCTCCCCAGACAGACCTTCAGGTGTTTCTCCTCCTAGGCTTTCTCAGTCCCCTTCCCACTTTATGTTTTACAAAAAAGTGGCTGAAACTCTCCAGCTTTCAATGAAAGAAGCAGTAGAGGATCAGGAGGAGCCTGATTTTGTTGAAATGATGGACATCCCAGAGTCCAGGAGACTGTCTATTTCCCTCCATAAATCTTTTGGGAAATTGACAAATAAAATTCTTAAGATTCCTACCTCCATACCTCCTGTGGACAGATGAGTGGACAAGTGATACACCCTTTCAGGCTCGGACACAGAGTTCCTTTCTCAGCAGTGCAGCCATGTTGGGGTTGTGCAGGCTGCTGCCTGTGATAAGGCAAATATCCCCTTGGCATCACACCCCCCAGATAAGGACTCCAGGAGGATTGATGCCATGGCAAAGAAGCAGTACATGGCAGCATCGTTGGGACTCAGGCAGGCTAACTATATGCCCTACACAGCTAGATACCAGAAGTCCAGATGGGACACTGTGCTGGCTCTGGCTAAACAGGCCCCTGACCAGCTTGCCAAGGAGCTGGAGCAGGTGGCTGCAGATGGGATAGAGGCATCCAAGGTGCAATTTCATGCTGCTGTGGACTCTAATGATGTTTCATCAAGAGTCATGGCTACATCTGTGGCCCTTCGGAGGATGGCTTGGCTCAGATGTACTAGCCTATCACAGGATACCCAGGCTAAGGCCATGGATTTCCCTTTTATTGGTAATTCTCTATTTGGGGAGCAGACAGAGAACTACATGAAAAAGATGGACGAGTACAGGACCACCTACAGGAGTGCTCAGGCCAAAGAAAGATAAGCCACTCCTCAAAGGCAGCAGTCCAGGGGCAGGGCCAGGCCTCTTCCTCTTCCTCTTCTTCTTATGCTCAGAGGGGGTTCTTCAGAGGGAGAGGCAGATGGGGAATTAGCAGGCTTGCTTAAACCCCTCAGCTTAAAGCCCCTGCCAAGCAGACACCCTGATGGGTCTGCCTGGGCCAATTCTCCAATACCTGTAGGGGGCAGGCTGGCTTACTTTGTCCAGGACTGGAAGTCTCTGACATCAGACAAGTGGGTCCTGGAAGTAGTAAGCCAGGGACTGGTTCTCATCTTCAAAAAATTTCCCAAGATGAGAAACAGATCCTTTCCACCTGCAAATCCATTAGAGACCCTTGCCCTAGAGGCAGAGGTTTCTTCCGTCCTGGCTCTCAGAGCCATAGAGAGGGTTCCAACCCTACACAAGGGCAAAGGATTGTACTCAAGATACTTCCTAACCCCCAAAAAGACAGGAGAATGGCAGCCCATCCTGGACCTAAGATATCTGAACAAGCACCTTTTAAAACCAAAGTTCAAAATGGTGACTCTAGGAATAATTCTGCCCTCTCTAAGGCCAGGGGACTGGCTAGCCTCCATGGACCTCAAAGATGCCTATTTTCACATTCCCATCAGGTGCTCCCACAGAAAGTACCTCAAGTTTGAGTTGCCCTCAGGCCATTATCAATTCAGAGCAATGCCCTTTGGCCTAACATCATCCCCAAGGGTGTTCACAAAGTGCCTGGCAGTAGTGGTTGCTTTCCTAAGGAGAAAAAAAGATCTCCATCTTTCCATACTTGGATGACTGGCTCATAGTTGGTCAGTTTCCAGACCAAGTCAAGTCACATCTGCAAATAACTCAGCAAGTGCTCACTTCCTTGGGATTCCTCCTCAACCTTCCAAAGCCAGTTCTCGAGCCAGTACAGCTCCTCACCTTCATAGGGGCGGAGCTGGATACAATAAGGGCAAGAGCCTTCCTTTCCCTGGACAGGGCAAGGACCCTTATGGAACTGGCCTCTTCATTCACCCTTCAGGTGTCTCGACCAGCAAGGCATTTCCTGCAGCTTCTGGGCCACATGGCAGCCTCTACAGCAGTGGTCCAGGGAGCAAGATTTCAGATGAGGGACATTCAGTTCCACTTAACAGCCTTCTGGTCCCAAAGAAAGGATTCCCTTACCAAACTAGTCCCAGTGATTTGAACCCTGATCCAGGCTTTGCAATGGTGGCAGGATCAGGACAATTTGAGACAAGGATTTCCTTTTGTTACTCAGTCTCATTCAGTGATACTCACCACAGATGTCTCCCTGCTGGGCTGGGGAGCCCACCTGGGGGATCTTACCACCCAAGGGCTGTGGTCACCTCAAGAATCTCTGCTTCACATCAATCTCTTGGAACTCAGAGCAGTGTTTCTGGCACTGCAAGCCTTTTCCAAATCTGTACCGAACAAGGTGGTCCAGATCAGAACAGACAATACCACCACAATGTGGTACATCAACAAGCAAGGAGGCACTCAGTCTAAGGCCTTGTGTACAGAAGCAATGAAGTTGTGGTCCCTGGCCTATTCCCTGCAAACCTCTCTGATAGCAGTACACCTTCCAGGGAAGGACAATGTCCTAGCAGATGCTCTCAGCAGGATGTCCCAGGGCCATCATGAATGGACCCTTGATCCCCTAGTTTTGAAAGTGATTTTCTCGAGGTGGGGCACTCCACAGATAGATCTTTTTGCAGCCTCAGATAATCACTGACTTCCTCTCTTTTGTTGCAGCCCCCCAGTCTTGGGCTCAGTCCCTCTGGATGCTCTGATTCTTGATTGGGAAGGGAAATTTCTGTATGCTTTTCCCCCCTTCCCTCTCCTGTTCAAGGTGTTAGTCAAGATAAGGTCACAACCATGCAAAGTGATTCTGATTGCTCCAGACTGGGCCAGATAGCACTGGTACCTCCTGTTGCTGTCCTTTGCAGTCCACCTTCTCCTGTCTCTTCCCAGGAATTACAACCTGTTGACATCCTCTCAGGGGAGGATTTGGTACCCGTACCTCCGGTCTCTCAATCTCAAGGCATGGCTCTTGAAGAGTTAGAGTTTGCTGATCTGCAGCTTTCTCAAGGGGTTCTGGATATCCTTAAGGCTTCTCGAAAGCCTTCCACCAGAAAGACTTACAACTCCAAATGGAAAAGGTTCACTATTTGGTGTTCTAATAAGAATACTTCTCCAGAATGTGCTGGGTTGCCTACGGTACTGGACTATATGGTCCATCTTAATGGCCTGGGCCTTAGGCCAGCTACACTTAAAGTGCATTTGGCAGATGTTTCTGCCTTCTTGTCAGTAGGCAAGCCCTCTCCTCTGTCAGCCCATCCTGTGTTTTGTAAGTTTTTCAAGAGATTGCTGCAAACCAATCCCCCCTTTAGGGACCCTGCTCCTGCTTGGGACCTTAATGTTTGCATTGCTCAGCTTATGCAACCACCCTTTGAGCCTCTGTCCTCTGCAGAGCTTAAGTACTTAACTTGGAAAACTGTGTTTTTGGTAGCCATTACCTTTGTCAGGCGTATCAGTGAATTGCAAGCCCTGTCAGTGGAGCCTGATTTTATCTCTTTCCATAGAGATAAAGTGGTCCTAAGAACTAACAGGAAGTTTTTGCCTAAGGTGGTTTCAGATTTCCACCTTAACTAGTCTATGTCTCTCCCTGTTTTCTTCACTGACCATTCCTCCTTTGGAGAGAGGAGGCTGCACAGCTTGGATGTTAAAAGGGCCCTCAGCTACTACATAGAGTGCACCAAGGATCACAGGTTTGACTCCCTCCAATTGATCCTCACATATGGAGAGGTTGGTAAGGGCAAACCTGCCACTAAGAGATCTATTGCCAGGTGAATTGTCTCTTGTATACAATTCTGCTATGAAAAGCTCGGTAGAACTCCACCCGTAGGGCTGAGGGCTCACTCTACTAGAGGTACAGCTGCTTCCCTGGCTGCTGCCAGGGATATTCCTATCTTAGAAATTTGCCAAGCAGCCACCTGGAAAACAGTCCATACATTCACCAAGCATTACTCTCTGGATATCCAGGCTAGGAGTGATGCTCGGTTTGGCACAGTAATACTTCAGAGCCTATTCCCAAAGTAGGTTCTGCCCTTCCTCCATGGTGGTACTGCTTGGTAGTCTGCAATAGTCAGAATACAGCAAGACTTCATGTTGTTTGAAGAACAAATTACTCACCTTAGTAATGTTGTTTCTTCTAATGGAGTCTTGCTGTATTCTGACCTCCCCCCTGCCTCCCCTCTCAGAACCTGGTTTTTGGGATGTGGGTGGGCAGGAGCAGTGTTGGCATCCTAGGAGTGCCCCCTTTTCACCCTCCTTTATTTTGGGTGTGTGTTGTGTTTTGTTTTTTGGGTTTCCTGTCTTGAGTCTTTGCTTTGAAACCAAAAAACCCTTTTTAATAAATTTAGTTGCCAGTTGGCTAGTGTGAGTTTTACAGTTTCCACACAGAACTTCTAGTCAGTATTGCTCGTAAAGATCTGATGGTTGGAGTTTAAACAACAGCAGACAGGGGCTTCAACCGAGCTCACGGTGAACATTCCATGCTGGCCATGGAAAGTTTAACTCTTTGTTCTCCGGGGCAGTTGAAAGGCAGGACCTAACTATATTAGTCAGAATTCAGCAAGACTCCATTAGAAGAAACAACATTACTAAGGTGAGTAATTTTTCCTTTTGGTGCCAGGGCCCCGGGCAGTTGCCCATGTATCCAGGGTGATGACGCCAGCCCTGTCCTGAAATGTCACCAGATGAGGTAGCCAGTGAGCCCACTGGGCTCCTCCTCTTTGGGTAATCCTTTGTAATGCCAGGCTCCTCAGGAATAAGACCATGAGAATAGGGGATTTTGTCATTTATTCCTTGGTGGACTTGGTGTGCATCATTGATACCAAGCTTGGTGATGTCTCTGGCCCTGTGCTGGAGGTGGCTATTCTTCAGGATTATACAGTGGTACACTGCCTGATGCGTAAGCACAGGCAGGGGGTAGCTATCTGTTTCAGATCTGGTATGAGACTTGAGGCATACCCAATGTGTCAGACCAGGTTGTTTGAATGTGTGACCATTAAGGGTGACACAGGTGTTGGGGACAGTATTCTTCCTGTATTTAATTTTTTTTAGTTATTTAAAATTTGATGACCCGGAAAGACACACTGAGCCGAGGTTTGTTTCCAGGTGCGACCTGGGTACAGTTAGTGCAGACAGTAGCAGTAGACTGAAGAAACAGACAGTTTGCACAACATTTTACAACAACAAAAATACATAGACTCAGTGGTAAAGCAGTAAAACAATTTCATGTGGAGAGGGAGAAGGGAGATGAGATCAGCCAGTTCTTAGTGGCTGGGGTTGGTGGGTGGGGAATTGAGTGGTGCATTGGTTGCGTTTTGGGACCATTTGAACATTTAGGGCAGTGCGGGATGGGTTGGAGCTTGATGAGTTGAGTGAAAGCGGAGCAAGAAGGGGCCAGTCAAAGGCTGGGGGGAGGTTACTCCAGAGAAGGGGAGGTGGTACGAGAAGGCAGCTTGGCCGGTCAGAGAGCGAGGGTGAGGGAGGTGGAAAGTGCGGGTGTACCTGTGGCAGAGAGGGTAGCTTAGGGAGGAGGTTGGGGTGAGGAGGGAGGGGAGGTAAGGTGGGGGGAGGGACCCATGCCAGTATTTAGCTAAAATGAGGTGCCGTGAATGGTACGCCTATGGGAGAGCAGAGCCAGGGAGAGTGGAGCATAGAGCCGAGAGTGGTGAGTAAGTGGGGGTGAGGCGGTTGCAAAGCGGCAGAAGGAATTTAGGAGTATGTCAAATCTGGAGAGAGAGGAGGCTGGGGCCATATCATAGACTATGTCGGGCTTAGTCAGTAACTGGTAAGATAGTTTTACAAACCAGCTCGCATCAGGTAGGGATTGGTAGGCTCTCTTTGTGGCGATATAGGATGGTGAGTTTGGGCCACATCTTTGTGCAGATTGCCTCAATGTGAGTGAAGAAATTGAGGTGGCTGTCCAGCCAAACTCTTGGTATTTGAAGGCTGAGACTTGTTCCATGGGAGAGTCATCTCTGGTGGTGATAGCAGGGGCTGGGAGGGAGGCCAGCTTCTGTGTCGAGCCAAAGACCATTGTGACTATTTTTTTTTTTTGCATTTAATGTGAGCAGGTTATGAAGGAACCAGGACTGGACTCTCGAAATCGTCTTGGAGAGTAGGGAGGACACTGTCGTAGGAGGAGTCCGAGGCAAAGATGATAGTGTCATCTGCGTAAAGATGTATGTCAGAGGCTAAGTAGGAAGAGGGAAGGTCATTAATAAAGAGAGAGAACAGGAGAGGAGAGGATCAAAAATGGATCCTTGGGGGACACCAGATAAGATGTTACAAGAAGAGGAGAGAGAGTGTCACCCACTTGGACTGATTGCTCTCTTTTATGGAGGTACAAGTGGAACCAGATGATGGCAGTCTGGGCGATGCTGAAAGAGCTAAGTTTGCTGAGTAGAAGCAGGTGGGAGACAGAGTCAAAAGCTTTAGCCAGGTCAATGAAAATGGCTGCAGTGATATGGCTTCTGTCCATGGCTGTTAGGATGGAGTCAGTTACACTTAAAAGGGTGGTGATGGTGGAGTGGTGTTTTCAGAAGCCGGACTGAATTGGTGATAGGTAGTTGTTGGCAGAGAGAAAGTTGGATAGTTTGGTCAGTATGAAGGACTCCTGAACTTTGGCAAGGGAGGGGAGGAGCAAGATAGGCCTGTAATTACCTGACTGGGAAAATCTCTGTCTTTGTGGAGAGGGATGATTTTGGCTGATTTCCAAGCTTTAGGAACTGTAGCTGTGTTAATGCATAGGTTCAGAATGTGAGTCAAGAGAGCTACAATGGCTGCAGCAGAAATACGAAGCATTCTGGGGTGGATTCCGTCAGGGCTAGATTTGGATGAGTTAAGGGGAGTAGAGTGCGTTGCAGACCTCTTGAGGTGTGATGGGAGGAAAGAGGAAGCTGAGGTCAGGGGAGTATAGATAACCCAGGTTGGGGGGTGGAGGAGTGGAGTTGAGCAAGGCACAGGAGATAAAAAATGTGTTGAATAGCTCAGCCATGGAGGCAGGATCTGAGATGTTTTTGCCATCTATAGTAAGGGTCGGGCAAGCCTGATTAGTGGGGGGGGGGTCAAGGAGGGAGTTGATCAACTTCCAGAGGGGTGCATTGGTGTTCTGAGCTAGAGAGAACTGCGCTTTAAAATAGGAAGATTTTGAGTTTCAGATGGCCTTGGTGCATTTATTTCTGAGGTGCCTAAAGGAAAGAAGGTTGCTAGCTGTGTGGGAGGTTTTATAAAGTCGCCACGCTTTGTCCCTGGAGCGACACAAGGTGATAAGGTTGGCTGTGATCCAGGGGTGGTGGAGGCATTTTACCCTTACCTTCCTTAGAGGAGCATGTATGTCCCAGATTCTCAGGAGAGTACTGCAGAATTGAGCTAGGGCAACGTCCACATCAGACATGGACAGGACAGGTAGCCAGTCGGGTGTGTGCTAGGTCTTGGAGTAGGGCAGGGACGAAGAGGTTTCAAAGGCTGCGGAACCAGATGAATTTTAAGGGGGAGAAAGGTGAGTGGATTTTGCGGCTGCAGTAGGTGATACAATGGTCACTAAGGGCATCGAGAGAACACCTGAGGTATGGTATGGGAAGGGATGGGAAGACAGAATCCAATCCAGAATCCTCCAAGATGTGAGAGTAGGTTCCTGCAGGAATTTGGGAAGTTCATTGCCAGCCTGATGTTGGAGTTCCCCAGATGGCTTGTGCTCGAGGACTTCAATGTCTGAGCTGACGATGAATCCCTTATGCCTAGACAACAATTCCTCCAACAGATGGAGCTGCTGGGCTTCAGACGGGTGGTTACCTCTGCAAATTACCACTTTGGTCACATCTTAGGCCTGTTTTTTCCAGTGAGGTTTGAGATATTTAATTTCAGGGTTGATCTGATCAGTTGGTCAGATCATCACGCTGTATGGTTTCTGATTATTCCCCCTCCCTGATTTGTATGCCCCCTGGTAGAGTTAGTTAGGTACAGACCTATAAATAATCTGGAGCCTTCAGCGCTCCTGCTGTTGCTGAGCTACTGAAGGCTGTTACAGGTGCGTGCTGATGGGGTTGGCACAGTGGTGGAGTCTTATAGTAAGGTTATCACTGCGACTCTTGACTCACTCACATCATTTTGTGCACACTGGAGAGTCTCCCATCCAAGCTGTTCTGGTTCAGTGAGGAGCCATAATCATTGAAGGCCAAAGGGCAGGGATTGGAGCATACTTGATGAAAAGTGCGACTAATGGAAGATATGCTAACCCTGAGGGCTCACTACTAGGAGTATCAGGGGCAAGCACTCTGAGAAAAGCAGAGTTCATGTCATGGATGAATGCTGCAGGGAAGAAAAAAAACTGCTGAGGTTTTCTGCACTGTAGACAGGCTGTTGCATACAGCCAGCCTACAGTCTGGAGGAATTTTGACACTTGGACAGTGTGAGGAGTTCTGTGAGTTTTTCATTGGTAGAATATCCCCCATGCACTGCTCGGTCTCGAAATGTCGGTTGCCAGGGCCCGGCTTTGTCTAGTCTGTGACTAGCAGTGACCTTTAGTCAGTTTCGGAGGAGTTTCATCCTCCTTGTGATCATGAAGCTGCATATTATCTATTTAGTGGATCCTTGACCCACCTGGCTGTTGGTGGACTGTCCAGAGTCTCTAGGGTCAGTGATTGCTGAGATTCTTCAGTATTCCTTTGAGGAGGGTATCTTCCCTACAACTCTGAAAAGGGCTGTGGTGAAACCCTGTCTTAAGAAAACATTGTTTGACCTGGATATCTTGGCTTGACAGGAGTGTCTTGAAACTTCTCATTTTGGGGAAGGTGATTGAGAAGGTGGTGGTGATGCAGCTGGAGATAACTTGGAGGCTTGTTCATCTATGAGCCATTCCAATCAGGATTCAGGGGGGCATCATAGCATGAAAACTACACTTGTCAGGGTGCAGAATGATGGTCTCCTTGCAACAGACAGAGGAGAATGTTGTATCTTTGTTCTCTTCAATGTCTTGTTAGCTTTTGACAATGTAGACCATAGGATTTTAACAACTCAGCTGAGGGACTTGGTTAGTCTTTATGGCACTGTATAGCAGTGGTTCAAGTATTTCCTTTCCAGTAGGGTGTAGAAGATTATGTGGAGAAATTTTCTCTCATGCACAGCTGCACCAGCCAGTGGGGTCCCTCAAGGTTTAATCGTGTTACCCATGTTTGCAGTGTATATGCTCAAAGTTCAAAAATGTTTATTGATCAGCACAAGGACATTATAATACAGAATAAAAGCATGTATGTAAATTCAGCTCAAATAACACTTATAAAAACATAAATATGACATATGAACAATTAGTACAATACTATAAATAATGCAGCACTTGCATAGTTTTTCACATTTCATAAGTGGATTGCTTGAAAGAAATAGCACAATACTATAAATGATTGCAGCATTTACATTGTTTTTCACATTTCATAAGTGGGTTGCTTGTAAGAAAGATTCAACTTTTTCTAAGACATAGGTATTTGAATTCAATAAATATATTAACACTACTGTATGTCCGAAGGGAGGTCAAGACCAGCCATGTCACCCAACCACCTATCACGTTGATGTCCATATGGGGGGCAAATCAAAATGATATGTTTAATAACATCTTCCAATGATCTACCACATTTTCAGATTGGAGAGTCAACGTTTTGTCTCTTCTGCCTAAAATGGACATAATTTGTGTTACTTATTTCCAATCTGAATTTAGTGAGTAACCTCCTTTTCCTGGGATCTGAGAGATCTTTCCTTGTCAATCTTCACCATTCATTAGTGATTGGTGTAAGCCGGAGGCACGCACCCACCATGGGAGGTTTTTTTTTCCAGAGGAGTCGGCGCCGATGGCACCACCCCTGAGAGCGACACATTATGTGATATGCGAGGGGTGGCTGTTTGGCACCACAGACTTCTCCTCCATCCCAGTTCTGTTCCTCCCGCCATTGAGGCTGCACCTGCTGCACGGAGTTATAATTTTAGTACCTGCGTCATAGGCTGCGTGTCGATTTTCGACCCCGCTCCGTCATCCTGGTTCATTTCCCAACGTCGTCTGCTGGTAAGACCATTCCTTTTATATTGTATTTGATGCCACCGAGAGCTTTGCTGTTTATATTGTTTTTTTTTTGCATCATGTCAGGCTCGGAGGCAAAATGTAAGTCTAAGGCGGGCCGTGCCCCTAGGCGTCGGTGCCCCTGCGGACGGCAGTTTTCCATCACGGACAGGCATGATGTTTGTCTTCGGTGCCTGGAACCCCACCATGATATGGATCACTGCAACACCTATTTCTTCATGGATCGCTGTGTGTTAGAAATCCGCACGTTTAAAGACAGAAGGGCTCCACCAACTTTCAGAGGATGACATTGCCCGCGGGCCTCCCAGGCCAGATATCTTGACCCTTCCTCCGGGTCCCCTCCCGGGTCTATATGGCCTGGTGAGGAGGGACCCTCCTCCACTTCTAGCCTTGCCAAGGAGGAGGTTTCTTCTTCAGTGCTGGAGGAACAGTGTGATCCCTCCCAGGGTCGCACCATCTGCATCGTCCTGGCAGTCACCTCCTCAGAGGTGCAGTCTCCCCCAGTGTTACGGCCCCTGGTTGCAGGGCCCGGCTCTGGTGGACCCTTGATTTTGCCTAGTGATGCCACCGTGGAGTCTGGCACCACTCCTGGGGACTCAGGTGGTGCCATTGGTGGTGCTGCTTTGTGTTCTGGCACTGTTCACGGTGCTGGGGACTCAGGCGGTGCTGTTCGTGGTGCTGCTGAGGTTCCTGGTGTTGATGGAGGTACTGTTGATTCTACTGGCACCATTGGCATTGCGGCCTTCGGTGGTACTGGGCCTGTGCCGTTTTGGGTGAGGTTCCTGCAGTCGTCTCAATGGAGTCTGCTCTGGTCGACTCCTCTTCAGAGGAGGATGACTTGGGAGGGGGACCCGGACTGGCGACCTGAGTCTTCTGACTCGGAACCTCCTATAGGCCGTAGCACCAGGCAATCCAGTGTTCCTCTCCCTGAATCCCCAGAGTTGGTTAGCCCAGATGATTCCATGATTAGGGGTGGCCTGGAGTCTTCTGCAGTGGACCCTTCAGGAGATCAGGAGGGTATTCCCTCTTCTCGGAGGTCCTGTGCAGCTGCCATCTCTGGTGCTGCTAAGATCCTTCAGGAGAGGGTGGAGGACCCTGCCACAGTGAGTTCCCTTCGGGGCTTGCTCAGCAGGGACCTCCCCCAGTGACATCGAGGAAGAGGGCTGCTTCGGAATCCGAGGGATTGAGAGGTCAGGGTGAGGAGTGGCAGTGAATCCCCACTGCCCTGCAGGGTGTGGGGAGGAGTCACAGCACTGATCCCCACCTTTCTCTCAAAGTCTACAAAGCTCCTTCTAGTGGTGGTTCTGAGGGTTGCCCTTTTGGACTCATGCAATCCCATGCACATCACAGGGGAGATTCCCCTTCAGGGCTCTTCCCGGGTTTGCCTCCCTCTCTTTCCTCTTTGTAACCCAACATGATCTCAGGGTCCCCAATCCTGGTGGCATCACTCCCTGGGCCTGAAAGAGGCCAGGTACATGCTTCTAGGTGCCCTTCGCCCATCCCTCTGCAACCCACCAGCCTCTCTCCCAGACCATGTGGGTCCCATGGGACCGTTAACTTGGGAGACGTTCAGAGCTACTGCGGCAGCCTTCCTATCTTATGTCAGGGCCATGGACGAACAGGTTTTTCACCTGTTCCCTCCGTCACAGGAGTCGTCTGAACATTCAAGCTCCACTTCCTCCTCAACTTCTTCACCTGAGGAAGAGGAACTTTCTGTCCACCTTTCCTCTGATGCTGATTTCACTGACTCTCAGTGGTTCCTTTCGAGGATGGTTTTGGAGCTTCGTATCTCCAGCATCCATAGGGAAAATACTGAGTGGCAGACATGTGCATTCCTTAGCGAATTCTGCGCTCGCCACCTGGTGGTGCCTTCCTGGCTGATCCCTTTCCAGGAAGTGTCTATCTGCACCTGGCAGTCTCCAGCCACTCCTTCTCTAGCCCTGGCAGACTGCGGGAGATGATATTGTGCCCCCATGAGTCTCTAGGTTCTCTGTCTCACCTACCTTTGGGCTTGATGTCCCTAGACACTCCTTCCAGGCCTTGATGCCTGGCACATGACAGACCCCTGGATCCAGATTCTGCTGAATTTGACTGGTGGGGATGAAGGGTTTTCTCTTCAAGTCGTGTGTTGATGTGCATAAGTTCACATCAGGCACACCACGCTGCTTACAACAGGCATCTGTGGTTGATGCTATCGCAGGTCCTATCATCTTTGCCTGACACAGAGCAGTCTAGACAAGCCATTGCCCTCTCTGCACAAGGTCTGGAGTTTGCAAGGCACCAAGCGAGGACATCCTACTACACCAATGAGGTGGTGTCCAGACTTGCAGGGACAGCGATCTGCACTAGGCGGATGGCATGGCTTCATCTCTCCAGACTGTCACGCATTGCCTGGTGTAGGGTGACTGCTTCTGCCTTCCGGGGGACCTGCCTGTTCTCCTGCAGTGTGAGGAGGCTTCTTCAGGGGCAACCTCTCTCCCTCCACCCACAGGAGACACGTCTTCATCCTCACCAACCTTAGACTGCCCCAGCCTTCTGGTTAGGGTCTCCCCCTCCTGCCTTCCACCAGTAGGAGGCTGAGGGATCTGTTCCCTCAGGGTCTATCCAAGCCCCCTTCGGGGGGGGCTTGGTACTCACCCAGCAGTAATGAATGGTGAAGATTGACAAAGGAAGATATAAAAATTGTGTACCTACTGTAATTCTTGATCTTCTCTTGTATTTTCACCATTCATTACTGATTTCTGCCCACCTTCCCCTCACAGGTCTCCTTCTTTGACCTTATCCCCCTCCCTGCTTGTTCCTCCTCCTTCTCCATTGGCCTTAAGCCCCCCAAAAAACCCTTTCTTGATTTTTCTGTTCTTTTCCTCAAGATAAAGGAGGAGCGAGTGGAATTTACTCTATCCTGAGGGAACTCTTTCTTATTACCCTTAGGTGTGACCTCGTGGTTTTCTTAAACCATGTTGTTCAATTCACAGTTTAAGGACCGTCCCTCTATGGCTCAGTTCCTTTTTATCCTGGTACCTCTGGCAGGTCTTAATCTTCCTTTGTATCAGTATCTTCTAGTTGGTGCTTACCTGACAATTTCCTTGAGCTGATGCTATTGCCTTGCCTTCAGAGAGTCTGATTGAGTTCCCACTCTATCCTTTTCATAAAGGGGTGCCCTCTGTAGAGCTCACCCCCTCCCCACACACATTTGTGTTAGTACTTAACAAGGTGCTAGAGGACCTCTTCCTCTTCCTAAATGTACGCTCTCTTTCTGGAACAGAAATTCTGTCTCGGCAGTCTGTGAGCTGTCAGCTAGAATTTAAGGTGTTGGGATGATGGGAAGTTAGAGAATCTGCCCTTCTGTCCAATCAGTGCAAGCAGTTCAGTTGAACCTTCTCTCAGTCCTATCAAGCGGGATCCGTGCTCCCTTGTTTTGGTTCCGAGCTTGTAAGCCTTAAACCGATATATCAGTAGGCAGTGTTCTTCCCTCCCAACATCCCTTGTTCTCTTCCCTCTCTCCTTCTTCCCTTTTCTCCTTTTCTTATCTGTTCCTCCCTTGGAGCCGCCCCAAGAGTGAGGCCCTTTGGTCCCTTAGGGTAGGCATTCCCTTCTTTTCTGTACTCTACCAGCTCATTCCTTTTTCAGTATATATCCTTTCCTTTCTCCATCCCTCGGCTCTCTTTTTTCTTTGTCTTTATTTCGCCTCTCTGGTTAACAGAATTGGGATGGAGGAGGAGTCTGTGGCACCTAATGGCCGCCCCATGCGTATCACATGATGCGTTGCTCTCGGGGGTGGCGCTGTCAGTGCTGACTCCTCTGGAAGAAGAAAACCTCCCATGGTGGGTGCGTGCCTCTGGCTTACACCAATCAGTAATGAATGGTGAAGATATGAGAGATGATCAAGAATTACGGTAGGTACATCATTTTCATTTTTAGTAAATAGGATTATAATCCATGTGCTAATTTAATTTGTTTATGTCATCTGAATAATCTGAAGTTTTTAAGTTTATCAAACATGTTAGCCTTATCTATATCCCAACGTCTATTTTTAACCAAAGATATCATTTCCTCCCAGGGTCGCTGAAAGATATTCCACAGGATATGTCCTAAGCCATAAGGTAAAAGGATTTTTTATTTATTTTAATTGTAGGTGAATCAGAGCCTAAGGAAGAATATTTAATTTCTTCCTCCAGGCACTGTCTAGGTGATCGCTCCTCATTTAAAAAAATAATTTTAAAACTGCAGGTATTTGCCTTTCAACAGTTAATGTAAGCAGTGAATATTGTCCTGTTTCTAAATTTAAAATAGCTGCGGGAACCAATTGTGAGACCGTAAGAATATATCTATTTATTTTGTTTAATATAATTTCCAAATTGTGTGAATCTGAGAGACCCCATAATTCTGCAGTGTATAGCAGCAATATTAAATTGTTGCCTCTAATACCTGTAAGATGCCTTTGACAGAGATACGTCCCATTTTTGTGTTAGATATTCTAAATGCATTAAAGGACATCTTTGTTTTATTACATGTAAAATTTATATGATTTCTCCAGCTGAGAGTCTCTGAAAACCTGACCCCCAAATAATCATAATATGTAACATGTTCCACCCTTTCTTTGTTAGCCCAGTGAGGCCAAACCTTTTTGCTAAGGTTTCCAAAAATCAGTACCTTACTTTTAGACATAATCATTTTTAATATGTGTTCTGTACATAGTCTAAAAGATGTTCTAGCTTTCTCTGAAGTCCCAAATTAGAAGTGGAAGTCAATACCAGGTCGCCTGTGTACGCCAGGCAGTCTAACCTAGTATTCCATATTTTGGGAGCATGAAAGTTCAGATTTTGGAGATTTGTAAGGATCTCATTATTATAAATATTAAAGAGGGTTGGTGCCAATAGGCAGCCTTGATGAACCCCCAAATTAGTATGAAATATTGAGGTTGTACGTCCATATTGATCTTACTGTACCTCAGCCCAAATGTGATTATGTAGTCTAATTAGTATGTTCAGTAGTTTTGGGCAGATGCCCAGCTTCTGAAACTTATCCCATAGGATGGTACTGCTTATACCATCAAAAAATCGAGGCGACATCAATAAAACAACAAAATAATGTTCCCCTTTTTATTTTGACATATTTCCAAGCTTAATAATTCAGCACATAGCAGTGTTGGATGGTAGAGCTTGATTTCCTGCAGCCATTCTGTATTTCATGTAAGACAGATTGTCTTTCTAACCAGTTTGTGAGTTCCTCAAGTATTATTCTAGTGAATATCTTTTGTGATATGTCAATAAGACTGATTGGTCTGTAAATTCTAGGATCATTCAGGTAATCTTTTTCATAAATTGGGTAAATAATACTTCCTTGCCAATTATCAGGGAAGTCATGACCTTGTACAATGATGCTAAATAAATGGAATAAAACTGGAATCCACCAATCTGTATAATATTTATAAATGTCTCCTATAATAACCAGGGACTTCATTTGCTTTCAGTTGGAAAATGGCCAAAGCCATGTCCTCCATGTTTATAAATAAAGAAGTTGGGTAGTTAAGATGTTCATACTTATGTAAAGCCTCTTGTAGAGATATTTCCTCTTCCTCTGAAAAGTAAAGTTTTGAAAAGTGTACATACCATGTATCTGGGAGGATATAGGCTTCAACTCTAGAGGTACACCTGTTGTACCCTTGACTTACAAGTCTCCAAAATTTCCTACTATCATTATTTATTACGGCCTTTCTTAATTTTCCCCAAAGTATATTAGTATGGGATTGTATTTCTTGTTCAAGTATTGTCTTATATTTCTTCCTTTCTTTATTAATGTTAATAGGTTTATATTAATATTACCTGTTAGATTTTAATTTTAAGTAACTTATAATGTCTCAAAAATTTAGTTAGCTCTTTCTTGGCATTTCTACATCTGAAATTAAATCAGCTTTTACCCTGAGGTTTATTCATTGCAAAACTATTAGTTACACAATGTGGTTTAATCAGAGTGTTACTATTTTGCCATATATCAAAAGAATAATTAAAATTAGTTTATTCAATAATAGAGATACACATTTTAGCCAACTGCTATCCATATAATAAGTCATCAAAAAATGTAATGGCATTAGGGGCCCATTGTATCTTTTTTGGTGATTATTTCCTCCCTATCCCTCACATGTGTAGTAATGTTTTGTTTTGTTTTCTGGTTCATTTGTAGACTTAGGCACAGAGGGTTATGTGTTGATTCTGGCCTTTTAAGATTTCCAGATCATATATTAATTTAATAGCTTCAAGGCTGCCCCAGACAAGGTTTATAGTTGAGGAGCCACGTGATCCTGTGTAAGTTAATTTCCCTGTCTGGAACCCTGGTTACAGTCCATTAAGTAGAAGTAAGTTTTTACCTGCTATAAATGTAGCACGTAACTTTCTTCTGTTACTTCTATGGTTCGTTACAGCTCTAATATTTCCTATCCTTGGGTTAAGTTCAAGAAGAAGGGATATAAAGTCTGTAACAATTGAATTCGAGGGGATCCTCTCATTAAAGTCACTCAATAGTATTATTGGTATATTAGACTCCATAACCTGGTTTAAGGCATAACTGAGTTGGGATATGAGATTACCTGTGTTCTTTGTAGAGGGGGGAAGATAGATATTAAATATTGCTATCTTAAAGTGAGTAATCTCTTCTTCCATCATGAGCACCAGAATGTCTCTGGGAGTATTATATTGTTTAATAATTTTCAAATTTAAATTAGTTTTGAGATATATGGAAATACCTCCCACTTTCCTTCCATATTTTTTCTTCCTTATTTCTGATTTTGATACATTGTGATATCCTGGTATCCTTAATGCTTCTTCTGCTGCGTACCACATTTCCTGGAGACATAATATGTCAAATGTCTCCAGAAAAGTTGACACCTCAGGCTCAGCAATGTTTAAATGTACCCTCTCTATGTTTGAAGATAGAATCTTTATCATTTTAATATTTGTTATGATTGCTTGTCTGTTTTTAGTATTAGTTAGTCACTTGTCTTTGTCATTTCCCAAAACATCAAATCTATTAGCAGAAGTAAGCCTCTCCCAGTCTTCTATATTTTGTCTATTTTCTTCACTTGATTCTAGGGGAATCTCTTTGCTGGTATCCTTATTCTGACTTCAATCCAGACAATATTCCATAGCTACAACATGTAGGCCTAATCCATCTAGCATCTGTGTCTTTCTTAACAGAGTTTGCACAATCATTGGATTTTTAGAAGTAATATCTATATGTGATGCATTATTTGTATGTTTATGTATTTTAATGTATTCTATTGAGTTTTTAGAGATAGTAATATGCATTGTCCTAAATAGGAAAGATATCATTTCTTGCTTAATAGATTTCAAGGAGTCCTGCTTTATGGGTTCCCATCCAAAAATAGTTATAGTTTTATTAAGCCATACTCCTCATTGTTTAGTTTCATAGTATTTAATTTTTTGAATGATACTTTCAAGCTCTTTTTGATTCTGTTTTGGTTTTTTTCTTGCCCTTTAATATCAGTCCCCTCTTTGTTTTGAATGTTATGTAGTTCATTTTCCTTTGTGTCTTTCCCTGTGTCTACTTAACCTGTGTCATTTTGTATCTCAGCCAGTACTATTTGTGTTGGTGTCAAAGATATTCCTTTAAGAGTCAAGGTTTATTCCTGTCCCCATATGGCTTTGACCACTGATTCTAATTTTGTCTAGACAGTGTATATGCTGCAACTGGGTGATGTTACAGTATTTGTACATAACATCTGAAGTTTCATTGATTAGCTGATGATACATATTTATTTATTTATGTATTAGCTTTTGGTAACCAGGTTAGTATAGTAGGCAAAAGACATGCCTATTTTAAAGCACGACCCAGGACAGTACAAAAATAACAATGGAGCAAAGCTTACAGAGGACAAGACAAGTATAACCAATCCAATATAAACAGGACCCCACACAGGGAGGTCAAAACATAGGAACAGTTGAAGTAAAACATCCATGTAGGAGTGTGTAACAAAACAATGATGGGTCAAGAGGTACTCAAAACAGTAGTATGTTGTAGACAAAGCAGGCATTGAGCAACAGGGATAACTAGAGTAAGAATTAGGGGCAATTGCAAGCTAAGTGCACTCAAGTACCCAAGGGTGGGTGGAAGAGGTGAGGGGCCAGGCAGAGGTATTTAATGAGTACTTTGCCTCTGTATTCACTAGGGAGGGGGACAGGATATCTACAAAGCTAGGCATGAAGGGGATAGAAGCAGCAGTGAGTGGGATCAGGGGAGCAACAGAAATGGAGCAAGAGGGAGGGAGAGGTACCCCAGGGGTGTCATATCTGGATAAGGATAAAAAAGCCAGTAAGGTGGAGGGGATGGATGATGCTATCTCTACCAAAAGGGTGTGGTTAGCCCTCAAGGCCCTAAAGAAAGACAAATCTCCTGGGCCGGATGGCATTCATCCGAGAGTACTATGGGAATTGGTGGACATACTGGCTGCACCCCTAGCGGAGCTCTTCAACAGGTCACTTGAGACAGGGAGGGTACCTAGGGATTGGTGAGAGGCACATGTGGTGCCAATCCATAAAGGGGGGTCAAGGAAAGTACCAGGTAACTATAGACCCATCAGTTTGACCTTGGTGGTGGGAAAATGAATGGAGAGTATACTAAAGGAACGATTGGGGGTGTACTTGGAGGAGGTGGGAGGTCTGGATAGTCGGCAAAGTGGGTTTGTGCCAGGTAGATCATGTCAAACCAATCTTGTGGAGTTCTATGAATGGGTAACATCAGAACTGGACAGGGGGAAAGCCTGTGGATGTATTATTCTTTGACTTCAGCAAGGCGTTTGACTCTGTCCCCCACAATGGTCTGGTGTAGAAACTGATGGGGTTAGGAGTAGGCCCTTTGACGGTCAGATGGATTGAAAACTGGCTAGCTGGACACATCCAGAGAGTAGTGGTCTGTGGGGAGCTCTCAAACCCTAGAGAGGTTGGTAGTGGGGTGCCACAGGGCTCGCTCTTGGGTCCAATCCTGTTTAATGCATACATATCAGACATCAGGGAGGGTATAGGGTGTGAAATGAGTCTCTTCGTGGATGACTCCAAGATGGGAGCAGTAGTTGAGGGAGAAGAGGGGAGGTTGGCCCTGCAAGGGGACCTGGACAGCCTGGAAAGCTGGGCTCACACATGGAAATTAAATTTCAATATCACCAAGTGCAAAGTGTTGCATCTTGTTCTGGGAAACCCTAAACACAGGTACACCTTGGGAGGGAGGCCCTGGAGGCCTCAATAGGGAAAAAGACCTAGGGGTCATGGTGGATGCATGTATGGAATAACCTTGAGCAGTGCAGAGAGCCATAGCAAGGCAAACAGGGATGTTGGGATGCATCATAAGGGATCAACTCTAGGAGCAAGGAAGTGATTCTGCCACTGTACAATGGACTGGTTAGACCACACCTTGAGTACTGTGTACAGTACTGGAGACCACACTTGAAGAGGGACATACAGCTCCTGGAGAGGGTACAGAGGAGGGCAACTAAGATGATACAAGGGCTAGGGATTTGGCGATGAGGACAGACTTGAGGAGCTCTGCCTGTTTTCATTGGAGGAGAGAGAGACAGGGGGGACATGATTGAGGTCTTCAAGTACCCTCAAGGAATAAATAGGGTAAACATGGAGGGATCTTTAGACTAAAGTAGGGAGGTATCACCAGAGGGCATGGTTTGAAGTTGGAAGGTGGAAGGTGAGGGGGAAAGAGGAGGAGGTTTTTCACTGAGAGGGTGATGGACCCTTGGAATGCACTGCCTGGTGAGCTGGTTCAGAGATCCACAGTGGAGGGCTTCAAGAGAGGGTGGGACAGACACAGAAAGTGGATGTATCAGATGATGGCCTGTCCCGGGGGGTGGGGATGGATGATAGGGGTTTCTGGAGCACAAGGGATGGGAGGGCCTCGGCACCCAACTAAGGATCTAAAGTTTGAGCAGACTCGATAGACCATAAGGCCTAATCTGCTGGCAAATAGCATGTTAGTATGTTAGTAAGTAAGAGAAAAGTGCTTTTTTGAAAGTATTGTGAGATGGGGAACACTTGATATTGGGGGTAAAGGAGTTCCAGAATTTGGGAGCAAAATGGGAGAAAGCTTGCTCACCCATCCTAGTAAAGCAGAGAGGGATGGAGAGCAGGGGAGAGGCAGAAGACCTTAGAGAGGGAGAGTAGGTCACCAGATTTAACATTGCTGCAAGCGAGTCAGGATGGGGTAGATGGGTTAAGGAGACAATGAAGCATCCGAGAGTGTAGGAGCGCAAGTCTTAGCTGTACCTATCATTTGCCTCTGGGGCAATGAATTCAATCAGTGTACTAAACAATTTCTGTGCTGTTATCAATGACTGTGTAGCATTCAGCTAGCTAAGAATGAATCCAGACAAAACTAAAGTGCTACTGATGGATATGGGTATCCAGAACATGGCAGGACTGAGTGGGGTGGCAGCTTGAATACATCTTTGTTCCACCCAGCTCATAGCCAGAGAAAGGGTAAAGAATCTGGGAATTATCATGAACCAGAAACTACACTAGAACTTCAAGTGCTGGCAGTGGTCCATGGTGGATTATTCCATTTTGTGAATATCACCCGAATCAAGTCCTTTTCAAGTTCTCAGGACCTAAAGGCACTGGTGCATGCCTCATGGCATCCAGACTGGGCTATTGTAATGCTCTGTGTCTCAGGTATCTGGAGGCTTGATGCACCACTTGCAGTTGGTGCAGAACCCTGCAGCTCGACTGATGGATGGGGTGCCTTGTTCTGAACATATCTCTCCTGTTTTGCAGATGTTGCACTGGCTTGAGAGGTGGAGTGCCTCCTTCTGTCCTTCAAAATAGGAACATATATACAAAGCCCTTTGTGATATGGACCCAGGCTACCTAAAACAGCTCTGGTAACTTCTGTTGCCATATGCTCCTGACCAGCCCTCTGGTTCTCTGAGGTGGACCTTCGGAAGGTTCCCAGATCATGTTTGAAATTGTCTGGGGGCTATCTGTTTGTGGTGGCAGTGCCTACCTTTTTGGATCAGTTGCCCTGCAAGCTTAGAGAGGTTCCTCTCTGTGGAATCATTTAAATGGGGATTGAAATGTTATCTATTTTTTTTCCAATTGTTTAACCAGGTGAGGCACACTAAGCTGAAAGCTTGTTTACAGGTGCAATTTTTAATTGCATACTCCTCTTATATTTAAGATGTTGTACCAATGTTAATTTTAAAATGTGCTTATTTATTGCTTGGTAGTACCGCTGTATTGTGTTACTACTATTCTTTTGTCATGTGCCCAGAGCCTGTGGGATTGGATGCCTAAGAAATAAAAATAATACTACTAAATACTACTAAAGTGTCTTTTCATTTTTACTTGTGTGCATGTACAAGCTTAACATACTGATATTGCATCAGCAGGGTAGGGGCTAGAGAGATGTGCGCTTTAAAGAACCCCTTACAGCATTAAGAAAACTTTCAAAAAAGTAAGATTTATATTCAGCTCCATCCCAATTTCTTTATTAGTTCATATATTTTCAGTAATTAATTTGCCATTTTCTTTACTACTGGAAACAGTTGCATGAAAACAAGATCCCTGTCCCCTAGATTATATCTACACTGCCTGCTTCTCTACATGTGACATTACAGTTTCCTGTTTATGACATCATAATTATCTCCACAGCAACATATTTTGATGTCATAAACAGAATTATGATGCCAGGTGCAGGCAGGTAGCCATAGCTAAAATGGCAGAGATACTGTACTCATGCATATACCCTTAGTAATAAGGAAATAAGTGTGAGACTTACAGAATAAAATGCAATGTATAAGGTACATTTATGCCTGAATATTGCATTTTTCAAAGTTTTCTCAACTCTAGCCCTGTTTGCATGATCACATTTGCACTAGAGTAACTCGTGCGCTTGGGTTGCCCCACTGCAAATGTGACTGTGTGGACACATACCCGAGTGGGGTAAGTCGCTCACTAAGATGCCCCCAGACTCTCTGGGAAGTTGGGAGTGCCAAGAGAAGTGAGCAGCTTACAGCAGTTTAATGACAGTGTGGACTGTCTGTGCCACAGCAACTCGTCCATCGGCCATCAGATATCTGCCTCCCCCTGATGCATGGCCCCTCACCAGCACAGATTGCAGCAGTGCAGAGAGGGGCCATGTAGTCAGAAGATCCTGGGTGGCAAGTGGTCAGGACCATGCTGTTGTGGTTTTATAATTGCAGTGCAACTGCCGTGTAAACACAACATGTGTCAGGAGCTCTTTAAGCAGCCATTGCAGCTCAGCCTACAGGAGGTATGAAAGTTAACACCTTAATCCTGTCAAGGCTACTGCTGAATTCACTTTGTTGGTTGATTGGCAGAAATTTCTCACGTATGAAGAGATGCAGCCACGCTTATCACAGTGCAGCTGCATCCTTTCATATTGATGCATCAGACAGCAAAGCAGCATTCTCCTCCACCTGACCCGGCTTTGTATCACCTGTGGCAGTTGCTCACTTCCACCACTGGTATCCCACCATCCCACTCATCTTTCAATCTGTCTGGTGGTTGGCTGCCCAACCCCACTGCTGGAACATCTCTGCAAACCCCCTCTCCCTTGATACACTTCCTGTGGTCAAGTGCCCAACCCTGCCATTGAAGAACTCTGCCACCCCTTCCCCCCAAACAAATGGCCAACAATTGGATGCCCAACCATGTCACTGAAGAAGTTTACAATTGCCTCCCCAAATTTCTAGCAGTTGGATGCCTAACCCTGCTACTGGAGAATTACAATTGCCCACCCATGGTGCTGCCAACCAACACTGGGGTGCCCAATCCCCAGTGCCAGTACCTGCAATAAGAAAAAGCAGCTCCTTGTCATTCTCTTTATTTTAAACCTATAAAAAACAGAAAATGATCCATCAACATGTTCTGCTCCCCATCCTCTGACCCCTCATTTCTTCATTCAACCTCTCTCTCACCCACCACCACAACCCCCTGTACCCCTCAGTTACCTATCCAGGTGTCCTCTCATGACTGGTGGCTGTTCTGCTGCTTTCAATGTTGACCATAAACTTACTGAAAAAAGGTAAGTCCAGTTACTGGTTTTTTTTTGCATTTTGAACTTATAATTTTGATATTTTTTATAAGATTTGTCCCAGATTTTCAACATAGCCTTTTTTACCCCACCTCATGAACAATGGAGGTGTAATTCCTTAAATTCCCTCAGAGACTTATTTTTGCATTTGCTCCATTAAATCATCTTTTGGGCACTATTTAAAAAACTCCACCTGCCATGGTCATAAGGTGAGATCATGAAAAGACTGTTTTAAAAATGTGGATTCAAAATGTCAAAAAACAACAAAGCTATGAAGAAATGTTGACTTGCTTCAATGTTTACTCATAACATTGTGATTTTTGCAGATTTTGGCTCCATATTTTCAACATAGATCTTTTGTTATCCCACCTCATGTACGTGGCAGGTGTCATTTTTAAATCCCCTCCAACACATGATTTCACAGTCACTCTGCAAAATCACCTTTCATATGGGATTTGAAAAATTCTACCTGTCTTGATCATAAGGTGGTGTCATAAAAACACCATTATGAACATTTGTGGTCAAAATGTCAAAAAACAATGAAGTTACGAAGAAATGTTGAATTTTTCTAACATTTACTCATAACATTATTTTTGTACCGTTTGTCCCCAAATACTCAATGTAATGTAACCTTTATAACACCCCATCTCGTGAGCATGAAATCACCTTTTTGGACAGGATTTAAAAAATTGCACCTATCATGATCATAAGGTGGGGTCATTAAAAACTATGATAAAAAATAGGAGTCAAACTGTTAACAGCAACTACAGTAAGTTATGAAGAAACATTGAATTTTTCCATCATTTACTCATAACTTTATTTTTGTAGATTTTGGTCCCAGATTTTCAACATAGCCCTTGAGTTACCCCACCTCATGAGCATGATAGGTGTAATTTTTCGAATCCCCACTGAAACATGCTGTTGTTGTCACTCCAAGAAATCACCTTCATAGAAGCATAGAATTTGATGGCAGATAAGGACTGCTTGGCCCACCCAGGATGAGAAGGGACTTGGCAAGGTTGGAGAAATGGTCAGAAGTATGGCAGCTAGGATTCAATGCAAAGAAGTGCAAAATAATGCACCTGGGAAACAAGAACCCAGGGAAAGAATACACAATGGGGGGGGTGGTAGCAACAACAACAAAAAAGGAAAGGGACCTGGGGGTAATCATATCAGATGACCTTAAGATTAGCAAGCAATGTGAGAAGGCAGTAGGGAGGGCTGGGGGTACACTGGGATGCATAGGGAGAGGCATCAGCAGCAGAAAACAGGAAATTGTTATCCCTCTGTACAGACAGTTGGTGAAACCCCATCTGGAGTACTGCATCCGGTTCTGGAGACCCCATCTCCGCAAGGACATAGACAGGATAGAGGCAGTCCAGAGGAGGGCAACTAAAATGGTGCAGGGTCTGCAAGAGAAGCCATATGAGGAGAGACTAAAGGAGCTTAATATGTATACCCTTGAGGAAAGAAGGGAGAGGGGGGACATGATAGAAACTTTTAAGTACCTCAGTGGAATCAACAAAGTCCAAGAGGATAGCATCTTTCAGAAAAAGAGATGTGCAAGAACAAGGGGACACAATTTAAAGATAGAAGGGGGTGGTTCAGGGGCAATATGAGGAAGTATTATTTCACAGAGAGGGTAGTGGATGCATGGAACAGCCTTCCTGAGGAGGTTGTGGGGTCTAAAACTGTGGGAGAATTCAAGAATGCATGCGACAGACATAAGGCAATTCTTGTTGGGGGTAGAAAGAAATAGTCTGTTGGTTAACTAGGATCTGCAGCCTATCCTGTAAGTAGAGAAAAGGGCAGACTAGATGGGCCAAGCAGTCCTTATCTGCCATCAAAGTCTATGTTTCTATGTTTCTATGTTCACGTTCTCCCTGCCTATGTCACCACAGACATTATTTGGTCTCTGCCTCCCCTTGTTTCCCATTAAGAATCCCTTTTGCCCATCTCATGCATGCTTGAAGCCCATCGCTGTTTTCACCCCGAACCTCCTTTTGAAGACTTTCAGACGGGAATTTGAAAATACTACCTGCTTTGGTCATAACATGAGGTCATACAAAGGCTATGTTGAAAATTTGGGGTCAACGTATCAAAAAACAATGATGTTATGAAGCAACAGTGAACGTATTAAGATGTTCTTCATTCCGTTCACCATTTTTTCAGCTCTGTACCCCTTAGGCCAGTGGAACCCATAATCCACAAGACAATCACTGCTGGGGGAAGAAAGGTCTGCCTCTAGCCTTATGATACTGTTGTTCTAACTTGTAACCGCATGCAAGCAAATGTCTTCAGCACTGGAAAATGCTTGATGCTTGTTTTTGAACAAATCATAGTTATTTTTCCCGAAAGACTAAGACATAACATGTGCTGCACTAGTAAATGCACTCCATTTGACACTATCTAATCTGACTTCTGAATCAGAAGACTTCCTGTGATATCCCCTGACATTCCAGTTCCAATTGTCCAGTGTTTAAATCTTAAGAGGTCTAGGTTCTGTCATCCAAAGTTGAGTACCTGTAGGTTTTGTTACTTAAGGTCTAGTATTTGGAAGATAAACCACCAAATATCCAAATTCCAGTGCTTCAGTTACATGAAGTCTAGATACTAGTGACACAACTTTCAGAAATCCTGCATCAAGAAATAGCATGAGTGACAGCTGTCACTTGAGTCCCTTGGTCCGTTAAGCATGGGGATGGCTAACAGCGCTTATTAGGCCACAACTAAATAAAGCAACTCTGGAGTCTAGTAATCGGTAGTTGCAAGAGAAGCCAAACAAGTACCTAATGAGGCTTTGAGGTGGTCTGTTAGCTTCTTCAGCCAAAAAGGAGTAGCAGAAACTGTCAAGGAGGTTCAGGAGTAGAAACCCTCTCGGTATCACAATACAGTGCACTACCCTTCCCTCAGCTTTTAGAAAGCAATCAGAGTGAACATAGAAAGAGGTAATCTGGTAAGTCCAAGAATGCAGAAGAGGCTAATAGTAAGCAGACAAATTGAAGACCCTAGTAGCCACAACATGGATAATAAGTAAATGAGATAGAAGGTCACAGCTGGTGATTAACAGGTTAGAGGCAATAAATAGGACTGTCCATTCCAACGTTCTGGGCAGTCTATCCATGTTTATTTAAAGGTGACTCAAACCCATTTTTAAATTTTTCATAAGCCCATATCTCCCTATTATGGATTCACCGGCCCTGCCCTCATTCACTTTGATGATTGGATCACTGTGGCTGCACCCTTCCTTTGACTGAGAGGGTAATTAAAGGGTTGCCATCACTGTTCATGCCAATAGCTCTCAGATAGTGTGTGCACATGCCATGTGACCACATCCTCCCTCCTTGGGATACCAGCATCTCCCTTCTGTGATGCATCTGGCCCTCAGCTGGCCTCAGTGTGGGATTCTAGGGATCACATGTTACCAAAGCCTCCTGGGTGACAGCATAATTTGCTGCCACTATGCCACTGGGCTGGCATCAGTACCACTTTTTAAACAAGGGCCACACTTAGTGAAGTACCTTACCTGACATTGCTCCAAGAATGTTGGACTGAAAGGTCTGTCCTAGGGGTGAACATGTGTTGGTAGAGATTAACTGAAGGAAGGGACACAGGCACTGATTTATGGAAATACAATCTTTATTGAAAAAAAACACTTAAGACAGTGATTTAAGTTGGATTTCTAAATAGTTTTTATTCAGACAGAAATGTACATCAGTTTAAGTAGTATTTTGCTGTTTAATTTTAAGTACAGTGTATGCCTTTCATGCCTCTTTACCCCTCTTCATATCCAACAGACTCTTTAAGATTAATCCAGACAGTTCAGTGAAGTGGAATAGTAACCTGAATTCTGAAAAACCTTCAGTAGACAGGCCTTCTGCAGCTTGAACTTGGTTACCAGCTTCCCTTCAACAACCCCTAGTCTTCCTACTTTCCAAAGTCTCTTTGGAAGCTCAAAGATCGATACAGCTGCCCTGCCACTAGACTACACACTTCTACAACTTACACTGCTGCCATCTTGGTGCCCATCTTCATGGGGGGGGGGTTAAAAAATGTATTTTACTTAAAAAGCCCAACAATAAAGCAAAATCTCAATTTCGGTGAGGCCAGCTTTTACAGTTTTTTTAACTGGATGCCACCTGTCAGGTTTTTTACCTGGAGATCAGGTTTTCAGGGTCCCTACCAGGTAATCCGGTTTTGCTCTGTGCTAGTCAGATTTTTGAGCCATTTTGAGTGCTCACATACTTTTGAAACAAATTTTGTCATATCACTCTTTGTTTCAGCTACATGTCCAGGTTACAAACAAGTTCTGTTGTCAATGTAGCCTTTTGTTTGTGAATGCAGTCACACTGGGAGGTGTAAAGTATGGCCATTAACCCCATCAGCACTTACTTAACCTAATCTTTCCACTGCACCTTCAAGTGGCAAAGCAGTACAGCTGCCCCCACCTTTTGTAACAGTAACAGAGCCAGTTGTCCTCCACTTTCATTTGCTGATAAACATTTTCATCTCTAACAGAATTTAGGCATCTTTAAATGTTTTAAATTTTTTTTTCTCAAGAAAAAAGTATGGTCACTTCTTTGGCTTTGAAATTGGCTTCCCAGCCAAATGCCCTTTGGGGTAACCCTTGCCTCAGTGTTTGCGCATAGAGGTTCTTTGTCTTTAAATAGTTTTTTATTTTAATGGGTTCACCACAACATAACCAGACAGACTGTCTTAGGGTAGCTGGTTCATTCACTGGGGTGTCAAACAGATGAGGCATACTGATGAGTCCTGGTAGGACCTAAACACGTGTCTATGTCATCTGTTAGCACCCTTTGCAAACTGTGTGAGAGGCCTTTCGGTACCATGCAATTCTGCTTAAAGTTGAACCAGCATAATATTCTGTGGTGATTTGCATATGCAGCCCATGATGCTTTGCATTGTGTGGGCATGTGCAATTTTGAATTTTCTTGAAACTTGGCTTCCCAGCCAAATGCCCTTTGGGGTAACCCTTGCCTCAGTGTTCGCGCACAGAGGTTCTTTGTCTTTTAAATAGTTTTTTTATTTTAATGGGTTCACCACAACATAACCCAGACAGACTGTCTTAGGGTAGCTGGTTCATTCCACTGGGGTGTTAAACAGATGAGGCATACTGATGAGTCCTGGTAGGACGAAACACGTGTCTATGTCATCTGTTAGCACCCTTTGCAAACTGTGTGAGAGGCCTTTTGGCACCATGCAATTCTGCTTAAAGTTGAACCAGCATAATATTCTGTGGTGATTTGCATATGCAGCCCATGATGCTTTACATTGTGTGGGCATGTGTGATTTTGTATTTTCTTGAAACTGGCTTCCCAGCCAAATGGCCTTTGGGGTAACCCTTGCCTCAGTGTTTGCGCACAGAGGTTCTTTGTCTTTGAAATAGTACTGTGGACAAGAACAGGAAATGGAGGCAGAAAAAGATATAAAGTATTTATACTGTGGTATGCTATTTACAGTATTTCCCTTGTCTCCCCCCAGATCATATCTTTAAATGAGATTTCTTTTATCTTTGTATGTTTATCTGGTTAACCAATGTCAATAAACAAATAAATACATAAGAAAATAAATAACCTAGGAAAGTAACTTTAACAGGCAAAGTACAGTATCTTAACATTTTTATTTAACTTCTGCTTTAAGTGTTATCTTTTATTGGAAGAACAGTGCATGATGAGTCATGATAAGGGCTGGGGCTGGGGCAGAGCTTAGGATTCAGTTTTTGCCTCATCCAAAGGTGGCAACCCTAGATGGAGTCTGGAATGAGGCACATAGAGATTAAACAATTTACTCAGGGTTGCTCAGCAAACGAGTAACTATGGGTGGAGTCAAACTTGGGATCTTCAGGTTCATAACAATATTCTATAACCACTAGACCATACCACATTTGTCATTGCTCTTATGTGTATTTCATACCTAAAAAGTATCTAACAATGCTGAAATGTATCTTACAGACTAATTTTTGTGGCTAAAAAATTCTTTGCTAAAAATACATTTGGGTTTTATAACCATAAAGAATGTTTCTATTGGTGTTCCCATATACCACAAATCAGGTGTTATTATTTTAATTTATCTGCCAGAAACACCATTGCCTTTTGTGGTGGTAATGAGCTGAAAGTGGATGAAGCTTTTAGGCTTGATGTTAAATTCTTAATACTTTATTGGAACAGAATGGTGCTGGTGATGGTTGTGATGAGAATTCATAAAACAATGACAATACTGACATTTCTAGTGTTTAACCCTTAAGCTGTCAAGAGAATTGGAACGCATAGGAATTCTGGACTGAAGATCAGTCAGTAGCACAGCAAGGGTTAAGTTAGGGCATTTATTAGACAATTATGTAGTTCATGGCTTTTATGCAGACCTCCAGTTAATGCTTGATGAAGTATAAAGAGGTAAAATCTCAAACTGAAGAAGTGAAAGGAAACAAATACAGCACTGACAAATATGGAGGGATTTAGGGAGCACGAGGGTAAAGGTTGAAAAAATAGCAAAACTTTGTTATGTGAAAACGTTTTAGTAGTTCACAAAATACTGAAATGGTTTAGAAACTTAGAAACATAGACTTTGACGGCAGATAAGGACCGCTTGGCCCATCTAGTCTGCCTATTTCCCTACCTACAGGATAGGCTGCAGATCCTAGTTAACCAACAGCCTATTTCTTCCTACCCTCCACAAGAATTGCCTTATGTCTGTCCCATGCATTCTTGAATTCTTCCACAGTTTTAGACCCCACAACCTCCTCAGGAAGGCTGTTCCATGCATCCACTGCCCTCTGTGAAATAATACTTCCTCACATTGCCCCTGAACCACTTCTACTTCTATCTTTAAATTGTGTCCCTTGTTCTTGCACATCTCTTTTCTGAAAGATGCTACCCTCTTGGACTTTGTTGATTCCAGTGAGGTACTTAAAAGTTTCTATCATGTCCCCTCCTTCTTTCCTCAAGGGTATACATATTAAGCTCCTTTAGTCTCTCCTTATCGGCTTCTCTTGCAGAACCTGCACCATTTTAGTTGCCCTCCTCTGACTGCCTCTATCCTGTCTACGCCTCTGCGGAGATGGGGTCTCTAGAACTGGATACAGTACTCTAGATGGGGTCTCACCAACTGTCTGTACAGAGGGATAACAACTTCCTGTTTTCTGCTGCTGATGCCTTTCCCTATGCATCCCAGTATACCCCCAGCCCTCCCTACTGCCTTCTCACATTGTTTGTTAACCTTAAGGTCATCTGATATGATTACCCCCAGGTCCCTTTCCTTTTTTGTTGTTGTTACTACCTCCCCATTGTGTATTCTTCCCCTGGGTTCTTGTTTCCCAGGTGCATTATTTTGCACTTCTTTGCATTGAATTCTAGCTGCCATACATCTGACCATTCCTCCAACTTTGCCAAGTCCCTTCTCATCCTTTCCACGCCTCCTTGTGTATCAGCCCCGTTGCAGATCTTTGTGTCATCTGCAAAAGGCATACTTTTCCTTCCAATCCTCTGCAATGTCACTGATAAAGACATTAAAAGGACTGGACCCAATACTGAACCTCTGCGTACCCACTAGTAACCCCTCTTTCTTCAGAGTGGACTCCATTTACAATTATCTTCTGTGTCCTGTTGTGCAGCCAATGTTTTACCCAGGTTACCACCTTGGGACCCACTCCCAGGCTGGTTAATTTGACTATTAATCTTTTGTGTGGGACTGTGTCAAATGCCTTGCTAAAGTCTAGGTAGGCCATGTCCAGCCCCTCCCTGGTCTACTGCTTTGGTCACCCAGTCAAAGAAATCTATTAGATTGTCTGACATGACCTGCTACTGTGAACCCATGCTGCCTTGGTTCCTGTGCCTCATTGGCCTCTAGGTACTCAACTATTCTTTCCTTCAGAAGTGACTCCATCACTTTCCCTACCACAGAGGTCAGACTGACAGGTCTGTAGTTTCCTGTCTCTGTCTTGGTTCCACTTTGTGAAGGGAATCACATCCCTTCCTCCAGTCCTCGGGTACCACACCATCCTCCCATGATTTATTAAAAGAGTAGCCAGTGGTTTCACTAGTTCCTCCTTAATTCTTTTAGAATTCTGGGGTGAATTCCATCAGGACCCATTGCTTTGTCCACCTTCAGTTTTAGGAGTTCTTGCAGAACCCTTTCTTCTGTGAAAGGACTGGGATAGACCCCCAATCAAGAGTGCTTCTGTTAATTGGATTAGGCACTTCCCTCCTCTTTTGTGAATACTGAGCAGAAATATTCATTCAGTATCCCTGCTTTTCACTGTCCCCTCTGCCCACCACGTTCATTCTATTCAGCCTCACTATCCCCTCCCTTTGTCTTTTTACGCTGAGCTGATGTACCTATAAAAGGTTTTATCCCCCTTCTTAACTGAGTTGGCTATCTTTTCCTCAGTTTGGGCCTTTGCTCTTCTGATTTCCCTCCCTGCTTCCTTCTGCCTTAACTGGTACAGCACTCTGTCCTGTTCCTTCTGTGTTTCCTTATACTTCCGGAATGCTGTCTTTTTCTTCCTGACTTTCACAGCCACCTCTTTTGAGAACCATAGTGGCTTTTTCTTTCATTTTGATTTGTTTATTTGCTTCGCACAAAGGCTTGTTGCCTCTGTGATGGCAGTTTTGATGATTCCCCATTGTTGCTCCACACCTCCTTCTAGCCTGTTTGCTAGTGCTTTTCTGAGGCACTGTCCCATCTTGCCAAAGTCACCCCTCCTGAAGTCCAGTACCCTCACTTTTGTATGGCTTGACTCTGTAGCTGAGTTTAACATGAACCACACTGTTTGATGGTCACTTGTTCCCAGATGGCAACCCACTTCTGGATCTGAGATCCTCTCACTGCCCCCATTGGAGAGTACGAGGTCTAAGATTGCTCCCTCATGAGTGGGTTCTGAAACTAGCTGTCTGAGGCCTGCCACCTGTAGGGCATCAAGAATGGCCCTGCTCTTGGATGTGATTGCAGCAAATGTGCTCCAGTTAACATCTGGCATATTCAGGTCCCCCATCAACAGTATTTCCCCTTTCTCTGCCATTCTAAGAATGTCTTCTATCATATCCTTGTCCATTCCCTCCCGCTGACATGGGGGTCTGTACACAACCCCTGTGCGGATTGTGGTGCCCTTTCCAGTCTCCAAGGTGACCCACAGTGCCTCCTCTCCTCCCTATTTACTCTTTTGTTCAGTTGCTTTTATCCCTTCCTTTACATTTGAGCTTCTCCTCCCCTCTTCTCCCTGCCTGTCTCTCCTGTAGGTTAGGTACCCTGGTATGTTAACATCCCAGTCATGGTTCTCTGTGTATCATGTTTCTGTGACTGCTATGATATCCAGGCATCCCTCTTCCATCAAGGCCACCAGCTTAGGGAGCTTGTTGCCCAGACTACGGGCATTGGTGCTCATTACCATCCATTTCCTGATGGCCTTACTCCTTTTTGCCCCATCCCTGTCCTTCTTGCCTTTGTCACTTTCTCCATTTACCCCTGCCCTTCTCTCAATCGACACCTCTATGTTTGTGTTTGCCGCACTTACTACCATGACTTTTTTGGGGGGGGGGTGGCTAGGATTTCCCTGCTCCTTTCCAGTGCCTCCTCTCTTGGCTAGTTTAAATGCTTGCCAATGAAGCATTTAAACCTATTACCTAGGATCCTGGTTTCCCTTCTGGACAGATGCAGTCCATCATGCCAGTATAGGCTTGCATCACTCCAGGTAGACCCCAGTCCCCAATGAAGCCAAATCCCTGAGCTCCACACCAGTTTTTCAACCACTGATTTAATCCTATGGTGCTGAACACCCTAGCCTCTCCTATGCCATAGATGGGCAGCACCTCCGAGAAGGTTACCGTGCGTGCTACTTGTCTAAGACCCCTCCCCAATTCCACAAACTCTTCCTGCACTTCTCTAATCCCTTTCTTAGCCAGGTCATTTGTATCTAGGTGGACAATGACATCCAGCTAGCTTCCCTGTGCAGCAGCTCTGGCAATCCTGAGGATTCGCTCCCTGTTCCTCCAAGCCATGGCGCCAGGCAGGCACCTTACCTCCCTCTCCCCTTCCTCCCCCAGTTCTACCTTCCTAACAATGGAGTCCCCCACCAGGAGTTGTTTCCTTCCCTTGCGGGTCCCCTGCCACCCTCCTGTGGGTCTCCTTTGTGGAGGTTCCAAGCATCCTCCTTGCTCTCCTCTGCGGGTGCCTCCATAGAGGAACCACACTTTGCCAGAATGGCATAGGAATTGTGGAGAGGTACAACTGGAGGGATGCTCCTCTGTTCCACCACACTCACCCTCTCTGAGCCCACTGTTGTCCAACTGCTCCTCTTTCTTGGCAACCTCTGAGGCAACGGCAGTGGCACTGGTGGTCCCTGGATGGAAGAGGAGGTCCCACAAGTCCTGGCCAACTCAGCCTGGAGATGAGCAACCTCCTTCCTCAGCCCAGAGAGGTGCCTGCAGATGGGACAACACCGCATCCTCCAGAACGTCTCCCGGAAGACTGCTGCTCCACAGCCACTGCACTGCACCACTCCAATCATGTCTTATTTCTGGCCCCTTAATATGTGATATGAACAAGTCATAGTCACGCAATTACAAAAAATGTGCACATTAGCTGTCCCAGTGCCCAGCGGTAGCACATCATACTGCTGTACATGTAACCCAAGCTCGGGAGTGGACTTAGGTTGCCATGTTGGGAGGTAGGCCAGGCTACTGGAAATTGCCAAGGGGCAGCATGCCTCAGTCACAGAGGACTGAAGGTGGGTGCTGATGCCACAGCAACCTGTGTGGGTGGGCCAGTGTACATGATTTTTCCATAGGGTGTCCTCTGTGTGCACAAGGCCAATAATAGTACTTTCAATGCTAAGAAGAGGAGGGGGCAATGTTGGTGAAGACTGAGGATAAAATACCCCACTACGATCTGCATAGTGGTTCTGGCATGGGTATATCCCTATCAGGGTTCGTCACTTGATGTGATGTGGTGGGGTAAAAAATCTAGATTGAAAAAGCTCACTTTTTAGACTTTTGTTCTTTTACTTTGTTTTCTCATGTCCTCCTTATCCCTTAGTACTTTTCTTAATATACTTTGTTCTGGACCAAGAGAGACTTGGGCTTGCAGTCTCCTCTGAGCCTGGTGTCAGGTACTGTTCCCAAAGTAACCACAAGAGATGCTGTTTTGAAACATGACCCTGGCCCACTAGACTGGCATAACTTTTTTTTCAGTTTTAGACTGGTATTTCAATTTTTAGTTTTTGTTGACCGGGAAAGTGCACTAGACAAATCCTGCCTATTTTCAGGCATGACCCAGGGGAGGGGTATACAGATGAATGCTAACTAACCTTGAACCAGATGAAGCTGTTGGTGTTATTTTTCATGAATGGAGGAAATTTTGCCATTGCACCAGGGAAATTCCCCTGCTCTTTTTAAGAAGTGCCATGGGATCTTTAACATCCACCTGAACTACCACCAGAACAGCCAGATGGGACCTCGATTTAATGTCTCATCTGAAAGACTGCACCTCAGGAGTGCAGCACCCCCCTCATGCTGCAGTACAGTGTCAGTATTGGGATATTAACCCAAGTGCCTGGTGTAGGGATAGAACCCACAGCCTACTGATCTCCCAGCCTCAGAGGCGAGTGTGCTACCTGCTGAGCCACTGACACTGACAAACAATAAACAGATACACATTGTAAATACAAATTCAGACGCTTTATTTGTATTTTTTCCCAAAGATGCAATTCACTAAAACTTGCACACTCAAGTGATAACTTATTAATTATTTAGCGTGTCCCACAGACAAAAGTCCCCTCCTCTAATTACCCTCTCCAATTACTGCTGACCCCGGCAGAGTCTGACCCTATTTAACCTCTTGATTTTCCTTTCTCCTAGCCCCTGCCCCCGAAGGGCACCCTGCCCTGGAGCACGCTGCAGCCGTTTTCGCCTCTGCATTCCCAGGATTTGAAAGGTAATTCTTTCGTCTCTGCCGGCGGAGCACTTGTAGACAACGCAGTGGTCAGTGGTTGCGTTGAGGCATTTCAAATCTTGGCGTCTTTTCTGGGACTGCTACCGCGAGGGGATTTTTCTCCACCTGGACAATTACGTGCTGCGGTACCAGGAGTTTCGGGCGACTATCTCCCTAGCAGCACATCGAGGTCTCCAGTCGGGGCTGCTCACAAGCTCAGGCTGCCCAGCTGGGGAAGTGTAGCTTACCGCCTGGCTTTCGGGACTGTAGAAGGGACGCCTTTTTCATCCGCAGACTGCCCCGCAGCCGCCTACGGGCTGCTCCCACCCTCCCCACCACCCCACCCTTGTCCGGCATTACTTTTATAGTCTAGAATTCTAAAGCCATGCCCAGTGGGAGTGTAATTTTACTATCTCCCTACTTTCCCATTCGCACTTTATATCTTTGTACCACTAGAGGGCATCTACAGTCCTATCAAACCCTGCTCAACTCTCCTGTCTTTTAATATTTTCCTGCCTGTTTTTGGTGGGCTCTGCTCAAAATCTTTAGTTTCACTGGCCATTCATGCCCACTCCAACATAACTACATAAAATGTCCCCCCTGCATTTAAAACCCTGGGCATTTGACCTGGGTGTTCTACTGCTACAAGCCTCAATTATGGCTACCATTATGTGGATCCCGTTGGTAAGTAGCCCTCTCTCCCGAAATGGTCACTACCATCACCCCAATGACTACACTTTCTCAAATATGCTTATCCTGGATAATATGCCATTAGCCACCTCACCACTTTTTGTCCCGAATCGGATCCTTTACCATGCCATCTATTCACTGCAAAATCGCTCTCGGTATATAGAACCCTTACTGACCACTTTTACTCCCCGTAAACTATGGTACTGGCTCCTTTTGGCTCACCATTAGCTGGTGATATTGAGCTTAATCCAGGACCTGGATGTAATGTCCTAAACTCTGACTCGTACTGGAATAATGCCAAGGACCTGCGCATTGTTCATATGAATATCAGAAGCCTTCCCCACAATATTACGGAACTTGAGGCCTGGGTTACCCAATACAATCCAGATATTCTTTGCTTGACTGAGACCTGGCTAAAGCCCTCCACCCCTGATCATCTAGGCCGCCTGCCTACCTACAAAATGATACGACAAGACAGGTCCTCATCTAAACGTGGGGGTGGGGTCGCAATCCTATATAAACTCTACCTCTCTCTACACCGGAATAGCGCCTTCACTCTCTCATACTGTGAAGCTATTCAAGCTACTCTCCAACTCGGATCAAAGTGGCTACACATTGTATGTGCCTACAATCCTCCTAGGGGTGGTACCCAAGGTTTAGTCGAACTCCTCTCCCAGGTGAGCCTAGCCATTGGACATGACAAAGTCTTCATCCTTGGTGACCTTAATCTAAATTGGTTAGGTAAAACCTGCCAATACCTCCACACCATTGTACAAGACTATGACCTCCATCAACTGATCACTGACCCCACCAGGGTCATGGCCCCACCCATCCGATCTAGCTCCCTAATTGACTGGGCCCTCACTAACCATCTTGATCACATTGTCTCAGCTGGTACCTTTGCAGACTCAATTAGTGACCACTCCCCAGTTTTTTGCACCTGCACGCTGCCAGACAATCATCCCCCCCCTCCAAAATTAATCACTTTTCGTAACATGGCTAACTTTAATCAGACTCAGTTCCTGCATGATCTCTCACTCATTGATTGGTCACCTATTTTCTCCTCTCTTAACGCACAAGCCACCCTAGACTACTTTCTAGTTAAATTTGCTGGATCTCAGGACCTTCATTGCCTCGTGTCACTCGATAAATATCGAAGGGTACACAACTAAGTGGCTAACCAAGGATCTCCTTGCTCAACTTCGTAACAGGGACAAATGCTGGCATTGTTATAAGGCCTCAGGACTACAGGCAGACTATAATCACTACAGGGCTTTTAGAAACTCCTGTAAAAGAAACACCCGTCTAGCAAAAAGCTCTTTCTGTAAAGACTCACTAATCAATGCTGGAGGAGACTCGTGAAAATTCTGGTCTGTCATCAAATCTCTCCTTGGTCATGCTAAACAGTCTACCTCAAATGATATGCTACTGAATGGCATACATTGTAACAACCCCGTGACCATTGCCAACTCTTTCAACCATCATTTCTCGGATCTGTCATACTACTTAGCCTCCTTCCCCTCTAGCCACCTGGCATCCTCTCCTATGGCTAAGGCTCCGATACTCCCCCATCCACTCTTCAGGTTCTGGGCCGTCACTAAATCTGAAGTCCTTAAGCTACTGTTGACAATCCCTGACAACACCAGCCCTGCTGCTGATAGTCTTTTTTTTTTTTTGTAATTGAAATTTTTATTACTCTTTAAACTACAACTTATAACAGATACATAATTATAGTGGTATTACACAGAAAGCGCGAAATCTTGATTCTAGCATAAAGATTGTAGGCATTGCACTTTCTACAGGAATAACAACAACAGACAATGTATATCCCAAAACCCATAACCCCTCCCATCCCCTACCCCTGCTATGATATATAAGAGGTCAGGTACAGATTAACAAAAGATAAGAGGTGCTTGCTTAAAAGTCCAAAGCTTCTTAGTTTGACGGTTTCCAGGTCATCAGAAAATGCTCCAGTGAACCCCATAAGGATACAAAATGCTCTCGTTTTCCCCGCATACATGCTATGTGTTTTTCCAGTTGTATAGCCTGAGTACATTCTCTGTGCCACTCCACAAGTGTTGGGACCTTATCCGACGCCCAATGTCTTAGGATTAACAACTTCGTTACCGCTGAAACTAAAGAGACACATGCTCGCCAAACTTTAGGAGTGGTCACAGGGAATGCAAATAGTAAGCAAATCTTGGGAGTGTCCATTCTAATTGAGCCAAGGATAGGGCCTAGCAGGGTACCCACAGATCTCCAGAGACTTCGAATTTCAGGGCATAGCCATAATAGATGATATAAGGTTCCTTCTTCCTTTTTAGCTGCTGATAGTCTTGAACCTAGGCTTCTGAAAGCCGCTGCCCCACTCATAGCCTCCCCCTTAACCAAAATATTCAACATGTCGCTATGTCATGGGGTAGTCCCTGATGTTTGGAAGATAGCTAGGATAACACCAATCCTGAAGAGAGGGGATCCCAAAGTGATGGCCAATTATCGGCCTATTGCCATCCTCCCTGTGCTCAATAAAATCCTCGAAAAACTAGTTGCAAGGCAAACCATAGAATATCTCCAGAAGCACAACCTCCTCTCCGGCTCCCAGCATGGGTTTCGTAAAGGCCACAGTACTTCTACTGCCCTTGTGAAATTTACCAATGATATTTACACAGCCATGGACTCGGGTCTCCTGACAGGCACCGCTTTCATTGATCTCACCAAGGCTTTTGACCTTGTTGATCACACCCTTCTCCTTTCAAAGCTTACCTCCCTTGGCTTTTCTACTGACTCTGTGAACTGGTTCCGTAGTTATCTATCAAATCGACAGCAGGCTGTTGCTTTTAACTCAGCACTGTCAGACCTGTCATCCATACATGCTGGTGTCCCACAGGGATCTATACTTGGCCCACTGCTCTTCTCGATCTTCATAAATGACCTCCCACAACGAGTGTCTACTTGCTCTATCTTGCTCTATGCAGACGACCTTGTACTCTACCAAAGTGCCAGCAATGTATCAGACCTAAATAACTCTCTATCTCTAGAGTTCCAAAACATACAATCCTGGCTCTCTGCTAACCGTCTTGTTCTCAATGAAAAGAAAACTCAGCCAATGCTCTTTGGCTCTCCTGCTAAACTAAAAGTAAATAGGAACTCTTTCAATATATCCTGTTCCAACAAATCCCTGGTAGTCAACCCCACATCCTTTAGATACCTTGGTATTCTTCTTGATGAATCTTTGGACTTTGCTCTCCACATCACTACAACTTGTAAATCAGTCAATGCCAAGATTGGAGGTGCCTACCGTACTAACTACGCCCTTACCCCATCAGCCAGGCTTGCCGTGGCACAAGGCCTTCTTCTCCATCCTTGGCCTGACTCTGTCATCTATCTAGGTGCAACCAAGACCTCCTCCTTACATAGGACTAACGTATAATAACATTTACCCGTTATGCTTCTGCCTCTCCTCGGCTCAAACATCATTGTCTGCTCTTGAGGACCTAGAATGGCCTAGTCCAGTGGCCCATCGCCTGCTATCTTATGGCATTTAATTGATGGAACTATAAGAGCAGGTCTCCCTCAATCTCTTGCATAGCTGCTACACCCTCAAACCCCCTCCTATGTTCTCCGCTCAGTTGACCAGATACCTCTGTACGTCCCTAGATGTAGGACCACAATGGGCACCCGAGCTTTCTCCCATGCTGCCCCTAAATATTGGAACACTATCCCTCAAGAAATTCGTCTTGCTTCTACACATACTGGCTTTAGGAAGCTCCACCGTTAACACCTACTCACAGTATGTTCCTGTACCTGTTTCCAGCCACCATAAACCCATCCCCTGCTCTGCATCCCCTTTTCTACTCCCAACCTACCTGCTCTACACCCTAAACTACCCTCTTCTCGTCCCCCCCATCTGACACTGTTGTATCTTGGATCTGCTATTCTTGTGTTTTCTGCTCACTATTTTATGTTACGACTTATATGAATCTTTTAACCTGTTGTTGCACTTATCCCACCTCTTTGCAATTGATCTTGTTATACATGTCTTTGACTACCTACTGTGATTGACCATTAATGTCTGAGATGTTCTTTACTCTCCTGGCTAACTCTTTACTGTATTTGCTTATGTGTGCTGCGTCACACCGATGTTGTAGTCTTGTACTTCACTTGTATCCTCCCGGGTCGTACCCGAAAATAGGCATTCCTATGTCTAGTGTACCCAACCGGTCAACAAAAGCAAATAAATAATAAATAAATAAATAAATAAAACATTTGGTACTGGATTACCACAGTCTGCCCCACTTCATTTGGAGTTGCAGAAGGTGTAACACCTGCAGCTCTATGGAAAAGTTTGGCTTTTTTGTGCTAAGTGACGGGGGAGAGAGAAATAAAGAAAGAAAGAAAGAAAGAAGGAAAATAAATGAGAAATTAAGAAACAAGGAACTCTTTCAGATAAAGTACCAGGTGAATCTTATAAAGTGACAGACAGATTTACGACAATTTAATAATTTTAAAATGATACTAGAGACCAAAAGATTGTTTTCATGCTCAGGTTATGCAGAATTATACTGCAGAAAATGCCATTTAGTCAATCAGAGTACAGAGCTACTATCCCATTATTCAGCCATAACTGGACAGTGGACTGAACGATGGGACTGTTTACTATTAATAGTGTTGCCACCTATCTGGTTGTTGACTGGATAATCCAGTTTTAGGGTCCTTATCCGGTCATCAGGTTTTGACTAAATGCAGTCCAGTTTTTGGCCCATTTTGAGTGCTCATGTACTCACTGATGTATCAAATCATTCACTGTTTTGGCTGCATTGCATGTCCAGGTTACAAAGAAATTCTAATGTCACAGTCATTCAGACCTGTCTTTGTTTGTAAAACCAGTTTGTCTGGGAGGTGTAAAGTATGGCCATTAAGATCATTAGCAGTAAATTAACCTATTCTTTTCCATTCTGAATTTTAAGTATGGCCTTTTACTGTTATGACAGGAAATAACTTTTACACCTTTACATGCTCTAATGTGTTTCTTTTTGTTTGTTCTATATTCTGGTATGTTTAGATCCATTTTTGTTACCTTAATAATCTAACTTATTGCCTTTATCACCACATTTGCTTTCATTTTTTGTGTTACCTGAACATTCCATGATATTAGCTACACTTTTACAGGTCACTCAGATAAACAGCATGGAATGGTGTATTTGAAATTGTGGAATGTCTTAGAAATATGAAAAGAAACAGCAGTAGCTGCTGAGGTAAAGGGGAACACAGTTCAGTATTAAAGGTGCAACAAGCATTGATAATTAAGTTATCAAAAATTGGATAAAACATCAGAATACATGACTGACATGGAAAGGAAAATGGGATCATGTTTAACAGAGGGCTGAGCAATAAGCTGTGGATGAGATTGACACATCCAGCAGACCTGAGTTTGATTCCTACAACCTCCACTTGCATACTGTGTGACCCTGAGAAAGTCACTTAACCTTCCTGTGCTCCTGTAAAATGGGCTATGTGGCCTATGGAGGTAACCTGGTTGTCAAAGAATAAAAATAAATAACTGAATAAATAAATCAAATAAATAAGAGTAAAAAAAATGATTTCCTATCACTAGTAATGTCTATTCCAACATTACAAATGGCTTTGGAGGAGGAGTTATATATTCACCAGTCATACAAAAGGGGTGGAGTCAGAGGCTGGGTTTGGGGTGTGGTTTAGCATTCGTTTTTTACCTCATCCAAAGGTGGTGACTCTATTTACTAATCTCATCATTTTGATTGGTTGCTACTCAGAAATCTGCTGTTAATTGTTAACATTCCATCACACACCTTCATTGAGGAACAAATGGCAGGAGAAACCTCTTATTTCCAGAGCTTCACAGAAGAAGATAACAACATGTTTACTGGACTAGTCTACATAATACTGCATTCATTAAATGAAGTTCACATAGTGAAACATTTTCTTTAATCTGTATCTGTGTGTATTTAAAGTACTGCTTTGATAAAGTGCTTTTTTCTTCAGTGGTGTTTTCTGCAGTATAAAAACAAAAAATGGCATGATGCATTGGATTAAAGGGTGAATAACAGTACTAGGATACCAATGAACCATCCCAGTACAGTTATTCTCCCCAAACCTGGCTCACTACACGATTACTGTTAAATTGTTCTTAAAAAGATAGATCTCAGCTAATCACAACACAGAGCTACTCTCCCTTTATGCTGAAATAACCAGAGAGTAGACTCAGTAACGTGACTGTATGCTAATCCCTGTGTTCTGACTGGCTATGACTACTGATACAATGTATCTGTATGGAACATTTCCATGGTTCTCACAGACATGCTGTAGTGGTAGCTAGAGATTGATATCCATACTCTTTTTCAAAACTTTTTTCCAGGTTTTTCTTTCTTCAGTATAATAGCGATAAAATATATAGTCATCAGGGGCACTACTCAGTATGAGATATGTGACATTTTGTGTCAGGGAAGTCCATCTCCCTCCCTTCTCTCCAAAGTACATCTGGTCCAGGTCCCTTTGCTCACTGAACATACTGTAGAAGATCTACTGAGCAACCTGGCTGCAACTGACTGGTCCCCACTGTTCACTGCCCCAGACATTGATATGGCTCTACCTCTTCCACTCAATATTTACTTCTGCCTGGGACAAGAATGCATCCATCAGGAAATCTTGGGTTAAATCCTCTCACCAGCTCTGGATCACCTTAAGTCTCATCAACTTGTGCAAGATTTATGACCAAGCATGGGCCAGGTATAAATTATCTTGCTTCTTGACGGACTTTCTCTCCCACAGGGCACTTAGGAAGTCTTGCACTAATGACGATCATACTGCCAAGTCCCTCTACTTCAAGGCTAGCCTACAAAATAATCTTAATTTTCCAGCCAGATTCTGGAAGGTGATTCACTCCCTTTTGGATTCCCTCCACCCAGCCCTCACCCATGGTCCTCATGATTATAGGCTCACCAGTGTCTGACCCTTCCTGAGTTGCTGCTCACTTCAATTCGTTTTTTTTTGCCATTTGTGTGCTCACCTCCCTCCCACCTCCAGGCTCTGTCCTCTCCCCCTTCTTCTCTCTCCTCCTTACCCCACCTCCCCAGGAGAATCTGCTCACTCTTTTATCAGTCAGCCCTTTCAAATCTAGCCTGGATGGCTTGGACCCTAAGCTTCTCCATTTGTCAGCTCCTGCCAATCCTCCCCCTTTACTTATCTCCTAAATCTCTCTTTTACCCTTGCCCTGTCCCCCAGTTTTGTAAGATTGCCAAGGCTCTTCTCCCGAACAAAGGGGATAAGCTGTCCTGTCTTGGCAATGTCTGTCCCATCTCCCTCCTCCCTTCTCTTGCAAAAAGGCAGGAGAAACTAGTCTACTCGTGGCTTGCACACTTTCTTCACTCCTTCAACTTCCTGTCCTCCTTCTAGTCTAGCTTTAGGAAGCATTATTCTACCATCTCCTCCCTACTTATGGTCATTGACTCCATCCTCTCAGGGATGTCTTGGGGCACATCACAGTATTCATCGCAGCAGCCATGTTCATTGAGCTGACCTAAGCCATTGACTCAGTGTCCCATTCACTCCACCTAGATAAGCTGAGCTCAGTTGGCCTCGCAGTTCCCTCTGATGACTGGTTCTATTCCCATCTTACAGACTGTCAACAGTCAGTATGGGTAGGAGGTGCCACCTCCTCACCCCTCCCTATCCAGGCCAGGGTCCCAGAGGGCTCCATTCTGGGTCCAGTCCTCTTCTCCATCTTTCTAAAAGATCTCCCCTCTGCCTGTGCCAACTGACATAGTCACATGTATGAAGATGACACAGTTCTTTACACCTCTAGTCCCTCAACTGCATCTCTGGAAGTCTCATTCAGTAAGACTTACACAATGTTCTGCATTAGTTCCAGTTTAACCAACTTGGGGTCAACACAAAAACAAAAAAAATGTGTCAGTAACCTTTGGTACTAGCCAGAAGCTGGCCTAGCTCATCCCCTTCCTCATCTTCTCCACACTGGATTGCACATCACCTGAAGTAGTCCTAACTTTCAAATACCTTGGTGTGTGGTTAGATGGCAGGCATGACTTTTCTGCCCACATTGGTGCAATCCATGCCAATCTCTGCCCCAAACTCAGTGTCCAATATTGCAATAAAAACATCATTTCTCCCCAGGTCTGCCGGGAGCTGGTCACAAAAATGTTTTCCCAGTTTTCAGCTATGCAGATGTGGTTTATGGCACCACCTCCTCCACCTCCCTTGACAGATTGGACACCCTCTGCAATGCCTTCTCCCACTTTATTACCAACTCATTCTCTTGTACCCACTCCACCTCTCTTTACGGCTCCTTACTCCGTCTCTATTCATGTTGCCAGTCCCACTATGTTTCTCTCTTCTCTAAATACTGGTTTGAGTCACTCACCTCTTAACTATACCATCTCCTCTCCCCCCATCCCCTCCTCCTCCTCCTCTTCCTGCTCCCTACACTTAATGGACCCATGCACCTTCCCCCTTACCCACCTACACTCCTCAGTTGGGAAATTTGCTTTCTCATACCACCTTACCTCCCTCTGGAACCAGCTACCCGCCTCCATCTATCTCTCCCCCTCCCTTCTCTCCATTAGACGCCAGCTAAAACTCTTCCTCCTTCCCCCTGCTTCTGTCAATACTCTTCCTGAACCCATCCTTACCTCTGCCTGACTTTTGACCACCCCCTTACCTCTCCCTTCTTTCTAACCTCATAGTTCTGGCAACCTCATTAAAGTTTACCGACCTGTTTTGACTCCTCCTTTCAGCACCAGCTTAGCCTCCCTTCAGTCTAGCATTACATACTTTTGGAGTTTGCCCAGTTTGCATAGATGATTTGTATGCTAATTTATTTGTCCTCCATATACTGTATAATGTTTTGCCATTTTGTCTGTACTGCACTCAACTTATGCTCTTTATGTCATTGTCATTGTAACCACATCACCTGACTGGCTATATTTATTTGTAATTGCTTTATCTCCTTCCTCTTTCCTTGGATCGCACCTGGAAACAAGCCTTGGCTTGGTGTGCCTCCCTCGGTTACTAATTTTTAAATAAATAAATAAATAATAATCAGACCAGTAGGTTAATAAACACTTTAGTCTATGGCCTTGGTGTTTATTACCCCCTGGCCTGGTTATTACTTTTATGGTCTAGATATTACCTTGTAAACCCTGAACACTGTACTATTATTCCTTGTTGACCCTAGAAGGGAAAAAGGTATTGTATCCAGCTGAGTTAGGACACATGAGTTCATGGACAGCTTGTTGCATTTATGCAGTCACAACCAAAGACATGGCCAGATATTTCCTGAAATTTCTATGATATTTCTAGAGAAATCTCCTGCTTTCTCCATTTACACAGCATGGGCAGCAGAGAGAAGCTCTTTAGAAATTTCACGAAATATCTGGAACTATCTGGCCATGTCTGTGGCTATTACTGTACGTTACCAGCAACATTTATTTATTTTACAGTTTCTGGCCAGGAAAAAAACACTAAGCCAAAGCTTGTTTCCAGGTGTGACCTGGGAGCACAGGGAAGTTAAGTCACTTGCTCAGGGTCACATAGTATGCAAGTGGTGGCTGTGGGAGGCATACATAGTTCTCCAGGTTTGCAGCTCAGTGCTCTTAACCACTATGCTGTACTACCTCCCCATATTATAATGTGTATCTTTGTAGTATTATTGTGAGTACAGTTATTAGTAATAAAGTAATATTTTTTATCTCCCCAATTTTTTTTTCAGATGTAGAAAAGGGCGGTGTAAGTGGTATGTTCCTTAGCTTCCCCTTTCTTAATTTGTTAGAAACCCACCGTTCTGCTGGTGTTACGTTGGTCATCAGTGTTTTATTATACCTACTTCCGGACCACTGTTTTTGTAACAAACAATAAGCTCTAACAGTGACAGAAAGAACTGGTAGTTTACTCTCCTGGTAAAGGTGATTGTGTTACTGTATGTCCATGGCACCTCCAAACCTTACCTTAGGGTTATGTACACCTGATAGGCTGCTGATGCACATGTGACCTAAGGTCAAGTTACAGTCTGTCCTCCAAGTCCCTTCCTGTTTCCTCTCATGTCCAGTTTCGATACTTCCATAGCTGTGAAAGGAATAGTTAGCTGATATGCACAGACATAATGATGGTACCTCAGACAATGATGTGTCATAACAATCCGATTTATTTATCATGTTCGCCTACACGGAATTCTTTGCATCTCCTGGGTTGTGATAGCACCCACAATATATCAAATATCACCATTTTTGCTCCACTGTCAGCTCCCCAGGGAGGGCCAAGGTGCCATGGATATACAGTAACACAATCACCTTTACCAGGTGAGTAAACTACCATTGTGTTGCCTGTAAATCCATGGCACCTCCAAACCTTATCTTAGGGTGACTAATAAGCAGTACCCTCATGGCTAGGGAGGGGGGAGCTGAGCCTAGGTTCAATATGTCCATTAACAGTTAATAATACCTTATGTCCAAAAGTGTTCCTCACTGGGAGTGAAGTGTCCAGCCTGTAATGTTTCGTAAAGGTGTAAATAGTGGACCACGTTGCCACTGAGTAAATCTCCTGGGCTGTTGCAGAGTTACGCTCTGCCCATGATGTGGATATCGCCTGAGATGAATGTGCTTTTATTCCCGTGGGCGGTACTTTCTGGCATGCTGTGTATGAGTCTGTGATTGCTCTTTTGAGCCAGGTGGCTATTGTTCCACATGCTGTGGTAGATCCCTTTCTATGTCCTGTAGTGATGACAAATAGTCTCTTAGTACGTCTGAGTGGCATAGTTCGGTCTATGTACATCCAGAGTGTTCTGTGGACGTCCAGCGTGTGTAAGGTCCTTTCTGAATTGTTGTTGGGATTGTCATAGAATTTTGGTAGTTCTATTGGTTGGCTTAGATGGAACTGCGAGTTTACCTTGGGGTGAATGAGGGGACCGTTCATAGTGTGACCCCTTCCTGCGTGAACGTGAATGGTTCCTTGAGTAACAAAGCTGTTAGCTCTCTGACCCAGCTTGCTGAACAGATTGCTACTAGGAATACCGCCTTTATTCCTAGCCAGTAAAGCTCAATGTCTTTTATTGGTTCAAATGGGTGTTTGGTGACTGCATTCAGCACCAGTGTGAGGTCCCATGGTGGCATGCTCGCTCGTATTCTGAGGCGGATGTTTGCCACCACTCGGAGGAAGCACACGGTGTCTGGGTGTGCCCCTGTGTAGACCCCTTCTATACTTCCTACTGCTGTGCCTATAGCAGATAGCTGTACTCTCAAGGAGGAGGGGGTCAAACCCTTGTCCAGACCCTGTTGCAAGTATAGTAGGATCTGAGAGATTGTTGGTGATTCTGGGATAATGTTTTTGGAATGGCACCATGTGGAGAACCAATTCCATTGTCTCGAGTAAGTCATAGTGGTCGAGTTTCTTCTCAATTGAAGCATGGTCTCTATGACTGAGGTGTGGTACCCTGCACTCAACAGTCTCTCCCTTTCAGGAGCCAGGCCATGAGTGTGAGGTTCTTGGGGTTGGGTTGATTCACCGGCCCCTGCTGTAATATATCGTGATGGGCTGGTAGGGTCATTCTGTCCATTGCCATTACTACGATGGTTGCGAACCATGCCTGTCATGGCCAGTAAGGTGTGATTAGAATTATAATTCTCCATGATTGGTGGATCTTTGCCAACACCTGTTTGAGTAGCGGCAGAGGTGGGAAAATGTAGGAGTAATCGTGGTGCAATGGGATCAACAGGGCAGCCACCCTCATGGATTGTGGTTCCCTGAATCTGGAATAGAATTTCTCTGTCTGTTTGTTTTTGTTTGTCGCCATGAGATCTGTAGCTATCCTGCCCCATTTTCTCTGCACCTGCGCCATTACCTCGTGGTGGAGTTGCCATTCTCCGGGATGTAATTGCTCCTGGCTCAGCCAGTCTGCTGTGGTGTTCAGTTTCCCTGCTAGATGTATGACTAACAGTTGTGATAGGTGTTGTTGGGCCCAGATCAAAATTGAATTTGATTCCCGAATCAACCCTATGCTCCTGGTTCCCCCCGTTTGGTGATGTATGCTACTGCTGCCCTGTTGTTTGATCGTATTAGGATGGATAGCTGTTCTATCTGTGGTTGAAATGATATCAGGGCATTGCGAATTGCTCACAATTCCAGTACATTGATTGGTAACTTCTTTTCCTGGGGCGCCACCTGCTCTGTGTGGTCCTGTGCACCAGTGTTGCCCTCCAGCCCCATAGGCTGGCGTTGGTGTCCATGGTGACATTGTGTACTATTTCTAGTGGGTTTCCCTTGTGTAAGTGGTGTGAGTTTGTCCACCACTGCAGGGTTGACCTGGCTTTGTAGGAAAGTTTTACTTTGTGGTGCATGTTCTCCTCGGTAGATGACCCATATTGGAGTAGCAGCATCTGAAGTGGGCGCATATGGAACCTTGACCAGGGTATCAGATCGATGCAGGAGGACATGCATCCCAGCAACTGGGATATTTGTGCTATTGTTGGCTCTTTTGTTGTTAAGAGCTGTTTTGTCAGCCGGATAATGTTGGTGATGCATGCCTCTGTGGGTCTCACTAGTCCTGCCTTGGTGCCTATGAGTGCCCCCAAGTGTTCAATGCTTTGAGATGGTGTGAGGCAGCTCTTGGTCAGACTGATCACCCAGTTGTGGTCTGTCAGGGTCTGCAGTGTTCGTTCGATTGTTGCTTCCGACTCCCGGTATGATCTGGTTTGGATCAGCCAATCATCCAGGTAGGGAATGATGTGAATGCCCTCCTCTCTGAGCTTTGTTGCTAGGATGATTGACACTTTGGAAAATACCCATGGTGCAGATGTCAGTCCGAAGGGTAGTGTCCTCTACTGGAATTCTTGTCCCAGTATCTGGAATCAGAGGTATTGTCTGTGTGTGGGACGCATGGGTATGTGGAGATATGCATACTTTAAATCTATGAAGGTTAGGAAGTCTCCTGGTCTTAAGGATCGGAGCATGGAACTTATTGTCTCCATCTTGAATTTTCTTGAAGTTATGAACTGGTTTACGAACTTTAAGTCCAGAACTGGATGGTATTCCCCTGTCTTTTTCGGGACCAAGAAGAAGATTGAAAAAATTCCTCTGCCACTTTCCTGTTGAGGGACCCTCTGGATGGCATTTGCTCTAAGAAGTGTGTGTAGGAAGTACTGAACCTGACTTGGAGGGCATCTTTTGTTTGATACGGGTGAGATTATTAGTCTTTCTCTGTGTGGTAGCTCTTTGAACTTTATGGCGTAACCTCGTGCTACTACTTAGTTCACCCATCTGTCTGTTGTGGTTGAGGCCCAAGTTGCACTGAACAGTTGTAGACATCCCCCGAATGGGGGGGTTTGGGCTTGTCGTCTGGATTGGTTTGATTTGTGGGCCTGCCGGGTAGTCATTGGGGAAATCTTTTAAAGGGTCGTCCCCTTTGAGAGGGGAATTTCCCCTTTGGGGGTTAGCTCTGCCTCTATACGAGCATTGACCCCTGGGTTGGTAGGTAGGTTTGCTGTGAAAGTTGGTGGCTTTCCTATCCCAAAAGGAGCTATTGTTGGCCCTGTGATCCATTCTCGATTGAAAAGGATGATATCGGGCACTGTGGGATGGCAACTACCCCGAGTCTCTGTCACTGTCCATCTCCTTGCCATGACCTTGCCTTCTCAGGAATTCATGTAGGCTGTCTTCAAATACTCTTCTCCCTTGAATGGCAATTTTAGCAGACGTGACTTGGACTCTGTATCTGCTTCCCATAGCTTCAGCCATAGGGATCTCCTTGCTCTGTTTGTCACCGTTGCTGACCTTGCCCCCATCTTAATTGAGTTCATGGCCAAATCCCCCAAGTATTTTGCTCCTGCTTGGTCTGCTCCAGCAGCTCAGCTTCCTGTGAGTTTGGAGTTAGCTTCTTGGCTATCTCTTCTAGCCACTTGATCTGGGATCTGGCAGCATAGGCTGCTGCGGTTGATGTTCTGATGGACTGTCCTGACATTTCATTTACCTTTTTAAGGAATTCCTCTACTTTCTTGTCCCCAAGATCTTTTCATGCCACCATTCCCTCTGCAGGTAGGACAGTTCTTTTTTTAAGTTCTGCTATATTTGGGTCTATTTTTGGTGTGGTGCACCAGATTTTTGTGTTGCCCTCTTGTACTGGATATAATCTATCCATCGATCATTTTTTGGGGATCCTGGCTGGGTCAACTGTTTCCCATTCCTTTTTTTTGGATGTTATTTTTCTCTCCTCGAAGCTCCGGCTACAACCCCCGCACTCCGTCGTCCCCGGTGCCATCCCCAGACATGAGACCCCTCACTTCTGCACCCTGACTTACCCTTCATGGCAGGGTGGTGGGAGTGACTCATCCCACCCCAGCGGATCCATGCCAGGAGGTGCCCTCCAGGAATGGCACCGGGAGCGGCGTCGTGCTGCGGGCTCCCATTTTCTTTGTTTTCTTCCCCGTTGAGCATGGTGCAATGACACCAGCAACTGAGTGCAGCAAGACGCTCCCGTGCGCGGCTTAGCCGGCAGCTGGCCTGCCATCCCGCCCCCTCTGGCTTGCAGCTGCATGCTGTCGATCCCTGGCTTTGCTAGGGGTCAGGCAAGCACCGCCGCCCAAATCTCCCCACCCGGAGATGGAGCAGTCCTCCAGATGCTCAATCCTTCCTCCCAACCATTCCCAACAGCCTTGCATTCTCGAACACAGAGTCGCGGCATGGCGATTTCATTCCTTTGTTATTATGTCTACAGTGTCGGGTTAGCGGGAAGAATTTCGTTATTTTGGGGGGTGTCTGGAGCATTGAGTCCAGCGTGGTTTCGGGGGGAGGTGGAGGGCTTCAAAGCCCAATGTTTCCCTGATCTATTGGATTAAATCATTGACATTTTCAGGGGGAAAATAGTCTTGTGGCGATGGATGCCACCTCTGGAAAGAGAGGGTCCTCTGCATTTGAGTCATGTGGTGACTCGTTGGGGATGTCCTGCAGAGATGCAAGCTCTGTATCATCGTTATTATTGTTGTTGTCACTTAACAATGTGTTATTAATTGTGGTGACCTGTGACTGTGGGTGCGTGACTTCTGTAGCCACTCTGTTGTTCAAGCTCGGAGCTGTGTGTGGTGAGTGAGGTATAGGTGGGGGTTTATTTCTGCCTGCCAATTGTTCTAGCACCTGTAACATGAAGGTTTGTTGGCTTTCCAGCATTGCTGCGATAGCCTTCTGCAGGGCAACTGTGGCCGGATCCACTTGACAATCTTTTCTGGAGTGGCTCGGTCCAGCCATAGCAAAGTCCTGAGTCTCTCCCAGCTGCTCGGGACTGTCCAATTAGCATGCTTTACAGAATGCTCCTTTTTGATGTGGTAGTAAAGGGACCTCGCAAGCACTGCACTCTCTGGATGCTGACATCTGAAATACAGTAGAGAGCCTATTTTTAGAATCAGTGTTTAAAGGGTCTATATATTTTAAATATTTTTTGTTTTAATTAGAGCTTAAATGGAACCCATGCTTCACTTGTTATTGACAGTGTCATAAATCCCCCCATCTCTAGAGCAACATTATGCCTTTTCTTTGGGCTAATTGAAGTTAACTCACTGAGTTGTGAGCTGCTGTTTGCATGAGCAAGGTTCTGGTGACCTCCGCCCGTGACTGAGCTGTGGGAGCCTCCGCAATGCAGCGGGATGGCGTAGTGCTAATGTGAATGTGGGGTGCTTGGAAGTGGTCCCACACATGCTCTGTGGCCTCAGTGATCTGGTCACTTTACTAAGATGGTAGCCACCCAGTGCGCATGTGGTGACCAGCATATGCGCATGCACATGCGAACGGGACGCTACCATGCATGCTTCTAAGGGAGAGTGGAGTCCCCAGGAAGAAGAAGGAGGCGGGCGGGTGGCGGCTGCCATTTAAAGCTGTTTTTACTGGCCCAAAGTCACTGCCAAGCCAGCGAGGGAATCTACATGCACCATGCGATGCCTGTTGAAAAGATCTCCTCCGTGTGATCTTTCAGTGCGTCACCCTGCTCTGTTAACTGTTTGGTTGGGGGGTGGGTTAGCGCAGTAGTCATTCTGGGCTGAGGCAGCATCCATCCACTACTTAAAGGGGACAGGTGAGCCACAATAGAAGGAGGAACCATTGTTGTAATTCATGCCCTGGACACTGTGCAATTGCTGATCGGGATTACATGCATAACGTTGCTGGAAGCCTCGGCTCGGAAGGGAAAGCTCTGTTTCAAGCACAGTACTCAGCATATTATATATATCTATATCCCTTTTTTTTTTTTTTAAATGGAAAGCTTTCATTCAGCATGTTACAGATATTTCTACTTGAATTCTCCTTTTGAAATAACCAACGCTAGTTGACTCAGTAATAAGCTACTTGTTGCATTCATTTTTAAAGTGTTAGATGCTGAAATCCAGTTGCTCTAAATTGCTTAGTCTGAGCATAATCTGAATCCACCCTGAGGAAACTCACTTACGTTCCTCCCCTGTGAAATGGGTACTGTATTCTGTGCCAAAAAATATATAATAAGGGGGTTAATTATCTTTTCCTGTATTGTAGTTACACTGGATCTTGGAGGAAGTGTTGCAGTTTAACAGATGCACATCGAAGACTGGAGATGAGAAGAAACAGGAAGGGGCTTGGATGACAGACCGTAGTAAATTGATCTTAGGTCACATGTGCATCAGCAGCCTATCAGGCGTACATAACCCTAAGGTAAGGTTTGGAGGTGCCATGGATATACAGGCAACACAATACTTTTGTACTAAGGGGTTGCCACATTTTATCTTGCCATGAATTTTGAATGTTGCAATGATGAGAACTCAAATGCAGAAGCAGAAATGCTGAAAAACACTATACAGTGGTACATTCTAAATAACTTTTATGTGGGCCCCATATTCAGAGCCAGACAACAGTGCATGCACATGGGTGCGCCGCATGAAAAAATGGGGTCGACCGGCTCTGGCTCCATATCTAAATGAATAGCACGATCTGAACTGACCGCGCTATCTGTTCATATATCAGGCCATGGTAGCATGGTCCACAGCAGGTGAACACCATGCTTTGTACCCTGCTACCAGGGCACTGGATCGAAGACCAGCCATTGGAATAAAATACAACACACACTGGCTAGCACTGCAACCCTTCTGGATGATATTTAGCCTAATCATGCAGATGAGCCTATTGGGCATGCACAGCACTAGCGGGCCATTTGCATGCCCATTATGGGCTCATTTGCATGTGACTATGGTTGACTAATGTGCGGGCAAGGTGCCCCCTTCCCAGCCCCAATCTCTGTCCCTGTTCCAAAAACATTATCCCTGGTGCTCCAGTGGTCCCTCCCAGCCCTGATCCCCTCTGGCATACAACAAAAACCATCCCTGTTAGTCTAGCAATCCCCCTATCTCTGATCACCTCCATTATATGGTAAAACATCCCTGGTAGTCCAGCGGCCCCTTCCAAGCCCTGATCCCAGTCAGTTTTGAAATAGAAAATAATTCAGTGGTGGTCCAGCATTCTACCCCCGAACCCCAACTTGCCCTACCAGACAACTCCCTCCTCTGGTGGTCTAGTGGTCCCCATCAGCTTCAAGGGAGGAAACACTGGACCACCATTGAATCCTTTTCTATTTCACAATGGACAGGGATCAGGGCTAGGGAGGGACCACTGGATCATCAGGGTATCTAGCCCTTCATAGTGCATGGAGGGTGTGCAAGGCACACACCCCCTCTGCCCACTAAAGGCTGGGTTTCAGAAATGTTAAACTGCACCACACTTGTGGCCATTTAACACTTCTGAAAGCTTTCTAATACAGTGCTGTGGTGTGTATGCATGGGGGCTCCCTCATTTGCATATGCACAGTGTGATATTGTGCACCACAGCACTGTCGAGGGTGTGCTGCGCATAGGTAGCCTTTGAATGTGGCCATACTCCTGACAGCCGGCATTATTCCTGGTTTGCATGGCACAAACTGGGTTTGTGCTATGCAAACCTTTTGAAAATGGGGGCCAATGTTTTTACAGATATGTCTTAAAATGTTTAAAACACAGAAAAACAAAACAAAATGCTCTTTTGTTGCAGTTGATCTTTATAATAAATGTTGCAGTAGTTTAAATTAAAAATCATGGCAGGTTCTAAACTGATATGTCTTTCAAAGCCTGCCTGGTTAAAATGTTAAAATTATTTTAATGTTAGTAAAATGTTATTATTTTCTTTATTGAAATTCCTGTTTAGCCACCCCAGATTTGATGATCTACCCTCGGATCGAGAAGTATTTTATGAAATGCAGTAAAACTCCTGCAAAGACACAATTGAAATGCATTTTGATTTAATGGGCTGGATTTTTAAAGGGGTTGACATAAATACAACTTCCAGTTTTGAGTTGCAACTGCATCATCTAAAATGTGGCAAAATGTTTGTGGATTTCAAAACTTCTGAAGCATTTGTGACAGTTTCAATGTACCTTGTGTCAAACAAGTGATGTATGTGTCCCTGTTTTCACTGTAGTGTAAGAGTATAATTACTATATTTATAGAGTATATTTATATAGGCAGTATAGTGTAGTGGTTAAGGGCACTGAGCTGCAAACCTGGAGACATGGGATTGAACCCCATCAGTCCCACTTATATACTGTGTGACCATGAGCAAGTCACTTAACTTCCTTGTGCTCCAAGGTCGCATCTGGCAACAAGCTCTGGCTTAGTGTGCCTTTCTTGGTTAAACAATTTACACCTTCCGCTCTATGTTTGTATGGCACAGTATCATTGTATTGTATTTTTCTGTTGCCATATTGATGTCTGTGCTGCTCCCATTGCACTTCTTAATTTGAAACGTTAGTGTAAGTTCTGAACCGTGAAGCCCTTGTTGGCAGTTCCACTTGTTATGACTTTGTTGTTTAATAACGTTTCCTATAGTTCTTTCACTCATGACTGCTATTGTAACTCTACAAGGTTGTGCCTGAAAATAAGTGCATTTACTCATAGTGTATCTTACCTGGTTATCAAAAACAAATCAACAAATAAAGCAGTTTTACTCAGTTGATACACTGAAATTGTTTCTTTCTGTAAATATAGCTGTAGTGCATTATTGGTATATTGATACAATGAAAGTGCATTTCCAGTACACTAATACATTGAAAGTGTACTGATACGATTTAACTATACCAGCCTGACTCAAAGTGTGCAGAAAAAAAATGTTTCTAGCCCTCAGTGTCCTTTATTTTAGAAGGGACAAACAGCAGAATTGTTTGAGGAAGATTTTTTTTTCTTGTAAAATGAAAGCTTAGAGTAAGGTCAGTGTGGTTACATGATACTGATATGCTTTTAATGTATTTTTCTACTTGAAATCGACAAAGTTTACTATTCTGGTATACTAATAATTATTTTCTCCTATATTGACAGAAAGAAATAGTTTCAATATATCAATATAGTGAACATTTTCTTATATACTATATCAATACAGTAGTTATATGTAACCCCTAGGTGGCACTATCCTATGGGCTACTACCCTTCTTGCATGACTAGGCACAGGTTGAGGGGCCTGAGCTCAGTGAGCGGGTGCCTCTACCCAGAGGAATGGTTTTGGGGTAGCGGAATTGCTGTTGGCATAGCCTTCCGGGATGCTATAACCATCCACCAACCCTTCTAGTGGCCTAAACAGTTCAGCAATAAGGCAATCACATATACCATATAACAGTAATAATATGCTCACACTCCTTGCACTTACCACCAGGGCTGGATCTGCTGCAATTGCTCTGAAGACCTCCTGGAAAATAAGACCAGTGATATAACAATACAATGGCAGTACAATATCCCCACTAGGAAGGTACACAATAGCCAGGTTAAACGTGAACAACCACAATCTGATTTATTCAGGGGGATGTGAACAAGGGTGGGGCATGAATCTAGCAGGTAATTAGCAGATCTGATTAAATTCAGGCTGAACAAGCATGCACAGGGAGTCCCTTTAACACAGTCCTCACAACCCTGGGTACCCAGTGTGGAATAACAGGCTAGCCCGAAGCATTGCTCGGGGTAGGCAGGCATTGCAGCTGTTGCTGGGACCCTAAAGAAAGAAAGCAATTAGCATGCATTCAACCCAAATAATTATAATCTGGAGCCAGATGGCTCTTTCCGATGGAATAAAACCCAAATAAACAAATCAGATGACACACACACACACAATGATTGTAGCTTATGTTGCAGGGTGCTACCATGTTTATATTCATGCTACCTAGACCAGGAAGCAGGACAGATGAAATGAAGACCTCTGGATGTTGTACTGGATTGCCAAGAGAAGCAGGGCCTACATCACTCACCATGCTGGTCGCTACCTGTTCAGTGGTGTTGATCAGGGGGCTGAATCCCTGAGCAGGTCTTTCGCCAGAAATGTCTCTGAATCAGGAGCAGCAGCCTAGGCCAAGGTGGCAGGGCCCAGGCAGAGTGAGTAGTTTGGGTAAAGTCCATGAAAAGTGCTGGAGCAACTTCCAGCTAGTGTAACAGAACCTGTGGTGGGGAACCAAATCGCAACCCATGCTACACATTCAGCACATTTACAGTATGAGCACTTGGAATATTTTCCACAGTTTGGGTATAAGTCCGTTTGCAATAACACAGGATCTCTGTACAAATCTTTCGATCTGAGGCTCACTTTGGTACCTGACAGGCCGATTGCTTCTGAAGCAAATCTTCAGTCCACTTGCAGGCAATGATTACACACTTTTCTCTTCAGGTTTCAGGTCTCAATAGGAAATTGGATGAAGTCCGACTTTTTCACTCACAGAAGTTCTTCGCACTGGAAGAGGTAGCAGGCAGGCCAGCAAAACTTTCCCGCTGATTCTCCTGTGCTCCTATGCAGGAGCAGCTGCTCGATGACTCGAGCTGTTCACTCTCCACACTCCAATTCTCGACTGACTCACTGCTGCAGACAGTTCTGGGCTTTCCCAGTGATCCAAAAGGTACTGTTTGCTGAGGGAACTATCACAACAAGGACTCCCCCTCCAGTTCCATTTAGGTGCCAAACCATAAAAACTACAATTCCTACAGAAATTCAGTCTCACAAGGCCTCTGGGGACAGTCTTCATTTTAGATCCCCTGAGGTTCGATTTGTCCAACACTGGCAGTTCCAGAACCAGAATGGTGGCTCCAATCCGAATGGTCGTGCTGTAAATGAAAGCAGGTTAGACATACTTCTATATTATTATCATTACTATAGATAAACAGTAAAAAAGTACTTCTCCTAACAGAGCTCCATCTGCGCAAGTGGCAACTGCAGAATGGAGCAGAAATACAGACTGTCCGGCTGGTCATGAGCCTTAAATCACTTGGACCCAGCCCAGACTAATTTTCTCACACAGAATACAGTTATCTTAAAGAGACAGGCATGGAGGCTTAGTGGAGCACTCACATGCAGACAATTTAAAACTTCTGCAGACACAGAACACCATCCTGACAAAGGGCATTAGGCAGCCCAGGAAGACATTTATAGGAACCCCTATTTGTAGGGGTGTTACATATACATTTACACTATACAGACAGAAAAACTTAAAAAAGCTATTCTGACACTTTTAAAACATTTATAAATATTTGGTTTATATAGAAGCAAAACAAATAACAATGGCATGATTTATATATTGAAAATATAATTTTAAAGTAGTTTAATTGTATTACACAAAATCTTTATTTCCTCTTCAGGTAACATTAACATTGTCCCGTGCTTTTGAAGGCCATGCAAACATCAATAGAAAATATAGAGTGCATTGCATAAACCAATTTGCTCTGCTGGTTCTAACTACCTTCCTGTCAGTTAAATTCTCTAGGGTACCAGCTGATAGATAACTATAAACAGATGCAAGCAACAGAAATGCATGGGTGAACAAGTTCTATGTTTACCAATGAGTTGGAGACATTTGGGCAGTGTCTGATGATCTGATTCTGTCCTATAGAATTTAATCCTTTGTTTAAAAGAATTTCCAGCAAATTACATTGAATGGTGTTGCCCAACATCAAGACGGCACAGCAGAGTCTAGTGGTTAGAGCACTGGCAACCAGGAAAAATGAGACCCAGGTTCATATTTTATAGTAGTATCTGAACCATTTACTGGCTGTACAGCCTTGTCACTAAACCTTCTTGGGCATTAGTCCTCATTTACAATTTGCTCTGAACACAGACTTCTCCCATTTCTCTGTCTCTCTGCCTGCCACTTTCAGTGGTGAACTTGTGAGGTACTGGTGACCTCCTTTGAAGTGTGGCCCATCACTCTCCCTAGTGTGCCTTTCAGAGCTGATGTCTCTGCTCCTCTTGAGGCAAGTCCCGGAGGCTTCTATCCCTCCAGCTGCTCCCGATGGTCTTTGGAAACGAAGCACAAGTGGAGCAATACCTCCCGATCCCAGGGACCCTGCCACCATCCCTGTGACTGCTGGTCCCGAGGCCAGGTTGCAGCCAAAGAGGCTGGACTGTTCCTCTCTCCCAGGCTCTAACTCCAGCTGGGCAGAACCCAGTCTGCCTTGGAGTCTACCCCTTAAATAGAGTCTCAAGGGAAGGACAGAACAAGACAGTTTCATGCTCTAGTTTCCCTCTCTTAGCGAAGTTGGGACACCCATGCATGAACATTGAGACATCCTGTCTCTGGGCAATTCACCCTCCCCCCACCAGAGAACAGCACCAGGGTACACAACCTATAGGAGAGACAGGGAGGGCAGAAGGGGGGGAGTAGCTCGCTATGTAAGGGAAGGGATAAAAGCAACTGAACAAAAGAGTAAACAGGGAGGAGAGGAGGCACTGTGGGTCACCTTAGAGACTGGAAATGGCACCACAATCTGAACAGGGGTTGTATATAGACCCCCAAGTCAGGGGAAGGGAATGGACAAGGATATGATAGACGGTATACTTAGGATGGCAGAGAAAGGGGAGATACTGTTGATGGGGGACCTTAACATGCCAGATGTTAACTGGAGCACCTTTGCAGCAGCCACATCCAAAAGCAGGGCCATTCTTGATGCCCTTCAGGTGGCATGCCTCAAACAGCTAGTTTTGGAACCTACTCTTGAGGGAGCAATCTTAGACCTCATACTCTCAAATGGGGACAGTGAGAGGATCTCAGATCTAGAAGTGGGTAACCATTTGGAAACAAGTGACCACTAAACAGTGTGGTTCATGATAAACTCAGCTACAGAGTCAAGCCATACAAAAGTGAGGGTTCTGGACTTCAGGAGGGCTGACTTTGGCAAGATGGGAGAGTGCCTTAGAAAAGCACTAGCAAACAGGCTAGAAGGAGGGGTGGAGCAACAATGGGGAAATATCAAAACTGCTATCACAGAGGCAACAAGCCTTTGTGTGAAGCAAATAAACAAATCAAAATGAAAGAAAAAGCCACTATGGTTCTCAAAAGAGGTGGCGGTGAAGGTAAGGGAGAAAAAGATAGCATATAGGAAGTATAAGGAAATACAGAAGGAGCAGTACAGAGAACTGTAGCAGTTAAGGCAGAAGGAAGCAGGGAGGGTAGTCAGAATAGCAAAGGCACAAACTGAGGAAAAGACAGCTAACTTGGTTAAGAAGGGGGGATAAAACCTTTTATAGGTATATCAGGGAGCGTAGAAAGACAAAGGGAGGGATAGTGAGGCTGAATAGAATGGATGGTGGGTGGGAAGAGAGTGACAGTGAAAAAGCGGGGATACTGAATGAATACTTCTGTTCAGTATTCACAAAAGAGGAAGTGGGGGAGGTGCCTAATCCAATTAACAGAAGCACTCTGGAGAGGGGGGTCAATCCCAGTCATTTCACAGAAGAAAGGGTTCTGAAAGAACTCCTAAAACTGAAGGTGGACAAAGCAATGGGGCCAGATGTAATGCACCCCAGAATTCTAAAAGAATTAAGCAGAGAACTAGTGACACCACTGACTACCCATTTTTTAACAAATCATGGGAGGATGGTGTGATACCTGAGGACTGGAAGAAGGCGGATGTGATTCCCCTTCACAAAAGTGGGACCAAGACAGAGGCAGGAAACTACAGACCTGTCAGTTTGACCTCTGTGATAGGGAAAGTAATGGAATCACTTCTGAAGGAAAGAATTGTTGAGTATCTAGAGGCCAGTGGGGCTCAGGACCCAAGGCAGAATGGGTTCACAGCGGGAAGGTCATGTCAGATGAATCTAATTGATTTCTTTGACTGGGTGACCAAAGTAGTAGACCAGGGAGGGGCTGTGGACATGGCCTACCTAGACTTCAGCAAGGCATTTGACACAGTCCCACACAGAAGATTAGTAGTCAAATTAACCAGCCTGGAAGTGGGTCCCAGGGTAGTATCCTGGGTAAAACATTGGCTGAACAACAGGACACAGAAGGTAATTGTAAATGGAGTCCACTCTGAAAAAAGAGGGGTTACTAGTGGGGTACCACAGCGTTCAGTACTAGGTCCAGTCCTTTTTAATGGCTTTATAAATGACATTGCAGAGCGACTGGAAGGAAAAGTATGCCTCTTTGCAGATGACACACAGATCTGCAACAGGGTTGATACACAAGGAGGCATGGAAAGGATGAGAAGGGACTTGGCAAGGCTGGAGGAATGGTCAGAAGTATGGCAGCTTGGATTCAATGCAAAGAAGTGCAAAGTAATGCTCCTGGGAAACAAAAACCCAGGGGAAGATTACACAATGGGGGGAGGGGGAGGTAGTAACAACAACAAAAATGGAAAGGGACCTGGGGGTAATCATTTCAGATGACCTTACGTTTGGCAAGCAATGTGAGAAGGCAGTAGGGAGGGCTGGGGGGATATTGGGATGTATAGGGAGAGGTATCACCAGCAGAAAATAGGAAGTTGTTATTCCCTGTACAGACAGTTGGTGAGACCCCATCTGGAGTACTGAGTCCAGTTCTGGAGACCCCATCTCCGCAAGGACATAGACAGAATGGAGGCAGTTCAGAGGAGGGCAACTAAAATGGTGCAGGGTCTGCAAGAAAAGCCATACGAGGAAGACTAAAGGAGTTTAATATGTATACCCTTGAGGAAAGAAGGGAGAGGGGGGACATGATAGAAACGTTTAAGTACCTCAGTGGAATCAACAAAGTCCAAGAGGGTAGCATCTTTCAGAAAAAGAGATGTGCAAGAACAAGGGGACACAATTTGAAGATAGAGTGGGGATGGCTTAGGGGCAATGTGAGGAAGTATTGTTTCACAGAGAGGGGTGGTGGACGCATGGAACAGTCTTCCTGAGGAGGTTGTGGGGTCTAAAACTGTGGGAGAATTCAAGAATGCATGGGACAGACATAAGGCAATTTTTGTGGGGGGGTAGGAAGAAATAGGCTGTTGGTTTAATAGGATCTGCAGCTTATCCTCTAGGCAGGGAAATGGGCAGACTAGGTCGGCCAAGCGGTCCTTATCTGCCGTCAAAGTCTATGTTTCTATGTCTGGCTTAACCTTTCAAGCGCTCTCTGGTAACATGCCTTGAGTCGGCTGAGGAGAGAGGCTGGTCCCCTCTCCCCCAAAATCCTTACGTCTCCTCAAGGATCTCCTGAAACTGGTGCCATCTTCTTTTCTCCTTTTTGTAAGCGGTACTGCCTTCATGGTGCTTTGATGATGGAGGTAGTACCAGGTCTCCCTCTACCTGTGACCAGTGCAGGCCAGAACACTCAAGAGGTCTTACAAATGTACCATGTGGGCCTACGTACAGTAAATCCTATTCTATAGGAGAGGAGGAGCACATACTAACTACACACTCCCTAACATCACATTACTTTACTTGATCTGCAACACTTTCACACTTAAAACCAGTAATTAAGTGCCTAAGGACCAGAACACATCCAGACACCCTGCAGCTGTCTTCACTTTCATTGCGTCTTCAGCTTCTTGTCCTCCTGCCCATCTTCCTCCACTCCTTCTGCTCCTTCCAGGGACATGGTTGTAAGGCTCAGCTCTACCTGCAAGAAAACAGAAAAAAACACCCACACACAGCAACATCCTTAAAATATGTTTCTTCTTATTTCTTCAAAATATAAAACCTTTGAGTTTAAGCTAGATATACAAAGAAAGTCCATTAATGAACACAGTCAGAGTGTAGCAACTTGCTTCCAGCAGACCTCCACTGAGATATCAGTAAGTGTATCAAACAAAATAACAAGAAGTAGTTCAAAGAGTAACCTTTTGCTGCATTTTCTTTTATGAACACACCAGACGAACTGTAGCCACTTAGAGTGAAAGGCCATACACTACTACTGTGGAGTAGTAGAGTTCTTTCTCCTTTTATTTTGTAGGAAGAAGGCACAACAATTAGCAATTAATGCTAACAGTATAGCCTAGAGGTTAGAGGAACGAAGTGTGAAGGAGCTTGATATATGCAGCAGACCAGACCTGAGTTTGATTCCCACAACCTCCACTTGCATACTGTGTGACTCTGAGCAAGTCACTTAACTGCCTAGTGCTCCCAGGTTGCCCCTGAAAACAGGCACTTGTGCCTAGTGGGCCTTACCCGGTTACCAAAGACTAAAATAAAATAAATAAATAAATAAAATAAATGTTATGGACTTTGTGCTCCTCAGTTACAGTCAGTACCCCTCTGACTCTGGCTATTTGTAGACACACAGTGGCTTTTATTCACAAAAGTACATTTTGTTCACACATAGTGGTATGAATGTGGCTTTCAAACTCATTCTCCATCGGGTCTGACTACTCAAACAAAATAGCCAGTTTGTTGCTTATTCATGTCAGCGTAAATGACTTCATGCACACATATGCTCCTTCCAGTGTCCCATGTGGAAACTGCAACCTGAACTTTGTAGTATTTGGGACTGGAGTGGTGTCTTTACTCTGGTCATAATTTCCAAGTATCCATAGTTTTGGTGTTCCTCCTGGGGAACAAGGTGCAGTGGCAACATCTGCTCCCAGTATGACACAAGTTTTAACAAGTGTCACATACCTTTGCTGTCCATACCTTGCATGTGTGACCAAAACAGCGGTCAAAGTACCTTGAAGGTGATGCATTAGCAAGTGACCCCTCAAGGCCTGTGGTCTGCTCTTCCAGAAAACATTTTAGGGTCTTCCCCTCCCTTTGCATGCAGAAGGCCCTCACATATTGAAATCACAACTGCTCGACCATGATGATGTCAAGACCCGATGGCTCTGTAGATTGGTCCTCTCCTCCGACATACTGATTTTGTTTCCTTTTGTGGCAAAAGTCTGTAAAGTTTAATATACACTGTTCATACCATGTGTACACCAAAGGTTCAATGAAATTAATTTCAAGGTTACTTTTACTGTTTCTTAACCTGCGGTCCTGCTCTACCTCCCTTTAAAAATTTAAGGAGGGAGTCCGGCCAAAATTTCTAGCAACAATAAATTTAGAAATTGGAGCAGAATACCCCTACTCAGCCTCATGCCAAAAAAATATATCTCTAAGTTACTTTGTTTAAATGTTACAAATCATTTTGTAACTCTAAATTCACTGCCTGTTCAAAAAAGCCAGTTTCAGTAAAGAGCTATTGATGATGTCACAACCAGAACTCACAGCCTAGTCCTTCTTGCAAACTACCTTAAGACTTACACGTTGGTTGCTGCTGCAATTCCCCAACAGAAGGGGTCCCAGGATTATCCAACTTCCTGAGTGGCGTGGAGCAACTAGCAACCACAAGAGATCTAATTGCAATTGGAGATTTCAACCTTAACTGGTTAGAGGCCCCAGTGCTAAACTATGTTGACCTACTGAAGGCCCACAACCTGGAACAACTCATCTCCACCCCCACAAGGCACAATGCTTTCATGCTCAATCACTCCCTCATAGATTGGGTCACCACTAACCGAACAGACTTAATCCTTCAAGCAGGCACTATGACTGACTCAATCAGTGTCCATACCCCAACTTATGCTATTCTGTCCACCAAATCAAACCGCCCACCCAATACAAACTATTGTCTTTCCGAAGGTTCAACTGTCAAGATCCTAAGCCAGTCCTTAGAGAGGTTAGGGCAATAAACTGGTCTGCCCTCTTCCAGCTTAGCAATATCTCTGATGCTGTCACTTTCTTTACCTCCACCATCTCTCATGTACAGAACACCTATTTACCCCTCACGACCAGAAGTGTAGGGGTGGCTCCATCCGCTGGCTATCCAGAGAACTCCTGTCACTAATGAAAGACCGAGACAGCAAATGGAGGGCTTACAAAGCGACTCCCTCCCCCCAACTCTGGAGTGCCTACCGACAACACGCAACACCTGCAAACAGATCGTCAAATCACTAAAGCAGCAGTTCTACCTAAATCAACAAAAAAACAACCTTGGTAACCCACGTACTTTCTGGGATAGCATTGGATCTCTTCTAAATCCCAAGAACAACAGGCAGATAACACAACTCACAACCTCAAATGGTCCCTTCTCAGACCCCACTGAGACTGTGAATGCTTTCCAACCTAAAATTCACCGACCTATTACCCTATTTTAGCAAGCTTCCCCATGCCTCACCTGCTTTTACCCAGAACATCCAGTCAAACAACTCCCCTTCCACCTTGATAAACACCCTACCCCCACCATTCCACTTTAGGGCTATAAAACAAACCAACACCATCAAGTTGCTAAAGTCCTTACAGGCCAAGGGAAGTCCTGGCAGGGATAGACTGTACCCCACCTTCCTGAGACTCATCGCACCTGCTATTGTTAAACCCCTCACCACAGCTACTGTACCTGACTCCTGGAGACACACCAATGTTGTACCAGTTTTCAAAGGCGGTGACCCCCTCTCTCCCGAAAAGTATAGGCCTATCTCACTCTTCCCCCATCTGTCCAAGCTACTTGAAAAAATCCTGCATACTCAGCTATCAGAGCACCTTGAGAAACAGAACCTTCTACATCCCCTTCAATATGGCTTCCGCAAGCAATGCAGCACCGCCTCTGCTCTGGCCATTTTCACCAATCATGTCCTGAGGAACATGGACCAGTGAAAACCCACAGGTGTGGTTTTTATTGACCTGTAGAATGCATTTGACCTGGTCGACCACCACATCTTTCACTCAACCCTGATCCTCTTTGGCTGCTCCCCTGGACCTGCTGCTTGGTTCTGCAGTTATCTATCCAACAGGTCTCAATCAGTCACTATTGGCAAAGCATCCTTTGCTCCCCTCCTGGTACTTACCGGGGTCCCCCATGGCTCCATACTTGGGCCTCTGCTCTTCTCCTTGTTCATTAACATGCTCCCCAACAACAGCCTTAGCTGATGATCTGGTCATCTATCATTGTGATAAATCGATCAACTCCATCTCCTCTACTCTCACACTGAACTACGGCTCCTACCACCAATGGTTCCTCTCCAAAAAGCCCCTAGTCAATGAAAGGAAAACTAAATCAATGCTGTTCAGCTCTAAACCTTCCATTCCCAAGGCTGCCAAAACCAATTCCCCCTTTCAAACAACATGAAATCTTGCTGTATTGTGACTTATTGCAGTTAGCCCCAGCACTTGAACTGCTCCATAGAGGATAGAGTTAAATTCTATGCAGGGCATACAACATTGAGCTCGAGCTCAGTTCAAACCTCTGTCTGCTGCTCTTTAAAATGTAACCATCAGATTCTTTGCTCCACCTAACTGAACAGTTGCTCCAGAGATTTCTCCTCTGCTCATGGTTCAAAGTCAGTTAAAGTTGTCAGTTTTACCGATCCGTTTGTGTTATTTTCGGTTCAGATACCTGTCCGTGGTTCAGTAAGTGCTTAGTTAGTGGACTAGCTGTAAAAAACTTGTGGAAATTGTAATTTTATAAACTTTTAACCGGTTTGGCTGAACCAGTTACCTTGTGTGCTATTGTTTTCTCTTTCTTACTTTTAGGTTAAGTGTATGGTACCTGTCCTTATTGTTTTTAATAAAAAACGTGTTTTTACATTTTTTTCAAATACCCGTAACATGGTTAGAAACTGATAAGGGGGTCTTGTCTGGCTTTTGCCGAGTAAAGGGTAAGTTGATTATTAGTATGGCTATGTCTGAGAAACCTAAAAGAAAAAACGGGCCCTCTGGGTTTCAACACTGCAGTGTATGTGGGGAGGTCTTTGCTAAGGCTGATCCCCACACCACTCATGTTTATTGACTGGGGTTTGACCACCATGATTCAGACTGCCAAATCTGCAAGAATTTCCCTAAATTCACCCTGGATAAGAGATTGGGCAGCCTTAGGGAGAAGGAGGCCAAGAAGTCCGCTGACTCAGATGGCCAGCCCGGTTCAGTTCTGACCAAACTGGAAGGAGTGCCCTCTGACCAGGGGGATAATTCTTCGGGCAAAAGGGGACCAGATTCCAAGGGATCGGTTCCATTGAAAAGAAAGAGAAAGGACAAATCAGCCGGTTTGGATCCAGAACCGCATGTTCCGACTGCTGAGGAGATTGTCCGAGCGATTCTAATTGTTGAATCGCTTCGTCCGGTTCCGATCGATCCAACGCCTTCTGGCAGGCGTTTGGTTCGGTCGGTTCCCCTGGTTCAGGATTATGCCCCTAAAGATTTTTGTGAACCAGATTTGGAGGGGGATGATGATTATGAAGGTGATGATGATGATGGAATGGAAGGTCTGGATGAGCCCATTGAACCGGACATCTTCCCAGACAGGCCTTCTAGTGTTTCCCCTCTTAGGTTTTCTGAGTCCCCTTCCCACTTTATGTTTTACAGGAAAGTGGCAGAAACCCTCCAGCTCCTGTTGGAAGAAGGTGTTGAGGAACAAGAGGAGACTGATTATGTGGAGATTATTGACATCCCACAGTCCAAGAGGTTGTCTATTCCCCTTCATAAGTCTTTTGGTTGACTGCTGTAGTTTTTCCAAAAGGCCCTGCATGGCCACAGTTTGGGACAAGCTACAGAATGTCTGGAAGAATATTTTTTTCCCAGGAAAAGACTGGACTATAAGAAAGTTTCCAGGGTGAGAACTGAATCTGCACCTTTGAGAATTTGTGTTAGAACTTTTGGAGAATTGCTGCTCAGATTGGAACCCTTGACTGTGAAGGGAATCCAGCATGAGAGAGAGAGAGAGAGAGAGAGAGAGAGAGAGAGAGAGAGAGAGAGAGAGAGATACTGTTGAGATTTGCTGCTATCAAGTAGTGGACTGGCCTGCAGTGCAGAAAGAGACCACTGAGTGTGGCAGGTGAGAAGCAGAGACTATGAAGTTCAAAGCCTAAAGCATAATTCTGCAGCTGGCGAGAAAAGTGTCCTGCATAGTGGTATTCCCTCTTGGTGGGGTTAGAGGCTTAGAGACTGTTGCTGTTGCAAGCTGGAGCAATTGTGTGTATTGTGAAGAGAGACTGAGCAATCTCCCAGTCCCTGTGTTACTACATCGGCAGAAGGGTGTGCCAGCCAATAGTCTGGGGAACCTTCAGCTTGTTTAGTCACCAGACAAAAGAGGAGACCGGCAGCGAGGGAGAGTAGAGGCCTGCCAGGTGAGGACCACATACAAAGGCCTCCCAAGGGTGAAGATTGGAGGGTCTGGCAGATGAAGACCAACATTTTCACCCTCTCTCTAATTGTCTACAGCTGTGGCACACCACCAACTATTCCAACAGCATGGTACCATAAAATCAAATATCTGTAAAACTCCCTGTGAACCTTCAGAACTGTAAGTACCCCAGACTACGGCTTTGGGGAGTTCATTATTTAACTAGTTAGCTAGTCAGAGAAATAAGGGGGTTAAGCTCTGGCCTAGACTGTGTTAGAATTCAAGCTGTGCCGAGGCAAAAGTTTAAAAGTTGCATTTATTTAAAAGTTATTTAAGCACTGATGAAAGATCCCTTGCCTCTGCTGTGTGGTACCCACCTGAGGGACTGTAGAGACATTCTGGGCAGCTGCCAAAGGGAGAACGGGTGCACCTATAAGTAGGAGGTGGGATTTTGTGGAGTAAAAGTGTTGCAACAATTGATAAAAGTTGTTATTCTATTTTTTTCCTCCCAATTTTTCCCTTCCCAAAAATAAACTGTTTATTGTTAATGTTACATTCTGGTACAGTGGCTTGTTGTAGAAGGTGGAAGTTGTTTGGTGGGGAAGGTACTGTGGAGGCAGCTACTGTATTTTCCTGGGGGGTTGTTGATCTGTAATTTATTTTCAGGTATTCCCAACCACTTCCCCAAGTGGAGGCACCAAGCCCACTTACTGTTCCAGTACCACTGGTACTCCAAGAACCTAGGCTGGCCCTCTTGAGATGTGTTCAGAGAGGACCCGAGGGCCACAGAAACAGCCAAGGTGAGTCCCGGAAAAATCTGGCTGTTACACAGGACAAGCTTCCAGACTGCAGACTCTAATCACTTAATGCTATTCTAATTCAGGTTACATGTTCTGGTATGCTTCTCTCCCAACAATACACATGCAGGTAATCAGCTGAGAAAATAAACTGCGAAAAATAACACTTTTTTCTTCAAAGGCAGAAAAACTTTCAGGACTCCTGACTTTATGGTTTCTGAACCAATTTTCACAAAATAAACTGCAAAAGGTGCATGAGGTCTTGGGGTACCTAGAGCATGGGACACCCGAAGTCCACCATTTCCCAAATCCTGAATGATCTCCCACGTGTTAGGGCTGTGTCACCCTCCTGCATCTAGGGGTATTGGATGGCATCTCATCCAGGAAGGCACCTACAGTATGTTACACCATGACTATGAGTACTGTACCAACACTAGTCACCTTGCCACATGGGCCAGGGATTAAGGGGATCAGGGACATCTAGAAAACATACTCTGGCACACCATTCACAAGAGCCCACACACAAACTAGACTGCTCATATCAGAGCTGGGATCAAGCATGGTGACGTTTACTAAGTAGCTGTCAGTGGTACACAGCTCCCTGGGCATTACCCTGCCCATAAACTTCCTTTTCACGATGGTAATTGCACTCACTGTGTTACACTCTTTCAATTATTTCAATAATTTTTATTGGAGAGCAAATTGAGAGTAAACTCTTTTTTAATTGCGTCCAACATTAATCTTAAATTGACACATGTGACACATATTACAACTACAAAAAGATATGTTACCTGGGCCATGCCCTGCACACATTACTTCACACATTCCTAGGGATTTCACATCTCTCCCTGCAACACTAGTGTACATCCAACTATGCTGCTGCTGCTATACACTGGACGGATGGTACCCAGTTGTTTGTGGAGCCTATTTGCCCACACCATGACTACATTTACTCCAGGTCTACCCCCATGAACTAAAGGAGCATAACTACTGGGCCTCTTTGACCCTACACAAACCTAACCTCGCGTGTGAGGTCCCTGGAACCCTGACACTCCCAAGACCATTTGTGCTGTGGCACACTCCTTGGGCAGGGCAAGCACTTAACTGAGGCACAAATTGTGCCAGAACATGTCTCAGAATGTCAGGTAGGACAACAAATAGAAGCACTCTTCTTTTATCAGCATTATATCACTGCTAAGTGCATAAATCATAGTTGGTCCAGCCATGTGTGCCTCTAATTAACACTACACTGATAGCCCTGGTGGCCTAAAAAGCAGACACCCATGTCTGGCCCTTCACATTGGGACTTGCTGATCCCAATCTGGTTTACTCATAGGGCTTTCTGATTGGTGGAATTGGATGTTGGAGACAGGTTGACTACATGCTTGCTGACCTTGTAGAGTAAGGCAGAGAAGCAGGGAGATACAGCTTTTTTATATTTTAAAACAGGTATGCCACCTATGCCTGTAAAGCGCGTCTCCTTTCCGATCAAATGTATTGCCGACTGCTAGTTGTACAGTATCTTCCCGGTGTTTGTTCTCTCTTTGTTGACAGGGGAAGGCCTACTATAGGTGGTAGTCCAGGGGGTCTCCTCAAGGTTGAGCTGGATTGTCATCAAAGTCAAGAAGTCGTTCGGGATGACCTAAAACATTGAAGAATGTGTAGAAGAACGGGCTGAAGAATGGACTGAAGAACGAGCCACTTAGTACATGCTCTGGAAAGCTGCACTCTACCAAAAATCATATAGTCCACAAACCAGGGCTGTTGTTTATTTTATTATATTACGCTGATTTAATTCATCGCAATAATGTTCATTTAATGCAAAAACAGCTGATAAATGTAACAATAACCAGTAGGTAAACCTGTAAACACTTAGAAATGGTCATTTTATTCACTGAAATACCCACTACAGTTTAGTATCTTAGAAAGATTTTATCTTGATTCTGATCTTAGTTTTTATTTTATTTAGCATTTTGAATTTTGATTTTTTATGCGCCTTGTGCAAATCAGCCATGTGGTTTGGAGTTTCACTGCACATGCGTGGCGTCTTGGTATTAGATTCAGCTCAACCTTTATGCTGCACAGAGCTTCTTTTTCCTCACCTCATGGTTGATTAGATTATTTTTTGCTATCCTGAGTGAATTCACAAGAGCTTTTTGACAGAGTTTTTTTATGGAAGGCCCTTATGCTGTATGGATCCGATAATAGTTACAAGTAATTTTTTATGCATGCGGGTCTCGGCAATATGTTTGAAGCTCTTTAAGCATCTTTTAAGTATTTTAATGGATTTTAGCTTGGTGAAGAATGCTGACAAGCTTCTGAAGATGTTTGTGGCTCTCGCTTGGTTTAAGCCATAAAGCTCAGTCAAATTTGAAGCAGCTCACGGCAGAAAAGTACGTTATAATTTAGAATTAATCTAAAAATCGTTTTAAACAAGTGAACTACCAATCTGGGCTATTGGTTTACTTGTTTTATATGGTTTGAAAATATTGTATATTAATATAAATGTATTCTGCAGGTCTTTTAATGTTTTAATGGCTGTTTATAATATATGCTAGAAATGTGTCAGCCTTGTTAGCAACATTTTTATTAGATATAAATGTACTTTAAGGATTAGATATCCTCTCATAAACATTCCTTTTTCCTATGTAGTGAACACACTGGTGGGAATCGATGTGTTCTCTCTTGATATATCACTGGAGGAAAAAGGCAAAGGCAGAAGCCACAACACAAGGAGGAATTTGGGACCTGAATTATGTCAGTGCTCTACCTTAATACTGAATGCCTGCTGAAAGAGTGAATAAGTGGATAAGTACTACAAACTTTCTCATTTGTTTGTGCTGCGGATTATCTGTCTGCTACAGCTTGAAGTCAGCTCTTTTTCTGAACCTGTCTGGAATTTCTTTTGGGAACATTCAAGAGGAATAAAACATTTTTAAAAGCACTCCAAAGCACTTTGAAGTTACTCTTTTTTTATACTCTGAGTGGCCTGACTGTTGGACTTCATTTAGGAAAAGCTTGTGGGCTGCAAGAGTGAACCAGATACTTCTTAACAGTATAAAAAATGACAATATAAAGGACATTACATAGTCTCAAGTTATTGTTCTCATTTTTTATGTTTGCTTGCACGCATGTGCAAGAAACATAGTGCCAGCATGTGAGTTTTCGTAGGTGTGCCACCCCCACTTCTAATGCCCTGATCCTTTTTGCAGGTGTGGCCACACCGCACCAATGAATGTCCGAGCTGTCTATGACAGCAGTTCAGATGCAGTGGCATACAGTTGAAAGAAAACGACCGCTACAGTCAGTAGTGGTAACATGTAGGCAATTTGCATACTGCCTACGGCAGTATGCAAATTGCCTACATGTCACCACCCAATGCGAGGCTGCCCCCAACACACACAGATTCACAAAATCTGTCTCTAAATCCCTAAATGTGTCACGGTGCTCCACCGCACACCTTGCATGATTCTCACTGCCAAAACCAAAACCCACCTCTCCCAGTTTTTAAAGCTGACGGGGATGCCCAATCTCCCTGTCAGCATGCCTCCTCCCTGGTTCATTTGCCAACAGAGTAGCCCAATCCCTGTCGGCATGATGCACCCCCCCCATTTGTTGTGAGCTGAGGGGGGGTGCCCAATCCCCCTCAGCTAATGCACACACCCCCAAGCACACTGTATCGCTGCTGGGGGTGCCCAATTCCCATTGGCTCCAGCCCCCCTCAAAAGAAACATCCAGGTGTGCCGGCACACTAGGAGCCCAACCCAGCATGCAAAAAAGCATTTCACATTGCTGTTTAGCTTTTTAAACCTGTAAAAACAGAAAATGGTCCCTCACAGTCTCTTGTGCTCCCCCCAACCCGTGCCCACCCTCTGTGCACCCTACCTCCCCACACCCCTCTCCCCCATACTTACCTCTTGAGCCCAGTGCGATGATCTTGATGGACCAGGAAAACATCTGCATTCTTCAAAAGCGACCATGAACTGGAGAAATGCGGTAAGCTGTATACTGGCATCAATAGGGGGTTTTCAACTTAGGTGGATATGTCGACTATTTTTTTGGGAATTTTTTCACCAAATTTTCAACATGGGGTTCTTGGGACCTCACCTCATGAACTCAGTCACTGTTATTTTGTTATTCGGTCCCGAAAGGTGATTACACGATCACTGTGTAGAACTACCTTTTGGGACCAATTAATGAAATGACAGTGCCACAGTTCATGAGGTAAGCCCCCAAAAACCCTATGTTGAAGATTTGGTGAAAAAATTCCCAAAAATGACTGTTTTACGAGCGTGCGTTGCACAGTTCCTATGCATGCTCATAACTTCAAGACTTTTTAATATTTTCACTCCAGATTTTCAACATAGCCATTTTACCACACCTCCTGATGAGCAGTACAGCTGTCATTTTTCACATCTCCACCAAAATGTGTTTCTGCGCTTGTAGCGCACAACGGCGCAGTTGGTGTGTGAAATCAATGTTTGGGACAGATTAAGAAAATCACAGTGACACTGTTCATGAGCAGAGGCCTTACAATGCTTATGTTGAAAATGTGGTGAAAAAAAGTCCATAAAATGATTGTGTTACGAGTGTGCATTACGCAGTTTCCATGCACCTTCATAACGTCACAAATTAGTAATATTTTCACTCCAGATTTTCAACATTGGCATTTTTCACACCTCCTTATGAACAGTACAGCTGTCATTTTTCACATCATAGCCAAAATGTGTTTTCGCACTTCCGGCACAAAATAGCGCAGTCGCTGTGGGAAATCAGTGTTTGGGACAGATTAAGAAAATCACATTGACACTGTTCATGAGTGGAGGTCCCAAAATGCCTATGTTGAAAGTCTGGTGTAAAACATTCCCAAAATAATTACATTACGGGTGTGTGTTCCACAGTTTCTACGCACGCTCGAGACTTCACCAGTTTTTTTATATTTTTACTCCAGATTTTCAACATTATCATTTTTTTGCACCTCTTCACGAACACTACAGCTGTAATTTTTCACATCCTGTACAAAATGTGTTTTTGCATCTGTGGTGCCAAATGGCACAGTCGCCGTGCAAAATCACCTTTCGGCTTATGAACTGATAGTGTCACTATTCATGTGGTGGGGTCACAAAAACCCATGTTGAAAACGTGGAGTAAAAATACAAGAAATGCCAAGGGCGTTAGGGTTTTTGATCATAACGCCCTACCCTGTAGGGACTGACAGGCATCAGGGATATGACTTGGGATTGTCGACAGTAATGCTCACACCATTCCACCCCCAACCCCACCCTGCATCCAGTGACAAGCATTGAGTTGCGCCTTGAACTCTTTGGCTCCAGAGTTCACCCCATTCTCCTGTACTGCACTCATTTCAGCGTATTTCCTTATGAAATAAGGTGAGTATAAAACCTGAACACCCCAAGGCACACCTCAACACTTCTCAGTGTCTGTAGGGTAGGTTGAGGTGAAATGTTATGACTGTTACGGGCGACGACCCAAAGACACACCCCAATGCCTGTCCATCTCTGCAGGGTGGGGGTGGAGTTGGCGTCAGTTCATTACTGACTACTAACTGGGAGATCCCAGAAAGTAAAAGCAGATGGCTTTTTCTCTGCTTCCATGCCAGTTGTTAGAGGTGTCCCCCAAGGATCCATCCTAGGCCCTATCTTGTTTTCATTATACATTAATGATCTTGATTCCAATATATCCAAGTCCAATTTGCATTTCTTCGTGGATGACACTGTGTTGTATACCTCTGGCTCAACGCTATCCGAAGTTAAGAGAGTGCTTCAAGCGGACTTTGCCCAACTTGAACATAATTTAATAAAGGCAAAACTCCTGCTTAATGCAAAGAAGACCAAAGCTTTGATATTCTCTCGTAGTGCTGCCACAGGTACCTCCTATACCCCACCCAAAGACTTTATTGTTACCACGTTAAATAAACCACTGGAAGTCATCACCAAATTCAAATATCTGGGCATCTGGATCGACAACAAACTCTCCTTCAGTGACCATATCGAGGACGTCTCCAGAAGGCTTAAAGCCAGATTAGGTTTCTTCTTTAGAAATAGGCCCCTCTTCCCCCTTGAAACTCAAAATAAGCTTGTCCAGGCCACTTTTCTCCCCCTTCTTGACTATGGCAACGTAATTTACTCCTCTACTACTCTTGCAAACCTAAGTAAATTGGACACTCTTTACCACTGTGCATTATAGTTCATTACCAACTCCCTGTACCGTTTGCACCACTGTGACCTATATGCAGCTGTTGGATGGACATCTCCCACTACTAGACACCTGCTCCATGCTGGTCTATGGACCCTCAAGCTGCTCCTGCACAAACTACCAAGCTATCTTTTATCTCTCATTAGTATTTCACATAGTGCGTACTCTTTAAGGAAATCTGATTTAATTCTGCTTGACATACCTAGGACACGGACCTCCTTTGGTAAACATGCTATTGCACATGCCCTTTCCTCTATTTGGAACCAATTACAAACCGTGCTGAAACTAACTAGCACAGTTTCAATTAACTTCTATAAAGTGCTAAGCTCAGCCAAGATAAAAGATATCTGCAACTGTCATTAAACCCCTTCTAATCCCTATGTGTGCTATGCGCATTTTGTGTAAGACCTTAATTGCCTTGTGCATGTTAACTACTTATTGTCCACACTATCATTTAATCCAAGACACTATTTAATTCTCCGGCTCCTGACTTATATCTGCTACCTTTACTGCAGCAATCCCACTCCTGCTTTCCTTCCCCTTCCTACTCCTGACTCTGTCTACATACATACTACTCCGCTCACCCTACCAAGCCATGAATACCTCCCTTACCCTATATTTACTGTTGCTGATCAGTTAGCTAAAATGTATGTATTGCAAATACCAGTTACATGTCTTCAATTGTTAGTATACTATCTAGAAATGTTCATCTCTTGTACTACTTGTTTGCTTACCACCTATTGTCATCCGATGTGGTGTCCTTGTATGTAATATCTTGCTTGTATTATATGATCACATGCATGCATGTATATTATTGTTTATCAATTATTTATTTATGTATGTTCGTTATAAGTGTACATGTCACAGGACCTCCTTGTGAATGAGCTTGCTCAATGGAGTTTTCCTGCAATAAACTTGAACTTGAACTTCACTGCCATTTCAATACTGCATCTGTCTAACTCCTGCACCTCCACTGCTAATGCCAACAAGCAACCATATGGCATTGACAAATGCTTGTCTTCCTCTTAACCTAGTTACCTGGCTGCTGCTCAACTAGTATTTGTCCCTGGATTCTTCACCCTCTCCCCCCAAAATGCATAACTTTACACTTTTTTCCCTCTTTGGAACGTCATGATGGTATCTGTTATTCTCCCCTCTCTAGAACCACATAATAGTATCTGTTCTGTTTGAATTGTATGCTGCTCTGTCCAGAGTGCAGTGTGGTAAAACCTCATCAGGTGCTTGTGTTTGCTGTTTACTTGCAGTGACTATATTAGTCGTGGTATCTAGGCACTAAGTTCAGAGGAGCTTTTCTTGTTGTGTGGATATTGATTAAATTTTTTTGTAAAGGAAGGTGTTATTCACAGAGTAGGACCTGCAGATTTGTGAGAAGAGGGGCTAAGTTCTGGTCCCCTCAGAGCTTTTTCTCCCCAGATATGTCCTGTCAGGGATATTCCCTATTCTGGCATGTTAACCCTGACATCCTTTCCCCCTGCTGGTGTCCACCCACCTAAAACTCCCATGATTTTCATTTGGCAGTGCCCTCCCCGAGGTAGTCCACTAGGGTGGACTAAGAGATAGCATCAGTGTGCAGTTGAGCTTGAGTGATTTTGGGAGTCCAGGCCATTCTATAAACAGTTCATGGGTTTTTCTCCAAGCTTTTCTCCCTGGTTTCTCCCTCCTTCCCTGGCAAGGGCTTAGCCCATCGAGTAGCCTCAACAGCATACAGTGACATGCTGCAGAGTGAGCAAACTCCCTTGGGCCAGTGTAGGGGTTGCTGTGGCAGAGGAACCTGATGCCATCTCTCTTCACCTCAGTGCACTGCTGAGCCTAAGCCTGCCATCATGATTCCCCTAAGGATACCACTGTATGTATGCAAATGAGGGAGCCCACATGCATAATGGTGCGTGGTACAGTCTGAGGTTTTGGTGGCACTAAACAGCTGCCAGCACGGTGCACCAAGGCTATGACCCCACCCCAACCCCGAATGCCGGGCAGGTGCATTGCAGGTGTACTCTTCGTAATCTAGTGGACCTGCCTCCTTCTGATTGCCCCTGTGAAACAGTATTACTGATAGTCCTCCTTGCCACCTAGTGAACCCCCGATTGCCTCTGTAATAGTATTGCCAGTTGCTCTCACTGATGTCTAATGGACTTCCTCTCTCTGTGTGCAGACCCCCAAGTGTCATCCCCCACTCTGCCACCTACAGAGGACCCCCCACCTTGCAACCCTCCTCACCCTGATGGCTGGATGGCACAGCCCTTCCCTCACCCTCCTCGGGTGGCCACAGTCTGACATGAATAGTGTGAGCAAGCTCAGCACTCATGATCGCACTCTATGCATGTCAGATGACTGTTGGGCAAGGAAGTGAGCCAAATGGTTGTGCCAGTTAGCCATCATAGATGGAATGACCTGAGATCAGGGTGGGGGGCATGGAGGGTTCTCAGTGGGTGATCAGGTTGGGGGGGTGACACGTGGTTGGGGACCAATGGCAGAGGCCACTAGACACCATGGAGGATTGTGATTAATACTATTTTAAAGGGTTTGTCGACGATTGGGGGGATCATCAAGGGAGGGAGGTCCACTAGATGCCAGGGAGGGCTTTTGGTAGTACTATTTCACAGAGGTGATCTGGGGTGGGGTGCCTACTAGATGCCAGGGATTCCGTAAATCACTTGTCCTCTGTTGGTGCTGGGAAGGGGGGGTACTGCATGCATAAATATGAGCAAACAATGGGCATGCAAATAGGTCCTTACTGTTATGCTTGCCCAGTGAACACTCTTGCTGAATATGGCCCATAGGGCCCCTGGCACTGTTCTGTTTTGGGTGCACTATCTCCTGTGGCCTGTGTGCAGCCATATTCACTGCATTGACATGGCCCCATATTCATTCAGTTAGCATACTCCATTAAGGTGTGCTAACTGGCTGAGTATCGCTCCAAGCTGACTGTGATGTTTCTACGCACGCTTGTGACTTCACCAGTTTTTTTTCATATTTTTACTCCAGATTTTCAACATTACTATTTTTTTACACCTACATAGAAATGCAGAAACATAGAAGTTGATGACAAATAAGGACCGCAAGGCCCATCCAGTCTGCCCATTTCTTTTTCTACCTTATGAATGTGCCATCGACCTTTGCTCTGTCAATGGCCTATCTATTCATACTCATCTGTATTGCTCTCTTATGCCAATACAATGCCTGTTTGAAGCCCTGAACTGTATTCACATCCACCACTTCCTGAGGTAGGCCGTTCCATGCATCCACCACCCTTTCTGTGAAAAATAACTTCCTCACATTACCCCTTAATCGGCCTCCCTCTAATCTTATGCTGTGTCCTCTTATCCTGCTATTTTTTTTCTTATATTGAAACATGTTAGACTATTTGACCTTGTTAATGCCCTTAAGGTGTTTGAATGTTTCAATCATATCACCTCTCTCCTTCCTTTGCTCTAGGGTATACATATTGAGCTCCGTTAATCTGTCCTCATATGTTTTCTGATGCAGTTCCTGCACCATTTTGGTTGCCCTTCCCTGGACTGCCTCAATCTGGTTAATGTCCTTGTGGAGGTGTGGCCTCCAGTACTGCACACAGTACTCCAGATGGGACCTAACTAGTGTCTTGTAAAGAGGGATTATTACCTCCCTCTTCTGACTTGTGATACCCTTACTAATACACCCCAACATCCCCCTAGCCTTACCTACTGCTTTAGTGGTCTGCTTGGATGATTTCAGGTCATCAGTGATGATGATGCCCATGTCTCTTTCTTCCCTTGTGACTGCCAGCAACTCCCCTCCCAGCCTATTGGTGGCTTCAGGGTTTCTCGTCCCTATGTGCAAGATCTTGCACTTCTTTGCATTAAACCCCAGTTGCCACTCTTCCGACCATTTTGCTAGTTTATCCAGATTTTTCTCATTCTGCCCACCCCATCTGGATCATCTACTCTGTTGCAGATCTTGGTATCATCTGCAAACAGACAAACCTTACCCTCCAGTCATCTGTAATGTCACTGATGAAGATATTGAAGAGGACTGGCCTCAGGAGTGATCCCTGAGGTACCCCACTTGTGACTTGCATCTCTTCTGACTATACCATTTACCACCACTCTCTGTTTTCTGCCCACCAATCAGTTTGCCACCCAGTTGACCAACTTTTGACACACCCCAAGCCTACCCAGCTTATTAATCAATCTTCTATGTGGAACAGTATTGAAAGCTTTACTGAAGTTAAGGTAGGCAACATCAACTGCTGTCCCTTGGTCCACCATTCTGAAATTAGTTTGACAAGACCTTCTTTTTGTAAACCCATGCTGTCTTGGATCCTGTGCTCCTATGGATTCCAGGTGTTGCACTTTCCTTTCCTTAAGGAGTGCCTCCATAATCTTGCCCACTACTGAGGTAAGACTGACTGGTCTGTAGTTTCCTGCCTCCTCCCTGCTACCACTCTTGTGGAGCAGGATCACATGAGCCCTTCTCCAGTATTCTGGGACCTCTACTGTGCGCAAAGACTCACTAAACAGTTTTGATAATGGCTCTGCTGGTTCCGCCCTTAGCTCCTTTAGTACTCTGGGATGTATGTCATCAGGTCCCATTGCCTTGTCCACCCTGAGTTTATTGAGCTCTTGTAGGATCCTTTCTTTTGTGAAGGAACTAGTGTACACCTCCTTCCCCCCATGTCTATGGTGCTGTGCTGTGGGCCCTGCCCTACCTTCTCTTCAGTAAATACTGAGCAGAAGTATCTACTTAGGATAGATGCTTTTACATGGTCCTCCTCCTCACATACCCCCTTATCCCCTTTGATCCTAGCAATACCCCCTCTGGACTTTCTCCTTTCACTAATGTATCTATAGAAAGTCTTGTCACCTTCTTTTACTGTTTGTGCTAGTGTTTCCTCAGTTTGGGCCTTTGCCTGCTTACTGTCTTCCCTGCTTCCCTTAGGGAAGTTTGGTATGCCTCCCTATCTTCATCCTGCTGTGTTCCCTTATATTTCCTGAAGGCCAGCCTTTTGGTTCTGACCTTTTCTGCTACTGTTTTTGAGAACCAAAATGGTTTCCTTCTTCTTTTGCACTTCCTTTTCTCTCTAACACAATGGGATGTTGCTTCAAGTATTGTATCCTTAATGCTTACCCACTTTGTCTGTACCCCCTCACCTGTATTTTTTTTGCTAGAGCTAGCTTAACTCTGTTGGCCATCTTATCAAAGTCAGCCCCTCTGAAGTCCCATATTTTTGCATTGGAATGGGATGATTTAGTTCTAGTGGCCAAATTGAACCTTACCATGTGGTGGTCACTGTCCCCCAGGTGACCTTCTACCTGGAGTTCTGAGATCCTTTCCCTGTTAGTCAGTACTAGATCTAGGATAGCCCTGTCTCTTGTGGATTGTTGTACCATTTACTTGAGGCTCTCCCTCTGCAGGGAATCCACCATGTGTCTAGTTCTAGCAGATGTTCCTGCTGGTATTGACCAATCTGAATCTGGCAAGTTGAAGTCTCCCATTATTAGAACCTCCCCCTTTAGCTGTCATGTTTTGTATATCTTCTAATAGTAATGTGTCTATGTCCTCCCCCTGGTGTGGAGGCCTGTACACAACCCTAGTTCATATGGCTGTCCCATTTTCTGTTTCCAGGGTGACGCACAGTTCTTCTGGCTCCTTATGTGTATTCTGAATTTCTGTAGATCTGATATTTTCATTGATGTAAAGGGCCACTCTACCCCCCTTTTGCACCTCCATCTCTTCTAAAGAGTACATAGCGAGGTACTGAAGTCTCCCAAGTATGGTTACTGGTAAACAGTGTCTCGCTAATGGCTACTATTTCCTGTTTAGACTCTGTCATTGTTGCCTGCAGGTCTGGGATCTTGTTTCCCCAGACTGTGAGCATTTGTGTACATGATTTTCCATTGGCCAGGTTTCAGTGTGTTAGTTGTTGGGAGAGGTCTGGCATTTCCCCTGTGCATCGTATGGGAAGCTGGACCTTTTTCCTTACCTGGTGATGCAAATGAACTAGAAACATGCTGAACTCCTGTTTGACCACTAGCTGAGGGGGGAGGGGTGTTCTTCCCATTCAACGTATGGAGTGCTGCACCCCCTCCCCATTTGCTAGTTTAAATATTGTGCAAAGACATCAAACTTCTGCCCTAATGCATTGACTCCCTCCTTAGTCAGATGCAGTCCATCAAATTTAAAGAACATTCGCTCCCAAAACTGTTGACAGTTCCCTACAAATTTGTATCCTTTTTCCTGGCATCAGCCCTTGAGCCACATGTTTAGCTTCCCTATCTCCCCTTCTCTGACCTTCCGTCCATCTGCCCCCTCTCCCAAACTGGCAGGATCTCAGAGAAGGAGATGCTGGATGAAATAGATGATAGTATGTCACCCAGCCTGGTCAGGTGTACCTTGGTCTCCACAACTGACTGGCTGGCAAGATCATTAGTCCTTATGTGTGCCAGGATGTCAATGTTTTCTCCTGCTTCCTGAACAATTTTAGCAATGCAGTCAGTGTTTCTCCACACTGATGTACCTGGAAGACATCTGACCATTGCCCCTGGCTGGAGATAGGTATCAACTCCTCGAATCATGGACTCTCCTATGATCAGAAGTTATTTGGATTTCCTTTTTGCTTTTTTTGTTTTGGTTCCTGTTTTGGGCGAGTTTTGTTGTGCTAGCTCCTGTGCTGCAGTGTCCTGCTCTGCAGTGTCCTCTGCACCTTTGTTTGATTTTGAAAATAGAGGCAGATACCTGTTTGTAGTTTTTATATGGTTTGTGAAGGTGATATGTTAGAGAGCACCGAGTGATTGGGGCATCTGATTTGCCCCTCCTAACCACCTGGCAACCTCCCAGACCAACTACCCTCTGCGGTCGAGGTGTTTCTGTTGGATGTTGGGGAAATGGCGGACGGTTCTTATATTTTCTCTTGAATATGCAATTTGAGGTGCGCAATCTCTGCCTATGCTGCCTGGAGCTGAGCCCTCAGATCTCCAATGGCCCAGCATGTAGGACAGTGTCCTAAATCCTGTCAAACTGCTCTTCTGAAAAGTGTTCCACAGTACCTGCAGTTAATGATATCCATTCCAGATAAGTTGCTGTATTTATAACCTGGTCAGAGTAATTAGAAGGAAGAAAATGAAAGCAAAAGTTTGATTTTGTGTTTTGTTTGTTTGTTTTTGTATAACTTGTTATAACAAGTTAAATTACTATTGCCCCTGTAAATGAGGTCACTGTGTGGATACCCCTCTGATCCACCCCTTCCTGCTTTGCTACAGGAAATGTCATGACTGTGCTACCCTATAAAAGGAGTGTAGTGTGAGGTGGTTGGGGATGGGGGTGGGTGGCTGGGCTCTTCCCCTGCCGAAAAAGAAGAACCACAGATGAAAGAAACAAGGAGGTAAGAGCAGAAACAATCAGCCAGCAACAAATGCAGAAGCCCTGAAAGTGTATCCTAATGACAGATAAAACTAAAACCTGTAAAACACTACCTGCAACAATTTCACAGAAGACATACCCTGTAAGGAACACTTTGTTACAGAGAAAAATAAAGCAGTAACAGAAGATATACCTTGCAAAAGACAGCTTGAATCTAAAGAATGCAGCAGTAATCTGTAAGCTCACACCTGTAGGCACACCCTGTAATAATGCAGCAGAAGGTATACCCACCAACAACAATTTGAATCAGAGAAAAATAAAGCAATAAAATGGTAGCAACAAACAGTAACAATTCCTGGGAGTACAAAATAAAAATATCAACATACAGTAAATCTGCCTAGCCAAAAGAAGCCTTATTCCTTTTCCTTGCTCTGATAAGGTTCTTTGCTCTGTCCTTTCAAGCTACCTAGAAGAAAAGAGCTCAGGTGAAGCTAGGTGCCTTGTCTAGCAAACCTAGTCTTCTACCTCCGTGATATCAACTAACCTGATCTTTTAACCCTTTCTTCTGTTGGAAGTTACTGACAGTTTGTCAGCTCCACCCCCTAGATACACACCCAATCCCCTGGAAGAGCTGTGGGAGGAAAGCAATTAGCTCCTTCAATGTAAGAAGGTAACTGCAACACCTTTGAGACAAACAAAAACCTTTTTAGCAAAAAATAAAATAAAATAAAATAAAATAGTGACAAACAGTAATTTTGCTTAGCCTAATGATAAAAAGTCACACAAATGTAAGCACTACCTGTAATAATTTCACAGAAAATACTGTATACCCTGTAAGAAACACTTTGCTACAGAGAAAAATAAAGCAGTAACAGAAGATATACCTTACGAAAGACAATTTAAATCAGAAGATCATATCAGTAATCTGTAAACACACACCCATAGGCACACCCTGTAATAATGCAGCAGAAAATATACCCAGCAACAACAATTTGAATCAGAGAAAAATAAAGCAATAAAATGTTAGCAACAAACAGTAACAATCCATGTGAGTAAAAATTAAAAATAACAGGATACAGTAAATCTGCCTAACCAAAAGAAGCCTTAATCCTTTTCCTTGCTCTGGTAAGGTTCTTCGCTCTGTCCTTTCAAGCAATCTAGAAGTAAAGAGTTCAGGTGAAGCTAGGTGCCTTGTCCACCTCATCATGCACAGTACAGCTGTCATTTTTCACATCCTGTTCAAAATGTGTTTTCTCACCTGTGGCACCAAATGGCACAGTTGCTGTGCAAAATCACCTTTCGGCTAACAAACTCATAGTGTCACTGCTCATGCAGTGGAGTCACAAAAAGCCCATGTTGAAAACATGGAGTAAAAATACCAAGACATGCCCAGGACATTAGGGTTTCCAACCATAACGCCCTACCCTGTAGGGACTGGCAGACATCAGTTGGTGTGACTTGGGATTGTCGACAGTAATGCTATGCCATTCCACCCCCATCCCCACCCTGCATCCAGTAACAGGCATTCCTATACTGCATCTGTCTAACTCCTGCACTTCCACTGCTAATGACAGCAAGCAAACATTCGGCATTGACAAATGCTTGTTTTCTTTTTATTTCTGATTGTATTTACCAGTAAATCTTTACTTAGTATCTTGGTACTGTACTGCCCCAGTGGAACTGGGGGCACCATAGAAAATAGGGTATCCCCAGAAACATGAGGGGTCAAATAGTTATGGGGACCCTGGAAGCTTATCGGGGAATGTTTTATAAAAGAACCTGTCTCAACCACAAACAACCAAAAATATTTTGAATCAGACATCAATTTATTGTCCTAATATCATAAAAAATTCCTTTCAGACGATTTCCATCAAAGTTCCATTTTCAAAAAATCTCATTCCAATATTTCTCAAGAACTCCTTCAAATAAAATTCCAGTAACGTTTCAGAATAAAAATTCCTCCATCAGACTGTAGAGCTCATTCTGTAAATAAAAATATACATAATAAATATCCTCTATCTCAGTATTATTTTATGATCAATCACAAATAGTATGAGGGCTGGATATTCAAACTGCGCCATTCTGAGGTGCAAGCCCTTGCGCTGCGCAAAATAGTTGCGCAGGGGTGTGGCCCAGGCGATATTCAAAGGAGTTGTGCTATTGAGCAACTCCTTTGAATATCACCCCCCAGCCACAGCCACTGTGCATGGCGCAGTGAAACTTGCACCACCACAAGTTGTCAGAGTGGAGCATTCAACTTGCGGTGGCCAAGTACCATTGAGCCATGCGCAAAATCACGATATTCAAAAGGTGACATGCAAATGGGGCCATAATTCATGCAAGGCGCGGGGGGGCCATTTGCATCTGATTATGGCCCCATTTGCAAGCCATTAGCATGTAGGTGTGCCGATCCCCGAGGACTTGCGCCTGGCCGCCCTGCCAGGCAGCAGCTGTCGGGGACTGACGCACTCTGAAGTCCGATCGCGGGCAGCAATGTGGCTCCCCACCTCCTCCCGTACATCTCCCTGGTGGTCCAGTGGACCGTAATGCCCGATCGCGGGCAGAATGTAAAATGAACCCCCCAAACATCTCCCTAATGCCTGATCACAGGCATAATGTAAATAAACCCCCCTGCCAAACATCTCCCTGGTGGCTAGTGTCCCCCACCCCACCCACCCGAAGCCCCACCACCCTGCTCCCCGGCAGCCAGCGGGCGGCAGCATCCCCACCTGCCGCCCCGCTGCCCGCTGACTGACTACCCAGTAGGGCTGCCGCCCATTGTGTGCAGGCAAAGAACCAATGGGCATGCAGCCCATACCGTACATGACAGTCAGACTTGTGAATGAGCCACCAGGAGATGATTCATTCCACAATCTGGACTGTCATATACGGTATGGGATGCATGCCCATTGGTTCTTGCTCTGCACCAATGGGCATGCAGTAAACCAGTCAATCGGTCGGGCGCGGGTGGCAGGCGGTGGGATGCTGCCACCCGCCGGCTGCCGGGAAGCGGGTGGTGGGGCTTCGTGGGTGGGTGGGGTGGAGGACACTAGCCACCAGGGAGATGTTTGGGTGGGGGTGTCATTTACATTCTGCCAGCGATCAGGCATTACGGTCCACTGGACCACCAGGGAGATGTTGGAGGGGTTCTTTTACATTCTGCCCACAATCGGGCACTAGGAGCGTGTTAGGGGGTTCATTTCACATTCTGCCTGCGATCGGGCACTAGGAATGTGTTGGGGGTTCATTTCACAATCTGCCCGTGATCGGGCATTACGATCCACTGGACCACCAGGGATGTGAGCAGGAGGGGAGCCACATTGATGCCTGCGATTGGCCTGGTGGGGGAGTACACTATGCCGATTGGGCTGGGGGCACAGGGACTGAGTTGGGGCCAGCCACAGGTGGCAGCTGCTGTGTTGCGCCCTGCAATACAGCAGCTCACCTGTAGGTGGCCCTCTACATAGCCTTTTTTAGCTCAAGGTCCTGCAGGCTCAGGTTGGGGGTTGCGCCTGCACAACTCTGCACAGCCCGGCTGAATATCGGGCTGTGCAGTTTATGCATGGTTCCTCCCCCTCCTGTTGAGCATGCATTCATTTGCATTGCGCTGTTGCTCAGCCTGTTTTCAGTGGCGCAACTGCCTCCTGCTGAATATTGCAGAATGGCGCAATGTAGGACTTGAGCATGTGCAACCCTGTTGAGCATGGAGCAACCCTTTTGAATATCTGGCCCTTAGTGTTTAAGTGCAGGTGGAACTAACCTGCAAACTTCATATAGTGGCTAATGGGGGTGGGGGCAGCCGTCTAAACCTTTCCTCAATTCTGAGGTATCATAGTTTAATTTCTAAAAGGAAAGCAAAGAAAAAAACTTTAAATAACCAGTCTTTATAATGTACACAACAATGAGCTTCTTAAATATGTATAATATACCTGCAAAAGGCTCAAATATTTTCGTTGTAACAATTTTATTATAGGGTGTTTTCCGAAATCATTAAGTCCTGAAAGGAAGCATATTTTAAAAAAGAAAGAATGAAACTACCGCATTCTCAAATTTTTTAAATAAATCCCATAATAGGTAATCTTGTTCTGTAATAGTTTACCTTATGAGATGTCTCTCTCGTTTTATGTTTAAGAATGAATATTACTCCAGCATTGGTTTCAAGCTAAATGCTGCCCGGTTCCAAACCAACAACTGCCTCGCCGTCATTAGCACACCATGCTGCTTTATCACTTCTCAGCACCTGTCTTCTGGTGCTTTGTGAGGAAAGAAGAAGGGGCCGAGCTGCTCAGGTGTGCACGTAATCTGTGCTATGTCACTGCTGACATCAGACTGGGCAGCTCGGTCAAAACATGAAACACTCCCTTATTACATTAAGTGGAGAGTCCCCCTGGATCTTTACCTCTATATTTAAACATTTTAGAAGGCAGAAATGGATCAAATTAAGTGATTCTTAGGTAACTCAAGCACAACAGTACAAAACGAGCAGACTGAAGGGGAAACATAATATTTCTACAAGTTCATTATTTACATCATATCCGCAAAAGAATATTCAGTATATACTAGAAATTTGGTGTTTCCTTTCAATAAAATGTCTTGCTATGGGTGATCTTAAGTCACCTCTTGCCCCTAGCAAGACATTTTATTGAAAAGAAACAACAAATTTCTAGTCTTCAGTTTTTTAGTATTGAAAAAAATACATGAATCAACAAGAGGTGGAAATTTAGAAAGACTCCTGTTGAAAAAAGAAGCATGGTGGATATCTACATTACAAACTTATTTGCCGAAATATGACTTAAATGAGACCTTAAATTGGTCAGTATATGATTGAGAAGTTACACATTTTTATGTTCAGAAGCGATCCTGGAATATATTTGAATTGTCAATATTCCTAAGTTTAAATACAATTTTGTTTTACCCTCTGCATTGCTCAATAATATTTGGAATTGCTTTCACACTTTAATATGCAGTCTGGAAAGTATAACGTCTGTTTATAATATTCATAATTAGATATACGCACCTTAGAATAATATAATTTGTAGTGATTGTTAAGATTTAGCATTAGCCAGTGAGAATTATAATTGTATATGTCAATATTCTTTTGAGAATATGATGTAAATAATGAACTTGTAGAAATATTATGTTCCCCCTTCAGTCTGCTCATTTTGTACTGTTGTGCTTGAGTTACCTAAAAATCACTTAATTTGATCCATTTCTGCCTTCTAAAATGTTTAAATATAGAGGTAAAGATCCAGGGGGACTCTCCACTTGATGTAATACGGGAGAGTTTCATGTTTTGACCGAGCTGCCCAGTCTGACGTCAGCAGTGACGTAGCATGGATTACGTGCACACCTGAGCGGCTCGGCCCCTTCTTCTTTCCTCACAAAGCACCAGAAGACAGGTGCTGAGAAGTGATAAAGTAGCGTGGTGTGCTAATGGTGGCAAGGCAGTTGTCAGTTTGAAAGCGGGCAGCATTTGACTAGAAACAAATGTTGGAGTAACATTCATTCTTAAACATAAAACGAGAGAGACATCTCATAAAGTAAACTATTAGAGAACAAGATTACCTATTATGGGATTTATTTAAAAAATTTGAGAACATAGTAGTTCCATTCTTTCTTTTTTAAAATATGCTTCCTTTCAGGACTTAATGATTTTGGGAAACACCGTACAATAAAATTGTTACAACAAAAGTATCTGAGCCTTCTGCAGGTATATTATACATATTTAAGAAGCACATTGTTGTGTACATTATAAAGACTGGTTATTTAAATTTTTTTCTTTGCTTTCTTTTTAGAAATTAAACTACGATACCTCAGAATTGAGGAAAGGTTTAGAGGGCCGCTCCCACCCCCATTAGCCACCATATGAAATTTGCAGGTTAGTACCACCTGCACTTAAACACTAATACTATTTACAATTGATCATAAAATAATACTGAGATAGAGGATATTTATTATGTATATTTTTATTTACAGAATAAGCTCTACAGTCTGATGAAAGAATTTTTATTCCGAAACGTTACTGGAATTTTATTTGAAGGAGCTCTTGAGAAATACTGGAATGAGATTTTTTGCAAATGGAACTTTGATGGAAATGTCTGAAAGGAATTTTTTATGATATTAGGACAATAAATTGATGTCTGATTCAAAATATTTTTGGTTGTTTGTGGTTGAGACAGGTTCTTTTATATAAACATTTAATATTTTCCATTTACTTGTCTCCCCTTTATATTCTATAAAGCTTAAAAATTTAAAAAGGAATCTTGGGGTACTTTGTATTTTGTATTGTAGCTTATTGGGGAACCCTTGAAAAGCTAATGGGACCCTGTGAGGCACAGAACAGGCGCCTCCCCAGCAAATAGTCCTAGCAGTTTAAATTTAGTGTTTTAAAAGAAAACCATTTTTTTTCTTCCTTTGTTCTCCCTTCCATCTGCCCAAGACTGGCACCATGTCAGCCAAGGCCAAACCAGTTGGACCACATTCCTGTCCCAGCAGGGGAGAAGGAAGCCAGGCTGAGCCTTCTCAGCCAATCCCTGTGGCCAGCGTAGATTCAAACTTGGAAATTTGTTTTAGGCCACAGACCTACTCTCAGGAGGCTGACTTCTGGACAAGGAAGCCAATCCCATGGTAAGTAGCCAGGATCACCCCTGCCTAGAGGAGGCTCTGCATAGGTTGGAGAGAGGAGAAAGAGTTTGACCAGGGAGGGTGAAGGACTGGGAAATAGACGTTAGCTGCCTTGTTAGGAGGTTGAAGTGAATCCCTGTGCCCGTTCTGTGGAACTCCCCTCCAAAAGATCTCCAGTGGCAGCCTCAGTCAGTTTCTGCAGAAATTTTCCATCTAGTTGGATCTTCCAGTGTGGCGAGTCAGTCTGTTTGGCTGGGAAACAGACCCAGTGTATCTTTTGGGCAGCAGTCTCCAGCAGAAGAGGCCTTATCATTCCTTTGTGGTTGTGCATTCCCCAGGGTACTGAAATCCTTGTTGAACTCCAGGGAGTTCCTGTGCACACACCATTGAGGGTTCCTCCAGTACCTCTTCTTCACCCCAGAGATGGTCCCTGGGAAGCCCAGCATAACCTGCACCCATCTCCAATAACCTCCATCAATCCCAAGTCATTGCCATGATGCCCCAGGTTTGAGTTGCTGGTTGTAAGTGGTAGACAGCTGGTAGCAAGGGCCCACCAAAATGAGTAAGGTTAGGAGCCGCCCCGGCTCTAGCTTGAGGGACTTCAGTTGTCCGCCGAAGTCAGAGTTATGTTGCCCAGTCTCCTGTATAGACATTGTCCCAAGGTAGCAATAGTACCAAGACCTCGCCGAGGATTGCCAGGTTCTGTGCCTCATCCTCCGAGGTGGTGTAAGTACTGGCAGCCAATGCAAGAGGTCACACCTAGAGTCGCCACGCTTGTGATTGTACCGTTCATAGGTGGCTTGTGTTCCAGTGGTTCATCAAGAGGTCATACTGAAGATTGCTAGATTCTGAAGCTGCAAGGGTGAGGTGATAAGGGTTCCGGGGACCTACCCAGAGGTTGTCCAGCAGATCATCTCACTCAGCATCCTTTCCTCAACTGGATATCACCTGCCCTCCTGCCTGAGGTCACCGTAGCTGACAACTCCAGATAAGGGTAAAGAAACATAGAAACATAGAATCTGATGGCAGATTAGGACTGCTTGGCCCACCTAGTCTGCCCCTTTCCCTACCTCATGGATAAGCAGCAGATCCTAGTTAACCAACAGCCTACTTTATCTTACCCGCCAGTAGAATTGCCTTATGTCTGTCCCATGCATTCTTGAATTCCCCCACTGTTTTTGACTCTATGACCTCCTCAGGAAGGCTGTTCCATGCCTCTACAACCCTCTCTGTGAGGAAATACTTCCTCACCTTACCTCTGAGCTGTCCCCCTCTATCTTCAAATTGTGCCCCCTTGTTCTTGCACATCTCTTTTTCTGAAAGATGCTACCCTCTTGGACTTTGTTGATTCCCTTGAGGTATTTGAAAGTTTCTATCATGTCCCCTCTCTCCCTCCTTTCCTTGAGGCTATACATCTTAAGCTCCTTTAGTCATTCTTCATATGTCTTTTGGTGCAGACCCTGCACCATTTTGGTTGCCCTCCTCTGGACAGCCTCCACCCTGTCTATGTGTTTTTGGAGATGGGGTCTCCAGAACTGTACACAGTACTCCAGATGTGGTCTTACCAACTGTCTGTACAGAGAGCCAACAACTTCCTGTTTTCTACTGGTGATGCCACTCCCTATGCATTCCAGGATCCCCCAGCCCTCCTTACTGCCTTCTCACATTGCTGGCCATCTTTAGGTCATCTGATATGACTACCTCCAGGTCCCTTTCCATTTTTGTTGTTGTCAGTATCTCACCCTCCACCATGTACTCTTCCCCTGGGTTTTTGTTTCCCTGGTGCATTGCGTTGCACTTCTTTGTGTTGAATCTAAGCTGTCATACATTTGATAATTCCTCCAACCTTGTCAAGTCCCTTTTATCCTTTCTACCCCACCTTGCTTATCAACCGTGTTGTACAGCTTTGTGTCATCTGCAAAGAGAGATACTTTTCCTTCCAGTCCCTCTGCAATGTCTTTTATAAAGACATTAAAAAGGACCAGCCCCAGTACTGAACCCTGTGGAACCCCACTTGTAACCCACCTTTCTTCATAGATACATAGATACATAGACAGTGTCAGCAAATAAGAGCCTCCGGCCCATCCAGTCTGCCCATTTGAGCTTGTAAGTCCACTTTATGTTTTCCTAGAAGTCTGTTGCCCCTTACCCCTCACCTCCAGAATTTCTTTATGTCTATCCCATGCATTCTTAAATCCTGTGATTGTTTCAGCCCCCACCACTTCCTCTGGCAGGGTGTTCCACTTGTCCACCACCCGTTCTGTGAAGAAATTCTTCCTCAAGTTTCCTCTGAATTGTCCTCCCTCCAACTTCATCCCATGTCCTCTAGTCCTGGAACATCTTTTTCACTTAAAAATAGTGTATTCCTGCACCCTATTCCTCCCTATAAGATACTTGTATGACTCTATCATATCCCCTCTCTCCCTCCTCTCCTCCAGGGAGTACATATTCAAGTCCTTCAACCTGTCCTCATAGGACTTGTGATGCAATCCACTGTGGACTCTGTTTACTATTACCCTCTGTGTCCTGTTGTCCAACCAGTGTTTAACCCAGGCTACCACCCTGGGACCCACTCCCAGGCTAGCTAATTTGTTTATTAATCTTTTGTGCGGGACTGTATCAAATGCCTTGCTAAAGTCTAGGTAGGCCATGTCCACAGCCCCTCCCTAGTCTACTACTTTGGTCACCCAGTCAAAGAAATCAATTAGATTTGTGACGTTTCTGCTGTGAATCCATGCTGCCTTGGGTCCTGTGCCCCACTGGCCTCTAGGTACTCAACAGTTCTTTCCTTCAGAAATGACTCCATCATTTTTCCTACCACTGAGGTCAAACTGACAGGTCTGTAGTTTCTTGCTTCTGTCTTGCTCCTACTTTTGTGAAGGGGAATCACATCCGCCCTCCTCCAGTCCTCAGGTACCACACCATCCTCCCATGATTTGTTAAAAAGGGTAGTCAGTGGTGTCACTAGTTCTTCCCTTAGTTCTTTCAGAATTCTGGGGTGAATCCCATCAGGCCCCATTGCTTTATCCACCTTCAGTTTTAAGAGTTCTTTCAGAAACCTTTCTTCTGTGAAAGGACTACTATCAACCCCCCTATCCAGAGTGCTTCTGTTGACTGGATTAGGTTTCTCCCCCAGCTTTTCCATTGTGCATACTGAGCAGAAGTATTCATTCAGTATCCCTGCTTTTTCACTGTTGCTCTCTGCCCAACCGCCTTTCTCTTTATTAAGACCTCAGTATCACTGCCTTAGTCTTTCTTTTCTCCCTAATGTACCTATAAAAGGTTTTGTCTCCTTCTTAACCGAGTCAGCTATCTTTTCCTCACTTTGGGCCTTTGCTATTCTGACTGCCTTCACCGCTTCCTTCTGCTTTAACTGGTACAGTTCTCTGTCTTGGTCCTTCTGTGTTTCCTTATACTTCCTGAATGCTACCTTTTTCTTCCTAACCTTCCCCACCACTTCTTTTGAGAGCCATAGTGTTTTTTCTTTTGTTTTGATTTGTTTATTTGCTTCACAAAAAGGCTTGTTGCCTCTGTGATGGTGGTTTTGATGTTTCCCCATTGTTGCTCCACCCCACCTTCTTGCCTGTTTGCTAGTGCTTTTCTGAGGCACTGTCCCATTTTGACAAAATCAACCCTCATGAAGCCAAGAACCTTCACTTTTGTATGGCTTGACTCTACAGCTAAGTTTATCATGAACCACACTGTTTGGTGGTAGCTAGTTCCCAGATGGCTACCCACTTCAAAACTGGAGATTCTCTCTCTCTATCCCCATTTCAGAGTACCGGGTCTAAGATTGCTCCCTCATGAGTGGGTTCCAAAACTAGCTGTCTGAGGCATGCTCCCTGTAGGGCATCAAGAATGGCCCTGCTCTTGGATATGGCTGCAGCAAAGGTGCGCCAGTTAACATCTGGCATATTCAGGTCCAACATCAGCAATACATCCCATTTCTCTGCCATCCTAAGAGGTACCTTCTATCATTTCCTTGTCCATTTCCTCCCCCTGAAACGGGGGTCTGTATGCAACCCCTGTGCAGATTGTGATGCCATTTCCAGTGTCCAGGGTGACCCACAGTGCCTCCTCTCCTCCCCTGTTTACCCCTTAATTCTGTTGCTTTGATCCCTTCCCTTACATAGAGAACTACTCCTCCTCATCTTCTTCTTCCATCCCTGTCCCTATTGTAGATTGTGTACCCTGTTATGTTGACATCCCAGTCATGGTTCTCTGTGTACCATGTTTATGTGACTGCCACAATGTCCAGGCATCCCTCTTCCATCAAGGCATTGGTACTCATTACCCTCCATTTTTTTATACCTTTACTTTTTTTTTGCCCCATCCCTATCCTTACTGCGTTTGTCTTTTTTCTCCATTTACCCCCACACTTCTCCCTATTGACTGCACTATCTTGGTGTTTACCTCACTAACTACCCTGACTTTTTTGGGGGGGCTAGGATTTACCTTCTCCTTTTCAGTGCCTCCCCCCTTGGCTAGTTTAAATGCTTGCCAATGAAGTATTTAAACCTATCACCTAGGATCCTTGTTCCCCTCCTGGATAGATGCAGACTATCGCACCAGTATAGGCTTGTATCCCTCCAGGTGGAGCCCCAGTCCCCAAAGAAGCCAAATCCCTGAGATCTGCACTAGTTTTTCACCCAGTCTTTGAATCCCATGGTGCAGAATATCTTAGTTTAATCCTTGCCATAGATAGGTAGCACTTCCAAGAAAGTTACCATGTGTGCTACTTGTCTAAAGCCATTCCCCATCTCCACAAACACCTGTTGCACTGCTCTGATCCCGTTCTCAGCTGGGTCATTTGTCCCTAGGTGGATAATGACATCCAGATCACTCCTACTTACAGCTGCTCCCACAATCCTGAGGATTTATTTCCTGTCCCTCCAAGCCATGGCGCTGGGCAGGCACCTTCTAAGGTGGTATGGTGCAAAGGGGTCTGTGAGGCCCATAACTGCACCTTTTCAATTATAATATCCCAAATTTGGTTTATCAAATAAGAATTTATCAAGATGTTTTTTTTTTTTTTAATTGTCTTTACTGGTGACAATTACTAATGGTAAATTATTCCATGGATTAATGATTCTTTGAGTAAAGTAATATTTCCTAGAGACATGAACAAACTTAGCCCTGTTAATCTGTAATGGGTGACCTCTAGAGTTAAATACATATTTTTTTAAACTCAAAACCCATTTGAAAAAATAAGTATGGATCATTAATTACATCATATATGTAAATCAAATCACCACGAAGACACTTGAAAGATAAGGCATCAAATTTAATTTTTCCAAACGTAATTCATTTGGATGTTTGGAGAGTCCTTTAATATTTTTAGTAAATTTTCTCTGTATTTTTTCAAGCAAAGTGGTCTCATTCTTTTTATAAGGATTTCATAATTGTGATGAATATTCCAAATGTGGTCTAGCATAGGTTCCATATAGAGGCAGCATTATCCATGGATCTCTAGATTTAATGTTTCTTTAGCTCCCTTTCCCCACCCTCCCCAGCTCTACCCCCTAACATTTGAGTCCCCCATCAGGAGTTGTTTCCTTCCCCTGTGGGGTCTTGTGCCACCCTCCTGTGGTTCTCCATTGTGGAGGTTCCCAGCATCCTCCTTGGTCTCCACTGCAGGTGCCTCCATAGAGGAATCATGCTCCACCAGAGTGGCATATTAATTGTGGAGAGGCAAAACTGGAGGGATGTGCCTCTGTTCCACTACCCTCACCCTCCCTGAGCCCACAGTGGTCCAACCACTTCTCTTTTTTGGCAATCTCTGAGGTAGTGGCAGTGGCCTGGGTGGTCCCTGGGTGGGGGAGCAGGTTTCATGAATCCTTGCCAGGTCAGCATGGAGATGAACAACCTCCTCCCTCAGACCAGAGAGGTGCCTCCAAATAGGGCAGTAACACAGTCTCCAGAATGTCTCCCAGAAGACTGCTGCTCCACAGCCAGTGCATTGCACCACTCCCCACATATCTGTGTCTCTTTCTGTTACAGATGCTTTTCTTTTTTTTTTCTTGTTTTAGTGTGTAAGCGTGTGGGTGTCTCTACCCCTTATTCAATGTGCTGTGCCTTTAAGGATTTGAACAGGTGTATGTTGTTAGCAGTTTTGGGGAACTGATGTCAGAACCCCTGCTAAAAAAGGAAGTTATGTGCTTGGGGCTTGTGGGGTGAGGGGCAGGGAGGGTGGGAGCAAACCTGTGCCCTCCAGAAACAATCAACTACAACAATGACCCTCCACACCAAGGAGTGCCTTCCTTCCTTTCAGACACCTATTTCACAGAAGTTAAGTAACAGGTCTAGTCACAAATGACTGCAAATATCTCCCAGCTACAGTTCCTCCCCTGGCAAACTAAGAAAAGTCAACCTAGAAACAGAGAATCAATACTAGTTACTTACACAGGTCCAAAATGTAATAATTCAATTCAGTGTAGTCTAGTAAATAACCTCCTTGAGTTAAGGAAGTTTTGGCTGCTTTCTCTCTCTCTCTCTCTGTCTCAGCCATGTTGCCCCAGGTTAGAGTTGTTAGTTGTAAGTGGTAGCCAGCTGGTAGCTAGGGCCCACCAAAGTGAGTCAGGTTAGGAGCTGACCTGGTGCTTCACCTTTGACGTTGCCTCAGTGACACCAGAAGTTGTCTTCTTCCTAGGGCCAAGAGGCCTACAAACCCTTCCTCTGTTTCTGGTTCACTGGGGGGATGCCCCATTGTATGGCCTGTATAGGAAGCACTTCATTGGGTTCACACCCAGCAGTTGGATGACTAAAATACTAGAAACCCAAGCTTGGTGCATTGGTTTGCTACATCCTTGGACCTAAATCACCTGAACTTTTGTATGATATTAGTGGGGCCCTTTTGTGGTCCCAGTAATCTTGTTCTTCCTTTCTTTTGTGTGATAGTGGTAGTGAATGCCAAGTCTTTTTATGTGTGATCCAGCTATTGCTAATAAACCTTGCACCTTGGCTGTAGAGTACGTTTCCAGCCTCTCCTTCCAGATTCATCTGGCATCACCCTAAACTACAGGGGTATGAACCACCACAGCTTGTCCACCACAGTACTGGCATGTCATGGTTCAAACAAGAAGAGAGGTGCAAGAACTAAATAGAAGTACCCTATATTGTAGGGTTCCAGAACAAACCATGTCTGCAGAAAGGAAAAACACAAAGAAGAAGGCCAGACAAGAGTTTGAACCAAATTATAGTATTACCACAAGGGTAAAAAGAAACAGGGGAAAAAAATAACCACTTTGAAAGCAGTTAAATGTCCTATTAAAAACCAGGGTATTAAAAAAGGAAAAAAGTACAACAAATTAAGAAAACAGACTAAAATTATGGATCATTTTGAGCCATTAGTTATACAGGATAACACTGCTGAAATAATGGCAGTGATGGACACACAAACTGATTAAGCGGATATTTTTCCCCAGAATAGGGAACAAGTTAGATTGTCTATTACACCAAAGATTTTTGAGGCTAGTTACACATCTACACCAAATCAATTTAGAATCTCCGCTGAACCAGGGGATCAGTGTGTTGCTATGGGTCCAGCTAGCAACAAAATTAAGGAAGTCTCAATTAATCTAATTGGCTCCCTATCTGAATATTCACCTCCCTAGATTTTCCCCTTGATTACTTCAAAGAATTGAACAGGAAACAGATGTGACAAACAGATTTGAAAAGCATAGCTAATGAACTACAAAATACTATTAATGGATTAAAACAATACTCCAACCAAAGGAAAATTGGGACAATTATATGATTTAGAACCAGCCTGGACCCCAGAAAAATAATTTAATTGATCCCCTGTCCTCCTACCCATTTGGACTCAGTGAGGAGCTAAAAAAGTTCATGTGTATACCATATGCTGCTCACTTGATGATCATGGAGCAACTAATTAATTTTAAACATGAGTTAGATACAATAAAAGAAGGTATTGCACTTAATGGGTTCAGATTGGATGACATTTTTTTTAAAATAGGTAAACTTCTCCCACAGGAGGGTTCTCCTATCTTGTTAAAGAACACTCCAAAAATTCACCCTGATTTTTCTCCTGTTACCTTTGTTGATACAGATGAGAACTGTACAACTGCAATAAAGCAAAGAACTAAACAGGAGAAAAACAAAAAAGAAAAAGGGTGCTAAAGTGGGATGAATAAAGACACAGCCGGAAAGAGGAATGGATTCAGAGAAGGAAATGAAATCCTCCTTACCTCTCTCACAGAATGCTGAGGAGATAATTTGGGAACAAGCAGATAGTATAGGGTCACAACTTCAAATACTGGAGAAAACTCCAGTTAATTTTACAGCCAACCATAACCTGCTTAAAATGTCTCAGATGGAACTAATAGCAGATCAACTTGTTAAATGTGATACTGACCTGAAAGCATTCAGGGAAGAATGGACCACCTGGTGCAAAAATAATCCAACTGTACAAAATACAAAACAAACTAATTTCTTCTGAGAATTAAGTAATTGAGGTACAAAATCCTGAAAAAGCTTTGATTGATTTGTCAGATTGTGTTACAGTATGTCTTTATGGATTTCATCTACAAGAAGGGATTATCACAGTTTCCATTAGGGACAAGATTGTAAACCTTTTAAGGGCAGCTACTAGGGCTGATATTAAGGAACGAGATGTAGTACAAATGTGGTAGGATAAGGATACGGAAGGAGAAGATTATATATTTATATTCTGTTCTGCACCTAGTGTTGTAAATTAAGTATGGATCAATAATATTGCACTAAAAATGTGGATGTACAATAAATTACATTAATGGGAATCTGATAAGCGATCCCTGGATATAAACTATACAGGAAGGACAGGGCAGTTGGAAAGGGGATAGGGATGGCAGTTTATATCAGGGATGGAATAACTTGCATGAGGGAGAAGTTGGAGGAAAGGAAGGTGGAGGCATTATTTTTTCAGTTTAGGTCCAATAGAGGGAGAAAGGTGAGGTTGGGAGTGGTTTATAGACCACCCAATCAGGATGAGGAGAGGGACAGGGAACTGAGCTCACAAATATTGGAAACTGCAGTTAAAGGAGAGGTGGTAAATGTGGGGGACTTAATCCTGCCCTAGGTGGACTGGAGTATACCCTCCACAACATGTACTAGGAGCCAGATGAACCTGGAAGGACTGCAGAGTGAGTTTCTGACTCAGGGTGTCACTGAACCAATAAGAGATGAGGCAAGTCATGACCTGGTGCTCACAAATTGGGAGCATGTATAGGAAATAATGGTCAGGGAGCCACTTGGTGGAAGTGACCATTGCACAGTGTGGTTCTAGTTGGATATGTGCAGGGAAAGCATCCTGACTAAGACCAAAATCTTGGATTTCAGGAGGGCGGACTTCAGAAAAATTGGTGAAGTGCTAAGGAGACATCTGGAAGGCATCAGAGCAGATATGGGGTGGACCAAAGGTGGTCCATCATTAAGGAAGGAATACTGGTTGCCACAGATGAGTGCATTAGGCTCAGGGGTAAGAACACAAGGGCCAAAGCACCCAGCTGGTTCAGTTCTGGGGTTGCCCAGGCAGTAAGGGAAAAAAGATCGGCCTATAGAAAATTCAGGAAGACCAAAAGAGAGGTGGATAGGGAAAATTACCTAAGGTTGGCTAGTGAGGTAAGTAAGGAATTCTGGTGAGCAAAGGCACAGAAGGAACTGAAGATAGCTGAAAGAATTAAGAATGGGAGAAGGCTTTCTTTCACTATATAAATGAGAAAAGGGACAAGAAGAAAGGGATTGTTAGGCTTAAGAAAGGGGTGGAGTGGGTGAAGCATAATGGGGGGGAAGCAGAGATGCTAAATGAATATTTCTGTTCCATCTTCACCAGGGAGAAGGACAGACCAGTGCCTTCAGGGTGGAAAAGAGGAGCAGGGAGGGGAACACAAATGTAGTGATAGAAAAGGATAGAGTGAGGGAGAGGCTGCTGGCATTGAAGGTGGACAAATCACCAGGCCCGGACAGAGTACATCCAAAGGTACTAAAGGAACTAGCTGAGGAGCTGGCAGGGCCACTGGCAGATGTATTTAATAGTTCACTAGAGTCATACGTGGTACTGCAGGACTGGAGAACAGCACATGTAGTGCCCCTCCACAAAAGTGGTCCTAAGGATGACCCAGAGAATTACAGACCAATCAGTCTTATCTCCTGATCTCTATTGTGGGTAAGCTTATGGAGACCACACTAAAGGAAAGATTGGTGGAATATCTAGAGGAGCATGATCTCCAGGATGTGAGGCAGCGTGGGTTCATGGGGGTGGCATAGATCATATCAAACAAATCTGCTTGACTTCTTTGACTGCGTCACTAAGACAGTAGACAGGGGCCAAGCGGTAGACATCCTCTATCTTGATTTCAGCAAGGTCTTTGACTCTGTGCCCCACAACAGGTTGATCAGAAAGTTGGTGGATCTTGGGGTTGGGGAAAAGATGGCCAGATGGGTGGAAAACTGGCTGAAGGAGAGAAACCAGAGGTTGATTCTGGGGGGAGAATTATTTGGTACCAGAGGTAATCAGTGGGGTCCTACAGGGCTCTGTGATGGGGCCGGTGTTGTTCAATGTCTTCATCAATGACATTGGGGATGGCATTAAGGGCAAAATGTGCCTATTCATGGATGACACCAAGCTCTGCGAGAGAGTGGACACAGCTGAAGGGATGCAGGACCTACAGGAAGATCTGGAAAAGCTGAGGAGGTGGTCCAGGATCTTGCAGCTTGGTTTCAATACCAAGAAATGCAAAGTTATGCATTTTGGAGCCAAGAATCCCAGGACAGGACACTACCTGGGTGGAGTCCAAGTATCTGCATCAGAGGAGGAGAAGGACCTGGGAGTGATGATCACTAGTGACCTGAAGCACTTCACGCAGTGCAAGAAAGCAGCAGCAAAGGCAAACAAGATGCTGGACTGCATATCTAAGGGGATCAGTAGTAGTAGAGAAGAGGTTATACTGCCCTTGTACAGGTCACTGGTAAGGCTGCATCTAGAGTATGGAGTTCGGTACTGGTGCCCGCACCTCAACAAGGACATTAATGTGCTGAAGAAGGTCAAGATGAGGGCTAAAAAGATGATAGTGGGTCAGCAGGGTAAGGCACATGAGGCGAGGTTAAGGGCATTGAAAATGTACCCCTTTGAAGACAGGAGAGAGAGAGGGGACATGATTAGAACCTTCAAGTACTTGAAAGGGATCAATAAGGTTGATAAGGAGAGTCTCTTTAAGCTGAGTGGCAACCATAACACCAGGGGGCACAATCTTAAGCTGGAGGGTGGGAAGTTTAGGAGGGGAGGCCAGGAAGCACTTCTTCACAGAGAGGTTGGTGGACACTTGGAATGCACTGCTGGAAGAGGTCATCTCATTGAAGACAGTGGGTAGCTTTAAGAGAAGCTGGGGCAGGCATGGGGAAGTAAGGATCATCGGTAGGGAGGATGGGAGGAGTGGGGAGGAGGGCAGGAACATTAGCTCAAGCTGTAGACACTGCAATTTGAGCAGACTTGATAGACCAAATGACTTTCTACTTGTGGCTTCTTCGTATGTTCATGTGTATGTTTGTATGTTCGTATAAATAAGACACGGGTACCCAACAGAAGAATTGGCCATGTAAGTATTTTTGGCCTTAAGACCATTCCAAATTAAACTAGTGGTAAAATTTAAAATGTTCTATATAGTCTCTTTACACATGTACTTAAATTACCCACAGAAGATCTTGTGTTTGGTCTCCATACTCAGGGTTCCCACTGGACCGAATGAGCAGGTAGCTAGAGGACCAGCCACTTCCTCTAATCCTCTTCAGGCAAGTGCTATGCAATGCCAGGTCAATTAGGAACAAGACTGCTATTTTTGTGGACTTGATTTCCTCTGTCAACCTGGCTTGCATTATGGAGACCTGGCTGGGTGACGATTCTAGCCTGGTTCTATTGGCCTCCGTACTCATCAGGTATTCTGTAGCACACTGCTGAGGAAGGATCACAGGGGTGGGGGAGCTGCCATCATATTTTGAGCCAGCCTTGGCTTCACGGTGCACCCAGTTGGTAACACTTGATCACTGGAGTGCGTTGCTGTGCATGGGGGTTCAGGTGCAGGTTTCAGGATTCTCCACATTTATCACCTTTCTGGGTCATGGGAGAATTCCTACAGAAGGTGGTGGACTTCATCATTGACCAGGTGTTGGAGTCCCCCAGGTGTTTAATCTTGGAGGAACTTCAATGCATGGACTGAGACGAACCCTCACATTTTGGTTATGACCTCTTCCAGTTGATGTCTTCACTGGGCCTGACACAAGTTGTTGCTTCTGCAACCCATCAGCATGGCCACACACTTGATCTGGTGTTCCAGCTGGGTCTTGGGATTGACAGCCTCAAGATTGATCAGGTCTTTTGGTCTGAACATTGCACCATAGGGTTCATGCTTGGGGCCCCCCTGAAAGTCCCTTCCATGTGGAGATGGTCAGCTACCACCTGTTAAGTGGTTTGAACCCAGAGGGACTGACACTGGCTGACCTATCTAAAGTTGAGGTGGCATGTGTGATAGGCACTCGTGAGGTGCTGGCCACCTATAACAGGGTGGATTCTGAAGCTCATGATGTCATCACTACAGTCCATATACGACTCAGATCATCTCACTTGACAGCCCCTTGGTTTGATGGGGATCTCAAGGCAATGAAGATCAAGAGTCGGAAGTTGGAGTGTTGCTGGTGGAAGACCCCACTGGAGGCTGACAGGCTGGCCCTGCATGCTCACTATGATGAGGATCAGGAGGCAATCTCCTATAAGAAGGCAGAATTCCTGTCCAGGAAGATTGTTGCAGGGAAAAACAGACCTTCTCAGCTTTTTCAGATTGTGGACAGGCTTCTCCATCCTGCCTGTACACAACTGAGGAAGACTTTTTCATCCACCTTGTGTAAAGAGTTTGCTCTATTTTTCTCTGACAGAGCATTGACTATTCAGTTGGGGATTCTGTCAGGGAGACAGCCGCCTCACAGTGGTGGGGCCGGGAGGGTCAGAAGCACTCCATCTGTCTGAGAAGAGTTTAGGCCAGTGGAAGTGTCTAAATGTAACTAAGGTGATCTTAGCATTGAAGCACAGCTATTGCAAACTGGACCTGGCCCTGACGCATTTCTTAATAGGTTGCACCAAGGCTATTGGCCTGATGTTTGCCAGGATTGCCAGGTGCTCGATGATGGAGGGGGTGCTCCCAGTGTCTTTGAAAGAAGCACTGGTGAGACCCCTACATAAGAAACCTTCCCTTGACCCACATGTCCTAGCGAATTACCATCCAATCTCCAACTTGCCTTTTTAGGCAAGGTTTTGAGAAGTTAGTTGCCCAACAGCTTGAGGATTGCCTGGTGTCCTTGGACATCTATAAGCCATTTCAGTCTGGTTTTCTGGCCAGACATGGCACAGAAATGGCTCTAGTTAGAGTGCATAATGATCTGCTCAGGGCTAGAGATAGAGGAGACAGGTCAGTTCTTGTGCTCCTCAGTCTCTCCTCAGCATTTGACACCGTGGACCACACCATGCTTCTTGATCAGCTCAGTGAGTTTTGTGGACTCACTGGTACTGTCATCAGGTATTTTGAGTCCTATCTCTTGGATAGGGTGCAGTGAGTAGTGATGGGGAATTTCCCCTCCTCCTTATTGCCTCTTTCTTGTGAAGAACCACAGGATTTGATCTCTTCTCTGATGCTGTTTGCAGTATACATGCTGCCCCTGGGCGAGATCATTAGACAATAGAGAGTGGAGTTTCATTGCAAATGCATATGATATCCAACTGTATTTGTCTTTTGCACCTGGACCATCTGGAGCAGTCGATGTGCTTAACAACTGTCTGGCTAAACTTAATGATTGGATGACATCCAGCTGGCTGAGATTTAACCCAGATAAGATGGATGCATTGGTGATTGAGCCTGGTTGTGGGTGTGATAGGTTAACATTGGGGGCTAACACAGGCTTGGTCCCAGGGTCTGCCCCACTGGTGGCTTCCCTGAGGGTGCAAAATATAGGCATGATCATGGGCAGCAGACTGACCTTTGAAGATCAGGCATCATCTGTTGTTAAAAGTGTTTTTTACCACTTGCGGAACATTGCCAGGATTTCATTCCATTTCATTTCATTTTTTATTTTATACTGAAAGGTCTGTGGGCTAAAAACCCATTTTCACAGACGTCCAGTTTAAATATATAAAAACATAGAAAGACATCATAACAAAATCATAAACACATTTTAAAAATTACAGGGTCACTAGGACTGAGTAAAACACCTACTGACAGAGTTAAGGACTAGGTAAAACACCTACAGACAGAGTTAATGAACATATTCCTTCTAAGCGCTGTCTTAAAAATTGAAATCTTTGAACAACATGCAATGGTGTTTGGTAGTTCATTGTAGAGTTTAGGGACTGAAAAGGTCACAGAATTTTGAGCAACCACAGTACCATAAAATGGAATCTGAAATGAATTTTTACTTTGCAAACATGTATAAGAAGTTAGGGGAATTATTGGAAACAGACTTGAAATACTGTTTGGGAGTATCCCCAGCTTAACCTTGTATAGAAAAATCAAAGACCTAAAGTGAAACCACTCCACCAGTGATAAATATTTAAATTAATTATACAAAAAACAATGGTGAGTGGATCTGAGCTGACCTGTTGCAAAACATATAGCTGAATGATAAGTTCTCTGAGGTGTTGTTAACAATCTTTCTGATGTATACAAATAAACTACAGAGCCATAGTCAATTATAGAAAAAAGAAGACTATGGGTTATCATATTTCTGGTCTCAATCATAAGATGTTTTCTTATTCGATATAGGAAACCCAGTCTTTTATGTAATCTACTAATTAAGTCCAAAATATTAAAGTTAAATGAAAAATATGGATCAAAAATTAGTCCCAAATACTTGAACTCCTTAACTTGTTCTGTAAGTGAACCATCATTATTCAAAATATTAAGTTCAAAAGATGTAGATTTCCTGGGTCTGGAAAAAAGCATTGTCTTAGTCTTAACCGAGTTCAGAATCAATTTATGTGTTTCAAACCAGTGATGCAGTAAACTAAAATCAGATTGTAGAGACTATTTAAAGGTCTATAGACAGGTCCCTGTACAAAATAATACCACATCATCTGTGTATAAAATAATTTTGTTTGGAAAAAAAACAGTAGGTAATGCATTCAAAAAACATGAACTAGAAATAACCCCATTATGGAACCCTGAGGGACTTCACATCTTAACTGTGATTCGTTTGAGAATAAACCATTAAACATCATTTTTTGACTCCTTAATGAGAGGTAGTTTCCAAACTGGTGAATCACTTCTTTAGGGAAAAAAAAAAACTCCAGGTAAACATTTAAGGAACTCACCATGGTCTACCAAGACAAATGCCTTGGTGAGGTCCCCAAAAGCTTCTGTAACATATTTTCCTTCATCAATCACTTTGATAGCTTGGACTGTGAACCTCACCAAGGCAGTCTCAGTGTTATGGTTGGGTCTAAACCCATGCTGATACTCCGTCCATAAATTGTACTTTTCGAAGTGTTCAGTAGCTTGGTTTAGCACAATTTTTTCTAGAATTTTAGAGAGTGGAGCCAATAGAGAAATTGGGTGGTAATTATTAATGTTGGTCCTGGAACCAGATTTAAAAATAGGTTTAACGATACAGCTTTTCCAAATCCTAGGATAGACACCATAACAAAGGGAATAGTTAAACAGTTTAGTCAATGGTTTTGCTATTAAATGAATAAACCTTTTCAAGATGCTGAAATCAAGATTATCAAGGCCAAATACTGGCCTTGGATTCATTTTTGAAACATAGTTAATAAGATACACTGGTTATAAAAACTGAAAATAAAAATATGGAATTATATTTTTAACTAAAGTGTTTTTTCATTTTTGGTGTGAAGGATTAAGCCCCTCTTTGTGCCTGCTGATCGGCCAACACTGGTACATGCTTTTATCACCTCCAGGCTCAACTACTGCAACTCTCTATAATTTGGTGTCATGGGAGGGACCCCCTGCAGACTGCAGCTAGTGCAGAATGTGGCGGTCCAGTTGCTGACTGGCCTTTTGAGGTCCAGTCATGTAACGCTGGTCCTGCATGCCCTGCATTGGCTGCCTTTCAGGTGGAGGGTCCTTTTCAAGGGGGGCTTGCTCACCTATAAGGCCCTGTATGGACTGGGTTCTGGTTACCTGTCAGAGCTCCTGACACCAGTGACCTCTGCTCATGCTCTCCATTCCTCATCAAGGGGCCTCCTGCACATTCCCAGGGTTTGGCTCTGGACATCTGGCAACCATGCATTTAGTGTCACGGGGCCAACCCTGTGGAACTCACTTCCACCTGCAGTCAGAGAGGCTCCCTTGACTGAGGTGTTAAAGCTGAGGCTGAAAGCTCACCTCTTCCGCCAGGCCTTTGAAGCTGATTGACCCGAGTTCTGATCATTAGTTTGGTTTCCCCAGTAACCTGAAGCACACCATTATAGGGTTATGTCAGTCCTACTGAATCTTATTGTATACTATTTTATTGTATTTTAACATTTGCTTTTTACTGTGTATTTGTATATGTTAGACACCCTTAGCCTCAGGGAATGGGTGCCATATAAATAAAACTGCCTTGCCTTGCCAAATAACGGTTGTGTATCAGTGGGAAAATTACACTGAATCTGGTTGAGTAGATGCCCTGATTCAAAGAACAAAAATGGCAGAGATGATACTAGCAAAAGCTACTCTCCTTGATAGAGCAGGTATCAACATAGTTAATAGTACCCTTCTTGATGTTCCAACTGCAACTGTTGACAAAAAGGAACATGACAACACAGCAGACAGGGGGTGGGATACATTATTTATTTATGGATTTCATGGAGTGCAGTTCTGGAGCCCTTATTACAAATCTGATATAACGAACCTTGAGAGGGTTCAGAGGAGGGCAACCAAGAAGATACAAGATACAGTTTCCTTATCCTATGAGGCCAGGTTGGGAGAGCTGAACATGTATATTCTGGAGATCATAGCCTCAGAGGGGACTTATATTAGCTTAGCATATTCTGCCCACAGGAACAGGTACTTGTGGGAGTGTATAGGTCTGCATAGTAGAGATCCTTCTAAATGTACACAAACACATGGGTACCAGCTGAAAGGGAAAATGCATAAATCTAACAAGAGGGGAGCTTGGGTAAACCAGAGAATGGTGTCCCCTTGGAATAGACTCCCGTCCAATGTAGTAGAAAGTATCTTTGAAGACACATCTTTTAGTATAGCTTTTAATGACTTATGTTAGTTTTAAATTTGGTCTATTTATTGTTTTATGTATTGTACAGGCGCTTTGGTTATGAGAAAAGCACCTTTTAAAAATAAAGAATGAATGAATGAATACCAAATTAGACACCTATTATAGAAGCTTAGGGAAAATTTAAGGTTGCATAAAATGCAATATACTAGTTACGAGACTCTTTGGCGAAAGCTATTGTCCCGCTCTGAACTTATGAAACTTAGGAACCAAGAATGAAAATAACTCAAAATTAAAAGTTATTGTACAGGACTTATTTGAACAACTTTTGAATATCTCCATACAGAAACCAGAAGTTATCTCTGTACTTCGATTGGGCTCTGAACCAGATTGTGATGAGATATAAGTAACAACAACATATCAACGTTTGTATGTGAAAATAATGGAAAATACTGGATTGCTGGATGCTATGGGACTGTATGTAGTCCCAGCATATTCAGAAACTGAAAACACTAACTGCAACAAGGAAAAAGTCTCAAACAGTAACTTATTAGAAGCTGTAAATAGGGAAAAGCAAATTGCTGACACCAAGATTGGCTCAATATATAGCATTTATGTCTCAAATAAATATGAAACTTTAGATATGAAAAATAATTGACTGTCAAATAAGCTGTGGTTTGAAAACAAGCAAAAGGATGTTTTATTTTTATCTTGGAACATTGCTGGACTTCTAATAAAACTTGTGGATAATGAATGGCAAGATTATATAAATAGTTTTACAATAATAGGCTTACAAGAAACATGGCGTACAAGTGAGTCTGATGTCACATTAAATGTCTATATAACCTATCATATACCAGGGAAAAGAACTTCAAAAACTGGTAGATATGCAGGAGGACGAATTACCTGGGTAAAAATTGATAAGGATATTAAAGTGGATTTATTAACCATTGATGCTAATTCTATTTCTGTAGTACTTCAGATTAATAAGACCAAGTTTTGCTTTATTAATACTTTTAAAATGGAAAGAAAAAATCTAGAAATCTCATTGGTCAAGAGACATCAGCTGACTGTACATTAAATCTCTATATACACACAGTCATTGTGGTCCTAAACCACATCACACAATGAGCAAATCAGTCCTCCTACAACCAGAACTATCTTCTATCAGTCCCCCTGCAACCAGAACAGATCTTCCATCACAAACATGGCTGCTACCTTTACACTGTAAAAACCTTCAACTGGGCCCTAAAAATAAAACTACCTTAAATAAAAAATAAAACAAATTAATTAAATGTTGTTTACCTGATCATCACACTCTCCTTACATACATAAACAAAATAGAAACATTAAGTATTGTTTATAGTTTTCATTACAACTGTTACTTTACTGACAGCGAAAAATCCAACTTCTATCTTTACCTATCTGTTATTAGAACATCTAATAAAATGATGTGGTCTATCTTGCGTAATATTAGATCTCGAGATCAGGAAGTGTTGTTATCATTATTCAGATCTTATGTTCAACCCCATCTTGAATACGCCTCACAATTATGGTGTCCTTTCAAAAAATCAGAAAATGATTCTCTTGAAAGGGTCCAACGTAAATACACTAAAAAATGTCTGGACTGGAACTGTTATCTTACGAGTCTAGGTTGGATATATTAAAATTAATGCCACTTACTATTAGGCGTATTCGAGGAGATCTTCTTCTTTTATATGACATTATTCAGGATCCATATATTATGTCTGAATTAGGTTTTTCTTTTAAAAAATATGTACATAATATGAGAGGTCATGTTCTCCAGTCAACTGGTAAATCTTTTAAACACAACAATCGTAAGTATTTTTTCACTGTTAGGATTATTGGGCCTTGGAATCGGCTTCCATCCAATGTACTTACTAGTAATACTAAAGAGACTTTCAAACATCGTCTTGACAATTTAATTATGTCAAGGTATGACCTATCTTACTATTCTGTGGCCTAGTATAGGAGCATTATGGGCCTTCGGCCTACTCGCTCCTTCATCCTACCTTAGTAGTACGAACCTTAGTACATGTTCATCAGGGAAATCTCTTCTGCTTTCCCAGACAGTGAGATAACTGAGCATCTGGCTCTAAAACATGCCTTTGTTGTCTGTGTGTACAGTATGTTAGGAGAGTAACATTCTACCAGTGGAACTAAACAGAATTTTGAATCCCTATATTACATGTTAAACATGCCATGATAGACATTCTATGTCTTAAATGTGGGGAACAACAGAAAAAAAAACAGGATGAAGAAAGTAGGCAATACTGTAATACTTTATAAACAAAAAGAAAAGGTGGAAAAACACAGTTACATAGGCAGACCCAAACTGCTCAACTACATTGCTGATGTTTATAAAAGCACATACATTTTAATCATATATAGATGTTTCCAGGTGAAATCTACCCCCCACCACCACCAAAAAGGCATCTTGGCAGGTTTAAAGTTTTTTTTTTCTTACTAACCTTTCACCTCAATCCTGTAGCAGTTTTCCTTTTATGTACTAGACCACAGCACATAAGTAAAAAAAATAAAAATAAAGAGGTTTCCTTCAATGAAAGTATATAACCACAGTGTAATGAAAATTAAGTTTTAAACACTACTTATGTTTTACAAATTTACATTTTTACAGTGCATTTATATGAAAATGTACATTACAGAGAAAATATTTATTTTCAACCAACTCTACTAATAAATACTTTTACTGCAAAGTACTGTACTAGTTAACCTATTGATGAGATATGCTATTTTATTCAATAATAGGGACTACTTTTTTCAGATTTTAGTTGTTGTAGAGGTGATATATTGTACACTCTTTTGAAAATAATGAATACATTTTAATCCCTATTAGAGTAAATCAAACTAATTCTTTTATGATAGTGGCCTATTTTATAAGTGTGATAAGCCACTCCAGGGTGTGCATTAAAGGATTTTAATGCACTTCCCAGGGTGTAAGGACACAGCCTTTGGCTTCGTGCCTTAGCATGCCCCTGGGGCGTGCATTAAAATCCTTTAATGCACACCCTGTCATGGCTTATTACTTACATATATTAATATGTTTCCTGGTGAAATGTTTCAATAAATAAATATTCTGCCTTAAACCACAAAGTATTACTATGAAGGCATCTGGGAAGAACTAAAAGACATTATACATAAAAGCTGGGCAATATCAGCCTGTGATAACATTTTTCTCTGTGATGATTTTAATGCCAGAATAGGGGACTTCGATGGTTACACAGATAGCCCTTTCCATAACTGGTGCCATAGGGATGTCCACAAATGTCATTGATGCACAGAGGATAAAAAAACTTAATAAAACTGGAATTAAACTAATTGATATACTTAAAATACATAATTTTGCACCTCTAAATGTTAGGATTAGAGGTGATGAAAGGGGTAACTTCATACATTATGGCTCCTTTAGACCATCAGTTATAGATTTTCTATTTTGGAATGAAAATATGAATCAATGAGATATGTGCCATATAGACAAAAGAGCAGATAGTGATTGCTACCCATTGGGAGTACGGGTAAAGTTTACCTACAGAGATTCAAGTAATGCAGCATCATTACCCAAAATTGAGGTGAGAAATCAAAACAAAATCAACTGGGAAAGTTACCTGAAAATGCTATTCAACAAATAGCAGAGTATGTTATAACTCCTTTGATGGAGCTTGCGAACAATAAAAAGCAGATTAAAGATAGGTTGCAGGAAAACCTTCTGGAAATAACAATTTTAGCGGACACAGTAAAGAAGCAGCAGTTTAAGAAGACCAAGGGAGACCTGGTTTGACTCAAACTGTAGCAGAGCTAAGGAAGAGTTAAATCAAGCAATCAGATCCTATAGATATACAAAAAATAAGGGTTTCAGTGAATTAAATCATCTTAGGAATAAATATAAGAACTTACTTGAGCTAAAACAAAAAGAGTTCCAAACGAAACAGAAGAACAAAATGCTGGCAGCTATAGAGAAACATGATGCCCACTCATACTGGCTGTTGGTTGCCAGGTGAACCAATAATCTTAAGTATGACATGGATTCTTACAGTCCTTTAGATACACAACAAACAGCATGATCAGATTTAATGACATTAGACATTCATCTACTTTCCCCCTCTCAATTGGCGAGGATTCTCACAAAACACTTTAATGAGTGTTGTTTGCTATTGACTTGCCACCTTCCTGGAAAGGCGCAGTCATAATATCAGTTTATAAAATAGGGGACAAGAATGATCTGAAGATGTACAGACCTATATCTTTGTTAGATACTATGGGAAACATTTTCACTAAAGTAATATTAGCAAGACTGGTTGATGAAGTTACAAATCTGGGAGGTCTCTTTGGACAACAAGTTGGATTTCATGCAGGTTTCAGCACCACTGATAATTGTTTTATCATTAGTCATTTGTATGAAAAATATGTCAACCTGTGAAAACAAAAATTATACGCAGTATTTGTTGACTTCAGTTTGACTTAGGATACAGTGTATCTAGCAGATTGCTATGGGAGCTAATGCTGGAATGGGGAATATCATCTGATCCAGTGGCTGTAATTAAAGAGCTATATACAGAAACGTGGGCACAAATTAGATTAGGAACTAGTGGTCTATAGAAACATAGAAGCTGACTGCAGATAAGGACTGCAAGGCCCATCCAGTCTGCCCATTTCTTTTTCTACCTTATAAATGTGCCATCAGGCCTTTGCTCTATCAATGGCCTATCTATTCATGCTCATCTGTATTTCTCCCTCATGCCTATCCCATGCCTGTTTGAAGCCCTGCACTGTATTCATATCCACCATTTCCTGAGGTAGGCTGTTCCATGCATCCACCACCCTTTCTGTGAAAAAGAACTTCCTCACACTACCCCTTAATCGGCCTCCCTCTAATCTCCTGCTGTGTCCTCTTATCCTGCAATTTTTCTTATATTGAAACACGTTAGACTCTTTCACCTTGTCAATGCCCTTAAGGTGTTTGAATGTTTCGATCATGTCACCTCTCTCTCCCTCCTTTGCTCTAGGGTATACATATTGAGCTCTGTTAATCTGTCCTCATATGTTTTCTGATGCAGTCCCTGCAACATTTTGGTTGCCCTTCTCTGGACTGCCTCAATTTGGTTAATGTCCTTGTGAAGGTGTGGCCTCCAGTACTGCACTCTTCTGACTTGTGATACCACTACTAATATACCCTAACATCCCCCTAGCCTTACCTACTGCTTTAGTGGCCTATTTGGATGATTTCAGGTCATCGGTGATGATGATGCCCAAGTCTATTTCTTTCCTTGTGACTGCCAGTAACTCCCCTCCCAGCCTATAGGTGGCTTCAGGGTTTCTTTTCCCTATGTGTATGATCTTGCACTTCTTTGCATTAAACCCCAGTTGCCACTCTTCTGACCATTTTGCTAGTTTATCCAGATCTCTTCTCATTCTGCCCACCCCATCTGGATCATCTACTCTGTTACATATCTTGATGTCATCTGCAAACAGACAAACCTTACCTTCCAGTCCATCTTCAATGTCACTGATGGAGATATTGAAGAGAACTGGCCCCAGGACTGATCCCTGAGGTACCCTACTTGTGACTTGCATCTCTTCTGACTGTATACCATTTACCACCACTCTCTGTTTTCTACCCATCAACCAATTTGCCACCCAGTTGACCAACATCTGACCCACCCCAAGCCTACCCAGCTTATTAATCAATCTTCTATGTGGAACAGTATCGAAAGCTTTGCTGAAGTGAAGGTAGGTGACATCAACTGCTCCGCCTTGGTCCACCACTCTGGTTACCCAGTCAAAGAAATCTATGAGATTAGTTTGACAGGACCTTCCTTTTGTAAACCCATGCTGTCTTGGATCCTGTGCTCCTATGGATTCCAGGTTTTGTACTATCCTTTTCTTAAGGAGTACCTCCATAATCTTGCCCAATGCTGAGGTAAGACTGACTGGTCTATAGTTCACTGCCTCCTCCCTGCTACAGTCTTGTGGAGCGGGATCACATGAGCCCTTCTCCAGTCTTCTGGGACCTCTTCTGTGCTCATAGACTCACTAAACAGTTCTGATAATGGCTCTGTTAGTTCCACCCTTAGCTCCTTTAGTACCCTGGGATGTATGCCATCATGTCCCATTGCCTTGTCCACTCTGAGCTTATCGGGTTCTTGTAGGACCCTTTCTCTGTGATGGCACTAGTGCTCACCTCTCTCTCCCCTGTGTCCATGGTGCTGAGCTGTGGGCACTGCCCTACCTTCTCTTTAGTAAATACTGAGCAGAAGTCTCTATTTAGGATATATGCTTTTACATGGTCCTCCTCCTCACATGCCCCTTATCTCCTTTGATCTTAGCAATACCCCCTCTGGACTTTCTCCTTTCACTAATGTATCTATAGAAAGTCTTGTCACCTTCTTTTACTATTTGAGCTAGTGTTTCCTTGGTTTGGGCCTTTGCCTGCTTACTGCCTTCCCTACTGCCCTTTGGGAAGTTTGGTCTGCCTCCCTGTCTTCATCCCGCTGCGTTCCCCTAAATTTCCTGGAGGCCAGCCTTTTGGCTCTGACCTTTTCTGTTACTGTTTTTGAGAACCAAAGTGGTTTCCTTCTTCTTTTGCACTTCCTTTTCTCTCTAACACTATGGGATGTTGCTTCAGGTATTGCATCCTTAATGCTTGCCCACTTTGCCTGCACTCCCTCCTCTGTATTTCGTTTTGCCAGGGCTAGCATAACTCTGTTGGCCATCTTATCAAAGTCAGCTCCTCTGAAATCCGATATTTTTGCTTTGGAATGGGATGATTTAGTTGCAGCGGCCAAACTGAACCATACCATGTGATGGTCACTGGCCCCCAGGTGACCTTCTACCTGGAGAACTGTGATCCTTTCCTTGTTAGTCCATACTAGATCTAGGATAGCCAAGTTTCAAATGAGCAAAGAGGTTAGGCAGGGATGCATCCTTTCTCCCTATTATTTTGTATATGTATATTAACAAACTATTACTCTGGCTTGAAGAATCACATACGGACTCTCCAAAACTTTTTTCTAAGAAATGAGCATACTGGCATACACAGACGACTTGGTCTTATTTTCTTTAATGCAATCAGGTCTGTTTGCCAAATTAAAGATCTTGCAGATGTATGCTACTACTTACAACCTGAAAGTAAACAAGACAAAAACACAGGTTAAGGTTTTTAGTAACGAACGTACCAAAAAAAAAAAAAAAAGCTGGTACATTGGAGATAAAAAACTAAAAACAGTAAATTCTTATAACTATCTGAGCTTATAACCAGTGAGTAATGGCAGTTGGAGCAATCATATTAACTCCCGGAAAATAAAGCTAAAGCAGAGTGCCAGCTCATTAACATAATTTAATCAAAGTTTGGGGGCAACACATTAAAACCCCTTATTATTGTTGTGAAATCAAAATATTATGCCCAAACTCAGTGCAGTGCAGAAATTTGGGACACGAAGAACTTTGACCCACTAGAATTATCACTTAATAAATTGTCTAAAATGAGTTTGGGATTAAACCAATCAGTTCCTGCTTCAGTAGTTAGGGCTGAACTGGGGATTCCCAGATTAAAAGCTCTGTTTTTGGCCAGGAAGATAAATTATTAGATTAAGTTATTACAATATAGTACAGAAAGATTGTCAAACCTCTGCTTAAAGGAAAAGTATCTATGGCATACCTCTGGGATATTGCAGTCCAACTGGCTTAAAAAGATCCAAGGTATATTAAAAAAACAAATTTAGACTTCTTGGAAAGTCTTCATAATAAAGGTGTATCAATTAGCTTTAAGTACCAGAAGTATGTCACCTATACGTTAACAGAATGTTATATAGCACTGGATATTGACACCATAACCAGGTTAAAAACAATCTCATGGTTTAGACAAAATGATGTAGTTTATCAATATAGGTCTTATCTTGACATTCTGACAGATTATGAATCAAGAGTAGCTTTCACTAAATACAGATTAGAGTTATTTCCTAGCTTAGTTTTGTATGCAAGATATAATAAGTTAACCAGAACAATTCTAGATTCTGTCTTTGCAAAAGCCAAGCTGTGGAAAACCTGTTCCATGTTATATTTGAATGTCCGTGGTATAGTAATGCCAGGAAAAAGTAACTGATACCACTCTGGGAAACCATACAGACAAAAGATCAAAAACAACTATTAAAAATAGTCTTTACAATAAATGCTGAATACATAATTAGAAAAGTAGCTGGGTACCTAACTGCAATATTAAGAAAAAGATCTAAGTATATTAAAAAAAACTTCTTAGCTTACTCAGTTGCTAAATTATAAATCATTTGAATTTGTTGTTCTTTACCAGATGCTGTATATCTGAACAATGTTAAATCACAATGTTCTGCTATTTTGTGATGGAATTTTTCATTATTGTTTTTGAGCATTGCATTCATATTGTATTTATATAAATGCTATTATTACTTGTGTACTTGTATTCTGTACTTCTTGGTATTTGTAATTTATGGTGCAGTGGTAGCTGGGAGAATATCTGGAACAGTACTCCCTGCTTTCCGTGTACCAGTCGGGTTTTTGAAAAGAGCACTCCACGGGCACCACACTCACTGACCTGGTGGATCTCATTTCATCCCATATGGGGGAGGTGTCAGTGGATCGGTGTTCATGGATCTCTCGAAGACCTTCAACACTGTCAACCACAGCTCAATGTATGAAAGATTATTGGAAATAGGTTTATCAGTGGAGGCTGGTGGGAGGTTCAAATCTTACCTATAGGGACACACTCAGCAGGTTTTTGTTGATGACTACCTGTCAAGGGAGGCCATGGTTCAAAGAAGAGTTCCACAGGGCTCCAGTTTGTGGCCCACACTATTTCTGATTTATATTAACCATTTTGTGGAGGTGGCAAGGTTCTCAAAAATCAGGTTATAAGCAGACAATACCATTATGGTGGTACACAAGAAAAATCTAAACCAATTGGAGAAAAATCTTCAAATAGATTTTGCGAGCCTATGTACATGGATGTTAAACTCAGGTTTGGTTCTAAATAGAAAAAAGATGAAACTAATGGTGTTCCAAAATAAAAGTAGAAAAAGTGAAGCCAATGCCTTAGACATCAATATAAAAACAAATAAGGCCAAAAAAAAAAAAAAAGCCCAGGAGAATGCCTATGAATACTTGGGTGTCTGGAGAGATGAAAATCTAAATTTTGGATATCATATAGAAGACACACTGATGAAAGTAAACAGAAGGCTGGGGTCTTTAGGTGATCAAAATGTTTTATTAATAAATAGATGAGGAGCATGGTAGTAAACCAGCTATTGATGTCTGTTCGTGACTATGGCAGCCCAGTATATGGTTTTGCAAATAAGTGATTTTTGTCAAAGATAGACGTAATGTATAATAGACTTGCCAGGTTTATTTTGCTTAGGGACTACAGAACTCTCCATTGTCTAGTATGCGAAGAATTTGGATGGTTAACTCAAGAAAACAAAAGAAAAATGGTTTGGGCTAACCAAATCTTTAAAGTTCTGCACTCCAAGAAATCCACATGCCTATATGAAAAACTTGAAAAAGCTCAATATCAGTACAATCTATGAAAAATAAATTTACGTGGTTTTAAACCACTGAGATTAAGTAATAGATACAGTAGGATGTCTTTTGCTGCTATTACATTTGAAATCTGAAATTCAATAAACAAAACAAAAGAAATTGATAATGTTAGTACCAAACTATTCTTGAGAGATCTGAAATATGAACTTAGGACAAGATGTATGTTCAATGGTTAATTATGCTTTTTGCACTATGTTTAATGTTAGTTTGATAAATAGTGTAGAATTTTATTGAAATTCTTTTTTGTAAGTATTTTATATACAACTGTATTTAATGAAGACAGGACCATCTTGTAAACAGGACTCCGGTCCTAATTATGTGATTTTCTACTGTATCCTGTATAAAAATAAAGCTTTTTACTACTTACTACTACTTGTAAAGGTCAAAAGACCGAACAATGAACTTGTTTCTGATTCTACAGACCCCAGTCTTTGCCAGGCTCTCTCTTATTCGGCACCCATTAATTTGGCTACCAGTCAGGGGTTTCAATTGGAACTGCCTAGTACTTGGCACAATGATCATTCTATTTAGCAAGGCAAACTTATAGTTTGCTTTGAACACAGACATCTCCCATTTCTTTCTCTCTCTCTCTCTCTCTACCACTACTGGGAGTGAACCTGCAAGGGTTCTCGTGACCTACCCTTAGGGGTTAACCACCACTCTCCTTACTGCACCTTTCAGGGCTGATGTCTCTGTTCCTGTTGAGGAAAGCCCCATGGGGCCTCCATCCCTCCAGCTGCTCCCAATGATGTTCTTTTCTGGAAACCAGGCACATGGGTACCTTTGTCACCTATTTTAGGGACCCTTCCACCATCTCTGAAACTGCTGGCACCCAACACCCAGTTGCAGCCAGAGAGGCTGGACTGCTAATCCCTCCCTCCCTCCCTGGCTTTAACCCCAGGTGGCCAGAACCCAAACTACCCTGCTGCTTTCTCCTTTTATAGAGTCTTAGGAGAAGAGCAGAACTATGCATATTCATGCTGTAGTTTCCCCACTGTTAGCTAAGTCAGAACACTCAACCATGAACATCCAGGCATGCTGTCTCTAGGCAGTTTTTCCCCGGAAAACAGCTCTCAGTGTCTGGCTCTTCAAGTGCTCTCTGGTAACCTGCCTCAAGGTGGCTGAGGATAGAGGCTGGTCATGGACATATAAAAAAACAAACAACAAAACCCAAAACACATGAAATCTGTGACATAAAAAGTCTAACCTTAAAAGAATACAAACTAGCACAACCCTAAACAGTACTTGGTAAAGAATTATAAAATCCTGGGGCTCAATAAAACAACATACCTTTATTTTTGTTTAGTATGCATAACAAGAATGGAAGAACTATTATGAGTTTGTGATCTTTCATGTTTGATATGATAAAAAAGGAAAACGTTCAGTAATGGGCGTTGTGAACAATTTACTGAATACTTTATGAAAAAAGATAGCTGAGAGACAGTCAAATTGATTATCTAGTGATAACCAGTGTAAAGTACTGTACAGAAGACAATGTCATGTGCATGGCTTAACTTGAAGAACATATTTTCAGCCCTTCCACAGGTCAAACATGGATAGATGTTTGTGACTTGGGGGCATGCATGTGGTTCCCCAGTCAATAGGTCATGATGGTCCTGAAGAGTACACTTAGCACCTGACACCCACCACTACACCAATTACTACATTGCATCATTACACAGGCCTGCAGATTCCACTGTTACACTAGCCATTTCCTACAGTACTGTGAACTTGAACAGATCATAAATTTTTAGCACCTGCAGATGGACCCTATCACTAGCAAACTTACCACAGAGTTGTGCTAACTTCACCTCCTCTTGATGGCATGTTACATCTATTATAACAAAAAAAATCCTGCCAAGTGGTTGGTTAGTCTGGGTCTTTACCCATAAGTAAATTTCACAACAATCATGTGAGTAAATCTGAGCGGTTTGCAATAATCTAATAAGAGAGTGTTTCCATATTTTTCTTTGAATCCATTTTATAATCACAGTACTGCACTCCAGGGTGTGTGCTGCTGAAACTCCATTTCTTGTGTAGTTTATGGCACTCAGCTACACTTTGTGCCACACCACATGAGGCATGGATAAATCCCACAGCAACACATTCCCTGTCATGTATTCTTGCTTAATTAAAGTATTTCTTGATGCTTTTTAAACATTAATTGCTTGTTCAACAAAGTAAGCATAACTGCCTCAATTAAGCAATAATGCATGACAGAGTGTGTGTCATGCTGGGATAATGTCACATATTGGGTGGTTGGGCATAAGGCCACAGGCCAAGTGCATACAACACCTGACGAGTGACATTATTGCAGCATGACACACACCGTGGAGTGCATTATTGCAATTATACAATGGATCTTTTGTTAAAAAAAAAAAATAAATAAAATATATAAATGAATATTCAACTTTGTTTGTATGGGTAGGTCTACACTTATTAAAAAAAGTCATTTGTTACTGCTGTTGGCCAGGAGATGGCACTGTCTGTATGTCCTTGTTTTTCTTGGTCATTCTTTCAACCATCCCTTTCCTCCTCTCCTTTGCTATTCACTTTTCTGCATCCTGGTACACAGTCACCACCCACCCCCTGACTCCTGTAACAGTAAGACATCTTTGGCTGATAGCAGTGTTCGGGCAGACTGTTGAGTGAGGGTTGTCACACTTTCAGTTCAGACTTTCCAGTGGGTTGGTAAGCATGGGAGTGTGCAGCCTTCAATTTTGGCATGTTCAGGTGGAAAGGGTTCACCAAGGTACTGTATGTCATGTTCTGATGGGCTGCTGAGTGGGGAGGATAGCGAGTTTAAAAAAATATCTTTCTGATCTCAGTAGGGGAAAGGGAAAGTGGAGCTGATAATTGATAATTGCTGACTGTACCACATAGGTGGTCATGTGCTGTGCTCATTGAGAGCAGGGACAAAACAGCAACAACAGCCATTATATATTTTAACTGATTTTCAGTATAGTTTGTGTCAGCTGGCCTGGTGGCGCTGAGGGTTGAGGCACTGGACACCACACCTCGTGGCACGCCGGCAACCCAGGTTCAGGAATGAGCCCGGGTTGATGGGGGTCAGCAGGGGAGGGAGAGGATTGAGCATCCGATGGACAGCTTTCCTCTCCCGGGGGAGGGCTGGGGATTGTCCGGCCTACCAGCAGCTCCCGGTGGAGATCGGGGGCACTGCAGTATGCAGACAGCACAAATCTGCATGGCTGACATTGGCAGGGTTGCCGTGCACTTGATGTCAGTGGTGCACATGCAAGGGGGGGAGTGAAGAGAAGCAATAGGGAGAAAAAGGAAAAAAAAACAGGCTCTGAGGGGCAGGTGACGGCACCTGACCCCCATGCCCTCTTCCGGATCTAGCTCGTCCAGCCTTTCAGTTCCTCCACCCGGGTCCCACCACTGCAGCTGGGGTCTGACTTGAAAGTGTGCCCAACAGGAGGGGTGACCAGCTGGGGGTACTGGCTGCAGATGGAGGGGGTAGAAAAGGCTTCAGAGTGAGAGGACCTCAGGTGGGCAGGAACAGGCAGGCCATGACCGGAGGGGAAAAGAATTGGAAAAAAAATTGTTTATGTCACTCTGGCTCTGAATTGCTATCTGCAAAGAAAAATAGTTACAAATGTGACTTTGGAGGGGGTGAGGTTATATGGATGGCAGGGAAGTTGTGTGCAATATTTTTTGTGCTGGAAATGTGAGCAAGTCATGTGGTTGCTGGGCCTCGATACAGTGATGTTGTGCTGGGATAACATCACTGTACAAGGTGACCACTGACCAATCATATTGCTGAAAATATTCTGTGCTACTGTATATTATAAATTTCTTCAATGCACAATAAACAATCAGTTATGTTGTCTGTCAATATGTCTATCTGTCGACAAATGAATGCCCTTTGAAACTCACCATTTCTCAATGGATGTATTCAAGTTATCTATCTAAGGGCAAATAAATGCCTTTTGAAACTCACCATTTCTCAACGATGCATTCAAGTTATCTAGCTATCTAAGGGCAAATAAATGCCCTTTGAGACTCACCATTTCTCAATGATGTATTCGAGTTATCTATCTAGCTAAGGGCAAATAAATGCCCTTTGAGACTCACCATTTCTCAATGGATGTATCCAAATATTCCATTTTGTTAAAGACAATTATCCAGATTTCCTTTAAAAGCATTAACTGTCTTGCATTCAACCACATTTTCTGGAAGTCCATTTCATAGTTATACTACCTTCTGGTTTAACCATGCACCCCTCTTCTTACTCTTACATAATTCCCCTTTAAGTTACCTCTAGTGGAATCTACCATCCTTTAGTGTTTTCTTAGTTTCTAAACCAATACATTCCCATAGATTATTGTCTGTAGGTGCTTTGTGTATTAGACATAAATCCAACCCCTTAATCTCCTATATCCTAGGGAATAGATGTTAAGTCTCTCCCTTCTTTGATCATAGGTTCATCCTTCATTCCTTTGACTAGCCTGGTTGCTCTTCTCTGTATACCCTCTAACGTTTTAATACTTCCCTTTTTATAAGGGACCTCAAACTGCCCACAATACTCCAAGTGAGGCCTGACCGAGGTACCATACAGTGGCATGATCACCTCCCTAGAACAACTTGATATGTTATGTCCTATGTAGTGCACTATTTTATTGCATCTTTTTGTAATATTGTTATAAAGACTGTCAAATGTCAACTCATTACTGATTAGGACTCCCATATATTTTTCTACTTCTGTTTTCTGTATTTTCTTGCCCATCAAGCAATAATTTGTCCTTTTATTTTGTACTCCAAAATGCTTTACCCTGCATTTTTCTGCATGAAATGCTAATTTGCTATTGTTGGACCAAATTTTCCATTTTGCCAATCTTACTGAAGTTCCATAATGGCCTCCTTATTTCCATCATTGCTTTGATTTTTGTATCATCTGCAAATTTACATAGCCAGGTGTTTCCAGGGCACTGCATAGATGATACATAGATATTAAAGAGCGCTGGTCCCACCACCAACCCCTGTGCACACTGCTGGTCACCCTACCCCATTCAGAAACTAATCCCCCAATACCTACCCTTTGATTCCTTTCACTCAACCAGAAAGTCACCCAGCCTACAATGTTCTTATTTATATCCAATTCTAATAGTCTGTTTATTAGTTCTGGGTGAGGTACACTATCAAATGCCTAGGAGCAGTCAAGGTAGATTACATCCGCTGGTAGGCTGTAGTCTAGAGCCCTACTGATTGGTTAAAAAAGTAGAGTAAATTAGTCTGACATGATCCTTCTCCTTTGAACCCATGTTGTGTATGATCCTCCAACCCTCAACATTTTATGCGCCCCTCAATTTCTTTTTTAATAACCTGCTCAAGGATTTTGCCAATCACTGTCATGAGGCTCACTTTGCCTTTAATTCTTATAATCAGATCTGCTGCCTTTTCTGAAAATGGGTATTACAGTTAGCTCCCTCCAAAATGACATTATCACCCCATTGTCCAATGATTTTTAAAAGCCTTTTATTATGGGACCTCCTATTACCTCTGCTATTTATTTTAGTAGTCTCTGGTGCAGATCATTTGGCCATTGGGATTTGTTTTGGTTTTAATCATTCAGTTTCTTTTTAACCTCTTTCTCCTTAATTTTCAATGTGTTATTAGATTTATTTCTTCTTGCTATTTGATTTATTTGCCTGATGCATACTGATGAGTCCTGGTAGGACGAAACATGTGTCTATGTCATCTGTTAGCACCCTTTGCAAACTGTGTGACAGGCCTTTCGGCACCATGCAATTCTGCTTAAAGTTGAACCAGCATAATATTCTGTGGTGATTTGCATATGCAGCCCATGATGCTTTGCATTGTGTGGGCATGTGTGATTTTGTATTTTCTTGAAACTTGGCTTCCCAGCCAAATGCCCTTTGGGGTAACCCTTGCCTCAGTATTTGCGCACAGAGGTTCTTTGTATTTTAAATATTTTTTTTTATTTTAATGGGTTCACCACAATATAGCCCAGACAGATCATCTTAGGGTAGCTGGTTTATTCCACTGGGGTGTCAAACAGATGAGGCATACTGATGAGTCCTGGTAAGATGAAACACGTGTCTATGTCATCTGTTAGCACCCTTTGCAAACTGTGTGAAAGGCCTTTCGGCACCATGCAATTCTGCTTAAAGTTGAACCAGCATAATATTCTGTGGTGATTTGCATATGCAGCCCATGATGCTTTGCATTGTGTGGGCATGTGTGATTTTGTATTTTCTTGAAACTTGGCTTCCCGGCCAAATGCCCTTTGCGGTGACCCTTGCCTCATTGTTTGCGCACAGAGGTTCTTTGTCTTTTATATATATACATATATATATATATATATATATATATATATATATATATCTTTCTCCTTTGAACCCAACTTGTGTATGGTCCTCCAGCCCTCTACATTTTATATACCCCTCAATTTCTTCTTTACTAAACTTCAAGGATTTTGCCTATCACTTCCATGAGGTTCACTTTTTCATAATTTTTATAATCAGATCTGCTGCCTTTTTTGAAAATGGGCATTACAGTTGCCTCCCTCCATGATGATGCTACCGCCCCATTGTCCAATTATTTTTCAAAACTTTTATTATGTGACCTCCCTTTACCTCTGCCATTTCTTTTAATAGTCTCGGGTGCAGATCATCTGGCCCTTGGGATTTGTTTTAGTTTAAATAATTCAGTTTTTTTTAACTTCCTTCTCCTGAATTTTCATTGTGTTATTGGATTTGTTTCTTCCTGCTATTTTATTTGCCCCCTTTCCTGATACACACTACAGAAGAATTTGTTAAATAACTCTGTCATATCCATATCATCTGTTAGCTGTACATCATCCTTTACAATGGGCCCAATCTGCTGACTTGTGACTGTTTATGTGGTTGTAAAAGGATTTCTTATTATCCCCATCTGTCTGCCTGTCTCTGTCCATCCATCTATCTATCTATCTATCTATCCATCTATCTATTCTCTCTCTCTCCAGCTGCTTATTTATTTCAAAGGTTTTACCAGGAAAGACATATTGAGCGAATATCAGCTGGTTTCCAGATACATTGAGGAGGGAAGGGGTGAATAGAGCAATAATGGAAACAGAAAATACAGTAATAAGTTACACAGAAAATAAAATTAAAACATAATACAGTACCTGTAAAAAAGATTTATGAGTATGATTAAAATACAATTTTGGATAAAAGTATGACCAAAAGTTAACAGTTTGAATGCAATCAAAAAATTAGCTTCCTGTTAAAGTCATATTTCTTCTTATTAAGCCCGTTCATCATCTTATTAATTGGCAAGATCATGTTTACTATATACTTATTAACCACTCTTTAGGCCATTTAATTTAAAATGATACTAGGAAAACTATGGAAGGATTATCTTTGTTTCTACAGCTTATGATTATTGGAAAACATTACCAGAACACCTGCAACAGGCACTTATTCTAGACTCCTTCAAAACACAACTGCTACTTAAGCTAAAGAACCATATCTGTTTACAAAGCTTTACGTCCTAATTACCATAACTGATTGTTAACTATGGACTAAATGTTTACAGAGTGCTTAATTTTTTTTTCATGTGCATACTGTATGTACAAGAAATGTCTGATGGTCCATACTTTGTCCTGCCCTGATGTTTGATTTTGTAATTGTGTGATTGATTATGTAACTGTATGATTATATGACCTTTTGCTCCCTAGTCAGTCATGTAAATGAGATGCTACACCACAAGACACACTATTGGGGTGTGTGTGTGTGTGTGTGTGTGTGTGTGTGTGTGTGTGTGTGTGTGAAGAATCAACTCCAGACTGCAACAGTGGAAGATGGCTAAAACCACCTCATCTTCAGTGCCTCAAAATACCAAGATCATGGTGATTGGCACCATTCTCAAACCCACAAACTAGAAGTCTACCCTCAACCAAATTAAAGAAAACCTTGATCTTCCTGGACTAAAAGTCTCCACCACTCATTCATACTAATGGGACTATGTTGGAGGTGCTAGGACTCCATGGGAACCAAAAATCTTCAAGAGGGCAGGCGCCGGGATAGGACCACGTATGTGTGGTGCCACAAGACTAGCTCACGCTGTATAGGCTATCTTGGTGTTGACCCTCCAACCGCCTCAGTTCCTTTTCTCCTGCCATTAAGTGCACTTCAATGACAATGTTGCTTGCCTGCCAGGAGTTAAGTGTTCTTGTATATGACAGCAGCTATAGTTGTTCAGTATTCATTTAACTTACCATTTTTAGTGTTCTTTTCTTATTTAAAAAAAAAAAGAAGGAAAAGAAGATGATGAAGAAGAAGAAATTCTCAGCCTGCCATCAACGGAGTCGACCTTAGATGGTAACAGTGATGGTAGGGAGACTTCGTTTGAAAGCTGTGATGGCAGTGGGGCTGTGTCCAGTTCACTGCCCTTTGCGCAGGGGTGTCCAATCATGGGCAGTCCAGTGCTCGGAGGGAGGACAGTCCACCCGAAGCACAAAAGCAGCGGTTCCAGAACTTGGCTCCACTTGACCTCAAGCTCCTCTTTCTCCTATTGGTGGAAGAAAAAACAGTATTGTTTGAGGTTGCCCTCTGGTACATCTGCACAGGAATCATCAGTGGTGGACAGCGAAAGGCCTGAACTGACTCTGGTGGGTTCCTTTGTGACTCCACTCTTAACAGCCATGATCTTTGGCACTGGATCCTATCTCTGTCCTTGATGGGGTTCTGGTGAGCAGTTTTACCTGTGGGCTGCTCTTTTAGAGTAGGGGGGTATGGCTTCTGCCCAGTTGTCCTAGCCAGTGGTTCTGGGGCTTTTGGGCCTTGGAGCTGCTGGGCCATGGCCGGGTCAGTCAGGCCAGGATGTACATGGTGCACTCTTTGGTGCCAATGACGCTGACTCCTCATGCCTACCCCCTCTCCTTTTTCCCCCTGCAGGGGCTGGCATGGGTAGCTCATTCCTTCTCCCTCTTTTCTTCAGGTCTAGCAGTGGTTCTGGCATCATGTGTGGTGCTGGAACCATGTTTGGTGCCTGTGCCATGTGTGGTGCTGGCACCAGATGTAGCACCAGTGCCGGGTGTGGTGCCGGGTCTGGCACTAGATCTGGAGCTGCATCTGGCACCTGATCTGGTGCCAGGTCTGGCATTGGATCTGGCACAGGGTCTGGCATCATGTCTGGTACTGGATCTGGTGCCAGGTCTGACACCACATCTGGTGCTGAATCTTGTGCTGGGTGTGGTGCCAGGGATGGTGCTGAACTCTTTGCTGATCCAGGTGGTGGCATCTCCTGTGTTCCTGGTCTAGACCTGCCTTTTGGAGGTTATTCTGGGGTAGAAGTGGATCTGGATGAGGCTCTTCCTATTCTACTTTGTCAAAGATGCGGCGGATGAATCATTTTATGGGCTAGAATGCAAGCCTGCTGTATCAGTGTGATGGAAGATCTTCTTTCTGGTTCTTTTTCCTCAGGGATTTGGGGTTCACCATAACATTTTAGTCTTCAGCTGTGGACTAAAGCAGATTTCTATGTCTTGAGTTCCTACATTCCTCAGTATGAGTACACCCTGTGGAACACACTCAATGCAATGGTCAAGAGCCTCCTGGAATCTAACGCTCCATTGCTAGGGGCTTATAGCCCAATAATCAGCTGAAAACTTTTATGGATGACTACAACTCTGCCTCTAGGGCAGCTGCTGCTGGCAGCAAGTGGTTAACGTCTCCTTGACAGTGCTTATCTGTTCAGCCCTCAGATTGAGTTACAGGGACCACTCAGAACAATATGGCTGTCATTTAAACAACAGATGGCACCTGCTGCCTCTCAGTGGGACAGGGCCTTTCGACATTCTCATACAGGCAGTCTTTTCAAGGTAAAGACCTAAATGCCTTTATCTGGAACCAATCCAGTAGAGGCAAAGGGCCCCAAAGTGCCCTGTACCAATCTCTGTTGATCCAGACTAGGTCCCACCTATGCTGTCTGAGAGGGACACCTCTCAGTGGTAGGAGGGGCATCTAATTCAGTTTTACAGCCAATGGAAGTCTATTAAAGTGGACATATGGGTCATTAGGATTGTCCGAGAGGGATACTCTCCTAATTGTGCAGATTTACCCAGGCCTTCCACCCAGATGGAAGCCCAGTCTTTCTGCCTCTCAGTCACACTCTCTTGCTTCTGAGATATGGGGCATCTGTGGAAACTGGACAGTGGAAGTTGTTCCACAGCAGAATGGAGCACACCTTCCTATTTCCATTGCTTCTGGTTCCAAGATAACAGGCAGAATGCACCATTTGTTGACCTTGGAAGGTTAAACAAGTACCTGTTCAGGGAGGAGTTCACTAAAACCTCTGCATGCAAGTATTCACATCCTGGACATTTGGCTCCTAGCTAGCCATCCAGGCAAGAGACAGAGGAGGCAGTAGCCACAGCTTCTCAGTTGTTCTCTTCAGGGGGTTTTCTGATTTAGGGAAGGTGCCAGTTTCAGCATCTCAGCAGCTCCTCTTCTTAGGAGCCCTCCTGGATACCTCCAGGGCATAATTTTTTTATTTCAGAGGATGGGAGGAACAACATCTTCAGATGGCTCGTTACATCATGGAAAATTACACTTTCAGGCCCCTTTCAGTTGAGCGGATGCTGGGACTCAGGGTGTCACCCGCAGCAAGCAGTGATCTCTGACCATGCATTCGCAATCCTCCATTCAAAATGATGAGCCTCGGACAAAATCTCTCATGGGGAGCTCACTGTCAAAACCTCCACACTCAGGTGCAGAGCCAGGAGGAACCTCGTCTTTTCATAAATTTCTTAGAGATGAGTGCTATCTTATAAACAAAGTCCTGAAGGATGCCCTCTGCCACAGAGTGATCCTGCTTTGGATGGATGACAGAGCTGTGATATATTACATCAGCAAGCAGGATGGGGCACCCTCCCATCTTCTTTGCAGGAAGGCCATGAGGTTGTGACAGTGGTACCTCGAGCATGATGTGTCAGTTCAGATTTCGTACAGTCACTTTCGGTGAGTAGGGCAGTTTGGACCTGCTCCTTTTTGCTTCCCCTTTCAACACAAAACTGTCTCTATTCTGAGTCAGAAATCCAGACCATGGTGTTTCCTGTCAGGATGTATTCACTGCAGTAGACAAGATGCTCCCTGTATGTTTTTCTCCTCACCCCTTAATTCAGTGGGTGCTGCACAAGTTGTAGGCACAGGGGGGCAGGATGATTCTCATCATCCTAGACTGACCTTGGAAGATATGATTGCACTGATCAGCAGACTGTCAGAAGTTTCTCTGAGGTGACTCTCTCTACAAGCAGACCTCTGACACAGGGACTTTAATTGATCCTAACCTGCATTCCCTTTATCTCCATGCCATGCTCCTCAGGAAATGGAAGTGGGCATCTTCTAAGCCACACATAGGCCTTCCACCAGGAAGGCTTGCGCGACTAAGTGGAAACCCTTCTGCTTCCGGGGTGTAAGTTCTATCTGGACCCTGTGGTTGCCCACCAAGTAAGGTGTTAGGGTGCCTCTTGAACCTGTTGAATGCAGGTCTGCGTTACTTAGCAGTAAAGGTACACCTGCACACATTTTCAGTCTGTCATGAGCCAGTAGACAGCATGTCACTGGTTCAGTTATCGTTAGTTAAGTTTTACTTCTTCCTACTTACTTGGTTAGCTCCAGAATGAAGGATAGCGCTCCCTTCATTTCTCTGGATGTTAAGAGGGTTCCTCGATTCTACAGTGACAAAATGAAGAGATACGCATCTGAGCAACTATTGTATCTTTCAGCATGCCTCAGCTGGGTCAGCCTGTTGCCAAGAGATATGTTTTGGTTTGGTTAGTTGCATGTCTTTGACACTACTAATCCATGGCACAGGTCAAGTTGGAAGGCCAGGTTCACACCACTCTACCAGAGTGGTTGCAGTTTCCCTAGTGGGGATTTGTAATGTACCCATTGCAGACTTCTGCAAGGTGAAGAGTTGGAGCTCAGTGCATACTTTTGTAAAAGCACCATGTTCTGGATGTCCAAGCCAGACAGTTCACTTTCTTTGGCACGACAGTCCTTATGGACTTCTGTCCTGAGTGAATTCTGTCTCCTACCACCCTATCTGGGGGGTTTGATTTTCAGCTCAGTACTCTCCCATTAGTGTGAATGAGTGATGGAGACTTTTAGTCGAGGAAGATATGGAAATAATGTACGTATCGTAATTCTTGATCTTCTTGGATGAAGTCTTCGCCACTCATTCACATGCCAATCCACCATCCCCCAAGCTCACTCATTCTGTTTTGGTCTTCACTTCCTTGTTGTTCAGGCTGTGAAGACATTGTTAAATTGACCCTACTTACATGGGTCAACTGGGCCTTCATATGCCCGAAAGTTAGGGTTAGGTTTTCTTTCATTAGTTTACACTGCACCTCCTTGGTCTAACAGGTACTGAGGTGGTTGGAGGGTTGACGCAGAGATAGCCTATATGGAATTGTCTAGTCTTGTGGTGCCGCACATGTGTGGTCCTATCCCAGCACTGACCCTCCTGAAGATTTCTGGCTCCCTCGGGGTCCTAGTGCTTCCGGCTTAGTTCCATTAGTGTGAATGAGTGGTAGAGACTTCATCCATGAAGATCAAGAAGTATGGTAAGTACCTAATTTCCATTTTTGGTGTAGGTCCTGTCTTTCAAACATATGAGGATATGGCTGAACCTCCAGCTCACCTACCAGAAACATGCAGATTGCATAATTATTTTAGTGGGACCCAGGCTAGGAGCCCTCTCCAGGGCATAGTACTGCCTCAACTTTAATTTATTGTAAAGCTGTAATTCTGAACTTTATTTATTCTGGAATTTTAGTTTGTTTTAATTGTTGTTTTATCTTTTGATATATATTGTTCTGAGCCTACAGCACCAGGGAATGGGCACGTCATAAATAAAATTTGCCTTGCCTTAATGAGAATGGGGGAAACACAACAATTCCAACTCATCCTGCTGTACTATTAAGATGTTGTGTGCACCTTTCAGCCCCGTAAGCCACACAGCACAGGTTAGATTTCCTGTACAACAGGTTTTGCAGATTCACGATTGCAGGGAGTCGAGGATACACTACTGCTTGTCATCCAGTCAACTCAGCTGGACAAGACCCTCTGCCCACAGGGACTATTAGTGGTATGCACAGCAATCCTTCAGAAGTGCATCAACAAATTGAAGGAGGGTGATTCAGAGGAAATGTGGGGAAGAATTTCTGCACAGAAAGGGTTGTGGACAAGTGAAACACCCTGCCAAAGGAAGTGGTGGGGGCTGAAACAATCACAGGATTTAAGAATGCATGGGATAGACATAAGGGAATTCTGGAAGTCAGGGGTAAGGGGCAACAGAGTTCTAGAAAAATGTAAAGAGAACTTATAAGCTCAAATGGGCAGACTGGGTAGGCCATAGGCCCTTATCTGCTAACAGTGTCTATGTATCTATATATCTATGTATCTATGTATAACTCCTCCACCTTTGCATACCATATATCTCTCTTCAATCCAGTCCTGATCCACCATTTTCTAAGATCCACTGAGGCAGTTTCAGTAGCTCTACAGAAACCAAATGCTGAAAAGACTTCAATAGATGACTTTCTCCATTCCAGGCCCAGCAGAATGGAACCATCTACCAGCACCCTTCTACAAACCCCTAACCTCCCCACATTCTGAATGCTGCTGCTTGAGCAGCTCAAAGTTTATATCTGTTGCCACTTCAAAACTCCCCTGTAACCCCCCCCAACATTTACTGATTGTACAGAATACTAGAATCAACATCTCTTACAATTCTTGGTAGTGTCTATTCCTAGCAAGGGGTCACTCTCAACATCAGTGCCTGTCATTTGCTATCTGCTTTATGAGTAACTGATATCCACTATTGCCATGAAGTTTGTTGTACTGTAAATTACTTCTATATAGAATATGTTGGAATACTGTTGTGCATAGAAATCTATTCCTAGCATAGTGGTATTGTACTACAGTAATTATAGACACATAGAATATGACAGGAGATAAGGGCCGCTGGGCCCACCCAGTCTGCCTAGTTGTGTTTTCTTTTTCCCCCACACCTTCATTTTTTGGGCTGCAGTGGGCATAGCCCTGCAGATGTCTTGTTAGAAATAAAGGACACAATGCATTCCTTCTGATGGAACAACATTCTGGATTTGCCACACAGTCCCCTCTGTGCTTGTGAAGCACTCCACTCACTGTTTCCATAGGCAGTGCACTATTTCAACTCAGTCTATAGTCACAGCGGAACATGACACACTCTGCCACATCCAAGATGGCCACCATTCTCTACTGCACATGCGCTAGTAGCTGCGTATGTGCAGTGGAAAATAACTCGGCCCCAAATGGTGTGAAGTGTGCTGTGCAATCGTGATTTTATTTTTTTAAATTATGCATATCTCCCCCACCCGACCCTCTCTCTCATCACCCTGCCCTGAAACATAACAGTGACACCGGGGGTGCCCAATCCTCCAGTGTCACAGTTGTGTTCCCCTGTGTTTTTTTTCTCTCCCGCCACCTGAACCTCCCTCTCAGCACCCCCCCCCCAGAAACACAACAGTGACATTGGGGGTGCCCAATCCCTCAGTGTCATGACCAGGAATCCTTGACTTCTTTTTGTTTTTCACCTGTAAAAAAATAAAATTCATCAATCTCTTTTGCACCATTACACCCCACCCAGCCCTCCCACTCAGCACCCAGCAACCCCCTAAGCCCTTACTTACTTATCAAGGGGTCCAGTGTCATAATCCTTTCTGGACCACAGACACATTTTTGCTCTTTAAAGCTGGTCTGCAAACTGAAGAAACAGGTAAGCACTTTAATGTATTTCAATGGTGTTTTGAAATTAGTGATATATTTGGCCAGTTTTTCATATTTTTGGCCCAGATTTGCAACTTGCCTTTTTTGGGACTCCACTTCATGAACAATGATGCTGACATTAGAAAAATCTTTCCCAAAAGGTGATTTTTGTGGTCCCTTTCAGGGCAGGAGTTGAAAATTGTCTCTGTCCTTGCTCATGAGGTGGGGGTCATAAAAAGGCTATGTAGAAAATTTGGTGTAAAAAATATTTAAAAAAAACAACAAAGTTATGAGCCTCCATCGAATTTTGTGAATGCAGGCTCACAACTTTTGTAATTTCCAATATTTTGACCCCAAATTTACAAAATAGCCGTTATCTTTACAGCACCTCATGAATGTGACAACTGTCATTTTTCAAATCCTAGCCAAAATATTTTTTCACATCCCGAAAGGTGTTTTGTGGTCCCTACATGAAATCACATTTCGGGCAGGAGATGAAAATTTTCTGTGCCCTTGTTTGTGAGGTGGGTCATAAGAAGGCTATGTTGAAAATTGGGTGTAAAAATATTAAAAGACAACACAGTTATGAGCCTACATTACATTTTGCAAACACAGGTTTGTAACTCTGGTAATTTTCAATATTTTTTCACCAAATTCCTTGGCTACAGCCCTATAGGCTCTTTCCACATTTTTTTTTTGCATATCCTACTTAATCCATGTTGCAATCTCTTCTCCCCTCTACCCTACTCCCATGATTCCCTTGTGCCTATCCTAGGCATATTTGAACCCAGTCACTGTTTTCACCCCACTACCTCTGCTGGAGGGCTATTTAATTGCTGCTGCAGTAGAGCCATCACTACTGTGGTACAACAACATTGAACATTGTTGTGCAACCACCTTCCTCAAAGCTTGTGGTACTACATTGGCTGAGCACCCGGAACCCTGATCTGCACCCAGAACTAAGAATATCCTCTATATTGAATTGAGTCTGACCAGTGATTCACTTGGCTGACAAGTCACCATTCACTTCTGTTACCTCCAGCAGTCATTGAGTAAAGCACTTTGAGCATAGGCTGTTGGGAGGGATGTCTTCTCCATGAGTACCATATGCAGGACAAGCTGGTGGAATGTAACAGTTGTACTTTTCTGGCTATCTGACAAACAGGCATATAGGAATGGTGCCCCATATATTATAAAACATAATGTAGGGGCAACCATACACAGATAAGCCTGCATTGCCATTGTGAGGTTTCCATAGTAACCAGTTAACCCCTTGAGCATCACCCTTGAGGTTAAATGGTTGCCATGGAAACCTCTTGATACCAACACAGGCTTGTTGTGCATGGTTGCCCATTAATTATCCTCAATGTGCATATCCTTTTGGAGCTAGCCCATGTGTGTTCTATTGTACTGGACTATAATTTAAGAGCAATGCCAGTGGACCTCCACAAAAATAAAATATTGTATCTCATGAGTCCATCATGCCATCTGTATAAGGCAAATTTAACAAAAAACATGGTACTGCCAAAATAAATTTAAATAAATAAATATAGCAAATAAGTAAAATTCAAACAATTCAGATCTTCGTTTGTATATACTTAGTGCTCAAGCTGCAAAATTATTACTCTTAAAAAGTAGCTATTCATTTAATAAATATCTATGTGTGAAAAAACTATGTATGGAACAAGGAGGAATTTAATGGTAACTTTACATAATACAAGATTAATTTGGGCTTTGTCAGGTTGCTATTGTATTTATGTTATTTTCCCAGGTTTGGAATAACTTGTCAGTTGTGACTACTGTTAGTACTGTACCACACATTGACTGAAACTACACCTAGACGTGCTAAAAATGAAATGTCTTATCTAATGGATTTTATTTTATATAACAGAGATGGAATCTATGAATCAGTACTGTTGCTGCTGTCTGTATCAATTCCACGTGCAGTTATTGAATATTATGCAATGGTATGGGTGAAAGAAATTAAGAAGTGTGATAACATGCGATAATGACGCAATGATTGGACTGACCACAGTTTGGCTTTTTTACTGAGCATATCATGCATACTCATGCACTGTCAACTGTAAAGCCAGAATAGTAGTACCATTGTGTTATTTACTGTTTACTGCCTATAAGGATTGTCTAAGCCCTGGCACCATAAGGGGCTTAGCTAACCTAGTCTATGGGCAAAGGACCTTGAGTTCAAGGTGATAAAAGTTGCTGGTTTGACTAGCATGCACTCTCTCCACTCAAGGTGTTTATTTTCATAAGGCAGACCCAGCAATGCTGCCCCTCATGAAAATGTATTGTGGTTACATTGGTGCTTGGCATTATATGTCCCTAAGGGATGGAAAGATAGCTTGGCAAACTCAACACCTGCAATAATGTACATGGCTGGGAACTTGCTTTATTGCATGGTGACTAGCTGTAAATGTTAATTAACATGCAGTCCATGGTTATCTTCATATCTTCAGTGCATCCCTTAGCATTACTGAATCTCTGCTAACCTGCATTAGGCTGAGTGATTCAGGTCCCACAGACTTCAAGTTGCAATAAAAAAAAAAGAGCAAGTGTGTTTACAAGTTGCATATACAGGCCTTTATATTTGATCACTTGTCAAATTATATATATAGATTGCAAAAAAACTCAGTTAATGCATCAGTTAGGGTTGTTTCCACAGTGACAAAAGTGTGGAAATGTGATGTTAGGGTTACCAGACCCTGACCTCCCCAACCACCCCACCCCCCTCCACAGACCAAAAGATGCCAAGGTCTGCCATAGGGTCATACGGCCTAACTCTCACCCCATTCCATATGTAAACAAGGTGACATGGTACAGTAAAGGAGAATGGGGTGAGAGTTAGGCCACAAGACCCTATGGCAGACCTCGGCATCTGTTGGTCTGTGGAAGGGGGGGTGTTTGGGGGGTCAGGTTCTGGTAACCCTAATATCGCATTTTTTTGGCACTGTGGAAACAACCCTAACTGATGCATTAATGGAGTTTTTTGCAATGAATTTCCCTTCTTTTTTTGACAAAGTGTAATATAAATAGTAAATGGTATGTGTTGGTAGGAGCAGCTGCCCATTTCTGCATAATGATATGTGTTTGTGGGAGTGCAGGCCCTCTGGGATCCATGCTTCCACTTACACATAAGCACAGAGTCATACAGCAGCCCTGTAGGTCATGGAAGGCTTGTAACATTAATTTGTCCATATCTAGGAAACTGTAGCAGCTAGAAAAAAATGGAAGTGTAGTGAGAGTGAATAGTTCCCACAGCATGAAGTCAACTGAATCCATATTGCGTATTGCGTCTGAGATAGAGACAGCAGAAAGTGCTGTGAATGCGAAGTCTGTGGTAATAGTGGTCCTCAGTCATGAAAATAAGCAATTGGAACAGTAAATCACAAACATCTCAGGAATCATACAAGGTAGAAAAGAAATTCAAATTTCATGGGTTTCAGGATCTTCCAACCTAATTCTGAACTTAGGGAACTAGGAAGTTTAGTGACAAAAAGTCCGTATCTCAAACTGTTTTTGAGATACAGGCTCTGAAAGATGCCACAATGTTATCCTATGGGAAAATTGTGGAATTTTGGAATGATGTAACTTTGGGCCCCTGTAATGTTTTCACACAAAACCACCAAAAGGCACATCTGTGGGACCAGGGCTTGCCACCCTGCAAATTTCAGCTCAAAAGACCAAATTGTTTGGTTGCTGGAGAGTGGCAAAGATTTGCAGTTATCTTGAGCATACTTTCACAAATTACGAAAGTGTCGCAAAAAATTAAAAAAAATGTTGTAGGTGCCGTATTGGTCCTTTTAAGAACAGATCCAGAAACAAATGATTTGATACTTTTTATTGGACCAACATGGATGTTACATGGATGTTAGCATAATGAGACATTTTAAAATTTATGTGAGAAGAACTCTCTGGTTGTTGAGAATTCTTGATAACCTTTTCCCTTCTGAGGCTTCTCAATTAAAAGCATACTGGTGTTAATTAGCTTCTCTGATGTAATCTTCTGTTATGTTTTAAATGTATATGTTAAACCAGTGGGAATTATTTCTGTTTTTTCAACATAATCTAGTGTTAATAGTATGGGATTTTTAAAATAACTGCCATAAAGCTTCTGAAGAAGGACCTGGTTGGTTCAAAAGCTAGAGCACTTTATTCTTTTCTGTAACATCCATGTTGGTCCAATAAAAGGTATCAAATCATTTGTTTCTGGATCTGTGCAAAAAAAATCATGAACCTTTCACATTTGTGAAAGTATTTTGCAAAAGTATTTTTCAGAAAATTTTAAAAATTCATTTCTGGGGGGTTTAAATCCCCCCAAAACATATTTCTAGCATCCTCAGGACTCGACTAGGTGAACACAATAAGCAGTGTGTTCCTAGATGGTCCCAATTTTAAATGCCATTTTTCTGTGCAGTAACTGAAAAAAACAAGCATTTGTCAATGTCAAATGTTTGCTTGCTGGTATTGGCATTGGTAGTGTAGGAGTTAGAGAGCTGCATAATAGGAATGGCAGTGAAGTACTGAACTGAAACTAACCCCACTACCACCCTGCAGAGACTGACAGGCATTGGGGTATGCCTTTGGGTCATCAGGCATAACGGCCACACTGTTTCACCACACCCTACCCTGCAGACGCTGACAAGTGTCACAGTGTGCCTTGGGGTCTTTGGCCCTTATGCTCACCCCCATTTAATCAGGAAATATGGTGAGATGGGTCCTGTATAGGAGAATGGGCTGAACTTTGGGGATGAAGAGTCCAAGGCACACCTCAATGCCTCTCACTGGCTGCAGAGTGTGAAATGGTATGAGCATTACAGGCGAGAATCCCAAGTCACACCCCTGATGCCTGTCAATCTCTACAGGCTGGGGCGTTATGGTCGGAAACCCTAATGCCTCAGGCATTTGTTGGCATTTTCTCTCCAAATTTTCAATATGGGTTTTTTGTGACCCCCACCTTATGAACAGTGGCAATATCAGTTTGTTAGCTGAAAGCTGATTTCGCAGAGCGACTACGCCATTTGGCACCACAGGTGTGAAAACACATTTTGAACAGGATGTGAAAAATGACAGCTGTACTGTTCATGGGGAGGTACAAAAAATGGCAATGTTGAAATTCTGCAGTGAAAATATTAAAAAAACTGGTGAAGTCACGAGCGTCCATAGAAAATGCACAATGCACACCCATAATGCAATTAGTTTGGGGATTTTTTACAGTAGATTGTCAACACAGGGATTTTGGAACATCCGCTCATGAACAGTGTCACTGTGATTTTCTTAATCTGTCTCAAACAGTGATTTCCCACAGCAACTATGCATTTCTGCACTGGAAGTGCGAAAACACATTTCAGCCATGGTGTGAAAAATGACAGCTGTACTGTTCATAAGGAAGTGTGGAAAAATGTCAGTGGTGAAAATCTGGACTGAAAATATTAGAAATCCATGAAGTTATGAGAGTGCATGGAAACTGCACAATGGTCGCTCATTACACAGTCATTTGATGTACTTTTTTCACCAAATGTTTAACATAGCCATTTTAACACCTCTGCTCATGAACAGTGTCACTGTGATTTTCTTAATCTGTCCTGAACATTGATTTCGCACACCGACTGCGCCATTGTGGGCTACAAGGGCGTAAACACATTTTGGGGGACATGTGAGAAATGACAGCTATACTGCTCATAAGGAGGTATGGTAAAATGGCAATGTTGAAAATCTGGAGTGAACATACTGAAAATTCACGAACTTACGAGCGTGTGTAGGAACAGCGCAATGCATGCTCATAAAACAGTAATTTTGGGGAATTTTTTCACCAAATTTTTAACATAGTCATTTTAACACCTCTGCTCATGAACAATGCTACTGTAATTTTCTAAATCTGTCCCGAACATTGATTTCGCACACCGACTGCGCCATTGTGTGCTACATGGGCGGAAACACATTTTGGGCAAGATGTGAGAAATGACAACTATACTGCTCATAAGAAGGTATGGTAAAATGGCAATGTTGAAAATCTGGAGTGAACATATTGAAAATTCATGAACTTACGAGCGTGTGTAGGAACAGCGCAACGCATGCTCATAAAACAGTAATTTTTGGGAATTTTTTCACCAAATTTTCAACATAGAGTTTTTGGGGGCCTACCTCATGAACTGACACTGTCATTTCATAAATCAGTCCGGAAAGGTGGTTCCGCGCGTGACCGCTAAATCACCTTCGGGCCGATATATAGACATGACGGTGACAGACTTCATGAGGTGGGGTCCCAAAATCCCATGTTGAATATTTGGTGAAAAAATTCCCAAAATGCCCGAGATATGCACTAAAGTTGAAAAATCCTATTTATTACATTATACAGCTTACCTGCATTTCCTCAGTTCGCGGTTGGCTTTGAAGAGTGCAGCGTGTTCCCGGTCCACGAAGATCATCGTGCGGACTCCGGAGGTAAGTATTGGGTGAGGTGGGGGTGGGAAGTGGATGCACAAAGGGTGGCGTGGGTGGGGGAGGAGGTCAGGACAGTCACAGAGGAGGTTATTTCTTCGGTTTTTTTACTTAGGCGATGTGGGACATGTGCCACGCTGGGGTGGGCACCCAGCGTGACAGCTGGAAGGCTGTTTGGGGGGGCATGGAGCTGAAGGGGGATTGGGCACCCCATCGGCCATAGGAACTGTTACCATGCTGGGGTGGGCTCCTAGCATGGCACCCGATAGTCTCTTGGGGGGGACAGTGGAGCCGATGGGGGATTGGGCACCCCTGTCAACCATACAGACTAATGCCACGCTGGGGTGGGCTCCCAGCATGGCAACTGGAACTCTGGTGGGGGGGAGCATAGCACAGCCAATGGGGAACTGGGCACCCCCGTCAGCTATACAGTGTGTGCATGGGGGGAGCGCATGAGCACGCAATATGCGTGTGCGTGTGTGTGTGTGTGTGTGAGGTGCACATGAGCATGTGATATCTTATCGCTGCTCACTGAAACGTAGCTCTCCCTTTCAACTGTACGGCACTGCATTTTTAACTGCCATCATAGACAGCTGCAGTATTCTTTGGTGAACAGTGGCCGTGCCTGCAAACACACTGACTGAACTGGAAGATGGGTGCCACACCTCCGAAAACTTGGATGATGGCACTATGTTTCTTGCATATGCGTGTAAGCAAACATAAAAATGGCCAACTCATGAAAGTAAAAGGGCCATTTGCGACAGCAAAAATGGCCATTTGTGAAAGTTTCGGTATTTTTGTTAACTTTTCCCATTGACTATATTGGGAAATTTGTTTTTTGAATAACTTTTGAACGGTTTAATATTTTTTCACCAAATCTTTGAAAGCCACACTGGTGACCAAGGAAGCACCTTTCCTGATGTTTTTGGGCTGAACGGACAAACCGTGCAGGCTGTGGGCGCGAGCAAAGAAACACACAAAAAGTCATTTTGTTTGCATTTTTTGGTGTTCTGTAGCTCCACAACCGTACATCTGACCATAACGCAACTTGGCAGATCCAGAGATCTATGGCACCAGACTGCTCATGCAAAGTTTCAGACAAATCTGTTATACGGTGGCAAAGTTATTAAGGTGCAAAATTTGAGGTTTTGCAATAAAATGGCTGTGCAACACTAACTATAGTGCCACTACCGTGGCACTTTAATATATATGTAATATATAATATTAGTACCAGTATAGTTAGGGTGGAAGGTAACTTCTATGTGAAACCCAAATGTTTGAACGTTAATAACATTAGAACCGTTCAATTGATTTACATGAACTTTGGCATGCATAATGTCTAGGGGCAGGTCTCTTGATCTGCCAAATGTAGTGTGAAACCATTGTGTGGTGTCTGAGATAAGAGTGTTGAAAAAGAACCCAGAAAAAAATCCATGTTTTTTTTGACATTTACATGTCCACCTGGATCTCAGAAACAGCTTTAGGTCATGGTCTGAAATTTTCAGGGTAGAAAGCCTTTCCTTCACAGATGTGCCTTTTGAAGGTTTGGTGAAAAAATATTAAACTGTTCAAAAGTTATTAAACTCTAAAGTTTCCCATTATAGCCTATGGGAAAAAAATATGGTCTGAAAATGAAAGCAGGTAAGCAGTTCCAAAAATAATTTCTTTGTCACGTCATAGAAAGAAATCGGTTAGGACATTTAGGCTGAAATTTGTAGGGTGGCAAGCCCTTGCCTCACAGATGTGCCCTTTATTTATTTATTTAGTTTTTGTTGACCGGGTAAGTGCACTAGACAAATCCTGCCTATTTTCGGGCATGACCTGGGGAAGGGGGATACAGATGAATTCCAACTGACCTTGAACCAGATTAAGCTGTTGGTGGTATTTTAGTGAATGCGGGAAATTTGGCCAGGACACCGGGGGAAATTCCCCTACTCTTTTCAATAAGTGCCATGGGATCTTCAACATCCACCTGAACTACCACCAATACAGGCAGATGGGACCTTGGTTTAATGTCTCACCTGAAAGACGGCACCTCAGAAGTGCAGCACCCCTCTCATGCTGCACTACAGTGTCAGTACTGGGATATTAACCTAAGTGACAGATGTGGGAACTGAACCCACAACCCTCTGATCTCCCGTCCTCAGAGGCGAGTGTGCTACCTACTGAGCCACTGACCCTCTGGGCCCTGGGCTCCCACACTGAGATGTGATATCATTAAAATATCAGCACACTTAAGTTCTGGGCACTGTGCTTCCACATGAAAATCAGAGACAATTACAAAATGTATGCATGATGGAGCACAGGGCCCGGAACCTCATATGAATAACATTTCACTTTCTCCAAAAGAAGGGAAATTCATTGCAAAAAACTTCAATAATGCATCAGTTACAGTTGTCATTACAGTGACAAAAGTTTGGAAATTCGATGTAAGGGTTACCAACCCTACCCCCCACCCCCACTCTCCACACACCAACAGGTGTCAGGGTGTGCCTTGGGGTCGTCGGTCCTAACTCTCACGCCATTGTCCTTTACTGTACATCTCAGCTTCCTTACAAATGGAATGGTGTGAGAATTGGGTCTGACAACCCCAAAGGCACACACATGACTCCTGTTGGTGTGTGGAGAGTGGGGGGGTGAAGTAGGGTTAGTAACTAACATCAAATGTCCAAACTTTTGTCTCAGTAATGTCAACCCTATTTATATTCATTTCAAAAAACTTTGTTAATTCATCAGTTAGGGTTGAAGCAACAAAAATAGGGAAATGAGGTGTTAGGCTTGAGAGTTAGGTCCAATGACCCCAAGGCACACCCCATCTCCTGTTGCTCTGTGGAGGGTGGGGGTGGGGTGGTAGAGTGGGGGGTCCTAACACCTCATTTCCCTACTTTTGTCAATTCAAAGCTAGCTGATACATTAACAACATTTTTTGCAATGTATATATATATATATATATATATAATGCAATGGGGGATGTTTAGATAACTGATTTATTTATATGAGTACAGCTTGACCTCATATAGATAAAGCAGTTATCTAACTGTCCCCCATTGCACATTTCATTTATGCAATAGGCTACCTACTGGTAGATTTTATTAAAAACATTTTAGTACATTTTTTTTCTATAAGTCCTTTTTCCTCCTATGACCTGACAACCTGATGACATGCTTCCACCCCTTGCAGTCACTCTTGGCTGCTATGCCACCCCAGTATCTCGGACCCTGTAATCCCCCATGGATTACCCCTCATGGCGGAGCAGAAGGAGGGAGGGCTGCCCCCCCAAGTGATATCTGGAGCGGGTCCAAGAGCTGGGTAGCCACAACACTGGAGCACTGCAGGGCTTCATTGAGCTGGCAATCGTTTTTGTCCTGATTTTCTGGTGAACCCCATGGATAAGCATGTGTGTGCATGGAGGTGTACGCACGTCCTGATACCACATTCTTGCATCTCCTGTTTCCGACACTGCCCCTATCCTCCACCAGGTGGCAGCCATACAGCAGGATGATGTGCCCACCCACCCCTGAGAGAGGAGAGCTGTCATGGGACACTTGATCCTCGCTCTCCCCAGCCAACCCCCTGGCAGCCCGAGCTTGTTCTCGAACCTAGGTCGCCGGTGTGGCACGATGTGTGGCATCCAGTGCCTCAACCCTCAGCGCCACTGGGCTGGCTCATTTTAGTACATTTTTAATGTTGATATTTTGTGGAGCTTTTTTGTTAGGCGCCCACTATTAGAGTGCCAGTCTTAGTGGTTGCTGGGGGTTGCATAACGTGGGTTCGACATCATAATATCCAGACATTTCTTTGACTGGCCAAGTGTGACTGAGCTGGAAAAATTTGAATTAATGATGGTGTGTACTCTTAGTGAGAACAAGTTTGGGAATGGGACTCTCAGTTCCAGCTTTCTATCAGGTGTAGCTGGTGTTGAGGACCTGTGGGGTCATTTTTTGTATTAAATAAAAAACAAAATGCATGTAAGATATCTGAAATCTTGGTCGGTGTCCAAGTGGCGATGCCAAAGTGTTACATAGAAACGTAGAATTTGACGGCAGATAAGGACCACATGGTCCACCTAGTCTGCCCATTTCCCTACCTGCAGCATAAGCTGCAGATCCTAGTGAACCAACAGCCTATTTCTTCCTATCTCCCACAAAAAATTGCCTTATGTCTGTCCCATGCATTCTTAAATTCTCTCACAGTTTTAGACCCCACAACCTCCTCAGGAAGGCTGTTCTATGTGTCCACCACCCTCTCTGTGAAAAAATACTTCCTCACATTGCCCCAGAATCGCCCCCCCCCCATCTTCAAATTGTGTCCCCTTGTTCTTGCACATCTCTTTTTCTGAAAGATGCTACCCTCTTGGACTTTGTTGATTCCACTGAGGTACTTAAAAGTTTCTATCATGTGCCCCTTCTCCCTCCTTTCCTCAAGTGTATACATATTAAACTTCTTTAGTCTATCCTCATATGGCTTCTCTTGCAGATCCTGCACCATTTTAGTTGCCCTCCTCTGGACTGCCACTATCCTGTCTATGTCTTTGTGGAGACACGGTCTCCAGAACTGGAAGCAGTACTCCAGATGGGGTCTCACTAGCTGTCTGTACAGAGGGATAACAACTTCCTATTTTCTGCTGGTGATGCCTCTCCCTATACATCCTAGTATTCCCCCAGCCCTCCCTACTGCCTTCTCAAATTACTTGCTAAACTTTAGGTCATCTGATATGATTACCCCAGGTCCCTTTCCATTTTTGTTGTTGTCACTACCTCCCCCCATTGTGTAATCTTCCCCTGGGTTTTTGTTTCCCAGGTGCATTATTTTGTACTTCTTTGCATTGAATCCAAGCTGATATACTTCTGACCATTCCTCCAACCTTGCCAAGTCCCTTCTCATCCTTTCCACACTTCCTTGTGTATCAATCCTGTTGCAGATCTTTGTGTCATCTGCAAAGAGACATACTTTTCCTTCCAGTCCCTCTGCAATGTCACATATAAAGACATTAAAAAGGACTGGACCCAGTACTGAACCCTGCTGTACCCCACTAGTAACCCCTCTTTCTTCAGAGTGGACTCCATTTACAATTACCTTCTGTGTCCTGTTGTCCAGCCAATGTTTTACACAGGCAACCACCCTGGAACCCACTCCCAGGCTGGTTAATCTGACTATTAATCTTTTGTGTGGGACTGTGTCAAATGCTTTGCTAACGTCTAGGTAGGCCATGTCCACAGCCCCTCCCTGGTCTACTACTGTTGTCACCAAGTCAAAGAAATCAGTTAGATTCATCTGACATGACCTTCCCGCTGTGAACCCATGCTGCCTTGGGTCCTGTGCCCCACTGTCCTCTAGGTACTCAACAATTCTTTCCTTCAGAAGTGATTCCATCACTTTCCCTACCACAGAGATCAAACTGACAGTTCTGTAGTTTCCTGCCTCTGTCCTGCTCCCACTTTTGTGAAGGGGAATCACATCCGCTTTCCTCCAGTCCTCAGGTACCACACCATGCTCCCATGATTTGTTAAAAAGGGTAGTCAGTGGTTCCACTAGTTCTCCCCTTAATTCTTTTAGAATTCTGGGGTGAATTCCATCAGGCCCCATTGCTTTGTCCACCTTCAGTTTTAGGAGTTCTTTCAAAACCCTTTTTTCTGTGAAAGGACTGGGATCGAACCCCCTATCCAGAGTGCTTCTGTTAATTGGATTAGGCACCTCCCCTTCTCCTCTTTTGTGAATACTGAGCAAAAATATTCATTCAGTATCCCTGCTTTTTCACTGTCCCTTTCTGCCCACCTACCATCCATTCTATTCAGCCTCACTATCCCTTACCTTTGTCTTTCTACGCTCCCTGATGTACCTATAAAAGGTTTTATCCCCCCTTCTTAACTGAGTTGGCTATCTTTTCCTCGGTTTGGGCCTTTGCTATTCTGACTTCCCTCCCTGCTTCCTTCTGTCTTAACTGGTACAGCTCTCTGTCCTGCTCCTTTTGTGTTTCCTTATACTTCCTGAATGCTATCTTTTTCTCCCTTACCTTCCCCGCCACCTCTTTTGAGAGCCACAGTGGCTTTCTCTTTCATTTTGATCTGTTTATTTGCTGCACACAAAGGCTTGTTACCTGTGTGATGGCAGTTTTAATGTTTCCCCATTGTTGCTCCACCCCTCCTTCAAGCCTATTTGCTAGTGCTTTTCTAAGGCACTCTCCCATCTTGCCAAAGTCAGCAATCCTGAAGTCCAGTACCCTCACTTTTGTATGGCTTGACTCCATAGCTGAGTTTATTGTGAACCACACTGTTTGGTGGTCACTTGTTCCCAGATGGCTACCCACTTCTAGAGCTGAGATCCTCTCACTGCACCCATTAGCACCCGTTAGCAGGTGGGTGCTAAGTCATTATCCAATGGAAAATGTCTTATACAATCTTTATTTATAACATAAAACCAATATAGCATGTTCTTTATATCTACTATCTAATGTTATCTGCAGTATATAACCTTGTGCGACTCAGCTTTACACGGAGATCTTAACAATTCTAAAAATTATGTACATTCTTCAGGACAGTGGTGAAAAACCCATCTCCCTTGTGTTTTCCTCTGTCACATGCTTGGCATAAGTATTATAATAAACTATTATTATCACTCCTGCTTGTGTACTAGGTTTCTTGGCTAACACCAAAGACATACAACAATCTTATTATTTACTCTAGAGCTGGTATCTAAATAACAGTAGTCAAGATTTTACAGTTAAACTTTTTTATAAATTTTTCATGAGATATGCAGACAAACCTCTTACAGTACAGTACAATGTGAGTATTTTTTTTTTTTAAGGAAATTGAGGCAGCATATAATATGAACATTGCTACAATAATACAAAGAACTTTTGGTTTAAAATATAGTAAACAATACAGGTCCTGTAATTAGCATATACTTGACATTTGTAGTGAACTTAAAGTGGATAGTATGATTAGATACGGTTAATATTAAAATGTTACATAATTATATATGATGCTGCAAAAGGGAAAAAAGTACATTCGTAAAAGGATTGTGGAGTAATAAAGAATGATTGAGAACAGAGTATAGGAAAGAAAAGATATATAAGAAAGTTAAGAAGAGAGAGAGGGAAACTATAAAAAAAGGGGAAAAAAGCGAGACTACAATGATGTATCAGTAAAAGGGGAAAATCCATTTATATTAAGTCCATACATTGGTGTTGGAAGATTTAGTTGATTCCAAAAAATTAAAAAAGCCCTGCCAACAATTGTTATATAACATGAGTCGGTCAGACAAGCTATATGTCATTCGGTCCAGATTTTATAAGATGAGACAGAAGAGAATGGAGAGCGTCCTTGTGAGGTGATTGTCAGAATGTGAAAGTATGGAAGTAGTGCCAGTGGGCTGGGGGGATAACAACAGTACTATACAGATACATTTGTGGGTTTATCTGTATAGTACTTATGTCATCACTGATTCATTTATGTAGTTGACCTGATAAATGTGTTTTTCAGGAGCCTTCAGAGTCCACACTTGCTTTTTGCAGCCAGTTGTTTGAATTTGTCACACTTTCTCCTCCCAGCCAGTCAGGGGCTGGAGTTTGACACTGAGAGAGAGAGAGAGAGAGAGAGAGAGAGAGAGAGAGAGAGAGAACTGCAAACAAAAGGACAAGACTGCCTGTAGCCAGCTATTAGAAGCAGCTGTGACAAGTGGTTGAGAGGGCTCCAGCCTTTTCTTCAGCCCTTCCCCCAAATGAGCGTCAGAACCTCACCACAACAGACTTGCTTTTTGCAGTCAACTGTTTGAATTTGGTGCACTCTCTCCACTCCACCACTCAGGGGCTGCTGTTTGACTGTGTGAGAGAGAGAGGGAGCTGCAAATAAAAGAACAAGCCTGCCTGTAGTCAGCCATCAGAAGCAGCCATGACAAGTGGTTGAGAAGGCTCTAGCCGTTTCTGCAGCCCTCTCCCCCAAAGACCACCGGATCCCTGCCACAACAGACTTGCTTTTTGTGACCAACTTTTTGAATTTGGTGCACTCTTTCCACCCAGCCAATCAGGGGCTGGAGTATGACACTGAGAGAGTGAGTGCGCTTCAAACAAAAGGACAAGCCCACCTGTAGCTAGCCATCAGAAGCAACTGAAACAAAGGGTCGAGAGGGCTCCAGCATTTTCTTTAGCTCTCCCCCCCAACAACCACCGGTGCCCTACTGCAATGGATTTGCCTTTTGCGGCCAACTGTTTGAATTTGGCACACTCTCTCCACCCAGCCAGGCTGGAGTTTGAGAGAGAGAGCGAGAGAGAGAGAGAGAGGGAGACAGAGACAGAAGGAAAACTGCAAACAAAAGGACAAGCCTGCCTGTAGCCAGCTATGAGAAGCAGCTGTGACAAGTGGTTGAGAGGGCTCCAGCCTTTTCTTCAGCCCTCCTACCCAGTGACTGCCAGAGCCTTGCCACAATGGACTTGCTTTTTGAGGCCAAATGCTTGAGTTTGGTGCACTCTCTCTCTCTCTCACTCTCTCCACCCCTCCAATCAGGGGCTGAAGTTTGACACCGAGAGAAAGAGAGAGAGATGCAAATAAAAGAACAAGACTGCCTGTAGGCAGCCATCAGAAGCAGCTATGACAAATGGTTGAGAGGGCTCCAGTCTTTTCTTCAGCCCTCTCCCCCAATGACCACTAGAGCCCTGCTGCAACACTTTGTGGCCAACTGTTTGAATTTGGCATACTCTCTCCTCCCAGTCAGTCAGGGGCTGGAGTTTGACAGAGAGAGAGAAAGAGAGACAGACAGAAAGAGAGAAAGAGAGAGCGAGAGAGAGAGAGAGGGAGCACTGCAAACAAAAGGACAAGCCTGCCTGTAGTCAGCCATCAGAAGTAGCTGCAACAAGGGGTCAAGAGGACTCCACCAGTCTTTTCTTCAACCCTCCCCCCAATGATTGCACAAGCCTCACTGCAGTGGACTTGCTTTTTGTGACCAACTGTTTGAATCTGGTGTGCTCACTCCACCAAGCCAGTCATGGGCTGGAATCTGACAGACAGAGAGAGGGACAGTGCAGCAAATAAAAGAAAAATCCTGCCTGCCTGTAGCCAGCCATCAGAAGCAGCTGCAACAAGGGGTTGAGAGGACTCCAGCCTTTTCTTCAGCCCTTCTCCCCAGTGACCGCAGGAGCCCCGCTGCAATGGACTTGCTTTTTGTGGTCTACTGTTTGAATTTGTTGTGCTCTCTCCACATAGCCTATCAGGGGCTAGAGTTTGACACTGAGAGATTCTCCCACTGTATTTCAGTGGGGTTCAGCAAGTGGCTACCCTCAGCTTAGCATACGTTGCAACCTTTGGGTTTGGAATACAATCCAATCTCCTCTCCCCTCTCCCCCCAGTCCAACATGTTATTTCTTTTATTTCTTTTCAGCTGTCAATTCTATTAAACTCATGTCATTTGAGGTTTATTATCATACGCATTATAATGGCAGTAATCCTCTAACAAACTTCCCAGTTCCCTTGATTTAAGTGCCCCAAGCCTTGTGTTCGAGATAATCTTTCCCCAGATGCAGCTTCACACAGTACTTTGGGCGCTACTTAACCATTGAAGTGGCTTGTTCCTCTTTATAGGCCCCATATCCCTTTGGACCCTGCATCCCCCCAGCCCTCCCATATATCAGTCTTTAACATTTAACCTGGTATCCAGGCCAAGTAGCAACATGGCAGTGTGAACATAGTAAGCAATTAAGCCCATCAGAGACTCCCTTCCTCCCCTCCCATCGCAGAACAGGAGGCCCAGCGAGTCAAATCAACGTCCGGGCCTCCCATAGGCTGCTACTCATGGCATCAATGCACAGCAAGGATTCCAGCTGCTGTTCCTTTCCTCCTCCGGATCGTCCCCGCATGGCCTGCATCATCGTTCAAGGTCTCAGTTCTCAGTCCATCAGCTGCTTGGCTCCTGCCACCAGAGGAGACCAGAAGGGGGGATAGCAAAGGGAAATCCAAATCCCGGTAACTGTCCACCTCGAGTCCTCATCGGCCGCTTCGGAAAGATCCCATCTCACAAGTCTCTGAAGCACATATCAGCTGGTCGCTACACAGGCCTTGACCCATGATAACAAAAAACAGTTACAGTTCAGAATTCCACACTTGTTCGGGCCTTTCTGGGCACTTCTTTCCCTTCAACCCAACTTCTTTTTGAGCTCTGCTACAAATCCAGCTGCTTTCTCTGCCTCCCAAAAACTATAGGAGGCCCCTTCATGCTTGATCTGTAACGTGGCTGGGAAAACCATGAACCACTCCAGCTTCAGTTGTTGGCACATAGTGATTGCATCGTTGAAAGCCCTTCTCTTCCTTCCAATCCTGGGTGAGTGGTCCTGGGCCAATTGTAGTTTACAGTCTTCATATTGCAGCTCCTGCATTGCCCGAAACTTATTCCAAACTTCTTGGAGATCTTGGCAATTATGAAATCTAAATATAATCTGTCATGAAGGCTGGCCTGGTGGTGGACGTGGTAGCACTGCTCGATGGGCCCGCTCTAGCTTGTATATTCCTCCTTTAGGCTTCAGACCCATAATGGCAGGTAAGGTGCTAGCACAGAAATCCAATATATTAGCACCTTCTCTTCCCTCTGGGAGGCCCTTTAACCGGAGATTCGACCTTCTGTGGTAATTTTCTTGATAATTAAGGGCCTCTCATAGCTCAGCCACCTCCTTTTCCAATTTCTCTATATGCCATGGGAGCGGGGCCACGAGGTCTTCAGTATTCAAGATACAGCCCTCAGCTTCCTCTATTCTCTCCTGCTGCTGAGCAATCTGGGCATCAACACTCTCTAAGCGGCTATCTATCTTCTCCTCTACCCTATTAAGCTGCGGGGTGAGGACCTCCGTTAGCTGTTCATGAAGCTCCCTCCTGATGGCAGACATCTCGGTGGCCTACAGCGAGATAGGCCCTGCCGCATTACTCGGGAGTACTACCGGCTGCTTTTTGTTGCCTTTCACACCCGCTCGCTGCGATTTACCTCCAGAAGTCAAAATATACTCAGCCATGTTTCTGTCGCTCTATTAAGCCTCAAAACATTCTTTTTAATAGCCAGAACACATCAAAAAGTATTTTTAAAGTTGGACTGGGGTCGGAGCTCTTAGAAGACACGTCTCTACGCCATTAAGTGGTCACGTGACCCCATATAGCTCCATTTTTGAGATGAGAGGTAACTAATATCAATTCTTGATCCCGCTCCAGGTGTTGACTGGAATTTGTATCTCACTGGTCACTGGATACCAGTTTATGACAAGAATGTTTAAGTATACACATATTTTTTATTATTATAATTATTATTATTATTATGTGACTTTTTGGGTATAATATTGCCATATAACATGTACTGTGTTAAACAAATACAATTCATTAATATTGTGCACCCATCTTTAGTCTTAATATGGTCATAATGCCTTGCTAGGTAACACGATTTATACATTTTTATTATGTACTAGATTACTGTGGGGCATGATTATGGTTATTGTTATTACAATGTTTACAAAAGATCCAGATTTATACTAGTTGTGCAGCCTTTGTTCTTTTATTTGTTGCATTTTTATTTTCATGTTTTTTAACTTTATACCCTCATATGTTGTTATGTAGCATTGATGCATGTCATTTTTTTTATCACAAAATTGTCTGCCACCGTGGACCTGGCAGGGGCTATGCCCCCCCACCTCAGAGGGTTATGTCCTCCTGCCCATCGGGGCCATCATGGGTCCTGCTGGGTCCTGGTATTTTTTCCTCCATTTTCTCCCCTGCATCCATGCCCGTGCAATGGGTGCAGCAGCTGTCTCCACCTCTGTGGATGCAGCCAAACACCCTGTGCATGGACTGAACCCCTCTAGTTATGCTGATGCATGCAGCACAAACCCCCACCCCTTGGAAGGAGAGCAGTCCAGATGCTCAATCCTTACCTCCCTGGCCGACCTCCGAATGACCCGAGTTTGTTAGCTGCGATGGCTGCGCTGGAGTGCTCCCTTCCACCTTAGCCACCATGCATACTGAGATGCGGGCCGGATTTACCAACATAACAATACAAATGGTCCATCAACCAGGGTCGCTGGCGTGGGGCGAGGTATGGACTCCAGTGCCTCAAACCTCAGTGCCACCGAGCTGTTTGATGCATGTCACTTTAAGACAGGGCTATGGGTGTAATTACAACAAGTGGACACTCCCTGATGACACTGTAAAGCAAAACCGGTAGCAGGTGGTGGGTCCCACTGTGTTGTTCCTGTTTGGGGGCTCTGTTTTCTGGCATGTTTTATTTAATTCATTATATGTCTCAATAAAGAGCACTGAGTTTGCTATCATTTTTGTTCGTCTTTCTTACAGTAGGAAGTGCAGAACATTATAGTTCTTTTGCCTTGTAATTTTTTGCCTGAGCACGCCTGGCTGTGTGGGTGGCTGTTTTCTCTTCCTACCTACAGACCCCTCAGAAATAAATTCAAACAAGCCATTCGGCAGAGCAAAAGTACCTTTTTTTGAGCCCAACTAGCCTCCTCTCACAAAAACCTCATCAATATTGGAACTGCTGGGGCGTGGCTTGTGCTGACTTGATGGCGGTCAGAGTTAGCTTGGCTCTCTGGGCATCGACCTTAAAATCACATCAACCTGTTGATAAAATAGCTGGAAGAACTTAAAAAAATGATTGATTTATACACTGCATCAATGGCTACAACTAAACCAAAAAATCACCAGCTAAAACTACCATTTGAAGTAACAGAGGGCTAAAGTGAGTAAAGGGTGGGACCGGAGCCTCGCAGACGCCAGCAGGCCCAAGCCACAGCGAAAGAGAACAACATGGCTGCACTGGAGCGCTCCTTGGCCAGAGTCCCTTATACCTTAGCCACCATGCAGACTGAGATGCGGGCCGGATTTACCAACATAACAGTACAAATGGTCCATCTCCAGTCCATAGTTACTGGACTTTCGGAAACCTCAACATCTCAAACTTAAAATATTGTGGAGCTCCAGCAGTGAGTAAGTGATCTAGAGGACTTGGTTCATACCGTAACCTGGGAACGCAACCAAATCAAAGAATCTGTTGGGGAGCTACTCGAGAAAGTAGATGAACAGTAGAACCATCCAGGAGGTCTAACCTACGAGTAGTGGGCTTACCAGAAGGCACCGAGGGTAAGAGATCAGCGAAGAAGCTTCAGATATGGCTAGTAAAACATTTGGGTCTGCCTCCTGAGGCAGAAAAATTTGAAACTGAGTGGGCACACCGCGTGGGCCCCCTGCGGAAACTTGGTTACTGGCCTAGAGACTGCCTGATCAACTACCTTCGAATTACAAGAGATAGTTTTGACAGCAACAAAAAAAATAAGGGACTGTACAGGTGGATAAGGCCAGAGCCTCAGTCTTTTAAAACTACAACCACAATCTACAAGTCCATAGACAAAAGTTCAACAAAGTCAAATCGACTCTTCATAACCTGGGTTGGAATTTTCTTTCTTCTACCCAACAAAGCTGAGAGTGGATCAGCCTGTTAATCCACCAAAATTCTTCACCAATTACACTGAAGTAGAGAAATGGGTACAAGCTGAATCAAAGAAGGTGGAGGGGAGCTTCCCCTCGAGATTTGGCCCTTCAGCAGTTAGATAAGTAATTGTCTGAGGAGGCTCTATAATTTTCTTTATTCTCGACCCAGTTGTTGAACCCTTTTGCAGCCCAGGGGGAGAGGTGCTAAGTTAAGTACTTTAACAGTTCTTCAGTTCTTGAGTTTATTAGGTTGTGCCTCCCCCATGGGCCTGGTGTCTCCCTGCAATCTGGAGGTACAGCTGCTGCTGCATCATGCTTCATGGTGATAGCGGCCTATGGCTGGCTGGCAGTGGACACCAGGGGTTCCCATTACGAGTGTCCATTGACACACTTGAATCACTGTGCAGATCTGGTATTCTGGAGGCGAGTTCATGGGGCTGTCTGAGCTGCACTTGGGCATTACTAATATTTGGGATATTATTTGATCAACACTGAGACATTAATGACACCCCAAGGGGACCTTTTGTATCATAGACCCCTGTGCTAGAGGGTTGGCACCCCACTGCTTGCAGCCCGACCATGCCTAGGGGCATGGGTATCGACAGGCTGTGTAAAGCACTGTTGACACACCTAACTGGTGAGAACTATGGTTGATTCATTTCACACTGAACTGTACAGTGCTTCATGAACTAGTAAAGTTGGTTTTTGCCCTAATGTTAATTCATAGGCTTACCCTTGGATGGGGGTGATAGTTGCTCATTTACAGTTGATTTAAACATATTAAAAGCCTAAAGTGGTAGACATAGTGGGTGCTTTGGGGGAAGGGGGGACTAATGGTATATGGCTTGATTTTGTTGCTCAGATAAAGGTGGGAGCTTATCAGGAGGGGAAGGAACAGATGAGCAGGTAGTGCACAGCTTACGTATGTGTTTGGGACCCCTCTTAAGGACTAAGCATGACTCTTTCTGGGGGAGGGGGTCTGGATGTGCTGTCAGTTGAAGACCTGATACTTTCCACAGTGCTCTGACTCAGTTGCAGGGTGACTGATGCTGTGCCCTACACTCACCTCGACAGAGGGGGAAGAATCAAGATGGAGAGACCTTGGACCAGTGAGGACTTAAGACTGAACTTAACAGCAAGGCACCATAGCAGAGCACAGGTAAGTGCACTTTGGCATGATGCTTTACAGACTGTGACCAGGGCAAACTGCAGCTGAAGGGTGGAAGGGGTGGGGATGCACAAAGGGCATAACCTTAAAATCACTAAGCACCATGATAGATGGGGGACAGCAGGAGTAAATCTGCAGGGGGGCCCAAGGGGCCCACATAGATTAAATAATGATACTCATGACCACTAATTCTTCAAGATAATCACCATCAATTTGAAGGGGACAGCTGACAGAGCAAATGGGGAGTGAAATGTTACACTGTTGGGATGTTGGGGAATGGGAGGAGGGGAGGGAGGACCTTGGTTTGGGGAAAAAGCTAACCAGTTGTTATGGTTTGAAGTTGAACTAGTATTCACACATCAAGATATTTTAAGACACAGACTCAGGTTTTGAAAACGAGTATCTGACCTTGTAATGTTCCGCTACTCCAATGATAATGGATAGCCTAATGAATATAGCCACATGAAATGTTAATGACTAAAGTCAGTTGTTAAGAGGAAGAAAGTGTTGGCAGAAGTTAAGCGTGCTAAATTACATGTAGTGCTGTTGCAGAAGACCCACATGTCCTATGAAGAGGGTATCAAAACGGAGTGCAGCCTGGGGGGGTGGATGAATCACATCATCCTTCTCCAGCAAGATGAGGAAGGTCACAATCTGGCTACCCAGAGGCACATGAGCACAGATACACAGGGAGGTGAGGGATGTGGTGGGGGAGATATGTCCTGGCCCATCTCACTGTGGAGGGTATGGGCCCCATATCAGTGGGATCAATCTATGCCCCTAGCATAGAGGATCCAGTTGTTTTCCGAACATTGACACTCAACACGGCATCTTTGCCGGGTTCATGTGTCCTAAAGTGTGGGTATTGAGACACATACACCACATTTAAAGTGTAAAACACACTGGTAGTGCCGGATTTATTTTGAACATAAGCGAAAATAAGAACAGAAAATAAAACGGAAATAAAACATAACCAACTGCAGAGTGAATATCAACAGCAGCAATTCCACATTCATCTGGCAGAGGTCTTCCTTTTACAGCAACACAGGTCGAACTGACTCTGCTTAGCTTCCAGGGATGCCTTTTATAGGGATCTCTGGTCACCTGATCCACCTGCTTCACCCCTAATCTAATACAGATTATTTTAAAACTATACTAATACATAGTCTGGTGAATCTATTTTTAATCAACACAACAGAAAAATAACAGCAAGGAAGTACTGTAATATTAAAGGGTGCAACAGGCAGGGCTTCTGAAAAGGCTGCACACTGTTTACATGATTATTTCTGTCTCCCTGTCCTCCCATAGAAGAAACCAGTGTTTTATTTCATTTTACATACAGAGGGATGAGAAACAGAAACGTAAAACAGTAACTGCACACCTGCTCCACCCCAATCTAATACAAATTAATATAAAACTATGCTAATACATAGTCTGGTGAATCTGGTGGACAAGGAAGCATCAACATTCTTATATATTTACAAGAAAATAAACATAAAGTACGTTACTGCATTGAAGAAAACAGTTCTAACACTTGTCAAGCAAACCTAAGGATTCATTACTCCACCCACTTTCAAGAGATTGACAGGTGGCTTCCTATAATACAGTCTCTGGGTGGGGCCACTGACTCCTATGGAAGCACCCAGAACACAGAGGTAAAAGGTAGGCTACAAACACCCTTATCTTCTCTTGGTTACCTGCTCTTTGGTTTCTTTGTTTTTATTCAATGAAACTTGCATTAAACATTATAATTCAAAGGCAAAACATTATCTAGCACTTTCCTTTAGTATGGCACTGCTTTTGTTTCTATTTTTAATCAACACAACAGAAAAATAACAGCAAGGAAGTGCTGTAATGTTAAATGGTGCAACAGGCAGGGCTTCTGAAAAGGCTGCACACTGTTTACATTATTATTTCTGTCTCCCTGTCCTCCCATAGAAGGAACCAGTTTTTTATTTCATTTTACATACAGAGGGGGGAGAAACAGAAATGTAAAACAGCAACTGCATGCCTGTGGTTTCAACTTCTGGCATTTGCTAATTTTGCAAGTTGCAACATGTGACAAGAAAGCTCCACTCCTGCAACTCGCAGAGCGCATTTTGCACATCTTTCCTCTTGCACAGTTGTGAGGTGCGTCCTACTTGTTTCACAGCAGAAACTTTACATTGGGAACCAGGACATATCTTTAGGAGCTGCTGAGCTGCTTCTGTTGGGGCAACTTGCAGCACCAGATTGCTCAGCACAAATTACAAGCTCCAAAGCACTAATATGGTGCAACATTACAGGAGCACATCTAATTTTTACCACACAAGGCAAAGGAAGTACCTTTTTAGTTTGCAGGCATTCTGGGCAGGAAGAAAGGAAAACAAAGAGGGGAAAATATAGGCAGAAGACACTTTAGAGGGTGGCCGAGCCACTGAAGTAGAAAAGGAAATAAAGGATAGATTTAAGAAAAGGGTGCTACTGCATTAGACTTTAAAAAGAGAGAAAGGAGAATGCCTAGGGGTGCCTGTCATGGGTGAGGGCACCAACACTTTCACATCATGGATCATGGGGGGGAGCTACAATTGTGTGGTTGACACTATTTTGGACAAGTCCAACCCCGCCCCAATAAAAAGGTCATGGAATGCCATTGCCTGGTTGAGCTACAAGACACATTCCACTTGATGGATGTGTGGTGACACCAGCACCTGACAGGCCAAGAATATAGCTTTTTTTCTCATGCTCACCATTCATATGCAAGGCTGGATTGGCTGCTGGTTAGCTCACATCTCCTCGCTGGGATGGGCCCCACCAAATATTCCCCAATATTGGTGTCAGACCATGCATACATACTTACAGTTTTCTGTGGGGGGGGGGTAACCCTGGCTAGACAATGGTGCCTAGACCTGCTGCTGTTGAAGGATGGGGCATTTATCCAACTTATGTCAGAGACTATCAAAGAGTTTTTACACCACAATGGAAGGGGTGACACTACACATGGAACCAGGTGTGAGACACTAAAAGCATACATCTGGGGACAGATGATTGCATACTCTGCACATAAAAAAACAATTTCCTCCTGAGAATGCGAAACACTTCGACACAAGATAGAGGCTTTTGAGGAAGCTCACATGGGCAGACCGACCCCTACCCTGTACTGTATTGTACAGAAACTGAAATGGGAAAACTATTACCAACAGTTATACAAAAAAAAATGAGAGAGCTACAACTGAGCAGAGACAACATTTTTTAAAACAACAACCCCTTCCCAAGTTATCAGAAAACCAAATCAGAAGACTGGAAGCTTCTATAACACTAGAAGAGGTTACTTTGGCCTTAACAAATCAAGCCAAAAATCGCTGTCCAAGCCAAAAATCGCTGTCCAGGCTCAGATGGCTTCCCCAATGAGTGGCGCAGAACATTCCAAAACGAGTTAACCAATAGGATGTGTACTCCTTATTTAAAGAAATAGCAGGGGATGCTCCTCCACCCAGGTCATGGGATTACACTATAATATCAGCAATACCTAAACCTGACAAGAACAAATTGGAACCATCATCATATCGCTCTAGTTCCCTACTAAATACAGATTATGAAATCTATACCTCTATTTGGGCATCAAGAATAGAGACAATATTACCAAATATAATTCATCCAGATCCAGTGGGCTTCATAAAACAACGGAACATGACAGATAATATTAGGAAAACCTTAATGCTGATAGAACATACCCAAAATAGAAAAATTCCAGCAGCCTTTTTAAGTTTAGATGCCAAAAAGGCTTTCAATAAGGTGTCATGGCCCTTCCTTTGGGATACCATATCAGCATTTCATTTTCCAGAACCCATGTTAACATGACTTAAATTTTTATATACATCCCCAAAAGCATATGTACGCATAAATGGCAGCTTATCATCCCCCTTCTCATTATATCAAGGAACCGATCAGGGATGCTAGCTGTCCCCTCTTCTCTTTGCACTATATAGAGAACCCCTGACAGTGGCATTGAGGGAGAATACAAAAACTGAAGGCATCCCGCTTCACCAGACAGAATATAGGATCAGCCTATTTGCAGATGACCGTCTCCTGACCCTTCTATCCCCTACACAACCTATTCTGGAGGCCTGGAAGTTACTAGAGCATTATGAAATACTGGCAGGATTTAAGTTAAACATTACAAAAATGAAAGTCCTCCTGTTTAATTACACTTCCACTTCAAGTGTTAAGCAAACCTACCATTTCATTTTCATTTCATTTCATTTTTATTTTTTATACTTGTAAATCCAAATGAGCAAACTGCCCGTTTTCATTGGAGACAAGTTTAAAACTAAAAACACACAAAATATTAACAAACAAACATAATACAAACAAAACATTCAATCAATAAAATACAATACATAAAAATAGATCATGTTTCCAAAGATAGCCACTGTTTTAACCGTGTCTTAAAACCCTGACCGGAATTATTATTAACAACTTCTGAAGATTTCATGTGAACCATTTAAAATGAAGATCCACCAAGATGAAGTATCTGGGTATCTATATTCCTCAAAACTTAAATGTCATGGAATTAATCAACTATGAACTTTTATCTAACTCTATCCAGCAAGACTTGGACAAATGAGGGAAACTTTCCTTGTCATTTTTCCAAAGAATAAAAACCATAAGAATGAACATCCTTTCCTGATTACTTTATTTGTTTCAGAATGTTCCTTTCTTTCCACCTAAATATAACTTTAAATCAAGGGATAACATTATATATAGATTTATCTGGGGAAATGGACACCCACGAATTAGACTAAAAATCCTAAAACTATTTTTATCACGGGGGGGGGGAGTAAATCTCCCATACCTGAAATTATATGCTGAGACAGCATTTTCCCATATCTACCTACTGTGGTTGTCCCGAAACTATCATGCCCCATAGAAAACCGTAGAGCTTCATATGAAAAATCTCCATGACATCAAAAAGATCTTGTTCTCTTCTCCTGGTAGGACTGTACCCCTGAAAGGTTTTCTAAATATAACATAGTAGGTATTAAAAATATGGTACGGGGGAGGAAGAGGGGAAACCTCCAGTCTATATATGAATATTGCACATTAATCTCAGGAGACAACCTTTTTTTGCCATCCCAATCAGATATGACCTTTTGCTGCTGGCGACAGTTGGGATTAGAACAAGTGTTTCAATTTTTAGGGCCTTCAGGAGTCCTCTCATTTGAGGAACTAGCCCTCAAATTTGGGCAACCGAAAACAGACCGATTTAGGTATTTCCAAGTTACAGCTTTTATCCTGAGAAACTGAGTAATCTTAGTCAAAATTCCATACCCGACTCCTCTCCTCAAACTAAATATAGACCATGTTCGGGGGAATAACTGGGGACACCTTACAGGATCCCTATATAAAATACTGAGAGATTTAGCCTCAGAAAATGCAAACACTATATTGCATAGCTGGAATAAAGACCTCGACCAGATGGTTCCAGCTGAACAATGGTCAGCAGCAGCCTTAGCTGCAGTAAGGATTACTGCCTCTTATTATTGGAGAGAATTCTCCTGGAAGTGTCAGTATGGATACTTCCATTCCCCTGCAAAACTTATTAAACACTTGCCTGAGAGGTTTGGAGGATGTTGGCAGGAATATGGCTGCCAGTTGGTGGACCTAGCACACATCATGTGCCAATGCCCATTACTGATGCCATTTTGGATCTCCTTACAAACAGAAATATCAAGAACTATAGGAAAGACAGTAGAGATTACAGCTGAAATGTTTTTACTAGACATATATCTGGACCACTGTCCCTCCTGGACCAAAATCTTTTTACCTACATACTTACTGGCAACAAAGAAGACCATAACAAAAAGGTGGATGACAACTAAAATACCAGACTGGAGAAGAATAATGATGCATATCTACCACATGGAATTTATGTCTGCTAAAATGGCAGACAAGAAGGAGACATTTAGAATAAAATGACAAAAATGGATTTTCTATCTAATGGAGGTTGATCTGGAATGTTGTCCTTAGAGTGAGACTCTAGGGAAGGGATGGCAGAGTTACCTAAATGAGAGTGGTGCCAGTCGATATTCCTGTACAGTCAGGTAAAAGAACGTCAACCGACAATGCCTAAATTATTGTAAATGATCCTGTTATAATGTGTCTTGAATGAATGTTAAAAATAAAAAAAAGAAAAAAAAAAAGAAACTGAAATGGGACTACAACATTGTGTGCACCACTGCAATTGAGTGGGCCATTGTGCTGAAACACGCAGGAGCATACTTTGACGGAGATGGGGGGGGGATACTTGGCATGGCAACTAAGGAAGAGAGAGGGGGAAAGGACCATTAGTCAGACAACAACCCCTGAAGGGGATCTGACATCCCTGACCCAGCAAATAGGTATGGAATTCAGTGCCTTTTATAAAACACTATACACTGCAGAAGCTAACCTTTCTGCCCTCCAAATGGAGGGTTTCTTCAGCAAACTCTTATTGCCCAAAATGTCTCCTGAAGAATCTCAATCATTGGATTCCCCCTTGTCCAAAGAGGAGGTCCAATGAGCTATAAAAGTACTAAATGGTGGGAAGGCCCCTGGACCGGGTGGCATCCCCATAGATTTTCTTAAAAAATTTGCTCTGCAGTTGCTTGAACCTCTAATGGACATGCTGGGAGAGAATTTTGCACAATGGATGCTCCTACCCTCCACACGGTCAGTCGCTACAATTGTACTGCCCAAACCAGGCAAGAATCCTACTATGTGTGCCTCGTATCACCTGATATCACTATTAACCGCATATTATAAGATATTGACAAAAGTGGTGCTATCCAGACTTGAACCTGTACTGCCTTCCTTCATTCACAAGGACCAGACTGGTTTTGTTAAGAGGAGACAAGGTAAATACAACATCAGGAGAACCCTGAACATAATACACAGATAGGGGAAAATGGCTCAACACCATGGGGCAGCTATACTGGCCCTCAATGCAGAAAAGGCATTCTACTGGATAGAATAGGGATATATGTTTGAAACTTTGAAGTGCTTAGGTGTAGGCCCTTGGCTTCTGGGATGTGTGAGGACACTCTGTACTCTCCCCACTGCATAGCTGGTCATTAACAGTGAACTAACTTCGCCGTTTCTCCTGAGAAGAGGCACCTGACAGGGTTGCCCATTGTCTCCTCTCCTGTACATAATCTCTTTAGAACCCCTGGCAGCTGCTATTAGGCCAAATATGGACATCCGGGGTTTCCAGGGTGGGGGGCAGGGAACACAAGGTGGCATTGTATGCTGATGATATGCTCTTATACTTGCAAAACTCAGCCAGGGACCTCCCAGCGGTGCACAACCTGGTACAAGAGTATGGTGCCCTCTCAAGTCATAAGGTTAACTGGGCATAAAGTGAACTGATTCCCATTGGTCAGTTGAACCACCCAAAACTATCCCGAGCACTGGGAGGACTGGTTATGGTGAACTCATTGAAATACTTCGGCATTATACTTTCACCTAAAATAGGCTCATTATATGCCCTGAACTATGGCCCCCTGGTACAAACGGTCAATGAAGACTGTGAACGATATATGACACCCCCTCTATCCATGATAGGTCAAGTAAACACCATAAAAAATGATGATCCTACCCAAATGCCTATACCTGTATCAAGCTCTACCTGTACAGGAACTCTATAGACCTCAACCAGGTTCCAAACCCTTAACCACATACTATCAAACTCTCCAGGGATCCAGTACTGACCCTGTGGAAGGAATCAGGCCTAATGGGAAATGGATTTGGGAGTGAGGTTGGACCCGATGACTTGGAGACTAGTTACTAAACACATTGCCTTATGCTTGAGAAGCAACAAGCTCCTTCAAGTGCATTTTAACTTTTTCTATAGAGCCTACCTCACCCAAAAGAGGCTTCAAGATATGGACCTGAACAGGACTGGAAAATGTCCTAAATGCACTGCAGATAATACTGATTTTGTACATTTGGCCTTAACATGTCCTGGGGTGATGCAGTTGTGGCATGAGGTGCATAGAATAATGAGTAAGGTGCTGGGGTGGAAATTATCAAGATCTCCCCTGGAACTGCTATTTGGGGCTGATCCTAATTCACAACAAAGTGTCTCAAGTAAGCAGTTGTGGTTCCTGTCACTAGTTAATACTAAAAAGACAATAACACAATCTTGGCTATCAGTCAACACCCCTCTCATCCAGCAATGACCCAATAACATGATACAGTGTCTGAGACTGGAAAAGATCTAGCTCTCAGCTAATGGGGATAAATGCCAAGTTTGCGACAATCTGGGACCATCTGCTGAAATCAGTGGCCACTGGGCATTTCCTCATTTAGAGGTCCAAGATCATACAGACATAGTAAACTACAGAAGAAAACATGATCCGGATGGTATGAAACACTGCAATTAAATTTACTGTAATAAACTGTAGTCTAAAGTTTTTATTACCCAAACCCATGTAGTCAATAATATGATAAGAATTTGTGTACAAATCTGATGTAATTTAGTATAGAATGACAACAGATGTGGAAATATGCATGTTGTTTTGTCAGCTGTTTCTTTTACCATGTTAATGTTTGGCTACATTCAATAAAAAGATTTTACCCCCCCGGAAAAAAAGAAATATATACACACATTTACATAAATATATAAATACATATATTGGAATGGCCTCAAAAAAATCCCTTGGTTGCGACTGCCCCCCCCCCAACTTTGAGATCGAGGCTGTAAACTGCAATAACCCTATACTATCTCCATTGCTTTAAACAAGCTACAACAGTATCCCAGAGGAAGTGGTAGGGGCCAGAATGGTCACAGGACTTAAGAATATATGGGATAGACACAAAGGAATCTTAGAAGCAAGAAGGGGGGTGTAAACCAGAGTCCAAGTAAGGTCTCTGGTGGCATTTAGGGCAGACTAGGTGGGCCAAGTGGTCCTTATCTGTCGACAATTTCTATATTTCTGTGTTTTACTGATCTCTCTGTGTACACTGGAGTTTTTACTACCCCGTTGAATAGACTTCTCCCCCACCTACTCCCTCAGGACAACATCTCCCTTCCTCTTCAAACGTGTTAGTGTCCTTGAGGTTTACAAACTCTTGAAGCAGATCCCTGTATCTAAGTTGGCAGGCTTGGATGGTATAGAGCATAAACTCCTTAAACTTACTACATGTGAACTTGCATCTCCCTTTACCAGAATCTTCTGTCTTTCCCTTACCTTTAACTCCATACCGACTGTCTGGAAAATGGCTAACATAGTGCCTTTTTCAGCTGTAAGATACTCACTAATTATAGACTTATTTTCATTCTAACTGTCCTGACCAAGATACTTGAGAAAATCATTACTGCCCGACTTCCCTCCTACCTTTTTAACTATAATTCCCTTTGCCCTGCTTGGTATGACTTTCATCAGAACTACAGCAGCATCGCTGTACTGCTCACTCTTACTAATGGCATCTCCTTTCTTGATCAGGACAAGTATATGGGAGCAGTTTTTATTGAGCTCATGGAGGCCTTTGACATGGTGAACCCCTTTCTCCTTTACAGCGCTTTCCACACAAAAGCAGTGCTCACAGAATGAGTGGGTTCTGGAAAAACTTAAGAAAACCAACGTTAATAAAACCAGCACTCCAGACCAGCTTATTCAGTAGTAGTACTGCATAAGCTGGTCTGGAGTGTTGGGTTTATTAATGTTGCTTTCCCTTACAGTAAGCTGAGAACATGCCCTCCATGGTTTAGTAGCTAACTTAGAAATAGACAACAATGTGTCAGGGTCAGTACTACTCTCTCAGACAACCTACCCTCCACCATTGGTGCCCACAGGGCTCCATACTTGGGCCCCTGCTTTTCTCCTTCCATAGCAACACAATTCACCATTGCTTTGTAAACAGTACCCCTTGTCTTTATGCGGATGACCTGGTCTTCTTTACAAGTGCTCAGAATGTCATTGACATCAATAGCACACTTACAGCAGATCTGCATGCTGTTCAAAATTGGTTTAAAGAAAATAGGCTACTGAAGAATCCTGATAAATTTCAAGCTACGCTTTTTGGAACTGCCCATCAAGTAAGAAACAATTGCACTCCTCTAAAAAGGGGTTGTGATAACAGATCTCCCTGGACTCTGGAAACTCTTTTAATTACTTTAGGGTAACTCTTGATCCCTCTCTTGACTTCTCATTACATTGAACTTCCTCTAGCATGACTGTTAACATCAGACTTGGGCTAGCCTTTCAAGCCAGTCCAAATTTTTCCTCTTCAGCACATGGACTTCTACTCCTCAAATTATTGTATGGCCTACCTGTCTTTGCTAATGCTTCTGCCTCCCACCTTTGTAATTGGGATGTGGCTTACAATAATATATGTCATCCTGCCCTTACATGTAATAAACTTACTAAACAGTGTACCCTTTACTCCAAACTTGGATGGCCCTCCCCTTCTGCTCTTTGGGGCCACTCACTTGGTGGTATTATCCATAGCACACTGCTCAACTAAGTGCCCCAGTCCTTAGCCTACCTCCTGGTGCTTGTTACAAATACCTACTCCCTTAGATCCTCTGACCTTGATCCATTATCTATCCCTAGGACTGGAACTAAACATGGCGAGATGGCCTTCGCTTTCACTGATCCGAAACTTTGAAATAGTATACCAGTCCATATATGTCAACGCACAGTTGCCCACACCTTCTGGCACTGATACTGATCATACTTGCTTCACAGCTTAGTCTGTTCTTGTCCCTGACCTCTACCCTTAGTGCTACTCTTTCCACGCACAATTATCAGCTAGTTGCATTTACTTAATGTTGCCTACTCCCTTATGCAATGCTGTGCTTCCCCACTTTAAGTTTGTGCCTTACTACATTCTTCTTACTTGTCACTCTCTGTTTATAGGTTATAGTCATCATCTTAGTTTTGTATGAAATTGTACTGTATCTGTATTGTTCTACAGTGAATTTTCCCATATCATGTTCTGTATCACACTTACAAATGTTCTCTTCTGAACATTATGTTAATGCTTATGTTAGCCCAGTCTGCAATGTGAAAGGTCTTTGTGTTCATCCTGTCAGCATTATATAAGGTCCATTGGTTGTACTCTCCCAGGTCATGCCTGAAAATAGGCAGAAGTATGCCCAGTGCACCTTACCTGGTAAACAAAAACAAAAACTGCAAATTTGGCGACATCCAGCAGACCAGACCTGAGTTTGAATCCCACAGCTTCCACTTGCATACTGTGTGACCCTGAGCAAGTCACTTAACTTCCCTGTGCTCCCAGGTCGCATCTGTAAAAAAGCTTTCAGCTTAGTATGCTGCTCCTGGTTAAACAACTATATAAATAAAATAAAATAAAATAAAAAACTAACTTACTTACCTTCCTTCCTTCCTTCCACATGACCTGCACCTGGATAAGCAAAAGATAATAATGTACTAGTAGTGAGCAACAGGGGTAATAACAGTAATGTTATACATGGTTGACATATATGAAATTTCCGGGAACCCTCTCCCTTTTATGAGATCATGCTTTGTGATGCTCTCTGAAAATGGCAAATTGCAGTGTTGGTTCTAAGCTAGTAATCACCACACTGGTTAGGGACTACAAATCACAGTTCCAGTGGTGAAACTAGAAGTAAGTGGTGGGCTCCAAAAATGAAGCACTCCGTTGTTGCCCCTAAATGTACACCTCAGTTCTATCCCTATTAATTACAAGTATGAACCATTACTGAATAAATATTATTTATTTATTTTGCATACAAGGGAAGCTGCTGCAAGTGGCAGAAATGATGGGTTTATATACTTGAGATTTAGCAAACAAACCTGAGAAAAGCAGGCACTCACAACTCTGGAGACAGCTAGGATCATAATTACGTCCAGAAGTAAGGTCCTGTACAAATCTCTGAAGAAAAGTAGTCCTTTATTAAAGTACTTACAGTGTGACAAGCAGAGTGGGAACACACAAAAAAACACTAGCTTAGCAGTGACTGTGTAATATATTTATCTAGTTTTAGTTAACTGGGTAGGTACACTAGGCCATAGGTCTATTCTCAGGCATGACCCAAATGCAAAAAAACAAATAAAGCAATATTAAATTAAAATAATAGAAAATACATTAACATGGCAACCATGTCATTTTTACAATATTAAAACCAAGTATGTACTACATGATAAAAAAAACAAAAACAAACACAGACTCTTCCACAACCCTCTCCTGCCTGGCACAAATGTTACATCCCTGCAAATTATGTTACCAAACTTAGGTGGGGTCCTTGCTCCTCTCATATAAGTCCCAGCAGGACCAAATCCATCTTGGATGTCTAAGGCTCTTACCTGGAAACCTCCAATGTCCCATCCAGTGAAAAACTGATGCTCTTGCCTCAGTGAAGTGTCTGGAACCCCATGCCACTCTCAGGGCTCTGAGAGTGACTGACACTCATGCCATCTGATGGAAGAATATCTTGTGGTGTCCCTAGTGCTCTTGGCCTGAGTCTTGTGACTCCTACCATGCATGCAAAAAGAAACCTGTGACACCCCATTATCCTGCCGGTGGTGCTTGTCACTCCCCTCAGCTGGCATCGATGCCTCTGTTGAACCAGCTGGTCCCTTGCCCATGGCTCAGAGGGCACCTGCTAGGTGAGAGAACCTGCATTGTTGACATTCCCTGCCACTCCAACTGAAACTAGAACTCTTCCAAAGACTAAGACTAGGATTTCTTAGACTAACAGGGACCCTGTGGGCACCCTATTTTATACTGCCTTTAGCTTCTCCCACACCACCTACACCAGAGAGTAGAAACATAAAAACATAGACAATGATGGCAGAATAAGACCACTGGTCCATCCAGTCTGCCCAAAAACCCTAACAAAACCCAGAGCCTATTGTCCTTACAGGATTTTAACCCATGCAATCCACCCTCATGCTTCCCGCCATACCGCTATACCCCGAGCAACCACTAAGCCCTTCACTATATCCCAGCCATGTTTGAAACTATTGATAGTTTTTGTGCCAACCACATCAGCTGGTAGATTGTTCCATAGGTCTACCACTCTTTTTGTAAAATAAAACTTTCTCACTTCTCTCTTGAATCCTACCCCGTCAGTTTCCACTCATGCCCCTGTGTTCTTGATTCACTACTTATGCTAAATAGATCCTCGTAGTTTACCTTGTTCATTCTTTTCAGGAACTTGAATGTCTCTATCATATCTCCCCTTTCTCATCTGGCCTCCACCAAGTACATGTTCAGTATCTTGAGCCAATCCCTGTAAGACTTGTTGTACTGGTCCTGAATCATTCTGGTCACCCTATGTTGCACTGTCTCCAGCCTAACCTTATATTTCCTTAGGTGAGGACTCCAGAATTGGGCACAGTACTCCAAGTGGAGTCTCACCAGTGATCTACAGAGAGGTAGTAATACCTCCTCATCAGGGCCGGCCTTAGGGTATACGGCGCCCCAAGGCAAACTTGCCAATGCCACCCCTCATATTTTTCTTTTTCAGTCTTCATCCCACCCCAAGAACCATGACATTTCTAAAAAAGGTTACTTGCAGCACGTACAGAAAGCAAATTATCCCCATCACGTCGTTTATCTATAGTGATCAGGGAGATGATGAGTTTCTGATAATTTTCTTACTGTTGTTATATTCTTTTATTCCTTGAATTCAACCATCATCATCCTCCTTTCCATCCCTACCCAGCCACCACCATTATCACTGCTAACTCACAGCAGCACAACATGCAACCCCATCGTCACAATCATTTCAGATGGCACATGCAGGGCGGGTACTACAGCAGTGAGGGATACAACAGTCTCTGACTCAAAACTGGTATTTCTGTTGCAGTGGTTTGACTTGTCTCATTATGTTATCACTACAACGTGTCTGTTCTCTAAGAATGTGCTGCTTGCAACTTACAAATTTCTTACCCAATTATAATTCTTATTCTTAGAACATGTTTCTAAACACCATTTAAGAAATGTATACTTATTCTGACAATGAGCCAAGCAGTTGCAATAGTTATCAAGTACAGCTACTTTCACTATATGCATAAAATAAATGACTATTAGCGTGAAAATATGCCCTATGTGCATGGGTTATCCATTTCTGGGACATACTGCTGTTGCATTTTGAGTCATCCTCTATAAAATGTGTGCTAGAGAATTTCATTTGCAAAATAAAACCGATTAAAATAATAGCATAAGTGTAGCAGATATATTCAAAGTCAATCACCCTGTTACAAACATAGAAGAAGAAAAGGTTACTAAAACCAGAAACACTGTTCATAATACACCAAGTACAGTAGAAACATCCTTCATGTGAAGGCTAAATGACAGAATGAATAATTAAATTAAAGGCAGACATTTATTGATTTAAGGCCCAAGTAATGACTGGCATCATCAGTCCACTTCCTGATTAGGCATTTTGGTGGCTGGTACAGATATGACCTGGCAGTGGATAGTAGATCATTTTTTTTTGGTGGTGGACGGTGTTTGTTAAACAGTAAATCAGCTCAACTCAAATGAGAGAAGCTGGTGGAGGGTGGGACGGATGATGAACTGACATAAATAGAAAGAACCAGCAGTAAGGAAATTACTCTAAATTCACCAAACAACTCACAAATCACGACAGATAAATGGGGAAGGGGGATAGCCTTTGCTGTATGAGTTGCTAGTAAAATTGAATTAGCACCCTTTCCTTTCCCACTATATCAGTAATCGACCATTCATGGGTGACTCAAGAAACATCATTGGTGTCAACCACATGAGGACAGGAGCAAGCTATTTTAAGCAGCTTAGGTAGCCGCTGGGGAAAATTTCAAATATTGGTGGCTTGGCGCCTTTTTTCTCTGCAGCTCCAAAAACTCCATCACCAGCAGTTTACCACCAGAGAACTATGAATTGTCTCTGGCAGTCAGTAACTTAAAATAAAACAGGTTTCTAAACAAACTACAATTTAAAAAAAAAAGTTTCCAAGTCCAACATCGCAGGAGGAGTGTGCAGGCTTGCAGCAGTGCACCTCTGACCTCTGTTTAAGCAGCCAGTCTCTGGACAAGCAAGAAGAGCATTATTTAACTGCTGCAAAACACACAAAGCAGCTTACAAAACTTACTAGTCTGGGGAAAATTTGAAATGGAGCCTGCTTTATTTTGTGGCTCCAAAAACTCCCTGATCTCCTCCAGCAGCTCACCAGAGACACAGGAACCGTCTCAGACAGTCAGTAAAACATAAAATATTAGTTTCCAAGTCCCAGGCCAGCACACAGTGAGACACGCGGGGGGAGTGCTGTGTAACAGTGCATCTCTAACACCTGTTGATGCAGTTGATCCCTGAACAACCAAGATGGAATGGAACTGCAGTATTATTTAGCTGCTATGGACTACAAAGCAGCTTATGTAGCTGCTGGGGGAAATTTCAGATATTGGTGGGTGCCTTTTTTCTTTGCAGCTCCAAAAACACCCCGATCAAAGAACCCCTCCAGCAGCTCATTGGAGACAAATTTTCTCAGATAGTCAGTAACACATAAAAATATTAAAGTTTCCATTACAAGTACCACATCACAGGGGAGTGCTGCAGTGCACCCACCTCCGACCCCTGTTGATGCAGCCAGCAACCGATCTCTGAACAAGCAAAAACATCAGCAGTATTAGTATACAGCAGTATACAGTTCTGAATTGTCTGACTGCATTCATTTTTATAAGATTGATCTCCAATCCAATTCATTCACAGTTTAAATTTCTCACACAGACACACCCCACCACCACTCACTTGACAATCCCCAGCCCCCACACTCGCACACTGGCCTGGACAACCCTAAAGCGTGAGTACACCACATGGTCACCCATCTCCTGATCTGACCCAGGCCCAGCAGCTGACCAGTATGTGGTGTGACCTGACAAACCAGAATCTCTTGCTACCTCTCCTGCTCTCTGCTGTGTTGGCAGTAAAAAAAATATAAAAATACATACACACAAGGTCGGAACCACTGGCGCTCATGAAGCTCAGAAGCTGGACACTTGACTCAATGATGGATCCATTGCTCGAGAGTTGAGAGATTATTTTCTCTCAAGTCATCTACCTACCACAACATGGAGTGCAGTGTGCATGTGCACAACACTCAGTTCTGGTGTTAAAGGGAGGGTTGATGATAGACGTTATGTGGGTGGGGCACATTACTGCTGTCTGCTGCATTCATTGGCTGCTGATCCTGATGCCATGGCACATTTAATAGACAGCAGCAGCAGTCATCCAACTGAAGTTACAAGTGGATGCATCAACGAGTGTGGAGGACTCAGTGGTGGCTGGAAATTGAGAGAGGAAACGGGGACATCTGATTCTGTAGTGCTCATGAGATGGGCATCTTCTACAGTCAGTCAGTGCACACCCCCCCCCACTTGGAAAACACATCTAATTTGTACATTTTTAAATTCACCGTCCATGATACTCCCAAAATAAAAACAAAAAAAAAACTTTAAAGAATGAATTACCCCTTCATGGCACCCCATGATGCATAGCGCCCTAGGCGACCACCTAGTTCGCCTATCCATAAGACTGGCCCCGCTTCCTTGCTTCTGCTGTCAGTACTCCTTCCTATACACCCCAGAATTCTGAGTGCTTTACTGTAGGCCATGTTACACTGTTTTGATTGTTTTAGGGAGTCAGTGATAATGATCCCTAGGTCCCTTTCCTCAGAGGTTGTGAACAACTCCCCCCCCCCCATAAAGTACTCTGTCCTTGGGTGCTTGTTCCTGATGTACATCACCTTGCACATTTTGGCACTGAATTTCACCAGCCAAACCTTCGATCACCTTTCTAGTTTTTGCAAGTCTTTCTGCATCTCCCTAACTCTTCCTCACTGTCTTCCCTGCCACAGAGCTTACTGTCATCAGCAAATAGACACATCTTACCCTGGCTTCCATCTCCCATGTCACTAATGAGCATATTAAAAAAGGATTGGATCAAAAACAGATCCTTGTGGAGCCCCACTGGTGACCTCCATCACTTCTGATTTCACTCCATTAACCACAAGCTTCTGCTGCCTCTCTTCCACCCAGTTTCTCACCCATCTAACTGTGTCTTTCACTGTGCCCAGATCCTCTAGCTTCTTCACAACCTTTTGTAAGGCACAGAGTCAAAAGTCTTGCTAATTTAAAGTACAGTAAATTTACAGCATGGCCCTTAACCACCACCCTTGTTACCCATTCAAAGAATACTATCAGGTTGCTCCGACAAGACCTTCCTGCCACAAACCCATGCTGCTTACTGTTTTTGAGTCCATTAGTCTCCAGGTACTTTGCAAGATCCTCTTTGGCTAATGTCCTCATCAGTTTACCCCCAACAGAGGGAAGATTGACAGGTCTTTAGTTACCCGGCTGCACCTTGTCCCCCAACCTCTAATGGAGAGAGACTATATCTGCTACCCTCCAGTCTTTGGAACTACTCCTGTCTGAATTGAGCTATTGAATAACCCCACCAGGGGTTCAGTTAATTCCATTGCCAGTACCTTGATCACCCTCAAATATATTTCGTCTAGCCCCAGGACCTTATTTATCTGAAGTGCTGCTAGCCCTTTCCAAACCCTTTAATTGGTAAATACTTGCTGCTTCATCTCAAGGATCCCCCTTAAAATTGCCTTAATGCCACTGTCTGGCAGAAGCCCTCTGTCTTCCCTTGTGAATAAAGAGCAAAAGAAGTTGTTAAGAATGGCTGCTTTCTGCCTGCCCCCCTCAATTACTCCACCTCCCTCTGTTAGCCTAACAGTTCCTTCTCGCCCTTCTTTCTTTTTTCCCCAAATATATCTAAAGAACTGTTTTTTCCCCACCCTTGACCCTCTCCACAATATGCAGATCTGTGTCTGCCTTAGCTTCTTTGACCACCCTTTTGGTCTCCCTTGTTCTTATTATGTTCTCTCCCCATTCTTCCTTCCCTAGTTTTCCTTGTACCTTCTGAAGGTCTTTTTTTTGGCTCTCACTGCTTCCCTGATCTTTCCAGAGAACCATACTGGTCTTGTACCTTTTTCTTTTGATTGCCATTCTCATGAAATACTTTGTTGCCTCAAGAATGGTCTCTTGATTGCCCCCATCTTTCCTCCATATCCTTGATGCTGTCCACTGTGACTAACTTGTCCCAGATCATCTCCCTCATCTGGTTGAAAAATTGTTGAAAAAGATGCCAATGCATCACTTCTCTGATGGTCAGCATGTGGCAGCAACCACCTCCCCTATTGTAAGTAAGTGGTTGTTACATAAATTATAAAATATATTATTATATTATTATTTTATTATCATATTACCACAGTACTATTCATGATTACTCATAGACCACAGTAATAAGTATCTCATCCTCTCAAGAATTTTGTTTATTAAACAACTCAACTTCAACTTGCTCAAGATAAACTGGAGTGTACAAACAACATGCCCCAGGAGTCAGGTGATCCTAGAAGGGTTTCAAAATGGGTTCCTGACTCAGGGAGTCATACAGCCCACCTAGGAGAAGGCTATCCTTGATTTAGTTCTCATGGATGGGGAGCACATACAAGATATAAAGGGGTATACCATCAAATGGGTGACGGAAAATGAATGACTCAAATGTAAGCAACTCTATTTGTGCACCCAGCGGTAGAGCAACTGGGGGTATATGGTGATGGTAGGGATAGTGAGTGTTAGAGGGATGTAATGGCAACAATGAATGCTAGGGGAGCTGTACTTTTGCTAGTGAAGTACAGGAATGAAGCCTGTAATCGCCGAGTTGTCCACCTGGCATGACAGGTAGGTCATGGACTGCTTCAGCGATTGTCCCAGGTTCAGGACTGCCAATAGATAAACTTTTATTTGTAATGGTGTTGGCTGTTAGGATTTTTATTTTTCCTTGCTCTGTTCCCCGGACTGATGGTGCCCCTGCTGTGGTACTCCCTCCTGTGTATTCCCCTTTTCCCCAGTGTCCACTCCCCCCCGGAGTTGATTATATTAATTTGAGGGGTGCGGGGGTGTAGCCCCCCACATTAAATATTAATATGAATGTCCATCTGGTCGCCTTATTGATGTTTGATTATATGAGTCAAGGGATGATTTTTCTTTCAGAGAAATGTACTCGCTATTGTGTGTCACTGTAGAAAAATCACCCTTTTGACATGGAACCATATAAAGATCAAGGAGCCTATGGGTGAATGTTATCATAACACAGTCTGGTTTCATCTAGATATGGGCAGGGAGAGCATTCACACTAAGACCGTAGTCCTGAACTTTAGAAGGGTGCATTTTAGGAAGATGGGTGAATTTTTAAGGATGCATCTGCTGGACATCAGGGCTGATATGTGGGCGGACCAAAAGTGATCCATCATTAAGAAGGGAATAGTAGCTGCAACAGAGTAGTGTGTGAGGCTCAGAGGAAAGAACTCTAGGGTCAGAACACACAGCTGGTGTAGTACTGGGGTTGCCCAAGCAGTAAGGGACAAGAGGTAAGCCTATAGGAAATTCAAGAAAACCAAGAGAGATGAGGACAGGGAAAAGTTCTTAAAGATGGCTAGGCAATTAAAGTAGTCAGGAGGGCTAAAGCGCAGAAAGAACTGCAATTAGCAGAGGGAATTAAGAAGGGGGAGAAAGCCTTTTTTCATACATAAACAAAAAAAGGGACAAGAAGAACAGGACTGTTAGGCTTTGGAAAAAGAATGGGTGGGTGGAGGAGAATGAGGGAAAAGCAGAGGTATGAATGAATACTTCTGTTCTGTCTTCACCAGGGAGAAAGACAAACCAGTACTGACAAGGGGGGGGGGGACAGAAGAGGAGTAGGGGAGAGGGGAGCATAAATGTGGTGATAAAGGGGGATACAGTGTTTAAAGGGCTGCTAGCATTGAAGGTAGACAAATCCCCAGGTCCAGATGGAGTACACCCAAGGGTGCTGAGGGAACTTACCGAGGAGCTTGCAGAGCCACTGGTGGACCTGTTCAATAGTTCACTAGAATCAGGCATGGTACCACAATACTGGAGAATGGCACATGTGGTGCCCCTCCATAAGAGCAGTCCTAAAGATGACCCAGGGAATTGCAGACCTGTCAGTTTGACTTCAATCATGTGCAAGCTCATGGAGACTCCACTTAAGGAAAGGTTGGCTGACTATGTAGAGGAACATAGTCTTCATGATGCAAGGCAGCATGGGTTTATGGGAGGGAGGTCATGTCAAACAAAGCTGATCGAATTCTTTGACTGGCTTATCAAAACAGTGGATAGTGGTCATGCTGTGGAAATCCTCTACCTGAATTTCAACAAAGCCTTTGACTCTGTATCCCACAAGAGGTTAATAAGAAATTTGGCAGATCTATGGGTTGGGGAGAAGATGACCAGGTAGGTGGAAAATTGGATGGGGAACACAGCCCAGAAGGAATTGGTGAGGAGAGAATTATCTAATGCCAGGGAGGTCACTAGCAGGGTCCCACAGGGTGGACGCTAGGGCTGGTGTTGGTTAATGTCTTTATTAAGGATATTAGAGATGGTATCAAGGGCAACATGTGTCTTTTCACAGATGACACCAAACTATGTGGGATGGCGGACTCAATCGAAGGGATACAGGACCTAAGGGAGGATCTGAAAAAACTTGAGAGGTTTTCCAGGATTTGGTAGCTTGGATTCAATTCAAAGAAATACAAAGTTATTCACTTTGAAACCAAGAATAACAGGTCAGAGTACCACCTGGAATGGGGTCTGGGTATCTGTAATAGATGAGAAGTATCTAGGTGTGATGATCACCAGCAACCTAAAGCATGCCACACAGTGCAGGAAAGCAGCAAAGTGTAATAAGATGTTGGGATACATAGCCAGGGGCTCTATAGTAGGCAAAAAGGGGTTATACTGCCCTTGTACATGTCACTGGTGAGACCACATCTAGAGTATGGGGTATAATACTGGTGCTCACACCTTAAAAAGGACATTAACCTGCTGGAGAAGGTGCAGAGGAGGGCAATGAAGATGACTGCAGGTCAGCAGGGGAAAACATATGAGGAGAGGTTGGAAGCCCTGAATGTGTACTCTCTGGAGGAGAGGGGGGTGACAGGAGACATGGCTGAGGCTTTCAAATACTTGAAAGGATAAATAGGGTGGATACAGAGGGTCTCTTTATTTATTTATTTACTGTATTTATTTACTTTGTTGACCAGGTAAGTGCACTGAGCCAAAGGCCCCTTTTCAGGAATGACCTGGTGTCACTAGATTGTGTCTAAGATGGCATAGTAAGTAAACAAAATTTTAACAATAAACAGCACAGAACATCAGTAACATACAACATTAAAAACAATTACAATTAATTTGTTGCAACAAATATGACTTTAACTGTGTTTTAAAAACAGAATGGCTGCTTGCATTAAGGCAGGATAAAGGCAGAGTATTCCAAAATTTAGATGCCTGCACAGAACAAGCACACTGTCCCATAGTTTTTGACACTCTGTCATGCACGGAGCAAGTTCAAATCTCTGCCCCTTTCCATCAAGAACCACTCGGGGACTTCACTCGAACATGCCTCTGAGTTCAAGTACCTTGGTATCACTCTTGACAGTACCCTCTCCTATGCTCAGCACATTGACAATGTAGCAAAGGTCGCCAGCATACGAATTGGTAGTCTCCATAAGCACAAGCACTGTATGACTACAGATGCCCTTAGTTTGGCTATCTACAGCTGTGTCACTTCCATCATTGACTATGGTCTTGCCATCCATGGGTCTGCCTCTATGACTGCCCTACATAGAATCTCAGTGTCACTCAACAAAGACTGCAGGCATCTAACTGGTACTGCCCACTTAACACACACCTGTGACCTGTATGCTCAGACTGGCTGGCTTTCTCTACACAGTCAAATTCAATACCAGACCTGCCTGCTAACCAAAAAGGTATTCCTCGGGCTCATGCCCCCAGGAGTTGAAAAGAGCCTTACTACCCATAACAGTACCCAGCATACACATAGTACCCAACATCAAACCTTCCAGGTTCCGCAGAACAACAATGGGCCAGCGGGCATTTACACACAGGGCTCCTCAGTTGTACAACACCCTCAACAAAGAAGCACTTTCTTCTGCTTTGCTTGTACCCTTAGAAAGGAATCTATGACTCTACCTCACCTCAACCATGCAATGTGACTGCTTCTCCTAAAGGGACTGGCTCTCTGTCCGACCTGTAACCATTGACAGCTAACCACCTACACCGTGGCAACTGCTGATCCTGCCCCACCCAGGTCCCCCCACCTTTCACACCCCCCACTACATCACACCTGCCCTTCCCCCATCTTTTATACCCCCTTCCTCCACTACTGCACCTTTCAGACATCTGCCCCATCATCTCTAACTCTGCCTACACTACTTCTACCCACCCATCACTCCGACAGAGGCCCCTCAGCCTGCCCACCTCTTCCCTTCCTCTCCTACCCTGCTCACCCAACTGTCCTTCCTGTATAGTTTTTGTTTACTTCATTTAAGCTGCCCTCTGAAATCTCCCCACACTTATGACTGTAACTGCAAAACGTGTTACGACTGTAAATCATTGTCTACCTTTGTATGTATGTTACCCTCCATCCTCTGATGAGGAATCTTTGTAAATGAGCAATTCTTGCTCAAAGGTATTTGTTATCCTCGAGTTTAAGAAATAAAAATAAAAAAAATATTGAGATTGATAACCACGAGCCAGATGAAAATCTTAAGAATCTACATTCTTTTCTAAACTCTAGATGACTAAATAAAGATGAATGTTTTATTCTTATTGTTTTGTCTACTGAGCTATCTAGGTTGTATAAAAAATGTGGCTTTGGTGGTAACCAGCCAGTTTCATTATACAAAATGCAATGATGGGTGCTATAAGGCATATGTAATGCAAAATGACAAATAGCATTAAATGTCTTAGTTATTATATTTAAATCCGTATCAGACAACTGTGTGAATAAGATAATAATTGTAGTTTAGAGTTGGCAATAATACACCTTTTGAAATTTTTGGCCTAGTTTCTCTAGCTAAACAACATTTTAATTATAACAAAGCACACAATTTCTGATTTACTTGCTTGCTAATGTTTTTTATATGAGAAGTGAAAGTCAAAAGTGCATCAAGTAATACCCCCAAGTATTTGAATTCAGTTACCTGCTACAACAATGTTTTCCTAAGTCATAGTTTTGTCTGAGTGGCAACCATAACACAAGTGGGCACTGTCTTAAGTTGGATGGGAGAAGGTTTAGAAGGGAATTTAGAATGTATTTCTTCACAAAAAGGGTGGTGTACAGTTGAAATACACTGCTGAAAGAGGTGGTCTCATTGATGATGGTGGGCAGCTTTGAATGAGGCTGTGATAGCCATTAGGGGAAAGTAAATGTCACAGGAGGGGTAGATAGAAAGGATGGGAGGACTGGGGTGGATGGCAGGGTCAGTAGCTCAAGCTGTGGACCCTACATTACCAGCAGTCTGTATAGACCCAATGGCCTTATTCTGCTGGCTTCTTCATATGTTTGCATGTACTCCTCCTCATGCTCTTGAAATATTATAAAATATAAATGATGTAACTAAATACAATTATAATTATTAACATATAATTCCGTATAACAAAAGTATATTAACAGCAAAATACATACAATATTATAAAAACTTACTATACAAACTGTATTTGAATGAATGTAGCATATTTTTCTTGTGGACATGGGTTTAGCCCTAGTGGCATATGTTTATTCCCTTTTTTCATTTGCCTCCATCTTGTTTTCTGTTTTTCTCTAAAAATTCAAATTTGGAAAACCACAAAAATGACATTCTGGTTAGCAGCCAACACATGTAGCTTGCTTATCACGACCCTCAAGAAATGCCAATTAAATTTTTTTTTTAAGATTATAGATTATTTAATCTTTTTCGTGACTTGTTATACAAAAAAGAAGATTCTTTTTTCATATTATGAGTCACAAAAAAAGAGCCTTTGCCATGAGGGAAAAATACTTCTTCCTGTGCTGGCATCTTTTTCCTGGTGTCTAGTGGCACCTCCCACCATCCGATCACCATCCCCATAATAACAGCATATTACCCTGGTGTCTAGTGGTGCCCCCTACCCTCGGATTGTCCTCCCCATATTTTTTTGAATGTTATGTATTTTATATTCCTGGTGTGTAGTGTCTCCCCATCCTCTAATCACTGCCCCCCAAAATTATTTATTATTTTCTTGGGGTCTACCAGGATGGGCCTTGTGGTCCTCATCTGCCATCAACTTCTACCTTCTGATCACTACACCCATAATTATTTAATATTTCCCTGGTGTCTAGTGGCACCCCCATCCTCCCATGGCTGTCCTTGTGATATCTGTTTTGGGGTATCTGGTATTCAGGGGCACCCCACCCTCTGCTCACCATCCCTGTAATATTTTATTTTGCCCCTGGTGTCCTGTGGCGCCCACACACACCCTCCAATCCCCTCTCCTATTGCTGTACCTGTAATAAAGAAAAATGGTCCCTCTATGTCTGTTTTTGTTAAACCTGTAAAAGAAAAGTCCCTTGCCAATCTGCCACCCCCCCATCCTGACCTCCCACTGAGCACCCACCATCCCACACTCCACACTCCCCCACACACCCTCACTCACCTGAACAGGTCCTAGTGTGAAGATACACTCTCCCATTGAAGACATGTCTTGCTGCTGGAACTGCTGACTGCTATATAAGAAACTAAGGTAAGTGGTGTTCAATGTATTTCAATAGGGGTTTTAACTCTGATGAATAACTTTGTCATTTTTGCATATTTTGACTCCAAATTTTCAACATGGCCTTTCTGAGACCCCACTTCATGAATAATGTCAATGGAACTATGCAAATCCAGCCCAAAAGCTGATTTCATGGTCACTTGGTAAATTCACCTTTCAGTCATGCTTTGAAAAATGTCACTGCCCTAGTTCATGAGTTGGGGTCATAAGAAGGGGATATTGAAAATTTGGGCTCAAAATATGCAAAAAATGGCAAAGTTGTGTACATACATTGAAATGTTGCTAGGCATGCTAGTAACTTTGGTAATTTTAAATATTTTGATCCCAAACTTTCAACATAGTCTTTTTATTGCACCACCTCATGAATGTGATGGCTGTTATTCTTCAAATTCTGCCAAAGCTGTCTTTTTGAGCATGTGGTGTGGAGTGACTATAAAAAAAGGGGACAGGATGGAGGATGGAAGAGCAGTGGGAGCACCTAAAAGGAGCCTTAGTGGAAGTAACAAGCCAGTGCATCAGAGAGGTATCCAAAGGCAAGAGAAGAAGACAGCCACTATGGTTCTTGAAAGAGGTAGCAGACAAAGTAAGAGCCAACAGGGCAGAGTTCAGGAAATATAAGGAGACCCAAAGGGAGGAGGACAGGGAGATGTACCTAGCGTGTCTAAGGGAAGTGATGATGGTGGTGAGGAGAGCAAAGGTGCGGAGTGAGAGAGGGTTAGCACAGTCAATAAAGAAAGGAGACAAGACATTCTACAGGTACATCAGTGAAAGGAGGAAAACCAGGGTGGAGGGGGATTGTAAGACTCAAAGTGGAGGAAGGGGAGTGTAAGAAGGGAGTCAGATAAGGCAGAAATACTGAATAAATACTTCTGTTCAGTATTCACAGAAGAGGGGGAGGGACAGGGACCACAGCCAAGCAACAGATACCCAGATACCGGGGGGGGGATAGGTGGACAACAGTCCATTCACAGGGGACAGAGTACTGCAGGAGCTCATTAAATTGAAGGTGGACAGAGTGATGGGACCAGACGGCATACACCCAATGATATTAAGGGAGCTGCCAAGAAAGCTAGTAGAACTTCTGGCAGCCTTGTTCACAGAGTCACTAAACACAGGTGTGATGCCAGAGGATTGGAGGAGGGCACACATGGTCCCTCTACACAAATCTGGCAGTAGGGAAGAAGTGAGGAACTATAGGCTGGTCAACCACACCTCACTAGTGGGAAAGATCACGGAGGCACTGCTCAAAGAAAGGATTGTGGGATATCTAGAAGCCATCAGTGCCCAGGACCCTAGGCAGCATGGATTCACAACGGGTAGGTCATGTCAGATGAATATGATAGATTTCTTTGACTGAGTGACTAAGGAGGTAAATCAGTGTGATGGTGGGTGTTGCCTACCTTGATTTCAGCAAAGCCTTCAACACTGTCTGACCCACATAGTAGGCTGGTAAATAAGATGGGTAGTCTGGGCAAGGGAGACAAGGTGGTAAACTGGGATAGGAACTGGCTAACAAACAGGAGGCAGAGGGTTATGGTAAATGGGGTATGATCTGGGGAGAGGGGGTGACCAGTGGGGTACCTCAGAGATTGGTCCTTGGGCCAGTCCTGTTCAATGTCTTCATTAGCAACATTACAGAGGGTCTGGAAGGAAAGGTATGCCTGTTTGCAGATTATGCCAAGATCTGTAACAAAGGGGATACTCTAGAAGGGGTTAAGAAAATGAGGAAGGACCTGGGGAAGCTTGAGAAATGGTGGGAGGAGTGGCGACTGAGGTTTAACTTCAAGAAGTGCAAAATCATGCACCTGGGGAATCAAAAACCAGGGGAGAGCTATACAATGGAAGGGGGGAGTTGCTGACAGTCAGTAAGGAAGAAAGGGACCTGGGGGTTATTATTTCAGATGACCTAAAAATGTCAAAGCAGAGTACAAAGGCAGCAGAGAGGACCAGTGGCATGCTGGGGTTCATAGGCAACGGTATCACCAGCACAAGGCAGGAGGTAGTGATGCCATTTTATAAAACTCTGGTCAGGCCTCACATGGAGTACTGTGTGCAGTTCTGGAGGCTGCACCTTTGGAAGGACATAAACAAGTTGGAGACAATCCACAGAAGGGCGACTAAGATGGTACAGGGCTTGCATCACAAAACTTACAGGGAGAGATTGAGGGACCTCAATATGTACTCACTGTAGGAGAAGAGGGAAAGCGGGGACATGATAGAAACATTCAAGTACCTCAAAGACATAAATAAGGTTCAGGGGGAGCCATCTTCCAATACAAGAGGAGTACAAGAATGAGGGGGCATGACATGAAATTGGAAGGTGGCAGGTTAAGAGGGAATGTGAGGAAGATTTTCTTCAAGGAGAATGTGGTGGATGCTTGGAATGACCTGTAAAAGGAGGTGATGTGGGCAAGCATTGTGGTTGGATTTAAAAATGCAGGGGCCGGGAAATAAAGGTACCACTGAGGTAAAGCAGTGCGAGGGTCAGAAGTTGTAATCAAGTACAGAACTTATGGGCAGACTGGATGGGTCTGGTGGTCTTTATCTCCTGACAAATTCAATGTGATATTAAGGTGGCATGGGGTCACATTATACCAGTGATTCTGAAATTTTCAATGTGTGTGACACTTGGCCAGATGGTTATGATTGTTCTATGATATTTGTATATAGAATGTGGTATGTGAGTGTCTTTCATGAGACAGCCTGTGAGAGGGTTGCTACAACCCCCAAGGTTTCAGCCACAGGATATATTAATATGAAACCAGGATGTAATTAAAAGACCAGAGAGACTTAATTAGAACTGACCCAGCTACCAGGATATAGGGCTCATAAACTTTTATGATATCTTAGAGGAAAAAAACATGTTATCTCATCCTGGTGCTAAAGGGTTATAAAATCTTTTGATCCCTTGGGAAAGCAGGAAACCACACAAGATCAAAGGAAAGACTTGATTAAAGAGTCTCATAATTTGGGAACTTAGTTTTTTATGAAGTAACAGTATTTAATATACATCCCGATAGGACATCCTGTTTTGTATTTTTTTATATTTTGAATAGAGGAGCTAGATGACATCATGGAAGGGGTATGTGAGACAGACACAGTTTAAACTGAATACTGTGTCTGATCTGTGTGACATTTTCTTTGTGGGCTCTTAAGAAACAAGACCTAACTTAAGCACTGTAAGAAGGTAATACATTAGAAACATAGAAACACAGAATTTGATGGCAGATAAGGACTGCTTGCCCCACCTAGTCTGCCCATTTCCCTACCTAACTGATAAGCTGCAGATCCTAGTTAACCAACAGCCTACTTCCTCCTATCCCCTACTAGAATTGCCTTATGTCTGTCCCATGCATTCTTGAATTCCCTCACTGTTTATGACTCTACGACCTCCTCAGGAAGACTGTTCCTTGTATTCATAACCCTCTCTGTGAAGACATACTTCCTCACATTACCTCTGAGCCATCCCCCATCTTCAAATTGTGCCCCCTTATTTTTGCACATCTCTTTTTCTGAAAGATGCTACCCTCTTGGACTTTGTTGATGCCCTTGAGGTATTTGAAAGTTTCTATCATGTCCCTCCTCTCCCTCCTTTCCTCGAGGCTATACATCTTTAGTTCCTTTAGTCTTTTTTCATATGTCTTCTGATGCAGACCCTGCATCATTTTGGTTACCCTCCTCTGGACAGCCTCCACCCTGTCTATGTCTTTATGGAGATGGGATCTCCAGAACTGTACACAGTACTCCAGTTGTGATCTTACCAACTGTCTGTACAGAGGGCCAACAACTTCCTGTTTTCTACTGGTGATGCCTCTCCCTATGTATCCAAACATCCCCCAGCCCTCCTTACTGCCTTCTCATATTGCTGGCCCACCTTTAAGTCATCTGATATAACTACCCCCAGGTCCCTTTCCATTTTTGTTGTTGTCTCACTTCCCATTGTGTACTCTTCCCCTGGGTTTTTATTTCCCAGGTGCATTACTTTCCACTTCTTTGCATTGAATCTAAGCTGCCATACATTTGACCATTCCTCCATCCTTGCCATGTCCCTTTTCATCCTTTCCACCCCACCTTGTATATCAACCTTGTTGCAGATCTTTGTGTCATCTGCAAAGAGGCATACTTTCCCTTCCAGTCCCTCTGCAATGTCACTTATGAAGACATTAAAAAGGACCGGCCCAGTACTGAACCCTGCGGTACCCCACTAGTAACCCTCCTTTCTTTACTGTGAACTCCATTTACTATTACCCGCTGTGTCCTGTTGTTCAACCAGTGTTTTACCCAGGCTACCACCCTGGGACCCACTCCCAGGCTGGCTAACTTGTTTATTAATCTTTTGTGTGGGACTGTGTCAAATGCCTTGCTAAAGTCTAGGTAGGCCATGTCCACAGCCCCTCCCTGGTTTACTGCTTTGGTCACCCAGTCAAAGAAATCAATTAGATTTGTCTGAGATGACCTTCCCACTGTCAATCCATGCTGCCTGGGGTCCTGTGCCCCACTGACCTCTAGGTACTCAACAATTCTTTCCTTCAGAAGTGATTCCATCATTTTCCCTACCACTGAGGTCAAACTGACAGGTCTGTAATTTTTTGCCCCTGTCTTGCTTCCACTTTTCTGAAGGGGAATCACATCCACTCTCCTCCAGTCCTCAGGTACCACACCATCCTCCCATGATTTATTAAAAAGTTGAGCCAGTGGTGTTACTAGTTCTTTCCTTAGTTCTTTTAGAATTCTGGGGTGAATCCCATCAGGCTGCATTGCTTTATCCACCTTCAGTTTTAAGACTTCTTTCAGAACCCTTTCTTCTGTGAAAGGACTAATATCAACCCCCCTATCCAGAGTGCTTCTATTGACTGAATTAGGTATTTCCCCCTGCTTTTCCATTGTGAATACTGAGCAGAAGTATTCGTTCAGTATCTCTGCTTTTTCACTGTCGATCTCTGACCAGTCACCTTCCTCTTTGTTCAGCCTCAGTATCCCTGCCTTAGTCTTTCTTAGCTCCCTAATGTACCTATAAAAGGTTTTATCCCCCTTCTTAACAGAGTTGGCTATCTTTCCCTCGGTTTGGGTCTTTGCTATTCTGACTGCCTTACCAGCTTCCTTCTACTTTAACTGGTACAGTTCTCTGTCCTGCTCCTTCTGTGTTTCCTTACACTTCCTAAATGTTATCTTTCTCTCCCTTACCTTCCCTTCCACTTCTTTTGAGAACCATAGTGTTTTTTTCTTTCATTTTGATTTGTTTATTTGCGTCACACAAAGGCTTGTTACCCGTGTGATGGCGGTTTTGATGTTTCTCCATTGTGGCTCCACCACACCTTCTTGCCTCTTTGCTAGTGCTTTTCTGAGGCACTCTTCCATTTTGACAAAATCAGCCCTCCTGAAGTCCAGTACCTTCATTTTTGTGTGGCTTGACTCTACAGCTAAGTTGATTGTGAACCACACTGTTTGGTGGTCGCTTGTTCCCAGATGGCTACCCACTTCAAGATCAGAGATTCTCTCTCTGTCCTCATTTGAGGGTACCAGGTCTAAGATTGCTCTCTCCCGAATGTGTGTTCCAGAACTCGCTGTCTGAGGCATGCCCCCTGTAGGGCATTGAGAATGGCCCTGCTCTTGGATGTGGCTGCAACAAAGGTGCTCCAGTCAACATCTGGAATATTCAGGTCTCCCATCAGCAATATCTCCCTTTTCTATGCCATCCCAAGAATGCCTTCTATCAGTTCCTTGTCCATTTCCTCCCTGTGAGATGGGGTTCTGTATACAACCCCTATGCAGATTGTGGAGCCATTTCCAGTCTCCAGGGTGACCCACAGTGCCTCCTCTCCTTCCTGTTTACCCTTTAGTTATGTTGCTTTGATCCCTTCCCTTACATAGAGAGTGCTACTACTACTCCTCCTCCTCTTTTTCCCTCCCTGTCCCTCCTGTTGATTGCATACCCTGGTATGTTGACATCCCAATCATGGTTCTCTGTGTATCATGTTTCTGTGACTGCCACAATATCCAGGCATCCCTCTTCCATCATGGCCACCATTTCAGGAAGCTTTTTGCCTAGACTACGGGTATTGGTACTAATTACCCTCCATTGTTTTCTGGCTTTATTTCTTTTTGCCCCATCACTGTCCCTACTGCCTTTGTCTTTTTCTCCATTTATCCATGCCCTTCTCCCTATCCACTGCTCTATCTTGGTGTTTACCTCACTAATTACCTTGATTTTTGGGGGGGGGCTAGGATTTCCCTTCTCCTCTTCAGTGCCTACCCCCTTGGCTAGTTTAAATGCTTTCCATTGAAGCATTTAAACCTATCACCTAGGATTCTGGTTCCCCTCCAGGATAAATGCAGACCATCGCACCTGTATAGGCCTGCATACCTCCAGGTGGAGCCAAAGTCCCCAATGAAGCCAAATCCCTGAGCTCTGCACCAGCTTTTTAACCAGTCATTGAATCCCATGGTGCGGAGTACCCTAGCTTCATCCATGCCATAAGCAGGTAGCACTTCCGAGAAAGTTACCGTGTGTGTTACTTGTCTAAGGCCCTTCCCCAACTCCACAAACTCCTGTTGCACTGCTATGATCCCATTCTCAGCCAGGTCATTCGTCCCTTGGTGGATAATGACATCCAGCTCCCTCTCCACTGCCTCTGCTCCCATGATCCTGAGGATTCATTTCCTGTCCCTCCAAGCCTTGGCACCGGGCAGGCACTTTACCTCCTTTTCTCCTCCCTGCCCCAGTTCTACCCCCTAACAATTGAGTCCCCCACCAGGAGTTTTTTCCTTCCCCTGTGGGGTCCTGGGCCACCCTCCTGTGAGTCTCAATTGTGGAGGTTCCCAGCATCCTCCTTGGTCTCCAGTGCAGGTGCCTCCATAGAGGAACCATGCTTCACCAGAGTGGTGAATGAATTGTGGAGAGGCACAACTGGAGGGATGCATCTCTGTTCCACCACCCTCACCCTCCCTGAGCCCACCATGGTCCAACCACTCCTCTTTCTTGGCAACCACTGAGGTAGTGGCAATGGCCTGGATGGTCCCAGGGTGGGGGATCAGGTTTCCTGAATCCTAGCCAGGTCAGCATGGAGATGAACAACCTCCTCCCTCAGACCAGAGAGATGCCTGCAAATAGGGCAGCAACGCAGTCTCCAGAATATCTCTGGGAAGACTGCTGCTCCACAGCCAGTGCATTGCACCTCATGTCTGTGTTACTTCCAGTTACAGGTGCTTTTTTGTTTTTTGTTCTTGTTTTAGTGTGTGCAAGCTTGTGAGTGTCTCTACCCCCCATTCAGTGTGATGTACCTTTAAGGATATGAGCAGGTGTATGTTGCTAGCAGTTTTGGGGAAGTGATGTCACAGCCCTTGCTATAAAGGAAGTTATGCGCTTGGGGCAGGTGGGGTGAGAGGAAGGGTGGGTGGGAGTAAACCTATGCCATCCATAAACAATCACCCACAACTCTTACCCTCCACCCCAGGGAGTGCCTTCCTTCCTTTCAGACACCTATTTCACAAAGGCTAAGTAACAGGTCTAGTCACAACTGACTGCAAATATCTCCCAGCTACAGTTCCTCCCTGGCAAATTAAAGTTAAAACTAAGAAAAGTCCACCCCAAAAACAGAATCAATACTAGTTACTTACACAGGTCCAAAAAGTAATAATTCAGTTCAGTGTACTCTAGAAAATAACCTCCTTGATTCAAGGAAGCTGTGGCTGCTTTCTCACTCTCTCTGTCTCAGTCTCAGCAGACAGAGACCACAAACAACTCCAGTTAGAAATCCTCAGTTCAACTAGGCCCCTTTCAGCTCTTTCCCTTAACAGACACCTATTTCACAAAGGCTTTAGATAGAAAGTGTCTAATTGTATTGTGGTAGGAGTTTATGTTTTGTACTTTAACCTAGTTCTTTTAAGCGATTGTATGCCTTGTGATATACTGTTCTGTGTTTACATTTTACCAATTTGTATCCATTTTTTAAGTAAACCTCTTATTTTAAAGAGATGGCCTGGGTGTGCCTTCCAAGTTCTTTCTTTTTGCATGTGATGTATATGTGGTTAAGTTGACAGCCGTTCATAAGCTTGATGGTGTTATAAGACTGGACAAAGGTAGGAATATACCTAAGGTCTTTTATAGAGTTTTAAGGGCTCATTTTGGATACCTGGTTAAGTGACCTTAGGCAAAAGATATCTGGCATCCCCCAAAGAGCAGATTATCTGAGCCTCTACATTTGGTTACACTAGCATAAGTTTCACAGTTTGAATCCCCCCAGAACTTGAGACTAAAGGTAATTCAGACCCACAAGCAGACAGGAGGGTTACCCTGTGCTGTTACCTGTTCACAATACTGCACCCAGAGGTTGGCAGTGTGGGAGCAGAGGGTCTGACCTGCTGAGTGTGTTTTTGACAATGTATACATGAGGTGGGGTAATAAGAAGGCTATGCTGACAATTTGATTGTTGTTTTCTTACAAATGGGCCCTGTGCTTCCACAGCAACATACATGCATGCATTTATGGAGGTATGAGAGTGCAGGGCCCAGAGAAATAATAAGATCAAACTATGTGAAAAATTAGGGATGGATGGGAGTGCAGTGCCCCCCACTGGGGAATAAGGATACAATTATACTACCTAAAAAGTAAGGAAATTCATTGCAAAAGCTTTGTTATTGAACTAGTTAGGGCTAAAGCAAAAAAAACAAAAACAAATAGGAAAATGTGGTGTTAGAGATTCCAACCCTAACACCCCCCCCCACTCTGCAGGCAGCAAACCAGGTATGGGATCAATGTTGGGGTTCTCAAGTCTAGTGCTCATCCTGTTTTCATATACTGTACACATTTCATCTTCTTTACTGATGGAATGGGGTGAGCATTAGGCTTAAGAACCCCAAAGCACACCCCACGCCTGGTCTGCTGCCTGCTGGTTGGGGGTGGAATGTTAGGGTTGGAAACCCTAACACCACATTTCTTGACTTTTTGTGCTTTAACCATAACTTGTGCATCAGTGACTGTTTTTGCAGTCAGTCAGTCAGTCAGTCAGTCAGTCAGTCTGTCTGTCTGTCTGTCTGTCTATCTATCATGTATCTACATAGCACAGCAGGTAAGTTATAGAAGGATGTCCAGACCAACTTACAATCAGAACTTTACTAGAAAACAATGAACATCCCAGTATTGACATACTGGACAATTGTCTTCTGCAGGGGTGAGGCTCATGAGTGGGTCCCACTGATAATGTTGGAACTAACAGATAAGGAAATTATGGTAAGTATGAAGACATTTTTTTTCTGTAGTGCTCCCCACTGCCAATGGATATTCATTACAAATGGGTTCTAAGAAGCAGTCTGTAGTGCTTGGTGAATGTGTGGACAGAGGACCACATAGCTGCCTTGCACAATTGTAAGACAGATGCCACACCTTTATTCATCCAGGAGGCAGCCATAGCTCTAGTGGAACAATCATTGATGAGAGCCAGAGCCCTCTTCTTTTCTACAACATAAGCTTTGGTAATGCATGCCCTCAACCACTTGCTAGGGTGGCTTTGGTGGTTTTTTTGTCCTTTCTTGACTGCTCTGAAAAGTATAAACAACCTATCTGATTTCCTGAACTCTGCAGTCTAAGGTATGTCCTAACTGCCCAGTGCAGATCTAACTTGTGTAGCTTTTTCTCTTTTGGGTGAGTTGGTGGTGGAGAGAAGGATGGGAGATAATTTCCTGACTCACATGAAAAACTGTAGGCACCTTTGAAATGAAAGATGGAACTGTTCTAAGAACCACCTTGTCCTTATGCATTATGAGGTAAGTTTTTTTTTTTGTGGGATAAGGCCTGGAGTTTACCAGTCCTCCTGGCTGGACACATAGCAACTATAAAACATACAGTGTAGGACAGCACGTCCAACAGTACTGACAAAAGTGATTCAAAGGGTTCTTTATAAAGAGCATTCAATACTAGATTCAGATCCCAAGGAGGAACAGAAAATCAGAAAAGAGATCAGCTCCTATTTACAGCTCACAGAAAACAATTAACCACCTGGTTAGTACCTAAGTACAAACCCAAGGAGGCTCCAAAGGCCAGCACCTGACCTCCCAAGGTACTCAAGGTCAAACCTTTTTCCACTCTTCCCTGCAGAAAGTCAAAATTCTGCAGAACTGTGGCTTTAAAAACCTGGATACCTTTTCCTCTGGCCCAAGCCTAAAAGGTGGTCCATACACAAGCATAAGATGCCAATGCAGAAATCTTTCTGACAGCCATCAGGGTGCCCACTACTTTTTCTAGAATCCCTGTTTTATTAGGCTCCTCCTTTCAGGAACCTGGCTGTGAGCTGCATTGGTTCTGGATTTTGATGCAGAATGGGACCTTGGGAGAGAAGGTTCTCCCATATTGGAAGTTGAAACAGTGCACGTTGAACTAGGTTTACTAGTAAGTAAGTAAGTTAATGTTTATTGTCTAACAAGTTCTGTTATTACAATTACATTCATATATCCACTATATGTACACAAACAACTACACATATTCAACAAAATTCCATACATCAACTATTGATAATTACAATCATATTACATAATTCCTCCTTCTTATTTAGATTAAATTCACTCCCTACTTTCACTTGACATCGCTCATCACAATTTCATTTTTCTCATATGAATACATTGTTTATCAATGATTTTAAAATAGATCATTGCCTCGAGTATTCTTACTGATTGAGATTTCATTATTTTTTCTGTCAAAATCTGAGGGTTCCCTTCCAAGGATTACAAAATAGGCCCCAATATTTTTATTATAGCCTTCTGGTATAATGGGTATTTAATCAATCGATCGGTTAAATCATCTTCTTCTATATTACATTTACAAATCCCCTTAGCTTCCTCAATTTTCATTAATCTATTAACTTTTTCGCTCGTAAAATACTCAAACCTAAATCTTATATATAAATTTCTCCTTTCTGGATTCTTGATGATTTTTAAATAACCCTCTCTTTTAAATATCTTATTATTTACTGCCAAGCATTTACTTATTTCATATCTTGAACATCTCTATATGTCCTTTTGTCTAAATATATCTCTCACTTTTATCTTTATCTTTCCTTTTATGTCATCTTGGGGTCTCCTTAATATTTCCTCTAAATAGCATAGAAATCCATATGGTTTTACCCACTTTTCTAACATATCGATAACTGGGAATTTGAAGTTCCTGTCATAATAATTAATGGCCTCATCCAGGCATTGTTTTGGCAATTGTTTGTCTGTCATTGTGTATATCTTGAAGAAATACAAGATAATTCTTTCTTGTACCAAATTTTCTAATGATGGTTGGCCTAATTCCACTCTTATTAAAGCTGCAGGGGCTCCCTTTGGTAATCCCATTATCTTCTTATAAAATATAATTATTCCCTCTATTTTATCATCAATATCCAGGCCCCATGTTTCTGTTCCATACAAAATTTGGGATCTTATTTTTGCATTAATAACTTTTAATGCACCCTGAATAAAGCTTCCTCCATACTTATAAAATAAGCTAATAATTAGCAATACAAACTTCTTGATATTTGATTTTATCTCTTTAATATGTTTGTTCCAGATTAGGTTTTCATTAATGTTTATACCCAAGTATTTAAAATGATTTACCTGTTCAAACTGGATCTCATTATGTTGGATGTTCTGCCTTATTTTGTTATTATTACCAAATATCATAACTTTGGTCTTCTCTGGATTAATACATACTCTAGCACCTTTACATTCTTTTTGGAATGTACTAAATAACCTATTAATTCCTAACTTGCTTGTTGAAATCAAAACAATATCGTCCGCAAATGCTAAATAGGGGCAAGCTTTCTTTCCTATTTTAGGCATATGATATTCATCCTTATACATCTTCTCCATTATCTGAGTCAGGTATAAGTTAAACAGAATGGAGGAAAGTACACATCCTCGCTTAACCCATTGCTCCTCTGAAATTCTGCTGTACACTCTCCTTTAGAGTTAAACCTAATCTTGAGCTGGCTATGTTTATATTGCACTTTGATAATATCCAATAAAGTAGTCTCCATTCCTCATCCTTCGAGGCATATCCACATCAGTTCCTGGTTATTACTATCAAACATCATTTTAAAATCTACAAAGATGCAATATAGCTTCTGCTTTTTAATCTTAAAATATTTATATGCTAAATGCCTAAGTACAAAACACTGATCAGTCATAGTGTGGTTTTGAATTAATCCCTCCTGGGCTTCCTCTATCAAGTTGTTTACCTTAATCCATTCTAGTGATCTCTTATTAATTATTCTTGTCATTATTTTTTCTGTGTTACCTATAAGGCTTATAGGTCTGTAACAGGCAGGGTCTTTGTTCCTCTTTTTTAAAAATTGGTACTATTATGGATTGAGACCATGAACTTGGGATCTTCCCTGTACTACCCACATAATTGAATAGTTTTGTCAATATCAGTGCCCAAAAATCTAATTGATTCATAATGATGATGATGTTAAAAAGTTTATTTTTAAACAGGATACGAATTGTTGGGTTGTGGCCCATTTGCAACAATGTCCTGTGGATTCATACATTTGTTACAAACAAATACCATCACTCTTCATACATTCAATACACAAACATATACACCATTCTGTTATCAGTACACAATGTATCTTACACAATACCCCAAAAATATTCTGTCTGCTAACCCCTGAAAGACAGTTCACTAACTAAAACAAGTACGTTTCTCTGGCAAGTAACTTTTCAGGACTTTTTTAAACTGCTTTTGACCCTGAACTATTTTTAACTCTCTGGGCAATTTGTTCCAGTGGACTGCAAGATTGTTCTGCAGGATAATATCCCCCATTTTACTCCTGGACCTTACATTGGGTATATGTAGTTCGGAGTACCTTAAAGAAATGGATGACAATCATGGGGGTTCTAATGGGACATGTTGTTTTAAGGGATGCTTGAATCTGTTATGGATCAGTTTATGACACCAGGTCAATCAATGATATATACATCAATCGAGATCCCATCAGGTCCCGGAGCCTTGTGCCTACTAAATGTGCCCACTGCTAATATAACTTCCTCTTTGTAACCTAGAGTTGTGGGTAGACCCCAGCTACAACGTTCATAATTAGTTAGAGACAACACAGACACAGCCAGGAGAGTTAGAAGATTTAATCAGCACGTTGCCTTGCATTACACATTGATGTTGGACCTCTCTCTCAGTGCTTTGAGAGCACCCACTTATATACATTTAGCCACTACTAGATATGCAAATCTCATAGCCAGCCAATCAGTACAATTAGTACAAAACTTATCAATTGTTGCTATCTAAAACAGAATTGGTGAGGTTGTACCTCCTATCTAATACAGTGATAGATTAAATTTGACTGCAATATTCTCAATGTCCAGTAGATGGCAGCATTATGTAACTAATGATTTAAATACAACGGCTTAGCTGTCTAGTAACGGTATGCAATGACTAATAAATAAATCTTTTGTATAAGTTGATAGCCTAGTTTGTGTTTTGGTTACACAGAATGACACACACTCTATTATGCGTTGCGTTTTTGCATCTTTTACAGTTGCTGCTGTTATAGACATGCAGAAAAAGTCATTGGTAGCCTTTGTTTAACAAAGGAGAAGCTTTTTTACTTGCTAGCATTTGAATAGGCAATTACAAATATACACCTGTGTTGGGTCTCTCCCTAGTACTTTTATCTTGTGGAGTCCCTTGACCCATACACTGCCGTGTCTCTCTCTAAACTAACTGGTGATTTAAGGTCATATAATCTGTACATTGCCATAGCTCCCTAAGGCATACATATACTGACTGACCTTTCCTGTTAGTTTTATTTAACTCAGTTACGGCATTTATCATATTGACTGTATCAGTGCATGTAACTGCATATAACTACCAACATTTATGTACTGTAAAGCTTAGAGTACAGCTGTCAAAATATAGCACAGAGTACTAAGTATGTTTTACTTGTCTTCATACCTTTAGATTAACTTTAATATATAAAGAGAGGACAATACAAAAGTGTATTGCAATAAACTAACATTTAAAATAAATGCAGACATGGCTAACTTCCTATTAATATCTAGGCTGACAATTGTGAACAGGTCACAAGACCCTTTCACAACACATTGGAAAAAACCTTAACTTTTAACTTATAATCACAAGATGGAGAAAAAATGCAGAAATTATAGAAAACAGTTTGTCACCATGGTTGTGTTGCGGCCACACACTATAAATCATCTTATTGTTACAATCCCCCCTTGTGGCTGCAGCACTAACATTATGTTCCTCCCCTTGTCATTATTTTACTTAGATTAGCATTTGTCTGGTCTGTAACTTTAAATAATTATTTGTTTTTATTGCCAACTGTGAGCCTGCTAATTTTACATGTTTCATTAGCTTGTTTAGGTATGGTGATATTTAACATATGCACCATCTTAACCACAATTTTAAAATTATTTTAAGTTTTACTGAAAGCCAGCCAGTCAAGGTGTTTATTATCTGCCACTAAATTCACAGTCTTTGACAAGGGTCCAGCAGCTAGATTTTTGAGTGTGATTTCTAAAGAACAGATGTGCCCCTTTAAAACCATGGAATCCACTCTGTTAGTTATTCACAGTCCAGATCCTAGCCAGCCCCATACCTCCCTTGTTTTCCTACATTTAGAATCTCTCTCAAGGATAAAAGACCAGGCCCTGTGTCTAGCATAATACTGATCAAGCGTATCATTGTAGTACCTCTCCCAAATTTCCACTGTTGGGCATCCCCCATATGCTAGTGGAAGTCTGGGGAAAGGGACATGCAACAAAACATTATATTACTCCAGTCTACATGAATAATACAACGGATACACATTTTGTGTTAAAATAACCCTGTCAGAGGGAGGATCACATTTTTTTCCTGAGATCCCCTCTGATACATATCTAACTGTCCAGTCATTGACACATTACAAAATATACCCACTCACCTATCTTTTCCAGTATAGGCTAGGGAGGTATAACTAACAGTTAGAAGTAGTTTCACAAAAATATTTCACATTTTTAGTGTTATTTACAATATTGTTTATAAAAGTCCACATTTTTGACATGTATCCAGCAGAAAAGTTACTTGTCTGCATGAGGGTTCGTATTTCTCTTCATAATGGAAACAGTCCAGAAAATGTTAAAATTTCTTTATCACCAATAAACAGTTGCACATACACTCCTTGTTGAGTGTCATTATTGATGGCATTTAGAGCATGAGCAGGCCATCCCTCGGAAGTACATCCAAATATTATAGTTCGATTTGGGCACTGTCCAAAGCATATAAAGTACATGTTTATGACCATATGTCTGCTATGCTCATGTCTTTTTTCTGTCATCACCTGGGTTACATTGGTTTGGGTGCGATTAAAACAATGGGAAGCAGAGTGGTTGACCTGAATGAGTACCAGTCATAACTTTAGGCACAAAGAGATCCACATCCTAAAAGGGGAGAGAAAAAGGTGCAGCATCAGTTGTTATCATTTAAAGGCTGATACAGTTTATATTGGTCTACGTGAGCCCATTTAGTTTTATTTATTTATTACCTATGGCCCATGACATTGATTATTGTATAGGGACCCATCCAATTGGCTTTCCACGGTCCTTTTTGGGCAACATTTTTGACCATTACTTTATTTTTTTCAGTAATGGGTGGTATTGAATTTTTGTCATGTGATATGGCTAACACGTATAGATAACCCCCTTTTGCAGTAGGCAGAGGACCTACAAAGTCCATTTGCAGGTTTGACCAGGGACCCTCTGCTAGTGGTAACCTACCTAAGGGTACACTTTTTTTCTTTTTATTGTGGTTCATCTGGGCATAAATCAAACATGCCTTGAGCTGCTGTTTTACCTGTTTTTTTCATCTTGGACCACTAGTACTTTTGCTTATGTAGCCCACAGTGCCCTCCAATTTTTCCTATGATATCTGCTCTTAGTCCCACCAGGGGGGATTCATTTTCTCTGCCCCGGCTGCCGTTTCCATACCAGGGTGCCCTCCCAGAGCTTCACATGTGCTGTATTAATCTCATTGCCTTGAGACAACTGTTGTTTTCAAGTAACCAGGACTGGATCAGAGGCTTGGATTTGTCCTAGACTAGGCAGCTTAGTCAAAGCTGCAATTTATTTTTTATGATGTTGATTAAAACTCTTGCATCTTTCTACAACTGCTCATCTTCCTCTCCATGTGAGTCCTGCCATTTCTTACCCTGTTTTACTGCAATCTTTGCTAACCCATCCACTATGTTGTTATTAATTTCATGAACATCAGTTGCATTTTCCTGATGTGCTTTATGTAGGGACCCATATCAAGTTTGAACTGGTAATAACATAACATTTTGAAACACATGAAGGTCACGTTAACTTGCCAAAGGTCACACAGTGTGCAAGCAAATGTCGCTGGGACTCAAACCTGGCTGGTTTTGCAATGTCTTTGAACACTACCCATATTGAAGTGTTTTTTTTCAATAAAAGAGGTTTTAGATTTGATAATGTGCTGCTTGCTGTCTATCTTGCAACAAACTGCAACTTAAGCCAACAAATGTATATATCTCCATGCCACATCTTTCCAAAAGAAAACTTTTTAAACACCTTTCAACTACTTTATACAATGAAACTTCCTTATTTTTGTTTATTTGAAGCCAAACAAAATCTTATTTGAAAATACAGCACAACACACCATCTGTAAGTGAAGACACATCTAGGAGACCATGGCTACACCCTTTGGTACATAGCCAAAATATGGCACTCTGCCATTTTGGACGAACATTTTATTTCTCTTTAGCAAAGAGTTTCTGGTTTTAGCTAACAGTATGATAAAGCAATCATAGCTGTTACCACATTACATTTTCACCTAGCAGTTCCTTGGCACATTGTCTGCAAACTGCAAATCTTTCTGCACATTACAATTTATGATGTCATATCTTTTCATGCTCAAAACGACCTTCTCCAACCAACAACTGACATACAAAGTCCTTCACTGACCCTATCTAGGCAGCACAAATCTTTTATTAAAAAAACCCCACTAATTAAAACAGTCAGATATGAGGTAATGAAGCCTTTTTTTATTGTAACATGCTGTACTCCAGAGCAACCTTGAAAACAGAACATAACCACAGAACACAGATATATGCTAGAAAATGAGAGAGACAGAGAGAGAGAGAGAGAGAGCATTTCTTTGTTTAATGTTTGTATATTACATAAATAAATCAGACAGACAATTAAAAAGCAAACTTTTAGGATGAGATACACTGTATCTCATTTCCACGACAACCAGCTTTTAGGATAAGACACACTAACTTATCCTGTGCCAAGGTATTTCTTTTCTTTTTCTGCCCTGATACTCTGGTCTGGGAGAATGACTGCAAAACCTAGACATTTATCTCTAAGTGCTACAGCTGTTAACCTGAGTGCTGCAGGTATTGACTCTTTTAAATCAGTTTTCTTTTGGTTATTTTAGAAAACTGCCAAACCAAGTCTTCTTTTAGAGCTGTGGTTTTTAGTTTAACGGTACACATTTGGGATTGGAAAGCTTTAAAAGCAGTGAAGGAAGTGGGATACAGTGCTCTGACAAATAGACCCTGTGAAGGGTGGGGTCTGTGCAGTCTGTAGAAGCAGCACCGAGTGCTGGGTTGAAATCCAACTGGTGGAGGTCCCCAGTACCTGGGTTTGGGATAAAATCTTTTAGCCCCCATAGGAGGCAAGGGAACCTGAAATTGAGACAACAAACCTCAAAGCTGCACCGATAGTGAACATCGGGGGGAGGTAAACTCTCAAATCAACCCATCTGTAGTCACACCTACTGTGTTTGCATCTACAGTGGTTAACAGGCAGGCAGTTGGGCAGCCTGTACTCAACACAGTCCTGGAGCTCAAAACTGCATTTTGTAGACCAGCTTTTGTGCGGCCACCTTATGTTGCTGCACATGTTTACTTAATTCTTTAATTTGTTGTCTCAATTCTAGGGAGATTTGGCACTGTAACTGTCCCTCTGCTTGTAATGTATACAAGGACTGTTCCTTATATGAGAGGTTTTGGGCATACTCTAGCACCTGCTGTAATTGCTTAGTCAGTTTATTAATTTATGACTGACTCTGTTTATTTTATTTTTGATTTTTAACCCACAAACCTCCCCTTGTGCCACACTTAATTTATACTCCTTTTTTTTGTATCAATGGCACATTTTTGCATCTCTTTCTCTAATTTCTCTTCCATATCTGTTATTACAGTAACCCATTTTCCTGACTCCTTTTCTTGGAGAGCTAAAAATGTAAGTACGCATCTTCCTGTTGTTCAGGAGAGCAGTACGGACCTTCCTTTAATTCATAGTTCATTCTCCTTTCTTTTTCTGCATATTCTTGGTTTTGGTGATCTAATTTTATTTTTTAAAAGTGCCATGTCTCTCTCTAGGAAGTTGTTGTCCCCTTTTAGTTTAGAAATTTCTGATTGCAATTCTGCTTCTTTAATTCTAAACTGACTTCTCTCAAACCCAAATTGGTTTCTTCCTTTTGTTTGGTCCTTTTCAGCTTCTTCTTTTGTTTGGCTAGGGTTATAATGGTTTCATGATGATCTTTTATGTGAGTGTGCAGCCAGTGTGTTATTTCTTGGCTGTATTGCCATATTACCTGTATGGCATTGGCTAATTTTTCTTTACTGTCTTTGGCGGTTGAATTTCTGTCTATCACTGCTTTGTTAAAATGTTCCCTCACTGGTTTTTCGGTGGCAGCTGAGTCATATGGACCCAATTTGCAGTTTTTATCTAAGAATTTATGCATCATAGCCTCAATTTCTATATAGTCTCCTACACACCAACTCTTAGAGTTTCGTCTAGTGACCCTATTGATCACATCCCTAATATATCAGTAATTTGTCTGCTAACTCTGACAGTTGGCCACTCCCTCATGCACTAGTAGTGGATCTGCTTGGGTTAGTCTTATGACTCTCCTAGGGTCCTGCCTTGTAAGTTTCTACAGTGACCACTGGCCGTTATGTTTCTAGGTTAACCCCTTGTTATTACTAACTTGCCTGTTTAAGTTTCCTTATCTTTAAGACAAAACATACGTTATCTGATCCGCACCATGTTATCGGTCGAGGTGATCAGTCTTTCCTGGGTCATGTTAAGCGGCTGAAGGTTTCGTAGGTTTGGCCAATTTGCTTATTCGGCAACAGCAATATTGGCTATGTCTCTTTGGTGTCACTGACAATTTGTCTCATTTGGGGAGTTTTGTCGGTCCCTAGATATGGTTTAAAAAGGTTTTTAAACATGCCCACACTAATTGATCTGAGTCACAGCACTATTTGTAACCTAGGGTTGTGGGTAGACCTCAGCTACGACATTAATAATTAGTTAGAGACGACACAGACACAGCCAGGAGAGTTAGCAGATTTAATCAGCGCCTTGCCTTGTGTTACACATTGATGTTGGATCTCTCTCTCAGTGCCTTGAGAGCACCCACTTGCATACATTTAGCCACTACTAGATATGTAAATCTCGTAGCCAGCCAATCAGTACAGTTAGTCCAAAACATTTCAATTGTTGCTATCTAAAACAGAGTTGGTGAGGTTGTACCTCCTATCTAATACATTGATAGATTAAACTTGACTGCAATATTCTCAATGGCCATTGTATAACTAATAATTTAAATACAATGGCTTAGCTTACTAGTAACGGTATGCAGTAACTAATAAATAAATCTTTTGATAGGTTGATAGCCTAGTTTGTGTTTTGGTTACACAGAATAACACATACTCTATTATGCGTTGTGTTTTTGCATCTTTTACAGTTGCTGCTGTAATAAAAATGCAGAAAAAGTCATTGGCAGCCTTTGTTTAACAAAGCAGAAGGTTTTTTTACTTGCTAGCATTTGAATAGGCAGTTACAAATATACACCTGTGTTGGGTCTCTCCCTAGTACTTTTAGCTGGGGAGTCCCTTGACCCATACACTGCCATGTCTCTTCCTGAACTAACTGGTGATTTAAGGTCATATAATCTGTACGTTGCCATAGCTCCCTATGGCATACATATACTGACTGACCTTTCCTGATAGTTTTATTTAACTCAGTTAAGGCATTTATCATATTTACTGTATCAGTGCATGTAACTGCATATAACTACCAACATTTATATACTGTAAAGCTTAGAGTGCAGCTGTCAAAATATAGCACAGTGTACTAAGTATGTTTTTCTTGTCTTTATACCTTTAGATTAAATTTAATATATAAAGAGAGGACAATACAAAATTGTATTGTAATAAACTAACATTTAAAATAAATGCAAACATGGCTAACTTCCTATTAATATCTAGGTTGACAATTGCAAACAGGTCACAAGACCCTTTCACAACACATTGGAAAAACCCTAACTTTTAACTTATAATCACAAGATGGAGAACAAAATGCAGACATTATAGAAAACAGTTTGTCACCATGGTCGTGTTGTGGCCACACACTATAAATCATCTTATTGTTACACTTTTTCTTTATTTTCTCTTGTAGAGGAATACAATCCGCTATCCTAGCCCCCCCCCCCATTTTCAATATTCATTTCACTAAAGATGGGCTTGAAGTGGTTTATCTATTACTGTGGCTTAATGTAAACATCTATTTCTTGATCATTCCTTCCAAAACCCTTTACCACTATTTTCCAAAATTCTTTGGCATTTTTATCCAAAACTGTTCTTTCTAGGTCTATCCACAGTTTCTGTCTAAATCTTTCCTTACTTCTTTTAATTGTGTTGTTATACTCTTTTCTAGTTTTATTAAATTCTTCCTATTATGCTGAGATGGCATTTTCAGCATACTCCTAGTTTGTTTATTTAATTTTCTTTTCATATCTGTACAGTCCTTATTAAACCTTGTTTTTTTATAGAGCTTAACCTTCTTTTGAACCAAGTTAGCATTCCTGATAATAATACCCTCTTATTTGATAATACATTCCTCTTCCTCAATATCACTAAACATAGAAACATAGACTTTGACAGCAAATAAGGAATGCTTGGCTCAACTAGTCTGCCCATTTCCCCTACCTAGAGGATAAGCTGCAGATCCTATTTAACCAACAGCCTATTTCTTCCTACCCCCACAAAAATTGCCTCATGTCAGTCCCATGCATTCTTGAATTCTCCCACAGTTTTAGACCCCACAACCTCCTCAGGAAGGCTGTTCCATGTGTCCACCACCCTCTCTGTGACAAAATACTTCCTCACATTGCCCCTGAGCCGTCCCCCATCTTCAAATTGTGTCCCCTTTTTCTTGCACATCTCTTTTTCTGAAAGATGCTACCCTCTTGGACTTTGTTAATTCCACTGAGGTACTTAAACGTTTCTATCATGTCCCCCCTCTCCCTCCTTTCCTCAAGGGTATACATATTAAGCTCCTTTATCCTCTCCTTGTATGGTTTCTCTTGCAGACCCTGCACCATTTTAGTTGCCTTCCTCTGAACTGCCTCCATCCTGTCTATCTCCTTGTGGAGATGGGGTCTCCAGAACTGGATGCAGTACTCCAGATGGGGTCTCACCAACTGTCTCTACAGGGGGATAACAACTTCCTGTTTTCTGCTGGTGATGCCTCTCCCTATACATCCCAGTATCCCCCCAGCCCTCCCTACCACCTTCTCACATTGCTTGCCAACCTTAAATTCATCTGATATGATGACCCCCGGGTCCCTTTCCATTTTTGTTGTTGTTACTACCTCCACCTCACTGTGTAATCTTTCCCTGGGTTTTTGTTTCCCAGGTGCATTACTTTGCACTTGTTTACATTCAGTCCAAGCTGCCATACTTCTGCCATTCCTCCAACCTTGCCAAGTCCCTTCTCATCCTTTCCATGCCTCATTGTGTATCAACCCTATTGCAGATCTTTGTGTCATCTGCAAAGAGGCATACTTTTCCTTCCAGTCCCTCTGCAATGTCACTTATAAAGACATTAAAAAGGAAATGGACCCAGTACTGAACCCTGCGGTACCCCACTAGTAACCCCCCTTTCTTCAGAGTGGACTCCATTTATAATTACCTTCTTTGTCCTCTTGTTCAGCCAATGTTTTACCCAGGCTACCACTCTGGGACCCACTCCAAGGCTGGTTAATTTGACTACTAATCTTTTGTGTGGAAGTGTGTCAGATGCCTTGCTAAAGTCTAGGTAGGCCACGTCCACAGCCCCTCTCTGGTCTACTACTTTGGTCACCCAGTCAAAGAAATCAATTAGATCTGTCTGACATGACCTTCCCACTGTGAACCCATGCTGCATTGGGTCCTCTGCCCCACTGGCCTCTAGGTACTCAACAATTCTTTACTTCAGAAGTGATTCCATCACTTTCTACCACAGAGGTCAAACTGACAGGTCTGTAGTTTCCTGCCTCTGTCTTGCTCCCACTTTTGTGAAGGGGAATCACATCAGCCTTCTTCCAGTCCTCAGGTACCACACCATCCTCCCATGATTTATTATAAAGGGTAGTCAGTGGTGTAACTAGTTCTCTGCTTAATTCTTTTAGAATTCTGGGGTGAATTCCATCTGGCCTCATTGCTTTGTCCACCTTCAGTTTTAGGAGTTCTTTCAGAACCCTGTCTTCCGTGAAAGGACTGGGATTGACCCCCCTCTCCAGAGTGCTTCTGTTAATTAGATTAGGCACCTCCCCACTTCCTCTTTTGTGAATACTGAACAGAAATATTCATTAAGTATCCCTGCTTTTTCACTGTCAGTCTCTGCCAACCCACCATCCATTCTATTCAGCCTCACTGTCCCTCCCTTTGTCTTTCTATGCTCCCTGATATACCTATAAAAGATTTTATCCCCCTTCTTAACTGAGTTGGCTATCTTTTCCTCAGTTTGTGCCTTTGCTATTCTGACTACCCTCACTGCTTCCTTCTGCCTTAACTGGTACAGTTCTCTGTACTGCTCCTTCTGTGTTTCCTTATACTTTCTAAATGGTATGTTTTTCTTCCTAACCTTCACCAACACTTATTTTGAGAACCCTATTGGCATTTTCTTTCATTTTGGTTTGTTTATTTGCTTCACACAAAGGCTTGTTGCCTCTGTGATGGCAGTTTTGATATTTCCCCATTGTTGCTCCACCCCTCCTTCTAGCCTGTTTGCTAGTGCTTTTCTAAGGCACTCTCCCATCTTGCCAAAGTCAGCCCTTCCGAAGTCCAGAACTCTCACTTTTGTATGTCTTGACTCTGTAGCTGAGTTTATCATGAACCACACTGTTTGGTGGGCACTTGTTCCCAAATGGCTACCCACTTCTAGATCTGAGATCCTCTCACTGTCCCCATTTGAGAGTATGAGGTCTAAGATTGCTCCCCTCATGAGTAGGTTCCAAAACTAGCTGTCTGAGGCATGCCACCTGAAGGGCATCAAGAATGGCCCTGCTTTTAGATGAGGCTGCAGCAAAGGTGCTCCAGTTAACATCCAGCATATTAAGGTCCCCCATCAACAGTATCTCCCCTTTCTCTGCCATCCTAAGTATGCCTTCTATCATATCCTTGTCCATTCCCTCCCTCTGACATGGGGGTCTGTATACAATCCCTGTGCAGATTGTGGTGCCATTTCCAGTCTCTAAGGTGACCCATAGTGCCTCCTCTCCTCCCTGTTTACTCTTTTGTTCAGTTGCTTTTGTCCCTTCCCTTACATAGAGTGCTAATCCCCTCCTTGTCTGCCCTCCCCTGTCTCTCCTGTAGGTTGTGTACCCTGGTATGTTAGCATCCCAGTCATGGTTCTCTGTTTACCATGTTTCTGTGATTGCTACGATATCCAGGCATCCCTCCTCCAATAAGCCCACCAGTTCAGGCAGCTTGTTGCCCAGACTATGGGCATTGGTACTCATTACCCTCCATTTCTTGATGGCCTTACCCCTTTTTCCCATCCCTGTCCTTATTATGTTTGTCACTTTCACCATTTACCTCTGCACTTCTCCCTATTGACATCTCTATGTTGGTGTCTACCTCATTTAGTACCCTGATTTTTTAAGGGGGGCTAGGATTTCCCTGCTCCTTTCCAGTGCCTCCCCCCTTTAAATGCTTACCAATGAAGTATTTAAACCTATCACCTAGGATCCTGGTTCCCCTCCTAGACAGATGCAGACCATCACACCAGTATAGGCCTGCATCCATCCAGGTGGACCCCCAGTCCCCAATGAAGCCAAATCCCTGAGCTCTACACCAGTTTTTCAACCACTGATTGAATCCCATGGTGTGGAGCACCCTAGCCTCATCTGTGCCATCAACAGGCAGCACCTCTGAGAAGGTTACCGTGTGTGCTATTTGTCTAAGACCCCTCCCATGTCCACAAATGCTTCTTGCACTGCTCTGATCCCTTTCTTAGCCAGGTCATTTGTCCCTAGGTGGACAATGACATCCAGCTCCCTCCCCCTGTGCAGCTGCTCCTGTGATCCTGAGGATTCACTCCCTGTCCCTCCAAGCCATGGCACCAGGCAGGCACCTTACCTCCCTCTCCTCTTCCTCCCCCAGTTCTACCTTTCTAACAATGGAGTCCCCCACCAAGAGTTATTTTCTTCCACTGTGGGGTCCCATGCCACCCTCCTGTGGGTCTCCTTTGTGGAGGTTCCCAGCATCCTCCTTGGTCACTACTGTGGGTGCCTCCATAGAGGAACCACACTTTTCCAGAACGGCATAGAAATTGTGGAGAGGAACAACTAGAGGGATGCACCTCTGTTCCACCACCCTCACCCTCCCTGATCCCACTGTGGCCCAACCACTCCTCTTTCTTGGCAACCTCTGAGGCAATAACAGTGACCATGGTGGTCCCTGGGTGGGAGAGGAGGTCCCACAAATCCTGGTCAATTCAGCCTGGAGATGAGCAACCTCCTCCCTCAGCCCAGAGAGGTGCCTGCAGATGGGACAACACTGCATCCTCCAGAAAGTCTCCTGGAAGACTGCTGCTCCACAGCCACTGCACTGCACTACTCCCATCATGTCTTTTTTTCTGGCCCCCTAACTGTTGTTTGGAATACTTACTCTTTGCTCTGTTTCTTTTCTTTTTTTCTTTCCCTACTTACTTACTGCCTCTGTGCCCTTTTAGCTCCTGATCTTACTGTTCTAAGACAAGAAGTTCCTATATTTCTCAGTAGTCTGCTTACTTGCTCAGAGTCTTTCATACTGTGTGTTATACCCTTAATGTCCAGTATATCCTAAAAAGTCCAGGATATTGTGAAAAGGAGGAGAACACACATATAAGGCAAAGGATAGGAAACATGTATTACTTTACTAGCAACACATGGGAAAAGGGATGCAGGAGGTGACTGTTCAAGGGATAGCACTCACAAAGAAGAGGGAGTGAGGGGCATTACTAGTGAAGAGATTGAGCATGATGTGGCAGGGAGGGATAATACTCAGAGAGTGAGGAGGGAGAGGAAAGTTGTCAGACAAACAGGAGGAGAGGGAGGTGTCTTAATTGGGAGGGACGGGGAAGACACTGGGGCACATGGTAAAAACACAGTCTTGAGTGGCTCCAAAAATGAGAACCTGGGTAGGGGGGTAAAAGGCACAAGGAAAGAGGAGGGGGTGTACTGGTGTCGAGGGGCTCCATTCTCAAGGGGATCAGATGGGGCAGCAAGGGGAGAGGCACAGCCGGATATGGGTGGAGTACATACCAGGATTAAAGGCAGACATGGCAGGACAGGCAATCCTAAGGTGTGTAAAGAGGGGTAGGAGGAAACCACACATTGTGGAACATATAGGGGCCAAATGACCTAGCGGGGGAAATGGTGGTGGTAACAAGGGAGAGGACTGAGGAAGTGGGAAGGTTGTGAAAGGAGACTGGGGAGTCTGTGGCCTTCTCTGAAGTGCTCCAAGTACCCTGCACAAGCACAGTGAGAAAGGAGAGGATTAGAGAGTTGAACACATGGTTGGTAGAATGGTGTTGAACTAAGGGGTATGGGGTTGTGGGTGGGTGGCTGGGGCAGTACCTGGGATAATAACAATCTGTTTGCAAGGGATAGGCTGCATCTGAGTGGTGAGGGGAAGGTGATATTAAAGCAAAGACTGGGGAGGCATATTGCAACAAGGGTGGATTTAAACTTGATGGGGTGGCAAATGGACAGCAGGTAGGCAGGGATCTGATAGAGTGGAGTCACAGCCTACCCCCCAGGCTAGCAGGAAAGAATTCTGGCAGCCAATAAAGGATGGAGTAGAAGGGAGGAGAGGGAGGCTAGTGAAGGGAAGTGGACATTATGGAGGGTGGTCTCATTGAATGCAAGAAGCCTATGAAACAAATCAGCTGAGCTACAGGCACTCTTAGCAGTGTGGAGGGTGGATATTGCAGCTGTCACCAAAACATGGGCAATTGAGCACCAGGACTGGGATCTGACAATCCCAGGATACAAATTATAAAATGCATAAGGGACGAGGGAGAAGAAAGGAGAACAGAAGCAATCCAGTTGCAGCTCCTAGACTCAAGGAGTAGGAAATTGAGGTATGGGATGGTATGCAGGCCACTGTCCCAGTCTGAGCAGCTTGACAGAGAGTTAGTGAGACAAATCAAAAAGGCATGTAGAAATGAGATAATTGGTCATTGTGGGGGATTTCAACTTGTTGGGGGTGGACTGGAGCATTCTTGTCACCTCTAGTGCTAGGAAGCAAGTGCTCCTGGATGTGATCTAGGAGGGTCTCCTGAAACAGTTGGTTACTGTACCTACTAGGCTAAAGAACACTTCAGATCTGGTATTGTCAAATGGGGAGGCAGTGAGGGAAGTAAAGGTAGAGGACCCACTAACCAACAGTGATTACCAAACAGTGTGGTTTAATATCACGATGTGTGGGGAGCCAGAGAAATCAGTTACTCGGGTGGTAAACTTCAGGGGAGGGACTTTGGGAGGCTGCAGGAAGTACTGAAAGGGAAACTGGAGGGCATAAGGCAGGAGATGGATGTGGAGCAAAAATAGTATATTATTAAACGGGGAGTTACAGAGGTAACAGAAGCCTGCACAAAGGCACAGAGTAAGAGGAGCAGAGCAAGAAAACCATGCTGATTGAACAGCGAGGTTGTGGAGGTGGTGAGGGCAAAACGAGTGGCACACCAGAGGTTTAGGAGGACAGGGAAGGAAGTGGACAGGGAGGAATATGGAAGATGCTCCAGGAGGTGACCAGAAAAGTGAGAGAAGCCAAGGCCCTGAGGTTGATGAGATTAGCACAGGAATTAATGGGGAGGGGCATTTTCAGATACATCAGGGAGAAAAGGAAGGGCAAGGAGACAATAGTGTGGATAAAAAGGGATGGGGACCTTTACTGTTTTCCAAAGTAGATTCAGTGTACAGATGAGTGGTATATTTCAGTATGTGCAGCTCAAGGAGGCTGTTGTCTCCCATATAGGTAAAACCCCAAGATCAGACACTGTGAATATTGACTTGCCCTCTATTCTCAGATTGGCTAGACAACCTCATGCCATTTCTCTGGTTTACAAGAAGTTACAAGCATTGCAGCATAACTTACCTCAAGGGGTTTTCTATTACTGGACTCAGGAATTGTCAATAAACACAGAAATTGACTTCTGGAGGAGACTGGCACAATTCCTATATTTACAATCAGCAAGATAGACTGTGTCTAACCTAGTTTAATATTAAGCACAACTTATATTTCACTACTGTGAAGCTTTACTCTTTGGGGCAGCTTTCTTCCCCTGTTTGTACCAGATGTGGTAGGGAGCTGGAGTACGTTGCTTCACATGATATGGACATGCCGGAAAGTGCAAGCTTTCTGGCAGGCAATTAGATGATCTCTAGATCGTTTTCTGGGGTTAGATCCATTATTTACCCCAGAAGTTTGCCTACTGAACTACTTCCTCTGGGTATGCCCAAGGTCAGGAAGAGCCATATGGTCCTGGCTGCAATGATTGCAAAGTTGATTATATTGCAGCATTAGAGAGACAGTGTTCCCTTTCTGTTCTGGAATGGCATAAAGAAATTGTTGGCCATCCAGTTGGAGAAACACATTTGCTTGATGCGCAATAGATATGCAACCTTCCAGAGTAGATGGAGAGTGCTAGATGCCCTGTTATCAGCTTGAGGACCAAATAGGTCTGAGTATAGATTAATGTGTGCATATTTGTTGGAATAGTGGATGAGTAACACTTGGCTGGGGAGGGGTTAGGAGGATTAGAATTAGGAGAAGGGATGGAGGGAGGGACAGGTAAATGGGGGTGGGGATTGCCTTGGAGTTATACTATGTATGCTGTGTATTAATATTACTGGCATCCCTCTTGGGAATATGTTTTGTGTTTTATTATGTTATTTGAAACCAAGAAAGCTTACTGAATTAAAAAAGGTGGGGAGAGTTGAAAAGGGGAGGAGCAGGCAGAAGCATTGAATAAATACTTTTGCTCAGTGTTCACGGAAGAAAAGAGGGGACAGCTACCAGCATGGGCTGGGATGGTGGGGACAGGGGTAGAGGAGGTGACAGATGGAAGAATTGAGACAAGTAAAGTCCTAGAGGGACTGAGGGCACTGAAGGTAGACAAGGCACCAGGGCCAGATGGTATCCACCCCAGGGTGCTGAGGGAGATGGTGGAGGTGTTGGCAGAGCCACTGGTGGATGTGTACAGCACCTCACTAGAGCCAGGATGTGTGCCACTGACTGGAGGATGGCACATGTAGTACCATTACACAAGAGGGCCAAGGATGAACCGGTAATTATCGTCCCGTAAGTCTCACCTCCATAGTGTGCAAACTCATGGAAATTATACTAAAGGAAAGACTGGTGTTGAATCTGGAGGACAATGGCCTCCAGGATGTGAGGCAGCATGGGTTTGCTTCAGGGAAGTCTTGTCAAACCAACCTCATACAATATTATGCCTGGGTGACAGGTGAGCTGGATAAGGGTCATTTGGTGGATATTCTTTACTTGGACCTCAGCAAGGCTTTCGAGTCTGTGCCTCATGGGTGGCTTGGGGGAAGCTAACTGGGGTAGGGGTAGGGGCAAAAATGATAAACTGGATTACAAGCTGGCAGGCTGCAATGGGTGGTGGTGAGGGGGGCGTTCTCAGCTCTAAGGCCAGTGACAAGTGGGGTACCACAGGGCTCTGTGTTGGGGCCAGTATTGTTTGGGCTCTTCATGTCAGACATTGTACATGGGGTGGTGAGCAAGGTAAGTCTGTTTGCTGACAACACCAAAATCAGAGTAGTGGTGGATGGAGAGGAGGGATGAAAGCAGCTGCAGGGGGACCTATGCAAGCTGGAGGAGTGGTCAGAGAGGTGGCAGCTGGGGTTCAATTCAAAGAAGTGTAAGGTTATGCACTTTGGGGTGAAGAACCCAAGGAGAGAATACTGGCTGGGGGGAGTTAAGCTGGGGATCACTGAGGAGGAGAAGGACCTAGGGGTAATGATAACTTGGACCATGAACAACACTGACCAGTGCAGGAGAGCAGCTGCAAAAGTGAACAAAATGCTAGGGTGCATAGCAAGGGGGTTTTCATCCAGGTGAAGAGAGGTGATCTTGCCATTCTACAAGTTGCTGGTAAGGCAGCACTTAGAGTATTGTGTGCAGTTTTGGAGGCCATACCTAAAGCATGATATCAGACTACTGGAGGGGGTGCAGAGGAGGGCAACAAAGATGATATGTGGAATGGAGGGGAGAGACTATGACAGCAGGCTGGGAGACCTGAATATGTACACCCTAGAGGATAGAAGGGACAGGGGGACATGATAGAGACATTCAAGTATCTGAAGGGAATCAATAAGGATGGGGCAGATGGGATCTTTAAGTTAAGGAGGGAGGGTCACCAGGGGCACAGGCTAAGGCTAGAAGGGGAAGATTTAGGAAGGAGATGAGGAGACACTATTTCACAGGCAGGGTGGTAGCAAATGGAACGCCTACCACAATGGGTGGTATCATGTAAATCTGTGAATAGCTTGAAAAGGGCATGGGACAGGGAACAGGGAGAGTAAGGGTGGAGAGGTGGGATGGCAGTGGGATGACAAAGGGAGTGGGTGGGCAGCTGCAAATTAGGGTGTTGGCTGCACACTCGAGCAGACTTAGATAGGCTGTGTGCTCTGTTTCTGCTGGCACATTCGTATGTTCATAAAACATTATCCATTAATTTCCTTCCAGTTCACCCCTTTTTTTGTTTTAATTTGATTTGAAAATCCTTCCTCGGCCACAACTATTCTCCCTTTTTTAAATGGACCACCAAGGGAAAATGATTGCTTTTTTCTTCTGTTTTCCACTCTAAGGTCCAAAAATTTTGGAACCAAATTTATATTTATCCATACCAAATCAATCACTGTGGCCACTTTTCAGTTCATGAAAGTATATTCACCCTCTAGATCAGATTTCGACCTTCCATTTATTAACAGCAAGTTTCTTTCTTTTAATGTCTTGGATAGTCTTAGACCATGATCACTGAATTTCCTGTCCCTTGTGTTTATGATATTTCTGATATTCCCTTCACCCCCTACAACCATGTATTGTTCTATATCTTTAGTAGGTCTTTTTATATTTCTGACTCTAGCATGTGCATCCCCCACTACCATTAATCCAATTGATGGATTATCTTCCATTACATCATCAATTATTTTTCCTAATTTCTTGATCTTATCTTCTCTCACTCCCTTTCCTCCAACAGGAGGTATATACATGTTAATTATGGCTACTGAATTAACTCACAGAGTGATTTTTAAACCCATATTTCCTGAGTTCACTTTTATAGTTGTTACCTCTGTACCTACATTTATCCTTACCCAAATTAACAGACCACCCTTCCTCCTCCCCATCCTATTTTCCTTGGTTGCTGGTAAGTTGAATACTTTATATCCATTCAACATAGTCTCATTACTTTCCCCAAGTCTCTTGTAAACACATGATGTCAAATTCATTAAGATAACTCACCAACTCCTTATCTTCCAATTTATTTCTAATACCTGCTACATTCCAGGACAGGATCTTCAATGATCTAATATCCAGTCTGACCTCATTTATACTTTCTACTCTCTTTTTTTTGTGAATTATCCTCCAAGTCCTCCAAAATGGCAAATTTATTAATATTTTCCATCCTTTTAAGCCATTGTGGCTTAGCATCTTGGACCCTAAAGTCATCCACACCTTCATCATCTATCAACACAGGAATCCCAGTTTGTCTAATTCAGGGCTTATATTCACAAACTCATCATAGACCAATTTTTTGTCCAACCACAGAGTTAATTGGCCACTCTCTTCCCATCTTGTGGCCTTGTATATTTTATTTCTTAGACCCTTTATTTTTGTCAAAGGTTCCAAAAAATCCCCTATTTCATATTTTAAATTTACATTGTTCTCATTGGGCAAATAGTCTAAGCCAAATATAGATAAATGATTAGCCAAAGCCCCTTGTCCCCTATCCTCACTTGGCTTGATGTGTCTCTTTTGAAAATAGTCCAGGAAAAAATATCCTAATGTCCCAACTTCACCACACTTGATTCCCACCATTTGTGCCAATTTTACTTTACTATGTACTATGGTTTGCAGGACAAAAAACTGGTCCGTCACTAATAATACCCCTTTTTCATCTTTTACTGGTCTAATAGTACTAAAACCGGATATTAATGTCTCTTCCATTAGTACAACACATGATAACAATTTCTTGATATTATCTCTCAACAAGGTCTCATTCTCATCAGGTATCAGTTCAACCTCATATAATGGTAACACAGTCTGTCTTTTTGTTTTTATCATGAACTCATCAAAATCTTTATTCATTTCTTTCTTTTCCTTATTCTCATTTCCCATACTTTATTTGTCCTTCCTTCCCCATCTCTACCTTCTCCATTCTCAAATCTAATATTGCTCACATACTTTGACCATTTTCTTACTTCCTGCTATATCCTGCATGTTGGTACCTTCTATCTTTATTTTGTCCTCCTTTATCTCAATTTTCTCAATGTTCCTGTTTTTATTCCTTTTCTTGTCCTCCTTAACTTCTTTTGTTTTTGCCTCTCTTTTTTTAACTTCTTTCTTTTCTGTTTATCTTGCTTTAGGGGTTTATCAGTCTGGTGGCCTAGCTTTAACTCCTCCTCCACTATCTTATTTAGCTCTGTTATAGTTAAATCCCCAATTTCTTTACCCCATCTTCCTTCTTCTTTACATTACTTTTCTCCCATTTTCCCTCTCTTCCCCTTTTCTGCATAAATCTTGATGTTTAAATTTCAAGTCTTCACAAATACTAGTATTTCTAAACCTTGGTGTGGGTAACATAATTAATTCTAGAGAAGAATCCCGACTCTCCAGTCTTTGTTCATTTTCTTACTTCAACTCTCTATCTATTCTATCACCTTTATCCCCCTATATAGGCCTGTAGCTCTTGAATTGCTTTTCTATTTTCAATTACAATTCCTTTTGTAAATTTAAGGTCTTGTGAAATTCTAGTCAGTTGTTCATAGATCAGGATGTTAGCCTGTATTAGGTCCCTTAATGCATTCCCTATTTCTCTCAAGAGGCCATCCAAATCATTATAATTCTTCCTGACTCATGAACAAAGTATCTCTTCTTCCTTGTAGTTTGTTCACTTATATAGGATTCATGCAATCTATTGGTTTGTTCACATTTGCCTAACTTGCTCTTACCAGCTTCCCTTTGTCCCTTAAGTCCTTGCATAATGTATAATAACTGGTCTCTAACTTCGTTCAGTCCCAACTTCAGACCATTCCTATCCCTTATTCCCTCCTTCATTCTTATTTCTTGGCCCACCTGGCCCTCAATACCATCTTTACTCATGCTCACTCTCTCTTCACATTCTAGTTCCCAATCATTAACTTCAACTGAGATTTCTCTTGAACTCTCACTCCCTACACACCTTCTTCTCCAACCCCCCATCTCTCTCCTTTCCTCACTTCCCTTCCCTTCTCAGGAGTCAAAACCTTCCCCCCTTTGTTCTCCCACATCCTTTTTTCATCCTTTAGCTTATACTCAGTCATGTAAGTGGTAATTCTTGATTGACATAAACTGTGATTCAGTCTGTTCCCTTTTTCAAGATTTTTCCTTTCCTACTGCTTTTCTCTCCTTTAACTGTATTTTTTTTCTTCTCGGGCTGACTTATCTGTGTCCTTGGTTTCTGCTTTTTCTGAACCTTTTCCTTTCTCTTTGGAGCCACACCACTTCTTGTTTTAACTGGCATTAAATCTTTATATCTTTTGCTCTCTTTCCTTTTAGGTACAATTTTTATTTCTAGGAGACTAGGATGGGCAAAAGACTTCTAACTTATCCTGAGAGCCCTCGCAATATAATAATGTGCAAAAAAATCTTCAACAAATCAATAAATCCTACCATGCATTTGATCGGTTTAAAAATATCCCAATGAACCTCTAATAGCATAAAATCCCAGTTTCTGTATGGAATATAAAGTGCAAAGTATTAAATACAAGGTGCAAAGTACAATAAAATACTATAATTTCCTGCTTAGATCACTAAAAAAGCTTTAAGTGCCCCATCCACTCAACCAAAATTTTCCAAATGCTTGAACACCTCTTTAGTACATAGATAGATCAATAGCCACTATTATTATTATATTATTGTTACAATTACATTCCTCAATTATATTACCACTTGATACTCTAATTGTCCTTTATTGATCTATTGGCAATCTTGAAAATTAGTCTTATTGTCTTTGTGAATTCTCTTGACCTTGTTGCCTTTGTTTCCCCAATATCCTTCTGGTACCCTCAGTGACCTTTGGTAAGGAAGTTTACACCACTTTCAAATTCGATGAAAGTCTGCAGGTCTTATCAGTTTGGAAACTAAAGTTCTAAATAGGAATAACTATCCCTTGTTAGGCACCCTTGCTCAAAAGTTTTCCACTGACATGGTTGCGTGGTTGTGTTCTATTTTTAAGGAGGCCTAGAAATCTCTCTCCACCATGGGCCAGTTAACAGCCTCTGCAGCACAGCTCTCCTTTCCTAAAAGGACAGTATAGAAAGTATATACAACATGTGTAGAGATGTGATCAATCGAGCGAGATAAATCTCTCAAATTCTCCTTCTTCTCCACTAGTTAAATGCAGGGGAAACAAAAAAAAACTTGATAATAAAGGGGTTTCAATATCTGGAATATTTCATTTACAACATTGGCTTACTAAAAATACCTTCCTTTGATTCTAACTTTTGTCAGCTAGCTAAACATTATGAGCAAGGCAAATAAAACAAATCTACAATCTACTGTATCCTGAATCCCCAGTGCAAATCCAGACCATACAACTTCCACCATACAATTTTATTCCTGCTCTCTAATCCCCACTAATTATGGCTCAAGTTAGTTTTACTGACTATAATATAACTACTCACTTTCTAGGCTTTTCTGGATTCTCTGTGAGGCAATATGTTGCTGCCTAGGAGCTCCAATTCTATCTGCCCCACTAATACAACTCCCAGGCAATCATTCATAGAATCAGAAATTCACTTAGCACTTTCTCCTTGCAGCATGTCTTTCTGGTAAATCAGAAATGGTGCTTGTCCTGCTAGAATGCTAGCGCCTGCTCTGTAAGGTCTAAACCTCATGGCTCAGTTGGCCCAATCCCTATGGTCTATTTCTTCCACCTAGTGAATCCAGAAGTCCACTGCTTGTTTTTATATAGTTTTATTAAATTTTATTAATCTGTTTTAAATGGTTGCATTAGTTATTTTAACACAGTTAAAAGTAGCATCAGTGGAACTGGAGACACTGAAGTGCATTAAAACATCAAAATCACAGGATACCTTCTTTGCCTTCACTCTCACTCACTCACTCACTCACTCACTCACTCACGATATCTTATGTCCAAAACACACAAGAAATACACAAAAGGGTGCAAAAGTAAGCAAAATGAAAAAAAAAATATATATAAAAGGATTAAATCACCCAAATAATTTGTTCTTCTTCTCGATTTATAGAGCAGGAATAGAGGGACAGGTCTGTCAGACTGCTTTCAAACTCCTGCAGCTCTTCCTGGAGCCTTCAAAACCTCAAAACATTCAAGTAGGGGCTCCTGCCACCACAAGGACTCACACCCAAATTCGATGCTGGCCTTGGGTCCTGGACAGGCCACCGCTTCTCTATTCTTCCTTCCTTTGCACCTCAGACAGGCAAACCCAAAGAACTTCTGGAAAGGTCAGTGAAATCTATTTTACACTTATGGCAACAGTGGCATACCTGTTGTAGAATAAAAAATAGCCTTGTACCAACTCCTACTACAGCAGCTTCTCCTCGGTGGCCCAGTCTCTCTCAACTAGGTTTACTAAGTCCAAGAACCACAGCCTTCTGGGTCACTCCAGAGCTATCAGTGAAAGCTTTTTCTTGATTGCCTTATTTTGCATATGAACTTGGGAAGAAGCATCAGAATAGGGAAGCCATACACCCTGCTGAAATTTCACTCCTGTGGCAGCATGTCCACTGTCTCTGCCTGTGGGCATCAGTAGCAGCTGAAGAACCACTGCACTTGAACATTCTGGCTGGAGGTGAACAGATCAATCTGTGGATGACTGAATCTTTTGCACAGAAGATCAAACACCTCTGGGTTCAGCATCCATACCCCTAGATGGGCATTCTCATGGCTTAGCAATCTGCCTGAATGTTCAACTCCCCCACCAAGTGAACTGCTGACAGAGAGAAGTCATACTAACTGATCCATTATCCATAATAGGAGAGTTCCTGACCCTCCAAATGTGTTTATCCAATCTTGACTTGAATGCCTGTTTATTTCTACTTATTATTATGTCAGTGTGCAACTTATTCCATATATTTACAATACATTATTTGTGAAATTGTTTTCTATATGTGTGGAATTTTAGAGGTCTAATTTTCATATGGTGTCCTCTAGTGCAGAAGTTACCATCCTTGAATTCAAGACTGAGTTCATTCATTAGATATTCATCTTGCAAAATATCAAAACATTAAAGTAGATCACCCTTTTCCTTTTTGTCTCCAATGGCATCATATTCAAATGCTTAAGCCTATCAAAATAGCTAAGATCTTTCAATGTATGCATCATTTTTGTTGCTCTGCACTGCACCCTCTTCATTTTCTGTGTTTTTCTCTTATCTAGTGGGCACCATACAGGGCTGCCATAATCTAAGAAAGGTCTCACATACACTAAATACAGAGGCAAGATGACATCCACCTTCCTACTTTTAAAGTTTCTTTTAATTGAGTGCAATATGCGATTTGTCTTTTATATTTGTATTGTACAATGATTTGGAGAGTTAAATTTATTATGAAGTATTACCCCTAGGTCTTGTTCTGTTGTTAACTCCATAGAGGTCTTATTCCCAAGTTTATAATTAATTTTTCTAGTTTGCTTCCCTAGGTGTAATACACAGCATTTTTCAAAATGAAAGGGCATCCCCGTTTGCAGCGCAGTTACATATTGAATAGAGGACCTTGCTTCTAATGTATCCACTATGCCTGCTATTTTCATGTCATCAGCATATTTATATGTTTCTGTTTCCTTGCACATATCTGACATGAAGAGTTGAAATACTGTAGGTCCCAAAATGGATCCTTACAGAACATCACTCATAATGGATCCAATAGATGAAAGGTGCCTCTTCATGGATATTCTTTGTGTCCTATTTTCAAGCCATCCCTTGATCCATTTAATAATACATGGGCTAATATCAAGATCCCTCATTTTATCAATTACAGCCCCGTGTGGCACCACATTGAATGCTTTTGAGAAATCCAAGTATATGCAATCTATATTTTTGCCTTTATCCAGTGTTGCTATCTTCTCATAAAAACAACAGATTCATTATACATTACCTCCTGAAGGAAAAAAAAAACGTGCTGTTCAGTATCAACAAACTTATGTTGTTTAAGGTGTTCAAGTATATGATCTTTAATGATGCCTTCCAAAAGTTTACATGGCACCGACATTAGACTGATGCGCCTATAATTTTTGTAATCTTTTTTTCCTTTTTTTATACAGTATATAGGAATAACTATTGTTGATAACCTATCTTTAGGGATGTCACATTTAATCTAGGATGCCTCAAATAAATATTTAACTGGTTTGGCTATTGCAGTCATCATTAACTTCAAAAGTCTGTTTGAGATATTGCCTGGGCCAGAATTAAGAGTTTTCATCTTTTGAATTCTACTTATGTCCAGTTCAGTAATTTCAATGGGAACCATACTGTTATCTGGAATATTTCCTGTGTACTGTCCGGATTTAGAAAAAAACAACGAAATAAAACGTTATTAAATATGTCTGCCATTTTACTCGAGTCATCGATAGTGATGTCATTATCTTTAATAGAGCAGAAACTGGTATAGACTTTGACGACAGATAAGGACTGCTTGGCCCACTTAGTCTGCCCATTTTCCTACCTACAGGGTAAGCTGCAGATCCTATTTAACCAACAGCCTATTTCTTCCTTCCCCCCACAAAAATTGCCTTATGCCTGTCCCATGCGTTCTTGAATTCTCCCACCATTTTAGACCCCACAACCTCCTCAGGAAGACTGTTCCATGCGCTCACCACCCTCTCTGTAAAAAATACTTCTCACATTGCCCCAGAGCCGTCCCCCTCTATCTTCAGATTGTGTCCCTTGTTCTTGCACAACTCTTTTCTGAAAGATGCTACCCTCTTGACTTTGTTGATTCCACTGAGGTACTTAAAAGTTTCTATCATGTCCCCCCCTCCCTACTTTTCTCAAGGGTATACATATTAAGCTCCTTTAATCTCCCCTCATATGGCTTCTCTTGCAGACCCTGTGCCATTTTAGATGCCCTCCTCTGGACTGCCTCCATCCTGTCTATGTCTTTGTGGAAATGGGGTCACCAGAACTGGACACAGTACTCCAGATCGGGTCTCACCAACTGTCTGTACAGAAGGATAGCAACTTCCTGTTTTCTACTGGTGATGCCTCTCCCTATACATCCCAATATCCCCCAGACCTCCCTACTGCCTTCTCACATTGCTTGCTTACCTTAAGGTCATCTGATATGATTACCCCCAGGTCCCTTTCCATTTTTGTTGTTGTTACTACCTTCCCGCCCCTTGTTTAATCGTCCCCTGGGTTTTTGTTTCCCAGGTGCATTATTTTGCACTTCTTTACATTGAATCCAAGCTGCCATACTTCTGACCATTCCTCCAACCTTACCAAGTCCCTTCTCATCCTTTCCATGAATTCTTGTGTATCAACCCTATTGCAGATCTTTGTGTCATCTGCAAAGAGGCATACTTTTCCTTCCAGTCCCTCTGCAATGTCACTTATAAAGATATTAACAAGCATTTGTCAATACCGAACGTTCGCTTGCAGGTATTTGCAGTGGTGTTTGGCATGTACGGTGCTTTATCCTAATGCCCTGTCGCGACTGCTGGCATTTGCACAATAAATGGTCAGCATGACCTTTTTTTTACCCCATTGTGCGCTACATAGGTGGAAACACATTTTGGGCAGGATGTTAAAATGACAGCTGTACTGCTCATAAGGAAGTGTGGTAAAATGCCAATGTTGAAAATCTGGAGGGAAATATTGAAAATTTGCAAACCTACGAAGTGAAGGAACGTGCAACGACGCTCATAAAAGTCATTTTTAGAATTTTTTTCACAAATTTTAACATTGCCATTTTAAAACCTCTGCTAATGAACAGTGTCACTGTGATTTTCTTAATGTGTCCCAAACACTGAGTTCGCATACACCGACTATGCCATTATGCGCTACATGGTGGAAACACATTTTGGGCAAGATGAAAATGACAGCTGCAGTGATCATAAGAAGGTGTGGTAAAATGGCAATGTTGAAAATCTGGAGTGAAAATATTGAAATTCAAAACTTACGAGCATGCGTAGGAACTGCGCAATGCAGACTCATAAAACAGTCATTTTTAGGAATTTTTTCACCAAATTTTCAACATAGCCATTTTAAGACCTCTGCTCATGAACAGTGTCACTGTGATTTTCTTAATGTTTCCATACATTGATTTCACACACTGACTGCGCCACTGTATGCTTCATGATGAAACACATTTTGGGTGAGATGTGAAAAATGACAGCTGTACAACTCATAAGAAGATGTGATAAAATGGCAATGTTGAAAATCTGGAGTGAAAATATTGAAAATTCACGAACTTACGAGCCTGCGTAGGAACTGCGCAATGCACACTCGTAAAACAGTCATTTTTTGGAATTTTTGCACCAAATTTTCAACATGGGGTTTTTGGGACCTCTTCTCATGAATGATGTCACTGTCATGGCATTATTCAAGGCCAAACAGTGATTTTGTGCAGTGACTGCGCAGTGCCTCGAAATCACCCTCTCAGGCCGAATAACGCCACGACAGTGACATTATTCAATGAGAAGGAGTCCCAAAACCCTATGTTGAAAATTTGGTGCAAACATTCCAAAAATGACTGAGATATGCACAAAGTTGAAGCCCCCTATGTAGCCCATTATACAGCTTACCGCATTTCCTCGGTTCACGGTCGGCTTTGAAGAGTGCAGACATGTTCCCGGTCCACTAAGATTGTTGCGCCGGAACTGGAGGTAAGTATGGGGTGGGGTGGGGAGGCTGGGTGCACAGTGGGTGGGTGCGGTTGTGGAGAGGGGGCTTGAGACTCGCCATGGGACCGTTTTTATTTTACAGGTTTAAAAAAAAGACAACGTGGATGTTTGCCACGCAGTGGGCCTCAGCATGGCAGAAGATGTGGGGGGGCGAGAGCTGACTGGGATTGGGCACCCCATCGGCAAAAACAAACATTTGCCATGTTGGAGTAGGCTCCTCAGCGTGACAGCAGGATGGCTTGGGGGCCGTGGAGCCGATGAGGATTGGGCACCCCCTTCTGCAACTAACATTTGCCACGCTGGGGTGGGCCTCAGCGTGGCACTAAAGCTTTGGGGTGACATGGACGACGAGGGGGGAGCGCAGATGCAAGGAGGGACGGGCGGCGCGCCCAGTATGGCAGAGGTGCTTTCCTTTGAAGCAGAGGAACACTGTTGTCATACTGAGCTCCTGCACCCATTTGTACAGGACCACCATGCCTGCTCAAGGGAGCAGTGCATTGGATGGGAGAGGCACACCTCAAGTGTGCTACCTCCTAAACGCCTCCTTGCGCATCCGCTAGTTTAACGAAAAAGGACTGGACCCAGCACTGAACCTCCTGCGGTACCCCACTAGTAATCTCTTTCTTCAGAGTGGACTCCATTTACAATTACCTTCTGTGTCCTGCTGTCCAGCCAATGTTTTACCCAGGCTACTACCCTGGGACCCACTCCCAGGCTGGTTAATTTGACTATTAATCTTTTGTGTGGGACTGTGTCAAATGCCTTGATAAAGTCTAGGTAGACCATGTCCACAGCCCCTCCCTGGTCTACTACTTTGGTCACCCAGTCAAAGAAATCAATTAGATGTGTCTGACATGACCTTCCTGCTGTGAACCCATGCTGCCTTGGGTCCTGTGCCCCACTGGCCTCTAGGTACTCAACAGTTCTTTCCTTCAGAAGTGATTCCATCATTTTCCCTACCACTGAGGTCAAACTGACAGGTCTATAGTTTTCTGCCTCTGTCTTGCTCCCACTTTTGTGAAGGGGTATCACATCCACCTTCCTCCAGTCCTCAGGTACCACTCCATCCTCCCATGATTTGTTAAAAAGAGTAGTCAGCACCTTGTAGCACATTGAGGACCTGGGTTCGGGAGCAAGCCTGGGTTGTCGGAGGTTGGCATGGAGGGGTGGGTGGAGCAGGATGGAGCAGCCTCAAGGCAGCCCTCCTCTCCGGGAGGTGGGGTGGCATCCCTTGCTCTTGGCTACCCCCTGGTGGAGGCCAAGGGGCTGTGCAAGTGAGGGTGCCAGCGATAGGCCAATATGGGCAGGTGGAAGGGGCCATTACTGGGGCTGTAAGGTGCATGCTTGCCTCCACATGCATGCGTCCTTCTCCTGGGGTCCTCAGGTAAAAAGGGGAGAAAATCAGAAAAAACAACCGGCAGCAGGATGGCGATTGACTCTCCTCAGGCACCGCTCCTGGGCCAGGCATAAGGTAAGCCCCGGTAATTCCGGGGGATGGAGCTGGGGGAGTCGATCAGATGGGGGACGCATGATGCAAGGAGAAACAGAGTGGAGATAAAAAAAAAGGGTAGTCAGTGGTGTCACTGGTTCTCTCCTTAATTCTTTTAGAATTCTAGGGTGAATTCCATCAGGCCCCATTGCTTTGTCCACCTTCAGTTTTAGGAGTTCTTTCAGAACCCTTTCTTCTGTGAAAGGTCTGGGATCGACCCCCCCATCCAGAGTGCTTCTGTTAATTGGATTAGGCACCTCTCCCTCCTCCTCTTTTGTGAATACTGAGCAGAAGCATTCATTCAGTGTCCCTGCTTTTTCACTGTCCCTCTCTGCCCACCCACCGTACATTCTATTCAGCCTCACTATCCCTCCCTTTGTCTTTCTACGCTCCCTGATGTACCTGTGAAAGATTTTATCCCCCTTCTTAACCAAGTTGGCTATCCTTTCCTCAGTTTGGGCCTTTGCTATTCTGACTACCCTCCTGCTTTCTTCTGCCTTAACTGGTACAGTTCTCTGTCCTGATACTTCTGTGTTTCCTTATACTTCCTAAATGCTATTGTTTCTCCTAACCTTCACCACCACCTCTTTTGAAACCATAATTGCTTTTCTTTTGTTTTGATTTGTTTTTGCTTCACACAAAGACTTGTTGCCTCTGTGATGGCAGTTTTGATGTTTCCCCATTGTTGCTCCACCCCTCCTTCTAGGCCATATGCTAGTGCTTTTCTAATGCACTCTCCCATCTTGCCAAAGTCAGCCCTCCTGAAGTTCAGAACCCTCACTTTTGTAGGGCTTGACTGTGTAGCTGAGTTTTTTGTGAACCACACTGTTTGGTGGTCACTTGTTCCCAGATGGCTACCCACGTCTAGATCTGAGATCCTCTCACCATCCCCATTTGAGAGTATGAGGTCTAAGACTGCTCCCTCATGAGTGGGTTCCAAAACTAGCTGTCTGAGGCATGCCACCTGAAGGGCATTGAGAATGGCCTTGCTTTTGGGTGTGGCTGCAGCCCAGGTGCTCCAGTTAACATCTGGCATATTCAGGTCCCCCATCAACAGTATCTCCACTTTCTCTGCCATCCTAAGGATGCTTTCTATCATATCCTTGTCCATTCCTTCCCCCTGACATGGGGGTCAGTATACAACCCCTATGCGGATTGCGGTGCCATTTTCAGTCTCTAAGGTGACCCACAGTTTTTCCTCTCCTAACTGTTTACTCTTTTGTTCAGTTGCTTTTATTCCTCCCCTTACATAGAGAGCTACTCCTCCCCCTCTTCTCTCCTCCCTGTCTCTTCTGTAGGTTGTGTACCCTGGTACATTAACATCCCAGTCATGGTTCTCTGTGTACCATGTTTCTGTGACTGTTACGATATTTAGGCATCCCTCTTCCATCAAGACCACCAGTTCAGGGAGCTTATTGCCCAGACTACGGGCATTGGTACTCATTACCCTTCATTTCTTGATGGCCTTACCCTTTTGCCCCATCCCTGTCCTTATTGTGTTTGTCATTTTCTCCATTTACCCCTGCCCTTCTCCCTATCGACATATCTATTGTGGTGTTTACCTCACTTACTACCTTGATCTTTTTGGGGCTAGGATTTCCTGTCTTTCCAGTGCCTCCCCTTGGCTAGTTTAAATGCTTGTCAATGAAACATTTAAACCTATCACCTAGGATCCTGGTTCCCCTTCTGGACAGATGCAGTCCATCACACCAGTATAGGCCTGCATCCCTCCAGGTGAACCCCTAGTCCCCAATGAAGCCAAATCCTGAGCTCTGCACCAGTTTTTCAACCACTGATTGAATTCTATGTTGTGGAGCAGCCTAGCCTCACCATGCCATAGACAGGCAGCACCTCCAAGAAGATTACCATGTGTGCTACTTGTCTAAGGCCCTCCCAACTCCACAAACTCTTCCTGCACTTCTCTGATCCCTTTCTTAGCCAGGTCATTTGTCCCTAGGTGGACAATGACATCCAGCTCCCTACCTGTGCAGCTGCTCCAGCAATCCTGAGGATTCGCCTCCCTGTCCCTCCAAGCCATGGCACCAGGCAGGCACCTTGCCACCCTCTCCCCTTCCTCCCCTAGTTCTACCTTCCTAACAATGGAGTCCCCCAACAGGAGTTGTTTCCTTCCCCTGTGGGGTCCCATGCCACCCTCCTATGGGTCTCCTTTGTGGAGATTCCCAGCATCCTCCTTGGTCTCCACTGTGGGTGCCTCCATAGAGGAACCACACTTTGCCAGAATGGCATATGAATTGTGGAGAAGTACAACTAGAGGGATGCACCTCTGTTCCACCACCCTCACCCTCCCTGAGCCCACTGTGGTCCAACCTCTCCTCTTCCTTGGTAACCTCTGAGGCAATGGCAGTGGCACTGGTGGTTCCTGGGTGGAAGAGGAGGTCCCACAAATCCTGGCCAACTCAGCCTAGAGATGAGCAACCTTCTCCCTCAGCCCAGAGAGGTGTCTGCAGATGGGACAACACTGCATCCTCCAGAATGTCTCCTGAAAGACTGCTGCTCCACAGCCACTGCATTGCACCACTCCTATCATGTCTTATTTATGGCCCCTTAACTGTTATATGAATACTTTCTCTTCCTTTTTTCTCCTCACTTACTTACTGCCTCTGTGCCTCTTAAGCTCCTGATCTTCCTGTTCTGAGACAAGAAGTTCCACATTTCTCAGTAATCTCCTTTCTTGCTCAGAGTCAGACCTTCAGCAGCTGGGGGTGGAGAGCTACTCTTCCTTCTAGGATGCTGAGTCTTTGGTGGCTCTGTGATCACTCACTTCCTGCTCCCAAACAGGAAGTTCCTGCTGTCAGTCAAATCCTGTGCCTATAAAACAAGAACTGGTTTAGGGTGAGGGGGTGGTGGGGAGGGAAGGAAAGCAATATAGTCCCAGTAGAGAAGTTTAGTTATAATAACAGCAGCTCCTTCCACCTGGTGTCTCTGCCTGTTCTCTGGCAGAAGCTATCTAGGGCAGTGTTTAAATCTGGCTTTAACCTGGCTTTCTTCTAGTTAAGCTACTCCCCCTACTTTACTAGTCTTTCCAAACTTAGTTAATGACACAGATAACAGTTCCCTTCAGCTACTTGAGACAAACACCTAGATAACTGCACAGATAACATTTCACTTCAGCCAACTCAGACAAACGCACTAACTTTTTTTTTACCCTAAATTGAAGGTCCGAGTAGTAGAGTTCTAGTTCTTTAGTCCCAGTAGAGAAGTTTAGTTATAATAACAGCAGCTCCTTCCTCCTGGTACCTCTGCTTGTATTTTAAAGGGAGTTTATGTAGCTTTATAAGTCCTTGAGATTGTGTCTTATGGTGTTTGTTGCTATGTTTAATTCAAATTTCCTTTTGGACCTATTTATACTATTTTTACATTGCGTCTGTGCTATCTTATAGTTATTCCAGGAACTTTCTGATCTATCAATAAGGTACTTTTTGTATAATTTTGTTTTTTTCTTTATTGCTTTTTTAACTGACTCAGTAAGCCATCTTTGTTTAATTCCATGATTATATATTTTTAATTTTCTTAAATGTTTATTAGAAACATTAAAATGGCACCTTTATTTTGACCCATATTTCTTCCACAGGTTTGTTTTCTAACTGCTTATTCTAATCAATGTTATTTAATTCTTCATTAATAGCTTTTACATTAGCTGTATGGTACAAGTACATCTCTCTGCTTCCCCTTACTGTGGTATATGATTCCAGACATCTAAATGTGATACTATTATAATCACTACTGCCTAAAGATATTCCCACATCACAGTCTACTATATTGATATTTGGGAAACTTAGTAATATGTCTAATATATTTGTCCACTTGTTGGTGTATTTATGTATTGGATTAACTTGAAATGCTCTTGGGCCTTCAGGAATTCCTTACTATTTAAATTAGTATCTTGCTTAGTCTCCCACCATATGTCTCTATAGTTTAAATCCCCAAGGAAAATTATCTCTCCCAGCTCACAGGATCTTTCAGTTTTGTGATTAAAACTATTATTAATCAAGTGGGAGGTATTGGGAGGTCTGTAGCACAGTCCAAATAGTAATAATTTTTTTTTTGATTTTTTGTTACTTTGAGCCATAATGTTTCAGTCTTGCAATTAGATTATTTTATTTTTTGTGAGATATCTGCTGCTGCTATTTGATTAGATATGCATATGGAAACTCCCTTACCATTTTTGTCTTTTTTTATCTAGTCTAAATGCATGATAACCTGGTATAGATTTGCCCCAGGTATCTGCCTTGCACCACCATGTCTCAGTCATAAAGACTATATCAATGTTCTTCTTAACTCAAAGTTCAGTTCAGTTTATTTGGGACCAGGAAAAGACTCCATTGAGCAACCTCATTTACAAGGAGGTTGTGGGAGGACTATCAATACAAAAAGACAGCAATATACAGTACATGGTGGTAAAAATGCAGCAATTAAATGAAATGAGAGACAATATATACAATGCAAGGAGGAACACAAAAAATATACAAAAGAAAAGAGAGGCAGCAAGAAGAAAAAATTACTCACCATAGGAATGTTGTTTCTTCTAATGGAGTCTTGCCATATTCTGACAATATGCAGTTAGCCCCAGCACTTGAACTGCCCCAGAGAGGAACGATTTAACTCTATGCAGAAGCATAGAACGTTGAGCTCGAGCTCGAGCTCGGTTTTCAAACCTCTGTCTCTGGTACTTACCAGTGTAACAATCAGATTCTTATGAGCAAACTAACTGGCTGAGTACTACACCATGGAAATTGTTTAATATATATAGACAAAAGGCAACAATTTGGGTCCAGAAAGACTCAAGTCGAGAACCCAAGAAAAAAAGATAGTGACAATATTTAAATATATATATATATATAAAACATAACAATAGTAACAATAAAACGACTACCCCACCCTTAAAAGGGAGGGTACATTGTACATCCCTGAGGTGCAACACATGTACCTGCCATCCCACTTCCCAAAACTAGGTTCTGAGAGGGGAGGCAGGGAGGGAGGTCAGAATACAGCAAGACTCCATTAGAAGAAACATTACTATGGTGAGTAATTTTTTCTTCAAACAAAATGAAGTCTTGCTGTATTCTGACAATATGTAGACTACCAAGCAGTTCCCCAGGAAGAGGGAATGCAGAACCTACTTTGGGAATAGGCTGTGCAGTACTGCTGTACCAAACCTATCATCACTCCTAGCCTGGAAGTCCAGAGAGTAATGCATGGTGAATGTATGGACTATTTTCCAGGTGGCTGCTTTACAGATTTCTAGCAAGGGTATATCTCTGGCTACAGCCAGAGTAGCAGCTGTACCCCTAGTTGAGTGCACCCTCAGGCCTGGAGGGGGTGTTTTGCCCAATTTGTTATAGCAGAATTGTATACAAGAGACAATTCACCTGGCAATAGTCATTTTAGTAGCAGGCTTATCTTTCCCCCACTTCCCCATAAGTGAGAAACAATTGAAGACAGTCATGCCTGTGTGCCTTAGTATGCTCTTTGTAGTAGCTAAGAGCCCTTTTAACATCCAAACTGTGTAATCTTCTTTCTCCTGAAGAAGAATTGTCAGTGAAAACACAGGAAGAGACATAGACTGGTTCAGATGAAAGTTTGATACCACTTTGGGTAAGAACCTCCTATTGGTTCTTAGGACCACCTTATACCTATGGAAGGAGATACAGTCAGGTTTGACTGACAGGGCCTGTAATTCATTAATCCACCTGGCAGAAGTAATAGCTACCAGGAACACAGTTTTCCAGGCCAAGTACTTCAGCTCAGCTGAAGCCAGAGGTTCAAAGGGTGGCTGCATAAGCTGCGTGTGATAGGGTCAATTCCCGAAAAAAAAAAAAAATTTATATGTATCCCGGTGTTTGTCCTGAGGTGTGAATGAGTAGTCCTTGTCTACATTTGTTGTTCCTTCTGTGTCCTTGTTTTTTATTGGAAAATAGCGTGGTGTAGCCTGGCCACCTATGCTACGCTATTAATTCACCCATTTTTTTTTCTCATGTCTCAAATCAGGAGACACAAGTATTCTTTGTAATAAAATAAAGTAAGTATTTAGGTATAAAGTGAACGAGAAAGAAAGCACTCCGAAATTACTCTGGAAATTTTGTTTTTACTTTGCGGCTTCCTTTCTTCACAGTTCCCCTTTGATAAGTCCCGAGTAAATTCAGTCCTGAAATAGCTCAGGGTAACTGAAGGAATCTTTACATTTGGTCGTTATTTGAATTTCCCCTCTCTTATGAAATGCTACCTTTCAGAGAAGCGAAAAGTCCGCTTTCTTTATTTTTGTATTCCCCTCGACAGTGCCATTGCACGGGCAGCGCTTATCGCTGCTTTATTTCTGTGTAGTCATCGAAGGACGCGTAAGTCAGACTTACTTTAGTATATTTACAATTTTGGGCTCTTTTATTAGGTGGAAAGCTGTACTCGAGCAAAATCTGGTTTTGTTGTGGCTCGTTCCGATTCCTTTCCTACTGTTACTATAGGAACCGGGCGGCCACTTCCCATTTCTTTTATGTCTGTCTTTTGGGGAAGGGTTTTTCAGATCTCTAAAAATTTTACTGAAAGCCTCCAAATTCTTGCCGCAAGGGTAGGAAATGAATCTAAAAGGGATAAAAAACACTTGTATGCTTTTCTGACTTTTTTTTTTCTTAAGAAAGTGTGTTATTTTATTTTTAGGTTTGGGAATGCTGATTGACAGTAAAGTAAACCAATGGGAATGCTGTGGGGTCTTTAAAAGTGAGGTAATCACTGAATCAAGGCAGATTGTTCCTGGGTGTTGTCCTATAAACACCTACCTGGGCAGCTGAGCTTCTCCTGCTAGTTGAACTTGGGGATCAAAGATGGAAGGCTGATATGCCCTGTTCTATATTTTTATTTTTTATTTTTTTTTATTTTAAACAAAGTTTTTGTTTTTGGAAGTTTGTATGGAATTTTGCCTCTTTCACGAATCTAACTGGTATCCTGAGAAATAAAAGCTATGGATGGTAACATAAGTATGGACTCCTGGTGAATATCTTTTGCTCAGCCTTTCACATTGGTGTCAGAAGTGGGATCTGCTATATGAGGCTGGTTGGGCTAACCAACTGGAGGACCCAAGGCTCCAAGGGCAATTTGGATGCATCAGGAAGGGGAAGACCCAGTACTTCAGCCCAGACCTCAAGGTGCAAGACTAGGGCCATCACAGTGCAATATAAATTGCCACTGCTGCCAGGGATCAAACCAGTACCCGGAGGAAAGCTGTCATGGAGGAGAAGAAGCCTGAGGGGCTAGCACAGGCTGCTGGAGGTGAGGAGGAGGAGGGCTATTTCCCTGAGGAACCCCAAGATTTATTACGGTGGTTATGTGCCAGGCAACTGGAGATGGACCGTCAAAGGGACAAAGACCACAGAAAATATGAGGCTCGATGGAATGACACTATGAGAGCATTTCAAGTGATGAGCCAAGGGAGACTCTCCGATGGGCAAGGGAGGGGTCAGAAAGATATCAAGCTAGCGAAGCTTACTACTACTGATGACATTGAGGCTTATTTATTGACTTTTGAGAGGGTGGCGACTGCTTGTAACTGGCCCCGAGACCAATGGGTCATACATCTATCTCCTTATCTGACCAGTAAGGCTAAGATCGCATACAGCAGGGTGGAAATAGCTGAAGTGAACAACTATGACCGGGTCAAACAAGCTATTTTGAAACGATATGATATTAGCACTGAAACCTATCGACAGAGGTTCAGATCATATAGATATGGAACTGTAGACAACCCACAGGATGTCTTTATACATTTGAAAGATTTATGCTATAAATGGATGCAACCTGCCATTAAGACCAAAGAACAGCTGATGGAGATGATAGTATTGGAGCAATTTCTTCAGATACTTCCCCCAGAGGTCCAACTATGGGTTAGAGAACATCATCCTGAAACATCAGACAGCACAATTCGTTTGGCCGAAGATTATATTGCTGCAAGATCTCACAAGCAAAGAAGCAGTTTTCACCCAACCCTTGCAGTTCCCGGTAAAAACTGTTTCCCCCCATCCTCTTTAAAAAGTACAGTCACTACTCCATTAAGAACTGGTATAGAAAGCATGACAAAACCGGTCAGGGTGCATAGTACTGACATAATATGTCATGAATGCAAAGGTAAAGGACATATTGCAAGATTTTGTCCTAAGAGACGAATTGAAACCTCTCATCTTGCCTTAGCAAATTGGGGAAACTATATGACTACTGTACAGATTGGCACTAAAACTGTTGTGGGATTATTGGACTCAGGAAGTAAACAAACTTTAATACAAGCAGACTTATGGAATGTAGTTCCTTCTCCGAGAAACCTACTATGGAAGTAACTTGTATACATGGGAAACTATAGATATCCTCTAGAAGAAATCGAATTACTGATACAAGGACAAACTCAGACCATTCAAGTGGGAGCTGTGCCAAAATTACTGGTTCCTGTCCTAATCGGACATGATTGTCCTATTTTCAGCAACTTCTATCCAATAATCTTTCTGCAATGACTACTAGATCCCAAACAAGGGGCAAGATATGGAAAAGAGTCCTAGAAACAAACTTTCCGTTGAACAGGATGTTTTGGGACCCAAGGGAAAGATAAGAAAACTAAGAAACAAAAGAGGACTGAGAAATACAGTTGGACTCAAAATCATGTAAAAAACAAAAAGGTGGGGGTGGGAGGATGTGATAAAAGTTTGTTCATGGAATTGCAAAATAAGGATGAATCTTTAAAGAAATTAATGGCTAACCAAGGAAAGGAGCAAGAGTTGGGAAAGAAATACCAAGTAAAGATGGGTTAATGTATAGAGTATGTGAAAATCCTAGAACACAGGAAATCGTAGAACAACTATTGATTCCTGAACAGTTTAGATTAAACTTAATCAGTCTTGCGCATGATCTTCCTATGGCCGGACATTTAGGAAGGGATAAAACCTTAAGCCGTTTATTGCATAGGTTCTACTGGCCAGGAATACATGAACAAGTAACTGATTATTGTAAAAGTTGTCCAGAGTGCCAAAAGGTAGCCAAAATTGGGAGAAAAGATACTGTCCCTATGCAAGTAATGCCCTTATTTTCCACTCCTTTCCAAAGAATTGCTATGGATATTGTTGGCCCAGTCCAAAAAAGTACTAAAGGAAATCAATATATTTTAGTAGTCTGTGATTATGCAACTAAATATCCGGAAGCAATACCTCTCCGTACAGTTACTGCTCCTAAAATTGCTGAGGAACTGGGAAAAATATTCAGTAGGGTAGGTATGCCCCAGGAAATATTAATGGATCGTGGTACGAATTTTTGCTCTCAAGTATTAAAATGGCTTTACCAGACCTTAGGAATAGAGGCTATACAAACATCCCCTTATCACCCTCAAACCGACGGTCTGGTAGAACGTTTTAATCAGACTATGAAGAAAATGATTCAGAAGTTTGTACATGAAGAAGGCAGACAATGGGATCTATACCTACCCTACTTAATGTTTGCATATCGAGAGGTACCAAGCTTCAACTTTTTTCCTTTGAGCTATTATATGGGAGGAATCCAAGAGGCCCCTCGATATTATAAAAGAATGGTGGGAGGAAGGTAAGACAAATGACTACACATGTTTACCAGATTACTGGATAAAATTGAGGGAGCAAATACAAAGATATAGTCAGCAAGCCCATACTTTTAATCAGAAACAGCAAATAAGGCAAAAGGAACACTATGATAAAGGAACCAGTATGAAGTCCTTTTGTGAGGGTGACCAAGTATTGTTGCTACTTCCGACTTCAGATAACAAATTATTAATGAAATGGCAGGGTCCTTATAAAGTAATCGGAAAGTGGGACCTGTCACCTATGAGATTTATGTCCGATAAAGCTAACAAAAAGTGAATTTATCATGTCAACCTTTTAAAACCATGGATAGAAAGAAAACCTAAGTCCTGTAACTATGTATACCCTGAAGAAGGGGTTAGTGAAATGGAAATAGCTTATCAGCGGTTAGAAAGGGGAGGTGGTCTGAAGGATATTAAATTTAATCTAAATCTGACTTCTACACAAAAAAAGGAAGTAATGGAAATCCTTCAAAAACATAAGGATACTTTTAGAGGAATCCCAGGGAGAATAATAGGGGAAACGCATAAAATAAGTTTGTCCCAAAATAAACCAATACGCCAAAAGCCCTATCGTTTACCAGAAAGAATACGAGAAACCGTAATACAGGAAATAACAAAAATGCAAGAAATGGGAATAATTGAACTCATAGAAGCGAATGGAGCTTCCCTTTAATTGTGGTCAATAAAAGGAAGGGGTGTACGCTATGTTTAGACTTTCACCAACTTAATGCTATCTCTCGATTTGATAGCTATCCAATGCCCGCATTGATGACATTCTGGACCATTTAGGAAATTCTCAGTATTTTCTACTATTGATTTGACTAAGGGGTACTGGCAAATTCCATTAGAACCAGAAGCAAAAGATAAAACTGCTTTTAGTACCCCCTTAGGTCTGTTTCAATTTACTGTAATGCCCTTTGGGTTACATGGGGCTCCTGCAACTTTCCAAAGGGTAATGGATCGTATATTAGCCCCCCATTCCTCTTACAGTGCCGCATATTTAGATGACGTAGTGGTGTTTAGCCCCACATGGCAAGAACACCTACAACACTTATCTAGAGTCTTGTCCACTATTACTAAGTCTGGTCTAACCATAAATCCAGAAAAATGTACTATAGGAATGCAGTAAACTAGATATCTAGGGTTCTTAATAGGACAAGGAAGCATAAAACCAGATATCAACAAGGTAGAAGCTATAGCTAATAGTCCTAGACCCTAAACAAAGAAAGATGTTCGCGCCTTTCTAGGATTAGCCAGATATTATCGTCATTTTATTCCTTCTTTCTCATCTATAACAAGTCCATTATCTGATCTTACGAAAAAACGAATGCCTGACAAAATAATTTGGAATCCTGCCTGTGAAGAGGCATTTTGTACTATAAAAGCATATTTGTGCTCTTCTCCAATATTATGCACACCAAATTTCTCATATCCTTTTATAGTACAAACAGACACCTCTAATAAAGGTATCGGAGCTGTTTTATCCCAAAACATCAATGGAGAAGAACATCCTGTGATATATATATGTAGGAAATTACATGAACGAGAGACCAGATACTCTGCAATAGAAAAGAGTGTCTAGCCATTAAATGGGCAATAGAAGCTCTTCAATTTTATCTATGGGTACAGAATTTGAAATCTGGACAGACCATAACCCATTGTGTTGGCTACAAAACATGAAAGATAAGAACCCTGTATTATGCGGTGGTACTTAACTTTGCAGCCAGTATCGATTTTACAGTAAAACATAGAAAGGGAGAACAGCATAGAAATGTTGATTATTTATCAAGATATGTGACAGAGAACCCCGGGGTAAAGCCAAGTGATAGTATAGAAGATGAATTACTTCCTCTTATTTGTTGAAGTATTTTAATAGGGACCCTGGGGTGGAACCATGGAGAGGGTGGGCTGTGGTTCCAATTTATTCCCCTCAAATCCTCCTTAAAAGTTTCAAGGAAGATTTGGAAAAGAGAGGGGAGGAGAATGTGATACGGTCAATTCCCGGAAAAAAAAAAAATTTTTTTATATGTATCCCGGTGTTTGTCCTGAGGTGTGAATGAGTAGTCCTTGTCTACATTTGTTGTTCCTTCTGTGTCCTTGTTTTTTATTGGAAAATAGCGTGGTGTAGCCTGGCCACCTATGCTACGCTATTAATTCTCATTTTTTTTTCATGTCTCAAATCAGGAGACACAAGTATTCTTTGTAATAAAATAAAGTAAGTATTTAGGTATAAAGTGAATGAGAAAGAAAGCTCTCTGAAATTACTCTGGAAATTTTGTTTTTCTGCGGCTTCCTTTCTTACATGAATTCCCCTTTGATAAGTCCGAGTAAATTCGATTCCTGAATTAGCTCAGGGTAACTGAAGGAATCCTTACATTTGGTCGTTATTTGAATTTCCCCTCTCTTATGAAATGCTACCTTTCAGAGAAGCGAAAAGTCCGCTTTCTTTATTTTTGTATTCCCCTGCAACAGTGCACACACTCGCACAGCAGCATTTATCACTGCTTTATTTCTGGTAGTCAATGGAAGAACACGGTAAGCGTTAGACTTACCTTTAGTATATTTACAATTTCAGGCTCTTTTGTTAGGTGGAAAGCTGTACTCGGGCAAAATCTGGTTTAGTTGTGGCTCGTTTCCCGGATTCCGCTCCTACTGTTACTATAGGAACCGGGCTGCCGCTTCCCATTTTTTTATGTCTGTCTTTTGGGGGAGGGTTTTTCAGATCTCTAAAAATTTTATTGAAAGCCTCCAAATTCTTGCCACAAGGGTAGGAAATGAATCTAAAAGGGATAAAAAACACTTGTATGCTTTTCGGATTTTTTTTTCTTAAGAAAGTGTGTTATTTTATTTTTAGGTTTGGGAATGCTGATTGACAGTAAAGTAAACCAATGGGAATGCTGTGGGGTCTTTAAAAGTGAGGTAATCACTGAATCAAGGCAGATTGTTCCTGGGTGTTGTCCTATAAACACCTACCTGGGCAGCTGAGCTTCTCCTGCTAGTTGAACTTGGGATCAAAGATGGAAGGCTGATATGCCCTGTTCTACATTTTATTTTTTATTTTTTATTTTAAACAAAGTTTTTGTTTTGGAAGTTTGTATGGAATTTTGCCTATTTCACGAATCTAACTGGTATCCTGAGAAATAAAAGCTATGGATGGTAACAGAAGTATGGACTCCTGGTGAATATCTTTCGCTCAGCCTTTCACACTGGGCAATGCAGACATTAAGATCCCAAGCCAGAGCAGGCTCTCAAAAGGAAGGGTTAATATGAACCAGACCTTTGAAAAACTTACTGAAAACAGGATGAGATGCAAGGGAAGAGCCCTTCCATGCTGAAAGGAATTCAGAGACAGCTGCTAGGTGAACCTTCAGAGTTGCAGGCCTAAGGCCTAGACCATTAAGATGAACCAGATAATCTAAGGCTGTAGCAATGTCTGCAGAATCAGGCACAATGCCCTTCAGAGAACACCAAAAACCAAACCTTTTCCATTTGGAATTATAAGTTTTTCTAGTGGAAGGTTTCCTGGAAACCTTCAAAATATCTAGAACTCCCTGAGAAAGATGCAGGCCTGCATATTCTAACTCTTCAAAAGCCAGGCCTTGAGGTTGAGAGTCTTGAGACTTGGGTAGCAAATCCTCCTCTGAGAGGATGTTAATAGATTGTATATCTTGGGAAGAGACATGGGGCATGACACTGCCAGAGACAGCAGCAGAGGATAACAGGCTGCCTGGCCCAATCTGGAACCACTAATATCACTGTGCAGGGTTGAGACCTGATTTTGATCAGGACTCTGAACAACAGAGAGAAGGGAGGGAAGGCATAGATAAATCTGCCCTTCCAATCCAGAATGAGAGCATCCAGAGGAACAGTCCCCAGGACTGGAGGTCTGCAACAAAACAGAGGAATTCAGTGATTGTCCAGGGCTGCAAAGAGATCTATCTCTGGAGTGTCCCATCTGGAGAAGATAACCTGCAGTATGGGAGGGTCCAGGGACCATTCGTGATGCCCCTGGGAGATTCTGCTCAGAGCATCTGCTAGTACATTGTCCTTTCCTGGAAGGTGAACTGCTATCAGAGAAGTCTGAAGAGAATAGGCTAGAGACCACAGTTTCATGGCTTCTGTGCACAAGGCCATGGACCGAGTGCCCCTGTTTGTTGATGTACCACATTGTGGTGTTGTTGTCTGTCCTGACTTGGACCACCTTGCTCTGACTGACTCAGAGAAGACCTGAAGAGCCAGAAAAACTACCATGAGTTCTAGGAGATTAATATGTAGGAGAGATTCTTGTGGAGACCAGACCCCTTGAGCTGTAAGGGCTCCCAAATGGGCTCCCAACCTAGGGAGAGAAGCATCTGTAGTTAGGACTACTGAGGTGACTTGAGAGAGAAATGGAATTCCTTGTCTGAGGTTGTCCTAGTCCAGCCACCACTGGAGAGCTTTGACCAAAGTCTGAGTCACTGGAATCAATTTGGTGAGAGAGTCTCTTTTCTGAGACCAAAGGGACCTTAGGTGGAACTGAATGTCCCTCATCTGAAATCTGTCTCCTTGCACCACTGCAGTGGAAGCTGCCATGTGGCCCAGGAGTTGAAGAAACTGCCTTGGTGGACGAGAGACCAGAGGTCAAAAAGAGGAAGCAAGACCTATTAGGGCCTTTAACCATGTCAGAGGGAGGAAGGCCTTTGCTTGGATAGTATCCAATTCTATCCCTATGAGAGTAAGAAGTTGTACTGGTTCGAGAACAGACTTTGGGAGATTGAGAAGAAACCAAAGAGAACTGAGAAAGTCTTGAGTGATTTGTAAAGCTGACTTGACCTGGCTGGAGAATTGACCTACAATTTGCCAGTCGTCCAGATATGGGAAAATGGAAATACCCTGCCTTTTGAGGAAGGCAACTACTACTGCAAAGCACTTTGTGAACACCCTTGGAGCTGATGTTAGGCGAATGGCATGGCTCCAAACTGATAGTAGCCTGAAGGGAACTCGAACCTGAGGTACATTCTGTGGGAGCACCTGACAAGAATATGGAAATAGGCATCCTTGAGGTCCAGGGATGCAAGCCAATCCCTTGGCCTTAGAGAGGGAAGAATTATTCTCAGAGTCACCATTTTGAATTTTGGTTTTGAGATGTGTTTGTTCAAATACCTTAAGTCTAGGATGGGTCACCACTCCCCTGTCTTTTTTGGGGTAAGGAAGTACCTGGAGTACAGTCCTTTGCCCCTGTGCTGAGTAGGAACTTTCTCTACAACTCTGAGAGCCAAAAGAGATGAAACCTCTGCCTCTATGGCAAGGGTCTCTGAGATGGATGCAGGTGGGAAAGACCTGGCCCTCAGTTTTGGAAACCTTTTGAAGCTGAGGGCCAGTCCCTGGCTTACTACCTCCAGGACCCACTTGTCTGAGGTAACAGACTTCCAGGCCTGGAAGTAATAAGCCAGCCTGCTTCCCTACTGGAATGGGGAAGTCTACCCGTGCTGACACATCAGGGCGTCTGCTTGGCAGGAGCCTTGACTGGGAAGAGGATGCAGCCCTGTTCATCCCCCTCCTTTTTTATTTATTTAGAAAATTTTACAGAATTTTCACAACAGCACTTGTTACAGTGTAACCAGAACATTGACACATATGTATTGACCCCACTCCCCCCTCCCTCCCCTCCAACCCTCCACCCCCCGCTGTTGGAGCGATCCCATAATTCCTAAAAACTAGACCCACTGTACCAAATATATCCCATCAAAGGAGTAACCAGTTGGTTGAATTGGAGAGCACGAGCCATAGCTGGCAACTAATGCAGATAAAAAGTATATAGCTTATCCCACTGTTTGTCAAATCCCCCTGGATTGTTGCGCAGACTGGCAATCATCTTCTCTGTCCTGAAACAAAAAGACATCTCATGTAACCACTCTTTGTATGAAATAGTGGTTTGGTCCCACCAGTGCTTGAGAACTAATTTTTTAACTGTCATTGATATGAGGCAAATATGAAACTTCCTTTCCCTGACCATGATAGAGGATAGATCCCCCAATATGCATATCTTCTGAGTGAAGTATTGCCCTAGTCCTAGCAAAGGATCCATTTGAGATTGAATTTTAGTTCATAATGGTGCAACTTTTCCACAAGCCCAAAAGATATGCAAAATTGTCCCTTCACTTTGGCCACACTTAACACACGTGGAGGATTGCCCTCGTCACATTTTAGCTAACTTGCATGGAGTAAAATACATGTTATTTAATACTTGAAATTGAGTAACCTTAAGCCTGTCTTGTGTGATATACTTATGCAAATCCCTCCAAATCTATGACCAAGTAGCTCCATGGTTAGGGATGAGCTCATTCCAAACCACAGACACTGGTAACACATCTGGATGGAATGTATCTAAGAGGTAATTATATATCAATGAGATGCCATGTGGCTGGTTAGCCAACACTGCACTCTGCTCTGCTAAGTCAGTTAGTCTAGTAGGGACACATGTCTCCCCAAACCTCTGTTGGAGTAGATGACGAGTAGAAAGACTTTGAAATTACACTTAACCTGAGCCTGAAGCTTATCTATAATCGTCATGTGTGACATTAGGCCACCATCTTGATAAAAATCCACTGCTCGTGAGGCCCTGCAGCTGGGGCATCCATCCTCGTGATCATAGAGTCCCCGAACCTGAGGTTGGGATTATCTATAATTACCTGTGCTATGTCTTTATTTGGGGAGATGTTTAAGCAGGTACAAACCTGGGCAAAGGTTTTAAGGGACACTCTGATTATTGACTGTTTAATCACCTCTGGCAGTGCTTTATGGGGCACAAATAATGAAGCCATTGGGGATATCCTAACACCAGCAAATATTTCCCTCTCAATTTGTGTCCAAATGGGAGTATACATGTTTCCTATATTATTAGAAGTTAAGGACATCCAACTTCCTATTTTATATAGGTGGCTGGCCCAATAATAATATAGCAAATTAGATAACTTGAGACCCCCCTTCTCCTTAGGTAAGACAAGCTTATTATATGCTCTTCTGGGACTCTTATTTACCCATAAAAACTCTGATATAATAGCATGCACCTTTTGGAAAAAGGAAACAGGCAGCCAAATGTTACTCATATTTAACGGAAAAAATACCCGGGGAAGCACATTCATTTTAATAATATTAATCCTCCCCATAGAAAAATGGGTAGGGATTTCCACCTGAGAAAATCATGTTGAAGGTTCTCAATCAGATCCTCCATGTTCAACTTGTGGTAACGCCCCGGATCTGGTGTCAGATGAATCCCCAAATATTTCAGTGATATCAGGGACCATTTCATACCGAATTTATGGAATTCTTGCCAGAATGTATGGGAATTAAGAGGAAGAATTTCAGTTTTACCACAATTCAAACTATAATTAGAAAATTTACTAAACTCCTTTACAATTTCTAACACTGCCTCAAGGGAAGCTACCGGGTTGGTCAGATGCAGGAGGATATCATCAGCATATATAGAGATTTTGAGATTATTGGTACCCACATATACCCCTTGTACCTTGCTTGAGGCCTTTATTCTCCTTATCAGAGGCTCCAAATACAGATTGAAAAGTAATGGGGAGTGGGGACAGCCCTGCCTAGTACCCAAGTGCAGGAGAAAGCCATTCAAGAATACTTTATTACAAAAAACTTTAGTGGTGGGCTTTGAATAGATCTTTTGAACCCACGTAATATATTCTGTGGGAATATTCATATATTTCAGTGTAGACCACAAAAACACCAATCCACCCTATCAAAAGCTTTTTCAGCATCTAGGGATATTAATGCAATGGGATTTTGGGTGGATTGAGCCACCTGAAATATATGACTCAATTTACGGAAGTGGTCTGACGCTGATCTTCCCGGAACAAACCCTACCTGTTCAGGGCTAAGTAGACGATACCACACTTTTTGTACCCGGTTAGCCAGAATTTTAGTAGGAATTTTTAAGTCAGTATTTAACAAGGAGATCAGCTGATAACTAGAAGGACATTATGGAGGTTTACCAGGTTTCAGCAGTAAAACAATTGTTGCTTCTAGAATAGATGGGTCAAAAACCTCACTCGAAAGGATGTATTGATAGAACTTGAGCAGTAAAGGGGCTAACTCTTTCTCAAAGACTTTGAAAAATTAGAAGGGAAGCCATCTGGCCCAGGGGATTTATCTGGAGTCAAAGCTTTGATGGCCTGCGTTATCTCTGTCAAGGTAATAGGAGTAATCAACACTGCCTGATCTCCCTCCTGCAACTGAGCAAGCCCAGATCCTGCCAAATATGCCTCTGTTTCCTCTCTCATTGGAGGATCAGACCAGCGACCATATAAATTTGCATAAAAGCATTCAAACACCACCACTATGTCCTTTGGAAGAGTCCTCAAAACACCGTCTGTGCCCTGCACTGCTTGAATAGTGCTAGAACTTTCTAATTGCTTTAGGCGCAATGCTAGAGCTTCGCTTTTTCTCCTGATCAACATATGTCGCTGTTCTGAGGATAGCAAACTCTGCCCTCTCCCTGAGAAGGTCTGAATATGCATTCTTCAAGGCTAGGAGGTCCGTCATTACCCCATGTGGAGATGTGGACTCTGGATTCTGTTCTAGTGTTCTAATCTGCTCTAACAATTTCCTAGCTTGTTCCTCCCTGATCTTCTTCCTCTTTGTTGCCAACCGAATAAATTCACCTCTTATAAAACACTTCAGCACACACCAGACCTGGTCCGTCCTTGGGATGGAATCCACATTGATTGCCCTGAATTGCTCGTTCAGAGTGCACATTTTTTCAACAATAAACTTATCCTTCAGCAACTGTGTGTTTAATTTCCATCAAGAGTCCTTTTGCAATTCTGTGTTGAGACAAATATGCAGCCATACTACTGCATGGTCAGATATTACAATCGGTTCAATCTCAGCCCCAGTAACTCCTGCCAGCAGTACAGATCTTATCAAGAAAAAATCCAGTCTAGAAGCGGTTTGATGTACTTGTGAATGAAATGAGAAAGCTTTAACTGATGGTTCAGTATCCTCCAAGGATCACAGAGCCCCAGAAAATCAGTTAGCTTGTTTAGGGCCTTTTGGGCTGGAGTTGCCACCTGAGAGGAGAACTGGATTTGTCCAGCAAGTGGGATTGAACCAAGTTCCAGTCCCCTCCCAGGATAATAGGGATTGGGAGGAAAGAGGCAAGCTTGCCTGCTAGACCAATAAGAAAATCTGGGTCACCCCCTACCGGCCCATAGATACTACCCAGAATTAGTGGTTTCCTTGCCAGTACACCACTGACAAAAATGAATCTACCATTTGGATCCTGTATAATATTCTCAGATTGAAACAGAATAGATCTCATAATAAGTATCGCTATGCCGCCTCTGGAGGAGAAATCTCCAGCAGCAAAGACCTGCTGTACACCCATCCCTTTAAACTTGTTTCCCTCATTATCCAGAAGATGTGTCCTCCTGCAAAAAAACAATGTTAGCTCATAATAGAGCTATATGCCTGAGTATGGCAACCCTCTTAACATGCTCTCTTCCCCCTTACATTCCGATACTATCTTAAATGAGTATCCACCATGACTCGATGGAGTAAGCAACCCAGCCCAACAATTATTCCCTTTGTTTGATCGCCCAACCCCACCCCTTCTCTTCTGTTTCTCCAAACACCCTATACCTCCCTCCCGTTTAATCCTCCCCCTGCAAAATTCAACACACTAACTATAATAACTCTTCTCCCTAACTGGGGATTAACCACCCTCCTACCCTCTTTGGCCAATAAAATTGTATCTAAAATCCAAATACTGAACACCATTTTATTAATAGCCCCATTGACTAATCGTTTCTTACTTGGCCTCAAAAGCCAAAGAGGTGACCCGCCTTGTTTACGGGTTGTGATCCAACGCACTCCATAGCCCTGTGGTGCCATCCCCCTGCCCATTCTGAAATCGGACATTGAGCCCAAAAGAAAAGGACCTGAGTCCCTTATAATTTCGATTATGTTGCCTCCAGGCCTGGTTATCTCAATCCCTTATATACAAATCTATAGTGAGTTATAGTACATTTTCAAGTATGGCCCTCAAGTTATCCTATTATGCAAAAGGAGCCACAAACACTAAACCAGTATAGGAAGCATTCTGTTGCACGCTGGGGAGCTTGTTTCTCATGGGAAGCTTTAACCGCGCACTGTGCATCTTCCAAATGCACCCGTGGGAACTTTCCCCACTTGATTCATTCCTAGCTTGACCCTGCATTCCCCTGACAATATCGCAGTGGCCTGCAGGCCGAGACATAGAGGCCCCATGAATTTCCTCCTCCTCAGCATCCTGGAGCAGCCCACCATCCAACCTCGCTCCCCCAACAAACATCCACCACTAAAATATATAACCTCAGGTCAGTACAATCTCACATCTTAATTTCGCATTCTCTATAAATCTAATGTTTAATGAAATAATGACAAACAAAATTCCCCTTGTAAGTCCACTAAGTTCCAGCCTTCTCATCCCTTTTTGAATAGTTCAAGAAATTTGCTGGCCAGATCCCCCAGCGCACCCTCCGGATTCTCATAAGCAGCCCAGTTATTCTTTATTTTGACTAGTAAGCGTGAAGGATACTGCATTTTAAAATGGATATCAGCAGCAATTAACTTTTTTACAATGGGATGATATACAGCACATTTTCACCTTATCTCATAAGGCAAATTCTGCGAGATCCGTATCTTCACCCCCTCCCCTAAGATCTCCTGTGCTTCTCTTGCTTTGTTTAAAACATACTGCTTTTCCACAAAACTAAGAAATCTTAGGATCAGAGGCTGGGGGGGCTCCCTGTGGAGGTCAGGACTGCAAGGCTTGGTGTACTCTTTCTATTTGATAAGAAGCTCCCATTGGCGAAGTGCCTATCTTATAGAGAAATTTCTGGATGAAGGTCTGAATATTTTGCCCTTCCTCTGCTTCTGGCAATCCAATTATCAAGATGTTGTTCCTGCGGCTCCTTCCCTCTAGATCTTCGGTTTTTAGCTGCAACTTCTGAATCTATTGCTTCAAAGCCACCACTTCTGGGTCCAATTTCTCTCTCCAACTCTCTATAGAGACTATCCAGGCCTCAGAATCTGCGACCCTCCAAGATAGATCCATCATATCCCCCCCTCAAAGATTTTAGCTCAGTAGTAATTTCAGTCAGCATCTCTTTGAGGGTTGTAATTCTTGTAGAAATCTATCTTCTGTTAAAGGGATCGGTGGAGGAGATTGAGTCGTCTTTTTATCCGAGGCTCCACCAGTGGCCTTAGACTTCTTAGGGTTCTTTTCTGGTGATGTGGGAGGAATGTGGCGAATCACAGTAGCTCTCATTTCTGACTCCATCTCGCCGCTCCGATATCAATCACCTCTTAAGTATCGCACACTGATACAGCGTTTATAATCTGCTGCAAATATAAAATGCTGTGCTTATCGAAATCACTGAAAATGGGCTTAAATTTGAAGAAACACAGGAGCTCAGCACCATGGCTGCCACTCAGAGCACATGCATCACGTGACCTCCTGTTCATCCCCCTCCTGCCCCTCCCTTGAAAGAACCCCCTGTGTGGGAAGGAAGAGGAAACCTGAGCTTGGTAGAAAGGCCTGTGGAAATGCCTGCCCCTGCCCCTAGACTGCTACTTCTGAGGAGTGGCCTGCCTCTCTTTGGCCTCTGCACTCCTGTAGGTGGTCCTGTACTCATCCATTTTCTTCATGTAAGCTTCTGTCTGCTTCCCAAACAGAGAGTTACCCACTACAGAAATCCATTGCCTTGCCTGGGTATCCTAGAAGGCTAGTACATCTGAGCCAAGCATGTCTCCTGAGAGACACAGATGTAGCCGTGACTCTTGATGCCACATAATTGGTGCCCACAGCAGCATGAAATTGCACTTTGGATGCCTCAATTCCATCAGCAGCCACCTCCTCCAGCTCTTTGGCTAGCTGGGGGGAGGCCTGTTTAGCCAGTTCAAGAACTGTATCCCACCTGGGCTTCTGGTACCTGGCTGTGTGGGCCATATAATTAGCCTGCCTGAGTCCCAAAGAAGATGCCAAATACAGTTTTTTGGCCATGGCATCAACCTTCTTGGAGTCTTGTCTGGGGGGTGTGAAGCCAAAGGAATGTTAGCCCTTTCACAGGCTGCAGCCTGCACTACCCCAACATGGCTACAATGACTGTATAAAAGCTCTGTACCTGAGCCTGATAGCATATACCTCCTGTCCATTCTCTTATCCACAGGAGGTAAGGAGTTTGGTGTCTGTAAAATCTTTTTGTCTGTTTCCCCAAGGACTTGTGAAGAGGCCTAGACAATCTTTTGGACTCTGGGATGTCCATCATCTCTACAAAATCAGGGTCTTCCTCCTCCTCCTCAGCAGCTTCAATCCTTGGGAGCTGGAGGGTTTCAGCCACCTTCTTGTAAAACAAGAAGTGTGGAGGGGAGATATTGGAGGGTCTGTCTGGGGAGATGTCCAGTTCAATGGGCACATCTAGACCATCAAAGTCGTTACCTTCATCTTCATAACTGGGATATTCTTCATCTCCCTCCCACTACTCATAAAAAGCATCTGGATCATAATCTGATGCAGTCAATCCCGACTGAACCGACCGCCTAACTGGCGGTACCGGTTCAGATTGAACTGGGTGAAGCAATGGAACTATACTAGTCGCTTTGGGTATCTTGTTAGCAGTTGGAGTATGTGGTGCTGGATCTGAACCTGCTGACTTACGCTTCCTTTTTGACTGAACCGACCCCTCGGAGTTGGACCTCCTTATGCCCAAGGAGGTATCGCCTATGTCAGTAGGCACCTCCTCAGGTTTGGCTGCAACTGAACTGGGCTGGTCATATGGATCTATGGACTTCTCGGCCTCCCTTTCCTTCAGCCTACTCAACCTTTTTTCCAGAGTGGCTTTAGGGATGTTTTTACAAATCTGGCAGTCTGTTTTGAGGTGGTCAAACCTCATAAAATAAACACAGATGAGGTGGGGGTCAGCCTTGGCAAAGGCCTCCCCACACTCAATTTAGTGTTGAAACCCAGTGGGACCATTTTTTTTCTTGGGTTTCTCAGAAATGGCCAACCTAAACAATTACCCTTAAAGCTTTTCAAATCAGGTAATAACCAACGATGATTTACAAACCGTGTTACAGGTTCTGTAAAAGTACCAGAAAAGTCTGGTTCTTTTGAAACCGATCGCACTGGAACACCACACTAAATCCCAGAGAAAATAAAAGCAATCAAAAACAAGCAAAATTTTGGTTCCTAACCGACCGACTGATGAGAAACCGAGACAAAACAATTTCCACAGAATTTAAATAAAATACAAGTCACCACCTATCTACCACACTACCTGTACCATAGACAGAGGCTGGACATCTGAAAATAATAAAATGATTAGAAAAACCAAATGCTGATTCAAACTCTACCAAACCGAGTAGAGGATAAATCTCCAGAGCAACTTCACTGTTAGGCGGAGTAAAGAATCTGGTGGTTACACTGGTAAGTACCAGAGACAGAGGTTTGAAAACCAAGTTCAAGCTCAACCTTCTATGCTTCTGCACAGAGTTAACTCTTTCCTCTCCGGGGCAGTTCAAGTGCTGTGGCTAACTGCATATTGTCAGAATACAGCAAGACTTCATGTTGTTTGAAATACACCAGGCCAGGAAAAATACAAGCAGTGTGAGACGAGCTGAGTTTTCTAGTGTTGCTGGTGCTCAGATGCAGTTGCACTTATCCAGGCAGAGGGAGCTAATGAGAGATTTGCATACAAGAAATTAAACAAGGCTAGTGAGTTTAAGTACATCCTAAAGGTTAATCCAAAGGGCAGGGAGGGCGAAACTTATTGCTACCTTCCTGTAGTGAGTGTAAATTCTAGGTATACTAAACATGATGTAGGATCTTTTTCCTGAGTGCATATATACTGGTGGACTGATGGAAGAGTTCTAAGATATATAATGGTAGCTTTTCTAAATGGGCCTTGTACATCCAAGATAGCATATTTTGTTTGTCTTCTGACTGCCAAGGAGGTCCAGCCAATCTGAGAGTATAGCAGGCAGTGATAGGTTTCCAAAGAGGCACTGGTAAGGAAACAAATAGCTTGGTGATAGAGGACATCTAATTTATGAAGAATGGAAAGGGGGCCATTTGTATAGATGAAGTCAGCATAGTCAATGAGGGAAGAAATGTTGCTTGAACCAGTCTCTTCCTGACTTCAGGTGAGAAGAATTTTTTGTTCCTGTAAAAGAATCCCACTCTTGAGTTTAGCTTTTTTGCAGAGGACGCCTATGTGGGCAGAGAAAGTAACATTATGGCCTAGCCAGAAGCTGAGGTACTTGCAATTTTCAGTGGTCTCTAGTGATTGTCCTGACAAGGTTGTAATCATGGGAAAGGTGGTGAGGGGGCAGTGCTTTTTTCCATCTTGAGGAGAAGTGAAGAACTTGACCTTTGTTTTTTAGTGTTTAGTAGGAGCTTGACCTTGAATAGGTTGGATTGCAGTTGACCGAATTCACTTTGAAGCTCTGTGCAGACACTGGCTATGGATGGTTTTGAACTGTATAGTAGTGTCATCAGCGAAGAAATGAAGTTTTGCATTGGTGATGTTGGAATTTATGTCATTACTATAGACCATGAAAAGCAAAGGGCCTAATATTGAACTCTAAGGAACCCTTGTAAATGGGGAAAGGGAGGAGAACTCACCGTCCACTTTTATTTGTTGATATCTATTTGTAAGATAACTTTTGAACCAAATTGATGCTTGTGCACCAAGACCAGTGTCATTTAGCTTATTGAGAAGAATGTTGTGGTCAATGGAGTTGAAGGCCTTACTTAAATCCAAGAGTATTGCACCTGAGTGATACTTATTGTTAAGGCCAGTAATCCAGTCGATGGTCACTTTGCCAGAGCCTAGACTGTACTATGGTTAGATCTAAACCCAGATTAAGATGGAAGAACAAGGTTTGAGATTCCAAATAATATCTTAACTGAGAATTTACTAATTTTTCAAGAAGCTTGCTTAGGTGGGCAGGATAGAAATGGGCCTGTAATTGTTTAGGTTGCAGGGTCACCAGACTTTAACAGTGGGATGATATGCATGGTTTTCAATGAAGCAGGAAATCTCCCTGTAAGAGACATATTGAAGAGATGCAGTATTGGAGCTATGAGGTGGCAGTGACCTAATTTCAAAAGAAGGGGTCTATTACATCTGCTCCTGTGCATTTCCTGGTGTCTAGAGAGACTAGAAGGTCTTCCACTTGCTTAACAGTGATAAGCTTGAAACTAAACTTAGCATGGGATGGGGGGTAATTTATATGCTGTGAGTGGGAGGGTTCAAGGTTGCAGCTGGAGACTTATCAAATGCCAATCCTGCAGTAGCGAAATGTTTATTTAATTCCTCTAAGATGGTAGGTCTATCAGAAAGCGTTGTACCTTGATTGGTGATTTTAGTTGGAATGGAGGGTAGTGCTTTTCCCTTCTAGTTGCCTCAAGGTGTGCCAGACTTTTCCGCTGTTGCTATTTTCAAGTTCCAGAGCAGTTATGTAGTAATGGGTTTTAGCCATTCTAACAAGACTAGTACAGGAATGTCTTGCCTTCCTGAAAGCAGAACAGTCAGAATTTGTCTTTGTAAATCTAGCTTTAGTCTAGAGTTTATCTCTTTCAAGAAGGGTTTTTTCAGATCATGGGTGGACCAAGGACACATTTTTGTTTACTGTAAACTTAATTATGTGGGTATGTCTAGTAATTATATCAAGCAAAGTATTCTGGAAGAAAACACAGGCTTCATAATGCCTCCAAGTCAACCATTTTATTGTTTAGATTCCTGTTGTTGCAAGTGTAACATTTGATCTCCCTTGAAATGGATTCATTTTTTTGAGTTTTGTTTTTGTCTGTGACAGCCTATTTTGTCCCCCCCCCATGGTTCTTGGTCAAGACAGCTAAAAAATAACAGCGGGTTTGAAAACCACACACATCAACACAGCGAAACCAAGGCTAGCACTCGGGAAACACAACGAGCACTACCTTGGTGAAATGGTAAAACACATAAAATTTATGTTAGTGGGGACTGTGTTCCCTGCACCCCCCCAACTTAATTATAATCACCTCCGGAGGGGTGGAGGACTTGGGGAGGAGGAAGAAGTTGGGAAGAGAAAAAAAAACAATAAAGGCGTGGGGAGGTGAACACAAAAAAATATCACACTCAGGAGACCAGGAACAGAACCCTGTTTTTTTGGATGCTCTGCTGCCATAGCTGCTCCTTCTCTTAGTCCCCTACATCACAGGGATAGTTTGGAAGCCCACGCCTCACAATGCTCATTTCTCCTCCCCTCTGATGTGAGAACAGCTGCAGGGTTAGTGGTAATTTTTTTTCGCTACAGTTACCCTGTAGCTGTTCTCAGATTGGTGTTTTTTGCCTAGTGCTTTTTCACTGCACTGTTCTTACAGCGCTCCATTAACTGGACCCCCCCCCCAACTAGTTTAAATTGTCTCTTGGGAATTTTCATTTAATAATTTTCCTAAGATGTTGGTTCTTTCTTTGCTTAGATGTAATCCATCTTTGTCATACAAATGCCTTTTGCCATAGAAAGACTACCATGTATTTAAAAATAACATCTCGTCCCTTTGACAACAGTTTTGTAGCCTAGTGTTAATGCATTTGATTGTAAATTTTTTTTTTCCTAATGTCCCTTTAGAACTGGTAGGATACCTAAAATTACAGCTGTTCCCCTTTTTGTTTTATATGCCTCCTTATTTCAATGATTTCTTGACAGATATCTTTTCATGGTCCCTGCCCACATCATTACTGCCCACGTGTAATCCTCTACCCACAGCAGAAGATTGGGTGCTTCTTTTAGCATCTCTCTGCTGTTTGTGCCCCCTTGATTGTTTACACATGCCACCGTGACAGCACTGTCTGAACTTATTTTCACAGCTCTTGACTACATCTGATTCTTGAAATGAAGGAGAGTGAGGCTCACAGCCCTCACCTCCAGGACATTGATGTGTAGGTGCTGTTCCAGCGACACCAAGTCCCCTGAATGGGAATGTGATCCAGCACTGACCTCCAGCCTGATAGACTGTTATCGGTTATCAGAATCAACTCTAGAGTGACTTCCGAGGGAGACCCTTTGTTCAGATTCTCTAAACTCACCCACCAACTCAGAGACATCGGCAGGAGTGGAGAAATTGGAATCCTGGCCTAACAGTCCTCCGAGGTTGGATCTCAGGGTTGATTTGGGAGGCCGCATGTGAAGCTGAGCCCATGGAACCAGCTCTGTTGTCACTGTCCTGAGGCCTAGAATCCACAGTAAACTATGAACTGAAGTGGAGGACTGGCTCCTCAGCCACTGAACCTCTCCCTACAAAGTCTTCTTCCTGGCTGATGAAAGGAAGACCTTCCCTCATCTGTCTTGAACACCACTCCCAGGTGCTCCTGGGTCTGTGACAACTCAGGAGAGCTTTTCTCCTGGTTTACTACCCAGCAATGGGACTCCAAAACCTCCATAGCTCTGGTTACTGATTTCCCTAACCAGTGGAAGCAGACAGCATTTGAATGAGCAAGTTATCCAAGTAAGGATATACACAAGTCCCTCCTGTTGGAGTTGAGCTACCAGGACTATGAGCACCTTTGAGAACTCTCTTGGGGCTGTTATCAGCCCAAATGGGAGCACCCTTGTACTGGAAGTGTTGTCCCAGGACCATAAACTTGAGGAACCTCTGATAGGACTGCCAAATAGGAATGTGGATATGCATCCCTCAGATCTATGGATGCTAGATATCTCTGCCCCCCCCAAGCTGGACAGCCTGGATAATTGATTGTAAGGACTCCATCTTGAAGGTCGTGTGGTGAACAAACTTGTTAAGGTATTTCAGATCCAGATTAGGTCTGAAACCCCCCAACTTCTTGGAAACCACAAAATAAATAGAGTAGAAACCCTGGCCTTGTTTGCCGGAAGGCACCGGAACCATCGCTCTGATCTTTGTGAGGTGATCCAACGTCTGCGACACTGCTTGTCTCTTCATGGGTTCCTTTGGAACAGGGGATGATAGAAACATCTATTTGAGGGAATGGTTGCATAACCTAAAGCCAGAATCTCCAAACATAAGCATCTGATGTTATCTGGGCCCATCTTGTGTAAAAATTGTGCCGTCTTACACCAAGGAAATGGATGCAGAGATGGGCCTGCATACCCTCATTGTGAGGAGCCACCTCTTCACCATAGACCTCTGTTGCATCCTTGGGCAACAGATTCTCTACCACGATTGCTCTTGAATCCAGAATAAGATCCTTTAGCCCTTTGGTTCCCAAAATTTGAAAAAGAAAGGGGTGAAAACCCCCTCGATACTGCCTCTGACTGCTGCCTCCTTGACTTTTTGAGGTTGTTTTGACATGGGAAGTGGCCCTTTTATTCTGGATATCCTTCAAAATGTCATCCAAGCCTGAACCAGGCATTAGGCCTCTCTCAAAGGCTAAGTTAAACAACTTGGTGTTCAACGCTTTGCCAGTAAGTCAATGCCAATGCCACACCCCCTCACATGGGGGGCACAGTGTGATAAGCAGAGTGCATTATATGCATAACTTCTTCATTGTGGCATCCCCTACAAAGGTGAAGGCCATGGATACCAGCTGCAAATTGCTCACGCCCTCAGAATTTGGGGGAATGAAACTGTCCAACATTGTAGCCCACAAGTGTAAAGTTCTGGCAACAATAAAGGAGGCATTGGAAGTGCAGAGGTTTGCACCGTTGGAATTGAATGCTCTTCTGCATGAAGCATCCACTTGTTTGTAGAGTAAATCCATTAAGGCCAAAGACCCTTCAAACTGGATAGTAGTGTGCTTTACAAAATTATGTACAGCTTTATCAGCCAGGGGAGGGGTTTCCCAATTGGTGATATTTTCCTCCAGAAAGGGGAAACATTGTACCTTGAGTTTTGGCAGGTATTTTCTTTGGTCCTCACCTGATCATTTTTGTTCAATAATCTGGTCACAGTGAATAACATTTGGAAAACTCTTTGGAGCAGAGGAGGATGCAGACAGAATGGGATTTACTACTAAGACCTCCATGGATTACACCTCCTTCATCAGTAATGTCCTAGAAGCCTCAGTTCGATGTCCTTATGCAACTGGATGAGATAATATGAGATGATGCTTGTGTAACTTGATTTGCTTTGTGGCTTTCTACCTCTCTATCCATGGGATATACCACCCTGTAGGGGTACAACGCAAGGAACCCTAGAGGAGAGTTATCCCCCTACAGGTGCCGGGAATGAATGTGTTGGCTAAAGGTAGGTTAGGAAGAAGCCAAAGGGTAGGAGAGATGAGCCACTGGTGGAGGAGGGGTGGATGGTGGGCAACAGAAAAGAATCCTGGTGAGGCCCAGGATGTTGTGACCTTTTAAGCTTGACGGGGGAGTGACATTGTTGCTCCACCATCGAACCTCAGGCTTAAAGCCCTCCCATTTGATGTGTTTACACAACTGGATGAGATAATATAGATGATGCTTATGTAACTGGATTTGCTTTGTGGCTTTCTGTCTCTCTAGCCATGGGATATATCACTCTGTGGGGGTACAATGCAAGGAACTCCTAGAGAGGTTCCCCTACAGGCACCGGAAATGAATGCGTCAGCTAAAGGTAGGTTAGGAAGAAGCTCCAAAAGAATACACAAGATGTTGAGCTTCAAGAGGCGAGGATGATGAATGAATTCTGAGAGAGAAGGCTGACTTCAAAAGAGAGAGGGGAAAGCCAGGCCACCATCCACCTCCATCTAACAGTGGAACCTAATTCTGATTCTAGAACTCTGAGGTGAGTGGCTGTTTTGAGAAGAGCTCCCAAAGCTAAGTGCTTTTTGATAAAATTTTCAGTTTAAAAATTGTTTTGTTTTATGTAAATTTAGGTGATTGTGAAAGACAACCTGTAGTCTCCAGGAAGATATAAAATTTGTGCGGTAGATATTTGTTGGAAGTCAGAAGGATCAACACATTTACTTACTGTGATCTTTCTACTCTGATGTGGTTAATTTTAATACTATTTTAATACTATAGTTTAAACCCTTTCTGAATGTGCCTTTGGTGGTGTCTGATATTGAGAACCTAAGTGTCATTTGTGGGTATCCTGTCTGTTTTGGTAGGTACTTTATTTTCTCTGTTAAACAACTGAGTATACCTATTGCCTAATACTTTATAGTACATTGGATCTTTTTGCTCAGTCTCTAATTTTTCTCTTCTTTCTCCAATGTTTTAGAACTGTTTAGTTATTGTGGCAGAGGTGTGGTACTGTGTTCTTTCTTGTAGTTCAAGGTGCTTTTGGAACTGCTGATTTCTATTGGTTTAAACAATTACATTTTTCTTTTCTATTTTAAAAAGCTACATCAACTTGGTATGTTGTCACCTGTTTTTTGTTGCTAAGTAGCAGATGTTTTGCATTGTGCTCTGATTCTGTGATAGAATCTGTGGGGTCCCATGCCACCCTCCTGTGGGTCTCCTTTGTGGAGGTTCCCAGCATCCTCCTTGGTCACTACTGTGGGTGCCTCCAGAGGAACCACACTTTTCCAGAACGGCATAGAAATTGTGGAGAGGAACAACTAGAGGGATGCACCTCTGTTCCACCACCCTCACCCTCCCTGATCCCACTGTGGCCCAACCACCCTCTTCTTGGCAACCTCTGAGGCAATAACAGTGACCATGGTGGTCCCTGGGTGGGAGAGGAGGTCCCACAAATCCTGGTCAATTCAGCCTGGAGATGAGCAACCTCCTCCCTCAGCCCAGAGAGGTGCCTGCAGATGGGACAACACTGCATCCTCCAGAAAGTCTCCTGGAAGACTGCTGCTCCACAGCCACTGCACTGCACTACTCCCATCATGTCTTTTTCTGGCCCCTAACTGTTGTTTGGAATACTTACTTTGCTCTGTTTCTTTCTTTTTTTCTCCCTACTTACTTACTGCCTCTGTGCCCTTTTAGCTCCTGATCTTACTGTTCTAAGACAAGAAGTTCCTATATTCTCAGTAGTCTGCTTACTTGCTCAGAGTTCTTTCATACTGTGTGTTATACCCTTAATGTCCAGTATATCCTAAAAAGTCCAGGATATTGTGAAAAGGAGGAGAACACACATAATAAGGCAAAGGGATAGGAACATGTATTACTTTACTAGCAACACATGGGAAAAGGGATGCAGGAGGTGACTGTTCAAGGGATAGCACTCACAAAGAAGAGGGAGTGAGGGGCATTACTAGTGAAGAGATTGAGCATGATGTGGCAGGGAGGGATAATACTCAGAGAGGTGAGGAGGGAGAGGAAAGTTGTCAGACAAACAGGAGGAGAGGGAGGTGTCTTAATTGGGAGGGACGGGAAGACACTGGGGCACATGGTAAAAACACAGTCTTGAGTGGCTCCAAAATGAGAACCTGGGTAGGGGGGTAAAGGCACAAGGAAAGAGGAGGGGTGTACTGGTGTCGAGGGCTCCATTCTCAAGGGACTAGATGGGGCAGCAAGGGGAGAGGCACAGCCGGATATGGGTGGAGTACATACCAGGATTAAAGGCAGACATGGCAGGACAGGCAATCCTAAGGTGTGTAAAGAGGGTAGGAGGAAACACACATTGTGGAACATATAGGGGCCAAATGACCTAGCGGGGAAATGGTGGTGGTAACAAGGAGAGGACTGAGGAAGTGGGAAGGTTGTGAAAGGAGACTGGGGAGTCTGTGGCCTTCTCTGAAGTGCTCCAAGTACCCTGCACAAGCACAGTGAGAAAGGAGAGGATTGAGAGTTGAACACATGGTTGGTAGAATGGTGTTGAACTAAGGGTATGGGGTTGTGGGTGGGTGGCTGGGGCAGTACCTGGGATAATAACAATCTGTTTGCAGGGATAGGCTGCATCTGGTGGTGAGGGAAGGTGATATTAAAGCAAAGACTGGGGAGGCATATTGCAACAAGGGTGGATTTAAACTTGATGGGGTGGCAAATGGACAGCAGGTAGGCAGGATCTGATAGAGTGGAGTCACAGCCTCACCCCCAGGCTAGCAGGAAAGAATTCTGGCAGCCAATAAAGGATGGAGTAGAAGGGAGGAGAGGAGGCTAGTGAAGGAAGTGGACATTATGGAGGGTGGTCTCATTGAATGCAAGAAGCCTATGAAACAAATCAGCTGAGCTACAGGCACTCTTAGCAGTGTGGAGGGTGGATATTGCAGCTGTCACCAAAACATGGGCAATTGAGCACCAGGACTGGGATCTGACAATCCCAGGATACAAATTATAAAATGCATAAGGGACGAGGGAGAAGAAAGGAGAACAGAAGCAATCCAGTTGCAGCTCCTTGGACTCAAGGAGTAGGAAATTGAGGTATGGGATGGTATGCAGGCCACTGTCCCAGTCTGAGCAGCTTGACAGAGAGTTAGTGAGACAAATCAAAAGGCATGTAGAAATGAGATAATTGGTCATTGTGGGGATTTCAACTTGTTGGGGTGGACTGGAGCATTCTTGTCACCTCTAGTGCTAGGAAGCAAGTGCTCCTGGATGTGATCTAGAGGGTCTCCTGAAACAGTTGGTTACTGTACCTACTAGGCTAAAGAACACTTCAGATCTGGTATTGTCAAATGGGGAGGCAGTGAGGGAAGTAAAGGTAGAGGACCCACTAACCAACAGTGATTACCAAACAGTGTGGTTTAATATCACGATGTGTGGGGAGCCAGAGAAATCAGTTACTCGGGTGGTAAACTTCAGGGAGGGACTTTGGGAGGCTGCAGGAAGTACTGAAAGGAAACTGAGGGCATAAGGCAGGAGATGGATGTGGAGCAAAAATAGTATATTATTAAACGGGGAGTTACAGAGGTAACAGAAGCCTGCACAAAGGCACAGAGTAAGAGGAGCAGAGCAAGAAAACCATGCTGATTGAACAGCGAGGTTGTGGAGGTGGTGAGGGCAAACGAGTGGCACACCAGAGGTTTAGGAGGACAGGGAAGGAAGTGGACAGGGAGGAATATGGAAGATGCTCCAGGGAGGTGACCAGAAAAGTGAGAGAAGCCAAGGCCCTGAGGTTGATGAGATTAGCACAGGAATTAATGGGGAGGGGGACATTTTCAGATACATCAGGGAGAAAAGGAAGGGCAAGGAGACAATAGTGTGGATAAAAAGGATGGGGACCTTTACTGTTTTCCAAAGTAGATTCAGTGTACAGATGAGTGGTATATTTCAGTATGTGCAGCTCAAGGAGGCTGTTGTCTCCTATATAGGTAAACCCAAGATCAGACACTGTGAATATTGACTTGCCCTCTATTCTCAGATTGGCTAGACAACCTCATGCCATTTCTCTGGTTTACAAAAGTTACAAGCATTGCAGCATAACTTACCTCAAGGGGTTTTCTATTACTGGACTCAGGAATTGTCAATAAACACAGAAATTGACTTCTGGAGGAGACTGGCACAATTCCTATATTTACAATCAGCAAGATAGACTGTGTCTAACCTAGTTTAATATTAAGCACAACTTATATTTCACTACTGTGAAGCTTTACTCTTTGGGGCAGCTTTCTTCCCTGTTTGTACCAGATGTGGTAGGGAGCTGAGTGCGTTGCTTCACATGATATGGACATGCCGAAGTGCAAGCTTTCTGGCAGGCAATTAGATGATCTCTAGATCGTTTTCTGGGGTTAGATCCATTATTTACCCCAGAAGTTTGCCCTACTGAACTACTTCCTCTGGGTATGCCCAAGGTCAGGAAGAGCCATATGGTCCTGGCTGCAATGATTGCAAAGTTGATTATATTGCAGCATTAGAGAGACAGTGTTCCCCTTTCTGTTCTGGAATGGCATAAAGAAATGTTGCTGGCCATCCAGTTGGAGAAACACATTTGCTTGATGCGCAATAGATATGCAACCTTCCAGAGTAGATGGAGAGTGCTAGATGCCCTGTTATCAGCTTGGAGGACCAAATAGGTCTGAGTATAGATTAATGTGTGCATATTTGTTGGAATAGTGGATGAGTAACACTTGGCTGGGGAGGGGTTAGGGAGGATTAGAATTAGGGAGAAGGGATGGAGGGAGGGACAGGTAAATGGGGGTGGGGATTGCCTTGGAGTTATACTATGTATGCTGTGTATTAATATTACTGGCATCCCTCTTGGGAATATGTTTTGTGTTTTATTATGTTATTTGAAACCAAGAAAGCTTACTGAATTAAAAAAAAGGTGGGAGTAGACTGAAAAGGGGAGGAGCAGGCAGAAGCATTGAATAAATACTTTTGCTCAGTGTTCACGGAAGAAAGAGGGACAGCTACCAGCATGGGCTGGGATGGTGGGGACAGGGTAGAGGAGGTGACAGATGGAAGAATTGAGACAAGTAAAGTCCTAGAGGGACTGAGGGCACTGAAGGTAGACAAGGCACCAGGGCCAGATGGTATCCACCCCAGGGTGCTGAGGGAGATGGTGGAGGTGTTGGCAGAGCCACTGGTGGATGTGTACAGCACCTCACTAGAGCCAGGATGTGTGCCACTGACTGGAGGATGGCACATGTAGTACCATTACACAAGAGGCCAAGGGATGAACCGGTAATTATCGTCCCGTAAGTCTCACCTCCATAGTGTGCAAACTCATGGAAATTATACTAAAGGAAAGACTGGTGTTGAATCTGAGGACAATGGCCTCCAGGATGTGAGGCAGCATGGGTTTGCTTCAGGAAGTCTTGTCAAACCAACCTCATACAATATTATGCCTGGGTGACAGGTGAGCTGGATAAGGGTCATTTGGTGGATATTCTTTACTTGGACCTCAGCAAGGCTTTGAGTCTGTCTCATGGGTGGCTTGGGGAAGCTAACTGGGGTAGGGTAGGGGCAAAATGATAAACTGGATTACAAGCTGGCAGGCTGCAATGGGTGGTGGTGAGGGGCGTTCTCAGCTCTAAGGCCAGTGACAGGTAGGGGTGCCACAGGGCTCTGTGTTGGGGCCAGTATTGTTTGGGCTCTTCATGTCAGACATTGTACATGGGGTGGTGAGCAAGGTAAGTCTGTTTGCTGACAACACCAAAATCAGAGTAGTGGATGGAGAGGAGGGATGAAAAGCAGCTGCAGGGGGACCTATGCAAGCTGGAGGAGTGGTCAGAGAGGTGGCAGCTGGGGTTCAATTCAAAGAAGTGTAAGGTTATGCACTTTGGGGTGAAGAACCCAAGGAGAGAATACTGGCTGGGGGAGTTAAGCTGGGGATCACTGAGGAGGAGAAGGACCTAGGGTAATGATAACTTGGACCATGAACAACACTGACCAGTGCAGGAGAGCAGCTGCAAAAGTGAACAAAATGCTAGGGTGCATAGCAAGGGGTTTTCATCCAGGTGAAAGAGGTGATCTTGCATTCTACAAGTTGCTGGTAAGGCAGCACTTAGAGTATTGTGTGCAGTTTTGGAGGCCATACCTAAAGCATGATATCAGACTACTGGAGGGGTGCAGAGGAGGGCAACAAAGATGATATGTGGAATGGAGGGGAGAGACTATGACAGCAGGCTGGGAGACCTGAATATGTACACCCTAGAGGATAGAAGGGACAGGGGGACATGATAGAGACATTCAAGTATCTGAAGGAATCAATAAGGATGGGGCAGATGGGATCTTTAAGTTAAGGAGGGAGGGTCACCAGGGGCACAGGCTAAGGCTAGAAGGGGAAGATTTAGGAAGGAGATGAGGAGACACTATTTCACAGGCAGGGTGGTAGCAAATGGAACGCCTACCACAATGGGTGGTATCATGTAAATCTGTGAATAGCTTGAAAAGGCATGGGACAGGGAACAGGGGAGAGTAAGGGTGAGAGGTGGGATGGCAGTGGGATGACAAAGGGAGTGGGTGGGGCAGCTGCAAATTAGGGTGTTGGCTGCACACTCGAGCAGACTTAGATAGGTGTGTGCTCTGTTTCTGCTGGCACATTCGTATGTTCATAAAACATTATCCATTAATTTCCTTCCAGTTCACCCCTTTTTGTTTTAATTTGATTTGAAAATCCTTCCTCGCCACAACTATTCTCCCTTTTTAAATGGACCACCAAGGAAAATGATTGCTTTTTTCTTCTGTTTTCCACTCTAAGGTCCAAAATTTTGGAACCAAATTTATATTTATCCATACCAAATCAATCACTGTGGCCACTTTTCAGTTCATGAAAGTATATTCACCCTCTAGATCAGATTTCGACCTTCCATTTATTAACAGCAAGTTTCTTTCTTTTAATGTCTTGGATAGTCTTAGACCATGATCACTGAATTTCCTGTCCCTTGTGTTTATGATATTTCTGATATTCCTTCACCCCTACAACCATGTATTGTTCTATATCTTTAGTAGGTCTTTTTATATTTCTGACTCTAGCATGTGCATCCCCACTACCATTAATCCAATTGATGGATTATCTTCCATTACATCATCAATTATTTTTCCTAATTTCTTGATCTTATCTTCTCACTCCTTTCCTCCAACAGGAGGTATATACATGTTAATTATGGCTACTGAATTAACTCACAGAGTGATTTTAAACCCATATTTCCTGAGTTCACTTTTATAGTTGTTACCTCTGTACCTACATTTATCCTTACCCAAATTAACAGACCACCCTTCCTCCTCCCATCCTATTTTCCTTGGTTGCTGGTAAGTTGAATACTTTATATCCATTCAACATAGTCTCATTACTTTCCCAAGTCTCTTGTAAACACATGATGTCAAATTCATTAAGATAACTCACCAACTCCTTATCTCCAATTTATTTCTAATACCTGCTACATTCCAGGACAGGATCTTCAATGATCTAATATCCAGTCTGACCTCATTTATACTTTCTACTCTCTTTTTTGTGAATTATCCTCCAAGTCCTCCAAAATGGCAAATTTATTAATATTTTCCATCCTTTTAAGCCATTGTGGCTTAGCATCTTGGACCATAAAGTCATCCACACCTTCATCATCTATCAACACAGGAATCCCAGTTTGTCTAATTCAGGGCTTATATTCACAAACTCATCATAGACCAATTTTTTGTCCAACCACAGAGTTAATTGGCCACTCTCTTCCCATCTTGTGGCCTTGTATATTTTATTTCTTAGACCCTTTATTTTTGTCAAAGGTTCCAAAAATCCCCTATTTCATATTTTAAATTTACATTGTTCTCATTGGGCAAATAGTCTAAGCCAAATATAGATAAATGATTAGCCAAAGCCCTTGTCCCCTATCCTCACTTGGCTTGATGTGTCTCTCTTTGAAAATAGTCCAGGAAAAATATCCTAATGTCCCAACTTCACCACTTGATTCCCACCATTTGTGCCAATTTTACTTTACTATGTACTATGGTTTGCAGGACAAAAACTGGTCCGTCACTAATAATACCCTTTTTCATCTTTTACTGGTCTAATAGTACTAAAACCGGATATTAATGTCTCTTCCATTAGTACAACACATGATAACAATTTCTTGATATTATCTCTCAACAAGGTCTCATTCTCATCAGGTATCAGTTCAACCTCATATAATGGTAACACAGTCTGTCTTTTTGTTTTTATCATGAACTCATCAAAATCCTTATTCATTTCTTTCTTTTCCTTATTCTCATTTCCCATACTTTATTTGTCCTTCCTTCCCCATCTCTACCTTCTCCATTCTCAAATCTAATATTGCTCACATACTTTGACCATTTTCTTACTTCCTGCTATATCCTGCATGTTGGTACCTTCTATCTTTATTTTGTCCTCCTTTATCTCAATTTTCTCAATGTTCCTGTTTTTATTCCTTTTCTTGTCCTCCTTAACTTCTTTTGTTTTGCCTCTCTTTTTTAACTTCTTTCTTTTCTGTTTATCTTGCTTTAGGGGTTTATCAGTCTGGTGGCTAGCTTTAACTCCTCCTCCACTATCTTATTTAGCTCTGTTATAGTTAAATCCCAATTTCTTTACCCCATCTTCCTTCTTCTTTACACATTACTTTTCTCCCATTTTCCCTCTCTTCCCCTTTTCTGCATAAATCTTGATGTTTAAATTTCAAGTCTTCACAAATACTAGTATTTCTAAACCTTGGTGTGGGTAACATAATTAATTCTAGAAGAATCCGACTCTCCAGTCTTTGTTCATTTTCTTACTTCAACTCTCTATCTATTCTATCACCTTTATCCCCTATATAGGCCTGTAGCTCTTGAATTGCTTTTCTATTTTCAATTACAATTCCTTTTGTAAATTTAAGGTCTTGTGAAATTCTAGTCAGTTGTTCATAGATCAGGATGTTAGCCTGTATTAGGTCCCTTAATGCATTCCCTATTTCTCTCAAGAGGCCATCCAAATCATTATAATTCTTCCTGACTCATGAACAAAGTATTCTCTTCTTCCTTGTAGTTTGTTCACTTATATAGGATTCATGCAATCTATTGGTTTGTTCACATTTGCCTAACTTGCTCTTACCAGCTTCCTTTGTCCCTTAAGTCCTTGCATAATGTATAATAACTGGTCTCTAACTTCGTTCAGTCCCAACTTCAGACCATTCCTATCCCTTATTCCTCCTTCATTCTTATTTCTTGGCCCACCTGGCCCTCAATACCATCTTTACTCATGCTCACTCTCTCTTCACATTCTAGTTCCCAATCATTAACTTCAACTGAGATTTCTCTTGAACTCTCACTCCCTACACACCTTCTTCTCCAACCCCCATCTCTCTCTTTCCTCACTTCCTTCCCTTCTCAGGAGTCAAAACCTTCCCCTTTGTTCTCCCACATCCTTTTTCATCCTTTAGCTTATACTCAGTCATGTAAGTGGTAATTCTTGATTGACATAAACTGTGATTCAGTCTGTTCCTTTTCAAGATTTTTCCTTTTCCCTACTGCTTTCTCTCCTTTAACTGTATTTTTTCTTCTCGGCTGACTTATCTGTGTCCTTGGTTTCTGCTTTTCTGAACCTTTTCCTTTCTCTTTGGAGCCACACCACTTCTTGTTTTAACTGGCATTAAATCTTTATATCTTTTGCTCTCTTTCCTTTTAGGTACAATTTTTATTTCTAGGAGACTAGGATGGGCAAAAGACTTCTAACTTATCCTGAGAGCCTCGTAATATAATAATGTGCAAAAAATCTTCAACAAATCAATAAATCCTACCATGCATTTGATCGGTTTAAAATATCCCAATGAACCTCTAATAGCATAAAATCCCAGTTTCTGTATGGAATATAAAGTGCAAAGTATTAAATACAAGGTGCAAAGTACAATAAAATACTATAATTTCCTGCTTAGATCACTAAAAAGCTTTAAGTGCCCCATCCACTCAACCAAAATTTTCCAAATGCTTGAACACCTCTTTAGTACATAGATAGATCAATAGCCACTATTATTATTATATTATTGTTACAATTACATTCCTCAATTATATTACCACTTGATACTCTAATTGTCCTTTATTGATCTATTGGCAATCTTGAAAATTAGTCTTATTGTCTTTGTGAATTCTCTTGACCTTGTTGCCTTTGTTTCCCAATATCCTTCTGGTACCCTCAGTGACCTTTGGTAAGGAAGTTTACACCACTTTCAAATTCGATGAAAGTCTGCAGGTCTTATCAGTTTGGAAACTAAAGTTCTAAATAGGAATAACTATCCCTTGTTAGGCACCCTTGCTCAAAAGTTTTCCACTGACATGGTTGCGTGGTTGTGTTCTATTTTTAAGGAGGCCTAGAAATCTCTCTCCACCATGGGCCAGTTAACAGCCTCTGCAGCACAGCTCTCCTTTCCTAAAAGGACAGTATAGAAAGTATATACAACATGTGTAGAGATGTGATCAATCGAGCGAGATAAATCTCTCAAATTCTCCTTCTTCTCCACTAGTTAAATGCAGGGAAACAAAAAAACTTGATAATAAAGGGGTTTCAATATCTGAATATTTCATTTACAACATTGGCTTACTAAAATACCTTCCTTTGATTCTAACTTTGTCAGCTAGCTAAACATTATGAGCAAGGCAAATAAAACAAATCTACAATCTACTGTATCCTGAATCCCCAGTGCAAATCCAGACCATACAACTTCCACCATACAATTTTATTCCTGCTCTCTAATCCCCACTAATTATGGCTCAAGTTAGTTTTACTGACTATAATATAACTACTCACTTTCTAGGCTTTTCTGGATTCTCTGTGAGGCAATATGTTGCTGCCTAGGAGCTCCAATTCTATCTGCCCCACTAATACAACTCCCAGGCAATCATTCATAGAATCAGAAATTCACTTAGCACTTTCTCCTTGCAGCATGTCTTTCTGGTAAATCAGAAATGGTGCTTGTCCTGCTAGAATGCTAGCGCCTGCTCTGTAAGGTCTAAACCTCATGGCTCAGTTGGCCCAATCCCTATGGTCTATTTCTTCCACCTAGTGAATCCAGAAGTCCACTGCTTGTTTTATATAGTTTTATTAAATTTTATTAATCTGTTTTAAATGGTTGCATTAGTTATTTTAACACAGTTAAAAGTAGCATCAGTGGAACTGGAGACACTGAAGTGCATTAAAACATCAAAATCACAGGATACCTTCTTTGCCTTCACTCACTCACTCACACTCACTCACTCACTCACTCACGATATCTTATGTCCAAACACACAAGAAATACACAAAAGGGTGCAAAAGTAAGCAAAATGAAAAAAAATATATATAAAAGGATTAAATCACCCAAATAATTTGTTCTTCTTCTCGATTTATAGAGCAGGAATAGAGGGACAGGTCTGTCAGACTGCTTTCAAACTCCGCAGCTCTTCCTGGAGCCTTCAAAAACCTCAAAACATTCAAGTAGGGGCTCCTGCCACCACAAGGACTCACACCCAAATTCGATGCTGGCCTTGGGTCCTGGACAGGCCACCGCTTCTCTATTCTTCCTTCCTTTGCACCTCAGACAGGCAAACCCAAAGAACTTCTGGAAAGGTCAGTGAAATCTATTTTACACTTATGGCAACAGTGGCATACCTGTTGTAGAATAAAAATAGCCTTGTACCAACTCCTACTACAGCAGCTTCTCCTCGTGGCCCAGTCTCTCTCAACTAGGTTTACTAAGTCCAGAACCACAGCCTTCTGGGTCACTCCAGAGCTATCAGTGAAAGCTTTTCTTGATTGCCTTATTTTGCATATGAACTTGGGAAGAAGCATCAGAATAGGGAAGCCATACACCTGCTGAAATTTCACTCCTGTGGCAGCATGTCCACTGTCTCTGCCTGTGGGCATCAGTAGCAGCTGAAGAACCACTGCACTTGAACATTCTGGCTGGAGGTGAACAGATCAATCTGTGGATGACTGAATCTTTGCACAGAAGATCAAACACCTCTGGGTTCAGCATCCATACCCCTAGATGGGCATTCTCATGGCTTAGCAATCTGCCTGAATGTTCAACTCCCCACCAAGTGAACTGCTGACAGAGAGAAGTCATACTAACTGATCCATTATCCATAATAGGAGAGTTCCTGACCTCCAAAATGTGTTTATCCAATCTTGACTTGAATGCCTGTTTATTTCTACTTATTATTATGTCAGTGTGCAACTTATTCCATATATTTACAATACATTATTTGTGAAATTGTTTTCTATATGTGTGTGGAATTTTAGAGGTCTAATTTTCATATGGTGTCCTCTAGTGCAGAAGTTACCATCCTTGAATTCAAGACTGAGTTCATTCATTAGATATTCATCTTGCAAAATATCAAAACATTAAAGTAGATCACCCTTTTCCTTTTTGTCTCCAATGGCATCATATTCAAATGCTTAAGCCTATCAAAATAGCTAAGATCTTTCAATGTATGCATCATTTTTGTTGCTCTGCACTGCACCCTCTTCATTTTCTGTGTTTTCTCTTATCTAGTGGGCACCATACAGGGCTGCCATAATCTAAGAAAGGTCTCACATACACTAAATACAGAGGCAAGATGACATCCACCTTCCTACTTTTAAAGTTTCTTTTAATTGAGTGCAATATGCTATTTGTCTTTTATATTTGTATTGTACAATGATTTGGAGAGTTAAATTTATTATGAAGTATTACCCCTAGGTCTTGTTCTGTTGTTAACTCCATAGAGGTCTTATTCCCAAGTTTATAATTAATTTTCTAGTTTGCTTCCCTAGGTGTAATACACAGCATTTTTCAAAATGAAAGGGCATCCTGCTTGCAGCGCAGTTACATATTGAATAGAGGACCTTGCTTCTAATGTATCCACTATGCCTGCTATTTTCATGTCATCAGCATATTTATATGTTTCTGTTTCTGCACATATCTGACATGAAGAGTTGAAATACTGTAGGTCCCAAAATGGATCCTTACAGAACATCACTCATAATGGATCCAATAGATGAAAGGTGCCTCTTCATGGATATTCTTTGTGTCCTATTTTCAAGCCATCCCTTGATCCATTTAATAATACATGGGCTAATATCAAGATCCCTCATTTTATCAATTACAGCCCGTGTGGCACCACATTGAATGCTTTTGAGAAATCCAAGTATATGCAATCTATATTTTTGCCTTTATCCAGTGTTGCTATCTTCTCATAAAAACAACAGATTCATTATACATTACCTCCTGAAGGAAAAAAACGTGCTGTTCAGTATCAACAAACTTATGTTGTTTAAGGTGTTCAAGTATATGATCTTTAATGATGCCTTCAAAAGTTTATATGGCACCGACATTAGACTGATGCGCCTATAATTTTTGTAATCTTTTTTCTTTTTATACAGTATATAGGAATAACTATTGTTGATAACCTATCTTTAGGGATGTCACATTTAATCTAGGATGCCTCAAATAAATATTTAACTGGTTTGGCTATTGCAGTCATCATTAACTTCAAAAGTCTGTTTGAGATATTGCCTGGGCCAGCAGAATTAAGAGTTTTCATCTTTTGAATTCTACTTATGTCCAGTTCAGTAATTTCAATGGGAACCATACTGTTATCTGGAATATTTCCTGTGTACTGTCCGGATTTAGAAAAAACAACGAAATAAAACGTTATTAAATATGTCTGCCATTTTACTCGAGTCATCGATAGTGATGTCATTATCTTTAATAGAGCAGAAACTGGTATAGACTTTGGCTGACAGATAAGGACTGCTTGGCCACTTAGTCTGCCCATTTTCCTACCTACAGGGTAAGCTGCAGATCCTATTTAACCAACAGCCTATTTCTTCCTTCCCCCACAAAATTGCCTTATGCCTGTCCCATGCTCTTGAATTCTCCCACCATTTTAGACCCCACAACCTCCTCAGGAAGACTGTTCCATGCGTTCACCACCCTCTCTGTAAAAATACTTCCTCACATTGCCCCAGAGCCGTCCCCTCTATCTTCAGATTGTGTCCCCTTGTTCTTGCACAACTTTTTCTGAAAGATGCTACCCTCTTGACTTTGTTGATTCCACTGAGGTACTTAAAAGTTTCTATCATGTCCCCCTCCCTACTTTTCTCAAGGGTATACATATTAAGCTCCTTTAATCTCCCTCATATGGCTTCTCTTGCAGACCCTGTGCCATTTTAGATGCCCTCTCTGGACTGCCTCCATCCTGTCTATGTCTTTGTGGAAATGGGGTCACCAGAACTGGACACAGTACTCAGATCGGGTCTCACCAACTGTCTGTACAGAAGGATAGCAACTTCCTGTTTTCTACTGGTGATGCCTCTCCTATACATCCCAATATCCCCAGACCTCCCTACTGCCTTCTCACATTGCTTGCTTACCTTAAGGTCATCTGATATGATTACCCCCAGGTCCCTTTCCATTTTTGTTGTTGTTACTACCTTCCGCTCCTTTGTTTAATCGCCCCTGGGTTTTGTTTCCAGGTGCATTATTTTGCACTTTACATTGAATCCAAGCTGCCATACTTGACCATTCCTCCAACCTTACCAAGTCCCTTCTCATCCTTTCCATGAATTCTTGTGTATCAACCCTATTGCAGATCTTTGTGTCATCTGCAAAGAGGCATACTTTTCCTTCCAGTCCCTCTGCAATGTCACTTATAAAGATATTAACAAGCATTTGTCAATACCGAACGTAATTGCAGGTATTTGCAGTGGTGTTTGCATGTACGGTGCTTTATCCTAATGCCCTGTGCGACTGCTGGCATTTGCACAATAAATGGTCAGCATGACCTTTTGTTACCCCCATTGTGCGCTACATAGGTGGAAACACATTTTGGGCAGGATGTTAAAATGACAGCTGTACTGCTCATAAGGAAGTGTGGTAAAATGCCAATGTTGAAAATCTGGAGTGGAAATATTGAAAATTTGCAAACCTACGAGTGGCGTGGAACTGTGCAACGACGCTCATAAAAGTCATTTTAGAATTTTTTTCACCAAATTTTCAACATTGCCATTTTAAAACCTCTGCTAATGAACAGTGTCACTGTGATTTTCTTAATGTGTCCCAAACATTGAGTTCGCACACACGACTATGCCATTTGCGCTACATGGGTGGAAACACATTTTGGGCAAGATGAAAATGACAGCTGCAGTGATCATAAGAAGGTGTGGTAAAATGGCAATGTTGAAAATCTGGAGTGAAAATATTGGAAATTCAAACTTACGAGCATGCGTAGGAACTGCATAGCATGAACTCATAAAACAGTCATTTTAGGAATTTTTCACCAAATTTTCAACATAGCCATTTTAAGACCTCTGCTCATGAACAGTGTCACTGTGATTTTCTTAATGTTCCATACATTGATTTCACACGACCTGCGCCACTGTCGCGCTACATGGGCTGAAACACATTTTGGGTGAGATGAAAATGACAGCTGTACAACTCTATAAGAAGATGTGATAAAATGGCAATGTTGAAAATCTGGAGTGAAAATATTGAAAATTCACGAACTTACGAGCCTAAGCGGGAACTCTTTAATGCACACTCAGTAAAACAGTCATTTTGGAATTTTGCAAATTTTCAACATGGGGTTTTGGGACCTCTTCTCATGAATGATGTCACTGTCATGGCATTATTCAAGGCCAAACAGTGATTTTGTGCAGTGACTGCGCAGTGCCTGCAAAATCACCTTTCAGGCCCGAATAACGCCACGACAGTGACATCATTCATGAGAAGGAGTCCCAAAACCCTATGTTGAAAATTTGGTGCAAACATTCCAAAAATGACTGAGATATGCACAAAGTTGAAGCCCCTATGTAGCCCATTATACAGCTTACCGGCATTTCCTCGGTTCACGGTCGGCTTTGAAGAGTGCAGACATGTTCCCGGTCCACTGAAGATTGTTGCGCCGGAACTGGAGGTAAGTATGGGGGTGGGGTGGGGAGGCTGGGTGCACAGGGTGGGTGGGTTGCTAGGGAGAGGGGCTTGAGACTCGCCATGGGACCGTTTTTATTTTACAGGTTTAAAAAAAGACAACGTGGATGTTTGCCACGCTAGTGGGCCTCAGCATGGCAGAAGATGTGGGGGGGCGAGGAGCTGACTGGGATTGGGCACCCCATCGGCAAAAACAAACATTTGCCATGTTGGGTAGGCTCTTCAGCGTGACAGCAGGATGGCTTGGGGGCCGTGGAGCCGATGGGGATTGGGCACCCCCTTCTGCAACTAACATTTGCCACGCTGGGGTGGGCCTCAGCGTGGCACTAAAGCTTTGGGGTGACATGGACGACGAGGGGGGAGCGCAGATGCAAGGAGGGACGGGCGGCGCGCCCAGTATGGCAGAGGTGCTTTCCTTTGAAGCAGAGGAACACTGCTGTCATACTGAGCTCCTGCACCCATTTGTACAGGACCACCATGCCTGCTCAAGGAGCAGTGCATTGGATGGGAGAGGCACACCTCAAGTGTGTGCTAGCCTAAACGCCTCCTTGCGCATCCGCTAGTTTAACGAAAAAGGACTGGACCCAGCACTGAACCTCCTGCGGTACCCCACTAGTAATCTCTCTTCTTCAGAGTGGACTCCATTTACAATTACCTTCTGTGTCCTGCTGTCCAGCCAATGTTTTACCCAGGCTACTACCCTGGGACCCACTCCCAGGCTGGTTAATTTGACTATTAATCTTTGTGTGGACTGTGTCAAATGCCTTGATAAAGTCTAGGTAGACCATGTCCACAGCCCCTCCCTGGTCTACTACTTGGTCACCCAGTCAAAAAATCAATTAGATGTGTCTGACATGACCTTCCTGCTGTGAACCCATGCTGCCTTGGGTCCTGTGCCCCACTGGCCTCTAGGTACTCAACAGTTCTTTCCTTCAGAAGTGATTCCATCATTTTCCCTACCACTGAGGTCAAACTGACAGGTCTATAGTTTTCTGCCTCTGTCTTGCTCCCACTTTTGTGAAGGGGTATCACATCCACCTTCCTCCAGTCCTCAGGTACCACTCATCCTCCCATGATTTGTTAAAAGAGTAGTCAGCACCTTGTAGCACATTGAGGACCTGGGTTCGGGAGCAAGCCTGGGTTGTCGGAGGTTGGCATGGAGGGGTGGGTGGAGCAGGATGGAGCAGCCTCAAGGCAGCCCTCCTCTCCGGGGAGGTGGGGTGGCATCCCTTGCTCTTGGCTACCCCTGGTGGAGGCCAAGGGGCTGTGCAAGTGAGGGTGCCAGCGATAGGCCAATATGGGCAGGTGGAAGAGGGCCATTACTGGGCTGTAAGGTGCATGCTTGCCTCCACATGCATGCGTCCTTCTCCTGGGGTCCTCAGGTAAAAGGGAGAAAATCAGAAAACAACCGGCAGCAGGATGGCGATTGACTCTCCTCAGGCACCGCCTCCTGGGCCAGGCATAGGTAAGCCCGTAATTCCGGGATGGAGCTGGGAGTCGATCAGATGGGGGACGATGATGCAAGGAGAAACAGAGTGGAGATAAAAAAAAGGGTAGTCAGTGGTGTCACTGGTTCTTCCTTAATTCTTTTAGAATTCTAGGGTGAATTCCATCAGGCCCCATTGCTTTGTCCACCTTCAGTTTTAGGAGTTCTTTCAGAACCCTTTCTTCTGTGAAAGGTCTGGGATCGACCTCCATCCAGAGTGCTTCTGTTAATTGGATTAGGCACCTCTCCTCCTCCTCTTTGTGAATACTGAGCAGAAGCATTCATTCAGTGTCCCTGCTTTTCACTGTCCCTCTCTGCCCACCCACCGTACATTCTATTCAGCCTCACTATCCTCCTTTGTCTTTCTACGCCCTGATGTACCTGTGAAAGATTTTATCCCCTTCTTAACCAAGTTGGCTATCCTTTCCTCAGTTTGGGCCTTTGCTATTCTGACTACCCTCCCTGCTTTCTTCTGCCTTAACTGGTACAGTTCTCTGTCCTGATACTTCTGTGTTTCCTTATACTTCCTAAATGCTATTGTTTTCCTAACCTTCACCACCACCTCTTTTGAAACCATAATTGCTTTTCTTTTGTTTTGATTTGTTTTTGCTTCACACAAAGACTTGTTGCCTCTGTGATGGCAGTTTTGATGTTTCCCATTGTTGCTCCACCCCTCCTTCTAGGCCATATGCTAGTGCTTTTCTAATGCACTCTCCCATCTTGCCAAAGTCAGCCCTCCTGAAGTTCAGAACCTCACTTTTGTAGGGCTTGACTGTGTAGCTGAGTTTTTGTGAACCACACTGTTTGGTGGTCACTTGTTCCCAGATGGCTACCCACGTCTAGATCTGAGATCCCACCATCCCCATTTGAGAGTATGAGGTCTAAGACTGCCCCTCATGAGTGGGTTCCAAAACTAGCTGTCTGAGGCATGCCACCTGAAGGGCATTGAGAATGGCCTTGCTTTTGGGTGTGGCTGCAGCCCAGGTGCTCCAGTTAACATCTGGCATATTCAGGTCCCCATCAACAGTATCTCCACTTTCTCTGCCATCCTAAGGATGCTTTCTATCATATCCTTGTCCATTCCTCCCTGACATGGGGTCAGTATACAACCCTATGCGGATTGAGTGTGCCATTTTCAGTCTCTAAGGTGACCCACAGTTTTTCTCTCCTAACTGTTTACTCTTTTGTTCAGTTGCTTTTATTCCTCCCTTACATAGAGAGCTACTCCTCCCCTCTTCTCTCCTCCCTGTCTCTTCTGTAGGTTGTGTACCCTGGTACATTAACATCCCAGTCATGGTTCTCTGTGTACCATGTTTCTGTGACTGTTACGATATTTAGGCATCCCTCTTCCATCAAGACCACCAGTTCAGGGAGCTTATTGCCCAGACTACGGGCATTGGTACTCATTACCCTTCATTTCTTGATGGCCTTACCCCTTTTGCCCCATCCCTGTCCTTATTGTGTTTGTCATTTTCTCCATTTACCCCTGCCCTTCTCCCTATCGACATATCTATTGTGGTGTTTACCTCACTTACTACCTTGATCTTTTTGGGGCTAGGATTTCCTGCTCTTTCCAGTGCCTCCCCTTGGCTAGTTTAAATGCTTGTCAATGAAACATTTAAACCTATCACCTAGGATCCTGGTTCCCCTTCTGGACAGATGCAGTCCATCACACCAGTATAGGCCTGCATCCCTCCAGGTGAACCCCTAGTCCCCAATGAAGCCAAATCCCTGAGCTCTGCACCAGTTTTTCAACCACTGATTGAATTCTATGTTGTGGAGCAGCCTAGCCTCACCATGCCATAGACAGGCAGCACCTCCAAGAAGATTACCATGTGTGCTACTTGTCAAGGCCCTCCCAACTCCACAAACTCTTCCTGCACTTCTCTGATCCCTTTCTTAGCCAGGTCATTTGTCCCTAGGTGGACAATGACATCCAGCTCCTACCCTGTGCAGCTGCTCCAGCAATCCTGAGGATTCGCTCCCTGTCCCTCCAAGCCATGGCACCAGGCAGGCACCTTGCCACCCTCTCCCTTCCTCCCTAGTTCTACCTTCCTAACAATGGAGTCCCCAACAGGAGTTGTTTCTTCCCTGTGGGGTCCCATGCCACCCTCCTCATGGGTCTCCTTTGTGGAGATTCCAGCATCCTCCTTGGTCTCCACTGTGGGTGCCTCCATAGAGGAACCACACTTTGCCAGAATGGCATATGAATTGTGGAGAAGTACAACTAGAGGGATGCACCTCTGTTCCACCACCCTCACCCTCCCTGAGCCCACTGTGGTCCAACCTCTCCTCTTCCTTGGTAACCTCTGAGGCAATGGCAGGGCACTGGTGGTTCCTGGGTGGAAGAGGAGGTCCCACAAATCCTGGCCAACTCAGCCTAGAGATGAGCAACCTTCTCCCTCAGCCCAGAGAGGTGTCTGCAGATGGGACAACACTGCATCCTCCAGAATGTCTCCTGAAAGACTGCTGCTCCACAGCCACTGCATTGCACCACTCCTATCATGTCTTATTTATGGCCCCTTAACTGTTATATGAATACTTTCTCTTCCTTTTTTCTCTCCCACTTACTTACTGCCTCTGTGCCTTTTAAGCTCCTGATCTTCCTGTTCTGAGACAAGAAGTTCCTACATTTCTCAGTAATCTCCTTTCTTGCTCAGAGTCAGACCTTCAGCAGCTGGGGGTGGAGAGCTACTCTTCCTTCTAGGATGCTGAGTCTTTGGTGGCTCTGTGATCACTCACTTCCTGCTCCCAAACAGGAAGTTCCTGCTGTCAGTCAAATCCTGTGCCTATAAAACAAGAACTGGTTTAGGGTGAGGGGTGGTGGGGAGGGAAGGAAAGCAATATAGTCCCAGTAGAGAAGTTTAGTTATAATAACAGCAGCTCCTTCCACCTGGTGTCTCTGCCTGTTCTCTGGCAGAGCTATCTAGGCAGTGTTTAAATCTGGCTTTAACCTGGCTTTCTTCTAGTTAGCTTACCCCTACTTTTACTAGTCTTTCCAAACTTAGTTAATGACACAGATAACAGTTCCTTCAGCTACTTGAGACAAACACCTAGATAACTGCACAGATAACATTTCACTTCAGCCAACTCAGACAAACGCACTAACTTTTTTTACCCTAAATTGAAGGTCCGAGTAGTAGAGTTCTAGTTCTTTAGTCCCAGTAGAGAAGTTTAGTTATAATAACAGCAGCTCCTTCCTCCTGGTACCTCTGCTTGTATTTTAAAGGGAGTTTATGTAGCTTTATAAGTCCTTGAGATTGTGTCTTATGGTGTTTGTTGCTATGTTTAATTCAAATTTCCTTTTGGACCTATTTATACTATTTTTACATTGTCTGTGCTATCTTATAGTTATTCCAGGAACTTTCTGATCTATCAATAAGGTACTTTTTGTATAATTTTGTTTTTTCTTTATTGCTTTTTAACTGACTCAGTAAGCCATCTTTGTTTAATTCCATGATTATATATTTTTAATTTTCTTAATATGTTTATTAGAAACATTAAAAATGGCACCTTTATTTTGACCCATATTTCTTCCACAGGTTTGTTTTCTAACTGCTTATTCTAATCAATGTTATTTAATTCTTCATTAATAGCTTTTACATTAGCTGTATGGTACAAGTACATCTCTGCTTCCCTTACTGTGGTATATGATTCCAGACATCTAAATGTGATACTATTATAATCACTACTGCCTAAAGATATTCCCACATCACAGTCTACTATATTGATATTTGGGAAACTTAGTAATATGTCTAATATATTTGTCCACTTGTTGGTGTATTTATGTATTGGATTAACTTGAAATGCTCTTGGGCCTTCAGGAATTCCTTACTATTTAAATTAGTATCTTGCTTAGTCTCCACCATATGTCTCTATAGTTTAAATCCCAAGGAAAATTATCTCTCCAGCTCACAGGATCTTTCAGTTTTGTGATTAAAACTATTATTAATCAAGTGGGAGGTATTGGAGGTCTGTAGCACAGTCCAAATAGTAATAATTTTTTTTGATTTTTGTTACTTTGAGCCATAATGTTTCAGTCTTGCAATTAGATTATTTTATTTTTGTGAGATATCTGCTGCTGCTATTTGATTAGATATGCATATGGAAACTCCTTACCATTTTGTCTTTTTATCTAGTCTAAATGCATGATAACCTGGTATAGATTTGCCCCAGGTATCTGCCTTGCACCACCATGTCTCAGTCATAAAGACTATATCAATGTTCTTCTTAACTCAAAGTTCAGTTCAGTTTATTTGGGACCAGGAAAAGACTCCATTGAGCAACCTCATTTACAAGGAGGTTGTGGGAGGACTATACAATACAAAAAAGACAGCAATATACAGTACATGGTGGTAAAAATGCAGCAATTAAATGAAATGAGAGACAATAATATACAATGCAAGGAGGAACACAAAAAATATACAAAAGAAAAGAGAGGCAGCAAGAAGAAAAATTACTCACCATAGGAATGTTGTTTCTTCTAATGGAGTCTTGCCATATTCTGACAATATGCAGTTAGCCCCAGCACTTGAACTGCCCCAGAGAGGAACGATTTAACTCTATGCAGAAGATAGAACGTTGAGCTTCGAGCTCGAGCTTGGTTTTCAAACCTCTGTCTCTGGTACTTACCAGTGTAACAATCAGATTCTTATGAGCAAACTAACTGGCTGAGTACTACACCATGGAAATTGTTTAATATATATAGAACAAAGGCAACAATTTGGGTCCAGAAAGACTCAAGTCGAGAACCCAAGAAAAAAGATAGTGACAATATTTAAATATAATATATATATAAAACATAACAATAGTAACAATAAAACGACTACCCCACCCTTAAAAGGAGGGTACATTGTACATCCCTGAGGTGCAACACTGTACCTGCCATCCCACTTCCCAAAAACTAGGGTTCTGAGAGGGGAGGTAGGGAGGTCAGAATACAGCAAGACTCCATTAGAAGAAACATTACTATGGTGAGTAATTTTTCTTCAAACAAAATGAAGTCTTGCTGTATTCTGACAATATGTAGACTACCAAGCAGTTCCCTGTGAAGAGGGAATGCAGAACCTACTTTGGGAATAGGCTGTGCAGTACTGCTGTACCAAACCTATCATCACTCCTAGCCTGGAAGTCCAGAGAGTAATGCATGGAGAATGTATGGACTATTTTCCAGGTGGCTGCTTTACAGATTTCTAGCAAGGGTATATCTCCTGGCTACAGCCAGAGTAGCAGCTGTACTCTAGTTGAGTGCACCTCAGGCCTGGAGGGGGTGTTTGCCCAATTTGTTATAGCAGAATTGTATACAAGAGACAATTCACCTGGCAATAGTCATTTTAGTAGCAGGCTTATCTTTCCCACTTCCCATAAGTGAGAACAATTGAAGACAGTCATGCCTGTGTGCCTTAGTATGCTCTTTGTAGTAGCTAAGAGCCCTTTAACATCCAAACTGTGTAATCTTCTTTCTCCTGAAGAAGAATTGTCAGTGAAAACACAGGAAGAGACATAGACTGGTTCAGATGAAAGTTTGATACCACTTTGGGTAAGAACCTCCTATTGGTTCTTAGGACCACCTTATACCTATGGAAGGAGATACAGTCAGGTTGACTGACAGGGCCTGTAATTCATTAATCCACCTGGCAGAAGTAATAGCTACCAGGAACACAGTTTTCCAGGCCAAGTACTTCAGCTCAGCTGAAGCCAGAGGTTCAAAGGGTGGCTGCATAAGCTGCGTGTGATAGGGTCAATTCTCAAAAAAAAAAAATTTATATGTATCCCGGTGTTTGTCCTGAGGTGTGAATGAGTAGTCCTTGTCTACATTTGTTGTTCCTTCTGTGTCCTTGTTTTTATTGGAAAATAAGCGTGGTGTAGCCTGGCCACCTATGCTACGCTATTAATTCACCCATTTTTTTCTCTATGTCTCAAATCAGGAGACACAAGTATTCTTTGTAATAAAATAAAGTAAGTATTTAGGTATAAAGTGAGCGAGAAAAGCACTCGAAATTACTCTGGAAATTTTGTTTTACTTTATGCTTCCTTTCTTCACAGTTCCCTTTGATAAGTCCCGAGTAAATTCAGTCCTGAAATAGCTCAGGGTAACTGAAGGAATCTTTACATTTGGTCGTTATTTGAATTTCCCTCTCTTATGAAATGCTACCTTTCAGAGAAGCGAAAAGTCCGCTTTCTTTTATTTTTGTATTCCCCTGCGACAGTGCGCACACTACTTGACGGCAGCGCTTATCGCTGCTTTATTTCTGTGGTAGTCATCGAAGGACGCGTAAGTTAGACTTACTCTTAGTATATTTACAATTTTGGGCTCTTTTATTAGGTGAAAGCTGTACTCGGGCAAAATCTGGTTTTTGTTGTGGCTTCGTTCCAGTTCCTTTCCTACTGTTACTATAGGAACGGTGACCACTTCCCATTTCTTTATGTCTGTCTTTTGGGGAGGTTTTTCAGATCTCTAAAATTTTACTGAAAGCCTCCAAATTCTTGCCAGAAGGTAGGAAATGAATCTAAAAGGGATAAAAAACACTTGTATGCTTTTCTGACTTTTTTTTTCTTAAGAAAGTGTGTTATTTTATTTTTAGGTTTGGGAATGCTGATTGACAGTAAAGTAAACCAATGGGAATGCTGTGGGGTCTTTAAAAGTGAGTAATCACTGAATCAAGGCAGATTGTTCCTGGGTGTTGTCCTATAAACACCTACCTGGGCAGCTGAGCTTCTCCTGCTAGTTGAATGGGGATCAAAGATGGAAGGCTGATATGCCCTGTTCTATATTTTTATTTTTATTTTTTTTATTTTAAACAAAGTTTTTGTTTTGGAAGTTTGTATGGAATTTTGCCTCTTTCACGAATCTAACTGGTATCCTGAGAAATAAAAGCTATGGATGGTAACATAAGTATGGACTCCTGGTGAATATCTTTGCTCAGCCTTTCACATTGGTGTCAGAAGTGGGATCTGCTATATGAGGCTGGTTGGGCTAACCAACTGGAGGACCCAAGGCTCCAAGGGCAATTTGGATGCATCAGGAAGGGAAGACCCAGTACTTCAGCCCAGACCTCAAGGTGCACAGACCAGGGCCATCACAGTGCAATATAAATTGCCACTGCTGCCAGGGATCAAAACCAGTACCCGGAGGAAAGCTGTCATGGAGGAGAAGAAGCCTGAGGGCTAGCACAGGCTGCTGGAGGTGAGGAGGAGGAGGGCTATTTCCTGAGGAACCCCAAGATTTATTACGGTGGTTATGTGCCAGGCAACTGGAGATGGACCGTCAAAGGGACAAAGACCACAGAAATATGAGGCTCGATGGAATGACACTATGAGAGCATTTCAAGTGATGAGCCAAGGAGACTCTCCGATGGCAAGGGAGGGGTCAGAAAGATATCAAGCTAGCGAAGCTTACTACTACTGATGACATTGAGGAATATTTATTGACTTTTGAGAGGGTGGCGACTGCTTGTAACTGGCCCGAGACCAATGGGTCATACATCTATCTCCTTATCTGACCAGTAAGGCTAAGATCGCATACAGCAGGGTGGAAATAGCTGAAGTGAACAACTATGACCGGTCAAACAAGCTATTTTGAAACGATATGATATTAGCACTGAAACCTATCGATCAGAGGTTCAGATCATATAGATATGGAACTGTAGACAACCCACAGGATGTCTTTATACATTTGAAAGATTTATGCTATAAATGGATGCAACCTGCCATTAAGACCAAAGAACAGCTGATGGAGATGATAGTATTGGAGCAATTTCTTCAGATACTTCCCCAGAGGTCCAACTATGGGTTAGAGAACATCATCCTGAAACATCAGACAGCACAATTCGTTTGGTCAAGATTATATTGCTGCAAGATCTCACAAGCAAAGAAGCAGTTTTCACCCAACCCTTGCAGTTCGGTAAAAACTGTTTCCCCATCCTCTTTAAAAGTACAGTCACTACTCCATTAAGAACTGGTATAGAAAGCATGACAAAACCGGTCAGGGTGCATAGTACTGACATAATATGTCATGAATGCAAAGGTAAAGGACATATTGCAAGATTTTGTCCTAAGAGACGAATTGAAACCTCTCATCTTGCCTTAGCAAATTGGGGAAACTATATGACTACTGTACAGATTGGCACTAAAACTGTTGTGGGATTATTGACTCAGGAAGTAAACAAACTTTAATACAAGCAGACTTATGGAATGTAGTTCCTTCTCCCGAGAAACCTACTATGGAAGTAACTTGTATACATGGGAAACTCATAGATATCCTCTAGAAGAAATCGAATTACTGATACAAGGACAAACTCAGACCATTCAAGTGGGAGCTGTGCCAAAATTACTGGTTCCTGTCCTAATCGGACATGATTGTCCTATTTTCAGCAACTTCTATCCAATAATCTTTCTGCAATGACTACTAGATCCCAAACAAGGGGCAAGATATGGAAAAAGAGTCCTAGAAACAAACTTTCCGTTTGAACAGGATGTTTTGGGACCCAAGGGAAAGATAAGAAAACTAAGAAACAAAAGAGGACTGAGAAATACAGTTGGACTCAAAATCATGTAAAAAACAGTAAAAATAAGAAGGTGGGGGTGGGAGGATGTGATAAAGTTTGTTCATGGAATTGCAAAATAAGGATGAATCTTTAAAGAAATTAATGGCTAACCAAGGAAAGGAGCAAGAGTTGGGAAAGAAATACCAAGAAAGATGGGTTAATGTATAGAGTATGTGAAAATCCTAGAACACAGGAAATCGTAGAACAACTATTGATTCCTGAACAGTTTAGATTAAACTTAATCAGTCTTGCATGATCTTCCTATGGCGGACATTTAGGAAGGATAAAACCTTAAGCCGTTTATTGCATAGGTTCTACTGGCCAGGAATACATGAACAAGTAACTGATTATTGTAAAAGTTGTCCAGAGTGCCAAAGGTAGCCAAAATTGGGAGAAAAGATACTGTCCCTATGCAAGTAATGCCCTTATTTTCCACTCCTTTCCAAAGAATTGCTATGGATATTGTTGGCCCAGTCCAAAAAGTACTAAAGGAAATCAATATATTTTAGTAGTCTGTGATTATGCAACTAAATATCCGGAAGAATACCTCTGCATAGTTACTGCTCCTAAAATTGCTGAGGAACTGGGAAAAATATTCAGTAGGGTAGGTATGCCCCAGGAAATATTAATGGATCGTGGTACTAATTTTTGCTCTCAGTATTAAAATGGCTTTACCAGACCTTAGGAATAGAGGCTATACAAACATCCCCTTATCACCTCTAAACCGACGGTCTGGTAGAACGCTTTAATCAGACTATGAAGAAAATGATTCAGAAGTTTGTACATGAAGAAGGCAGACAATGGGATCTATACCTACCCTACTTAATGTTTGCATATCGAGAGGTACCACAAGCTTCAACTGGTTTTCCCTTTTGAGTATTATATGGGAGGAATCCAAGAGGCCCCTCGATATTATAAAAGAATGGTGGGAGGAAGGTAAGACAAATGACTACACATGTTTACCAGATTACTGGATAAAATTGAGGGAGCAAATACAAAGATATAGTCAGCAAGCCCATACTTTTAATCAGAAACAGCAAATAAGGCAAAAGGAACACTATGATAAAGGAACCAGTATGAAGTCCTTTGTGAGGGTGACCAAGTATTGTTGCTACTTCCGACTTCAGATAACAAATTATTAATGAAATGGCAGGGTCCTTATAAAGTAATCGGAAAGTGGGACCTGTCACCTATGAGATTTATGTGCCCGATAAAGCTAACAAAAAGTGAATTTATCATGTCAACCTTTTAAAACCATGGATAGAAAGAAAACCTAAGTCCTGTAACTATGTATACCCTGAAGAAGGGTTAGTGAAATGGAAATAGCTTATCAGCGGTTAGAAAGGGAGGTGGTCTGAAGGATATTAAATTTAATCTAAATCTGACTTCTACACAAAAAGGAAGTAATGGAAATCCTTCAAAACATAAGGATACTTTTAGAGGAATCCCAGGAGAATAATAGGGAAACGATAAAATAAGTTTGTCCCAAAATAAACCAATACGCCAAAAGCCCTATCGTTTACCAGAAAGAATACGAGAAACCGTAATACAGGAAATAACAAAAATGCAAGAAATGGAATAATTGAACCTTCACAGAAGTAATGGAGCTCTCCTTTAATTGTGGTCAATAAAAGGAAGGGGTGTACGCTATGTTTAGACTTTCACCAACTTAATGCTATCTCTCGATTTGATAGCTATCCAATGCCCCGCATTGATGACATTCTGGACCATTTAGGAAATTCTCAGTATTTTTCTACTATTGATTTGACTAAGGGGTACTGGCAAATTCCATTAGAACCAGAAGCAAAAGATAAAACTGCTTTTAGTACCCCTTAGGTCTGTTTCAATTTACTGTAATGCCCTTTGGGTTACATGGGGCTCCTGCAACTTTCCAAAGGGTAATGGATCGTATATTAGCCTCCCATTCCTCTTACAGTGCCGCATATTTAGATGACGTATGGTGTTTAGCCCCACATGGCAAGAACACCTACAACACTTATCTAGAGTCTTGTCCACTATTACTAAGTCTGGTCTAACCATAAATCCAGAAAAATGTACTATAGGAATGCAGTAAACTAGATATCTAGGGTTCTTAATAGGACAAGGAAGCATAAAACCAGATATCAACAAGGTAGAAGCTATAGCTAATAGTCCTAGACCTCAAACAAAGAAAGATGTTCGCGCTTTCTAGGATTAGCCAGATATTATCGTCATTTTATTCCTTCTTCTCATCTATAACAAGTCCATTATCTGATCTTACGAAAAACGAATGCCTGACAAAATAATTTGGAATCCTGCCTGTGAAGAGGCATTTTGTACTATAAAAGCATATTTGTGCTCTTCTCCAATATTATGCACACCAAATTTCTCATATCCTTTTATAGTACAAACAGACACCTCTAATAAAGGTATCGGAGCTGTTTTATCCCAAAACATCAATGGAGAAGAACATCCTGTGATATATATATGTAGGAAATTACATGAACGAGAGACCAGATACTCTGCAATAGAAAAAGAGTGTCTAGCCATTAAATGGGCAATAGAAGCTCTTCAATTTTATCTATGGGTACAGAATTTGAAATCTGGACAGACCATAACCCATTGTGTTGGCTACAAAACATGAAAGATAAGAACCCAGTATCATGCGTGGTACTTAACTTTGCAGCCGTATCGTTTACAGTAAAACATAGAAAGGAGAACAGCATAGAAATGTTGATTATTTATCAAGATATGTGACAGAGAACCCGGAAAGCCAAGTGATAGTATAGAAGATGAGTTACTTCCTCTTATTTGTTGAAGTATTTTAATAGGGACCTGGGTGGAACCATGGAGAGGGTGGGCTGTGGTTCCATTTATTCCTCAAATCCTCCTTAAAAGTTTCAAGGAAGATTTGGAAAGAGAGGGAGGAGAATGTGATACGGTCAATTCCGGAAAAAAAAAATTTTTATATGTATCCGTGTTTGTCCTGAGGTGTGAATGAGTAGTCCTTGTCTACATTTGTTGTTCCTTCTGTGTCCTTGTTTTTATTGGAAAATAGCGTGGTGTAGCCTGGCCACCTATGCTACGCTATTAATTCTCCATTTTTTTTTCATGTCTCAAATCAGGAGACACAAGTATTCTTTGTAATAAAATAAAGTAAGTATTTAGGTATAAAGTGAATGAGAAAGAAAGCTCTGAAATTACTCTGGAAATTTTGTTTTTTCTATGGCTTCCTTTCTTACGCAATTCCCTTGATAAGTCCAGTAAATTCAGTCCTGAAATAGCTCAGGGTAACTGAAGGAATCCTTACATTTGGTTGTTATTTGAATTTCCCTCTTATGAAATGCTACCTTTCGAGAAGCGAAAAGTCCGCTTTCTTTATTTTTGTATTCTGCAACAGTGCACACACTCGCACAGCAGCATTTATCACTGCTTTATTTCTGTAGTTAATGAAGAACACGGTAAGCGTTAGACTATCTTTTAGTATATTTACAATTTCAGGCTCTTTGTTAGGTGGAAAGCTGTACTGGCAAAATCTGGTTTAGTTGTGGCTCGCTTCCCGATTCCGCTCCTATTGTTACTATAGGAACCGGCTGCCGCTCCCATTTTTTTATGTCTGTCTTTTGGGGGAGGGTTTTTCAGATCTCTAAAAATTTTATTGAAAGCCTCCAAATTCTTGCCACAAGGGTAGGAAATGAATCTAAAAGGGATAAAAACACTTGTATGCTTTTCTGATTTTTTTTTCTTAAGAAAGTGTGTTATTTTATTTTTAGGTTTGGGAATGCTGATTGACAGTAAAGTAAACCAATGGGAATGCTGTGGGGTCTTTAAAGTGAGGTAATCACTGAATCAAGGCAGATTGTTCCTGGGTGTTGTCCTATAAACACCTACCTGGGCAGCTGAGCTTCTCTGCTAGTTGAACTTGGGGATCAAAGATGGAAGGCTGATATGCCCTGTTCTACATTTTATTTTTTATTTTTTTATTTTAAACAAAGTTTTTGTTTTGGAAGTTTGTATGGAATTTTGCCTATTTCACGAATCTAACTGGTATCCTGAGAAATAAAAGCTATGGATGGTAACAGAAGTATGGACTCCTGGTGAATATCTTTCGCTCAGCCTTTCACACTGGGCAATGCAGACATTAAGATCCCAAGCCAGAGCAGGCTCTCAAAGGGAGGTTAATATGAACCAGACCTTTGAAAAACTTACTGAAAACAGGATGAGATGCAAGGAAGAGCCCTTCCATGCTGAAAGGAATTCAGAGACAGCTGCTAGGTGAACCTTCAGAGTTGCAGGCCTAAGGCCTAGACCATTAAGATGAACCAGATAATCTAACTGTAGCAATGTCTGCAGAATCAGGCACAATGCCCTTCAGAGAACACCAAAACCAAACCTTTTCCATTTGGAATTATAAGTTTTTTAGTGGAAGGTTTCCTGGAAACCTTCAAAATATCTAGAACTCCTGAGAAAGATGCAGGCCTGCATATTCTAACTCTTCAAAAGCCAGGCCTTGAGGTTGAGAGTCTTGAGACTTGGGTAGCAAATCCTCCTGAGGATGTTAATAGATTGTATATCTTGGGAAGAGACATGGGGCATGACACTGCCAGAGACAGCAGCAGAGGATAACAGGCTGCCTGGCCCAATCTGGAACCACTAATATCACTGTGCAGGGTTGAGACCTGATTTTGATCAGGACTCTGAACAACAGAGAGAAGGAGGGAAGGCATAGATAAATCTGCCCTTCCAATCCAGAATGAGAGCATCCAGAGGAACAGTCCCCAGGACTGGAGGTCTGCAACAAAACAGAGGAATTCAGTGATTGTCCAGGGCTGCAAAGAGATCTATCTCTGGAGTGTCCCATCTGGAGAAGATAACCTGCAGTATGGGAGGTCCAGGGACCATTCGTGATGCCCCTGGGAGATTCTGCTCAGAGCATCTGCTAGTACATTGTCCTTTCCTGGAAGGTGAACTGCTATCAGAGAAGTCTGAAGAGAATAGGCTAGAGACCACAGTTTCATGGCTTCTGTGCACAAGGCCATGGACCGAGTGCCCCCTGTTTGTTGATGTACCACATTGTGGTGTTGTTGTCTGTCCTGACTTGGACCACCTTGCTCCTGACTGACTCAGAGAAGACCTGAAGAGCCAGAAAACTACCATGAGTTCTAGGAGATTAATATGTAGGAGAGATTCTTGTGGAGACCAGACCCCTTGAGCTGTAAGGGCTCCCAAATGGGCTCCCCAACCTAGGAGAGAAGCATCTGTAGTTAGGACTACTGAGGTGACTTGAGAGAGAAATGGAATTCCTTGTCTGAGGTTGTCCTAGTCCAGCCACCACTGGAGAGCTTTGACCAAAGTCTGAGTCACTGGAATCAATTTGGTGAGAGAGTCTCTTTTCTGAGACCAAAGGACCTTAGGTGGAACTGAATGTCCCTCATCTGAAATCTGTCTCCTTGCACCACTGCAGTGGAAGCTGCCATGGCCCAGGAGTTGAAGAAACTGCCTTGGTGGACGAGAGACCAGAGGTCAAAAAGAGAAGCAAGACCTATTAGGGCCTTTAACCATGTCAGAGGGAGGAAGGCCTTTGCTTGGATAGTATCCAATTCTATCCCTATGAGAGTAAGAAGTTGTACTGGTTCGAGAACAGACTTTGGGAGATTGAGAAGAAACCAAAGAGAACTGAGAAAGTCTTGAGTGATTTGTAAAGCTGACTTGACCTGGCTGGAGAATTGACCTACAATTTGCCAGTCGTCCAGATATGGGAAAATGGAAATACCCTGCCTTTTGAGGAAGGCAACTACTACTGCAAAGCACTTTGTGAACACCCTTGGAGCTGATGTTAGGCGAATGGCATGGCTCCAAACTGATAGTAGCCTGAAGGGAACTCGAACCTGAGGTACATTCTGTGGGAGCACCTGACAAGAATATGGAAATAGTAATCCTTGAGGTCCAGGGATGCAAGCCAATCCCTTGGCCTTAGAGAGGGAAGAATTATTCTCAGAGTCACCATTTTGAATTTTGGTTTTGAGATGTGTTTGTTCAAATACCTTAAGTCTAGGATGGGTCACCACTCCCTGTCTTTTTGGGGTAAGGAAGTACCTGGAGTACAGTCCTTTGCCCCTGTGCTGAGTAGGAACTTTCTCTACAACTCTGAGAGCCAAAGAGATGAAACCTCTGCCTCTATGGCAAGGGTCTCTGAGATGGATGCAGGTGGGAAAGACCTGGCCCTCAGTTTTGGAAACCTTTGAAGCTGAGGGCCAGTCCACAGCTTACTACCTCCAGGACCCACTTGTCTGAGGTAACAGACTTCCAGGCCTGGAAGTAATAAGCCAGCCTGCTTCCTACTGGAATGGGGAAGTCTACCCGTGCTGACACATCAGGGCGTCTGCTTGGCAGGAGCTCTTGGACTGGGAAGAGGATGCAGCCCTGTTCATCCCCTCCTTTTTATTTATTTAGAAAATTTTACAGAATTTTCACAACAGCACTTGTTACAGTGTAACCAGAACATTGACACATATGTATTGACCCCACCCCCTCCTCCCTCCAACCTCCACCCCGCTGTTGGAGCGATCCCATAATTCCTAAAACTAGACCCACTGTACCAAATATATCCCATCAAAGGAGTAACCAGTTGGTTGAATTGAGAGCACGAGCTATAGCTGGCAACTAATGCAGATAAAAAGTATATAGCTTATCCCACTGTTTGTCAAATCCCTGGATTGTTGGCAAGAGACTGGCAATCATCTTCTGTCCTGAAACAAAAGACATCTCATGTAACCACTCTTTGTATGAAATAGTGGTTTGGTCCCACCAGTGCTTGAGAACTAATTTTTTAACTGTCATTGATATGAGGCAAATATGAAACTTCCTTTCCTGACCATGATAGAGGATAGATCCCCAATATGCATATCTTCTGAGTGAAGTATTGCCCTAGTCCCTAGCAAAGGATCCATTTGAGATTGAATTTTAGTTCATAATGGTGCAACTTTTCCACAAGCCCAAAAGATATGCAAAATTGTCCTTCACTTTGGCCACACTAACACACGTGGAGGATTGCCTCGTCACATTTTAGCTAACTTGCATGGAGTAAAATACATGTTATTTAATACTTGAAATTGAGTAACCTTAAGCCTGTCTTGTGTGATATACTTATGCAAATCCCTCCAAATCTATGACCAAGTAGCTCCATGGTTGAGGATGAGCTCATTCCAACCACAGACACTGGTAACACATCTGGATGGAATGTATCTAAGAGGTAATTATATATCAATGAGATGCCATGTGGCTGGTTAGCCAACACTGCACTCTGCCCGCTAAGTCAGTTAGTCTAGTAGGGACACATGTCTCCCCAAACCTCTGTTGGAGTAGATGACGTAGTTGAAGACTTTGAAATTACACTTAACCTGAGCCTGAAGCTTATCTATAATCGTCATGTGTGACATTAGGCCACCATCTTGATAAAAATCCACTGCTCATGGGCCCTGCAACTGGGGCATCCAATTCTCTGATCATAGAGTCCCCAACCTAAGGTTGGGATTATCTACAATTACCTGTGCTACGTCTTTATTTGGGGAGATGTTTAAGCAGGTACAAACCTGGGCAAAGGTTTTAAGGGACACTCTGATTATTGACTGTTTAATCACCTCTGGCAGTGCTTTATGGGGCACAAATAATGAAGCCATTGGGGATATCCTAACACCAGCAAATATTTCCTCTCAATTTGTGTCCAAATGGGAGTATACATGTTTCCTATATTATTAGAAGTTAGGACATCCAACTTCCTATTTTATATAGGTGGCTGGCCCAATAATAATATAGCAAATTAGATAACTTGAGACCCCCTCTCCTTAGGTAAGACAAGCTTATTATATGCTCTTCTGGGACTCTTATTTACCCATAAAAACTCTGATATAATAGCATGCACCTTTTGGAAAAAGGAAACAGGCAGCCAAATGTTACTCATATTTAACGGAAAAATACCTGGGAAGCACATTCATTTTAATAATATTAATCCTCCCATAGAAAATGGGTAGGATTTCCACCTGAGAAAATCATGTTGAAGGTTCTCAATCAGATCCCTATTTCAACTTGTGGTAACGCCCGGATCTGGTGTCAGATGAATCCCAAATATTTCAGTGATATCAGGACCATTTCATACCGAATTTATGGAATTCTTGCCAGAATGTATGGGAATTAAGAGGAAGAATTTCAGTTTTACCACAATTCAAACTATAATTAGAAAATTTACTAAACTCCTTTACAATTTCTAACACTGCCCAGGGAAGCTACCGGTTGGTCAGATGCAGGAGGATATCATCAGCATATAGAGATTTTGAGATTATTGGTACCCACATATACCCTTGTACCTTGCTTGAGGCCTTTATTCTCCTTATCAGAGGCTCCAAATACAGATTGAAAAGTAATGGGAGTGGGACAGCCCTGCCTAGTACCCAAGTGCAGGAGAAAGCCATTCAAGAATACTTTATTACAAAAACTTTAGTGGTGGGCTTTGAATAGATCTTTTGAACCCACGTAATATATTCTGTGGGAATATTCATATATTTCAGTGTAGACCACAAAAACACCAATCCACCCTATCAAAAGCTTTTTCAGCATCTAGGATATTAATGCAATGGGATTTTGGGTGGATTGAGCCACCTGAAATATATGACTCAATTTACGAGGAAGTGGTCTGACGCTGATCTTCCCGGAACAAACCCCTACCTGTTCAGGGCTAAGTAGATGATACCACACTTTTGTACCCGGTTAGCCAGAATTTTAGTAGGAATTTTTAAGTCAGTATTTAACAAGGAGATCAGCTGATAACTAGAAGGACATTATGGAGGTTTACCAGGTTTCAGCAGTAAAACAATTGTTGCTTCTAGAATAGATGGGTCAAAAACCTCACTCGAAAGGATGTATTGATAGAACTTGAGCAGTAAAGGGCTAACTCTTTCTCAAAGACTTTGAAAATTAGAAGGGAAGCCATCTGGCCCAGGGATTTATCTGGAGTCAAAGCTTTGATGGCCTGCGTTATCTCTGTCAAGGTAATAGGAGTAATCAACACTGCCTGATCTCCCTCCTGCAACTGAGCAAGCCCAGATCCCTGCCAAATATGCCTCTGTTTCTCTCTCATTGGAGGATCAGACCAGCGACCATATAAATTTGCATAAAAGCATTCAAACACCACCACTATGTCCTTTGGAAGAGTCCTCAAAACACCGTCTGTGCCCTGCACTGCTTGAATAGTGCTAGAACTTTCTAATTGCTTTAGGCGCAATGCTAGGAGCTTCGGCTTTTTCTCCTGATCAACATATGTCGCTTGTTCTGAGGATAGCAAACTCTGCCCTCTCCTGAGAAGGTCTGAATATGCATTCTTCAAGGCTAGGAGGTCCGTCATTACCCCATGTGGAGATGTGGACTCTGGATTCTGTTCTAGTGTTCTAATCTGCTCTAACAATTTCCTAGCTTGTTCCTCCCTGATCTTCTTCCTCTTTGTTGCCAACTCGAATAAATTCACCTCTTATAAAACACTTCAGCACACACCAGACCTGGTCCGTCCTTGGGATGGAATCCACATTGATTGCCCTGAATTGCTCGTTCAGAGTGCACATTTTTCAACAATAAACTTATCCTTCAGCAACTGTGTGTTTAATTTCCATCAAGAGTCCTTTGCAATTCTGTGTTGAGACAAATATGCAGCCATACTACTGCATGGTCAGATATTACAATCGGTTCAATCCCGTAACTCCTGCCAATCCTGCAGCAGTACAGATCTTATCAAGAAAAATCCAGTCTAGAAGCGGTTTGATGTACTTGTGAATGAAATGAGAAAGCTTTAACTGATGGTTCAGTATCCTCCAAGGATCACACAGCCCCAGAAAATCAGTTAGCTTGTTTAGGGCCTTTTGGGCTGGAGTTGCCACCTGAGAGGAGAACTGGATTTGTCCAGCAAGTGGGATTGAACCAAGTTCCAGTCCCTCCCAGGATAATAGGGATTGGGAGGAAAGAGGCAAGCTTGCCTGCTAGACCAATAAGAAAATCTGGGTCACCCTCACGGCCCATAGATACTACCTCAGAATTAGTGGTTTCCTTGCCAGTACACCACTGACAAAAATGAATCTACCATTTGGATCCTGTATAATATTCTCAGATTGAAATCAGAATAGATCTCATAATAAGTATCGCTATGCTGCCTCTGAGGAGAAATCTCCAGCAGCAAAGACCTGCTGTACACCCATCCCTTTAAACTTGTTTCCTCATTATCCAGAAGATGTGTCCTCCTGCAAAACAATGTTAGCTCATAATAGAGCTATATGCCTGAGTATAGCAACCCTCTTAGCATGCTCTCTTCCCCCTTACATTCCACGATACTATCTTAAATGAGTATCCACCATGACTCGATGGAGTAAGCAACCCAGCCCAACAATTATTCCCTTTTGTTTGGATCGCCCAACCCCACCCCTTCTTTCCTGTTTCTCCAAACACCCTATACCCTCCCTGTATTAATCCTCCCCCTGCAAAATTCAACACACTAACTATAATAACTCTTCTCCCTAACTGGGATTAACCACCCTCCTACCCTCTTTGGCCAATAAAATTGTATCTAAAATCCAAATACTGAACACCATTTTATTAATAGCCCCATTGACTAATCGTTTCTTACTTGGCCTCAAAAAGCCAAAGAGGTGACCCGCCCTTGTTTACGGGTTGTGATCCAACGCACTCCATAGCCCTGTGGTGCCATCCCTGCCCATTCTGAAATCGGACATTGAGCCCAAAAGAAAGGACCTGAGTCCCTTATAATTTCGATTATGTTGCCTCCAGGCCTGGTTATCTCAATCCCTTATATACAAATCTATAGTGAGTTATAGTACATTTTCAAGTATGGCCCTCAAGTTATCCTATTATGCAAAAGGAGCCACAAACACTAAACCAGTATAGGAAGCATTCTGTTGCAGCTGGGGAGCTTGTTTCTCATGGGAAGCTTTAACCGCGCACTGTGCATCTTCAAATGCACCACGTGGGAACTTTCCCCACTTGATTCATTCTAGCTTGACCCTGCATTCCCCTGTGACAATACGCAGTGGCCTGCAGGCCCGAGACATAGAGGCCCCATGAATTTCCTCCTCCTCAGCATCCTGGAGCAGCCCACCATCCAACCTCGCTCCCCAACAAACATCCACCACTAAAATATATAACCTCAGGTCAGTACAATCTCACATCTTAATTTCGCAATTCTCTATAAATCTAATGTTTAATGAAATAATGACAAACAAAATTCCCCTTGTAAGTCCACTAAGTTCCAGCCTTCTCATCCCTTTTGAATAGTTCAAGAAATTTGCTGGCCAGATCCCCAGCGCACCCTCAGTTCTCATAAACAGCCCAGTTATTCTTTATTTTGACTAGTAAGCGTGAAGGATACTGCATTTTAAAATGGATATCAGCAGCAATTAACTTTTTACAATGGGATGATATACAGCACATTTTCACCTTATCTCATAAGGCAAATTCTGAAGATCCGATCTTCACCCTCCCTAAGATCTCCTGTGCTTCTTGCTTTGTTTAAAACATACTGCTTTTCCACAAAACTAAGAAATCTTAGGATCAGAGGCTGGGGGCTCCTGTGGAGGTCAGGACTGCAAGGCTTGGTGTACTCTTTCTATTTGATAGAAGCTCCCATTGGAAGTGCCTATCTTATAAGAAATTTCTGGATGAAGGTCTGAATATTTTGCCCTTCCTCTGCTTCTGGCAATCCAATTATCAAGATGTTGTTCCTGCGGCTCCTTCCCTCTAGATCTTCGTTTTTAGCTGCAACTTCTGAATCTATTGCTTCAAAGCCACCACTTCTGGGTCCAATTTCTCTCTCCAACTCTCTATAGAGACTATCCAGGCCTCAGAATCTGCACCCTCCAAGATAGATCCATCATATCCCCCCTCAAAGATTTTAGCTCAGTAGTAATTTAGTCAGCATCTCTTTGAGGGTTGTAATTCTTGTAGAAATCTATCTTCTGTTAAAGGGATCGTGGAGGAGATTGAGTCGTCTTTTATCCGAGGCTCCACCAGTGGCCTTAGACTTCTTAGGGTTCTTTTCTGGTGATGTGGGAGGAATGTGAGCGAATCACAGTAGCTCTCATTTCTGACTCCATCTCGCGCCCGATATCAATCACCTCTTAAGTATCGTGACACTGATACAGCGTTTATAATCTGCTGCAATATAAAATGCTGTGCTTATCGAAATCACTGAAAATGGGCTTAAATTTGAAGAAACACAGGAGCTCAGCACCATGGCTGCCACTCAGAGCACATGCATCACGTGACCTCCTGTTCATCCCTCCTGCCCCTCCTTGAAAGAACCCCCTGTGTGGGAAGGAAGAGGAAACCTGAGCTTGGTAGAAAGGCCTGTGGAAATGCCTGCCCTGCCCTAGACTGCTACTTCTGAGGAGTGGCCTGCCTCTCTTTGGCCTCTGCACTCCTGTAGGTGGTCCTGTACTCATCCATTTTCTTCATGTAAGCTTCTGTCTGCTTCCCAAACAGAGAGTTACCCACTACAGGAAATCCATTGCCTTGCCTGGGTATCCTCAGAAAGGCTAGTACATCTGAGCCAAGCATGTCTCCTGAGAGACACAGATGTAGCCGTGACTCTTGATGCCACATAATTGGTGCCCACAGCAGCATGAAATTGCACTTTGGATGCCTCAATTCCATCAGCAGCCACCTCCTCCAGCTCTTGGCTAGCTGGGGAGGCCTGTTTAGCCAGTTCAAGAACTGTATCCCACCTGGGCTTCTGGTACCTGGCTGTGTGGGCCATATAATTAGCCTGCCTGAGTCCCAAAGAAGATGCCAAATACAGTTTTTGGCCATGGCATCAACCTTCTTGGAGTCTTGTCTGGGGGTGTGAAGCCAAAGGAATGTTAGCCCTTTCACAGGCTGCAGCCTGCACTACCCCAACATGGCTACAATGACTGTATAAAAGCTCTGTACCTGAGCCTGATAGCATATACCTCCTGTCCATTCTCTTATCCACAGGAGGTAAGGAGTTTGGTGTCTGTAAAATCTTTTGTCTGTTTCCCCAAGGACTTGTGAAGAGGCCTAGACAATCTTTTGGACTCTGGGATGTCCATCATCTCTACAAAATCAGGGTCTTCCTCCTCCTCCTCAGCAGCTTCAATCCTTGGGAGCTGGAGGTTTCAGCCACCTTCTTGTAAAACAAGAAGTGTGGAGGAGATATTGGAGGGTCTGTCTGGGGAGATGTCCAGTTCAATGGGCACATCTAGACCATCAAAGTCGTTACCTTCATCTTCATAACTGGGATATTCTTCATCTCCTCCCACTACTCATAAAAAGCATCTGGATCATAATCTGATGCAGTCAATCCCGACTGAACCGACCGCCTAACTGGCGGTGCAGGTTCAGATTGAACTAGGTGAAGCAATGGAACTATACTAGTCGCTTTGGGTATCTTGTTAGCAGTTGGAGTATGTGGTGCTGGATCTGAACCTGCTGACTTACGCTTCCTTTTGACTGAACCGACCCTCGGAGTTGGACCTCCTTATGCCCAAGGAGGTATAAGCTATGTCAGTAGGCACCTCCTCAGGATTTGGCTGCAACTGAACTGGGCTGGTCATATGGATCTATGGACTTCTCGGCCTCCCTTCCTTCAGCCTACTCAACCTTTTTTCCAGAGTGGCTTTAGGATGTTTTTACAAATCTGGCAGTCTGTTTTGAGGTGGTCAAACCTCATAAAATAAACACAGATGAGGGGGGTCAGCCTTGGCAAAGGCCTCCCCACACTCAATTTAGTGTTGAAACCCAGTGGGACCATTTTTTTCTTGGGTTTCTCAGAAATGGCCAACCTAAACAATTACCCTTAAAAGCTTTTCAAATCAGGTAATAACCAACCGATCGGTTACAAACCGTAGTTACGGTTCTGTAAAAGTACCAGAAAAGTCTGTCTTTTGAAACCGATCGGCACTGGAACACCACACTAAATCCCAGAGAAAATAAAAGCAATCAAAAACAAGCAAAATTTTGGTTCCTAACCGGACCGACTGATGAGAAACCGAGACAAAACAATTTCCACAGAATTTAAATAAAATACAAGTCACCACCTATCTACCACACTACCTGTACCATAGACAGAGGCTGGACATCTGAAAATAATAAAATGATTAGAAAAACCAAATGCTGATTCAAACTCTACCAAACCGAGTAGAGGATAAATCTCCAGAGCAACTTCACTGTTAGGCGAGTAAAGAATCTGGTGGTTACACTGGTAAGTACCAGACAGAGGTTTGAAAACCAAGTTCAAGCTCAACCTTCTATGCTTCTGCACAGAGTTAACTCTTTCCTCTCCGGGCAGTTCAAGTGCTGTGGCTAACTGCATATTGTCAGAATACAGCAAGACTTCATGTTGTTTGAAATACACCAGGCCAGGAAAAATACAAGCAGTGTGAGACGAGCTGAGTTTTCTAGTGTTGCTGGTGCTCAGATGCAATTGCACTTATCCAGGCAGAGGGAGCTAATGAGAGATTTGCATACAAGAAATTAAACAAGACTAGTGAGTTTAAGTACATCCTAAAGGTTAATCCAAAGGGCAGGAGGGAAACTTATTGCTACCTTCCTGTAGTGAGTGTAAATTCTAGGTATACTAAACATGATGTAGGATCTTTTTCCTGAGTGCATATATACTGGTGGACTGATGGAAGAGTTCTAAGATATATAATGGTAGCTTTTCTAAATGGGCCTTGTACATCCAAGATAGCATATTTTGTTTGTCTTCTGACTGCCAAGGAGGTCCAGCCAATCTGAGAGTATAGCAGGCAGTGATAGGTTTCAAAGAGGCACTGGTAAGGAAACAAATAGCTTGGTGATAGAGGACATCTAATTTATGAAGAATGGAAAGGGGCCATTTGTATAGATGAAGTCAGCATAGTCAATGAGGGAAGAAATGTTGCTTGAACCAGTCTCTTCCTGACTTCAGGTGAGAAAATTTTTGTTCCTGTAAAGAATCCCCTCTTGAGTTTAGCTTTTTGCAGAGGACGCCTATGTGGGCAGAGAAGTAACATTATGGCCTAGCCAGAGCTGAGGTACTTGCAATTTTCAGTGGTCTCTAGTGATTGTCCTGACAAGGTTGTAATCATGGGAAAGGTGGTGAGGGGCAGTGCTTTTCCATCTTGAGGAGAAGTGAAGAACTTGACCTTTGTTTTTAGTGTTTAGTAGGGCTTGACCTTGAATAGGTTGGATTGCAGTTGACCGAATTCACTTTGAAGCTCTGTGCAGACACTGGCTATGGATGGTTTTGAACTGTATAGTAGTGTCATCAGCGAAGAAATGAAGTTTTGCATTGGTGATGTTGGAATTTATGTCATTACTATAGACCATGAAAAGCAAAGGGCCTAATATTGAACTCTAAGGAACTCCCTTGTAAATGGGGAAAGGGAGGAGAACTCACCGTCCACTTTTATTTGTTGATATCTATTTGTAAGATAACTTTTGAACCAAATTGATGCTTGTGCACCAAGACCAGTGTCATTTAGCTTATTGAGAAGAATGTTGTGGTCAATGGAGTTGAAGGCCTTACTTAAATCAAGAGTATTGCACCTGAGTGATACTTATTGTTAAGGCAGTAATCCAGTCGATGGTCACTTTGCCAGAGCCTAGACTGTACTATGGTTAGATCTAAACCCAGATTAAGATGGAAGAACAAGGTTTGAGATTCCAAATAATATCTTAACTGAGAATTTACTAATTTTTCAAGAGCTTGCTTAGGGTGGGCAGGATAGAAATGGGCCTGTAATTGTTTAGGTTGCAGGGGTCACCAGACTTTAACAGTGGGATGATATGCATGGTTTTCAATGAAGCAGGAAATCTCCTGTGCAAGAGACATATTGAAGAGATGCAGTATTGGAGCTATGAGGTGGCAGTGACCTAATTTCAAAAGAAGGGGTCTATTACATCTGCTCCTGTGCATTTCCTGGTGTCTAGAGAACTAGAAGGTCTTCCACTTGCTTAACAGTGATAAGCTTGAAACTAAACTTAGCATGGGATGGGGGGTAATTTATATGCTGTGAGTGGGGAGGGTTCAAAGGTTGCAGCTGGAGACTTATCAAATGCCAATCCTGCAGTAGCGAAATGTTTATTTAATTCCTCTAAGATGGTAGGTCTATCAGAAAACGTTGTACCTTGATTGGTGATTTTAGTTGGAATGGAGGGTAGTGCTTTTCCCTTCTAGTTGCCTCAAGGTGTGCCAGACTTTTCCGCTGTTGCTATTTTCAAGTTCCAGAGCAGTTATGTAGTAATGGGTTTTAGCCATTCTAACAAGACTAGTACAGGAATGTCTTGCCTTCCTGAAAGCAGAACAGTCAGAATTTGTCTTTGTAAATCTAGCTTTAGTCTAGAGTTTATCTCTTTCAAGAAGGGTTTTTTCAGATCATGGGTGGACCAGGGACACATTTTTGTTTACTGTAAACTTAATTATGTGGGTATGTCTAGTAATTATATCAAGCAAAGTATTCTGGAAGAAAACACAGGCTTCATAATGCCTCCAAGTCAACCATTTTATTGTTTAGATTCCTGTTGTTGCAAGTGTAACATTTGATCTCCCTTGAAATGGATTCATTTTTTGAGTTTTGTTTTTGTCTGTGACAGCCTATTTTGTCCCCCATGGTTCTTGGTCAAGACAGCTAAAATAACAGCGGGTTTGAAAACCACACACATCAACCAAGCGAAACCAAGGCTAGCACTAGGAAACACACTGAGCACTACCTTGGTGAAATGGTAAAACACATAAAATTTATGTTAGTGGGGACTGTGTTCCCTGCACCCCCACAATTATAATCACCTCCGGAGGGTGGAGGACTTGGGGAGGAGGAGAAGTTGGGAAGAGAAAAACAATAAAGGCGTGGGGAGGTGAACACAAAAAAATATCACACTCAGGAGACCAGAACAGAACCCTGTTTTTGGATGCTCTGCTGCCATAGCTGCTCCTTCTCTTAGTCCCCTACACCACAGGGATAGTTTGGAGCCACGCCTCACAATGCTCATTTCTCCTCCCTCTGATGTGAGAACAGCTGCAGGGTTAGTGGTAATTTTTTCGCTACAGTTACCCTGTAGCTGTTCTCAGATTGGTGTTTTTGCCTAGTGCTTTTCACTGCACTGTTCTTACAGCGCTCCATTAACTGGACCCCCCAACTAGTTTAAATTGTCTCTTGGGAATTTTTCATTTAATAATTTTCCTAAGATGTTGGTTCTTTCTTTGCTTAGATGTAATCCATCTTTGTCATACAAATGCCTTTTGCCATAGAAAGACTACCATGTATTTAAAAATAACATCTCAATCCTTTGACAACAGTTTTGTAGCCTAGTGTTAATGCATTTGATTGTAAATTTTTTTTCCTAATGTCCCTTTAGAACTGGTAGGATACCTAAAATTACAGCTGTTCCCCTTTTGTTTTATATTCCTTATTTCAATGATTTCTTGACAGATATCTTTTCATGGTCCCTGCCCACATCATTACTGCCCACGTGTAATCCTCTACCCACAGCAGAAGATTGGGTGCTTTTAGCATCTCTCTGCTGTTTGTGCCCCTTGATTGTTTAACATGCCACCGTGACAGCACTGTCTGAACTTATTTTCACAGCTCTTGACTACATCTGATTCTTGAAATGAAGGAGAGTGAGGCTCACAGCCCTCACCTCAGGACAATTGATGTGTAGGTGCTGTTCCAGCGACACCAAGTCCCTGAATGGGAATGTGATCCAGCACTGACCTCCAGCCTGATAGACTGTTATCGGTTATCAGAATCAACTCTAGAGTGACTTCGAGGAGACCCTTGTTCAGATTCTCTAAACTCACCCACCAACTCAGAGACATCGGCAGGAGTGGAGAAATTGGAATCCTGGCCTAACAGTCCTCCGAGGTTGGATCTCAGGGTTGATTTGGAGGCCGCATGTGAAGCTGAGCCCATGGAACCAGCTCTGTTGTCACTGTCCTGAGGCCTAGAATCCACAGTAAACTATGAACTGAAGTGGAGGACTGGCTCTTCAGCCACTGAACCTCTCCTACAAAGTCTTCTTCCTGGCTGATGAAGGAAGACCTTCCCCTCATCTGTCTTGAACACCACTCCCAGGTGCTCCTGGGTCTGTGACAACTCAGGAGAGCTTTTCTCCTGGTTTACTACCCAGCAATGGGACTCCAAAACCTCCATAGCTCTGGTTACTGATTTCCCTAACCAGTGGAGCAGACAGCATTTGAATGAGCAAGTTATCCAAGTAAGGATATACACAAGTCCCTCCTGTTGGAGTTGAGCTACCAGGACTATGAGCACCTTTGAGAACTCTCTTGGGGCTGTTATCAGCCCAAATGGGAGCACCCTGGACTGGAAGTGTTGTCCCAGGACCATAAACTTGAGGAACCTCTGATAGGACTGCCAAATAGGAATGTGGAATATGCATCCCTCAGATCTATGGATGCTGAATATCTCTGCCCCCAAGCTGGACAGCCTGGATAATTGATTGTAAGGACTCCATCTTGAAGGTCGTGTAGTGAACAAACTTGTTAAGGTATTTCAGATCCAGATTAGGTCTGAAACCCCCAACTCTTGGAAACCACAAAATAAATAGAGTAGAAACCCTGGCCTTGTTTGCCGGAAGGCACCGGAACCATCGCTCTGATCTTTGTGAGGTGATCCAACGTCTGCGACACTGCTTGTCTCTTCATGGGTTCCTTTGGAACAGGGGATGATAGAAACATCTATTTGAGGGAATGGTTGCATAACCTAAAGCCAGAATCTCCAAAACATAAGCATCTGATGTTATCTGGGCCCATCTTGTGTAAAAGTTGTGCCGTCTTACACCAAAGGAAATGGATGCAGAGATGGGCCTGCATACCCTCATTGTGAGAGCCACCTCTTCACCATAGACCCTGTTGCATCCTTGGGCAACAGATTCTCTACGATTGCTCTTGAATCCAGAATAAGATCCTTTAGCCTTTGGTTCCCAAAATTTGAAAAGAAAGGTGAAAACCCCTCGATACTGCCTCTGACTGCTGCCTCCTTGACTTTTTGAGGTTGTTTGACATGGGAAGTGGCCCTTTTATTCTGGATATCCTTCAAAATGTCATCCAAGCCTGAACCAGGCATTAGGCCTCTCTCAAAGGCTAAGTTAAACAACTTGGTGTTCAACGCTTTGCCAGTAAGTCAATGCCAATGCCACACCCCTCACATGGGGGCACAGTGTGATAAGCAGAGTGCATTATATGCATAACTTCTTCATTGTGGCATCCCTACAAAGGTGAAGGCCATGGATACCAGCTGCAAATTGCTCACCCCTCAGAATTTGGGGAATGAAACTGTCCAACATTGCTAGCCTACAAGTGTAAAGTTCTGGCAACAATAAAGGAGGCATTGAAGTGCAGAGGTTTGCACCGTTGGAATTGAATGCTCTTCTGCATGAAGCATCCACTTGTTTGTAGAGTAAATCCATTAAGGCCAAAGACCCTTCAAACTGGATAGTAGTGTGCTTTACAAAATTATGTACAGCTTTATCAGCCAGGGAGGGTTTCCCAATTGGTGATATTTTCCTCCAGAAAGGGAAACATTGTACCTTGAGTTTTGCAGGTATTTTCTTTGGTCCTCACCTGATCATTTTGTTCAATAATCTGGTCACAGTGAATAACATTTGGAAAACTCTTTGGAGCAGAGGAGGATGCAGACAGAATGGGATTTACTACTAAGACCTCCATGGATTACACCTCCTTCATCAGTAATGTCCTAGAAGCCTCAGTTCGATGTCCTTATGCAACTGGATGAGATAATATGAGATGATGCTTGTGTAACTGTTGCTTTGTGGCTTTCTACCTCTCTATCCATGGGATATACCACCCTGTGAGGGTACTAGCGCAAGGAACCCTAGAGGAGAGTTATCCCCTACAGGTGCGGAATGAATGTGTTGGCTAAAGGTAGGTTAGGAAGAAGCAAAGGGTAGGAGAGAGATGAGCCACTGGTGGAGGAGGGGTGGATGGTGGGCACAGAAAAGAATCCTGGTGAGGCCCAGGATGTTGTGACCTTTAAGCTTGACGGGGAGTGACATTGTTGCTCCACCATCGAACCTCAGGCTTAAAGCCCTCCCATTTGATGTGTTTACACAACTGGATGAGATAATATAGATGATGCTTATGTAGCAGTTTGCTTTGTGGCTTTCTGTCTCTCTAGCCATGGGATATATCACTCTGTGGGGGTACAATGCAAGGAACTCTAGAGGGTTCCCTACAGGCACCGGAAATGAATGCGCTAGCTAAAGGTAGGTTAGGAAGAAGCTCCAAAAGAATACACAAAGATGTTGAGCTTCAAGAGGCGAGATGATGAATGAATTCTGAGAAGAGAAGGCTGACTTCCAAGAGAGAGGGGAAAGCCAGGGCCACCATCCACCTCCATCTAACAGTGGAACCTAATTCTGATTCTAGAACTCTGAGGTGAGTGGCTGTGTTTGAGAAGAGCTCCCAAAGCTAAGTGCTTTTTGATAAAATTTTCAGTTTAAAAATTGTTTTGTTTTATGTAAATTTAGGTGATTGTGAAAGACAACCTGTAGTCTCCAGGAAGATATAAAATTTGTCGGTAGATATTTGTTGGAAGTCAGAAGGATCAACACATTTACTTACTGTGATCTTTCTACTCTGATGTGGTTAATTTTAATACTATTTTAATACTATAGTTTAAACCCTTTCTGAATGTGCCTTTGGTGGTGTCTGATATTGAGAACCTAAGTGTCATTTGTGGGTATCCTGTCTGTTTTGGTAGGTACTTTATTTTCTGTTAAACAACTGAGTATACCTATTGCCTAATACTTTATAGTACATTGGATCTTTTGCTCAGTCTCTAATTTTCTCTCTTTCTCCAATGTTTTAGAACTGTTTAGTTATTGTGGCAGAGGTGTGGTACTGTGTTCTTTCTTGTAGTTCAAGGTGCTTTTGGAACTGCTGATTTCTATTGGTTTAAACAATTACATTTTTCTTTTCTATTTTAAAAAGCTACATCAACTTGGTATGTTGTCACCTGTTTTTTGTTGCTAAGTAGCAGATGTTTTTGCATTGTGCTCTGATTCTGTGATAGAATCTGTATTAGTAGAAAGGTAGATTATTGTGATTGTAGTTACCTTTTGATTGTAAGGATAAAGAGCTTAGATAGAAGTGTATGTATTTTCAAATATTATAGGGGAACAGTGGCAGGATTTTTAGGACAGTAAATTAATAAAAGGAACTAGGAGAGCTTCAGTAGCAGACAAGTAGTGAATTGCAGTATAATGTGGGGAGTGGTGCAATGCAGTGGCTGTGGGGCAGCCATATTCAGGCAGACCTTCTGGACACTGAGGTGCTGTCCTATCTGCATGCATCTATCTGGACTGTGGGATGGAGGTAGTCAGACTCAGAGCGGAAGTAAACTGGGTCAGAGTACCATCACCCTATCCAGGGACCACCCAGTCCAATGCAACTGCCTCAAAGGATGCCGAGAACGAGGAGCACTTGGATGACAGTGGACTCCAGGAGGTTAGAGCAGTCAGGCAGAGGCACATCCCAGATCCTATTCCACTCAAGAACTCATATGCCACACTGGCAAATGAGGACAACCAAATACAGCTACCCAGAAGTGGAAGGAAAGGATGTGGAGGTTAGCCAAGGAGGTGACCTCAGCGGGAAAGCAGTGGACCCCAGAGGAGGAGGAAATGAATCTTGGTGGGGGGACTCCATCATAAGAGGGATCCAGCTAGGAACACAGGAGGGGAGGACAGGGAGGTGAGGTGCCTACAGGTGCCACGGCATGGAGGGATGGAAGGAAGATCCTGGGGATCACTGGGAAGGCAAGACGGAGGTGAGCTGGATGTCATTATCCACCTAGGTACCAATGAACTGGCTAATGGGGAGCCAAAGGAAGTTCAGGAAGAGTTTAGGAAACTGGGAGGGTCTCAAGCAAGTAGCTACTTCCTGTCACTTTCTCAGAAGTACTACCTGTGTGAGAGGCAAGGAGAGTATAGGAGTGCATGCACCAGGAACTTTAACTCATGGTTGAAGAACTGGTGCTGTGAGGAAGGGTTTGGATTCATTGGTGACTGGGGACCCACCTGGAGGGATGGAGGTTTGTTCAAGCCTGATGGCCTGCATCCATCCTGGAGGGAATCCAAGCACTCAATGATAAGTTTAAATGCTACATTGACAAGCATTTAAACTAGCAAAGGGGTGGCAGGCCAGCAAGGAGGTACCTACTTGCTCACCCCCACAGCTAGCAGTGGAACCAGTGAACCAGAGGAGGGCTATCTCTGCAAAGCAGTGTGCAAAAGATGGAGATTAGTGCCCAAGAGGTGGATAAGCAGAAAAGGGGCAAAATTCAGCAGACAGGCAGACAGCAAGGAGAACTAGGGATAAATGACAACCAAGGAAGGGGCTGGAGTAGAACAGTGAGACAGTCTAGGAGGTCAAATCATGGAAAGCCATGTGCAAATGCCAGGAGCCTTAGCAACAAGATGGAAGATCTGAGGCTGTCATGGTGCAGTCAGACCTGGACATTGTGGCCATCACTGAAACCTGGTGTAATGATAACCATGACTGGGAGATGGCCATACCTGGCTACAACATATTCAAAAGAGACAGAGCAGGCAGGAAGGGAGGAGGTGGGCACTCTGTGAAAAATGACATAAGGGCCACAGAGATCCATGAGGAACAAAATGGGGGAGAGATACTGGGTTAAGCTGGAAAGGAAAATGGGGACAGCCATCTGCACAGGTGTGGTCTCTAGACCACCAGCCCAGGAGGAAGAAACAGATAGGAGCTTGATGCTAGCCATCCAGAGGATGGCAGACAAGGGTGAGGTAGTACTGGTTGGAGACTTCAATATTCCAGACGTGGACTGGAGCATCCCAGCAGCAGCATCAACTAGGAGCAGATTTATCCTGGACTCCCTTCAGGGTGCCTTCCTCAAGCAACTGGTCATGGAACCAACTCGGCTGAAGGCAATACTGGACCTTGTGCTCACAAACAGGGACAGTGTGATGGGGGTAACAGTGGGGGAGCACCTGGGAAACAGTGACCACCAGTCATTGTGGTTTGAAATCACAGAAAGAGCAGAACCAAACCACACAAAAACACGTATCCTGGATTTTAGGGGCAGACTTTGGGAAATGGGAGATACTTGGAAGAGGCATTGAGGAATAGGACAGAATCAGGGTTGAGGAACAGTGGGCAGTATTTAAAATGGGGATTACAAGAACAACAGAATTATGTATTAAGCAGGTTAGCAGAGGAAAAGGAAGAGAGTCCATTATGGTTTTCCAAAGAGGTAGCAAAGAAAGTGAAAGTAAAAAGATTGCATTCAGGCAATACAAAAGACACAGGCAGAAGGGCATAGGGAGAAGTACCAGGAGAAGCAAAGGAGGCAGGGAGGTCAGTAAGGGAAGCCAAAGCTCAGACAGAGGAACACATTGCAAAATCAGTAGGTAGAGGGACAAAACCTTTACAGGTACATAAGTGAAAAAGAAAGACAAAGGGAGGATAGTGAGACTGAAGGGGAGGATGGGGCCAGGGAGGATGACAACAGTAAAGCTGACATACTGAACAGGTATTTCTGCTCAGTCTTTACTGAGGAAGAGGAGGTAATGGGTCTGAAGGAGTAGAAGGGGTGAGAATGGTGCAGAAATGGACACAAGTCCCTTTACACGAGAAAGGGTCCTGAAGGAACGAAGTACAGAGTTGATAAAGCAATGGGGCCAGATGGGGTGCACCCCAGGGTCCTTAAAGAACTAAAGAGGTGGTGGCTGAATCTCTGGCTATCCTGTTTAGCGATCACTGGAAACAGGGAGGTACCCAAAGACTGGAGGACAGCAGATGTAGTATTCTTATACAAAAGTGGGAAAAAGAGGAAGCAGGGAACTACAGACCAGTCAGCCTCCACCTCGGTAGTGGGAAGATCATGGAAGCACTACTGAAGGAGAGATTGGTGGAACATCTGGTTGTCAATGGACTACAGGACCCAAGGCAGCATGGTTTCACCAGGGGAGGCCGCGTCAGACCAACCTCATTGAATTTTTGACTGGGTGACTAGGGAGGTGGATCAGGGAGGGCAGTGAACATGGCCTATCTGGACTTCAGCAAGGCCTTTGAAACTGTGCCACATAGAAGACTATTACACAAACTGGGGAATATGGGTGTGGGCAGGACAGTAGTGTGGTGGGTAGGTAACTGGCTGGGTGGCAGGACACAGAGGGTGGTGGTAAATGGCTGTCACTCCACAGAGGGAAGAGTGACCAGTGGGGTACCACAGGGATGTGTGCTGGGACCGGTCCTATTCAACATCTTTCATCAGTGACATGGCGAGGACCTAGAAGGCAGAATTTCACTGTTCGCTGATGACACAAAGCTCTGTAACAGAGTAGACACACCAGAGGGTGTAGACCGAATGAGAAACGACCTGCAGAAACTTGAAGAATGGTCAGGGTTTTGGCAGTTGAAATTCAATGCAAAGAAGTGCAAGATACTGCATATGGGGCACAAAAACCCTGGCACAATATATCAGTTGGGGGTGAGGATATAGCATGCACTAAGCAGGAAAAGGGATCTTGGGGTTATCTCCTCTGATGACCTCCAAGGTAGGAAACAGTGTGACAAGGCATGGGTAAAAGCAAATAGGATGCTGGGATGTATAGGCAGGGGCATTACCAGCAGGAAAGGGAGGTCATAATTCCGCTATACAAGACACTAGTGAGGCCCCACCTGGAGTACAGTGTACAGTTCTAGAGACCATACCTACGTAAGGACATAGACAGGGTAGAGAAGGTTCAGAGGAGAGCAACAAAGATGGTGCATGGATTGCATCACAAGTCCTATGAAGACAGGTTGAAGGAACTGAACATGTACTCCCTGGAGAAGAGAAGGAGAGAGGGATGTGATAGAGACATACAAGTATCTTACAGGGAGGAACAGGGCAGGAAAACACTATTTTAAGCGAAAAAGATGTTCCAGGACTAGAGGTCATGGGATGAAGTTGGAGGAGGATGATTCAGAGGAAACATGAGAAAAGAATTCTTCACTGAACGGGTGGTGGACAAGTGGAACACCCTGCCAGAGGAAGTGGTGGGGGCTGAAACAATCAAGGGATTTAAGAATGCATGGATAGAGGAATTCTGGAGGTCAGGGTAAGGTGCAACAGACTTCTAGAAAACAAACTGAACTTACAAGCTCAAATGGGCAGACTGGGTGGGCCATAGGCCCTTATCTGCTGACACTGTCTATGTATCTATGTATCTATGTATCTATGTAACTAACTGATCAAAGAAAGCACCAACTAACCTAACTAATTAACCAAGATAGCACTAACTCTAACTAATATTATGACCAATTGCACCGAGGAGAGGAAAACCCCTTTAAAGAGGAAACCTCTGGAGTCCAAGGCTCAGGGTCACCATCCCTCCAGGCTGATGATGTTTGGATTTGAGGATGGCGTCGCTAAAAGAAGGGTTCAGAAATGACAGGAATAACGAGTAGGAGAGGGATACGAGTAAGGAGAATAATGATGGAATAGGGAAATCCTCAAAAGAAAGCAAAGATCAAGAGGAACATGAGGCTGCACACAGATCGAAGAAGGAACATGAGGCAACAATGAATACTGATGGTGATGATAACCACAGGAGGGTGGCAGGTCAATAAGGTAGCAGAAGATCCAATGATAGGTATGGATTGATTGAGCAAGGGAGTAAGTAGACACTGAGGCTGATTATGCAATGCTAACAATTAGATCCTGATGTTGTGGTCAATGAGTAGCATTGATTCAATGATGGAATGCTCGAGTAAATGATGTAAATAGATAAACCTTGAGGCAAGGATGAGGGAATGATGACTGGAGTTATGAACTTGATACATAGCAGGATGGTACACAGTTAATATGGTGGCATAGGAGTCTCGATAGGTATGCCCAAAAAGAATATCGATAGCAGACCACAAGTGGAGTGAATACTGGATGCTGAACATGGAATTGGAAGAAGAGGAGACAAGAATGATGCAATGAAAATGATGATTGCTGCAGAGTGCAGCAGTTCAGCATGGACAGATTGGGGAAAAGGAGACTGGAAACGAACTTGAAATTGAAGGAAGGAATGAACTTGAAAAATAGGAACGGATGAGGTATGATGATTTAATGACACCATGGAGGCAGGTACGGAAAGCGAGTATGAAACAATGAAGGACTGCAGAGCTGTCAATAAGGTAGCATAGGACCCAGCCGGTATGGAATGGGAACTGCAGTAGGTGAGACAGAGTAGGTGGCAAAGATCCATGATAGGTATGCACAAAAGAATTATCGAGAGCAGGGTAGGCGAAGCCAATATCAAATGCAGGCCATGAGAGGATTGAATCCTTGATGGTCGGAATGGGAGGAGAACTGCATAGCTGCCAGGAAGCATAGAGTCTACTGAGCTGCATACTGATGAGCAAAAGGAAATAGAGGAACTAGGAGGGAGAAGGAGCCAGATGGAGGCAGCATGAGATAGTGCTCACAGGGTAATAGAACCCCTCAAAAACAGGCAGCCAATGCTGAGGCGAGGATATGGAAACAGCCAGCAAACGGAGAAGCAAGGGCATATGACTGGAAGACTAGTAGGGAATGAAGGCGGTGAATGGTAGGATGAATCCACCAGGGAGGAAGCACAGAGGCTAGGAAGGAGAAGGAGGGAGCAGCAACAAATGGTGTCGACATTGTTAGACACCGAATGCGAAGAATGAGCAGGAGGGAGATAGTAAGAGCAAGAAGTGGAAACAGACCTCCCAGACTGTCGATATGAAAGCATAGCACTGGCCATCAAAATCATAGCAATCTGACTGAAGGTGCAGCACCTCCCCAGGTGAAATGGAAATATGTCCACAAATGGGGCCCATTTAGCAGAGAGAATAAATGATGCTATCCACAGCATGCTATAAGTGAAGAAGTGGCGCTCCAGAATGAGGTCAAACAGCAGGACAAACAACAGGAAACTGCCGATGAAAGCAAAATCGAGGGCAAAATCAGAGCTTTGAGCCGGTGGTGCAGGAGGAGTGAAGGGCAATGCAGAACTGAGGATTGGATGGAAGGAGGGCAAACAAGACAGAGTGGAGAGGAGAAAAGCATTTGAAACAGAGGTAAGGCAGGAAATGGGGAAACCACGGCCCAAGCCAGGAAGAACCAACAGAGAGGCTGTCGAGAGAAGACAGAGTGGGAGCAAAACAAAGGGATGGAAGGTGAGGGGCAAACGGACAGCTCTAGGAGATCAGCAGCAACGAAGGCAAAATTGAGGAGGACCGGGAAGAAACAAATGGGAGGGGTAGACAGGACTGGGCAGCCACACGAGCAGCAAGGAACTAGGGGAGGGACACGCAAGGATGAGAACAAATGGAGGTGAGAAACAAATTATAGGAGAAAATGAGCGGGGAAGCACCATGAAAGAGTAAGGAATGCACAGAGAAACAAGGGCAGCTGGAGGCAGCTGCTGAAACATGAAAAGCAATGCACAGGAGACCAGAGAGATGGGCAGAAGAGCAGAGCCTCCTGCTGCAACAAAAAAGAATTCTGGTGAGGTCCAGGATGTTGAGACCTTTAAGATTGATGGGGAGTGACATTGTTGCTCCACCCATTGAACCTCAGGCTTAAAGCCCTCCCATTATCAGATAGGGCAAAGATTTGGTATCAAACAGGGAGGGAAAGACATCCTACTCTTTGGCCCTGTCTGCTCCCCTTCCTCCTCTTCCTCAGATGGATTGTCTCTTCATCATCAAATAACTTCTTTAGGTCAGGATTTTCCGTAAGATCCCCATCATCTTCATCCTGATCCTCTGTATCATCAGGGTCTGCTTGCAGAGCCATAATAGCAGATGTGTCCTGCTTTGGCACACCTGGAAGTGCCTGTGGGCCCTCCTGACCTGAGAAGCCTGGCTTGGGGTTGGGTGTGTCTAAAGTGATGTCCTATAGAACTCTTGAGCTCAAAAGCTCCTCATAAGAGCAACCACAAATATTTACATGACTTTGCTTTGTCACTACCAGCCAGTACACAGGTGCACCCCCAGTTCAGAGTTTCGACTGGGGGACTGTGAGACATAGTAGCTGAGTAACACTATGGGGGCAATAGGAACCCAGTGGGAGAGCTGCATTACCTTTGCAGAATGTTACATTGTTTGAACATGAGAGGTCTCTGACAAGCCATGGTGCTAAAACACTAGTCCAACAGATTCCCAAAAATAGAGGCTAAATCTAAAGAACTCTATCTATCTATCTATCTATCTATCTATCTATCTATCTATCTATCTATCTATCTATCTATCTATCTATCTATCTATCTATCTCACTGAAGGAATGCTGCCATAATCACCATCTCCCTCTGTGGTGAAAAATACAAGTAGAAAGTATTCCTGCCAGCCTACAAAGTCCAAAGGCTGTAGAATGATCATGCTTAGCCAGCAGTGCTGAGCTGGCAAGAAAACATAACCACCACATCTGGCACTTGCAAAAGTGCTGGTGCGCCTACAGCTCATATGAATGGGTATGTCGCAGTGTCATGACTGCACATGACATCAGCATGTCGAGGTGGCATGCCTAATCACAAGCACATGAAATAAATGTATTGAGTTTTGGAGAAAGCCTTGCAAAGAACCACAGCACAAGCCAAACGGTCAGGGCTCAAAGAAATGTCAGGAAGTCGTGTGCCTCAGGACAGCCGCATAAAAAAATGCCAGAAGCTGTGGTAACAGATCCCCCAAAAACTGCCTGAAAGGCTCTGATTCTTTCCAAGCCCATCCCTCCTTTTTGGGGAAAATAGAAATAAAGGGATATATCCTCAACTGTGAGCAACCAAAAACACCTTCAAGTAAAAAGAAAAGAAACACACACAATAGTCACCCTATGGCCCTTGGGTAGGAGGGGACTGACACCAAACTAGACAGAATGGAGACACAGTGAATGCCCTAAATCTAGACCTTGAGAATAGATATTTACCTGAGGCACCATTAACAGAGAAAATTAGAGACCATCTAAAATAAACACCCTCAGATTAGTGTGGCAGACATGGCCCCCGCTACAAATGCATTCAGGCAGTGGAAATTGGGAAAAAGGCAGGTTTGCCAATTTGAAAGCCACTGGTTTAACAGGCACAATTTTAATTTAGAGATGCTCCTGTCACCAGGTAGCCCCAACTTGCTAAGCAGAATCACAGCCCCAAAGAGGAAACACCAAAAGAAAAGATTTTGTCCTTCAGATAAACTCCTATGCTGCTTCCCTTCAGTGGCACAGGAAAGACCAGAGAGCTGCTGCTGTTTGGAATGTTCTTGTGCCCAGAATTGTGCTGATTACAGCCTTGGCATGTGCCATTTCCTAGCGAGGGTGCACATTACACATTTGTAATGAATACCCTTTGACAATTTGGGCACTGCAGAAATAATTCACGGTAGTGGCATGCTAATATCACCAGCCACAAGGAAGTAATATGGTTCATTATTGATATTATGGGTGTTAATATCCCCATGTTTCCATTCAGCTTTACTCATGCCAATTGTGATCTAATGAGCTTCCATTGAATTCTTAAGTTGGACCCAAATGCATTGCATGCATCTTGAAGCAGAACCATATTTGGCAACAGGCCACTTCCATCATCTTTAATGTATGTGTGTGTGTGTGTGGGGGTTGATAGTTTCCCATTAATTATACCTACTTGGAAGAGTCAGATCATTTTTTTATATTTAACATGTGAAAATCTCTGGAATAGATATTCTGTAAACTGTCATCAGTAAGACATATTTAAATATAAATTATTTTCAGACCAGCTCTTGATAAGCAAAGACTGATGAAATCAATGTCTTAACAACCTGGGATATGCAAATTTTATCTGGGTTGTGTGATTCTAGAAACCTGATAGTCTGCTCCTGTTGTAAGTTTATTTAAATATGAGTCAGCTGCTCTACAGATGTAAACAATTATCTATGCATAACAACTTTATCACCATTGCTCTAAAATTTGAAACTTAGGCCCAGCTATTCAAACTGGCGCCCAAAAAGTGCGAACAGCAGGACCAAGCACAAGTCCATTGTGCCCATGCGCAAGAGGCATGATATTCAAAACTGCACTGGCCAAGATGCGCCTACAGCCAACTGAATATCACACCACCTATGCCATAGAGCAACTAGGAGGGGAAGCTGAGCATATCTGATGCACCATAGCACAACAAGGGATGTTCAGCTGAGCAGTCCAGATGCGCCATAGAGCAACCAGGGATGCCTCCCCAGCAGCAGGGCGGCAATGCAACAGCACAACCAGGGATGCAGGGGCCCACCACCCATGCCACAGATGGGCAGAGGAACACACAGCAGAACAGACATCGTCCCCCACACCCATGCACTGCACAACTGGGGAGGGCTGGAATAACCACTGGCCCATGGAGACAAGCAACCAACCCACAGCTAGGCCATGGTGCCCCATCACACCCCCTGGCATGCTGTGACCGGCACACAAGGAGGGCCAACCACCCCTGCCACACCATCCCCCAATGCAGAGCACACCCTGCACCGTGACCCCAGACACCCTGCCCAGAGCAGTGTCCACCAGTGCAGGATACCCCATGCATGCCACCACCCCACTGTGAAAATGCAACTCTGTGCACCACAGAACCATGCAAGGCAGCCCCACCATGAGCACCCATCAGCGGGTGGCAGCACACAGCGATGCAACAATGGCATACACAGTGCCACCACGCACAGCCCCTGAGGTACAGCTGACAGACCGACCATGCGTCGGCACATGAAGTACCCCACTTACGGCAGGGCATGCCCGGACCCCACCACCAGTGGTACAGCACCCTGCACACCTCCCAAGGACACACCCTGACCCAGCACTGGACACAACAGCCAGCGCAGACACCCACAGTGGTGCACTAAGCATGCACCACACGGATGCAACACAGTGCGTGGACAAACACCCACCCATACCCAAGGGCACACCAACACAGGGATGCAGTAGCGGGCAACCAAACTCCCAGCGTGGGGCCATGGAAACCATGTATACATGGACAGCAGTCCTTCATGGCACAGGAGTGCCAGCCACCCTGCACAGGCACTGTGGACCTGTACACCACCAGCATTTGCCCAGAACACAAGTCACAGACAGTGGTGCACATCCCTGCAACACACACAAGCCACAGCATGGAGGTGGGACAACAACAGCGGAGGCCACAGTGTCACCTGAGGCAGACATGCACCACACCAGTAACAGGAGGCAACCCAGCATTGTGATGGGTACAGTGGCTGCCCTGCATGGACAGCCACCACTGACATGCCAGCAGACTGTGCAGGTCACAGACATGCAAGGGTGCTAGCTTCTCAGGCCATGGACGGGCTGACAGGTGCACCATAGACACAGAGCATGCACTATGGATCACTGCACACAGTCATCCAGTGCACAGGGAACAACACACACACCACAGACAATGACTAATAGCTACTCCCACACCATAGTCACTTCCCCACAGACACACACACATACCCATGACTGCACCACCCTGATTCCATGCACACCACTGTAGCTGAGCACCTATAGCCGCTGCAAATCAGAGACCACCACAGTAGTCATATCAAAGAATTGTATTCAAAAACATCCAACAAAACTATGTACAATTATTTGCAAATGTGTGGTGGGAGAGCCACAAACAAGGTGGGGGTGGGTAAGGGGAGGGTGAACAAATGGTACAGGAAAGGAGGGGTGTGAGGGTGGGTCCAGGGGTAGGGAAATCGGGCAGTGTGATGATCAGTGGGAGCCCTGCTCCCGCTATGGCTGCTCCTCCTTCCATGCCACCGCCTGACCCCAGCCTCTCAATCTTCTGCAGAATGTCCAGCGATGCCCTGGCAACAGTAAGGATTTCTGAAGCACCTCCAGATCATGTGCAGCTGCTGGACATGTAGGACAAGGGAGAAGATTCAATAGGTGTGAATGCACAGCCCCATACAGCCCACTGCATGGCATACGGCCGTGGGACATGCCTCTGTGATGGTGTGTGACCACCCGCAGTGATCGTGTCCACAAGACCTGCCCACCCAGGAGCACACAGCCATGCGCACCTCTGCACACACCCACCGGCAAGTCCTGCACAGCACCACCATGGCTGTTTAGTGACATGGATATGTGGTGCAAGACAGTGGCACAGCCATGTACCCGTGCATGCATGGACCACCATTGACACACTCCCAGACATGTAGTGCCACTGGACAGTGCTGACTGTAACAAGTTGCGTGCGTGGCAGTGGTGTCAATGGATGGTGGCTATGCCCTGCTGCCTGTCCTGTTACACAGCATGCAATAGTAATCATGGATGTAAGGCACTCCACCATCATCAGGCTGGTCCCTCTGCCGCTGTGGACCTCACCCCTCTTGGTGTTCTAGTCCTCCAGCTGGCGCCTCCTATCCCTTGCCAGCTGTCTCTTCTGGGCCTAAGGTGTAGACATGGAGACAGAAACATCAGTACAATCCTGTAGCAAAGTCCCCTGCCCCCATGTGTGTGCAATCCCACACAGCCACACCCACCCACCCCACATCCTGATAACACCACCACTGCCAACACCGGACAGTCCCTCCCCATGTTCTGGACACGTGCAACCATGATACCCATATGGAAGATAAAAGTGTATGGACGCTACACTTACCTGGCCATGGCATCATTCCCTCCTGGCACATGCCCGCAGGCAGGCAAGCAGGTCCGGGTCCTTCCGCCTCAGGTCCCCATACCTGTGGTGGCACTGCTTCACCATCTGCCCCATTCCTGTGACCTCCTCCAGGGCGTCGCCACCTCCTGCCACACCTGGCTCCTGGACCTGTCCAGGGTGCCTCCCAAACAGTGGGCCAACAAGTGGCTCCACAATGGCAACCAGGTTTGCCATTTCAATCTGGCTCCACTGGGCAGCTCTCCTCTGTGCCATCTCTCTTGCTCAGTAGGGTCAAAATGGCGCTCTGCAGTGGGTTCCACCACGTGCAGATGCTGCACTGTAAAGTGCTGCCATTCCCTATCACGCTGTCACCGAACAGCACGATAGTTGTGCACCCATTACTGATGCATGGTGCCTAGGGGCAAAGGTCGGCACAGGGTCAAGGGTCTCTGGCGCGCAGGACAGCCACAGCCTGAGTGGGACCCAATGCGTGTAGTGCGATTGGGTGTCTGTGCTACCTCCAGTAGTGGCCTACTGTGCTGTTGCCCCACTGCGCCTATGATGCCCCAGTGCCACTGCGCCATATAGGTGAACATCGCTGTAGTGCCACTGGCACAATGGTGGCCGCCCTGCATTGCCTCCCATGCACAGCACATCAGCAGCGCGGCAGGTGCCTGTGTCATCAACCCAGGCATGCGCAGTTAGGTGTGTACTGACATGTCACAGAACTGCACTCTTGGCTCAGCACGCTCAGCACAATTGCGATACGATATTCAGCTGTCATATGCAAATCAGCTTAATCAGCCATTCAATGGCGCAGCACTGCAATTGCATCCACTTAAAGTTGCACCTTGCCTCATATGCATGGGTTGGCGATATAAAAGTGCGACTATTGGGCTGCATTGGCAGTAGTCTGTACTGCAGTCTATTGGTGAGTTGATGCTGTTTGGGAGTGTGGACTGTGGATTTTGGGACATGCATGGGACTGCACAGTCACAGGTAACAACTTTCATTCTTACAGGCTGAATCATGACCTAGCAAGTTGTGGGAGAAGAGGAACAGAGTTGTGTGAGGAGGAGGAGGAGGCCAAATTTCACCAAGGCCGAGACGGAGCCCTATTTGAGGCCTACCTGGACCAGGAGCCACTTTTCAGCTGACGCCAGGAACAGCACAGGCCCATGCAGCTACCAGCACTCCGTTCAGGAGTGTAAGAAGAAGATGGGCACAGACAGAGGAGGATTAAGGAGAAGGTGGCTGCCATCAGGGCAGCACGATCTGCAACAGGTGGGGACAGCTGGAGGTGCTACACCGACCCCACAGGAGAGACAGGGTTGCTGGCATCATACAGCGTTGTGCCATTGAGGGTGTTCCGGTGGTGGCTTCCAGATGGGTGGTAGCCCATCACTGCATGGTAGATCATGGTCTGTCTATTGGGGGTAGGGTGGTCACACGCAGTAACGCGACTTTTTTCCTTACAGATCCTGAGCCGCCTGCATGGGTCAGCAGTGGTGGGCCTCTTCACTGAGGCCAGTCAGATGGAGATGGAGGAGGCCCATCCACCTCCACAGGAATACATGGCTCAGTGCGACAGTGGGCCCGTCTGGGTGTCAGACTGATGTTGTTGGCACAGGTGCGGAGGAGGCCCTGCCCGTGTCCCAGCGTGGCAGCATCCACGAATGCCAGCATGCTGTGGCTCGGGCTGGTGTCAGGTCCATCACTGATGATGATGTCGCTAATGTCATGGGCAGTGACACATGTGTGCCACAGGATGGCCACACAGCAGGTAACATCACTGCCTTGACTGTGAGTGGTGCCACCGTGGAGGCCTGCATGTCATCACAGTCCCAGCCTGTGTCTGTCATCACCGTGGGGCAGCACTGGTGTGTGTACAGGACAGTGGGACTATTGCAGCCACTGTGGCAGCACCAGTGAGCCCTGGTGAGTGGCAGCCAGAGGGCAGCATCAACAGTTGGCCAATGGGCTTGGGGTACAGTGTCAGTAGGTGGCGCCAGTACACGCCTGTGGACATGACCAGGCCTGGTCCTGGTGTACAGCGCCACCTCAAGGGGTGCTGAGCATCAGGGCACACACACATCCAGAGGGACAGGATGCCGAGCAGGCAGATGACCTCTGGATGAGCACACCAATACTGCAAGCATCAGTCAACCAACAGATGCAGCTTACATCGGTGGATGCACTGAATGCGGCTCTGGAGCAGGCAGAGGAGCCGTCACAGCAGAGACACCACTCTGCTCCTGGCAGGATGGACCAGTTGTGGGAGGATGTGACTGCTGCCATTGACAGGCAGACATAGGCATTCACTGCTGTCATGGCCACAGTGGGCATACAGCTATTTGCCCATGTGTTGCAGACACCACGCAGTGTACTGTCCACCCCCATTCCCCGCATCAGGCGACACCATCCTTGTCAACACCGGTTCAGCTGTGGGCATCCCGAGCATGCCTGGCGAGGCATGTTCGTGCTGCAGACCCTGCACGAGCACGGTCATGTTCACGCATTGGAACCCCTGGGGACCATCGGTGCCAACCATGAGGCCAGTGGTCAGTCTGTCAGTGCTGGTGGGTCTCAGTGGGCAGCCCACGCACCCGTGGCAGCCGGGCACTGTGGCACATGACTGACCTGTCTCCCAACGTGGGTACTGTCTGATGCTGCCCTGTGTGCATTGCGTCATTCAGCGGGCAATGCATGGGTGGGTACCTGCCCCTGCACGCAGACACAAGTCCATCTGCACACCTCCGCTGCTGTCTGCAGCGTGTGTGCATGATGATGCCTGCTTTGTGCTGTACACCAATGTGCAATGGTGCTCAGCATCTGACACACGCACAATGGCAGGCAGTAGGCGGGTGGTCTGTGGACATGTGTGTGCTAAGGGTGGTGTTCTGGGTTGGTGTGCCTCCTACCCTTTGTGCATGTCTGGTGCATTTGTGTGTGTATGTGTCCACGCGTCATGTTAGACCTCACCCATCCATGGTGGTGTGTGGTTCCATGCTCGGCCAGTTCTCTTTGATAGCATGCACCCTGGTGTGCGCCCATGCGTGTTTGTGGGTTGTGCCTTAGCAACTGGTGGTTGCACATGGCCCCATGACTTACCTGGGTTGGCAGAAGTGCTCCTCCATGATGGTGTCCGTGAAACTGTGCCAGCCGGAGCAGTCAGGGGTCTCATTGCCCGCGGGGCTGCCCATCACCATTGTCACCGCATCCTCATCATCCCCATCGCTGTCCCTCTCTTCGACCTGTACGGATTATCCCACATTCATTGCCCATGTTGTGCAGGATGCAACAGGCCAGGAATAGCCCGCAGACCTTTGAGGGGCTGGTACTGTAGGGCACCGCTGGAGGTGTCCAGGCAATGGAAATGTGCCTTCAGCATCCTGAACACCCGCTCGATGACAGTACGTGTGGTGGCGTGGCCTCATTGTAGCGCTGTTGCGGTGATGGCGGGCCACCAGTAGGTGTGAGCAGCCAGGGACGGAGTGGGTATCCACTGTCATCAGTGTGTAGAGGGTGGAGGTTAGTTTGGTGATCAGCATCGCCTGCCCCGGCCAAGTAGACCACTACCCATGTCACCTCTGACCATGCCCCCCAGGCCCTATGATTGTCCATGTGGTTTGCATACTCACCCACTAGGTGGCCAGTGGGGATATCCCCACTCTCAAATCTGTGGCACAGTGCTGACTGGTGCCAGATGAAGGCATCATGTGCCCCCAGGGTGTGTGGCACAGACATTGATTGTGTGCCTCTGGCATCGCACACCACCTGGCAGTTGATGCTAGCATAGCCCTTCCAATTTATATATGCAGCCCCTCGGGGCCAGGTGGTGCGGATGGTCACATGGGTGCAGTCTATTGCCCTCAGCACACCAGACATACGTGCTACCCTGTGGAACTTCTATATGTTTGCTGTGCACTCCGCTGGTGTGCTGGGGAAATGGATGTACCCGCAGCATGTGGCAGCAGTGCACTGAGGACTTGGGTGAGGTGGCGTGACGTGGCCAACTGGGTTATGCCTGTGGTGTCCCCAGTTGGTCTCTGGAAGGTACCGTGGTGAGCAAGCACATGCAAGCTGTCACTTTAGTCTCCACTGACAGAGCATGGCTCCGTTGTGTGGGTTCCTGCATGACATCACTGCGCAGAGCTCACAGAATCACCTCAGAATTGCCCGATCAGGCGGTACCAGCCAACGATCTCCTTTATCACATACAGCTCCGGCTGGTGTGGTCTCGGTACTGCCTGTTGGGGTATGCCACCAACGGGCCCCTTCCATGGCCACGCCCCCCCTGCTGCCCACCATCTCACCCTCATTACTGCCTCCATCTGGATGGTGGCACTGGCCATGTCCCTGGCTTGTGTTCACCCCCGGCAGCTGTTTCTGTGTTCTCCACTGTCCTGGCTGCTACTCTGCACCGGGAGCACCTGACTGTGCTGGCCTCACTGCTGTGGCAAGTACTTCCCCTACTGCACTGTGGCTCCCCACACCTTCCCTGAGCCTGTGAGTTCCAGGTGCCCTTTCCTGGCCTGCCCTGTGTGTCCGCCCTGCCCAGTTTGAGTTGCTATAGTTCAGCCTCATGTGCCTTCCTGTAGCATTCTTGCATCTCCCTTGCTACTTTTTATTTTGGCTCATTTCACTATGGCACAACTTCCGCTACTTCTATTGCTTATAGGCTGCATGTTGTTGAATATCGCGACTGTGCCATTTATGCATGGTTCCTCCCCTTCAGTTGCACATATATTCATTATCATTGCACTGTTGCTCAGTGTGATTTGGGGTACGCAACTGCCTCCCACTGAATATTGCAGAATGGTGCATTTTCAGACTTGCGCTGGTGAAACCCTATTACATGGCGAACTCTTTGAATATCTGGACCCTAGTCTTTCATCAACAAGTTGTTAAACATCTCAAGTATTTCAATCTTCTGAAATACAGGTGTTTTGTTTTCTGATAATATGTAAATACTGTATATCTCTACCCTGACTGAATTTTCAGATTTCATTTACAGTAAATTAGAATCGAAACAACATTAAGGCTCATGTTTAAGATCTTCAGGAAGCAGTCATTGTTTTGACCATTATATTCTACTGTCTAACCTTCCCTGTTTTGGTTGTAATACACTGGTGCTTAATTGGTTCTCTCTTTTTGTCATCTCAGTATTAATATATTGAAATTCTAAACACACCAACTGATCTTCAGCCAGTTTTCTACATTGTCCCCTCAAGGCTTCACATTTGGCCCACTTCTGTTTTTATTTTATTTTATATAAACAATATGCCATGCATCTGACTTCATCTCATAGTTTGCTTTCTGCTGATTACACTGATATTTTACATCAAATACTGTAAATACTGCTCTGGTTTAAAGGGGCACATGCAAGCTGATGTAAATCAGATGTATCATTCATATAAAAACAGATTGCTTTTAAATGAATCAATTACCATGTTCATGGTTGCTACTTTCTTTGCAAGAAGGTATAATTACAACTCTCTGGTACACTTTGGATGTGAACATGGATGTAATTTATGATTGCAATTAATTCTTTTAACTTTATATTTGATCTTTGTTGAAATGAACACTGTTAACCTCAACAGGCCAATTCTGGCACTTGTAAGCTAATGATGGGGTTAATAGTATCAGCATTAATGTAACTCTGTGTCTGTGACCTCTCAATAAGGTATAATTTAAAAATCTATTTAATTTGTGCAGTAGTGCTAATGTTTATTACCAGCACTGTTTACATTCTGGGAATGTGCTCAATGCAAGTAAATGGGGTGCCTGTTCTTTGGTGTTGCCACATCAACATACTGATTAGGTTATTTTAATGTTTTTCCTGTAGTGCTCCACATTCTCAATGGATAGTTAGTACATATGGGTAATGTGCATCCCTCCTAGGAAATGGCATAGCCCAAGGCTACAAACCAGCATAGAACCCTGGGCACCTGAACATTGTGGACAGCAACAACTCTCCAGTCTTTGTTGTGCCATTGAAGTAGAAGCAGCATAGAAATTTCTCTGAAGAAAAAAACTTTCTTTTCTATGTTTGATCCTTAGGGATGTGAGTCTGCTGAGTAGATTGGGACTACCTGATGACAGGGAGCACCAAAATTGTGCCTGTTAAGCTGGCATTCAGATTAGCTAACCTGCCTCCTCCCCTATTTCCACTGCCTGTCTGTGCTTGGACTGGGGCCATGTTCGCCACGTTAGTTTAATGGTGTTTATTTTTCTTATCCTTGTCTTTAGTTCCCTTTTCTCCCTTTTTCTGGTGCTTCAGGTAAGTACTTTTTTCTTTTTGTGGGTAATTGTTAGGGTCTAGATGTCAGGTTTAGTTATTGCTTCCTTTTCTCTCTAATGTCTATATTGGTGTCACCCCTGGGACTTTCATAGGGCTGTTATTTAGCTTGGTGTTTAAGACTGTTTCTGGTGTGAGGTATTGTATTGTTATACTGGGGCTGTGTGTTATGTTGTGTGCTTGACTAAGCCTGAGGTTCTTTTCTCTCAGGCTCATTTGGATCACTCAGCCTTTTACTTTTTGTTTTGGGTGCTGGTTTTGTTTTCTAATGGGTCTACTGAGCTGCACAGACTCCCACCATTACTGAGTGCCTGTCAGTTAGGCTTGTGCTCCTTTTCAGTTCAGACGGCCATCTTGCACCAGAGCAGTATAAGTCTTCACACCTCTTGGTCTGGGTGCATACTCCTGACATGGCGTGTCACTCGCGCATTGTGACATCATGTACTCTCATGTGAGCACACACGCATCAGTGCTCTCAAGCACTGGTTACAGCTTCAGTGTTCCCAGCCCAGCTCTTCTATTTTTGGATGTGATCATTCCTATTACTGCCTGTCTTTTCTGTAGGCTGGTAGGAGTGCTAGTGTGTAACAGTTTGCCTGTTCTTGCCTTGCTTGTCATCTAGCTAAGTTTCCGGTTGTCTGTTGATTTTCATGTGGCTTTCCACCATAGCAGGGAGGAGGATCACAGCAGCATTCAGTTTATTAAAAAAAAAAAAGAAAATAAACAAACTTTTGGTGTATTCTGTGCTGTTTTTTCTGATATACAGACATTCGTACCATGGCTTATTGGACACCTCTAGTTTTGAAGAGATATAAGACCTGCAGAAGAGTAATACAGCCCTCTCCACTGGGATCCTATTGCCCCATTGTTTTACTAAAGCTAATATGTCTGTCATGATTCCTCTCAGTTGGAACCCTGAGCTGGGTGGTACACCTGGTGTACTGACCAGCAGTGGCAAAGCTGAATTACGAAATCTTTGTTGTTGCCCTTAGGTGAGCTTTTGAGCCTTGATGGTTGACAGGACATCTTTGACATGCTGGAACCTGAGCCAGGCCCTTAGGGGTTAGAGGGCCACATGGTACATCCAGGTGTGCCAGAGTAGGACAAGTCTGCTAACCTAGATCTGCAGGCAGACCCCAGCCGTGACCATGCAGAGGGTCAGGAGGAGGATACAGGGATCTTGGGGAAAATCCTGACCCAAAAGTGTTACTTGATGATGAGGGCAACCCCTCTGGTGAGGAAGAGGAAGGGGAGTGTGGAGCCTGAAAGAAGATTCCAACTCCTCCTGTTTAATGCAAGATGTTTGTCCTATCTTATATCTGAGGCTTGTAGGACACTGCAGTTGAAGGAGGTGCAAACCATGGAGGCCTTGGATGTAAATCCAATCCTGTCCACAAATCCTTCTCTCAGAAGTGTTTTCCAAACTTTATACACTGTGACCAGATTATTGAACAAGAATGGGTAGGCATGGACCAGAGAAAATATCTGCCAAACCCAGGGTACAGTGTTTTCATTTTATGGAAGAAAATACTTGCAATTGGGAAACTCCACTCCTGGCAAATAAGGCTGTAAATAATTCAGCAAGGCACATAACAATTCCAGTTGAGGGATCTCTGGCCCTAGTGGATATGCATGGTAAGTCAGTGGATGCTTCGTGAGGAAGAGCCTTCACCTCCAACAGAGCAAACCTCTGCACCTCCTATGCATCCTTTATTGTCACCAGAGCTTTAAACTAATGGGTTACAGCACTGGGTAGTTTTGTTCCCCAGATTTCTGAGGGGCAAGTATTTTACGCTGGTATCCATGGCCTCCACCTTTCTAGGGCATTGTGACATTATGTGTACTGTCATGCATGACTTTTGCATCAGTGCTCTCAAGCACTGGTTACAGCTGCAGTGTTCCCAGCTCAGCTTTTCTATTTTTGGATGTGATCATTCCATTACCGCCTGTCTTTTCTGTAGGCTGGTAGGAGCACTAGTGTGTAACAGTTTTGCCTGTTCTTGCCTTGCTTGTCATCTAGCTTAAGTTTTCAGTTTCCTGTTGGTTTTCATGTGGCTTTCTACCATAGCAGGGAGGAGGATCAGAGCAGCATTCATTTTATTAAAACAAAAAATTATTTTGATGTATTCTGAGCTGTTTTTTCTGATATACAGACATTGGTACCATGGCTTATTGAATGCCTCAAGTTTTGAAGAGATATAAGACCTGCAGAAATGTAATACAGCCCTCTCCACTGGGATCCTATTGCCCCATTGTGTTACTCAAGCTAATATGTCTGTCATAATTCCTTTCAGTTGGAACCCTGAGCTGGGTGGTACACCTGGTGTACTGACCAGCAGTGGCAAAACTGAATTACGTAAATCTTTGTTGTTGCCCTTAGGTGAGCTTTTGAGCCTTGATGGTTGACAGGACATCCTTTTTGACATGCTGGAACCTGAGCCAGGCCCTTAGGGTCAGAGGGCCACATGGGTACATCCAGGTGTGCCAGAGTAGGACAAGTCTCTAACCTAGATCTGCAGGCAGACCCCAGCCGTGACCATGCAGAGGGTCAGGAGGAGGATACGGGATCTTGGGGAAAATTTTAAAGCGGGGTCCCTCATTATGTGCGGGCTTCATGGAATTGTGCAAATTTTAAAACTGCCGCCATTATACCTGGACACCCATGGCGTTGCCTTATCTTACACATTGCTTCTCCTTGCAGCTTTGGTGGAGGCTGAGCCACGGTTTTCACAATGCATGTAGCACTGTGATGATGTCATGGAGCATGACTATCTCCTGGCTCAGTCTTTCTTCTTGAATGAAACCACTACATGCCGGTTAAGGCTATTAGTGGCCCTCCAACCAAAAAGGCTTCTTCTATCTGGGTTCATGTTGTAGTGCCAACAAAACAAGTGCCATCAGGGAAATAGGGGTTTAGCTTAAGTCACATTACATTTTAGTTTTATTTTCATAAAGGAGTGGGGAGAGAGAAACACTATCCAGATCTAACACAGGACTGGAAGGATTACTGAAATAACCATGAACACAAAAACATAAAGAAACGGTTTGTTTATTATACTGAGGTAAGCTTTAAGACTGGGAATCCAGTTTTCTTTACCCAAGTTAATTCTCAGAGTAAAATCTTGGGAAGCTTAAAAGGACCTTCATGTTGTATTTTAGAACAAGAATTTTCTTAAATATAAAAACCTGAAACCAGATAATACATCAGCATTTCTAAGGTAACAAAATCGTACATTTAAATGTAAAAACTAGTAAAACATATATAAAACATATTGGTGACATAAGGACATTTTATGCCCTGTTTTTTCTGAGGCATCAAAAGCATGTAAAAATACAAAGAGAAGTCTATTTAAGATTTATTTCCAAACGAGCATTGATTCTAATGAAAATATGTTTAAACAGTGGTGGTCCCACAAGATGTTTTCTGAATGGTTATTTATTAATTTTTGTACTTTGAATTTAATAGTGAATACATAGTATAACAAGAGTATTATTGTTGTTTAGCTTTCAGGTTCTGATGAAGGGAACAGAGTAGAGTCCTGAAACATTAACTTATACTGAAAGCACATTTTTTGGAAACACTGAAATGAACTTATGTTGCAAGCACATTTGGAACTCTGAAATGTCTGATTTAAACATTTTTGAATGGGAATATAAAGGATATGCAAAGAGCAACCTTGGCATTGAACTAGGAGAATAAAGATTAGCAGTAACTACAATTTCTCACGTTTGGATCTTTAGGGGGCTGAGTTGGGGTAGAGCAAGATTTGCAGTGTACATATCACAATGAAGGTTCATGGTCCCATCTCTGTCCCCTTCCTTAGTGGAAGACATAGAAACATCGACTTTGATGGCAGATAAGGACCACTTGGCCCACCTAGTCTGCTTATTTTTCTACCTATTGGATAAGCTGCAGATCCTAGTTAACCAACAGCCTACTTCTTCCTAACCTCCAGCAAGAATTGCCTTATGTCTGTCCCATGCATTCTTGAATTACTCCACTGTTTTTGATCCCATGACTTCCTCAGGAAGGCCATTCCATGTGTCCACCACCTCTCTGTGAAAAATACTTCCTCACATTGCCCCTGAGCTGTTCCCTCTATCTTCAGATTGTGTCTAACTTGTTCTTACACATCTCTTTTCCAAAAGATGCTACCTCTTGGACTTTGTTGATTCTCTTGAGGTACTTGAAAGTTTCTATTATGTCCCCCTCTCCCTCCTTTCCTCAAGGGTATACATATTAAGCTCCTTTAGTCTTTCTTCATATGGCTTCTGTTGCAGACCTGCACCATTTTAGTTGCCCTTCTCTGGACTGCCTCCATTCTGCCTATGTTCTTCGGAGATGGGGTCTCCAGAACTGCATGCTGTACTCAGATGGGGTCTCACCAACTGTCTGTACAGAGGGATAACAAGTTCTTGTTTTTGACTGGTGATGCCTCTTCTTATACAACCCAGTGTCCCCAGCCATCCTTACTGCCTTCTCACATTGCTTGCTTACCTTTAGGTCATCTGATATGACTACCCCCAGATCCCTTTCCATTTTTGTTTTTGTTAATACCTCCCCATTGTGTACCCTTCCCTTGGGTTTTGTTTCCTAGGTGCATTACTTTACACTTCTTTGTACTGAATCTAAGCTGCCATACTTTCGACCATTCCTCTATCCTTGCCAAGTCCTTCTCACCCTTTCCACCCCTCTTGTGCAGCAACCTTGTTGCATTTCTTTGTGTCATCTGGAAAGAGGCATACTTTTCCTTCCAGTCCCTCTGCAATGTCACTTATAAAGATATTAAAAGGACCAGACCCAGTACTGAACCCTGTGGTACTCCACTAGTAACCCCTTTCTTCAGAGTGGATTCTATTTACTATTACCCTCTGTGTTCTGTTGTCCAGCCAATTTTTACCCAGGCTACCACCCTGAGGCCCACTCCCAGGCTGGCTAAGTTGTTTATTAATCTTTGCGTGGGACTGTGTTAAATGCCTTTCTAAAGTCTAGGTAGGCCATGTCCATAGCCCCTCCCTGGTCTACTACTTTGGCTACCCAGTCAAAGAAATCTATTAGATTCATCTGACATGACCTTCTCACCATGAATCCATGCTGCCTTGGGTCCTGTACCCTGCTGGCCTCTAGGTACTCAACAATTCTTTCTTTCAGAAGTGATTCCATCATTTTCCTAATACTGAGGTCAAGCTAACAGGTCTGTAGTTTCCTGCCTCTGCTTTGCTCCCACTTTTCTGAAGGGAATCACATCCACCCTCCTCCAGTCCTTAGGTACCACACCATCCTCCCATGATTTGTTAAAAGGGTAGTCAGTGGTGTCACTAGTTCTCCTTAGTTCTTTTAGAATTTGGGGTGAATCCCATCAGGCTCCATTGCTTTGTCCACCTTCAGTTTTAGGAGTTCTTTCAGAACCCTTTCTTCTGTGAAAGGACTGCATCACCCCTATCCAGAGTGCTTCTATTGATTGGATTAGGTACCTACCTCCTCCTCTTTGTGAATACTGAGCAGAATCATTCATTCAGTATCCTTGCTTTTTCACTGTCACTCTCTGCCCATCCAGCCTCCCTTTATTAAGCCTCACTATCCCTCCTTGGTCTTTCTTCCTCCCTAATGTATCTATAAAAGATTTTATCCCTCTTCTTAATCTAGTTGGCTATCTTTTCCTAGGTTTGGGCCTTTGCTATTCTGACTGCCTTCCCGCTTTCTTCTGCTTTAACTGGTACAGTTCTCTGTCTCACTCTATTGTGTTTCCTTACATTTCCTGAATGATATTTTTTCTCCCCTAACCTTCTCCGCCTCTTTTTGAGAACCATAGTGTTTTATTTTTTTGATTTGTTTGTTTCACACAAAAGCTTGTTGCTCTGTATTGTCAGTTTTGATGTTTCCCCATTGTTCCTTCACCCTCCTTCTTGCCCATTTGCTAGTGCTTTCTGAGGCACTCTCCCATTTTGACAAAGTCAGCCCTCCGAAAGTCCAGTACCCTCACTTTGTATGGCTTGACTCTGCAGCTGTGTTTATCATGAACCACACTGTTTGGTGATCACTTGTTCCCAGATAGCTACCTACTTCTAGATCTGATATCTCTCTCTGTCCCTGTTTGAGAGTACCAGGTCTAAGATTGCTCCCTCCTGAGTAGGTTCCAACACTAGCTGCTTGAGGCATGCCTCTGTAGGGCATCGAGAAAGACCCTGCTCTTGAATGTGGCTGCAGCAAAGGTGCTCCAGTTAACATCTGGCATATTCAGGTCCCCATCAACAATATCTCCCTTTTCTGCTATCCTAAAGATGCCTTCTATCATTTCCTTGTCCTTTTCCTCCCCCTGAGATGGGGGTCTGTATACAACCCCCATGTGGATTCTGGTGCCATTTCCAGTCTCCAGGTTAACCCACAGTGCGTCTTCTCCTCCCTTTTTACCCTTTAGTTCCATTGTTTTGATCTCTTCCCTTACGTGAGAGCTACTCCTCCTCTCTCTACCCTCCTGTCCCTCCTGTTGATGTGTGTACCCTGGTATGTTGACATCCCAGTCATGGTTCTCTGTGTACCATGTGTCTGTGACTGCCACAATATCCAGGCATCCTCTTCCATCAAGGCCACCAGTTCAGGAGCTTGTTACCTTGACAATGGGCACTGGTACTCATTACCTCCATTTTTTGATGGCCTTACCCTTTTGCCCCATCCCTGTCCTTACTGCCTTTGCCTTTTCTCCATTTGCCCCAGCCCTTCTCCTATCGACGTCTTTATCTTGGTGTTTACGTCATTAACTACCCTGATTTTTTTGGGGGCTAGGATTTCCTGCTCCTTTCAGTGCCTCCCCTTGGCTAATCTAAATGCTTGCCAATGAAGCATTTAAACCTATCACCTAGGATCCTAGTTCCCTCCTGGACAGATGCAGACCATTGGACCAGTATAGGCCTGCATGCTCCATGTGGACCCCAGTCCCTAGTGTGAAGCCAAACCTGAGCTCTGTACCAGTTTTTTAACCATTGATTGAATGAGGAGTCAACGGCCCCGGCTGACAAACTTCCATGTTGACCAGCAGCTGCAGTGGAATAGGCTGTCGGCCCCACCTTTACTTACCTGCCCGAGGCTCCCTTGCATAGGAGCCAACAGCTCGACTGGGCAAACTTCCATCTTGACCGCCAGCCGCAGCAGAATAGGCTGCCAGCCCCATGCCTTTTCCTTGTCTGCCCTGAAACTCTCTTGCATGGTAAGCCTCCGAAACTCCGGGGATAGATTATGGGATGTGATTGGCTGAAGCCTAGACCAGGCTGTCCCATTGGCTGGAGCTCCTGAGGCTTTGGATCTGATTGGCGTGGCCTTGTCTCTTCAAGCCAAGGGACTCTGTGGCTTCTCTATGCTGCAAAGGTCCAGGGAATTGCCAACGGTTCTTGGTGAACTTGGGGGATATTTTGTTGGGGAATGAAATGATTGTGCATTCAAATATTGTGCATAAAACTACCTAAGAATTTATTGCTGTGTAAATGTTGGAAATTGTTCATGGGAAAAGTACAGTGAAATCAAACATTTCTGTTATCTGATGCCTTGCTACCTCCTATTTCCTCTCGCTCTAAAACTATGCTTTAAACTAAACTCATCTCCTACTGGTGCCTGCATTATTTTAACTAACAAACTTGGAATTTAGTTAAAAGAGGACACTTTTCTGATACCTGTTGCCTCTACTCTCTACCCTCCCACCTCTTAAAACTTCCTTGTACTCTCTATACTCATCTCTACTGGTGCTGCATTTAAATTACTGCTTTAGTCCAGCTGCTGCTCCTCCCTCTTTAAGCTATGTGCAGTCTTTCTTACCTTTGTCTGTGCTCCATGCCCATTTATTTAACCTTGTTACTTCTTTGTCTTGCTCCATATTAACTGTGTCCTTTCTCTATTCCCCAGGAGCTGATGGCCTCCGACCAGGCAAACTTCCATCTTGACTGGCGGCCACAGCGAATAGGCTGCTGGTCCCTTGCCTTTCTCCTTGCCTGCCCCAAAGCTCTCTTGCATGGGTAAGCCCTCTGAAAGCTCTGGGGATAGATTACGGGCCTTGATTGGCCAAAGACTAGACCAGCTGTCCCCATTGGGTGGAGCTCCTATGGCTTTTGATCCGATTGGCTTGGCTTTGTCTCTCCAAGCCAGGGACTCTGCAGCTTCTCTAAGCTGCTTAGCAGGTCCAGGAAATTGCCAATGGGTTCTCAGTGAGCTCTGGGGATATTTTTGCCCACCCCTCACCCCATGACTTTTAAATAGGCTTTCTCCCACCCTTTCCTGATCTCACACCCTAATGTTGTGGCTGTCAAAAGAATACCATTTGTAGTCCCCAAATCACCTCCCTAGGAGGTGCATGCCTGTCTCATCTACATCTAAAATGTTGCTCCTACCACTTGCTCAAGATTTTTCTTCTCAGCATCTGTGACACACCTCATGGATCTTCTACTGCTGCTTATCAGCATCACCCAGGGACATTCCTCAACAATGCAAATACCATTCTCAATCTTGAAAATGTTGCCTTTCCTGCAACTTATAACCAATCCAGCCGCTTCACAACTATACCACCCAGCTTTTATTCTATCTTCCCATTGCTGCTATCCCATTCTCATATTCCCTCCATTAGCAGCCTTTTGCTTGCCTTTTTCTACCCACTGCCCTGTCATATGGCTTCTGCACACAAAATGTGCAACTATGCATTATCAAAGGCCAAGCCACGGCCCTTCCAACTGCTGCTGCTTGTAGTTAAAAAGCTGCTCTTGCTGCTTCTCATTTGCACAGGCAATGCTGAGTTAAATCCTGGACTTCCGCTCCATAGCAATGCCCCTGCTGACCTCCCTAACTTGAAGGGCTGTCCTTCTTGACATAAATACTTGCAGCCTCCCTAAAAATGCTTGATGAAATCAAAACCTGTTCCTCCCACTGTGCCCAGATGTGCTTGTAATCACTGAAACATTGTTAAAATCTAATTCTCTGGACTATGAGGTCAACATTCCATCATGAAAATTATTTAGAGCAGATAGGTCATCCAGGGATGGGGGTAGCTATCTACATCTGCGATAATATAGTCACTGCTATTGTTGGCTCAACTTCAGCCCCAAAAGAATTTGAGTGCCTAACTCTAAAGATCAAACTCTCCAAATCTGCCTCCTATGTATCATTGGGTGCTATAGGCCCCCAACTGGCCTCTCACTGTTAAAGCACCTAAGTGACTTACTAGGTACCATGAATACAGAAGTAATCATTTTGGGTGACCTGAATCTGAACTGGCTCTCCTCAGCTTCAGTACCACTAAAAGAATTATGTGACGCACATGGACTTACTCAACTGATAAATGAAGCTACCATCCCAACACCAAACACCCCGAGCGTAGCACACTACTTCATCTAATTCTAGTAAGCAAGCCCCATCTATTGTCCCATTCAGAGTATTTTTAATGACCTCAGTGATCATTGTGTTATTGCATGTGTAAGATCGGTGCAACACCCAGCCTCATCCACCTTGAAGTACATCTTTAAGAGATGCAAAAGGAACTTTAATGCCAATGCGTTTCTTTGTGACCTCCAGTATGTTAACTGGCAAAAGTTTTACCTTGCATCTTCCATGAAGGAGGTGTTTGAGGTCCTCCAATCTGTACTGACTGATGCATTAGATTTGCAGCGCCCCTGGTCAGGGAGAAGAACAAAAGGAAATCCTGCCCTTGGTTTACTGAAACTTAAAAGTTGCCCTATGGAATAGGGATGCCCTATGGAAAGGGCTAGGAAGTTGAAGTTAGCCACAGATTTGTCTGCCTTCTGAACCACAAGAAACAGCTATACTAAGTTCATTAAAGCTGCTAAATCAACTACTTCCATGCAGAACTCAATGCACCCACCAGCTCCTCTACTTGGTTCTGGAGAACCCTAAGGGAGTCAGAGGCCATAGTACTTCGGCACACTTCCCACAAAATCTCTTCCAGTGGTACTCCTACCACTGATAAGTATGTGATTCTCGGCCTCCTCAACAACCATTTTTCTACAGCAGGGATGGCCTTTGACACATCTCCGGCAAATGTCATCAGATCAAAGCTACAAAGCCAGAGCTCTGACTGCCTAAATTCAGCTTTTCAGGTGCCATGCACTGCTTTCTCATTTCAACCAGTCACCATTAAACAAATTGAGGTTCTTCTCCTTAATCGTGATACAAAGAAAATTGCAGGTGCAGATCTGATTGAGCCGTTCTTTCTAAAGCTGGCCAACTTTATACTGGCCTCCATTACCCACCTTTTACCTGTCTCTCAACCAAGGTATCCTTCCCAAGATCTGGAAGACAGCACAGGGATCCTATACCTTAATAATTACTGTCCTATTTCCTTGCTCCCGCCTTGTCCAAACTATTGGAGAAAGTAGTTAATGAGCAGCTCAGATTACACCTAGAAAATTCTAACTTGTTAAACCCAATCCAGTCTCGTTTCATCCTCTTCACAGTACCATAACTGCCTGCCAATGTCACTAAAAATACCACCAACAGCTTAATCTGGTTCAAGGTCAGTTGGCATTCATCTGTATCCCTCCCCGGTCGTGCCTGAAAATAGGCAGGATTTGTCTAGTGCACTTACCGGTCAACAAAAACTAAATAAAATAAATAAATAAAATAAATGACTGGCAGATTGCTCATGACAATAAACCTTATGTCTGTGCCCTGTTTTGGAACTTAGTAAGGCCTTCGATACGGTGGATCATGGTCTAGTCCTAATGACCCTAAAAATAGTTGGGGTGGATAACCTGGCACTAAATTGGTTTGCCAACTACCTTACAGACAGAGATCAGCCAATAAAGTTGTGAAGGCATTGTGTCTCTCCAAAAAAAAACTCCTAAGAGGAGTGCCTCAAGGATCAATACTTGGCCCACTGCTTTTTGCTATCTACATAAGCCAAATAGACAGTGGCTTACAGTCGCTAATATACACTTCTTTGCTGATGACACAGTGCTTCATATGACAGACCAACACGAATCTGCCTGTGTGGACCTCCAAAACGAATTTGAAGCCCTTTAGAAAACCTGTTTGATCTGAAACTCTTACTAAATGCAAAAAAAAAAAAAAAGCTATGCTTTTCTCTCCTTTAGTATTTTCTACAAAAATATCTAGCTGACATGAACCTCCAAATAAGTACCTTCCTAGGTGAAAAACTGGAGTTTGTGGAGAAATTCAAACACTTGGGGTCTGGATTGACTCAAGCTGTCCATTCTAGACCACGTAGATGAGCTTGCCATGAAATTGAGACAAAGACTTGCATCTTCTTCCGTATCAAATACTCATTGACTCCAAAGGCTAGAAAACTTCTTGTCCAGGCTACTTTTATGCCACTTCTGGACTATGCAGTTCTTGTATAGCCACAGTACTAGCTCAGCTCTCTCTAAACGACATTTCTTTACCACAGAGCCCTCAGGTTTATCTGTGCGCCTTACTCCACTCACCACTCGTCCTTTATGCTTCCATAGGCTGGAGCTCACTTAGCTTGATGAGGCAAAAATGCTGTAATCTGACCTACAAGGTCATCTCTCGTAAGCTTCCTCAGTACCTCAGGTTGCCTGCCCACCTGCCTCCCCAGTATTTATGCCCTTAGAAATCTCTCCTACATATCCCTTGTTATTCCCAAAGTTGGAACGCTTTGGTAGAGCCTCCATCAGCTATGCCCTTCCAGTGCTCTGGAACAAGATACAAAATCCGTAGGCTCACTCACCTGCAACAATCTCGATTTTTTATTTATTTAGTTTTGTTGACTGGGTAAGTGCACTAGACAAGTCCTGCCTATTTTCAGACACGACCTGGGAGGGGGATACAGACGAATGCCAACTGACCTTGAACCAGATTAAGCTGTTGGTGTATATTTTTAGAGAATGAGGGAATTGGCCAGGACACCAGGAAATTCCCTACTCTGTTCGAGAAGTGCCATGGGATCTTTAACATCCACCTGAACTACCACCAATCCAGGCAGATGGGCCTCGGTTTAACGCCTCATCCGAAAGACGGCACCTCAGAAGTGCAGCACCCTTCTCATGCTGCACTACAGTGTCGGGTACTGGGATATTAACCAAGTGCCAGATGTGGGAATTGAACCACAGCCCTCTGATCTCCCAGCCTCAGAGGTGAGTGTGCTACCTGCTGAGCCACTGACACTAAAACCATGCTTCTAAAAACTTTCTCTGAGGTCTGTCACTGTTTGAAATAAGGGAAGTAGTATCCCTATGCCAACCCACCTTTATATTGCTCATACTTCATCAGGCTCTGTCCACTAGGATATCAACCTAGGAGACACTGTTTCTGACTTATACACCACCTACTGACAACCTTCATCCCCATCTGCTCCATTCTTTACATCCCTTCCTCCTCCTACCTCTGTACTGTCTTTTACCTGCCCTCATCTACCCTTCCCCTTTTTTCTCTTCTACTCTGTCTTGTCACTGCTACATTTGGACTGCTCATACTTGTCTCTCTCCCTGTCCTTCCTTATTCAGTGCTCCAGCATGCCTGGAATACTTGGTCTGCCTAACTCAAATATGAGTAGGCTGCACTCTAGCATGCTGCACTTAGGCCATATAGATGCAGTCATCCTACAGTTATGCAAATGAGTGCATCTCTAAACTGAAACCATGTAATCTTTATTTAATGTGTTTTAAAATGTGTTTAAATGTATTGAATTATTGTCCTTCATAGCTAATGTATATAGCTAGCTATTGACTCTCAGCCTGCTGCATATTCCGTGTGCTTCCTTGCCTTGTATATGCCTTGTATGATTGTGTTGTCATTATATATGCTTATTATATGTTAGCTTATGGCCCATCCAGCTATTGTACTGCTTCCAGGTCCATCTTGTAAATGAGTTTGTCTCAATGTTGTTCCACCTGGCAACATAAAGATATTGATTGATTGATTGATTGAATGAGTGAATCTCATGGTGCAGAGCACCCTAGCCTCACCCATGCCATAAAGCAGCACCTTCAAGAAGGTTACCATGCATGCTACTTGTTTAAGGCCCTCCCCAACTCCACAAACTCCTCCTGCACTGCTCTGATCCCTTTCCCAGCCAGGTCATTTGTCCCTCAGTGGACACTGACATCCAGCTCCCTCCCTGTACAGCTGCTCCCATGATCCTGAGGATTGCCTCCTGTCCCTCCATGCCATGGTGCCAGGCAGGCACCTTATATCCCTCTCCCCAAGTTCTATCCTCCTAACAATGGAGTCTCCCACCAGGAGTTGTTTCCTTTCCCTGTTGGGTCCCATGCCACCCTCCAGTGGGTCTCCTTTGTGGGCTCCAGCATCCTTCTTGGTCTCCATTATAGGTGCCTCCATAGAGGAACCACACTCTGACAGAGTGGCGTATGAATTGTGGAGATGTACAGCTGAGGATGCACCTCTGTTCCACTGCCCTCACCCTCCCTGAGACCACTGTGGTCCAACTGCTCCTTTCTTGGCAACCTCTGAGGCAGCAGCAGCAGCCCTGGTGGTCCTTGGGAGGGAGAGGAGGTCTCTGAATCCTGGCCAACTCAGCCTGGAGACAAGCAACCTCTTCCCTCAGCCCAGAGAGGTACCTGCAGATAGGACAACACCGCATCCTCCAGAATGTCTCCCGGAAGACTGCCACTCCACAGCCACTGCACTGCTCCACTCCTATCATGTCTTATTTTTGCTCCTCAACTGTTGTTTTGTGTGCTTACTGTTTCATCTCTCTGTTTATTTATTTATTTTTTCTCCTACTTTCCTACTGCCTCTGTGCCCTTAAAGTTCCTGCTTTTCCTGTTCTGGGACAGGACATTCCTGTATTCCTCAGTAGTCTCTTTCTTACTTACTTATTTTTGATCCTGCTCCACAAGAGTGGTAGCAGGGAGGAGGCAGGCAACTACAGACCAGTCAGTCTTACCTCAGTAGTGGGCAAGATTATGGAGGCACTCCTTAAGTAAAGGATAGTGCAACACCTGGAATACATAGGAGCACAGGATCCAAGACAGCATGGGTTTACAAAAGGAAGGTCCTGTCAAACTAATCTCATAGATTTCTTTGGGAAACTAGAGTGGTGGACCAAGGGGGAGCAGTTGATGTTGCCTACCTTGACTTCAGCAAAGCTTTTGATACTGTTCCACATAGAAGATTGATTAATAAGCTGGGTAGGCTCAGGGTGGGTCAGAAGTTGGTCAACTGGTGGCAAACTGGTTGACGGGCAGAAAACAGAGAGTGGTGGTAAATGGTAAACAGTCAGAAGAGATGCAAATCACAAGTGGGGTACCTCAGGGGTCGTCTTGAGGCCAGTCCTCTTCAATATCTTCATCAGTGACATTGCAGATGGACTGGAGGGTAAGGTTTGTCTGTTTGCAGATGACACCAACATCTGCAACAGAGTAGATGATCTGGATGGGGTGGGCAGAATGAGAAGAGATCTGGATAAACTAGCAAAATGGTCAGAAGAGTGGTAACTGGGGTTTAATGCAAAGAAGTACAAGATCATGCACATAAGGAAGAGAAACCCTGAAGCTACCTATAGACTGGGAGGGAGTTGCTGGCAGTCACAAGGGAAGAAAGAGACTTGGGTATCATCATCACCGATGATCTGAAATCATCCAAGCAGACCACTAAAGCAGTAGATAAGGCTAGGGGTATGTTGGGGTGTATTAGTAGGGGTATCACAAGTCAGAAGAGGGAGGTGATAATCCTCTTTACAAGACACTGGTTAGGCCCCATCTGGAGTACTGTGTGCAGTACTGGAGATCACACCTTCACAAGAACATTAACCAAATTGAGGCAGTACATAGATGGGCAACAAAATGGTGCAGGGACTGCATCAGAAAACATATGAGGACAGATTAACAGAGCTCAATATGTATACCCTAGAGCAAAGGAGGGAGAGAGGTGATATGATCAAGCATTCAAACACTTTAAGGGCATTAACAAGGTGAAAGAGTCTAACATGTTTCAATATAAGAAAAATAGCAGGACAAGAGGATACAGCATGAGATTAGAGGGAGGCCAATTAAGGGTAATGTGAGGAAATTCTTTTCACAGAAAGGGTGATGGATGCATGGAACAGCCTACCTCTTGACGTGGTGGATATCAATACAGGGCAGAGCTTCAAACAGGCATGGGATAGGATAAGAGAGCAATACAGATGAGTATGAATTGATAGGCCATTGACAGAACAAAGGCCGATAGCACATTTATTAGGTAGAAAAGAAATGGGCTGACTGGATGGGTCTTACGGTCCTTATTTGCCATCAACTTCTATGTTTCTATGTTGCTCAGAGTCAGACCTCCAGCAGCTGGGGATGGAGAGCTACTCTTTTCCTTCTAGGTTGGTGACTCTTTTATGCAGAATTTTAACGAGATGGGCCCAGATGATCAGATGTTTGGTTCCTGGAACTTCTGACATTAGGCTATGCAATACAGTTTACAACCATTCCCTCAAAGGCACATTTCTTCTATCCCTGTACCAAAGGACTCGTGAAGAGACAAGTAGGGTGTTAAACGTTTAATTACCTCAAACAGATTGTGGTGGTTGTTCTGGTGCCTCCTGATGAACAAGGCCAGGTATTCTACTCGATTTATTTTGTAGTTCCCAAAAAGTCGGGGATTTCAGACCTATTCTGGACCTGAAGCACCTAAATAAGTTTATTTGCCACATGTCCTTCATTATGGATTCCTTACGATCAATCATCCAGGCTGTTCAGCAGATCTGTGGAGTGCATTCCTCCACATTTCCATTTGGCATTCTCTTCGGAAGTTCCTCTGATTCACGGTCCTGTGGCAACAGTTCTAGTACAGGGCACTTCCATTTGGGCTGGCAATAGTCCCCCAGAGTGTTATTAAAGGTGCTCATAGTCCTGGTAGCACAACTTGCAGGAGGGACATCATGTCTATCCTTACATGGATGACTTGCTCATTCAAATGCCTTCTGCCACACTGGTGAGGGAATCAGTGACAAGGATTTGGAGGATTTTGAGTCCCAAAGTTGGTGTGCCATCAGCACATCGACAATTTTAAATGAAGACCACCACAGCAACAAATCTTCGCAAGTCGCTGTGATAGTCTTGCTTTACACTGCCACTATCTTTCTGGATGATGCATCTCTACCTGAAAACAACTCCAACTTTGTTCTGGCGAGAACAATGCTGACAGTCAGCATTGTTCCCGTCGCTCGGGATGTCAACATAACTTGATGGAACCCCACAGTTGGGTAGTCAATTGAGAGAAAAGTTCTCTCAACTTATTTCAGAGCCTGAACACCTGGAAGCAGTGTTTAGGATGGACAGGGAAGATCTTCCTCTTGGCAACCAGGAGGAAGAAGACTCTGAAATGAGAGGTTCAGTGATTCAGTGGTTAAGTAGACAATGTGAGCTTCAGCTCATGGTTTAGTATGGATTCTGGGTCTCAAGATGGCAACAAATTAGAACTAATCTGTAGGCTCGCTTACACATTCTACCCCTTCAGACTGAGTTGCCGGCAGCCTGGGACCTGACCTAAGAGGACTATCAGGCCATGATTCCAATTACCTCAGTTCTTCAACAGTCACTGAATTGGTGAGTTTAGAGAACCTAAGCAGAGGGTCCCCTATGAAGTCCCTCAGAGTTAATCCTGACAACCGATGCTAGCTTGTCAGGCATGGGTGCAGTTCTGGGCCATCTTCCCATTCAGGGGTCTTGGTCAGTGCATAAACAATGCTGCAAATCAATGTCTTGAAGATGAGGGCTGTACGCCTTGCTGTCCTTCATTTTGCAAGCTGGTACAGCAAAAGCTGTGAAAATAAGGTCAGACAGTGCTGGCATGGTGCCGTATATGAACAATCAAGGAGGCACAAAGAGCAGAGAGATGCTAAGAGAAGCAACCGATCTGCTACTGTGGGCAGAGTAGAACCGTCTATCTCTTTCGGCAGCTCACTTGATGAGGAAGTTCAAACCTATTGGCTAAGCTGCTAAAATGTCCACCCAGGGAGTTGATGCTGAGTCTGAAGATGTTTGACCTTCTGTGCAGAAGGTTTGATCATTCACAGATTGACCTGTTTGTCTCCAGCTAGAATGCTCAAGTGCAGCAATTCTTCAGCTGATACCAGTGTCTATGGGTGGAGGCAGTGGATGCTGTGTCCAGACATGGAATGTCTGCAGAGTATATGCCTTCCTTTCTGCCACTCCTCCCCAAGGTCATATGCAAAATAAGACACTCAAAAGGAAGCTTTCTTTTGATAGCTCCAGAATGGCCCAGAAGGCTGTGGTTCTCCGACTTAGTGAATCTAGCTCAACACACATCGTTTTGTCTCCCAGTCGGGGATCCTTCTCTCCCAAGGTCCCATTCTGCACCCAAACCCAGAGGCGTGCAGCTTGCAGCCTGGTTCATGACAGGAGGAGACTCTAAACAGGGGTTTTCAGAAAGGTGGTGAATACCCTGATGGCCGCCAGAAAGAATTCCACATCTGCAGCTTTTGCTTGTGTATGGATTATTTTTTCAGCCTGGGCCAGAGAAAATATATGGCTTTCTAAAGCAACAGTTCTGCAGAATTTGGATTTTTTGTGGGGGATTGGACAAAGGTTTGGTCTTGAGCCCTTGTGAAGTCAAGTGTTGGCACTTGGAGCCTCCATAGGCTTGTCTTTAGGGAATAACCGGGAGGTTATCTGATTCCTATGAATAGTCAGCAGAAGCAAACCTTGTTTGATCCCCTGTCTCTCCATGGGATCTGCATTGTGGTTTTGAATGCTTCTTTGTAGAGAATCCTTTGAACCTTTTTCATCAGTGCCACTAGATGTTCTGTCATACAAGGTGAGTTTTTTAATTGCTATGTGCTCAGCCAGGAGGATTGGTGAGCTCCAGGCCTTGTTCCACAAAGAACCTTACCTTATCATTTATAAGGACAAGGTGGTTCTGAGAACAGTTCTGTCTTTCATTCCAAATGCTCCTGTATCCTTTCAGGTGAATCAGAAATCTGTCTTCTTGCCATCTGTCCACAGCCGACTCATCCAAGAGAGAAAGAGTTGCACACGTTAGACTTATGCAGGGCAGTAGTAGCACATATCTTAGATGAACTACGGAGTTCAGAAAATTGTATAAGTTGTTTGTACTTTCCAAGCAGCCAGAAAAGGACAAAAGCATCCAAGGCCACCCTGGCAAGGTGGGTGAGTGCATGCATTATGAGGCATATGTCACAGTAAGAAGAGAGCTCCAGTTCCTATCAAGGATCATTCCACCACAGCTATGGCCACCTCTCGGGTGGAGAAAGGGGAAATATCTCTCTAGAATTGTGCAAGGCAGCAAAGTGGTCCTCCATCCACACATTCACAAAGCACTACAGATTTGATGTTGAAAGCTCTGCCAATGTGGCCTTTGGTCATAGAGTTTTGCATGTGGCAGTTAGCTGGTAAATTCCTTTCCATGTTTTGCAGTTTGCATATGGGACAATATTCTCCCCACTTGCTTGGATAATTGGTACTGCTTGCTAGAACCCTTATGTACTAACTACCAATTGACACGATGGAGTGCTACGTAAAAGAAGTCTCTTCATACTTACCATAACTTCCTTTTCTGTTAGCTCCAATATTGTCAATGAGACCTCTCCCAGGAGCCTGGCTTCTGGTGCAGAATAGTGTCCACTATGTCAGAGCTGAGATATCTGTTGTATTCTGAGAAAACTTCTGATTGTAAGTTGTTTGGACACCCTTCTATGATTTACCTGCTGATGATTGTATATATCAAAAAAAAAAAGAAAAGAAAAAGACAATGAAAATGAAAAGTTCTGCATCCAAATATTTGGTTGCTGGCCACAGGTTAACAGGTTTTGATTTTTCTGAACAATGAGGTTCCTCTCTGTTACAGGTTAGTGCTTACACTGTTGCAGTTCTTTTCAATGTTACCTCTTTTATTAATTCCTTTGACCAGTCACATCATAGCCAGTTCAGAAGTTTAAGAAGCTTTACCACAAGACAGAAGCAGAAGACACACTTACGTTCTGTCCTCCCACTCACCAGTGGAGGTAGAGGATTACTTGCTATATCTTCTTTTTATAGAAAAGTATGAATATGCAAGCAATTTCTATATATTGGTTTATTGCAAGAGGAACAATATAATCTACATGGATTCACTCTTATGTAATTAGGGGCACTGTGAGGACAAATGTGACTGGAGAGTTGCTGCTATCCAGAATGTTCATGTGGCCAGGGTTCTATGATAGGTTGCAGCCTTGGGTGTGCCATTTCCCCTAGTAACACATTACTCATATGTACTAACTACCCATTGACAATGTTGGAGCTAACAGACAAGGAAATTATGGTAAGTATGAGGAAATTTCTTTTTTAATAAAACTGGAACTTACTGAGTGAGCTTAGATACAGACTTGAATTGTGTGTTTTAAGACTTTATCAAACCTACATGTTAGTTTAAGAGTCAAAACTGGCCTATGGGACTCTCACATGGACTTGTCAATAAAATTCAGATGCATTTGGAAATCCTCGGAAGACCTTATAATTCTCTCCAGCCCCTTTCAACTTGTCTGAAATATGTTTTAATATTACCATGCACTGATTATGTGTGTACTGTACTATTTTAACATATGCTTCCAGTGGTAACCTGGGGTGGTTAGATAGTATGTATATCACAGGACTGTATGTTTTCCATGGAATGTACTGTACTTACTGAGACTCAGATATAGTAATAGTAATAGTGGTGATGTTTTTTATTTTTTTGCAGTCATAAGGGCTGTTTTTATAATACATATAAATGCATAAAACACATAATGACAGTACATATTGCACAACAAACCATACACATTAAATTTAAAATATGTGCTCATATTGCACAAAGTTTTAGATACACATTCCATTCCATACTTATCATCACTTTAGGACTACTCCATGCATTTTCCATGGACCTGATGGATCTTCAGTCTCCTTCTTTCCTTAAATTCTGATTCTATGTTCAGCTTCATTTTATTTCATGTAGAATGTTTACTCTAAGTTTAGATTCAAACTTACTGTATCTTAATATCCTAAAAGCTATTTTTCCTCAAGAAGTTTATTAAACATATTTCCTATTTATCCAATTTTTGTACAGCTCACTGTATAAAGCTATTCTGAAACTGTTGTGTCTTACCTTGCTTTGAGGCCCATAGCTTTCTATTCCTCGTCTCATACTTCTCTTGTGGGTGAGGCCAACTTCTGTCACAAATTTTACTATCTGGCATTTGCAATGACTTAAATTATTTCTCAGACAACTTTTCACACATCTCAAACAGAGATCTGAGTTCCAGCTCTTTCCTTTAGAATGATTCCTGTCACATTTCTGTAAAGAGGCAATGTTCTGTTTTCTTTTGTCAAGTTTCAGTGCTAAGCAGGACAACTGTATTCCAGAACTGTTCTAATTAAAGTTTAATTGACCAAAATAACTTTTCTGTTATTTATCTGGTTTCTTTTTAATGCAGAAAAAGTCATTTTATTTGCCTTGCCACAGATCTCCTTCATATAAGGCCTAGGCAGAAACACAAGAAATGCTCTGCACTAGGGTCTGTGGTGCCTCAATTACAGTGAAAGCATGGAGAAATAAAGAAATCTGACATTCACCACTTGGAGGAAGGGCACTCATATAAGTCTGATCATAATTGTGCACCATTTAGTGACAGGGGGCTCCGATAGCGCTCTTCCTTCATGTGTTAGTGCTGGTTTTCCTTGTTTCCTCTACAAGAGATTCCAATTTCAGATCATCTGAAATTCTAATATAACCCCCACCATTGTTGGCCATGGAGAGCCAGGTTCACACACCTGTCTGGTGGCTGTAGCATGGCACACCTGGTTATGGAGTTGGGTCATTGTTTTCTTTGTAGAGGGGGATCCATCCCAAATTAATAAATTGCATGGTTCCTCCACCCAGAGAGCATAAGTGGCCAGATGTCATGTGCTGTACTGCCCTTGTGGAAGCAGTACCTACCCACCTCCCACACTGGACAACATCACCCTGTGGACCACCAACAGCTATTTCCTTTACTAAACAATAATTCAGTCAAGATGCACAAACTGAATACCCACACAGTGATAAAATGTAAGAAATTAAATTGCTTTATTTTGGCACACAGGTCCAGCGACTGTGGATAGAGCAGAGGTTAGACAGTAACAGGTTGCTGTATGCTCAATCATCCTCAGGCAATTCCCCTGAACCCCACTGCATATACACCTGCCTAAACAAGGGACACATAAGATGGCTATTTTACACAGGGTGTGATCTCTTTGATCTGGAACCAATAATAAAATTACAAGCACAAGTACAATATCAAGCATTAGACTCTAGGTACCCAGGTATTACAACAAAGTCCAGTGCAGGCCTAATTGTAGAGTTGCCCAGGATCTTGTGGAAGTGCACTTGGTGGAAAATTCAGCATGCTTGCATTTAACCCCAACAGGCCATAGTGTGCTAGCACAAATTTAATAAACAATGAATGTCCAACCAACTTGCCTGTATTGTTTCAAACAAACTGGAAACCCCAAATGTAATCCAACAGGAGAACAGAAATATCAGCCAACCCTGTCAGTAACTCATGTGACACTTCTCTGGTCACAGCACTTCAGAATCATATCAGGATACAGGAGCACTAGGCAGTGGATTCCTGGTTCCCGAGGAGCCAAGGCTTGAGGAGAGACCCCACGTCTAACTCCCCAAAAGGGTCATGACAGTACTCTAGCACTTGGGCCTGTATCCATGGCTCCCTGTTCCCTGATCCACCCCACTTGATAAGGGCTAGCGGCCTCTTTCCTGGCTCTGACCTGGACAGGATACAGTCTCTGTCTTCACTAGGATCAACTCAGGAACTCTTGAATGCAGCAGGACCTTTTTGATTCGCACTTTCTGCAGGGTGCTGTGGAACAGTCTCTGGGGATGGGTGAACCCAGATGTAGGTTCACACAATATTTGGATGGACCCATGGAGAGGACTTCCAGGAATCTTCTGGATGAGCCCTGAGAATAACTCTTCAGGATGAGCCTCGAGAGGACTCATTGGTCATATGGCCTTTCTAGGTCACTCTTTTCACTACAGTGCCCTTCTGGCACAATATCTAGGTCACTTTCACTCATGGTGCCCTTCTGGCACAATTCTTCAGCTCAGACAGTGCTCTTACTGGCACAAACACTTCAGCTTTGTCAGTGCCTCTTCTGGCACAGACACTTCAGCTCTCCTCCTGGCTAATTTAATACCCAGAAAGAGCCCATGCACTTTCAAGAAATGGGCCCTGGGAGGACCCACAGAACTACTGAGGAGTGAGCCTGGTAAGGATCCATGAATCTACTGAGGAGGGCCCTGGGATGACCCTTGTGAGCCAGCCCTGTTCAATACAGCATGGCAGCACTGCACTCCTTGGTGTCTCAACTGAGCTGCCCCTGGTTCTGAAGTGCAAAGAATCTTCTTTCATCTTCTTCCACCTCTTAGTTGGGCAGACAGGGCTGTCTGTCAGTTCTTCTGCCCTGTTCTGCCTCTCATTGGCTTAAAACATCCACCAATCCAACTGGGAGGAACCTTGTGTGTCATCCTACCATTAATCATTGTTTTGCCTTGCTGCCTCTGACTGGCTGCTTAGTGGATTGTGGTCACCAAGCTGGTGGCCCTTTTTCTTCAACGGGCCTTGGGCTCCATAAGTCTTTATTTTATTTATTTTTAATTGCCCAGTAAAGTGTGCTGGTCCCTGAATTAGTTGCAGCCTCCTGGGCTATTATCTAGTGCAGGAGTGGTGGAAGATAGCTTGTGTGCTCCTCATTGGGAGCTCCATTCACTGCCTCCCATAGTGTGGTCGGTCTCTGTGGGCGGCAAGGAGCCACTCACTCTTAAAGGCACAGTGTGCCAAATTGCACTGATCTTTTTCTCCTCCCCAGTGCTTCTCTGCCCTCCATGCTGCTAAAGTCTCCAGGGCCAGAGCACACTAGTTGATATGCTGCAGCGGCAGCTGATGTGGCTGTTATCCTCCTTGTGGGCAGGCACTCCAGTGCTGAAGGCACTCAAGCCGGCCAGCCAAAGCTCAGACCTACTTTCTGTGGAGCATGAAGTGTGGTGATCCTGCTTGCTTCTCCTCTGGCCCCTTTGCAGCAGCAGTCCTGGGGTTAGAGTCAGTGAAGGTGTGCTGGAAAGTTCAGAGGCTAGCACATTAGATTCCAGGTAAGCTACCTGCCTGGGGGTTATACTAATACCCAAAGGTTTCGCTGTATTTATTGTTTCCAGGTGCTCAGAGTCCACATGGAAGACATGTCCTCCATCTTCTCCCAAAGGGTACATATAGAATTTGTCTTACTTTTGTTAATCCTCATAGTATTTTCTAGACCTTTCTACTATCAAATGTAAATCCTTGTACAGACATCTAATGTTCCTTTTCATTACTACTTCAAAGGTTAGAATCATCCACCTAAATTAGTGTATATGACTACTATTTGTTTGTACATCACTGTTTATCATGAGGAACAACAAGGATTACAATATCATTCCTTGTGGAATTCCTAGTTTTCAGCCAGAAAGCATTCAGATCTTGCTTCTGCAAATTTAACTCTCTTGGTTCTGTTATTTAAGAATGATGACAATCACCTTATGAGTACAAGATATATAATGCAAACAGTTATTTTACCAACATATTATGACAGATACGATTAACTATTTTGCTGAAGTCTGTAACTCCAAACCTTCCTCGGCAGCACATAAAATTCATGGGCCAAATTGTTCAGCTCTATTTGCCACCAGTGGTCTCAAATCATTGTCCATATTTTAACTATTTTTTTAGGAAGAGTAAGAATGTAAGTATTTACCTCCACCATACTGTTACTAAATTTATTATGTTAGGAAAAACTGGTGCCAAAGACTGGCCCACATCACTCATTATACATCCTAAAGTCTGTTCAGGTCCTGGAACCTTATTTTCATTTACTCTGGTCAACTATTCATGCACTGTCTCACTAGTAACAAATATTCTTAAAGAACAGGTGATCAAATCCTCATTCCACACTACAAATAGTGGCATTTATTTCATTACATTTACTTTCCACTTCTAATGGATTGTTGGTTGTTTAAAATGATTTACTGTTTTGCACACCCTCACCACCTTGTCCTAGCTGATATACTGCCTTCCAGCTGGGTGTACCAGTAATCATGTGGCTACGGACAGAAAGGATTTACCTTGTTATGGTTTGCCCCTTCTTTCTATGCTTTCTGGTCCCTCTATAGATGTCAGTGTAATGGGACCAAGGTCCCCAGTGTGGCGTGCTGATGTGTGCACAACATCCCTCCCTTTCTGTATCCCAAGTGCACTGCCAACTGTATGTCTACAGATAGCAGTAGCACTACAGGATCCAGCTCCTCTCTTCCTCCCTCCCTTGGGATGGTAGCTTCCTCTAGGATGCTTGATCCCCCCAGCTGGCCCCCAAGACCCAGGCTCAGTCCTGAACCCAAGTCACCGGCATCATGAGTGATAGCCTTACCACTGCGCTGAAGGGCTGACCTAATGGTTTATTGCTCTTCAAAATTTCTGGGATTATCCTTTGGTTTCACTCAGGAGCGTTTTATCCCCACCATTCTCCTAAACCTGTCATGAGTAATTATTGTTTGACAAAACATTTCCTCAAAATGTCCTTGCCCTGTTTAAATTATTACAATAAAATCTTTATAGTGTTTGATTCCTTCTTTCTGGCCTTCTGTCTTGCCACCATACATTTCTTAAAATATGGCATGGTTCAGCCGGCCTGGTGGCACTGAGGGTTGAGACATGGGATGCCACACTTCATGCCAGGCAGGCAACCTGGGTTGAGGAACGAGCCTGGGCTGATGGGGGTCAGTGGGGAGAGAGGATTGAGCATCTAGAGGACTGCTCAACTCTCTCTGGGGAAGGGACTAGTCGTCCTGCTGCTGACTGCCCTCTAGCAGTGGCTGGAGGGCAGTATGGTTTGGGAGGTTTAGAAGCTGACATGCTTATGTCAAGGGAGGGAAGGAGAAAAGCGGAAAAGGCCGGTGCTCCACAGACCCTTGATGGCACAACTGCTCGGGAAGTCCATCTCTCATCACCTGATTGGCCATACCTGGTGGTGGGAAGCGCCCTTCCATCTGGCCCTGCCACAGAGGGAATCTGTGGGGAACCTCAAGGGCAGACGAGCTGGGAGTCGGGCCAGATGATGTACCACCTCTGGCGGGAGGGTCATACCCCATGGAGCCCATGGAAGGCTAATAAAGAATAAAAAAATGTGGCATGGTTCATGGCTAATCAGTTTAAGACTTCTTAAATATTATAACTTTAGAATGGTTCACTATAGGACTCCTGATATCGTCAGTGACCTGGTACTAAACTTTATATGAGGAACCCGTAAATATTAATATATTCTCAATGGCACTGTTTCGCTGCAATTACTCCACAATTTCATGTTTCTTTTTATATATAGGCTTTTATACCCTTGCCCTGCCATCAGGGTATCCTGTAATGAAACGATTGAAAATGAGCGACTGCTAAAATGGTGACTCATTTGCAGCAATATAATCAGGGCTACCCTGCAAGGGTAGCCACCCTACGAGTAAGCAGTGGTAGGGAGAGCTTCTGGAAGGGTGGATAACAAAGGAAGGGAGGATAGGGAAGGGTCTGTAGGGACTGCTGTGCTATGCTTCCGAGATTAGCCCTGTGGTATGGTGGTGAGGGTGGCAAGCTCTGGTGGAGCAGGTATGGGGTTTGAGTCTGGGGACTGGGAGGTTACAATTTTGCCACAGCCTATGGGTGCAGCACTTAATTTTTCCCACAAATGCAGGCTGTGCCCTTCCCAACATGCACCCACTGGATTTAGTAATCTTTATTCAGGGGTGTACGGGGGGCATGGGTGGCACAGCCCCCTGCAAAACACTTTTTCTTTTGCCGGATGTCAGGCCACCAGCAAGTGTATATCGCGATTTGCTTTTCGATGATATACACTGCCATAATAGCGATCACTATTTTGAGATCGCTATTATGACATGGAACCACTGTCAGCCTGTAACCAGGGATATACCCTGCTCAGGCTCTTATGCCACCATTCGGACACCAGAGGATTTTACTTCCCTTTTCTCATCCTTCCTTCCTTCTTCCTGGTGGTGGTGGTGCCTTGTTGGCCTCTCCAATTGTAGCTTGACCCATAGCAGGAGATGGCTCCCAACCCAGCTGTAGGGGATGCTACAGTGGTAGAACATGATACCAATCTTCCCTAGCCAAGTTGCACTATTGAGCAGCAACTGTCTCAGTCATGGCCTGGCCACTGCTGTGACTTCCTGGGCCTGCTTCTGAACCCAGGTCATCAGCACAGTAGCATGACATGCTACCACTGGGCCATCAGGGTGACCTCAATTTCTTCATTCTTAGGAATTAACATCTGCTGTCTACATACTTTTGATCAAGGTAAATTATAGTGGGGTACTGTATTAAATAATACCACATCATGATCTGATATGACTATTAGACTTACAGCATCAGAATTGTGGTGCCAGTTAATCATATTTGACAGAATAAGGTCCAGGACACATCCTCATTGGTAAATCCACTAACTGAACCAGTCTGTGGGAGGACTTCAGTGAACCAACTAATAGTCTGTTAAGTACACATGACTATCACACCTGAACAGCTAAATTTTCATTTTATTTTGTCAAGAGAAACATTTAGATGGTCTAACACTGTCTTATCGTCATGCACTGGGGACGGCACAACTCTTCTAGAATCAAACATATCCCCTGAATGAACTGAATTCACCCAAGGGTGTTGAATGAGACTAGACTGGCTTTGGCAGCATCCTAGCAGACAACAAATGGGATGATACATAGAAACATAAAACAGATTTTGATGGCAGATAAGGCCCTCCTGGCCCACCTAGTGTGCTATTTCCTACCTACTTAAACCCCAGATCCTAAATGATCAGCAGCTTACCCTCTCTTTCCTATCACTGGGGTTGCCTTCTGTGTATCCATGCATTCTTGAACTGCGCCTATGGAGAGGCTCTGCTGGGAGGCTGTTCCATGCATCCACCACCCTTTCTGTGAAAAATACTTCCTCACATTACCCCTGAGTCTCCCCAGCCTCTTATTGTGACCCCTTGTTCTTGCACATCTTTTTTGAAAGATGCTGCCCTCCTGGTCCTTGTTGATTCACTTGCAGTACTTGAATGTCTTTATCATATCCCTCTCTCCTTCATTCCTGCAGGGTATACATATTGAGGTCTTTCAGTCTTTCCTCATATGTTTTCTGGTGCATTCTGGTGCATGTCTGGTTATATCTGAAACATGGCTCAAATCTGCAACAAAAGATAGTGAAATAAACCTTCCCAACTATCAGCTCTTCAGATCTGACCGTCTATCCAGGAGGCGGTGGGGTAGCCATCTATGTCAAAGCAAATATCTCTGCATCCTGCCTCAATTCTACATCTCAACCAAAGGAATTGAATGCTTGTCTATTAAAATAACCCTTCCCGACACATCTTCCTTTCAACTGGTTGGTTGCTATAGGCCCCTCTGCAGGCCTCAAACTCCTATCCCATTTAGATCCATACTTAATCTGGGTCCTGAACACACCATCATCTTAGAGACATGAACTTAAATTGGCTGACTAATGCATCTGCACCCCTGGTAACCTTCTGTGACACCTATGGTTTCTCTCAATTAATCAAAGAACCAACAAGGATCAACCCAAAGAATACTCTCAACAGCACACTCCTGGATATTATATTGGTAAATAAACCTCATCATTATCCCTATGCAGGAGTACTTCTCAGTGACATAAGTGACCACTGTCCCATAGCTGCCATTAGATCAACAATCAAGCCACCCAATCCTGCAAAATTCCTCCCAAGGTCAAAAAGAACTTTAATATTACAGGATATCTCCATGATCTGTGCCACACCACACGTTGGCAAGAATTCTATCTCACAGCCTCAATAGAGTCAGCTCTTCAAATCTTAAATGATATAATCATAAGTGCCCTCAATTCACATGCACCCCATACCAGTGTCAGAACCAAACTCAAATCCTGTCACTGGTTCTCTGCGACAAAAATCCGCTTTTCTTGCAGAGACAAACTCTGGAAAAGGCAAGAAAGACAAAGGACCCAAATGACTGGCTCCAATTCAGAAAAGCCAGAAACTCCTGCACAAAACAAGTAAGAAAAGCCAAGGCAACCTTCTACACAGCTGAACTAGATGCCTCCTATAACAACCCTTCCAGGTTCTGGGGTACCATAAAGGGCATCCTAGGTCAAACCTCTACCCTGTCTTACCATCCAAAATTCAATTAAATAATATTGAAATCACCGACAAGCAAAATATCTTGAATGCCTTCAATGACCATTTCACTACAGCTGGCCTGGCTTTCGACTCCTCTCCTGCAAACCTATTAAGATCATCTCTAAACCTACAATCTACTGAGAATCAAAAGGTTGCTTCCACATTCTCATTCAAACCAATATTGTTCAAAGATGTAGAAGACCTCCTACTCCAACTAGATACCACCAAAAGCGCAGGTGCAGACTCCTGGATCCCTACTTTCTAAAAGTAGCACTGTATGCCTTAACCGCCTCACCCATCTCTTCAATCTATCACTTGTCACTGGTACTATCCCTCAATATGGAAAACAGCTCAAGTGTTTCCACTACTTAAGGCAGGTGATCCCATGGACCTCAATAATTATAGGCCCATCTCCATCTTACCAATACTATCCAAGATGCTTGAGAAGCTGGTAAACTCTCAGTTAACTGCCTACCTTGATACCAACAATCTCCTAAATCCAGCTCAATCTGGGTTAGATCTATGCATAGCACCATCTCTGCTCTAGCAAAAGTCACAAATGACTGGCAGACTGCCCTAGACAAAAGAATAATACCTGTGCTGTGTTTCTGGATCTGAGCAGAGCCTTTGACACTGTGGATCATGATCTCCTAATCACCTCACTAAACTCCATAGGCCTTGACTCACCTCCATTAAATGGTTCAGATGCTATCTCTCTGGAAGGCTACAACTGGTAAAGAATGATGGTGATCTATCTACCCCAAGCCACTCCTAAGAGGTGTACCACAAGGCTCCATCCTGGGTCCCATCCTTTTGCCATCTACATCAACAATATTGACTCCAATCTCTCTTCTAATATCCACCTTTTGCAGATGACACTGTACTTTATGTGAGCGATCCTCACCATCAAAAGCCTGTGAGCTCCTACAGTCTCAATTCTCCCTCCTCCAGCATAACCTATTAAAAAGAAATTATTACTAAATGCTAAGAAAACCAAAGCTATGTTCTTTGCCCACAAGAACTGTTCTTCCACTATCCCATCATTCACCCTCCCACAACTCTCTACCATCCTTGGTGAAAATCTGGAATATGTTGACAAATTCAAATACCTAGGAGTATGGATAGACAATAAACTAGACTATACTACCCACGTTGAAGAGCTCCTGAAAAAGCTAAGACAAAGACGTGGTCTATTCTATAGAATCAAACACTACCTGACCAAAGATTCCAGACAAAGATTAATCCTTGCATCATTCGTGTCCCTCATTGATTATGCTGACTTCCTCTATGGTCATTGCTCCCTCTCCCATCTAAACAAACTAGACACCCTGTATCATAGAGCTATTAGATTCATTGCTGGCCTTCCCTCTAGTGCCCATCATTGCTCTCTCTACAATGCAGTCAGCTGGACATCCCTGCAACATAGAAGAAGAAAAATGCTGCTATCTGGATCTACAAAGCTCTGACAAACAAACTCCCTTCCTACATCTCAGATTGCTTCAACCAGATCACATCAGGCCCTACACCTTGAGGATCAACAAACTGATCCTGCTGAGAATTCCTATCGCCTGCACCGATATGGAAGAGCTGCAATCAGTTATTCCCTGGCACTTATCTGGAATTCTATCCAAAGACCCTGAAAATGGAAACACTGATCCCCTTACATCCTTCAAAAGCTGTACACCAGCCTAATCCCTGATTCTTGCAATTGCTTCCACAAGGCCTAGTCCTCCCACATCCCCACCCCCACACCCTCTCACTCCCTCACCCCCTTCTAAATCTCCTCCCTATTCTTCTATCATTGCTCTGGTCCTTTCCACATCAAACCTCAAACATATATGCCCACCCATGTACCATTATCCAAGCCTTATCCCCACCAGACTGTTTGTTTCTCACCTTTAATAGGTTTTGGTTTACTGTCCTTTGCCTTGTATATATGTAAATAATTGTACATCTGTCTCACTCATAAATGTTTGTATTTGTTATTTCAATATCATGTTTTTGTATACACTCTGTAACCTTTTTGTTATGACCACTCAGGTCCATCTTGTAAATGAGCTATGCTCAATGATGTTCACTGAATAAATAAAGATTTTGATTGTTATTGATTGATTGATTGATTCCTTTCACCATTTTTTGCCTTCTCTGGACCACCTCCATTCTGTCAATGTCCATCCGAGATCCGGTCTCTAGAACTGAACATGGTATTCCAGATGTGGCCAGGCCAATTGTCTATACAGTGGCATCACCACCTCCTGTTTTCTACTGGTGATGCCCTCCTTATGCAACCCTGCACCACTCTAGCCCCTCCACTGCCTTTATTAATTAATTTATTTATTTGTAAACAATAATTATCATATTTACAGACCTTTGAGTCAGGGACTCATTTACAAAGACACCTCGTCAAGACTAAGACAAAGACAATACAGTTAACAGGTCATAAAAACAATAGCTCGGAGAGCAGACAGTTATAACAATCATTCACTGGAGATACATTGGTAGCAGTAGTTATACAATACATAGCTTAGGCACATAGGCACCACCTCAGGAGAGACCAAAGCAGTTCAACAATATACAATAGCATAAAGCAATAGACATTAGAGTCACAGGGAAGCCCAGAATGTTCTCATGAGGGCTACAAGTGGTCAGAGGACCATATCATGACAGTGGACAACAGTCTGGGTGGGGATTATGTACATTTGTAGCACTGGGAGTCAAGCAAGTGGCCTCTGAGGGCAGCCTTGAAAGGACCTAGCTTAGTTGAATCAGCTATGTAGGCTGGGAGGAGTTGAACTAGGTGGGTGCTCTGTAGTCTGTTGATTGGCTACCTTCAGGTCATCCATTATGTTTACCCCAGGTCCCTTTCTAGTTTTTTGTTGTTAGTATCCCCCTCCCCTATTTTGTATTCCTCTCCAGGATTCCTGTGGCCCAAATGCATGACTTTGCACCTTTTTGCATTGAATTTAAGCTGCCACACTCTTAGCCACTTTTCCAATTTGCCTAGGTCTCTTCTAATTTTTCCACCCCATCTGGGTGTCTACCCTATTGCAGATCTTGGTGTCATCCGCAAAGAGGTTTCCTTCCTTCCAGCCCCTCCGCAATGTTACTAATGAAGACATTGATCAACCTCAGAACCGAGTTTGTGGCACCCCACTTGTCACCCCCTGTCCTGGAATTGAACTCCATTTACCATCACCCTCTGTGTCCTGTTTCTCAGCCAGTTTCTAACCCAGTGTACCACCTTGGGACCTACTCCCAGACTGCACAACTTATTTACTAGCCTCCTATGTGGGACAGTGTCAAATGCCTTGCTAAAATCTAGGTAGGCCATGTCCACCACCCTCCTGATCCACCACCTTGGTTACGCAGTCAAATAAATCTATCAGATTTGTTTGACAAGATTTCCTGCTAGTGAATCCATGTTGCCTCTGGTCTTGTGCCCCACTAGCCTCCAGGTTTGTCATAGTCCTTTCCTTTAACATAAATTCCTGATTTTCCCCACCACTGACGTCAAGCTGACCGGCCTGTAAATTCCGTTCTCCACCTTGCTTCCACTTATGTGTAGTGGTATCGCATTCATCCTCCTTCAGCCTTTGGTACCACTCCATCCTCTAGTAATTTGTTAAATAGGGATATCAGTGACCTAATACCTTCCTGAGTTCTTTCAGTATTCTGGGATGCATCCCATTTGGTCCCATTGTCTCTTACACTTTTAATTTCGAGAGTTCCTTTAGGACTCTCTCCTCTGTGAATGGACTGGTGTCCACCTCCCCACCATGTGAGTTTCTACCCCAAATTTTGGTCCCTCTCTTACCTTTTTTAATACTAAGCAGGAGTAGTCATTTAAATTTCTGCTTTTCTAGGCCCCTCTGCACCTCCCACCTTTATTTAACCTCACAATCCCTCTATTGATCTTTTTCCTTTCCTGACCTACCTGAAGAAGGTTTGTCACCTTCTTTACTGATTTTGCTGTCCTTTTTCAGTTTGTACCTTTGCTCACCTGACTACCTTCCCACCTCCTTTTGCTTTGCCTGGTACAGTTCCCTGTCTTCCTCCCTCTGTGTTTCCTTGCACTTTCTGAATGCCTGTTTTTTTTTTTAACCTTCCCTGCCACTTCTTTTGAAAACCATATTTTTTTCCTTTATTTTTGCTTTGTTTGCTAGCTACACAGAGGGCCTGTTATCTCTACTATGGCCCCTTTAAGTTTCTCCCACTGTTCCTCTCTCCACCTCCCTCCCCTTTACCAGAATTCTTCAGAGATGTTCCCCATTTTGCAAAGGCTGCCCTCTTGAAGACCAGGACCTTTACTTTTGAGTGTCTTGAGTCTACTACTATCTTTACATTAAACCTCTCACTGCATGGTGATTACTGGGCCCTAGATGGCTGCCCACTGATAGATCTGTTATTCTGTCACTATGCGTGAGAACCAGGTCTAGTATTTCTCCTCCCATGTGGGCTCCTTTACCAACTGTCTGAGCACACACCTTCCAGGAATCCAAGATGTCTCTTCTCCTGGTAGTGGCTGCTGAATATGTGTTCCAGTTAACATCTGGCATGTTTAGGTCCCCACCAGGAACACCTCCTTTCTCTGCCATTTTGTGTATGGTTTCCACTAATACCCTATTTCTTCCCCTGTGCTGGAGGTCTGTAGACAACTCCTCAGCCAAGTCATTTTCCCAGGCGGCAATGACATCTAGCTTATTTTTTATTTTTATTTTTATTTATTATGATCTAGGATTGACACCTTTGAGGTAAAAGCTCGTTACACAGGTTCCATGTCAGGTGAGTACAATACAAACATCGGTAGACAGGATCACAATTGAATAAATTGAGCATATACATAGTATGGGTAGGCATTAACATCGAAATACTGATCTTTAAACAGAGTGTAGATAGGCATTAACATCAAAACATAAGCAGAGAGTGATGCAGAAGTAAAGATTGTGCAAGAACCAAGACAAAGTTGCTAAGTGCTGCGGACTTAGTCCAAAGTACAGAAAATGGGTAGAAGAAGGTGAGCAGCCTAGAGGCCTTGTCTGAAGGGAAAACTGAGGGAGGCACAGTTATAGTAGGGCAGGTAGGACCAGGTAGGCGGGAGAGGCGGGAGCATGCAATGGGCAGGGAGGGTGAAGATGGGAGAGGGAAGGAGGAGGAAAGGAATAGGGAAAAGAATGTGGAGCTTGCCTCCACCTCCCATGTCATGTTCCATGAGATTGGCGGATAGCAGATGTAGTGTTGTATCATGGGCACAGGAGTAGGGATGACCAAGGGAACTATAGCAAGTAAACAACTTTCATAGTGGGAAGTTAGTGGAAACTACTGTGAAGGAGCACATAGTGTATTTACTGGAAGGAAACAGATTGCAGGAAGGAAGAAAGGCAGCATGGGTTTCTGAGGGCATTTGTATCATTAAAAGCTGGTTGATTTCTTCAGTTTGGTGACACACATGGTGGACAGGGGACAGGTGGTAGACATTTTTTAGACAGGCAGGAAGGCTGTGCACTTTACACACTGGTGGTTCTGCCAGAACAATAGGCTGAAATATCAATTACTTATTATGGGCACTCCTAAGCCTTCAGCCCTGTGACATAAAATATGCATGAAACCATATAAAATAATGTGAGACTGGTTCAAACCTTACTCCACAGCCTACTGCATAAAATGTTCTAGATAACCATGAATAACGTTTTGTCACACCCTTTTGTAGTTTATAAAATAGATTTTATTTTCCCTATACAATATAATTAATTACTAATAACTTTTGCATAGATAATAAAACATTGTAAACATTGTTAAAAGCAGTATAAATACAAAACAACAAAGGCATCAGAAAACAAAAATAGACAAGAATAAGCAAAAGCATGCAATCTGCACTTTTGGTAACTTTTGCAAACTGTAAATTGTTCTTTTAGAAACTTTAGAGTCCATTGTTAGCAGAATTCCACAGTGTCTAGTTGCACAAACAATCTAAGCATTTTTCCTTGCATAAAGATTTCAGGCAACTTTGTCTTAGTATTTCAAAACTCCTCTTTGTAAGTTATTCAAATACTTTTTTCATGCAAAATGTTTATATACCTTTATATAGATTTGAGCTTTCCTATGTACCCAAGTTCTAGTGTTTAAGAAATTGTTTTTACCATGCAGCCTCTTAGCTAAGTCCAATTAAAATATGATTGTCTTCTTAATTTCAGAATCTTGGTGAGTTCTCCTTCTCCTGGATGCTAAAGTTCTTCTAGTGGGTGGATCTTGTTTTGTTCCTGTTTTACTCTGTCACACTTAAACCCTGGACTGTTGTCAACACAGCAATACAAACTTGCTTCTTGGCTGATGGGCATCAAAGGCAGTCTCTGTGCTTTGTTCTGGTTTTGTGAGAATTTCAAAGACAGTAAGAAAAACAACAAAATGGCAGTCTCACAAGCACAGATCCTTTTAGCATCTCAACTGGAGGTGACTGACCAGCCCCTCCAGGAAGTGACGACTACCTCTGGGGCAGAGTGATCATCATCACCACTTGGCTCTGTCATTATTGCACCAGTTCTGATTGATTCTAGCAAAGGAGGTGTGATAGCTAGTTTTCCTTCTGAGACTCCACCTCCCTCTGCTCTGATTCAATTTTAGTTCAAAGCTGATTTTCCTTATAACTTTTGAAGGCAAAAGATGCAGTCTTCAAACAAACATTTCAGCTCAACTCATGAACAACAGTCTTTCAGAGTGACTCAAGCTCAAAATGAGGCAGCTTTCTTCCAGATTTCTGGTTAGGAAAGTTCCTAAAAGCATTGAATTCTATTGCAGATGATTGTCCCTTTGTTCTTTCAAGAAAACACACCCATCGACCTGTCAAGTCTGTTTACTTCAAACTCTTTAAAACAGTATTTTCAGTTCAGCACCTAGTTGCAAACACAAAAATTATCTCTGTGGCTTTGTCATGACACCAGCTTTCGTTTAAGACCAAACTCAGGTATTTCAGCTTTTAGGCTTTTAACACAGGACATTCTTGCAAAGAACTCACATTCTCCAGCAACTGTAAGTCTCAAGCTCAGCCATTTGATTGGTTAAAATGTTCTTTATCTACTGATGTAATTTCATGCCAGCAGCATGTTGCATTCTTTAGTAACAAACAAGTTTATTCCTTGCATTGAAGTTTACAGAAGTTTAAATGCAACTCTCTCTTTTTTTTGTAACCAGCCATTTGGTGTCTGGCAATACTGTCATAAATCTCGGTATCTGGTCACCCTGTATAGGGTTGCTAGGCAACTTATCATTAAAGCTCTTCCTTTGCATCTGGCTGGACACAAGTAGGAAACTTAAGTCCAAGAAAGGGGCCCAGTTATTCACTGGGTCAAAGGTGATATTTTAAACTGTAAAGACCAGTTGTTTTGCTCAACTTTGAAAGTCCAAGCAAATTTTAAACTTGCACTCTAGCAGAAGGGTTTTAAGCAGTTTATGAAGGCAGATTTTCAAAGTCCAACCAGGTGTCTTGTTTTACTCCACTTACCTTCCTATTTTAATAGTATAATTAAACATCACTGATTATATAAAATAATATTAAATATAAAAAAATTATTATAAAATATTTTTGCAATCTAAAATTTGTCCCCACAGTTCACAAATACAGAACATGGATGACCACTTGAGAGATACAGCAAAGATGAAGTTTATAGCTGTGCAAAAGTTATTAATGGGAGCAGTCAGCACTAAGAGTCCCACACCAAGTGTGCAGCTGGTCCTGATTTGCACATTGTGTGCAGCAACATTTGTTTTACTTACTGTTTACTGCTGTATAGTAGGTTGTATCATACTAATTTTGCTGACTTTCAGACTGACATTAGCTGTAACCAGAAATTCAGAAATCCCAGCAACTGACATTGGTGGAATGCTGCAGCAGTGGAAATTCAATAGCCTGTAGTGCATGTTAAATTTTATAAGCTCTGATATTTGATTTGCTGGTTCTGCTGCCTTCCTGGAGCTACGTACAGTCAAAGAGGACTGCACTTAGCCTTGGAAGAACAGCAGGACTGGCAAACATCAAATTTGAGCTTATAAAATCTGCAGCATGCACTGCAAGCTATTGATCATCCCAGGCTGTAGCCCTGGTCTGATGTCAGCTGCAGGATTTGGGGATTTCTGTTGACAGCAAATATCAGCTTGGAAGTAAATGAAATCAGCCTAACAAAATCTACTATACTGCATTAAACAGGAAGTAAAAATGTTTTTCACATGAAGTGCAACTTAGGACCAGCCCCACAAATGGGTGTAAGGCTCTTAGTGCTGACAGTTTTCCTTAAATCCATTGAAGTCACATACATAGGTGCTTGTTAAAGAGTGAACATAAAAACAATTGTGACTAGACCACACACAGATGCTCCTGTGCTTCACTCAGATCAAACTTTATCAGTGGGCAAGCTCCTGTTCAGAACAAGCTCTTTAAGTAATCAACCTATTCCTTCATGAATAGGTGGGTGAATCCATTTACATAAGTATGAAACAATGGTCAGAATACAAGGGCTGCAGTACCACACAGTGCAATGGGAAACAGTGTAAATGTGACATTCTAAAGACTAATCAAGAAAATAAAGAATACAGAAACAAATAACTGCAAAAAAGCACCTCACTAAAATGAAAATAATGCAGAGATCCAGACTAATTTTATGTTCACCATGCGCACACGCACATGCACAGTAAATATTTTGTTACCAGAGCGGTTTTGAGGGTGTGACACTGTCAGTCCAATGCACATTGGTCAGCAAGGGCTCTTCAGTATCACACCAATCATCAGCCAGGTTTATCAATGATACTGTTCTGGCTTTCTAGGCGGAAATTTGTGTAGTTCAAAGGGGACAACTGACCCAATCATAGGTCATCTCTTTGCTTTGGTCTACATAATGCCAGCCAGCAAGCACAGCTGATCTGTCATGATCAGCCTACTGAGGTTGTATTACACCCTGCAAAAAAAAAAAACATCCATTGTCTGTTGCTGCCACTACCATTACTGTCCCCCCAGCAGATCCTCCCACTCAGCACCCACCCTCACAGTCCCCACAAACATAACACCGATACTAGGTGCCTAATCCCCAGTGTCACCACCTGAAATAAAAACCATCCCTCACATTTTTTGATATACCCTGTAACAAAGAAAACCCTCCAATGATATTTAATGCTACCTCTGCCATTGCTGTTCCCCTCTTGACCCTCCCACTTAGCACTCATGACCCCCCACAAACATAACACAGACACAGGGGTGCTCAATTCTCCAGTATCTCATTCTGAAAAAAAAAAACATCCATAGTAGTTTTATTCATTTGTTTTGATATACTGTGTAATAAAAGAAAACCATCCAGAGATTTCTGTTTTGCTGCCACTGTTACTATCCCTCAGCCGCCCCTCCACTTAGCACTGATCACCCCAATCATAAAACCAACACCGAGGGTGCCCAATGCCCCAGTGTCACTACCTGAAATAAAGAAAACTGTCCCTCATAGTTTTTTTGTTTTACAATATACCCTGAAAAAAATCATCCATCGATATCTGTTGCTGCCACTGCCATTAATCCCCCACCTGACCCTCCCACTCAGAACCCACCTGCCAAAGCCCTTACTTACTCATTGGGGTGCAATGCCGTAATCCTCTCTGGACCACAGACACGTCTTCACTCTTTCAGTGCTGGACCACACTGAGGAAATCAGGTATCTGGTTCAATGTACTTCAAGAGGGTTTTGAACATAGTGGCATAACTTTGTCAATTTTGAATATTTTGCCCCAAATTTTCAACATGCCTTTTGGACCCCATGTCATGAACAATGCCAGTGAAATTAGGCAATTCAGTCCCAAAAGGTGATTTCTTGGTTGCTGCTTGAAATCACCTTTCAGGCAGGAGTTGAACATTTTCTCTGCCCTTGTTCATGAGGTGAGATCATAAGAAGGTTATGTTGAACATTTGTGGTAAAATACTAAAAACAACAAAGTTATGAGCCTTGTTGAAATTTATGAATGCAGGCTTATAACTTTGGTAATTTTCAATATGTTTACCCTATTTTTCAACATAGCCATTTCTTCACAATACCTCATAAATGTGACAGCTGTCATTTTTAAAATCCTGTTCCAAATGTGGTTTCGCACTTGTGGTACAAAATCACCTTTTGGGCAAGATTTGAAAATTTTCTCCACCCTTTTCATGAGGTTAGCTCATGAGAAGGCTATGTGGGATCATAAGAAGGCTATGTTAAAATTTTGGGGTAAAAATACGACAGAACAACAAAGTTATGATTATACATTATAATTTTCCAGTACATGTTCATAACTGTGGTAATTTTCAATATTTTTACCCCAACTTTTCAACATATTACACTGGGTTATTACACTGGGTGGAGGATGGAAGAGGGTCAAGTGACCCATTATAATTGTCCACCTGCTTAGCAGTTCCAAGTATTCCTTTATCCAAAATCCACATATCAAGATTTTTTAAATATTACTGAATTCTGACTTTCCACAAGCTCCACAGGTAACCAATTCCTCATTCTAGCTGTTCTAGTTGTAAAAAATTAAACCTTGCATTTTTTTAGTATTTTCTATTACGATTTCTAGTTTATGTCCCTCAATCCATCAGGCTTATCTTGAATTGTTATACCTAGCTGTTCTCTTAGTTCGATTTATCATGTAAGAAGCTTTACATGGCCAATAAGTCTCCTCTAATTCTTCTTTGTTTCTAAACTAAGCCAATTTCATTTGTTCTTATACTCAAGAGCTTTAAATCCCTAACCATCTTGGTTACCATTGCCTGCACCCTCTCCAGCCGTTCTACCTCTCTTCTTAAGTATGGGCTCCATAATGGTGTTCCATAATCCAGGTGTGGCCTGATGTAAGATCAGTAGAGCACCATTATACATGAAGCTGAATGGTTTACAAAAGTTCTTTTATATTTCCAATCACATAATTAGTTTTCTGGATAATTTTGTGTTATGTTCAACAAAATTCATACCCTGGTCTATGTAGATACCAAAAGTTTTTCTATAGATTTTTTATCAGTGTTTTATTATTTATAATATATTCATTTCTTTCATTATTTTTCCTGATATGTAACACCGTGCATTTGTCTGCAATGAACTGCATACTGTTGTCTACTGCCTATTTTTCTATTCAACTCAAGTCCGACTTTGTTTGTTGATATTATCCACTTTATCCACAGGTCCACCCAACTTGATGTCATCTGCAAACTTCACTAACCAACTATCTACTCCAAGTTGAATATCATTAATGAAGAGGGCAAACAACACTGGTCCCAAGATGGAGCCCTGGGCGACACTGCTAGTAACCTCATCCACATCTGAATAGTTTCCCTTATTCTTACTCTTTAACTTCTTTCCGTAAGTAATTAACTATCCAGCTAACTAGTCTTATATCTACTCCTATTTTTGCTAACACAAAGTAATAATTCAGGGGACTTTATCAAAAGCCTTTTATAGGTCCAAGAAGAGCACATCAACTGCTGTGTTATTATTTATGTCTTTATTTACCCATTCATAAAAGCATAGCTGGTTTGTAACACATGACCTATTCCTACAGAACTCATGTTGTTTATCATCCTTATGGATTATTTTACTCAAATTATCCTCCAGCTTAGTTTTAATAAATGTTTCTGCCATTTACATACAATTGACATTAGACTGATGGGTCTATAATTGGATTTCTCTGCTCTGTTACCTTTCTTAAATCAGGGTATGACTGTGGCTGTCTTTCAATCATTTGGCACTTCTCCTGAGGAAGCGAGTGTATAACAGAAAAGCCAGTGGTTGGGAAATTTGTTTTGTTTTCTTCAGAACTTTGGTTGCAGGAGATCTGGACTGGATGATTTATTAACTTTTCATTTATCTATTAAACTTCCCACTTCTATAGCACTGATACCCAATGAAAGATTTGAATAATTATGTACCAATGGTCTGTTTTGTGACATTTTCTTATTAAACATTGTACAAAATATTCATTAAATGTATTAGCCATACCTAAGCGGTGTTTTGGTTTCCGCCCCTTATCTACAGTATGTCCTATCTGTGTACTGCTGTGTCTATTGTTGTTTATATATGCGTAAAACATTTGTTATTGTCCTTTTGGTGTGAAATATTGAATTAAAGTTTGTTCCTCTCTTTTAATATCATTTTGAGCTTTTCAGTTCTTTTTATACTTTGATATTTTCCTCAGTTTTTTTTCATCTTAACAAATGACCCTTTTATTCCTCTCACTTTGCTTTAAAATCCTGTGTGTACACCACATGGGTAATTTGCCCTTTTGTTATAGATTTTATTATCATTTTTTATTAGGCACTAATTTCTCCTCTAGATATTACAAAGTACATTTAAAGCACTCCCATATATCTTATGCGTTTTGTTATAAAATGCCTTCTCCCATTCCCATTTTGATAATTTTAATCTGATGTTATGGAAGTTTGCTCTGTTGTAGTTCTTAATTATTGTAGATCCTTTTACTTACATTTTCTACCCTAATCCTAAATTCCACTGTTCTATGATTGCTATCTGATAAACTTGCTCTGGTGTATACCTTTTAACTAATTATATTTCATTAGTTATTACAAATCCAGTAAACTGGACCCTCTCATTGGTTCCAATATCATCTGGTCCAAATCATCAAGTTTTAGAGTTTTAAAAATTGTTTTTCAGCACTGATGTGTGACACCATGTTACTCAATCTACAGTGGCATACCCCAGGATGAAACCCAGTTCTGCAGCATTTGGTCCTTTTTGTCATTCAGGAAAATATGACACTGCCAGGATGAAGTGAATGCCACAGTTTTCTGCATGACAAAGGGACAATTGCCATTGAAATTACATTCGTTATTCAGTGGTCTGCAGCATACTGCAGAGTGCTTCAAAAGTGGGTTTCATCCTGGGGATGCCACTGTATATTTGGGTACTTAAATCGCCTGTTACAACACTACTCCCTTTTCAGACATCAGTGTGATTTGTTTGTGAATTTATTTATATCTATTCTTGTATTTGGTGCTCTGTACATAACTCCAACACATAATTTTACTTAACTGTAATTCTACTGTGACCCATATTGATTCAATGCTTCTAATTTTTCCCAATTCATATCTCCCTACAATTTAGTGTGTCTTTTGTGTAGATTGCTACACCCTCCATTTTCCACTTAGATTTGCAGTGTATAATGTATACCCATCAATATTTTTATTCCACTAGGTTTCAGTATCCCACCAAGTTTCTGTGATGGTGCATATATCTACATTTTTTATGAACTAGGACATCTAGCTCATAATGTCTGTAACACTCTAGTTCCCTAAATTATTTGTGCTCAAATGAATTACAATTGCTGATGAGTTATTCTTTTCCTTAATTATAGATGGTAACATGTTTTTACAACACTTATTCTAGCCCTGAAAAATAGCTATGGTGATATTTTCCTTAATACCCTGGCTGTGTATCTGTCTATATATTTTAGAATAGAGTCTCCTAATACATAAACTTGCTCAATGCCATTTGTTAATCCTCCATTTACTTCCTCTGATATCTCTTGTTTCTCCATTTCTACATTCTGTTCTATTGCCACCTGTTTTTACTCTTGGTAGGTTCTAGTATTTGATGTAATTGTGTTAAATGTATTATCTATTAAGTTGTACCTCATTTCATTACTTGTGTCCCTTCTTTCTTTGTTTGGTTGTTGTTTTATACTTCTGTCTTTTGGCGAACTTATTTCATTAGACAAAGATGCCTTCACCTGATTTTTGGGGTCTTCTGAACTTCTTCACTTTTCCTCAATCTATACAATTCCTGCTTTCTGCAGTGTCAATATTGGTTGTGTCACTACTCATTGCTGGCTGACTATTATCATCTGTATTATCCATTGAATCTAAACTTACTAATGGTTCAAAGCTATTTGTCAATTTCTAATTGAATATTCCAGCTCCCTTGCCTGTTTTATATTTTCTCTTTTCCATTACCCACTTTTCATCCTCTGCTTCATCACTCCTCCATTTTATGTCTGCAGTGGGCAGAGCCCTGCAGAAGTTTTGCATGTACAAAAGGGCTGATGCCATGTTTTCTGTCTGTGGAACTGACTGAAGGTGCAAATAATCTCCTCTGCCTTACCCTCACTCCAAGAAATGCTTTCCATCCTCAAATAAATATGCTTTCATGTTAGTCAATGGTTGCAGGGCACTATTTTCTTTCTTAAATGGGAGGTATAAGAAATGGAACCTCAGTAGTGGGAGGCAGCATTAGTTTTTTTTTTGGGAGAAAGTCCACTCCACCTCCATTTGAGAAGCTCCTAAAGATCCACCCACCTTTTTTTTTGGTTCATGTGGGAGGGGCATGAAGTGGATCTATCATGTTGGAACTACTGACCATCAGAGCTGCCTGGGGCATCACAGCTAAGATTCAGAAGGAAAGAAAAAGTAATTAAGGAGTGCCTGAAACTGCATACGTATAGAGCACTTGTGAAACTGTATCCTAAAATTGCAGCACTTGAGGAAAGCAACAGACACAGTGCTCTGACTCAAGTTGAAAGAGCCACAGGTTTTCTTAAACATTTTAATTAATACTAAAAGCATAAAGCCAACACTTTGTATGGATTGAAGCACCAGACACACTAGTATGGGACATGGACCAAGCAATGGAACAAGTCTGTGGAGTGATCAAGTTGTAGAGCCCTGTACTTTACTAAGCACTGGGAGAACAGAACATACTTGTCAATGCCGAACATTTGCTTGCAGGTATTTGCAGTGGTGATCCAATTTTGTACATGAATCATAATAGAACATTATGAAATATATGTGGGTGAAACAATCCCTTTAAAGTACAAATTTTAACAAGAATTAGTGTACTGGTTTGTATTTTTAGTTAGTTGTACAATTTCCTTGTTGCAGTAATTAATTCTGATTTGCAGTACTGAAGCCAACAGGAGGCAGTATAGTTTGGATTTGAAGCAAGATATTGCACTACAGCATCAGAATGAAAAACTGAGGTATAAGCCCACAAAGGGTAAAATATATCACCTGAAAAAGTCTATCCCATATTGTATACTAGAGTGTCTGTTTCTTAAAGCTTTTATACCCCCCACACACACAGCTGAAGCACCCACCCAAATAGCTAGGAGCTCTACATTTTATGTATGATAAATGTTTGCAAGTTTAAACCATATTCAATATATGTATCTATCATCTATATATATATATATATCTATCTATATATATATATATATATATATATATATACACATATATACTGTGTGTGTATCTATCTATATATATATATATATATTTACACTTTATGGGATATTGTACTCTACCATGAATGACTCATCCTCTACCTTGTGCTGCACTGCTTGTTTACATTCCAAAAGGGACTAAAATTTATGTTTCACAAGTAAGCCAGAGAACTGTTAACTACATTAACCTGCCATAGTTATGTAATTATTTTTTATGTGCACTATTGCTCTTTATTGGATTTTGCACCATTGTTGGGTCTTAGAAGTTTGGAATAGCTTATCCTCTTTGAACCCTCAGAAAACAGACATGTCCCCAAACTAACCTAGTTTGGATTTGAAGCAATATATTGCACTTGCAACACAAGAATGACAATTGAGATATAAGCCCACAAAGGAGTAAAATATGTCACCTGAAGAAGACTATCCCATATTGGATACTAGAGTGTCTGTTTCTTAAAAGCTTTTACCCCCTTCACATACACACACAGCTGAAGCATCCCCAAATAGCTTGGGATGCTCTACATTATCTATGATAAATGTTTGCAAGTTTAAAATAACTATTATAATTTCCATGGGCTTAGTTGTTTAGAAAGTAATACTCTGGTGACTATGCTGAGATTAGCAGTATTGTCCCAAGGCTCCACTCAACGCCATGCCTGGTCAACAGTAGTAGCAGGAAGCATTACAAAAAGCCACACTGGGCAGCAGGCTGCAGTAAAATACATCGTATTCTTATATTCTTAAAATTCATAACAAACAGTTGACAATGCGAACATTTGCTTGCAGGTATTTGCAGTGGTGATCCATTTTTGTACATTTAGCAAAAATTATAGTAGAAAATTATGAAATATATATGGAAACAATCCTCTAAGTACACATTCTAACAAGAATGAGTGTATTGGTTTGTGTTTTAGTTAGTTGTACAATTTCCTTGTTGCAATAATTAATTCTGATCTGCAGTACTGTAGCCAATAGGGAGGCAGTATAGTGCAGTGGTTTAAGGCTCTGAGCTGCAAATCTGGAGACCTGGATTTGTATCCCAGCCCTCCCTTGCATACTGTGTGACCATGAACAAGTCACTTAACTTCCCTGTGCTCCCAGGTTACACCTGTAAACAAACTTTCAACTAGTGTGCTACTCCTGGTTAAACAATTTTGGAAAAAACAAACAAACAAACAAACAAAAAGTTTACTGCCTTTCATAAACTGTCTTCAGTTTTAGTCCTACACATTAGTTATCAGTATTGCTACAAGTTGCATTTATATTTCTCATCTGTTATGTGCCATTTTGGCTTTCAGGGAGTAGCCCTCTAACCTGATATTTCTGGTGCATCCACACTCTAGGCATATCCCCCAAACACACACATACATAGACATCAGGATTTTTTTGTAACTCTAAGCAGTCTATTTGACAATAACAGTATTGGCAAGTTGGGCATAAAAATAAAATAGAAAAAAATGATCAAGCAGGTGCCTCTTCCTTTGTCAGATACATGCAGACAGAGAGCTCACAAATCCTGTATGAGGTCCATTATATGGATGTTTCCATATAAAACAGAAATGTTCTCATTGTCATGTCTGTAGCATCATTTGTAACCAGTAAACTATTATTTTCACAGGTACGGTAAACAACAGGTTGTAATTCAGAAATCCAGTCTTGATAAATTTGTTTTTTAACAGTTGTGTAAGATTTATGTCTCTCTGATGTAAGAGTGCATAGCACAGAAACAAAGGGTTTGCCTAATTGATTGTTGTTTGCATGAGAAGTGGGTGTGACAGTGGCATGCAAGAGTGAAGTAGTCTGTATTTCTGGTTAGCGTAGTTAAATCATTATGTCTGAGACAAAAGTCTAACAATTGTTTCTTGGCCATTCTGGGACATGAACTTTAACAGTAATATATGAAGAGAATAAAGTCTTGTGTTTTGTGCATTTGAATAGGTTTAGTGCTTTGAAGTTAAAAGGTATAAATATATATACAAAGTGCCATAGGCAACTGAGAAGGAAGGCGATACTACTGAAATAAATGGTATTCTGATGCTTAATTTATTTATGTGTGAGATTTTAAGTGTAGTTCTGCCTGGGTCACAGGCGCATAAGCTATAAAAAGTACATTTAAGGATGGATGTATTAGTTAAAGCTTGTAGCAAAATAAAGCAAGACAAATAATATATTGTGGGTTTTTTCCTTTCAATTGTTTAACCAGGAGTGGCACACAAGCTGTAAGCTTGTTTACAGGGGCAACCTGGGAGCACATGTAGTTAAATGACTTGCTCAGGGTCACCCAGTATGCAAGTGGGGGCTGTGGGATTCAAACCCATATCTCCAGCTCAGAGCCTTAAACCACCATGCTATACTGCCTCCTAGTTATGGCAGTTATCTGTTTTATGGTTCATGATGTTGGTGTAGTAAGCAGCAGTACATTGCATAGCAGGTGTGAAATGTCAATAAGTAGGTCATGCAATAGATTTGCTGAGCAGTTAATGAAGCAAGAAATGTATTTAGGATGGTCAAATATTCCTGTTAGAAAATGGATAAATGTGTAACATTTGCATCTCAATTCAAGGAGGTCCTTATGGGTGTCAATGTACAATATAAAGTAGTTATAGTTTTCATGATGTCTGAGTAATTGCTTTGTACTACCACTATTACTAAATTTAAATTATTCTATGAAGGACATTAAGTCTATGTAACTGTCTGTAAATGTATTAAAACATTTACTTGTCCTTATATTGTAATGCATTAAATGCTATTGCTAGGTTAAGAAGTCACATAACAGCAATAGAGATGAAAACAATGGGATGCATAGGAATTTGAAAAAGTATACATTAGCAGGAGCAGTGTCATGACTTCATCATTTTTTATAGTTTCACTCCAGATTTTCAACATTACCATTTTACACCTCCTTGTAAACAGTACAGCTGCCATTTTTACATACTGTTCAAAATGTGTTTTGCACCTGTGGTGCAAATGGCACAGTCGCTGTGCAAAATCACCTTTGGCTAATGAATTGATAGTGCCACTGTTCATGCATTAGGTCACAAAAGCCCATGTTGAAAACTTGAAGTGAAAATACCAAGAAATGCCCAAGGCTTCGGGTTTCTGACCATAACACCCTGCCCTGTAGGGACTGACAGGCATCAGGGGTGTGACTTGAGACTGTCAACGGTGATGCTCATGCTATTCCACCCCATCCCCACCCAGCAGCCAGTGACAGGTATCAAGATGTGCCTTTGACTCTTCTGCCCCAAGGTTCACTCCATTGTCTTATACTGTACCCATTTCAGTGTATTTCCTTATGGCATGGGGTAGTGTAAAGTTCGAACACCTCAAGGCACCCGACACTTGTCTGTGTCCTGCAGGATGGGTGAGGTGAAATGGCATCAGCGTATGGGCAATGACCCAAAGGCACACCCAATGCCTGTCCATCTCTGCTGGGGAGGAGGGGTTGGCATCACTTCAGTACTTCACAGCCATTCCTATTCTACCTGTCTGTCTTCCTCTCTGTCTCTCTCTGTCTCTCTCTCTCTCTGTCTATATGTCTATGTAATTATCTATCTTTCTATCAATTGCATGTATCGCTATTTGTACCTTTTTCTAAAACAAACCTGCACATCATTTGCCTGCACTCTGAACACATACTTATGACACTGTGCATATTTGTACTACACTACTGCATAGACCTCATACTTTTCTAATACTCCCATTATCACCAGCATAACTACCTTACCCTTATCAAAGCGATCCTCTGAAAGTTACTATCACATTTTCTCTGCTAACAGTCCATCATTACACCTGACTTCCTGACATCAACACATTACTTAATATAACTACATCACCTCATGGACAAAATCCTGTTTCTCTAAAAAAAAAAAAAAAAAAAAAAAATATTTAAATAATCCCAAGGCTGAACATATGCCAGCATTACTTTTTCATGTTATGCCACCTTCTGTACCATCATGGGATCTGTGTATGTTTCCCATGATGCTTTGCATTATTGGGGTATGTGCAATTGTGTTTTCTTTAAATTTTGCTGTCCGACCAATATCATCTGGGATAACATATACCTCAGTGGCATTGCTCTGGGGTTCTTTTGTAAACCTATATTGCTGCCTATTCCTTCCATTAAAATGTACACCTCCATATATTTTCCTAATAATGTGTATGCCTTCCTTAGAACAGAAACTAAAACAAATCTTTTACTTATAAATCATTGTGTTGTTTCTCATACCTCATAACAATTCCACTACAACTTCACTAACTTGATTTTGCAGCCGTGGTGGATCTGACCAAAATTTGTTTTGTTGTCCTCAGTTACATCACCAGCTGTATACTGCAATTCCTCACCTCTTTATTCATGTTACCCATAATTTGCTGTCGCTGCAATATCACAACTTGCATTTCCACCTGCTGAATTCTAATTTTCAATTTCAATTCTCTAATGGTAGTACAGTCCCTGCATGTATACACCAGAACCTCATTAGAAGCTTCTATATTTATCTTACCACATATGATACACTTAATTCCTAACTCTCCATTAGCCAATTTTACAATGTTTGAGTCCATTATTGCAACTTTATCACCTAATCAAGCTGCCTGCTTTGGTATATATACACCTACCATCGTGCTTAGTGTCCTACCCCACATCTCCAGCTTCTCTGGCTGTGCAACGCAGACACCTAAGGCTTTTTGTTAACTATTACGCCTTTGCTGGCTTGCCAACACTCACTTTAGAGTGAAATATATAGTGCTGAGACTGGAAATAGCGTGTCTGCCCATGCTCATTCATTGCCAATTCAGTGGGCTGCCAGTCATGGAGTAGAGAGGAGGCTGTGCTGGTGGCCTACTCCTGGTTGGGTGCGAGGAGTGGGGTGGTGGGAAACTAATTGTCTGGGTGGGGGCATCCACTAGACACCATGGAATTGTAATTATGTTTTTACAGGGGACAGGGATAGGGAGGGGGTCCACTAGACACCAAGGAATAATACAGATTACAGAAAGAAAATGAATGGACTGGATTTTGTTTTGTTATGGGAGTCCTGGATAGAGTTAGGGTCCACTAGACACCAGGAATTATATTTTTTGTGGGGCCATGATCAACAGGTGGGGGACCACTAGATACCATGGACTCAGGGTGGAGGTATACTTTTGTTTATGTGACCAGTGATCTGTGGGTGGGGGCCTCTAGACACCAGGGACTCAGGGTGGAGGTATACTTTTGTTTATATGACCAGTGATCAGTGGGTGGGGGCCACTAGATACCAGGGATGGATTTTTACATGGGACCACGATCAGCAGGTGGGGGCACAAGACACAAGGGATTGTTTGGAATTGTTTGCATGAATAGGGCATGTGATTGGGCGGGTGAGGGGCACTACATACCAGGGATCAGAGTTTTTTAATATATGGGACCCAATATCAACAGATGGGGGCACTAGACACTAGCGTGAGGTGGTGAGGGTGTTATTTTCACATGGTGGTACAGTCGGGGGTGGGAGGACCACTAGACATCACTAGCCTGTTTATAGGAGTTAGGATATGAAATAACACATTAAACTGTGGATATAATAAATTCAGTAGTTTAATGTATTATTCTGCAGTTCTGCAAAAAGTCCACGGAAGCTGGTAAAATCCACAGAAGATACTAATTTCACCATGGCAGAAGTTCTGAAAATTTTCGTGAAATTTTCGGAAGTTCACAAAAGCGGACTTCTCAACTTTTGTCCACCCTAGTGAAAAAACAGCTAAGTTATGAGAAATTAATTGTTCAACATTTACTCATAACTTAATTTTTGAAGATTTTGGCTACCAATGTTCAGCATATCCCTTGTGTTACCCCACCTGTTGAACATGATAGGTGTCATTTTCAAATCCACTCCAAAACTTGTTCCTACAGTTGCAAAGCAAAATCACTTTTGGGACGGAATTTTAACATTTCCACCTGCCTTAATCATAACATAGGTAATAAAAGTCCTTTGGACATTTAGGGTCAAAATGTGGCCCAGTTAAAAGTAGATATTGCCTTTCAGCTGTCTTATCCTGAGTAATTACAATCTAACAATGTGTCAAAGCAGGACACCACTAAAAATAACATACTGCATCTCATCTGTTCTATATTGGGTAAATATACAGTAAAAATGTTACAAGCAAGACCCAGTACAACAACAATACCAGCAATGGAACATCTGGCATTGACAAATGCTAGTTCTGTAAAGCAACAACTACTGGGATACTTCTTTGCTCAGAGAAGACATGCTACACCTTTAAACAGACAGAGCCAGGAAACCAGAATGCCTACTAGAACTATTTTCTGAGGTATCCATTTGATTCTGTGGAGGATTAGCTTTTCTTTCAGCATCCTACAATAGATTACCTGGGAATAGTCAGAAAAAGTAGAAAAACGTTTATGGATGGGGGCTGTGGGAAAGAGGAAGCTGTAATGGAAAATGTAATATTTGTTGTGCAGGATCTTCAGCATGTGAAGCCATGTTGATTCTTATCATGTATCATATTCACCTTCAAATTTTAAATAATCATTTCATATATTAAACTTTTAGTTATTTTGTATATTATCATTAGACTTATGGGCTTATAGTTCTCGGATTTTCTTTGTCATCCTTCTTAAATATTGGCATAATCAGGGACAATGGTTTACCACACCCGGAAAAATGGACAGAGGACCATAATGCTGATTGGCTGACGGAATACCCCAAGAGGCACGGACTCCAATTGGCCAAATGAAATCCAGCATGAAAACCAAACTAGCATTTGTTCTTGCCAGCTGCATGATTACAATGCCTTAAAAGACACACTGCTGCACTCACTAATCTCCTAGTTGTTTGTAACTGCTGAGTCTCCTGCAAAAGCTCGCCTCTCATCTACTAACCCACCATCATTTTACTGGACACCTGCTGACTTGCCTGCTCCACTTACGGTCCTCTTATTTCTGTAAGTTTTATTTCACTTTAAAAATGAGAGAAGATTTGTGTTTGCCAGGTAGGAGAAACTCTGACCAATCAGATTTATTCTGTAAGTTTTATTTTAAAAGTGAGAGAGACTTAACCCCACCCCATGCCCGCTTCACTGTCCACCCTTCAAACTTACTGAATATTTTAGTCTCTAAGTCAGTTATATAGGCTGCTATTTCAGACTACAGTGTGCTTGTCAGGCAGGAGAAATTCAGTGGCTGCTGGCACAGTCATCGTATGGGACCACTGCATCCTTGAGTCATATGCCTGCACAGAGAGCCATCGATTATGCCGGGCATGGCTTCTGTGAACCTCTGCCATGGTTGAGGTTACAGTGCACCAGCAGGTTTTTCACTGAGTGACTGACGGGTTGGTTGGCTGCATGCCAGGAGGGACTCAATCGATCCCCCCAGTGCTGCACACAGTCCATTATGCCTGGTCATGCATGGCTTCTGTGAATCTCCATGGTTGTGTCAGCGGTGCGCCAGCAGGTTTGTTGAGTGACCAACGGGTTGGATGACCAAACAGAGTGCCCGTACAGAGAGCCCCTGGTGTGTCAGATCCATGACTGAGGAGGAGAGACTCAATCAGATCCCTAAACCTGGTTAACTACAAACCAAGCTGATCAGTGCAAGCACCGCACCATCCATAAAACAATAGCAAGGTCTGATTTCTGGCATGGAATTTACACTCTGGACAAACCATATTCTGAGCAAGATAGTTGTTAAAAGCAAAGTGCTGGTTTTACGTGTTTTTCTTGCTGGATGGCTGTAATATATAATATAATATAATATAATACAATATAATATATATAATTGTTTTGAGTTGTGTTTGTATGCACTATGTAATGTTGCTCCAATATGAGTCTGATGTGATGTTTTAGTTTTATGTTGTAGTCATCATAATTTTCTTTCTTCTTTGACAGAGTGGAGAGCATGACCATGTTTTGTGTTGGTCCATTGTGGTGTTGGGGAACTGGGTATGCAGGTCCATGGGGTGGGGAAAGTGGGCATGCAGGTCCCTTTTGTTTTGTTGGGGCTAGTGGCTGGGGAGGGAGAGTGGCTATGTTGGTCGGAGGTGGGCGTGCATGTCTGGTAGGTGGGGGAAGTGGGCGTGCAGGTCCATTTTAGTGGGAAGAGTGGCTGTGCTCATCTTTGGTGGGGAAGAGATTAATTACTAAATTGTGCATCGTGGGTGGAGAGAATATGGACATTCTTGTCCATCCGGGTTGATAAGTGGCCGTTGCCCATACTGACTTGCCCTGCCAGCTTTTGTGCTGTAACCTGCCCTACTAGCTTCCTTCTTCTGACTTGCCCTTTCTATTTCCTTGTGCTGCACCTGAGCTGCCTTGCCATCTGCTGCCACAGGACTACCACCTTCTATGTTCCTGCCATAGTCTGGTATGTTTTTGTTCTGAATAGCCCTGTTGCTTTTCTTTGAATGGGAAAGCAAGGAAGGGAGGGAAAATGGGGGGGCATGGGCTACTGTGCTTAATATAACAAAGATAAATCATTGAATAATGTGCTGAAAAACATTTTTCAACATGGATCCCAGTCCACTGCTGCAGGCAAAATGGTTCTGGCCTCAGAGGGAGGGCAGGCGGGCAGAGTGGCACAGAACCATTTTTCCAGCCTGTATGCCAGTCTGCAGAGTCTGTGCCATGCTCCAGTGGTTGGTCATTGATGATCGGCTGAGGGATGGGCTCGGCGGACTGGTTCGCATGGTCCAGTGGCAAACATTTACAGTGTATGCATATATATCTTTTTTAACATTACTGTGTGGTTCAACAAGATGGTACAACATGACCTGTCTTCATTTAGCACCCTGAATACCCCAGTGGGACTGGCTGCATCATAGGCCTGGGTCCCAGGCTTGTGATGCAAGTTCCTCCCTCGGGTAGGGGAAGGTGCATTGTTTAGTTTTGTGGTGATTTTGGGCGTGTGTCTTTACTGAAAATGCATATTTTCATTTCTTTCATTATACGCTGTCTCTATCCTGACTATCCTGAATTTAAACATGGTATAAATTATTGTTGAGTGATGTGCATGTCTGTGTAGAAGAATACAGATACATGCTCAGACAAAAATCTTTATTAAACATCAAACTGAATCAACCATGTTTCATCTGAACCCAGAGGGCATCATCTGTGCAGTTGGAAACGGATTGTGCTCCTTGGTTCCTTCATCAATTTTGGAGGGCATGAACATTAGATTACCTAGGGGATAAACAGACAAGTTAAACTGTCGAATTGCATGTTAACAATTTTACCACTTTTATTAAACACATTTTCTATGTTGAACCTTTTGCTGGAATTTCTAATGGAATATGTTTGAGGTCTGTCTTGAATTGTGCTTATAAAATTTAAATTTTAAAGTTTTTTTAATTCAACATACTTTATTAAGCATATCGCAGTGCAACAACATTTGAGGATTGAATGCAGTACTATCAATGTACACTGCCAAGAAAGTCATACATAGAATAATGAAATAAAATGAAGTAAGAGTCGGAGAAATTAAAATCAAAGAAAAAAACTCCCTCGAAGTCCCCCTCGCCTCCCATCCCCAGCGGTGCACTCTCCTATCCTTATTGTCCTAAAGTTAACAAAGGAACAGCAAGAGCAGTCATTGAAATATAGTTAGAGAGGGAGGAGAGGTTTGAAAACAAGAGAGTCATATCAAGATAAATACAGAGCATATAACTTCCCATTTTGTTAAAAGATGAGAGGCGATGGCTCACACTCAATTAAGTGTTCAAGGCGGAGTGCAAATGATATTTCATGCAACCATTCCACATAAAAAATGGTAACAGATCGGTCCAGTGTCTAAGCACTAGCTTTTTGACCACCATAGAGATTAAAGCCATGTGAAACCGTCTCTCCTTCACCAGAATTCCAGAATAATCTCCCAAGATACATATGACAGGGGAGAAAAGGCCCTGTAGACCCAACAAAGGGTCCAGAGTGGATTCAATTTGCTTCCACAATGGGGATATCCTTTCGTAGGACCACAATATATGAAAGAGCGAGCCTTCCTCTTTATTGCACCTAGAACACATGCTGGGTAAGCCTCTTCATTGAACCAATTTACCAGAGTATAGTACATATTATTTAGGATTCAGTATTAAGTAAGTCTGTATCAGTTCTGGGTGAGATATGTGTATAGGCCTGTCCATATTGTATGCCAGTTAATAGCTTCATCAGGGAATGAAACATGCCAGACCGAGATCCGGCAATCGAATGAGACTGAGAGAAAGTGAGAATCAACTTATTAAAACTTTAAAAGTTACGAATAAAGTTGTTGTTGAGGGGGCTTGGCGGCAACCTGGGCTACCACAATCAGGCCCACAACCCACTGTCTCATCATAGGTGATGCTAATAAAATACTACCCAAGTATTTGCCTTTCAGGAGTACTGTGTGGCAGTGCATGGGTATCTGGAGGGTACTGTGTGGCAGTGCATGGGTATCTGGAGTGGTCATTCATACAAACTTCTTGCAGTGGCTTTTTCTCTAGGTGGTGTGGTGTAGCTGCCTTGGCACCAGGGAAGTCTATGTTTGCTTGGATGGGGCTTAAGAACTAGAGATAGTGAGTTCTTAAGGAGAACTACTGGCGAGTGAAGCCCTGACCACTGTACATATTGGGGCTCGCTTCATCTATCTTGTCCCCTGCAGGCACTATATTAAATTAATAATCTTTGCATGTAATCACTCAAATTGGTAAATTCTCCGGTGCATCCGGCTCATTAATTTAGGAGCTTGTGAACATCTACTTTCGCTCATGAACTGATGACACTACTGCCTTTCTTCAAGTGTCTTAATGCTTGGATATTGAAGTTTTGTGCCCTTTAATTACTTTTGCTTGCGCATGCGCAAGGAACATCTTGGGAGAATGGGACACTTTGGAGGTGTGCCCTCCTGCAATCCCCTGCTCCATTGAGCAGGCGTGGCAGTCCTGCACCAATGGAGCAGTGCTGTGCACGACAGCGGTGGTCTTCTCTTCAAAAGGCACAGCTGTCATACCTAACTACCGCATCCTCACCCAAATCTTTGCTGCCACACTGGGAGCCCACCCAGCATGGCAAACGTCCCATGTCATCTGCCGACGGGGTGCCCAATCCCCCTGCTGGCTCCATGGCCCCCAGCCATCCTTCTGCCATGCTGGGAGCCCACCCCAGCGTGGCAAATGTCCCACATCGTCTGTTTTTTTTTTTACAAACCTGTAAATTGAAAGCGGTCCCATGCGCTTCTCCCAGCCCCCTCCCACAAACTGCACCCACCCACTGTACACCCTGTCTCCCCACACCTCTCACCCATACTTGCCTCGGGCTCGGCGATCATGGTGGACCGTGAACCGTCTGCACTCTTCAAAGCCGACTGCGAACTGAGGAAATGCCGGTAAGCTGTATAATGGGCTAGATAGGGGTTTCAACTTTATTGCATATCTCAGACATTTTTGAATTTTGACCAAATTTTTCAACATGGGGTTTTGGGACCTCTTCTCATGAATGATGTCACTGGCATGGCGTTATTCAGGCCGAAGGGTGATTTCACAGTCACTGCGTGAAATCACCTTTGGACCTGAATAATGCCATGATAATGACATCATTCATGAAGGTAAACCATGTTAAAGGCCCCAAATTCCTAAAAATGACTGTTCTGACGTCGTTGCTCAGTTCCTACATAGGCTCAGAGTTTGCGAATTTTCAATATTTTCACTACAGATTTTCAACATTGCCATTTTACCACAGCTCCTTATGAGCAGTACAGCTGTCATTTTCACATCCTGCCCAAAACATGTTTCCACCCATGTAGCGCACAATGGCGCGAGTCGGTGTGCAAAATCAATGTATGGGACACATTAAGAAAATCACAGTGACACTGTTCATGAGCAGAGGTCTTAAAATGGCTATGTTGAAAATTTGGTGAAAAATTCCTAAAAATGACTGTTTTGACGTGCATTGTGCAGTTCCTACACATGCTCGTAAGTTCGCGATTTTCAATATTTGCACTCCAATGACTTCCAAATACCTAAACAGCATGTAGAAGCAAGCAACATTCGGCATTGACAAATGCTTGTACTTCTTTGTCACTGATTTTTTAAGCCATGTCCAGTGCCAAATACCACTGCAAATACTGCAAGCCGAGCGTTCGGCATTGACAAATGCTTGTTATAAATACCATGGTGTGTCTAGGCCACTATTATGCTGCCAATTGAGAAAAGGGCAAGGCATTGTCATCAGCTTGCAGTTTTAATATCGTAGAGTCGTCATGTTCAGTAGTGCCATAATTAACATTCGGGTGCTCCAGAGGATGTACCAATTGGTAGTAGTGATCAGGTGCAAAGATTAATTACCTGTACTAACTGCAGGAGGGATAGGAGAGACAGAGCTCCCAATCTGAACAGCTGTCATGGTTTCACCAGTGCGGCAGAACTCCTTTCTTGAGTTTGAGCTCCGTCATGAAAACTAAGAGCTTCATTTTCATGAAGACAGAAAGTTCCCAATTTACTATTTTTATGATTCTGGATTGGTTTATTCTTTGGCGAGATTGTGTTTGCGTATCTCTCCATTAGCATTCTCATTAATCACTTGAATTTTGGATACACTTTGTTTACAAATAAACCAATTCAGGCATCTATATATTAGATAGGGACTGAACCAATGGAGTCCACCTTGGCGTCTGGTGGTTCAGTTTACTTCATGTCTGAGCTTGGATAGATTTGTACATGGCATTGGGCTGCAGTGCTGCACATGCTGCCGTCACATGGGATGGGTGGGGGCTGCAGTGCTGCACATGCTGCCATCACATGGGATGCGTGGGGGCTGCAGTGCTGCATGCCATCACATGAGATGGGTGGGGCTGCAGTGCTGCTACTGTTGCTGTCACATGGGACAGGTGGGGCTGCAGTGCTGCCACTGTTGCTGTCACACCAGATGGGTGGGAGCTGCAGTGCTGCACATGCTGCTGTCACACGGACAGGAGGGGCTGCAGTGCTGCACATGCTGCCATCACGCGGATGGGTGGGAGCTGCAGTGCTGCCACTGTTGCTGTCACATGGGATGGGTGGGGGCTGCAGTGCTGCCACTGTTGCTGTCACATGGGACGGTGGGGGCTACAGTGCTGCTGTCAAACATTGATTGAGAAAGACCACAGTTTCCATTTTGCCTGGAGATGGAAGTTGAGGTGACTTCTCGGTGCTTTCAAGGTTGTACTCTGCTACAGACTGTACTGCTGTTTGGCTCACACCCAACCCTGGCCTGTTGACTGATGTGGATGCCTGAACTCTAGACTGCTAACAGCAACATGTCCTGTGATTGTGTCACTGCTGCTCCACTGAAAAGTACTTTTTGGGATGTATCCTCATTCACTTTTTGGTCAAGACTGTCTGGTTCAGTTTCTTGGTCAGGTATGGGGCAACAGTAGCTATTCGAGGCAGAGTTTTTTCAGGTGGTTAGTAACTGAATGGTTTGGAGTGTTGGTGGCAAGTTGGGCTGCGCGTAACTGCCTCACCATCAACCACAATTAAAATAATTGAACATTACTTGCAGAGATACTGACACCAACCCCTGGCTGGACACTTTTTCAGTGATGGCCTCTTGTGGCAGTCACTGAGAGTACCGCGACCAGTCAGTGAGGAGTTGCCCATGATGAGTGACTTGAATGAATGGAGGGTGTCTGCATCAACATCCTCCAGGGAAGTGGGTTTTGTTAGTACAACTTGCCATGTTGACCCAGAGCCTTGTCCCCAAATGCAGACATGTGGGGATCTGCTGCTTTAAGTTTTATGCACCCTGGGTGGTTTGGCACAAAGGTGTATTTCCTGTAGGTGGTGGTAACTAGGGACTGGGGAGTGTGGGTGGCAAGCTGGGCCATCACAATAATACCCTACCTATATGGCCTTGCTTATGTACTTGGCTTTCCAGGATAGGTGGCTGCAACCATGGCTATTGTAACACCTTAGTCCTGGTGGCTCGAGCTGAACTTTCAGATTCTGTCTCCTGGCAGAGGAGGCAGATACCATGTCTAACTAGGTGTCATTTACTTGTGCGTGTAGGGGTGAGGGGTGTGTTTGTGTGTGTGTCCTTTATTTAGATAATAATTGTGTTTTTCTGATTTTAGGCTTCAACATTCCTGCTTGGTGTGAATTTCAGCTGGAAATAACATCTCTAAAAGGTATGGCGTGGTCTTCATGTTCACGTGTTTTATCAAATCTTAGTTTCTTTGAACTCGATAAACCTGAGCTGGGAGATCGACAAGGTCTTAGTGCAATGCAAGCAGCAAGCCTGGGATCCTGTATGTCATCAGGATTTCTCATCAGCTGTGACCGAGCTATATTCAGATGTCAGTATTCTACTTTTACATTATATAGTCAAGTCTGTGACAGCTTCTGAGGGCAGCTTGATTTCTGTAGCTGCTCCTCCCAACTGTTACCACTGGATTGAGCATGGATTAGCAGTGAGATTCTGATTCTGGTATTGTTTTTTGTATGGATTGTGAGCTGCTGAGGTCAGTATGTTTTCTGTGTCTGTTCCTCCAGACTCTCATCCATGGGCAGAAATTATATGTGGTATTTTGATCCTTAATGTAGTAGTTCTGAAGCTTTAAGTAGTTCTAAAGCCTGTTTTAATATCTCTCCAACTTGTGTTCCACTTTTTAGTTCTTTGTAGTCATCTGCACTGCATCAGGATGGCAACACCAAGCAAAATGGCAAAACTTTCCAGTGTCACTGCTAAGGACCATGCATTGCAATTCAAGTCAGAAGGCATGTATGAGGATGGAGGAAAATATTTTGCCGCTTTTGTGATCACCCATTGACTATGTGAGGAAGGGTACAGTGGTGGATCACTGCAAAGTAAAAACATATAAAGAATGCAAGCCAGATGAATAGCAACAGACAGGAGATGCTTCACCAGCTTTACTGGAAGAACTTCTGCAGCTGTAGCATGGGAGAATACTGTATTGGGTGTATTGAGGGCTTGGTGTGGTTCAAATATACCCATTGAAAAGTTGGATTAACCGTGCATAAGAAACTGGATCCACCTTAAGGCAGAAATACTTACCCAAATTGAGAAAGGAAATGGAGGAAGGAATTTCACAGCATCATACTGGAGTTCATACTGAATTATTAAGACAACCAGAAGGCATAAGCCCATATAGGTTGTCCCCACCATGTCAGTGGAGGAAACCGAAGTTACCAACTATTATATACCTAAACCTACTTTAAAAGCATAAAAGCTAGAAGCTTCTACTATTTCAGATGGTAATTTATTCCATAATCTGACTACTCTCAGTCCAAAGCTAAATTGTCTTAGCTTTGTCCTACAATATTCTTCTTTAGCTGGTATTTGCGCCTCTTAGGTTATAGCTTTGTTCCTTGATCTGAAGACCGAGATAATTTTTAATTTTTCTTGTCCCAAGATTTTATGCAACAGTAGCAAATCACCCCTAACACGTCTAATGTCCATTGACCACAACCCTAGGGCCTTCAGCCTCTCCTCATATGATTTATCTTTAATCCCTTTTATAAGTTTTGTACAGGCCCTTTGTGGTTTTCAACCATTTTATGTCCTTCTTCAAATATGGACTCCAAACCCTAGAACAGTAGTCCAAGTGAGGTCTCACATAGGATTTATAAAGGGCATTAATGCTTCTTCATTCTTTGATTGGAAACTTCTAATGCAGTTAACCAAGTGCATAGCCTTATTTGCTACTGCTTTACAATGGGACCCCTTCTTTAAATTAGAACTAATATATACCCCCAGATCTTTTTCACAAACAGAGTCCTTAAGTTTTACACCTTGTACATAGTAGTCCTGCTTTATATTTCCCTTCCCTATATGGATTATTACACATTTATCAAGTTAAAATGCATTTTATTTATTTGTCCACCCTGATATATAGAGTAAATCTTGGCAAAATTGTAATCTATCCTCGAAGGTATTAACAACCCCTCCCATCTTAACATCATCTGTAGACTTTATTAATTTATTCCCACTGGTTATATTTAAGTCAGCAATAAAATGCCAAACAACAGTGGTCCCAACATGGCCCCTGTGGTACACACTCGACACCTCTACCTCATCCGATAAGAAACCCTGTATCCTAACTAATTGAGTTCTTTCTGTCAGCCAATGACTGATCCATCCAATAATTCTTCTTTCAATTCTCAGGTTTTCTAATTTTTGGATCACTATACCATGAGGAACTGTGTCGTAAAGTTCGACTGAAATTCAACATTACCATGTCTACATTATTCTCCTGATCTATTAATTTTCCAGCATATTCATAGAAACTAATTAAATTAGTCTCACAAGATCTATTTTAACAAAACCATGTTAGGTGTTATCGATCAATCCCATACTCAAGATATATGTTTCAATTTCTTCATAAATTATTCCTTCAATGATTTTCCAAACCACTGATGTCAGGCTTATTGGTCAGTAATTTGCAGCCTCTACTACTTCCCTTCTTGTACACGGGGCCACATATGCTGTTCTCCAATCCCTTAGCACATACCCTTCATCCAAGGACTTTTGCCCTATTATAGTGATAGCAGGTGCTAGCATATCTCCCAGTTCCTTAATGAATCTAGGTGTACCCCATCTGGACCTGCCAATTTATCTGTCCTAAGTTTGTTTATTTATGTCCATAAGTTTCAAGTACTTAGTCAATAGTAATTATATCAACTTATACCTTGTTACATATTTCAGCCTTACTTTTATCTTTTTTATAGTCATCCTTGACAAACACCTTACTGAATATCTTACTAAATATTTGAGTCATTTCCCCAGGTTTATCAGTTATATCACCATCGATAAGTAGTGGTCCCACAGCATTATTACTCCCTTTTATTATTCACGTATGCAAAGAAACTCTTTGTATCATTTTTAGATGTAGCTAGTTTATATTCCAGCTGTTGTTTTGCACTTCTTATTTCATACTTGACTTTCTGTGATATCTTTTATACCTGACCTGACTAGTCGCTGTCTTTAGCTGCTTCATCTGTCTGTATAATATTTTTTCTTCTTGCATAGTTTAATGATTTTATTATTAATCCAAGAGGTTTTCCCTACTATTATATACTTTCTTCCTTGGAATGTATTTTGATGTCACATTGTTTAATATATTAACAAATACTTCCCATGATTCTTCAGTAGATAGTTCTTTCATTATTATGCTCCAATTTAGTTCACTCATTATATTTCTTATTTCTTGATAATTAGCTTATTGTACATTATCTGGATTGTCTTTCCTTAACTGTTTTACTCATCTTATTAATTGTGAACATAAGAGTTCCATGATCACTTGTTCCTATGGGTGGTCTATATTAATATTTTCGATATCCCTGGATATATTGGTTAAGATAACATCCAGGATATTTTCTCCCCTAGTAGGCTCGTTTATACATTGTGAATGTCTGCTGCTGTCAGCATCTCATTTATTCTTGATCCCAGTGAGTTATCATGTTTATTCCTATTCCCTCTACTTCTGGTATGTTCAGATCACCTATTAGCAATATATCAGCGTCTTCCACCAAGGTGGTGACCTTATCCATGAATCCTTCTGTTTATCCCACTGTGATGTGGTCTATAGAAGACTATCAATTTGAATGGCTTACCCTTCAATCCCATGATATCTCCAGAAATTACCTCAATGTTACCATAGTCATCCTCTGAACTGATATTTTGACATTTGATTTCATCCCTAACATACAATACAATTCCTCCCCTCTTAGATAATCTATTCTTTTATAAAGTTGATACCCAGAAATATGTTGGTTCCATTCTGTGTCTAAGTTCCACCAGGTTTCAACTACCCCATCAACCCTTGTGAAAGGGAAGACATTCTCAGTAATGTGTGATGAAATGACCGATGCAGATGCCTACTGAACATAGTTTTTGTCATGCAGGGTGTAAAATCTATCATTGCAGACATAACAGAGTTGACAGCAGTGAACCACACCACTGTCGCACAAAGTGTTATAAAGACATTGCAGAAATATGATGTAGAGATGGAACAAGTAGTAGCCTTCATCAGTGACAATGCGTGGTACATGGTGAAGTTCTTCAAAGATGTTTTATATGGCATTATTGGTGCTCATGTGATCCATGTTGGTTGCTGGGCACATGTGTTATCCTTGGTGGGAGACACATGGATTGACCATTTTGAACTAGTCAATAAACTTGTGGCTCTTGTGAAATACTTATTCCAGCAGTCGCTCAACTGCAAGAGAGTACTTGGCATTCCTGGAGGCGAGATGTAGAAAAGAAAATATTGCCTCCTGTTCCTGTCTTAACCCGTTGGAACACTTGGTTTGAAACCATTAAGTACAATTCACTTTACCTTCAGTGTAGAGACTTCTTCCAGGAGGAAACAAGTGATTGCAACTCCATGAATTCTTTGAAAACTTTTACAAGAATGGTTTACAGAGCTGCAGATTCTCACAATCTTCATAGCTGAAAACTGCAATGATCTCATCGGCAATAGAACTTCACAAAGAAAAGAAAAACCCTTGGCTGTTTCTATATATTATGCACTACATGGAATAAAACAAGCTTCAGATGGGTGTATCAAAACAGAAGCATTTGGAGAAAGGACAGACAAATACTTAGCTACTCTTAGGCCACAGGTTAGGCAGGAGCAGATTGCAGTTTTCAAAAGGCATTTGGAGTAGCCCTAAACAGAATGGCAAAACACATGGAAACAAATCCAGCCATAGAGTTCTTGAAAGCCTGCCATATTTTGAACCCTACAACCTTCCTAAATTGAGTAAGGACTTCATGCACTACTTCAGTGACATTGGTGTATTTGAACTGCACAACCAAACTGCACTCTGAAAGGACTGGGAGATGTATTTTGGGCAGGATATAATGGACTTTAATGTTGGCCAGCACTGGATTTCAGTGCAAGCCACAATTACTAGTACTAGCTAAAGTTGCTCTGCAAGGCATTTGGATACCTGTGTCGAGTGCAGGGTGAAGAGATCCTTCTCAGTCTATGGACAGATCCACACAGACCAAAGACTCAACCTGCTAGTAGACAATATGAGATTGCTATCCCAGCTTAGGTACAATAAGTCAAAGGATTAGATTTGTGAACATTTTCTACAGAAGTTTTGCACATTTCATTTAGTTATAGGATTTAAACAATTTCAATAATTTTGTTAGCTTGTTTTCCATATTCCTTGCCATGTCATGTATATTTATATTTTAAGTTTTAGTTCATGTGTTTTCACTGTATATATTTGTCATACTGTATTGCACATTTTGCAAATTTTCGTTTAGGTTTTGTTTATGCACAGTTTTCCTTCATGTGTTTTCACTGTATATATTTTGTCATACTGTATTGCACATTTAGTTTAGGTTTTGTTTATGCACAGTTTTCCACATTTCATGTACCTTTGCACATTTGACACTTCAAGTATTTGTATTTAGGTTTTAGTTCACTTGTGTTTCAATATATATTCACTTTTCTACATTCTGCACATTTTCAATTAGATTTTGTTTTGTTCACATTTTCAACTGTTGTACTTGTATATGTTTTTGATTTGCAATATTTTGCACTCTTTATAAACTACTTTTCTTGAAATGCTGTACTTGCCTTTATTATTTACTTCCTTAACATTTCTTGGGATGAGAACTTACAAGAAAGGTCATGTGGGTGGGAACTTAGTCTGCATTGTATGGTGATCGGTGGCAGTCTCTAATGGCTAGTTCCTTTTAATTTATCCAAGTGTCCTGCAATCTAATATTCTGTATTGTCACACCTGAGGGATATGGGCTGCAGAGCTTTACCACCATGTTACTGACAACACACTGGAAGGATGGAGGCCACAGTGCTGCCGCCATTGCAATGGAGGAGGAGGGCCACAGTGCTGCTGCTGCTGCTGCCATCACACTGGAGGGATGGGGGCTGGGACTGCTGCTGTCATCACACCAGAGGTATGGGGCATGCAGTGCTGCTGCCAATCACACCAGAGGGAGGGTGGGTCCACAGTACTGCTGTCCACATTGCATCAGAAGGATAGGGGCATTAGTGGTCCTGTCATTACACAGGAGGATAGGGGATATAGTGCATTTGCTGCCTTCACACATTGTAGCTTCTAAAATAACTGATAGCTACAAGTGCAGATATGCAACAGCAAATATAGAAATGTGAAAATGCATGCTAGCGGAGTGAAAAAATGGTTAAATACAGGTTACAAAGCCAACACTGGTAAAACTGATTTTGGACTTGCAGACACCGGTGACAATACTGGTTTGTCAATCTGCAAAATGGAATTTGCCTTTTCTCAATCATGGTAAACCACTGTCCCTGGGCATAATAATGGCCCTTTTCCCAATCTGGGGTCCTTCTCCATCCCTAACTGAAGAGATTACTATATGCAATATCAGTTCTAATACTGCAGTTGAAGTAGCTGGGCCCAGTGAATTCAAACATACCCTGGATAGATTGTATTATACCGATGGCAAGATGGTTTAATGAAGCCCGCATAGTGCATGGGACAACATAATGAGCATTTTGCTCCTATTTGTCCTATCTTTCCTAATAGTCTCAGTAGTGATTGCTGGTCTTAGTTCTTTAGGCACTCTCATTTGAGTGTTGTCCAGGCCAGCTGCCATACCAATATCTAGTTTCCTTAGTTTTATTATTTTAAATTTCTATCTGCAACATTTGCTCTTCTGTTGGGTGTATCTCCTTCTTTGCCCCATTGGCTATTCTTTTAATGGGTAGTATCTGTGGTGTCATAGAAACATAGAAACATAGAGATACAAGTCACAAGTGGGGTACCTCAGGGATCAGTCCTGGGGCCAGTCCTCTTCAACATCTTCATTAGTGACCTTGCAGATGGACTAGAGGGTAAAGCTTGTCTGTTTGCAGATGACACTAAGATCTGCAACAGAGTAGATGATCCAGATGGGGTGGGCAGAATGAGAAGAGATCTGGATAAACTAGCAAAATGGTCAGAAGAGTGGCAACTGGGATTTAATGCAAAGAAGTGCAAGATCATGACATAGGGACGAGAAACCCTGAAGCCACCTATAGGCTGGGAGGGGTTGCTGGCAGTCACAAAGGAAGAAAGAGACTTGGGCAACATCATCACTGATGACCTGAAATCATCCAAGCAGACCTCTAAAGCAGTAGGTAAGGCTAGGGGGTGTTAGGGTGTATTAGTAGGGGTATCACAAGTTGTAAGAGGGAGGTAATAATCCTCTTTACAAGACACTAGTTAGGCCCCATCTGGAGTACTGCGTGCAGTATTGGAGCTACACCTTCACAAGGACATTAACCAAATTGAGGCAGTCCAGAAGGGCAACCAAAATGGTGCAGGGACTGCATCAGAAGGCATATGAAGACAGATTAACAGAGCTCAATATGTATACCCTTGAGCAAAGGAGGGAGAGAGGTGATATTATCGAGGCATTCAAACACCTTAAGGGCATTAACAAGGTGAAAGAGTCTAACATGTTTAAATATAAGAAAAATAGCAGGACAAGAGGACACAGCATGAGATTAGAGGGGCCGATTAAGGGGAATGTGAAATTCTTTTTCACAGAAAGGTGGTGGATGCGCAGATGGCTTACCTCAAAGTGGTGGCTATGAATACAGTGCAGGGCTTCAAACAAGCATGGGATAGGCATAAGGGAGCAATACAAATGAGTATTAAAAAATAGACCACTGACAGAGCAAAGGCCGATGGCACATTTATAAGGTAGAAAAGAAATGGGCAGACTGGATGGACCTTGTGGTCCTTATCTGCCATCAACTTCTATGTTTCTATGTATGTGTTTTCCTCCAGTTCTAGTATTATGTTTTTGAAGCTTAGCCAACACTCATTTACACTTTATTTCTAATCACCTTGTCCCAGCCTATTTTGGATGACTCTTTTACATTGATTTTAAGTAAGTTCTGCTATAATTTGGCCTTATAGTCACCCCTTCATTAGGTTAACCTTACAATCTATTATGAAAGTTAACATTCCATGGTCACTGCCTCCTAGGGTTCTTTTACTGTTATATTTTTGATTTTGTCTGATGTATTTGTTAAAGCAGCAGTACTACGAAAAAAATTGTGCTTTTTTGACAGTTTATTCCCTGTTCCCTGCTAATCGTATACCTGGTACTCTTTTCGCTGGCATTGTACTATCGCAGAGTAATTTGCTCAGTTATTCTCTGCTTTTGTTTATATTTCTGCCACTAAGCATGTTGCACTGGAACCCCTCTGCTGCCAACTGCACATGTGAATGACTTGCGGGGACATCAGGAATGGTCAGCAGAGGGTCCCACTGCTGTAGTCAAAGAGCGTGATGTGACCTGTAGAAAAAGTGCAGCTGAAATTAATCAGCCACCATATTTGTTGTAGCTCTACAACTATTCAAATAAATTGCAAATATCTAAAAACTAAAGATGACTGGGAAAAAAACATTTACAGGTATGGAAACTGGAACTTTGGCAGCATGCTTACAGCCAAAAACAGAATTTTGATAGCTCACTTCCTGATTTTGCAGTACTGCTGCTTTAATGTTAAATATAGGATTTTTTTACCTCAAGTGGACTCCTTTCTCTATGTTCCAGGTTTGCTCTAATAGTCATATTTAGAAAGTCTTTCTCTAGTTTACTCCCTGCATGTTGGTGTGACCAAGCTATGCCTGGAAAGTTTAAATCCCTAACATAATAGTGTCTGGCTCTACTGCAAACCTCTCTAGCTGATTTATAAGTGCCTTTGTCTCTTCTCCAAATTTTGGTGGTCTATAACACAATCCCATAGTAAATGCTTTGACTATTTTATCAGTTATTTGACCCAGACACTCTCGGTGAGTTCTTTGTCACGTTGGCTGTTATTTGCATGTAGTCTATAGTATCTTTAATGAAGAATGCCACTCTTCCACCTTTCCTACTTGTTCTTTCTTTGCTAAAGATCTTATAACCTTTGATTTGGTTATTCCAATCTGAAAATTCACCTCACCATGTCTTTTATGCCTCCTGTGCCTATTTCTTCTTTAAATAGCATTTGTTCCCCAAGTTCCATCCTTTGGTTACAGTAAGACTACAAGCATTTAGCATGATTGCCTTGATCAGAGAGGACATCACCAAACTGAACAACTGGCTAAAAATCTGGTGTAAAGAAAAAGAACATCACTATATAGGGGACTAGCACACCTTCTACAGGAGAGGAGGTTTTTGCCTTCGACAACCTACACCTAACAAGGCAGAGAACTCGAGCACTCAGTCAGAAGTTTGACATCCATGTCTCTCAGTTAAACTAGCAGAGGGAGGAAGCAAAGGTGCCCATCGCATCAGAGAAAGCGCCATTTACCCCCCCCCATTGTCAGCTAGTATGGTATCTCAGCACCATAAGGTTAACGAACCTTAAATCAGAAGGACGATCTACCAAGGAAAAAGTAGCAGTATGAGACACAAACATTGTAAATTGAAACTGAAATGGCAGGCAATGTGCATTAACACTTGTAGCCTACTGAACAAGATATCAGAGCTCACAGCCATGTTGGCAGAGGTACAACTAGACTGGGTTGCAGTCACAGAAATGTGGTTCACCATGAACCACACCTGGGATATAGTCATACCAGGTTACACACTCTTCAGAAGGGACTGTGAAGAAAGGAAGGGGTGGTTCTGTATGTAAGGGAGGGATCAATGTAACAGAGATCCAGAGAAAGCACAGGAACACAGAGACCCTGTGGGGACAAGGACCCCTTCAGAGTGGGGTTATATACAGACCCCCCAACCCAGGAACTAGAAATTGACAAGGAACTCCTAGAAGCCATCTCAGTTATGGCTGACAAAGGTGAGCTGCTAATAATTGGGATCTTCAATCTTCATGATGTAGATTAGACCTTATACACAGCATCCTCTGAAAGGAGTAGGGAGTTCCTGCTCACACTGAAAGGGCAGGGCTCAACCAACTAGTGAACTCACCCACTAGAGACCATGCTACCCTTGACCTAGTGTTCACAAACCACTCAAGGGTTTCAAATGTTCAGTTGGGCATAGATCTGGGACCAGCAACCACAGGTCAGTCTGGTTCTCAATCAACAAGGCAGAATAAATATGTCACACAAAATCAAGATCCTGGATTTTCATAGGACAAACTTTTCAGAGATGAGATCAAGAATCAATCATTACTAGCTGGGGAAGCACAAGGGATGTGGAATATGACTGGGAGCATTTAAGAAGGCCATAACAACAGTTACTGAACAATGTACATGTCAAATCAGTAAATCAAAAGAAGGAGGAAATCTCTCTGGTTCATCAGAGACTTAGCAGCAATAATTAGGGATAAGAAGAGGGCCTTTAAGAAATTCAAGGTATCACAGATGGAAGCCAACATGGATGACTACAGGAACAAGCTCAGGGAGGCAGGAAGAGCCATTTGAAGGGCCAAAGCACAAACAGAGGAATAAACAGCACAGGGAGTTAAAGGAAATAAAACCTTCTATATTTATTTATTTATTTGCATTTGGTAACTGGGTAAGTGCACTAGGCATAAATGCTTATTTTCAGGCACGACCGGGAGGATACAGAGGTTACAGAGATAACAAAACAGTTTATGGAGAACAACAATCGGTGGAAAAACAATGGCTACAGGTTGGTACAGTTTCAAACAAGTTTGCAGTACATACGAGTGAGCAAAGACAACAATAAGCAAAACATGATATCAAGTGCAGGTTCACCCATCTTAGGGATACAGACTGGGAGAGATACTGTATAACCCTTTTTGTTGAAAAAATATTTGCTACATCTGCTGATATCTATTTCACCGTGGAATTACTTTGACAGCTAATATTGTTTGAAAGTGAAATATAGGGTGTTGCAGTTCTAATGTCATTCAAAGCGAATGAATTAAATTCCTTCTGTCACCTTAGTACAGTAATGCAAAACACCAAGCATTCTCCATTGGTTGTCCATCATCATGTACTGCATACTTGTTTTATCTGTCTCCTCATTCTAATTGTACCACCTACACTCATAGTTTTCCGGTTTTCTTAGTGACTGCATGTACTCATATTAAGCGCTGCCATGGTTCTCAATTCCGGCTACCATTGTGACTACCATTGCGACTCCCCTCCCTCATCGTGTACCACATCCTCATTTTATCTGTCTCCTCATTGTAATAAGCCCCCACCTTCACTCGTAGTTTCCCGTTCTAATCAGTGACTTGCAGTGCTCAAATTAAGCCGCTGTCATGGTTCTCAATTCTGACTACCATTGTGACTACCACTCGACTCCCCTCCCTCACGTGTACCACATCCTTGTTTTATCTGTCTCCTCATTGTAATAAGCCACAACCTTCGGCTCGTAGTTCCCCATTCTAATCCTAATCAGTGACTCACAGTGCTCAAATCAAACCGCTGTCATGGTTCTCAATTCCGGCTACCACTGCAACTCCCCCTTCTCCCTCTTCACCTACCACATCCTTGTATGACTCTCATCGTATGTACATGTGCTTTAAATTGAGCAGTGGCACATTTTGGGGCAAGTGGAGGTCAGTGAATTCACAAATTTGTTGTCAAAATAAGGTATTTTTGTGTGTTTCTATTTGGAGGACTTTTTGTTGCTACTGAATTTATGCTAATATAAGTTGACACAGATAAGTGTGTGTGACTTAGCAGTCACGGAATATAAGGTGAGATAATATTTTGTGTTATACAGTATCTTAACTAGGCACAGATGTGAGGTCCAACTAGGAGAGCGAGTTAGAACACAAATAGATGATCAGCTTTAATTGAGACCAGGGGACTAGAGGTCGAAGATGGTGGTGAAAGGACAGTTCAGAGGAGAGAGACCAGATGGAGAAACAGGGAGTCAGTGCTTTTCTTTTGTTAAGGGAGGGAAGAGCAAGGAAAAGAGGGACATAGGAGTCAGAGAGAGAAGAGGTTGGTGGGTGGGTGAGAGAGTAGAAGTGGTGATGGGAGACAGGTGTAAGTTAGAAAAGGAGGTGGGAAGAAAGCGGAGAAAAATGTGGAGGTGATGCAGCAAGGGGAGGAGGATAGGGGTTCTACAGAGGTTCAAAGCAGGCATGGGGTAGAGCCAAGTAGATGGTACGTGGTGCATCCTCTTGAATGTGGCATGGGTTGGAGCAAGATGAATTGCTTGTGGAAGAGTTCCAGTATTTTGGCACAGTATGTGAGAAAGCCCATGTACCCATTGCTGTTCTGCATCTGGGGATGTGGAGAGGTGCTTGGTCAGTGGATCAAAGCTCATAGGAGACAGTTTGTGCATTAAACATAGAGGCTAGGGACTGGGGAAGACAATATATGGTAATGCTGTCAGTGAGAGATCTGAGTGACTGGAGCCAATGGGCAGAGGGAGAGTCATTTTAGGTTGGCGTAGAGCTAGCAGTGGTGCTTGAGCAAGGGGATGCAGAGGCATATCTGCAGATATTATTACAGGTGGCCTCTCACTTGTGAAGAGAGGTTTTGATGCCCCAAGGTAGGTGACTGAGCCATAGGATAGTGCCGGAAGAAGAATGTCCTGTGCAATAGTGAGCCTAGCTGATGGGATAAGGCATAACTAGTTCAGTAGGCACTACCGAGTTTAGCGTTACAGCTTTACAGGTAGGCAGGTAGTATTGATGTGCTGATCAAAAGCCAGAGGTTCATCGAGCAGAATGCCCAGGTATAGGTATAGATACATGAGAGAAAAAGAAAGAGTAAGGGGGAATAGTCAGACTAATAGCACAAAATGGGCAGATGGCAGGATGACAATCACAAAGCACAGGTGTTAAACAAGTTCTTCTGCTTTGTTTTCATGATAGAGGATAGTAGAAAGGTCCTCCACCAAAACAGATGGAACACAATAACAAGGAGGCAGACAGGCCCCTTCACAAAGAAAAGAGTCCTAGAAGAGCTAAAAACTTAGAGTTGATAAAGCAATGTGGCTGGATGGAATTCACCCAAAGGTGTTGAAGGAACTAAGGAAAGAATTGCAGCACCACTAGTAGAATTATTCAGTAGATCACTAGAGAGTGGCACAGTACCTCAGGACTGGAGAACAGCAACAGTAGTGCCCTGCACAAGGGAAGAATTAAGGAGGATACTGGGAACTATTGCCTAGTCAGCATAACCTCAATAGTAGGGAAAATGATGAAAGCACTACTAAAGGAGAGAATAGTGGAATACCTGAAGGAAAATAGAAACTAGACCAAGAAACATGGTTTCATGGCAGGAAGATCATGTCAGACAAACATAGAAACATAGAAACACAGAATTTGACGCAGATAAGGACTGCTTGGCCCACCAGTCTGCCCATTTCCCTACCTGGATAAGCTGCAGATCCTAGTTAACCAGCAGCCTACTTCTTCCACCCACCCCCAGAACTGCCTTATGACTATCCCATGCATGCTTGAATTCCACCACTGATTTTGACTCCACAACCTCCTCCGGAAGGCCGTTCCATGCATCCACAACCCTCTCTGTAAAAAATACTTCCTTAAATTACCTCTGAGCCGCCCCCTCTATCTTCAAATTGTGCTCTCTTGTTCTTTGACACTCTTTTTGAAGATGCTACCCTCTTGGACTTTGTTGATTCCCTTGAGGTACTTGAACATTTCTATCATGTCCCCTCTCCCTTCTTTCCTCGAGGCTATACATATTAAGCTCCTTAAGTCTCTCTCTTCATATGTCTTCCGGTGCAGACCCTGCACCATTTTAGTTCCCTCCTCTGGACAGCTTCCATCCTGTCTATGTCTTAGCGGAGATTGGGTCTCCAGAACTGCACACAGTACTCCAGATGGGGTCTCACCAGCTGTCTGTACAGAGGATAATAACTTCTTGTTTTCTACTGGTGATGCCTCTCCCTATGCATCCCAGTATCCCCCAACCCTCCTTGCTGCCCTCTCACATTGCTTGCCCGTCTTTAGGTCATCTGATATGACTACCCCAGGTACCTTTCCATTTTGTTGTTGTTAGTATCTCACCCCCCATTGTGTACTCTTCCCTGGGTTTTGTTTCCCAGGTGCATTACCTTGCACTTCTTAGCATTGAATCTAAGCTGCCATACATTTGACCATTCCTCTAACCTTGCCAAATCCCTTCTCATCCTTTCCACCCCACCCTGTGCATCAACTCTGTTGCAGATCTTAGTGTCATCTGCAAAGAGACATCCTCTCTTCCAGTCCTTCTGCAATGTAACTATAAAGACATTGAAGAGGACCAGTCTAATACTGAACCCTACGGTGCCCCACTAGTAACCCTCCTTTCTTCTGAGTGGACTCCATTTACTATTACTCTCTGTGTCCTATTCTCCAGCCAGTTCTTTACCCAGGCTGTCATCTTGGGACCCACTCCCAGGCTGGCTAACTTGTATATTAATCTTTTGTGGGACTGTGTCAAATGCCTTGCTAAAGTCTAGGTAGGCCATGTCCACAGCCCCTCCCTGATCTACTACTTTGGTCACCCAGTCAAAGAAATCTATCAGATTCGTCTGGCATGACCCTTCGCTGTGAATCCATACTGCCTGGGGTCCTGTGCCCTCTGGCCTCTAGATACTCGACAATTCTTTCCTTTGAAGTGATTCCATCATTTTCCTTATCACTGAGGTTAAACTAACAGGTCTATAGTTTCCTGCTTCTGCCTTGCTCCACTTTTGTGAAGGGAATCACATCTGCCCTCCTCCACTGCTGGTACCGCCCCATCCTCCCATGATTTGTTAAAAGGGTAGTCAGTGGTGTCACTAGTTCTACCCTTAGTTCTTTTAGAATTCTGGAACATGACACATTTCTTTGACTGGGTTACGAAAACAATAGACTAGGCGGCTCAGTGGGCATAGTGTACCTAGACTTTAGTAAAGCCTTTGACACCATCCCCCACAAGAGGTTGGGAAAGAAGCTGGAGCACACAGGGTTAGGGCACAAGATAGTCAACTGGGTTGGGAATTGGCTATGGAATAGAAAACAGAAGTCTTGGTAAATGGGGCTATGTCACAGGAAATGGAGTAACCAACAGCGTGCCACAGGGTCAGTGCTAGGTCAATACTCTTCAACATATTCATCAGTGATATTGCAGAGGAATTGGAGAAAGGTATGTCTGTTTGCAGATGATACAAGGCTCTGCAACAGGGTGAACACAGGAGGGGGCCACAAGCATGGTGGCCGACCTCAGAATACTAGAGGAATGGTCAAAACTATGGCAGTTAAAGTTTAACGCCAAGAAATGGAAGGTCATGCACCTAGGAAAGTGAAACCAGAAGTAAAGCACACACTGGATGGGTAACAATTGGAGGCAACAAAGATGGAAAGGGACCTGGATGTACTGATCACCAATGACTTAAAAGTCACAAAACAGTGCGATAAAGCATCACAGAAAGCAAGTGGCATCCTAGGATGTATAGGTTGGGGCATTACAAGCAGAAGGCAAGAGGTAATCATTCAACTGTACAGATCCTTGGTGAGGCCGCACCTGGAGTACTGTGTCCAGTTCTGGAGGCCACACCTGAAAACAGATAAAGACAGAATAGAGGCGGTGCAGGAAGGGTCACTAAAATGGTGCGGGGCTGCACCATGAGACATATGAAACTGGGCTCGAGGAACTGAAGCTGTACTCACTAGAACAGTGAAGAAACAGAGGTGACATGATAGAAATGTTCAAATACATCAAGGAATAAACAAGACAGAGAACCTCTCACAAGAAAACAAGAGAACTCGGACAAGGGGCACAACTTGCGTCTGGTGGGAGGCAAGTTCAGGATCAACTATAAAAGCACTTCTTCACAGAGAGGCGATAGAGCCATGGAACAGCCTGCCAGCACAGGCATTGGCAGCTAAAACAGTAAGAGAATTTAAGCTAGCATGGGACAGACAGTGTGGACAGCTTGGCTGGAACAATTAAAGGGAGGAGTAGCCACCTAGAGCAGACTAGATGGATCAAGTGGTCCACATCTGCCGACACCATTCTTATGTTCTTATAATTTGACTGATATGTTGCACCATCATTAAAGTATCATCCTTTCCCCTTCTCCCCAGTCCACGCATTTAAATTTTCCTTTATTAGGCTTTTCATTTGTTGACCCAGTAATCTACTGCCTTTTCCATTTAAATCATATGATGCTTGTATAACTCAATCCGTCCTTCAAATTTTCCTGTTCCTAAGGAAGAAAAACCCCTTTTACTTGGTCCAGTTTCTTAGACAATAATTCAGTAACTTGATTCATTTTTTTGTCTGTACTGTGAGACTCTAGGTACTGGTAGGATCTAGAAGTTATGACTTTGCTTCTTTGTGCATACCTTTCCCTGCTAGTCTGTAGATATCCTTTACCTGTATTTCAATAAGGCTTTCAAGTCTGTTCCACAAAAGAGGTTGGTAAAGGTGAGATTTGTTTTTGCTAGGAGATAAACTTACTAAGTGGATAGAAAATTGGTTGAATGGCAAGACCCACCAAAATGGTCAGTTCTCTGGGTAAAGAAGGTTACCATTGGTGTACTGCAGGGTTGTTCTAGGCCCGCCTTCTTTGGCGATGCATCAGCTATATAGGTGAAGGGTTCTAGGAAAGGTGCGTATTTTTGTGGATGACACCAAAATTTGTGGTAGGGTGGATCACATGGAGTGTAAGGAATAAGGAGGGATGTAAATAGGTTGTAAAAGTGGTTTAGCATATGGCAACTGAAATTCAATGCCAGGAATTGCAAGGCCATGCATATTTGTAACAGGAATCCAAAAACAGAATACTGGATCAATGGTGCAAAAGTGGAGCAATCAAGGAAGAAAGGAATTTGGGAAACCATCAGTGACAATATAAAGGCCAGCACCCTATGGAACAAAGCATATGAAAAGTCAGTAGAATGCTCAGGTGCATAGGGAGGGCATTACAAGCTGCTGGAAGAAGGTCTGCTCCTTCCAGTACATAATTTTGATTGGGCATGTATCTGGAAATCGTGCCATAAATTTCTGTTGCAAGGCAGGCTTAGACTAATGCAATTTAAATTACTGTACAACATTTATTACTCCTTCAAAATTAACTAGATTAGGTATTGTGTCCTCCTCTACCTGTTACAGATGCCAACAGGATACTGGGGACCTACTTCACATTTTTGGTACTGTCCCAAAATAGTTCCACTCTGGGACAGAATTAAGCAAAATCTGGATCCTCTTTTGGGACTGGACAACCTATTTAGACGGAGATATGTGTCTTAGGGGCGTTGCCACTATTGGTGTCCAAACAGGAAGTATCATATTTGCCTGATATCTGCTTCTGTTAAAAAGTGGTGTTAAGGCACTGGAAGGACACAGTAGATATTACATATGGCGAATGGTTACAAGAAGTCCTTGCCAACCTTAGAACGGAAAAGACTATTGCTAGTCTGCAGAATAATCTGCTCAAGTTCAACCGGATTTGGGGTCCCCTCTATTCACTCCATTCCTTACCAGACAAAGTAAGAAAACTGTAATAATATGTCATAGGACGTGTACTTTGTGTGCTGTGCTGGGGAGGTGGGATTGGGGAGGAGGAAATGGGGAGGAGGGGGATGGGGGCGGAATTCATCCGAACAAGTTATTTCCAATATCTGTTGTAGTTTCTTCTCCATTTACTTTGTTGATGGATGTATTCCTGTAACCTAAAATTTTCAATAAAAATATGAATGGCAAAAGCTGCTGGAAGAAGGTGATTTTGCCATGTATAGGTCTTGGTCAGGCCTCACTTCAAGTAACATGCTCAGTTGTGGAGTCTGCACCTAAAAGGAACAGATACAGAGGGCCCTAAAATGATCCAGGCAGCACATGAAAAATTGTTTAAGATAAGACTGGACAGCCTTAATATATACTCTCTGAAGGCAATAGGGAAAGGGGGATATGACAGATGCCCTCAAAGAGCAGCTGACGCCTTCAGGACAACTTTAACATACCACAATATTTAGACACAGTTCAGCTAGTGTTTCATGCTAGTTTTGTATTCCTCCTCTCCATTATTTATTACTGACGTCATTTGTATTAAAATATAATCTTTGTTACAAAAGAGTTCCTCTATCCCAGTTGCTTTCTCCTACCTAAGATCATAATGCATCTTTTGTGACATCACAGTTAATCTCACAACAACACACTGTGATGTCACAACAGAGGAATATGAGTTGAAGTAGTGAGTAAGTTATAGAGGCAGATGAACTCTAAGGAATAAAGATCATGTATTCATGCAAATTTACTCAGTAATAAATAATGTGAAGAGAAATACATAGAATACATATGGAATGTAAGTTGACTTCTACCTAATTATTTTGTTTTTCAAAGTTTTCTCTCAGACATCAGTAGCTCTTTAATTTTTATATTTTGCAAGGATTCAGTAGGGACAATGCCTCAAAACATTTTCAAGTAAATAAGAATTTGACTGCAAGGGCCATAACCTTATATTTATGTGTGTGGTGTGTGGGTCTAGTGAGGTGTTCAATCACGAGCACCATTGTTGGGTTCAAAGTTAGCTGGGATTGCTTCAGTTGGCTTATTTAAAGATCAGATGCAATGCTTTAAAATGAACTATTTGCCCACCATGAAGATAATTAGGCCTCATTTGTTACAAATAAAGTTTAGAAATTGCAATTACTCATGTATAAATGTTATTTTGTTTGCCTCTATTATTTGATGGTTTTACAAAATCCATCAGACTTTTTCACACCAGCCAGTGGGATCTTGGGTGACTGCTAATGTCATTCAAGCAACAATGACATAATTTTCTTCCAGGTCCTGTCAGCTTAGTACACACAGCACATCAAATTCTCCAACCTCCAGTGGTTCTCTCTCTCTCTTGAACAGTTTTATACTTCCACCTGGCCTGAAAGTGAACAGAGAAAGATGGAGATCCTGCCGCTAAATAAGTACATGCAGGAAGATGCCATCAGGCATTTTAGCCTGAAGTGGGCACCAATGCACATCTCCTACCTAGGAATTGTCTTGCTGGGAGAAATAGGCAAAATAGTAGATAGTACTCTAACTCCTATCTCATTGGCTACAGAGGGTGACCTCTGCAGGTGGAAGAAACTCAGGCTCTCATTTGGAGGAAAAATTGTGGCCTATAAGATAATGAATGGCCTTCCCTAAAATACTATTTTGTCTAAACTGGCTTCCTGTCCCAATTTCATAAGTCAAACTGCAGGGGTTTGAAAACTATTCCTTTCTTTTCTTGGGATGGAACTAAACCCAGACTTAATCTCTGGAAACTAAGAGCCCCAAGACAACAGGAAGCTGAACCCTACCTTGTTTATGGGCATATCATCAGGCTGCTGGAATTCAGCAAAATCTTATTTGGCTATTGCCATCTAGTATGAATGTCTCGGTATGGGTTCTACTAGAATCTGGCCCACATGATCACCCACCCTGGTGCTCTAGAAAACCACTTGAACTGAGTCCCTGTCATGCCCCCTCTCCCCAGTGCAGACATTTGCTGAGCAAATGTGGGCTATGATGTAAAAAGTCACAACTGAAAACTGGCCCATCTAGGAAAGTGGGAACACCTCTGATTCAACCCCATCTTTCCATAGAGGGTATGTCTGTTTTCTGGGCCACATGGGATGAGAAGGGTATAGCTACTACTGGGAATTTATTGGGCCCATGATCTGGGAAGTTGGACTCTCCAGAATCTTACAGAAAAGTTTGACCTTCCCGGATCTGATTTCTGAAGATAACTGCAGATCTGGCATGCTACAGTAACAGCCTGAAATTTCTGTGATATTTCTAGAGAAATCTCCTGTTTTCTGCATTTCCACAGTAGGGGCAGCAGAGAGAAACTCTTTAGAAATTTTGCTAAATATCTAGAAATATCTTACCGTGTCTGTGGCTACTACTGTATATTAGCTAATCCATGAAACACACTCCCAGTCAAATCAGCCCCTCTCTGACCTCATTTCCAACTGGGTTACCAATCACTCCAGCTCAGAGGAGAATTTATAACTACTTGTTAGAATTGCTCTGTCCCAACCTTCAGAAACAAAGACAGACTTGTGAGTTAGAGTTGCAGCTGCCCATTCTGGCAACAGTTTGAACGTTTTTTGCTCTGGAAAGCCCACACTGATCTTAAAGATCAACTGCAGCTATGTTATAAACATATTATAAACTTTACTCCTTTTCCCTAACATAAGGACAACCAGGCCTTATTTATTACATATGAAATGAAGAAATTGCCATTTGTCATGTACAGATACTATTTTAATGCTCTTCTATGTGATGGTTTCACAGAAAGTCTCTCAGACATTTTTGACCAGCTAGCAGAAGCTTGGGTGAGTGCTCATTCTATTCAAGAAACAATGACATAATTTTCCTCAAGGTTCTGGCAGCTCAGTACCAGGAACTTAGAAACACAGAAACATAGAATTTGAGGGCAGATAAGGACAGCTTGGCCCACCTAGTCTGCCCATTTCCTACCTAACAGATCGCTGCAGATCCTAGTTAACCAACAGCCTACTTCCTCCTACCCACCACAAGAATTGCCTTATGTCTGTCCCATGCATTCTTGAATTCCTCCACTGTTTTTGACTCTATGACATCCTCAGGAAGGCTGTTCCATGCATGTACAACCCTATCTGTGCAGAAATACTTCCTCACAATAGCTCTGAGCCATCCCCTCTATCTTCAAATTGTGCCCTTTGTTCTTACACATCTCTTTTCTGAAAGATGCTACCCTCTTGGACTTTGTTGATTCCCTTGAGGTATTTGAAAGTTTCTATTATGTCCCCCTCTCCCTTCTTTCCTCGAGGCTATACATCTTAAGCTCCTTTATTCTTTCTTCATATGTCTTCTGATGCAGACCCTGCACCATTTTGGTTGCCCTCACCTTGACAGCCTCCACCCTGTCTATGTCTTTCTTGGAGATGGGGTCTCCAGAACTGTACACAGTACTCCAGATGTGGTCTTACCAACTGTCTGTACAGAGGGCCAACAACTTCTTTTTCTACGGTGATGCCTCTCCTATGCATCACAGTATCTCCCAGCCCTTCTTACTGCCTTCTCACATTGCTAGCACACCTTTAGGTCATCTGATATGACTACCCACAGGTCCCTTTCCATTTCTATTGTTGTCAGCATCTCACCCCATCATGTACTCTTCCCTGGGTTTTGTTTCCCAGGTGCATTACTTGCACTTCTTTGCATTGAATCTAAGCTGCCATACATTTGACCATTTCTCCAACCTTGCCAAGTCCCTTTTCATCCTTTCCACCCCACCTTGCATATCAACCCTGTTGCAGATCTTTGTGTCATCTGCAAAGAGACATACTTTCCCTTCTAGTCCCTCTGCAATGTCACTTATAAAGACATTAAAAGGACCAGCCTCAATAGTAAACCCTGTGGTACCCCACTAGTAACCCCTTTTTTCACTGTGGACTCCATTTATTATTACCCTCTGTGACTTGTTGTCCAGCCAGTGTTTTACCCAGGCTACCACCCTGGGACCCATTCCCAGGCTGGCTAATTTGTTTATTAATCTTTTGTGTGGGACTGTGTCTAATACCTTGCTAAAGTCTAGGTAGGCCATATCCATAGCCTCTCCTTGGTCTACTACTTTGGTCACCCAGTCAAAGAAATCAATTAGATTTGTCTGACATGACCTTCCCACTGTGAAATCCATGCTGCCTTGGGTCCTGTGTCCCACTGGTATCTAGGTACTGAACAATTCTTTCCTTCAGAGTGATTCCACCATTTTCCCTACCACTGAGGTCAAACTGACAGGTCTGTAGTTTCCTGACTCTGTCTTGCTCCCACTTTTGTGAAGGAGAATCACATCCACCCTCCTCCAGTCCTCAGGTACCACACATCCTCCCATGATTTATTAAAAGGATAGTCAGTGATGTTACTAGTTCTTCCCTAAGTTCTTTTAGAATCCTGGGATGAATCCCGTCAGGCCCCATTGCTTTATTCACCTTCAGTTTTAAGAGTTCTTTCAGAACTCTTTCTTCTGTAAAGGACAAATATCACCCCCTCCCCGCATCCAGAGTGCTTCTATTGACTGGATTAGATATCTCCTCCTACTATTCCATTGTGAATACTGAGCAGAAGTATTCATTCAGTGTCCCTGCTTTTTCAGTGTCGCTCTCTGCCCAACCACCTTCCTCTTTCTTCAGCCTCAGTATCCATGCCTTAGTCTTTATTTGCTCCCTAATTTACCTATAAAATGTTTTATTCCCCTTCTTAACTGAGTTGGCTATCTTTTCCTCAGTTTGGGCCTTTGCTATTCTGACTGCCTTCCCCACTTCCTTCTGCTTTAACTGGTACAGTTCTCTGTCCTGCTCCTTCTGTTTCCTTATACTTTCTTAATGCTATCTTTTCTTCTTTACCTTCCCGCCACTTCTTTTGAGAACCATAATGTTTTTTTCTTTCATTTTAATTTGTTTATTTGCTTCACTCAAGGTGTGCTGCCTCTGTGATGGCAGTTTTGATGTTTCTCCATTGTTGCTCCATTCCACCTTCTTGTCTGTTTCCTAGTGCTTTTCTGAGGCACTCTCCCAATCTGACAAAATCAGCCCCTCCCTGAAGTCCAGTGACTTCAGTTTTGTATGGCTTGACGCTACAGCTAAGTTTATCATGAACCACACTGTTTGGTGGTTGCTTGTTCCAGATGGCTACCCACTTCAAGATTGGAGATCCTCTCTCTGTCCCCATTTGAGAGTACCAGGTCTAAGATTGCTCCCTCCTGAGTGGGTTCCAAAACTAGCTGTCTGAGGCATGCCCCTGTAGGGCATTAAGAATGGCCTCTCTTGGATGTGGCTGCAGCAAAGGTGCTCTAGTTAACATCTGGCATATTCAGGTCCCCATCAGCAATATCTCCTTTCTTCCATCTCAAGGATGCATTCTATCATTTCTTGTCCATTTCCTCCTGAGATGGGGGTCTGTATACAACCCCTGTGCAGATTGTGGAGCCATTTCCAGTCTCCAGAGTGACCCACAGTGCCTCCTCCTCCCTGTTTACCCTTTAGTTCTGATGTTTTGATCCCTCCTACATAGACAGCTACTCCTCCTCCTCCTTCTTATCTTCCCTCCCTGTCCCTCCTGTAGATTGTGTACCTGGTATGCTGACATCCCAGTCATGGTTCTCTGTGTACCATGTTTCTGTGACTGCCATGATATCCAGGCATCCCTCTTCCATCAAGGCCACCATTTGGGGGAGCTTTTTACCTAGATTACAGGCACTCACGGGTACTCATTATCCTCCATTTTCTATGGCTTTATTTCTTTTGCCCCATCCCTGTCCTTACTTGAGGAAAATTATGTCATTGTTACCTGAATGGAATCAACATTCACCCAAAATTCTGCCAGCTGGTCTGAAAATGACTGAGGGATTTTCTGTGAAAGCTTCAAAAATTCAGGCAGTAAAATAGCATCTGAACATGAGAAATGACCATTCCTGAACATTATTTGCAATATATATGGAGTGGATGTTCTCATGGTGACCAAATAAAATACATTAAAGGCATTTTACACTGCAATTGATATTTAAGGATATGAGGTACTAACTGATGCAGAAAAAGATACTACAGCATTGAACTCCAGAGGTCCTCCATAAGATGGGCATCATGCCTACAGATAACCATTGGGATATGCCGCACAAGGTTGCATGGTGAACACCAGCACAGTGACAGATTTTGCCTGTCTGCAGTGAGTCGTTCTGCTGGTGCAAGGAAGACAAAGGCGGTTTGGCTCCTGGTGTTGCCTCTCCCAGTCCAACTCAGACTCGGAGTTAGATATTTAGAGATGGTGGGGGCAGAGCCCCACATGGGTAGTTCGAGTGAGCACCCAACAGAAATACACCGATATCCATGATGGTGTAATGCCAACACTCAGCATTGTGTCTGTCACTGTGGGATGTCGTGCAAGCACTGTCGCAGCACTATAGTAAAACCATCTGTTGGATGTGCCACCAAGGAGTAGTGTTCTTAATACACATCTTATGCCTATGACCTTCCTTCACCAGTTCTGGGAACAAACCTTGCCAACTGCAGTTCCATCATAGGGTATCAGTCCTCCACCCAATATTCTGGCTTCTGGGTGGACCTATCACACAGGGCAATGTTCTGCATCAGTGTAGGCTGTGGCTTGTTCTGGCAGCTCATGAAACCAGGTGAAAAATCTTGCTGAAATGAAGCTTGGACACTCCCATCCCTTTCTAATTGGCTATCAGCTCTCTCAAGACTTACAGAATGCAAATGATTATCATATTTTCAGCTGCAACATTGAATGTTTTTATAGTATTTGGAATCCTTCCACAGTCAACGCAGATGCAGCCCTAAAGCACCTGGGTCTTGGACTTGTAATCCTGGTATAGTTCCTGATATACTTCTTAAGTTTCTCGAATTCTGACTTATAACCTATAGTTATTCCTTATTATCTGTATAGTTACCTACCATAATTGCACCCTGTTGGTAACGATGTTATGATGTTAACTGTTTTTGTTTTTGCTTTGTTTTTGTGTTGTAGTGAGAAAAAATGAGAAATATAGTTTTCTTCTCCTGATGTCTAACTGTACTATGTCTGTGTCATTATTGTGCTCTTCCTCAATAAAATTTACAGTATTTAAAAAAGAGAGGGTTCTTCCAAGAGGTGTCACAATAATGAGACCCACTGAACCAAAGCTACTTTAGGAAGAAGGCTTGACCCTTTCAGGTCCCATAAAGATACAGAAACCCCTAAGAGGTGTTCTTCCCAGAGGTGTCACAATGATGAGATCTCATTGGACCAAAGATATGTTAGAGAAGAAGGCTCAACCCTAAGGAAAGAGAAGCACCCTGCAAAAGTAGTAGAGAATGGTGGCAGCAATGAAACTGGGGATCTGAAGAACATTTAGGCATGTGTAGTTAAAGTACCACGGGAGCTGCAAGAGTCACCACACCCCCACTGAATCAGGCAAAGCCATCAATTCAATTGGCTATTGGGCTCTTTATGTAGAAATGCTTAGAAAACGTAAGAGAGTGTATTGTTTGTAATTTATTTGGTGGCAATGATTTTAAGAGGGTACTGAAGTTGTCTGGTAGGTGGTATGTAGAATGCGTATGCAGAATGACTGTAACTAGCTTATGCTTTCTTTGCCCTGTTAAAGGAGCCACCACCTTTTAGGGCACCATAAACACACAAGAACCCTCTTAAGGAAGGTTCCACCCCAAAGATATTGCAAGGATGAAATCTTCTTAGACAAAATGTAACTTAGTGAAGATGACTCAAAAGAGCAAACAAGCAACATGCAAGCACTTTCTTTCCATAAGAGAGAAGTGATGTATCTTGGAGACGAAGACATCTTGGAAAGGAACCCAATATCAAGGAGGAAAGGACCAAAGTGAATTGGTCACCATCCAGCGTCAACTCTTGGTGGAATTTTGATATACTGTATAAAACAATTATGACCTTGCACAGAGAAGAGAAACAGATTCTCATTGCAGAGAAAACCTCTGGGGAACCAAGGCTTGATCACCATCAGTCTTGGTGTGGGTTACTATTAGGATGGCTCAGATCACTGCTGAATTTGGAATCTAGTTGAGGGAACCATTTGGAAAGGAATCCTGTTGCTGTAATCCTCCAATAAAATAACAAACTGAGGTGCTGTGAGTCAGTATGCACAGCTAGAGAGTTCCTTCTGTAAATAGAGCCCCACCCTCAAGATTTGAGGGTGAAGGACTAGTAACTGCTGGATAGATTACACCTGGCCTTGAGTCCAAGAGGAAGACTACTGTATGGCTCATGATGCTAGAGGAAATAAAACATGGGACTATGGAAGGACACAAGGTGAGCCAAAGGCAAACACAAGGAGGATTACTTCATGAGGAGCTGCCAAGTCGATCTGTATGGCCAAAGGACCCTGAGGAAAGAAGCTCCACTGTCAAGAAGACATCATAAATACTACACAACAAGTGCCACTGAGTTGATTTGCATGAATAAAGGGACCCAGAGTGAGAGACCTCACCTCCTGGCAGTGGAAAGAGCATGGAATGCCAAGAGATGCTGCAGACAAATCTCTACAGCTTAAAGAGCAACTCTGTAGTATAATAAACTTAAAACCACTAGATTTACACCAATTATGTTTTGACATTAGTGTTTTCTAAATTATGTATTTTTTTTTTTCCTTGTTCTTCTAAATATTGCAGATAATGCAGTACTTATTTAACTGAGTCTTTTAAATGTTTCTGACTCTGCCTGCTGTCCTCACAATTGCTGTTGGTGACATCACAGCCTGTTGTCATGGTGAGCACTGTGATGTCATAAACAAAAGCACTGGCCACATAAGGGTAATATCAGGAAGTTATTTTTTACAGAGAGAGTGGTGGATGCATGGAATAGCCTGCCCCAGGAAGTGGTGGCCACCTGTATGGTAGCAGGCTGCAAACATTCATGGGACAGGAATAAAGGACTACTAGAGCTGGGATGAAAAATCTAAAGCCAGTGACCAGATATGGTCACTGGCTACTTTGTTAGGTAGCATAAACAAGCAGACTGGATGTGCCTGGTGGCCTTATCTGCCGACAGTATCTATGTATCTATGTACTATGAGGTTAACAAGGGAGAGGCAGATTCTTTTATACAGACTTTTGGCCAGACTATCAAAATGCACTGCAAACCTTTGAAAGGACATTAAAAATGAAAAGTATTCTCTAAATTGTAACAGCTGAAGCATCTTATTTATGAATATACTTACTGAAGTGCAGATGTGCTCTTTAAAGCCTCCTGCCTGAAGAAGGCCCCACCCTCATGTTGAAAACTTCAGGAGAGCAAGCAATCTTTTAAATCCAAAATTACTTTAAAACTTAAAAGAAAAATGGTATAGATAGCATACAAATATTAATAGCAATACAAGGGAATAAATATAATGAACTCTTACGTAGATCATACTCTTCTCTACTTTCATGAATATAAAGCAGTCAAACTGCCTTCACCAATCAGAGGACAGCATTACTGTACCTTTTATTCAGTGTACAGTTCCTACCAGTTCCTTCAATCTCTGCAAAGACATAAACAGGATGGAGGCAGTCCAGAGGAGGGCAACAAAATGGTGCAGGGTCTGCACTGTAAGACATATGAAGAGAGACTTAAGGAGCTTAATATGTATAGCCTCGAGGAAAGGAGGAGAGGGGGACATGATAGAAACTTTCAAGTACCTCAAGGGAATCAACAAAGTCCAAGAAGGTAGCATCTTTCAGAAAAAGAGGTTTGCAAGAACAAGGGCACAATTTGAAGATAAGAGGGTGGCTCAGAGGTAATATAAGGAATTATTTTTTACAGAGAGGTTGTGGATGCATGGAACAGCCTTCGGAGGAGGTTGTAAAATCACAAACAGTGGTGGAATTCAAGAATGCATGGGACAGTCATAAGGCAATTCTGGGGGGTAGGAAGAAGTAGGCTGTTGGTTAACTAGGATCTGCAGCTTATCCATTAGGTAAGGAAATGGGTAGACTGGGTGGGCCAAGCGGTCCTTATCTGTCATCAAATTCTGTGTTTCTATGTTTCTGCCTCCATAAATCCGCACAACTGATTCCTACGGTGGTTACATGAAGGTGAAGTTGGAGCTGGGAGACAGTCCAATTGTGGGTGGTGTAGGGATGTGGGTGGCCTCAGAGGGAGTCCTCCTCAGCCAGGAGGATTTCAGCCTTAACTGAGGTGCAGAGCAGTGCTGGGACACTGAACAAAGCTGAGGGCAACTGGATGGAGGAAAAGGCGATCGAAGAAGGAGATGTAATGGTGGGAAGCAGGAATGCTCCACAGTAAAAGCAGCCCTTGATTTTCAGGGCATCACTAGCAAGGTCAAGATGATGGGAAAGTGTGAGGGAAGCGGGACAAGGGATGGGGGCAGGGAAAGGCAGTAAATGGCAGCAGAAGAGCAGATGGACTGTGCCACGGTACAGGCTGACTCAAGTATTTACCACTAACGTGCAAAACAATGGGGAGACCACTAAACACAGCAAAATAAAATTAAAATCCTCAGCAAAATGTGTGCTCTTTTGTGATTGAAGTAGTTTGACTGTTTAGTAATATGTTAATATGTATAGTGAGGGTGTCTCTTATGGGATAAGAATGTTATCTTGTGTTGTTTTGAACTGACAGAACTGCTCAGCTTCGCTTTGCGGTCCTCTCACCCAAAACAGCATGAGATAACATTTATTTCTTATCCCGAAGAGACACCTTCACTATTCATATTAACATATAACAACCTCCTCTGTCTCCACTAAATTTTCTATTGTAATGTATGCTGATGGTATTGCTATCTACCTTAGCACCCAAAACCCTTCACTAATTAATACCCAAATTAGCACTGACTTCACAACATACAAACTAGTTATGGTCAACAACCTCGTCTTTAACATTATTAAAGTGCAAGGTATGTTATTTGCTTCTAAAGCACAAAGTATCCTGCTCTTGTCCACTGTCTGTCCTTTGTACTGATATAACTTCTCTCTCTCCACAGTGAGCAATTTTAAGTACTGTGGTGTCACTCTAGACCCTGCCTTGGATTACTCCTCTTACATTTCTGCCATTATCAAGTCCACAGATTCCAAGCTTGGTATGTCATACCGCTCCATTACCTCTTCACTCCAGAAATATGCAGAGCTATTTCACAAGGCATTCTCCTCCCCACCTTTAGTATAACTAAGTTATCCTCAAATGCCCCCAAAACCTTACTTCATAAATAGGGTATTGCTTACAACCCGACATTTGCTATTTTGCCCTGTCCTCCCCGCCACACCATCACTACTCTCTATACTACGCTTTGGGTTGGTTCTCCCTGCCTCAAGATCCTACACACTAGGATGCTTTTTTTCAAACTTCTCAGGTCTGCCCTCCAGCCGCTCCTATCTCGCTATTACACGATGGTCACCTTACATACTCACTTTGACTGACTGATGCCATCTCACTGGTTGTTCCTAAGCAGTCAAGCAAACTGGGTGACCAGGCCTTCTCCTTGTTTGTCCCGAGGCTGTGGAACTCCCTCCCAAGTAATGTTCAGTACTCCCCAACCCTGCTGTTCCTCAAAGCATCTCCTTATCCTTATCTGCCGACAGCATCTGTGTATCTATGTATCTCTGAAGGATCATTTCCTCCTATCCATGGACTGCACCTGCACTTAATTGTAACTATCACCCCTTGTTTATTGAACACTCATTCAACTCATGTTCAGACTGTCCAGTTTGCTCGGTATTGCTTCTATATTATTAACTACACTATGTTTGTGAATATCTTATGATTGCACTGTGGTAAAATGATTATTGGCTATCACATTATTTTTCCTTGTACCTTGCTTTTGCTGTACCTTTAGTTGGTATGCTCCTTACACTTAATGTTCACTGTGTATTTTGCTATGTTTCAAGTCTGTGGATTGTTGATTACTTGTCTTGTACCCTTGTGGGTCATCCATGAAAATAGACATTCAGTTGTCTAGTATACTTACCTGGTCAAAATAAATAAATATTTACTAATGGAAACTTCATTCTAACAAGTATTGCCTCCACCATAAAAATATACATAAATTGAAAGTTAGGTTTTGCCAGGTAGAATATGTGATTGGTAACAAAAGCCAAACGCCCTTGAAGGAATCCAAGAAGTATATTTATTCTGAAGAAAATATGACCTGATTTTTTGGGGATAGGGTTAAAATGTGGAACATTTTATGTTAATGGAAGCAGGTTTATTTTCATTTAGTAAGGATGTTGCTCAGTAGACTCAGTAGTGCTGAACTTCAACAATGTCCAGCACTGGTTTCACTCAAACCAGCTTCACCTCAGTGCCAAGAGACAGTCTCCATGACCTCTGGCAAGGGAGACTCTGGTGGCTCACCTCCCCCCCAACTTTCCACACCTTGGACGGGACTATACTGGAGGCCTGCCCTTCCTTCAGGTACCTTTGGGTCTGGCTTGACCAGCACTTAGATTTTTCTGTACAAATCGAAGAGATCCATAAAAAATTCCACCCAAGACTGGGTGCCTCTACATAACCGTGGCTGTATCCGTTGCCTACTCGTCGAGCCATAGTACAGAGAATGATACTGCCAATTTTTGACTATGCTGATGTAGTCTACAGTGCCACCCCTAAGTCCTCCCTGACCAGAGTGCCGCCTTTTCATCCCTTTTGTCTCTTTGCTCTTGACTGTCCCTATTCTACCCACCACTGTTCACTCTACCAAACACTAGGTCTACCCTTCCTTCAGGTCCTTCAGGCCTGTAGATCTTCACACTGTGCACATTTCACTGCAAAATACTGGACCCATGCTTTCCTCCCTACCTCTCCTCAGCCCTGACCACCCACCCATCCTCAGTCTACAAGCTCAGGAGAAATGACTCTAGACTCCTTTATATTCCGCATAGGTCCTCATCGTCAGGTCAGGCACCTTTCAGCTACCACATGCCCAAACTATGGAACTCCCTTCCACCACACATTCAGCCCTCCTCCTCCCAGCACCTAAATGGTCTCCTATCTGCACATTTTACCTCCAACTGCTCTTGTACCTAACACATTCACATTGCTGTGACAGCCCCCACCAAGGGCTTACCTGGTTTTACTCTGCACCACTCCAAACTCTCTTTACTCAGTTAAGTGATCCCCTACCTCCTTTGCTGTTTGTACCCTTAGTCATGGCTGTATTGACTGCACTGCTGCACTGGCTGTATTGACTGCACTACTGCACTGTATCTTTATCTTTCCTGGATCTGCTCCTCAGCTGTCATAACTCTCACTGTAAATGCACTTGTACCTGTACCATGTTATAACCTGTTTAGTTTGATACCTTATTGTTATATTGCCTGTACCTCCTATACCACCTGGTTACATTGTATGCCTCATATTGTTGTATTGTACTGTCCCCAGGATGTATCTGGAATCGAGCAGTACTCCACTCAGTATGCCTTGCTGGTAAAACACCTAAATAAATAAATAAATAAGATTAAAAAAATACATTTTATGGTAATCTGAGAAGGAGTAAGCAGCATTACCATCTTATTCCATGATGAAGTGATCCTATCACATGGTTTTGAGAAATTAATGTACAGTTTTTCAATTCTCAAAGTATTCTTACATTTATTAATCTATCTGTTATAGTTCAGTGGTTCCACTTTTGATGTATTCCAGTCTTCTAGTAACATATGTCTTGTAGTTATAGTAGCTAATGCTAAAATACTTTTGCTCTTTTGCCAAATTTAGATCAGTAAAATTATTCAAAATTATGAGGGTTTAGGTTAATTCATGATTTTATCTATTGATTCATGGGTACATTGCCACCATTGCTAAATCATTGGGTATTTCCAAGCTTGATGTAGCATAGTGCCCTTCGTACTACAGTTATGCCAGCATATTAGGAATTTCCAAACCCCATTCAATTTAATCTGTTGGTGGTATATTATTCTCTGGTTTTGAATTCATACAGGATTGTTTTATCCTAGATATACATATTGTTCATTGGCATATATAAAATAGGCTTCAGACTCCTTCAGTATCTCAACAACCTAATTGGTCTAACACATCACCTGACCATTCATTAATCTAGCAAAATGGTCAGAAGAGTGGCAACTGGGATTTAATGCAAAGAAGTGAAAGATCATGCACATAAGGAAGAGAAACCCTGAAGTCACCTATAGGTTGGGAGGGGTGCTTGCAGTCACAAAGGAAGAAAGAGACTTCGCATCATCATCACCGATGACCTGAAATCATCCAAGCAGACCTCTAAAGCAGTAGGTAAGGCTAGGGGATGTTAGGGTGTATTTGTAGGGGTATCACAAGTCGTAAGAGGGAGAGTATAATCCCTCTTTAGAAGACACTGGTTGAGCCCCATCTGGAGTACTGCATGCAGTACTGGGGCCACACCTTCACAAGGATATTAACCAAATTGAGGCAGTCCAGAGAAGGGCAACCAAAATAGTGCAGGGACTGCATCAGAAGACATATGAGGACAGATTAACGGAGCTCAATATGTATGCCCTTGAGCAAAGGAGGGAGAGAGGTGATATGATCAAGACATTTAAACATCTTAAGGGCATTAACAAGGTGAAAGAGTATAACATGTTTAAATACAAGAAAAATAGCAGGACAAGAGGACACAGCATGAGATTAGAGGAGGCCGATTAAGGGGAATGTGAGGAAATTCTTTTCACAGAAGGGTGGTGGATGCATGGAACAGCCTACCTCAGGAAGTGGTGGCTACGAATACAGTGCAGGGTTTCAAACAGGCATGGGATAGGCATAAGGAGCAATACAGATGAGTATGAATAGATAGGCCACTGACAGAGCAAAGGCCGATAGCACATTTATAAGGTAGAAAAGAAATAGGCAGAATGGATGGGCCTTGCGGTCCTTATCTGCTGTCAACTTCTATGTTTCTATGTTTCTAATCTCTGGTATATGAACGGTTCCTTAATAACCTTCCTTATAACACATGTAGTAATATGAAAAATTGTACATTAATTTCTCAAAACCATGTGATTTGACCACTTCATCATGTAATAAGATGGTAATGCTGCTTCCTTCTCTTCTCAGATTACCATAAAATGTATTTTTCTTATAACATATAGTAATACTGGGCCTTATTCACAAGAGGTGTGGTGCTGGCGATAAGGCACACAGCTCCACACCCCTGGGAGATCACCGGGGACTGCATTCATGAAGCAGCAGTCCCGCCCAGCTCCATTCCACATCCCGCCCCTCCCAGCACAGAGGTTCATGGGGTAGGGATCCAGACCCAGGTTGACAGTCAATCAGCTGCCCTACCTGGGTCCGTAGTGAGATCATTTGTGCTGGTATTGTGCCATCTTACAGGGGTGTGTAGATCACCAGACATCTTGCTGGGGGGTCATTTGCTGGCCACCGCTCCGGCCCAACCACTGTCCCGACACCACGGCAAGATCCAGAGGAGGTCCAATGACCCCCCCACCTGCACCACTGTGTCTGGCAGCAGCATCTGGAGGGGTGCATATCCATTATGGCTGCCCTCCAGATGTGTAACCACCGCCCGCATTTGGTACTCTGCACTTTCATGAATGGTGTGAGTGCCAGCAGCCCACCCCATGGAGCCCAGTCTCCCAAGCACTCAGCTGGGGATCTGCTGTGGAGGGAGGCATAAGTAGACAGTGAATGTCACTGAGGGGGCACAGTGGGCGTGAACAGGTGCAAGGTGGCTACGCACCAAGCTACGCGCATGTAGCTACCCCAGCCTGTTCATGAATAGGACACATAATGAATGATAATTAAGATATTGCTTGTTTTGTGTAATGTTTACTACTATGAATAAGTTTTATAAATGTTATCTATGAATTAAAACAATAAAAATACTTGTCCAAAAACTGAAGCTCTTTTCGGTTCCTGCTTCCCTACCCTGCTACTACTGCTTCCCCTACCCACTGACTCCTACACAGGAAGGTGCTCCCTCCACCCACTACCTACAGTAGAAGCAGCACTCCTCCACCTCATCATTACCTTGCTGCTAATGTTGTTGAAGACGGTTCAGCCCTTGGCTTCCACTCAAATCCATCACAACCTTCCCTAACGGTTCTAATGTAATCCATCTGATATGTACAGAGCCTATTACCTAAGCTTGGCCAGTTTATGTTATGGGCCTGCAGTTCAGGACAAATATTGTCATTGTTACTGAGTCCTTTCTGTCATCAGGATTAGTGAATGGACAGCTTCTTGCCTGGATATGTGGTTCAAAGACAGAACCATAGTAATAGAGGGACAGTGTGGCTATGTATGTAAATGTTAGCCTCTGGTTTGAGGTTGTACAGTGGTCCTCCATACCTTCCTCATATGAACAAAGCCTATGCAAGATCAACTTCCTTTCTCCATGCCAGTTTTCATTGAAGGGCCTGCAGCTGGCAAGGTTTCAAGCCTGACACTCTTCTTGATATCCTTTCTTCTTCCTCATTCCTCATCTAGTGAACTTTTAGTTATAGATGTTAACACTAGCTGACCTGCCCTTCCTCCAAAGATTTAATCAGCCAGTTAAGGCCGTAACTGGCTAATAGCACTGTAAGAATAGTGCTGCACAACACAGTGCTGTTAGTCTGCAGGCAATCATGGACAGCTAGAGGATTTACAGCACTGTGCAGTAAGCGCCCCTGGTTACTGTCTGTGGTGCTAGTATAGCACAAGGGCAAAAAGATCCAGGAGCCTGGCTGAGCTGCTGCTGTGGCATGGAAGGCTGAAGCATGGAGCAGTACAGCAGTGGAGACCAAGGTTCTACCCTGGTCTCCCTTGATTTTGTTGTGTTTTCAGGACTTAGTTTTTGTACAAGAGGCCACGGAAACAGTATTCCAAGGCCCTTTCGTGCTGCTAGTGTCCATTCATTTATAGGTTTCTGGAACATTATTGTTCAATAGAAAATAAAAATAATTGCTTCCATTCCCAAAATGGAAAAGGCTCTAAAGTTGTTTGTATTTTCAGTTTTAGTAATCAATCTTTTATGCTATATTATTAACTTTAACGATTAAATAAAAATCATGATTAGACAATTTTATTTTATTATAATTTTATGTATGTATTTATTTATCATAGGCTCATAGAATCCTGCCAGCAGAAAAAAACACCTGGCTCATCTAGTCTGCCCAAAAATAACCCACCCACTATTACATTTATTTAATATTTGGTAACTAGGTAGAAAGCCCAAGAGCATCAAATGCCCATTTTCATGGGTGACCTAGGATTAAACAAATAAGAACAATTACAAAGACTATTAAGACAATAAGTTAGTCACAACGTGAGCAAACAGAAGGTTAAACAATGTTGTTTTAAGCATTTTTAAAACACACAAAGAATTGCAAGATTAAATGTAATTCGACAGATCAATCCAAATTTAGTAACATGATAAAGCCAAAATCTCTGTCCCAGAGAAGACCTACAAGGAAGATACAATTTTCTACTATGAACTGACCTAGCTGAATATAAACGACAGCAAACCTGGACATCATACATAAAAATAAGGATATTTGAGAGCACTGAAACTGTTTAAGTGCTGTTAAACTATAATAAGCAACCTTCTGTTTAAAAAAACAACTATCCCATTATACAAAAATAATGATGAGTAGAATGGGAAGCAGAACTAATAAATCTACAGACTGAATGATAAAGTATTTAAAATAACTGGTCAGTGACGATTATCAGCTGTAGGCAGTAGCTGGTAAATTCCATTATACACAACTATGTATAATGACCCATGTATTTTCAGCAATTTCTAAATCCACTGCCACAGAAGCCCTACTTACTTCTCTCACTGTTGTCTCTTGATGTTACCTCATGCCATCAGCTCCTGCTGTCAGCCTGCATTGTCAGCTCGTGCTGTCAACTCCATAGCACTAGCCTGACAGAAACTGCCAAGAGGGAATCTTAGTTGCAACCACTTCAAAACAGACATTTTCACACAAAACAAAAGTTGGCAGCAGACTGATAAACTGTATCTCCAAACATACAAAATGACTCATCCATCACGATTTGAGAAAACTACCACATTGAAAGACAAAAATTTCATAGAGGAGCAAGAAGATAGAAACACTCAGAAGAAAATGGAGAACGACCTTAGACTCTTCAGGAAGTACCTGTCTGATGTTGGTGAGACAAGAGAATTTACAAGTCTTACTATGCCAGAACTTGAAAGTCTGATAGCTAATTTCATCTTGTCACTTAAATGAGATGATGGCACTAACCATGAACCATGTACCATTAGAGATGTCTGTGGCTGTATTGACCATCATTTGACAAAATTAAATAAAGGGATTAGTTGTTATAAAAATAAAATAGGAAGTGTGGTAATTTGACTTTATGCACCCTCTTGGTGTGTGATGCACAAAAACCCATCGGGCTTCACCCTCGGGTTTATGATGCATCGCACACCACAGATGTGCATAAAATCCATGTTACACACACTTCCCTGTGCATTATTCTATACTTAAATGTTGAAGAGCAGTAATAGTGGCTGATGAGTATATGGGAAGACCATAATTAACAACCGATAACAAAAAGACTGTGCTAAGATCTTCCTAGAGTGAGTCGATAGACAATTTCTTAATCAATACAATGATTCCAATAATATATGAACTTTTAACATCATAATTTATATGATCCTGGAAAGTAAAATTCTGATCCAATACAAACCCCAAATATCAGAAATTTGTCACAAGCTCAGAATTAACACCAGATAAATCAATCAAGGAAGGAAATGGCATCAAACAATTGAGCTTCTGTTGAGAACCCAAAGGCAAGAACTTAGTCTTGGTTCAGGTCAAAACTGGTAATTATTAACAGCTGGTCAAAAGAACGTAAACAAAATCTTACGAGAAAAGACCGCACCTGGTAAAACAGCAAGGCAAGCAACTTCCCAGTCCAGCAGGTAGCTGCTAATGCTTCCTGACACCACAAATGACACAGAACACAGTAGGGAATATCATGTTTAATGGGGCTATGCTTACCCCTGCACCCAATGTAAAAGATATAATCATCTCTGAGGAGGGACCACACTTGAGGATTAGGGAAAAAATTGGGAGGAGGGTAGATTTTGTCCAACACAGGAAAGATGGTGTGGGCGAGGAAGGGTCTGGCACAAGATCAAAAAAGACCCAAACAAGCCCACACACAGTGCAGGGGTTAGACTCAAACTCCTGATCCCTTGATCTGTACTGCCTTTCCAGATTGTGACTCTATCCTCTGAGCTACAATGGCAGCACACTGGTTCTGCACACAGTCGCAAACTTCATGTCGTCAGCCTGAGTGAACACAGCTACAAGTACAGCTCTGTAATGTTCAGTGCTGTAGTTTCCTGTAGCTGTATTCATTCATGCACTTTTTCCTGCATGGTTGTTACCACTCTCATTTTACTTCACAGTTTTGATCAGCTACCCTTAGGCTTACAGGAATCAATAACATTCCATTTTCAATCAACTATTGTTGTACTCTGTTAAAATCCTCTGTAGTTGTACATCAATTTCAAGAGGAATATTACCAATCGATATAGTACAATATCATCAGCATACTTAGTAATAAAGGTGTTTGTATCCTGAATAACAGTAGGTAAGGTATTCAAAAACATACTGAAGACAATGGGGCCCAAGATGGATCCTGGGGAACACCTCTGTACACCAATCAAAGGGAATTAACAGAACCTAATGTAACTTATTGCTTTTGATTAGACAAATAAAGTTTTAACCAGTTTATTGTATTAGGGAAAAAAACAAGATTTCAAGCCTTGCCAGCAGGTGGCTGTGGTTCACAAGGTCAAATGCCTTTCAGAAATCAAGAAATAAATGCACCTACAAATCCTCCTCTGTCCAAGGTCCTTTGAATAACATTTGTTACCTCTATGGTGGTCATCAGGTACTATGATTTTCCTTAAGTCATTTTGACAAGGTGTTAATAATTTCCTGGAGTCATGGTGTTTTTCCTGATCAAAACTATATGCTCCAGGACCTTGAATAGAGGGGCAAGAAGTGAAACTGGACAATAATTTTTGAATGGGCATGATCACCAGGTTTTAAAATAGGATTAACAATCACCTGCTTCCAGAGTTGTAGAATTTTGGCATAAAGTAAAGAATGATTAAACAAAATATTTATTCGTAAGCTGATTTTTGTCTCCTGTTGACTCTGTTCTGGACCTTGGGGGAGAGGACCCTGGGTCCAAAATTTTGTTGATTTAATTATTTGTTATTTGTTTAATCTGATAGTGTGTGTCTTCTCCTGGTTGGCAGAAAGGCTAATTTTATTTCTCTCCTGTTGTGAGAGAACTGGGAGGAATTTAAATATTTGTATGTTTTCTATTAGGCAGTGAGAGTGCTTTATACCCTCACTCCCGGTGGTGAGAGGACTAGGCGGGAGGGGTTTGTTTTAATTTATTTTTGTGGATTTTATTATCATTTGTTGATTTAATTTTGTTTATTAGTTAGTCTGGACAGTTAGTGCAGGTTATTTTGAATATTTTGGGTGGTGGGTTTATTTTATTGTTTAATTTGGTAAGCAGCGCCATGTGCTGGCCTTTTCCTCCACGGTGGTGCATTATTCCTCCTCCTTTCATGCCCTCCACCCCTTTTGCACTCCTCCCTTACAGTTCGAGGTTTATCAGCATTGTAGGGCATTGGGGATTGCTCGTGGGAGGGTGAGGGGCAGGGTGCGCGAACAGGAGAGGAGGAACGAGCGGGTCATCGACAAGGTTATTAAGTCCAGAAGGTGCCCTGGAACAAAATGGAATCCAGATCGGGTCCACCTTGTCTGGTTTCCATACCCATGGGCACTACTGATTTCAGTAGGCAGATAGGCCCGACAAGCTCGGAGGTTTGTCCAACTCGGGGTGGTGTTATGCAATGCCAGGTCTATTAGGAATAAAACTGCTATTATTGCCGACCTTATTGGTTCGGGTTGATCTGGCTTGCATCACGGAGACCTGGCTGGATGAAAATTCTGGCCCTATAGTGGAGGCCATGACCGCCGGGTATCGTGATACACCGCCGAGATTGGACCGCAGGGGCGGGGGTTGCAGTCTGTTTTAAGACTGAATTGGGCCTCTCGAATGTGGTAGTGGGTGAGGCTGAGTCCTTTGAGTGCACAGTTGTAGCAGGTGTAGGCGTTCAAATCGTTCTCATCTACCGTCCACCCGGAGATGGGAAACTTCTTACAGGAAGTGGCAGACTTCCTCATCGACATGTCATTTGAGTCACCCAGATTGATGGTGCTGGGTGACTTCAATGCCTGGGTTGACAATGAACTCTACATAATTTGGTAAACACTTCCTCCAACTAATGTCTTCTTTGGGCCTCCACACAGGTAGTTTCCACTGCTACACACAAATCTGGACACTCGCTGACTTGGTCTTCCTTCTTGGGATTGATGCATCCAATATGGGGTGGAACCAGTCATTTGGTCTGACCACCACATCATGAGGTTCAATGTTTGCACCCCTCAAGAAGGCCAGCCCCTGTGGAGATGGTCAGGTACCACATGGAATGTTACTTCACAAGGCCTAGCGGCGGTCCTCAACCTATCATCCCTTGTGTTGGTGGGCAGTAGTCCAGAGGCACTGGTGCTGGCCTATAATGAGGCCATCACAGTTACCCTGGATTCTATTGCTCCTGTTCATGAGTGACCTCTTTCCCATCACCCCAGAGCCCCTTGGTTTGATGGGACTCTGAGGGAGATGCTGAGACAAGGGTGAAGTTTAGGCGTTGCTGGCGCAAGTCCTCCCTTGATGCCGACTGCCTTAGATTGATTGAAAATTATACCAGTTTTCAATCTGCAATCACCCATAGGAAGGCAGAATTCCTGTCCAGGGAGATTGCAGTTGCTCAGAAATGACAGTTCAGCTGTTCCAAACTGTAGATAGACTGTGAAACCCAGCCTGTCTGCAAGTTTGGAAAGCCTTTCACAAATTGAGTGCGTATGAGCTCGCTCGATACTTTGCAACCAAGGTGGCTGACATCAGGGTGGACTTGTGTCCGACAACCTCTAAGGGTGATGTGGTAGGAGTGTGTGAGAGCACAGGGCCTCATTTCTCCTGGAGTTCCTTTTGTCGACCTGAGTTCATGGATATATGAGGATCATCCATAGTGTGCGCCCTACAAGCTGTGGCTTGGATCCTGGACCGACTACCCTAATTTTGGGTCGGTAGACATCATTGGTCCAGTTCTGCAAATAGTCTGGTGCTCCTTGGAGTCGGGTGAGTTTCCTAGCTCTCTGAAAGAGGCGGTGGTGACACTCTCTTGAAGAAAGCTTCCTGACCCAGACTGTTTTTCTAACTACAGACTCATCTCTAACCTTCCCTTTATTGGGAAGGTTATTGAAAAGGTAATAGCTGCTCAACTGGATGACCATTTAACCATCCATAGTATCTACTAATCCTTCCAGTCTGGTTTCTGTAAAGACACAGCACCGAGACTGCACTGGTCTGGTGCTAAATGATCTTCTGAGGGCGAGGATCAAAGGAGATGTTCCATCTTGGTCCTTCTTAATCTCTCTTCAGCTTTTGACACTGTGGATCACATGGTGTTGCTAGCACGCCTGGGGCAAATCTGTGGAATGTCTGGAACCATTTTAAATGGTTCAATTCATTCCTTACTGGGAGATCACAAAGAGTTGTGTCAGGGATTTTTCCTCCGCCCAGTCTCTTTGTTGTGTGGAGTGCCTCAGGGTTCTGTGCTGTCGCCCATGTTATTTGCAGTGTATATGCTGCCCTCGAACATTATAAGACTTGCATGGGCTGAGGTTTCACTGCTATGCAGATGATACCCAGCTATACCTGTCTTTGCACCCAACCAGGATGGAGCTTTCGTGTTTAATAACTGTCTGGGGAAATCCAAGACTGGATGGATTCTAGTTGGTTAAAGTTGAACTCGGAGAAAACTGAGGTTTTGGTCGTGGACCCGGTGGTCAGATTGAGAGGTTGGGTGCTGGCACACCTTCTGGAATTTTTCTTGGCAGTGTGTCATTACTGGCCTCTGAGCGGGTGCGTAACCTTGGGGTGATTCTTGACAATAGGCTGATTTTCAATCTCAGGTGTCAGTCGTCATCAGGACTTCCTTTACCATCTTAGAAATATTGCCCGAGTTAAGCACCTTGTTCCGTCTGACTCTCTGTCAATATTGGTCCACGCCTGTGTCCTCACACCTCGACTACTGCAACGCCTTTACTTTGGGCTCTGGGGTTGAAATCACCACCTATAGCTTGTGCAGAACGCTGCAGCCCAGGTTTTGACTGGGACAAGTAGGTCCTGTCACATTACCCTCGTGCTGCGCCAACTGCACTGGCTCCCAATACAGTGGCGAATCACCTTAAAGTCATTTTATTGACTTTTAAAGCCCTTCATGATCAGGGTCCATCCTATCTGAAAGACCTGCTGGTTCCTTACTGCCCTGGCCGATCACTCCGCTTGACTGACATGGGGTTGTTAGAGATTCCAAGAGTGAGTTTGAAATCCTCTGGCAGCAGAGCATTTTCTCATGCTGCACCCACTTTTGGAATTCTCTACCATGCCGGTTACGGAATGCACTCCGTGGAGATATTTAAGAAGGAATTGAAAACACACATATGGAGAATGGCCTTCTTGGAAAGTTAATATGTACTGTAAAATGTGAAATTTTATTGTAATTTATTATGTTTTATGATATATTTTATAATGTTTATGGTCTTTGATGCTTTGTATTGAATGTTGAGGTTTTAATTAATTTGTTCAGCATCTTGATACAGTGAAAGGCACTGTATAAATAAAATTATTATTATTATTATCATCAAATCCAGTACTAATCCAAACAAATGTAAATCAATCATGTCAGCTCCCATACGTGCTTTAAATTTCATATCCTTTCGATATCTGGGGTCTGTTCTGGTGACAGTAATGTAAAATCAAATATAGGGAAACTGACAGTGGTTTCTTATGTACTTAAACTAGAATTAAGAGATACAAGTTGTGGAGCTAATTTAGAAACACTAACAAAAGATCTATTAAGTTCAGCTGCAATAGCCTTTGGGTCAGTTAGAACACCATCACTACAGTTAATTAACGGAATATTAATAGTATTTGACTTACCCAATCATTTATTTAATATTGATTAATTCTCATGCTGTTTATTGGAGCAGGAGAATTGATTCTGCAAAAATTCAGATTTAGTTTCTCTCACTAGTGGGAAAAGGAAAACCACCAAGCGATTAAGAAAGATTGAAGTAGACTAATTCAACTCATGGCTGCGTGATTGGTGCCAAGACAAGGGATACCACTACATAGGAACTGGCACAACTTTTGGGAAAGCGTTTTTTTAAATATGAAGGATTGCACCTAAACAGAGAAGGTGTGCAAGCACTCAGACGAAAATCTGATGTCTATACAATTAGTTTAAACTAAATAAAGGGAGTATGATGCAGCTCACACCCCTGCCATTAGTGGGCTGGTCATCACTCCCCAAAATGCCAAATGCGCATAACATCCTAAGAAAACAAACCAGAGCCAACATCCGCCTGAACCAGCAACCTCCATAATCTGGAAAGAACAAACTGGAGCAATCCAGGAATAAGGTACAACATTGGAACAAACAGGATGTACATTCCTTGAAGGCAATGGTTGCAAATACAAGGAGCTTATCCAACAAACTTCCTGAAATAACAGTCATCTTGGAAACAGAAAGGTTGGACTTAACATAGAAACATAGAATTTGACAGCAGATAAGGAACGCTTGGCCCACCCAGTCTGCCCATTTCCCTACCTACTGGATAAGCTGAGATCCTAGTTAGCCAGTAGCCTACTTCTTCCTACCCTCACCCCTAGAATGGCCTTATGACTGTCCCATGCATGCTTGAATTCCACCACTGTTTTTGACTCCACTACCTCCCGGAAGGCCGCTCCATGCATCCACAACCTCTCTGTGAAAAATACTTCCTTAAATTACCTCTGAGCCACCCCCATCTTCAAATTGCGCCGCCTTTGTTCTTGCACACCTCTTTTTGAAAGATTCTACCCTTTTGGACTTTGTTAATTCCCTTGAGGACCTTGAAAGTTTCTATCATGTCCCCTCCCTCCTTTCCTCGAGGCTATACATAATAAGCTCCTTTAGTCTCTCTTCATATGTCTTATGGTGCAGACCCTGCACCATTTTAGTGCCTCTCCCTTGACAGCTTCCACCCTGTCTATGTCTTCTGGAGACTGGGTCTCCAGAACTACACTAGTACTCAGATGGGGTCTGACCAGCTGTCTGTACAGAAGGATAATAACTTCCTGTTTTCTACTGGTGATGCCTCTCCCTATGCATCCCAGTATCCCCAAGCCCTCCTTGCTGCCCTCTCACATTGCTTGTCCACCTTTAGGTCATCTGATATGACCACCCCAGGTCCCTTTCCATTTTGTTGTTGTTAGTATCTCACCCCCATTGTGTACTCTTCCCTGGTTTTGCTTCCCAGGTGCATTACCTTGCACTTCTTAGAATTGAATCTAAGCTGCCATACATTTGATCATTCCTCTAACCTTGCCAAGTCCCTTCTCATCCTTTCCACCCCCACCTTGTGCATCAACTCTGTTGCAGATCTTTGTGTCATCTGCAAAGAGACATACTTTTCCTTCCAGTCCCTCTGCAATGTCACTTATAAAGACATTGAAGAGGACCGTCCTAATACTGAACACTGTGTTCCCACTAGTAACCCCTCTTTCTTCAGAGTGGACTCCATTTACTATTACTCTCTGTGTCCTATTCTCCAGCCAATTCTTTACTCAGGCTGTCATCTTGGGATCCACTCCCAAGCTGGCTAACTTGTATATTAATCTTTGTGTGGGACTGTGTCAAATGCCTTGCTAAAGTCTAGGTAGGCCATGTCCACAGCCCCTCCTGATCTACTAGTTTGGTCACCCAGTCAAAGAAATCTATCAGATTCGTCTGGCATGACCTTCCCACTGTGAATCCATGCTGCCTTGTGTCCTGTGGCCTCTGGCCTCTAGATACTCAACAATTCTTTCCTTCAGAAGTGATTCTATCATTTTCCTATCACTGAGGTTGAACTAACAGGTCTGTAGTTTCCTGCTTCTGCCTTGCTCCCACTTTTTTGTGAAGGGGAATCACATCTGCCCTCCTCCTCCAGTCCTCGGTACCACCCCATCCTCCCATGATTTGTTAAAAGGGTAGTCAGTGGTGTCACTAGTTCTACCCTTAGTTCTTTTAGAATTCTGGGATGAATCCCATCAGGCCTCATTGCTTTGTCTACCTTCAGTTTTAAGAGTTCTTTCATAACCCTTTCTTCTGTAAATGGCCTGGTATCAACTTCTGTATCCAGAGTGTTTCTACTGTTTGTTTTAGGTACCTCCCTCTTCATTTCTAAATACTGAGCAAAAATATTTGTTTAGTATCTCTTCCTTTTCATAGTCTCCTCTGCCCACCCTTCCTCCCCTTTATTAAGCCTCACTATTCTCCCTTGGTCTTCCTTCGCTCCTGATGTACCTATAAAAGGTTTTATCTCCTTCTTAACTGAGTTGGCAATCTTTTCCTCGGTTTGGGCCTTTGCTGCTCTGACTGCCTTCCCAGCTTCCTTTTGCTTTAACTGATACAGTTCTCTGTCCTGCTCCTTCTGTGATTCCTTGTACTTCCTGAATGCTTTTTTCTTGAACCTCACTGCTACTTCCTTTGAGAGCCATAGTGGTTTCTACATCATTTTGTTTTGTTTATTTGCTTCACACAAAGGCTCTGTGCTCTGTGATGGCAGTTTTATTATTCCCGTTGTTCTTCCACCCTTCTTCCTGCCCATTTGCTAGTGCATTCCTTAGGCACTCACCATTTTGCAAAGTCAGCCTCCTAAAGTCCAGTACTTTAGCCTTTGTATGGCTTGACTCTATTGCTGTGTTTATTGTGAACCATACTGTTCGATGGTTGCTAGTTCCCAGATGGCTACCCACTTCACATCTGTGATCCTGTTCCATCTTCATTTGAGAGAACCAGGTCTAAGATTGCTCCTCTCAAGTGGGCTTCAATACTAGTTGTCTAAGGCATTCCCTGTAGGGCACCTAGAATAACCCCACTCTTCAAGTGGCGCTGCAACTGCACTCCAGTTAACATCTGGCATATTCAGATCACCCATCAGCAATATCTCCCTTTTTCTGCCATTCTAAGTATACTTTCTATCATTTCCTTGTCCATTTCTCCTGAGAAGGGTGTCTGTATACAACCCTGTGCAGATTGTGGTGCCATTGCCTGTCTCCAAATTTACCCACAGTGTTTCTTCTCCTCCCTGTTTACCCTTTTGTTCTGTTGCTTGATTCCTTCTTATGTAAAGAGCTACTCCTCCTTCTCTTTACCCTCCTGTCCCTCCTGTAGATAGTGTATCCTGGTATGTTTATGTCCCAGTCATGGTTTTGTGTGTACCATGTTTCTGTGACTGCCATGATATCCAGATGTTCCTCCTCCATCAAGGCCACTAATTTAGTAAGCTTGTTACCCAGACTATGGGCACTGGTACTCATTTCTCTCCATTTTTGATGGCTTTACCTTCTGTAGCAGCACCCCCACTGACCTTTCTACCTGGGTCTTTTTCTTATTTAGTACCCTGTTTTGTAGGAGAGGCTGGGATTTTCCTGCTGCTTATCAGTGCCTCCTTGACTAGTTTAAAAGCTTGCCAATGAAGCATTTAAACTGATTGCTCAAAAGACTTGTTCCTTCCTGGACAGATGCAGACCATCCTGCCAGTATAGGCTGGTGTCCCTCCAGGTGGAACCCCAGTCCCCAATGAAGCCAAACCCCTGTGCTGCACACCACCTTTTCAACCATTAATTAAACTACATGGTGCAGTACCCTCACCTCCCCCATGCCATTGACTGGCAGCACCTTGGTGGCTGTAACAGAAACATGGTTCATGGAAACCACGGATGGGATACAGCCATTCCCAGTTTACAGTTTGTTCAGGAAAGATAAACAGGGCAGAAAAAGAGGGGGTAGCCATTTACATTCAGGAGGAAAAAAGCCACAGAAGTAAAAGGGCAACCTGGGACTTCGAGTTCCTATGTCTAACAGTAGACACAGACAATGGAAAACCTTTCAGAATCAGAGTCATGTACAGGCCCCCAAATCAAGGAGATCGAAAAGACAAATACCTAATAGAGGAATCCATAAAATGTCTGATAAAGGTGAAGTAATACTGGTGGAGGACTCCAACCTACCAGATATTAACTGGAGCACACTAGCGGCAGCAAGAACAAGCCTTCTTATTGTCACTACAAGGTGCAGGACTGTGCCAACTTGTTAAAAACCCAACAAGGGAGATGCCATTCTCGATCTTTTCTTCATAAACTCAGAAAGTATGGAGGACATCAAAGTGGGATGTCATATGGGCAACAGTGACCATCGCATGGTAAGCTATAAGGCAAACATAACAGAGGAGACCAGCCACTCAAAGATAAAGGTGCTAGATTTCAGAAAGGCTGACTTCCAAAAATGAGGAACAACATAAGTAGCCAATTAAGGGAATAGAGGTTGAGGATGTGGAGGTCATGTGGGGAGACTCAAGAAAGCAATAAAGACTGCCACGGATCAATGTGCCAGTTGCATCAGCAAAGCAAAAGAAAAGAAATCCTCTATGGTTTTCCAAGGATGTGGCTACCACAGTCAAAGAAAAAGATGTCATACAGTATATACCAGGAAACCAAAACTCAGAAAGACTATGAATCGTACAAGGAAAAATGAGAGAGTCAAACAAACAAATTAGAAAGGCAAAAGCCCAGACAGAGGAAAATATAGCAGAAGGGGCAAAGAGGAGACAAATACTTTTTAGATACATTAGAAAACAGACAAAGACACGAGGGGATAGTAAAGATTGCTATTGAAGAAGGAAATGCACCAAACATAACCTAGAGAAAGCCAAAATCCTCAACAAATACTTCTGCTCAGTGTTTACCAAAGAGGACCCAGGGATGGCCCAGCCCTGAAAAAGATAACACCCTAGGACCAGGGGTGACACAAGTCCCTTTACAGAAGCCAAAGTACGGGAGGTGCTAAATAAACTAAAAGCAGACAAAGCCACGAGACCAGATGAGATGTACCATAGAATCCTTAAGGAACTGGGGACAGAATTAGCAGCCCTCTGGCACGCTTATTCATGAAATCCTTGAAGAGCAGTGTAAATTCAAGATTGAAAAAGGTAGTAGTGGTTCCACTTCACAAATCAGGCAGTTGTGAAGAGGCTAATAATTACAGATCAGTGAGCCTCACATCTATAGTAGGGAAACTAATGGAGATACTACTCAAACAAAGGATAATAGCATTCTTCAAAACTAGCAGCCAACAAGACCCTAAACAGCATGGTTTCACACAGATAGGTCATATCAAACAAATCTGTTTTTGACTAAGCTACCAAAATAGTGGACGATGGTGGGGCAGTGGATGGTCTAACTAGACTTTAGTAAGACCTTCAACTCAGTTCCACACAGAAGGCTGAGAAGAAGTTTGACCACACAGGGTTGGTCCAGAAGTTGTCAGAAGGGTACAAAGCTGTTTACAAGGCAAAACCCAGAGGGTACAGTTAATGGAGTGCAATCGATGGAAGGCAGGGTGACCAGTAGGGTGCCTCAGGCTCAGTGCTAGGCCTGTGCTCTTCAATGTTTTTATAGCAGACATCACTGATGGACTGGAAGGAAGGTGTGTCTGTTTACAGATGACACTAAAATATGTAGCAGGGTGGACACCCCAGAAGGAGTGAGCAAGATGGAAGCTGACCTCAAGAAACTAGAAGAATGGTCTGCAGTGTGGCAGCTGAGATTTAATGCCAAAAGTGCAAGGTCATGCACACAGGAAAGAAAATCCAAGAAAGGAGTATTACCTAGGAGGTGAAAGACTGGCAGCCTCAAACCATGAACGAGTTCTGGGAATCATAATCTCAGATGACTTGAAGGTTAATAAGCAGTGTGAGAAGGCAACAATGAAGGCCACAGAATACTGGGCTGCAATGGAGGGAATCATGAGCAGGAAGAGAGAGGTGGTACTACCACTGAATAGGTCACTGGTCAGGCCTCACCTGGAATATAGAATCCAATTCTGAGGCCTCACCTCAGGAAGGACATTTACCGGTGGAAACAGTACAGAGAAAGGCACCAAAAGGACTCAGGTTCTGCAGTACATGTCCTATGAGGAATGACTTAGGAAACTGAATATGTAGCAGAGAAAGAGAGGGGACATGATTGAAACATTCAAGTACATAAAAGGCATTTACAAGGTACAGGCACATGAACTTTTTACTTCAAGAAGAGCTCCAGAACCAGGGGACATGACTTCAGGCTGCAAGGAGGAGGTTCTCTACCAACACCAGGAAGTTTTCTTCATAGAAAGAGTAGTGAATGCTTGGAACAGCCTGCCCCAAGAGATTGTGGGGTCAGCACTCTGGAGGCATTCAAGAATGCATGGGATAGACACAAGGAGCCCTGACTACAAATGGCAACTAGAAAGTCAAAATAGGTCTAAAACAAATGGGCAGAGTAGATGGACCTAGTGGTCTCCTTCTGCCATCAACTTTATGTTTCTATGTTTATTTGAATTGCCTCAATTGTTTGTACATTGCAAGGATGCTGAGAGGATGGTTTCATAATACACAGCAAGCAGCATGCCTTTCCTGCATCTTCAATATTAGCTCAGGTGTAATCCATTCTGACATTGTGTGTAACCCTAAGTTTACATATTGGGGCAAATACATCACAGATCCTCTTGAATTCAGTAGTTATGAAATCAAGCATAAGATCAATGCTTGGAATTGTATGCAAATAAAACCAATCAATGGATGGCAATCGATGACGAAAACCAACCAGATAAAGCTATATAATCTTCTAATATAATCTGAAGTGGTCCAAATCTGGAACAGTAGCATGTATTTTTGTATGATTCTTAATGTTTCTGCCCACCAACTCTGTGCCAAGTCACAGGTCCAGAACATGTGTAAACTATCTACATCCTCCATTACAATGCCAACAGGCTTATCTTCCTTCAGACATGCCTTAAATAATTTGCTTGGTGTAAAATAGGTTCTGTTAAGAATTTTATGTTGAATGGACCTGTCCCTTGAGGCCATATATAAACTTATAAAATTACAAATTCTCCATTGGCTCTCTGTTAGATTCCTACCAATTTCTGTTGGACCATTTTGCCTGTTACATAGATTTTGTCTGTATGATTGTTCAGTTTTGCAATCAAATACACAAAAAGTTATTTGCCTCACTTTTGTCAGGAAACATAAATATAGTCCTTTTCAGATGCTCTTATTAATACTCAGTTTGGTGACCTTTCCCATCTCATACATCCCTTAATAAAGAAATTTTAATCCGGATTTATCTAAATTATTTGTTCTGAGGAAGTTTGTACATGTTCCTCCATTCTTCCCAAGACAGAACTTTATTAATCTGTATAATATCAGACCACCTGGAGCTGTCATTCTCCTTCCATATCTGAAAATGCAATGTTTTTCCATTAATTTTAATATTCAGATTTTTCCGTATCACATTAGACAGATACATACCTAACTTAGTTTCATTTAGATATTGTTTTATTCATACACTAATATTTTTATAATACTACTCTTACATTTCCTATATATATATATTTGGGACAAATCATGAATTTGAAATAGTTTTCTTTTGTATTGTTAAACACCAAATTAAGCAATGTGTCTTCTATATCATAGTTTTCCTGGTTGTTTAATGTATGTTGTGCATATGGTTATATATATTGCATATATATACCATATAGGATTAATAACAATTCTTAGGTTCTGGGAAGGCAAAGCGCCTCTGTTCTTGGCAGACATAATTTATTCCAAGCAATACATGATCTACATCCATCCCATACAAAATCTCCAAAGGCCTTTTTAATTTTCTTAAACCATACTTCTGGAACCTCTACTAGAATTGCTTGTAAAATATATGAATAACTAGGACTAGCAACCACTTTCAAAATCAAAATTTTGCCCCACAAAGATAATGAAAAGTCTCTGCCAACCTTGAATATTTAGGACCAGGTCTTCCAAAAGTAATGCATGATTATATTTATAAAACTTTTGAATTTTGTCTGTTTGGTTGCTTTCCAAATAAACCATATAATCTGATTTTACTGTAGCATTAAAAATGGTCAGTACAGTAGTAAATGAATCCATATGAAAGATTAGTTTCATTAATCATATACCCTGATACCTTAGAAAATCTGCAAATTATTTCCTTAACCTCTTTTAAACTGCTATAAGGGTCTTGCAGTAACAAAAGTATATTGTCTAAGTAAGCATGTAATTTAATATTTTCTTGTCTCACAACAATTCCTTAACCCTTTCATTGACTCTAATTTCAATTAGTATCACTTCTAAAGCCAGAACAATGTTGGAGAAAGTGGACAGCCCTGCCTAATACCCCTAAATAATTTAAAACTTCTTGTTTATTTTCCATTTATCTTAATTATAGACATAGAGGTGTTTTGCAGGGTCTCTATCCATTGAATTATTTTGACAGGGAATCCCCATTTATGGAGTGTGAGAAACCACCAGTGCTATTCCACCATATTAAATGCCTTGAGACATCTAAACTAATCAGTATTGCCTTTGTGTGGGTTCTCTGAAGATATTCTGTAATACATTGAATTTTATGTAGTTGGGTATGTCTCTGTCTAGAAGCAATGAACCCCTTCTGATTATGATGACCTATATAGAGTATGAGTGGTGGACTTATGTTTATAATTTTTGCCAGTATTTTATATTCATCATTGTCTAGCAATTGGTCTAAAGTTCTCAATTCTTTTATGATCTCTCCTGGTGTTGGTATTAAAGAGACAATCGCTGATTTAAATCATTCTGGTGTACTGTTTTGTTTCTAAATACTTTGAAAGAGCAGGTTTATGAGGGAGACATTGTTTCTCCATAATTAAATACATTGTAATAGAAAATCCATCATTACCTAGACATTTACCCTTAGCCATTTCTTTTATTGTCTCATTTATCTCTGTTCTAGTAATAGGTGAGATTGATGTTTTCTCTCTTCTTCTGTGAGAACCATTTCCTTAAAAATGTAGTGTAATATTCCATTTCTTCTGCTGGAGGTAACCCTGACATGTATAGAGATTTTAGTGAAATCTGTGATGCTATCCACCAATTTGTATGGAAAGGTTTGTAACACATTACCATCATCTATAATAGAAGTTACCTCTGTTTTTTTTCCCTCAGAGGTGTGTAACCATCTTGCCAAGAATTTTCCAGACATCTCACTATTCAGATGCCAATTCTTACTGTATTGGAGCCAACTATTTTTATTTTTACATTCATCTGTGTGATTTTTTACAGTTTTCATATTCTGTTTGGATCCTCTTATCTCCTGCCTCATTTTAATTTCTAATTGCAGAAGAGTTTGTTCCATATCTTCTCTAGTAATTGTTTTCATTCTGTTACACCATGCTGCTTCTAAAATAATCAGTCCCCTAAGAGTTGCTTTCAAGCACCCCATGATTGGATAATGTGTCACAATTTATGTTATTAACTTATGATATAATGATGGATTGCATCCTTTAACCCCACTACAAAATATTGATTACCTAATAAGTTATTATTTAGTCTCCATAAACCACCTTTTCCCTTGCTCTGCCCTTCCCAAACACATTAATAAATAACAGGGCTATGATCTGAAATGTATGACACCTCTATACTAGTTTGGTGGCAGGAACTGTCTATCATGAATGCAGCAGAAACAAACATATAGTCGAATCTTAAACTGACTTTATATCTGAGTAATGTATAAATTGTTTTCATTTACATTAAATTCTCTCCTATATCTAGCAAATCATCACTTCACCTTATGGTTTAAGAGGATATAGGTGATTGCTGAAAGGACCAAATATGTGAGGCATTGACTACTTCTCTCTTTCTAGCTATATGAAAAATAATATTGATTCAAATGTTTAAGAAGTACTTCAGAATGTGTGAAAAATGTAAGTTGCAGTTTTTGGGTATTGGGACTTTTAATTCCCACCCACCCCACCCACAGACACTATGACCTGCACTTTAGTATTTCACTTTAGGAAAACTCAGAGATGGTGGAATCCCATCCTGCCCATCATGCAAGAGGCATGTTACACAAGGAAATATTTGAATAATGAATTAATGGCCTATTTAAGGCATGATGGGTTTACCAGTCCCCACCTCCTGAGGAAGGCTCTGTTGGAGCCAAAGTGCTGGGGTGAATGGGAGGTTAGTAATGCTACTCTTCATCTTTATGTGTCACTTAGCAATAATTTTGCTTTAGTGACATAGAACCCTACTTTTGTGAATTTATAAAAATCAGTTATCTCTTCAAAACACATTATACACTGCTTTTCATTGTTTTTGCCAGGTGACCCTTATAGGGCACAGCTAGCAATACAACAGCTATTACAGCATTAAATTTGTGTTAGCAAGTCATTATCTGGAACATTTTGGATAATTTGAATCTGCTGTAATAGAGTGCAATCCATCTGTTCTGTTGTAGCTTATAGAGTAAACCATCCAAGATTTTGTACCCTCCTAGCCCTTGAGCACTGCTGATTCTTTTGTTTATGGTATCTGTCTGGAACTGCTCATACAGCAGCTCACAGAGCTGCATGAGCATGGCCCTATTGAACCTGTACAACTCATGATTTGTTTGTCACTGAGGACTTTGAATGTGACTCGTGAACAGTGTTGTCTGTTTGTAGTGTAGCACCTTCAAGTCCTGAGCTGGAGCCCAGAGGAGAATTTTCTGCTCCTCATCCTACAGAACAGCCTCTTTCAGGTGCAAAATGTGTGTATTTGTTTGACACAGCTCTGATACCCACCTCTGGTTTGCCAAGGTTAAGACATGCTTTTACAGGTCTTAATTTGTGCAATGCTAAGTCATGCTAAACACTCATGGCGTAGCATTAAATCATTGTATATCATGCTGCACAGAATGTTCACATCACCACCCCTTTTCTATGCTGAATACATTATGTTTGCACTCATGCACTATTGCAACTGCCTGACATAGTGCTAACAACTGAATATTGCATTCATGTGCCAGTACAAAGCAGGTGTATGCAATGCTAACCATCTGCACATGGGACCCAAGTTCTTTAAAATGGGACAACTTTGGAACCATTAGGAATAAAAATAAGTTGTTGTTTTTTTATGAAAGCTTGGAGTCAGCTAAGTTGATATATTGATATGAGATATTGCTATAGCTGCCACATTTGAAATGTAAAAGTATAAAATAGTTAATACAATTTTAAAGTCCTGTTATTTTAACAACATCTTATATATAACTGCACAGATGTCACAACACATGATAATTGTACTGTATCATTAAAATCCATACATGTTGATTGGACTCCAAGCTTTCATTTAAAAAAAAAAACTTAAAGAAAAACTATGTTGAACCTGTAAGTCATTTTCTCTTTAGAATTTTATTTTTAAATACTGGTTCCAGTTCTTACTGTTCCTTTTCTACAGGGTTTTAATTATCCTGCTGTACCACATTCACTCTTGGGTGTCAGTGGCACCAAGGATGGGCTCCCAATGCCACAATCAGTCTTCAGGTGATAGGGTGTTTGCACCAGAGAGGACCCCAGTACTGCATGCAGTGTTTGCTTTTTGTAGCACTGGGGATGGGCTCCTGGCACCACATTCAGTTTTGGGGTGAGTTGTGGTTGTTAAGTGATTCTAAGGATGGGCTCCTGGTACCACATTCAGATTTTTAGGGTGGAGATGATAAGTGGTTCTGAGGATGGGCTCCTGGTAGAACATTCAGTTTGGGGTAGATTGTAGGTGTTAAGAGATCCTGGCGATGGGCTCATGGTGCTGCATTCACTATTGAGGGTCCATAGCACCAATGAAGGCCTTCAAATTAATGCAAGAACTTCATATGGTGGTCAATGGCCTAGGGTGGGCACCCAGTGCTGCTCTTCAAGTTAGGAGGTTGCCACACCTGGGATGGTCTGCCAGTGCCACACAGGAAGTTTGGGGGGTTGCAGCACCAAGGATGGACTCCTAGTGTTGCTATATTTGTGATGTTCCCAGACCCAATCACTGTGCCAGTGGCATCAGGGATGTGTGATGACTCAGACTAGGAAAGGAGTTAATGAAAACCTAATCACCAACTGATGCCCACCAGCAGTTATTTTCCGAAGCTGCTATTGCAAGTCCATGGGATGGTAATACTGACAAACCTGCAATACAGTTGGGGATCAGCTAAAATGGTTACCCTCGACATAAAATTAATTTATGGTGTTATACTCATATTGTAGACAAGGGGACAAATCTGCAAGTTGGGAATACATGGATTTCTGAGTTAACAGTTCTAAACTGTAACTTCAACAGCAAACTGAAACTGCAGGCAAAAGATTGCATCCTTTCAAATGTGTCCACAGAGACCTGAAATCAGAAATGACCCTGGGAAAATTAACTTGTACAGCAACTTAAACAAAGGGCTGTAAGCAGATCTCCATCAGTCTGACAACACAAAGACAGAAGTTAAGCTGCAATTCAAGGCAGTATTTGAAAGGAAAGTAGGAGGAGTATGTTTATTCTCTTATGAAGTCAGAGTCTTATTGTTTCACAAGGAAAATATTTTTGTATTCCACACCTACGCTGTGAGGCACTGAACTATCAGCCTTTTCTCTCTCCAGAATTTTGCTTGCCCTGTATGAAATTATATGTGACTGTTGGCAATACAGCTGTTATTCTTAACTCACATGGGTTATTTACTTATTATAATTTATTTTTCCGCAAAGTCTAAATGGGATGCAAAATCTTAATTGTAGTGGGGTCTTGCTCATCTAACTACACTACTAAAAGAATTGAAGTACAGGAAGGTTATTCTCATGTGACTTGCTCAAGATCACCAGTGAGACAGTGGCTATACTTGATAGTTCCAAGTTTGCACTCTTAACAACAAATACTATAAAAATAGATAAGAAACCCTCAGTAACAAGGTTGTAATATATGTGTGGTCATTTCTCACCATGGAGATCAGGGATAGAAAGCAAAATCATACTATCATTCTGACAATCAGAAAGTCCTATCACCACTGTTCTGACATTAGAGGTGCAAGCCCCGTGGTGGGGCTTACCTTTGTGCCACCAGCAGAGGCCAGTTGCACAGAACATGGCTTATTGTTAAGTGTAAAATATGTGGTCTTAAGACTTAAAAGTAGTCAAGCATAAGTCCTCGATGTGAGACTGTGGCACAACAAAAAAATGGCCTGTCTTACATAAGACTGGTCTAAGCCCAATGTTGCCTAGCAACATAGACTAGACTGTAAAATGGACTTACACTGATACTTCCCTGTAAAAATCAAGATGGCTGCCAGAAGCAAGTATAATTTCTCCAGCTCCAGACTGTGAGTTGAAATTAAATGTTATTAGTAGTCATATGCAATTTTGTTGCTATTGTTGGCATAATTATTTTGTTATTGTTGTTAGCATAAGTTTTCACAATTTTGTAATTTATTTTACTACAGTGATAATAGTGCTTGTTCTAAATATTTGGTGATTATAAACACTCTAAATATTCACTTTTAAGCTGAAAAAATTATTGAAATATGGTTTATAACATAATGGCAAACCTCTTGTTTCACCATGACTTTACTGCATATGAGAGTTTTCTGTATTTGGCATCTAGCAGTGTCACAAATTCTAAACTGTCAAACTCAAAAAAAATGTTACTGACAAATGTTGTGATGTTCAAGATGTTAACTTTGAGTATCACTGTTATGGAAAACATTGATTCTCATACCAACTATTAATGTACATGCCATAAGCTTCTTATGTTTATTAAACAAACTGTCACTGTTTCTTACGTTTTCTGGGTTGCATCCAGTGGGGTGGTGGGGTCCCGTAAACTAACTGCCCTGACAATGGACTGCACATTAGCTGCTTCTCATAGGATGCGCTGCTTCTCCCCATTGCACAACACTGCTTGCATTAGCAAAGGCAGACTACCGGCTTCTATTGACTGAGCATTTAAATAATGCCAGAAATACTTCCAGAAATGGGAAAAAGTGTTGCTCAGAGCTCAGAAATTAAATGCTCTGTCTACATAAAGAAAAGAGCACATATATGGGGAGGGGTTAACTCTTGAGTTTACGGTGTTACTTCTCTGTGGAATAAGGTGCACAATTTCGGTGTTGCATATCTGGGATCTGATTCTCGGTGTGTCATCCTTTATTGCTAGGAAGTTCAAAGTACAGCAGTGACATGCGGATACAGTACCTCATAAATTAATCTGTTAGCTGTCTGAACTGTATTGTAGAGCAGAAGGTTTACTTCCCTTCCTATCAACAAGTGAAAGCAGTGCGGGAAAGCATTCACATTCCAGTGTGTGCGTTCATCACATTCTTAGAGTAGGTAAAGGCTTGCTCCAACTATGTAAAATAAAACAGCAAATATGGACATTCTCGAGCCCATGACATAAAACAGCCAAGTTAGGCGGACTGCTTCAGCCTTCACAGCTATCATTTTACTTGCTTAAAACTATTTGACTGTTCTCTGGTTGCTCAGATAAGAGCCCAGGGAAAGGTTATTTTGTTTTACTACACTAGCTAATTCCCACCATGGAAATTAGCCCACTAGTCTACCAGTGGTATTATATAAATCACTGACCCACAACTCTAGCCCCCAACCAAATGTCTGCTGAAACCTGCACCCCTCTTAAGGACACTACCTATATCCTGAGGTTCAGCCTCAGGCTCCTCCCAGAAGCTTCTCACTGACACTGAAGAGCCTACCCTGCAGGCAGATGATACTGCTCAGACACATGGCAGAGGTCATTGTGATGTTCCCTCTTGCATGCCTGCACATGAGGATTTCTCACTGGACACTTTGAGTCCAGTGACCAGCCTTAGATGAACTAGAGTAGCTGGTGGCAATATTCACTCCAGTGTGCCAGACTTTGACTTGGAGGTTGGACACCTCCAATCTTTCTACAGGGGTCCACTTTGACAGGAGTCTCCTTATCAAATCCTGACAGTGGATACATCCAGCCTGAGCTGGGGTGCAGGTTTGGCAGACCATCAAACCCACAGAACCTGGTCTCCCTAGAGCAACATCTCCATATCAACATTTTGGAGATGCAGGTGATACTTATGCCCTTCAGGCATTCCATTTGAGTCTGCTCCTGGGCCCTCACCTTATTCACATGGACAACATGTAAGTGGTTTTCTACATAAACAAGCTGGGGACTAGCTCCTATCACCTCTGCAGGAAGGCCATGACAGTCTGGTATTGGGCCATTGAGCATCATCTGGAACTCACTGCCATGCATGTCCCAGGCATACAAAACACCTTGGCTGACAGTTTAGCTGGTCTCGGTCCAAGGCACACAAATGAGAACTCCTCAGTTAGTGACCGATGAGCTATTTGACAGAGCGGCTGGTCCAAGCTGGACCTCTTTGCATTCCAGTTCAATGCCAAACTGCCCTGTTTTGCTCACTAGATCCAGGGACTGGTGTTTTCGTGAATGCATTGTCCTCTCTTAGACAGGGAGGTTTCTGTATGCCTTCCTCCTTCCCATTGCTGCAGTGAGCACTTCTCAGTTGCAGTTGGAGGGATTAGGGACAATTCTAATTGTACTCTACTGGCCACCTCAGAATAGGTTCCCTACTACTTCAGCAGCTGGCAGTGGAACCCCAATTCCCCTGCCCTGAGACTTGCTCTTCCAGAAGCAGGGTCCCTGATACATCCAGACCTCAAGTCATTGCACCTGCATGCATGATTCCTGCAGACCTAGCAGTGGCTCAGTTAGGGGTTTCCCAAAGTGGCAGAAGTCTTGGTGGCTGCCAGAAAGCCTTCCATTAGGGCTACTTATTCGATGAAGTGGAAACAGTTCTGCCTTTGGTCTTCCACTTGCCATCTTGATCCATTTGCATACCCAGTGAACTCTGTCTTAGTGTACCTCCTTTCTCTATTAGACTCATGGCTGAGCTTGTCCTCCATTAAGGTGCACCTATTGGCCATCTCTGCATATCATGCACCTGTGGAGGGCAAAACTATTGCCCAGCTGGATCTGTCCTGCACCTTTTGCAGGGTATTCTGCACCTCAAACCTCCCATCAGGGACCCTGTCCCTCCATGGGACCTTTTATTTGTTTTTGGAGAAACTTACATTGCCTCCATTCAAACAGGCCACAAGTTGCGAGCTTAGCTTTCCATCGTGGAAGGTGTTTTTTTAAGTTACTCTTTTACCCCATCTCCTGTGGGCCACATTTGGGAGGGAGCCCCAGCCCAGTCACCCCCGATGTCTACTGGCTGACTGTCTTCCTCCAGGGCTTGCCCAGCCCCGATTGGGTTAGCAGGGGATACCCAGGGCCCCACTGAAGACTAGGTCCAGTTCTGCTCAGCAACACGGCTGGTTGGGGAGTGGGACCTGTGAGCCCCTCCATCATCCATCCACTGGAGATCTTTTTAATTTTTCTACTGAAGCTTGGACATGTAATGACACCGATGAGAGTGCCACGCACACTACTGTGTGCATCCCATCAGGCATCTGCCCTGCCTCCACCCACCATGGACAGCATCAGTGTGCCAGCACTAGCATCTGCTAGGGCTAGGCAAACACTGGCCACTGATTGCCCCCAAGGAGGAGAACTGTCCTTGGGATGCTTGATCCTTCTCCTCCCCAGCCAACCTCTGGTGACCTGCTCACAACCACAAACACAGGTTGCCAGCATGGCAGGAGGTAAGGCAAGATGCCTCAGCCCTCCATGCCACCAAGCTGGCTTAGCGGAAGGTGTTATTTTTAGTTGCCATTACTTCTGATCAAAGGATTTCTGAGCTTCAGTGGCTCAGTAGGTAGCACACTCACCTCTGAGGCCAGGAGATCAGAGAGCTGTGGTTCAGTTCCCACATCTGGCACTTGGGCTAATATCCAAGTACTGACACTGTAATGCAGCATGAAAGGGTGCTGCATTTCTGAGGTGCCGCCTTCCATATAAGATGTTAAACCAAGGTCCCATCTGCCTGGATTGGTGGTAGTTCAGGTGGATGTTAAAGATCCCATGGCACTTATCAAAAGAGTAGGTGAATTTCCCCGTGTCCTGGCCAAATTTCCTCATTCACTAAAGATACCACCAACAGCTTAATCTGGTTCAAGGTCAGTTGGCATTCATCTGTATCCCTCCCTGGGTCGTGCCTGAAAATAGGCAGGATTTGTCTAGTGCACTTACCCGGTCAACAAAAGCTAAATATAAATAAAATAAAATGTAAAGAGCCTTATCTAGTTGTCCACAAGGGCATCCTTGTGGATTAATCCTAAGTTTTGCACAAAGTGGCATCTGAGTTTACACTGAATCAGGACATGCAGCTACTCAGTTTACAACCCAGAGTATTCCAACTGAGGGAAGGCTCTACTTCATACTCTGGATATCACTGGTGCTTTATTTCTTAGAACATACCCTTGCTGTCCGAAGGTCTGAACAGCTGTTTGTTCTTTTCACCTCAAGGACTGAAGGGGCTCCAGTTTCTAAGCAGACTTTGTCCAAATGGCTAGTTAACTGCATTCTTTATTGTTACAGAAAGTATGACAAGCCTTTGCCAGGATTGATCAAAGACAATTCTACCAGGGGTATGGCTGATTCTTTTCCATCCATCAAAATGTGTCTGCAGCTGATATCTGCACAGCTGCCACCGGAGTTTCATAGACATTTTCAATCTGCATTACAGTTCGGATATTGCCTCTCATTGTAGGGGTGGGCTTTGGCCTTGCTGTTCTACTGGGCCTGCATTGATGAGCTTTCCAGCTGACTTTTAGCTCCTGACTTTTAGGGGTTGGTCCTTTCACTGTGTGGACCCAGTCCTTATAGTGTAACCTGCTGCAAGAGCTCCCCTCAAAATGAGATAGTGCAGTTGCATAAGCACTTTGGCATGTCTGGATTGTATTCTTGGGGGAGGGCTCCCAGCTCTGGCTCCATAATGGGGAATCCCAGAGGATTTCAAGTCCTCAGGGATGGGGGTGGTGGTAGCCAATCATGGAAGCAGGGACAGTGCTGAGCAGCGCCCATCTGGGCTGAGGATAAAAACATTTATGTCAACAAAAATATATATATCAAATACTTTTTCGTGGTACTATACAGATAAACTATGGGAAATAATAAGCCCTAAAACAGGAAATCAGTGCACACAAGTATATAACATTTTTAATTTGCAATATTCAGAATGGTTCCTACAAAAAAGTTATATAATTAATTATGGCAGGATAAGCCTACTAACAACAAATAAGCCTGGTATATAGGAGGCTTAAATTAAAGTCTCTAAATAAGACTGATGGAGTGCAAGTCAATTTTGTGCAACAGACTTAAAATGTTCAAGCCTGCCTTGCCTTTAGGACCAAAAACAAGTCTTAAACACAGACTTAACTTTTTGTGCAACTGGCCCCTGAGGCTCAGAATTGGTCTTTCGTTGTTGCCTGCCTGTTCCCCAACTGGACCTAGTTCTGGACACTGGTGGTGAGTAAGAGAATGGAACAGATGTTTTTCAGGAGTCCAAATACCTGGCTAGGAGTTCTGCTGCTGCGGTGAAATGACCACGCCATTTATGAAGAATGGAATTTCCTTGACATCCCACTGGACCACTGCAAGCATTTTAGCCACTCAGACATCAGCTCTAAGGGGATAACACTAATAAACTGGTCACCAGTGTTCTGGGTATGGAGCCCCATCAAAATTGATAACTCCGGATAAATGCCTATGTAACAACATGGTCATCAAACCTTGAGGACCTTTGTCCCCAGGGATAGTCAAGGAAGAACTGCAAGGAGCATTATGGGATACATAGTAGCAGTGTGTTTGAGGTCCTACATCAGAAGTAATCATGTGTCCCACTAAGTGACCGATAGCTGATACAAACAATGAGGAGGCAAGAACCTTGGGGCCAGTGGTAGAACTTCTCAGAATCAAGGAGGAGCTTCAAGCAGTCCTGTTCAACTCATGGAAGAGACAGATGTGTTGTCAGGAAGGAGCTGAAGTCCTGCTTGGAATCAGATCAGCATTGTCATTTTGCTGTTGAAACCTGTTGAAGTCCAATTGTAACTAAATCACACCTGATGATGAAAGGTTGCTGACTACAAAGAAATTCTAGGAACCACATCTGGGTTTAGAGGTAAGAGAATTGTCACCTTCTATCTCTATCAGTGTGATTAGGGAAGGATAGAGCAGGAGATCTGTCTCCAGGTTCTTTGGTACCCTGTCTGTGTGTGTACTAGTGTGCAGAGGGTGTGGAAGTGCCACAGTCTAGGCCTAACCTGGAACTTCATAAGCTATTGTGACTGCTGAAAGGGAGCTGCCCAGATGACATGAACTAATCCACCTGCCATCGGTAGGGCCCACTTGTTGCTGCATCATCGATGTTAGGCTACACCTGAGCCCATCCAGACCATCAGGGAGCCACTCTGTGTTCTTGTACTGCCGTGAGGCCATGGTTATTGAGTCACGTGAGTACTGGAGTAGCCAGCCAGATATTAAAGACTCTTGAAGCTCATGTGGTTGCAAGCCCAAGTTAAATGTTGCCCTGCTGGATTATAGTTTCCTTTGCTGGACTAGAAAAATAATTATTAGCATAGCATACTTTCCATACACTCTAAATAGCCAAAAATGGCTAAGAGTTCAGACATTTGTTTTAAATAATATGAAACATGCAGTTATAAAGCATGGCTTCTACCACAGACTAACCACATTTCAGTTTCAACGCAGACTATCCACATCCCAAAGCAATATACCTCCTCTGAATTTACAAAATATCAGCTAGAGAAAACTGCAGAACCAGGTACAAGGAAGTTATATGGGTTTGTAATGAAGCGTACAGCATACTGTTTCAAAACTTGAATCAATTAAAGATATTAACTTTAGGACTGTGAATTAAAGGGAAAGAACAAAACAATAAACAAACCGAAAAAGGATGCAAACTCTTGATCTAGCATCAAACAACACAGTCTCTATACAAGAACTGTATATACCACTCTGGCCCCATTCGTAACCCCTGAGACTGTCTCCAGGCCCCTCAGTGCCTTTTGTTCTCACAAAACTTGAACTTGAAAAAGAGGATAATAGTTCACAGTAGTCTCAGTAATTCAAAGAAAGCAAGAGCAAATTCCTAGGTGCACCGTAAGGTGGGGACAGCTGCCTATTTCAGCACAGACAAAATATTTTACCTACTGTACTGCAAATTTAGAACTGCCCTACAACATTGCCCCCAAATCCATCTGTTGATTCACCTTCTTCAGCTTTTCAATAGGTTTTTTAGCATCCTGAGCACTGGAAAATACAAAAAATCTTGCCTCCTACCTCCGCATGCAATCTCACAGACAGCAACATGGCAAAAGTGGTCTTAAGGGCAAGCATCCTGTTCTTAACCCTTCAAATTATTTCCTCCTATTATGGGTGGAGAATGGGAGGTCAGGGTACAAATTCACGACAGCCTCCCTGCCAGAACTTCCTTAACTCTCCAGGCAGATGCAAAAGCCTTGTCCCTCAGAAAAGCTGGGTTAAGATGATCAGCATCATGGTAGTTGGTAGGAGAATATGAAACCCTCCTACGATTTACTTGGTATGCTCAGTCTAGGAACTGGGCCTGTAGGATTTTTCCATTGGAATACCTTTAGCAGCCAGAATTACAGAATGGCAACTGTGCTAGTCCTTCAAAATCCTCTGGGAGAACAACTAGGTAGAGGTTTGATTCTCAAGAAGATTTCTATTGCTACCAGCCATTTTCAATATGATTGTTTCACTTATGACATAATAATAACAATAATTTTTATTTTTATCACGCCTTTCAGCAATCAAGGCACCTAAGAAATATTTAAAACAATGGAGCATGATTTACAACATTGTAAATAATATAAAACAACCAATGCAAAAAGTAAGATTTAGGTCAGTCACCAAATGCTTGGTACCACAAGTGAGTCTTAAGTGCCTGTTTAAATCCTTCAACAGTCATGCACTAACAGGGTAGAGAATTTCAAAGGGTGGGGCTGCATGCATATATGCCTGGGCCCCAGAAGATTTTAAACACACCCTTGGAATCTCTAGCAACCCTTCATCAGCTGCGGCATGATTGCCCAGGACAGTAAAGGATCAGAAGCTCTTCAGGTAGTCCAGGCCCTGTCTGTGTAGGGCTTTATAAGTCAAGTCCAACTTTAAAGGTGATCCGCCACTGTACTGGCAGCCAGTGCAGTCCTCATAGCACTGGAGAAATATTGCAAGAACGAGGTGTTCCCATTCAAAAGCCGGGCTGCTGTGTTCTGCACCAGGAGCAAGCGTCAGATTTCCACCCAGGTAGCCCTAGGTAAAGGGAGTTGTAATAGTCCAGGCAAGAGGACACAAAGGCATGGACTAACATGAGAAGATTGCCAGATGGAACAAGGTGCTTAACCCTGGAGATATTCCTCAGATGGTAGAAAGAGGATTTGATGCCGGCTGACACCTGTGAACGTAGTGTCAGCCCTTAGTCAAAAATTACCTCCAGGTTCCATACCTCTGCTCAGAGGTCGGAGTGATAAGCCCCAAGGAAGAGTCCTGAGGGCAAACCTACCCTCAACCCACCTATCTTGCACCCTGTGTCCACAACCAGCACCTCAGACTTTTCCGAGTTTAACTTCAATAATCTCGAATCCATCCAATCCTGGATTTCTGTGAGGCAGTTGTTAAAGACTGAGATAGCTCTATCCTGGCAGGTGCAAAGAAAGGTAGAGCTGGGTATCATCTGCATAGCAGTGAAACCTCAGCCCATACCTTCTTACAATGTTTCCTAGGGGTAGTATGTAAATCATGAACAACATGGGGCAACACCGATCCCTGAGGAACCTCACATAATGGAAGAACTGGGTCTGAGAAATAAATCCCTGACACTACCCTCTGAGTTCTTCCATTGAGAAAAGATATAAACCACCTGAGGACGATACTCGACAGGCCACAGATGAACCTCAGGCGACTGAGCAGAACCCTATGGTCCACAGTGTCAAATGCTGATGAGATCTAGAAGAACCAAGATGGAAGGTTTTTCTGATCCTTGCCATCAGAAGATCATTGAGCACCAAACCAGTGCCATCTCAATACTATGCCTCTTACGAAACCGGACTGGAGAGGTTCATAGATGTTATCGATGGCCAAATGGTTCTCCAGTTGTACTGCCACTACTTTCTCAATTACCTTCCTATAAATGGAAGGTTTGAGATTGGTCTGTAGTTGCATTGCAGTCTGGGTCCAAAGAAGCTTTCTTCAGGAGGGGTGTTACCACTGTCTCCTTCAGGGATCTTGGAAATTCATCTGTTTCAAGGAGCACCAGACTACCATGCTAGGACTGGAGCAATGATATCAATACAACCCATAATCAGGAAAGTTGGTTCTGTGTCCAAACTACAGCACATAGGGTGTATACCCTGGACAATCCGCATGAAATCCATAAACTCTGGCTGGTCAAAGGTGCTCCGGAAAGCTGAGGGCAGTGACCAAGTGCGATCCAGAGCATCGCCCATAGAGTGTGCTGGTTGGAGCACTGCTCTGATGTCAGCCACCTTAGTCACAAAGAATCGAGCAAGCTCATCACACTCTACTTCATAAAGGCTTTTCAAACCTGTAGACAGGCTGGGTTGCACAGTCTGTCCACAGTTTGAAAGAGCTGAGCTGGTCGATTCTGAGCATCTGCAACTCTCTGGACAGGAACTCTGCCTTCTTACGGTGATTGCAGATTGATAGACTTGACAATGGTCCATCAATCTAAAGTGGTCGGCATCCAGGGCAGATTTCCACCAGCAACACTTTAACCTTCGCCCTAATCACTGCATCTCCCTCAAAGTCCCATCAAACCAGGGGACTGAGGGCAAAGGAGAGGAGACAAACTCAGACAGGAGCAATGACATCCAGGGCCACAGAAATGGCCATGTTATAGGCCCTCACTAGGTCCTCTGGGTCGCTGTTTGCTGATGGAAGGACCGAGAGGTCAAGCACTGCCGCCAGGCCTTCAGAGCTAACATCTCGTAAAGGGCGGTACCTGACCATGTCTACAGGGGTAGGCCTACAAAGGGAGTGCAAAACTGAACCCCACGATGTAGTGATTAAACCATCCAACTGGTTCCACCCCAAATCTAAGGCCTCGATCCCCAGGAGGAAGACTAAGTCAAGAGAGTGACCATGTTTATGGGTAGCACTGGTAACTATCTGTGTGAGGCCCAGCAATGTCATCAACTGGAGAAAATGTTGTCCAAATTGTCAGATTTCATCATCGACCCAGGCGCTGAAGTTACCAGAACCATCAGCTTGGGCAACTCAAATGCCATGTCAATGATGAAGTCTGCCACTTCCTGAAGGAACCGCCTCATCCCTGGGTGGATGGTAGATGAGAGTGATCCACAACCTACACCTGCTACTACAGTACACTCAAATGACTCAGTCTCCTCAACTGGTACACTTGTGAGGCCCAGTTCAGTCTTGAAACAAACTGCATCCCTCCCCCATGATTCAATCTTGAGCGGTGGATCACCGAGTACCCGCTGGAGTTGCAGCCTCCAATATGGGGCCAGAGTTCTCGTCCAGCCAGGTCTTGGGTGATGCAGGCCAGGTGTGCTATTTCTACAAGATCTGCAATAATTGGAGTCTTGTTTTAATGGACCTGGCATTGCATAACACCGCTTGAGTTGAATGAGCTTCCAAGGCCTCCCGAACAGCCTGCCCACCAAAACTGGTAGTGTTTTTGGTATGGAAACCAGATATGGCAGACCACGATCTGGATTCCATTTCTCCTGGTGTCTTCTGGACCTTACGACCCCGAGCGATGGCCCCGCTCATTCACCCTCCACCTACCAGGCTCCTCAAACACCCTCCCCTGACAGGCAATACCCAGTGCTCTACAGCACTGGTATGTTGTAAACTGCAACAGGGGAGACAAAGGAGCAGAGGGTGAAGAGGGCACAGGATGAGTAGCACACGACCATGGTGGTGAGCCTCAAGCACAGTTTGATGACCACAATAAACTACAAAAAATAAAATAGAACAAATGACAAAATAACCCTAATCACTTCTACCAATTATACTATAAAACACAAACAAAATTAACAATATTTAAATGAATACAAAACCATCAACTCTCACTTGAGGGGCGTGAGGGAATTTTAACAAATCTATAACCAAAACTAAAACAAAATATATAACCAACAAATTTTAAACCTAACCCTTAAAAGCTATGTTTTAAAATAAATAAAATGTCATAATTACTCAATCCAGACTGGCAGGTTTAAATTAATCAAATGAATGAACATAACCACTACATATATAAATCAAATTACAGAAATGTTTGTGATTTCCAGTCCACCATGGTCCTCACACCACCAGAGGAGACTGGTAGATGTACAAACGTCTCAGTAATTTCTACAACCTCCAAATACTCTCACTACGGGGAGATTACTAAAAGTAAATCCAGGCTTTTGTTAGAATTGTACACTCTCACTGTACCAAAAATTAAAAACAGTGGCACTCTCACTGCCTTTTAATCAGAATATAAATGAAAAGAAATTGATAGGTCTGACCGTATTTAGACAGAACAAGTCCAGGATAATCCATGTCACATGATTAATTACTCCGGAGCTGGAACAGCCCGACAATTCCTCCAGGGTGGCCGAACTGCAGGTCCATGACCTCTGCTATAGGCCCCTGCCAAGGTCCACTTACTAATAGGCTCCATGGGAAATGTAAGGGACAATGGCTCAAATCGCGGATACCCAGCATGAGTAGTAGCAGCCTGGGCTCTTTTGACATGTGACTTGGCAGTGTTTGTTTTATTAGAAATACCCATTTCTGAGTCAAGTGATATCTGACTAGAGAAAGCAGAGCTCCTGGCTTTCTCCGCTCTCCGCCTTTATTTGGATTAAACTATCTACATAAAGTAACCTGAATGCTTTTTTCAACTACAGAAGTAATGTTTGACAGTACCACCTAAGTGCTGATTGTGAAAATGCACCAGTTCCTGCCATGGAGGTCGTTATGAGACAGGAGCTCCCATGCCATACCCTCTGCCCTCCCAGACAAGGCCACAAAAAGCCAAGCAGCAGCCTACCAAGTCTGGATCTACGCCCCTAGGCAAAACCAACGCTGCGCCGCTAATGGAGGCACACTTCCTATTGGAAATGAAGCTACTCCAGGAAGCCCTTATACAGCGCCTCTAAATGTAGCCTCACTGAAAAGACTCATGGATGTTTCCCAGCAGGTGAGGGACACAGAGGCATGGGCCACCTCTCTGGTGAAGTGGAGGGTGACTATAGATCCTGAACATACAGCCCTTAAGAGACAGTTGAGCAATATGGAATTGAAACTGGAGGATCTCAAGGGCTGTAATTGACGCAACAATTTGGTGGTGATTGGCTACTGAGACGAAGAAGGGCCCTCCCCATTATCTTTGCTCAGAAGTTGTTAGAAAAGTGGCAGGGCCCTCTCTCAGTGGGTCTTTGTACATTGTGGAGCGGACCCACTGAGTGTTGGCCCTGCTGGCCCCAGGAACACCTCCCCCAACCATTTATCCTGAGACTACTGAATTTCTTTGATTATCAGCATATCCTTTCCAAATTGAGAGATATTCAAGCTGTAATGTGGGAAGGTTATAAAATCTGCATATCTCAGGACTTACCAGCATCAGTAAGGCAAAATGGGGCTCATTTCACTTCACAGTCTCTCACCTTATCCCCACCGTGCTAGCGATGCTGTGCCCTGACCAGTTGCAAGTCAGGGTGCAGGAGAAATGGCCTACATTTGATTCCAATGATCAGGCCTTGCAAGAGCTTCAGTGTTTGCTGCTGAAACTGTTCTAGAAGTGAGCTCCTATCAGAAGGGGTGAGTTTACTTGTGTGAAAGTTAGAGTAATGGATTTTGTGATGTGATGACATCGGGGACAGTGAGAATTTAGGTTGCTGCAATCTGTTCCCTGGACACTGGCTAACACATATTTCCCTGAGGCCCAGTGCCGACTGACTCAGCTTCGGTCTATGTTTTGATTTCCTGCCTATGGAGGAGCGGGCTGGATTTATGTTTAGCACAAGATCGACATTATAACTGAATTTCAGTCATGACTTAAGCCGGGACTTTCAGGTTTTTCCAGTGGTACTAATGGCCTTCACCAGCTGTGCTAATAAAAACAGTTGATTCCCAGTATCGGCGCAACACTGTGTGGGTTTGCAGCAGCTTGAACACTTTGCAGAACACCATTGCAGCACGAAAGTGTGCATGATTGCTCGGCTGCAGCCAAGACTTTTTGCAGACATCCTGCTGCTCGAACATGCTCACACTTCGCTCCGCTGCAGCTAGAGCATTTCTACAGATGCCTCACTCTGCAAATGTGCACACATTGGAGTTGACATTCACGGAATTAATGAGCACTGGTGTCAGATGTTCTATTCTATGGAGTTAACCTGCCTGCAATTCCATCTGCCTGAGCTGAGGGAGTTATTAATTTTCTGCCTTTAATCCCTTCAGGGCATTAAATGATTTATGCTCCTTACCAGCTAATACTGCTAGGAGCCAGGTTAAGAGTTACTGGAATAGATTTGTGAGTCAGATTGAAATAGCAATATTTGTTACCTATTCTGTTTAGGTGGGAGGGGGTCTCGTTGACACTTTGGGCTACTGCATTGTGATCGACTGCTCCTACATTAGCTCCGGTCTGGCTCTGCTCTTTGTTTAACTCAGCAGGTATTTCTAACTGCAGATAAGCTGGGATTTGAGGGACAGCCCCAACCTTGTTTTCGGCTCAGCCATTTTCACTAAGCCCAGTCATGCTATTTATAGCAGATGTTTATTTCCTAGCATTCTAGGGGTTCAGTTAGTAGTTATGTAAGAGGTTTCTTATATCTTATCATTTGCGAGAGGAGAGGAGAGGACAGGGCCTTGAAATACCATACCTGGCAGCATCATACACTGTACTGAGGGAGGGCCTCACCACCATTCAATCCAGTGTGTGCTTTACAACTAATTATGGGTTTAGTAGTGGATTGGCAGGGAATTTCTAAGTTTTGTGTATTTGTATCAAGTTGGGAGGTAGGAGTGCTGTGGGGATTGGGGAGTGGATGGGAGTGTGTTTGTGTTTCAGGGTTGGCAACTGGGGGTGAAGTGGTGGGACCCATGGTATCAGCAAGGAGAGTTTTCTTCTTTACTCAAAGTCTGATTTCTACTAATGGTCGAGTTATGACACATGGCTAATTGTATAAGAGTACATTCTTGGATTGTTAAAGGTGTAAGCAATAAAAACAAAGATAAAGAATACTCAAACATCTGCAAGTAGTAAAAGGACAAATATCCTTTTGCAGGAGACCAACTTGCTTGAGACAGAGGCAAATTTACTGAGGAAGTTAAATATAGGGCATGTTTATGCAGCAGGCACAAGCACACAGAATAAGGAGAGGCTATTTTGTTAGACAGGGCCTTGGGTTTAAATGCAACAAATGTATCCAAGACCAGTTGGGTCGATACATTTTGGGGACTGATACTTTGGAGAGGTCTGACATAGTCCATGGGTCTATTTATGGTCCTAACATGAACACCCCTTCTTTTTCATGGCATTGCTTAATCTCCTGCTGCCCTTCCTGTCTGCTCCACTTTTGATAGGAGGGATTGGAATTTACCCTTTTCTCCAGATGAGGATAGGACAGACAAGGTGAGGGTGGTCTGTCTCTGGCTCAAAGAGCCATTAGGGACCGGATAGACAAATTGGACTTTTGCTACCCTTGGAGGGTATTACACCTAAGCCAACAGGAATACACATTTCAGTCCCCAGTGCATGGGTCCTCCTCCTGCATAGAGTACTTTTTAATAAGCAAACAGCTCCTTCCAGGACTCATAGCATGTCAGAGCTCTCCAGAGGTCATCTCGTACCACTCTTGTGAACTGCACCATATCTTTATCACCTACTCAGCAGGTAGAGACAACGTGGAAACTGAACAATAGGTTACTGAAAGATAAATGGTGGATAAAATAAAGTCTTGTATTGCACAGTATACTGCGGATAACCTCAACAGTACAGGCCGGCAGAGATGGAATGGGTGGTCTGAAGTGCTTCCTCAGGAGAAGCTCATCAGGATTGCCTCTATAAGGAAATGCAAGAGGGAATCTCAAACTAAAGAGTTACTGGGTAGTATTAGGGACTTAGAAAAATATTTCTTCTTCCATTGAAATGCAACGCCAGGCCTTAATCCACTTAAGGGCCCAATATAATGATTTGTTGAGTGAACAGGCTGAATACACTATCCTTAAAACAAAATCCACATATATTGATCAGGGGAGAAGGCAGGTTGCCTGTTAGCATAGCTTCTAGGCTGGTTAATGCAATCCGATCGACCAGTGATGGCTCCCTCAAAACAAACCCTAATGACACTGTGGCTGAATTTCAGAAAATCTATAAATGCTTATATATTGCCAGGCCTGACTCCTTCGGAGGAACAAGTTGACGATACTTGAAGGGGCTTCCCTACCCGGCCTTTCTCCAGAACAACAGTCCCTGTTGATTTCTCCAGTTAAGGAAGCTGAGATAAGATCAGTGATCCAAAACTTATCACTGGACAAAGCTTCCAGGCCAGACGTCTTCTCACCTAACTTTTATAAAGTACGGGGGAATACCTGGCCCCTGGTTACTTCAACTGTTTCAGTCTATCCTGGCAGGAGAGTGCCAAGACCTCCATCTTTTCGAGGCCTTGATAGTAGTCTTGCACAAGGGAGAGGAACCAGGAACAAGTCTCAAACTACAGATCAATTTCACTTCTGAACTACGACATCAAAATTCTGGCAAAAATCTTGGCAAATAGACTGGATCAGGTTATGCCCTTTCTGATCTGTCTTGGAACAAGTGGGTTTCATGGCGGAGGGTCATCCTCGGACCATCTGAGAAAATTGGACCATATTTTCTCTGCATCCCAAGAAAACATTTCCACTGCAGTGTTGATGTATCTGGACACAGAGAAAGCATTTGATAGGTGGAATGGAATTTTCTTTTTAGAACACTATACAGGTTCGGTTTCCCTCCCTTTGTGCAATGGATCAAGGCTCTGTATACTAAACCTAGCACCTGAATATACTGCAACAGAACCTTCTCTTCCTACTTCCCCTCTTTTCTGGCACCAGGCAGGGTTGTCCCTTATCCCTCTTTTATTCATTCTATATCCGGAACCCTCCTGGCACAGCTTAAAGTAGACCCAGAGTTCCAGGGATAACAATAGGCTCTCAAGAATTCAGGCTGTCAGCATATCCTGATGACATACTTTCCATTTGTCAAACCAAGGACCTTGATCAGCAAAACCTTGGGTCGGATCCAAGAATTTGGGGTGTTATCAAATTATAAGTTGAACTTGGAAAAACAGTCTTTCCCTAAACATGACCACCACAAGAGGGAGGTGGAGGGCTTAAGCTTACGATAGGAACAGAAGAAGCTTAAATATTTGGGTATCTTTCTTACTAGAAAGCCCAAATCCCTGAGGGAATGTAACCTGGAGGCCCTGGGAAGGTAATTCAGCAGGGTTTAAATAGGTGGACAGTGTTGCCATTGTCACTTTGGGCATAGGGCTGACCACGTGGGGTGCTGGGGGCTGATTCCTCCCTCGGAAATTTGAAGAGGGCTCTGCCCCCGAGCAAGTCCAACCAAGTATGTTTTCTTTTATTTTGAAATCTTTCATACTTTTTTTTCTTGTCTTCGGTGAGCAGGGGTGCTATCCAAAGAGGTCGATTTGACATCACTGTCTGTGGAGCATGATGTTTTAATTAATTATTCAGTGCAAAAAAGCACTATGCCTCTTCTGTCCATTGGTCCAAATTAAGCCAGGGGGCGTGGGTTGTCCAGTTCAGTCAAGCAGTCCGGTGTAAAGCAGGCATGCCGGAGCCTCCTGGCTCATTCTGGGTGTTGATTGTGTGTGTTGTTTGGTGCCAGATCTGCGTTTGAACAGTTTGGTGAAGTCTCAACTGTGCGGTTGGCTGGTGTGGTTGTGTGGAGTCGGACCATGTGGCTGCATCATGTCATTGATGAAGAGGCCAGAGTCTGGGCAATGGGTGGTGGTGATGAGCAGTCTTTTTCATGGGGAGCAGAAGGCCCAGGCAAGACCACAGAAAAAACAGTTTGAGTGGGCGACTCTGTATGGGGCCCTGGTCCATGGGGTGTCAGTCGATCTTCTCACTCGGTCTCTGCAGTGGCTGGCAGACATACTGTAACAAGGAAGGAACCGGGTCGACTGTCCATCCAAGAAGAAGTCAAGAGGAGGAGGGAGTAGAGACCCTGCTGTCTTGGCTGTCTGAGCCTGTCCCTGAACACAGAAGTGGTGAGCACTGCAGCAGTTTTGTTTTGTGAAGTGAGAGACACTGAGAGTATAGTGTAGTTTGTACTGTGCAGTGCTGCAGGCCCAAATAGTTTTATAAAAATGAAGAAAAACATGTTCAAGTTCATGATGTGCAGCAGGAGCCTTCTGCTGCACACATGAAGTTGAATATGTTTTTCTCCACTTTTAAAAAACAATTATGGGCCTGCACAGCAGAAACTACACTGAGCAGCAAGCAGCAAGATCTAATTTTTAAGGGCAAAGATTAGATAGATTTGCAAATTGGGATTGCAAATGCACTAGTAGTCTCACACCGTGGACATGGCTGGCTGGGTCAGTGAGTTCTGAAATCGGGTTGGGGGTGAGACAGGCCAGGGGTGATTGACATTGTGGCATTTGTGCCTGGCTCACTGGCTGGGCCAGGGAAGTGGGTTGGGGAAGAGTTGGAGGAACAGGAGGAGAGGGCCAGGGCCCAGTAAGAACACTGTGATGAGGACTTGGCTGTGTCAGAACTGAAGGTGAGTGCAGATGACTGATTGACCAGCTAAATAGGGAGAACCTCTGAAATTTAAGAAACAGCTGATCCTGACTAAAGAATAATCTGACAACAAAAGAGTGGTACGTTAGATAGGGAGTTCCAGTCTAATGGGGTTTGTTAGATCAGGATGGGCACTGCATACTCGATCAGTCCCACATTGTCACATAAGCTCATTCATCAGTTGGCCTTCACTGAAAGTCACACACTGCTTATTAATGTGTCACTATCTTTATCAGTGCTTATTATGTTTCTATTTCAGTGACAGTGGTGAAGACTGTTAAACGATGTCAAGGAGGGTTGATGGAAGTTTTTCATGGCTCCCTTTGCTAAATCAGATTTGTGCATATCTGTGTTAGTTAAACAATTAATTTGTCAGAATACATCATTCAGAACTTGATTTTAGCTGATTGTGATGTTTTCTTAAGTTCTTCTTGGGCCATCTGTTTTCACAAACCTGAGAGGTGGCATGACTAAACATGGTACCTGGTGCCTTCCCTAGTTAATGCTTGGTTTTCATTTACTTTCTGCTTTATGGGATCCTATGCTGAGAAATTGAGGCAGTGCAGTATTTTATTTATTTATTATGATTTATTGGGGGCTCTGATCCTGTCCTTGTCTCAGCCCCGTCCCAACATTTGTCACCCTGGGACTTCCCAAGCTAGTGTTCCTCCCTGGCTTGCCCCAGGGCAGAACCATAGAGTAGGCACATCCCTGAGAGAGTTTAAAGTCCAGTTTCCAGCAGACACTTCTTGACCCCCCGGACAGGGCCCCAGAGCTGGGTCATTCTCTACAGCATTTAAGCTTGGTTCTCAGCTGAGTGCCACAGTCGATGGGGCTTTGATCCTTCTGTGGCAGGGATCTGTGATCCCATTCAGTGACATATGTTGGGCTATGGGAGAGGTAGTGTCTGTCAGCAACCTTTGTGGAAATCTGAGCATATTGATCTTTTCCATTGTTTTGGAATGCTGACAGTTACCAAGTTGTTTCTTCAACCTCTGCGCTCTTGATCTTATATTCTCTCCTCCACTCTTGTCACTTTTGTTTGAGTGCTGTGTGAGCTCTGCTCAGCCTCTGCCTGTGTGTGAGTGGCCACTGGCCATGGCTTGGGCCAGGGTCCAGCGAGCCCTCTGGATGGCAAGGTGGGAATCGGGTGATGACTTTCACAGCAAGGCCAATTAGGCTAGGGTATAACGCTACTCCCGACCTGACTGATAAAAGAACAAACCTTGATATGAACTTCTCTGAAGGCGGTCCTTTTCCACTGGGACTGGGAGGACTGGTAATGGCTGGCTTAAAGTGAAGCTGTGTATGTATGGCCAGACAGACAGTTTGTGACTGGCTTACATATGGGCCTAAACATAAATTAGTGTACTACTCCTGTACCTGACTGTGATAAATTACCAGAGGAGGTTGCTGTTTGTAAGGATCTGATCAAATGGTGGGGTAAATGCCAGAGTAGTTTCAGTTACCATGTTGTATGTCATCTACAGAAGTCTGACTGCAAGACAGATACATATCTCATCATGGACATGCTGAGATGACATATCTGTCTTGCAGTCAGATCAGACAAATCGAATTTCCCTCTCCTAAAGCTGGTCTCTGGGCTCATCACTTCTGGAGGTCCTTCAAATTGGAATGTTTTAGTCTCTCTCCACCCACCCACCCACTCTTTTACAATATATTTGGTATAATTGTTAGCTGGCTAGCCACATATGTTACAATATAAAACCTGATAAACAGCATTCTGCTTCATAATGGTATAGATTCAGCTAGTCTATTTTATGTAGTTTAATGTAGTTAATGTTTGTGATATATATGCTGAATCATACTTTTAGCTTTTGGACGTTATGACTTGTGATGTACTTGGTGCTACATCTGATTCCTGCTTATATTTTAATGTCTAATTATCACTGATTCTGTTTTTATTGACAAAGTTTAATGACATTCTGTCATACAATAAATCTGAATTTGATATGACTGAAAAGAAACCAGCACAGCAGCACTGGAATGAGATCCATGGCCTCAGTATCTTTCATTAGGCAGGCACAGCTGCATGCCAGTCTTCTGCCTTGGACTTGGCTTGCTGGCTTGGTGGGTTTGGGAATAGGATTTGGGGGCTGACATTGTGGTGCTGGGGTGTGTGTGTGTGTGTGTGTGTGTGTGTGCTGTGTGTGTGTGTGCTGCTTGGTAGATTTTAGTTGGTTAATGACATTTTCCTTTTAAGGCACACTTAACTTTTTCCATAATATTTTAGGTAAAACATACAGAATTCATTTTATGATTGCTTACTCTAAATCATATTGATGTTTTGGTTCTGCTTATTAGAACCAAAATGCATGAAGAATAGTTATGTCCACCTTTGTTTTGTTGAAAATCGTTGACCTACTCTTACTGTACACTTCCTGAATATTAGAAAGCATAAGCAGGGTTTTACTAAGTAGCCCCCCCACTACCACCACCAACATATAGGGCAGGTTACCCTCTGTTTAAGTGATGCAGCCATAAACCTAATTTTTTTTTCTTTGCTGTATTTTAGAAATTTCCTCTGTAAAATAGCACCGTGAATCAGGTATTTAAAACAACCACATTTCCTTACTTGACACGTGCCCCCATGCTCACACGTTTTGTGATGTTAGGACCAGAACAGTGGAGGGCGCATTCCATAAGCTACAAAAGGGGCACTTTTTACAAATTTGTTTTTAGACTTTTAAGTGCCAATTTTAAGAAAGGAAGGCTGCCCACTTAATTAACAAAGTTTCTAAATATACAGCAAGGTAAAAATTAACTTTATAGCTGCATCACTGAAACAGAGAGTAAGCTGCCCTATGTGTTGGGGGTGGAACACTACTTAGCAAAAACCTGCTCTTTAAACAGTACAACCATTCATGACACAATAGTGCCCTCAACTGCTTTGCTGCATAATGAGTGGCTATATGGTGTTAGTGTTCTTCCTGAGTCCAGGAAACATGCAGTGGGAGAGGGAGGCTGGTCAAGAACTGGTGTGGTAAACACCACTATGGTGGTCTGGACAGTCAGGTTTTCACCTTTGTAAAAAAAAAAATGGATATGAATCAAACTAGTGTTTACATTGTGCGATCTGTTAAGTATAACCCTCAAAACACACCACAAAACACCAAAACCAGAGCTTCTGGGGCCTTAGTGGCCCCAGACCCCTGGCTGATGGTTGAGCCCCCGGAAAAACAAAAGTCAGCTCCTATGGCTTTGTGGCAGAATAGGTTTAATTAAGATGACCACATTAACTCATATTTTCTACCCCCTTAACATGCTGAATTTATGGTCACCACGGGCATGGTTCTCTAGAATACAATCCCTGATTACTAATTTTATCTGGAAGAGCAAGAAAGCCCGTAGGGCTTATAGAAGTTAGCTGCCCCTAAGATCAAGGGCAGGCTGAGACTTCCCCACTTCTGATTCTATTACTGGCAAATCAGGCTGAAAATATCTGAGATGGTTGGGAGGAACCAAAACAGAAGCCCAGATCAGTACAGACCATTGTGGCTCATACTGAAAAATATCTTAATGCGGCTCAGGCCTCCCCCACCCTTCTGCATATACCCCACAAGCTCCTCCCATTATCACTGGCTGACATGCCGATCAGGGTCTCTGTAAAGGTACACAATCAGTTGTGTGCTTGCTTGTCTTACAGGCACACTCAGGATCCCAGCAACCTTTAGTAGGTAATCAGAATTTTGGAAGTGGTCAAGGCGTCCTGGCTACCACAGCTGGCAGGAATCTCTATAGCAGACCTGTGCGACAACAGACAGGTTTTGACATCCAGTGATCTCATCAGATGCCATAAACTAATGACCCATTCGAGTTTCAAAGTGCTTCAAGTTAGACATATGCTAGTTAAGTCACAATTATAACAAGAAACAGAAGGTGAGGAAAGGTTACTGCAACCACTGTCCATTATTGCCACAGAACCACATGCTGTTTCGGCATCACTCTGTTGCTAGAGAGGGCCCTGCTGAAATTAGATGGATCTTCCATCTATTGGACTGCTCAATTCCAGAAATGACATTCAACTGGGTGAGGATTTGAAGGATACTCATAAGTTTATATCTCAGGATAGGCTGAGACTGATGCAATTCCAGACACTCAATAAATTATATTTTACCCCAGCTAAAATGGCTAAGATGAACAGGTCCTTCCCAACCTGCAGGCGTTGAAAGCAAGATATAGGTACTCTATAACATATTTTCTGGGACTGCCCAAAAGTTGCCCTGCTCTGGTCCCTTATTAAGCAGACAGCCGATCCCTTACTGGGAATAGCTGATTACACAGTCGGCCGCCTGTCTTGTGGGAGACTACTCCCTCATATCTGTCAAGGAGAGGAAGTATCACTTTGCTATGATGGCAATATCAGTCAAGAAGCTGGTGCTTCGACATTGGCTCTATAGTGAAAGCATAACCTACTCTGAGTGGTTGCAGGAGCTTTTGTTCAACCTGTCTGTGGAAAAAGTAATTGCTAGTATGCATAACCATCTGCCTCAGTTTGACAAATGCTGGAGCAAATTATAAACTCTGTATTCTATAAGAAAGGTCTCCTCTATGTCTGTGAGAAGTACCAGTCACCTGTTAAACATGTTCATACCATGGTATGGGTGGTAGGGGTGGGTAGGTGAGTCTATTTGTCCTGATGTGTAATGTATTGTATGTTGTCTTGTTATGATTTATAATGGCCTCTTGTGGCTGTGTGAAAATAAATAAAGCATTTTGAATAAAAAAAAAAATACCCATTACCAGTGGTTCAGTCTGCTACAATCTGGTTAGGAGCTCTTTAAATCTTTTCTTAATGGGTTGTATCGCTCGTCTCATTGTCTGCAGAGAGTTTTTATATCAACAAGATCATTTGCAGGGGTCTTCATTCCTCTTACTATCATTGCACCAAAGCTAGAAATTATGCCGTTATGGGTGTGCTCCCAAAGTTAAATGACAGAAAACAACTGCACTCAGGTAGCTGTGTACCATTGTGGTTTATTTTGCTCTCTGTACCTGTACAATTTAGTGCAGTTTATTTGCAATAAACTGATTTCAGCTTGAACTTTGACTCCTTGCCTATGTGGATTCACTTCAACTTCAGCTCTAGAGTGCAGTTATTTTCTGTCTTCTCTCCCTCAGGTGTGTCTGTCTTGTTGGTGCCTCCCATTTCTTATTTCAACTTAACAAAGTCTGAAGCAGTTTGTTGTTGGTTCTATGGTTTACCAATGTTGGTCCTTGCAGTTTACTGTAGCAGAGCTGCTAAGCTGATATAGTTTGTCATTGAAAGATAGTTTTTAGGTCTGTATGCAGTCTATGGTGGGAGCTTTGTAACATCGCGTTCTTCTCAGCTGACGGCTATCAATGCCAGCACCGTGGTGTTTTTAAGCAGTGGGTTGGTACTGTATTCAAGGGGTGGTTCTTTACTCTTGACCTGATCCACTTGTCATTCTCTAGGTAGAAGCATGACACTATTATCTGCTGTCTTCTGGAATTAACTCCCAATCTGAGGAGTCTAATGATCCCAGACCCTTCAAAAATGCGTATAACTCCCAAGGGCTCAAGCTCAAACCAGATATGGGAGAAGTCAGCAGAGTATATGCGAGGCTATAGGAGGATTGTTGCAAGACCACTGAGAAAATAAGGTACAACACAGAGCCTAGGAAAATTGGAACTAAACCTGGAATTAGCTGTTTAGAACCCTCCTCCACAGTCCACAAATAATTGATAGAATGCAGAAGAGCTATCAGAGACACATGCAGGTCTAATCCTGATCCTGGCATAGAGGAGGCTGGTAGCCTGTGGAGTATTCTGATACAGCAGAAGGAGAAAGGAGAAATCCTCTCAAGTCTAGCAATAGCCACACATGTGGGCCAAGGTCCTCTAATAGAGGTTATTCTTGTTGAACAGAGATTTCCAAGAAAGTTTACCTATCCAAGAAGCTAGGAATCAGGGAAGTAAAAGAAATGTCCAGTTTCATTTGTGCTGCCTCCCAGAAGAGTACAGCTGACCAAAGTATGAAGTGTTTATGCACTAGCTGAATTCCTCCAACCTGGGTCATGAAGCCGGAAGATGTCCTCAGTGTCTTCCTGGTCTTCCTACACAGAAACATAGAATTTGATGGCAGATAAGGATGGCTTGGCCCACCCAGTCTGCCCATTTTTCCTACATACATTATCATTACAGATTATACTTCATCTACAGCTTCCCCCTCCCTCTTCCTTCCAATACTATTCCCTTGTGCCCATCCAACACATTCTTGAACCCCAGCATTGTTTTCATCTTCACCAGTTCCGCTGGAAGGCTGTTCCAGGAATTCAGTACTCTTTCTGTGAAGAAGTACCTCCTCACATCTCTCCTGAATCTAACCCCTCCCAACTTCACAGCATGTCCCTTGTTCTTGAGCACCCTTTTTTCTGAAAAATACACCCTTCCTGTACTTGATTTACCCTCATGAGATATTAATAGATCTCTGTCATATCCTCCTTTCCCTCCTCTCTTACAGGGGCACTGGGTCTGAATATAGCTGACCACAGTGCCATCGGCAAGAACAATGTGGCTAAAATTCCATTGCTTTTATTTTGCAGGGAGATTCACGCCACACACCCCAACATGGGTGGCTCTGTCCCCCCCCAACACCCATACTTAATGATTCTCTCCAGGAGGACACGGATCATTGGGAAAAGTTAAAATTTGAGGGCCATGGAATACTGTTTCCACAGCCCTTGTAAAAATCAAAGTCCTGATTCCGGCAAAATGTTAGGAGGCCAGGATTAGAACCCAGGTCTCCACTGCTTTCTAACTGCACTGCTTCATGCCCTAGCCTCCACACCACAGGAGCAGCTCAGCCAGCCCCTGGTATTTTGCTGCCCTTGTCCTGTGGTAGCACCACGGACAGTGACCAGGAGAGCACATATCACAAGGCTCTATACAGCCCTGATTGCTGCCCATGTAGCACTATAGGTACTAAGCCTCTCTGCCTGGCACTATTCATGTAGTGCTAAGCTAACAGGGTACCCTTCAGGAGTGTACATATTGAGTTCCTTTAGTCTCTCCTCATACAGATTTCAATGCAGGCATTGCACCATTTCAGTTGCCTACCTCTCGACTGCCTACACTATTTCTGTGTCCTTCTAGAGATGTGGTCTCCAGAATGGGACACAGTACTCTAGGTAGGATCTTACCAACGATCTATAAAGAGGCAACACCACCTCCCTCTTTTGCTGGTGACACCCTCCCAATGCACCCGGCATCCCATTAGCTCTCCTAACTGCCTTGTCACACTGCCTGACCACCTTTAGATGATCAGATATGATTACTCCCAGGTCTCTTTCTTGCTTGGGTCATCCAATATCCACTCCACCTATTTCGTACTCTGCCTCTGGGTTTCTGTGCCCTGGTGCATTATTTTGCACTTTTTCACATTGAAATCAGATACCATACCCTTGACCGCTCCTCTAGTTTTCTCAGGACTCTGACCATCCTTTCCACCCTCCCAGAATGTCACATTATTGCAGATTTTGGTGTCATCTGCAAAGAGGCAAGCCTTCCTTTCAGTTCCTCTACAAAGTCACATATAAAGACATTGAAGAGAAGCAGTTCCACCACTGATCCCTGAAGCACCCCACTGGTCACCCTCCCGTCCTCAGAGTGAGCTCAGTTTACCACCACCCTCTGTAACCTGTCCCCTAACCAATTACTTATCCAGTTTACCACCTTTAGACCCACTCTAAGCTACCCATCTTGCTTACTAGTATCCTGTTTGGAAAGGTGTCGAAAGCCTTACTTGAAATCTAGGTGGACCATGTCCACCCTTCCTCCATGATCTAATGTTTTGTCACCCAATCAAAGAAATCTATCCGATTTGTTTGACATGATTTCCCGTGAAGTCATGCTGCCTCAGGTCTTGTAACCCACTAGCTTTAAAGATATTCTGCAATCCTTTCCTTCAGCAGTGATTCCATTAATGTTACCTACTGTTTGACTTGGAGATTTGTGTGGACAATGATATTGGTGTGTTACTGTTATAATGCTTAAAGGTTATCTTTCTTTTCCACAGCTCAGGTCCCATAAACACATTGTAAAAGAACCATGCTCAGCCCTTTCAAGGATAAAGTGCCCCGTAGTAACAGGCATCTAGGGGTTGATTACACATGCAAGATACAAAACTACAGTAGTGTTCACACCAAGGCCAATCCTAAAACATTTATAAAAATTCCAGATAGCAAAGTTTTGCTTTCCTGGTGAAAATATGACAAAGCCACAAATGTTACCTTCAAATGACAAAAGATTGTGTGGGCTCAATCATCTATATATTTGCTTAAAATGATTTATAATTGCCTAACAGAGTTATAGGTGCTCCTTCAAAGGAAATTATCAGCAAAACCATGTATAGCCAAAGCCTCTACAACAAAGCTAAGTGAACTCAAAAATAAGCGTTAACGCTAAGTTTAAACTTTATGTTAAATTTATTGATTTCACTCAAGCACGCACACTGCTTTATAAAAATGGAACAAACATCCCTTTCAGCCATAAAGGCTATTCAACCACAGATCTGTTGCAAAGTCTCTCAATTTAACACTTCCATATTGCATTTGCTCAGTTCGTTTGGTTAAGAAAGAAAGGATAATGACATTCTTATACTTTACACATCCATAGGTCCTAATGTGTTTTCTTGGCTCAATTGCCTAATCCTTTCTAGCTGTAGGTCTTAATTTTCACCAAACAACTAAGGTGAGATTTCAGAGCGACTCTATTTGTTGTTTAGTACCATTGCTTCTTCTCCACTCGGACTTCCACCTATATGGTTACTATTCTAGACTACTAGCTGACGTTTCTGACATGTTATGTCTTCATCAGAGCTAATACCTCTATTCTGTTCACAAAACTTTTATACTACTGGTCGCCATGGTAACAAATCACTCTTTCAGACACTTAACTTTAATACACCTTAATAAGTGAATTTTATAAAACATTCCCTTTAAAAACAGCCATGATGCATATCTTATTTTAACAAAGTGAATTTCATGATTAAATAATGCCACTGCAAAACAAATTTTAAGCTTCAAATAGACCCATACTTTAAAGCTCTCATATGGCGCTGAAATCATAGCAGCTCAATAGTAAGTTCAATGTGATTTTTAGAATTTTTTAACTTGTAATAAGTCCTGTGAAGGGAATTCAGCTCTTTCATTCATTTCAAGCTTCTACAAGAGACTCATTTTAAGAAAAAAATCCACATTTATTCCACCTTGCAATTTCAGCCAAGTAGTAAATACATTCAGCAAAAAGTGAATAAAGAAATGGAAGAATTATATCAAACAAATGACAGGTATAATTTGAAACAAAACTTGTCAAAAATGAAATGATAGCATTACAGGAATTAAGTGAAAATAAAGAATATTTTGATTAAAAAGAGCTGACAAAAGAGGAGCAGTAGTCATTTGGCCAAATGAGATGTATTTGTCAGAAATGCATCAACAATTAAACAATGAGTACTATTACATGAAATTAAGAACAGATCCAACAGAACAAATTAAGTTGAGAGCAAATGATATAGTATCAAGAGCATCAGAAAATAAATGGATTACAGAAACAGAAAAAGAATATTTAACAACAGAATTTCTGATTAGACCCACCATCTACCTATTGCCTAAAGTTCACAAAAATAACAAAATTCACCAGGAAGACCAGTAGTGAATAGTATTTGTTCAATAATGGAGCCATTTCTAAATATGTGGACTCCTTTCTAAGGCCCTTCATTCTATCATGCAAAACAGCCATGATAATTACGACCCCAGCATTTTGCAACTGACCACTAGGAGTCACTACTGAGCTCCCTATTTTTAGGTCCAACCTCTACTGCCCCGACACTCAGACACCGACTTCCTTGACCCTCCCTGGTCCCTTCTCCTAGTACCTGGGGTGAGTCTTGAACCTGGTATCCTGTATACCCAAGGCACTGTCACTACCACTGAACCAAAGTGGCACTAATGGTCTCAGGTAATCCATCTCCACTTCTTTCTTCCGTACCTGTCTTAGCTCTTTAGCACTATGCTTGTCACTCATCTCTGGACATGCCTCATGCTCAGCCCATGTCTACTACAACTGTCATACACAACTATCTCATCACTATTGAAAACAAGCCATGTGGCTATGCCCCTTTCTGGGCTGGTACTGGACCCCTCCTATGTATCTGTGCTGGCTCTCGGGCACCTGGCAGCCACCGGGTGCTGCTGCCACCATGCCTGCCCAGCAGCCTCTGCCAAGCTCCCACCCCTGACACACATGTAAGACTTATCATTCTTGCCTTCCCATCCTGTGCTATCTTGCCTACTCCCTGTATACAGAAACTCCTCCCCCTCCCATGTCTGTCGTAGAAATACCTTTCTCCGTCACCTGACGGGTGTTAGTTATGCTACTCCTCCTGTCAGGTAACATTCACCCCAACCCTGGCCCTGTTCATAACAACCCTGCCACAGGCCCTGCTGGACTCTGTGTGGTCCCCATGAACATTTGTAGCCTCATGAAAGAATTTGACTCACTCCAGTGCTGGGTCAAATCTCATAATCCTGGCGTCATTTCCTTGACTGAGACCTGGCTGACAAAATCCACCCGACTCCTTTGTCTGTCTCCCTGGATACTCCCTCTTCCGGGTGGACGGGCTGGTAAACAGGGTGGTGGCTGTGCCATCTACATTAAAGAAGCCCTCCCTGGACTTGCCCTACCAGCTTCTACCCTTGACTCTGGGGCTCAGGCGCTGACACTGAAGCTGACCCCTGACCCGTTAAAGGGCCCACTCTATCTAACAATGGCCTACATACCCCTAGAAATCAAACCCCATTTCTAGCCTCCCTTACAGAATACCTCCTCGCTGCCTCACCCCTCGGACCAAATACTAGTGGGGACCTTAACGTCAATTGGCTTAGCCCAACTTCCTCCTCTGCCTGTGACTCCTTTGCTGTGGTCGATGACCCAACTCGTCACCACCCCACTAGGACCAACCCAAAGAGAGGCACTAGTACTCTTCTTGATGTGGTCCTTTCCAAATGCCCTAATCAGATTATCGACATCCAAGTCCTTCCTGACTCGCTTAGCGATCACTCACCCATACTTTTTCACTGGACTTCACAGTATCCAAATCATCTGCAAGTCCTTTCCCGGCAGCGCCTGAAGCCCAGTGGCCTGAAGAAACTCAAGGAACTTCTGTCCCAAATTGATTGGTCACCTATTCTGTATGCCCCGACACTGATACTGCACTAACCTTCTTTATCCAAACATTCAATAAAGCCTCGATATCTTGCTCCTCTGTCTGTCCGCCACTCCAAGGTGCAAAATGCTCCTTAGGTGACTCAACCCTGATCCAACAACTCAGACATAGGGATAATCTATGGCACCGTGCTACTGAGACCGGCCGGTCTAGCAATGAACAGGTGTGTGCGGCTGCCAGAAATAAGTGTACCTGGGCCATCAGAAAGTACAAGGCTGATCACTATCAGGCCTCACTCACCTCCTCTTGGGGAATCCCAGAACCTTCTGGGATAGTATCAAACAGTTAAATGGAAATCAGCGCCTCCCCTCCCAGATCAGTATCAATGGCATGATCTCCTCCAGTCCTGCCATTATTGCTAACTGCCTCAACACCTCCTTTACGGATCTTAGCCCTATCCTCCCTAAAGATTTTTCAACCCCTCGTCTGCACGGTCTTTACACACCCTGTACTTTCATCTCCGTCAGGTCACTGCTCAAGAGTTCAGACCTCACCTAGTCAATGCCCTTAGGAGCAATAGTATGGGTAGTGACACCCTGGACCCCTGTATCCTTTGACAAGTTCTAGATCTGGTCCTTACACCAATTACCAATCTACTCAATAAATCTCTCTGCCTGGGGCAATTCCGGCAATCTGGAAAATTGCCACAGTCACGCCCATTCTTAAAGGTGGAGACAGGACCATGGCTGGAAATTACTGGCCTATCTCCATTCTCTACCCTCTTTCCAAAGCCCTGGAAAAATTAGTGGCCTCCCAAATGACTGACTACCTCTCCAACTATGACATTCTCTGCCCTGAACAGCGTGGTTTCCGTGCTGGCCACAGTACCACTACTGCCCTCTAGAATTCTCTAACTTCCTCTACTCCTCCCTAGACCAGGGCTCCTTGGCTGCTGCTGTGTCTGTAGACCTTTCAAAAGCATTGACACCGTCTCCCATCCCCTCCTTCTGGATGCCCTCAGTTACTCTGGCTTTGCCGCTGGGCCTATCTCCTGGTGTGCCAGCTATCTGTCATCCCGCTCACACGGCGTAAAAATTGGGGCTCTCTCTGACATCTGTCCCATCCTCTCTGGCATTCCCAGGGCTCCATTCTTGGACCCCTACTCTTCTCCCTTTACCTTAACTCACTCCCAGGTTCCTGCAGTGGTAATATATTATTGTATGCGGATGCGCCGTTATCTTTGCTGCTGATCGTAACCCTATTGCTCTCCAAGACTCCCTGCAAAGATCCTTTAATAAAGCTGAGGATTGGTTCAAGAAACGTAGGCTTGTGATAAATCTCAAAAACCAAAACCATGGTCTTTGCTCACCCACAAAACAAGTTGTGCAACTTTAAGCTCCACAGAATCTCAGATTGACACGCCCCTGGGTCTGTGTGGTGGCTGCTTGTGTTTGTCTGTGTCTGTAGCTTAGTTTTGTGGATTTACATGTTTTCTGCTTGTGGTAACTATACCATTCTTGCTCACTACATCCGTGAAAGTCTCCTGAACTGGATTTCTGCAAAAAATCATCATCAGGTATCTTTATTTTCATTTTAAAATCAACTTTTGGAAGCTATCCCAAGCAAAACATAAATGAAGCAACTACATCTGACAAACTTGGTGACTCTGGGTCCTGCTGCAATCCACATTTTGTCTGACCTGCTCCATGATCTGTATGTGGGCTTTTCAGCAACCTGTTTGAATGACAAAGAAGCATACAGACAAAGGATTTCACGTCCTGCATATGTGCAGGCAAAGTTAATCACCTTCAGGAATTTTAACATTTCAGTGACTCTGGACCTCAGCTGTTGATCACTCTTTTGGCTTTTGACTTAACCACCAGGTACCTGTCTGCAAGTGACTGGGTGCAACTGACAAGCTACAACAAGGATAAATGGGCATATCATCCTCTATTACTAACAATCTCCTTGCTCTGGGTCCCTAGGCGCCTGCACTGGTCCAAGCCGCATAAGCCTCAGAAGTGTAATTCTATTGACTACAAAGTATAGCAACTGTCTCTTAAACCCCTACTCCTCCTCCTCTTGATATCAGGAAGTGTCCACTCAAATCCTGGCCCTGTCTCCTACAGTACAGCAAAGCCTGCCAAAATGGAGGGGCTCAAATTACTACCTTAAACATCTGCAGTCTCCTTCCAAAACTGGCCTCCCTTCAAATCTTTGCCAGACAACACAACCCGGATATCTTTGCCATTGTCGAAACTTGGCTGACACCTAATACTCCGGATCATGCCATCTCTATACAGGGCTACAAGATATTCAGGCTGGATAGGACCTCAAAAGGGGTGGTGGGTGTGCAATCTACATAAAGGACTACCTCACCTGTCTCCCTGGTTCTTACCCCACCACAGAAACCTCAGTGCAACTCCTCCCTATCAAGATACTACTTGGTGCCCAAAACAAAGTCCTCACGATTGCTGCTGTCTATATCCCACCAATAGATCCTGATTCCAGCCTACAGGCTGTCCTCGAGTTCGTAAGTACACAACCTTCTGACATCGAACTCCTTCTCCTTGGGGACTTTAATATAAATTGGCTTGCTCCTGATGCAGGGTCAAACAAAGATGCCATCCTAGCAGCAAATTTAACACAAGTGGTAAACTCCTTACCAGGAAAACTACAAATCAGGGACCAGCACCCTCATTGACTGGATCCTTACCAGCCACCCTACCCATGATAACCAATGTAAGTGTTCTCCTGACTCGCTCAGTGATCACTCTCCAACAATATGTACCTGGACAAATAAGTTTCAGAAGCCGCCCAAAACCATCTATAGCAGAGTCCTACCTTATGGCAACTCACTCATCTCAAGACCTGTCTTAGGCAGATAGACTGGTCCTTGATTTACAAAACTCAAGATGTTGACCTAGCCCTTGATTACTTTATTACTACTTTCAACACTGCCTGTGACACCTATGCACCAGTAAAAAGCGCATAATCAAAGCACCTCAAATCCCTGGCTCATGGCAAAGCTATTGGCACAACTCAAAAGTAGGGATCACCTCTGGGCCACTGCAAGAGCTACTGGCACTCTGTCGGACATTCAAAAGTATAAACAGGCTGCAACCACTGTACTAAACAGATCCGCTTGATGAAGAGCTCCTACTTCAAGAATGCCCTCTCCAACTCCTGGGACAAAGGGAAATCCTTCTGGGACAACATAAAGAATATCATGGGTCAGCAGTCCAAATCCTCTCCTACAATAATGAATGTGGATGGAACCACTACATTAGACCCAGAGATCATTGCAAACACCCTAAATGATACCTTCACGGACCTTAGTGGTGTCCTGTCATCTGATTTCTTCACTGATGCTGACCCTCCAATTTCTACTTCTACTACTGCCTCTCCAACCAAACCACCCTTCCATTTCAAACTAGTAAGGCACATGAAGTCTATAAATATGTAAAGAAGGCCATTTCTAAGTCCCGAGCAAGCAGCGACACTATTGACCTTAAACTTCTGTCCCTCACTCTGGAGGAAGTACTGCTCCCCTCACAAAATTTTCAATCTCTCCCTCTGTTACGGCCAATTCCTAGGAAATGGAAGGCTGCAGTTGTCACTCGGTGCACAAAGTGGTGATAAGTCACTGCCTGGTAACTACCGCCCGATATCAATACTACCACCTATCTCTAAGGCCCTTGAGCGCTTGGTAGCGGACCAACTTTCAGACTATCTGGAAAAGCACAACATCCTATACACTCAGCAGCATGGATTTAGGAAAGGGCACAACATCGACTGCCCTACTTGAATTCTCAGGAGCAATCCACAATGCCATGGACAAAGAAACCTAACTGGAGCAGTCTACATTGACTTAACCAAGGCATTTGATACAGTTCACCATGGCCTACTTATCAAACAACTTCTATCCCTAGGGCTCTCACAGGGTCCCAGTGACTGGGTAAAAAATTACCTTGCTCAGCGCTCAATCTGTAAAAGTAGCTGGAGTTCTCTCAGACTCAAAACGGTTCGCTCAGGAGTTCCCCAGGGATCCATCCTGGGCCCCTCCTTTCAGCCTTTTCCTAAACTCCCTCCCCAAATCCTGCCCTGAACAAATAATCCTCTATGCCGGCGATGCCGTGATTCTTGCCACTCATAAAGATCCGAACCTCTCACGCCTCAACCTTCAGCATGCTTTTCCAAAGTTGAGATGTGGTTCCTTGAACATAAGCTGGTTCTAAACCACAAAAAACTAAATCCATGCTCTTCTCTAACTCACAAAACAAGAAAGCAGCAAGTCCCACTCACCATTAATACGTACCTGGGAAATATGCTTGAACAAGTGTCAATTTTCAAATATCTTGGAATCAACTTTGATCAAGGCCTAACCTTTGCAACTCACATTGATAGTACAGCAAAAACTATTAATCAGCGAATTGGATTCTGTATCGGAACTGACAGCTTCTTACCCATTCTGCACTGAGGATTGCCATCCAATCTTCTATCATCTCAGTCGTTGACTATGGCTTAGTTATATATGGATCTGCCACTACTACAGCACTTAGTCGCATTACAACATCCTAAATAGGCCTGTCAGCTGCTCACTGGTGCACATTGATGTACCCACATGTGAACTCTATGCTGACTCAGGTTGGTTGCAACTCTCAAACCAGATAAAGTACCTTACCTGCCTGGCGGTGAAAAAATCCACTCTGGGCCTCACTCCACCCTGTATCCAAGACCTGTTATGCCCGGAGCTAGCACCCATTTTACCAGAAGATCAGAACACCAGCCTCTCCAAGTCCCCGATGCCGGACTTCTCAGGGACAAAGATCATTTGCCTATCTTGCCCCCAGCTGGCTAAATGCCCTCAGCACTCATATTACTGCCTCCACCTCTCTAGGTATTTTCAAATCAAGGCTTTTCTCTCACCTTGCCACCTCCAGCTCCTGTGACTGCCCTGATTAAACCTCCTATTTCTCACTACCTACTTTGTTCCGTTATTTGACAAAGACATGTTTGGAAACCTTTTCTCCTGCTATTGTCTGCCCCCACACCATTCACTTACCCTCTCTGTTCTGGACTTTTCCCTATTTGTTTCTCTAATCTGGCATGACCTCTTTCTTGTAATAATAATGTGATTATTGATATCTCATGTCCTTTTGCACAAGTGATTTGACATGTATTTGTATATGTTTTCTTGCTCTTGACACAACTACAAATTGTTGTATTATCTATGTAACCTTTTGTACTGTACCTAATTGATGTGGAACCTTTGTAAAAGAGCCTCTGGCTCAAAGGTAGTAATTCCTAGAACAATAAACAAACAAACAAACAAACATACACTCTAGCTCAAGCTCATGCTTGAGCAAGTCTGCTCTCCATAAATACCTTGGGTTTACTTTGACCCCTCTCTTTCCTTCCATGGCCACATTTCAGCCCTTGCCACAGTGGCTAATATCAGACTAGGCATATTACAACGGCACAAAAGTGTCTCCCCCTGAGGCCCTTGAGCTCGCAGTCACCTCATCCATCCTGTCACTAGTGGACTACGGGCTGCCTGTGTATGGTGCTGCTGATCAGATAGCTCTCAACAAAATTCATACCATACTAAACAAAGCCTGTAGGCTAATCACAGGGGCCCCAGGTTAATGCACACTTGTCAGTTATATGAAAGCTGTACTGCTTGACCTGGATGAATGGCTTAAATATCAGACCTGTTCATAACAAAAAAATCCTTCTTGGGCTATCCCACCAGGTCTGATGGCCACCACACAACGTACAAACTCTCAAGTGCATACCCGTTCCTCTGACAAAACCATCTTATCAATCCCTAGGGCTAGGACCGACACGGTCAATGAGCCTATTGCTGCAGAGCCCCTTCCTGGTTCAACACATTGCCCCCATCCATCTCTGATGCCCTTCTATATTCTTCTTCAAAACCTCCCTACGAAATCACCTAATTAGTATTCATAGCTGTAATTGCTATTAGTTTTAGCCTGGCACAAACAATATGACAATGCCTCTTGAAAGCTGCTTATGACTACTGAAGTTAGAGTGTCACACAATATTTTGTTTGACTCCCCGTTGTATCAACTTGATGTACCACCCATTGTTTTGTACCCGTTACTGTTTACATGCTGTTGTATTGTGATCTGCCTTTTATGTGACAAGGTACCTTTTATAAATGAGCCTCTGGCTGAAAGGTTTTCCAAACTGCTGTACAAATAAATAAATAAATAAAATAAATCGTGAATAGAAGATAGTCGTATGGTTTTGAATAGATTAAGTAATGTGGATGCCAAAGAAGTCACTGTTTTGGTAACACTAGACATAGAGAGCTTATATAATGACATCCTGCATGAAGAAGGACTAGAAATATACAATAAAAACTTACTAAGTAAAACAGATGAATCCGTGTAGCCACCATCAGAACTAATACCAGAAATGGCAAGATTTACATTAGAATCAAACTACTTTTTGTTTAATGGTACATTCTACAGAAAAATACATGGAACAGCAATGGGCACTATGTTTTCCCCATCACTGACTAATCTATATGTAAACTGGGAGGAAGAACATATCTGGAACAAAGACATTAACAAGTGGTTCGATAAAATCATTCTATGGGTCCGTTTTATTGATGACATTATTATTATGGAAGGAACAGAAAAATAAATGGATGACTTTTTTGTACTGTATATCTAAATAATATAAACACAAATTTGCACTTCACAAAAGAACAAGATTCAGAAAAAGTGCATTATCTAGATCTGTTAATCTATAAGAAAAAACTGGAAACAACATTAAGAAACAAACAGATAGGAATGCACTGTTACACTGGGATAGTAATTATCCGTATCATCTAAAGAAAAACATTCCATATGGACAGTTATTAAGAGTTAAATGAAATTGCTCTGAAGAGACAGAAGCAAATAAAGAAATGGCTAAAATGTGTGACAGGTTTTTAAGAAGTGGTTATGATGCAGGGATCTTGATAAAGCAGTAGAAATAATTAAACTAAAGCCACAAAGTGTACTATTAGAGGAAAATAAGAGTAAGATGGAAGAAAAATATTTAGTAACATATAGTATGGAATACAGTCAAGAATCTTATAAAGCAGAACAAATAGCACAATCAAACTGGTCAATATTAAAAGTCGAACCCTGTCTGGAAGAATCAGCAAATACAAACTAAGAATAACCAGAAGAAAAGGAAAAGGTTTACAGGATATGCTAATGAAGAGCTTTTATGAAGAACGTAAAGAAACAAAAATATCATGGTTACCTAAAGCTCCAAATGGAAATTTTAAATGTGGAAATTGTACGCATTGTAACAACACCTACAATACTAAGGACTTTAAACATCTAAGATCAGGGAAGAAAACACAATCAAAGTTTTATAAATTGTAAGACACAAGGGTTGTGTATATGTTGCTGTGCCGTGTGGGCTTGCATATATTGAGAAACAAAAGAAAATTAAATTGAGTAATGGGAGCATAAAACTGCTCACAGTAAAAACTTAACGTATGCCATGGCCAAACATTATGAAGAGGAGGGTCATGGCTCACCTACGTCATTAAGATTTACTGGTTTAGAACATGTGACATTGTCAACCCAAGGTGGAGATCTGAAACAAAAATTTAAGCACAGAGAGAGTTTTGGATACATGAATTAGAAACAATGGTTCCTAAGGGTTTAAGTAAGGATAATGGATTCCATTCTTTCATAGGGGTTTAAAATGTGTGATTCATTTCATAAATGTTGGAAGTTGTTAATATGACCATGAGATGCATAAAGTAATAATGAATCTGACCTGTTTTCATTTTTCATGGATTTAAGAAAAGTTTTATTTAATTTGGATGCTGTCAATATAAAGGTCATGAGAAACATAGAATAATAATAAATCTGACTTGCTGGTTCATATATGGCACTGAAATCACAAATCTTTTTTTAATGAGCATTAAATTGTTGATGAATCTAGTAAAACTGTTCATTAGGAATTTTGTGATTATAGAAAATGAATAGCTGCTCAAATAGTTAGTAAAATTTAATTTTCTGTAGGTTAAAACATTTTTGTAGGTTGGAAGCAGTATTTGGGAGCTTCATTTTCAGCACACTATTAGTGGAATAATAGTAGCAAGAGCCCCATGTTAAATCTAACTATTTGTTCTTTAACTGTATAGTCACTTCAATTCTTTAAGACAATAAATAAAATGTGTTCTTATTGCTCCTACATAGTACAGTGGAGGAGTAGAACAAATGATAGCATGAATCAAAGTGGAAGAAAAGAGCTTATACAGTTATTTTTGCTACCTCAAAAAGCTTAAGATATGTAAGGGTAGCATTAGTACAGCAAGATATTCAAATTAAGTGTTCTGATTGTCTCCTTATGAGAACAGTGGTGGAGCAGAACAGCTGTGCTGATAAAATCTGGTTGAAGAATCAGTTTTGTTCTTTTGAGAAGTTTATTATGTGTAGGGTTATAGAAGCTTGAAATGAATAAAGAGCTGAATTCTCCTTCACATGACTTATTACAAGTTAAAACTGATTCTTCTAAAAATTCTAAAAATCACATTGAACTTAATATTGGCGGCTATGATTTTGGCGACATATGAAGAGCTTTAAAGTATGGCTCTATTTGAATCTTAAAATCTGTTTTGCAGTGGCATTATTTAATCATGAGATTCACTTTGTTAAAACAAGAGATGCATCATGGCTGTTTTTAAAGGGAATGTTTTATTAAATTCACTTATTAAGGTGTATTAAAGTTAAGTGTCTGAAAGGGTGATTTATTACAGTGACCAGCAGTATAAAGTTTTTGTGCATGGAATAGAGGTATACTGTATACCCATGATTGCCTAATGTGTAGTTACTGCATGAAGTCTATATATGTCTATTAGTATCTCGGTCGCCCTTGAAAGGGGACTGTGGCCCAGCTGCCCACCCGGTCATCAAAATTCAATAAATAAATAAAATAAATAAATTAGCTCTGATGAAGACGTAACATGTCAGAAACATTAGCTAGTAGTCTTGTGGTAGTAACCACATAGGTGAAGTCCCAGTCAGAGAAGAAGCAATGGCGCTAAACAATAAATAGAGTATGCTTCAAATCTCTCCTTCTGTTTGTTTGGTGAAAATTAAGACCTACAGCTAGAAATGGATTAGGCAATTGAGCCAAGAAAAGGTGTTAAGGACCTGTGGATGTGTAAAGCATAAGAACATCATTATTGTTTCTTTCTTAACCAAACAAACTGAGGAAACACAATATGGAAGTGTTAAATTGAGAGACTTTGCAATGAATCTGTGGTTGAATAGCCTTTATGGCTGAAAGGGATGTTTGTTCCATTTTTATAAAGCAGTGTGCTGAGTGAAATCAATAAATTTAACATAAAGTTTAAGCGTAAGCGATAACGCTATTTTTGAGTGCACCGTTTATTGTAGAAGCTTTGGTTATACATGATTTTGCCCACAAATGTTACCCTTTATGAAGACTTTGCAAGTGCACCACAATGCCAAACTAGGACATACTGCACTTCCTGAAACTACATAAGGTGCTTCACCAGTGAAGTCAACTGTACTTCACAAATATTTGACAGGTGTTAACTTTAGGTCCCATGGTTAACAAAAGCCTGATCACGTGTTTGCATTCCTGCAGGAAGTGCAGGGATGTAACATATTAACCACCACAATATGCAGTAATATGGTTTGAAGGAGAAGAAGGATGTGCCTTCATTATGTGTTACACCCTTTATAGCACTCAGAAGACCTCACCATTGGAATATTCCACCCATCCTACAAGCTGGATGCACATTCCAAAGAAAACTTATTTTGAGAGTCTCTCCTGTTGTAGCCCAGTTTCTCCAGTTCTTACCGTGCATCTGAACAGGCTGGTCACTCACAGGGTTCCACCCATACCTATCCACAATCTAAAGTGAGTTTATGTTTGTTGTTCACTGTATGCTTTCCTTTCTCACTTTTATCTCTTTGTCTAACAGCAACTTTAGCAACATTATTTTCTACTAGCATGAGTTACTTTATCTCCTAGCAGTAGTTTAGGCTCCTTATTCTCATTTTGTTTTTCACAGCCCTCAACCTCAGATTCTGTGAAAGCAGTAACTACTTGTAGGGAAGATACTGAACATATGGAGTGGTCCCTTTATGAGCATCTATCCCTGCTTCTCTACTTCTGTAGTCCTATACCTCTCTGTGAGTAGCTAGGAACTCCCAGTCAACACAATGGGTAGCCTCAGATTGCCTCTGCCTGCAGTGGATTTTGGTGAGAACATGCCGGGAACTCAGCACCTAACAAAACATATGAACACCGACTCGTCTCTTGTATGCAGCATACCTCTGTCAGTAAATCTTCCTGGACTGAAATATTTTTTCAAATAAATTGCTGTTGTTGTTCCAATGGTGTCCTCCCCAGGCTGGACCTCTTACTAACATTTCAGCATCAAGTCTGTTTACCCTTTTTGTAGCCTGTTACAAAGTGTTATCTTTTCATACAGATGTGCTTAATGTGCTTTGACTGCAGAGGTGGCTTTTTGTATTTCTCAGCATCTCTGCTCATCATCGACTGAGCTACTTCCCAAACACAGCCGTATTCTTGGACACAGCCATCACAAAACTATTGGTCTCAGTAGCCATTTTAGTAGTTCCACTTGCAAGAACCTCCACAGTGCCAAGTGGAGACATTTATCCAGACTTCCCTCTAACTGAACACAAAGAAAAACCTCATTAACCCTTGCAGCAGCATTAAAGGTGACAGCAACAAAATGTATGAATTCTTCATGCTGCAGGCTGGCCAAGATCTCGCTAAATCTAGGTAGCCATTTTTGCTTACTGGAGGCTGTAGGCAGTTCAAGATCTCACAAGCTCTTGGCTGACATATTGTCTACTAGGTGCTGCTGGCTGCCCAAGACCTTGTGAGATCTCAGTGACCATTTTGATTCCTAACAAAATCAGCAATTTTGAGAGGCAGCTATAGCACCTACAGCAAATTAAGTTCTAATAATCCCATGATAACAGCTAATTGTCTTTGCCATTTTTTTCCAAGAAAGTTTCTTGGCTGCCATTTTGTGAAGTACCTTCTACACTTAGGTTTCGTATAGATTCCCATATCCTTAACGTGAAGTAGAATCTCATGACATGGCCCAAGACTGAACTAACCTCCAAATCCTAGGAGGATATTTTACACATAACACCAACCTCTCTCTACAAGGCCTGTTGCTCCAGAATGCTAGCTCTACTATACTACATTTTTGCAACATAATGGACAGTTTGCAGCAATATCACCTCCTACTCTGCACCTATGACTTACAGACATCCACCTTTGTTATATCAAGCATAGCAAGGTCAAAGAAGTATGCAAAGTGCAGCCTTATTCTGGCACAGATCCACTCCTGTTACCTGTGCACAGTATGTTCAGTGGAAGACAGCATGAACTATCTCCACTCCTTTGAAGACTCCACAATGGTAGAAACATCCAAGGACATTGACCCCGCTACAGTAACAAGTCATCTTAAGATGCGTTTGCTTTTGGGCCTCCCACTTGGCATTAGCACTGCCAATCAGAGAAAGAAGATGGCAGATGCAGGAGCAGAGGGAGAATCAGTTACTATAGCTCAGGTCAGGGTAAAACATCCTTCCTACTGAACATATGCTCCCTTTTTGACTTAAATAGCTTCCTCTGCATTCTCAACCCAGTAGAATATCCTTGAGCAACAATATAGTCACATTTCTCATAAAACAAGTATTTTCTCTGAAACTATCTGTAACACAGCTCATAATCTTAGATTGTACGTCGGTGACTCAAGACCACAGATTCCATGAACCTCATACAAACCTCTATACCTCAAAAGAATGCCAGAGATACACAAGCTGAAATGCCATATTTTGCCAACCACAGACAGTCACTGGCTTGACTCACAATATTAAACTGATGTCTGAGAAGAAGCAAAATCTGAGAACTCATTACTCAGATAGACTCACTCCCTACAAACCAGCACAGAAAATTAGAACTTTCAAAAATAAAGAGGCTACAACAGCATTTGTGACTTTACTGCCCCAAGCAGTGACAGAAGGAAAGCAGTTTTACAACCTCCTAATCTGCTGTCATTAATTCCAGCCCACCCATACTTAGTTCACTATTACAGGAGTACTTGGTGAAACAAATTAACAACAGCAACATTTACATTTACTGGCAAAGAACAGCATGCAAACAGCCACAACATCTTCAACTGACAACCCAGAACTGCAGCACATGCAATAATTGCTCCAAGTGAGACTAATGTCACCACAGCAGCCAACAGCAAAGACCACACAGCACTACAGGCTCTGTAGAAGTCCCAGAGTCAAAGTCTGAACAAACAAATAACCCAAAAGAAAAGCCTTTCTGAGCTAAAAATACAGATGCCAGACAAGGTAAGTACCTGCAAGCGGAAACCTGGGGATGATGCTCAGCAACAAGAAGCCTGATTCTGCCAGACCATCCCTGAGCAACTCCTGCAACAGGTTTAGCGGATGTACAGTATATAGCCACTAAACAATCAGCTATGGAGCAACATTTGAATGAAGAAATGCAGGTACAAAATGTTTTTATAGATCTGCAATTAGTATTATAATCTATCAACCTAACAAAAGTAAATGCCATAGAAGATAAGTTAAATACTACAGCAAAGCCATCAAAGTCACTGCCACAAACGGAGTCTCTTACACTTCTGGACATCATAGTGCCCACAGCACACACCAAAAGTAATGTGGTAAAAAACAATATACTGTAGTGTGGAAACCTTGAGCAAAAGACGGAAAGAAATGAAACGGAGCACAATGAAGGTTTCTAATTTCAGGAATCCATCACTGGAGTTTTCAAAAAGCACGATCGTCTGGCCAGAGTGTGATGTCCCAGAGCTTGAACTTTATGCTAGTTATGGAACTTAGAATATTAGGATATTGAGGCATGGTTCATGAAATCAAAATTAGTGCTAAATTATATAAAAAAAATGTCTGCTCTGCACAGCCAACAGCCATAACTACACGGAACCACATGTACTGCACTTAGACAAAACTGCTTTCTAACATGTTTGCTAAACCTCGTCGAACAATGTAACTAAGACTTCCTAGACACTGTATGTATGGTTATGTCTTGTATTGTATCTATGTATTGTCTCATTAGATGTGGAACCTTTGTAAATGAGCATTTAGTTCAAAGGTATGTAAATCCAAGATCAAATAACTAAATAAATAGAATTTAAGTTCAAACTCTGCACTGAGTTCATGCTGTCCCTCTATGTCTAACATTAGATTTGTTTCTCCACTAAAGAGCAGTCACCCCACCCAAAGTACAGGTCTCATATTCTGGTTTCCAGAGCATTGTTATCTATTTTATTGTTTTCTAGTCTTGTTATTTATTTACTTAGTCCACATATAACTCTGCATTATTTAGCATTTATTTAGTTATCTTTATATATACTGTGTCTGCTGCTCTCAGTTTCCTGATCTATTCCAGGAACTAAAGAAAGGCGCAACATAATGCAGATCTCACCATTCAGTCACAGTTCCTGCTAAGAGGAACCAGGCCTTTTCCCTGTCAGATTACTATTGAAAATTAAGCTGCTCCCTATCCACCAGTAAGTACATTCAGGTTTTTCTTTGTTTTTGTTTTTCTATGTTTATTAAATTGGTTCCTCATCAAACGGACCAAAAAGTAGTAAATGGTTTTACATCAGAACCCTTTTATTCAGACAAGTTCTGTCGACTGTTTTACTGTTTTGGGAACAAGAAAACATTTTAATAGGTCTTCAGTGTTTGGCACGACTGATAGACCAAAGAAAAGAAACAGGATCCACAGGTTGTAAAATTGTACTAATTGTTTTCAGCTCCTGGCAGAGGCAGACTGCCTCAAACTCTGTTTATGGTGCCTAAGTCCATATCATGATTTCATCAATTGTGAACTCTGTAAAACTTTTGCCCTAAAGAAAAGAACAAATAAAAGAGAAGAATTTATGACTTCTCAGTCTTCCTCTGTATCATCAAAGCACAATAAAGGCTCCAAGTTGATTCCCTTGAGGTATTTGAAAGTTTCTATCATGTCCCCCTCCTTTCCTCGAGGCTATACATCTTAAGCTCCTTTAGTCTTTCTTCATATGACTTCTGGTGCAGATCCTGCACCATTTTGGTTACCCTCCTCTGAACAGCCTCCACCCAGTCTATGTGTTTGTGGAGATGGGGTCTCCAGAACTGTACACAGTACTCAGATGTGGTCTTACCAACTGTTTGTACAGAGGGCCAACAACTTCCTGTTTTCTACTGGTGATGCCTCTCCCTATGCATCCCAGTATCCTACCAACCCTCCTTAATGCCTTCTCACATTGCTGGCCCACCTTTAGGTCATCTGATATGACTACCCCAGTTCCGTTTCCATTTTTGTCATTGTCAGTATCTCACCCCCACTGTGTACTCTTCCCTGGTTTTGTTTCCCAGGTGCATTACTTGCACTTCTTTGTGTTGAATTTAACCTGCCATACATTTGACCATTCCTCCAACCTTGCCAAGTCCCTTTTCATCCTTTCCACCCCACCTTGTGTATCAACCTTGTTGCAGATCTTTGTGTCATCTGTAAAGAGACATACTTTCCCTTCCAGTCCCTTTGCAATGTCACTTATAAAGACATTAAAAGGACTGGCCCTAGTACTGAATCCTGCAGTACCCACTAGTAACCCCTTTCTTTACTGTGGACTCCATTTACTAGTACCCACTGTCTCCTGTTGTCCAGCCAGTGTTTTACCCAGGCAACCACACTGGGACCCACTATATGTACTACAAGGAGGAGGTGGAAGGTGAACCTATTGAACTAGATGGTTCACTTGAACAAGAGTTTGGTTCCCTCCTATGCCTACAGAGAATTATACTTCATACTCCTCCTTCATTAGGGAAATGGTGCGTGTCACAAGCCCAGTCCTGTGTGGTGGGATTCTCTGCATCACAGTGAATCCTCTTGTGATGGGGGCAGGGTTACCCTTCCTCTGTCTCACAACTGAATATATGCCAGAGAATCCATGGCATCCTCACTCCTGTGAGGTGGTATACAGTCTCAAGTCTGTGTTCCTGGGATAGGACCCTCTCAGCCACTGCACATGAACCCAAAGCCACAGGCATGTAGGCTTTGGGGTGCCCTATACACCCTATTATGTGTCTTTCCCCAAAATGCAGAGCTCAGTTTAAACTCCACAGACTCTTTCTTAGATCCTTCAACTTCCTCCCCTCCTTTTGTCACACAGAGTCCCTAGTGGTTCTTTCCTTTGGTAGTATTTTGACCATTAAGCCATGACCAGATTAACCTATATGCCAATTATATCATAACGTGGGGCCCCATGGCTCAGGATGGCCCTGCCCACAAATTATTTACTGTGCGGTATGTATACAGGAGTACGCAGCAGGTGGCAGCATGCCAAAGAAGGTTCTCTGATTCCTCTTCTGCTCCAGTCCAGCCTCCAAGCAGTGCCACCCAGCCCCTCAAAGTGCGGCGAGCTTCTCAGAATGCTACAGTTGCACACCGCACCATTTATTGGCCAGCGTGTACCAGTAGGAGGTGTGGCTATTTGGGGTAGTGGGAATCAGCATGCAGCAGCCACCTGTATTCTCTCTTGGTTGACTTGTCAGTGATGGTCTGAGGTCTCAAGTTCAATGGCCGGCCTGGGCAGTAGAGAAATAGGCTGGGCTCGGAGACGGATGTCATCATCAGCTCATTGTCACCATCACCAGTGATCACCATGGAGGGCATTACAGAACAGGGCACCTGTTATGAGCTTCAGATACCGGGAGGACAGTGAAGACTAGTTGGACAACTTGGTAATTAGTGTGCATGCATGTTCATCAGTGCAGCAGCCTGTGTCCTGCTCATCAGGTTAGGTATGTCATTATTTGGGTTGTGTCCCTTCCTCCTGTCCGATACACACATTCACAGAAGTCAAGTTCACAATGAAGTGGGGGTGGCTGGGTGGGGGCAGGCAGACCATTAGGTCTAAGTTTTGTGCTATGTGCAGTTTAGCCCTTTCTTTGTGGAAGCAGCCAACCTGTGATGTATGGTGTAAAAAATATGGCCATTAAGACCATTAGTAGTTACTTATTTTGTGCAAAATAAACTGCAGTTTCCAGCATTGCTTTTCCAGAAATTGAATAAATGATACCAGTTTTCTTATCAATTTTATAGCACGTTTTACTTCTTTATGCTCCTGCATGAATTTATTACAACTATAACGTGGCTTATTTGATCAGAACGATTCATTTGATGTTTTGCATGTAAATTCTGACTCTACCAATGATTCCATGGAGTGCTTTTAAATGGTGATCCAGATAACTTTTTTATGCCGTTATTGACAGCCCGTAAAAGTTCCACAATGGACCAAAATTGCAAGTGGATAAAGAACAGTTTTTGCTAACTGTCTCTGAAAGTGACACCCTTTAGCCATTTCATTATGTATCGATGGTAAATCTGAACTGAACTATCAGGTAGGGATAAGGGTAAGGAAACTATTATTTCTAGACTTGTGAAGGCCTACTAGCTTGCCACCCACATTATGGTGGGTTGGGGTTATTACAATGACAGTAAAGCTTTTGCCAGTTTTAGAATGTTTATCTGTTTATTGCCACCTTGCCAGCCCAGCACCACAGAAGAGTTGGATGTTGGCATTTAGGGACCTCAGGCCCCAAAATATGACTGAAGAAATGGCCCCCACATTAATTAATCTGGCCATGCCTTAAGCAATCACACAGGCATCGCATAGTTTGAACAACTTTCCCCAAGGCAACACACATATGACACTGGCAGAATTATCTTAAAAGTAAGCCAAACACCTTACTAATTAATTACTAAACACAGTAAATAACATACAGACAAATAATGTTAGACATTGGTTACGGAATATTGAAAATAAAATGGAAAATAACATAAAACCTACACTTTAAAACTCTGAGATTAAAGTCTACCTCAAGTCCTTAGTTGCTGAATTTTGAAGTGCAAAGTCTTTACAAAGGCAGCTGAAAATCTTGGTTCTTAGTAATGCAGAAGAATTCTTGAAGAAAATATCTCTGCTCTCTAAGCAGGCAGATAGGGTCCCCATATGCTAAAAGCTTTTGATACAGTTTTGCACCCTTGTTTTATGGGTTTCTCAAAGAACAGGTCCAAAGGACAGCGGTTTGCCCTACGATTGGCTAGCATTCCATCTCTATGGCTACACAACCAATCATCTTTTAGTATTTTATTACAAAACAACAAATATACATTTCTGAACATTAGAGGAAAAAAGGCTCAAAGGTCAGCTAGTCTAAACCAAAATTCTAGGGAAAATTCAGCCTCCATCCTTGAAATGGCTGTAATTAAGCTACCCTCAGTACTGCCATTTGTTTAAATGGTAGCCCAACAGGACAGACTGGCAGAGACAAAGGAACCCAGACCGAATGGCACCAATGGATGCTGAGGACCACTGAAACACAAATGGATGTGCCTGCTTCTAGCTCTGCTGAAGTATTCTTTTGTCTCCATTTAAATGATTTATTTAAACTCCAGTCCTAGCTAGCAACTGACATATTCTCTGCCCAGTAACAAAATTACAACATCATTCCCCAGGGCCCAAGTCTTTGTACCCATGATCCTTTCCAACTTGACCTGGCTTTTTCATGGCCTTCCTTTGTGTATTATATACATAGAAACATAGAATTTGATGGCAGATAAGGACCTCTTGGCCTACCCAGTATGCCCATGCCCTTATATAATGGATAAGCTGCAGATCCTAGCTAACCAACAGCCTACTTCTTCCTACCCCACCCCTAGTATTACCTTATGACTATCCCATGCATGCTTGAATTCCACCACTGTTTTTGACTCCACAACCTCCTCCGGAAGGCCGTTCCATGCATCCACAACCCTCTCTGTGAAAAATACTTCTTACATTACCTATGAGCAGCCCCTCTATCTTCAAATTGTGCCCTTGTTCTTGCACACCTCTTTTATGAAAGATGCTACCTTCTTGGGCTTTGTTTATTCCCTTGAGGTACTTGAAAGTTTCTATTATGTTCCCCCTCTCCCTCCTTTCCTCGAGGTTATACATATTAAGCTCCTTAAGTCTCTCTTCTATATGTCTTCTGGTGCAGACCCTGCACCATTTTAGTTGCCCTCTTCCAGACTGCCTCCATCCTCTTTATGTCTATGTGGAGATTGGGTCTCCAGAACTGCTGCCAGTACTCAGATGGGGTCTCACCAGCTGTCTGTACAGAGGATAACAACTTCCTGTTTTATACTGGTGATGCCTCTCCTATGCATCCCAGTATCCCCAAACCCTCCTACTGCCCTCTCCATTGCTTGCCCACCTTTAGGCCATCTGATATGACTACCCCAGGTCCCTTTCCATTTTAGTTGTTGTTAGTATCTCACCTCCCATTGTGAACTCTGCCCTGAGTTTTTGTTTCCCAGGTGCATTACCTTGCACTTCTTTGCACTGAATCTAAGCTGCCATACATTTGACCATTCCTCCAACCTTGCCAAGTCCCTTTTCATCCTTTCCACCACTGCTTGTGTATCAACTCTGTTGCAGATCTTTGTGTCATCTGCAAAGAGACATACTTTTCCTTCAGTCCCTCTGCAATGTCTCTTATAAAGACATTGAAGAGGACGAGTCCTAATACTGAACCCTTGGTACCCCACTAGCAACTCCCTTTCTTCAGAGTGGACTCTATTTACTATTACCCTCTGTGTTCTGTTTTCCAGCTAATTCTTTACCCAGGCTACCTTCTTGGGACCCACTTCCGGCTGGCTAACTTGTATATTAATCTTTTGTGTGGGACTGTGTCAAATGCCTTGCTAATGTCTAAGTAGGCCATGTCCACTGCCCCTCCCTTATCTGCTACTTTGGTCACCCAGTCAAAGAAATCGATTAGATTCATCTGACATGACCTTCCCACTGGGAATCCATGCTGCCTTGGGTCCTGTGCCCTCTGGCCTCTAGATACTCGACAATTCTTTCCTTCGGAGTGATTCCATAATTTTCCCTATCACTGAGGTTAAACTAACAGGTCTGTAGTTGCCTGCTTCTGCCCTGCTCCCACTTTTGTGAAGTGGAATCACATCTACCCTCCTCCAATCCTCAGGTACCACCCCATCCTCCCATGATTTATTAAAGAGGGTAGTCAATGGTGTCACTAGTTCTACCCTTAGTTCTTTTAGAATTCTGGGATGAATCCCATCAGGCCCCATTGCTTTGTCCACCTTCAGTTTTAAGAGTTCTTTCAGAACCCTTTCTTCTGTAAATGGGCTGGTAACAACTTCTGTATCCAGAGTGTTTCTATTGTTTGGTTTAAGTACCTCCCCTCTTCATTTGTGAATACTGAGCAAAAATATTTGTTTAGTATCTCTGCCTTTTCACAGTCACCCTCTGCTCACCCCTCCCCTTTATTAAGTCTCACTATCCCTCCCTTGGTCTTCCTTCACTCCCTGATGTACCTATAAAGGTTTTATCCCCTTCTTAACTGTGTTGGCTATCTTTTCCTCAGTTTGGACCTTTGCTGTTCTGACTGACTTCACAGCTTCCTTTGCTTTAACTGATACAATTCTCTGCCCTGGTCTTTCTGTGCTTCCTTGTACTTCCTGAATGCTTTCTTTTCTCCCTAACTTTTCCTGCCACTTCCTTTAAGAACCATAGTGGTTTCTACATCATTTTGTTTTGTTTATTTGCTTCACATAAAGGCTTGTTGCCTCTGTGATGGCAGTTTTGATTATTCCCATTGTTCTTCCACCCCTCCTTCCTGCCCATTTGCTAGTGCATTCCTTAGGCACTCACCCATTTTGGCAAAGTCATCCTGCTGAAATCTAGTACCTTTGCCTTTGTATGGCTTTGACTCTAATGATGTGTTTTGTGAACCATACTGTCGATGGTCACCAGTTCTCAGATAGCTACCTCCTTCTGAATCTGTGATCCTGTTGACATCCCCATTTGAGAGTATCAGGTCTAAGATTGCTCCATCTTGAGTGGGTTCCAATAATAGTTGTCAAGGCATGCCCCTGTAGGGCATCTAGAATGACCTCACTCTTAAAAGTGGCTGCTGCAAATGTACTCCAATTAACATCTGGCAAATTCAGATCACCTATCAGCAATATCTCCCTTTTTCTGCCATTCTAAGGATACTTCCTATAATTTCCTTGTCCATGTCCTCCCCTGAGATGAAAGTCTGTACACAACCCCTGTGCTGATTGTGGTGTCATTGCCTGTCTCCAAATTTACCCACAGTGCGTCCTCTCCTCCCTGTTTACTCTTTTGTTCTGTAGCTTTGATTCCTTCCCTTATGTAGAGAGCTACTCCTCCTCCTATTTGACTCCCCCATCTCTCCTGAGCTAGTGTATCCTGGTATGTTTATATCCCAGTCATGGTTCTGTGTTTACCATGTTTCTGTGACTGCAACAATATCCTGATGTTCCTCCTCCATCAAGGCCACTAATTCAGGAAGCTTGTTACCCAGACTATGAGCATTAGTACTCATTGCTCTCCATTTTATGATGGCTTTGCCTTTTGTAGCACTACCCTGTCCTCACTGACTTTGCTTTCTCCATTCACCCCTGTCCTGCTACCTACTGACCTTTGTACCTTGGTCTTTCCCTCATTTAGTACCCTGTTTTGTAGGGGAGACTGGAATTCTCTGCTGCTATCAGTGCCCCCACTAGTTTAAAAGCTTGCCAATGAAGCATTTAAACCAACTGCCCAGAAGGCTTGTTCCTTCCTGGACAGATACATAACATGATATGAAATATGACCACAACAATAAGGTATGGCTCTATCACACCACAGTGAGAACCCTCAGCACCCCTTAGGAAACAGAGGAGGATGAAGAGGAACTGAATTATGGACACAATGGGGATAGCTCCTGCAAAAGGCTGTTAGTCCCCATACACAAATAATTCTAAAAAAAAACCCTCAAAAATCATGTCTCAAAATCTATGCCACAGGCAAAGATAAAAAGAAATATCAGATTGAGAGATATGGAGTGGAATACTTGCATGCCCATCCTGATCATGAAGGCTTGGTTCAAGCAGCTGCTTGCAAGGGGCTAAGGCCCTTCCCTGTAAACCCTGAACAGGATTACATAAAACTGGATGCTATGACCAAAAAGTATATACAACAGTTTCCTGCTCATTAGTCAGCAGGAGGAGATGTTTCTAGTCAGAACTGTGCTCCATGACAGAGAACTTCTGTTTGAGCTCATTGGAAGAGACAAGGGTCCTAGGATTCATGGATTTGCAGATTCAACTCTGATTAGTGACCAGTACCCTAAGCATCTGTGGAGGAGGAACGTCTGGAGCAACTGTAACCGAGGAATTGAGTGAAGGTACTGAGTCAGGGGAATCCCATGAAGAATTATGGAGAAGGCGGCAGAATGGAGAAAGGATTAAAATGGTACCAGAGAGTTACATAAGTACAACAGAGAGCCTCAAAATGAAGGAGAGGATGCCAAAAGAACTATTGGATGAGCCAAGGGAGAATATTGTTGTGTAGTCCTGTATGGTTCTGGAGCTTAGAACCAGTAAAACCACTAAAAATATGAGCTGGTAACAACTATCAGCATAGTGCTCAATATTATCGGAACACTTTGCACCATTCTGAAGCAAAAATACACTTGTCATTAAGTGTTTATATAAATGTAAAACTTGTAGTTAGAGAATAAATGGGAACTGCTGCAATCTCCAGGGATTGGTGTAGTACAGCCAACATTCTTTAAAGCCACTTCTACTGAGTCATAATTTTTATTTTTCCCTAATCTTTGGGGCTTGTTTTGCAGTATTAGCCAGGATTTTTAATTGCTACTTGCAAGAATGCATGAATCTAAAAACTCTCTGTGGTTTGTTTGCTACAGTAGAGCCAGGATTATTTTAATAGATATAAGTATTTTAATTAATTGCTTTCTCAGGGTTTATTGCTGACCAGATAGGACTTATTTAAAATGTTAAGTTATTTCTGCTCCTTGCCCTGTTAATCTCTCTCTGCCCTCCCTCCTTCTCCTCTGCCTTTGTTTTCCTGAAGTTTTTTTTTTTGCATAGAGAGCCCTTCTGACCCTACTTAACTCGTCTACCCATCCTCTTATCTCTCCTTAGCCCCTGCAGCTGTGCAGTCTGCCCTAGGAGCTGCTTCCTGACCCCTACCCGATTGTCATCTCAAGAAAGGTATGAACTGTGGACCCCTCATGAAGATGGTGCCATGGACTCTGCTCTATTGTTTAAATTTGGTGCCTTCCCTGACTGCTGCACTCAGACTTCACTAGAGCCAAAAATCCTCTCTTTTAAGGGCTAGGAACTGTAAATAATTTCTTTTAAGGGCTAGGAGCCAAAACTAGTTTTTAAGGGCTAGGGCTGACATTTAATTCTTTTTAAGGGCTTAGAGTCAAAATTAATTTCTTCAAGGGTTTTGAGTTAGCCTTAAGCTTTTAGAGCTGAAATGTATGCTTTAACTGCTCCAGAGTTAGCTCTGTGCTAGCTGTGGAACTTGGTTCCCAGTAAACCCTGCTTCCTGCACCAAGCTGGGGCTTGGGCTGTTCACTCCTGGGAATTTTTGCCCACCCCACCCTTAATTAAATACACTACTTGTCCTGCTCCTATCTGAGCCTTAAAGGGCAAACACACTCCCCAGTATTTAAAGGGATAAGTACCCTCAACTGATTACAAATTTCCCTGCCATCTAGGGGTTAAGTACCTGAAACTATTATAAACTTCCTGCAACTGTTATAAATTTCCTGCCATCTAGGGGTTGCACTGATCCAAACAGACAACACTAGGGTCACACTGATCCAAATAGATTATATAAAACTTAATACTTCATTATTAGCCATTGCCTCCCAAGCCCAGCCTGGTTAACTAAGTTGTACTCTTAGTCTACGAGCTGACTCTGGAACTTGTGCTACTATTCTTAGTGGTATAGCTCCATACATATCAACATGATGGCATATACACAGCCCCTTTGCTCTGTGAATGCCTTTCCTCCTCTTGCCTACTCCTATCCACAAATTTTAATAACTTTCTCTAACCATGGTTTGTTGAATGTAGCACTCATTACAGATACAGCTACCTTAGAACCTACAGGAACAGATTCCTAACACTTGCTATGCCTTTTTCACCATTCTATGCTAATCAACTATTACCAGGGATCTTTAGCAATACCTGTTAGAATGACACTATATGTAATGTCCCTGACTAGACACTCAACTGCCCCTACAGACTACTTTCAAAAACCCCACTTTCAAAACTACATAAACCATGCATCAGCAAAGGACTTATAACTGGATTAAGGAAATTGACATTTCTCCTATTATTTTGCTCTGTGAATGTTGAGCTAAACCCTAGTCCCCTATAGTCTTAGATGCCCCTTCAGAGCTACCTCAGCTTATGGGTATTAGCTACTTCACCTAAATGTCTGCAGCTTGCTAAAAACAATGGGTATGTTACAGGCTTGGGCATTTCACACGTCTCCAGATATACTTGTGATCTCAGAAACTTGACTTAGAGCTCCACTTCTGACTGTAGCATCAATAACCCTGGCTACAATGTTTTCAGGTCAGATAAACCAGCTAGGGGTGGGGAGTCATTCTCTTTATTATGAGAAGTTTGCAGTAACAGTTACTGACACTTCCTCTACTCCAAAGGAATTTGAGAGCCTTACTGTGACGGTAACCCTCTCTCCGAGGAAGCCATATGAATAACTGCCTGCTATAGACCACCGTCAGGTGGCCTTGGAATTCTATCCCACCTCCACAATCAACTGGAGAAGGCCAACTCTGAATGCATTATTATGAGGGATCTTAATTCAGTTGGAAAATGACTGCTCCAAAATTATCAAGGATTTTGTGATAAGCATGGGCTGTTGCAAATCGCCCTGATGTCATCCACCTAATAGCAAAAACCCAAACTACAGTTCACTTCTGAATTTAATTCTTGTCAATAAGACCCACAATACATCCCATGCAGAGGTATTCCATAATGATGTAGCGATCATAGCACTATAGCCTGTATAGGTGTACTCCCAAGCTTATTTCAACCTCTACCTTTTTATTTATTTATGTAGTTAGTTTTTGTTGACCAGGTAAGTGCACTAGACAAATTCTGCCTATTTTCATGCATGACCTTAGAGTTACAGATGAATTCCAATTGACAATGAACCGATTAAGCTGTTGGTGGTATTTTTAGTGAATGGGGAAATGTGGCCAGACACTAGGAAATTCTTACTACATCGGTAGGTGGAGCTGTTGGCTGTTCTCAGAATGGCCACTTGATGTGAGACGCTCTATGGTATGGATGGTATGGAGACAGAAGAGCAAGCTCTCTCCTCTGGTCTCAACTTTGAAGGAGCAGTTCAGAATGAAATCTTTGACCTTAACATAGATGAAGAAGAAGTGGATATTTTTCAATCCACAAAGGATTTAAGCATGACGGAGGAAAAAGCTCTAATGGACACACAGAATGCCAAGATAAGTGCTGAAATTAATTTGTTACTGCCTGATAATTGTGATGTTACATTGGAAGAATACATACCTTTATCAATGGGTTGTGGGCAGAATGTAATTCCTGTGGGCTCTTTGCTTATTCATGGGAAAGAAATGCCAGTAGCATGGCTGTCAGTAAAACCGCAGGCCTGTCAATTTAATGGTGATGCAGTAGCATCACAGAGGAAGGCTGCTCTTGCCAGTTAACCCTATCCATCCTGTACTTTCTACTAGTGAATTTACCTATGCGGCTGGCAGTACAAATGCAGAAGTTTGCATGTGCCCAAAGCCACCGGATGAAGATGGAACGAATGTCACACCAGGCATCCGGGTGATGTCACTACCCAGGCTGAAATATTGATAAAAAGATTGTGAGTCTGTTGTTGTTCAAATTTACCAGACTCACTCAGTACAAAACACTATCGCTTCCAGTATCAGGAACTCTGGTGCAGCACGTCATGATGGGTCATATTTCTGGACTTCCTGAGATCTCTATCTCAGGAAAAAATGGGCTGCAACATGATTCTGTGTCAGGGACTGAGGGCACAATTATTTACCAATCTAACTCTCGAAATCAGAGAAAATGCTACCACCTTTTCATTTACAGCCACAGGTCAGGCAGTCAAAATGGCATCTATGGAAGGTATGAAATTGAAAAGGGCAGCTATTACCATGGCAAACAGAAATATTTCCTTGGACTGGAACAAAATGAGTGAGGACCTAGTAGGAAAAACAGCTCCCCAAAATACTCATTTCCAGCAGTCTATGTCTTTGCCATTCGGTTGGCATTTGCTATAACACAGCTCCAAATGACCACTTTGAAAATTGGTCACCAGATAAAGTATAGCAGGAGTCTGGCTGGAAGCAAGCATGGTGGCTGGCCCTGGACCCTGAGTGGAATTCTTCGACCTCCTATCTTCACAGTCTCCAGAATTGCACCCTACTACAGCTGTGCAGGTACCTACTCTACAAGGATTTTCAAATGAAGGACTTAGGACGCTTTCTTTAAAACATGCATGTCCACCATACCCCTGGAACATACTTTGATTGGATCAGAGATTGTTGAGACAGTTTCTGCTTCCCTAAAGAAGTAACCAAAGACAGCGGAGACCCCCAGCCTAGACCTCTATTATCAGAACTGTTAGCTAAATCTAAAAAGTAACTGCACCAAGATGGAATGCAGTTTGTATACGTTATAATGGATGTTTAGAAGTTAGGCCTATGTAGGAAAATCCTTACTTGAAGATTCCTTAAAATTTTCTCCTAAAGAAATCTTCACCTTCATTAACATCTCGGTGAAGATAACTTTGATGTGAGAGTTCATTCTCCATATTTACTTGATCTTTTGCCAAGGTACAACCAAGGTTAAGTTCTCCCACTATGGACCCCTTCTTGTGATTCTTTTAACTAAACCTTGTTAAGTATGTCTCAGTTATGTTTTGTAATGAGGGGTTCCACGCTGAGGACATCACTTACTGGTTGTCCCAAAATGTGAGGTTCTGAGTGCCCCTGAGGCAATGCTTGATGCAGAATATTTTTGGACAGGGTACTGGAAGTAGAAGGTAAGCTTAGATGGATTGAAAATGAGATGCATATCCATAATTCTTTCATGTTAGGCAGAGATCGGGGTATGTTTTATGCTGGTCAGCCCCAGGCCTGCTATAAGTGTGGGTCTTGTACTCATTTGTCTAGTGTGTGTGATACTCCCCATTGTGACATATGCAGCAATGGTGGGTCATATCAGTCTCCAGTGTGCCAACCAACCTAGATGTGATTTGTGTGAGGAATGAGTGCCCATGGGCTGCAAAAAAATAAAGCCACTGTCATAAGTCCCAAACTCTTAATTCAAAAAGCTCAGGATACTGTCTTTAGTCAAAAACAGGGAAATGAAATAAGTTGTGCATGTACCTAATCACCTCCCCCTCACACCATGATCCCCCACAGGAGGATGGTTTACCTAACAAAGGTGATGATCCCACTGAACCCCCAGGATCTGTAACAAAGAAGAAGTTGGCTGCTCCCTGATCCTTCTGATGCAAGGGACTTTCCTCCGGTTTGCTACCCTAAGCCATTGGTAACACTGGAATCTCCTACCCCCTTGAACCATCCCCCATGATTGTATGGAGAACTACTAGGAGTTTCAACCCCCCACCTGAGCCCTCTGAGGTGGAAACAGAGAACTCATATGAAGCCTTAGCCATGATAGGTGAGGATCAGACATGGATACTGAACCACCAGATTCACAGACTCAAAATAAAACTAAGCCTTCCCATTCTGAGTATAAAGGAAAAGAAGAAAAGGGAAAAAAAAGTCTCTAGGAAACTGAGCACCTCAGGTTTCTATCCCTAGGAACTCTGAATTGCTGTAGTTTGTTGAATTCTTCTAAACAACAGGCACTTTTCCAGCATATTCATGATTCCAGAATGGATGTTTGTTTTACAGGAGATCTGGATGTACACTCAGGATCAGGGTAGGCTTTTTCAGTCAGAAAGGATATGGGGTCCTTCATTTTGGTCATTTGGTTTGGACAGGGCTGATGGCATAGGAATCATTTTTGGTTCTTTTTCCTTGTCCAAATTAGTTGATTAGATAGATAGATAGATAGATAGATAGATAAAAACTTTTATTTTTGACAGGAAAATAACTTTTAGGACCAAAAGAGGCCCTATTTATCAAAGTTGTCCTGTTCTGAAATACAGTTTCAACAAATACAAAACATCATGTAATAAAATATATTACAGGAATGATCTTAGAAATATCACATCACATAAATTCACAGCTATATATAAAAGCAGAGGTACACAATATATCAAAATCTAAAAGATTTTATATACTAAAGAATAAATATAAGCATTTGTAAGATGGACAAGCTGGATATATATGTAAATACACAGTTAAGTGCAAGAATTTTCATCCTCAAATACCCCATACACAACACACACAGAAACAGCAAGAGAAAATTTGGGAACAATCTAGAATCCAAACAAAAGAACAGATGATAGCAGATGACAGATGATTTAATACCCAGTAGACTCCTTATAATTGATGGAGTTTGGCAACAATCCTCAGATCGATTTATTGTTGTTTATAGGCCTCAAACAAAGGCAGGAATAGTGGTTTTGGATACACTACAACCCTATTTGGCATCTTCCATGTACATCATAGTAGCAGGTGATTTCAGTGTGACTTGCCCAAACCTGGGAGGTTAGGGAGAAAAAACATACTATGATTCGAATGCTCTGGGGAAAATTATTAAATCTGCCAACCTACAGGTTTGTAAAACTACCAAACCTCAGGCCCTTCTTAAACGTATAGGAAAGCAAAATTAATTACAGTAATAGTTAGTTTTTAATCTCTACTAATTTGCCTGTTCCAACCTCCGAATAGCTCCCAATTGAATTCTCAGATCACTTTTTGTTAAGAATAATGTTCTCCACATCCCTAAAGAAAAAACTAATTTGTGGCATTTAAACTCATCTGTCTTGATGGACCCAAGGTTCAAGTTGGCATAAACAACCTATTATGGGTCAGAACCTCTGTAGTTGATTTATATGAGGATATAGGGAATGCTAGGCAGATACTAAAATGGACATAAAACACTGGTTTCAGGGATATGGAAAAAGACTGTGAATTCACAATTCCTTTATTACTTAAAACTACAAAACCAGTCGCAGTATCTTTTTCATTATCTGTAACATCTAGATATGACTATTCTGCACAAATAGAAAGTATTAAAGCTGAAATGAACCTATCAGTATGATAGGGCCAAAACTTTGAGAACTGAGGTACAATTCGGGATGCAAAAATCCCCAATTAGGGACTCTTTTGAAGCCTGTAAAACTAGAACTGAGGCTGTCTGGTTGGGAGATCTGGTGAATGGCCGTAGGAGATTAATTCAAACTGAAGAAGGAATTCATAATGAAATTAACAAACACTTTCAATCTCACTCCCCACAGATCCTCCACAAGAAAATGGCATTTTGATTATCTGAATAATATTCCAGATCCTACACCTTTTAAGGAAGTACTTAGACTGGCTAGCCCCATTACTGCTTTAGAAATAGAAGCTGTTATCAGGTCCCAGGCACTAGGAAATCTCCAGGTCCAGATGGACTCCTATATGAGTTTCATAAATCCTTTTCTGTAACCCTAGCTGCTTGTTTAGTGGAGGTTTTACCCATTTTTGAAATCGACAGCAGTTTTCACTTCAGGCCTATTGGTCTTTTTATTTAAATCAGGTGATCGGAGACAGATCTCAAATTGGAGACCCATTATACTCTTAAATTCTGATTTTAAAGTCCTTTCCCAAATTCTGAATAGCAGACCATGGGGTGTAGCATAGGCTTTAATTTACCCTCACAATTTTGTGGTATTCCCAATAGGAAATCAATATGCACTGATGATCATTAGGGATTTGATTGTTTGCCAGTAGTGTCTGATAGCACCGTTCATTATGGGGCTCCTGTCATTATTTCCTGAGTGTGTATATGCCTTCTCCAGAGTTTGCCATAACTCAGTGGTTGTTATATAAAATAGTGAGGGTGCAGGGTGCAAAAGCCCCTCACGTAGGGGTGCAGGGGCCTGAGCCCCCACAATAATGTGCTTTCATATCGCTTTTCCTAGTGTGCATAGTGAGCTGATGGGGCATCTATTTTTACAATTACCCTGTTGTTATATAACATTCTTCCGATGGTCTTGCCCTGTAGATATCTGGTGGGGAAGTGTCATAGTGCACCATTTGCAGTTGGCGAAATGCTTACGCTATGATTTACCTCACTATAATAGATGTCGCTGCAGGATGGGTGAACATCTAAGTGTATCCATTTAAAACCCAGTTCCCTAAGATCCTGGTCACTTTGTCACCTACCCCTAGGTCAACCAGCTTTTATTAGTCTTACTGTATGTTTGGAATGGAATCAAGAGCCTAGCTAAAGTCAAGGTATAATACACCCATTGCTTGGCAGTTGTCCACCATCTTTGTGGTCCAGTCAAGATGTTGGTCAGAATTGTTTGGAAAGATTCCCTGCTGCAAATTCATGCTGCCTCCTGTCCTGTAACCCACCTGTTTCCAAGAATTTTGTAAGTAATTCTATAGTAATGGTTTCAGTTGGTTGCCTTCAATTATGGTTAGAATGCCTAGCTGGTCATTTCCTGGGTCCCTTCCTTTCTTCTTATTGTTTTTATTAAGATTTAAAATTACAGTACAAATGTTATACCATCTAATAGCAATTACAATAATAAAATATTAAACAACACAATTATACATTAAAACATAACTAGAAACAAAACAAGTGTAACAAAACTGAAATAACTAAAGAGTGGTCTATTGCTGCTAAGGACTAAAAGATCAACAAATGTTAAGAAACTAAGAGTATTGTTACAGTAATTCAAAAGTGATCCAGATATTATTAAAAAGTTCTGATTTATCCAGAAGATTATAGGTAATGCATTCATTAGCTGCACAGGAAGCCATATAAGTTCACCATTCTTCCATTAAGGAATCAGGGTCTGTTTTCCAATTATTTAAACTAAGTCTGTTTAGGTTTAATGCTGCTAGCTATGGTTACATTCTTTGATAGTTTTTGACAAGATCATAACATATGAGACATTGAGGCATTAAGATTATTACACCTGCCTGGTGCCTATATGGAGAGAAAATTTAAGGTATACAATACCATTTGTGACTATTGATGATGCAGCATTATTATATAGGAGGGATACTCAGCCACAGAAATGATTTCCAAATCCATAAGCCTTAAGAGATTAAAAGAGGCAGAGCCATTTGGGAAAATTGAAGGCTTTACTCATGTCTAAGAAAAGGGCCACAGTTTTATTTTTGTCATGTTTAGAAGCCCAAATAGTTGACAGTAACCTCCTGATATTGTCTGCCTCTCACCTTTCAGAAAAGAAACCAGCTTCTTGTTTACCAATGAGGAAATTGATAATGAGAAATCCTGTTTGCTAATATCTTTGCTAGAATTTTATAATCACTATTAAGAAGTGGAATTGGTCTATAGTTAACACGGTAGGAAGCATCGTTATCCTTTATGAATGAAAGTAATATTAGTATCATTCACGGAAGAAGGAAGAAACTGGTTAACAGAGAGTTCGGTAAACATGTTTATCAGGTGATTGCTAATTCTGGGAGCAAGTAGTTGGTATATTTCAGTAGGAATACTATAAGGCCCAGGAGTACATCTAATTGGTAATTTAGCTGTTACAAATTATATTTTTTATTTATTTAAATCTAGGATTACATAATACCTTTGAGCCGAGGCTGTTTTGCAAAGGTTCCACATCAGAAGAACTGACAATACAGTTTATGAAATTACAGAGTAAGACAGTCATAATGCCTAGTGGTTATAACAACTTGATTTCAAGTACAAGCACGTGACATATTACAATATCAATAGGAGGTGTATTACAACATAAGTGAGGGAAGAGAGACAGCTGGGTAGAATAGAGTATTGCAGCCTAGAGGGCTTTGTCAGGACAGAGTATTTGAGTATAAGGTTGAGCAGGGGATGGAGTGGGGATAGAGAAGTGTGAAGAGCAGGGTTAGCATGGACAGCGTGGGTATGGGAGCTGCCAAAATGAAGGTGCTCAGCTAAGGCAGTCACAGGTACTAGAAGCTACCAGAGATTTGTGGAGCTTCTTTTAGAAGGCGCAGAGTTGGCGAGCATTGTTTTTCACTGGCAAGGTTATTGGAGCCAGCTGGGGACCTGTAAGAGAAAGACCTTTGACCTTGAGTGTACGACAATGAGGGATTCACAGTAGCTGTGATTTTGAGCTCCTGGTGTTGCAGTTGTTTACTCTGGTTTTAAGAAGGAGCAGACTCCTGGGGGCAATGCCCATCATTATTTTCTTGGCTGTGATACGGGTTTGATACTGGATTCATGTTTTTAATTGAAGTCATCCAGTTTGGGAGTAGAGATTACAGGTATGGGTGAGACGGTGAGCTCCGTGGTGAGACGACATGCTTTATTCAGGGAGGTGGCAATTTGTTTGAGTGCGGAGGTAGTGGCAGAGACATAGACTACGAGTCCATAGTCAATAAGCACTCACAACTGATCTTTGAATGGCAATAGACAATGCTTCAGAGGTTAGATGTTTTTGGTGATGGTACAGTACACCCAGTCTGGTGTTGGCCATCTTGGTGACATTACTGATATGGGTGGCATAGGAGAGTTTGGAGTGAAGGGTGATGCCAAGATGTTTGAAAGTATCAACTTGATCAATGGTGGCTCCGAGTTTGGTGTTGACTGTGAGGTGGTACTGTTTATTTTTGTTCTGTGAGCTGCTGAAAAGCATGGTCTTAGTTTTTTCTGATTTAGTGACAGCTTGTGTTGCAAGAGCCAGTTTTCAATTGATGTGAAACCCGCTGGAGGTTACCTTGCAGTTCTACAGGATCGTGATAGGAGGCAAGGATAACAGCATCGTCTGCATAGGGTATTATCTGTTCTGGACTTGAGTCTGGAAGTGCATTCAGGAATAGGCTAAATAGGAGGAGCCTAGAATATACCCTTGTGGAACACTAGAGGTCTGGTCTGGCATCAGAGGTATTTCAGTTATTTTTACTCTTTGGGTCCGGTTGCCTAGATAGCTAATGAACCAGTCAACTGAATCAGGTGAGAGCCTAGCCTTCTGAAGTTGGACAAGTAGGAGATGGTGGTTGACAGTATCAAAGGCCTTAGTTAGATCGATGAACACAGCCCCTGTTAGTTTACCTATCCAGTGAGGGTGAATGGCTCCAGTTAATTAAAGTAATGCTGTAGAAGTGCTGTGACCCTTTCTAAAGCCGTGTTGTTGCTTGCATAGGATGTTGTGAGTGCCCAGGAATTCTGTGGGATGGTCTGCCAATATGTTTAAGAATCTTAGAGAGAGGAGGTAGAATGGAGATTGACATACATTTTCATGGCCAGTTTTTTCACCACTTTTGAATATAGGGGTCACATGGCCAGCTTCCATTTGTCCAGGAATTGGCTGAGGCTGAGGGAGAGGTTGAAGATCTTGGTCAGTGGTCTGAGTACTTCTTCAAGGGTTAGGATAGAAGTTTGAGGTCAAGAGAGTCGCTGCTGGATCTAGGGCTTGGTGATAGCTTTTGTGAAAAGCTGTGGACCTGGTGTATCTTAACCAATTTAAAATAGAAAGGAGGGCAGTTTGAAGAGGCAGAGGATATAGGGTTTTATTTTATTTTTGTTGACGGGTAAGTGCACTAGACAGATCCTGCCTATTTTCAGGCACAACCCAAGGAGGGGATACAGATGAATGCCAGCTGACTTTGAACCAGATTAAGCTGTTGGTGGTATTTTTAGTGAATGAGGGAAATTTGGCCAGGACACCAGGAAATTCTCCTCTTTTGATAAGTGCCATAGGTTCTTTAACATCCACCTGAACTACCACCAATCCAGGCAGATGGGACCTCGGTTTAATGTCTCATCCAAAAGATGACACCTCAGAGTACAGCACTCCTCTCATGCTGCACTACAGTGTCAGTACTGGGTTATTAACTCAAGTGCCAGATGTGGGAACTGAACCCACAGCCTTCTGATCTCCCAGCCTCAGAGGCGAGTGTGCTACCTACTGAGCCACTGACACTGCAAATTTGATTCATTGGTTCATTGGAGTATCATCTTTGCTAAAGAAATCAGAGGGGAAGTACAGAACTAAGGTCAGTGAAAGCAGTACTGAATGTATCTGCAATAATTTTTTGGATCAAGTGTGGTAACCTGTCTATACAGAGCATGGATGGGGAATTTTGACTGCTTCCCAGTAACTTCTTTAATGTTGTTCCAGAAGTCTCTTCCATTTCCCATGAACTTGTGAGAGCACTCTTAAAATGGGATGATTTTGATTGCCAGATGGCTTTGGTGCAGTCATTTTGAGAACGTTTATGGTTACAGGTGTCAGTTTGCCTCCCAGAATTTCTAGCTAGTTTCCATAGTTGATCCCTTTCTTTTAGGCACCTTAGGAGGTCTCCTGTGAGCCACGGGTTAGAGATGGATTTATTTTACACTTTTGAGCAGAGCAAATTTGTTGCAGGCAATCATTAAAGGTATTGATAAAGTGGTCAAGGGCGATGTTTACATCTGTTGCATTAAAATTGTGTGACCAGTCCAGTTGAAGAAGGTAGGTTTTGAGGTAGTTGAGATGGCCACAGCACAAGACTCTGCTGGTTAGTGGTTCTTGGGATGGCTTGCTGAATTTATTTGTCCAGGTGCAACTGACAGGGAGTGGTCACTGATTATGTCAGGAGGGGTGATTGGTAAGTATCCAGTCCAGAAAGGTGCTGGCGCTTGTTTTATAGTTTTTCCTGGTTGGAGAATCAACCATCTGGGTGAGGTTTGCCACTGCTATAGAATCTCTTCTGCTTTCTGTAGGCCGCAGCCTCTGCAGCAGTACAGTTTATATTAAAGTCCACAATAAGGATAGACTCAGAGTCCCGCGGAGAGACCTGACAAAATCCAGGGCTGCATTCAGGCCAGAACCTTGTTCATTTGGAGAAATGTAGATTGTGATCACTGTAAGGGCTTTGTTGTGAGTGCCAAGGAGGATTTTTATAGGTAGAATCTGTGCAGCGCTGGTTTGGGGAGCAGTGCTAATGTGGCAACCCACATAGGTATTCTTTAGGTAGACTGTGCATCCACCACCTCTTTTAGTTGTTCAGTCAAGCCAAAAACATTGTATCCAGGGAGGACTATAGCATGATCTGGGACAGATGGAGAGAGCCAGGTTTCAACAATACTAGAATGTCTGGACAGTGTTGGTTAGCAAAGGCCTGAAGGGCATCGAGTTTGTGTAGGAGACTACAGATATCGAGTGACATGATAGAGAGGGGCCCTGTGTGCTTTTGTAGTTTGGAGCCTTAGTGGCTGTTGGGCCAGGATTAGGGTGAACATTGCCAGATAAAAGCAGAAGAAGAAGCACTAGTTTCATGGTACACAGGCGTAGTTCCCTGTTTATGCGCTTTCACCTTCATGTCTGGCATGCACACTGCTCACTAGCATGAGTCAAAGGGTAATAGCATAGGTTAAGGATAAGAGCAGTATAAGAGGAAAATGGGAGAAGCCAAGGACAAAGATGGGAGAGGGTGGCTCCACGGGAAGTCTGATCCCAGTGCAGAGGGCTAGATTCCAGAGGTAGGGTACCTAGATGTTTGTACATGGATCAAGTAGGTAGTAGTTTGGGAGGGAGGGAAGCAGGTGCTGAGAGGGTGAAGAAGAGGAAAGAGGAAAATAAGGAAGAGGAGAGGGGAGCACAGAGTATGTGTATGGAGCATGGTAGACTATCAGTGAGTGTGGCGATTGAGAGAGTAGAACGGTGATGGAAAGGTGAAAAGAAAGGGCAGGAGTGGTTACTGTGATGGGAAAGAATGCAAGGAATGCTGCAGAGGTGAAAACAGATTCTGTGGAGACTGAGGTATCTGGACAGAGAATGGGCTGTAGAGGGGAGGACGAGGAAGGAGGGCCAGAACAGGCACCCAGTAGGAGAAAAGTAAAGGGAGGGGCAGGAAAAGGGGAAGGGAAAGGCCTATTTGATTATGGCTGGGGTGGGGAAGGGGTGGACATAGAATTCTGAGCCGAAACCAATACAAGTCTTTGGGTACAGCAGCCCCAGGTCAGAAGGCTCCAGCAGACCAATGTGGGAAAGGCAGTCAGAATAGCAAAGGCCCAAACTGAGAGAAAAAATAGCCAACCCAGTTAAGAAGGGGATAAAACCTTTATAGGTACATTAGGGAGCATAGAAAGGTTAAGAGGAGGAATAGGAAGATTAATAAAGGAGAGGGAGGGGCAGAGGGAGACAGTGAAAAGGCAGAGATACTGAATGAATACTTTTGCTCAGTATTCACAAAAAAGATGAGGAGGAGTTACCTGAACCAGTCAATGGAAGCACTTTAGGTAGGGGGGGTTTGACACCAGTCCATTTACAGAAGAAAGAGTCCTGAAAGAACCCTAAAACTCAAGGTGGACAAAGCAATGGGGCCTGATGGATTCACCCCAGAATCCTTAAAGAACTAAGGAGGACCTAGTGACACCACTGACCACACTTTTAACAAATCATGGGGGATGGGGTGGTACCTGAGGACTGGAGGAGGGCAGATGTTATTCCCTTCACAAAAGTGGGAGCAAGACAGAAGCAGGAAACTATAGACCTGTAAGTCTGACCTCAGTGGTAGGGAAAATTATGGAATCACTTGAAAGAAAGAATTGTTGAGTACCTAGAGGCCAGCAGGTGCAGGACCCAAAGCAGCATGGATTTACAACAGGAAGGTCATGTCAGATGAATCTAATTGATTTCTTTGACTGGGTGACCAAAGTAATAGACCAGGAGGGGCTGTGGATATGGCCTACCTAGACTTTAGCAAGGCATTTGACACAGTCCCGCACAAAAGACTAATAATCAAGTTGGTCAGCCTGGGAGTGGGTTCCAGGGTGGTAGCCTGTAGCAAACTGGCTGCACAACAGACACAGAAGGTAATAGTGAACAGAACACATTCAAGAAAGGGGTTACTAGTGGAGTACCTCAGGGCTCAGTACTGGGTCCAGTCCTCTTTAACATCTTTATAGGTGACATTGCAGAGGGTCTGGAGGGAAAGGTATGTCTCTTTGCAGATGACACAAAGATCTGTAACAGAGCTGATACATAAGGGGGGTAGAAAGGATGAGAAGGGGCTTGGCAAGGTTGGAGGAATGGTCAGACATATGAACTAGATTCAATGCAAAGAAGTACAAAGTAATGCACCTGGGAAACAAAACCCAGGAGAAGAGTACAATAGCAGGGAGGTACTAGCAACAATAAAATGGAAAGGGACTTGGGGTAGTCATATCAGATGACCTAAAGGTGGGTAAGCAATGGAGAAGTCAGTAAGGAGAGCTGGGGATACTGGGATGCATAGGACGGGCATCACAAGTAGAAAGGGAAGTGGTTTCCTCTGTATAGACACTTGGTGAGGCCCCATCTGAATACTGTGTGCAGTTTTGAGACCCCCATCTACGCAAGGACATAGACAGGATGGAAGCAGTCCAGAGGAGGGCAACTAAATGGTGAGGGGTCTGCATCAGAAACCATATGAAGAGAGACTGAGAGCTTAATATGTATACCCTTGATGAAAGGAGGGACGGGGGAGATGATAGAAACTTTTAAGTACCTCGAGGGAATCAACAAAGTCCAGGATGGTAGCATCTTTCAGAAAAGAGATGTGTAAGAACAAGGGGACACAATTTAAAGATAGAGGGGACGGCTCAGGGTAATGTGAAGAAATTATTTTTCATGGAGAGAGTGGTGGATGCATGGAACCACCTTCCTGGGGAAGTTGTTGGGTCTAAAACAGTGGGGAATTCAAACATGCATGGGACAGACATAAGACAATTGTAGTGGGGGTTGCAGGAAGTAGGCTGTTGGTTAACTAGAATCTGCAGCTTATCTAATAGGAAGGAAATGGGCAGACTGGGTGACCAGGTGGTCCTTATCTGCCATCAAAGTCAAAGTCTATGAATACCTTAACAAATCAGTGAAACAAGTATGTATACTTTCATTGGACCAGAGTAAAGCCTTTGATAGAGTTCATCATCAATTTATTTTCCATACCCTAGAAGGTTATCGGATTCCAAAGATTTTGTAAATTGGATACAGTTGCTCTATTCCTCAGTCATAGTACACCCAATTATTAAGGGTACAGTACTTGCACCTATCAAAATTACATCAGAGTAAGGCAAGGGTGCCCCTTAGCCCCCAATGTATGTTTTTTCACTAGATACCCTGTTACGAAAATTTAATTCATCTGTCACTATAAAGGGCATATCGGGAGACCAGTCTCTGGATACTTTGGTTGTTCAAGCTCATGCTGATGATATATGTGTTTTTTTTTATCTGATGCTTCACAGATTCCTATGGTACTGCATGAGATAGAACACTATGCAGCTGTAACTAACTCAGAATTGAATGTGGCTAAATCTAGAGGCCTGTTCTATAGGCTCCCCTTCTCCTGACTCAGTATATATTAATGGTATACATTTTCAGCAGAACCTCTTAAGACATTAGGAATACACTTTGGTTCACAAAATTGTCCGATTGATAATTGGGAATCAGCTTTGGGGTAAAATGAAAGTTCAAAGATGAAAGGGCTGGAGACTTTCAAAGATAAAAATAATTCATATTATTAAAAGATTCATAATCCCGTGTTTGCTTTATGTGGAAATGATATCCCACCCTCTGCAACTAGAAACTAGGTTATACTGTACTCATGTTTTTCTATGTTATGGGGAGTGTAGATTAAACCCTATTAAGCGCTGTTTCACATATTAAGCCAAGACTAGGAGGATTAGGGCTGATAGACCCTATAATATTTTTCATTCAGGGTTTTTGTCATAAAATCTGAGATTGGGTTTACAACCCACTATAACATTATATTATTTATGGTTTCAAAATGCATTAGGTAGTTACCTTAGTAGTTGGGAGAAGTTTCCAAAGCTATCCACCTGGGTGGTGGTTCCTGTTTATTTTAAACCTTGTGCTCAGAAATTGTTTAAATGGGCACCCTTCAAAGTCCCAGGTAGCTCAGAATCCAGGTCCCCATCTTTATCAGCAAATAATGGTCTTGATATATCCCTCTGAGCCTGAATTCAAACATTGTCCAGACGCCCTGAAGGGACTGGTATTAAATCAATTGAAAATGAGAGGATTCCCAGACACATGTGGGAGATTTTATGGTTGTCTGTGTATGGTAGACTAAATGTTAAAGGTAATGCAAAGCATAAAATGCAGACTGAGAGATATTGTCCCATATCACTTGCCAAGTGGCAGAAGAAACATTGAAATATTTTCTGTTTAGCTGTTCATATGCTAGCCGCCTCGGTCTTTTTAGGTAGAAATGGGGTTTTGTGGTTACCAACGCTGATTGCCAATCATTTATGTTAGGTTTTTCCTCATTTACTTAGCCAATATGATCAGAGCACTGTGATAGTTTTTTTTGCTGCCTAAAATTTCACTTGTGCGGTGAGGTGTCAATGGGTTCTGCAACAAAGACTGATGGCCTGTGAGATTTTGAGTATATTAGTTATGCAGGCAATGTATTCTGTTTATGAAAAAGACAAAGCAGTGTATACTTCAGCTAAAGTATTTCAATGGTGGAAAGGTTTTGCTATATTTATAAAATATAACTAAAGTATACAGAATTATGGTAAGACCCAGGTGGCTAGTGAGTCCAGTCTAGAAAAAATAAAAAGGGGAAAAACATTTTCCTGAAACAGACAAGTTTTCTGTGTATCTCCTGGGTATTGTAAATGTGTACATTCTGAGTTCAATGTGCAGTACATTTAGTTTTTCAGAAGCATTGATTATGTTTTCTGACTATGTAAACTTGTAAATATTGATGTGATTTGCAATAAATAATTCCCCATCTCTTTTCAAAAGTGCCCTGTAATCTTTAACATCCACCTGAACAGGTAAATGAGACCTTGGTTTAATATCTCATCTGAAAGACAACACCTCAGGAGTGCAGTACCTTCTCTCATGTTGTACTACAGTGTCAGTATTGGGATTTAACCAAGTGCCTGGTGCGGGATAGAACCCACAGCTTTCTGATGTTCTAGCCTCAGAGGTGAGTGTTCTACCTGCTGTGCTACTGACACTACCTTTAAAGTAAAAGATGCCTAAGAAACATCATCCAGACTGCCTTTTTCAGACCTAAGCAAAATTAGATGGCAGGACTTTTACTTAGCTACATCAATCACCGAGGCTTACATCTTCCAAAACCTTGTCAGGAGTGCAATTGATAAGCATGCTCTCCCTCATCAAATTCAAGACCAGAAAAAGGTCATCCCCCTGGTTCATGCCTGCCTAAATGCAGCTCTAAAGGGTAGAGACAGGTTGTGGAAAAAGGCCAGGAAAACAAAACTGATTCTTACTGGCTTGCCTTCCATGTTGCTAGAAATTCTTGCACTAAACTTATTAGATCTGAGGAAGCTCATTATTTCCAATCTGCCCTTGAAGAAAACAAAAACAGTTCCACAAAATTTTGGAATATCCTAAAGGAGACTGAGGGCCTATCTCCATCCTCTCCTCTGCCAGCCAAGATAGTTGTTGGAGACATCACATGTACTGACAAGGCTGACATCCTGGAATAACTTAATAACCACTTTGCCATGGCAGGACTAGTGTTTGACATCTCACCTGCCAGTGGCTAGCTATACAGTCCTTGACCAAGGATGTTCCTTGTCCTGCCAGCACGAGGAACCAGACGTCCTCCTTTGTTTCAGCCCAGTAACCTTTAAGCAGGTTGAGGATCAATTAATGGCACTGGACATTAGGAAAAGTACGGGGCAGATCTCTTAGAGCCCTTATTTCTGAAAATAAGACATTTTCACTTAACCGCCCCATCAGATCCCTGGCTCAAAGGTATTTGCAATCCTAGAACTCAATAAATAAACAAAATAAAAATCACACATCTTTTCAATCTTTCTCTATCTTTAGGAGACTTCCCAGTAAACTGGAAATGCACACACATTATCCCCCTGTTTAGAGTATGGATAAGTGTGACCTAAACAATTACTGGCCAGTTTCTTTACTTCCCACCCTATCAAAAACGCTGGAGAAGCTAGTTAATTATCAGCTAAGAGATTTCCTGGAACTGAAGGCTCTATTAAATCCCGTACAGTTGGGCTTCAGACCAAAGCAAAGCACTGTATCTGCCATTGCCAAAGTTTTTAGAGATTAGCTAAACACACTGGATGCAAAAAAGCATATTTATGCTCTATTTTCAGACCTAAGCAAGTCCTTTGATACCATTAATCAGAGCCTGCTACTGTCCGCCTTGAGCCGTCTTGGACTTGACGATACCACCATGAAATGGTTCAACTGTTACCTTACCAACAGAATGCAACAAATCAAAGCCCAAGGAGATCTTTCACTGCTTAAAATCGTACCGTTATTGGAGTGCCACAAGGCTCTATTCTGGGTCCCATACTCTTGCCATATATATTAATAACATAGACTCTCAAATACATAGGCAAATGTACATCTGTTTGCAGATTACATGGTGATATACACACAGAGTGGATGCACCATCCGCAACAGGGATGTGCCAGCGCAAGTGCGGAAATGCACCACTATGCGATATTCAGCAGGATCCTGCTGCACAGCGCAACAAGCAATGCACGGAGCACAACAGTAATGAATCCATGCACAACTGCAGGGGAAGAACCATGAATAACATGCGCAGTGTGATATTCAACAGCGTGTGACATGTGCAATAGCAGAGCAAGCGGAAGTTGCCGCGATAGCAGAAATGAGCCAAAGTAAAAGAGAGCAAGAGGGGAGGAAGAATGCACCACAGGAAGCCATAGGTGGAAGCACAGAGACAGAGTGCTGGGAGGCAAGACAGAGCAGGGTGCAGCAGTGGCCAGGTGTAGGACAGAATCCACTAGAAGTGTGCCTGAGTGAGGGTAGGAGTGGGTGTGCCCATGTCAGTGTGCGTGAAAGGGCCTGAGAGTGCCACAGTGGATGGAGGGCAGTGGCAAGAGGCAGGACAGCCACAGGCGAATAGCTGGAGGTGAACTCAGTGCAGGGAAGCACCAGCAGCAGACAGTGGGGAACAGAAGAACAGCTGCCCGGGGAACCAGCCAGGGACATGTCCAGTGCCATCTGCCAAATGGAGGCATAATGAGGGGGTATGACAAGGCAGGCAGCAGGGTGATGCGGCCGTGGAAGGGCCCGTCGGTATGCCCAGAACAGGCAGTACCAAGTCTGCACCAGCTTCGAACAGTACTCTGACACTGAGATTGTGGGCCAGTACCACCTGAACTGGACCATTCTGAGGCAGGTCTGTGAGCTGTGCAGTGAAGAGATGCAGGCCCACACAATGGAGCCATGTACTGTCAATGGAGACAAAGGTCACAGCTGTCATGTGCCATCTCACCATGGAAACCTTCCAGAGACCAACAGGGGACATGACAGGCATAACCCAGTTGGCTGTGTCACGCCTACTCACACACATTCCTCAGCGCACTACTGCCACATGCTGCAAGTACATCTGTTTCTCAGCACACAGGTGGAGCACACACAGCACATATACAGGAGTTCCATGGGTAGCACGGTTGCTGGCATGCTCAAGGCCATTGACTGCACCCATGTAGGCATCTGCATGCCACCTGGCCCGGAGGGTGCGACATACATCAACCGCAAGGACTACCCAAGCATAAACTGCCAGGTGGTGTCGATGCCAGGAGTGCATAATCAATGTCTGTGCCACGCACCCTGGGGAGCACATGATGCCTTCATCTGGCACCAGTCTGCACTGTGTCACAGGTTTGAGAGTGGGGACATCCCATTATCCATCTAGTAGGTGAGTATGCATATCACACAGGGCGACATGAGCAGGCGTGAGGGTGTATTGTCAGAGGTGCCATGGGTACCGCCATGATGGCCCATGGCATAGTGATGCAACCACCATGCTAATGTCTCCCTGTACATCACAGGTGACAGTGGTTACCCGCTATGGCCCAGGCTGCTCACACCATACCAGCACCCCAAGGACCCCATCGTAGCTATGGTACAATGAGGCATATGCCACAACACTGGAAAGTCATCAGCGGATGTTTGGGCTGCTGAAGGCACAGTTCTGGTGCCTGCACATCAGGCGGTGCCCTACAGTACAGCCCCTCAAAGGCCTGTGGGCTATTCCTGGCCTGCGTATCCTGCACAACATGGTCACCGACTGTGGGTTAACCATACAGGTCAGAGGGGACAGCGGTGGGGATGATGAGGGCGTCAGTCCAGCTGGTGTAAGTCAGCCATCCTCTGGGTGACGAGACCCCAGCTGGTCCAGATGGCACAGCAGCACTGGGATACCATCACAGAGGAGCACGCCTGACAACACAGGTAAGTCACGGGGCCATGTGCAACCACCAAGGGCAAGGGCACAGCCCACAGACAGGCAGGGCTGGACACCAGGGTGGATGGCAGTAAGGGAAGGGGACTGAGCGGGGACCACACACGGCGGCAGGAATGGGCAGGGCTGAACATGACACATGCACACACACGCACACACACCACAACACATGCCCAAAGGGAAAATGGCACACCCACCCCAACAGGCACCCCACACACTCACAGGACCACACATGGCCATGCCCAGTGGCTGGCACTGTGCATGCCTCAGACACTGGGCACCATTGCAGTGGCGGACATGCTATGCAGCATCATCATGCACATGCCACAGTGGCCAGCAGCTGGGAGGGTGTGCACAGGGACCATGTGTGTGCAGGGCTGGGAACCCATCCATGCAGCGCACAATGCACACCACAGTGCACACAGGGCAGTGGCAGACAGTGGCCATATGGGAGACAGGTCAGTCATGTGGCACAGTACCACAGCCACCATGGATGAGTGGGCAGCCCTGCCAAGACCTGCCAGCCATACCAGGCTGACCAGTGGCCTCACGGGTGGCACCGACAGGCCCCCAGGGGTGGCTGCCTGAACACGACTGTGTCCACGCAGGGGTCTGCAGCCCACTGAACATGCCCGCACCAGGTGTGCTCGGTATGCCCACAGCTGAACACGGTGTCGACATAGCAGGTGTCACACGATGTCAGGAACGGGGTGGACATAACACTGTGGTGTCTGTGGCGGCTGGGCACCAAACTGGGTGACCAGTGTAGCCATGATAGTTGCCATTGCAGTGGTCTGCCTGTCAATGGCAGTTGTCACATCCGCCCGCTGCTGGGCCAACTCTGCCAGGAGCAAGCCGTTGTCCCTGCTGCGCCACTCATCTGCGTGGTGCAGAACTGCACTGAGAGCATCCACCGTCATCACGAGCCACATCTGCTGATTAACTGAGGCCTGGAGAAAATGGCTGTAGTCATCCAAGGGGTCATCTGCTGGCCCAGCATGCTGTCCCCGTGGTGTTCCTGGCCCTGCTAGCCAGCACCCTTGACAATGGGCACTGCACAACAGTGCCATTCCTGTGCACATCCACACATGGTGCTGATCGCCAGGATACTGGTGCTGCCACAGCAGCCGCAACAGCCCACTGCACTGAACGCACACCAGTGCTACCCCACTGGGGCATACAGACACAGGCTGGGACTGGGCTGTTATGCAGGCAGCCACGGCAGCATCACCTGCTGTATCGCCCATGAGGTTGTGTGCTGTGGGACCATCCTGTGTCCCACATGTATCACTGTCTGGGACTTGCAGCCCATCATTATTGGTGCTAATTCTGGCCCCAATCTGTATCCCAGCACACTGGACATCAGGGGCGGTGTCACGCTGGGACACAGGCAGGGCCATATCCACACCCACACTACCCACATCAGTTCATACAGACGGTAGGTATGCACTTGGCTGGTCCCTCGGACACCTGTGGAGGTGGATGGGTGATCCTCCATGTCCGGAGCTCCCCTGGTGGACACACCCACCACCGCTGTCCCATGTTGACACTCAGGAGCTGTAAAGAACACAGTAGCATTAGTGGCTCCACCTGTCCCTGTGGCATGCCTCCCCCACACACTGACAGCACTGGACCTACCATGCAGTGATAGGCTGCCACCCATCTGGAAGCCACCACCAGGAATGCCTTGATGGCACTATGCTGCATGCTGCTGGCCACCCACCCTTCTGTGGTGTCAGGTGGGGTACATCTGGCTGGCCCCACCGGTGGCAGCACGTGCCACCCTGATGAGCAGCCACCTAGTCCTTGATCTGCCTCCCTGTCCATGCCTACCTTCTTTTGCACTCCTGCACAGACTGTTGGTGACTACTCTGCAGGTTTATGGCACGCGCCACCTCACCTCATGCCACAGCATGGGCCTGTAGCATTCCCTGCTGTCTGCTAAGCAGTGGTTCCTTGTCCAGATATGCCTTGAACAGGGCATCAGATTCAGCCCTCGTGAAGTTGGGCCTCCTCCTTCTCCCCTTCCTTACTCCTCCTCTTCCTCACTCTGTCATGCTCGCACCTCAGGGAAAGACAGATGTTACCTTGGACTGTACTGTCCCATACAGCCTCCCAAACCACTGTCCCCACATCCCAACAGTATGCAACCTACTACAAGGACTGCAATACCAATCCATGGCCTCTGCAGCCCCAGGTCGCATATATATATAGCGCAACACATGCAAATGAGGGCAGGTGCAACTGTAAGTGGATGCTAATGCAGTGGATGCACTATGGAATGGCTAATGAGCTATTTGCATAACCTGGCTGAATATCGTGCTGTTGCACCTTGCGCAATGTTGTTGAGCATGCTGAGGCTATGGCGCACCACTGTGACATGCACAATCGGCACCGCACCACGCATGCCCGGATGCTGATGCTGACGCATGCAGTGCTGCTGATGTGCTGAGTGCAGGATGCAGTGCAGAGCATGGCCACCACTGTGCCTGTAGCACTAGTGCACTGTATGCCCATGGGGCACTTGTGCCATGGTGTGCCATGGGCACCACAGCGCAGTAGGCCACTGCAGGGCATCACACACATGCTCCTACCGCATGCTACACTCAGGGCATCCCAATAGTGCTGTGGCGCCTGTGTGTGACAGACCCTTGACCCTGCAGTCAACCTTGCCCCTATGCACCATGCATACTCATGGCTACACCCTATTGCGCAGTCCAGTGACAGCCAATAGTGACTGGCGGCGCAGGTACCACGCTGCCTCTGCACATGGAGCACTGCACCACAGAGTGCCATTTTGATGCCGCTTTAGACAGCACCATGCCTGCACTTCAGAGCTTAGTCTAGAGTGCCATCGATCCGGCTAACTTGGTGGCCTTGGTGGAGCCACATGCTGGTGCCCTCTTTGGGCAGGCACCCCTCTAGAGGCCATGGACTGCAGTGTGACAGGAGGTCACAGAGAGCCTGGAGGAGGCAACAGGGAGCAGCAGGACAATAGAGCAGTTTCACCACAGCTATGGCAACCTCCAGCAGCAGAACCCTGACTGCCTGGGCAGACTGCAGGCATGTGCCCAGCAGGGCGCTGTGCCATGGCCAGGTAGGTGCTCCATCCCATCACTGGTAGTGTCTGTCTGTCCAGGTATCATGGTGGGCATCAGACCACGCCCGACGGGGGTGGGGGCCAACCTGTGGAGGTGGTGGTGGGGGGTGCATCATGGCTGGGCTGTGCGGCACGCACACAGCGGGGGCTCTGTTACTGACCTGTACTGATGTTTCCCTCCATGTTTGCACCTAGACCTGGAGAATCACCATAGGGCCCATTTGCCCATGGACAGGGACAGCAAGCTGGAGCAGATGGCGGCCTTGCAGCTGGGGCATGGTGTTGGTGCCATGGGTCAACAGCACCCTGCTGACCAGGATGCAGGTGAGTGCCATGTTTCCCTACATCTGTGCATGGTGGGTTGCAGGGGTGGTGGCGGGCATGGCCACCGCACTTGGCCCCACTGCTGTGCACACCACACAGTGCACTCCTGTACTGTCCTGTGGCACTACATGTGTGGGTGGGTGTTGCAGGTGGGCTGTGCATGCACTGGTCCATGGCTGTGCCACTGCCATCACACTGCATAGCCATTTTACTGTACAGCCACTGCTGGTGCTGTGCAGAATATGGGTGGTGGGTGTATGCAGCATTCTGCATGGTTATGGGTGCCTCGGTAGGCAGGTCTTGTGGGCACAGCCACTGTGGGTGGTCACCTGCCATCATAGGGCATGGCCCATGGCTGCATGCCATGCACATTGGATGGGCTGCAGGGATCTGGCCAGTCACACGCACTGACTCTGCTCCATTGTCCTAGGTGGATAATGCTGGACTACCCTAGAGTGACACATACATAAGCTCCTTCATGTGACCTGGGCTACTCTGGAGCTGTTCCAGGGAATGGAGTGTGGTGACCGGTGGAGGCACAGGCAGCACCACAGGGACTACAGTGAAGAGAGGGACCACCAGTAGGGCCTGTGGTGCACGATGTGCATTCCCCTGGACTGTCTCTCACACCCTTTGTCCCACTCCTTGTTATATCCCTTGTCCCATGCTCACCCCACCTGATTGCTCCACTTTGTACATAGTTCTGTTGGTTTTGTTGTTTATACAGTTTCTTTGAATTATAATCTTGTTTAATACAACAGCTGTGGTGGTCTCCGATTTGCAGCGGGCATATGGTGCTTTGCTGCAGTGGTGTGCATGGTGTCGGGTGGTGCAGACCCGCATTTGTGGTCCAGCAGGGCCCCACTACTGGTGTGGGTGGGGCCATGGCCCCGTCTGTGGTATGTGTGTTGTTCCTGTGCACTAGATGCCTATGTGCAGTGGTCCCTGGTGCATGCGCTGTGTTCCTGACACCCCTGTCAGTCTGTCCATGGCCATGCAGCTGAGCCCTTGCATGTCTGTGGTACACACAGTCCACTGGCATGTCATTGGTGGCTATCCATGCCAACCACCCTCTGGGCATGGCACCATGGTGGCTTATGTCCTGTCACCAGTTTGTTGCAAGTCTGCCTCGAGTGACACTGTGGGCTATGCTGTTGTTGTCCCCCCATGCTGTCGCTGGTGTCTGTTGCAGTGTCTGTGTTCTACTGTCTGTCACTTGTGCTCCAGCTGCATGCTGGTGGCAGAACAGCTTCATGGTGCATGCACCAGATGGCTAGTTCACCAGTGCCATGGTGGGGTGCAGAACGTGGGTACACGGTATCAGTGGACACACACCATTGGCATCTGTTGCCCTGCTTTTTGTGGCCCTGTGTTGGGGTACTCTTGGGATAGGGTAGGGGTTTGTCCATGCCCTGTGTCACATCCTGTGGGACGCATGCCTCCATACACCACAGTGGGCAGCTGTGCTGTCTGTTGGGGCCAGTGTTGGGACAGGGTGTATGCATGGGTGGGTGTCAGGGGTGCTGTTCTGCTGGTGGTGGTGTCCAGGGCAGGCTTTGTCGTTATGCGGGTCCCTGTGTACTGACACAGGGTCGTCCTCCTGCTGTGCCATGGGGGCCATGCAGGAGGGCATTGTGTATGCAGTTGTTGAGTCAGTGACTGGTGTTGCCCACTATGGGATGATCACAGTGGGGCTTCTATGCATGGCACTATGGTGCACAGGGTTGCATTGTCATGGAGGTGGTGGCATGCATTCAGTGCCATGCACTGTTGGGCACTGCTTCTGGGCTGGGTGTCTGGAGATCACTGTACAGGGTGTGCTCTGCATTGATGGGGTGTGGTGGCACTGTGGGCTGTTCCTCCTTGTGTTGCGGTCACTGCTTGTTGGGGAGAGTGCTGGGGCACTGTGCCCCAGCTGTTGATTCAGTTCTGGTGTTCATAGGCTGGTGGTCCATCCAGCTCACCTCTGGTTGTGCAGTTCATGGGGTGCCTGGGAGAGGTGGGTCTGTCTAGTCTGCTGTGTGATCCTCCACCAATGGCTTCCATGGGTAGTGCACCCTGCATCCTGTCCCTGTCTCTGTGCATCACTGGTTGTGCTACTGCACATTGGCCCCTCTCCACTGTGTATCCCTGGTTGCGCCATGATGCACGTGGCATGATATTTAGCTGTGTTGCACAAGCGCACCTTGGCCTGTCCTTGGTTTGAATATTGTGCATGTTGCACAGTGGTGCACTGCACTTGCACCTGCTGTTGCACATCTTTTGGAGCAGTCTGAATATCTCACCCTCTGTGTTCTTTCCTTGAGCTTGCATTTGAGGAATTACAACATGAATTTGACATCCTGCAAAAAACTGCTGCAGCTAAAGTTGCTCCTTAATGCTAAAAACATAAAGCTATAGAAACATAGAACATAGAAACATAGAATTTGATGGCAGATAAGGACCGCTTGGCCCACCTAGTCTGCTCATTTTCCTACCTAACAGATAAGCTGCAGATCCTAACTAACCAACAGCTTCCTCCTACCCCCACTAACGCTTATGGTTATCTCCCTAAAATGTACTCACCGCAACAACCATACAATACCATAGGATACACACCTTACTTGGTGAACCAATTGAAATTGTTGACAACTTTAAATAACTGGGGTTTGTTAGACAGCAAGTTTAATTTTATGGTACACCTGCATGAACTAGCCAAAACACTTTGGGCTCTCCTTGGGCTCTGGTGCCTGGATAAAAGCTACCTTGCCCAATGCACCCAGGTTGTAAAATATCTGGAATCCTCTCAGACCCTAAGTCTGTCCTCTCAGGAGTTCCTGAGAGACCCATCCTAGGCCCGCAACTTTTCAGCCTCTTTCTAAACTCCCTCCCTAAATCCTGCCCGAACAAATCATCCTCTATGCTGATGATGCTGTGATTCTATCCTCACACAAAGACCCTAACCTCTTACGTCACAGCCTACAGTACGCATTTGCCAGTGTTGAGGAATGGTTAGTTGACACAAGCTTAAAAGCAAACCACAAAAAACAAAATCTATGCTCTTCGCTAGTCCACGAGAACAAGAAAAGACAAGCTCCACTTACTATCAACACTTCCCAGGAATCACCCTTGAACAAGTGGCTATCTTTAAATATCTTGGAATCACATTTGATCAAGGCCTTATCTTTGCATCACATATTGATGGTATTTCCAAACTATTAATCAGCGGCTCGATACTCTACTGTAACAGACAACTTTTCACCCATCCAGTGCTGAAGCTAGCTATTCAATCCTCAATCATCTCAGTCATCGACTCACGGCTTAATTATTTATGGGTCCGCCTCCAAGCGCACTGAAATGGGTCACAACCTCCCTAAACAAGGCATGTTGGCTGCTTACAGGTGCTCATCGACTTACTCATACCTGTGAACTCTATGCTGATACTGGGTGGTTACAACTATCAAACCGTTTAAAGTTCTTCACCTGCCTAATGGCCAAGAAATCCATCATGGACCTCACCCCACCCTACATTCAAGACCTGCTATGCAGAACCCAACTGTACAATCCACCAGAAGATCAGAAACCCAGCTTCTACAGGTCCCCCACTGTCGGACCACACATGGTCAACGATCATTTGCCTATCGTGCCCCAACTGGCTAAATACTCAGCACCTCTATTACCTCCTCCAACTCATTAGGTGCTTTTAAATCTAGACTATTCTCTCACCTAGCCACTTCAAACTCCTGTGACTGCCTTGTTTAATCTCCTAATCTATTCTCAATCCTCCTCCCTTGCCCTCTTACTTGACAAAGGCCTTCTAGTGGATCCTCATCTCCTACATTTGGTTTGCTCCTTCCTCCTACCCCCTTTCCTCTTTTCTTACTTACACTGCCTAACTTACACTCCCTGCCGATCTTCCCTCCCCACTTGTTTTCTATAAGGTGAAAGTGCTTAAGTGATTTATCTGCTGTTCATAAATGTCATTAGATTTAGCTATTTTTTTCTTTTTGTTTTGTCTCTGTCTATTTCCACAATGTTACCTACTTGTGCAACCCTGTACCCCTATTTGTTTGTAACTGATTTTGTCGCTGAACCTTTGTAAAAGAGCCTTGGCTCAAAGGTATTAATTCTTAGATTTTACAATAAACAATAAACAACAAAGCTAACACAACGCTACGCCTTTTACCTTATTAGACATCTTCTCACCTATGAGGCAAAAAAAGACACTAGTCCAAACAACCTTCTTACCACTATTAGACTACACAAACATCCTCTATAATCACTGCCCTAAATCAGTTCTACATAAATTAGACACGTTATACCACCATGCCTTGAGATTCATATCTAGTGCTCCTGTAAACTCACCACTGTTTGCTCTATGAGATGCTTGGCTAGTCCTCCCTTACTATTAGGAGAAAGAGGAACGATCTCTTTGGTTTCAAAAGGCAATAACAAATAAACTTGTTTCCTACATCTCCAACCTATTTACATGAAATACGGGGTCCTACTGTCTGAGATGATAAATGTTGGTCATGTTCAATGTCCCTAAGATCCAAACATGACACAGCGCTACAGCTATTAGCTTTGTTCTTCCTTCCCTATGGAACTCCCTGAAGAAGGCCCTAAGATTATTACAGTACTGGGGATATCCATCTTTAAGTCCCTTCTCACACCTGTCTTGAAAGAAACTTGCTCTTGTCTCAGATAATTGCTCAAGACTACTGCTGACCCACTACCACACTTGGCTTGTCACAACTTAGCACTTCCTGCTCCTTCCTCCCTTTACCTCTGCCTCTTCTCCTGAAACTTTCTGCTCCTTCCCTTTACCATCACCCCACCTCCTTTCCTTAGCCTATACATGCTAGCAGATGTTGTTGTATTATTACATGTTAGTCCTTGTGTCTGTAGCTTGTAACTCTGAAACATGCTTAAGATGCATCAATGACCGTAAATTACTATATGTATTTGTTGTTTATCTGTTTAACCTTGTCATGTATTCCGTCATCTGTATTTGTGTTGTCCAGAACCATCTTGCAAAGGAGCTCGCTCAAAGGTGTAAAGCCTGGTTAAATAAAGTTTGATTGATTGATTGATTGATGGTTTTTTGTTTTAATTGTAAAGTGCTGGACTTTTGTACATCCATGTCAGATAGTTCACTTGCTTTGTAATGTGTGCTTAGATTTTGTTTGAAAGCACCATCTCACTGAATGCATGTATTAAAGAAAAGGTATTTTATCTTTTTTTTCAAATTAGCACTTAAGAGAGTTTTTCTGGAGTTTTAAATTACCCAGTCAATGAGTTTGCTGTTACGGTATTACATCACAATATGGGGCTGTGACTGAACTCAACAGCAGCGGAGCTGACTTAGGGGCTAACACTGTACATTTTGCTCCAACCAAAAGTATATCCCCACATTTTCCCCTTTATTCCAGAACATAATATCAACCATCTTATAGAGGGGCTTCATGATAGAATTGCCCAAAAGGTAACCATAAAGGCTGCATTTTGCAGTTTTCATACTGGTGCCAAAAATTTGTCTAAACCTGCAAAAGTTTTAAAACTTATGTCAAAGGTGTCTTCACCTCTAATATTTATTAAAGCAAAAATGTCATTAGCCTGGAAGTTCATTGAATCTTTAACAATTTTCTGGCAACAAAAGTCTATCAGGATGTCCATCAAGCCCCCTCGATATCTAAGGTGGACTGTGTTTCTTCTGGGTGCTTGCTCCAACCTATTATTTCTAAATAAGTCGAGAAAATGAGACCCAGGTTGTTGTTGTCTCTTTAGTGGAGATACAGGAGGGGAATGGTGCTGAGAACCCTGAGAAATTCTGCTCTAATGTTAGAAGCAGTGTGTTCAGAATCTCCACTCCCCCATTAGCTGTTGCATCATCCAAATTAGAGTCCTGACCTGGTACTGAGTCCATGGGGGCCGCCGATCCTAATTGCCGCATGTCCTGTGAAAATGTCTCCCAGTTCGAATCCGTATCCATCTGCCGCTCTGCAGAGTCCAACCTGCATTCAACAGAGTGCTGTCTTTCGACCACTTTGACTAGCTAAAGAGTCCTTTCACACATTTCCTTCTGCATTCCTTTAGCATGTGCATCATCAGGGTGAATCATCCCAGCTGCATCTGTCAAACCCTGCTCCCGACAAACTGTGGTGTTCTCCGTAGTACTGGAGGAAAATCTGCAGTCCTTACTGAAACATCTTCAGGTACATCTGGAGCTGCAGCCCGACTTTTAATTTCGGAGGTGCTCCATGCTGTGGTGGAAAAATATTCGGGACCCAGTCTCCGAGACCAATTCTCCTGCTGCATGGTCTCTACCATGCAAAACCCTACAGAACTCCACAGGTGCACCCAAAAGCTTGTGTTTTCCCTGCATAAGCTACAGCAGGGAAGCAAAGCCCAGACTGCACATTTGCTCTGACCTGTTGCTCTTGTCAGCGACCTGGAGTTGTCTGCCATTCAAACTCAGAAGCAGCACCAGTTCCACCTATTGACAAGTACGGGACATTCCCTGGTGTCCTGGTCAAATTTCCCATTCACTAAAGATACCACCAACAGCTTAATCTGGTTCAAAGTCATTTGGTATTCATCTGTATCCCCTCCCCTGAGTCATGCCTGAAAATAGGCAGAATTTGTCTAGTGCACTTACCTGTAGGGTTGCCACCTGTCAGGTTTTTACCTGGTGATCAGGTTTTCAGGGTCCCTATCAGGTAATCCAGTTTTGCTCTGTGCTGGTCAGGTTTTTGAGCCATTTTCAGTGCTCACATGCTTTTAAAACAGATTTTGTCATATCATTCATTGTTTCAGCTACATATCCAAGTTACAAACAGGTTATGTTGTCAATATAGCCCTTTGTTTGTGAAAGCAGTCAACATGGAGGTGTAAAGTATGGCCATTAACACCATTAGCACTTACTTAACCTAATCTTTTCCACTGCATCTTGAAGTGGCATAGTAGCAAAGCTGCCTCCCTTTTGTAACAGTAACAGAGCCAGTTGTCTTCTACTTTCATTTGCTAGTAAACATTTTCATTTCCAACAGAGTATAGGCTTTTTAAATGTTTGAAATTATTTTCTACCTCAAGAAAAAGTATGGTCACTTCTTTGTCTTTGAAATAGTACTGTGGACATGAAAAGGAAATGGAGACAGAAAAGATAAAGACCACATTCTAGGAAACAATTTCTTTATGTATTATTCTATACCATGTATACTGTTGTATGCTATTTACAATATTTGCCTTGTCTCCCTAGATCATATCTGTAAATGAGATTTTTTATCTCTGTATGTTTATATGGTAAACCAATGTCAATAAATAAATAAATACATAAGTAAATAAATAACTAGGAAGAGTCTAGGAAACTAACTTGTACAGGTACAGTACAGTAACTTCACATTTTGTTGAACTGCTGCTTTAAGTGTTATCTTTTATTAATATAACAAATGGCTTTCTAGGAGGATCGATGCATAATGAGTCATGAAAAGGGTGGGGCTAGGGGGCGGAGCTTAGGATCCGTTTTGCCTCATCCAAAGGTGGCGATCCTACTTACCAGGTCAACAAAAACTAATTAAATAAAATAAGAGTAGTGCAAGATAGAGTTAGAAACTCAAAGTTAGAAGAAGTGTGTGGCATGTTTTGGAATAATTACAAGGACAGGCAGGGTAGAGGTGTACATTTTGTGGGGTTATACATTTGGGGAGAGCTACTGGGGTATTAGTACACTTTTTGGTGAATGCTCTGGAACCTCAGCAAAGGAGTGAATCAAACTGAATAAATAAGGAGGTAGTTGTGACTGCATTCCAGGGCTGAAAAGGGAACACAGGAAACCAAAATTTACATTCTAACAGTATGGAGGAGGGGCTGACAGAGTGCTGTAAATGTAGGTGATAAATCTAGAGAACCTGCCAGATATTTAAAATGTTGTTGTACTGATATAAGCCTTTTAATAAAAGCCCCAATCAGAAAACTGGTAACAAAGGCTGTTTTTGCCATTTCACAATTTCACAATTACATATGGTTTCCCAAATCACAAAAGAGTTTGGTGGCTACGTGCCATGTAACTCAGGCGTGTAGCCACCCCAAAGCTGCCTGCGCTTACTGTGCCCCTTCCGCCCTATGCATGGCAGGGTGATGCTCCCATGCACCCGATCCCCAGCCAATCATGTAGCTCTGCACGGGAGGGCCTGGGGCAGTGTGGGGAGACAAGCCAGCACTCTGCACATTCACCACATTGTAGAGTACTGTGCATGGGGCTTCCAGCTCTGCATCTAAAAGGCAGTTGTAAACCACTGGGGCTAATTTAGCCCCTCAGGGAAGATGCCACAGGACATGGAGGACACGATTGGGGGCAATGGCCCCACAATATTTACCCTTCCCTTGGAGCACACCAGGAGGGTGGGAGTCGGCAGTCAGGGTACTCCCACACAACAGCATGGTCAGTGCTCCACATGCTGACCAACAACATGGCTCTACAAGGGCACAAGGGATCCACTGCAGGTCCCTGTCTGGGCAGCTGATTGGCTGCCACCCAGATCTGCTGCTCCACACCCACCTACCTCCCACAGACCTGCACCCCAGGGAGGCGGAGCCATGTAAGGAGGCCTGATGGGGCCAGTATCCATGAATGTGGCCCCTGCATGAAAATCCTTACAGTGTGGAGCTGTGCATGCTGATACACGCCTCATGTGCATCTGTTCGTGAATAGCCCCAATAGTGAATATATTTAGTTTAATGATTTCCACATTTATTCTGTCGTTTTATTGTTGAGTTCTGATTCCCAATCAGTATTGTGTAACTCTTCTTGAATCTGCTTCTGATTGACTGTATTATAATTATAAACCCTCTGCATCCCAGAATGGTTGTATTGCATTTATGAACTGAAAACAGAATACTATAGTGGTCACTTGCCCCTAATGGTGACTTAATAACACAGTCAGTAATTGTCAAATCATGTGAAATCAGTATTACGTCAAGGGATTTTTTCAGACCTCGGTGTTCTATGGTTCTTAAAGATTGTTTACTTTATGGTTTGGTTCCAGTTGGAGTGTCCCATCAGATGTCACTAAAATTGAGGTCTCCTAAAATATTACTCTTCCAAGTTCAAGTTTCAAGGCCTATTCTAGTTCTTGCATTATTGCCACAGAGATGTCATTGTCAGCATTTGGTGGCCTATAACATAAAACATATATGATTTGTTTACTGTTATTACCTGCTGTTTTAATCCATATAGACTCAACATTGGTATCCACTTGTTTTATTTTATCTGAGATGTTTGAGGATTTTATTTTATCATGTATGAAGAAGGCCACACCACCATCTTTCTTTTGTAATTCTGTTATGTCTATATAATTGATAACCAGGGACTGATGTTCCCCAGCTGTTCACGGTATTCCACAAGTTTCAGTAATAAAGGCCATTTCGATGTTACCATTAGGAAATAATATTGATTCTGATTGCTCTGTTTTTGTTTCTTAGACTCCTGGCATTACTTAAATAACATTGAATAATTTGTTTATTAGTGTAGTAGCTAGTTTTAACTTAGCTTTACTGTATGTGTCCACTCTGGGTACTAACACCCCCATAGTTGTTTAAATGTTCATTTGGTAATTTTGGTTTATAAGATGTGCTAGTGCTTTTGTACCCTCAGTACTTAAATGAAGTCCATCTCTGGCATACATATGTTTCTGCTGGTAGAATACATCCCATGAAGCAATGAATGGAGTAAGTCCTTCCTTGTGACATCTATTCTGTAACCTAATAATAATTAGTTGAATTGTCTTATTTTTTTCTTGATGTCCCTTAAATACTGGTATAATACCAGAAACCACCACCTTTTGCCCTCATTCTTTATTTTTGTTACTCAGTTCCATTAGATCTTCAATAATATCGTTCTTGTAATCTTTTCCAATGTTATTTATACTCACATGGAGTATTACAGTTTAGTCTTCATTTTTAGGGTTCATTACTTTTGGTAATATTGTTTTGATATCTTGGATTTTAGTTCGGTAGACAGTTTGCTTCTCGGTTTGCCTTGTCCCTACCTCAAATTATAGTATCCGTTCTACTTAGGATTGAGTCCCCTACAATGAATACTTCTTTATCACAGGAGTCATACCTAGTATTGTTTTGAGGCACATCTCTGTCATCCCCCATTGTTCATGAGCACTCAGTGGTGCATATCTGTTTGTAAATGAAATTTCCTCCTTCCCCATTGCCTTCTTCTTTTTTTTTTTGTAACAAATGTCCAGTCTGTAGTGGTCCTTCCTGATTCATACTAACATTTAAGTCAGTGTCTGAAATTGATTCCTCAAGACCATTTCTATCTGTATTTTCCTGCTTTTTTATCCTTTGGTGTGACATTTACCAGAGAAGAATGTTTACTTTGTGTTGTTCATATAATGCCTTAATTTTGTTTATCAGATGGCCTAGTTTGGTATATTTCAAACATATGTAGGTACTTCTATTTTGTTCAACATTTGTTGTTTATATGGAGCAGTGACAACATTTAAAAATTGTGCCCTCAATGCACACAATGGTTAGAAGATCATCTGAGGGGTTATATATATCCATATTTATTTCTAATTACAGGACCACTAATTCAGTTGCTAGTTTAGCAAATGTGGAGGGCCATTACAGTAATTAAACAGTGAAGCAGTCAGCAGGAGAATGCCTAAAAATGCTCAGTGACTTTTTGTTTCATTTGTTTTGCTTGCCCTCCTTAAGTTTAGCCAAGTCAAAGGTGGTGATCTTCCAGGAAAGAGCTGGGGATTGCTGCATGCATGCCATCTACTCCAGCACACATGCCCTTGCCCATGCTCATGTTCATAGTCCTAGGCGGGCAGAATTCCACATTGGTTGTTTGCTTGCCTTATGCCCCTTGCCAGTCAGTGCTATCGTTAGCCTTCCACTCTGTCCCTCCCCTGCAGTGAGTCATGTGAACTCTGGGAACTATCATGATTATTATTAAAGAGTACAGCTGCAAGTAATATGTGAGGAGTAAGTATGATGATCTATTAACACAGGTGAGTACTACCAGTACCTAATCATGCATTGGACCGAGAGGACTAGATTCAGAGCCCACCCAAGTCTGTCTACCTACCAATCAGATAGCAATGCCATTTGTAGGTACTGGTTTGGCAAATAAAGCAACAGTCATGGATGGATGGAATCTGAGAGTTCAGGAGACTAGAGTTTGGCGACCAGAGTGAGAGCATGTACAAGGTGCGCGCAGCTCAGCTCAAGACTCACCTCACTGACATGACAAGCACCCTGAACTGACAACCCAAACTTGCAGATACACAAGAATGGTAGGGTGTACATCCTGAAGGGATTTTTAAAACTTCTTTATTATTGAACACTGGATTTGTTCAAGGAAAGTTGTTACAATATGAAATTTAAAGAAGACTCATATCTGAGAATGGCTGTTGCAGCAGCAGAAAACTTCAATGCAAAAAAGAAAATTAAGCTTAGAATTCACGTTAGTCACAGACAGAAAAAGTAAGAATCTAGGATCTGGTGGAAGAAAGTTCAGCAAGTTATACTTGCTGAGCCTGCTGTTAAATACATGAGTCCTTGAAGTCGGGGTGAACTGTCTAAAGACAAGTGATTTAAAATGTGGCTCATTGACCATAGTCTATGAAGGTGTAGGAGAAGACAGATGAGAACAATGAGTCTGGCTGCCTGACCAGGCTTGCTTGCATCTTACTAGCTGCACTAGAAACAGAGACAAATATGGTGGAAAAGGTCTCTAAGTCCATTGAGTTTATTTGTTCTGTAGCCCTATGATATATTACATAGAAACATAGAAACATAGACATTGACAGCAGATAAGGACCACTTGGCCCACCCAGTCTGCCCATGTCCCTACCTACTGGATAAACTGCAGATTTTAGTTATCCAACAGCCTACTTCCTGCTACCCTAATAGTCCCATTGAAGGTATTGCATTGTTTTTGAACCCAGCTTAGTCCCAGTATTTACCACATTACTCAACAGTCTTTTCAATCCATCCACCATGCACTCTGTGAGAAACGTCTTCCTAATGTCTGTTTGAGGCTGCAGAGAAAGAAAACAAATGCCAGCATTAACTTAATCCCAGTAGACTGGGACAGCAGTAGACTTCTGAGGGAGTAAATGATAGGGCAGATGATTTTCAGAACATTTGAGGGTTAAACCTACTTCATGGCTTAGACATACTGAGGGAATGTAGATTACTTTTTGGTCCTCTAAAAGGTTTTATAAAAAAGAAATTGGATGAAAGTACCTGGGCTGCCTGTCTGGCCTCATTACTCTTAGGAAGTGCCATAGGAGGCAATGCTAGACTGCTGATGGCAACCCACATGCTTCTAATAAATTAAAACTTGCCATTCTGAAAGGAATGGACTGAGATTCGCTGGGTAAAATTCCATACTGCAAAAGAAAAGCATGATATGCAGTTTGTCAATTTGTGATTGAGTTGCAAAACATGTGTAACACAGTAAATGGTTAGAGGGATCAATGCAAAAGCTGTGAATGGTTAAGAAAAATTCTACTGCTGGAACGCTTACTGAATACTGTGACTGAGGATGCCTGGGTATGGAGATAAGACCATAAGACCAAGAACCTCCTGAAGCAGTTCAGGGGCCTATCAATGCATCGATAGCCATGCTCAAATAAACAAGAAATCTGGGGTGGAGGGAATTTAAACACTTAACACACAGGGCTGCACAACCCAGCTCTGTCTCCTCTAGTAAGACAAAATCTACATCTAAAATGCAATGCCATAAATATAGTGATATGGACATTTGTCACATGAATACTGAAAATATAAGAACAAGCACAAGAGTGTAGGGAAGGTTCCAGGCCACATTCACAGGTTTCTATTGTGTTACAGGGTTCAAGCCCACTATTTCAACAAAGTTCTTGCAGTCTTGCTAAATGAGGAAGGTGTAGCAGGTCTGCACGATACTGGGGCTAGCCAACGCTTTCTGGCTGGACGCACAGCTAGGATTCATGGTACATGGCCAAAATCCTACTGTACATGTGACTATTTCATTTAATTTCATTTTTATTTTAAGCTAAGGCATGTGGGCAAATTGCCCATTTCTCAAGCGTCTAGTTGTAGTGCTGTAATAGAGGTGGATATACTGTATTCAATTTGTAACAAACACATGGTTATACATATACAATGTGAGATAAAAATATGATGCAGGAAAATTAGGCACAAAGTGCAGGGTGAATTATGTACAATGAAAGATAATTTACACATTGTGGAAAAAGGAAAAACGACTTATGCACAGCAACCATAATATTAACAGCAAGTCTATACATATGTAAAACTACATAAGTAAACCCAACGGGAGGGGGTGGGAAAATAATCAGAGAAAAGCTTAAAAGGAGAGAGACTTGGAAAGAGTGAGGTGGACAGCATTAGAGAAATGAGAGATTAAAGAAAATGAGGGAAAATACTAGCAAATTGTAAGATTTATTTATGTAGGTGCCCCATTAGGTCTGACCTAGGCAGTAGTATAGAAACTGTGATATACTGCCTAGAACAGTTGTAGGGGGTTCATTGAGCAGGTGCTCCTTCAGTTTAACCTTAAAAGTACTGAGGAAAGGGCTGCCCACAAGGTTAGGAGGAAGAATGTAAAAACTTGGGATCCCTGTAGGTATGCAATCTCTTCCCAAAGAGGTGTTGCAGTAACGGACCTAAAAGGGGTGAGGTAGCACTCTAGTGAGCCGAGTGGGGCAAGACTTCTGAAAAGAGAGAGGAGATACTGTGAGGTAGATGGTTGTTGAAGATGTTGTAGAGAAACTTGGACATCTACCATGTGAACCTGTCCTCTAGGGAGAAGCAGTGTACTGCCTTGTAGAGATCACAGCTGGGTATGATGGGGAAGCCCAGTCACAAACCTGATAATACTATTGTATGTTGTTTTGAGCTTATTGAATTTGACAGAATTACTTTGAGGCAAGTAGTTGATGGATCCATAGTCTAGAGAGGTAGGAGTAAGCTGGAAGCCAGTCTACTTTGATTCAGTCATGAGGAATTGCTTGATCTTGTAGAGGAATCCAAGTCTCTGGTGAATTTTGTTTGCTAATTGTGTTATTGCTTGTGTTATTAAAGTTGATTTACAAGGTGCATGGCATGACAGGCCACTAGAAGTTGGATTGTTAGAGGAATGTCCATTCAGACTGCTTATGGACAATGATCACATGCCAAGAGCAGAGGCAGAATGTTCAGTTGCTCAGAGCAGAGAAAACAGTCATGCAAAACAAGTATTTGGAATCTGAAGTAAGGATGAGAGAAGTGGGTCAGATCCAGTTTGGGTTCTTCTTTAAGATGGGGCCTGAAAATTTGGATCAACTTCACCAATTCAGCTGAACCACTGTGGCTTCCAATGCTGTATCTGGCATAGGGTGAAAAAGATTACAAAATGGGTGAAACCTTGAGGTCAGCAATAACTATGCTTTATTGTAGCTTCTTGTGCCATGTGCTGTTGGCATCGTCTGCTGTACATTATTGTTTGTGGTGGTATTCTGACAGAGTCTGCAAAATCCATTAAAACTAATATCACCTAATATGAGCCATAGTAATAGCCATTCACTGCTAACCTAAAGGCATATACCTACCTGTAGTCCCTGATTCTCTGCTCACCTCATAACAGTTATTATATTTTCTCATACAGCACCATAAATTTTACAATTATATTTTCATATCATTATTATTTTATATTATCTCTTCTATTATTTTAGTTATTATGCTATGCATTTTATATATTAAATAGTAATATTATGATGGTATCTATTTGAATGATTTTGTATGTAATTTTTATGACAAGACAACATGATTTGTGATCATGAGAGTTTTGTGTTTAGAAGAACTACAGTAGTTGACCTCTGTGAGGCTTTTAAATGTAATTTTATAATTTTTTGTTTAGATCCTAAAAAAATTGTTGTATGATAGTATAATAGTATGCTTCATTGGGTTGCTACAGAAGATCCTAAATAATGGAGTGTGTGGCATTTAAGTGGACTTACCATGAGCAGGACCATGAGAAAAGGTTGCCTACTGTGCACTTTGTAGGCCTGTTTCAATGGTCGTAAAAGTGGAATAAGCTTTCGGCACACATAACCTTGTAAACTGTCTTGGCCTGGCATGCCTAGACAATGTGAAGCCTGATAGAATGTTGCATTTGTGCTTCAGTTCTTTATACAGAATTCTTTGAAAGCCAGTGTTTTCCACAGGAAAGAGTGCCTGAAGACCAAGAGCCATAATCACTCTGCATTGAGTTGTAAAATGTGTGCCAGGACACTGGCTCTTGTACCTCTGCTGGTACTGGCAGAGGAGTGCAGCAGAGTTTGATCTTATGACATAGGTGGCATGACAATAACCTTATTGACATAGATGATAATAATAATAATATAATATAAATCCTTTTGTTACTTTAACTATATATGTATAGTGCCTCGAGCAAAGAGCTAATTGTCATATGGTTAAACCATATTTCATAAATGGAGGGTTTAAGCAGAGCAGCTGCCTATAAGGTGTAGAGACTAGGATGGAAATTAGCAGGAACTGAAGCTTGGCATGAAACATAAGTAGGACATTGGAATAGACTAAATAACAAAATATAGAGTTTAAAGGGAAAGTGGGATAAGTCAACCATATCAGCCTGTAATTAAAGAGTAATACTTCATATACATTTTATGCTACCATGGAGCTGGCAGGCGATTCCACTCTCTGATCCCCAACTCTCCCATGCCTGACCTCCTGGCAATCCCCAAGGATTGCCCCCCATGACAGGACCAAGGGCAAAGGACATTGACTTTTTCCTCCCCTGAGACCAACATCCAGAATCCAGTGGCCAGCGCAGGCACTGGGGGTCATCATGGAGCCTGCCAGCTCCATTTTCCACTTTTGCCCTCCCTGCTGCAGTTGCTCATGTGCATGTGGAGGCATGCGCCTGCAGTGATCCGTGGCACCATCCCTATGGTAGATGCTCCTGTCTGCACTACCCTTGGGCCTCCACCTAGGGGTTGCCTTGCAGCAGACTTGACTGTATCCCCACATGTAAGGGAGAGCAGCCTATGGCTGCTCCTCAATCCATCTCCCCAGCCTCCCCCCACCAACCCTGGATGTCCCAGACTAATTTCTGAACCCTGGAATGTCAGTGTGGTGTCAGCACTCCAACACTCAGCACCACCGGACCATTAAACAATAATATTAAAGAGCTGTATCTTGCCCTATGGTTGGGGTCTGAGTGAAAATTGTCATGATCTAAGGTCTGGGGTTACACAATAAATGAGTTGAGGTGCTGAAGGTGTAATCTGTTTTGCTTCTGCATTTTAGGTATTTTATTTTCACTTATCTTCATAAGCAGGTAAGTGCACTGGCATCAAAATGAATTTTTCAGGCATGACCCAGGTACAGAGGAGTACACAACAAGACAGTAGAACAGGTACAAGTGCATAATACAAAAAGAAGAGACATGGTGCAAAAAGTAAGGCATTCAGATGGCATATTAAGTCAACAGTGTTTTGTAAGTTGTAAAAGCTGGTACAGACATTATACTTTTGGAGAAGTACTTTCTGCTTGCTACCAAATTTTAGGGAAGAGACAGCCTGACAGTAAAAGGAATGGTGTTCCAGAACAATGTTGCTCTGTATCTGAAAGAGTTCTGGCCCTTAACTGTGTGGCATGAATGAAACTTTTAATAGATTGTTGGAAAGAAGTGAAAGAAGGGGTTATCCACATACATGAATAGTTTGATAAGCATTGGGGCATGCTTCCATGTAAAATTTTGTGTATGGAATTTGCTGGGGTTAACTGGGCTCTGGTTTCAGATTGCAACCAACCGAGTCATTCAGAGTAGATGCAGTGATGGGACTTTGGGTCCGTGAAGATGCAAATTTGCCAACCTTGTGGGTTAAGACTCTTTTCTTGCCTGGATTGTGAAGTGAGTGGCATCCATAATGATGGAGCTATACTCACTCAGGGGAGTATGTAGCTCTGGGCGATTTCTGCTTTAATGTTAGGTGCCAGGTACTTTGTAATATGATAGAGCCATACCCACTCAGGGGGATATGTAGCTCTGGGCGATTTCTAACTTTAATGTTAGGTGCCAGGTACTTTGTAATATGATAGAGTAGACCCAGTTTTTGGTGAACACTTCTTAGGGCATTGGTCATATGAGTGTCAAATGTGAGGTGGGGATCAATGGTAACACCAAGGTATTTGAATTCATTAACTAGTTCCAGTTTTACTGCATCTAAGGTTGAGATAGTGAAGTCTTGAGAAGATCTTCTAACCTTTAGGAACAAAGTGAGTAACATGACTTTTGTTTTAGGGACAAATGAGTAACATGGCTTTTGTTTTATAGATGTTTAGGACCAGTTTTTCATTTGTGAACCACTGTTGAAAGGAATGGAAGTTGTACCCAAGGACTTTGTTGATAATAATGGTGTCTTTTTCACTTACAAAGATAACTGCGTCATCTACATACAGAAGGGTCTTGTCAGTATTACAAATCTTGGGTAGGTCATTGATGAAAATATTAAATAGAGAAGGCATAGAATTGACTTCACAGGAGATATTATTCTCTTTGGACAAGACTTTACTAGTTTTTACAAACTGTGGCCTATTTTTCAGATAATTGGAGAACCACAGAGTCGCTGCCCCCCATCAAGCTTTAAACAGAACAAATAACTGCCAATTGCATGGCTGCAGCATGACAATTAAATCTCATAGGACTATTGACCCCCAGATATTTAGGGCCTCGGGTGTGACTGCCACAAAGTAAGAGTGCAGCACTGTGCCTGCAGAGCATCCACAGGAAGTCTGTAGCTCTGTAAGGAACTCTGCTCACACAACTGCTGAGCAGCAGGGTATAAGATATGGAACACTAAACAGGTTCATGTGGAACCTGCAACAGTAAGGTCCATTGCTGTCCTAACTTCCAATCAGTGGTAGGGCAATAAAGCAGTGCTAAGGCCACTCTAGAAGGCAAACTCACACAGGCAATGCTGTATCTATATATCTAGGGTACTGCATCACACATGCATCTGGTGAGATATGCTTGGGCAGCCAGGCAGATGTGGGAGATAGCCACAGGGATGTGGCACAGCCATCTTCTAGAGGGTACTGTGGAAGATGGGAGGGGTGCCTAGCTTGCAGGAGGTTTGAATTTCTGGCACCTTCACCAGAAAATGGAACTCTACTCCTTTAACATGGAGGATCATAGGATCTCCAGGTTAATACTCTCAGGGAAGGAAGGGGATCATTAGGGATAACAAAAGGAAAAGTGTGGGAGGCAGTGGAACTTTGGGAAGTAGTGGTCACATGTGATTGTAATTTACCTGACGTGGACTAGAGCATTCTGAGGGCTTGCATGAGCAGAAGCCAGATACTCTTGAATGCATTCCATTATAGCTTCATTGTACAGGGTGTCAGGGAGCTGATGGGGACAGAGCAACCCTGGACTTAGTGCTGACAAATAAGATTTGTCTGGGATATCATAACAGGGAGCTACTAGGTAGTGAAACCACTATCAGTGTAGTTTTCTAAAAAGCTTGGCAAAGAACACCCATAATCCAAAACTAGGGTTCTTAATCTCAGATGAGCTAATTTTCCAAAGATATGTAGAAGAAACTCAGAGGTAGACTGGATTAATTGGAACTGAGGTGAAAGGGTGAAGGCAAATGGGTCACTTCATATACATATAGGGAGGTCAGCAGCTCCTATGTGAGGCAAGGGCAAAAATAAAATGTACAGAAAACCAATCTGGTTCACAAGGAATGTGTGTGTGTGTGTGTGTGTGTGTGTGTGTGTGTGTGTATGTATGTGTGTGTGTGTGTGTGTGTACTGAAGGAAAAGAGGGAGGTCTTCAAGAGATTTCAAAAGAGTCAAAGAGATGAGGACATGGCCCTTACTACATTGAAGAAAGCCAACAAGGTTGTGCAGAATGCTAAGGTCTGTTCTCTCATTCATCCTGTAGCAAAGGGTGGTATTAGCCTTTTTGGGATGTTATTTTCTGGCAAGGCTTTTGATGTGTGTAATAACATTTCATTTCTCTGTTTTAAAAGTATTTTTCTGTAGTTTTTTGTGTGTCATCTTAGATTAATGCCAACATTCGATACTCCATATTCAGTTCCACCATGAATTCTTTATCTTGGCACGTATCATACAGTAGAATAAGATGCCCTCTAATTCTATATCTCATTAAATTGTGCAGATTTAATGCATCTAATCTTTCCTGATATGTAAATTTTTTAAAGTCCAGATTGCTTTTGTGAATTTTCTTTGAATGCATTCCACCTTGTCTGTGTTTTCCCTTTTATATGGTGACCAGAACTGAGAGGCACAATCTAAAATGTTGTTTGATGTATGCCTGGTACATGCCTCCCCAAAAGCACCTATTGCAAATAGAAATGTTCTTTGATATTATACATAATGCTTTTGCCTTTTTTGTGTTACTTCTTTGTGCTGTGTTATAAACTTCGGTTCTTTGCCAATTATTACACCAAATCTTTGTTTGATAATTTGTTAACCAGACTGTATACTGCTTTTTGTGGCTGTGGGCAGAGCCTGCAGTCATTTTGCTCAAGCTAGGAAAACTGGCTTACCGTGGAACACATTTTTAATACTTTTCAGTATATCCTTCCATAACAGTAAATCACTATGACAGTTAAAACTCCTTTTTTCTGTTTAGAATGTTGTAGACAAAACTCCAAGCTACTTATCAGATGGCCATTAGGAAACTGAAACTGCTTGTTAAAAATTGATTGCCTATTAAACTGGAGATTTGTTTACCCCTTCAAAATGCAGCAACTTGCACATTTAAATACTTAGCATTTAAATATTTTCTTGCTACTAGCTTCAGTTAGGCATGCATTCTCTTTCAAGAAAGATTCATACCTCATAAATATCACCCTTTTTCAGCAAGGAATCTCCAAAAAGATTTATACACTGTTTTCTAACCTCTTAAGACACAATCTGATAAGCACTGTCTCAGACATAGTTTGTTATATACAGCAAATACACACACACACACACCCACACTATACACACCATCCTCATGGCCATAACATTCAAAATGAATACTGCAATCTAATATGTTATAAACAATAAAGAAACTGTCCTGGTTATGTGGAACACATTAAAGTTCAGTTTAAGATAGTTGTCCTTTAAATATTTCTTATCCTATATTTTGTATCCTGGATAGCACAGGGAGATGCTACAACTCATTCTCATAGGGATCTTCATTTTATACATTTTTTTGCACTGTATTTTACTCAGAATGTCCCAGATTAGACGCAATATCTTATTTTCAGTGGGGTCATGATTTTACCATGTTTATAATGCATTTATTCAGGTAGCATAGTCTAGATGTAAAATATTGTTTTCAGTGAGTTGTAATTTTATACAATGCAGCATAATATTGTGTAGGTGTAGAGCCCCACTGAAAATAGGATGCCACATCATCTGTGAACTATCAGGCTAAATATAGTATAGCAATCAGCAGGCATATTCTAGGAAAGCACAATGTAAAAATGTGTAAAAGAAAGACTGTACTGAAACTGCTCTCAGCAGATCTGCATTGTGCAAATTCATTAGGAATAATGGGTAAAAGCATGGCCACACTGTATGTGATATTTTACAGGACATGCCAGATGAGATTCAGTATATCATATATCTAATCTCAACTTGCATGTCTTGTAGAAATTCAGTATTTAAAATGGTTTAAATGCTTTACCCAAATGAAATAAATATTTTAAATATCGACTTGGCTAGTCTTTCTTTCATAGGTCTTATCCCATATGCCCTGCCCATTGTAGTTGCCTCCACTGCACCACCTCCATGTTGACTATGTTTTTCTCAGATGCGCCTCCAGATCTGGATGCAGTATTCCAGGTGTGAGTTCATGAATGTCTTATACAGACATCAATGACACTCTACCTTCTCTTGCTGTAGCTGCTTCAGCTATGCTACAACCCATCCTTTAGTAGGTGGCAGGCTGACTCTGGTGTGGTGAGAGCACTGCATATTCTTTTCTCAATGCTCTTGCTGCTCCTAAAGCTCTCCACAGCCATATCGGCTCTGACCAGAGTTTGTTGATTATTATGGTCCATGTGTAGGACAGCACATTCCTCTGCATTGAATGTCATCTTTCATGTATCTGCCCATTTGCTGAAAGTGTCAAGGTCCCTTGGATGTTACTAATGCCCTGCTCTTCTGCTAGCCTCCTATTTTGATATCATCTGAATACTGGATTAACTAGCTGCTTGTTTCAAAATGCATGTCAAATGCAAAGATCTGAACTATTATTGACACCAAGACTGAACCCTGTAGTGCACCACTTAAAACCTCTCCTTCAGCTGAGGTGAACCCATTTAAGACAACTCTCTGTGTTCTTCTATGTAGGTATTCAAATATGTATTTATTGTTTTTTAGTTCTCTCAGTTTGTTATCTATCACAGACTGTGGTTTAGTATTGGATGCTTTCTTATGTCTAAATATATGACATCTACTGCTACCTATGCCTAGTTATCAGTGGCTCAGCAGGGAGCACACTCACATCTGAGGCTGGGAGATCAGAAGGCTGTGGGTTCTAGCCCCACACCAGGCACTGGTTAATATCCCAATACTGACACTGCAGTGCAGCATGACGGGTACTGGACTCCTGAGGTGCTGTCTTTGGAAGAGACGTTAAACCGAGGTCCAATCTGCCTGTTCTGGTGGATGTTAAAGATCCCATGCCACTTAAAAGAGTAGGGGATATTTATATTATGACTCCAAAGCCAATAATATACAAACATTGTTAATGCACACAAATAATAATCCATAAAACAAATCATTTGCATAAATAAATATTACTGTCATACATTTGCAAAAATTGGAAAAATCACAACAGAAAATTAAAATTAATGAAACTAAGATATAATCTCCCCGTACTAAAATTATAGGGGAAAGTTTTTCCACTTCAAAATAAATGATTCACCCATAATGTTATTGCACATCAGAAGATACAGCATAAAGGAATAAACCAAACAAGTATTGCAATCATACAATCTAAATTAAGACAGGAATTTACAAAATGTTATAGAACAGAAAATAAATTAAATATAAAGTACTACTTCATACATTTCCTTGTCAGAGTCATATATAAGAAACAAATTAGTATTTGAATTATACTCCCTGTAGAGTATTTGTTCAAAAATTATGTAACTTAATAAAATTGAAACTACCCACGACCCTCCTCCCCAAGAGAGTAGGAGCATTTTTTTCCAAAACTTGAAAGGGAATATTATCAAATAATGATATAGAACTCACAAAATCATCTACAAATGAGTTTTTCCTATGTGAGAAAAGAAAACTTATCTAGTGTCCAACCACATTATTTTACCCCACCAACTTTTAAACATTTCGGAGATACCTGCTGTTCTCCTCTTTGCTAATTTTTAGGATTCTATCCTGTATGGCCCAAAAGAGTTGTTCTGGTGTTATATATATATCTGCTTTAGAGACCATTGATATCTACTATCCCAGATTTGGTATTTAAGTCAACACAGTATTACAAAAATGGTCTCTATATTATAAGTTTAAACTCAAGTTCAAGTTTATTGCAGGAAGACTCCATTGAGCAAGCTCATTCACAAAGAGGTTCTGTAAGTTATACACATACAATGGCATATTATACAGTACAGTGCCTCTATAACCAAATATACAGATTGTGACAAGGCTCTAATCAGATAATACATAGCTAAATACAAGGTATAGATATATGTACAGTTATGTGACAGTCAAAATCAGGTGTGGTTAAACACTTTGTTGCTGTATGATGCAGTAGTTAATTAGAAAGTGGTGAGGAATTGGAAGAAGGAAGCAATAATAAAGGTAGCAGGGTTGGGGAAGGGTAGGTTAGCAAATGGGTAAAGTAGGTTGAGGGTTAAAGGTCTCAGTATAGCAGGGACTGATAGAGACAATAGACAAGAAGTACGATAGGGATTAGAGGGTGCTTAGTGGCAGTTACAAATATCTTTTATTTTAGATGCTATTAGCACTCTGAAGAAGTTGACCGAGACAATGCTAGTTAATTTTAGTATAGATTGAATTTGGTTCCACATAGAAGGGATGGAGGGCATATGAAAGCACATTTGCCAAAGGAGGTACGTAGTCCTAGGGTACATCGAGCATGACAAAGTCAGTTTTCGTGAAGGGAATATGCAGTGTGGGAAATGCGGATTAATGATGTTGGGTAGCATGGTAATTTCTGCAATAGCAACTTATGGGTCCAAAGACCAGCGTGAAGCAGGTGTCTAGTGGTGAGAGATGTCCAACTCGACAGCTGAATACAAATCACAGTGATGAGTACGGTATGGGCAGTTGGTAATGAAATGTAATGAATAATGATAAAGGACATCCAGCTTGCTAAGGCTTGAAGTTGAAGCTGTAGTGTAAATTAAGTCACCATAATCGAGTAGGGGAAGGAATGTAGCCTGTAATGAGCCTTGTACGTGGTCTCAAGGGGAATAGAGACCTATTTCTAAAAAGAATCCTAATCTTGCTTTTGAGCCTCCTGGAAAGGTCATCAATATGGTCGTTAAATGAGAGCTTATTATCTAACAAGATACTCCAGGTATTTGAAATTGGGAACAATTTCCAAAGATCCACCTAGTGCAGTAACTATAACATCATTTGGTTGGTCAGGGAGGGACCAGGGAGGTACAATGAGAGAAAATCATTGCTTCTATTCTTAGCATTAAGGAGTAGCTTGGCTTTTATCAGATTATTTTCGAGCTGGGCGAAGTCAGCTTGTAATACATCCCTGACCTGAGATACCATAGATCCAGAGGTATATAGGAATGTATCGTCCACAAAGAAGTGCACGTTGGAGCTCATTATATGGGAGTCAAGATTGTTTATGAGAGAATAGGATTGGGCCTAGAATGGAGCCTTGGGGACTCCTCTGACAACTGGCAGGGGGCAGAGAATAGGCCATCCACTTTGACTTTCTGTGTTCTCCCTGATAGGTAACTGGTGAACCACCAGTGGTAGATGGAGTAGCACCTAGGCTGGACAGGCAAGAGACTAGAAGGTTGTGATCAACAGTATCAAATGCTTTGTTAAGGTCCAAAACAGCACCAGTAACCATCTTAGCATCAATGGCAGAGATCCAATCATTTGGTACTTTCGCCAATGCTGTGATAGTGCTATGATTTGCCCGAAGCCAGATTGGGCTGATTAAGGAGTGAAAAGGTTTCGATTGTGCAGTTTTAATTGGTTATAGACCAATTTTTGAAGATTTTAGAGAGGATGGGCAAGATGGAAATGGGCCTGTGGTTGTTAAGGTCACATGGGTCCTCTGATTTAAAAAATGGAAGGATGTAGGCAGATTTCCAACAGGTCAGAACTAAAGCCTTGATTGAGCTCTTATGCCTACTACAACCCCATGGTCACTTATATCATTGTGGAAGACTGCTGTGTGAAATTTTGTGTGGATGAGTGGATGAAATTACATCTAAGGGAGCTTTGTCTGAGTTAATGGTATTAGTCCTTGTAGATTCACTAACTCGCTGCACTAGATCAAGCTCATCACAGAGAGATTTAAGGCAGTGAGATTTTGATATAAGCCAATCCATATTAAGATCTCCTAAGAATATTGTTTTGTTTTAGCAGTGGAGATTAATGATCTGAGGTATTTAAGATTTCTGAACCACCAGATGGGAGTCTATAGCCCCCAATAATATTGATACATTCAGAGAAGGGAAGGTGGAGCTTCAAGGAAACTAACTCAAATTCCTTTGATAACGATTTGCAGTAGATATCTGAGACTATGTACTTAAGTTTTGAATACATTACTACCCCCACCCAGAGATTCCCTATCAGCTCTGTATAGTTTATAGCCAGGAAGGGTAATTTGTTGGTCTGATTAGCCTTTTGAGCCAAGATTCTGTAATAATGATAAGATCCTGATTAGTATGCACAGCCCAAGCTTGTAGTTGGTCAAATTTTTTGTCAAGCTCAAAATGTTGATTAACATCATTCTTAGACCTGGGGCAACTGCAAACTCTGATGGACAGGAGAGTTGCAGAGACAGGCCAGGATTTAGTTCAACATTACCTGAACAGAGGAGAGCAGCAGCAGCAGCAGCATTTTCTTTTAAGGATCTGATCAAGAGAGAGACCGCTTTTTTCCTCTGGGACCTCCCATGAATTCTTACCAATGGTGTGTTTTTTGGAGCTGGATGCGGTAATGCTGAATTGCCAATTTAACATGATAAGAAGGAGTACTGTCATGGATAGAGGTGAAGGGAGCAAGAGAGGGAAGGGGCAGAATTAAAGGTCTGAGAGTGATCAGGAGGGATAGCAAGAAGCAGGAGGTACATTGGGCAGGGGTAAGATAAAATATAATTTGGGGACAGAGACTAGATTAGGTCAAGGTACATCATGTTGTAGTGTAAAATAGGGTATACTGTGTTCATGGGTCATGAGCATAATAATAAAAATGTTATACTTCCAGGAGAATATGTATGAAATTGGGACACAAATAGACCCTCAGGACTCAACAAGGTAATAATAGAAGCAATAAGGAGATCAGAGAAAATAACAAGCTGGACAATGTAACGCTATCCCACGAGCACTAGCTGTTTTACTGGGCTTCCCCATCAGAATCTGTACTCAGCCTCCTATCAGCAACTGTTGGTAGGATGCCACTGCCAGTGTTACCAACAAAAAGGCAGGAGAACCAAGGAGGGTGGGGAAGTAATGTATTTAATGGTGGCCTGGGGGCGGGAGAAAATATTGAATAGTTCAGTGCCCAAAGGCACTAGAAATTGCTATAAAAGTCTATGTGTACAGGTTCACCAATCACCGGGCAGCAGGGACGAGGGTGGACCAATAGCTAGTGTGCCTACTAGCATGCCGTATAAATCAAGGATCAGCCGCCCATGCTGGTTCTTCAGAAAAATATCAGCAGTCGTCATTTCTTGGGATACTGGTTGAGTGGTCTGATATCCGTGATGACTGAGGATCGGGGTCAGGCAGCAGCCGTGGAGACGGGTTGATGCTGGCTGCTTTGCTGGTGGAGCACCGCCAGGCGCAGGACCCTAGGGGAGGAGAAGACAGCAGGATAAATATACAGTCTTAGTATGATTTAAGGGGTGGGCAGCTGGCGGTGGATTTACAGCAGTGGGTGGAGGTGCTTGTAGCTAGGACAAAGAGAGTGATTAGTAGTCTGGGTGGAGGTGGCCAGTGGATAATGTGAAAAGTGAGAGAGAGACAGATCAGTGATTTACAGGGTGAGGGGCTGCCTCAGTAAGAAGACAAAAGGTTAGCCAGATCAGGAGGGGGTAGGATTTCAAGCAGAAAGAGTGATGGAGTACAGAGGAGAGAATAGAAAACAGGACTTAAGAGCAGAGGAGGATAACAAGCATTTCAAAAGACACAGTCATGGGTCAAAATACTAATTATCTGTAACATGCATGTTTTAGGTAGTATACCCAAAAACAAAATATCTGGTGTTATAATCCTGAAGGGAGACTTCTTCCATTGATTGTATATGTAATTCCAAAATGTAATTCCAAAATTGTAAAATATAGGGACATTCAAATACAGATGCTCCATTGTTTCAATCTGTTGTACATAGAAATGTGTTCTTGGACACATTCTTTCACTTTGTTCTTTATGTTTTAAATTTCCTTGTGACGTATGGCCAGCTGGTTATGATTATTATATGATACTGGTATTATAAATAAATGGTCAGTGTATGAAATGTCAGTCTGTGAGATTTGGCCCTTTTAAATTACAAGGTGTCAGCAGCTGAAATCACAGGATGTATTACACTGACCAGGACATCTCTGTAATGTAATTAACTTCCTTGAGAAATTGCATTTTATGCCCTTTATATGACCTCATGCTTTTGAAATTGGAAAATAAATATACATTTTATAACAGGACAGGATGTCATTTAGCTGATTCCTGTTGGCTATATCACATCTAGGTGATGGACTGCAGGATTGTAAATGTCATAGGAACTGGTTGATCAAAGACTCATAATTTGGGAAATGGCTTTTTGCTGATGGTCACATTATTAACATATCTCCTGGTAGGAAATAATTTTTTTTAATTTTATATTCTAAAAGGAGGAGCTAGATGACCTATAGAAGGTGTGGAGACACAGAGTTTAAACTGATACTTGTGTCTGAAATTAATGTCATATCATCTTGGGACTCTAGAGAGACACAGCTCTGATCTAACTTTAAAAGGCACTTATAGAGGTAATACATTAGATAAAAAATATCTAAATGTATTGTGGTAGGATTATGTTCTGTAGTTTTCCTTGTTCTTCTTTTATGTGATTGTGTTACTCTTTGATATTTGTTCTGTATTTTATCTTACTGTTTTATCCATTTTTAGTAAACATTTTCTTAAGATACTGCCTGGGTCTCCTCAGTCATTCTGTGCATGTTATTGCTAAATGAATATTAAGTCTGACAACTGTTCAAGGGCTTGATGGTGTTACTAAGCTTGGTAAAAGGTAAGAATACAGTATACCTAAGGTCTCTTATAGAGTTTTAAGGGTTTATTTTGGATACCTGGTTAGGTGCCCTTAGGTGAAAAATATGTTGCATCCCCTCAAAGAGAATATTATCTGAGCCTGTACATGTGGGTATGCTAGCATAAGGTTCATAGTTTGAATCCATCCAGAACTTGAGTCTAAAGGTGATTCGGACCCAAAGGCAGACAGGAAGGTTATCATGTCTGTTACCTGTTCACACTATTGCGCCTGAGGCTGGAACTGTGGGAGCAGAGGGCCTGACTCATGGAGTGCATTTGTGACACCCTTTTGATTTAGTTTATTATGAACACAATTCCAAACAGTATATATATATATATATATATATATATATATATATATATATATATATATATAGGTGTTCTACAATTTGTTAATATTTTCTATATATGAAAGTTGATCTTGTGGCCTGACCTGAAAATGAGGTTGTTCCAAGAAAAAAAGTTCTAAGATGTTTTGGTATAACGCCTATGGGATAAAGTAAGGCAAACAGATCTTTGTAGTTTCCAACACTTTACCTTTCTGAAACACTGCTTCATAGAGATGGATAATCCATTTAAGGATTTTGTTTCAGAATGACTTTATCCCTATCCCATGTATCTAACTAGGGACCTACCTGATCCCAAACCCACACACTCCAAACATTTTCAGTAGTGTGTATAAGAGTCTAATGTTTTTATGAAAACATGCAGAAGAAAAGAGCATGGGGTGTATCATGCCTAGACCACCTTTTGCATTGGTAAATACATTATATCTCTTTTGATAGGGTTAAAGTAGCTGCCAAATATCCCCTGAAAAAAAACACTATATAATCAGGTTTCCAACTATTGAGGGATCATGTGCACTGTACTTAGATGCAAAACATGCTTAATAAGAATGTTTTAATCATGTGGATTCTTTTCTTTTTAGAAAGGAACCATCTGTTTCATCTAGTGACAGTCTTCCAGCTTCAGTTAAAATAGCATCCCAGTTGAAAAACATATCCCACTACAAAAATATATCCCTGAAATTTTACATGGGGAGATAGATGAAGGTATTCTTTTTTTTTTTTTTTTATTTTCATCTTTATCCTCCTTACTGCCTCCGTGCCCCTCCTTCCGTCCGGGCCATGTCCCCCGGTACCTACCTTTCAGGGATCTGCCCCAGAGTGCCCAGCCTCCTCTCCTTTTGCACATCGGGTCTGTCCTATCGGTGGTCCGGGCGGACTTAGAAGCGGACTTCATCTAGGGCTGCCGGAGGGTATTTCCGGTTTTCCCCTGACGCCCCTGCGCCCAGGACGCTTGGCGCTAGGGACGACGTCCCCGAAAGTGGTAGCGGCTTACGATGCAGACCCCGCGCCGAGACGCCCCTCCCCGACTCGGCTGCCGGAGCCGCCCACCCTTTTCCTCTGCCGGTGCTTCCACCGCTATGGAAGGAGTGCAGAGCGATGCGCGCTCTTGGTAACTCCACCCTCGAGGGAGGAGAGCATCCGCTGGGGACGCTTCAATCCTCCCCCCTGGCCGACCCCCAACGACCCAAGTCCGCTCTCGAACCCGGTCGCCGGGCGTGGTACGAGGTGTGGCGCCTAGCGCCAACCCTCAGCACCACCGGGCCGGCTATGAAGGTATTCTTAAAGGTGTTTCTACTTAAGAATATAAAGAACCTATTTGAAGACACTAACTTTTCTGGTGTATCACCCTGTGGTCGACACTCGATGGCGAAACAATCAAAACACCATTATAGTGACATTTGTGGTAATGGTCCTTTTCTGTGTTTCTGCCTTCCCCAGTGTTCCCCTCCCTGGACCTACTCTGACCTGGTGTTGGAATCCTAGAGTCTGGGGGTGTAGGGGGCAGAGCCCCCACATGGGGGTGGGGGCAGTCCCTCACAGAAAACAGTGACGTGCAAGAGGCAGCACAATACCTGCATCAGTATTGTGCCATCACTGTGGGGAGGTCAGCATTCTTGCTGATGAGATATCTTGGTGCTTCCCTTTCTGGAGGTTTATCTGTTATCCTGTTCCCCAAGTGAAGGCACTTAACACCTTTTCTAGCACTCCACCAGAGGGCAGGTCAGCTAGAATGAAACACAGATCATCAGCATAGGCAATATATTTTACTTCTTCCATAACACTAGAAAGTGACAAACCCAAAATATTAGTCTGTGAAGAAAGTTTGCAAAGTAAAGGTTCTGTGGATAGAATATACAGGATACGGCTGAGAGGACATCCTGTCTCACACCTCTTGTGATTCTACTGGATTTGCTGGATAAATCCATTAATAAATGGGGCTGTAAATGCAGTATCATAATAGGTTTGTAACCATTCGATAAAGGGACAAGGAAATGTAAAGTTTTGTAGACAGGCCCAGAGGTGTGAATGAACCACTTATCGAAGGCTTTGGTCTGGTCTAAGCTATAAAACCCTTATAATTCTACAACCTTTCCTTTTTCCATAATTTCTCTCAATAATATTAACCCATCTGCAATCTGTCTTCTGGGACTGAGCGCAACTGAGTTGGAGAAATACTCTGACAGAAACATTGAAATTATGTTACTAAGTATCTTTGTTAGTATTTTAATATCAGAAGTTAAAAGAGTTATAGGTCTCCAGTTCTGCAACAACTCCTATCTCTAGATTTGTATAGTAAAATAACAAGCCCTCTGTTTAAAGTTGCTGGTAGATATTTTTGTGCCAAACAATCTCTGAACATTTGTGTAAATTCTGGCACACACTTGACTAGTCTGTGTATAGAGTTCATTGGGAATCCCATCTGGTCCTGGGGATTTATTAGAGGAGTTGGGCTATTACATTTGTATTTCTATAGATGTAATGAGGGCTATTAGAGCTACAAAATATTCTGGTATTTCCGGGAAAGTACCCTCCTGTAACCATTCCTGTATCTCAGAGGTCTGAAAACCTGGATCTTCAGAAAATGTTTTTCAAATATATTGTTCAATTTCTTCTAATATATCCTCTTGTGTACATTTAATATCCCCTCTATTGCCCATATTTGTTTAATCTCATTTTTGTGTGGTTGTTGACAAAATTCATAAGGATTACTAAAAGCATTTGTACCTTGTATACCAAATCTTTGTTCTGCCTCTAGTGACTTCATTCTATCATATTGTATTGTTATCATATCTTGTTTAATGTGTGCTATGTTTTCCTAATAAATATTCTTGCCTGTGTTTTGTTGTGTGAATAAGTGGTTTATCTCTTTCCTTAGGGCTGTATAAGTGTCAATGTTTTGTTGTCCATTTAGTTTACCTATTTTTTGAAAATATTCTCTGATATCCTGTTTGGTGACTTTCCACCATGCTTGTTTAGATTCATAAAGAAAATACACTGATTTTCTACTTCCAGAACATAGTGGAAACCTGTTTGAACCTCTGGGATGTCTAATAAAGAGAGATTTAATTTCCAAAAACCTGGACCTCTACTTGATGCCTGAAAATTAGAAATCATCAAAGGAAGCAAACCATGATCAAGTGGTGACTATCTGTACCTGCATTTTGCTAAACTGTAATGTCAGGGTCAAAAACATATAGTCTATTCTGGTGTGTTTTCCCTTGGAAGAAGGTAAATAATGGTTGTTGATTTCATCTGAAAAACTATCCCTGAGTCCTGTTATGGAGTAGATCATTAAGAAACTTCATATCACAATATTGTTTGTCATTGTTTATACTGCTATCAGAGAGTAATCTACTAATATTAAAATTCCTCCAAAATAATAGTTTTACCAGTGTATAAATAAGGCTATATGAGTTTCAAAGTTCTATGCATAATACCTTTCCTTGAGGAGCATAAACATTTATCAAATGAAAATCCAACCTGATATTGTAACATCCAGTAGCAGTGCTCTCCTGGCGAAATATCCAACCATATGTATGACTTTAAAGTTTGAAAATGTAAAACACATCCCTAAGCTACAAGCTACATCCATACTCTTGACCAGTAACTTGGGCCACAAAACCAAGAATTAGAAGCTGTCAAATAATCCTCTGAGTCATACAGATGAGTGCCTTGAAAAATATAATATTCTGTCTGCAGTCAGAGAATATGTCATAGGTAGCCAGCCATTTATTTTCTGACCGAATGCTGTTTACATTCAGACTGGCTATAGTTAAATCATACTTTTGGTGAAAGCTGCACAGTGTCTTAGGTTGTAAAAGGTATTTTTCTTGCACTCTTTTCTGACACCCAGACTGGTACCCATTCTTTTCTTTTTCTTTGGGGCTTTAATTGAATTAGAACCCTTCCATTTGTGAGGAAGCACAAGACTCTGCTTCAGACATGCTTCTGTCTTCCTGTTGTTCCTGTAACAACACTTCAAATTTATTGGTAACAGGGATACCTGCAGTGTCAAAATGAGGCTCAGTCATCATGAGACAAAAATCTTTTGTTGGGACAGATTGTGGCTCAGATGTAGGTGCTGGTGGGGGATCCTTAGGAATTATAGTTAGTTCCAGTGGATGTTGTTCTACCTGTAGAGGTTCAGTAGCGGTAGATGGAACAACCTGTACAATTTCAGGAGTTGCAGGTGTATGAGGCCTGGGGTGGGGGTCTCTGTTTTGCTGCTTCTGGATATGTACAATTAACAGGTACAGGCTGAATATGGGGCAAAGGGGTGGACAAGAAAAGCTTGATTTTGAGATGAGTGATATACCCCTGGATGCTTTAGAGAGGTATTAGTCTTGTATGCCATAATCGGCATTGTCAGTATTGTGTGCTGCCTTACAGCAATCAGTAAAATGGTGTCCACCATCGCCACATAAGTTACAAATATGTATTTTCACAATAATACAAAAAATTACCTATTTCTCACCAGTTATTGTATTGGATCTCATCACAAGAATTACTCATATGCCGATTGGAACCACATTTATAACATTTCCTTGGTTATCCAGGAATAAAGATGAAACCTTTGTCTCGACTCAAGAAAAAAACAATTGGGCAAATGTTGAAAATTGTTTTGTTGTTGTGATATCTTTACCTCAGTATGCCACCCCCATTCCAGAATGCCTCGCATTCGAGATTAGCTCAGGTAAACCTTCCACCTCACATTGCCTTTCTAGCCAAAGAGAATGTCTTCTGCATTCACCCCTTGCTTCTAAAAGCACAGTTACATAGCAAGAAGCTTATTTAGTAAGGGAATTACCTGAAAGATGTTCATAAGGGGTTTGTTTTCATTACACAGTATTTGGCCCAAAACACTCTAGCAGCTCTGGGTTCCTGAAGCTTATATCAAACAAATGCTCCCCTTGATGTAAATCAAGGCATATACATCCCAGGTGTAAAGCCTAATGATTGTTTCAGCAGTATCTGTCCCGCATACTGTCTATCTGGTAGCTTCTCTGACCAACCCAAATAGCGTATACGAATGGTATTTCTGCATTTAACAAGTTCTATAACCTTGGTAAAACAAGTAGTAGATTGTGGTCTGTCATAGGGTGTCCCTCCCCCTGCTCTGGTGGAGCAACTACAGTTACAGCTTGTTCTTGTGTTGTTGTGGGGAGTGTGTTTTGACACCATGTTATCATGTCCCCAGTAGTGTCAAAAATAACACCTGATCAGACCCCAGTGGTGAGAAGGTAAAAGTATCTGCAGATGTCTGTGAGGCGTTTAGAGTAGGTGCATCAGGAGCTGCTGAAACAGGAGGTGACTGCTGCTTTGAAGACTCTTTCTGTAGTGGTGGTGCCTTTATACTGGGGTCTACAATCCATTGCCCTGCTGGAAGGCGTTTCCATTCTGCCTTCTGAAATGCTTCCTCCAGTGACCATTTTTCCCCTGCTTGTTGCTGTACGGTGATGTTTTTGTGGTGCTATGCCTTCTCCCTGCTCCCACCCGCTGTTCCAAACTGAAGACAAATAAGGAGAAGTCGATGCCGAGAAATCGTAGCCTCTTCTGGTATACTCACATGGATTTCTGCTGTTTCCCCAGTTGATGTCTTGCATGAGCTAACTCTTGCTCCACATGCTGAAAGTTCTCCAGTATGCATTGCCTTTTTCTTTCATGTCCAGAAATTAATCCAGTGTCAGCCCTGGGGTTTTCAGAAACAGTATCCGAAGATACAGTAGCCACCATTGAAATTTCCTTGGTGTATCTGCTGATTCTTCCTCTAAAGGTGCGTCCCTGATGTTTGTTGATCTCCTGGTGCCACCATAATGGAAATCTACATGAAGCATCAAGCAGCGGGATACAGCACCCCTACACAAGAGATGGGAATTTCCCTAGTACCTGGCCAATTTCCCCATTCACTAAAATACCACCAACAGCTTAATCTGGTTCAAAGTCAGTTTGCATTCATCCCTATCCCCTCCTGGTAGTGCCTGAAAATAGGCAGAATTTGTCTAGTGCACTTACCCAGTCAACAAAATGAACTAAATAAATAAATAAAATAGTTGTTTTTTATTTACTTTTGCATAAATGCTTAGGAGACTGGTCGCACAAGATCTCCCTTTTTGAAGATATATTGTTTTCATCTTTGTTGCCCATATTACTTAGGTGTTCCAGTAACATACCTTTTATTATAGATTTTATCACCTTGCTAGGTACACAGGTTATACTGATTGGCCTAATTTTACACAGTGTCCCTACAGTATTTTCTGTCTTGTGAATTGGGATTAAGCTTGCCTTTGTCCCGTCATCTGGTACTACACCCTTTGCCAGAGACATGTTAAAATGTGTAACAGAGGTCTTGATATAACTTTTAACATATTTTTTAGGAATTTCTGAATGTCTCATCTGGCCCCATGGCTTTGTCAAAATTCAGATTATTAATTTTAGCATCTAGTTCTAATGGACTGATGGTTGACATTATTTCATCCTGTTATCTCCTTGATACTAGTGAATGAGATTTGCTGCCAGCATTTTCATAAACTGAGCAGAAATAGTTGTTAAATATCTCTGCCATGGCACTTTCCAAGCTACGTGTGCTGCCATCATGTTATAGGGCCTACTCATTTATTACAAATGTAATGGGATTTATGTATCTATAAAATTCCTTTTCATACCCTTTGGGTGGCAAGTTTATATTCTATTCTTCTACGTTCATCATTTTTTTTGCATGTCATCAGTAGTGCCTTATAGCTAGATAAATTTGGGGTGGCGCTCTTCTAGTTTTAATTTCTTTCATGTTTTCTCATTGCTTTGATAAGCCATTTGATTTCCTAAGTAAGCTATAAGGGCTTTTCTCTTTGGATTGTATTTATTTCTTTTGCTAACATATAAAATGCACAAACTGGATATTTTTCTTGCAGTATCAGCCATGCATCATTAGCAGTTGGTTTGTTTAATTTATGTCCCAATTTCCAGTTTTGGGGATTTATAAATGCTATCCCAATCTGCCTTATTGTAACTCTATATAATTACTTTTTCGGTTTCTTTACCAACAATGTTATACTTAACTGCAAAGTGTACTGTATTATGGCCACTATTGGACAGGGGTTCTTATGACAAACAATGTATGCATATTTCTGGGATGTTATTATAAGATTTAGTAAGTTATTACCTTTGGATGGCAATTAAACATATTGGGCTGGATATTTAAACTGCGCCCAAAAAGTGTCATAATAGCAGGAGCAAGCACAAGTCCATTGTGCCCATGCTCAATAGATGCGATATTCAAAAAGGAGCAAGCCAAATTGATCCAACAGCCAACATCTGAATATCGCACAACTTGTGCCATAGCGCAACTAGGAAGGGAAGCTGAGCAGATACAATGCGTATGGCTCAACAAGGGCTGCCCAGCTGAGCAGCCCAGAGGCGCCTATAAGCGCAAGCAGGAGCCCCCAGCAGCAGAGCAATGGAACTGCACAACCAGGGAGGTAGGTAGGGGCCCACCACCCATGCCACAGATGGGCCACAGGAACACACTGCAGAACTGACAATGCACCCCACACCCCAAGCACAGCACAACTGGTGGAGGGATGGAATATCCACCGCCCATGGGGACAAGCAAGAGCACAGCTGGGCCATGGTGCCCCATCACACCCACCAGCAAGCTGAGACTGCCACACAAGGAGGGCGGACCACTCCATGGCACAGCAGCCCCCCAGTGCACAGCACACACTGCACCGTGACCCAAGACACCCCCCATGAGCAGTGACCACCACTGCAGGAATTCCTATGCATACCACCCCCACTGTCACACTGTAACCTCATGTACCACAGAACCATACAAGCCAGACCGCCATGAGCACCCAGCAGTGGGTGGCAGCACACTGCAATGCAACAACGGCAGACACAGTGCCAACATGCACAATCCCCTGAGGCACAGCTGAGAGACTGAACATGTGTCACCACAAGAGGTACCCCACATGGGAAAGGGCGTGCCCCTGACACCACCGCCATTGATACAGCACCCTGCACAGGGAGACAAGTGTCATAGCGACCCACCATGAGCCACAGCAGCCAGCACAGACACCCACAGTGGTGCATGGAAGCATGCAGCACTCCGGATGCAAAACAGTGCAGGGGCAAACACACCACCCATACCCTCGGGGACACTAACACAGGGATGCAGTGAGTGTGGCAACCAAGCCCCCAGAGTGTGGGCCACGTAGCAAACTGTGCACACACAGCCTGCAGTCCACCATGGCACAGGGGTGACACCCACCCTGTGCATGAACTGTAGCCCTGTACGCCACCAGCATATGCCTGGATCACAAGTCACAGACAGTGGTGCACAGCCCTGCAACACACATAAGCCACAGCATGGAGGTGGGACAGCAACTGTGGAGGCCACAGTGTCACCCGAGGCAAACATGCACCACACCAGTGACAGGAGGCAACCCAGCATTGTGGACGGTCACAGTGGATGACCTGCAGGAACAGCCACCACTGACAAGGCAGCAGACCTCGAGGCCACAGGCATGCAAAGGCGTCAGCTGCACAGAGCAAGGAACAGGTTGACAGGGGCACAATGGACACAGAGCAGGCACCATGGACCACTGCACACAGTAATGCAATGTACAGAGAACAACACATACCACAGATACCGACTGATAGCCACTCCCACACCAGAGACACTTCCCCATGCACACACACACACACCATGACTGAACCACCCCTAGATGCTATGCACACCACTGCAACTGAGCACCTATAGCCAGCTGCAAATCAGAGACTACACAGTATTCATATCAAAATAACTGTGTTAGAAATATATAACAACAACAACAACTATTTACAAATATTTACAAACATGGGGTGGAGGGACAGGGAACAAAGGTGGTTGGTGGTGAGAACGAGGGTAAACAAATGGGAGAGGGAAGGTGGGGGCGTGAGGGTTGGTCAAAGGGGAGGTTGTCCGTGGTCACTGGCGGCCAGCCTGGTCCTCCGCTGCCTGGGGTCGTTCCTGGGTCCCTCCTCCTCACCCCATGCTGATGGAGATCCTCAGGATGGCAAGGGACTCTTGCACCACCCGCACAAGATCCTGGACGGACGCTCAATTTGCAGGAGTATCTGCACACCTAGGACAAGGATCGGAGTCAATGGGTGTGACTGTCCATCCCCTGCAGCCCACCCATTATGCATGGCATACAGCCATGTGCCACGCTCCTGTGATGGTGTGCACCCACCCACAGTGACTGTGTCCACAAGACATGCCCAATCAGGCAGCAATAGCCATGTGTACCACTGCACACACACGCCCATGTTCAGCACAGCACAACCAAGGCCGCATAATGCGTGGCTATGCTGTGGGCAGGCAGTGCCACAGCCATGTGCCCAGTGCAGCATGGACCACCATTGATGCACTCCCAGACATGCAGTGCCACTGGACAGTGCTGACTGTCACATGTCGCGCATGGCAGTGGTGTCCATGGATGGTGGCCATGCCCTGCTTCCCACCCTGTCACAGAGCATGCAGTAGCAATCATGGTGTCATGGCACTCACCCTCATCAGGTTGTTGCTGGCATTGGGGTTGGTCGCCAACACGCCCCGTGCAATGTCCACCACCCTCTGCTGCTGCTCTAACCCTCCTTCGGCCATGCCTGTGGGGAGACAAAGGAGAGGAACACATCAGTACAAACCCAAAGCATATTCCCTGCCCCAATGTGTGTGCCCACCCACCCAGCCAGACCCATCCATCCCATACCCTGTAAACACCACCACAGCCAACCCTAGACCATCCCTCCCTATGTGCTGGACACATAAGACAATGTTACTCATATGGACCATGCAAGCGTGAGACGTATCACCCACCTAGTCGAGGCACCATGCCCTCCTGGCATGCAACCGCGAGATGTGCCAGTTGCTCCGCCCTCCGTCTCAGGTCCCCATACCGGTGCCTGCACTGCTCGGCCATCCTCCTGTGGCCAGTGGCAGCCTCCAGGTCAGTGGCCACCTCTTGCCAGACCTGGGTCCTGGCCTGTCCAGTGGCACCTCAGCAAACAGTGGGCCATAGTGTGGCTCCACAATGGTCCTAAGGTTGGCCAGCTCAGGGCACTCCACTGAGGGGCTCTCCTGCGTGCCATCTCTGGAGTGCTATAGTAGGCAATATGGCACTCCGCGGTCGCGGCAACCCCATGGAAGTGCTGCGCGGTACGTCGTCCACCATTCCCCTACGCGCTGTCACCGAACAGCGCGATAGAGCTGCAGCCATGCCAGACATATAGCGCCAAGCGGGCAAAGGTCGGTACAGGGTCATGGATCTCTGGCACAAGGCCACGCGACAGCGCCATCGGACATCTATGTGTCTAGCGTGATTGGTTGCCTGTGTGCCATCGCCACAGCGAACTATTGCGCAGTTGTGCCACAGCACCATGTAGTGACCCTGGCTGTAGCACCACTGGCACAATGGTGGCCATGCTCTGAATTGCCTACTGTGCACAGCATCATCAGCATGGCAGACGCCTGCGTGAAGCTACCTGGGCATGCACAGTGCGGTGTACCGCGCAGCCACAGAACTGTGCCATTGGCTCAGCACGCCTGAACTACACCGCGCAAAGTGCAACAGCGATATTCAGCGCATCATATGCAAATCATCCTATCAGCCATTCAATTTGGTGCAGCAGCGTGATTTTGCATCTCATTAAAGTTGCTCCACACTAATTTGCATGGATTGGCGCTATTAAATGCGACACTGTTCTGCAGTGGCCATATTCAGTTACTGCAGTTTATAGGTGAGTTGCATGCTGTGTGGTGTTCTGGACTGTGGTCTCAGGGACTTGCTTTGTACTGCACAGTCACAGGTAACCACTGTCACCCATACAGGCTGAAAATGACCGAGTGAGGACTGGGTGAGGAGGACGATGGTGAGCAGAAGAGGAGGCCCAATTTTACTAAGACCGAGATGGAGGCACTTTGAGACCTACCTGGATGAGAAGCCACTGCTCAGGGGACGGCGGGCACCCCTCAGGCCCATGCTGCTGCATGGGAGGGGTGGCATGTGCCATCAATCTGCACTGCAGCCACCAGCTCTGTGCAGGAGTGTAAGAAGAAGATGGGTACTGACAGGAGGAGGAGGGTGAAGGAAAAGGTGGCTGCCATCAGGCGGCACATGCTGCAACAGGCGGGGGCCAGCCGGAGGTGGTCAGCTGACTCCCAGAGGACAGGCTCATTGCAAGCATGCAGCACAGTGCCATTGAGGGCGCTCCAGGAGGTGGCTTCCAGACAGGTGGTAGCCCATCACTGCATGGTACGCCGCGGTCTGTCGGGGAAGGTAGATCACATGCACTAACGTGTCCTTACTTTCTGTTACAGATCCCGCGCAAGGGGTCAGCGGTGGAGGGCCTGTCCACCGCGGACAGCCATCTGGAGTTGGAGGAGGGACCATCCACCTCCACAGGTAGCCGCGCGGCATTGCAACAGTGGGTCTGCCTGGCTGTCAACACCGGCGTCGTTGAGACAGGTGTGGGGAGGCCTTCTTGTGTCTCAGCGGTCTGGCATCCAAGCATGTCAGCACGCTGTGGCTGTGGCTGTGGCACAGACCTGCACCATTGATGATGCAATGACCATTATGGGCAGTGACGGTGTGTGTCACGGAATGGCACACAGTAGGCCAGCTCATGCCCATGGACCTGGCTGGTTCCGACGTGTGTGCCAGCATGTCAGCACAGTCCCAGGCTGCACCTGTCAGCACCAGTGGGGCAGCACCAGTGGCTGGTCAGGTCAGTGGTACTGTTGTGGCCACAGCGGTGGAACAACTGATCCCTTGGGCACAACAGGCGGAGGGGCAGCAGCAGCAGTCACCACCAGGACTGGGGTACAGGGTACAGTGGTGGTGTCTGTGCACCTCGTGGACTTGCCATCACCTGGTCCTGATGAGCAGCGCCCACATCAGGCCCTTCCATACCCTGAGGGACAGGTTGCCGAGGTGGCAGACAACCTCTTTGACAAGCACACCCGTCTGCTGCAGGCATCAGTACAGCAGCAGATGTGGCTTGCAACATCCGTGAAGGCACTGTGTGTGGCTCTGGAGTGGGTCGAGGAGGCGACACAGCAGGAACACCGATGGGATCCTGTCACGGATTGACCATTTGCGGAGGATGTGACTGCTGCCATTGACAAGCAAACACAGGCGTTGGTCGCTGTCATGGCCACAATGGGCACACAGTCAGGTGCCCATGTGTCACTTACACTGCACAGTTTGCTATCCACTCCCGTTCCCGGCGCTGCGTGTGACACCCACCCTGTCGATGCCGGGTTCAGCTGTGGGCATCCGAGCACTCCTGGTGCAGGTATGTTCTGTGCTGGAGACAACTGCGTGGCACGGTCATGTTCGCACAGTGGAACCCTGGTGGACCATCTGCCACCCATGAGGCCGTGCTCAGCCTGCCAGTGCTGCTGGGTCTCGGCAGGGCCGCCCATGCATCCGAGGTGGATGTGGCACTGTGCCGCAAGACTGACCTGTCTCCCAGTGCGGCCCCTGTCTGGTGCTGCCCTGTGTGCATTGTGTATTTGGTGGGCAGTGCACCGGTGGGTGCCCAGCCCATGCGCAACACAGTCCACCTGCATACCCTTCTGACTGCTGTCCACAGATGCGTGTGCATGATGATGCCTGCATTCGCAGCTGTACACAAAAGTGCGATGGTGTTAAGCATCTGACACACACACATAGACAGTCAGTGGACGTGGTGGCCTGTGGACATGTGTGTTGCTAGTGTCTGTGTTCTGGCTCTGTTTTGCACCTGACCCTGTGCACTTTGTGCCTCATGTGTGTGCATGTGTGTGTGTCCCGTCCATGTGGCGTGTTACTGTTCACCCCTCCCTGGTTGTATGTGTGTGCTTCTGTGCCCTGCCACTTCCTTGCCGTCCATGCACCCCTGGTGTGTTTCCATGTGTGTACGGGTTGTGCCCTAGCCACTGTGGTTGCACATGGCCCCATGACTTACTTGTGTTGGCTGAAGTGCTCCTCTGTGATGGTGTCCCGTGCAGCTGGGCCAGCCGATCAGTCGGGGTCCCGTCATCCAAGGGGGCTGCTCATTCCCATCATCACCACGGCGTCACCGTCGTCCCTTTCGCTGTCCCCTCTTCAACCTGTCACGGCTATCCCACAGTCTTTGGCCATGTTGTGCAGGATACAACAGGCCAGGAATATCCCACAGGCCTTGAGGGCTATACTGTAGGGCACTGCCAGAGGTGTCAGGCAATGGAACGCACCTTCAGCATCCCAAACACCCGCCAATGATGTTGCAGTGGTGACATGTGCCTCATTGAAGCATTGCTTGCGATGGGTCGGGCTGCCGGTAGGTGTGAGCAGCCAGGACGGAGTGGTATCCACTGTCACCTGTGTGAGATAGTGGAGGTTAGTGTCTTGTTCAGGCTCAGATTGCCCCAACCCTGTGTGCCACACCCATGGCACTCGTGGCTTACCCCCTTGCCCATGATTTGTCAGTTCTACATGCATACTCACCCACTAGATGACCTGTGGGGATGTACCCACTCAGAATTGATGGCACAGTGCCGACTGGTACCAGATGAAGTAATCATGTGCTCCCCGGGTGCGTGGCACAGACATTGATGATGCATCCACTGGCATCACACACCACCTGGCAGTTGACACTGGCATATCCTTCTGATTCATGTAGATGGCCCCATCAGGGCCAGGTGGCATGTGAATAGGCCACATGGGTTCATCTGCTTCCTAGCACACCAGGCATACGTACTACCCTGTGGAACTCCTGTATGTTTGCTGTGCGCCCAGCCAAGGTGCTGGGGAAATGGATGTACTCCGCAGCATGTGGCAGCAGTGCACTGAGGAATCTGTGGAGGATGCGTGACGTGGCCGACTGTGTTATGCCTGTGGTGTCCCCTGTTGGTCTCTGGAAGGTACCCGTGGTGAGCAAGCACATGCAGGCTGTTACCTTTTTCTCCACTGACAGAGCATGACTCCGTCGTGTGGGTGCCTGCATCACATCACAGCACAGCTCACAGAGCTGCCTCAGTATTTCCTGTTCAGGTGGTACCAGCCCACAATCTTCGACATCTGAGTGCAGCTCAGAGCTGGTGCGGCTTGGTACTGCCTGTTGGGTGTACTCCATCGACGGGCCCTTCCACGGCCACGTCCCCTGCAGCATGCCTTTACACCCCCTCATTACAGCTTCCATGTGGAAGGTGGCACTGTCCATGTCCCTGGCTTGTGTCCCCACCAGCTGTTGTTGCTTGTTCCCCGCTGTCCTGACTGCTTCCTCCACTGCACTGGGTACACCTACTAGCCTCTGCTCTCTGTGGTCCCACACACCTTCCCTTGCCCCTATTCTGTTGTCTTGTTTCCTGGCCTGCCCTCTTTCTCCCTCTTGCTCTGTCTCTCTCCCTGCCTCATGTGGCTTCCTGTAGCGTTCTTGCACCTCTTCCTTGTTCTTTTTATTTTGTCTCATTTCCGCTATGGCGCAAATCCTGCCTGCTCCACTGTTGCACATTGCGCAAGTCTTTGAACATCGACCACGCACTTTATGCATGGTTCCACCCCCCTTCAGTTGCGCATGCCTTCATTATCATTGCGCTGTTGCTCAGCATGTTTTCAGTGGCGCATCCGCCTCCTGCTGAATATCGAGAATGGCGATTTTCTGACTTGCGCTGGCACAACCCTGTTGTGCATTGTGCAACCCTTTGAATATCAAGCCCATTGAGTTCAGTTTTGTCCTGTATAACATCTGAATGTAGTCATTCATCACAGTCTTTAACTTCATCTAGGTATGCCAATTGATGCTAGATAAATTAAAGTCTCAGATGATAAGTGCTGGGGTTCTATCAGTGGCTGTGTTTATTTCTTCCATCAGTTGTGCATATAACTCACTATTGATGTCAAGTGCCCTATATACCACCCCTACAGGAATACATTTATTACATACATTCATCGCTTTCTGTATCAATGCACATACTCTCTTTCTCGGCAGTTAGTATTTTTGATGTCTCCGTTGGCCTCATAACTTATCAGTTGGCCATTTATAAACAGAGCCGCCCCTTTACCTTGTTGTAACTTTCCATCTGTCCTGTACAATTTATAAGCTTCTAAACCAGTATTACAGTCATCTGAATATTTCCATAAAGCTTATTTTATTCCTATTACATCAGGTTTTCAGTGACTATTAGGAAATGAGCTCAAAATCTCTGAGCTCTGATTGGCTAATAGCCCTGAAAAGGTGGTCATCTATCAGACAACAGAGCCTGGGTATTAAAAGTGCCAGTCACATTCAACCTCATCACCAATATCAATGGGCACTGGCATATTTTGAAATGGCAATCGCCATTTTTTCTTCTCGGTAATTGAGATTCCCCAGCAAGTGATATGGTCCAGTCTCCCCACCCCAGACAAACAGACGGTGTTACAAAACCATAAATAATAAAAACACACACATATTTTATATTAAAAAATCCTTTTCATCTGCAGCAAAGGGCTGCAGTGCAGCAGAGCTACCCACATACCCTGCTGCCCCAAATGCTGGATGATCTAGTAGATCATGTGAGCCAGCAGAATGTCTCCTTCTCTGGGAGTAGAAGTAGAAACAGGCACAACCCCCTCTCCTGATCCTATCATTTTTAAATTTGTAGCCCTGCTGAGTACCCTCTTAATACTGCACACTAAAACCACTAAATAATTGATAAGTCTACCTGCTTTAACACAGTTACTTTTCTTTTCTTTGCCACATTGCTCAGCCTCTGTCGATGTTCCACTGCCAACCTTTCATCCTTCCCTGAGTACTTCCATACCCAGAAGCTACAGGCCACTGTATCTCTTTACTCCCTTAATGAGATTCAACAACACAACATCTCTTGGCAAAAATGGAGGAGCCTTCATACTTTTAAAACTTCACTTGGATTTTATTTTTGCATATAATTCTGGTCAATACACTCTGTCACTCCCATTCCGATCCCAGCCAGTGGGACCATAGTACTATTCATCCCATTCTCCTTTGTGCCCATTCTTAGCTGTGACTGCCTCACTCACATTTGCTAACACCAAGCCTTTCTGGCATATTCACATAATAGGTTTAAAAACTTCCTAATTTTAGTAATATTTCCACACTTCTTGATTGACTCCAGACATGCCCTTCATTTGTAGGTGCTCTGACAACAGCATTTTTATTATGCTGAGCTGCTAACATTAGTCCTCTAATGAAATATATGCTTAACGGCAATCTGAACGGCAAATTCAGAAACTGGCAATAAAGGAAAACAGTCCAGTATGCAAAGGACTTCCTTAGAATGACAGTATTTTTTTTTGGGGGATGAGGAGACAAGAGCACACCACTTGCAACAAACACTTTATTTATTTATCGAGTAATCAGAATTACAACCTTTGAGCTAAAAGCTCATTTACAAAGGATTCTCGCCATAAAGGGAGGGAGAATACATGAGTTTGGGAGTCAATAGCAGCTAAATAATCATTGTCAAAAACATCATAATGTGATCAGTAAAATCAATAATATTGGTAATAGCAACACAACATAGGTAACAAAGGCAAAAGCAACACATAACCAGAGCGTGGGTACAGGGTACATGGGGATATAGTACACAGTAAGGCAGACAATAAAGTGCATATGTCAAGTTAGGCACTAGTTGGAGAAAATCAGAGGCTGAAGCTATACAGGAGCTTGTAGGGAGGAACAGGGATGTGGCTGAACATCATTTCTGATACTAAAACTGATTACTAGCCTACATCCAGGGAGTAAGCATAGCTCTGGTAAAAGTCAGGGTAGTGGGAACTAATCAGAAATAGGTAGTAGAAGACTAATCAGGAGGAAACAGAGGTTAGGCTCATGGGTAGGGAGGGTATGGAATAGGAGGTGAGGGCTAATGGAGTAGGTGAGGGAATGGGGGTGCATGGTAGGTAGGTTGGTAGGGCAGGTGTAGAGCAGGGAGCTTCAGGCCAATTTGTAGAGTGCAAGATGAACCTTGGCAGGCCCTGGGTTAGGAGTGCAGTAGCAGTGAACAGGTGGGAAGACAGTCTTTATTGCTCATGTTTGTGAGGACATTGGTGCAGGGCTTGTGGGTAATAGTAGCAGTGAACAGGGGAGGTAGACTTTCTTAGCTCAGACTTGAAAGGACTGAGGCATGTAAGACTTATGGCAGCAGCTGGTAGCTCATTTAACCAGGTGGGAGCCCTAACTGTGAAGGCTCGCCCCAAAGCAGTCCTTCTGAATTGAACAGCTAATGCTTGCTTAGTAACACTCTAGTGGCATGTTTGGCTGGAGCAGGATGGAATAAGGCTTGCAGGAGGGAGATGCAAGTCCGAGCTCAGCCTTCATTTCCAGGAGACAGGCATGAAGCTTAATACAGTCTGCAAGTGGGAGCCATTCAGTCCTTATGTAAGGTTGCATGTATGCGTTAGGCAATCGGCACCTAACACAAACCTACAGGCTTTATTTAGTGAGGTGTACTTTGAGCAGGCTTGCATCAATGACAGCCCCATAGACAACATTCCTGTAGTCCAGGATAGGAAAGATTGTACCCCTGATCACCTGTTTCCTGGCCTTGGGAGTAAGGCAGAACGAAGACTCGTATAGGGCCCCTAGTTTCCTATTGGCTGCTGTCATAATATTGAATATATGTTCATCAAATGACAAGGACTCATCTATTGTGAGGCCAAGATATTGGAAAGAGACACCGCTCAAGGTCATGTAGAGAGTTGCAGGTAATTGAAATGTGTGGTAGATCTCTTCTTTTGTCATCCAGTAAATAGCATCACCTTGGTTTTTACTGTTGGTACCAGCATGCTGTCCGTGAATCATTCCTGCAGTTGGTTAAAGTTGTGCTGCAACTCTCTAGTAAGCACTTCTTGGCAGGATTTCCACAGAATATCACTGTGTCATCTGCATAAAGCAGGATCTCAGACAAGGGGCAGGTGTCAGGGAGGTGGTTCACAAAGAGGTTGAATAAGAGCAGGCCCAGTATGGACACCTGGGGACCCCTACTGAGACCCTCGCAGGAGATGGAGATGGCACCGTTAATTTTGACTTTCGGAGATCTCCGGATAAATAACTAAAGAACCACCGACCATGACTGGGGACAGCCATAGGCTGCTTCACCTCTGGAGCAGCAGTTGGTGATCCACAAGGTCAAAGACCTTGGTTAGGTCAATGAAGATTGCTCCAACCAGCTGACCCTGGTCGAAGTGCCTCGGGATCACGTATCCATTGAAGTTAATTAGGAAAGTGGTAGTACTATGCAGTCTGCAAAAGCTATGCTGTTGGGGAGAGTAGGTCATATTTGTGCAGGTGATCCATGAGTTGGCCAGCTATGATCCTTTCCAGTGCTTTTAGAGAGAGGTGAGAGAATTGAGAAATGGTTAAAGAAATAAAAAGGGATATAAAAGAGCAAAATCTGAATATGAGCTCAATCTAGCATTAAGAGTAAGATAACTATAAACCCTTCTACACATATATTAACAATAAGAAAAGCAGCACAAGTAATATAGTCCAATTTAAAAATAAGGAGGGAAACATAGCTAGTAACAAAGAAATGGCAATATCCAGAATGATTATTTCTGCTCTGTATTTAATAATCCCACTAAGGCTTATAAAGGAGGGGAGTATGAATCCAAACCGGCAGTATAAAGATTAAAACAGAGGATGTATTAGACAGACTGAGACAGCTACACACAAATAAGTCACCAGGACCGGATGAGTTACATTCTTGGGTACTTAGAGAACTCGCTGACTATATAGCCCAACACTAACATATATTTTTCAGGTTTCATTGGCTAGAGGAAAGTGGTACAGGAATGGAGGAAGCCATAGTGGTTCCCATTTTCAAAAGGGACCAAAATATAGGCCAGAAAACTTCAGACCAGTTAGCTTAACATTGGTAATAGGAAAGATACTGGAGGGAATATTGAAAGAGTATATAAATGGGGAAAGTGACAAAGGCAAGAAGGACAGGGATGGGGCAAAAGGAGTAAGGCTATCAGGAAATGGAGGGTAATGAGTACCAATGTCAGTAGTCTGGGCAACAAGCTCCCTGAGCTTATGGCCTTGATGGAAGAGGGATGACTGGATATCGAGCAGTCACAGAAACATGGTACACAGAGAAACATGACTGGGATGTTAACATACCAGGGTACATAACCTACAGGAGAGACAGGCAGGAGAGAAAAGGGGAGGAGTAGTCTTCTATGTAAAGAAAGGGATAAAAAGCAACTGAACAAAAGAGTAAACAGGGAGGAGAGGAGGCACTGTGGGTCACCTTGGAGATTGGAAAGGGCACCACAATCTGCACAGGGGTTGGTACAGACCCCCATGTCAGGGGAGGGAATGGACAAGGATATGATAGAAGGCATTCTTAGGATGGCAGAGAAAGGGAGATACTGTTGATGGAGACCTGAATATGCCAGACGTTAACTGGAGCACATTTGCTGCAGCCACATCCAAGAGCAGGGCTATTCTCGATGCCTCACAGGGGTAGGCCTCAGACAGCTAGTTTCTGAACCCACTCATGAGGGAGCATCTTAGACCTCATACTGTCAAATGGGGACAGTAAGAGGATCTCAGATCTAGAAGTGGGTTGCCATCTGGGAACAAGTGACCATCAAACAGTGTGGTTCATGTTAAACTCAGCTACAGAGTCAAGCATCACAAAAGTGAGGATACTGGACTTCAGGAGGGCTGACTTTGGCAAGATGGGAGAGTGCCTCAAAATGCACTAGCAAACAGGCTAGAAGGAGGGGTGGAGCAACAATGGGGAATCATCAAACTGCCATCACAGAGGCAATAAGCCTTGTGTGAAGCAAATAAACAATCAAAATGAAAGAAAAGGCCACTATGGTTCTCAAAAGAGGTGGCTGGGAAAGTCAGGCAGAAAAGATAGCATTCAGGAAGTATAAGGAAACACAGAAGGAGCAGGACAGAGAGCTGTACCAGTTAAGGCAGAAGGAAGCAGGAGGGAAGTCAGAATAGCAAAGGCCCAAACTGAGGAAAAGATAGCCAACTCGGTTAAGAAGGGGATAAAACCTTTATAGGTACATCAGAGAGCGAGAAAGACAAAGGGAGGGATAGTGAGGCTGAATAGAATGAATAGTGGTGGGCAGAGGGTTACAGTGAAAAGCAGGGATACTGAATGAATGTTTCTGCTCAGTATTCACAAAGAGGAGGGGAAGTGCCTAATCCAATTAACAGAAGCACTCTTGATGGGGTGTCGATCCCAGACCTTTACAGAAGAAAGGGTTCTGCAAGAACTCCTAAAACTGAAGGTGGACAAAGCAATGGGGCTTGATGGAATTCACCCCAGAATTCTAAAAGAATTAAGGGGAAACTAGTGAAACCACTGGCAACTCTTTTAATAAATCATGGGAGGATGGTGTAGTACCTGAGGACTGGAGGAAGGTGGATGTGATTCCCTTCACAAAGTGGGACCAAGACAGAGGCAGGAAACTACAGACCTGTCAGTTTGACCTCTGTGGTAGGGAAAGTGATGGAGTCACTCTGAAGGAAAGAATTGTTGAGTACCTTGAGGCCAGTGGGGCACAGGACCCAAGGCAGCATGGTTCACAGTGGAAGGTCATGTCAGACAATCTAATAGATTTCTTGACTGGGTGACCAAAGTAGTAGATCAGGAGGGGCTGTGGACATGGCATACCTAGACTTTAGCAAGGCATTTGACACAGTCCCACACAAAAGATTAATAGTCAAATTAACCAGCTTGGGAGTGGGTCCTAGGGTGGTAGCCTGGGTAAAACATTGGCTGGAAAACAGGATACAGAAGGTAATTGTAAATGGAGTCCACTCTGAAGAAAGAGGGGTTATTAGTGTGCACTGCAGGGTTTAGTACTGGTCCAGTCCTTTTAATGTCTTTATAAGTGACATTCCAGAGGGACTGGAAGGAAAAGTATGCTCTTTGCAGATGACACAAAGATCTGCAACAGGGTTGATACACAAGGAGGCGTGAAAAGGATGAAAAGGGACTTGGCAAGGTTGGAGGAATGGTCAGAAGTATGGCACTTAGATTCAATGCAAAGAAGTGCAAAATAATACACCTGGGAAACAAGAACCCAGGGAAGATTACACAATGGGGGGAGGTAGTAACAACAACAAAAAGGAAAGGGACCTGGGGATAATCATCAAGGCCACTGTTTTTCGGGTGCTTGAAAAGCAAATTCGCTTTGACCATCCTGGATTCGGATTTTACCGTGTTTGGGAATCCACTTCCGGATTTTTCCGTAATCCAAAACTTTATATTATTCACTCATTTTAAGTAATAAATTTGTCTGTCGGTGTTTTATCATGTTTTATGCAGATTTAAGTCACATTAGCAGAAAACAAGAACATTTAATCTCATATTGCATGTTATATTAGCTATCCAAGTCATGCATCTACCAGTTATCAAGGCTAATGACTGTGGAACTCCATTACAAACTAGCATAATTATTAAAATATTCCCTTCTCAGATCAATGCAGCCAGTGAAAATAAATGGTCTCGTAACAGTAACATTTTCTCACAGGGATTAACCAGTTCTGAAGTCTGCGCAATACTAAATAAACACCAAAATCTTGACTTTGTTTTAATGTTGACAATGTGTTCTGTGACATGTATAATAAAACTTCTCAAAGCTAAAATGCAATGAATGTGTTTTATTTTAAAAAGATTTACAAAGATAAATATGTGCAAAAACACAAGTACTGACTACTGAACATGGGTCAATAAACACTACCCAGACAAATACACTACCCAGACAAACATGCTAACCAGACTACATGAACTAAAGCATACTATGTAAAGGACAGTAGAATCTAACCATAGCTATATATAATGCAGAGATACTACTATATTGCATTTCTACACTTTATTGCACAGGGGAGCACCATTTTTCTGCAAATAGTGCATCAGAATTGCAATTACACAAGATGGTGGGAGAGTCTACTTATTGAATAGCAGCATTGAAAATAATTTTAAATTGTCCACAGTCAGGCTTCTCCGCTGGTCGGTCAGGATTTGTCCATGTGTGAAAATGACCGCCTACATCTGCACTAGAAACAGGGACCCAGATGGCCTGAAGGGCTACCTTTGCCAGAGTTGGTACCTGTGAGGACATAGAGATCCAGTACTGGTGAAGATCAAATGATTCAGTCTCTGGTAGTTCACGACATCCTGCCGTGCGTAGCTCCCAGTCCCTTAACAGTGCATTCTTATTGCGTAATGAACATTGGGATATAGGTAAGTACAGTTGAAAGTCCTGACTGAGTTTGGGTAGGTTGAGTGGGTTTAGAATTGACAGGCCATGAGAAAGTGTACAGATGGATTTGACTGCAGGTGTTTTGTCAGTTTCTCCAAATGACCTTGAAAGCATTTTGAACAGTTTGATGTTCTCATCCCTTACTTTATTCCTCAGTTTAGAGAGGTACAGCTCTGCCTTCTCACCAAAGCCATCATTTTTAGTTGTGCCAGCCTCAAAGCGACTCTTAATTGCCATTAGCATGTCATACGTGGACATCGCAAAGGTTTCTCCTTTGACTGCAAAGTTCTATCACAGCAATAATGTCACCTGAATTATCTGTAATAAATGCCAGTTGTGCTTGTAGCTCATCATCAGTCGTCCAGTAATGCCCGTAGATTGTTTATTGAGGTGGCATCACTAGAATCCACCCTGAAAAAGTCCCTCAGGTATTGTAGGTGTGTCGAGTGGTATGCCACTGCTGCAAACCATGTGTTCCATCTAGTTAAAACAGGAACCGGTGGTAAAGCAATCATTTCTCCTGGAGCTTCCAGATGGGCAGACTGGATGGGCCTATGGTCCTTATCTGCCGTCAACTTCTATGTTTCTATGTTTCTATGTTTCCTGCAAAATGTAATAAATTTCGCTATGTTGGTGATTGCTGAAAAGTATATTTATCAATGAAACCAGTTCATTAACTTTTTGAAATGGTGCAGCCATGTATCCCCAACAAGGGACAAGACATGTGCCCAGCAACACATGCACAACATGGTCCCCAAGAACCCCGCCAGGCGCCATTAAAACATTTAATCATATACAAGCACTGTCACTGACAAACGAAACTATATTCATAAATTCAATATCACAGCTCTGGAGAGTCTTTAAGACAGCTTGAGCAACTGTGGAATGGTTGACAGAGTCTAGTTCTGTGCTGTTTCTGAGATATGTCTTGCCCCCTTCCAACACAAAGATGACATGAAGAATGCACCTCGACTGTGCATCTGTGCCTCTTTGCATATCACGACAATGATTTCCCAGTCAGAGCTGCTTTAAGGTCTGCATCAATCTGCTCTCTTAACTTGGGTAGATAGAGCTGCCTCAGGGTGTCTGCTTTTGCACTGCTCCACCCCTTCACATACTTGCACATCCATTCCCTTAGTTGTGGATGATCCAGCTTCTCCAGTGGAATATTCGCAGCCCCCATGCCTTAACTGTGTCCATGACCATCTCATTTCTTACTATCGATGATTCTGCTACAGCTCTGAAACTGCTGGTCAGGGTCACCTGCCTTGCTGGTCTTCCTTCACTAGCAGCTCTTTCCTTATTCCTAGCATGCTTCTTACTAAGCAGATGATCTTGACTGTATCTTTTCTGGTATGGTCCAGGACATGGTTGCAGGATGGACAGAAAAGTTTTCCTCCATCCCCATAGAGCCTTCAGATTTAAACTGAAGGGCTCACTCCTTAGCTGAGGTGTAGCAGAGCTTAGCTTTTTATTCAGTGGTGCAGCAGACATCGTGCAGGCAGAAAGTATGAATACTGAAATCACAATGAAAAAATATTAGTGTGGTCTACCAATCTGCTTGATGAGATAATTCAAGTAACAAATGGAGAATTAGATCCCCTAGATAGTGCAGTCCATGACTTTTATCCACTGGCATGTGGCAGCTGCCACCGCCTACATCCGCCATCCTCCAGGTATGACAGCAGCAGCAGCCTATGACTCCCATCCTCCAGGTACGACAGCAGCAGCAGCCTATGACTCCCATCCTCCAGGTACAATGACAGTAGCAGCCAACAACCACCATTCACAAGGTGAGATGGCAGCAGCAGTCTACAACTCCCATCCTCCAGGTACAATAGCAGCAGCATTCTATGACTCCCATCCTCCAGGTGTGAAGGCAGCAGCAACTATGACTCACATTCTCTGTGTATGACAGCAGCAGCAACAGCCTATGACTCCCATCCTCCAGGTATGACAGCAGCAGCAGCCTACAACTCCCATCCTCAGGTATGACAGCAGCAGCAGCCTCACGACTTCCATCCTCCTGATACAATGACAGCAGCAGCCACGACCACCATTCACCAGGTGAGATAGCAGCAGCAGTCTACAACTCCCATCCTCCAGGTACAATGGCAGCAGTAATCTCACGACTCCCATCCTCCAAGTACAATGGCAGCAGTAATCTCATGACTCCCATCCTCCAAGTAAAATGGCAGCAGCATTCTATGACCCCATCCTCCAGGTGTGAAGGCAGCAGCAATCTATGACCTCTAGTCTCTGTGTATGACAGCAGCAGCAGCAGTATATGACTCCCATCCTCTGGGTATGACAGCAGCAACAGCCTACGACTCCCATCCTCCAGGTATGACAGCAGCAGCAGCTTATGACTTCCATCCACCTGATACAATGACAGCAGTAGCCAACAACTACCATTCACTGGGTGAGATGGTAGCAACAGTCTACAACCCCATCCTCCAGGTACAATGGCAGCAGTAATCTACGACTCTCATCCTCCAGGTTAAACGGCAGCAGTAATCTACGACTCCATCATCCAGGTATGATGGCAGCAGTAATTACGACTCCCATACTCCTTGTTAAACAGCAGCAGTAATTCAAACTCCCATCCTCCATGTACGATGGCAGCAGCAAATAAACATCCTCCTACTTGCCCACAACTACATGGCAATTAACCTTCTTCTCAACTGTCAACCACAAGCAACATTCAGACTTTACCTGGTGCTATAGAGCTTTTGCATAGCCACATGGATATACCCAACATGACTTGCCCAAAACCACACTGCAAACTGGTCTGAAAATAATACTACTATCCTTGAATCCCCCGTATCACTGCATTGATCAAACAAAGATGTTTTTCACCCATGTACACGGTACCTGACCGTAAGGCCAAGGTTGTGGTGCGACTCAAGCATCCTTTGGTATTTGTTGCCGAATCTGGTGACTTTAACTGCACTTAATGAAAACTTAGCACCAATCTCCTCTCAAAAAGAGACACTGTAGGCAAGTATGGCAAGGCAAGTGTTGCAGTGGGAAGTGGGGTATTTCCACATGTCCCCAGCAGAAATAACTTGCACCTGCATACTGTAAGATGAAAAACCACTGCACCTACTGTAGGTTGGTCTCAGAAGCATGGCAGGCAGATGTGAGTGCAGGGTCACAGTGGGGATTCAGGGGCTTTCAGCTCCCACCCGAGAAAAAAAGGACACTTCTGTAAGAACTTACTGCTAACAGTAGATCTTCAAGAGAATCTCTTGCAATAGGGCACACCTTAGAACTACAACCATCAGGCGCCCAGACCACATGGACACAAAAGCTCAGAAATAACAAGACATCCCCCAACTACTCAGACTCCACACCACTACACTCCAGGGCACACATTGGTGCCAGTCTGGTGGCACAAAGGGGCTGAGGCTCTGGTCATCTTACCATACTCTACACAGGTGACCCATGTTAGGCATGTGCATGGGCTGCCGGTCAGCTGGGAGGAAAAGGACTGAACATCCGATGAACTGCTCTCCTCTCTGGGGAGGGGATCCTTAGTGGTTAGCACTATTGAGGCTGGGGCACCATGCTGCAGAAGGGAAGGAGTTGGGTCAGATGTTTTCAACCAACATTGCTCCTGCAGACATGCTTAGGGATGCGGCACTGACAAATCTCATCCAGCCATGAAACGTGCCTGTGTTAGTGTGCTGTGCCACCAATCACCTCACCCCACTTACTCTGGGGCACACAGCAAGAACCACAGCCCTTCTGACTTGCCAGAGGATTCAGTGTGCTAGCCATCTTCTGCGAAGTCCAAGGGGCTGTGTTTCTCTGGTGCCTCCGACTAGGTTGGAGGCGGTGAGCTTGCTTTTTCTCACAGAAACAGCCCTTGACAATACTCAGAACCCCATTGCCCAGATGACACCCCCACACACACACACACATACTGACTATTGGGCACAGTTGGTCACAATACTCAGACCCCCTCCCCATGAAAGGGCTCCATGCTAGACCACACACACCACCACTCTGAGGCATACAGGAGATAAAAGTTACTCATTCCCCTCCAAGGCCTCCCTGCCCCCCACACATACACATACTTAGACGGCCACACACACACATATTGACTCAGCCGAGCAACCAAGCAAGACTTTGTACAGTTTCCAAAAAGCAGGGTGCACTCCAAATGAGGTGGATGCTGGAACAAATAAGAAATCAAGCAAACCAGTACTCCAGGCTTCAAAAAACCAGGGCAAACATCCACTGTAGTCTTGTACAAAAAAAATATAGCATCTCTGACACAAACACTCCTCCCGGGCAATGTCCTTCATAGCTGGAGTGCTGGTTTGCCCCACCTCTTACAAGACTGTTTGTACTCCTAGGTTTTTCACTTTTCCCTCCCAGAGAACCCAGTATCACGCTATAGATATAGCAATCCCTGTAAAAGATTCAAAGAAGCAAAGCAAACAAGGAATTGCAGTTTTTTAAACTTAAGTACCTCAGTACTCAGATTTTATATTAAATACACACACACATATATGTACATACATAGATATATACACACACACACACACACCGACTCAGCTGAGCAACACTGACTGTTTGTACCCTGGCTTTCTCAGAGAACACAGCAGCTCATGTTAGAAATATAGAAAATACAACCCCCTATACTGGCCCTTGGTTCCTGATTTCATTGCACCAACAAATTAAAGTGGTGTCTCACTCACTGTTTATTCCCTGGCATTTTCGTCCCCCCAAAGAACACAGCAGCAGCAAATAAACATATTACAAATACAGCTAGCAAAGAAATACAACCCCTATACTGTCCCTTGGTTCCTGATTTCACTGCACCAATATCCAAAGCACAAGGCAAACAAGGGAATTTAGTTTACCTGAAGTGTGCAGAGACAAGGCAGGGTTGCTGGAGATTTCAGAGGTCTGATGCCTCTATGGCGATTGTCCCGTGGCAGCAATGCTCGCTTTTTAAATACAGTCAAAGCCGCTAGAAAGGGACATTTGTGTATGGTAGTTTTGCCCGTAAAGACAGCAGTCGCTTAACCATTTTTACTTTCAAAATGCGCCTCTGACGTTAAGAGATAGGGTACAGAGAGGATACTGAGCTGTGGAGTGTTAAAATTAAATGTTTGGGTCTGCAAAGTAGGGAGAAAGACAGAAACAGAACACCTGACTACTGTAACACCAGGCCGACATCGAGGAGACAGCAGAAACAGCACAGCACAGCACAGTCATGGGTAAGAAGAGAGACAGTACTGAACTACAGTATTGAAAATTAGTGTTCTCTCCTCACCTGTACTGAAATGTTTCTCCTCCTCACATCACATCACTGTGCTTGAATGTAACATGAATGCCTCAGCATTCCAACATTTCACAGACAAAATAGGTACACTTCTGTGTTGCAGCCTCCCCCGCTCACTGAGAAGAGAAGGGGGTCCCATCCCTCCCAGAAGACACAGTGAGATTCAATTAAATGCTGGGAAGTTCTTGTTTGCAGTCCTCCTACTCGGATCTAATAAACAGCACTTTTTTGTTTCAGTTTGTTTGACTTGGCTGGGTTTTTTTGCACACCTGATTTCCAAAAGGAGAGTGGAAGGGAGAAAAAAATAGCCAGGAGCAGGAACCCAGGGAGAGCAAGGAGACAGAAAGTAAAAGACAGATCTAGAATAAAATTAATTACTACCCTGGAATCCACTCTACTATTACTGCAGCTGTGAGCACACAGATGAATTTCAGTGACTGTCTGTCATGACTGCCTCCCCCGACATCAAGAACATTCCAGCAAGACTGTCTGAGCAACTACCCCAAATCATTTCACCCCAGTCCTGTCACCGACCTGCAGAGATGCCGATCTGTCAGGAGAACCTGATGTTCACTGCACCGCAGTCAATGACACTGACTCCACACAGTGTTGAAGACTCTTGGGTGGCGCGCCGCGGAGAGTGGTGACTAGACTGGTGACCCGCCTGTAATTGCAACAACATAGCGCCCGGAGTCCTCCGGCTGGGCTGCAGGAGTTAAACTGAACTGTAACACACCCATCCTACCAGTTTAGTCAGGAAAGGGCAAGCGGCTGCACAGTCACAGCAAGTGCAGAGGAGCCTCAGAATGGCAAACGGGTGGTCAGGAATCAGGTGCAGAAGCACATCATACACTACGTATTTGCCCTGCACCACCGCTATGTAAGGCGGCCAGTAACCGCAACAATACCACTGAATTTTATGAAGGGATGAATGAGTAACAGATTTACCCATATTATTCGACTGACTGCGTTATTCATGGGCGGCAGTGGTGGCTCCAGCTTCTGCTGGTTACCAGGGCACTGGGGGCACCACAGTTGGGCTGAAGCACCCATAGGAACCAGAATGTAAAATAATACATGTAAATTCCTGCGGCTCATCTCTGTTGTGACCCCCCACCCAGCTCACTCCATAAATCAACGCTGCAGCAACTTTGAATTGGAAGAGGCACTTATAAAACAAATAAATACATACAGTCATACAAGCCCCCTCCTGCCACAGATAAGCAAGACAGCAATACATGTTTCTATCACTCGCTCCCCTCCCTCCCGGTTATTTGCGCAGCCTGCATTTATGGCGTCCAGGCCGGGCAGCTCAGCATACCTCTCAACTGTCCCTGATTTTCAGGGATGTCCCTGATTGTGTCTCAGATCTTTCTTCTGTCCCTCATAAAATTTATGGCTTTATGACTGAACAATGGAGATTGTAAGCACAAAATAATGTCAGACATAAAAGTTACAGACTACTTGTTCTTCACAAAATGTATCCTACACTAATTCCTTTTTTCTGTCAGCTTCCTGGATGAATATTACCAGTTTTAAGATGTGTCCCTGATTTGGGGACTTTTTCCTGATTTTTAAGCCCTGTCCCTGATTTAAGAGGCAAGAGGTTGAGAGGTATGCAGCTGGTGCTCCAAGTCCGAAAAACTTTTTTTTTCCTGTTTGATTGCACTAACATAACGCCAGAAGCTCTCCTTTGCAAGCTGCAACTTGCAATGGACCGAAAAGCCTTTGAGGCGTGTCTGCATCCAGGGCCACACTAGCCAGACAAATCATGCACCAGTACTAGTAATTAATCGGTACTGAGAGAGTGAGAAGGAGCCCGCACAGAGCACAGCAGAAGAAGAGAGCAGTGTAGCTGTGAATTTGATCGAGCCGGAATGGGAAAAGCTAGACTCAGTGCTCCCAGATTTATGGGGATCCCTGTATTTCATGGGATTTCATGTGCAGAAAAGGGTACAGGCATAAATGCGAATCTTGCCATTTCAACAGGGATTCGCTAGAGTGACAGGGAATTTGGCTGGGCTCACAGTGCTAACATAGGAACGATGGAGGATACCTGGCTAAAAGCAATGCTAAGCTATGCCAGAGAGATGAGATGCTGTTAACTTGTTGCTAAGTGACCTGACTCACAGTGCAAGCGTCAGCATTCTTAATCACTGCCCATTCCTGCACTGACTGACACACTGAAAAGCCAAGCAAACTCCGGATTGGTTCACAGCAGCTATGAGGTGCTTTGATTTTTTGGTGGAATGACCATGGTGCCACTAATAAATCATGTATCAAGCAGGAGTTGATTCATTTAGTTTGTTCTCCCAGATCAGCTCCTACCGTGTGCAGCATCTCTGTGTCTCAGCGGTGGGAAACCATTTTCGGTACTGTTATGGTACAGTTGGGTACTAGTTTAGTTTTTGTTGTTTCTTATTAAAACCTTCTACATCAATGAACCAGGCCAATGTCTAAGCTGTGCCCTTTGCCAAGAGGTGTAATGACAGTGGTGGTGGTTGTTGGGGATTTTGCTACGAGTCTTGGGAAACACATGGATGGAGGGTAGCTAGTGCATCTGTAAAGCAGAATAGAAAACCCTGCATTTTAAAACAGTCTATGTGCCTCCGACTCGACTCAGTCACTGGACCAGAACTGCAGCTACTGAACTGCAGAGCCTTGCAGTGAATTTTCTGATGTAAGATCTCAGCTGCAAAATCTTTCTGTTGGGTAACATTTCTGAGAGGTGGGCAAGGCATGGTCAGTGGTGCTGCTCTCCACAGCTGAGGTGTCACAGAGTTGTAACAGAGCTCTGTTAAACCGTTTACTGGAACTTTAAATAAAAGTCTGACTTGCTCCTCAAGCAGTAGGCTTACAGTAGGCCTGTATTGGTGCAGTAACCTAAACTAAGTCATGCCACCGCCCGCCTCCCACCTGCTGCAGCGAGAGTCAGCCTACCCCCCGCCCGCAGCTCGCTCCCAAACAAACAAAAACTGTGGAAAGCAGAGCAACTTCTCAACCGCCACCACTGCATGCAGATTTCTGTCTCCCCATTTGTAATGCCATCCCCCGCACAGCTCGAGTCAAGCGACTCCCCAGCTCACTCCATAAATCAATGTTGCAGCGACTTTGGATTGGAAGAGGCAGGCACTTATAAACACACCTCCCTCCCTCCTGGTTATTTGCAGCCTGCATTTATGGGGCGTCTGGGGCCGGCGACTCACTCTAGGGACAGGGTTTGCTGGGTTTTTCATTTTGAGTCTGGGACACAGTGGACTGAGTGATCTGGTACATGTTACGACTAGGCTGCTGCTGCGTGATTGATAGGAGGAGCAGCAGAGAGCCAGGAGCTTTGCTTTGCCTTTTGTGTCTTGGTGTGCCCCAGTGTAGCGTCGCCAGTGATGGGCGGTACTGTGGCCAAGAGCATTGTCATTTTCCCGCATCAAATAATATATTACAGGCAAACACGGAATTTAGTTTACCTGAAGTGTGCTGAAGGGTTGCTGGAGATTTCAAGGGTCCGATGCCTTCTATGGTGATGAATCTTGTCCCGTGGCAGCAATGCTCGTTTTTTAAATAACTTTTTTAAATTTACTGTGGACAAGAGCTCAGTCTCAGTAGTGGGTAGACCACAACCAAATCGCACAATGCACAGAGGGTCAAGAGGAGCAGGTCACTGGAGTAAAATTACAAGTGGCGCCCTCAGCGCCCTCGTGGTCTCTCATGGTCTCTGGGTGTCTGCTGCACTCTTCTTGTTCTTCCTTCTTTTCGGCGTTTTCAGTAGGGGGATGGCTTGCTGCACAGTGGCTTTATGCTGCCCAGTTCCCCAGCGCATGCAAGCATTGTGACTTCCGCGATACTTCCGGGTGCAGTTTGAATTCTACCGGCTGATCAGCATTCCGGGATTCCGTCCGATTCACGGAATCCCGTGGAACAGTGGCCTTGATAATCATATCAGATGACCTTAAGGTTAGCAAGCAATGTGAGAAGGCAGTAGGGAGGGCTGGGTGTATACTGGGATGCATAGGGAGAGGCATCACCAGCAGAAAACAGGAAGTTGTTATCCTCTGTACAGACAGTTGGTGAGACCCCATCTGGAGTATTGAGTCCAGTTCTGGAGACCCCATCTCTGCAAGGACATAGACAGGATAGAGGCAGTCCAGAGGAGGGCAACTAAAATGGTGCAGGGTCTGCAAGAGAAACCGTATGAGGAGAGCCTAAAGGAGCTTAATATGAATACCCTTGAGGAAAGAAGGAGAGGATGGACATGATAGAAACTTTTAAGTGCCTCAGTGGAATCAACAAAGTCCAAGAGGGTATCATCTTTCAGAAAACAAGACGTGCAAGATCAAGGGGACACAATTTAAAGATAGAGGGTGGCGTGTTCCAGGGCAATGTGAGGAAGTATTTTTTCACAGAGAGGGTAGTGGATGCATGGAACAGCCTTCCTGAGGAGGTTGTGGGGTCTAAAACTGTGGGAGAATTCAAGAATGTATGGGACAGACATAAGGCAATTCTTGTGGGGGTAGGAAGAAATAGGCTGTTGGTTAACTAGGATCTGCGACCTATCCTGTAGGAGGGAAATGGGCAGACCAGGTGGGCCAAGCAGTCCTTATCTGCCATCAAAGTCTATGTTTCTATGTATCCCTCCATTTGAAACAATTAAATCTAGAACGCCCAGTGCAGCATGGGTACATGAAATCAAGATCATGCCAAACTAACTTGTTGGCATTCTATGAGGAAGTGAGTAGGGCTCTGGATTGGGGGTCTTTGGTGGATGTGGTATACCTTGATTTTTCTAATGCTCAATAAACTACCTCATGAGAGGTTACTAAATACTCTAAAGGACCTAAAATTGGATATAAATTTGGTAAATTGGATAGGCGAATGGTTGTCAATGAGGAGGCAGAGACTAACAATAAATGGAGAGTCATCAGAGTGGGCGGATGTGGCAAATGGGGTCCCCAGGGCTCTGTGTTGGGTCCCTGTCTCTTTAATATGTACACTACATCTCTCAAAATAAATCATCAAAACATCTGGCTAACAAAATTCACCGATGACTGCAGAGTGGGAGCTATCATAAAAACAAAAGATAGTGAGGAACTGCAAAAGCCCTAGATAATACAGGGTGGACAGTTAAAATAAACTTGAGCTAAATATTGAAAATGTTCAGTAATGCATATGGGGTGGGGGTATAATGTCAAATCAAGCTACCATATGGGAAAACTGGAGCTCAGGAAAGCTTCAGAAGAAAAGATCTGGGAATTACAATAGCAACAATCTACAATTCAGTGCTGATTGTAGTAGCATAGCAAAAAAAAAGCAAACCAAACCCTTAATTGTATATTTAGGCATATAGGCAGCAGAGATAGTACTGTTTTGATGCTCTGTATGGAGCCCTGGTGAGGCTAAGATTGAGTACTGCACCCAGGTATGGGCACCATACAAAAGGGGATGTATGAATATTGGAGAACATTCAAAGAAGAGCTACAAAATCCATTATTGGGATGCAAGATAAGACATATGGAGAGGTTGGACTCACTAAATATTTTCTCACTTCAATATAGATGTACAAGGGGAGATATGTGCATGCTGTACAGAGCAATGCAGGATAATATACTATGGAAGGATTTGGGGCTACAAATTAGAAATAGTAAATATGAGACAAGAGGCCACCCTATCAGTTATCCTTAGGAAAGTGGAACCTCCTCAAATGGAAATAATGGTTCAGTCAAAATGGTCCCATTATAGAAGAAACTACTGACTGAAGTAGTAACAAGCCCAACTATTTGGGATGTAAGTTTGTCATGGCAGTCATACACATCACTGATTCCATGACGTTTGATCTTTATTCAGGACTTCCATGACTTTCACTAGTGTCATCAGAATGTAACAATGATGACAGTGCCACAGCATTTACTACTGTTTACTAATGATTTCATGAACAAACAATGAGTCATTAAAACCTCATCCATGACAAACTTACATCCCTACCGACTATGGATACCTTTAAGAAAAGATTAGATAAGTTCCTATACAGTTCGAACAAAACATGTATTTAAATTATGGATTTGTAAGCATTGAGGATGAAAGTCTATAAGCTTGTACATACCTATGTTACCTAAGAGATGGGTCTGTAATTCGATACCAGTGACTGATCACCCCTTTGTGAACAGGGAGGTTTTCCAGATGGAGGAAAAGTAGCCAGGTGGAGGGACAGGTTGAATAGCTTGTTGATGGGTTCAATGACCTCAGGAAGGACAATAGAGATCAGTTTCATGTATATATTAAATATTAAATATTAGATATAATATATATTTATATATATATATATATATATATATATATATATATATATAAGATATTTAATAGCACCCTCTACCTCCACATCCAGCAGTGGAGGGACTACTTTGCAGAAAAAGGCTTTTTAAATTTTTTATGTCTATTTTTCATATTTTATATTTGTAAACATTTTCTTAAAAAAAAAATTCTAAAAGCAATAATACCCTCCAGGGTGGGCGGTATTTGGTGATACTGGACCTTCAGGGTTATTGGGCCCTCCGCTCTCTGGTGTCAGGCCTCATTATGTCCCTGGGTGGTCCAGTATTGCCAATACCACCCACTCTGTCGGGTATTATTGCTTGGTTAGTGCTGTGAATTCTGTCCATTTATTCTTAATGCTACTTTCATTAATGAGTAGACTTGTACATATGTCACCAATATTTTGGGTTCTAAATTTCTGTTTATTTTTATTCTTTTGCTTGCTGTGTTTCTAAAGTACTTTTTTTTCCTTTGTCTGTGTAGGCCTATATGTCTCACTTTTCCCTGTTTTCAAGTTTAAGCAGTTTTCCACTATTCTTCTAATCTTGTTCTCCAGAAGTTTAGTGCCCCTGTAGTTCGGTGGAGACCATGCTCATGTTTCCTCCTAACATATCCCAGTTCCTGATGAAGCCTATATTTTGTGATTTACAGTCATTCCTTAGCCAATAATTTATTGATCTGATCATGTTTTGTCTTTTATGTGGGCTCTAGGAACAGACAAGATTTCTGTAGCCATAACCTCACATTGTGTTTCTTTTGGCATAACTTAGTGGTCTGGTAAAGTTACTCTTTAATTTTCCTATGCTGTTTTACAGATTTCATTGGTTCTAGTGTGCACAATAGCAATGGGTTTCTCCCCGCAACCTTTAGTATGTCATTTACTCTTGGTGTAGGGTCTGCTACCTTTGCCTCTGAAACTACTGACCATGGTGTTTTCTTTGTCTGTCACATATATTTGGAGTCAGCAAATCTAATAATTGGGTCCCTACAGCTATTATTTGCTTTGATTTGGCTTGTCTGCTTAGGCTTCTGTTTCCTATTCATTTATGTTTTGGGGTATCTTCATTCATATCCACTTGAGAGAATGCTGAGAAAATATTTGCAGTGCAACCAGTTCTGATGAAGCTACATAAATATATGCTTTCATGTCTCTTTTTCTAGATTTAATGGATTTCACTTCCATCTAGTCATCTGCCTGTGGTGAACTATCATCTTGATCTCTGCCTCTTTTCCTACTGTGTAATGTTATGTTAGCAGGTGGTGTGGTTTCACATTTATTATTTTCAGCAAAATGTTGGGTTCTCACCAATGGTGTTATCTAAGAAGTTTTCAATGTCCCCTATTTGTTGTATATTATGCAGCTCAGCCTTGATTTCTGGTTAACACAGGAGAGCAGGATTCGGGATATGCCGGGAGTAGTGCACTGAAGCAGTTGTGAGTCAGCATTTTTAGAGATAACTTCTGGAGACTACAGTGCTGCCACATCTGCATACACCTCTGGAAGCGGGAGGAGGTCACTACACTTCAGGCACAGTTGGCTAGGATTCAGAGGACCTTCTCCCCCAGGCCACAAGGTCTATCACTGTTACCTCACAGGATGCCAGGCAGGAGGAATGGCTGGAATATAGTAGGGCTCCAGAAGGGTGGCAGTGGTGGCCTCAGGAAGGGTGGGGGATAGGTACCATTAAAAATTCCTACCTGCACTGGCCCAGTGGCACCGAGGGCTTAGGTGCCTTGAGGAGGCAGTATAACATAATGGTTAAGGGCACAGAGCTGCAAACCTGAGAGCTAGGTTTGAATCCCATCAGCCCCACTTGCATACTGTGTGACTCTGAGCAAATTACTTAACTTCCTTGTGCTCCTGGGTTGCACCTGGAAACAACTCCTGACTTAGTGTGCCTTCCTGGTTAAACAATCTCCCTTCCCATCTCCTAGTGCCTTACCTCTCCTAAGCCAGCAGCCCATGTTCAGGAACGAGCTTGGGTTGCCATGAGTTGCCGGGGATGGCTGGGAGTAGGATCGAGTGGCCAGCAGGCAGCTCTCCTCTTCCAGGTAGGGGAGGATGGTCTCCTGGTGCTTGGCTGCCACCAAGAAGATGCTAAGTGGCAGTGTCACACAAATGAGAGATCAGACACTAGGCCAGGATGGGCAGAGCAAGGACCGCTGGATCCAGCATGCACATGTACCTCCATGTGCATGTGCAACTTGCTGTTGCCGCTCTGGGGAGCAAACTGGAGGAAAAAGGAGGCACATGGCAAAGGCGTATGATGCCCACTGGTCACACCTCCACCTGGTGCATACCAAGAAGCCCAGAGCAGGAAAACTGGATTTTGTGTTTCCGGGGAGGGAACCATGGGGTGCCCTTGCTACCAGTAATTGGGGAGGTGTAGGATGGTGGAAGAAAAGTGGCAGCAGCTTGGCAGAAGGGAGCCTCCCTTGCCATGGCCTCAAGAAACACAAACAGAATATGGCAAAAAAGAAAAAATTCTACACCACTCTGCTAGGGGTTGCACTGCCAGGAGGAGACATCTGTGGTAGTGGCTAGTATGGGGATGGGGATCTTCCATAGTGGAGACAGGAGAGGGCCCTCAGAGGAGGTGGAAGCAACTTCTGGTGGAGGACTTAATTGTCAGGGAGATGGATTTGATACAGAGGGAGGTGAGGTGCCTATGTGGCACCATGGCCCTGAAGGATGGGAAGCTGATCCTGAGGATCACCAGGGCAGCAGGATGGAAGGGGCATTTGGATATCACTGGCCACCTGAGGATGAATGATCTGGCTAGGGACAGGGCTAGAATAGTGCAGGGATAGTTTAGAGAGCTTGAGAGTGGCCTTAGGTAAGTAGCATGTTCAGCAGCTCTTTGAGGTACTGCCTGTTTTCAACAGGGTGGGAGGAGGGAGAGGGAGCTCCACATTAACAGTTTCAAATCATAGTTGAAAGAATGGAAAAAGGAGGGGTTTGGCTACACTGGGGACTGGGGATCCACCCAGAGCGATAAGGGCACATACAGGTGATGGACTGCATTCATTCAGGAGGGGAATCACAGTCCTCAGTGGAAGATTTAAATGTTACTTTGATGAACATCTAAACTAGCTGAGGGGTGGTGGAAAATCATGGAGGCAGAAACTGCACCCCCAGAGGCAGAAGTAAAGAGTAGGAAGAACTCAAGGGCAAAAGAACCCCCAAGTGTGCAAATTCATAGGAAGCAGGGTGTTAGAAATGAAGGTGAATGGGAACAGGAGCATTAAAAAGGGGAAAAAGGGGAAAGGAAAAAGGAAGTAGCAAACAGAGTGTTAAGATCTGTAAAGCCATGTGTGCAAATGCTAGTTTAGGAAATAAGATTCTGATCTAGAGGACATCATGGCAGAGGCCAACCTGGATATTGTGGCAATTACTGAGTCATGGCGAACTGTAAACCATGACTAGGACATGGCCATTCCAGGCTACTTTCTCTTCAGGAAGGACTGGGTGGGAAGGAAAGGAGGGTGTATAGTGATTTATGTGAGGGAAAGCATAATACAATGGAGATACAGAGTATACGGGCGGGGAGCTACTGTGGGTCACCTTCTGTTACAGTGCAGGTTTGTTGTTCTACCCAGCTCTATAGCTGTGAGCATTTCAAGCGTAGAAGGTTGAATGACTTGTCCAAGATCACATAGTGAGTCATTGACTGTAGTAGGGTTCAAACATGGAACCTCCGAGCTCAGTTTTATGATCCAACTCCTGAACCACACTAGCTTCCTCTTTATTACCATTTCATGTTCTTCTGGAGTGTTTTCCTGTTCTTCCCATGTCTCCCTCTGTCTGCCTCCAGGCCCAATGCCAGTCCAGGGTTTGTGATCCTGCAGCTCCTCTTGTTTACCAGTTATTGTACAATCACCTTGTTGTATAGAAGACAGCGGTTTCATTTTTGCATGGTTTCCTTTTATTTCTTTTTAAAGATTAATTCACAGAATCAAGCTTTAAACTTTTAAAACACAATTTGAAGGGATGAAAAATAATTGTTTATATCTACCCTTGTACTGCATATGTGAATTTCCTTCTGTTTATTTCACAAGATGTCTCTCAGTTGTGTATATGGCTGTTGGGTGTATCTATCTGCTACACGACATTACTATTAATAAAACTTGACTTTGCTTGAAGAAGTAACACCTTCTGTTTATCTCTGTAGCTATATCTGGATCTTTTGCTAGCCAACACATTTCTTTTAGCATATAAGTAGGAGTTGTTTTTCCAGAGACAGAGTTACCCATTAAGATACAGTATCTAGCTGACAAGGCAATATGGTCAGGGTAATCAGTTTGGTCTAGTTGTTACCCCCCATCCAGCAGCACCACCAGAGTCTCTGTCCACAGCTTGAGTTTCCGATTCTCAGTTGTATACTGACCCTCAAACGGGGATGCTGCATTTCAGTTGTGTTATCCTTTCCTGTAGAGAAACTGCAAACAAAACCTTTTTTCCTGTCAGTTTAGAAGCATTTGTTTTGGTTTGTGTGTGTGTGTCTTTGAACTAAAAGAACAAACAAACAAACAAAAAAACAAAAAAACTGCTGGACTCTGAATTTTGATATGCTGACATTTTATGATGTTTAGCTTTTAGTCCCTGCCCATGAGCTTATTGCATTTATTCATTTATTTATTTATTGACAACTGGGAGGGTAAATTGTAACAATAGTCTCATTTTCAATTATTTCCACAATTCAGAATGATAAGGCATCACGTAGATCAGACAACATACGATAACAGATACACATCACTATGCATGCAGTTAATAACAATGACATTGCTGTCTACTAGCAATGGAAGCCTTCCGTTCACTTTTAAAAGTCCTTACGTTAGACAGAGTCTTCATTTGAAGTCAGCCCTTTCAGAGCAAAGTTGCATGTATCAAAATATTACCCTGGCACGAATCCAATACAGGGTATACATGTTTATCTAAACATAATACCACAAAATATTGTTTTTAAATAAGTGACACATGGTTTTCTACCATCTGGTTCTCATGTTAGGATTGAAGTCCTGATTACTACAGACTAAGGGTCCTATTCTCCAAAGATTGTTTCCTTAGGCACTAAATGGGGAAAGAATTGGTGACTTCAGTTTAATAGTACCATGAATTAACCCAGTACGTTTTTTTGCTGTGTCTCTTGGGATGGAGCACAGGAAATCTAAAGTGCTTGACTTATAGATTTGATTCCTTATCCATATGGAGAGCCCTAGTGTGAACAATGTTTAGTTTTGTTGGAGCGAAAACAGAGCCAGCTTCACAACTAAGTCAGGAAAAAACACAGAGCAATATACTTGATTGCCACAGTGACCAAAGGACTTTAGACATCTGCCTAAACTGTTTCCTTCTGAAACTGGCACTCTCAGAAACTACTTTCTAGGTGTAAACTGAACACATGATTTGCTTGACAGGCACATTCTCAGTGCCTTCTGCCATCTTTATTTATAACAACTATACTTTTATTTCTAGAACTCTGCAATTATCAGACTCTGAGGTTGCTGTTGAATTTCGCATCAGTATATTGAGTAAATGAATTCTTTTCCAAATTTATTTATGTATTTCGAAGTTTTACAGGAAAAGCATACTGAGCTAGTAGCAACTTATTTCAAGAGGAGGCATGGAGAGGGTGAAAGTGGAACAGTACAGTGCAGTAATCACATCAGTATAACAAGGTATTGAATACCACACTTAACTCAAAGAACTAAAGATACTATGAGGCACCTAACATGTAATTTGTGTGTGTAATAACTGGGAGTGTTTTTCCTGTAGGGAGACCGTTGTAATTTCCCGTTATAACCCAGTTATACAGTGAACACATGCTGGGTTTCCTTACACTGAGCATGCACAGCCACCATTCATGAACTCCTTGGTGCTGGATGCCATTCCCCAGCACCGCACAGTTCACCACACTTGGAGTCAGCAGCAAGTTAATTTAAAAATAATAAATGAACAACTTGGACTAAACGTTGTTTTACCTCGCTGGTACCAAGGGAAAAAAAACAAGCAATTGTTTTTATCTCAAGCCATGGACCACACTGAAACTTGACTGGTCTGTGGCTGCATAACAATATATTAATTTTATATAATTTCTGTGGCAAGAAAATTCTCCCAGCAATTATAAAAAAAGTCTGGTAGGGGTTATAATGAGAATTTTACCTCCTGAGGTGTGGATGCTACATAAACCCTGAGAGTGAAGTGAAAGGTGGGGGGTTGTAAATTCTCATTATAATGCTCTACCCAGCCATTATTCTATATTATGGGCACCTTGCAGGCACCTGGGGGTAAGGTCAATCTGGGGGTGGTTTATAGGCCGCCCAGGCAGAGGAACTCAGAGAGGGCCTGGTAGCAAACCTAAAAGAATCACTATGGTCAAGGGGTGGGTAAAACTGTGGTGATGGTAGCCTTAATGCCAAGGGTTGATTGGGGCACTATGGCATCTTCATCAGCTAGGGAGCAATGCTTGCTGGATGTCTTTCGGGATGCATTCTTATCCTGCTGGTGACTGACCCAATGAGGATGGTAGCATCCTGGATGTAGTCCTGTTGGATTGCAACCTGGCTAGGAAGCAAGTCATAGGGGACCCACTGGTGGGGAGCGATCATGCCACAGTTTGGTTTTCCTGGACATCGGGGAGGGAAAATCGCACTAAAATGGTGGTGGTTGACTTTAAGGGGTAGACTTCAAGGGTATGGAGGAGATTCTCAGGGGCACATGTAGGGATTAGACTGGATATGGATACAGAGACTAGGTGGGAAATTATTAAAGGAGGGCTCCTGGGAGCAACTAGGGCTTGTACAAAGGTACGACTGGAAGTTTGTAGGGCCAGAAAGTTGAGCTGGTGACCAGGGAGGTCCAGGAGGTGGTGAGGAGAAAAGAGTGGCTTATAGAAGATAAAAGAGCTCATGAAGGAACTGGACAAGGGGATTATGACAGGCTAGCCAAAAGGTAACCAGTGTGGTAAGATTGGCTAAGGCGAGGATGGGAACAGAGACTGGCATAGATGATCAGAAAAGGAGAAAAGGGTTCTTTAGGTACATCAGTTAAAGGAAGAAACCAAAGGGCAGATTGTCAGGCTAAGGTCAGGAGTGGATGGGCTATGGAGGCCAGGGAGGGCAGAGGTGCTTAACAAATACTTTGCCTCAGTCTTCACTAGAGACGATGGGGGGTCAATGCCTTAGGGGGAGAGGAAAAGGAAAGATGAAGGAAGGGAGCTCTGATGTGGAAATTCCTGTTAGTAGAGTGAGGGAGGCTCTTAAGTCCCTGAAAGCAGATTAGGCACTGGGTCTGGATGGCCTTCATGCCAGGGTGCTTAGGGAGATGGCATATGTCCTTGCTGCACCTTTAGTAGATCTTTTAACCCTCCCTACAGATGGGTTGGGGGCCCTCAGGATTGGGGATGGCTCATGTAGTGCCAATCCACAAAATGGCTCATGGAGGAGCCGGTAAATACAGGACCTGTTGACCTGATGTCAGTGGTGGGCAAATGATGGAGGCCATCTTGAGGGATAGCTGAAGGCATTTCTGGAGACACCGGCCATCTAGATGATCTCCAACATGACTCTGTTCAGGGCAGATTGAGTAAGACTAACCTTCTGGAGTTCTATGATTGGGTGACAAGGGCGGTGGACCAGGGCAGGCCAGCTGACGTCCCTCTTCTTGACTTCAGCAAGGCGTTTGACTTGGTGCCTCATCCAGGGTTGCTGGACAAGCTGGGGGATTGGGGGATGGGGAAAGTATGTTGAGGTGGACCAGGAACTGGCTAACTGGGCAGTTTCAGAGGGTAGTGGTTGAGGGGAGGTAATATCTCCAAGGCGGGTCATTAGCAGGGTGCAACAAGGACCAGTCTTGGTCACACTCCTATTTAATGCTTATATCTTGAACATCAGGGAAGGTATCAGGAGTGAGATGAGCCTCTTTGCTGATGATTTGAAGTTGGGGCAGTAACAGAAGGAGGAGGGTAGAAGAGCCCTTCAGAGGGACCTAGAGACTCTGGAGAGGTGGTCACGCACTTGAAAATTGAGGTTCAATGCCAAGAAATGCAGTGTTCTCCACTTGGGGCTTAGGAACCCGGATCATGAGTACTTTTTGGGTGGGAGAAACTGCAGATTTCGGGAGAGGAAAAGGATCTTGGGGTGGTCATGGATGCCAAAATGAACAACTCTGAGCAGTGTAGGAAGGCCATGGCTAAAGCAAATAAAATGCTTGGGTGCATAGCTAGGAGGATAACCTCAGGGAGATGGGAGGTGCTTTCCTCTGTATAACTACCTGATTAGACTGCACCTGGCGTACTGTGTGCAGTTTTGGCACATGTATGGACATTGCTCTTCTCAAGAGGATCCAGAGGAGAGTGACCAGGATGATATAGGGCCTAGGGAGAGATCCTTTGAGGAGAGGCTTGAGGAGCTGAACTTGTACTCCCTGGAGAAGAGGAGGGACAGATGGGATATGATTGAGGTCTTTAAATATATGAAGGGGTTAAACAAGATCAGCCCAAACAGCGTCTTCCTGCTGAGAGAGGAGGCCAGCAGGGGATTCCATGAGACTGGTTGGAGGAGGCTCGGGGAGACTGGGAAATATTACTTTACTGAGAGGGTGGTGGACCCTGGAACGCACTGCCTGCAGAGCTGGTGGCTGTTGATACAGTGGAGAGATTCAAGGGGCTGTGACAGATATAAGGGAGGGCAAAACTGTGATTGCTGGATCGGGAGGTGAAACTCTGTTGGGGGATGAGGTCGGGGTGAGTTACAGGGGAAGAGGGAAGGCAGCAATGGTGTCCTGACTGGGTGCTGATTTTCGAGCAGACTGGAGTAGACCTTTAGGCCTACTCTGCTGGCATTGTAGTATGTTAGTATAAAATAACTGGCCAGCAATTTTTCTTTGTGCTGACCCAGTTGATATACACCATAACAACCCATGGGTTATTATGGTGAGAACATGCACTGTCACCAAAGGCAGGGACACCCTTATTGGCTCTCCAACCTCTTGTGGGTGGGCAGAGCAGTTCCTGACAAACATGGCAGCTCCATATCCTGGTAGCGAGGGACCAAGGAGCTGCCAGAGCAAGAGTACTCTTGTTGCCTTCATTTTGTTTTATTAAATATATTGCTCATCCCATTAAGTGAAAGAAAAACTCTAACTGCTTGATCCTGCTCAACGCCAGACTTGAAATGGAGCAGTGGCTCACTGCCCACAGACAAAGGTGAGCACTATCACTCAATGGCATATGTCATATCAGCGAAAATAAACTAAAATTTAAAATGAAAACAACAAAAAATCCTGACAGTACAAACAGAGCCACACAGCAGGCAGAGGCACACCGCCATGAAGCAGGCAGAGTCAGTGTGTGTGTATGTGTGTGTGTGTGTGTGCGTGTGTCACAGACAGGAGTCTAGGCTGAAATAAATTGCTGTCCAGGTATTATATAAAATAAAGAACAGGGAACTGTGTTACACTCGATTTAATGCACACCCTCAGTATGGGATGCTTTAATAAACGTTCAGGCTTTGCCTCCTGGATTTATGTACCATCCCACACTTCTGGTGTGCATTAAATTCTCTTATCATACACTTCCACATCCTTTATTCTATATGTAATTGATTGGATAAATTACAGATGAAAATGAGGTTTTGCATCTCATGGTAAATGAACTGTAGTTGCTGCTTACAGCTGCATACTACAGTATTTTGGTATATATAGAATATGTCTTAAAATGAGGAAGTAATACACATCACATATTTTCCATGCAAGCAATAATACCCTCCAAGGCAGGAGGTATTGGGCTATACCCACCCACCCAGGAGTGTAATGAGGCCTAATGCCTCAGGTGGAATGCCTTATAGCTCCTGAAAAGGCAGGTAAAGTCCATATCGCCAGCCCTGGAGGATATTAGTGCACTTAGAAATGGGATTTGGGCTGTATTTAAGGGGAAAAATATAATTTAAAAACATTAGTTTAAATAGTTAATTAAAACAATAAAAATATTATTTTGGCAAAGTAGTCCCTCTGCTGCTGGCATTGGCAGTACATGGTATTATTTTGTGCAGTACTACTTTGTTTTAAAATGTGTGCTGTGTTGTTCATAAGCTGTGTTTTTTTATATGTAATAAAATAACTGGACATACTAATGATTTGCCTATTTTGAATTAACTTTGAGCCCCCCGCCTCACCTGTTTTATGAGGCTACTGTTGTTGGCTGACTAGAGAAAAGCAAGCGTGATACTGCATGCAGTGCTACATTTGGGACCAGTATGAGACTACCAATATTTTCCTGATTTAGTCTCCCACAGGTGGAGACATGCTGCTGGCTTGCTGCAGTAAAGCAGGTCAGCAGCTTAGAATGAGGCACGACCACCACTCAGAGGTAACAGCTATGCTAACGCTACAAATTTATGTTTTAAAAACAAATTTTCTCTTTCTACGTTAGTGTTATGCTAATAATAAATAATTCAGTTGTGTGGGTGAGTGCTGACTCCTTGCTAGTCTTAGTTAATGAGGGAAACAATTGCAGCAGATCTAGCCTTAAAAATCAGAGTGGCACGATGCTTTAGGTAGCTATGTCATTTGGCACTGCCACTTTTTTTTACCTGGGCTCTGTTCTCTTATGGATGCCCACCTTGCCAAAAGCATCAACCAATCCAAGCCAGGAAATTCTTAACCTATTTTCTAAGCTGTCATAAATTGTGATGTTTTGCTTTCTTGATGAGGTGCCTTTGTAAATGAGTCTATGACTCAAAGGTCTGTAAACCGATGATCTAGTAAATAAATAAACCATACCTTATGAGCCAACAATGGCTGCAACTGCATAAACTTGCTATTTAAGGTTTTGTTTTTATCTGTATTATTATTGTAATGTGTGTGATAATGTTTAGAGATTTGAGGTAATATGTGTGTTATACCTACAGTGATGGTACTTCTTAGTGTTATGTAATGTATCCCACAGTTCCACCACATTACATAGAAATATTAACAAAATATTAAATAAAACCTTACACACATTGGCTCTTGACTCAAACATAAACACACACAGCCACAGGGTGACAGACAGGCACATGTATAGAGACAAACACAGATCCACAAACATAAACACAGTCACATATACAAAACATAATAAGGCACATAGATTAGCAGGTGCAGTAACCCATCTACACCCAGAATTTTGCACAGTGAACATAATAATGTTAAAGTGTCTAGCACCTTTCTAGGATCCAAGAATCCTGAAAATGACATACAGACACAGTAACAAACAATATACACCCACACAGTAACACATTAGTACACATTCCATGCTGAGGTGCATTCCACAAAACATTTCCTCCATAGCACCAGTGGATGGTTGACTTGCCATCAGTATGATCTAACTTTCCTATGCAACTCCATCTTAAAGTAAGATTACAATGTAGTTGTAGCATTGGGGAATGCGCATGTTGACTGGTCCCCATCTTTGTCACTAATGATATCAACAGTGCTGCTGAATATTTCAAAAGCACCTTACTGTCTCTACAGAAAAGGCATTACCTGCTTGCCATGTGTGGGTTGGGTTAAAACCACAAAGTGGCTTAAACGCCTCTATTACAACAGTTGAAACTGAGGGACAAATTATGGTTTACATTGAAATCCTCCTCTTCCTTCTGATTACGAAAGTATTGTGCTTCGTGTAATAGCTGTAAGAAAGATTCATTTAGCAAAAAGCAGCTACTAGCATGAGCTCCTTCACTCCTCTTCATTCGACCCAAGGAGGTACTGGTCCCAAATAAATTAGATCCTAGGGAGTTATAGGTCTGAGGCTCCAAAGAGATGATTGTAAATATCAACTGTAATAACACCTCCACTATAGCCAATGCTTTCAACTCCCTTACTAAGCTTCCCTGTGACATCTCCTCCCTAGCCCAATGCCCTTTTTGCTGAGCCAGACTCATGACATTACCCCTCCACTGACTCTTGCTTCTGTCTCCCATCTGGAAGTTCTGAAACTACTTAAAACTATTCCTATCCACAGTAGTGCGGGTCCTGATGACATTGAACCTAGGATTCTTCGACTGGCAGCCCCAATCCTACCACACCTATTACTAGACTCTTTAACCTATCCACCTCCTCCTCCACTGTACCACAGGTGTGGAAAACTGCAAGGACTATTCCGTGTTCAAAAAGCTGACCTCAAGATCTTATCTAACTATTGAACTATTGCCATTCTACCTACTCTTAGTAAACTACTTAAGAAACTAATCCACGGTCAGGTCTCTTCTCATCTCCAAAAGTTCAAAATACAAACACCTGTCCGACATGGTTTTAGGCTAGGACATAGCACCACAACAGCTCTGACTCTGTTTACTAGTGAAGTCAAGACAAACATGGACAATGGTCTCCTTACTGGTCTCCTAACTGGGGCTGTTTTGTAGACCTCACCAAAGCGTTTGACCTGGTCAGCCATCCCTGCTCTTAAGGAAACTCCAAATGCTTGGTGGCAGGCTCCACCTTGTCATGGTTTAACAGCTATCTTAACAATCATACACTAGCTGTTGCTTTCAATAAAGTCCTCTCTTCCCCAGCAGTCCTCCCTCTGGTGTCCCCAAGGTTCTATACTTGGCCCCTTGCTCTTTTCTCTTTCATTAATGATATTCCTTCCTTTTCTACTCACTGCCAGACCATAATGTCTGCTGATAACTTGATCCTCTTCACTGCCTCTAAATCTGTCACTGACATAAGTGATCAACTATCATTCTCCTTCCAAAGCATCCAATCCTGGCTCTCCTTGAATCAATTAATCCTTAACCAACACAAAACGTATGCTATGCTCTTCATCAACCAGAAAAGTCCAGACAGTTGCTCCCTGTCTGCAGGTCCATTGCCTTGATGGGTCCTCTGCCTCCTCTACTCTCTGTTCCCTTGCTTAACAAGAATGGATGAACAAGCATTCTCCCACTTTATCCCCAAATTCTGGAACTCCCCATCTCCCCATATTAGGGGCTCCACATCTCATGACTCATTCAAGAAAGCACTCTTCTACCTATGGACACGTGGTGTCTGCAAATGCTCTAAACCTTCCTTTTTATTGCTTGTCTTGTCCTCTGTTACTGCTGTGTTAACTCTCCTACACAGCATTCTGTTTTTGCTTCCTCTCTATTATCTCTGGGTGTCCAATTGTCTGAATGTAATCCACATTGTCTGACCTTCCTGTGTTGAGGTCCAGTACAGGTTTAACTTGATTATTTTGTTTTTCTTTTGGTCTCACTCCTACGTAGGCGACCTATGTGATTAATGATGATTTGTATTTTTACCTTCCTGTGAGGGGTCCTGCTTGTCATATTGTACCATTTTCTACCGTTTATGCTCTCTGTAATTTTGTTTCTCTGCATTCTGTACTCTCATGAGTTGTGCTTGAAAATAGGCAGGTCCAATTGCCTAAAGCACTAACCTGGTCAACAAAAGCTAATAAATAAAAATAAATATGTTAAGTTCACAGTTACCTTACAAATGAGTAGACTTTTTTCCTTTTTTGGAACACTGTCAGTACAGTTATACAAGTTTCAACCCCCATGATCAATCCAACTACCTCAGCACAATATTGTTTTCAGCTATATGAGGCAGAAGGCAATGCAGCTACCAGAAACACTACCTACCTCCCACCTTCTCTAGCTGAGCCCACTCCTGTGCTCCCAGTACAATGAACAGCATTAAGAACCCAGGGCTTCCATTAACCCACTATAATATCATAAATTAGAGTGTGTGAGGAATTTTAAGGCATAAAAAGTTTGCTTCATAACTGACTCTGTAAACTGGTTTGCAATGGTATCATTTTTTTTTTTTTCTTTGTAATTTTGACATGGAAAGGCACACTAAGCTGTGCCAGCTTGTTTCCGTGTATTCTGGGAGGGGGGGGTTGCATGAACCTGTTTTATTGATAAGGAAATGTTGGCCATGACAGGGGAAACTCTCTATTCTTCTTCGATAAGTGCCATGGGATCTTTAATTTCCACCAGGACAATGACGAGAGATGTGCAGAAGGAACCTCAGTTTAACGTCTCATCCACAGGACACCACCTCAGCTGTGTAGCACCCCACTCATACTGTACTATAGTGTCAGTTAAGGTATTAACTTCAAGTACCTGGTGTGTGGCTAGTACCCATGACCTGCCAATCTTCTTGACCCAGATGTGAGTGTGCTACCTACTGAGCCACTGACACTGAAAACACTTATGATTTGCAATAGAAGTGCCAAGTGATGTAATACAGAGACACTTCTGCAGATTTTGGGGTACTAGATTTTCTGGACCGACCTCTAACTCTGGAAGCATAGGGTCAAAGGGACCACCATTTGTGCTAGTGTTAATGTAAACCCCTAGCCCTCCCCATTCATAAAAATATTTCTTTAATAAAAAGAGGAGGCAGTATATTCTGGAAGCTACAGCACTAAGCTGTAAACCTGGGAGATAGCAGACTGGGGTTTGAATCCACAAATTGCATACTGTGTGGCCTAAGCTGAGTCCTTTAACCTCCCTGTAATTCAGAGACACACCTGCAAATGAGCGTTGGCTCAGTGTGCCTCTCCACCAAAAAGAAAGAAAAAGCAAGAGTTGGTAAAAGTTATCAATTGGCATCTTGTAATATAATTGCAGGAGAGAAGGATTTTTTGGCCATACCTGCTTGAGGACACAGTCACACACACACACACACACACACACACACACACACACACACTAATGCACATAGTCTGATACACCTAATACCCACACTAATAGCCATGCAGCAACAAGCACAAGCAGACACACTAATGTACATACAATGACACAGGCAGCCTCATTATGCTACATGCAAATACACTAATGCACGTAATGACACATATACACAGACACACCACTACACAGACACACCAATACACACATACCAACATAAACACACAAAGTAATGCACCCACAACATACATACAAATGACACTGTTGTGCTAATACTGATACACACTTGGGCACATTAATATACAGTACATAGAGCTACCTGAATACAGAGGTACACACACAGTTACTAGTACATAGAAATACTACATCAATACACAGACATAGACATCATTGTCATAAACACACTACACACATGCACACACTTATACACAAATGGAAAACAAAAAGGAAAATTTTGAGGTGGTGAAGATTCTAGGATAACCAACACAGAATCACAGTGCACGTTCAAAGGAGTTTAAAAGTGGCTACCAGGCAGGGTATACTGTGAAAATAGCTGCAAATGCTTATTTAATACAGCTATAATCCATAATCCATTGTGACATAAATTGGAGCACATAGTAAGAGGTAGCTGGCAGGTTATGCACCTGTCTGTAGCAATTTACCTTTACTTTTGTGGCTGAGTTTGCATCCAGATAGGCTCCTGTTACTGATACTATTTTGCACTTTATGCACAGTGGGTTATGGATTCTAGCTGTAATAAACATATTTAATTATTTGCACAATATATGCTGTCACAAATCCACTCCTGGGGTCATGCCTTCTGCTACCACAGTGCCTAACCTGCATTCATGAACAGGGGACAACCAGGGACAGCATCCTGTTTATTTTGGGTCTGATCAACTACCAGTCTCGAGTCCTGAGGTCAATTATGAACCCTTTTAGCTAGCACACCAGACAACAGGTCCAAATATCACACTCTCTTTGGGAAAGTAGTAATACTTGACCCAGCGGCATACGACTGACCTGATTCACAACCCCTGCCTACTCAATTGAGACACTGGTATTTTCTTACCTTGTTGGATCTTTACACAGATCATTCTTAGTGTGGCTGAATAAGGTGACACAATAAGCATTTAGCAGCTGTGTTAGAATATTAAGACTGTTCTACCATTCACACCCAAATGAGCATGTCTCAGGCAGCATTTTAAGAAAAACAAAATTTACTTAAATTAAAATAGTAACTACAATACCAAACACCGAATATATATATACAGTATAGCATAGTGGTTTAAGGCTCTGAGCTGCAAACCTGAGACCTGGGTTTGAATCCCACAGCCCCACTTGTATACTGTGTGACCCTGAGCAAGTCACTTAACTTCCTTGTGCTCCCAGGTCGCACCTGAACAAGCTTCAGCTTAGTGTGCCTTCCTGGTTAAACACCCCTCCCCCATACCTTAAGGGTATAGTCAGAAAATAAATGGACAGTTATAACCAATGCACCTTGCACTGAATAATTATTGCTACCTCAGTCTTTCAGTTAGCAGATGGTTTAGGCTAAAGTTACCTATCTTGGCAGATGTGTCCAAATACCAAGATGACTCTTAGAAGTCCAGAAAGACCGTCCTTCCACGTTCAGAACAAGATGTGCATCAGTCCCTTCAACCAGCTTGGCAATATCAGAGTTAAAGTCCCACCCTTCATATGATGTCACAGCACATGAGGTCACTTTTATTCCTGTAATTAATTTGGAACATGCAGCTGTATAGGCAAACTGGTCAGGTTACTACTGAATAGGAATCTGCAAATAAAGCAATATTCGTAATTATAACAAGACAATCTCTTCTTCCCATTACAGCATGGTTTTATGACAGGTTACAATATCCCTTTGATCTCTCAGAAGAACAGTCTGAGAGCCACCTCCAACATTGTGAGATTTTTGACATAGACTGACTAGGAAGCATTCTCCTCCTGTCACCTCATAAAAGGCAATATTTTCACTTCAAAGCACCAATTTTCTGAGAACATTACTTTTATAATTTCACACATGGTTTGTTAGGCATGTGTTAGTTTCTTTGACGTTAGCTGTTTCCTCCTACTCAGAGAGAACAGCACATTTTCAAAAATCTAATGTCCTAGGATGCCTTGTGCTGACTGCCATGTTTCACAAGCAGAATTCAAAAGCATATATTTATATCAAAACTACATGCACATAACTGGCAGATGGTGATTCCCATCACATATGCTGCCTAGAGCCATTTCTTGAATTCCTTGCAAGTGTGCAGTGGTTCTATACTGGTTGTGTGAGTATCAGGAGTGAGCCTCCCTCACTGTTGCACCACTCTTAAACTAGGAGCATGGTTCCAATCTGGGTGTATTTATAAAGTTCTAGGATAAGCTCTGAACAGCTGAAAAGAAAGTAAACAATCTGATTGGTAGATATGTACAGTGTCTTCTGATTGTTGATATAATCACCTATCTAATCCACACTTACTTAGCCTACCTACATTCCTCCAGTGTTTGCAACCTATTTATCAAAACAAAATCCATAAACAAACAGTAATTATGTTTTTCATCAGGTATAAACACATACACACATGTCCAGATTAGCTATGTCTATGTATTAAAAGTTCACATTTGGCCATCACAACCTAAGACACAAGAACCATGTTCCCTGTCCCCTGCCCAGATCACTACCCAAGCACCTTTACTGATGCTGCTGTTCCCCACCATAAACAAAAATCATTAACTGTAGCTGGCCCAGTGTTGCAGTGGGCTGAGGTGCTATGGTTATTTACTCTTTATCACACCATCAATCTGGGTTCAATAATGAGCTCAGGATGTCAGGAGCTGGATGGGAGGGAGAGGATTGAGTGTCTGGAAGACAGCTCTCCTCCTTTCTTGGGGGAGGGACTTATCATCTCAGCCCTTGGCTGTCCCCAGGTGGAAGTCCGGAGGCAGTCTTGTCAGCTTGAGCCGTATGAAGGGAGGGCTATGGTCATTGCATGTATACACTCCACGTAATGCGTTTACACCATGGCAGGGACAGTGGGGAGAAAAATTAAAAACTGGTGGTCACAGACTATATGAAGCCTTGCCTGCCTACCCCTGTCCTGCACTCATCACTGGTCTGCCAACCCACAATCTTGATGTGAGTTACAGTGTGGGGAAGATGTCCCTCCCTTCCTTGCCCCACCATGGGGGGCAATGCATGGTGGATCTTGGGCTTGGGCCACTCCAGTGGCAAAATCTGGGGTACCTCTGCAATTCTGCTCTCCACATGTCCTTCCACCAATTCAAGTCAATGGCTGCAACTCGGACAAATACACAGCTGATTCATTATGTGGCTGCTAGTTGTGTAAGTGATTGTCCAACATTACTTATAGTGTTATTTTGGGTTGTCTCTTTCTCTCTGGATTTCCACCCTTGGTGGAGGTGCCAGGAGAAGTTTTTGAGGCTAAAGGAAATTGGTGAAGACCCACACCAGAGGCAGAGCACTGGAGAAGGAGGAGGGGTGAAAAGTGGTCATGAAAAACTCTAGGCAGGGGAGGTGTGAAAGTGTGAGTATGTGGCTTATGTCAGACAGGAGGTGGAGTCTGGTAACCATCTATTGAACCACAGGTCAAAGCTTTATGTAAGTGCTTGTGCAACATTACTTTGAGTGTTACTTTGGCTTGTCTATTTCCACCCTCGGTAGAGGTCCCAGGAAAAGTTTCTCAAGGGTAAAGGTAACGTACCTAAAAGAGCCAAAAGACCAAAGTATGATGTAACAGGACCTACCACCTCCAACTCACGGAATAGATCCAGTAACACAGAAGGACAAAACTCCTGTGAGGGAAAGCTTTGTGGAACCAAAGTTTCTGGATTAGCCTTCCTTCAGGCATTTAAAAATTATGAGCCTAGCTGTTAATAAGTTGTGGAGTTTAATTTTGGATATCTAGTTTTCAAGCAGGATAACATGATTAAAAATAATCTTGATGATGTGAGCTGGTATGTTCTTCTGAAGTAGAGGTGGCTCTTGCATTCAAGTTTTCAAGTTTCAAGTTTATTGCAGGAAAGCTCGTCATGCAGGCTCATTCACAAGGAGATCCTGATTACATAAAGAGAGGTTCATATACACAGAAAATACTGGCAGCTACAATACACGCCATTACAAGCAACTGAGAAATAGATTAGAACAATACATTGCTACAAAGCATAGAGAATGCATATAATCATAAATACACTAAATTGCAGAGAGGGCAAATAAAGCAAGAGATATGGCAAATGTAAAGCTGATAATAAATGACATGGCTATGCAAAGTAAGAAGCTAGCTAAGTGCAGAGATCGGGGTGGGAATCAGGAGGAAAGAGGCCATATGAGCAGTAGGAGGATATAAGGTTCTATGGGGAACTTAGGAAGACAGTGTGGCTGGTGCTGAGTTGGAGGATAAGAGAGGGCAGGGAGAGGAGGAAGAGGATGAGAGCAAGGGGGCAATGGGGAGTAGAGGAGGAGAGGGATGGTGGAGAAGATGTGTGAGGGGTGGTACAAGGGAGAGGGGATGTAGTCCACAATTTGGTAAGTGTAGTGCTGGCAGAGGGGTGAGGGAGGGGAATGAGATGGGGAGAGCAAACTCCTTCGACAGTTACATATTACCCTAAGGTGTTTGGAGGCCAAGTCTTTGAAGGAGGTAACTGTGACAACATTTGGGAGTTTGAGCAATGCCTGTAAACTATTCCAAGCTGAGGAAGGGCATAGGAGATAGCACTCTTACCATGGGATGTACGATTCTAGGGACATCCAAGGAGATATAAGTTGATTTCTTAGGGAGTAGGTACTGTGTGAGATATGGATGAGGAGGAGATGTAGCTTATAACTTGTTTAGGAGTATTTTCAGTGTCCATGTACAAAGGTGAAGTAACCTTCTGGTGGAAAGGGATGTCCAACCCACAGAGGTATGCAAGTCACAGTGGTGGGGTCCTAGGCAGTGCTGTGGTGGAAAACGAGGGCACAGTGGAACAGGACTTTGAGTTTGTGAAGATTGCTTGCTAACATGAAGTTATAAATTATGCCCCATAATCAACAAGCGGGAGGAAAATGGCCTGAACAATCTGAGTCTGACCTCTGAAAGAAGGAGTGCCCTATTTCAGAAAAGTATCCTAATCTAGCTTTTATGTTTGGTGGCAAGGCAATTGATATGCGAGGAAGGACAGCTTACTGTCAAGCCAGATGCCTAAGTATTTAAACTTGTCATCAACTTTGAGAGAGATTCCAGAGGGATATCTTAATAGATGTATTATTAGCTGTGGTTATTTTCGTGGAAAGGTTGCTGGTATGATTGAAGAACATAATCTTAGTTTTATTCACATTTAGCAAGAGCTTGGAATTGACAAGGTTACGCTCGAAAGCTGCAGGAAGTCAGACTGAAGCTCATCACACAGACTTCATCCAGAGAAGGTTTGGAAGTGTAGAGAAAGGAGTCATCTGCATAAAAGTGAAGTTTGGAATTGACAATATTGGATTTGAGGGTGTTAATATAGACGGAAAAAGTATAGGACCTAATATGGACCCTTGCAGGACACCTCGTGATGGGGAGGGGTTTGATAGAAGGCTCAGATTTAATTTGCTGCCTATAAGATAGCTAGTGAACCATTGGACTGGGGAGGCAGGAGCACCTAGATATGAGAAAGCAACAAGCATGAGGCTGTGATCAACGGTATCAAACGCCTTGCTCAGGTCGAGGAATACTGCTCCTGTTACTTGCTTGGAATCGTAGGGCAGTGAACCAGTCATTAGTGACTTTGCAACAGCCGAGATGGTACTATGATTTTGTCTGAAACTGGATTGGGTAGGGTTAAGGAGGGAGTGGTGTTCAATGTGTTCTTTTAGTTGCGTATATATGAGTTTTTCAAGACTTTGGAAAGGACTGGGAGGATAGAAATGGGCCTGTAATTGCTCAGGTCACAGGGTCACCTGATTTGAAAAGGGTAGAATATAAGCTGATTTCCAGCAAGATGGGACAGTGGCAGATGAAATTGACAGATTGAATATATGAAGAATAGGATCAGCCAAGTGGTAATGTCCAAGCTTAAGGAAAAGGGTTCGATCCCATCGGCTCCACCACCCTTTTTGGTGTCTAACATATCGAGATAGTCTTCCCTTATATGAAACTGGGCATAGTAGAAGGTGGTGTGGGTCTTGGAAGAAGGTGGTGTACTGGTGACTTGGGAAGGGCAGGACATCCCAGCATAGGGAAGGAGTCAAATGCTAGCCCTGTGGTGGCAAAGTGGAATTTATTTGCTCGAGAATCAGGTTGCAGTCATTAATCTCAACTCATTTAGTACGAATTTTTGTAAGGACAGAAGTGACCTCTTTTGCCCTTTGATTGATTTTATGGTCTGCCAGATTTTGGCAGAGTTCCTTTGGACTGCTCCAGGGTTTGATATAATAGTTGGATTTGGCTGACCGAATTAGCTTGACACAGGAATTCCTGGCAGTTCCAAAAGCCTGCCAGTCAGCTTTGTCCTTTGTACATCTCACATGGACCCAGAGCTTATCCCGATTGGTAAGGGTGAATTTGAGATCAGGCGAACCAAGGGCGGAGAACTTATAAACTCTTGATCTAATGAAAGGATTGTGTTTGTCAGCCAATGATAGAAGGTGTTTGTTGAGGATGGCAATGGATTTATCCACTGTCTTGGCTAAAAAGGCTTTGCCAGTTTATGCAGCTGAGGTTGTGGAGAAAGCTGATTGCACTGAATTTGTGAAACTGCACTTGGTGGTGAATCTGAATGAGGAGGGGCCTCTTGATTTGGACCTGGTGTAAACTATGATACCATGGTTACTCAGATCATTATGGAATACTGCAGTGCTCAAGATTTTGTGGGGTCGGTTAGAGATAATGACATCGAGAATAGAGCTGTTTGCCCAATTTTGGGTATTTGGCCTGGTTGACTGTGATAAATTGGGAGCAGCTGAGTTTATCGTACAGCTCTTTTAGGCCATTTGCTTTGGGGTGAGAATCAATCTAGGATAAAATCACAAGGATAATAGTTTCATTGGTGTGATCTAAGTGGGATTTAAGGGTTGGGATGATTTCATTTTTCCGGAAGGGGTCTGTAACAACCAAAGATATTGAGCCCTTCTGATGAGGATAGGTGACGCTTTATGGCCACATATTCAAATTCTTTAGGTTTGGACATAGTGCAGATATCAGAAACATTAAATCTGACTTCAGAGTAGATGAAAACTCCACCTTCCCTGCTGGACCTGTCTGCTCTAAATAGTTTGTAATTGGGTAAGGAGATCTGTTGGTCTGACATAGAGTTCTTAAGCCATGATTCCGTGATGTTGATAAGGTCAGGCCTGGTGGGCTGCCCAGACTTGGAGTTGATCTATTTTATTCAGCAAACTCTGTGCATTGATTAGCAGAAATTTGAGGCCTGGAGCAGAAGCAAAGTCTGAGGGTGGAGAGGGAGCAGGGGGCCAGGATTAACCTCTACATTCCAAGAGCAGATAAGGTGTAGCATAATAAGCTTTATAAAGTTATAACTTGAGAGGGCTAGCCTTCCACCTTTGGTTCTGCCCTAAGCATGATGATAGGAGCAAAGGCTTGGGGAGAGTAGGTGAAACGAAGGGGAGATAGTGGCAATGAGTTGATAAATAGGACTGTCAGAGGTGCAACCAGTACCTCCCTCAGCTCCCTCAGTACCCTTGGATGCCCATCTCATCTGGTCCCATCGCTTTGTCCACTTTCAGATGTGGAGTACCTTCAGGACACTCTCCTCTGAAAAAGGACTAGTATCTATCTCCCTCCCAAGCTTGCTGTTACATTTTTGTAGTCTCTTCTCTTCCTCTGTTAACACTGAACAAAAGTATTTGCTAAGGTTATTGCCTTCACTGTTCTCTCCTCAGCATAGTCCCCCTTCCTTCTTAACCTTACAGTATCTCCTCTGGGTCCCGATTCACAAAATGAGCTTTAGAGTGATGCAAGCTATGGTCAGTGGCAGCTTGTGTCAAGCTGGGTGCACCAGGACCATGCACCCAACTCACTCATGGGCAGGGTCCCAGCGGCTAAGTCCTGCAGCTTGTGGCATACCTGGCTATGTGCCAAACAGACGGCGAGACCTGGAGGATCAGCCGCAAGCTGCAGGGCAGGCACCAGTGGGGTACCACAGAATTGGTACTAGGACCAGTCCTGTTCAATGTCTTCATTAGTGACATTGCAGAGGGACTGAATGGAAAGGTCTGCCAGTTTGCAGATGACACCAAGATCTGCAACAGGGTGGATACTCCACAAGGGTGCAGAAAATGAAGAGGGACCTGGAGAAGCTTGAAAGATGATCGGAGATGTGACAACTGAGGTTCAATGCAAAGAAGTGCAAAATAATGCACCTGGGTAGAGGGAACCCTGGGAAGAGCTACAAGTTGGGGAGGAGCTGACTGTCACTAAAGAGGAAGTGGACATAGGTGTTATCATCTCTGATGACCTTAAGGTATCAAAGCAGTGCACAAAGGTGGCAGGGAGGGCCAGTGGCATGTGGGGTGCATAGGCAGGGGCATCACTAGCAGGAGGCAGGAGGTGGTGATGCACTGTACAAAACATTGGTAAGGCTTCACATGGAGTACTGCAAGCAGTTCTGAGGCCACATCTGTGCAAGGACAGAGATAAGATGGAGACTATCCAGAGAAGGGCATCAAAGATGTTGCAGAGCTTGCACCACAAAACATATGAGGTGAGACTAAGGGACCTCAATATGTACTCACTGATGTAAAGGATACAGTGGAGGACATGATTGAAACTTTCAAGTGCCTCAAGGGCATAAACAAGGTGCAGGTGGGAGGTATTTTCCAATGTAGAAAAGTACTAGAACAAGGGGCACAATATGAAATTGGAAGGGGTAGATTAAGAGGTAATGTGAGGGCATTTTTCACAGTAGCATGGGTAGTCAACACTTGGAATAGTCTGCCACAGGAGGTAGTGGGGGAAGCACAGTGAAGGGTTTAAGCATGCCTGGGACAGGCACATGGGAAGCTTGGAGAGGGAGGGAGTGATGAAAGCCATTGATCACATAGCGCCAGTGGCCACATACAATGTATAGGGCCTACAGGCAGACTGGATGGGCCTAGCGGTCCTGGTCTTCTGACAATTTCTATATTTCTATGTTTTCTAGACCCTGGTCTGGTGATCCCTCCTCCTGAACCCCAATGTAGCCATGATTGTAATAAATAAAGAGACCCCCTGCCTCGAACGATGCAGCCATGTTGGTATTAATAGGAACCCTTCTCAAACCACCATGCAGCAATGTGTGTATTAATTAATAAAGCAATCCCTCTCCCTGAACCCGATGCAGCTGTGTTTGTTAGTAACAAAGAGATCCCTCCCAAACCCTGATTCTGTCCATAGTAATTAATAAATATTGAGATCCCTCCCCAAATCCTGTGCAATAAACTAATTTAAATTCCCTGGTGGTCTAGTGGCTCTAACCCCCACCTCTGCAGTGCCTATCTCAACAGCGAGCTGATGACTGGCTCTGCCTACTGCTCACTCTTTCCATGTTAGTTATCACTGAATTTGACTGAGCACTGTACCGTATACAGTACTCGCTCAATGATTGAGATGTCATTCACTGAGTGTGTACTATATTCAGCACAGTGCTCAGTCAGAGCTCAGTTGGTGGCTGGCTATGGAGGTGAGTGGTGAGCAGAGTCAGCTGCCATCCGCTGACCAGATGGGCACTGCTGGGTGAGGGGTGGGAACCACTAGACTACCAGGAATTTGTAAAGGAGCTTATTGCAACAAGATTCGGATAGGGGTCTTGGTATTTATTAATAACTATGAACAGCATCGGGTTTGGGAAGGGGATTTTTCATTACTATCAAGCATGACTGCATCAGGGTTCGAGGAGGGGTCTCAATAATAATATACAAGGCTGCATTGGGATTGGGGAGGGGATCTAATTATTGCTAACATACATGGCAGCATCGGGGATGGGGTGGGGGACACTAGACCACCAGGGATATGGCACTACGCTGAACTGTCCCAGGGATGATTTTAAGTTCCCTAGACCAACCCTGATTGGTCTAAGGTATATAGAAAACTGTCCTCGTGCATTTTGTGAATACCATTTTCGGGCTGTGGCAGCTTGCATTTGTCACAGGCCCCTTGTGCCAGGTCGCAGCCCTTTTGGGGCACACCAGCGGTGCAAGTCCCCGTGGGGCAGGCAGCCTGCGGTTGACACAAACTGCCTTTGTGAATAGCTCAGGGGTAATTTTGGATGCAAGGTGCACCTTGCACCATATATGTTTGGTGCAGGCACATTGTGTCCTACTTTAGTTGTATGAATCAGGCCCCTGGTCTTTCTCTTTTCACCACATACCTAAAAATGTATTGTCCCTTTCTTTACTACCTTGGCTAGTCTCTCCTCAATTTGCACTTTCATGCTCCTTACTGTTTTCCTGCTTCCATTTGTTTCGATACACCTCCATATCCTCCTCCTCTGTTTCTCCTTCTACCTTCTGAATGCTACCCTTTAGCTTTTCAGCCACTTCTTTTGAGAACCATAGCACTCTGTTTTCCTCTTGCATTTTCTCACTTGCATGGTGCAGACTTTACCTTTTCAGCCACTTCTTTCGAGAACCATAGCAGACTGTTTTCTCTTGATTTTGCTTATTTTCTTGATGCAGAGGGTTGTTGTATTCACTATGCCCCCTTTAGCTGGACCCACTGTTCTCCATCCAACCCATGTCATCCACTATGCCAGGTCATCCATAAGACATTCACTCATCCTATTAAAATCTGCCCTCCTGAATACAGGACCCTTGCCCTTGTGTGTTTCAGTTTCACAGTATTTCTTATGTTGAAACACACTGTATGGTGATCACTGTCCCCAGTTGGCCTCCCACCTGATGTCTGCAACACTGTCCTGTTAGTGAGCACTGGGTTCAGTATTGTCCCATCATGAGTGGGATCCTTGACTAGTTGCTAGGAATGCCCCTGCAGGAGTCCAGGATGTCCCAGCTTCTAGTTGAAGCTGCAGCTGGGAGGTAGGTCTCAGGAGGGCAAAACATTACAAGGTCACCCTCCATCTACTGAACCTCTATCAGTGTGAAGGTTTACTGTGTTCTGTGTCTGGCTAATCACTGTTTACCTGTAAGACACAAATAAGTTCAGCTTTTGAGGGAAGACTTTGTGCAGTCCAGCACACATCATCAAAATAGGACACACTGGAATCAGGCAACAACACTGTAACTGAAACACTGAATATACTTACAAACATTCCTATCTCCTGCGATGGCCCATGGGTTTTCACTGGGTCCTGACTGCTAATTAAGCAGTAAGGCATGACCAGGGGTTAGATTAACGGTCTGTTAATCATCAGTAGAGGGTGTAACTATGGCACGAGCGCGGCAGTGCCATATTATCCCTAGGGGTGATTAACTGATTGTTAATCTAACTCCTGGGAGTGCATTATTGCTATTATAAAAACACACCAAAAGAAAAGAGTTTAAAGTATACTTTTCAATGTTTTCCTCATTTAGAGGAGATTTTTAATAAAATAGTTCTTCCACCAACAGTTTAAGAATGCTAGTTCAAAATCAGAATGCATCATTCCACACATTCAGCAGGGCTAGAGAATGGAATGCTGACAGAAAGAATTCATGTGCCATGGTGATCAGACTGTACATGCCAGTATAACATGGATTAATGTAGCTGTTGGAATCTAACAGCCAATCAGATTGCAGCATTTCGAGACCTTTTTATAATATCCCTTCCTTTCACGGGTGATGGTCGGTAGGATGGGATGGGAATCCTGTCTTTAGCATCAGTTGGTGGTCCCTGACCATGGCCTGGCCATTCCGCACACCTCCCACAACCTCATCATGAAGTCTACATTATCATCCTGCAATCACAAGAGCAGTGAGTATGTCACTGCCTGTTAATGATACCATGATTTTAACACAATAGGCATCTAAACAGAGTATTCAATATGTGGACTCTACTTATGGTGCAGAACACCACCCTTCAATCAGAGGGACTGTATGCTGGATAAACCAACACTCATTTGACTCAACAATATGGTAGTGTGAAGTGGTACAGAGGCAGCAGAGTTGCCACAGCTGCCACTGCAGCATAGAACCAGATTGTAATACCACACTCCTGCCATACATGCTGTCCACATGGTTGTGGAGTCAGTATGTATACTGTATTCTTAAAATCAGGAATGAAAGGTTACTGTATGCCCTTATCTCAGCCCATGCAGTCCTTGTAGTATCAACAAACACACACACACACTGCAAGAGAACAAAAGATACTAAAAATGCTGTTTGTAGTGTTATACAGTTGCTTTTTATTTATCTCTAAATAGAACCATGAAACATGAGTGTGGCAGTGGTACCACAAACACCCATTTTCATTAGTCGGATGATTTGTCAGTGTGAATGTATAACTGTAGTGTACATTATTGCTGGGTGTCCATGGAATTAGGAGCACATCTGTATCCCCAGCAGGAGGTGGGACATTTGTGGCATGTGGACTTTCAGCATGTTGTTTGTGCACAGTGTAACAGTATGGGTTTATACATGCTGCATAGATTTGTGAAAGGATGTTTCATTGCTATTGCAGTCTTCAGTCTGGGCCACAATCCACACATGCAAACATACTGATGGCTGTCCAGAAGAGGGTAACTAAATGGTGCAGGGTCTGCATCAAAACCCTACGAGGAAAGACTAAAGGACCTCAGTATGTACACCCTGGAAGAGAGGAGGAGGGGGAGATATGGTAGAGACCTTTAAATATCTTACAGGGGTAAATAAGGTACAGGAGGAAGTATTTTTCAGAAGAAAAGGTGCTCAAGAAAAAGGGGACATGCTTTGAAGCTGGAGGGAGTAGATTCAGAAGACATGTTAGGAAGTACTTCTTCACAGAGAGTGGAGGATTCCTGGAACAATCTTCTAGCAGAGGTGGTGGGGTGAAAACAGTAGCAGGGTTTAAAATGCATGGGATAGGCACAATGGAATCACAGTGGAAAGGAAGTGGGGGAGAAAGAGGGTAGATCAAGTACGGTCTGCAGTAACAATGTAGGTTTGGAGAAAAGGGTAGACTGGGTGGGCCAAGCAGTCCTTTTCTGGCATTAAATTTCTGTTTCTGTGGCACGGTGGTTGGGCAGTTGACGTTTGTGGTTTTGACATGAAAGTTCTTGCACACTTCTGAATGATACACAGTCCTTAGAGGCACCTGGACCCATTGTCAATCAGGCTGTCAATACTGTTTATTGATGGGGGTGGGGGTGGACATCAATTTCAAGTACTTTTTATGTTACTTCTAACTATGTTGGTTATACAGTTTGAGGTCACCATATTTTTCTGTCCTAGTGTATTATTGATAAACTTGTTGCTGCTTGTGGTCCAGAAAACATGCTTTGAAACTGAAACATAAAGGGATTTCTGGTTAAATATATCAAATGAAACTTGAAGCTGAATGTGATAGGGGTGTTTACTTTTGAAACAATTTGAGCTTCCTGGCTATGAATAGTGAGCGGTTAGTGTAATGCTGAGGGAACATGACAGTAAATGTATAGCTAGTGTTAACTATTTAAACAACGAACATGTTTCAAAAGTGATTTACTGTTCAGAAATGTCAATCGTTAGTACACCTCAGATAGTTTTATTTAGAAATATACATTATTAAGAAATTAATGAGGTTGGGTTGATGGACTAAATTATTGGCATTGTTGTCCTGTGGCATTATAAACACATTTGCAAGACTTTCACATGACTTAGTGCAAAAGTTCTGCCCTCTAAAGTGGGGATGACACATTGTCTTGACTTAGAATATGCCATAAATCTGGACAGACATATAAGTCTCTTGCACAGCAAGTGTTAAGAGAGAGGGCAGGACAATAACTCACAAGTGACAGAGACACCTGGAAACCTGGGTTTGAATCCATCAGCCCCCACTTGTGTATGGTGTGACCCTGGGCAAGTCACTCAACTTCCTTGTGCTGCCGGTTGCACCTGGAACACATTCTGGATTAGTGTGCCTTTCCTGTTTAAACAATTTATGTCCTGCCCTCACGAATGATGATAAGTGGAATATTTCAAGCCAGGCAATTGAGTGTAAAATTTATACAATTTTTTTAAAATGCTAAGGCTTTTGAATTAGTTCTTTTATGAAACTTTAACTATTTCTGCTTGATTTTACTGCTCTGTTTTGAGTCCAACAAAGGCCATTGGGATGTCATCGAACATTGTTCAAGCTGCTTTCCCATTGGCTGAGGGTTCCTTGTGACTCGTCCTAAAGTTAGATATATTGCTGAAATGAAGATACATAAGTTATGTAAGCAATCATTATGACGAGGTATGAGATTGTTGGAGATTAACTAACAACCCAGGTGCATTGTGAGGCGGAGGCTGCAGGCTGAGTGTCCCTCACAGCACCCGGGTGTTGATTAATCCCCACAACCCCATACCCTGAGTGGTATTGTACTTACAACATGGGTTAGTGATTTTCAGCTAAACAACGAGAGAAATGCTGTTTTTAAGGTTGAAAAGTACAATTTCTGTGATGTATCCTGCCACCACCGAAAGTAGTTCCCAGCTGCAGGTTGCTCAAACATTTCAAATACAGGAAGGGACAACTAGGTGTACAGCTGTCATGCCCATGAATTAAGTAAGCATGAATCCATGGTTCCACTGAGCAACTCAGGAGATGCACTGCGGTCTCCTTATCTGCAGAAGCAAAGAAAATTGAGTGGCAGCCATAAAACTCCTGAGTGAGGGAGCCGGAGTGCAGCATATGTCCTGTAGGCTGTCTGTCCTCATAATGAGAAAGAGAGAGAGAGAGAGGAGTGGGGACAGGGACACAGACAGCAAGGATCCACATGAGTGAGAAAAAGAGAGAGAGAAAGAGAGTATACAGACACACAGAGGCCTTATGTCGGCCCCTCCTCGCCTTTCATTGATCACCCGTAACAGTGTTGTGCAATATTTATTATGTGCTTGCTGATGTTTGGCAGTATGGCACAGTGCAGCAGGTGGCTGGTTAAATTTCCATTTGTTCTCACACTGTCCCCAAAGGTGCAGATATCCAGACACAGACAAGACCTGCAGGGAGAGCAGAGCAAGTGGCACATTTCCACGATCTGCCCTCCACCCTTGACAACACACAGTGTCCCTCAAGATGCAGAGGTCACAGCATGAGGGAGCTGACACACAATGAATGTCCCCTGGTGGAGACACTTGCTGCTTAGCATCTCCATGCGCCACCTGTTCCTGCTGTTGCTCTGTGCTGCCATAGCTCACTGACACACGGTGAATGTCCCTCAAGTGGAGTAACACCTGCTGCTTAGCGGCTCCATGTGGCAACCTGTTCCTGCTGTTGCTCCATGCTGCCATGGCTCACAGGTGTCTGACAGTGTCCCACAAGGTGCAAAGATTGGCATAAGAGGAGCCGACACACAGTGAATGTCCCCAGTGGAATGAGACCTGCTGCTTAGTGTATCCGTGTGGCCACCTGTTCCTGCTTTTACTTCATGCTGCTGTGGCTTGCAGGTGTCTGACAGTGTCCTGTAAGGTGCAGAGATCAGTGCAAGAGGGAGTTGACACACAGTGAAATGTCCCCAGTGGAGTGAAACCTACTGCTTAGTGTGTCCATGTGGCCACCTGTTCCTGCTTTTGCTCCATGCTGCCATGGCTCACAGGTGTCTGACAGTGACAGCAGCCTTGCAGAAATGAACATCTCACTACATGCTGTCACTGGCCCACGGAGAGAAACCTATGTGTAGGTCAATGTTGCACAGAAAGTGTCTGGTTGCAGTATGGTAAAATGAGCTGGAACTGTCAATAGGTATATCAGTTTAAAACTCTCTCTCTCTCTCTCACTCCCTATACTGACAGAACCATGACAGCATGGTGGGCTGAGAGAACAAGGAATGGCAGAAAGAAAGAGAGAGGAGGACAGAGAGAGACTGAGGTGGTTGGGAGGAGACAAATTTAATTTGCTGTCATGTAGCGACGTGTGTAATTGGAATCCAATTTGTACTGTGACTTCTGGCAAATGTGTAGAGACATGGGAGAGAGAGAGACAGAGCCAACTGCCCTCCCTGGAGCCTGTCCTCCATTGCCTTCCTGTCCCATTTGTACTGCAGTCTGTCTTTTGTCACTTGCCCCAACTTATGCCACATACTTCTATTGCCTTCCACTTTCACAGCTCATCAGTAGTTTCATATGACAGCTGTACACCTAGTTGTCCCTTCCTGTATTTGAAATGTTTGAGCAGCCTACAGTTGGGAACTGCTTTCTGTGGTGGCAGGATACATCACAGAAATTGTACCCTTCAGCCTTAAAAACAGTATTTCTCTATATGTTAGCTAAAAAAAACATTAACCCATGTTATAAGTGCAATAACTCACTCCAGGGTATTGGGTTATTGGGAACTATACAATGGGGTCTCACAATTCTGTAACCTGATTGGCTGACTGGCAGCTTTTACCAGTGGTAAATCCTAAGATATACCAACAGGTAAAGTGCCAGCCAGCTGCATCTGAGCAAGAAACACTCCGACACCTGAACACAAACATGAAATCCACCATGTTGGATTCATGGTAAACACTGCCATGTGCACTCAACAATTCAAAACAATTAAAACAAACTGTCCCAAAACCATGTATCAGAATTATGCCACTTTCATGACGTAGTCCACCAGCACAGTTTAATCACTGGGACTTAGCTTGATTTATTCAATGGAAGCCATGTTTATTTTTCTAATGCAGCAATTCAGTCATAATAGTTCTTTCTTTAGAAAATGTGCAAACCCCAATATGTGCACCATCTACTCCTCTTTATTGAGCTGGCTGAGTTCCTCCCATTTCCCTTTGCACTTTGTAATGCACTCCATCCTCAGAGCTGATCTCATGTGATGCCAAAATATCAGAACATATGCTCGGACTCCTACCTGGTAGAATAGAGATAAAGTGATGCTGCCATTATCAGCCAAATCAGGCAATGCCAACTTTGTTTGAAGCAGGTCCTAGTGGGATTTGAAATGCATATGAAGCGCAAAGAAATGGAAGTAGCCCCAGGCCTGCTCAATAAAAAGGAGTTGATGGTGAATTAGTCTGCACTTAGCCAAGAAGGACATTTAATGGCAACTAGGAAGCTGGATGGCAAGTGCTGTGAATTTAGGCAATTGAGTCATGAAGACAGTATGTGGGTAAAGTAGAAGTGACCAGTAAGTGCAATATGGTGATGTTCAAAACTGTTAGCTATTTGCACATAACCTTTTTGCTTTTTGCACATATTGGGTTTGTACATTTTTCTACTAAAAAGAACTATTATAATTAATTGCTGCACCTATAAAAATAAAAATGTTTTCTATTGAATAAAATTGGGCTAAGTCCCAGTGATTAAAGTGGACTGGTAGACTGTGGCATGAAAGTGGCATAATTTTGATACATTGTTTACCCTGTCATTTCAGCACCTTTCTACCGCTTAGTTCCAAACAAAGGAAAAGGTTAGTCATTTAGTCTCAATCCCAAAGTCATATCGGAATGTGAAGCACTCATTAGTTTTAAAATTGGTCTCAGTAAATGCTTGTCTTCCATGTAACTCACCTGAGAGCCATGAAATCAGCTCCCTTCCTATGTCCTGACTGCTGAAACTGCTTCAGAAGTGTTTGATGAACTTCCATTCACAAGTGATTCCTTGTTTAGAAAAAAAAGAAACATAAAATGTTTTCTCACCAAATACTCAGCAGCAGAAGTCTACTTTACTTCTGGATGACCGAAAACTGCCATTAAGCCGGAACTTCCCGTAACCATCCAGACTGCACCCACTTACCTCTGCCTGAGTCTTCACTGCACTGCTGCTCTCTTTCCCTCCATTCCACAGTGACTTGGGGAACAGTGCTGTTGTTACTCTGTCTCCCAACACTTGCAGCAAATCCCCCAAAACAATGCAAATTAAAAGCTAAATAAAAAGTGTTAAAAGCTCTTAGTGACAGCACTACTCAAGGTTGAACCTGGAAGTACATGTCATCCGATTGCAGCCTGTTAGCACTCGCACCGCATAGATAATTCTTTCTTTTAAAACAAACACATAACTAGCCCACAACTGGTGAGCCTTCTCTCTAAGGAAAAAACAGACAAAAAACACATGATATATATTACAACTCTATGTACAGTATAGGGTCTCCATTAGATGCATGGCACCAACACTGCAGCCATAGCAACAGCACTAGCAACCAAGGACTATTTCTTCATGGATTAACAAATGGAGTATAAATTAAAATGCAAAAAAAAAAAAAACAACTTTAATTTATTTGCTTTTTATCTCAAAAACAGGAGACATTGTATAATCACAATAAACCACTCCAGGGTGTGGGTTATGCTGGTTTACCACTGCTAGTGCTAGAGCACTCATTTCCAGGAATGACCTGGGGAAAGAAGGAAGGGAAGCAGGAGCAAACAGTTCAAGCAGTTGGGTCTACCAATAAGGATAGTATGTATAAATACAATTGGTAGTGAAAAGCTACTAAATGACAACAAAGGAATGGCAATAACTCACATACACCTGTATAAAAGCAACATTTTCTACGACTACTACTATACACAATAAGACTGCAATATAATGGCACCCACAATCACAATTCCTCCAGAACAGTTATCTGCAAGCCCCCACACACAAACACAATTCCCAGAGCAGATTCAGCAAGCCCCTTCATCCACAAACACAATCCCACAGACAGTTATCAGCAACCCCTATACCCACAAACACCATTCCCTCAGAATAGTTACCAGAAGCCCCCACACCTACAAACACAATCCCCAGACAGTTATCAGCATCCCCTACCACAAATACAGTTCCCTCAGAACAATTATCAGCAGCCCCTACACCCACAACACAATATATCTCAAAATTAATACAGCTATACCTGTAATCTAATGGACAGGGTTCCTGGCTGTTAGCTGTCTCCTGGGCTGACTCCCAGCAGACTTCAGTGGACACTGGTTAGTGCAAGGGCCACTAGCGGGTGGGCAGCTTGGCTGTAGGGAAGTTGATAGTGGGTGGCGGGCACTCTAACTCCGCCACTGGTGATTCTCCAGTCTGCTCAAGTGGTGGAAGTAGCAGCAGCAGGGGAGAAGGGGGAGTCAACTTGCAGGCTCCCTAACAGATCCAGTGCTCACTAGAGGAGAGGAATAGTTGCAGCCTAAAGTACACACCACACCTCTCCCTGTCTCAACTTCGGGGCTGTTGATTACTATCTATCTATCTATCTGTCTGTCTGTCTGTCTGTCTGTCTGTCTGTCTGTCTGTCTGTTCATCTATCTATCCTCTCTAGTAGAAGGGCCTCAAGAGTAAGAGTACAACTGCAGAAAAGAAGCAGTAGCAGAACAACAAGGAGAGAGCCCACTCTCTAAAGCCATAAAACCACAGTAGTGTGAGCTGCAGGGGTAGAACGGTACATAGCACTTCCAAGGAAACAACTTCAGGAGAGTCACAGAAGTGAGGCCCGTTAGAGTGCAGCATGAGATCATAATTACAAGGAGCTAGAAACACCTGAGCATGCAGCTGTATTTCAAATTTATTTTAGAGAAAGTCTCCAAAGAACGAAGCTTAGATTGGATGCTCACTAGGGATCGTAGTTTAGGAGTGAGGGATCCTTAGTTGCTCTATTGCATGAGGTGGTGGCATGCTTAATCCATTTTTCAAAAGTGATAGTTTAATAATTCTTTCATACATCCAGTTCCTTGCTTGAACTGCTATTTTGGGACTGATTGGGCACTAGAGTCTCCTTAACTTGAGTATGGCCCTTGTATGGCAGGAGTCCTCTCCAACTGCATAAGGGGCAAAGCACCACTACATTACACCACCATCAGGCTGCCATAGATGTTTTCTGTGGTTCCTGTTTTTTTCTCACTCCAGTGAGAGGGATTCATATCTATAGAGGAAGAATAGTGTGGTGCCTCCACCCATAGAAAGATTTAAGAGGTCCTGATGGCTGGTCAGGACACCCCTGGAATACTGTAACTGCAAACCCTCACCACCACACAAAGGCAGAAATTCCTTCTAATTCACATGAATAGTGCTACTGAGGAGTCAATAACAAGAGATGGCTTAACAAAAGTACCACTTTACTACTAGTTACTACTCTCTCCCTCAAGTACCAGGAATTTGTCATCAAGTACTATATGGGAGCTTCTTGAGTGAAGTTCCTGGGTACCCAGGTTTGAATCAGTATACACTCACTGTTGATGCTTTGAGTTGGCTGGCTTTGGTGCACTTTAACATTATTAGAGGAAAATGCTCAGATGTAACCACCCAAGATCATGCAATTGCCTAAAATGGTGTACCTGAACCTCAAGAGGTACTTGTAGATCTTGGCCTGATGGCCTAATTTAAAGAATAAATCTCAAATTAAATGACCAATTCCTTGAAGCAGGGCAAGCTCGGATCTTACTCACGTTACCTTATTGGCTGGCTCCTTCCTTGCCCTGCTAGCCTTTGGTCATCTGATCTCCCATGGTACCTCTGTGTCAGCCAGGCTCCCTCTCTGGTCCCTCTCCACATGCTCTGAAGTGCTAGCTTCTCTGGTTTCTTCTGGAAGTTTGGCTGGTTCTCTCATCCATGGGTTACTTCTGGTCTGCACTGTCTCACATGTTTAGGCATCTGATTCCTCTGGGTGTGCCAGCCCAACACCTAGCTATAGTCCCTGGTAATGGACCCTCCACAACAGCTTTGCTTCAGCTTCTCTGCTTTTTCATTTGCTCTGTGCTGGTTGTCTCAGTGTCATCTCTCAAGCTGGCTGCATGAGAATGCTAATCTTTTCTTCTCCAGGAACTAGCAGCTTCAACTCACAGTTTGTTTTTACATATACACAATCTGTTGCTGTGCAGTTAGAACTCCCACTGGACAGCATGTTCTGTTTTCTTTGACATCTCAGAGATATGCCCCATCTAGCACAGCCCTGCTTCTTCAGCAGGACAAAGCCAGCTCCCTTTGGCTCAACTGACTGCCAGTCAAATCCAAGCACACCTGGAGGTCCACACTTACTAGCCCATTGGTTATACAACAGGGCACCTGAATCCTATGTCCTCCAGCATCCAAGAGGCCCTTGGTAGCTTCCCTGCAAGTCCGATCCTTTATAGACTGGCTGTCATGGTCAAGGGTCAGCAAGATGGCAGATGCCATAGGCTTGAGAGGCAGTGGACCCAAAGTTCCTTTGTTTGCATGGGCTTCTGTCCTTATTTACTGCTGTCACCCCATGGGTTAAAGTGGCAAGATGGATTGCACCACCAGCACACATGGCACAGCAGTCAAGCAGATTCTCTGTCAGTGGTGGCTGTTCACCTTGATGTGAATCCAGGGCTTCATTTCAGTGTAACACAGAAGCCACTGATGAAAACAGTGTCACTGCAGCTACTGCTGGTCTCCTTGAAGCACACATTTGGACCTGGGGTCCAGAGGAAACCAAGAGTGAGCTGCGACCATCCTAAGTGGGACTGGGGAGGATCTGGTAAGTCCCATGCTTTCTGGGGTGGTTAACACTTGGGAGTGCATAACTTTAGGAATTCTGCAAGTTGCCTGCTGCCATATGATTTTCAGTTTGGCAGCATGCCTAGAATGTTCCTGAAAAGCCTGAAAGTCTGCATCAATCAATTGCTCCAGTTTGCAAAACATTATGCTTGCAGACTTGTCTAAGATCAGAAAATAGTAAACATAAACATGAGGACCAATGAGTTCTTGGGAGTATAAAATAACTTATCAGATTGCTCAGGGCTGATTGACTGTTACTGCTTAGCTTGATTCTGTTAGTCCATTAATCTCAGAATTATGAAACTGGGAGAGTTTTCACTTGATGAAGAAACATTTCAGCTGAGACTACTCTGTGCTGCTGACCAGGTAGTTTATTGATGCATGGCTGCCTGATCTTTAATTTTTATCTCTGCAGTCATTCATGCAACTGAGGATGCATCTGAAACAAGCATCTGCTTTATGTTTCCTGGAGGAACCTCTTCAGAACTTTCTGATTTATTCATGTGATGCTATTTCCTATACCAGTGACCCAGCTGGTTGTATTCCTAGCTGAGTCTTGCTTGCCACTCATCATGACAGTGCACATCTGCAGACCAAACTCTACCACCTTTTCATGAATGTAGTAACTAGATTAGCATGAAGACTTCTCATGCCACAAGGTTAGGTAATTTTTATAGTGCTAGTGCATACAGAGATCAAAGACAAAACCACAAGAAACCTCTTTGACAGTGAACATTTAGAGTTCTTGAGGAGTTAGAATCTAGCTAGACAAGTCTGTATACTGTTCACCATCTTGATTGAGACCTAATGAACCGGTGTTATCTCTACAGCACAGCAGAAACATCCAGTGACTAAGGTCCTCAAGGTCGATGGAACATGAGTACCTCAGAATTTAGTTTCTGAAGCCATTCATTCTTTCTGATTATAACTAGGACATAAGAAAACCCCTTCATTGTTAAAGTTAAGTGTAACAGTGTTGGCATGCATATGGGTCCCATCTCTGTGCTAACATTCTTCACAGCATGGTACCTGCTGCACTGAAATGATACAGTAGCTCTCCCTTCATGTCCTTTGGTAGTAAAATCAGATGCACCTGCAGTGGTGGAACTAGGACTGATGTTGTGAAGGTCCTTGGGGTACATTTGTATATACATTTCATAGAGTATAAGTCCCTTTTTCATGTTTCCCTAAATCACACTTACCCTTTCCATCCTTCACTTGTTAATGTGTTGTTGTTTTTTCTTATGTAGTGGCATTCTTCAGTTGCTGCACTCCATTTTGGTATGGGTGAATCCTGTTCAGGAGGTGGGCAGACATATTGTTTCCTGTTAAGTGCAGGTCTCGGTGTATCTCAAGTCACCGCGTTACTACCCCAGGTGGAGACACTGTGCCATTAATAATTAACAAGAGCCCTAGGCTGGTTGCAGCCCAGTCCCAGGCCAGCTCCCTCAGTAAGGCAAATGAGAAGACAAGGAGGAGGAACCCCTGACAGCAAGAAAAATCCACCACATCTGGAGCCCTGCCACACATGGCTAGGTGGGAGTGTCTGAGGTAGATTGCACATGTGCCCTGCAGAAAAGTGGTGTTGATTCCTTTAAGTGCAGAAGTGTATGTGACAGGATTTGCCTAGATTCTTGGTCAGTTTACAAAGTATAGGAAAGGCTTTTCCTGTCAGCCTGTTCCTGTTCTTGTTGACACCATGATCAACAACCTGATCCAGGCCAAGATATGAAGCATATTACCAGTCTCCAAGGTGCAGTGTGTAACTCAGTACTGATATCTGTGCCAGACAACCTCTCCTAAATCTATGTACTCAAGTACTGTAGTAGTGTCATCCAACCCAACTGAACAGTTGCAGAGATGTATTTCCTTGATACTGGGTTCCTAGTCTCAAGCTAAAAAGTGTGGGCTGTTTATGGTCTTTCAGAGTGCATACTAGAGTCTGAGGTTGGTTGGGTAAGGGACACATTTCTGGTTAAGGTAGAGTGTACCGTAATAAATTTGTTACTGTGGACATATTTCAAACCTGATTTATGTTGTGAAAGGCTACAATTTTATTTCTTCTGCCATGCTGTTCCTTTCTTCCACTATCTAAATACTGTACATGTAAACCTGATAGATTGTACAATTCCCAGAGTGTGTCTTTTGTGTACAAGTTTAGATAAGAGAAATCAATGATTGTCAAGGTTGACTGATGCCTTTCTTGTGGGTGGCATGATCTGGCATATCATAAGCAAAAATGTCACCACCAGCCTCACATTTGATATATTTAGTACATCACAATACTATAAACTATTACGTAGTATAATACCCTGCTTCAAACCCCGGAACCTCTCACTTAAGTTTAACAAATGTAATCATTCCTTTGAATGAGCAGCTCCAGAGCTTTAGAATTTGATGCAAATTATGGAATTTAGAATTAAATTCAAGCAGTCACCCTGGAGTCTTCTCTATACTTCTGGCCAGTTTACAGGTTTATTGTTTTACTATTTTAAAGTGTTTAAGTGTTTTAGTTTACTTCTCAATACTCTGTGTTAAAGCGTTACTATTTTGCTGTGTAAATTGTCATTTTCACTTGCTCTCGATTTGTTCCCAGGAACTGGAGAAGGTAATTCTCAGCATGGTTCCTACTTTAAGGAACCTCCATTAAATTTTTTAAAAGTTTGGATAGAGCACCAGATAAATAACATTGCTTTGCCTTTCCTTTATTATTATTTAAATTTGTTGATTGGGTAGCTGCAAGAGCATTAGATGTCCATTTTCAAGAAGGACCCATGAAATAAGAAAAATAAAACATACATTATTGCAGATATCACAAAGCATCAGTATTATTACACAGACATTGTAAGAGATTCATACAATACTGTTTTAGCAGTTTCTTAAATATAGACATGGAAGTAACAGATAATGAAGAGTCAGGCAAAGCATTCCATAGTTTGGTGATGTGAAACAAGAAACATCTCTGTCATAGGATGTTTTATATAAAGGAAAGTGTAAAAAGTTTGCTTGAGCAAATTGGGTAAAACATTGATTAGAGCATTCAATAAGATCAGACATGAAAGAATATTGTACTACAGAATTATAACACCTTTTAAATGTTATCAAACAGTAATAAGTCATTTTTATTCAAAAGATAACCATTCAAGATTCCTTTATAGGACATAGTGATGTCTGTGTTAAACAATGAGCAGAACCAGCAAAATGACAGACCAAGTGGTACAGAACTTTGACTCTGTGAAGCACTAGTGAAGTTGCTGAGGAATAAAATGAAAGACCATAGTCAGTTACAGATAGAAGTAATGATTGAGCCTAAACTTTCTTAGATTGAAGGGACAGACCATTTTTAATTGATAGAATTGTCCCATATTAGTATGTACTGTTTTAGCTAGATAATCAGCATAATCCTGATAAGTCAAAGACTGGTCCAAAATGAACCCTAAATAATGACATTATTTTACGTTTTCATTATATCTCCCAGCCTAGTCATAAAGTGGTGACACAGATCAGATTTCCATAACTTTGTTGACACTCATACTGCAAAAATGTCGTTTCAGTTGTGTTCAATAGCATTCTGTTATTTAAGAGGCAATTTTGTACTCCAGTGTAGTCCCTTTGAAGATTGGTAACAGTGTCAGAGGGATTTTTACCTGCTCAGTATAAAACAATATAATCGGTTTACATAGTAATGAGTGTATCTGAACCCTGAATGACAAGATGTAATGTACTCAAGAACATGCTAAAAAGTATGGGGCCCAGGATAGAACCATGAGAAACACCCATTTTAATATTAAATGTGGGGACATTACAGTACCAAGTAAGAACGATTGTCTTCTGTTAGTTAAATAATGTTAAAACCAGTTAACAGTTGTAGATGAAAATCTGAAATTCAAGAGTCTGGCAAGCAATGATCATGATTTATGTGGTCAAGTACCTTTGACAAATCAAGGAAATTAAGCTCTCACCAAGTGACCACTGTCCAAGGTTTGATGCAGAACAGTAGTGACCTCCAGCATGGCTGTAAGGGTAGTGTAATTCTCCTTAAAGCAATGCTGGAAAGAAACCAATAGATTCCTACTATCCAGATAATCATCAACTTGGTCATAGACAATCCCATCAATGACTTTGAACAGAAGAGTGAAGAGGAGATAGAGCTGTAGTTTTTGACAGAGTGCAATCTCCAGATTTATAGATTGGTACAACTGTTGCCTGCTTCCAAGACTGTGGAATCTCTCAAAAATTTCAAGGGAGAAGAAGAAGAGGTGGTATGTAACTCAAAACTCTGGAACTTGTCAGTTTGGTGGTTTTAATGGTGTTACATTTGTTATTTTATATTGTACACGGTTTTGTTTGCATTAAAATAAATTCATGATACAGAGGACTGCTTGAGTGTAGGGATGCAGTGAAGTTTTATTTCACCAGCGAATTTCACGTGAAGCATGCAATTTCACATTTGCACATCATTTAGAGTAATTGTGCCTCTGAACCCGAAATTTGCCATGTCAATTTCATGTTATAATTTCACCTTATAGCTATACCACTAATTTTGCATTGTGTATTCATAGTAAAATTAGCCATAGCAAGGTCTCATTATCACATGTCTGCCTTTCATCAGGTCACATGATGGGCAGGATGTAATTGAATAAGAATGAAAGTGAGTGTCTCACTTTCAGTTTCACAGCAGCAGAGAAAGCATTGTGTTTGTCTTTGTCTGTGTGAGTGTCTGAGGGCTATCCAAAAACAATCTTTAACCTTTGTCTTTATATATTTTTCTTTGTTTACCCTTAACTAAGCTCTTTTATACACCTGTAAGATCATTTTTAGAACCTAATTTCTTTGTAAGGTTTATTTTTGTTTGATTCCCTCTTTTCATTTTGTAACTCTGTTACACTTCTTCCCCTTTGTTTTACTTTTGTTCCTGTGCATTCGTTTTTTATAATTAAATTTTAGTTGAAATGAAGAGCAAGACAGTTAACAGCTGAAGGCATTGAGGGCCAAGGACATGGGGTGGGAGAACCGTAAGGCTTTACCACCATCCTTTTTGTCTGGTCATGCAGCGAAAACAGCAGCAGCAGCAACAGCAGTGGATGCGCCCAGTGACAGCAATGGCAGCAGCAGCACCATCAGCAGTAGATACAGCAGCAGTAGTGGTAGCAGCAGCAGATGCAGCAGCAGCAGCAGACCAGCAGCAGTAGATACAGTAGCAGTAGTGGTAGCAGCAGTAGATACAGCAGCAGCAGCACCAGCTGCAGTAGATACAGCAGCAGTAGTGGCAGCAGCATTAGCTACAGCAGCAGTAGTGGTAGCAGTAGATACAGCAGCAGCAGCACCAGCAGCAGTAGATACAGCAGCAGCAGTGGTAGCAGCAGTAGATGCTACAGCAGCAGCAGATGATTCTGCCTCTGTTAGTGGTGCTGCAGCACAGGTGGTTCATGCACAGTCCCAGCAGCCAGAGGAGCCAAAACAGCAGCAGCAGCCTATTGTGCCTGCTCCTCCTGTTTGTTCTGCCACCACAGCTAGCATCCAGGCCCCACATGCAGATCAACTCATTACCATCACACCTGGTGTCCACCTTCCTGTTCTTAGACCACCAAGGAGCTCTGTAGTTTGGGAATATTTCAAGATACCCAGGAATGATCCCAGTAGAGTGCAGTGCAGTATTTGTGGGATTCATGTCCAGCGGGAAAAGGGGAAGCCACTTTGGCATGGGTGGGCAGAAAAGCCACCTTATTAATCATCACCATGCAGAGTGGAAGGCCAGGCTGCAGGAGTGAAACAGAAATCCTACTCCTGTGGCAGGGATGTAGCAGGACAAGACAATGTCGGGTAGGAAAACATGCCAGAAAGAGAAGGAGGACTGAGAGCAGGCCTAAAAGTGAGAGGGCGACTGAGGCTATGTCATCATCTGCACAATCCACCTCATCTTCCTTTCCTCTGCTCACACCAGGAGGACCTGTGATTCAAGCTCGTCTGGTCATTGTTTGGTCTTAGATATAGGATCTCCACAAGGAGATCATGGCAAAAATGTGCAGACACCAAAAGGGTACTGGAGAACCAGGAAACAATGATAAGCAAGGCCCCTACTTTTCTGTGGCACAGTGGGACCAAATTCTGTGGCAAGACTACTATTTGCCTCAGAACTTCTACGGTGGTGGTTTGTAATTTCTGCTGAAGTTCTGTGGCACTAACAAATTACCACATCCCAGTGTCAGCTTATCATCTTGACTTCACTTTCATGGCAGTGGTTATAGCAATCAGGATGGTGGAAAGCACATTAACAGTGGTTCAAAAATAACAGACTTATAAAATAATATTATGCCTATAAAGGCAAAACAAATTTTTCCTTAAGGTCCTAGCCTGTTGCATAAATGACATATGCAGAGGGACCTTATGTGATAAATAAGGTATTTCTATATGGATGCTATCTATCCCACTAATGAGGTCTCTACTGTCTATCACTTATATATTTGTATGTGCTTTCTACACCACTCATGAGGTTCCACTGCTTACCACTTATGTATTTATATGCAATCTGTAACATACATCTAAATGTGTGTGTGTGTGTGTGTGTGTAAGTGTGTGTATGTGGTGAGAGAGAGATAGAAATTCTGTATGTGTATAGATATATATATATTTTTTTATTTCCATGAAATTGCATCCTCATTATACTGGTCCCATTGGAAATGGAATAAACAGAATAGAGGAGTTATTGCAAAACTAATTTTCACATTAACCTGCTTCCTCCTGACATACTATGTAACACCATCAGGCCATGACATGCATGTGAACCGATTGTGAGATAGAGCTCTCCAGCCCATCACAATGTGTCCATCGTGTGACAGAACACTGCACGATACCTTCCTAGGTGCCGAGCAGTGATGTGCTATCCTCAATCCTTGTGCTGCCCAGCTAGCTCCCAGATCTAATCTCTAAACCTGGGTTTCCGGCATGGAAACACAGCATGTTACTCCTGCCCAACAGCTGGCCCTGCACACAGCATTTCTACATAACTTTTAGGTGATTCTATCAACCAATTACAATATATAATCAATAACCCTGGCAAATGCATATGGTATCCTTTCAACAGGTCTACACATTATTATATTCCACTTTTCAGGGCATAATTACTTTATTTTTCTTAAAATGACAGTTAAATTAATTTTACCAGTTATTCATTTCAGATGGCATCTATATACCTTAAAGGCACAAATAAGTTTGTACAAAGTGAGGTATGGACTTAACAGGTCTGTGCTATTGATGAGTTTTGTTCAAGTTAGTCCTAGTGCAATAATGTAAGACTGAAAATTGTATCAGGCTATAGCACAGGTTGAGCAAATATCACCATGCCTGATGTACTGAGCCACTGTCTCTGGTAGTGGGAGCTGTGGTAGATAAATGACTGTTCCTTTCTGTTGCATAATGCATCCATTTCATTAGCTAATGTATGATGTTATAGCAATGATAACATCACATTCTGAGCATATAGGGGATTTGGATATAAAAAGAGGAAGAGACCAGATTCTATGAATAAACAGAAATATTAATGAAATTGCCAAGAAGAGTGAATTTCTGCACATCAGAGTTCTGCAGTAGATTGCAAGTTCTGCACAAAATTCTAGGGCCTTGATGATAAGTCTCCTAGGAGAAATCCATGATCGTCTTTAGATTTTCTTTCATTTCTTTTCATATGTGTCATATTATGTAATTTTGATTGTTTTCAGTGTAGTTGTACTGTACATTACAATTGTTTTATTCTCACTTCTCTTCCCTCCTCTCCTGTCCCAACACCACAACTAAAACAACAACAACAAAAATAAAAATAAAAGATGAAAAAATTGTTTTTGGTCATACACATTTACTTATGGAACATCTTTTCATTTCTAAAGTACCACTCACCCTCCCAGTCTCTTGACCCCAAGGTGCAAGGCTCTTCCCTTAGTGGGATGACCTCGACCCCCTTTTACTAAAGGCCATCTCCACCAAGGAGACCCAGCTCTTTTGCTGGTCTCTCCCCTCACACTGGAGATGGACACGACAACCTTGAGCCCAAACTGCTCTACCTGGGGGCATCTCTCCTAGCCGTGCATCACCTATATCTTTAACACTTCCCTAATCTTATGAACCATCCCTGATGTATAGAAAGTGGCCAAGTCATCCTGTCTTCAAACATGATGACCCAAAAATCTCAAGAACTACCTCCTATAGCGATCCTGTCTGCGATTAGTAGGCTACTCGAAAAAGTGGTTGCCTCACAGCTCACCCACTACCTACAGAGCTATGACCTACTCTCCCAGTACAACACAGCTTCAGAAAAGGGCACAGCACTTCTACTGCTAGCCATGGTCACCTCCTAGATCAGGTCCACCACTGACAAGGTAAACTGATTGGAGCCATCTTCATAGATGTCTCGAGAAGCCTTTGATTGGGTTGACCACTTGCTCTTGTGCTCCACTCTCTGGGCCCTTGGCCTCCCTCTCAGCCCATGCCTGGTTCACAAATGACCTCTGGCAGGCAGCAATACACTAGTTTCAACAAGGCTCTCTATGATCCTCTCCGGTGAACTGTGGGGTCCCCAGGGATCCATTCTTGGGCCCATTCTGTTTTCCTCTTCATAAATGAGCTGCCCTTGGCCCCAGATCTTGGGAGCTCCACCTGTACGCGGATGACCTCGTCATCCAAACCAGCTCCCAGGACATCAGTGTCATCAACTCCAGGCTAAACTAGACTTCAATCTAATTCAAACCTGGTTAAAGGGCCACAAGCTATCAACCTGCAAAAGACTCAGGCCATGCTCTTGGCTCTCTGGCCAAGACAAAGTCTGCCTTGCTCCTCTTAAAATCTCAGGAGCTGATGGTTCCCTCTTGCATGCTGTGGATGCTGTGAAGTACCTGGAAGTAACCCTTGACCCCAACTGGACCTCACTCTGCATATTTGCAACACATGTGAGCTACAAACTGCAAGCTGGGACTGGCATACACAGCGAAAAGCTGTCTTACCTCAGCTGCATGGCTTGTCCTAGCCAGGGGGGTCCTCCTTCCCATGCTCTGTTAATGGCTTGTCTCCTTTGCCCAAGTCCCAAAACCAGTATCTCAAATGGGACACTGGATACAACAATGTATGTAGCTTTGCTTTCTTCCCCTTGCCCTCACACACCACTGTGAGCTATTATCCAGACTCTATGGCTCCTCCAGAAAAACACTGCACCTTTGTCCTAGACAATTTCATCGACAATATTGTCAGAACTGCCACACCTCCTGCACTTGCCATATCCCTCAAACATGCAACCTCCTTCTACCACTTAAGATCCAGTGATTCAGGTCCTCTGGTTCCAAAACACACACACCCAAATGGGTGATTGGGCTCACTGCTTCTGCGCCCAGATTGTGGAACTCCTCTCTGCAAACACTCGCTGCTCCCTCTCATTCCTGCATCAAAGCCTCCCTATGGGGCTTCCTAAATTGGCCTCCACCTGTCTCTGCACGTAGGACCCCTCCCCACACCTTCAGCCCAGACTAATCTGGACTGGCTGAGTCGTTAAAACCAGCTGCGACTGATGAGGAGATGAGTCTCCTGATACTGAATGCACTGTATCCACTGGTGAGCTAGTTGCTATCAGATGTTTTAAAATGTGTTGGGTCATTTCTGTGCCCAACTGTTCATGTAAAGAGTACTTGTGCTTTTTACTTCATGTTTTCCTTGGTCTTTCTCCCACTAATTGTACTACCCATGTAACCTATCACCCATACCCACCAGAGGGTATGGCTGACTATAAATGCAGATTACTGTCTTCCATGCCTGGTTACTATGCTGTTATCCACCTCTTGTTGTAATGTATATGCCTAATGTTCTTGTATGTACCTAGTAATCTTCTGGGTCATTCCTGAAAATAGCCACTTGGCTGTTTAGTGTTCTTACCTGGTAAACAAAAGGAAATAAATAAATAAATCCTACTGAAGTCTCATTATTTGAGTGTTGTTGAGAGTTGTGCTCCCACCCACCACAAAAAATACTAAGCAGCAGCACATTAATGCTTGTGAAACATTTGGCTTATACTTTTGTATTCAGTTTTATATTTCCCCACCTACTGACTTGTTATATGTGATACCATTCTTTCTTGATTATGAGTCTTCTTTCTATTTTGGTTTCACACTTGAAATATTAAAGTAAGACTCATTTCAATATGGCTCCAACCTGGTTTTCAGCAGTCTTTGCAGCAGTTTTTGAACATGTTCTGTCCCATAATGTGATGGAGCAGTGTCATCATCATCATCATCAGCTTCAGCATCATCATAGTTTATTGTTTTTCCATAACACTAAAAATGTTTGGACATTACAACAGAACATACAAATAGTACAGCATTAAAAACACGCACACAAGAGTGCTTGTATAAAATACATCATGTGTGAAATATGATGGCACACATTTACATCCACAGGGTTATCTACCTAGCACCATCAGATACTAAAATCCTTAAAATCTCTTAAACTTGCAAAGTACAAGGGTACTTCCTTTTAGACTTTATTACATGAGTAAGAAACATAGAAATTAGTTCAGCATCATCTTTAGTTTTAGGATGAAGTAAAGCAAATAGAGGGTCATAGTCCAAATTTGCATAGTTTATCAAAAAATTTATTGTTTGATCATGAGCAATATTACAGAGGGCGTTGTATTATAATATGATAAAAGGATTCCTGGAAGCTCCTGTTATACTTGCATAAATCGTGAAAAGACCAGGGTGAGGATGGTAATTAAAATAAGCATGTTTGGAGACAAGACAGCCAACTCTAGCCCATGTGTTCACTTTTCTAGTGTTAGGAACCAAATGAAGAATCAAGTAATCTTCCAGGGTAGAATCAATTTTGTTTAAACTGAACCAAGGGCTGGTCTCTGAACCCTAAATTGTTCCATTTGTTTAGACTATACATCTGCAAAAAGCTTTTGTTTTAATACCCTTAAAAGGGGAGAAATTATAATACTTGACGAAAGTCTTTCCACAGGTGAGTGAGAGCAGATTTTGAAAGAACAGTTCTGAGGGCTTTTGCCTCAGAAAAGCACTAGCAAACAGGCAAGAAGGTGGGTGGAGCAACAATGGAAAAACATCAAAACCACCATCACAGAGGCAACAAGCCAGTGTGTGACTCAAATAAACAAATCAAAACAAAACAAAAACACTATGGTTCTCAAAAGAAGTGGTGGGGAAGGTAAGGGAGAAAATATATCATTCAGGAAGTATAAGGAAATACAGAAGGATCATGACAGAGAACTGTACCAGTTAAAGCAGAAGTAAGCGGGAAGGCAGTCAGAATAGCAAAGGCCCAAACCAAGGAAAGGATAGTCAACTCAGTTAAGAAGGGGATAAAACCTTTTATAGGTACATTTTAGGGAGCAAAGAAAGACTAAGGGATACTGAGGCTGATCAAAGAGGAAGGTGGTTGGGCTGAGAGTGACAGTGAAAATCAGGGATACTGAACGAATACATCTGTTCAGTATTCACAATGGAAAAGCAGGAGGAGATACCTAATCCAATCAATAGAAGCACTCTGGATAGGGGTTGATATCAGTCCTTTCACAGAAGAAAGGGTTCAGAAATAACTCTTAAAACTGAAGGTGGATAAAGCAATGGGGCCTGATGGGATTCACCCAGAATTCTAAAAAGGACTGAGGGAAGGACTAGTATCACCACCGACTGCCCTTTTAATAAATCATGGGAGGATGTGTGGTATCTGAGGACTGAAGGAGGGTGGATTTGATTCCCTTCATAAAAGTGGGAGCAAGATAGTGGCAGGAAACTACAGACCTGTCAGTTTGACCTCAGTGGTAGGAAAATGATGGAATCACTCCGAGGAAAGTTCTGTTGAGCACCTAGAGGCCAGTGGGCACAGGACCCAAGACAGCATGGATTCACAGCAGGATTTCTTTGACTGTGTGACCAAAGTAGTAGACCAGGGAGGGGCTGTGGACATGGCCTACCTAGACTTTAGTAAGGCATTTGACACAGTCCCACACAAAAGATTAATAAACAAATTAGTCAGCCTGGAAGTGGGTCCCAGGGTGGTAGCCTGGGTAAACACTGGCTGGACAGCAGGACACTGAAGGTAATAGTAAATGGAGTCCACATTGAAGAAAGCTGGTTACTAGTGGGTACCACAGGGTTCAGTACTGGAGCTGGTCCTTTTAATGTCTTTATAAGTGACATTGCAGAGGGATTGGAAGGAAAGTGTCTCTTTGCAGATGACACAAAGATCTGCAATAGGGCTGATACACTAGGTGGGTGGAAAGCATGAAAAGGGACTTGGCCAGGTTGGAGGAATGGTCAAATGTATGGCAGCTTAGATTCAAGTCAAAGAAGTGCAAAGTAATGCACTTGGAAAACAAAACCAAGGGAAGAGTACAAAATGGAGGGTGAGATACTGACAATGGCAAAAATTGAAAGGGACCTGGGGTAGTCATATCAGATGACCTAAAGGTGGCCAGAAATGTGAGAAGGAAGTAAGGAGGGCTGGGGATACTGGGATGCATAGCAGAGGCAGCACCAGTAGAAAATAGGAAGTTGTTGGCCCTCCATACAGACAGTTGGTAAGACCACATCTGGAGTACCATGTACAGTTCTGGAGACCCCATCTCTGCAAAGACATAGGGTGAAGGCTGTCCAGAGAAGGGCAACTAAAATGGTGCAGGGTCTACCAGAAGACATGGTGGCCCCTTTTGCCCGGACATTCGACGGGTGAAACATGGAAATGACCATTACAGTGACAGTCACTGTAATGGTCTGTTTCCATGTTTCACTTTTCCCCAGTGCCCTGGCCCTCCCTGGACCAGCTCTGACCTGGAGTTGAGAATCTTAAAGTCCAGGGGGTACGGAGGGCACATCCCCACAGAAAACACTGGGGGCTTGGGAAGCTCAGTACCTACATCGGTATTGTGCCATCGCGTGTGGATGGGTGACAGATTTACTGTCCCACCAAACTTGACACTTCCAAAGACATATGAAGAAAGATTAAAGAAGCTTATGATTTATAGCTTCAAGGAAAGGAGGAGAGGGGACATGATAGAAACTTTCAAATACCTCAAGGAAATCACCAAAGTCCAATAGGGTAGCATCTTTCAGAAAAGAGATGTTCAAGAATAATGGGACACAATTTGAAGCTGGGGGCCAGCTCAGAGGTAATGTGAGAGTATTTCTTCACAGAGAGGTTGTAGATGCATGGAATAGCCTTCCTAAGGAGGTTGTAGAGTCAAAAACAGTGGGGAATTCAAGAATGCATGGGACAGACATAAGGCAATTCTAGTGGGGGTTAGGAGGAAGTAGGTTGTTGGTTAACTAGGATCGCAGTTTATCCATTAGGTAGGGAAATGGAAGACTTGGTGGGCCAAGCGTCTTTATCTGCTATCAAATTCTATGTTTCTATGTTTTGGGATAAGAACCATTCACTGACCAATTTATTTTTCTTCGAGACATACCTTGGGAATTAAATTAGACTGATTGTTTATCATTTAAGCCAGTAAGAGGCCAAGTGACTGTCTATTAGGGTGACTAAGGGTAGTCTGCCTAGTTCAACTCTTGCTACTGCTGTAGCAGTTAAGCAGAGTACCTTTAAAAGGGACTTATAGAAAAAGATAAAGAAAGTGCTATAAAAGCAGATAGTTTCGTTCCACAAACTTCAGCCCCATAAAGTAGAATAGGGTTAATTTTAACTTCTCCTGCAACCAATGCTGGCATTACTGTATGCCTTCCATACTTATGAGTAAAACATAATAAGGCTTTTTATCGCTAACCTAGCTTTGGATATCTGTTCCTTATAATGAGAGGCCATTGACCATTAGTAGTAAATTTAATTCCAAGATAAATGTAAAAGGACTAACTCAATGAACTCATTGTCTAAATGCATTTTAGGTAGAGAAGGATGTACATTTTGATACCCAAACACCATAATTTTAGTTTTTAAGAGTATTTTTAATGCTAGATGATCACACTTGGACTTCAAGAAGTTCAATTTCCACTGAAGACCAACAGCAGACAATAAAAGAAGCAACAGATCAAGTAAGCTAATATATGTATATTACAGTGTCTAATTTTAGGGAATCTAGTGCTAAAGGTGTGTCAAAAATAGAGTAATGAGTCTATATATATATATATATAGAAGAGTCATGGAGTCAGAAGCCATCCTTCTTTCACACCCTGAGTTGTGTTAACATATTCTGATGTTTCCATTATTACCATACCTTATAGCAGTAATTGTATTTGTGTGTAACAAATATATTGGAATTAGTAAGGTTAAAGGAAGTCCTCTTTTATAAGAATGCCCCAAAGTTTGTCTCTGACAACAAAATCGAAAGCAGTGGAAAAATCTGTAAAGAAAGCATACAATTTTATTTGCCTATATAATCCATATTTTTCAAGAAAGTCGCTAAGATGAAAATATTGTTGATGCTTGAGAAGCTTTGATTAAAACCTGCTTGAAATATTAAAAGTGAAGATACTGTTTTATCCAACTTTGCAACTTACCTAATAGGATGCTAGTAAATATTTTACTGCTAATGTCTACTAGGATAATCAGTCTACAATTGGAAGGAAGTTGATATGAACCTTTTATTTATTGGAACAAGTATATTTGTGATCCAAGATGGTGGAAGAAATGTTACTTTAAGACATATATTGAAAATATTTGTAAGAAAAGGAACCCAATAATGTGTATGAGCTCTATAGATTTCATTAGGAATAGTATCTGGACTTGGAACCTTATTATTGGTAAGGTGAAGTATTGTCTGTTCTACATCATCCAAAGTAATATTTAATGGAAGAATATCTGTGAAAATAATCCAGTCAAGAATAGAATTATTTTTAGAAACTAAAGGTTCACTATTAAAAGAAATTTATAATGTGAAATCCATGTATCTTTAGAAATATAAGAAAGCAAAACAGTGAAGATGAATTTGTACCTTCGTGACCAATCACCAAAAGGATTTAGTATCCTTAGTGTTTGTAGCCTTGTACATATGATTCCAATGTTTAGCGTGAAGTCAGATTTTGGGGCCAACACTTTTATAGGTTTTACAAGCTTTGTTTAGTTTAGCAAAATTCTGTTTAGAAGGGTTTTATCTTACAAAGCTAACTAGTTTCTAGCTTGCGCTTTCTCTGTTAAACAATGTATGCCAAACCAAGTATTAGAAAATGCATTACTATTACTTGCAGAGTACATTTTTGATTGATTTGTTGATAACAGATCTCTAATTGTTCACTTATAAATTTAGCATTAACATTGTCTTGGGTAAATGAAGAAGTGTTGAAAATGGTAGGAGTATATTAATTCTGCCACATTATCCCATATTTTATTATTAAGAGACAATTTAGCTTTACCAGTTAAAGCCAATGAGACAGTCTGGATTAGATTATTTAAGGGAAGGGTTTATGAATAGTTACCACAGAAAAAAGAATAGCAACGTTATCACTTTCAGGTCTCATAGTTACTATGAAATTTTATATTGATCATAGTAATGTGGGGAAACATAAGACAAAGTCAATAACGCTTTGTCCTTGAGGTGAGAAGAAAGTACAGGCACTCTCAGGATCACCTCCCTCCCCACCACCATTTAATATCAATAACTTATTGCTTGCATAAAATCATGGAAGCACTTTCCTAAATCATTTAAAATTTTGTCAGTTGATTTTCTAGGACCTAAATTACCTATATAAAACTAATCATATAAAGTGGTAAATTATACAATTGTGCTATTCTTGAATTAAAGTCCCCAGCTAACATAATCATATCAATTTGAAATACTGAGAACCTGCAACCAATTTCCATTGTTAATTTAGACTAGATATAAGTTGAACCAAGATGAAAATGTGGGGAATATAGACATTCACAAAAGAACAACAATGGAGTCCCACCTTATAACTGTAATGAGGAACTCTTGGGTGGGAGCTAGATTTTCCAATACCTTCAACCCCTCCCTGATTTTAACTAAATTTAGAAGGCTCCCCAGGTCTACCCTGGTTTTCTACCTTACTAGCTATATTAGAAAATGATTCATAACCATGAATATGGGGTTGAGAAAGAGCCCAAGTCTCTTGGAATGCTGGGACCTCATGTTTCATAACAAAGTACAACCATTGAGGGTCCACTAACTCTCTCTCTATTCCCAAAGTATTCCAACTGAGAATATTAGGGGCTTCTTCTGGGTATCAGAAAATGTGAGAACAGAAACTGAGTTATCTGATAAGTTAAGGTCACTTATTAGTCACCCAGACTTTTCTAATTTCTTTGAGGGATTAGCCAGTTCATCTAATTCAGAGAATGAGACCACATGAATATTAACAGCATCAAATCTATAACCATATTTTAAACAATAAAGAAAACAGATCTTGTGAATGAATATAACAATCTGTCTGGGACCCATTAGTGTGGGGTGATCCTTTCTACCCTACTAATATTGGAAGGAGAAGTATCTTTTAATAATAGAGGCAAGAATCTCTGACATATGATGCCAAATCTTCCTTTTTTCTCCTCCAGAATATCAATCCCAGATATAGATAACACATCTGAGTATTGAGGGACTCAAAATTCCAGTTGAGATGACTAAAGTAGAGAAAATGTTTCAAATTACTGTAGAGTACCTTGCATATCTTAGAGCCTATATGTATATTTCAATATAGTGGGCCATGTTCCTGGTGAAGATATAGTAAGTCCCAAAGCATTTAAGAAAAGTTGTTTAGCCCAAATGGATTTAGTAATGTCCATATTAGAAATCAGAAAGTGCACTGGGTGTTGGGAATAGGTCCTGTCTCGATGCACAAATATGACTGAACTTGCAGCCAATGGTAACTCAATTTCTGCTCTAAAAGGTACATTATGAGATACATTAGTGTCTTATTGGTTTCATAGTCTACAGTGCATACATTCTCTGTTTTGAAGACTGCTTCTCTACCAGTCAGAATAAGCTGAAAAGGAAGTGGGCCTTCAGGATTTTCATGTGACCCTCCTTCTCAGACAGCTTAGGAGATTCAGTTATGATTTGAGACACAGTGGCATACAAAAGATATATCAGCAGAATTTTAACAATCTCTAATTTTTGAGACATATTTTGTTTCTACAGTAGTCATAGTTTTAACCCTTATTATCTGAGTTTTACTTCAATATGAATATTTTCTACTTTATTTTTTTGGCTCATTGACTGGAGTTGCCACTTTGCATAGATCTGACTTTGTGGTCTTTATTAAATTGAGTTCGATATTTTTTCAGAAATTTGAACTTTTCTTGTTTTCTTTCCCTAGTTTTAGTCTTATTTTTTCTTAGAATTTTGAAAATGAACTTTTATTCCTCTGTCAAGGAGTCATGGAATCAAGAATTATTATAGTAGAAAAGAGAAATATTATTAGGATTCTTAGATCTATCTGGTTTATTACCATGGTCCTCCTTGACCAAATCCTCAATCTTCTGCTCGGCATGATAAACTTTTCTATATATAATGAAGGCAGGTTCTCAATGCACTGTTTAATTCCAGAGTAGGCTTCCAAAAGGACTATATTAGACATAATGGGATGGGCTAAAGCATTAATAGTATATTTAGATATGGTGTAGGCATTATGCTAAAACCTCAGGGTCTAGCTCAGTTTGGTTAACTTACTTATCTAGTTTAGCAATGATCTCATTATGGGATCCAGTTAAATATATGTGTCCTCCTGAAGATGGAGAGTGTTATTGAAGTCATCAGATAAATCCATTGGTCTAAATAAACTCAGTCTTGATGGATATAGAGAAATATCAGCACCTTTAGAATCAACTTCTTTAAGTTTTTTTTGTAATTTTCAAGAGGGAATTATAAATGTCACCTTATCTCTAGCACTTCCCAGAGGTGCTGAAGAAAAGCTGCCTCCCCTCGAGAGACTGATTTTTGCATATACAAAGTCATTTTGCTTGGCTAACAACATTGAAATCTTCTTTCCTAACTATGTACAAAGGCATAGGTTCTTTCCTAACTATATTCGAAGGCAAAGGAGCCTGATTTGATCTGATAATAAGTTGTTGCTGTCAATTTTTCAACCTCCACCAGTTCAACATTTCCTTTACAAAGCTATATTACTTGCTTTCTCAACAGCTCCTCCCCAAAGTAAAGGAATGGGAGTGGCAGACAAGGAAAAAGGAAGCGGAGAGGAAGTGTATTATTTGTAGAGTGTAAGGCACTCTATTTTGTCAATGGAAACTTCCTTCTTCTCCTGTATATAATGAACTAATTTAGATGCTTGACCAGAAAGATTAGAGGGGTTAGGAGTGGAAAAGGTAATGAGAAGTTCCTGTGAAAATACATTACCATTCTTTGGTTTCTTGGAATTCTTTAAACCCTTGTAGTTTTTATCCACTTTACTACCCTCCATCAAATAATTTTTCTCACTACTAATTTCCTTGCCACTTCTGGTATACATGGCTAACAGAGATAATGAGGTACTATAAAATCTATAAATATCAAGGTGCAAAAAGCTGTCACAATAAACCAGAGGAATCAGTTTAAATCACTCTATAGAACAACAGACAAAATGCAGAGATAAAGTCTAGGTATCAGCTGTAATTGGGTTATTCAGCCAATTTCGTATCAGCTCATCTGGAAAAGCTAAAATGCAGATCATATAGAGTCTGAGTACAAGATGCTCATAAGGTCCTGATATAATCGACGCTCCAAAGTACAGTTACACAATTTTGAAGTTTTGCTGCTATAATTCTATGATCCTGAAAAGAAAATCATTTATTTATTTATTTAATTCATAGATCAGATTTACAAACCTTTGAGTCAGAGACTCATTTACAAAGGTACCTCATTACAGGAAGGAGGGACTAACATATTTTTGTGGCAATACATTGGTTAACAGTACAGGTGAGATACAAAGGAATATACAGCAAGGCATTGCAGTGACCAAAACAGGTGAGATACAGCAGAGCAAAACAATGCAGAGTACTGTGCGTGGTGTGCAGACTACAATAACTAACTGGCTGGGGCATATTGTAGTACTAATGGACCGATGGTTCAGAGGGTGCTCTAGAAAAGCACTATAATGGACAAGTACAGCTCTGATTGTCAGTGAGGTATCTGCATAGGGCTATTTTGAAGGGGCCGATTTTGGGATGTTTGTGATGTGCGTGGGGAGGGAGTTATACCAAGAGGGTGTTCTGTGTGAAAGGACCTTTGGGCGAGTGAGGTCCTAGCTCTAGGCACCTGGAAGGTGGCTTTGGTTGTATTGCAGGACAACTGGGTGGGAGGCCTGCTGAAGGGGTGTAGTGACACCTGGGGGCAAAAGCCCAAGTAGAGCTCTTTTGACAGTATACTGGTGTGGTATTGCAGATGTTCTTCAAAGGTGAGTATGTTAGAGGCGGAGTAGAGTAGGCATGTGTGAGTTCTGTTCTGGGCACTGGTCAGGAGCCTGCAGGCTTTGTTGATAGAGGTCTGGACTTTGGTGAGGGCAGTGAGGTTGGCAGCTGCATGGTAGGGGAGTCCATAGTCCACCAATGACAGAATGGACAGATGATAGCAAGCCTCAGGGCAAACTCAGGAATGCAGTCTTTGTGGCAGAGGAGACCAATCCAGGCATTCATGCGATGACAAAGCATTAAGATGGGTATGGAAGGAGAATGCCGAAGTCGAAGGTGATGCCCAGGTATTTGCATGTTGATACCTGTTCAAGGGGGTAGAGTGTGCTGGGATGATGTGAAGGGAGTTACTTTGGCGGTGTGCAAAATCATAGATTTCATCTTCTTAAGGTTCAGAACCAGACGGTGGTCAAGGAACCATTTTTCTGCTTGGCTGAAGGTGAGTTGCAGGGAGCTCTGGAGGTGGAGTGGGTTGGGGTGTGAGGCGCACGAGGACCGCGCCATCGAGATAGAAGCAATTTGCCTGTGCAGGAGCTGGGAGGGTGTTTAAAGAGACTAAACAAGGTGGGTCCCAGGATGGAGCCTTGAGGGACCCCAGAGCATACTGGTAAGGCTGTTGATAGGATACCATTTAATTTGACCCGCTGGGATCTATCCTGAGGTAGTGGAGAACCAGTCCAGGGGCCCAAGGAGAGTCCCAGCAGATGAAGGAAGTCACATTAATGGGTGACACATAGTGTCAAAGGCCTTAGATAGGTCGATGAACACTGCTCTGGCGATTTCCCAGCATCAAGTGCAGAGTGTATTTGGTGGGAGAACTCCAAAGGGCTGTGGAGGTGCTGTGACTAGGGCAGAAGCCATGTTGCTCTGGGCATAGTATGTTGTATTTAGATAGGTAATCCATGAGTTGGGTGGATACTATCTTCTCCAGGGCTTTGGAGGGGAGGATGGAGATGGGTCTGTAATTGTTTGGTAATGTTTGGTCTCCATTTTTAGGGATGGGGTAATTTCAGCCAATTTCCATGCACTTGGGAATTGGCCAAGGCCTAGGGATTGGTTAAGAAGATCCTTGAGTGGGGCTAACATGACATCAAGTGTTAGGCAGAGTATCCTGGAGTCAAGGGGTCTCTGCTCGGGTTGTGGAGAAGAGGACTTTTAGGAGGAGAGGTCTGGTGTCATGGGGAGATAGTCCTGAAGAGAAATTGGGGTCAGGAGGTAGCTGGGTGGTTGGATGTAAGGATAGGGTCAAAAGAAGTGGGCAGGAAGAACCCACTTAGGTCAGAAAATGTTGCGTTGAGGCAGTCCTCAATACGTGGTTGGTCAGTATTAATTGTGCCATTAATAATCATCTGGGGAGGGTATTCTCATTAACTCCTTTATTTTATCCCAGAAAGCTCAGACAGAGCCCCAGGATGAGGCCATGGTGGTTTGGTAGTAGCTGGCCTTGGCTTGTCTAATGGCCCAGGTGCATCAGGTTGCGGCAGCTTTATAGGCTTGCCTGTCGGCTGTCCTGTTGGATTCAAATGCAATGTGCCATAGGTTATCCCGCTGCTTCAGTTGCTGGACCAGAGAGGGAGAAATCTAGGCAACATTTTGCCTCTTGGGCGTAGTGTTGGTAATGGGGGCAAAGATGTCACAGCCTTGCAGAAGGCACTGATGAGGAAGGCTAAGCAGTATCTATATCGATTGTGAGGGAGATTGGGGGCCAGTCGAGCTGGGCAAGGTGCTGCTTTTAGCTTATTAAGGCCCCCAGGGTGGAAGCTGCAATGGGGGGTTGCATTGTATGCAGGACTGAGTGTGGGGAGGACCAGAAACAGAGAATGGTGAGTGGTCACTAAGGGAGTCTGCTAGGACGTTAACAGACTTGATTTTGTATGGTCAGTTAGAGAGTACAATATCCAGAAGGAGCTGGTCCCCGAGATTGGTTAAATCTGGTGGGTCGCGTGACCAATTGAGATAGGTCAAGAGCTGTGAAGTTGTCTTAATGTGTTGGGAAGTGGAGCCAAGCCAGTTGATATTGAGGTCTCCTAGTATGAGCTGTTCAGCCTTGTGTGGCAGGGTAGAGAGATATTCTGTGAGAGAGTGGATAGCTAAACATTGTGCTCACAGGGTATGTAGGTGGTTGTGAGGTAAAAGTGGGCCATGACCAGGGTGTGGGGTGATTTTCAGGGTGATGGCTTGAGCCTGTGGCTGTGCTTGGGGTAGTGAGTGCATGACCCAGGAGGGAGTCACGCAGGTAGACTGCACACCCGCCACGCTTGCCCACCCGATATTCTCTGAATAGCGTGAAACGGGAGGAGACAGCAGATTCTGGAGTAGATTGGGAGATCCAACTCTCCACTATCGCAAGAATGTCAGCCGTGTGCTGTGAGACCCAATACTGAAGCGCTGCGGTTTTTCTTGGGAGACTGCAGATACTGATGGGCTGATTGGTTCTGCACCACACATGACTATTAGTATAAAACTGAGAGCCGACCAAGGGTGGTGGTGGGGACAGTGGGGAGTCAGCGTGCAGCACAGTTAGGCCAAACAACACGCCTTGTGACAAAGCCTGGCGCTACTCCTGAGCCCCAATGCGTACCTGTGGCAGTCCGGGGATGGGGTTGGGGCGATTCCTGACTCGAGGTCCTGGGGAGGGCAGGCTCTCCAGCCCTTGCAACCTGCTGTGCAGTTTCCGTGGATGAACCCCTGAAAAATTAGGAGAGAGGAGATTATAAGCATTATTTAGAGGTGGGGCTATGGTAAGGACACAAGAATAATGTTACTGACTGGTCTAACTATGAGCTGTACTGTTTAACAATGGGAGCCGAATCAGTTTCACTATTCACAGTTTAAAGCGGAGCCACAGCAGTTCGAATCGGTTCAGTCTGCACAGGTTTAAATTCAAATCAAGCATTGAAATTTGTCTAACTGAGCTGCACTGCTTCAAAATGGCAGCCAAATCAGTTTCAATATTCACAGTTTAAAATAAGAGCTGCATTAGTTCGAGTCTGCTCAGTCAGTTAAGGCAAGCTACTTGTTTAAATTTTCCAGCACTGGCAGCTGTTGGATCATAATACTTGAGCAACAGTCTTAAGGTAATCTTGAATAAACACAATAAAATGTATATTAAGGCAGCAGAAAGGTACATTAAAAAACTATCTTCAGTGTTGTGCCGACTCTTAAAGGCGCTGGAAAACTGAAATGTCCTTTGTTCTACTCCAGGTTTTAAAATGGGGATTGGCGCCAAACAACACGCCTTAGGACAAAAGCCTGGCACTGCTCCGAGCCCTTAATGCACTTCCATGGCAGTCCGGGTGGGGGCGATTCCTGACTTGAGGTCTGGGGAGTGCAGGCTCTCCAGCCCCTCACGACCCATGGTGCAGTTTCCATGGATGAACCTCAGCAGTCCGGGGTGGGGGTGATTCCTGACTCGAGGTCCTGGGGAGGCAGGTTCTCCAGCCCTTGTGACCCACAGTGCAGTTTCTGTGGATGAACCCCTATGGCAGTCGGGGGTGGGGCGATTCCTGACTCGAGGTCCTGGGAGGCAGGCTTTCAGCCTTCGCGATGAGCAGTGCAGGTTCGGTTGTACGAACCCTGAACTTAAACAGTCACTTGACTAGTTGATAGCCATCAAAAGAAACCCCAGGATGCTTTCTTGATAGCGTTTATTGGGGTCCAGTGTAGAAGTTGTTTTGGACTGGAATCAACCCAGAGATTCCAACCTCAAAGTCTGGTCGTGTCAGGATTTGCAACAGAAGAATCACCCAAATATCTAAAATACAATAATAATAATGGGCGAGGGTCAACACTACAATTAAAAAGTAACCCAGAGTACCAAATAAATATTAATATATTAGTATAAATTATGTGTGGTTCATAGCTCAGTGCTTATGCTACCTACTGTAGTTGAATAATGAAAGTTGTGCCTGGATACAGAGGCCAGACCAGAAAGTAGGATAATGCTGACAAGGTATAGCTTGTACAATTAATTAGTCCTTGGTACTTCAGCGTAGAGATGAGCAAGTCAGTGATAACAGTATATGTAAACTGGATAGTATAGGCATGGTGCTTAGATGCTTGAACTGATGAGTAACTTGTTAAGACTTGATGTTTTGGCCTTTCTCTGTATCTCATCATAGGAAGGATGCTTAGTCTAGTAGGAAGAGATCCTTCCGGAGGGATAAGAGTGCCAGGAGAAAGATGAGTGTAAGGGAGGATGGAGGGCGAGTGCGACTCACTCTAAGCAGAGCAACTGTAGTCAGATGGTTTGCTCTTCCCCACATAACTACAGGCAAGTCTTTCAGTTATGTGTGGTTCATGGCTCAGTGCTTATGCTACGATTGTAGTTGAATAATGAAAGTTGTGCTTGGAACAGAGGCCAGACCAGTAAGTAGGATAATGCTGACAAGGTATTACTTGTATGAAGTGATTAGTGCTTAGGTACTTCAGTGTAGATATGAGCAAGTCAGTGATTATAGTATATGTAAATTGGATAGTATAGGCATGGTACTTAGATGCTTGAACTGAAGAGTAACTTGTTAAGACTTGATGTTTTGGCCTTTCTATATCCCACTGTAGGAAGGATGCTTAGTCAGTAGGAAGAGATCCCCAAAAATTAATGAGTATTAAGAGATTATCAAATGATTATCTCCTTCAACTCTGGAGAGTGTGGCTAGTAGCACAGAGGAGAGAACCCCCTTGGGGAAACCTCTGACGACACATGGCTACTGACCTGCCCGTCCTTCTGGGCATGCTAAAGGAGAATAATCCTAATTAAACATCTTAGGTTGTCTGGCTAATCCTAAGACCAAGAAATAGTAAATCTGAAATCCAATAAACAGGAAAGCTGAAACTGGAACCCTGGTGATGAGAGTCCATCGAGACAGCAGCATATCCTTCTAGCAAAGTCCAAGTCAAAAAATATCCAAGTCCAGGCAAATCTGATATTTGTAAGTGCAACTCCACAGGTGAGCAGTAGCAATCTGAAAAGGTTGAGTCGTGCCAGTCAAAGCATTCTGACAGGTGAGGAATTCTTTCCAAGGAGAACTTGAGCTTGAACGAATGACCCTATGCTCCAGAATAGGAGGATTTGCAGTTCTGGATTGATGGCAAGTATGAAAGGATAAGGGCTAGGTGAAGGAAGAAGCTAGATGCAGGCTATAAAGTGGGGACAAAGTGGTTGAAACTCCAGTCCTGAGCGGGCAAGCAGATAGGAGTAGCAATGGAGCTCGAGGTATGAGTAGATGGAGCTGAAGCCTCAGGCCCAGCAGGTGAAGCAGGTCTTATAAGTGGGCATAATACTCTCGATGCACTTCCAGACCCTGAGGGTGAAGCAGGTATGAATTAGTAATAGGTTAAGGTAGACCTCTGGGCCCCATAGGGACACAGGACATTGAAATGATACGGTGACACCTCCAGCCTCATGGGCAAGGCAGGTGTAGAGCAGTGGTAGAGAGTGTGGCAGTCATCCCATAGGCTACAGCTGAGGATGGTTGTAGATATGAGTAATTATCACAGAAGCTAAAGGTAGACTTGCATGAGGTTAGTAGTAGAACTTGACGAACCTGCATGCAGTGCAGAAGTAGTAGCGCATGAGTAAAGAATAGATTATCCTTAGTATTATAAGATGGTAGCATATCCTCAGCAAATTCCCTGACCAGGCTGTTAATGTCCATGGCAAACTATCGAAAGAAGGTCATTAAAGTCCAGTGGAATACATAGTCCATCTTGTAGTAGTGATCCATGTTCCGATGTATGAGTTGTGGAAGCATAGAGTTCGGAAGACAAGGCACATAAGCTGAAAGCCAAAAAGATTGCATTCAGGAAATACAAAAAGACACAGGCAGAAGGGGATAGGGAGAAGTACCAGGAGAAGCAAAGGGAGGCAGGAGGTCAGTAAGGGAAGCCAAAGCTCAGACAGAAGAACACCTTGCAAAATCAGTGGGTAGAGGGACAAAACCTTTACAGGTACAGTAGTGAAAAAGACAAAGGGAGGGATAGTGAGACTGAAGGGGAGGATGGGGGCCGCATGGAGGATGACAACAGTAAAGTTGACATATTGAACAGGTATTTCTGCTCAGTCTTTACTGAGGAAGAGGAGGTAATGGGTCTGAAGGGAGTACAAGGGTGAGAATGGTGCAGAAATGGACACAAGTCCCTTACACGAGAAAGGGTCCTAAGGAACTGGAAGTAATAAGAGTTGATAAAGCAATGGGGCCAGATGGGATGCACCCAGGGTCCTTAAAGAACTAAGAGAGGTGGTGGCTGAACCTCTGGCTATCCTGTTTAGCCAATCACTGGAAACAGGGAGGCACCCAAAGACTGGAGGACAGCAGATGTAGTCTCCTTATACAAAAAGTGGAACAAAGAGGAAGCAGGGAATTACAGACCAGTCAGCCCTCACCTCGGTAGTGGGAAGATCATGGAAGCACTACTGAAGGAGAGATTGGTGGAACATCTGGTTGTCAATGGACTACAGGACCCAAGGCAGCATGGTTTCACCAGGGGAGCATGGTCATGTCAGACCAACCTCATTGAATTTTTGACGGGTGACTAGGGAGGTGGATCAGGGAGGCAGTGGACATGGCCTATCTGGACTTCAGCAAGGCCTTGACACTGTGCCACAGAAGACTATTACACAAACTGGGGAATATGGGTGTGGGACAGTAGTGTGGTGGGTAGGTAACTGGCTGGGTGGCAGGACATAGGGTGGTGGTAAATGGCTGTCACTCCACAGAGGGAAGAGTGACCAGTGGGCACCACAGGATCAGTGCTGGGACCGGTCCTATTCAACATCTTTCATCAGTGACATTGCGCAGGACCTAGAAGGCAGAATTTCACTCTTCGTTGATGACACAAAGCTCTGTAACAGAGTAGACACACCAGAGGGTGTAGACAGAATGAGAAGGGACCTGCAGAAACTTGAAGAATGGTCAGGGTTTTGGCAGTTGAAATTCAATGCAAGGAAGTGCAAGATAACGCACATGGGGCACAAAACCCTGGCACAATATATCAGTTGGGGGGTGAGGATATAGCATGCACCAAGCAGGAAAAGGATCTTGGGGTTATCATCTCTGATGACCTCAAGGTAGGAAACAGTGTGACAAGGCAGCAGGAAAAGCAAATAGGATGCTGGGATGTATAGGCAGGGGCATCACCAGCAGGAAAAGGAGGTCATAATTCCGCACTACAAGACACTAGTGAGGCCCCACCCAGAGTACACTGTACAGTTCTGGAGACCATACCCAAGTAAGGACATAGACAGGGTAGAGAAGGTTCAGAGGAGGGCAACAAAGATGGTGCATGGATTGCATCACAAGTCCTATGAAGACAGGTTGAAGGAACAGAACATGTACTCCCTGGAGGAGAGGAGGGAGAGAGGGGATATGATAGAGACATACAAGTATCTTACAGGGAGGAACAGGGTAAGAATACACTGTTTTTAAGCAAAAAGATGTTCCAGGACTAGAGGGCATGGGATGAAGTTGGAGGAGGATGATTCAGAGGAAACATGAGGAAGAATTTCTTCACAGAATGGTGGTGAACAAGTGGAACACCCTGCCAGAGGAAGTGATGGGGCTGAAACAATCCCGGATTTAAGAATGCATGGATAGACATAAAGGAATTCGGAGGTCAGGGGTAAGGGGCAACAGACTTCTAGGAAAACATAAACTGAACACAAGCTCAAATGGCAGACTGGTGTGGGCCATTGGCCCCTATCTGCCAACACTGTCTATGTATCTATGTATCTATGTAGCTGAATGCAGATGTAAAGCTGAAGAAAGCAGAACCAGTGAACCCTTGGACTGGAGTGGGTGGAGCAGTACTTGGACAGTAGGCTAGAATGGCCTGAATAACCTTCAATTCATCTGGCTAAGCGGTATGGTAAGGAATAGAATCTTCACGCCCAAGCTGGGTGAGTGCAGGTATAGCAGAATGGTCAAAACCTAGACCCTAATGCTGGTGAGTAGGTTGAGTAAGAAAGCAAGCAGGTGAGCAGCTGGATGAGCACTGGAGTGCTAAGCAAACTGAGCATTGAGTGGGAACCTTAGAAGGGTGAATGCAGCATTGAGTGTAGCAGAATCCCAGAGACTGAGCTGAGGAGATGGCAGTAAGTGAAGTGAATGCAGGCAGCAATGAGCAATGATTTCAAAGTAAGTGTGAACCTGCACATGGGTCAGTAAAACTGAATAGGATTAAGTGGACCCACATGTAAGTCTGCATGACAGAGGACCAATAATATTCAAACCGCCATGCCTTGAATTGGCAATGCAGGTGTAGAGGCTGAGGTAGAGTATGGGGGCAGTATGAATGATCCTGTAGTGACGTTGAGTTTGGGATGAGCAAGGATGGCAGCAGAATGCAGTAGAGGACACTGACAAAGGTAATGTCTGAGGCTTAAGTCATGCAATAGAGTGACTCTGTGGGATAGAGTTTGGCTGAGAGTCCTGACAGGAAATGGTAGTCGAATAATTGCAATGAACTGAAGCAGCATGGTAAAAGATGTCCAAGAGACTTGATTGTAACAGGCCTGAGCTGTGTCCAGATGTAAGTCTATGGCAGAGCGAAGAAGGATATCCTGATGAGTGTAGTGGGTATGAAGGGCGAAGATGAGAGGCAGCAGAACCAAAAGTTGAGTAAATGCCTGAATATGAGACATCCTGGCAGTGCTTTATCCTACTGAATGCCATGAAAGAGCGCATGGCTGGAGTGCATAGCAAGTGTCCAAGGATGGGGTAAGGCAACAGCTAAGCCCTGACATTAGTGATGACAGCTGACCACACGAGGTCAGCTGAAGGAAGGAGTAAACATGGCAACTAGGCCCCATGAAGGCTAGAAGACCATAAGCCCACAGCAGGGTGGCAGATAATGATAATGAGCAGTAGAAGCCCATGAGGGTGCAGTAGGAAGTCAAGTGGATGGATGTGAGGCAAATAGATGGTGCCAACTCCTTTTTGAGGGTTAAGTAGGGAATCTACAATGAAGCCTGAAGAAGGCAGGTGAAGCATAATAATCCTACGAATGCACTGCAGTTTGAAATGGCGAGTATGGCCTTAAACCACACGCCGCTGAATTGTGCTTAGCTATGGTGAACTAGAATGAATAAGGGGAGCTAATTGAGCCATAGAGAAGCCAGCTGTGTCAGCTGAGCAACAGAACCCAGTAGAGGGTGGTAAAAACATAGGCTTGAATATACTAGGCAAGACAGGCAAGCTAAAAGGCGGACTACAGGGAGTGAGACATGAAGGTCTGTACAATGTATTGAGGTCCCGAGGTTCAAGGGACAGTAACTCGACTAGGCATGTTTAGTGGCCAAATAGCAAATCTGAATCCCAGTGTATGAGACCTTACATAACTCAAGGCCAGGAGTTTTGGGCCAGAACACAAGAAAGAAAGTACTTGCAAAACTGCAGATTGAGAATGAAGTACAGTTCTGTTACATTATTTACGCAGACAGACTGAATAGATGGTACGCAGGAAATTAGAATTAGCAACCCAAACTCATTCACATGTGATTCTGACAGGCATTTGATTTGCACTTTTGGGTAAAGGGAGAGTCAGAATCTTGGAACTGTTTTTGTAACTGGTAAATAAATCTTCAAGGCAGCCCTGAGTTGAATCTTTTAAACTGACATCAGTAGCCAATAAATACTGGAAAACACTGGGAAGGTAAAGCAGATTATATTAATGGGTCTTAGAAATTGGACTCTGAACACACCTTAGCCACTTAATTACCTTTGTCTCCCAGGTACATTTGAGTTTGTATTCTGCAAGTAATATGATGAGGGTGAGAACTGTACAAGCATGTACTGGCAGTTATATTAACTGCCTGACCCGATATGTCCCCAAAAACTGTAGTTTTGGTTATATTCACTGTCATTTAAATCCTGCTTTTGCTGGACCATTTGATCTGCTAATATTAAATGCGCACTAATATTAAACACCTCACTGGTATAAAGTCAAGTCATTAGCACTTAGCGAAAATAGAAGACCGCAGATAGGTTCCTCTTGGTCAAAGCGCCAACATTTGAGGGTGCTAACATTTTCTGTACTACAGTAGTTAATTGAGTTAAGTCGTTTGGCTTCCCCAGATCTTCTAAGGCTGTGGTAACAGAGACTGACAGGAGTGGTGTGCTGCAGAGCAAGCATATCCCACTTAGCCGCCATAGGAAGGCTGTCTTTCTGTTGCAATGCGCCTTTCAATGGAAGCTGCTGAGGAGGAGTTGCAGCGATCTTGCTGAGTATGCAATTAAAGTTTTCAGGGCACAGGCTAGAAGATCAATAGCTGGGAGCCTTAGTCAATCTCTTAATAGGTGCATTGCCCATGGTTCCAATAGGCAGTCATCAGTTTAACAAGTCTGGTGTGAGTGAGAGGCAGCTGATGGAAATACAGGCATGGCCAGCAGGAGATGAAAACAACGGTTGAACAGATCTGGAATGGTGCTGAGCGTTGATGACTCCAGCGTCCAGCAGCAGGTATGCAAACCCAACTGGCGAGTATGAGAGGTGTGACAGATGAACTGAGGCACAGCTGGAACAAACCCCTTCAAAACAAAAAGAAAAGTGACAGACACAGAGAGCGGGGTGGGGGCACCAGAAGGAAGGGAAGGAGTGCAAGCAGGGCAGAACAGGGATGTGGGTAAGGGAAGGAGGGGGCACCAGCCGCACCACGAGCGAGTTCGACTTGCTTCTAAGCAGAGCACCTGTAGTCAGATGGTTTAAGCAGGGTTGGGGGAGGAGCTCTTCCCCACATAACTAAGGCAAGCCTTTCAAATATACAAACTATTCTATAAGTAAAATATGATTAAAGTATGCTTAAATGCACTCAGGCTAATTAATTGTTTATTATTGTTAAGAACTAATCAATTGCTATTCCAGCCTTCTCAAGAACCAGAAGGCTAATAAACACTTAGACTAAACTATTTCCCAAATAAAGCGCCCAAGTATTAAGCATATAGGATTTTAAACTTTAATATTTAATATACCATGTATTCCTGGACAGAGTAACAGCTGAGGAAAAAAAAGAACTTTAAACATCGCCTAAATATAAATTAATATAGTCAAGAAAATCTAAAACTAATGAGTTGCTTCACTTTAGCACATCATGGTAAAACTTATATACCCCTGTAAAACCCGGCAAAACCGGCAGGCTAAGTCCATTTGAAGGTCGACCGAAAATCATTTGGCAACAGTTGAAAATCAACAAACGCCTCCTTCATGCACCCTGAAATTAATGCAGTGAAAACTGAGCAGAGCTAAATGCTAGTAAAGGAAAATCAGCAATCTTCTTTGCAGGGTCAGACTCTGGAAAGGATTTAAAACTGGTGCTGGTTACTGAAAGCCGAAAGAAGAAAAAGTAGTTTCTCTAGCTGTTCGGTATAGGTTTGATATAACTGAGCAGGCGCTTTGAGGAAGCGAAGTCAGTGGTAGCCAAATATACCTAAAGACACCCACGCATAAAGCCTTATATCTGCAGGGAGATTAGTGCCTATTTTTATTTATTTATAAAGTCTAGGATTACATTTACCTTTGAGCCAAGGCTTTTACAAAGGTTCCACGTCAGAGAAATACAAATTGTGGAGAACATCAAGTCAGAACTAACAAACAATGTGGACATTGCTACAATTTGCAGTTTAATACATTTCGAGGGTAACAAAGTAAACAAAGCAGCCAGAGGCATTTGTTAGAGCAACAGACATAAGATGAGAAGTGCTGGAGTCATGGGGAGAGGGAAGAGGGAGGCGAGGCTAAGGGATGGGACAGGTAGGGGAGAAGAGTAGGAAGGTATGGCGAGGTGGGTGGAAAGGTGCAGCATGGGGTATACCAAGGTGTGAGGGTGTGTCAGGTGAGAAGGAGAAGACCACTACAGCAGGCAGAGAAATAGAGACTGGGTTAAATGGTGCAGTCACAGGAGCTGTTGGCAGTGAGATGGTCCCAGAGTCTAGTTTTAAACATACCAAGTGTCGGGCAGAGAAGATGGTGGGGCTAAGGCCATTGAACCAGAGTGGCACTCTATAGGCAAAGGAGCATTGTCCCTGGGAAGTGTGAGAGTGGGGACTTTCAGTAGCTGCAGATTGATCTCCGAGACAATGTTTGTTGGTTCTGGTGTTGTAACAGGGTTGAGACCCCAGGAGGCAAGGCCAAGGTAGATTTTTTCACCATGAAGCAGGTGAGATACTTGATGTGGTTGGCTAGTTGGAGCCAGAAGAGCATAGATTTGGTTTTCTTGTGATTAAGGATGAGCTTATGATTAAGAAACCATGTCTCTACAGTACTGAAACCAAGCTGAAGGTTGTGTTGTAGTGTTGCAGGATCTTTGTGAGTGGAGAATACAACAGCATCATCGATTGTACAGTATGATTTGTTCAGAGCAGTGTTGAGGAGGGAGTTTAAGAAAAGGCTGAAAAGGTGGGCCCAGTATGGACTTCTGTGGGACACCAGAGTCACAGGCAGGGTATCAGAAAGAGCGTCAGCAATTTTACTCTCTGTGACTGGTTTCTAGGTAGCTGCAGATTGGATCTCCAGAGGCAAATGCTTGTTGGTTCGTGTTGTAACAGGGCTGAGACCCCAGGAGGGCAAGGCCAAGGTAGATTTTTTTTCACCATGGAGCAGGTGAGATGCTTGATGCGGTTGGTTAGCTGGAGCCAGCCAGTCCAGGTGCACAGGTCACATGTGAGGTGAGACGGTGAGCATCAGTGATGAGCCAACATGCCTTATTTAAGGCAGTTGATATGCGCCTAAGGGTTGTGGTTGTGGAGCCATAAATGATGAGACCATAGTCTATTGCAGAGATCACACAGCTCTGGACAGCAATCTTCAATGCTTCTGACGTGAGATGTTGTCTATGTTTGTAGAGAAGACCAAGCCGTGTATTTGCAGCTCTAGCAACATTGTTAGCATGAGTTCCATAGGAGAGATTAGGATCAAGCTGTATCCCTAAGTATTTGAAGGACACCACCTGTTCTAGGGTGTTCCCCTGGGAGGTGGAGATGGACAAGTGGTGTAGCTTGTGGATTATAAGAGCTGCAGAAGAGCATAGATTTGGTTTTCTTGTGATTATGGACAAGCTTATGATTAAGAAACCATGTCTGTACAGTACTGAAACCAAGTTGAAGGTTGTGTTGAGTGTTGCAGGTTCTTTGTGAGTGGAGAATACAACAGCATCATCGGCATACAGTATGATTTGCTCAGAGCAGTGTTGAGGAAGGAGTTTAAGAAAAGGCTGAAAAGGAGGGCCCAGTATGGACCCCTGTGGGATACCACAGCAAACAGGCAGGGTATCAGAAAGAGCGCCAGCAATTTTTACTTTCTGTGACCAGTTTCTAGGTAGCTTTAAACCAGACAGCAGAGTCTGGTGAAAGCCTGGCATTCTGTAGTTGGTCAATTAGTAGCCCATGGTGTACAGTATCGAATGCCTTGAGAGGTTCACGAAAACGGCCCCTGTGAGTAGGCCATTGTCGAGATTTGTGCAAAGCTCCAGTGAACTCAAGAAGGGCTGTGGTGGTGGTATGACCTTTCTGGAATCTGTGTTATTGTGCACAAGGTATATTGTATTTATCCAGGTGGTTGTTAGTTGATCAGCCACGATGCGCTCGAGAGCCTTAGAGAGTGGGGGCAGTATGGAGATAAGGATAATTTGAGTGATTCATCTTATCCCACTTTTATGGACAGGTGTCACGATGGCTGTTTTCCATAAGTCTGGGAATTTTCCACAGCTGAGAGAGGTTTAGGATTTTGTTAATGGACGTAATTACCTCATCGAGGGTGTTACAAAAGCTTAAGATCCAGGGTGTTATTACTAGATCTGGATTTAGAGATGGCAACAGCAATATAGCGCGAGCTTCATTTAGCCTTCCTCCCTGAAGTAGAAGAGGGATGGTTAGACTGTGGAGGTGAAGTGTTGGGGAGGTGGCCTTGTTTTTGAAAAAGCCTGGAGGTAGAACACCACTAATGTCTGAAAAGCCACGTTAAAGGTGTTAGCGATCACCAAGGTGTCAAGGGTTGTGGATCCATCAACTATTAACATGGCCGGAGAGGTTTTGGCTGCTTTCCTGTAACTTCCTTGATATTTTCCCAGAATGCATGTCCATTTCCCAGGTATTGGTGAGACCGCCTTTGTAATAGGTGGATTTCTGCTGGATGGCTTTTGTGCAGACATTTCATGCTTGTTAGTATTTTTGATATCCAGTTGTTTGCCAATAGCTTTGGCAACTGCCCAAAGGTGGTCCCTTAATTTCAGCTGAGAAAGAAGACCTGTGTAAGCCAGGAGTTGCAGAGAGATTTTGTTTTGCACCTTTTAGCAGGGGCAAAGCGGTTACAGGCCCTGCTGAAAATAGAGATGAAATGATCAAGAGCCGAGTTAGCATCTGTTGCCTCGTGAAATAGGTAGCCAGTCTTGTAGAAGTAGGTGGTGTTTGAGATGTGGAAGTTTTCCATGAGGAAGGACCCTACTAAAGATAATTTTGGGAGGGGCTTGAGGAATTTGTTGGACCATGCACATATGACTAGGGAGTGGTCACTGAGAGAGTCTGGAAGAACGGTAGTACAAGAAATCCTTGTGGGGTGAGTGGTGAGGACCCAGTCCAGTAGGGTACTGGTGCCAGTCTTGTAATTAGTCCTGGTAAGGGAGTTGGCCATTTGCATGAGGCTAGCAGCTGAGACGGAGTCTTTGAGGGCACAGGCATCCAATGCTAACCAGTTTATACTAAAATTACCTAGTAGAATAAGTTTGGCTTCTGGAGGATGGAGTTGATAAAGTTTAGGACATTGTTGAAGCCATGTTTAAGATCCCTGGGTGGGATGTATATGGAGATGATAGTCAGGGTTTATGGTTAGGACCTAGGATGATTTTTTTCCATTTAGAAAACTTTATTAACATTTTTAAGACACAACATCCATACAAAGCATGTACAATGGCATTAAACATGTCAAAACTGTCCACTCTACTTAACTCCCACCCTCCTACACTCTTCCCTGCCCGATTATTGGTCATATATCTTGTTTAGTTAGTACGATCTCCATCCCCCATGTAATACCTCCCCCGGGTCAACTGGGAAATGAATATAAAGTACTATCTTTTTCATGCAGCAGAACCTCATATACTTAACTTGCTACTTCCTTTGAATTACGAGCTCTTCATATATAGCAGGTGGAACAATCATCTTCTACAGATCCTTATACCTCTCAGCTAAAACAGTGAAAACTTCTCCCACCTATTATTAAAGTTATTTAAAGTATGGAATTGTAATGCTATTGCCTTTTGGCATAATAAGCTGTATCAATTCCTGTGTCCATTCTCTAATGGGAGGTGAGGTTTCTCTGATCCAATATCTCATAATTAAAAGCAGGGACACTGCTGAGGTGAAAGCCATATAATATTTATGAGTCTGATTAGGTATGGCTGACAGGTTGCCATACACATGTTTCGACATTAAAAATGTCTCTTTTCAAACAAAGGTAAAAGAATGTCTTTGTTTGTTGCCCAAAGTTCTGGATACTGGGGCATGTCCATATCATATGCATAACAGAACCATGTTCTCTTTGACATTTCTGGCATATTTTACTTTTCTTCTTGTCCATAAAATGCCTTTTAATCGGTGTGTGTAGTACAGATTATGGAGTACTTTTAAATCTGATCAGACGTAATCAATCTTGTTTTACCAATTTATAATTGTTTTTCCACACTGACTCCCAGGTGGAAGCGTCATAGGAGAGATTTTCAGCCTGTTGCCAATAAATGCTATTGGGAAAGTATCCTCAGCTCGATTGGTCAACAATTTATAAATCTGCGCTATGGGTTTTGACTGCGTGAGTCTTAAAGATCTCCTTAAGAAGTCTGAAGCCTGAGCAGACCACGGTGGTTTCCCAAGTATTGTCTTTACACATTGCTTAATCTGTAAATATTTAAATAAAGGAAATTCTGTCAGTTGAAAAGCTATTTTAAGATCTTTGGTGGTCAGAAATTTGTGTTCTTTAACTAAGTCTGTGATTTCAGCTTTTCTACCCTTTTCCAAAAAGTTGGAGAAATAGTCTTGTTTCCTAATTGAAAATTCAAATTATGAACTAAAGGCTGACCTAAATCTCTCCTATTATCCAATTTAAAATCGGTACACAGCTGAGAATGAGCCTCCATAGTCCATGCTAATGGCGTATGCCTCCAGGACCGAGGTGTTATTTTTTGCCTGCTGTATAGAGTAATGATGCTAAAGAAATATTACTTGAGAGGCAATTTGTCTCTCTATCTTATACCATATCAAATTAAGAGGAACACATTCATGAAGGGTCAGCCATAAAGAATATTTAGAGCTCTGAAGGCCAAATAGTATAAAAGAGATTAGGAATTCCAAGCCCTCCTCTCTTTCCCACCCATTAATTTGTTTATTGTCCTTCTAGGTTTTTATCATTCCAGAGGAAGGCGGACCACATAGAATTAATCTTTTGAACCATGACTTAGGGAGAACTAAATTCAACATAGAAAGGGATACATTAACCTAGGGAAATGACCATCTTAATTAAGTTGACTCAACCCCATAGGGATAAGGGCAAGGTTTGCCACCTCTTTAGGTCTTGCTGCATCTGTGTTACTATAGGATCAATATTCAGAGATTTCAGTTTATTAATGTCTTGTGTAAGTTCTATGCATAAAAGGTGAGCGAACTGGAAGCCCATTTCAAACCCATCTCCTCTACATCCTTCTAAGTACATGAAGGCGCCAATGATAGTACTACTGTTTTGTGGCTATTAAGCTTATATCCTGACACTGAACTGAAATTATCTATTAGACTCAGAGTTGCCTGTATGATTCACACCATGAGGAGAGATGCATGAGAATGTCATCTGCAAACATTGAAATTTTATATGTGTCAGGGCCAATATTTATTCCTCTAATTTCCATCGTCATGTTAATTTTTCTAGCCAAGGGTACCAATGTATAAATTAAAAAGCATCAGGATAGGGACAAACCTGTCTGATTCCTCTTGATAGCTTAAAATTATTGAGATGGCCCCATTACATACAACTCTTGCTGAAGAGCTGCATATAGACCGCAGTCCATTGGTTGTATTCTTGGGGTATTCCATACCTGGGTAAAAGATCAAATAAATAGGTCCAATTGACTTATCAAATGTTTTTCCACGTCAAGGGATACGTAACACTTTGTCAGTATCTGCATCCCCGACGCGAAAGGAAATGGCATATTTTCCTAAATGGTCACTATAATGCCTCCTCTGACAAATCCCACTTGGTCCGGCCCTATCAAATTGTCCCATACCTTTTAAGTCGGGATGCTAATATGTTGGCTAATATCTTGATCTCAATATTTAATAATGAGATTGGTCTATAATTATCCGGACAGGTCTGGTCTTTCCCGGCTTGGGTATAACCACAATCCTAGCTTCAAACAATGCCAGCTCTTTTACTTTAGCTGAATACATATAATTAAATAATATCTGTAAATATGGTGCCAATCCTCTTTGAAGGTTTTGTAGAAAGCCGGAGGGTACCCATCAGGACCAGGTGCCTTGTCCACCAGCAGCTTATCAATTGCTTCTCTAATTTCCTGAAGGTGACATCCCTATTAATTCTGAGCTTTGAGCTGCTGTAAGTTTTGGCATCTGGATATCACTGAAAAAGAGCTTTAGTTTATTCGCATAATCTAAATCTGTATGTTGCGTCGTATACAGTTCTGTATAATACTTTTGAAAAATTTTAACAATTCCCTATGGGTCTGACTCTAGCTTCCCGTTCCCTGTCTCAGTAGTGCTGTTACCCATCTAGCCTCTCTTTGTTGTTTTATTTTATTCGCCAGTAATTTTCCAGCTTTTAGCCTTGCCCAATATATGTCGCCCACTTTAATGATGTTTTCAAAGTAATGTTTAAACTGTATGCTACATACTTTGTCTTAGGGAATGAAGTTCCACCCAGATTTTCTCATCTGTATCTTTACTCAGATGATTCTCTAGGAATCTTATTCTAGCTAACCATTCCTCCACCTCTTTAACTTTTTCCGTTTCCTATTAGTAGCAAGTCTAATGAATTCTCCTCTCCATGTCGCTTTTAAAGCACCCCATAAAATATCTTTTTCAACATAGACTTTTGGTTAGATTTCAGGAATCTTTAATACATTTTCTCATATGTTGCACTATCTTATCTTCAGCCAACATTTGTATATTTAGAGACCATGATTTATAAGCTCTCTGAAAGGATGAAAATCCTAATTTTATCCAAATGGGTGAATGGTCAGAAAGTACTCTAGGATGTATCCCGTATCCTCAACTGTGTGTAATGTGGTTGAACTTAGAAGAAAAAAATCAATCCTAGAATGGACCTTATGGGGGAATAATATGTATAGTCTAGATCTAGGGGATAAAGCAGTCTCCATGGATCGACCAGTCCTGAGTCACTCATTAATTCCCTTACATCCGCTGTGCTGGGGATAGCCCTGATCTTTATTGTATGTTCTATCTAGGTCATTTGTATAAACCACATTCCATTCTCCCCTAAAAGGCAAGGGACATTAGGCACTGAGGCTATGATGGTAGCTAAAGATGGAAAATGGCGGCAGTGTCTGAGTTAGGGCCATATACGGAACCAATGAGAATTTCTATTCCCTAGATTCCTAAGTGTTAATATATATCTCCTGTCCTGGTCACACCAGGATTTAATTTCCTTAAAGGGACATTCTTTTGTATGAGTATTGCTACTCCTCCTCTTCTTTCGCTGTTACCTGCCCCAAAGACTTGGACAACCTAACGCTTCTGTAACTTCGCAACTTGGTTGGTAGTAATGTGTGTCTCCTGTATCATCAGAATATGCGATGGTATCTATTCAGATGTCGCAAAATAGTGTACTTTTTCAATTATCTTTCCCACCTTTTATAGTCCAAGACATTATATTCCAACTACCCATTTATATAACAATTTGATGGTCGTAGTTGATTGATAGTCCTGCTTATTCCAAATCTTCTAGAAATATTGCATTCTACTCCGTGTCCCAGTTGACCCCTCCTATGAAACTTCCCACCCCACTGACCCCCTAATATCTTTCCCTCCATAATCCTATTCCCCTGCTACTGTTCAGGCCATTAGCCTACTCCTAAATGTTCTGGCCATCATGCCTCTAGTGAGCAGCCTCCACCCTCTTAATAGCGTCCCAAGAGGGACCTCTAATCTACTACTAACCTATCAGCAACACCTGCTATTCCTGTCATAATAAAGCCAAAACTAGGGACAAATCTTATAGCTAGCATCCTCGATGTCTATTATAGCAGACAAGCGAAAAAAAGAAAAAGAAAAAAAGAAAAAAAAAGAGAGGAAAATAAACCGTAAACTTCTGTAAGGGTCAAGAGATCCTTTTATGGCCTGATATCTTTAGCCTTTATTCCATTTTTTCTTTCTCTTTCCTCCTCTTTTTCCTTCCTTCTTTTTCTTCCTTTCTATACTTCTCTCTTCCCCTTTTTCCTTTCCTTCTTCTCCCCCATTCCTTTTTTTTCTTTCTTTCTCCTCTTCTGGTAGCTTCTGTTTTTCCTCGCTATTCTTCTAAAAGATAACACAAGAATTCTAACCATTGAAACTATAGCATTCCTATCTGGTAACTTTTCTATCTGTCTAAACTTTAAAACATATTAACCTCGCTAACCAGTATAAATAATCTTCTATATGAAAAAACACAACAGGATAAAGGCAAGAATGAACTTTAACACCAAGTCCATGAATAGTTCAAAATTGTGTCTCGATATAGTGAAGGTCTCTGAATTACTGTATCTCAGGAACTCCTCACTATGCCTGAACTCTGACAGTAGGTGGAGCCAAGCCTCGTTTCAATAGACTCTTCACGGACTGTAGGTAACAACGTTAACTTTCTCTTTCAGTCCAAAACCCTGGAACATGACAGCAGACTCCCAAAAAAACACTCCATGAGTTCTCAGCATGATCATCCATGCCAAACCCCTCACCACCGAACACATGCAACCAAAACATCCTCCGACATGTCTGCCCGAATCTCTGTACTTAATGACAGCAGCACAGCAGGCAAACACATTCTCTGTATTTTCAGCTACCTTTCCCGAAAAGATCGGTTAGCCTGTTGTATAGGTCTGTTGCAGCTTGGGTGGCAGACTCATATTGCTGAGTTTCTGAATCAAGTGCCACCTCTAGTCTCGCTTGGAATAACATCCTATGCTTTATTTTAGCTGCCCACAGCTTGGTCTGAATTGGTCGGTGAGCTGCCCTGTCCTGTCGGACCTTAAACATTAAATCGGGGACTACTCTCAGTTTCTTGCCTTCCCATTCCAACTTTCTACGTTTCTAGCCGCTTTGAGTATGTAGTCTCTATCAAGGTAATTTAATACTTTAAAATGATGGAATGAGGCAACTGATCTGAGGGGTCTTGGTCTGATCGATCTATGAGCTTGCTCAATCACGTATGTAGGGCCATTTGGTGAGGGGCCTGTGATACGTGTACAGAGCTTCTGTATGAACAGCATAGTATTATTTCCCCATCTCCTTCTGGGAGCCCCTAATAAGACCAGATTGTTGCGGCACGATCTTCCTTCCAGGTCATCTACTTTCTCATCTAATTTTTAACTGTCTTTTGAGGAGATATTTTCCGTTTCCAACTTGTTCACTCGATCCTCTATCGACGAAACATGGGCCTCTGTATCCGACACTGTGATATCAAACCTGACAGGGAAGCCTTCCAGTCCCGAAATTCTTCGATCAGAGAGAATAGCACAGTTTTAATAGAAGAAATGTCCTCTTGAAGCTGTTCTGTAGGGGTGTTCGTTGAGATCAAGCTCGAATCAATATTCGGAGAGGAGCTTCTCGAGGCCTTTTACGCCTCCAGCACCGCTATGTCCTTTGTAGTCTCTTTTGTCAGAATCACTACGGTTCATTTCTTTAGATGTCTTCATGGCAGATTCCTTTCGATCTCCAAGGTTTAACTGGTAAGATACCGCTGTATTATACAATGAATTATGTCTTTTTTCTATTGTAGTTAGTAGTTTTAGTCTGCAAAATAGTGGAGCTGCATCTACGTGCTGCTTACTCCTCTAAGGGCATCACGTGACTCAGATCAGGACCTAGGATGATTTTTATTGGCAGGATCTGGGCCGAGGCAGCATGTGAGGAGTTGCTACAGGGTGCCACAACAGGGAGTCTTTGATATAGATTGCACAACCACTGCCTTTTTAGAGACCCAGTCCAGCCGGTGAACATTGTAGCACTGTATGGTTATTGCCAGGTCAGGAACTTTAGGCATCAGCCAGGTTTCCATCACTGCAAGGATGTCAGGGTTGTTTTGGCAGGTGAAGGCTTGGAGTGCATCCAGTTTTGGCAGTAGGCTGCAGATATTAATGGTTGCAGGATAAGGGCACCTGGAATTTTGTGTGGCAGGAGCTGCTTGGTCAGGATTTGGATGGACATTGCCTGAGATGAGTAGGAGGATGAGTAGGAGTTTAAAGGAGTAGAGTCGCAACTCCTGAGAGATAGTTTTGATCGTTGTTTACAGGGTCAGTGATGGCCAGGTTCCAAGCGACATCCCTGTGGATTGCAAGGTGGTACAGTTTAGGGAGGTGGTCACACTTGTTGAATATAGCTGAAGGAGTAACCAGGGATATCCAAATGGTGGGCCAAGCACAGGTCTAGTGTGGAAGTGGAGGGTTCCCTGGGAGTAGCAGTGGAAACCTGAGTAGAGGGTGGCGGAGGTGGGGAGGTGTTGGGGATGGCTGGGGCCAGGGAGAGAGAAGGGGCAGGGCAAGGAGGAGGAGGGGTGAGAAAAGGTAGAGAATACCCCATGGCTTGCATACTAGCACAGGAGGGAGGGGCAGTGAGTTTGACAAGAGGGAGTAACTTGGTTAACAGGAGGCAGATAGAGAGAGAGAGATTGAGAGAGAGCACTGTGAATGGTAAGCACTGTGGGGACAAGAAAGGGTGGAAGGAGGCATATGGAAAGGGAAGAAGCTACAAGGGTATTACACTTGTTTGCTAATTAACTAATTAACGGATCACTGAAACTCAGAAAACAATATTCAGCGGGGTGTAGGGAGAACTTGGAGAACACTAAAATAATTAAAAAGAAAAACCGTTGCTTATTCTGGGTACCAAGAGTGAACTCCGGAATAGCTTGCAAACTAGTTAAAAATGAGAGGTCAGGGAGGTGAGGTGCCTACCAGGTGCCATGCATGAGGGATGGAAGGAAGATCCTGGGGATCACTGGGAAGGCAAGACGGGAGGGTGAGCTGGATGTCATTATCCACCTAGGTACTAATGACCTGGCAAATGGGGAGCCAAAGGAAGTTCAGGAAGAGTTTAGGAAATTGGGAGGGTCCAAACAAGTAGCTACCTTGTCACTTTCTCAGAAGTACTACCTGCAAGAGGCAAGGAGAGCATAGGTGCATGCACCAGGAACTTTAACTCATGGTTGAAGAACTGGTGCTGTGGAGGAAGGGTTTGGATTCATTGGTGACTGAGGACCCACCTGGAGGGATGGAGGTTTGTTCATGCCTGACGGCCTGCATCTCATCCTGAGAGGAATCCAAGCCTCAATGACAAGTTTAAATGCTACATTGACAAGCATTTAAACTAGCAAAGGGGGTGGCAGGCCAGCAATGATGGTACCTACTTGCTCACCCCCACAGCTAGCAGTGGAACCAGTGAACCAGAGGAGTGGCTATCTGTACAAAGCAGTGTGCAAAAGATGGACATTAGCACCCAAGAGGTGGATAGGCAGAAAAGGGGCAAAATTCAGCAGAAGGGCAGACAGCAAGGAGAACCAGGGATAAAGGACAACCAAGGAAGGGGCTGGAGAACAGCAAAACAGTCTAGGTAGGTCAAATCATGGAAAGCCATGTGTGCAAATGCCTGGAGCTTTAGCAACAAGATGGAAGACCTGGAGGCTGTCATGGTGCAGTCAGACCTGGACATTGTGGCCATCACTGAAACCTGTGTAATGATAGCTACGACTGGGAGATGGGCCATACCTGGCTACAACATATTCAGAAGAGACAGAGCAGGCAGGAAGGAGGAGGAGTGGCACTGTATGTGAAAATGACATAAGGGCCACAGAGATCCAGGAGGAATAAATAGGGGAGAGATACTGTGGTTAAGCTGGAAAGGAAAATGGGCCAGCCATCCGCACAGGTGTGATCTATAGACCACCAGCTCAGGAGGAAGAAACGGATAGGAGTTGATGCTAGCCATCCAAAGGATGGCAGACAAGGGTGAGGTAGTACTGGTTGGAGACTTCAATATTCCAGACGTGGACTGGAGCATCCCAGCAGCAGCATCAACTAGAGCAGATTTATCCTGGACTCCTTCAGGGTGCCTTTCTCAAGCAACTGGTCATGGAACCAACTCAGCAGAAGGCAATACTGGACATTGTGCTCACAAACAGGGACAGTGTGATGGGGTATCAGTGGGGAGCACCTGGGAACAGTAACTATCAGTCATTGTGGTTTGAAATCACAGAAAGAGCAGAATCAAACCACACAAAAACACGTATCTTGGATTTTAGGGGGCAGACTTTGGAAAAATGGGGAGATACTTGAAAGAGGCATTAAGGGAATAGGACAGGAATCAGGGGTTGAGGAACAGTGGCAGTATTTAAAATGGGGATTACAAGAGCAACAGAATTATGCATTAGCAGGTTAGCAAGAGGAAAAGAAAGAGGAGACCATTATGGTTTTCCAAAGAGGTAGCAAAGAAAGTGAAAGCCAAAAGATTGCATTCAGGCAATACAAAAGACACAGGCGGAAGGGGTAGGAAGAAGTACCAGGAGAAGCAAAGGGAGGCAGGGAGGTCAGTAAGGAAGCCAAAGCTCAGACAGAAGAACACATTACAAAATCAGTGGGTAGAGGGACAAAACTTTTACAGGTACATAAGTGAAAAAGAAAGGCAAAGGGAGTGATAGTGAGACTGAAGGGGAGGATGGGGGCCGTGGAGGATGACAACAGTAAAGCTGACATATTGAACAGGTATTTCTGCTCAGTCTTTACTGAGGAAGAGGAGGTAATGGGTCTGAAGGGGTACAAGTGGTGAGAATGGTGAAATGGACACAAGTCCCTTTACACGAGAAAGGGTCCTGAAGGAACTGGAAGTAATAAGAGTTGATAAAGCAATGGGGCCAGACGGGTGCACCCCAGGGTCATTAAAGAACTAAGAGAGGTGGTGGCTGAACCTCTGGCTATCCTGTTTAGCTGATCATTGGAAGCAGGAGGTACCCAAAGACTGAAGGATAGCAGATGTAGTCCCCTTATACAAAAGTGGGAACAAAGAGGAAGCGGGAACTACAGACCAGTCAGCCTCACCTTGGTAGTGGGAAGATCATGGAAGCACTACTGAAGGAGAGATTGGTGGAACATCTGGTTGTCAGTGGACTACAGGACCCAAGGCAGCATGGTTTCACCAGGGGAGGTCATGTCAGACCAACCTCGTTGAATTTTTGACTGGGTGACTAGGGAGGTGGATCAGGGAGGCAGTGGACAATGGCCTATCTGGACTTCAGCAAGGCCTTTGACACTGTGCCACATAGAAGACTATTACACAAACTGGGGAATATGGGTGTGGGCAGGACAGTAGTGTGGTGGGTAGGTAACTGGCTGGGCGGCAGGACACAGAGGGTGGTGGTAAATGGCTGTCACTCCACAGAGGGAAGAGTGACCAGTGGGCTACCACAGGGATCAGTGCTGGGACCGGACCTATTCAACATCTTCATCAGTGACATTAGTAGGGACCTAGAAGGCAGAATTTCACTGTTGCTGATGACACAAAGCTCTGTAACAGAGTAGACACACCAGAGGGTGTAGACAGAATGAGAAGGGACCTGCAGAAACTTGAAGAATGGTCAGGGGTTTGGCAGTTGAAATTCAATACAAAGAAGTGTAAGATAATGCATATGGGGCACAAAATCCCTGGCACAATATATCAGTTGGGGGGTGAGGATATAGCATGCACCAAGCAGGAAAGGGATCTTGGGGTTATCATCTCTGATGACCTCAAGGTAGGGAAACAGTGTGACAAGGCAGCAGGTAAAGCAAATAGGATGCTGGGATGCATAGGCAGGGCATCACCAGCAGGAAAAGGAAGTCATAATTCCACTATACAAGACATTAGTGAGGCCCCACCTGGAGTACAGTGTACAGTTCTGGAGACCTTACCTATGTAAGGACATAGACAGGGTAGAGAAGGTTCAGAGGAGGGCAACAAAGATGGTGCATGGATTGCATCACAAGTCCTATGAGGACAGGTTGAAGGAACTGAAAATGTACTCCTGGAGGAGAGGAGGAGAGAGGGATATGATAGAGACATACAAGTATCTTACAGGGAGGAACAGGGTGCAGGAATACACTATTTTTAAGTGAAAAATATGTTCCAGGACTAGAGGGCATGGGATGAAGTTGGAGGAGGACGATTCAGAGGAAACATGAGGAAGAATTTCTTCACAGAATGGGTGGTGGACAAGTGGAACACCCTGCCAGAGGACGTGGTGGGGGCTGAAACAATCACGGATTTAAGAATGCATGGGATAGACATAAAGGAATTCTGGAGGTCAGGAGTAAGGCAACAGACTTCTAGAAAACATAAACTGAACTTACAAGCTCAAATGGGCAGATTGGATGGGCCATAGGCTTATCTGCCGACACTGTCTATGTATCTATGTAACCTGCTGGCAACCACTTTCAATGATTGAAACCACACCACGCTTGTATCGGGGTCAAGCACTGCGATAATTCCAAACTCTTCAGAGTGCAGAATTCTGTTAATATGTGTGTGTTGGACTGAAACACATTCAGCATGTGATTCATCAAGTCACAGTACCAGTGTCAACTCCAGCTTCAAGCTGTTGCTGGACATTCAACAGTGTTTGCCTCAGCACGCAGAAGTGGAATTGCCTGACCCATACAAGCACTGTCAGCACTCACGGCCTGAGTGACATTTTCGACTAGCCAGAGAATCATGAGAAGTCCATCTATCTGCTGCCACTGTTCTGTTGTGAGACTCATGGATGCACCAGTACTGTACTGGCTAGTATGTACCAGCATACATTCAGAAATCACCTTGTACTGCTTGTATAGCGATCCAACATGTACATGGTGGAGTTCCATCTTGTCACCACATCCGCTTTCATGCAGTGCTGAGGCAAGTTGTTGCAAATCTGTAGCTCACGCAGCAGGTTACGTGCCTTTCCGGACCGTGCAAAGTGTACACAGATCGGCGCACAACAGACAAAATCTTCCTTGATGTCCTGATGGATGAGAAACTGCTGGATGATGAGATTCAGACAGTGAGCCAAGCATAGCAACCTGAAAAACACCATCACTAATGCACTTGATGATATTAGCTCCATTATCACTAGCAATAAAACCTGCTTTCAATTAGTGTGGTGGAGCCACTCATCAATTTCAGAAAGAAGTGCTTCCTGCAGCTTCTCATCCGATGTGACCCTGCATGCTTTTCATCATCAGTGTGGCATGCTGACAAAGATCTGGAATGTTGCTACCACCGCAGTTTGCCTTTGTTGCAACTTTGCCACTGCCCAAATTGAAAGTGTCCCAGGTATCTGTGCCCAGTGAGCTGTAATACACAAATATGAACTGCCAGCTGTTTTGCCACTGGTCCACATATCCATACACAGATGTATATAAGTCATTGCTGAATGAATAATGACATGATTTGACATGTCTGATACTCTACCATACAGTTCTGAAAAGCACATTTTGTAAAGTACATTTGAGATGGTAGCTGCCATTTGGGACATGCATGGGCCATGAACTGCCAGAAATCAGCATTCTCAACAAAAGAGTATGGCAAGAGATCAACTGCCAACATTTCAGCTGCTGCTGCATTGAACTCCCTTGCAGTCATTGGTTTGGTGGGAATTTTACATTCGAACAAAAATGGCATGAAGTGTGGTCTGGACCTTTCTTTGGCAGTTGGAGTAAACAACTTTAATCATTGTAGTGGCATTGCTTGGGTGTTTTGGGCTAGTGCTTCAGTACTAACTTTATCTTTGTTATGCAATAGTGACTATGCTTCTGTGACTCAAAGGGGTGGTACTAGTACTTTACTTCTATTCCCCATACTACTAGACAGAATGAGTCATGCTTCTCCACTACGTAGTCCACAGCATTTGACATTGTGGACCCTTCAACCACTTTCTCAACTGGACTGACACTGTGAACTCCACCACTAGCTTTCTTTTCATGCTGACACCAGCGTGCAGGGTATCTGTTCTTGAGGTGGGTGAGTTGCCCACCAGTGCCTAGATGGTTTCCTTTTACCTGCTAACTTGCGCTTGACAGAGCTGACAGCGTGCAACTGAGTCATCAGCAGGGTCAAGAACACAGAAATCCCACACAGGATTTCATTACTCTTCTTTTCCATGGTGCAAGGAGGACTGTGACAGTAGAAGGAAGGTGTGGAGACATTGTTTTTTTTTTAATCATTAATATTTTCTACCTTGCAGCCACAGTCCTGTTTCACATCCAGCCACTGCTCCTCCACTTCACCGCTGACACTGAAGCTTGCATGCCCAGCTGGCAGACACATCTACACCTGTGAAAGGACCCCCTGTAGTCCCCACCCGGTGAGGAACCAGTACCGTTACATGCCTCCAGGCATGGTTGGCTGGAGTAACTGCTGCCATCAAGCTACGGTGGACTTGTGCTGCCATGTTTCCACTTGTTCTACCCATTGGGATCGCAGACATGCAATGACGTCCATGCACATATGTGCAGACGCCCTGCTGCGTCCCCCTCAGTTACACTGCTGTGCATGTGTACCTCCAGGTGTCCCCATGGGTCACTGCAGTCTGTGTAATTTCCCCAGCCCACCCCAGGATTAGAAGAGCTGTCTCTCAATGTTCAATCCTAGTCCTCCTGCCAACCCCCGATGACTCAAGCTCGTTCCCAAACCTGGATCGCTGGCATGGTGTAAAGTGTGGCGTCCAGCCTTAACCCTCAGCACCACTGGGCCCAGATACATTGTTTTTTGAGATGATTTCAGCACATCAAAATATTAGGTGTGCTTTTTACTAGCTGTGACAGTACTGGATGCAACATTCTCCTCAACAACATCTGAATCATATGACTTATGCTTCTTACTATCAGGCTCCCAAAGTGGTTCCTCCACATCATCATCATAATCATCAACAATGCTCTCATTCTCTTCAACATGTATGTCCTCCTCAACCTCTACATGTGCAGTCTCAATCACATTCTCTTCATCTCTAATATTTATCACTGTCCCAACACTGTCTGCTCCAGGAGCACAACCTCAACACCACCCATGGGTACCCAGATTACCTTCTCCTCTTCCACTATTTACTGCCTGCTTGCACTTGCAGATGCTGCAACCTTTCTCCTCGAGTGTCACCTCAATCACCATCATTGCTGCCACCAATTTCACTTTGAAAAATGTTGTGACAGATATACCCTCACTGCTAACAACTCCAGTACTCTCACTGCTATTTGCCCTGAGCCCACAGGAATTGTTGATGACATGTGCCCAGACATTGAGTTTGGTAGTGAAGTATTAATTGGCACCTTTGATTTACCAACCCTTTTCCTTGATACACGGGCATCCATCCCTTATCCCACCCTTTTATGTTGATTGCGCATATGCGCAAGAAACATATTGTGGCAGCTTCTCCACAAGCAGGAGTGGAGGGCAACAGTGTTGTGGCCAATGCCCTCTCAGCCTGCAAGGCTTGTCCAGCATCCCCAATGTTGTGGCACACTGCTGCTGACAGTAGTTCAGTCAGCATGCCACAACTTTCTAATGTTTTAGCCGCTGCAAATGAGGCTGCCTCATCATTGCAGCATAAGCCATCCGCTGCAATGTGAAGTGACCCATCATTGCAGGGCGGATGTGAAAGCCGATATTGTTTGTAAACAATGTGTTCACAAACAGTATCACTCCCCCACCATGTGTATTTTCCAAAGGGACCCCCAATCCCCATAAGCTTCAGTGGCCCAATGATGATTTTGCCAATGGGAGCCCACTCCCCATTGGCATGATGTCAAACCCCACTTTCATTGTTTGCTGACAAGTTGCCCAATCCCACGTTGGCATAAGGTGATCCCCCTTGTGTTGTGTGCAACGGGGTGCCCAATTCCCCTTGGCTATAGCTGCCCACCCAAAGGAAAGAGTTTGGTGGCACACTGGGAGCTCACCCCAGCATGCCACTTGCCCCTGTAAAGTAAAAAAGCGTCTCACAACATTGTTTTGTTTTTACCCTGTAAAAAGGAAATTGTCCTCGGCATTCTCCTGCCCCCCACCTTCGCCCCACCCACTGCGCCCCTGCCTCCCCACACTCCCGCTACCACATACTTACCTCTGGAGCTTGGCGCGATGATCTTCAGTGGACCGGGAACACGCCTGCACTCTTCAAAGCCGACCGGGCGAACTGAGGAAATGCTGGTAAACTGTATAATGGAATGAATAGGGTTTCCAACTTTAATGCATATCTCAGTCATTTTTGGAGTTTTGGCACGAATTTTCCAACATGAGGGTTTGGGACCCCCTCCTTATGAATTCTGGAACTGTCATGGTTAATCGCCCCAAAGGTGATTTCACGGTCACTCGCGGAATTATCTTTCAGGGCTAATTAACAAAACAACAGTGCCAGTGTTCATGAGGTGGGCTCTCAAAAGCCTATGTTGCAAATTTGGTGGAAAAATCAAAATTACTGTTTTATGAAGGCAGTATCATGTGAAGGTTAATGCTATTACCTTGTAACTTCATTAATTTTCAATATTTTCACACCAGATTTTCAACATTGGCATTTTTCACACCTCCTTGTGAACAGTACAGCTGTCATTGTTCACATTCTGGTGAAATGTGTTTTGCACTTCCGCGAGAATAGCACAGTCACTGTGTGAAATCAGTGTTCGGGACAGATTCAAAAATGACAGTGACACTGTTCATGAGTAGAGGTCCTAAAATGCCTATGTTGAATATTTGGTAGCTTATACTCCATAAAATGTATAATTTGCATGCATGCTCATAACTTTCATGAATTCATAATATTTTCACCTAGATTTTCAACATTGCCATTTTCCCACACCTACTTATGAAAAGTACAGCTGTCATTTTTCCCATCCTGGCCAAAATGTGTTTTCACACTTCTGGGGCAGAATAGAGTGGTCTATGGGAAATCACTGTCTGGGACAGATTAAGAAAATTACAGTGATATTGTTCATGAGAAGAGGTCCTAAAATGCCTATGTTGAAAATCTGGTGATGATAGCCCATCAAATGACTGTTACAAGTGTGCATTGATTGCTTTCCACACACCCTTGTAACTTTAGAGATTTGTAATATTGTCATGCCAGATTTGCAACAGTAGTATTTTTTCACTGCTCCTGCGAGCAGTGCAGCTGACATTTTCCACATCCTGACCGAAATGTGTTTTCATAGTTGCGGTGCAAAATAACGTGGTCTCTGTGGAAAATCAGTGTTCGGACAAATTAAGAAATGACAGTGGCACTGTTCATGAGCAGAGGTCCTAAAACCTCATTGTTTCCACGCACCCTTGTAACTTCACAAATTTGTAATATTTTCATGCCACATTTTCAACAGTGGCATTTTTCACACTTCCTTATGAACAGTACAGCTGTCATTTTCACATCCTGGCTAAAATATATTTTTGCACTCCTGCCAGAGAATAGCATGGTCACTGTAGGAAATCAGTGTTTGGAACAGATTAAGACTGAATGAGTGAGAGGGAGAGTGACCAAGCTCAACTGAGCTCTGTCGGGACTGCTGCTGGTTTGTTTGTGGGCAGAAAAGGCCCAAACGCAAGAGCCCAGTACAAAGGGCAGCCTCGCAGCAGCGGGAGACACAGAACAAGAGAGCGAGTGAGGGAGGGGAGTGAGTGAACTCACCGAGCACTGTCAGGACTATCATGGATTTCTTTGTGGGCAGAAAAAAGGCATCAATGCAGGCAGGGGCCCAGTACAAAAGGCCAGCTTGCAACAGTGGGAGAAACAGTATGAGCGAGTGAGACAGGGGCCTGAGTGAGCTCAAAGGAGCTCTATCAGGACTGCTGTGGATTTCTGTGGGCAGAAAAAAGGAGCCAATGCAGGCAGGAGCCACTGCACAAAAAGGCAGCTTGCAGCGCCAGGACAAACAGAATGAGCGTGATGAGAGGGAGACTGAGTGACCTCAGTGGAGCTCTGTCAGGACAGCTGCAGATTTCTTTGTGGACAAAGGTGCCAATGCAGCCAGGAGCCCCATACAAAAGTGCTGCCGGCAGTGCCAAGAGAAACAGAATGAGTGAGTGACAGAGCGGTACTGAGCGAGTTCAGTGGAGTTCTATTGTGACTGCTGTGGATTTCTTGTGGGCAGAAAATGCTGGCAATGCAGGCAGGGGCCCAATACAAAGGCCAGCTTGCAGCATCAGCAGAAACAGAATAAGTGAGTGAGAGGGGGGAGTGAGCAAGCTCAATGGAGCTGTGTCGGGACTGCTTCAGATTCCTTTCTGGCCAGAAAAAGCTGCCAATGAAGGCAGGAGCCCAGTACAAAAGGCCAGCCTACAGAGGCGGGAGACACAGAATGAGCAAGTGAGGGAGGGGAGGAGGAGCTTAACGGAGATCTGTTGGACTGCTGCAGATTTGTTTGTGGGCAGAAAGAGGCAGCAATGTACCACAGGGCCCAGTACAAAGGGCAGCATGCAGTGGCGGGAAAACTAGAATGAGCGAGTCAGGGAGGGGAGTGACCAAGCTCAACAGACTCTATTGTAACTGCTTGTCTTTGTGCATGAAGAAGGCGGCAACATAGGCAGGAGCCCAGTAGAAAATGGCAGCCTGCAGTGCCAGCAGAAACGGAATGAGCGAGTGAGAGAGGGGAGTGAGCTACCAACGTGAGCTGTGTCGGACTGCCAGAGATTTGTTTTGTGGGCAGACAAAGGCGCCAACAGAGGCAAGAGCCCAGTACAAAGGGGCAGCTTGCAGTGCCAGGAGAAACAGAATGAGTGAGTGACACAGGGGAGTGAGCGACCTCAACGGAGTCTCTGCTGGGACAGCTGTGGGTTTTGTGGGCAGAAAAGGTGCCAATGCAGGCAGGATCCCAGCACGAAGGGCAGCCTGCAGCGCTGGGAGAAACACGAGTGAGTGAAAGAGGGGAGTGAGTGAGGTCAATGGAGCTCTATCATGACTGCTGCGGATTTCTTTGTTGGCAGAAAAAGGCGGCAATGCAGGCAGGAGCCCACTACAAAAGGCCAGCCTGCAGCGTCGGCAGAAACGGAATGAGTGAATGAGAGAGGGGGAGTCAGCAGGCTCAACATACCTGTGTTGGGACTGCTGCAGATTTCTTTGTGGGCAGAAAAGCGACCAACAGAGGCAGGAGCCCAGTACAAAAGGGCAGCCTGCAGCACGGGAGAAACATACTCAGCAGAGTGACAAATGGGCAGTGAGCGAGCTCACCAGACCAATGCAATCAACATTCGGCATTGACAAATGCTTGTTTTTCCAGTCATGATTCCTGTTTGTGTTTTAACTGTAAGGTATTTTTTATAGATCACAACACAGATAATAGTATTTTATATACCCAAAAGCATAGGTCTTTTTTCTAGCACAGTGAAAATGACAAGTGAAAGTGAACACGAATCTGTATTTAATACACCCAAAACACAGGTCTGATTTTCTAGCACAGGAAATGTAAACTGAACACGGAATCTGTATTTAATATACCCAAAACACAGATCTTGTTTTCTATCACAGGAAATCTGACAAGTGAAACTGAACACTGAATCTGTATTTTATATGCCCAAACACAGGCCTTGTTTTCAGCACAGGAAAAAGGTAAGTGAAAGAAAACATTGAAATGTATTTTATATGCCCAAAACACAGGTCTAGCAGAGTGAAAAATGACAAGTGAAAGTAAACACTGAGGTCCAGATATTCAAAGTTTAGCGCTGGGTGCAACCATTGCACTGGACTAGTGCCAAATTTGCACCTGACTGCAATATTCAAAGGACATTTAGCGTGGCGCTAGGTGTTAGCGCTGATGCTAAATTATAATAATGCAAGGGAGGGACAGAGGGTGGGGCCCTGAATGCGGCACACTGGCATATCAAAAGTATAGCACCGCACTAAAGGATTAAGCGTGACCTGTGGTACGGTGCTACCACTGGGCCAACAAAAGCTGGTGGTAATGCAGCGGTGCCCCTCCAGCATGATCTCTGAGACCAGTAGCCCTGATAAGCAAAATCCCTGGTGTGCTAGTGGTCCCTCCACCCCAGCACAATCCCCATCTCCATAGCCATGATAATGAATTAATTACCCTGGTGCTGTAGTGGTCTCCCACACCCCAGCATGATCCACCACCCCTGAAGCCATGGTAATGAATTCATTTCCCTGGTGCTCTAGTGGTCCCCACACCCAGCTTGATCCCCAACCCTCACTAGCCATGGTAATGAATTAAATTCCCTGGTGTTCTTCTGGTCCCCACCCCAGCTTGATCCCTGACCCCCTATGGCTGTGGAAATGATTAAATTCCCTGGTGTTCTAGTGGTCCCCCACCCCAGCATGATCCCAACCCCATAGCCATGGTAATGATTTAATTTCCTGGTGTTCTAGTAGTCCCCCACCTCAGCATGATCCCGACCCTGGTAGCTCCAAGCAGACAGCAATACCTGGTGGTCTAGTGGTTCCCCAACCAGCAGTGTGCTGCCTGTCCTCTGTAGACAGAATAGGTACAGTACAGCGCAGCTCAACCCTCCTCTCACCACCATGGCGGCCGCTGACTGCGGTATGCATGAGCGCTACTCCTTTAGTAGCGCTCATGCGAGACTGCAGTCAGCAGCCAGCCGTGGTGGTGAGAGGAGGCTGAGCCAGTCGCCGCCTGCACCTATTCTGTGTACAGGAGGATAGGCAGCGACTTCCAGTGGGGGGACCACTAGACAACCAGGTATTGCTGTGTTTTCAGGCTATCTGGGGTCGGGGATCATGCTGGGGTGAGGAGGACCACTAGAACACCAGGGAAATTAAATCATTACCATGGCTACTGGGGTCGGGATTGTACTGGGGGCTGTGGGGCAATTAGACTACCAGGAAAAATAATGTTATATGGTGGAACGGGGCTGGGAGTCATGCTGAGGAGTGGGGGGCCACCAGACTACCAAGGAGCAATAATGTTATATGGTGGAACGGGGTTGGGAGTTGTGCTGGAGGGGACACTAAACCACCAGGGAACAATAATGTTATATGGTGGAACGGGGGTCAGAAGTCATGCTGTGGGTGGGGTCCACCAGACTACCAGGTCATGTGTGTATCAAGCACAATATATGCATAGGTGCGCTGGTACGCACCATACCTCCTGACTGTCCCTACTATTCAGCGAGGTCCCTGATTTAGCCTCCAATGTTCCTCTGTCCCTCACAAAATATGTGTTTATGTGACAGATCAGTGGGATTAACCTCATACATTAATGTCATACATGACTGTTACAGACTGGTTCTGCTTCTGAAACTGCATCTTAATACAAATCCCTTATTCTATCACCATTCTGAGTGCATACCTCTTAAGCTGTGTCCCTGATTATGAGTCTTTGTCCCGATCCTTTGAAGTCTTGTCCCTGATTCAGGAGGCAAGGGGTTGTAGTACAGTATGTAGCACTGACTGTGTCTGCCACCGCACAGTTCCTGCTCCTTCCTGCCTGTACTTCCATTCCGACCAATAAGTGGTGTTGCTAAATGCAGTAGCACCAGGCTAACTGCATGGTAATGTATGCCAAACAGCACATCATTTATTTATTTATTTAGTTAGTTTTTGTTTACCGGGTTAGGTGCGCCACAAAGTTGACTATTTTCAGGCACAACCGAGAGAATACATACATAAAATGAGATGGAAAATTAACAATACACAGTAAATAGTACATGTAGGAAAGAATACAAATCAAGACAGTACTTTAGATAATACATATAGTTTAGGCACAAGGTCACAATTAGTTCATGCAAACAGCAGCAAAAGACTGGGCTAAGTGGCAGCTATGAAGACATTTTATGGCTACACAAAGTGACCTGGACCAAATAGGGTGGCCAGCTGTAAGGCATAAAGTGGGATCAAAGCATGTGCAAGGGTCCCAGGATAGGTGGCGATATAGTTCTTTTTGAAGATGGGGTGGGAGTTTGCCTGCCTCAGAGCAGGAGGGAGGGAGTTCCAGGTGGGGGAGTGCAGTGAAATGCTCCAGAGCCTTCTGAGGTGAGACACCTTGGCACGGTAAGTAGAGATTTATTTGCCAGCGTGAGTCCATGAGCTGGTTTCTGTGGAACCAGTAGGGCTGCAAGGGAGAAGGGTGTTTGGTACGGATTACAGAGTCTGTAAGTGTCCCCAGGGAGTAAAGTCGGTAGACACTAGGAGAGAGCCAGCCTAGGTCGCTATACAGTGTGCAGTGGTGCTTGGGCGGTGTGAGGAGGAGGCATACTGGCATATGTTGTTATATGCAACATCCCATTTATGGAGAGCAGTCTTATGGGCCTTAGCAAAGTGGTGACACCATATGTTAGCGCTGGAAGAAGAATACCCTTGGCAATGACCAATTTAGTGGATGGTGTTAGCAGGTGACTAGTCTTGTAGGCAATTCCAAGTTTGTCATTTGTAGCTTTACACATTGACTGGATGTGTAGACTAAAGTCAAGGGATTTATCAAGGAGGACTCCCAGGTATTTGAAGGATGTGACACAGTTGATGAGAGACCCCAGTGTCATGGACTAGGAGGGGTTCCTTGCAGGCCCTGAGTTTGGGGGCAGTGCCAAATAGCATGGCTTGGGTCTTTGTAGTGTTGAGGATGAGCTTATTAGCATTTAGCCATGTTTGCACATTCCTGAAATCCGAGGAGATTTTCATTGATGGTGTTGACTTTGTCAGCACTGGAGTAGAGTACAGATCATCAGCGTAAGTATACGCTGAGCAGTAGGGTATGGCAGAATCAATGTTGTTGATGAATAGAGAGAAAGAAGGGATCCCAGGTTGGAGCCCTGGGGTACTGATGTCAGTGCTGGCCATATCTGAGAGAGCAGAGTTGAATTTAACAAGCTGTAATCTGTTTGATAAGTAGTTGCTAAACCAATCAACTACTGAGGCTGAGAAGTTAAGTCTATGCAGGGTTGAGAGAAGCAGGGGATAATCAACAAGATCGAAAGCCTTGGTAAGATCAATAAAAACTGCTCCAGTGAGTAAGCCTTTGTCCATGTTGCAGACGCTCAGTAGAGAATTTAAGAATAGCAGTTGAGGTACTGTGCTTTTCTGAAACCATGCTGAGTATCTGAGAGGAGGTCGTTTTTGTGAGATCAGATAGGCAATGGTTTGAGTTGCAACAAGTTTCTCCAGTAGTTTGCTTAGCACAGAGAGTATGCTATGGGCCTATAATTATTAATATCCTTTGGGTCACCTTTTTAAGGATAGGTGTAATTTGGGCAATCTTCCAGAGATCAGGGACAATGCCGAGAGAGAGAGAGACAGAGTGAAAATCTTAGCCAGAGGCAAGGCTATCAGCAGAGCGGCTAGCTTCAGGAGTCGTGGTTTGAGTGAGTCTGAGCCAGGGCTAGTGTTGTCAGATATGTTTTGCAATAGCCTTTGGACCTCAGATCTAGATATAGCTTTAAAGTAGAAAGGGGGATAGTAGTTTGCTGGCAGTGGTCAGCATCTGATGCAGATCCCTGGGAGTGCAGTAGGACTGGGATGCTGTGGGAGGTGAGGTGAAGGACACAGTATACCGAGACAGGTCCGTGAATAGACTGTTCAAGGCATTCACTATGGTGTTCCGTCATTGCAGTGCATACTATTTAGGATCATATCCTGGGGTCGACAACTGGACACCCTTGGGAAGGTCTTAATGTGTGTCCAGAATTTTCTAGGGTCACCTGCAGAGTTTGTGAGTAGTTTCTTACAGTAGATGCTCTTTGCAGTTCTGATTTGTTTCTTACAGGTGCTCCGAGAGGCTCTGTAAGTGTTGTAATCAACTGGTAGTCTGGACACTTTATACTTCTTCCAGAGTTTGTCCTGGGTGTGCAGGTTTGCCAGCAGGTCCTTATGTAACCATCTTTTGTTTACCCCAACCTTCTGGTGATCTTCGGCATGTTTATCCTGGAGTGCTGTAAACTTATTAATGAAGATAGTCAGGGCATTTTGAACAACATGGGAGCGATAGATATCAGACCATTTGATACAGGATACATCATAGAGGAAAGCTTCCACATCCAGATTAGCGAAGTTGGTAGTTGTGATGGTGTGGATGGGGTAGGGGGCAAGTCACTGGACTCCATACACAGAAAGTGGGGAGTGGTTTGTGATAGCATCAGCCAGGCTGCCTACAGTTCGTACATGGTCAAGGCAATTGACCAGGACCCAGTCTAAGAGGGTGGAGGTAGAGTGGGGGCAGTTCTAATGGGTTCAGTTAGGGTCTAGTGCAGGTTATAGCTTTGCATTAGCATCAGTAGAGTGCTATGAGTTGGTCCCAGCCAGTTTAGGTCAAAATCCCCAAGATTATGACCTCATTTTGCTTGCTTGCAGCTGTTTTATTTAGTAGGTCCTGAAGACCTGTGATACCTCAGTTGGCAGATTGTAGTGCAGATAACATGGAGTTTTTGCACCAAGGGCAATGGTTGTGTGTAGTGACCCACAGACTGAGGGGAGCTAGTGGGAGGCAGACGTAACATCAAGATGTTTTTATAGAGAAGAGCAACCCCCATGTTTAGGGAAGGCCTATCTCTCCTATCAAGGAGTAATTAGGCAAGGAACAGAAAGAGTCCGAATGTGAGGCTTGAGCCATGTTTCAGATAGATAGAGTAGGTCAGGACTGTACAATTTCATCCATGCCTTGAGATCTGCAAAGTGCCTGGTAATGCTCCTAATATTCATATGGGCAATGATAAGTCCTTTCCTGAGACAGCCGATAGGTCAGTGGAAGAAAGGTGGATAGAGGGCCAGGGTTTAGTTCTACATCCCTGACAGTAGGATGACAAGGAGTAGAAGAAACCACAGTTTAATGGTGTGGAATTGGGATGTACCAGTTTTGCATTTTGTATTTTCTGAACATGTTAGCAGAATAGTAGATGCAACCTTTCAGAAGGATAAGGGAAGTGGGCACTCACATGTTGTGCTTCTGCAAGTTGGTTGGAGAAAGTAAAATCATTGTGTTTTGAGGTATTCTGTCCATGAGGGCTATAGATTGGAGCAGAGGTACATACCCTATGAAAGCATGACAGTAGCATGAAAATCAGGATTTGTCCTCCTAATCTGTGCATTGCCAGGATCAGCCAGGACGGGGCTGGTTAGTGTAATTTAGGTGTCGTTGGCAGTCCATGGCATGCAGGAGAGGCTGACAGAAAGCCTCGTGTTTAAGCAAAACACTGAGCTGTTCAGCATAAGGATTTGTAAGAATGGCGGCCGCTAGTGGCAAAAGAAGATAGCCTGCAGATGGGAAAGTTGACTGATTTCAGGACTCAGCCCTCAGTCCTATTTGAGGGAGTGTCGACCAAGGGTGGTGGTGGGGGCGGGCAAAGAACAGTCCAGTGCGCCACAGTCCTGCAGCACCGCATGTGGCCTGCCTCAGCTCTGACCTGATGGTGGGACTCGGGGTGGGGAGGGCGTCTTAATCTGGTTCGGCCTCAGGACCTCACAGGACCCTCACTGATCCTCAAACAGCTGTGGAAGTAGAGCAGGTAGAGGGTTTTATAATCAGAGCTGCAAGGGAGGAGTTCTACTTTGCTATTGCAGTGATGATAAATCATACATTAAGTGCATAAATAAAGGCCTTGATTATTGGGATATTGCTTTGCAGTCCATGATGTAAACAATACATTTACACTTGCTAGAACTAGGCAGTCTATAGTTTAAGAAGGCCCTTAATTATTGGGATATTGCTTTGCATTCCAAGATGTGAAATACATTTACACTTGCTAGAAGCAGGCAGTCTACAGTTAATACTGATTAGTTTATACATTCTAAAATTAGATAGAAACAAGTAAAATGGCTTCTTATTTTAAGTCCTTAAGGCACATTTTGTAAATTGCATTTAGCTAGTGCCAAGATCAGTTTATATATTCTAAAATTAGATAGAAACAAGTAAACAGCTTCTTATTTTAAGTCCTTAAGGCACTTCTGTAGATGGCGTTTAGCTAGCGCTGACAGCGATGGAGATCTTAGGCAAAATAAACTATCTCCACCCTGGGCCAACAGAAAATATTCAAATAAAAAGGCACCAAACAAAGAACAGTCCCAAGTGTGCCACAGTCCTGTAGCTCCATAGCGTTGGCCTGCCTCAGCTCCGTGCACCTGATGGTGGAACTCGGGGATGGGCGAGGGTGCCTGCAATCGGTCCAGCCCTTGCAACCTCACAGGACCCTCACTGTATCCTCAAACAGCTAATGGTGGGACTCGGGGTGGGGAGGGCGCCGCAATCCGTCTGTCCTCGCGACCTCACAGGACCCTCTGGATCCTCAAACAGCTGATGATGGGACTTGGGGTGGGGAGGTGCCAAACCGTCCGCCCCGCGACCTCACAGAACCCTCGCTGGATCCTCAAACAGCTGATGGTGGGACTCGAGGGGTGGGGGAGGGTGCCTGCAATCCGGTCCTACCCTAGCGACTCACAGGAGCCTTGCTGGATCCTCAAACAGCTGATGGTGGGACTCAGGGGTGGGGAGGGCATCTGCAATCCGTCCAGCCATCACAACCTCACAGGACCCTCCCTGGATACTCAAACAGCTGATGGTGGGACTTAGGGGGTGGGGAGGCTCCTGCAATCCGGTCCGGCCCTCGTGACCTCACAGGACCCTTGCTGGATCCTCAAACAGCTGATGGTGGGACTCGGGGTGGAGAGGCGCCTGCAATCCGTCCAGCCTCGCGACCACAGGACCTCGCTGGATCCTCAAACAGATGCAAATGTGTCTGTTTGCCCACAGATTACCTAAGTAGGTTAATTTGCATGGGAGCTTTGAATATAGCTCCCATTTGCGCTGGCTAACCAGTTTGCACTAGGCTAATGTGTTAGCACTTTGCAATCAGGTTAGCCCTGGGCAAACCTCACTTCAGCATAGCTCAGTTCTGCAGTGTGTGGCTTGCATTGTTGTTTGCAGAAGGTGTGAGACATCGCTGTGCAATCACACACAATGTTCTCCACCTGCAACACTGGCTTGCTACAGAGTCTAATGAGCTGCAGTTGCAGTGTGCACTTACCTGTTGCTATATTCACTGCTGTGTTATTCCCAGGCAATTTTGCCCTGCACTCCTGGCCCTGTTTGCCCGGCTTCCTTTGCTTGCTATATTCAACTGGTTTTGCACTGGGCTATTCCTTTTCAATATATCTTGCTTTCTGCTCCAGGCTAAGTTTGCCCACTGGGCAGTGCTAATTTAGTTCTGGGGCAAAGTTTTGAATATCTGGCCCTCGATCTGTATTTTTATGCCAAAAATAGAAATCTGGCAAGTGAAACTGAACCCTGAATCTGCATTTTATGTGCCCAAAACACAAGCTTGTTTTCTAGCACAGGAAATATGGAAAGTGAAACTGCATACTGAATCAATTTTTGTTATGCCCGAAACACAGGTCTGGTTTCCAGCACAGGAAATCTAACAAGTGAAACTGAACACCGAATCTGTATTTTATATGCCTAAAAACACAGGTCTTGTTTTCTGGCACAGGGAAATCTGGAATGTAAAACTGAACACTAAATCTGTGTTTTATACACCCAAAACACAGGTCTGATTTTCTAGCACAGGGAAATCTGACAAGTGAAACTGAACCCTGAATCTGTATTTTATATGCCCAAAACACAGGTCTTGTTTTCTAGCACAGGAAAATCTGGGAAGTGAATCTGAACACTATGGGCCAGATATTCAAAACTTTGCGCTGGGCAAAAATCATTTGCGCAGGTTTAGCGGATTAGCGCGGGTCTGCCATATTCAAAAGGCCAAATAAGCGGGCAAACTGCATTAGCGCCAGGCAAAAGTATAATGTATGCAAGGGCAAACTGACATGAATACAAAGCGCAATGTATATTCAGTGGCTAGCGCCGCTAAGTGGTTTAGCGACCTAGCGCGACAGTTAGCGCGTGTAGATTACCGCCCAGAAAAGCTGGTCTTAATCCTGGGCAATCAGCTTTGCGCAATATAAATGGCTGTGCTGCCGGATTTGCTAGGTTTAGCGCGGGTCTTGGCGCGACCTAATACATAAATATAACACATAGATAAAGCCAAACATAGTGGAAGCTTGCTGCTAACCAATGGCATCACAATGATGCTAACATCTGCCACCAGTCCCAGCCATGCCAGGCAGTAAGTGGTGACCCTGCCGCCAGTGGACAGCATGGCAGTGTAGCCATACAGCACACCTGCTGACCACACATATCTGTGGACAAGAACAGATGCCAGCACACATGCAGCACTGTGGGCATGGAGGATGTTGAGGGGTGTGTATGGGTGGCCAGGCTGTGCCACAGACCAGGTGTGGCCACAAGGCTGGGACTCAGCATGCAGTGCACATGGGCCAGTATTAGGAATACCCCCAACACTAGTGTGCCTTTCGGATACTATATGCCCCCCAGCCACATACCACACAGCTGTACAACTGCCACAACACACAAAGCCAGATATGTACATGTCACTGTGGGCATCACATGCCACAGGTACAGCATCTGTGGGTCACACAACAGTGTAACAGTAATGTCGACTGTCAGTAAACACCTGCAGGTTGGGCCTGTCACTGTGTACAGTGCAATCAGCATCACTTGCCCTACACACCATAGGCAGTGCTACGTCCCTCACTACTGTCTCCCTTGCTACTGTAGTGTCTGCTGTGCACTGTAGCATGCCTACAGTGTGACAGTTGCATGCAGCACCACCACCACCTGTGCCTATGCTGTCCTGTCCCTGGGGTACAATATGCTATGCTATGCTATGCTGTACTGTTTACCTGTAGCCTGTAGCTATCATCGTGCACTGCCAGACTGACCTACAGATGGAGCTGCGGTTGGACCTTGTCTGCCCTGTACTTCCAGACTGACCTACAGGTGGCTCTATGGGACCCTGCAGTAACGCTCGGCAAACTGTGTGCAAATCAGGGTATAATGAGATGCTAATCGGTTGTTTGCCCAGAGACTACCTAAGTAGGCTCATTTGCATGGCACTTTTGAATATGGCACATTTAGCTCGGGCAGCGTGTTTGCTCCAGGCTAACTGCTTAGCTCACGCTAATGTGTTAGCCTGGCGCTAATAGTGCAGGGAATATTGTAAAGTTTTGATCACTGTTCTTTCTCATCTGCTGCTTCCTGCAACTGTACTGAGTCCATGCATTTGCTGGCACACACATTGTCCACGTGAGTTCGTCTGTACCTGCCCTCACGTTGCTGTGTACTGTGTTGTTGTTGTGGGTTGCACTTCCTGGTTGTTTTATTCAGTGCTGTCTTATTCCAGGGCAATGTTTGCCCTGCACTCTAACCAGTTTGCATGGCCTCATTACCATGCTATATTCAGAAGCTGTTTGCCCTGGGCTATTCCGTTTGAATATGGCTTGCTTTGTGCTCCGGGCTTCAGTTTGCCCGCTGGGCAGTGCTAATTTTGCCCCTGGGCAAAGTTTTGAATATCTGGCCCTGAATCTGTATTCTATACACCCAAAATACAGGTCTTGTTTTCTAGCACAGGGAAATGGCAAGTGAAAGTGAACACAGAATTTGCATTTTATAAGCCCAAAACACAGGTCTGGTTTTCTAGCACAGGGAAAATGTCAAGCAAAAGTGAACACTGAGGGCCAGATATTCAAAACTTTGCCCCGGGCTAAATTAGCACTGCCCGCGGGCAACTTAGCCTGGAGCACAGAGCAAGCTATATTCAAAAGGAATAGCCCAGGGCAAACAGCTTCGAATATAGCATGGTAATGAGGCCATGCAAACTGGTTGGGAGTGCAGGGCAAACATAGCCCTGGAATAAGACAGCACTGAATATAGCAACCAGGAAGTGCAACCCACAACAACAACACAGTGCACAGCAACGTGAGGGCAGGTATAGACTAACTACGTGGGCCAATGTGTGTGCCAGCAAATGCATGGATTCAGTACAGCTGCAAGAAGCAGCAGATGAAAGAACAGTGATCAAAACTGTATAATATTCCCCTGCACTGCTAGCGCCAAGGCCAACACATTAGCACGCATTAGCGCAGAGCTAAGCAGTTAGCTCGGCACACAAACACATTTGCCCGGAGCTAAATGTGCCATATTCAAAAGTGTTATGCAAATGAGCCTACTTTAGGTAGTCTCTGGGCAAACAACCGGATTAGTATCTCATTATGCCCTGATTTGCATGCAGTTTGCCCAGCATTACTGCAGGGTCCCACAGAGCCACCTGTAGGTCAGTCTGGAAGTACAGGCTGACCAGGTCCAACCGCAGCCCACCTGTAGGTTGGTCTGGCACTGCACGATGATAGATGCAGGCTCACATGTAATCAGTACAGCATAGCATAGCATATTGTACCCCAGGGAACAAGACAGCATAGGCACAGGTGGTGGTGGTGCTGCATGCAACTGTCACACTGTAGGGCATGCTACAGTGCACAGCAGAAACTACAGCAGCACGGGGCCAGTAGTGTGGACATAGTAATGTCTAATGGTGTATAGGGCAGTGATGATGACTGCACTATACACAGTGAGATGCCCAACTTGCAGGTGTTTACTGACAGTGGAGATTACTGTTACGCTGTTGTGTGACCCACAGATGCTGCAACTAGTGGCATGGATGCACACAGTGACATGTACATGTCTGGCTTTGTGTGCTATGGCAGTTGTACAACTGTGCGGTATGTGGCCTGGGGCATATATTATCTGAAAGGCACACTGGCGCTGGCGTATTCCCAATACTGGCCCATGTGCACTGCATGATGTGTCCCAGCCTTGTGGCCACATTCTGGTCTCAGCACAGCCTCGCCACCCATACATCCTCCTCAACATCCTCCATGCCCACGGTGCTGCTATGTGTGCTGGCATCTGTTGGTGTCCACAGAAGTATGGTCCGCAGGTGTGTGCTGTATGGCCTGCCCGCCATGCTGTCCACTGGTGGCAGGGTCACCACTTACCGCCTGGCATGGCTGTGACTGAGGGCAGATGATGGCATCATTGTGATGCCATCAGTTAGCAGCATGCTTCCTCTATGTTTGGCTTTATCTATGTGTCATATTTATATGTTAGGTCACGCAAACCCACGCTAAACCCGCAACAACACCGCAAAGCCATAGTGTCATGCAAGCTGATTGCCCAGGGTTAAGACAAGCTTTTCCTGGTGGTAATGTGCACTGCGCTAAGTGTCGCACTAAGTCACGCAAAACCACTTAGCGGTGCTAGTCGCTGAATATAGCATTGCGCCTGTATTCATGTCAGTTTGCCCTGCGATACATTATAATTTTGCCCGGCACTAATGCAGTTTGCTCCGCTATTTGCCTTTGAATATAGCAGACCCGCGCAATCCCGCTATAATCCTGCGAAACGGTTTTTGCCCGCGCAAAGTTTTGAACATTCGGTCTCTGAATCTGTATTTTATGCACCCAAACACAGGTCTGGTATTCTAGCACAGGGAAATCTGGCAAGTGAAACTGAACCCTGAATCTGTATTTTATATGCTCAAAACACAGGTCTTGTTTTCTAGCACAGGAAATCCGAACGTGAAACTACACTCTGAATTGGTATTTGTTACGCCAAGCACAGATCTGGTTTTCTAGCAGAGGAAATCTGACAAGTGAAAGTGAACACTGAATCCGATTTTATATGCCCAAAACACAGGTCTTGTCTTCTAGCACAGGCGAAAATGACAAGTGAAAGTGAACATGGATCTGTATTTAATACACCCAAAACACAGGTCTGATTTTCTAGCACAGTGAAATCTGGCAAGTAAAAGTGAACACTGAATCTATATTTAATACACCCAAAACACACATCTAGTTTTCTATCACAGGGAAATCTGACAAGTGAAACTGAACAATGAATCTGTATTTATATGCCCAAAACACAGGTCCTGTTTTCTAGTACAGGGGAAATGGCAAGTGAAAGTGAGCACTGAATATGTATTTGATGTGCCCAAAACACAGGTCTGGTTTTCTAGCACAGGAAAAATGGTAAGTGAAAGTGAACATTGAAATGTATTTTATATGCCCAAAACATAGGTTTGGTTTTCAAGCACAGGGAAATATGGCAAGTGAAACTAAACACTGAATCTGCATTTTATATGCCCAAAACAAAGGTGTGGTTTTCAGCACAGGGAAATCTGGCAAGTGAAACTGAACACTGAATCTGCATTTTATATGCCCAAAACATAGGTCTTGTTTTCTAGCGGATTGGAAAATGGCAAGTGAAAGTGAATACTGAATCTATATTTTTATGCTCAAAATGGAAATCTGACAAGTGAAACTGAACCCTGAATCTGTATTTTATATGCCCATAACACAGGTCTTGTTTTGTAGCACAGAGAAAAATAGTAAGTGAAAGTGAACACAGAATCTCTAGTTTATACGCTCAAAACATAGGCCTGGTTTTCTAGCACAGGAAAATGGCAAGTGAAATTGAACACTGAATCTGTATTTTATGTGCCCAAAACACAGGTCTTGTTTTCTAGCACGGGAAATCTGGCAAGTGAAACTGAACACTGAATCTGTATTTTACACTCCCAAAACACAGGTCTTGTTTTCTAGCACAGGAAATCTGGAAAGTGAAACTGCACACTGAATCTGCATTTTACAAGCCCAAAACACAGGTCTTGTTTTCTAGCATAGGGAAAAATGGCAAGTAAAAGTGAACCCTGAATCAGTATTTTATGTGCCCAAAACACAGGTCTGGTTTTCTACAGTAGCTCTGGGAAATCTGACAAGTGTAACTGAACATGAATCTGTATTTTATATGCCCAAAACACAGGTGTTGTTTTCTAGCACAGGGAAATCTGGAAAGTGAAACTGCACACTGAATCAGTTTTGTTATGCCCAAAACACAGGTCTGGTTTCAGGCATAGGAAAATCTAACAAGTGAAACGGAAAACTGAATCTGTATTTTATATGCCCAAAACACAGGTCTTGTTTTCTAGCACAGGGAAAACTGCAAGTGAAAGTGAACAATGAATCAGTATTTAATATGCACAAAAACATCTGGTTTTCTAGCACAGGGAACTCTGACAAGTGTAACTGAACCCTGAGTCTGTATTTTATATGCCCAAAACACAGGTCTTGTTTTCTAGCACTGGGAAATCTGGAAAGCGAACCTGCACACTGAATCAGTTTTGTTATGCCCAAAACACAGGTCTGTTTTTCTAGCACAGGGAAAATGGCAAGTAAAGTAAACACTGATTCTGTATTTTATGTGCCCAAAACACAGATCTGGTTTTCTAACTCAGGGAAATCTGGCAAGTGAAAGTGAACACTGAATCTGTATTTTATATGCCATAAACACAGGTCTGGTTTTCTAGCACAGGGAAATCTGACAAGTGTAAGTGAACACCGGATCTATATTTTATATGCCCAAAACACAGGTCTTGTTTTCTAGCACAGGTGAAAATGGCCAGTGAAAGTGAACACTGAATCTGTATTTTATAAGCCCGAAACACAGGCCTGGTTTTCTAGCACAGGGAAATGTGGCAAGTGAAAGTGAACACTGAATCTGTATTTTATATGCCCAAAACATAGGTCTTGTTTTCTAGCACAGGGAAATCTGGAATGTGAAACTGAACACTGAATCTGTACTTTATACAACCAAACACAGGTCTGGTTTTCTAGCACAGGAAATCTGGCAGGTGAAACAGAACCCTGAATCTGTATTTTATATGCTCAAAACACAGGTCTTGCTTTCTAGCACAGGGAAATCTGGAAAGTGAAATTGCACACTGAACTGGTATTTGTTACGCCTAAACACAGATCTGGCTTTCTAGCACAGGGAAATCTGACAAGTGAAACTGAACACTGAATCTGTATTTTATATGCCCAAACACAGGTCTGGTTCCCTAGTACAGGAAAATGACAAGTAAAAGTGAATACTGAATCTGCAGTTTATACACCCAAAACATAGGTCTGGTTTTCTAGCACAGGAAAATGACAATTGATACTGAACCCTGAATCAGTATTTAATACACCCAAAGGGGCGTGACTTGGACCCTGGAGAGATGGCTGTGAGATTTCTTTTCTCTGCCCTGACCTGGCACTATCTTCCCTCTAATCGTCGGAATGCCGGACTGAATTTTATAAATATCCACTGGGGATCCCAGTTCTACCCCTACTGAGGCTAGCGAGCAGTTTAATCGCAGGAGCCATGCCAACATAACGAAAACAACCGCAATAGATCAGAGCACTAGAAAGAGGTAGGCGGTATAGGCCAGTTTGCAGGGGAGCGACAGCACTGCAAATCTACACCACTCGCTGAGATCAGCCAGACATTGCGGGCAAGGGTCGGTAATGTCAGATGCCCTTGTTTAGCTGGGAAAGCTGCTGAGAAGGAGCACTTGGGTCCTCTGTGCACTGGAGTCACAGAAATAGAGATGGAGGCTTCAGGAAACACCGCACTGGGGCAGTCTATACAACCCCCACTACCCTCGCAGGAACAGACCCAAGTTGGGGATGTGTTAGCTAATATCACTAAAATGTTAGAGGTGCTCCTGGTTAGAGTGGACAGTATAGGGCAACTGTAGTTGAAATGTTGATGATGTACGAAACTGGAAGATCACCAAAACGTACTCGATCAGTGGACAGAGGAGCTGAGAGACAGCATCTCACTGTGCTTAAAGACCATGAGGATAAATTCTGCAGGCTGTGGCAAAGAGCTGAGGACCAAGAAAATAGGAGCAGGAGAAATAACATCTGGATCCTGGGGTGCTGGAGGGGTTGAGGGTCGAATATGAAGAAGTTTCTGAATGAATGGTTGCCGCGCTCCTCTGTGAGAGGTGGCAAGATCCTGTTGGGGTGGAGAGAGCATATCGTGTAGTTGGCAGGCCTGAGGGTGCATGGACCCAGAATGATTATAGCATACTTGTTAAAGTACCGTCAAAGAAAAGTTGCTGCGGGCTACTAGGGAGTTAGGGGAGATCATCTGGAAGGGCAACATAATTTCTTTCTACTGGGACTTCTCTCAGGAGGTGGCAATAAAGAGAAAGGCATATAGGCCACTGAAGAAGAGCCTTTCTGCTGACTCCTTTCAGTATAGATTTAGAAGGCTGACTGCCTTGCAGCTGTCTAAAGATGGCAGAACGTTTCTGGCTGAATCGCCCAGGAGGCAGAGGCCTGGGTAAACTATCAATGGCCAGGCCTGCTACCAAGGTCTACACTCCCAGACACCTCTGGACCCTGAAAGAATATCCACTAAAGGAAACAGACAGAAGGGGACATAGATCCCAGGGAGGTGGTAACCCGGATCGGGTCAGGCACGGTCACAAAGGAGATCCCCTGCTTCCTCCATCTGCATCGCAAAGGTAGATAAATGCTCTGGTGCGAGCTCTCCCCAAACCGAGATGGGTACTCAGATAGCTGTGCTGACAATAGGGGGCAAACTGACCGAGCAATTCTGCCAACACCAGGCCAACAATGACAATGGGCTAGAACCTCGTCAACTAGCTCCAGGCAATGTAGAAGCTTCTCCCTGCCAAACTCCCCAGAGTGAGTCAAGCAGCTGCAACAAAAACAGCTTCATCTTCATAGATGGAGGATGCCGAGGAATCCGCAGATGGTATGGAAGTATTGGATTGGCTTGCTGAAGTAGAAGAAAGCTTGAAAATGAGCAAGAAGCTGTTGCAGAGGCGGGCCTCCTGAAGCCCGGACTAAATCTTATGCAGAGGCAATCAATTCGGCCTCTAACATATCCAACCCTATGTACAAAGAGCAACCCACACTATCGGGGACAGAAGGCTGAATGGATTTTTGGTTTCCTGGCTAAACTAACTTTTGACTCTGTTCTTATTCCCACTGAGTAGGATATGATGGAAATGGGTAGCATGAGAGATACCTTATCTTGCTTTGCAGTCCTCCCCCTTCGGTGAGGTTATTCATAGATTCAGGGTGCAGCTCAGAGTAGGCACCCCCACGCATTCCCTATTTCTTTTCAATAATCCTCAGGTTATGGATACCCTTGGTTTTTTATGTATGTGCACATAGTCCCGGCAGGCAATTTAGATCTGAACGCTGCGGACTCTGCCAAATGGCTGAGATGCATGTATTATATATGTCACCTGCCTTCCTGGCAGCATTCCTTTTGGGTGGCTTCCTCTAATCTCTTAAGGCATTTGCACTTTAGTGCTAGTCTCAGCCCTCCAGGCTGTATAGTGGTCAGAATTTACCTCCCTTCCTCCATGACCCTCCCTCCCACCCTTCCTTCCTTCCCGAGTGGATGTACATTTGGTGCTTGCCTCTACCATTAGGTAGGCTCTTCTTTTTCCTGGACCCTCCAGATCCCAAATAACCACAGAGATCCATGAGGACATGCTGGGACAGGTTACTTACATATTGGTGTAACTTCTCCCTTATATCTCTGGTGTTTGAAGCAGTGTGGCGTGAGGCACCTCTTACTGGGCTAATTTCTTTCACATGTTCACTTCAACACCAGTAAATTCTGCTTTTAGGGTGCTCTAATTAGAGCCTTAGTTTCATTATTATAGTTCTGAGTATTATAACTTTAAGGTTGTTATTCATATAATAGATCTTGTGTTTGTGCTTTCTTTCTATTCTCTTCCAACCAGGTGGGACTCAGGTGGAACAACAACTGCTCATATCTCTATTCTCCTACTCTTGCTATCGCAGTTGCTACTCGGTATATACAGACGTCAGGCAGGTATTCTCTGTCACCCCACGTTTGTTCACTCTGCCATATACCCCAGGGACCCAGGAGATATTAGGGTGAGTACTCAATTTGTTTTACTTCTCACTGATCCTTGAGGAATGACAGTGACCGAAAACCCTTGTCAGGTCACGGCTGGAGGTGCGCCTCCTGGAATGTTAAGTGACTTAATCATCCAGCTAAAAGAACCAGTGTTCTACAATATCTGAACTCTATGGGGTGGATGTAGCCCTTCTGCTGGAGACACACCTTACCAGCCGGACAGTACAATGGCTAAAGAAGCTCTGGGTTGGGACAGTGGTTTCAGCTGTGCCACTACCAAATCCAGGGAGTGGCATTCTATTAAAGAAATCTGTGCCATGGGCAATAGAGGATAAGCGCCTGTACTCGCAAGGGCACTGGATAGCAACTTGAATATCGTATCCTGGAGGCAGATTACTGATTGCTAATGTATATGCCTACAATACGGATATAGGGGAGGTATACTTAGATCTCAGCCAAGCCTTCTCGCACTTGATGAGTGGCTTTCTGATGTCCCTATTCTATTAGGAGGGATCATAACTTAGTCCTAGATATTTTTCTTGATAAATCCCTACCCACCCCACAAGCTCATCCTCAAGGTGCTAGCCTAGTCTTACCGACTTGATGACAGAATGGAGTCTCTGTGACTCCTGGAGGAGGGCCAATCCACAGGTGAGACTATTCTTTTACTCGGCAGTACATCATATGCACAGCAGACTGGACTTGGCTCACAAACTATGCAGGAGAGCCAGGAGTAATTTATGCCTCTATATGCAGCATATTAATTTCAGACCATGCGCCATTCTTTATCTTGTACTCCTCACCGGCCAGGGTGCTCCTACCACATATGGAGATGCAACCCATCCCTGCTGCAAGACAAAACCTTTCAAGCCTATATTAAAAAAGGAAGCTGAAAATTATTTTGCTCTTAACCCTCCTGGAAAACTACAGCTTCTATTATATGGGAGGCATTTAAAGCAGTTCTAAGAGGTAGAATTGTATCCTTCATGACCACCAAGAATAAGGCCAGAACAAAGACCATTTCCTTACTGCAGACAGAGCTTGTGACTCTGGAGAGACAGTTTAAAGTGACAACTCAAGATCTGCTTAATTCCCTTATCCTGTCTGCTATCACTGGCTTAAAATACCAACTAAACACCTTGTTAATGATAAGGCTGCTTGGCAGTTAATCCAAGCCAAGCACAAATCCAGGGAGGAAGGGGACAAGGGGGACAAACTTCTCATCTACTACTTCACAAACAGCAAGCATCCTCCAGGATCCTTGCTCTTAAAAATCCACACAGCAGAGTAGTCTACACCCAAGGCCATTAATGAAGTAACACAGAATTTTTACCAGGAGCTATACCGATCTAAAGCTCAGCTATCAGACATGGAGCTTGCCACCCGGCTATCCAAGATGTGTGATGGGGTCTCTCCCTAAACTTTCTCAGGAGCAAAGTGCGGTTTTAGATGCCCCAGTTACTGCGGAAGAACTCTGCTCTGCCTTGTTCCAGCTGGCCAAAGAGAAGGCATCAGGCCCAGATGGAATGACAGTGGAATTATGCCAACTTCTACAAGCAGAAATCATTGTTCCACTCCTACAGGTTTTGCAAGAAGCCCAGACATCTACAGCTCTCCTCCTACTATGTGGGAGGCTCTGGTGATCTTAATCCCTAAGAAATCCTCTGACTGCAATGGACTGTGCCAATTTTGGCCCATTTCTTTGCTGTCTGTGAATACTAAACTGCTAGCCAAAGTCCTGTCAAATAGGCTCACTCCATTCTTACCAACCTTAATACACCCTTCACAGGCTGGTTTTCTAAAGGGAAGTCGGGGCAGACAATCTTCTGTTAGTGCTAAATTTAAAATGGTTAGCCTTGCACTCGGACACACCTATGGCAGCTCTGGCCATAGATTTTATAGGCTTTTGACTCTTTAGAGTGGGGTTATCTCCGACTGTATTGCCCCTCTACAGGTTCAGGCCAGGGTTCTGCTCCTGGGTCTCCACTCTTTATCATTTGCCCACAGCTAAAATTGTAACCAATCGGGATATATCCCAGCTCTTCCTTTACAGAGGGGCACTAGACAAGGCTGCCTTCTTTCCCTCTTCTTTTTATTTTGGCCCTGGACCCCTGATACAGAAGCTTTTGAACACCCCAGACATTACTGGGATCCCAGTGAAAGAGCATTGTTTCCTGGTGAATGCCTATGCAGACGACATGTTGCTTACCTTGTCTAACTTGGAGTTCTCCATCCCTACAATTCTCCAGGTGATGCAGGAGTTTACCTCTTCTGGCCTGGAAATTAACCAAAAGAAGACAATTTTATCTCTATTGAACGCAAGGTGCAGTAGAAATTGTCCACAAAATACGGACATTATCTGGGCACCCTAGGATTTTCATACTTGGGATCTTTATCTCTTCCGCTGAGAGATCTAGAAAAGACCAACTTTTCTCCGTTGTTAACAGCCATTACGGCTGAGGTTCAGAGATGGAGAATGTTACAGCTCTCCTGAAGGGTAAAATAGAGACTATTCGTATGTTTATTTTTTCCAGATTTTGTACCTAGTAACCTCCCCATCCCTTAACCCTTAGGCCCTTCCTACAATTGACAAACTAATTTCCCTTCTTATGGGAAGGCAAAACAGCATGCTGGAGCCAAGCCAAATTATGAGCACACTGGATCAGGGAGGGCTGGGTCTCCCATGGTTTATGGATATCACCTAGCCTATCGCATGGCCCAGGCTACCAACTGGTTTGCTGCCCCTTGTCCCCTTCTCCTCAATGGGTTTGCTTAGAAGCAGCTCTCCTACCTGACAACTCACTCTTTTCTCTGCTTACTGAAGCTGCCAGGAGATTTGCTCACTCCTATTATGACAGAAACTTGTAGGGCTTGGCGATGAGCAATTGCCCTTACTGGTACTCTAAGAGGAGCATGCTCCTCCAATCCCCTACACCCTCTGTGGAACAACCAGCTCATAACGGTAGACGCAAACCTGTTTATTGGAAACACTGGGCCACTAGAGGTATTCGGGTGGTGAGAGATCTTCTCTCCCAGGTGGAACAATATTTATGTCCTTTGAGCAGCTGCAGAGATGTATGGAATAAAAATTCAGGACTTCTGAGGTACCTTCAAACTGAGCGCAACTGCATCTCTTTGATGGCGCCCACGCGTACAGGGAGGTGGAAATGCTTACCACACTTCACGAGCCCAGAAAGGGCAGGGGCTTGGTTGAACTCTGTATAAAGTGATAAGGGATGCCCAACCTGACACTACTCTGACTAGTTGAACAGCCTTGGAAGCTGAACTTCAATGCCCCCTGCCCCAGCAACAATGGAGTGACTGTTTGAAAGCTGCTTATTTGGCATATGAGGATGCCAAAAGTCAACTGATTCAGTTGAAAATCCTTCTCATGTGGTATAAGACACCTGCAGTGCTTCATAAACTGAACATTATGAAACATGGTAAATGCTGGAGGAGAATGCCTCCGCTGCCCATTTACTCCATATTCTATGAACATGTCCAGCAGTTCAGGGTTTTGGCATCAGGTGTTAGAGGACTGCTCTAAAATCGTCGGCAGACCCCTATCAACTGCCCAACCCGCATTGTTACTGGGGATGTCTCCACCCTAGGCCCACTGTCTGCGCCATCTAAGGCCTGGGTGTTGGTGCCAGTCATGGAAGCTAAGAGGTCTATACTGATGAAATGGAGGCTGCCTACTCCTCCTACGATCACTTACTGGTGGGCAGCAATGGTGTGGCTGGCCACTATTGAAAGACTTTCCACGATTGGAAAAGGCCATTTTTCCAGATTTCATGAGAAATGGGATGCATACTTGTACTCACATATTTGTGCGGTCCCACCCCCCAAAACCCATCGATATTCTAAACTATGATGTCTCTTCTCTTCTTTTCAGTATTTTGCCTTCAAATCTATCTTTTACTCAGGCAGTGGATGTACAGACTATGTATTTACCCTACACTGTTCATACTACTGTTAATATGTCCTTATTACCTATCCAGATGTCATAGGGCTCAGATGACCATTCTGAAAAGACTTGGGTGGTCTGACTAATAAGAAGAGATATGAAGACTCTGACCCATGACACTTTTGACTACTTGATGAGCAGTTAGTTCCTGGAGACTTCCTGGTTGAAGGAGGTATTAATCTAGAAAACTGCCTGGTATATACAGATATGGTTTAAAGTAGCTTGAGTACAGTGTAAGGTTTTGTGATTTATAAAAGAATAGGAGATATACGCAAATCTCTATTGGCAGTTGCAGCTATGGAACATTTCAAACATGGTTATGGTAGTCCTGTTTACTTGTATGATGAATGCCTGGGTGTTTCTACCTTGGTGGGATGTACTTGGAAAAAGAATAAAATTTTATATGATAAAAAAAAAAAAATTGATACGCCCAAAACACAGGTCTGGTCTTATAGCACAGGGAAATCTGACAAGTGAAATTGAACACTGAATCAGATTTTATACACCGAAACACAGGTCTTGTTTTCTAGCACAGGAAAACAGCAAGTGAAAGTGAACACTGTGGCCTGGATATTCAAAGTGCACCCAGACTGTGCACAATGGAATGCACAGCGAAATGCATTGCGCCATAGGAAACTGACACCATATTCAAAAGATGTGCCACTGACATGCAGTGCAAACCACACAGAATATAGCAAAGATGCACCACTGCACAACCAGACATGCGCTGGAGCAACCATGATTGCACAGGAGCATGAAAGTATGCAACAACCAGCAAGCTGAGCAAGCACAACAGGCAAGGGGAACACAGGCAGGGCAGCACAAGAGCAGAGTGCCAAGCCAGCCATGGCAGACCCAAACCACAAGGGAACTGTGCCCAGGAGGAACAGCAGAGGCACATGGCCATGGGGCAACAGAGAATACCAGTTGCACATCACAAACACAGGACGAAATGCACCAAGCCACCCACCCTGATGGCACAGCTGCAGGCAGGCCCATGGCACCGCACCATCACAACCCTGACAAGCAATACTGTATGGGAAAGTGCCACAGTTATGGTGCAAGGGCACTGGGCATGTGCAGTGGTCTGATGTAAGGAGCCACACATGCACTGGGAAACAAGGGCCCAAGACACACCGACAGGCATGGATACAGGGCCCAGCACTGCACAGCACACCAGCACTGGCAAGACCAATACAGCAGGTGGAGGGCAGGCCAGCGAGGCAGACATGGATACAAAGTGGTGGACCACACAGGGCAGGTGTACAGCCAAAGCCCATGCGCACGCAAGACAGGGACATGGCACACAGGAGCCTGTGCACACAGCAACACAAACCAAAGGGCACAGCACTGGGACTGAAGGGGACACACCTAAGAGCACCACACAGAAGCCATGTGCACAGAGCCACCACACACAGCACAACATAGCACAGGCGGTGGAGCCAGGAACCTCCCCAATCAGTGATCACACATGGCTGCAGTGCCCTTGGCTGGACTGCACCACATATCCCTGTCCCAGCCACACCCCATACACCATGTCACACATATTCACCTGCTTGTCCAGGCTCCAGTGCAGCAGCACCACCACCATCACCTTTCTGCCTGGCCCATCCTGCAGCCTCCTGGCCCTCCTCTGGTCCTCCAGTCCTGTGGATGGAATAGAGATAGAGAAACTGACATGAGTGACATGCCATGCACAGGCTCCCTCAGCACTGACACAATGCACATTGCTGACATAGCATGGGTAGAGACACTGGCCTGCTGTGGGTATGGTGCCTGACCACCGCCTGTGCACCACACAGGTATGCAGTGCAACACCACAGAACATGCACCACCCACCAGCTCTGCGCTACCCATGCAGCCACACAGGCAGCACACAAGACAGCATAGTTATTGGACAATGGGAGCATGCACTGTGCAAGGGACACCTACCTGGCTGCAGCACTGACCCGTCACGCCCTGTCCTGCAGCCCATGGAGGCACACTGAATATTGCCTGTGGAGGTCCCTGTAATGGTGGCGGCACTGCTCCCTGTTCCGGGGCACCCCTGTTCTCTGCTCCAGGCCCACTGCCATTCTGTCCTAGACCTGGGACTGAGGCATCTGGATATCAGCCACACCAAACAGCTGATCCACCAGAGGCTCCACCAAGGCCACTAGATTTGCCATCAATGTCACCCCAGTTCAGAGCTTGGTACAAATGGGAACCTGAGTGTGCCTTGATTGCTGTCCACTGTAATGTGCCCAACCGCAAATACTGTGGCCTGCAAAGTGTGCATGTGGAACAGTGCAGTGCATGATGCGCAATAGGAGACTACAGACTATGACTGCACAGCATGGTGATGCATGATAGGCATGCAACAGAGGGCTAATGTGCAGTACTGCACATGTGCAATGCAGCACGTTAAGGTGGAAGTATGGGGTCACAGGCGTGGCTCACGCCGGCACCCTGTGTGACCCTGGCAATGCTGTGTACATGCCAATTGTGCATTGTCTAGCAAGTTCGCTGGTCATTGTCATGGTGCCTCTGGCACAGATGAGCAATGGGGACAGACAGTGCATTGTGTCTCGTGATTATGGCATGTAAACATGACCGCATGCACAATAGGGAACCATCGCCAGCACACACAATTATGAGATAGGACATGTGATGTGTTACTGCCAATGGAGTGTATCCATGGTGTGCAGCTGCGTGCTGCACATGCGAGGGAATGCACCAGCTAATTGCTCCAGGGCATTCGATTGTGCAAGGTGCAGTTCTAAAATATTCAGCTGGCATATGCAAATAGTCTCATGAGCCAATGCCAGGTGCAGTCGCCACATATGCATATCATTACAATTGCACTGCTGCTCATTTGAATGCATTGCGCCACAAAAGTGCCACATTACAGAGCAGGTCACTGACAGGTATTGCAGCCATTGAGGTAAGGTCCATCACACTGTGTTGTGTAATGATATTGCTGTGCATGCTGTCAGTGCTGGACTGTTCCAGGTTGGGCTTCAAACTGCTAATCAGGCCAGTGTCTGACTGTCCACAGGTGGCAACCTGTCTGAGATGGAGGGAGCAGAGGAGCAGGGGCCTGCATGGAAGTGCAGGCCCATCTTCACTAAGGATGAACAGCAGGCACTGTTTGAGGTCTACCTCAACAAGGAGCCACTGCTGTGTGGGGCCTCTAGCATCCCTCAGGACTGTGGCACCGGGTAGGAGGAAGTGGCAACATACGTGAATGCCCACAGCAGACATAACAGGAGTGCAAGAAGAGTTGGAGACAGACAAGAGGCAGATTGAGGAGAAGTTGGCCTCCATCAGGCATCACTCAGCAGGATGGGCAGGGACTGGACTCCACACCAGTACTAATGGCGGGTGAGGAGATGGTGGGGGCAACCATCACCCATGCAGCCATAGAGGATGTCCTAGCAGGTGGATTCCAGATGGTGGCAGCCCATCACAGCACAGTGAGTCAGTTGTCACCATATGAGGGTGTGGGTGTGAGGGGTGAACAGGCCAGCAGCATGCAAGCCTGACTGCAGCAGTGATGCATGCCCATGGCTGGTGTGACATGCAGTTGCAGATGCCACACATAGGGCCAATGAGCATTGCACCTGTGTGCAGTGGGACAGCAGCATGGACACTGTACTGTGGCGTGGGACATGGTCCAGGGTGTGCAGTGCTGCATGGCTGCCCCTCAGCACTGCCTGCACAGTGCACCCCAGAGGCACAGCATAGTCCACAGGCATGCATGCATCTGCGCAGCACACCACTGTTGTTGCAGCCTATGGGGAGCATGCGTGTCAGCTGTGGGGTGGTGCACCACCATGTACTGCATCTATTCACCATGGCTGGCATGACATGTGCACTGCCTGTGGAATGACTGCCCTGATGTGTGGTGCTGCACAGGCATCCTCCGTTGTGGGCAGGCACAGTGTTTTCATGCATGCCCCTTTGCACTGGCCATGGCACTGCATGCATATTGCCACTGTCAACACCAATGTTGCTCTTCTGTCTTCCAGCACCATCATGCCTCAGGAGTGAGTTGCAGGACACCACTGATGATGTTGGACCCGATGATGTGGTGCCATCAGCATCCACAGGCATCAGTGAGACTGACCATCAGTGACAGGGCAGTGTGGGCTGCTGGAATTTTGTGGTCTGGGTGGCGATGATGCCCTGAGGGATCTCCTGCTGACTGAGGCACTACCAGTACTTGTACCAGTGATACAGGATGGTGTGTCATCAGACACCGATGATGACATTACACTGAGCCTGGGTGGCACAGGCCAGGACACACCACCCAGGGTACAGGGCTGTACACAGGCAGCAGTTGCCACAGGCTGTATGGTACCCACGCAGCTGCCACCTGACCATGGTTGCACAGTGGTGTGTGGTGCTACCACTGTCACTTGCCGTGATGGGGGCACTGGTGTAGTTGCCAATGCCACAGGGCTGGCCCAGCAGACAGATGGGCTATGGCAGCAGGATGCACTGGTCACTGTACAGCACACCACGGTGCCACTGATGGGGCACTCGCACAAATCTCCACCACCTGCTCGGTCCCCTGTTCAGCATCCCCAGGTGAGGGGTGTTGCAAGGCATGCGTCCACACCCCAGTAGGTCAGCATCAGCCGCTGGATGCACAAGGCACTTCCAGGCTGGACAAGCACAACAGGCTGCTGTGGGCATCCATGGACAACCAGGCATTGCTCGGGCTGAGATCTGTGCACTGTGGGTAGAGTTGTGTCAACTGTCCAAGCATGGGAACATTGGATGTGCCTGCTATGTGGCCGTGGCACCGCAGGGAGACCTGATGTGCAGCTGCAGGAGGCCATGACGGCATCGCTGGACCACATTGCCATTACCATTGCAACCAGATTTGTATCGCTGGTGTCCACTGGGCATGGCAGGGCATGATGGACTCCCCATAGTGCAACATTGACACCATGGTCTCGGCATCTGGTGACCCCAGCATGACTGACGCCTGGCTCTGACAGGCCCATCCCTGACACACCAGGCAGTAATCTCTTTGCCAGACTTTTCACACCCATAAGGGTCCAGTTGTATTCTCAGACCTCTACCCCTGTAAGTGTGTTGGTTACACTCCAGTGGCTATTGAGCAGCCAGTGGCAGCCACACAGGAAAGGCGTGGTCACCTATGTGGCTTTGGCACTGCATGGTAGACCTGCTGGGTGTGCTGTCCCATCCTGCTGCCCACTGCTGTTGGCTGGTGCACACTTGGCTGGGCGTGCCCATGTGCGTGTGCTGGCACGTATGTGTGGCTTATGGCATGTCCTCCATGTGTGCATGCAGTGCTGCTGGGCCTTGTGGCATGGGCGTGATGAGGGCAGCACTGTGCTGGCCTTGTCTGTGTGCCAGTGCACTCACTTTGAACCATGCCATGTCCAGCTGCACCATGTGTGTGGTGCCACATCGCCCACCACTCCTGATGTGTCATCCACATGCCCCACTGTGCTCAGCTATGTGATGCGTGATGGTGCAGGTGGTGCATGTGGGCCAGGTTAAGGGCAGCTCTGTGTACAGAGCAGGCACGTGTGTGTGCATGTGCCCATTCCTGTGCACTGTGTTGTGGGTGTGTGGCTGTGTGTTTGTGTGGTCCCTGTGCATGTATGTGTGTGCCAGTGTCCCTGCATGCATCCATATGTGGCAGTGTGCCTCTATGTGTGTGTGTGGTGTTCCATGCATGCACAGCTGCCGTGTCTGGTACTCATCTGCAGTTCCTGAAGTGCTCCTGGGTGATCATATCACGGTTCCTTCTTGCACGTATGGCCATCCTGGGGTCCCTCCTTTGCATGGGTGGCTGTGTACCCCATCCAGCCCGTCATTCCCATCCTCATCACTGCTGTCCCCCCATCCACCTGGACAGCTATCCCATGTTCAATAGCCATGTTGTGCAGCATACAACAGGCCAGGAATAGTCCACAGGTTTTGCAGGGCTGTACTGTAGGACACCACCGACCTGTCTAGGCAATAGAATCACATCTTGAGTATGCCAAAGACTCACTCAATGATGTTGCATGTAGTGATGTGTGCCTCACTGTATTTCTCCTCTGCAGCACTGGATGAGTGCCGGATGGGGATGAGCAGCCAGGGGCACAGGGGTAGCGCTGTCACCTGTGGGGTAGCACATGCTGGTTGGCAAATAGTAATGCTTGTTCTCTTGCCCTCCCCTGCTGCCTACAGCTGCCACACATCACCTTCCATGTGTGGCTTGGGCCTTCCACCCCTTCACGACTGCCCTCTCACCCCGTCCCATGTGTGCTCACCTATCAGGTGACCCATGGGATCTTCCCACGCCGAACTTTGGCACGGAATGGAGCTGTGCCAGATGTATGCAACTATGTACTCCCAGGGTGTGTGGCGCACATTGGTGGTGTACCCAGTGGCATTGCACACTACCTGGCAGTTGACAGAGGGTAGCCCTTCTGTTCATATAGGTGACCCCCTGGGCCAGGTGGTGTATGTATGGCCACATGGGTGCAGTCTATGTTCCCAATCACACCTGGCATGCATGGCAACCTGTGGAATTCCTGCATGTTTGCTGTACACTCTGCCTGTATGTTGGGAATCTTATGTAATCCAAAACATGTGGTAGCAGGGCATTGAGGAACTGTGTGAGGAGGCGGGACATGGCCGACTGGGCTATGCCAGGGGTTGTCTCCACTGATTTCTGGAAAGTGCTCGTGGTGAGCAGGCGCATTTCTGCTGTCACCTTGGTCTCCACTGTCATGGCATGACTCCTTTGGTGGGTGCCTGCAACTCATCATGGCACAGCTCACAGAGCTGCCTCAGAATTGCCCTGTTCAGACAGTACCAGCCCACGACATCCATAGTCCTAAAAGGTGAGGCGGCATGGTACCATCTGTGTTGGGTATATCGCGATGGGCCCGCCCCTCGCCCATGTTGCTGTTCCTCTTCCTCCTCACACCCCCCATTACCACCTCCATCACAAAAGGCCCTGCATCCATTGCTGTGCTTTCTCTGGCTTCTGCATCTGCTGTATGTATGTGTTTGAGCCTCTTTTATGTGCTCAAGTCGGTCTGGACATTCTGTGACTTTGCTCCTACCTTGCATTGTGTTTTTCGGCTGAATATGCCATTGCGTAGCTTATTCATGGGCACACCCCCATGTACTTATGCTGCATACATTACTGTTGTGTATCTGCACATTGGCTATTGCACTGGGCATTCATGCTGGTTGAATATGGCTCCAGGGTGCATTTCAGTGGTTGTGCAGACACAACTCTGTTACGCACTGAGCAACTCCTCTGAATATTCTCTGAGTATCTGCCCTGAATCTGTATTTTATACACCCAAAACACAGGTCTGGTTTTCAACTAGTGCAGTGAAATCTGGCAAGTGAAACTGAACACAGAATCCATATTTCATATTTCGATATATTTGCACAGAGATTTAATTTAGCAGTGGGAAATATGGCAAAAAGAAAAAGAAACAATATATAACACAAAAGACACTGCTTAACTAAGAAAGCAAGCATTTGTTAATGCCGAATGTTTGCTTGCTGGCATTGGCATTGGTGGGTGTGCCTTTGAGTCGTTAGGCATAACAGCCATGCCATTTCACCACACCTACCCTGCAGAAACCGACAGAGTTACGGTGTGCCTTGGGGTCTTTGGCCCTTATGTGCACTACATTCCATCAGGAAATACAGTGAGATGGGTGCAGTATGAGAATGGGGTGAACTTTGGGGCTGAAGAGTCCAAGGCACACCTCGATGCCTCTCATTGGCTGCAGGGTGTGGGTGGGGTGGAATGGTATTATTATTACAGGTGACAATCCCAAGTCACACCCATGATGCCTGTCAATATCTACAGGGTGGGCGTTATGGTCGGAAACCCTAACACCTTAGGGCGTTATTGATATTTTCACCCAAATTTTCAACACAGGTTTTTGTGACCCCACCTCGTGAACAGTGATAATATCAGTTTGTTAGCTGAAAGCTGATTTTGCACAGTGACTACGGCATTTGGCACCACAGGTGTGAAACACATTTGAACAGGATGTGAAAATGACAGCTGTACTGTTGATGAGGAGGTGTAAAAATGGCAATGCTGAAAATCTGCAGTGAAAATAGTAAAAACTGGTGAAGTCACGAGCATGCATAGAAACTGCACAACGACACCCTTAATGTAATTAGTTTGGGATTTTTACAGCAGATTGTCAACACAGGCATTTTGGGACTCCGCTCATGAACAGTGTCACTGTCATTTTCTTAATCTGTTCCGAACAGTGATTTCCACAGCAACCATGCATGTCTGCACAGAAAGTGTGAAAACACATTTCACCATGTTGTGAAAATGACAGCTGTACTGTTCATAAGGAAGTGTGAAAAATGCCAGTGGTGAAAATCTGGACTGAAAATATTACAAATTCATGAACTTACGAAGGTGCACGGAAACAGCACAATGCTCACTAGTAACACAGTTATTCTATGGACATTTGTCATCAGATTTTCAACATAGCCATTTTAAGACCTCTGCTCATGAACAGTGTCACTGTGATTTTCTTAATCTGTCCAAAACATTGATTTCACACAATCGAATGCGCCATTGTGCGCTACATGCACGAAAACACATTTTGGGGAGATGTGAAAATGACAGCTGTACTGCTCATAAGGAGGTATGGTAAAATGGCAATGTTGAAAATATGGAGTGCAGATATTAAAATTCACAAACTTACGAGTGTGCATAGGAACTGTGCAATGCATGCTCGTGAAACAGTCATTTTTGGGAATTTTCTTCACCAAATTTTCAACATAGCCATTTAAGACCTCTGTTCATGAACAGTGTCACTGTGATTTTCTTAATGTTCCCAAATATTGATTTTGCCCACCGACTGCGCCATTGTGCGTTATATGTGCGGAAACACATTTTGGGCAAGATGTGAAGAATGATAGCTGTACTGCTCATAAGGAGATGTGGTAAAATGGCAATGTTGAAAATCTGGAGTGCAAATATTAAAATTTTGAACTTACAGTGTGTGTAGGAACTGTGCAATGCATGCTCATAAAACAGTCATTTTTGGAATTTTTCCCCAAATTTTCAACATAGGGTTTTGGGGCCTACTTCATGAACCATGACACTGTTGTCTCGTACATCATTCCCAAAAGATGGTTTCAGCGTAGTGACCACGAAATCACCTTTTGGGGTCAATAACAAAATGACAGTGCAAGAATTCACGAGGAGGGGTCACAAAATCCCATGTTGAAAATTTGGTGAAAATTTCCAAAATGCCTGAGATATGTATCAAAGTTGAAAAAATCTTATTTATTCCATTATACAGCTTACACGGCATTTCTTCAGTTCACGGTCGGCTTTGAAGAGTGCAGATGTGTTCCCGGTCCACCGGTCATCACGCCGACTTGGGAGGTAAGTATGGGGTGAGGGAGGGTGTGTGGGGAGTCAGGGTGTGCAGAGGGTGGGTGCAGGTGGGGAGGGGTCAAGACAGTCAGCGTGGGAATGTTTTTTCTTTCAGGTTTTTCTTTTTAGGAAGACGACGTGGGACATTTGCCACACTGGGGTGAGCTCCCAGCGTGGCAGCTGGAAATTTTTTGGGGGTGCAGTGGAGCTGACGAGGGATTGGGACTCCCGCTGGCCAAGGAGAGGTTTGCCATGCTGGGGAGGGCTCCCAGTGTGGCACCTGGAAGGCTGTTTGGGGGAAGTGGAGCTGACAGGGAATTGGGCACCCCGTCAGCCTTATAGATTTTTGCCATGCTGGGTGGCCTCCCAGCATGGCAGCTACGCTCTGTTGGTGGGTGAATGCAGGCGCAGCCAGCAGAGATTGGGCACTCCGTTAGCCATACTGTGTGTGTGGGGAGCATGTGAGCATGCTGGGGTGGCTCCCAGCATGTTCCTTTGTTTGGGGGCTGTCTATGACAGCTCTTTCACTGCAGTGCTGACATGTAGGCACTTTGCATACTGCCGACACAGTATGCAAATTGCCTACACTGTAGTGCTTTTCTTTCAACTGTATGCCGCTGCATTTGTAAATGCTGTCATAGACAGCTGTTACATTCATTGGTGCGGTGGGTCCATGCCTGCAAAAGGCAGCAGGACATTGGAAGTAGGGAAGCACACCTACCAATTCTTGTATGGTTGTTCTATGTTTCTTGCACATGCTGCAAGCAAACATAAAAATAACAAAACTACAGGTCTTGTTTGAACCTAGCCTCCTACAATGCTGCTGCTCCCATTCCCCACACAATCCACAGAAACCTACATCAAAATGCAGAAACTGAAAAACGTGCTTTACATTATCACTGACGGAATAAATAAATAAAAAATACTGTGTATCTACAGCACTCACAAACTACGATCAAAATTTTATTCAAATGGATTTTTTGTTTTAACAGGTTTTATGATCAGTCAGACTAACACAATGTCCTCTGTGAGAGATTACAACTACACTGCACTCAGATATGACCTACTCAGCTTCCTATAGGCTCTTCAGCAACATGTGACCCCAGAGCGCCAGATGACATCCTATCCCATGCTGAACATTTCCAGCCAGCAGTAACAGAAGTAGTAAGAGAAATTTTCATTTCTTTGTGCCATATTTATACAAGCAACTCTTTTTTGTAAGGTATTATTTCCCACAAATAAATCTATATCAGTAAGTTTGTCAGAAAACTTTCATAAAGCAAATCTGATATCTGGTCCCATAAAAACTATCAGAGTAATTAAATGTTAAAACCAAATATGTACACAGGTTAATTATGACCACCTGACTTTGAGTATTAATACCTTTGTTAGGCAAATAACTAATAAGCAGTTTGACGGTGCAGCAATTATCAACGCAGACATAATTAAGCAGTTGCTAAAACAAATACAATAGTGAAAAGATACTATGCCACAGTCCAATTGCCTCCATAGGCTCCACAAACACAACCAATCAGAGAAGGAGAGACAGGTCCTTCACGCACCATGGAAAAGCAACTCACAGCAGCAATGCACAAAATAGAATATACAAACATATGAAATTGCCAGCAGATACAGGTCTATCTAGTCTGCACAAGTGTGCAGTATGCTGTTTATTAAACTGCTGCTGCTCCCCTGCACTCCTTCTGAATTAGTGCCTCCCCACCTCTGATTTATCTCCAACCCGTCTTTCCCACAGTTTTGACCCTCCCTTTGGCCCTATCCCACCCTCTCTTTAAGTTGCCCACTGTCCGCATTGATATCACTTCTGGCAGCTGCTCCAACCTGCCACCACCCTCTCCATGAAATAATGCCTCCTCATCTCCCTTTTGAATCTTCCCACCTCCAACCTCAGACTATGTCTCCTGGTGTTCTTCTCCTTTCAACTTAAACAAACCCTCAGAATTAATTCTGTTTATGTCCTGCGGTACTTGAATGTCTCAATCATATCCTGCTTGTACTGCATGTAGTGCTACACTGTTCCCTTTCAGGCTACAGCCCCCTACACCTCTTGTTAGCTACTGTCTTGGTACCATCTTCTTGTATTCCCACCCTGATAACCCTCCCAGTCCCAATCACACATGATAAAATCTCACTAATTCCCAGTCAAAATGCCCCTCACCAAAACTGCTCAGATTATCACTACTCTGACATGCCCTCCTCCTCCTGCTTCTATCAGGAAATGTACACCTTAACACAGGGCCACCCACCCCTATTGTCTCATCTGAAGGCAAACATGGAAGCCTCTTGCTGGCCACACTTAATATCTGCAGCCTTCAGAAGAAGTTCACCTCCCCAGGGCTGGATTGCCCAACCCTCACCTGATGCCTTAGCCCTATCTGAGACCTGGCTCTCAGACAAAATACTCAATAGATCGGTCACCCTCAGCGACTACACCATTTATCATGCTGACAGGCTTAGTAAGAGGGGAGGCGGCTGTGCCATCTACGTAAGATCCTCCTTTTGCTCCCTGGTGGTCCCCATACTGCTACTCATGCATGGAGCCCAGACCCTAACAGTCAAGTTCAGCCTTAGCAACCTGGGAAAGACCCTCTAAACTGTGGTGGTTTGCATTCCCTTTGCAACCAAAAGCTCGCTTTGAATCAGTCCTGGACAGTATCACCCACCTCCCACCAAAGAGTGAAGTCATTTTACTGGGAGATTTCAATGTCAATTGGTTATCGTCTGCCTCGTCCCACTACAGGACTCAGCCCTAACTTGTGACCTCACCCAGGTCATCCAATCCCCGACCAGACTGGACACAAGAACAGGGACCTTAACCCTATTGACCTAATCCTCACCAACAGGCCTAATAATATCTCCAAGTCACAGTGCTCTCTGACTCAGTAAGCGACCATTCCTCAGTGACCTGCCTGTGGTCCACTAAAATCCCCCGCCTACAAAGACGCCTCTTAAAAAGGAACCCTAGCACAGCTCAAGTCTCACCTTGCCTCCTGCAATTGGTCCCCTGTTCACACTGCCCAGTCCGTGGACGCTGCTCTTACCTATTTTATTGCCATCTTCAATATGGCCTGTGACATATTCGCATCCTTCTCCAAACAGATAGTAAAGCAAAGAAATACCCTTGAGCACTCAAGCTCTACTAGACCAAATGCACCAGAGGGATAACCTATGACATAAGGCCTTGACTCTCTGCTCCCCAGAACAGACAACTGCACAGAGAGGCTAGAAACAGGTGCACATGGGCTACTCGGCAGGCCAAAGCTGCATACTATAAGCAAACCCTCACCTCCTTCTCCTGGGGCTCCCAAAAAATTTCTGGAGCAATACTAAGGAACTCTGTGGGAAAACTGTATCCCCTACCCCTGTTCAGCTTATAGTAAAGGAGTTACCACCCAGGACCCTTATATTATCTCAGATGCCCTCAATACCTCCTTCTGTCTCTCTCCTATTCTCCCACCTAACTTCTTTGACTGAACCACCTACCCCACCACAGACACCTCAGCCATCACCAACCCTACCTCCTTCAGGCTAAGAGTCATCTCTTGTAATGAGGCAAAATGCTATCTCACCAAATCTCTGGTGAACTCTCGCTATAGTAGTGATTCCTGGACCTCAAACTCATTCAGTTTACACTGGATGTGACACTGCCTATCTCACCAAAATCCTCAACCTGTCCTTATGCCTCAGCCAATTCCCCACTGCTTGGAAGAGAGCAATAATAACCCCTATCCTGAAGAGTCGTCGCCCACGCTAGACCCCCTTCAGTAGTGTGATGTCTCTTTTCAAATAGGGGCACCAAAACTGCACACAGTATTCCAACTGCAGCCTCACAAGGGACCTGTACAGGGTATAATGACTTCCTCCCTCCTAGAGGTGATTCCACTGGCAATGCATCCCAGCATTCTGTTTGCCTTTGCAGCTGCCTTCCTGCACTGCACCAAATGTTCCATGTCCCTGTCACCAGCACCCTAGATCTTTCCCTCAGTCAAAGTGGTTAACTCGCTCCCCCAACCAGTAGCTGTTTTCTTGGTTTTGCTCCCAAGTGCAAAACCTTGCATTTTAGCATTGAACCTCAACTGCCATGTTTATTTATTTATTCATTTAACAGACTTTAGGATTGCAACCTTTGAGTCAGGGACTCATTTACAAAGGCTCAGCGCCAGAAAAACAAACATAAACACTTAATACATACAGACGTAGAATGGCAGCTAAAGGTTACAGTTTTTTAGTTATACAATATTGCAGAATCAAGATCAGCTATACATTGCATTAAATGTGTTACCGAGAGCTGTATTTACAGTTTTCAAGAGAACAATAAGTTTGTTGATAGCGGAGGGAGTAACAGATTTGATATTTGCAGTGAAGTAGAGAATTAGACAGATATCTTGTGAGCGCAGCCAAAGGAGGCATTGTTAATAGGTAATGTTTGGTAGCACTATCGATAGGAGGCTCAGTGGTGGGGTGGTCCCATAAGATGATAGATAGATGACCTAGCACTAGCTGATACGTTGGCAGTGCCATGAAGCGAGAATGCACTCTTTCTGGGCTGACTTGAAAGGTCCTAATTTGGAGATGAAGGAGACATCAGAGGGGAGTTCTTTGTATCAGGCTGGGCCCTGTGGGGAATGACCTTTGGACTAAGGAGGTTCTAATCCTCGGATGGACCACACCTGTCGGTTGGCAGTGTGGGTGTTCACGGAGGTGTGGGAGGATAGGAGAGAGGCAGAAACCCCAAGAGGGTAAGCCCCAGGTGTATTTTCTTTATGAGGAGACATGTTGGATAAAATAGCCTTTCAACCAGGGTGAAGAGCTTTGTCAGGGCATATAGGGTACAAGTATGGGTATGCTTGTCTGCCCCAGAGAGGAGTCTGCATGCTTTGTTTATGGCCAGGTGGATTTTGTTAAGGGCTGTGTGGTCAGCAGCTGAGTAGATAGTGAGCATAATTGACTAGGGAGAGGAATGAGGAGGTGACAGACAGATTATGGGCTTCGAGTTAGGCAATCCTTGTGCTGATACAATAGGCCTATATGGACATTTATGGCTGATGATAGAGTGTCAATGTATGAATGGAAGGAGAGGCTAGAATCAAATGTAAGATCCAGGTATTTATATGCATGGATCTGCTCTAGAGGAAGGAGAAGAGTGGGAGAGCATTGTTAGCTGCGCATTCTTGGCCTTTTTCTGTCGGTGGGCAAAGGTTGGTCTTTATCTTTTTACACTGACCACAAGTCTTTGGTCTATGAACCAGTTTTCAGTCTGGTTAAATGCTTGTTGGAGGGAAGACTGCAATACTGTAGGATCTGGGTGTGAGGCAAAAGAACTGCGTTGTTCACATAGAGTAGTAGGTTGCTGGAACAGGAATTGGGCAAAATGTTTAGGTAGATGCCGAATAATAGAGGGCCGAGGATGGAGCCCTCGGTAACCCCAGAGTGGACTGTCAGGGTGGTTGAGAGGTGTTGTTTATTTTGACACATCATGATTTAGCTGTGAGGTAACTGGTAAACCAGGAGATGGGTCCTTGGAACAGACCTATGCGGGGAGTGTGCTTAGAGTAAGGGTGGGAGACTGTATCAGAGGCCTTTGACAGGTCGATGAAGACAGCTCCAGCTAGATGTTTTCTATACAGGGCAGAGTGAATAAAATTAGTGAACCCAGTGAAAGCCAGAGTTGTACTGTGCCCAGACCTGAAGCCACGTTGCTCTCAAAGTAGGTTATGAGCAAGCAGGTACTCAGTGAGTTGGGTGGCTATAATTTTATGAGGACTTTCGAGAGTGGTGGGAGAATGGATATGGGACAGTAGTTATTGGGGAGGTGCTGTCACCACTCTTCAGTATTAGGTGACTGTGGCAGTCCTCCAGGCTGTGGGGAACTGCCCCAGACTCAGGGAGCGGTTAATGAGGTCAGTCAGTGGGAGAGGACTGTATCTAGTACTAGATGTAGGATTCTCATATCAAAAGAATCTTTGCAACAGCAAGAGCCACTGAGTGCTTTAATGAGATAAGATCTTGCCTCATTCATAGAGATCACCCTGAGATGGAAGGGGGATATTGGGTGTTAGGGTGGGATTGCAGGAGTTGGGTCAAAGAAGTTATTTGGGAGTATTGCACTAAGGTCAGAGAATGATGAGTTGAGGCAGTTGGCAATGGCCAGCGGGTCGGTGGTAGGACATTGTTGACAGTTAGTTGGGGGTGCTGGGATTTGCCATTGAGTTCCTTGATATTGTCGCAGAACAAACAAGCATTCCCTAGGAGGAGGCAAGGGTCATTCTGTAGTAGCTCAGTTTGGCCTGTTTTACAGCCCAAGTGCATCTGTTACGAGCCGCTTTATAGGCTTGCCTGTCAGCCTGTGTGCTGGATGTGACTGCTTTATGCCAGAGATCATCTCTGTGCTTTAGCTGTTGAGCAGTGCAGGGTGACCTAGGGGCATTACATTTCTTGGATTGCACTTTTGCTAGTGGGGCATAGATGTCACATGCTTTATTAAAAGAACAGGTGAAATAATCAAGGGCTTCATCTGTAGTAGGGGCCCGGGAGATGGAGGACTAGTCCTATTGAGCTAAGTATTTTTAGTTTTGTGAGGCCTCCGGGTCAGAGATGATGCTGGCCAATATAGTTTAGTTTGGGTTCTGCTGAAGACATGACCAGGAAGAGAGGATGGGTGAGTGATCGCTTAGGAGTCTGGAAGGACCACCAGGTCACAGATTCTGTGGGGACAGTTGGTGAGGAGAAGGTTGATCAGGGTGCTAGAGCCATTAGTAGGGTTCAGCCTGGTAGATTGGCTGACCAGCTGGGTCGGTCCAGTGCAGCAAAGGTGTTCTTGGTGTGGGAAGCTGAACTGGCAAGCTAGTTCACATTTAAGTCTCCAATTATGATGTGTTCCATTTTGGGGAAGCCAGAGATGTAGTTAGCAAGGGATTGTATAGCAGAAGCTTGATTTCTTGTGGGGACATATGTAACAGTAAGAAGTACAGGGGCTCTGGAGGGATCTGGAGTAAGTTTTAATGATAAGGCTTGGGCACCATGGTCTTATGGAGGTATTGGAAGGGCATGGCGTATCATGGAGTCACAGACGTACACAGCACTCCCCACCACGTTTCCCACTCTGTCAGCTCTGAGAAGGGTGAAGCCAGGAGGAGACCAAGGAGTCAGGTGTTTTTAGGAGAGACAGGTTTCTGTGAGGGCTAGCACATCTGGCTGATGTTGCAGTATCCAGCAATGGAGACCTGCTGTCTTTTTGGTTAAGCTGCAAATGTTCATTGCAGCTATTCTAAACCATGGTGCAATAGGTTAGGTCTGGGTGAGGCGGGGCCGGGTTAGGATGAACATTTCCTGAAATTAATAGGAGTATGGCAAAGACTCTGAGGAGAGCAAAAGATCTTTGCCTTATTGTCAAGGATAGCTGCCGCTAGTTATAGTGCAGGTAGTACATGGAATGGCGAGGGTGATAAGGGTTGGAAAAGATAGGAATGTGATCTGGCATGGAGGATGATGGTGGCATATGACTGCAGGGAGATATGTGGGGGATGGGGATGTATGACAGGCAGTGGCAGTGTGGGTGGCAGTCAGTGATGGTTCATGTGGGTGGGAGGTGTGGAAGAAGACCCATGAGGGAGGGCTAAAGGGTCTAAGAAGTAGGATAAGTAAGAACGATTAGTAGGAGCCTGGGTAGTCCGCATGACAATGGGTGCCCAGCAAGTGGCAATAAGGGGCAGTGGCCCAGTGTCAGTATAAGGGGCACTCCGATACCCATAATTGTGGGTGGTCTCTATGGCACAGCGATAGGGTGACAGACTATGGTTTGTTAGGGTGCAGTAATTTGTTTTAGGAAAGAAGAACCCAGGACGAGAAGTCCTTAGGGGAGAGCAGTGGGAAGAGAATGCAACCTCTAAGAGTTGTTGCCCTCTAGTGGCTTTGCAGTATAATTTGCAAATGGAAAAGTAGTTCTTGTATTAAAAAGAGACAGCTCAGGAAGGGTACAGTCAAGAGCCAATAAGAAGAGGAATACTGTTATGCCTAATCAGAGTTTAGGAGCAGTAGTAGTGCAGCCAAATGACCTGAAAGGCAAAAAGTGCCACGTTCAATCCCATTGTGGCTGACCAGTGCTCACGTGACACCAAATCCTCTTGCAGTACCTTACCCCTTTCCTCACTATCCACCTCAGCACAGATCTTAGTGTTGTCTGTAAAGAGGTTGATCTTGCTATTTATCCCATCTGATATGTCAGCTATGAATATGTTAAATAGTACCAGTCCTAACAACAACCCCTGTGGGACCCTGCTGGTTACAGCCCTGGGTGCTGAGAGCCTCCTCCAACTACCACCCTCTGCTGACTGCCCTGCAACCAGCTCTTAATCTGCCCAACCAGTTTCCTCCCTGCTCCAAGGCTATTTAACTTGCTGGTCAGCCTTCCATGGGCGCCTAGTCAAACACCTTGCTGAAATACAGGTAAGGACATCCACTGCATGCCCCTATCCGGTGACCTCATCACCTAGTTGAAAAAAGTCAACAAGGTTGGTCTGACATGACTACCAGATACAAACCCATGTTGTCTGTCATCCTGTAGACCATTCTCCTGCAGAAACTCAATAGCCTTTCCTTTAAGGATAGTCTCCACAGAACGGCAATATAGCAAAAGTAAGTCAGAAAGCAACATATGGAGCAGTTCAGCAGATAAATATTAGTCCAAAGTCAATAAAGCAGATCACTGATGTACAGACCTTACAGGATTCTAAATGGACTAGGAGTTCGACTTCAGGTCTATCTATACCTGCTTGTTTGTGTCAATTATAATGCTCATTTAATAACTATTGTCTGTTTTAGAAGTGGAAAACCTGCTCCAAATACAGTGACATTATTAAGGTTGTGTTAATTAATCAATCAAAAGCACGTCTGGAAAATCCCAGCCACGTTGAAACCTTTTACAGATCTCTGTTTTGAAAAGTTTTTTTTTCAGCAAGTGGCGCTTGCACAACCACGCCACGCCACAAGTTAACATGGGCTTTTATGTTTGTAGACCCTGCCCTGATGATGCTGCCCAGCCACTGGCTTAATGCCAAGCTCCATCACCAGCTGAGCAAGTCTGTCCTGTAGCTGAAGCACTGGGAGAAAAGCTTGTTGGAGGAGGCAGCAGGATGTTAACAAAGCTGCCTCCTCTCCTTGGCTCTGGCAACCTCTGGGAGCACCTGGAAACAATCAGGCAGGTGATACTCCATTGCAGGCAACATGCACTTTTATGCTTGTAAGCTCTACTACTGATGACACTGTCCACTGCTGGCTCGCCACCAAGTCCCCAAGCAAATTGAATTAATCTGTCCTGTAGCTGTGGCACTGAGAGAAAAGCTTGCTGGAAGAGGCAGCAAAAAAAAAAAAAATGGTAAGAGAGCTGTCTCCTCTCCTTGTCCCTGGCAACCTCTGGGAACACATGAAAACAGTCAGAAGATACCTTAAATTAGCTAGATTGTTTAAGGAGCAACATATAATGACTCTTAGGTCCCTATTTTCAGAAGCAGTGCCCAGTTTAAAACCCTCCCTTCCAATACTCCATCCTGGGGTTCTTGTTCCCTATAGGCTTCACCTTGCACTTACTGACTTTGAATTTCAACTACCAAACCTTGGACCATCTCTATAACCTTTATTAGCCACTAGTACTGCATCAAAACATCTAATTGTTATCTTGCTTATTCCTAGTTGCAGGATATTCAATACTAGAGAAAAGACTTGTGTCCAGGTATCACAGATCAGATCTTGTGATCCTGTAGCTCAGTGGTTAGGGCGGCAGGATGGTATTCTGATGGCCTGGGTTCAATTCCCAAGAGGTTACATTATTTCTTTCTCACTACAATTTGTGATTTAAATTACTTAGCAGTGGCTAATACTGCACCAAAACATCTAATTCTCATCTTAATAAAGATTACCTTGCCCTTAACCTACTGCCTATTGATTAATAATATTTGTACTGTTGTTTCCTTAACCCTTTGCTTCCCCAGATCCTTAGTCCTGTTCATCAATAAACCTGTTCTTTGTGTTTTGTGCTATATTTGTGCCATATCTTCCTGCTTTAATTGATAACTAAGTCTTGTTTTAAGCAAGTGTTTATAAGCTGGTATTATGTTCATATTTCTCTTTGGTAGAACCCACAAAGAACCAAATCCTGTTTCATTCAATACAGTTTTAATAAATGTCAAACAAGGATATCTTATACTGTAGACTTGATTTATTTCACTGTAAAAAGGTCTCACTATGTTCACTGTAGAAAGACACCCGCTAAATTAATGTAACAGCTACAGTAAGTTTGATGCTATGTCATACTCATATGGAAGCACAGGACAGTGAAATTTAACTGCAGCTAACAAGTTGCATAGGCTCAGATCGCTAAATTAAACAAACGCGTGGCTTTTCAGTTCTACAGTACTAGTCAATCAATCAGTCAAAATCAATCAAAATCTTTATTTAACCAGGCAGGACCATTGAGCAAAGCTCATTTTTGAGATGGACATGGGGTGTACAAGTAGAAGAAGAAGAAAAGTTTAACAGCAACAGTTACAATACACAGACATGAATAGCAAAAAGCATAGTCAATACAGATGTGAATGTATATGCAGGTTAAATACAACAATATTATACAATCAAGCAATATGTACAAACAAACAGTGTTTCAGATAAGGGACAATGACACAGGGTGGTCCATATGGATCCCCAGTGGAACATAGTCAGAATATGGACTAAGTGTGGGAGATGGGAGGAAGTGGGGAGGTCAGAGATAGGAAGGATAGCGGATAGAGGATTCGAGAGGCTGCAAAGTGCAAGGTTGTGTGGTATAATTTATTATGAGGAACAGTACAGCAAGGGCAGGAGGTAGGTGATGGTGGGTACAATACCAGGTCCAGGTTTCGGGGTAGAAGTGAGAAGGATGCAATGAGAACAGTGTGTGTGTGTGTGTGTGTGGGGGGGGATTAACAGAGCCTATCAATAGTCTTTAAAATATTTTCTTTCTATATATATCATATCTAAAAAATGTTGCCAGCACCAGGAAACCACAGTGGTGCTACCAGTATATAAGGCAGCAATAGACACACAGGAAAGAGCACTCACAACAAGAAAACTCCACTACAGAAATGGATTCAAAAGATTTCTCACCGTTTATTTAGTGCAAGTACAAGTGCATTACATCATCCACGACCAGGTGTGTGGAAACAACCCATGCCACAGTGACATCATGTCTGTGCCATCACAAACTAATGTTTCGCTAAGGCTCCCCCAGCTTCATCACCATGTGGATTAAGTTATCATTTTGTAAATTTGCAGTATTAAACCAAAATTAAATAATCTCAATTTTACCATAGTTCTCAAATCTGTAGCCTGAACTCTGCCCTAACAATTGCTGCTGGAATATACCATAGGACACCAACAAATGTAAAAAAATTATTTTCAGAACTCTCCCAAGGCAGTCTACTTGATTGTCCCCATATCTCAGATCCATACAGGGCTTGGACCTCCAGCTTAGTTTTGGCCAAACTAGCGGTGCCTTTATCTTCTTCTTACCATAAAATATTACATTTTGGTAAACCAATAAATGTTTGAAAATGTTTTATTGGTAACCCTTCCATCTGTTTTGCCCTGGTTATATTTCTTTTGAATATTACTCCTAAGTACTAATAAACATGCACTGTCAACAGCTCTTGTCCTATGGTCCATGTATACTTCATATTATTTGAGCAAAAGGGTCACTGCATTAGATATCATTCTAGATTCACACACAGACACATTTATTCACCTATCTTTGCAGACCATTTGAAGTTAATGAGGCATATTGCACACTAATGAAGGAACCTTAATTCCTAATACAGCTGTTATATGATATTAATCATTTAGTAAACTTTGTATGATGTCATTAATATACAAATTGACTAGTAGGAGTGCTAACATGCACCATTCAATCCTGTAATTTGTATGAAAACTTATTGTTAGTGTCCCAGTAGGGCTACATTATATTTGTACCTATTTGAAATATAAAATAAATAAATTAACTCCACAAGGTCTGTAATGACTCACTGTTGTAACTATTTTACCCAGGAGATGCCCATGATATGGAATCAAAGGCAATCCTAAAATCTATAAATTTAACAAATAACTTTTGTTTGCAGAATACTTGATAATTAAAATTACATGCACTGAAATAAAACACTGTTCTCTAGTAGACCTGTTCTCCTGAAACCCTGCCTGCAATTTTGAAAGCTTGTCACTTTTGTTCACCCGTGATTTTGGTCTCAGTGGTAAGTTTTTCTAGAAAATCTTTTCCATCCATTTGAATGACTGCCCAGTCCATCTGTGCCACTAACATATTCACATGTATGTAGATGACACTATCTTCACTTCAGGTGCCTTGGCAATTTCAGTAACGTCCTGCTCTGGTTCCAATCCAACCAACTCTGGGTCAAAGCTAAGAAAACTTTGGTGCCAGCCTGAAACTGGCCAGGCTCCCCTCACATATTCACCACCTTGGATGGCTCCCCTCTCATGGCAGTTTCCTCCTTCCAATGCCTCAGTATGTGGCTATACAGTTGTCTCAACTTCTCATCCCACATCAGTGCCATTCACTCCAAACTCCATCCTAAACTCAATGCCCTGTTCTGCATTAAGGACTGCTTCTCCTCCCACATCCACCAGAAGCTATCACCAAAATTGTGCTTCTGGTGTTTGAATAGGCAGATGTGGTCTATGGCACCCCATCCTCCTCTATCACCAGACTGGACACCCTCTTAAATGCAGTTTGCAAATGCCCCCTTTCACACTCATCATTGCTCTCTCTGTTCCTCTCACTCTCTCGTGCTCTCTCTCTCTCCCAATCCTTCATGCAATCAAACTCACTGTGCTCCTTCATATCTAAATACTGATATGAGTATTCCTCCTTACCTACATAACTAAATAAATTGTATTTTCATACAGGAATTACATACTTGAGCCAAATTCCTGTTTCATACATACTCATATGGTTCCATACAATATGTATACAAAGTGAAATATAAAAAGACAATATCCTTTATTATCCAAATCTGCATCAGTAACTAACAAGCATTTGTCAATGCGGATTGATTGTATTGGTCCATTGAGCTCGCTCACTGCCCATCTGTCACTCGCTCGTCCTGTTTCTCCGGTGCTACAGGCTGTTGTTTTGTACTGGGCTCCTGCTTCTGTTGGTGGCTTTTTCTGCCCTCATAGAAATCTGCAACAGTCCCGACACAGATCTGTTGAGCTTGCTCACTCCCCTCTGTCACTCACTCATTCCGTTTCTGCTGGCGCTGCAGGCTGGCCTTTTGTACTGGACTCCTGCCTGCATTGCCGCTTTTTCTGCCCACAAAGAAATCTGCAGCAGTCCCGACAGAGGTCCATTGAGGTGGCTCACTCCCTTCTCTCACTTACTCATTCTGTTTCTCCTGGTGCAGCAGGCTGCCCTTTTGTACTGGGCTCACTCACTGCCCATCTGTCACTCGCTCGTTCTGTTTATCTTGGTGCTGCAGGCTGCTGTTTTGTACTGGGCTCCAGCCTGCATTGGCACCCTTTCTGTCCACAAAGAAATCTGCAGCTGTCCCGCAGAGCTCCATTGAGGTGGCTCACCTCCTCTCTCACTCGTTCATTCTGTTTCTCCTGGCGCTGCAGGCTGCCCTTTGTACTAGGCTCCTGCCTCTGTTGGTAGCTTTTTCTGCCCACATAGAAATCTGCAACAGTCCTGACACAGGTCCGTTGGGCTGCTCACCCCTCTGTCACTCACTCATTCCGTTTCTGCTGGGGGCTTCAGGTTGTCCTTTGTACTGGACTCCTGCCTGCATTGCCACCTTTTCTGCCCACTAAGAAATGTGCAGCAGTCATGATAGAGCTCCATTGAGCTCACTCACCCCCTGTCTTACTCGCTCTTTCTCTTTCTCTTTCTCTTTCTCCAACCACTAGAGGCCTCCCTTCTGTACTGGGCCCCTGGTGCATTGCTGCCTTTTTCTGTCCACAAAGAAATTCGCAGCAGTCCCAACAGAGTTCCATTGAACTCACCTACCCCTCCCTCACTTGCTCATTCTGTGTCTCCTGCTGCAGGCCACCCTTTGTACTGGGCTCCTGCTCATTGGTAGCTTTTTCTGCCAACAAAGAAATCTGCTGCAATCCTGACACAGCTCCATTGAGCTCATTCACCCCCTCTCACGTGCTCATTCTGTTTCTGCCTGCACTTCTGGCTGGCCTTTGTACTGGGCTCTTGCCTGCATTGCTGCCTTTTTCTGCCCACAAAGAAATCTACAGCAGTCATGATAGAGCTCCATTGAGGTCACTCAATCCCCTGTCTCACTCCTTATTCTGTTTTTCCTTGCCCTCAGGCTGGCCTTCTGTACTGGGCTCCTGCCTCTGTTGGCAACTTTGTCTGCCCACAAGGAAATCTGCAGCAGTCCTGACAGAGCTCTATTGAGCTCGGTCTCCCCTACTCTCTCATTCGCTCATGGTAACCTGTGAGGTGGGCGCATAGGAAGGCGCCATCTGTTATGGCGACTCCTTCCCAGTGCAATCCCTCATGGTAATGGGAGGGCAGGGTGACCAGATAAGGCTGTGGGTGAATTGAGGCAGGATGTCACTATCGTCTGGCATGGGGGGGTGAGAGCAAGCACGGTGAGCATGGAGGCTGGGAGGGGGGGGTGAGAAAGCTGTAGTGGGTGGCACTGCAGTGGCTGGCCGAGCTGCATCATAGCATCAGGGGTTGGTGAGGATGCAGTGGGAGAGGTACTGGTTCGAGTCTGGGTACTGGTGCAATTTTATTGCGCCTGACCCTGAACTTTTTCCCACCTGTTTTCCTCCCCAACATGCACCCCCGTAGTTGAGAATCCTTAAATAGGGGGTGCAGGGCAGATCCCCAGCAAGGGGTGGAGTTAGAGGCCAGCCCACCCCACAGAAGGCAGTAAATAATGTCCTGGCCATTGTTCTGGGCGCCGGGTTGTCAGAGTGCTGGAAATGTATTCGGCACACTGACTGAGTGATGACGGTAATCGCCTTTAGGCTGCTCGCCTGCTATCACATAAACCCTCTCGTTCCGTTTCTGCCAGCGCTTGCAGGCTGCCTTTTGTATGGGGCTCCTACCATGTTGCCACCTTCTTCTGCCCTCAAAGAAATCTGCAGCAGTCATGACAGAGCTCTGTTGAGCTCACTCACTCCCCCTCTGTCACTCCCTCATTCTGTTTCTCCTGCTGCTGCAAGCTGCCCTTTGTGCACTGGGCTCCTGTGTTCATTGCTGCCTTTTTCTGCCCACAAAGAAATCAGCAGCCCCAACAAACTCTGTTGAGCTCACTCACTCCCCGCCTCCCTCACTGCCGCTCTGTGTTTCCCACTCTGCAGGATGCCCTTGTACTGGGCTCCTTCTGCATTGGTGGCTTTTTCTGCCCACAAAGATATCTGCAGCAGTCCCTACCCAGGTCTGTTGAGCTTGCTCACTCCCCTCTCACTGGCATTCCGTTTCTGCTGGCGCTGCAGGCAGCCACTTTGTACTGGGCTCCTGCCTGCATTGCCGCCTTTTTCTGCCACAAAGAAATCTGCAGCTGTCACAATAGAGCTCCTGCTGAGCTTGCTTACCCTCTCACTCACTCACTGTGTTTCTCCTAGCGCTGCAGGTTGCCTTTTGTACTGGCTCCTGCCCGGTGGCACCTTTTTATGTCCACAAAGAAATCTGCAGCTGTCCTGACAGAGCTCGCTGGAGGTCGCCTACACTCACCCTGTCTCACTCTCTCATTCCCTTTCTCCTGGCACTGCAGGCTGCCCTTTTACTGGGATTCTGTCTCTGTTGGAACCTTTTTCTGCCCAAAAGAAATCTGCAGCAGTCCCAACAGAGCTCTGCTGAGCTCACTCACATCCCCCTCTCTCACTCACTCAATTTCTCCTGCCACTGCAGGCTGCCATTTTGTACTGGGCCCCTGCGTGCATTGCTGCCTTTTTCTGCCCACAAGAAATCTGCAGCAGTCCCAACAGAGCTTCATTGAGCTCACTCACTCCTCATCATTCACTCGCTCGTTCTGTGTTTCCTGCTGCTGCAGACTGCCCTTTTGTGCTGGGATCCTGCCTGCATTGGCTGCTTTTTCTACCCCAAAAATCTACAGCAGTCCTGACACAGCTCCATTGAACTTGCTCCTCCCCTTCTCTCACTTGCTCATTCCGTTTCTGCCAGTGCTGCAGGCTGAACCTGTACTGGACTCCTGCCTGCATTGCCGCCTTTTTCTGCCTCAAAGAAATCCACAGCAGTCACTATAGAGCTCGGTCAAGCTCACGCACTCCCCTCTCTCACTTGCTCGTCCTGTTTCTCCCACTGCTGCAGGCTGCCTTTGAACTGGGCCCTGGGTGCATTGCTGCCTTTTCTGCCCACAAAGAAATCCTCAGCAGTCCCAACAGAGCTCCTTTCAACTCACTCCTCCCCTCCTCACTTGTTCATTCTGTGTCTCCTGCTGCTGCAGGCCGCCTTTTGTACTGGGTTCCTGCCTGCATTGGTGGCTTTTTCTGCCCACATAGAAATCTGCTGCAGTCCCGACACAGCTCCATTGAGCTTGCTCACTCCCCACTCTCACTCACTCATTCCGCTTCTGCCAGCGCTACTGGCTGGCCTTTTGTACTGGGCTCCTGACTGCATTGCTGCCTTTTTCTGCCCACAAAGAAACCAAGGCAGTCAAGATAGAGTTCTGTTGAGGCTGCTCAATCCCCTGTCTCACTGCTCATTCTGTTTCTCCTGGCGCTGCAGACTGCCGTTTTGTACTGGGCTCCTGCCTCTGTTGGCACCTTTTTCTGCCCACAAGGAAATCTGCAGTAGTCCCAACAGAGCTCCATTGAGCTCGCTCACCCCACTCTCTCATTCACTCGTGGTAACCCATGAAGTGGGTGCATGAGGAAGGGTGCTGTCTGTTATGGTGACTCTTCCCAGCACAATCCATCATGGTGATGGGACGGTAGGGTGGTCGATGAGGCTGTGGGTGAATTGACGACAGGATGTCGCTATGTGGCTGCGGGGGGTGGGAGTGAGCACGTGAGCATGGGTTGGGAGGGGTGAGAAGCTCTAGGTGGTAACACTGCAGTGGCTGGCCAAGCTGCATCATGGCATCGGCGGTTAATGAGTGGATGCAGTGGAGAGGTACCAGGTTCTGGTCATGGACGCTGGTGCAATTTTTATTGCGCCTAACCAGAACCTTTTTCCCCTGCTTTTACTCCCCCAACATGCACCCCTGGAGTTGAGAATCCTTGTAGGGGGTGCGGGTAGCCCCGCAAGGGATGGGGTTTTGAGGCACAGCCCCCACAGAAAGCAGTAAAATAATGTCCTGGCACCATTATCCTGAGGTATGGGTTGTCAAGTGCGAAAAATGTATTCAGCACTCTGACTCAGGTGATAACTGTAATTGCCTTTGGGGTCGCGTTATCACATAAACTCTCAACTCATTCTGTTTCTGCGGTGCTGCAGGCTGCCCTTTGTACAGGGCACCTACCTACGTTGCTGCCTTCTTCTGCCCTCAAAGAATCTTCAATAGTCACGACAGAGCTCCGTTGAGCTCACACACCCCTCTCTCACTCACTCATTCTGTTTCTCCCACTGCTGCAGGCTGCCCTTTTGTACTGGGCTCCTGCCTGCGTTGGTGGCTTTTTCGCCCACAAAGAAATCTGCAGCAGTCCCAACACAGGTCCATTGAGCTTGCTCTCTCCCTCCTCTCTCACTCGCTTCATTCCGCTTGCTGGCGCTGCAGGCTGGCCTTTGTACTGGACTCCTGCCCGCATTGCCACTTCTTTTTCTGCCCATAAAGAAATCTGCAGCTGTTCCAACTGAGCTCTGTTGAGGTCGCTAACTCCCGTTGTCTCACGCGATCATTCTGTTTCTCCAGGCACTGCAGGCTGTCCTTTGTACTGGGTTCCTGCCTCTGTTGGCACCTTTTTCTGCCCACAAAGAAATCTGCAGCAGTCCGACAGAGCTCTGTTGGACCTCACTCACCCTCCCCTCTCTCATCATTCCGCTTTCTGCCAGCACCGCAGGCTGCCCTTTGTACGGGCTTTCTGCCTGTGCTGCCATTCTTTCTGCCCACAAAGAAATCTGCAGCAGTCATGATAGAGCTCCTGAGCTTGCTCACCCCCTCTCTCAGTCGCTTGTTCTTGTTTCACGCCACTGCAGGCTGCCCTTTGTACTGGGCCCTGCATGCATTGCTGCCTTTTTCTGCCCACAAAGAAATCCACAGCAGTCCCAACAGAGCTCCATTGAGCTCACTCACTACCCTCACCGCTCATTCTGTGTCTCCCGGCGCTGCAGGCTGTCCTTTGTACTGGACTGCTGCCTGCATTGGTGTCTTTTCCTGCCCACAAAGAAATCTGCAGCAGTCCCAACAGAGCTCAGCTGAGCTCGGTCACCCCTCCCCCACTCACTCAATTGTAATCTTGCCAAATACTGATTTCCAACAGCGACTGCAGTATTCTGCACCAGAAGTGTGAAAACACATTTCAGCCAGGATGTGAAAATAACAGTTGTACTGTTCATAAGGAGGTGTGGAAAATGCCAGTGTTGAAAATGTGGCATGAAAATATTATTATTTTGCAAAGTTACAAGAGTGCATGAAACTGCACAATGCATGCTCGAACACAGTCATTTTATGGAGTTTCATCATAAAATTTTCAACATAGGCATTTAGGACCTCTGCTCATGAACAGTGTCAGTGTGATTTTCTTAATGTGTCCCGAACACTGATTTCCACAGCGACCACGCTATTGTGTGCCGGAAGAGCAAAACACATTTCAGCCAGGATGTGAAAATGAGAGCTGCACTGGTCTTAAGGAGGTGTGGAAAAATGGCAATGTTGAAAATCTAGAGTGAAAATATTGCAAAGTTGCCAAGTGACGGCGTGTGTAGAAACTGTGCAATGCAGGCTCATAGCACACTCATTTTATGGACTTAGCACCAAATTTTCAACATAGGCATTTTAGGACTCTGCTAATGAACAGAGTCACTGTCATTTTCATAATGTATCCTAAACATGGATTTCCCACAGCAACCACGCTATTCTGCTCTGGAACTGTGAAAACACATTTTGGCTGGATGTGAAAAATGACAGCTGTACTGTTCATAAGGAGGTGTGGAACAATGGCAATGTTGAAAATCTGGGTGAAAATATTATAAATTCGTGAACTTACGGTGTGCATGGAAACTATAGCTCATAAAACAGTCATTTTTGGATTTTTCCACCAAACTTGCAGCATAGGCTTTTTGAGAGCCCACCTCAGGAACACAGGCACTGTCATTTCGCACTGTGTACAAAGGTGATTCTGGGCAGTGGCTGCGAAACCACCTTCAGGGCCGATTAACACCATGACAGTGCCAGAATTCATGAGGAGGGGTCCCAAAACCCCATGTTGAAAATTTGTGCCAAAATTCTAAAAAATATGCATCAAAGTTGAAAAACCCTGTTTATTCCATTATATAGTTTACCAGCATTTCCTCAGTTCGTGGTCGGCTTTGAAGATTGCAGACTTGTTCCTGGTCCACAGAAGATCATCGCGCCAGACTCCAGAGAGTACGTATGGGGTGAGGGTTGGTGGGGAGGCAAGTGTGCAGTGGATGGGTGCGGGTTGTGGGAGGGGGCAGGGAGACCACGAGGGACCATTTCTTTTTGACAGGGTAAAAAGAAAATGCGGGACTGTTTTTTTTAACAGTGGCATGTGGCACGCTGGGGTGGGCCCCAGCATGCCAACGGACTCTTTTTTGGGGGCACTCAGCCATTAGGGATTGGGCAATCCTACTGGCACATAAATAAATGGGGTTATATTATGCCGATGGGATTGGGCACCTCACGGCACACAACAAAAGTGGGGAGGTGTTACATAATGCCATTGGGGAGTGGGCCTCCATTGGCAACATCACTTGGGCACTGAAGCCGATGGGGATTGGGGCCACTGTTGGCAACAAACATGGTGGGGCACTGCTGCTGGGGTGCTGTATTGTTTGTGAACACGCGGCAAGCTGCCACCATGTTCACAAACAATATCACTATTACAAGGTTCCACCCAGCAATGATGGGTCGCCCTCATTGCAGTGGAATGGCTTACACTGCAATGACAAGGCAGCCCTGATTGCAGCACCTGAAACCTTACAAGGTTGTGGCACACTGGCTGAACTAGTGTCAGCTGCAGCTTGCCACAGCATTGAGAAAGTGGGCCAAGCCTTTAGCTGTGGGGCACTGGTCACAACAGTGCAGTGCCCCATAACCTGTTTCTGGCAACCTGTTCCAATATGTTTCTTGCCCATGTGTGCAATCAACATGAAGCTGACAATCATTTAAAACAGTCACATAAAAGACTGAGCTGGATCTATGACATTGGCATGACAACAAAGACATCAATGTCCTCGACTGCATCGAGACCCATCAGCAGCCTGACTGCAACCACCCCAACTGACCAGCACCACCATGATGCACAATGCGGGGCGGGGCTGGCCCCACACCCCCATGCTAAAGGCTGTGCCCCTGCACCCCATGCTAAGGGCTGTGCCCCCCACACCCCATGCTAAGGGCTGTGCCTCTGCACCCCTACTATAGATATTCAATTCCATGTCACACAGACAGTGGAGTTAGACATTTACCCTGTCACCCTAATGTCTCAGCGCAAACTCCCTGTCACTGCCTATATAGGTGCACTAGGGGTTGCGCTGTGGGTGGTTCAGTGTACCAGTGTCACTGTAGTGATAGTATACCAACTGAGCTCGCTCACTTTTTGGGAACATGCTGTGTGTAGGCACCATTCTAGTGGAAACAGTCAGCCTATTTCAAGATCTAGCAGCATTACTGCAGATCCTATTTCCCAAATCTAGTACAATTTCTGTGTACTTCCAACCTCTTGGTATTAGAATTCCTGGTATCATAAATTATATGAATCTCCAAGACCAAGTAATGGGACAGTGTACAGTATGATAACTTTAAGTTTTCAAAATTTTAAAATCAAAGTTGATAATTTTATTGTGTGCCTATTTCCCAAAGATTTCAATCTAACAGCATCACCATGATAGGTATGGTATTTAGCCATTAAAACATGCCTACCTGTTATATACTTTATCTAATTTCTCTATATCCTTTTGTTTTCAGTTATGTAAACAGTATTCCTGTGTTCTGTCACTGGTAACAAATGAGTACTGATAATTTTAAGGTATGCTTCCTTGAGAGACACCCTGAGACATGTCTTTAGGCTCCCAAATTTGTTATCTTGTGACAAATGTTGTGGACATGCCTTGAGAATGAAGGGTGATCATCAGCACCATACCCAAATACCTTTAAGATCTTTAATACTTTTTTATATACAGTACTACTCCAAAACTCATGCATTGGGTCTTACTTGTGCTCTTGACTAGCTTTGACCTGGTGAACCATCCTGAGTCACTCTAAAGTCAGCTTCTAATTTCTACTGGAGTTCCACTCTAGTATTATCACTTGTTACCAATATGGTATCGTCGGCATGCATCCTGATCATAGAAATCACAGGACCTGTGGAGACAATTTGTATAAACCAAGAATAATAATAAGATGCCTAGTACAGAACCTAAAGGCATTTCTCTGCAGAGATCTCTGGGATGTGAACCCCTGAGCTTCAACAACTTAAGTCTTCCTTAAGGGTCTAAGTGATTGATGCACAAGGGTTCTGGCAAGACCTCTGTAACCAACACACTCTTTTGGAATTTTGTTGTTTTATTACTTTGAACTTGAAAATCTACAATAAAGGTTTGAATTTATTGAACAATGTTGTTTGGACATCTTTTCCTGTTGGAGTGCTACCTTTGGGCTGGATATTTTGGATTGTATCTGACTAGCAAGCCCTGTGTGCATACTAGTGGCCAGGGAGTACGCAGGCTACACAGTGATACAAATTCATGCTCCTTTTCGCTTCCTCCTCCCACTCCACTGCTGTGCAAACTGCTTTACCTATCATCTCCCTTCCCTCTGGAACAATATCCATTCCACTCTCTTCCTTTCTTCCTCCCACCTCTCCCTCAAACACCGCCTCAAACTTTTCTTTGCCCTGTCCTTCTCCTGTCATGCCCTCACCTGACTGTGACTTACTGTCTTCTCCTCAGTCAGTTGGTCTGTTTGAGCTTGCATTTTGATTTTTAGTTGCATATATTTTATGTTTTTTATATAGCTTTGTTTTGTTCTTTTTGCCCAGAATTTATTATTCCACAGTCACTGCATTTTGTCACCTGTATTTGTTTTCACTGCTTGTACTTTATATTGTACCATTACATCATTCACTGTACCATTTTGTTGTTTATTACCTTGTTCTCTGTCTCTCCTCCCACCAGCATGCACCTGGAAGTGGACCTTGGCCCTGTGTGACTTTCTCGGTCGCCGATTTTCAAATAAATAAATTAAAAAATGTCCATAAGACTAATTGGGCAACATGTCACTGGGTCATTTTATTACTTTTATTATGTACTGGTACTATATATTTTTGTGCAAGCTGGTTGAAATCTGTTTCTGTTCTATATGATGTTTAAATAATTTTGCTATTAGCAAAGTTCACCAAGACATGTCCAACTTCATAAATTTCTACAATAATCATATCTGGTCATAAATCCTTGTATTACAAATTGGAAGGAGGTAATAATCCTCTTTGCAAGACACTAGTTGGGTCCCATCTGAGTACTGCACAGTACTGGAGGTCACACCTTCACAAGGACATTAACCAAATTGAGGCAGTCCAGAGAAGGCAACCAAAATGGTGTAGGGACTGCATCAGAAAACATATGAGGACAGATTAACGGAGCTCAGTATGTATAACCTAGAGCAAAGGAGGGAGAGAGGTGATATAATTGAAACATTCAAACACCTTAGGGCATCAACAAGATGAAAGAGTCTAACATGTTTCAATATAAGAAAAATAGCAGGATAAGAGGACACAGCATGAGATCAGAGGAGGCCGATTAAGGGTAATGTGAGAAAGTTATTTTCAAGAAAGGGTGGTGGATGCATGGAATGGTCTACCTCAGAAAGTGGTGAATATGAATACAGTGTAGGACTTCAAACAGGCATGGGATAGGCATAAGGGAGCAATACAGATGAGTATGAATCAATAGGCCATTGACAGAGCAAAGGCCGATGGCACATTTATAAAGTAGAAAAGGAAAAGGGCAGACTGATGGGCTCTGTGGTCCTTATCTGCCATCAACTTCTATGTTTCTGTGTCAGGTTTGAGATAAGGGATAGCATTGCAACCTCCTATACAGATATTCTAATTTAACTGATTATCCCTTTGTTCAGACATCACCACTAATACAGTAGTACTTTAACATAAATACATTAACAATGATGACGAAAAATGGCCTGTTGGCCCATCCGTCCCCTCTGCCACCCCATCTAATTACTTTGCACTTGTCCTAGTGACCATCCTTCCCTTTTGTTTCTGCCTCTCCTTTTTTTTTTTTTGTTAATAGAGGTTTTATCTATCCAGGGCTGAGCAGTTGGCTATTCAGCCTTTCCCCAGGTACTGTCAACTGTTAATTGTCTTTCTTCATGCTAGGGGTAGGTTTCCTGTGGCTTGCTCCCATCATGGTGTTGGGAAGGCTGTCCTCTCTCCAGTGTTTCTCATCCAGAAGTCCCCCAACCAGGGAAGTAGGGCAGGTCTCAGTACCTCAGGTGAAGCTTCACTAAGTCCAGTCCCCATTTCCACCAGGCATTTTCTCCCACAGACTGCAGCCGTGGTGGCACGGAGGATGCATGCATGTGGAGGCATTTATGCATTCGGCACCTGTGGCTCCCTCCACCCTCTCTGATGTCCATCTGTCACCTGAGCATCTGCACTACCACCAAACCTCCACCTGGGTGGCAGCCAAAAGCCAGGAATATACACCATCCCAGTTCGGGAGAGAAGCTGCTTGGTGGCCATTCAGTTCTATGCCAGCCCTCCCCTCATTCGCACATGACCTGATCTTGTTCCCAAACCCAGGTCACTGGTGTGGTGCTAGGTAAGATGCTTGGAGAACACAGTCCTCTGCACAAGCAGGCTGGCTTCCTCCCTTTTCTAACTAATAAAATATGCCTGTCCCATTTCTGTATGAATCTGTTGACTAATTTGGCCTGTATCATTTCCTCCAGCAGCTTATTGCACTTGTCTACTACACTTTCTGTGAACATGTGCTTACTGGCATCCCTTTGAGACCCTCCATCAGTTTAGTGAGTTCCTTCTTGACCCTGTAATTGAACTCAAGGAGAAAACTCCTTGGTATCCATCTGAGGTCTATCCTGTCTAAGTCCCATACTTTTAAAACATATGTCTTAGTGAAAGATGCAGAATAGTTGTTTCTGGTAAGTACATCAAAGGGAGCCGCTCCGATGGTCCAACCTTACAGAACCAGAACCACTTTGCATTAATGACTTTCCATCATAATGCAATGTGCCATATACAATGCAAAACATTTGTGCCAAAACCAGAAAAGCAGTTTAAACAGTGAGATACAGATTCGCCAGTCTAACATAAAATATGGCTACAGCTTCCATTTCTTTGTTCTTGAAACACCTCTCCATTTGGATTGTTATTGTCTGCTACTAAGAATACTGCAGTACAGTTCTAACAGCCATTCAAAACACATAAAACACAACAAACTCTGAAAATTCTTAGAAACTGCTGATCATGATCAGCAGATGTACCTGTGACAGTGCTTACATATTGACATCCAAAGACATCATTCTCAGAGAGTGAGCATCTAAGGGTTTTCAGAGTTTATTTTTGCCGTGCTTTAAATGGGTTTTGGAGTTGTGCTGCAGTACTTTTTGAGGAGCCAATAACAATCCGAATGGAGAGGTGTCCTGAGCATGAAAAATAGAAGCTGTAGCTATATTTATCTATTATCTTAATTCTTCCCCAATCCAGAACCATACTTTGATTCTTGGATTTGTTTGTTTAAATATTTTATTCATAAAATGTATGAACAGGAATTACTTGATTGAGCCAAAACTCATTTACAACAAGGTCCCAAAGCAATATGCAAAACTGTTCCATGGTAAAGTCTGAAAGCAACAATTAACAATAGTGTCATCTAACACAGATTACAAGATAAATCTATATAACCTATATAAAATGACTAAAGAAACAATAACATAAACAACATTATACTTTCATACAACATACTCTAGTTGCTTCGGATGTTCTATGCAGCCATGCTTTTCTTCATTAGTGAGTTTTAAAGTGAATTTCTTGTTGCTAAGATAGCTTGTTTTATAAACAGAAAGACTTTAGGGCCACTCTCACAACCTGAACCACCTAACTTTGGACATTTAAACCTGAAGTCTCCTTTCTTCTTCCTACAAGATTTGCTGCTGCCATAAAATGAAAGGTGAACATCAGAATTCTCCCATTTGTTCAAGAGAATAACACATGATCTATGAAGGACCTTCCAGATTCCTTTACCAGAAACATTACTGACTATTAAAGCATCTCACTGTGAAAAGCCACTATAAGAAGCAATGCCTGGAGCTAGCCAGTGGGGCTGAGGGCTGATGCGCTGGATGCCTTCCTTGCACCACACTGGTGACCTGGGTTTGGGGCCTACTTGGGTCAGGGGTCAGCGGGAGGAGAGGATTGAGTGTCTGAAGGACTGCTTTCCTCTTCTGGGGAGGGGAGGGTTTGAATCTCTGGCATTTGGCAACTTCTGGTGGAGAATAGGGGTCATTGCAGCTGGGGAACACCAGTTATTGACTTGAGGTGGTGGCAGACATCCTGTGGACAGGTGCAGGAGTGTGCCCATTGCACGCTGGACATCATTTCACATCTGTGCCTCCAGTGGTACCTAAATGGAAAACCCTCTTGTACACACCCAAGGAAGTCCCCGATGGATTCCCACTCCCACCAGCCTGAACAAAGACCAGCATAAGACAAAGCAGGTGCTCAAGGGTGATTTCGGTCTTCCACCTCATTTCCTCCAGGGGCCCTTTGTGGGGGCAAGCCACAGTCCTCCCTATCCCTGCAGCTAAGACTGGGTCAGGGCAATGTTGAGGGTCCATGAGAGGGTTGACATGGAGATTGGACACCATCCCCACTACACAATAGATGAATAAACAAAGCAAAAAATGAATGAATACTAGAAGTTTGAAAGTGGTGAACAAGGAGCTAGGAAAACAGAGAAATGGAGGCATTTATTTGGGAGATGCTGACCCTTCCACTTCAACTCCTGCTGAATTAAAAAAAAGGGGACATATGCAGAAGTCCATAAAAAGAATGTATAATTACATCTAAGGTTACTGAAAATACATAAACTGAATTACTGGCAAATGTCCATAGAAAAGTAAAAGAGAAACCAAGAGCTGCTGAACCTATGATAGAAGGCTCAAAATAGTGCAAGCAATAGTCAGATAATATTATAGAGCCTGAAACAAATAGAATGAAGGGAAAAAGACCAAAACAAAAGACATAGCACCTAAACAAAAGAAATGATCACTGATTTTTTTTTCACCCATACCAGTAAATAAATCTTCTAACATAGTTTTGAGAGAAAAATAGAAGAAACAGAGGAAAAACAGGACAATGTACCTAACCAAGACAAATTACATAGATACATAGATAGTGTCGGCAGATAAGGGCCTATGGCCCACCCAGTCTGCCCATTTGAGCTTGTAAGTTCAGTTTGTTTTCCTAGAAGTCTGTTGCCCTACCCCTGACCTCCAGAATTCCTTTATGTTTATCCCATGCATTCTTAAATCCCGTGATTGTTTCAGCCCCACCACTTCCTCTGGCAGGGTGTTCCACTTGTCCACCACCTGTTCAGTGAAGAAATTCTTTCTCATGTTTCCTCTGAATCATCCTCCCTCCAACTTCATCCCATGCCTCTTGTCCTGGAACATCTTTTGCTTAAAATAGTGTTTTCCTGCACCCTGTTCCTCCCTGTAAGATACTTGTATGTCTCTATCATATCCCCTTTCTCCCTCCTCTCCTCCATGGAGTACATGTTCAGTTCCTTCAACCTGTCTTCATAGGACTTGTGATGCAATCCATGCACCATCTTTGTTGCCCTCCTCTGAACCTTCTCTACCCTGTCTATGTCCCTACGTAGGTATGGTCTCGAGAACTGTACACTGTACTCAAGGTGGGGGCCTCACTAGTGTCTTGTATAGCGGAATTATGACCTCTCTCTTTCCTGCTGGTGATGCCCTACCTATACATCCCAGCATCCTATTTGCTTTACCTGCTGCCTTGTCACACTGTTTCTCTACCTTGAGGTCATCAGAGATGATAACCCCAAGATCCTTTCCTGCTTGGTGCATGCTATATCCTCACCCCCAACTGATATATTGTGCCAGGGGTTTTGTGCCCCATATGCATTATCTTGCACTTCTTTGCATTGAATTTCAATTGCCAAACCCCTGACCATTCTTCAAGTTTTGCAGGTCGCTTCTCATTCTGTCTACACCCTCTGGTGTGTCTACTCTGTTACAGAGCTTTGTGTCATCAGCGAAGAGTGAAATTCTGCCTTCTGGGTCCTGTGCAATGTCACTGATGAAGATGTTGAATAGGACTGGTCCCAGTACTGATCCTGTGGTACCCCACTGGTCACTCTTCCCTCTGTGGAGTGACGGCCATTTACCACAACCCTCTGTCCCTGCCACCCAGCCAGTTATCTACCCACCACACTACTGTCCTGCCCACACCCATATTCCCAGTTTGTGTAATAGTCTTCTATGTGGCACAGTGTCAAAGGCCTTGCTGAAGTCTAGACAGGCCATGTCCACTGCCTCTCCTCATCCATCTCCAGTCACCCAGTCAAAATTCAACGAGGTTGGTCTCACATGACCTCCCTGGTGAAACCATGCTGCCTTGGGTCCTGTAGTCCACTGACAACCAGATGTTCCACCAATCTCTCTTCAGTAGTGCTTCCATGATCTTCCCTACTACCGGGGTGAGGCTGACTGGTCTGTAGTTCCCTGCTTCCTCTTTGTTCCCACTTTTGTATAAGGGGACTACATCTGCTGTCCTCCAGTCTTTGGGTACCTCCTCTGTTTCCAGTAATCGGCTTAAACAGGATAGCCAGAGGTTCAGCCACCACCTCTCTTAGTTCTTTAAGGACCCTGGGTGCACCCCATCTGGCCCCATTGCTTTATCAACTCTTATTACTTCCAGTTCCTTCAGGACCCTTTCTCATGTAAAGGGACTTGTGTCCATTCTGCACCATTCTCACCCTTGTACTCCTTCAGACCCATTACCCTCCTCTTCCTCAGTAAAGACTGAGCAGAAATACCTGTTCAATATGTCAGCTTTACTGTAGTCATCCTCCATGCAGCCCCCATCCTCCCCTTCAGTCTCACTATCCCTCCCTTTGTCTTTCTTTTTTCTCTTATGTACCTGTAAAAGGTTTTGTCCCCTCTACCCACTGATTTTGCAGTGTGTTCTTCTGTCTGAGCTTTGGCTTCCCTTACTGACCTCCCTGCCTCCCTTTGCTTCTCCTGGTACTTCCCTATCACCTTCTGCCTGTGTCTTTTGTATTGCCTGAATGCAATCTTTTGGCTTTCACTTTCTTTGCTACCTCATTGGAAAACCATAATGGTCTCCTCTTCCTTTTCCTCTTGCTAACCTGCTTAATGCATAATTCTGTTGTTCTTGTAATCCCCATTTTAAATACTGCCCACTGTTCCTCAACCCTGATTCCTGTCCCATTCCCTTAATGTCTCTTTCAAGTATCTCCCCATTTTCCCAAAGTCTGCCCCTAAAATCCAGGATACGTGTTTTGTGTGGTTTGGTTCTGCTCTTTCTGTGATTTCAAACCACAATGACTGGTGGTCACTGTTTCCCAGGTGCTCCCCACTGTTACCCCATCACACTGTCCCGTTTGTGAGAACAAGGTCCAGTATTGCCTTCTGCCGAGTTGGTTCCATGATCAGTTGCTTGAGGAAGGCACCCTGAAGGGAGTCAGGATAAATCTACTCTAGTTGATGCTGCTGCTGGGATGCTCCAGTCCACGTCTGGAATATTGAAGTCTCTAACCAGTACTACCTCACCCTTGTCTGCCATCCTTTGTGCAGCTAGCATCAGCTCCCTATCTGTTTCTTCCTCCTGGGCTGGTGGTCTATAGACCACACCTGTGCGGATGGCTGTCCCCATTTTCCTTTCCAGCTTAACCCACAGTATCTCTCCCCATTTTGTTCCTCCTGGATCTCTGTGGCCCTTATGTCATTTTCACATACAGTGCCACTCCTCCTCCCTTCCTGCCTGCTCTGTCTCTTCTGAATATGTTGTAGCCAGGTATGGCCATCTCCCAGTCGTGGTTATCATTACACCAGGTTTCAGTGATGGCCACAATGTCCAGGTCTGACTGTACCATGACAGCCTCCAGATATTCCATCTTGTTGCTAAGGCTCCTGGCATTTGCACACATGGCTTTCCATGATTTGACCTCCTAGACTGTTTCACTGTTCTACTCCAGCCCCTTCCTTGGTTGTCATTTATCCCTGGTTCTCCTTGCTGTCTCCCTTCTGCTGAATTTTGTCCCTTTTCTGCTTATCCACCTCTTGGGCACTAATCTCCATCTTTTGCACACTGCTTTGCAGAGATAGCCACTCCTGTGGTTCACTGGTTCCACTGCTAGCTGTGGGGGTGAGCAAGTAGGTGCACCTCCTTGCTGGCCTGCCACCCCTTTGCTAGTTTAAATGCTTGTCAATGTAGCATTTAAACTTATCATTGAGTGCTTGATTCCCTCCAGGATGGATGCAGGCCATCAGGCTTGAACAAACCTCCATCCCTCCAGGTGGGTCCCCAGTCACCAATGAATCCAAACCCTTCCTCACAGCACCAGTTCTTCAACCATGAGTTAAAGTTCCTGGTGCATGCACTCTATGCTCTCCTTGCCTCTCATAGGTAGTACTTCTGAGAAAGTGACAGAAGTAGCTACTTGCTTGAGACCCTCCCCAGTTTCCTAAACTCTTCCTGAATTTCCTTTGGCTCCCCATTTGCCAGGTCATTAGTACCTAGGTGGATAATGACATCCAGCTCACCCTCCGTCTTGCCTTCCCAGTGATTCCCAGGATCTTCCTTCCATCCCTCCATGCCGTGGCACCTGGTAGGCACCTCACTTCCCTGTCCTCCCCTCCTGTGTTCCTAGCTGGATCCCTCTTTGATGGAGTCCCCACCAGGATTCACTTCCTCCTCCTCTGGGGTCCACTGCTTTCCCGCTGAGGTCACCTCCTTGGCTAACCTCCACATCCTTTCCTTCCACTTCTCTGGGTACTCTATTTGGTTGTCCTCATTTGCCATTGTGGCATATGAGTTCTTGAGTGGAATAGGATCTGGGATGTGCCTCTGCCTGACTGCTCTAACTCCTCCCTGAGCCCACTGTCATCCAAGTGCTCCTCGTTCTCAGCATCCTTTGAGGCAGTTGCATTGACTGGTGGTCCTTGGATAGGGGTGATGGTACTCCTGACCCAGTTTACTTCCGGTCTGAGTCTGGCTACCTCATCCCACAGTCCAGAGATGCATGCAGATAGGGCAGCACCTGAGTGTCCAGAAGGTTTTCCTGAATATGGCTGCCCCACAGCCACTGCATTGCACCACTCCCACATTATACTGCAATTCCACTACTTGTCTGCTACTGAAGCTCTCCTAGTTCCCTTTTATTAATTTACTGTACTAAAAATCCTGCCACTGATCCTCAGATTTTTTAAAGAAAAGAAAGCAATAAATAAATAAATGAGTCAAAACACTTGTCGTGCTGAGGGTGGGCTTCTTCCCCTTATGCCCTCCTACTTCACACCCTTACTATACCCTGTGTTTAGCTCCTATCAATCAGATTTAACAGGCATATAATTAAAAGTTGAGGGAGGAGGGGTGAAAATTTGCAGCAATTAAAGACAGCACAGAATTACACCACCATTATGTTTTAAATTTTCAACAGCCCAAAACAATTATAAGTAAAGACAACAAAGAAAGTATAGTGTCACTAAAAGCCCACAATCTAAGTTTAAAAGAAAATAGCAATTACCAGTTCTCTAAAGCACTGAATTGAATATGTTTCCTTCCTTCCCTTCTGGCTTCTTCCGAGAAAATAAAACTCTGCTTGCTACTTTAACTCTGACTAAGCCCCACCTCCAGTTATCATGTAGCTGAGGTCAGAGGCCAGACAATTAACACCCTTCACCCAACTACAGGGCAGTCAGACAAGCCAAGATAAAATTTACAGCAATTAAAGATGCACAGAATTACACCACCACTATGTTTTAAATTTTCAACAGCCCACAAACAATTATAAGTAAAGACAACAAAGAAAGTATAGTGTTACTAAAAGCCCACAATCTAAGTTTAAAAGAAAATAGCAATTACCAGTTCCCTAAAGCACTGAATTGAATATGTTTCTTCCTTCCTTCTGGCTTCTTTAGCTATTAGCTAGTGAAGTCATAAAATTGCTATTCAGGATAGTATTGGCTTCCAGGAAACCAAATTTGAATTATTTAGCCCACTGGATTTATCCTCAGACTTATGTGACCTAATAATCAGATCTCCCATATTGGGAACCTCTGAATACTTAAACACCATTAACCTCTCTGGCTCTCCCAACACTGTATTTGTACAGCTGGATAAGAAAGTTGAGCAAATCCAAACTTATACAGAGATAATTAATCAATGTCCAGTAAAATACAACAGGCTGTACAGTACATTAAAAGCGTTAGATCATCCTCTAATGGCTAATACTGTTCTCATTGAGTCACTAAATGACATAAGGAATAGACTGGACAATTTGCACAATAGAGTTCAAAAGCAAATTGATGAATTAATAAGTAAATTGACAACATTGAAACTCAACTACACAGGCAAAAATATCTTTCTCCTGTATAATAATTCCCAATACATTGGTCAACACACACACAAAAAAAGAGGACAGACAGTAGTGAAAATAAAAAAAACTAGGACAAAAACAAACAAATGAATTTAAGCAAACAGAATAGCCAGTCAAAAACAAAATTATAACATCAGTTACTAGAAATATTGAGAAAGTAATAATTTCAAGCGTCAATTAGATATAACAAATAGCCAAACAAATAAACAAACAGAATGAAATGAAGGAATAATGTCAAGTAAGGCTCGACAAGAACAGATCAAAATCTCAGAAATTCCCAAAAGAGAAAACCTAAAGTATAATTTCAATGCACCTAGAAAACCCAACGGAATGGGATTCCATAAGTCCACTTAAAGTAACCTTAGAGCAGTGCATAGCTTTGCTATCATCAGGAACAAGACCATTTTAAGAATCAACAGGGTTTACCCCAAGCAAGAAGAAAACTATGATTCCATGAGGAAGCTAGTAATTCACTAGCTGCAAGCTGTATTGAGATAAAAAAGGCTGTGTAAATGTCTTTGCAGTTTATAGAGGTAAACCATGTTTCTCTGTACCAGTATATATTATGATAATATATATGGGTTTGCAAAAAATATGCAACAATCAAAGAAGACTGATGTTTTTAGACCAAGAACTTGCACCACCTATTACATGGTGGAAAATAGACAAGACCATTTTTGGCACTAAACAACTACGGAGAGAATGAAAGTTTGAGATACTGTCATCTGTGTTCCAGAAATATAATTGATCTTGTATATAGGAGCACAGAGTAGGAGATACAACATGAGAGTCAAGAAATACTATCAGTTTGGGGGGCAGAAAGACTCCTGGATGAAAATAATGACATTTTGACAAAATTCATAGATTCATAGACTCAGTTTTGTCTGTAATCCTGATCTCAATATTACAATTTTATTTTAATAAAATTAAGAGAGCTCACAAAATGGGTATGGGAGACCAGATTGCTGTTCATGTTAGATCTTCTCTACTTGTATCTCACATAATGGTTAAGGTGAATGGAATGAAGCAGAAAACATTATAGTGTATGATGGAATGTTGTACTAACTCGATTATCCACCTTACTCAAGGGTGTCCACACACACACACACACACACACACACACACACACACACACACACAAACGATGAATGGAATGCTATACTGACTGGTTGTGCAGAACAGCACTCCATTCATTTAGACTATGAAGCTTGAGCTAGCAGTAACAGAAAACTGCCACAGTTCAATATCATTTAAACAGACAGAAAATGACTGCAGAGGTTTTCAGACAAGTGAACAGTTAATCATTAATTACTGGAAAAGCTGTATCAACTAGACTTTGACCCATTAAAAATGTTTAACTTACGTGTTCCAACCTCAGGACAGTTATTTTCCTCTCTAAGCGAGACATCTGGTCATCATATTTTGTTCTCTAAATCTCTGCCCACAGCAGAGCAGCAACAAATGGGCATGTGTGCTTAAGGTAGGGATGCCCAGTCCCTAACAACTATTCAACTCCATCTCCTAGTGCTAGGAGACAACAATTTCTTTATCTATATTTTAAGTACAGTTTGGAAGCCTAAAATTGTTTATAAAATAATTCAAGAGGCACCATGCACTATAAAAAATACAGGAAGGATACCCATGAGAACATGTGTTTTAACATTCTCGGGTCTGATTCCAAGGACCTTCAGCTCACTGTCAAGGTCACAGAGAATCAGACCCCTGTGGAAAACACACTGTTCTGCATGGTTACTCATCCACTATTCTCTATGCTGTAGTAGATTCGAATAATTGGGATAACAAAATGGAAGCTTTGCAACAACTTACTTGACTAGAGGAAATTCAGGATGAGAGTAATGTCATGGACCTGATCTTGACAAATTGGGAGGATAATGCAAATTTTAATCCTGGAATGTGGCAGGGTTATCTAGTAAACTCCTTAAAAGGAGTGACTTGCATTTGTCACAAGTCATATGGTAATTTTATTTCAGAAAACATGGCTACAGAAACCTGTGAATTTAAATGGTTTTGAGTTTGCCAGACACCCAAATTAAAAAATACAGAAGTATGGGTGGTTTGGCTATTTATGTTAAAATCACTAACAGGATAAAGATAACCAAAATTTGTAGAGTTCATAAAAACTATATTATACAGTAATTGCACTTAATGGAGATGATTGTCTTATTATTGCTGTTAATATGTATATTCCTGCTAAAACTAATGTTCAGGCTTCAATTTTAACAGTCTTACAATGGATCTTGACATTATTTCACATAATCTACCATCTGCCATTCTTTTGGTCACTGGTGACTTTAATGCAAGAATAACTTGTTGACTTATGGGAAGCTTTTAAGAAAACTGTGGATATGGGGAATCGCAGAAGACAAAGGTAAAATTACTGTACTAATGAAAATGGCATGAAATTACAGAATGTTATTACTGATAACTCATTACTGATCTTAAATGGCAGATTAAAAGGAGACAAGCAAGGAAATACAACATACTTTTTGCCCTAATGGCCAAAGTAATACAGACTATATTCTTTGTAGCCTGGACAATATACAGGCCTTAGAATATTTATGGATTAATATGAGACCAGAAAGAAATCAAGCCCTTGCTTTAAAATGTATTTCTCAAGGAACTAGCCCATCTGAGGGTAACAGAATAGATCCTCTAGTCAATGCCTCCATTTTTGGTAAGAAAACCTTCAAATTTCTGTTCCAGTATTGGAAAAGTTAGTAACTTATTAAATGGTTCTGTAGTTAGAGGCTTAATAGAGAACATTAATGAAACAAAGGCTTCCATAGAAATAGACAACACCTTACAATCATTACTTACATTAATAAGGTCCAAAATATATAAAATAAATAATAAAAATAATAATGCTAATAATTTTAATAAAACTTGGTTTAACAATTCATGTATCATAGCTAAGAAGAGCCTAATGAAAATATTGAAATGGGATAAGAGGCATCCCTGTAGAACAAATTTTAATGCTTTAAGTAAGGCAAGGGAAGCTTATAAAGAACTTTTAATAATGAAGAAAATAGAATTTTTGAACAACAAATGGCCAGCTGTGTTCCAATTCATTGAAAACAATGATCAGAAAGCTTTGAACTTGATCTCAAAAGGCACAAGGTCCTCTCAGACTACATTATTGTCTTATATCCCAAACAATAAATGAGTCCCTTATTACCACCTTACTTAATACATTGAACAAAACACTAAATGGATCTTATCCCACAAGGGCTTTCCAACCCAATGTGGATCCATTAATAATTACATCCCTCAATGTAGAGGAAGCAGTTCTTAATTTGGCAATGAATAAAGCACCAGGGCTAGATTCTATCCCAGGGAAATTTATAGAGGAAACATCAGCTTCTGGGCCCTGTGTCTTACAAACTATTTTAATATTTGTTTTAAAAATATTTTATTCCCCTTATGGAAGACTGATATAATTATTCTCCTACACAAGAAGGTCTCAGTATATGATCCTCAGAACTATTGTCCCATTAATTTACGTTATATATCATCTAAAATATTCATGAAAACTTTACTGAACAGGCACATTCTGGGTTAACAATAATGCCCCTCATTCCATGTTTCAAACTGGATTTAGGCCAGGATTTTCTATTGTAGACAATATTTTTGCTTCATGCACTTATTAGAGAACAATGCTCATAACAAAAGATGAAACGTTATGCTTTATTTGTAGACTTTCTTCCACTTGATTTTATCAAACATAATTTACTTTGGAAAACCTTATTACTGAAAGGAATGGACTTCTCACTTTTCATTCCTATGTATCAACCATATTCTGGTACAAATTCAAGGATAAGCTATGGCATATGGTAATCTTTCAGATCCTTTCTCTACAAATCAGGAGTTAAACAAGGATGCTTATTAGCACCTCTACTGTTTAACATCTGCATTAATGGCATCTTAGACTTTAAAGATAAATGCCAATATGATCCAACTAAAATTAATGGAACCCTTGCCATCTATTAGCCTATGCAGATAACATAGTCCTATTTTCACTATCTAGAAAAGGGTTACAAAAGAAACAACTTTAAAAAGTGCAAAGAAGTAGAACTAAAGATAAATCCTAAAAGCAATAATCTTTGGGTCAAATCGCTATTACTTCCTTTTTCCTTGATAAAGGAAAAGAGGGACAGTAAAGAATACACTTATCTGGGAATTAATGTTACAATACTAAATAGACTCAACATATTAAACTTCAGAGTTTAAAAGCTAATCAATCATCAAAAGCACTTCTTAGATTTAATAATAGCTATGGAGAAAACACTATAGATGCTACCTTTGCATGAGTGAAATGAAGATCAATCCTATTTTATTATATGATGCTGGAATATGGGTTACAGACTACTGATCCTGCTGGAAACTCCCCTATTACTTTTTTCAAATCTCTTCTTAAAGTTGTCTTATCCACATAAATTGCAATGGTAAGAGCAGAATTGGGCAGTATTTCTATTAAGGCAATTGTGGAACTCAGGCGCCTGTTTATTGGTTAAAGATTATAAATAACACTCAAAATCCACTTCCCTACATGTGCTTACAAAAAAAATAAAGTTGTTACAGGCAAATTTAAAATCTAAATGGCTTACTTCATTAATTTCCATCTTAAAAACACAAAACTCTACCCTCTCTGACTGACCTTCAGAGAAAAATTAATATTTCTATTCATTATAGAACTGTCCTCTAAAGAAAACTATATCAAGCAGCCCCCCAAAAAAAAAAATAAGAAAGATATGCAGGTCACAAGGCAACAAAATGTGCTTTTAGTACAAAATAAACAAAATGTTTGATAACATATATGATTATGTTTTACTCCCTCTTGCACTAAATCATAGAAAACTCATAACCTGGGTGCAGTTTGGGATAATTAACTCAAAGCACTCTTAGCTTAACAAAAATACAACCATGTATCTGCCAATTTTGGAGCTTGACTGTCCTTGCAATCTCAGAATATGGAAACAATTTCTCTTGTGACACTTCAATGTTTATTATACACAAATATAATAAATAAATACTTATGTGCCACCTTAACTAAGTATGCCAGTCTTAATTGTGATGTAATGTTCATATTATGACACCCTTTACCACTAAAAAGCTGAAATGATAACTAACTTTTTTTGCTTCAGTGGTCAAATATAAAAATGTTTATGAACGTAACGAACATTATTATTTGACAAAATGTTATAATTTATCCTCAGCAGCCAGGATAATCATTTACACTATGGGTGATTACCCATTTAACTAGCAAAAAAGGGCATGATATGTGCTTTAATTCTTCTCCTTGATTGTCCCCATATGCAAGGTAACACATGGAGTCATTCGTGCTTCCTCAAAGAGTGTATGACTGTTCTTTTTCTATTTTAACAGTGATAAGCTGTATATTTTAACTAATGGTGATTTTGAAATGTTTTAACATGATTGTAATTTGTAATGTTTCTGTACTTTTGTAATGACTGTGATACATTTTGTTATAGTCGATCAAATAAACTATTACTTACTTCACCACTCCATCCTCCCCTTTTCCTCTGGCACTCTCCTTTCTGCCACTGAGCCTTCATTTATACTTAAACAGACTCTTAAATCCTATTTATGGAATAAGGCATATGGCCTTGATTAATGTTTTGTATTTATTTTTAACAGTTTTTATATTACTGTTTGTTTGTTTTGTTTGTATTTAATTTTTGGAATGCGCCTTGGTTTTTGAAAGGCTTAATATAAATAAAGTTTATTATTATTATTATATAAACATTTCTTTTAACCTTGAGATCCCTTCCCTAGGGACCTATACTGAGGGTAGAAATACCTAAAGAGTGCATACCAAAGGTTTGTTCACAAATTAGTACTGTGCATCACATAAGCACTACATATAGCAAATTACCACACTGAGCAAACTATAATTGTGACTCTCCCCTAGTTGGCTATAGATCCCCACATATGCTAAACTGCACTCCTAGGCAGCAGTGTCTCATCTTTCAGTTTTCAGACATGTAAATATAGTATCATACTTGGAATCAACATTTCGATCCTAGGACTTATTCAGTAATTATCTAAAGAGAAAAAGACCTATGGTCAAGATGTTGATTCTAATTCTATTTTCTATTTTCAGCTTCCATTTAATATTACCATTTTGTTTTGTTTTCAGACCACATGCTGACATATCACCTTGTATTTTTGTTCTTAATATCATATTTGCTCCTGATAAGGCACTCACAGTCTCAGCATTAACCATAAACTGCTATGTTTGCTGTATTTTGTCCAATCTCTCCTAAATTGGAAACATGTTCTAGTGGACCCAGAGACTATTTTTAAGGTCAGTAGCTTAGACTTCAATTCCTCCATGTCTCTTTCTTGTGAAAATTGTAAATTTGAACAGTTGTGAAGACTGCTTCCAAAGTATCATAGAATCATAAGCACCCCTCACATTGCCGCTGTACCTTCCTCCTACCAATTTTAGACTATGACCCCAAGTTGTAGTACCTATTTTTCATCCTTGGCATCATCTAAATCTTTACTGCTCTTGCTGGCTGTTCTCTTTGGATGCGCTGCCATTGCACCACTGATTTCGGAGCATCTGATCCATGATGTCGGCCAGCTTTTACATGTTTAGTACAACAACCCAAAGTCTGATGCTTTTCCAATTTTTAGTTGTCTATTTTTTGGCTTAAATATTTTTAATTCATAGTGATGTCCTTAATAGCAGTTGCAGAAAACTCTGTTCCATTGAAAACTTCAAAGAATGAGGCTGAAAACACAGCAGAAACAATTTACCTTGAAAGACCATTTGCAGCATGTTATCATCTTGCTCAGTGCTCCAACCCTTCACTTAGTTCTTAAACTTTATGTATTATAAAAACTATAACCTGTTTATTCAAAGTCTGCAGCCTTTATTATTTTATCTGCATTCCTTTCTGTCAGCAAAGAAGAAGAAAAATGTCTTAGTTTGCCCTGATGGCTTCAGTACGCTTACAGTGAACTAAATACTTCATATTGTTTAGCTATAATAAGGAGATGTCTAATATACTGACCAGTGGTATCTTGTGCTATGAGATGACCCAAAGAACAACTGGAATATCTCACAAATACTAAATCTCTTGAAGTGAATATAAAATTGCACCAGCACTGATTCTCCACCAGCTTGCACCCAAAATTGAATGTTGGTATGAATTCCCAAGTTTTGCAAGCTCAAAGGAGGGCTTTGATGTCATACCACTACAGTTTTACTATAGCACGGAGAAATCCTCATCTCGGAGGTATTGATTTTCTTAGAAAGTGCTGAGGCCATCCCCTGCAAGGAAGCTAAATCCAGTCTGGTCATGTGTGGCAAGGACAAGGCATGCATCTTGTGGGACACATCCCAGTCAACAACTGAAACATATTTTCATGCATTACTAGGTTAAATAAAATCCATAACTACAACATGTCTGCCTCTATAACACCCAGACTACTGTTGCCTGAAATGGGAGCATTTGAGGAAGTGCCATCCTAATGTTGATAAGTCTGACTTGGAAAGATGAGAGCTGCTCACTGTCCACTATCTTAAAAAGTCTTACAGGCCTATTTTTCCTAGCAGCAATGATTCCAGAGAGATACAGTATTTGAATTTGTCTGCATTCATTTCCTCCTAGTAACTTTATAATGCGTACTCAGTGCAAGGCTGTCAACATTATTATCAGTTTTTTCCACCGACTCTATGATCCTGATTGAGACTTAAGCCGTCAGAGCTAGGTAGCATATCATGGCAAGCCTGGGGTGAACTGTCACAGAGGTGGGATTGGCTGACAGTATGGTGTTAATGGTGATGGTAAAATAAAATTATAACTTCCCATGTTCATGTCCAAACCCACAGACCTAATAACTACCACACCATAAAATCTACCACTGTGGTCTCATTTTGAGTAATACTGGATTAACTTTGTAGTCAAATATAGTTTAATTATAGATCATGGGAACATCCTAGACCAGTCATAGCACTATTGTTCAGCTGCACGTGAGGTACTCTTATTACTGTAAGAGTATCTCCTGTGCTGAGTCACTGTAATGGTCTTCACTGTTATTTTAAAAGGTGTGATCTATAATAATTGTACAGGTCCAGTTGTAGGGCCTCTTATGGATCTAATAGTGTTACTTAGTGTCCTTAGGACCACATAACTGCTCACCTTTGGTTCATAGTTCTCTGGTCCTAAGAATGCATGAGGCAAGACTCACATACAGTAAAAGGGAACTCCAATTGGACCCATAAACTTATATAAGAGCACCAAGACAAAAGGACACAATAAAGTGATCCAACATCTCATAATTTTCCCTCCTGTAATGTAATCCCTGAAGAGAGAGAGCAAGAGAACAAGATCCAGTGTTACTTCTTTACATGTTCTGATGGAGGAATGTCTTACACAAGATGCAAAGTATCAGAATTTGGAAGATTTTGGCTGCAAAGGGATCTGATAATTTATCAACCCAGATAGTGAACTCCTGAGTAGTACCAAAAATCTAAAGACATAAAAAGAAAGAGAGATTCAAAAGGCCATAAAGTCCTACAGAAAACCTTCCTTCTAGCACCAAAGGTGAAATATGTAACAATAATACCAACACGGTGGGCGGTATTGTGAAATACCAGACCGCCAAGGGGCATGATAAGATCCAACACCACAGGCGGAGGGCCTTATAGCCCCTACAAGGTTGGTATTTACCAATACTGCCCACCCTGGAGGGTATTATTGCTATTCACAAATGAGTAATTTGTTGACATGTAAAAAATATTCCAAACAAAAAAAAATCTTTAGATAAGTGAAAATAATGAACAAAAAAAAAAGACTTGTTTGTAAAGTAATCCCTCTACTGGCACATTTTGGAAGTTTGCCAGTAGAGGGCTTCCATTTGAGAGTGTGTTTTATATTTTGTAGTTTCTCTTTGTCTAGTGTCTTCCCCCACCACGACGCACTACACTAATAATAAAATAAAGTTTTATGTCCTTCCAAAATCTATGCTGGGTATGCTTTTATTTTTCCCCAACAAACTCTGGTCATGGGTAGTTGACGGGCAGGTGGCGGCACTGGCAGGTTGTTGAGGATGGAAAGAATGGTGCCAGTTGAGAGAAAAGTAATGCTAGTTCAAAAAGAGGTACACTACTGTCCTTTTCCATGGTACCACAATTTGTTTGTGTGAGGTGGGATGCTGAGCAGGGTACAGTGTTAATAGTGCTGGCAGTAGCTCTAGGTGCACAAGACTGCTCACACTGAGCTTTGTTTAGGAGTGAGTGGGTGGTTGCCTAGAAGCGAGGCTTTTTTTTCCCAGTAGAAACAAGGGAAGATCTTCAGAATGAGGTTATGTTTTTTAGAGGAATCAATGGCAGGAGGCTTTGTGGGCAGGGTTTGCATGTGAGTCTGTGTGGTGGGGCAGAGTCTGTTTTTTATTTATTTATTTTATTTATTTAGCTTTTGTTAACCAGGTAAGTAAACTAGACAAGCAATTTGCCTATTTTCAGGTATGACCTGGGAGAGTACAGAGGAATGACATACTTGCACACTTGGGACAACATGGTACAAAATCAACAACAGGTCACACATCATGAGAGTACAAGGTAAGATTACACATCACATAATTAGGAACAGGTTACACATCATGAGACTACAAGGTAAGATTACACATCCCCTGATTAGGAACAGGTTGCACGTCAAGAGACTACAGGTAAGACTACACATCTTGCATCAAGTTTGGGGCAGTACAGAAATACTACATTTTAGGGGCTGGCAGTTTTGTATGGGTGCAAGTGCTAAACATATGTCATGGGGTTTTTGACATCTGCAGGCCGATGCACTTTTAAGATGGCTCCATAGGAAGAGCTGCAGGCTGCCCCTGCTAGGGCAGCATGGACCTGGGTGGAAGGTATTCCAAACTTTAGGGCACATGCTGTGAAGTCCCTTTCACCCATCTTGGTCCTAGTCACAGGTACCTTGAGTGTGGCAGACCCCTGAGACCTAAGGTGATATGATGAGGGGGCCAGTTTGGGCCAGCAAGCTTGCTACCCCTGGAGGGTACCGTGTTGAGGACCTTACCAGTGAAGCAACCAAGGACAAAGTCAATGTACTTTGTAGGTGAGAGTCAGTGTAGCTTGTTGTAGAGCTCACAGTGATGAGTGAGCTGGGGGGCCGATAGGGCAAAGCGACATATATTGTTATAAGCAGTCGACCACCTGGAGAGATGGGCCTTAGTGGTGCTAGCAAACAGCAGGAGCCCATAACACAAGAGAGGGAGAAGCATCCCTCTCGCAGCGCAGCACGTGGGCTGGTGTGAGGTTGTTTTTGCCCTGTAGGCCAGACCCAGTTTACAGATGACTGTTTTACATATCCTCTAAATATGAAGGCCAAGGTTGAGCTGTGGGTCCAGCATTACTCCCAGGTATTTGAAGTTGTCTGTGATAGGGATCGACATCTCCCTTGCCAGATACACAAAACTGCACACGGGCGGCCTTAATCTTTGCCTGGGACCCAAAGAGCATGGCCTGGGTTTTTTAGGTTAAGGACAAGCTTGTGGTTCAGGATCCATGCCTGAATGTTTATAACGCCTTCACCAGTTGTTGATTGATGACCACCACCTCATGGGAGTGAGACAGGATAACCAGATCATCTGCATAGAGAAATGGTTTACAGTGGGCTGCGGTTTGGGGAGGTTATTTATAAAATGGAGAAGAGCATTGGTCCAAGGATGGAGCCTTGGGGACCCCTACCGTACTGGTATGGGACCCGAAAGCTCTTTGACAAATTTGACCCACTGCGTTCTACCATATAATAGGTAGTTGTCGAACCAGCTAAGAGCAGGGAAAGACCAATTGCTCTAAGCTGAGTCGACAGCATGGTATGGTCGACCAGGTCAGACGCCGAGAGGTCAAAGAAGAGGGCCCCGAGAGTTTACCCTGGTCCATGGCCTCCTGATCCATGATGTAACAGTAACTAGGGCTGATGAGGTACCATGCCCTTCCTGAATCTATGCTGTACAGGAGTCATTATGTCATGCACCTGTAAGTACTCTGAGAGTTGCCCTGCCACAACTTTCTCCAGTAGTTTGCTAGTCCGACAGGATAGATATAGGGCGATAGTTCTCATCAGCTTAGGGTTCCCTTGTTTAGGATTGGGACTACCCTGGCAACCTTCCATATGTCTGGGATAACTCCAGTTGCCAGGACAGATTGAAAATGTGTGCCACCAGAGGGATGCAGCCAGGGGCACCAAGACTGAGGAACTTGGGTTCTAAGCCATCTTGTCCGCACTTGAGTAGGGGAGAGTCCGCTAGCAGTTTCTGCACCTCTTGAACTACCACTGCCCTGAACAGAAAAGGTGGGCGGAGTGAAGATGGTGCTGTGGGCTGATTGCCACTGACACCATCATCATTTGGGAATGACGAGGTGTACTCCCGACAGATCCGCAAAATAATGGTTGAAGGAGTTGGCGATGGTTTCCAAGTTGTTACAGCTCGAACCATCGATTATCATGTCAGTGGACTTAGTGCTCTGTGTACCACTCACAACTTGTTTAATGTTCCTCCAGAACCTTCTAGGATCCCAAGCCGAGTTCAATAAAGCAGATTTGCAAAATTCACTCTTGGCAATCCTAATGTTCTTTTTGCATTAATTTCTGAGTTGTCTATATCTCAGAAAGATAGCTTGGTCAGCCGTGGCCTTGAACTTGGCCCAGCACTTATCTCTAGTGTTGAGGAGTGCCAGGAGGCTACCATGAAGCCATTTAGTAGCTATTCCCCTCACCTCTGTCTGATTAGGGGGCATGTTTCTCCTGCAAGGCCCTTAGAGAGCAAAGAAAGTGACCGACAGCGGATGCGGGGTCCTTAGCATTCCAAACTGCCCCCAATCTGTGTACTTGATGTCATTTTGAAAGGAGGACAGATCAAACTTGGAGTAGTCTCTGATCTGGATAATTTTATGGGAATTTTTGATGTGGTACCTCCAGACACAGTACACCGGGAGTGATCAGAGATAGAGTCCGTAGGACACCCGATGAGCTGATCCTATCTGGTCTATTTGTCAGGATCCAGTCCGGAGTGAGCCCTTACCACCACTAGTAGGGCATCTGGTAGGATCCTTGACAAGTTGAGTCAGAGATAGACTGGTAAGTGAGGGTTCAAAGGCCTTGGCATTGCCACCCAACCAATTTAGGTTGAGGTCACCCAGAATGATTAGCTCATTCTGCCGTGTTGCAGCACCAACTGCACCAAGGAGACCAGTCAGTCCTCTATGCCTCCTTTTGGAGGATTGTGCAAATACAATGTGAATCTTTTGCCATACCTAGTAACAGTACTGCAGTGAGAGCCTCACGGGGACTGCATGGTCTGTTGATCAGGAGGGCAGACAGGTTTAGATGGTTCCTGTAGTAGACCAGGATGCCACCACCTCTCTTACTTCCTGGATGATCTCGAACATACGGTCGTAACCAGGAAGGCACATGCTGAGCTGGGGGTGGAAGGCTTTAGCCAGGTTTCTGTAATTCTAAGAATGTCACGACTGTGCCGAGTTACCCAGACACGAAGTTCCTTAGGTTTGGGAGCAGGCTCTGACATTTAGATGGGCCACCTTCAGCTCTTTAACCACTGGCCAGCCCGCCGTGTAGGTATGGACTGGGGTGGCGGTACTGGGTTTAGTTCAATGTCCTGCTAGCGCAAGTGTCATCAACAGGAGCCAGAGTAGATGTCTTAAAGGGGGTCTCTCCTTGTCCTGTGGCCTCGGTCATATTGCCTGACCTTATGAGAGGGTCTCTGAAGGTACCCTAGTTTCAGACCACCAGGACCATGGTCAGGGAGAGCCCTTTGCTATAATGTTTGAGAAGGTAAAATCCGACTCCACTGGTTGGACATCTTGGACTGGTTTTCCTCTCATTAAGTGAGAGAATAACATGGTGGCTGGCTAGTTTGAAAATTCAGGGTGCCCAATGATACTGTAAGTAATGAGGAACCACAAATTGGCACTTGTTTTTTAGCAGTCTCTATTGAAAATACCTGCCTCTAAAGCAAGTGCACTGGTCAATCAGGATACTAGAGTTAGCATACCCATTTTCTAAAAGTAGAATGTTGTGTATTGTGCTAGTCCCATCGTTAAAGACACATGCTTAAAGGACATTCTTTGTATCATGGGATATACCATATGCACTAATTTGGATCTAAAGCAGAAGGCTACTCCATCCCCCACTCCACACCCCAGTGATGGACAACATGGCAAAAGAGCCTGAAGGAATGAGTCTAATGAAGGCTGAACTTTCATTGCCATTCAACCAAGTCTCTATAATTCATAGCAGGCTGGTTACAGAATTCTCAAATATGTCCCAAAGGACCACACCAGTCTTATTTGCAAGCAACCTGGAATTCATAAGAGCTTTCCAGATCAGTGGAGTTCCATGCTAGATGATTTATATATATATCCCATTTTTCCCTACATTGCCTTCTTCCAAGTGCCGAACCCATACATCCTCATGACAATAACCAGTGTATTTAAAGGAACAAACTAATACATGGCTCAAATAATCAATTAAAATTATGTAAAATTGGGAAAAAGTGCAAAAAGTGTGACCACAGTAGAAAACCATTGCTACAAATTAAGCAAACTATAGAAATAAACACATTTTGATAGTGATGCTGATGAAGGAAGATGACTAGCTGAAGGTACATATATATCTATATCTATATATCTGTCTGTTTGTCTATCTGTCTGTCTATCCATCCATGTGTATCTGTCTGTCTGTATAGCTAGCTATCTAGCTATCTATCTACAACACATAATTACGATGGAGAGAGAGGAGGCAGCTAGTCACCAAAACAGGGCTGAGGTAAATAAGATAGAAGGCATGGTCTGAAAGAGTAGCGGGAGTGAGAGTCTAGTTGGGAGAATGAGGCTGCTAAAGGGTTAAGGTGGCAAACAGAAAAGGCTGATTGAACTGCAAATTCTGCAGTGAGGGATATGAAAAGAACAATTATTGGAATAGCAAAGAGAGTAGGAGGAAGGGTAGAAGGGAGAGGAGGAAGGTAAGGCAGTAAAGGAAAAGCAGGTGTGCTCTATTTAGCCAGGAATGAGAGGCAATGATAGAGTATTTGAATGAAACCCTGTACTATTGCTATCTAGCTACAGTACCAAAGTTTGCTGAAAGATGGAGTGAAAGCACCTAGCTTTATCTTGAAGGTATGTTAATATTTATTTATGCTTCTCTTCCTTTGAAAGTAGCAGGGTAAGTGGTGAGAAAAGATCTGTAAGTGGCTGTGGCACTTTGAAACTTGGTAGGCAGTGGCTGAATTACTTTGACACTTGAGTTTTAAATTGTAACAGGTGGTGTTGGGGAAACTAGGTCAGGAACGTAATCTTAGGGTGAGTAGATTCAGAAAGCCCTGTGAATCAGGTGTTTGCCGAGAGAGGCTTAGTGTCTTCTAAAAATTAATAACTACAGGGTGTTAGCAAAGGGATGATAGGGAAGAGAACAGACAGACACACACACACACACACACACACACACACACACACACACACACACACACATGCACACACTGGGCAAGCTCCACTTTTATAGGCTCTGGGGTGATTGACAGCAGACAGATACTTCCTGTGGAGGCAAGAAGGAGGGTTCACCAGAACACATAGGAACAGCTACAGGGCACAAAGGCAACTTAGCAAGGGCAATTATTTACTGAAGGAAAGTAGAGAAGGAGAGAAAGAAAGAGGAAGAGAGAGAGAGAGAGAGAAAGAAAATACTCCAAAGCAGGAAGGACACTTATAGACATGATGGGAGTGAAGTGATGCAGTGCAGTGGCTGTGGGTGGCAGTCTTCAGGGAAACTTTCTGGGGCTGTGGTGGTGTCCCATCTGCAGGCACCTCTGGGCTGAGGGTGGATGTTGCCTCGTCTCCAGGCTGAGTTGGCCATGATTTGTGGGACCTCCTCCTGCCCAGAGACCACAAAGTCCACCCCACTGCCTGAACAGTTGCAAAGGAAGAGAGCGGCTGGATGACAGTAGGCTCAGGAAGGGAGAAGGCAGTGGGAAGAGACATCCCTCCTGTGTTTCTACTCCATAACTCCTATGCTGCTCTGGCAGGGTGGGACTGTCCCAGAGAGGCACCCACAGTGGTAACCAGGAAGATGTAGGGGTCCTCCATGGCAGAGACCCCAGGGGTAGAGGCAGAGTACCTCAGAGAGGAGGAAGCAGCTCTTGGTGGGGGATTCTATCACTGGGAGACAGACTTGGAGCCAGGAGGGAGGGAGTGAGGGAGGTCAAGTGCCTATCTGGCATCACTGTTTGGAGGAATGGACAGCACATCCTAAGGATCACTGGGGCAGTAGGATGGGAGGGTGAGATAGACATCATTGTCCACCTGGGGATGAATGACCTGACAAGGGGTGAGGATAGGGTAGTTCAGGAGCAGTTCAGGGAGTTGGGGAAAGGTCTTAGAGAGGTGGCACACTCTGTAACCTTTTCAGAGGTGTTACCCATTGAGGGCAAGGAGGAGAATAGGGTACTCTGCACTACGAGATTCAATGTGTGGCTGAAGGACTGGTGTAGAGCAGATGGATTTGGCTTCACTGGGGAATGGGGTTCCACCTGAGAGTTTCAGGCCTGTACAGGGGTGATGGCCTACATCTATCCAGGAGGGAACCAGGATCCTTAGTGAGAGGTTTAAATGTTTCATCAACACACATTTAAACTAGCTGGGGATAAGCTGGGAGAAGCAAACAACCCCGCTCCACAAAATGATACAGATGGCAGCGAGGACCCTAAGGTTGAGAAATCAAAGATAACCAAAACCAAAATAGGTAAAAATGCAGAGAAAAGGCAGAATGGGAGTAAGGTCAAGAGGGGTATGGAGGAAAGACATGAGGTTAGGAGAGGAGTTATTAGGAGAGAAGGCAGTAAAATTGGAAGTTGATGTGCACAAATGCCCACAGTCTGGGAAATAAAATCCCAGACCTAGTGGCCCTGATGGCTGAGGCGGACCTGGACATTGTCACTATTACAGAGACATGGTTCATGGGGAACCATGACTGAGATATGACAATACCAGGTTACACTCTATTCAGGAGGGACAGCATGGGCAAAAGGGAGGAGGAGGAGTTGCTATCTATGTCAGGGAAGGAATTAAGCCAAATGAAGTACAGGAATGCAGGAAGAGGTGGAGGCACTGTGAATCACCCTAGAGATGGGAAATGGCACTGCCATTCAAATTGGTATGATCTACTGTACAGACATCCTGCACAAGGGAAAAGCTGCACAGGGTACTTGTAGAAGCCAACTACAGAATAACAGCTAAAGGGAAGGTGCTGCTGGTAGCAGACTGCTGGTTCAATCTGCCAGATGTGGATTGGAGCAACCAGGCTACAGCCTCAGCTAGGAACAGAGGCATCCTGGAAGCCCTGCAGGGTGTGCCTAAGACAGCTAGTGATGAAACTCACCTGAGAGGAACAACTTTGGACCTGGTACTCGCTAATGGGAACAGAATTACAGATGTAAAAGTGGGAGTCATCTGGGATCAAGCGATCACAGTATGGTGCAGTTCAATGTGAGAACAGCAGAAGAGTCAAAGCACATGAAAGCAAGGTCCTGGATTTCAGGCAGGCTAACTTTGCAAGATGTGGGAATGTCTTAGGAAATCACTGACAGAGAAGGAGAAGGGGGATGAACAATGGGAGAATCTTAAGGAAGCCATAGCAGAGACAACAAGCCATTGCATTAGGCAAGTAAGCAAAACAGAGAGAAAGAAAACACCACTATGGTTCTTAAAGGAAGTGGCTAAGAAGGTAAGGGTGAAAAGGGTGGCATTCAGGAGTGCAAGGAAACAAAGAGGGAAGAAGACAGGGTACTGCATCTGGAAAGCGCAGAGAGGTGAGGTGAACAGTCAGGAGTACAAAGGCACAAACAGAAGAAAAATAGCCCAGGCAATGAAAAAAAGGGGACAAGAACTTTTCAGGTAGATTAGTGAAAGAAAAAGACTAAGGGTGGGATTGTGAAACTAAAAAGGAAGGAGAGAAGTGTGCAGAGGGGACTATGGAAAATAGAAATCCTGAACAAATATATTTGTTCAGTATTCACAGAAGAAGGGAAGGAGGGACCAAAGTTTGGCAGTGGAACTACTGGGACAGAGGTGGACACCAATTCATTTAAGGAGGAAAGAGTCTTAAAGGAACTTGCTAATCTGAAAGTGGACAAGGCAATGGGGCCAGATGGGATACATCTGTAGAAAGCAGAATCAGGTTGCCCCTATAGGTAGAAAAAGTCTATATTACAAGCTGGGTCATCTAAAAGTGACAGGATCCATTAGTGCAAATAAAGTCTGGATGAACTCCACTTACGCCAAGTAGGGCTGGGTGGACTGTTCCGCAGGATATCCGGACCTCTGAATTGAACCTGCAATCAACGGGCTTGGATAAATATCACTTCACCGCAGAAGTCCGGTTCTGGTTCTGTGGAAGTGCCACTTGTGCCATTTTGTGTATTGTCTTGGGGATGCCATTGTCATGCTCGCCCACATACAGGTGTCCAGCAGCATCCAATCAGGCAACAGAGGTTCACATAATGCACCCACGGTATATAACTGTGCTGAGTGCAAAACGCAGCCCAGACGAGAAAAGGACAGTTGGAGAGCACCTGCCACTCACTGAAGCAGAAAGCCACCAGGAAGTTGCCCCCACAAAAACACAAATATAAAAAATACACAGTTCTGGAGGGAGGGAAGAGAAACTAGAAGAGAGAAAGGAGACTTACTGGGGTGAGGGGAGAGAAACTGATCATCAAGGGAGGGTGACTGCTTTGACTGGAGACAGAAGGAATCTGGAGGGACTGGGAGATAGTGGTGGCCTGGGTGGCTGTCGGGGAGGCAAAGGCAGGCAGTATGGCAGTGTGACTGTGTACATGATCAAGGGCAGGCTGGAAAATGTTTGACTTGTGCCATTGCAGAAAATCCAGAGGAAAGAGGGAAAGACTACTGGAGGCCCAAGATAAATTTTACAGGTACAGAAAATCCCAAATGAAAGTTTTTTTCTTTTCTTGGCCTCAGACAATGTAGCTGTGTGTACAGGAGCAAGGGCAGGCTGACAAAATTTTTGACTTTGCCATTACAGATCCAGAGGAGAGAGGAGAGATTACTGGGGGCCCAATATAAATTTTACAGTTACAGAAAGTCCCAAATGAAAGTTTTTTTCTTTTCTTGGTCTCAGACAGAGTAGCTGTGTACATGGACAAGGTCAGGCTGGGAAAATCTTTGACTTGTGCCATTTCAGATCCAGAGGAGCGAGGAAGAGATTATTGGGGCCCAAGAGAAATTTTGCAGTTACAGAAAATCCCAAATAATTTTTTTCCTGGCTTCAGTGTGGCTGTGCACACAGGACAAGGGCAACAGGCTGGCAAAAGAAATCTTTGACTTGTGCCATCCAATCACAAATCACTTGTTAACCATACCTCTCAACTTACCCTGATTTTCAGGGACATCCCAGATTTTGCCTCAGAATTTTACTCTGTCCCTCCGAAAAATTGTGTTCCCCTGACCAAACTGTGGGGGTTGTTAGGACAAAATAATGTCAAATGTTAAAGTTACAGATGTTTTCTTCCTTAGAAAATACATTTTACACTAAGCCCTTTATTCTGCCAGCTTCCTGAGTGGCTATCACCAATTTTGAAGCTGTGTCCCTGATTTTGGTCCTTTGTCCCTGATTTTTAAGCCTTGTCCCTGATTTATGAGGCAGGAGGTTGAGAGGTATGTTGTTAACCGTCATTCACAATTTCATCCAGAGGGAGAGAGAGAGAGAGAGAGAGACTACAGGGGCCCATGAGAAATGTAACAGTCCTGGAAATCCCCCAAACATTTGCTGGCTCAGTGTGGCTGTGTGTACAGGGCAAAGGGCAGTAGGCTGGCAAAATAAATCTTTAACTTGTGCTATCCGGGGAGAGAGAGAGAGAGACTGCAGAGGGTCCCACAAAAATTTAACAGTCCCAGAATTCCCAAATAATTATTTTTTCCTGGCTTCAGTGCTGCTGTGTATACAGGGCAAGGGCAGTAGGCTGGCAAAATAAATCTTTCACTTGTGCAATCCAATCACCATTATGATCACTTGTTAATGTTCATTCATGATTTTATGTATTTAAAAATACTGTTCAAACAACATACACGTTGATGCACCTGTGCTGCTGGCTGTGGGTGGCCTGGGGATACTCTGACTTTGTGACTTGTAGCAGGCTGTTTACACTACAACACAAGTAAAGTACAACTACTGTACACATAATTGTCATCACCATCATCATCACTCATTCCCCATTATTCCTCCTTATTATCATTCATTTTGTAGTATATCACATTACATTATGTATAAGCACTAACCAGTCCCTGTGTGGAACTGTGCTGTGTGGGCCACGCATCAGATGTGTCTGCATCTCCAGTTCAAATTTTGAGGCACACTTAACAGTTGCCAATGTAGGAGTCAGTCAGGTAATCTTGAAGGAAGTGGTGGTGGACTGCTGTGCTGTTAGTGTGCTGTGTACAGTCATGAGACACAACAATAAATTTGTCCCTGGGCTGTAGGTCGCTGCCATCAGGACATCACATTAGTTAGAGGGATCTTTTTACAGATTAGAATACTAAGAAAAAATGGATCAAAGTGTTGATGAGGTGCATTCTATTTCTCAGGTAGGCAGTGGCACTGCAAAAGATAGCAATCAGCCTGAAAAGGGAAAACAAAGTTAAACCCCAAAAGTGATTTTTTCATGTCTAAGGTTTTGTCTTCCAAGTGAATGCTGGAATCCAAAAAAGATAAATGTCTCAGATCATCATCAGTCCCAAGCAAAAATAAAAGTAATGTAGTTAAAAACTAAAGTCTTGGTGGGTATCACCAGTAGAGGCACCAAACAGTATGGAACAATTGCATACTGTACTACTGTAGTCCTCACCCTCATCTGATTCTTCTGAGGTTGAACCCGATGAGGTTAATAATAAAGATGAAGAGAATGATCAGGCAGCGCAAGGTTTACTGGAGGGGATGGATATTGCAGATGAGGAAGAAATGGGCAGAAATGTTTTGGTTGTGGAGGGGCAGTGGGAATAAACCACAAGAGAGAAACAGGCCCAAGAAAATCTCGGGGCCATAAAAGGTGACCAAGGTGTTGGAGCCTTCCTGGGGAAAAAAAATAACTAAAAAATATCTTTGTTTGATCATACTTCTTCACTAGTGCTTCCAATGAGTTGGTAGCAACATGCACTATTTGTAAAGGGTCAGTTAGCAGGGGTAAAAGAAAGGAGCATTGAGAACTTCAGCACTGAAAAGGCACCTAGATAGATGTCATAACATTACTGAGATCTCCAGTTGTGAGTCTTGAAGAGAAAGTGACAGTGATAGCTCATTACACTCAGGGGTAACTATCATGGATGAAAACAGTGGCAGACCGCAGCACTACTAAACACCTCCACCACCGCTTCCTCCCATTTGAAGGACTCTCCTCCTACTCTTACTGAAAGTGACCCGTGTTCAAAAGCCCTCCTTCTTTAAGGAGATAGCTTACCATAGCTGAAACATATGAACGTAAAGCCAAATATGCCTCTGACTCACTCTGTTGCTGTTACAATAACCCACATTTTTTTAGAAATGATAGCTGTTGATTTGCTACCATATAACATGGTTGAACATACTGCATAGAAATTCAGGTGGCTGCTTGAGTACCTGGAACCTCGATATGGTATACAATCATGGAAATATTTCTCAACAACAGGATTCCAGGTCATTACGATGTTGTATGTAAAAATTAAAACACATCTTGTGCAATGTTGTTCGTGGAGTGATGCATCTCACAACAGATATCTGGACAAGCTGTCAGTCTGAACCCTTCATGTCTGTTATGGCACATTGGGCATGTTAGATAATTCACATGGGACTGGGGACAGTGATGCATCAAAGTTTATTGTTCTAAGAAAGTTTTATTTTCCATCTAAACATATCTCATACAACATCAATGAAGAGCTCCAAAAACAATACAGCAAAGGCTCACTTCACAGGGACTGTCAGTTGGTTTTATAGTTGCAGATAATGGGGGTCCAACATAAGGAAGGTCTTGGAGGAGGGGCTTTGTTCACATCTGCTACTTTGCACATTACTTAAATTTTAATAGTTCACTGTTTTCTTGATGATGACAGGAGATGAAGGCTCTCATCAGCACTGCTAAAGGAATATGCAGTCATTTCAGTCACTCAAGCAAAGTCAGTCACTTGTTTGAAAATACAGCAAATGCACAGTTTGTCTTTGCACAGACTGATCCAAGACATTTCTGCTCAATGGAATTCAACTCTTTATATGTTCCAAAGGCTGCTGGAACAAAAGAAAATTGTTAGGCAATACACCTTGGAAATAAAATTGATGATGCAGACATCTATATTACTCCACCACAGTGGGCCATGCTGGAGTTTCTAATTGTCCTACTCCAGCCATTTGAGAAAATCACCAGGAGGCTAGTGCAAACACAACAACTCTGGATTGATGATGGCAGACTCATTTGTGACTCAGCAGACCCACTTAAGTCAACTCCACTTCAGCCCCCAGCTCAGGTTTTACAGTGCATGGATAAATCCACTGTGAAGTGACCCAGGATGGCTGGGTGAAAAGGTTCTGAGCTCTGACTGGGTCTGGGGCAGCAGCTGAGGTAAAAAGAATGCCTGAAATTGGGGAGCTACAGAAAGACCCTCCAGCCAAGGAGGTAAAACGAACTAACAAAAACAAATTCAAATTGAATCTGACTAGGGAAAAGTTAGAGAAGCAAGACAGTTCCATGAGCACACAGGCTGCCAGTGGTGCTGCTGACACGCAGGTTGCCCCCAGAATACAACAAGATCTAATGAGACGATGATCAAAAATTAAAAATCACAAACTATGTAAAATGATTCATTCTGAGTACTATATTAAAGCAACAATCTTGCACCCATGATACAAATTGAAGCAACTATTGAGCGATGACGATGATGGCACTTATTTTGAGATAAACAAACAAGAAATAATTGACGAGGTGCGCTGTCATGGAACAGAGTACAACAGCAGCACCACATTCAGAATCTTCTTCACGACACAGCACAGCATCAGGTGGCCCATCCTCTACTGTTGTGGCATTTTCTCCTCTTCCTTCTCAGCCACTGCAGCTGAATCTTCTTCTTCACTACCAACCAAACATAGCACTGTCCCACAGTCACTTGGTTCAGCTTCATGTCTCTGGAGTCACTTAGAAGATGTAATTTAATATCTTCTTTATCTGCCTCTTGTAAGACAGCCTCGGCACAGACCATTGTTGAGATGTACCTGGCAGAGCCCCTTATCAGCTGGAATGCTGATCTTTTGCAATACTGGAAATCCAAATAAAATATGTGGCCTGCTTAGGTAAACATTGCAATGATGTACATGAATTGCCTCCAACTAGCATCTTTTCAGAATAATTGTTTAGTTCAGCTGTAACATCATTACTGACACATGATCCTGTTTGACACCAGAAAATGCTGAGTGCCTCACATTTCTCAAAGTCAACATTCTTCACTTAAATTTCAAATATGATGCCTGAAAAACATTAACTGACTGTTTTGAGCAGGCCCTATCCAGAAAACACTTTCAAGAATTTGTGCCTGTGGTGAAAATCTTTTATGAATAGGGTCTATTACATGAGTTGCAATTAATTGCAACAAGTCAGGTCAGGACAGACTAGCCCAGGCCACTATTACTTGAATGAATGAGCACAGACTAGAAAAAAAATAATAACATCGTGGGTTCAGAGTCCAAATACAGCAAGGAACTACATTACATGTCACAAACTTACTTGGTTGTACCTGGTACCACTATTTGATGTGGAAGGTAGGGCACTGCTGTCAACTACAACTATTATCACTTTTTGTCCTCACGAGTCATGACTATTACTTAACACTTTTTGTCCTTACTCCAGTCCTTAATACTACTACTTGTCACTTTTTTCCTCAGCAACTGATCCTAACTGCACTGTTTTAATTTTTGTACAGAGCATGGCTTAGCAGATGCCTGAAACCCAGAAACTGAATACTCTTTGAATATTTCACATTCCCCATATTTGGCTGTGATTACATCACAGAAAAAATGCTGCTAAATTGAAATTCATATAATTTCTTATTGTTTGTGTGTGCGTGGTATGCTAGCCTGGTTACATCTCACTTACAGTAACTGGGCTGAGATTATATTACTATATTTTATTTTTATACTTTAATTACTTGACAGTGGCTGGCAGCAATTGTGGAACTATCAAGGATGTAATTGTGTCATGTATCATCAGGTCTTTAGGTGGCAGTGAAACATTTTTTATGGCTGCATTGCACTTGACCGATCTGATGTGTAACTGGCTGCCTGCCTGGGTGGTGATCACTATGTCTTTGTTTCTTCTTTAAGGATTCAGCTTATTAATCAGATTCAGTAGAAGCAGTTGTAGTACTAGAAAACATTACCACCTCTTGGACCAGGTAATGTACCATATACAGTTTGCAAACAAGGCAGAGCTCTGAATAAGAGTGGGTGCTGGAAAATAACAGAGAAACCATTGTAAGAAAATCAGCACTCCAGACAACAAAAACATTTCAGAAAATATGTTTTACTGAGGTTCTTGATAAAAAAATTGTAACTTACAATCTGTAAGACAGAATAAACTCTCAGTGCAACATTGCAAATTGCAAGCCCCACACTCTTGAACCTACCATAAGTGCAATATGTGAACAGAAGACAAACAGGGTAACCCTCCTGTCTGTTTTGGGTCCGAACAACTACCAGTTTCGAGTCCTAGGGTCAAATATGAACCGTTTTTCACTAGCATGCCCAGTTAACCGGTTCAAATATCACACCCTGTTTGGAGAAATGCAGTGCAATACTTAACCCAGTGGGCACACAACCTGGTTCACAATCCCCTTTTGACTCAATTGAGACCCTAGGTACTTTTCGCACCTTGGTGCATATGGTAGCACACTGTAAGTACTTAGCAATTCTGTCAGAATGATCAACACTGTCCCAGCATTCACATTCAAAATGAGGAAAAGACTCGTGCAAGATTTCAAGGAAAACAAAATTTACTGAAATTAAAAATAGTAGATGAAATACAAAACACATAACATATAAAATTGAGGTGCAGTCATACAAATTAAATTGACAATTTATTCTATTCTGGATGTCATTATTTATCTGGATTTATGGGAGGCATTCCACAGGGTGGGTTGGGGTGAGGTAGTGTATTCTTACCACTGTCACTGTTTCTACTGGTTAAGTTTGATACTGGAATAATATACTCTAATAAAATGTATTAAATTAAAAAAATGGACAATTCAAACAACACCACCTTATTACTGAGTCTCTAATCCTACCCTAGTTTAAATTAATAAATAGCGGTGGTTGATTTACCTACTGTAGAAGTGCTGTTGAGAGTGTGTCTTTCAGGAGTGCAAAACAGAAAGCACAATCTCCCTGAGGTTTGACATTATCAATGAGGGGAGAAAAGGTCGCACCTAGCTCATGAGATCACAGCTCAGTGGTGATGCTGGCTGTGAGGTCACTTTCCACATATATATATATATATATATATATATATATATATATAAAACATTTTTTAATTGGTGAGCCTGCTTTATGGAGGGTCATAATACCTCTTTGATCTTCAGGGAACTTCCTGACAGCTATTTCTCCTAGTGGTGAGAAATGTAACAGGTATCTGTCAGAAGTTGCTTTCCTCCTAATAAGTCATAAAATGCAATACTTCATACAAGTGGCTGATTTACAGCCTATACAAACTGGTTTCTAAAGGAAGTCTTAATTAGATTTTCCACTGGGTCATTGAAAATGCAATATCTTCTTACCACACTTTTAAAATTCCACGCCCATAATGTTTTTGCTGACTGCCATACTATGCCAATCAGAAATTTCAAGAAACATATATTTATATCAAAATATAATACTATAATAAGTAGATGGGTATCGCCATAACACTCCTCCTCCTAGACTGAATCTGGGGAATTTATTCCTAGGCATGGGATGAGTTTCCCAAATTCAGTTCACTGCTCTAACTGACATGATAGCCCATCTGTGTTTGTGTTTGCTGCCCTTGCCCTGTGAGTGACAGTCATGTCATACCCTGCAAGGCAAGGCTCCATCTTAAAGCCTACAATTTGTTTTACCCATTTGTGCCAGCCAAACCAGGGGTTATGATCTGTTTGTACCTGAAGTGCTGGCTGTATAGGTATGGCTCTAATTTCTTTAGTGCCCACACCATTGCAAGGCATTCTTTCTCCACTGTAGAATAAGCCTGCTCCCTGGGAAGTAACTTCTTACTGAGGTACACTATTAGGTGCTCTTTCCTTGGTTAGAAGGCTGGTTAAGTACTGCCCCAATACACACATCTGAGGCATCTGTCTGGACTACAAAAGGTTTACTATAGTCTGGACTGGCTAATACAGGAGCACTGCATAGTGCTTCCTTTAATATAAAGGCTTATTCACGGGCTGGTTCCCAGTTAATCTTTTTAGGCATTCTTTTCTTTAACAGGCCAGAGAGGGAGCTGCCAAGTCACTGTAATTTGATACAAATTTTCTATAGTACCTTGTAGTCCCTAGAAAACTCCAAACCTGCTTCTGTGTTTCAGATCTGGGCTATGCATCGATTGCCTCAGTTTTTACTTGATTAGGTGGAGTTGTCCTGGCCTACTATATGTCCAAGGTATGCCACCTCAGCCATGACCACCTGGCATTTTTCAGCTTTTACTGTGAGCCCATCCCTCTGTATCTGGCCCAGCACTTCCCTCAGGTGGGACAGGTGTTCCTTCAAGCTGGCACTGAAGATGGCAGTATCATCCAGGTACACCACGGTATGCTCTTCAGTACCATTTAACACCTGGTTAACCAACCTTTGGAAGGTGGCAAGGGCATTCTTCATTCTGAAAGGCATCACTTTAAACTCAAATAACCTTATCAGAGTGATGAAGACCAATCTCTCCTAGTTTTGGCAGTTAACTCCACCTGTCAATATCCTTTCATCAGGTCAATAGTGGTAAGATATGTCGCTCTCCCAATTTGTCCAGTAGGTCATCCATCCATGGTACTGGCTGGGCATCTGACTTCATGACTGCATTGAGTCCATGATAGTCCGCACAAAAATGAGTAGAGCCATCCAGCTTGGGAATGAGGACTACAGGTGAGGCCCAGGGGCTGTGGGATTTCTCGATTACACCTACATCCAGCATTTCATTCACCTCCCTCTTAATTTCCTTTTGATGGCCTCTGACACCCGATATGCTGTCTGCCATATGAGTGCTTGCATCCCCGTCTCTACATCATGTGTCACTAAAGGGTTAGTCCAGGCTTGGCATTAAACAATGGGGCAAAGTCTGCTAAAACTTCTCTTACCTTCTGGATCTGATCCGAATCATCAAGGGTGACATTTTATTTGCCTCCACAGAGGACTTCTGCTTGCTTTCTTCCCGCAAGTCCAGAAGGGGTCTTCTTCATCCGTCCCATCCCCAGGACTGCACACTGCAAAGACCATATCAGCCCTGTTTGCATATGGCTTCATCATGTTGACATGGTGCATCCTTTGGATATTTCTCATGTCAGGCAGTTCTACAATGTAATTTATGCCATTCACCTGTCTAACTATTTTGTATGGTCCTGCCCACTTGGCCTGCAGCTTATCTTTCCAGACTGGGATTAGGACCATGACCTCCTGACCCACAGTGTATGAGCGAGGTCTGGCTCTGCAGTCATACCATATCCTTTGGTTATGCTGGGCAGCTGCCAGGTGGCTCTGGGCTGTTCCCATAAGCTCCTTCAGCTTTTCCCTAAATGTAAGGACATAATCCACTATGGGAGTTCCTAAGTGGCATGCTTGCCTTCCCAGTACTCCCAAATTAAGTCTAGGGGCTCATGCACCCTGTGTCCATATAACATACTAACATACTAAAAGCCAGCAGAATAGACCAAAAGGTCTGTCTTGTCTGCTTGAAAGCCAGCAACCTAATGGCTGCTTGCCTTCCCACCCCCCAGCCCCTGAGAGGGTCTTCTTTGGTTTCAGTTTCCCTTGTATCTGTCCCACCTTCTTGAAGCCCTTCACTGTGCCCTTCTCCACCAGTCTCCCAGGCAGTGCATTCCATGGCTCCACCACCCTCTCAGTGAAATAAAGCTTCCTACACTCCCTCCGCCTTAATTTCCCCCCCCTCGAGCTTCCAGTCATGGCCCTGGTTGTTCCCCTTTCTTTAGCCTAAACAGCTCCTTGGTTCCACTCCTGGTTATTCCTTTTACATGTAACCCCCTGTTACCCAGGGTTACAAGAATCCCAGTTAGACCTAGTGGCAGGCAGGGACAGGCAGCTAGTGAGACTGAGCTGCAGAAATTACATCATTTAGAATTCTCACAGCAGCATGAGCCACATTGGAATGCTGCAGCTAGGAGTTAGGATAGAATGTTGGGAGGTTTTGAGTTCAGTCTTGAGTGAGTCTAGTGGGAGACTCAGTAGAGGAAGGAGGTGTTCTACTTTAGGCAGGCCCTCAGAGCCTTCAGCTCTGATATACAGCTGCTGTTTGTTTTGGTGTGTGCTCTCACCATAGGAGGAACACAGAAGAACTAACATTGAAGTGGTAGAGACCACTCTCCAGTTGATTCAGTGTCCCTCCCTGTGGGGATGGGGAAGCCAACAGCCAGCTTCCAGGGGCAATCCCTGGCCCGGCTAGAGAAAGAGAGAGCGATAAAGCTGACTGATGTTGTACTGAGGCACCACGAAGATTTGTGATGGTTTTCCTGTGAGAGAAGCCTGTGGGGCACCTGTAATCAGGGTGAGTCTGCCTTAAAAAAGGGCCTATGTTTCTGCCAGAGTCTTTGTGTGTCAAGTATCTGTTACTGTGGGTCAGAAAAGGACAGCCAAGTACAGTGCTTAAAGAGTGTGGGATCTGGACATCTTTAATCAGTGGGGGTCTACAGGGATGGACCACTTAACAAGTATGCCTTAAATCAGCACACTGGAGTTTCAGAGACTGTAGATTAAATGTGAAACACATTTACAGTGATAATCTACAACAGTAGAGGTTTTTCAAAGAAGAGGTGTTAGAGTCCAAAAGAAATGGCTGGTATAAATTATGGGAGCAAGAGGTGGGAGACCCCCATCAGGAGTAACCAGATTCACCTCTCACGGGTTTGCTTTGGGACACCTGTTGCTTTCTCTTGGTACTTGGCCAGTGCTCAAAGAAAGTATCCAGATGTGGGATAAGATTGAAGAATTTCCCTTATGGAGCCTGTATGTGGTCATGGGTGGTTTAGGGAGTCACCAAGAAATGTTCAATGCCATATGGAAAGTGGTACAGTTGCTGGCTGGATGTGCCATGCAGGGAAGAAGTCCAAGGCTGGTCGGATGTGCCAGGCCTAGGAAATCCAGAGAAGAGTACAAGTTCAGGCTGAGTACCCAGTGTGTTTCTAAACCTGAGGATTACAGTGTGTAGAAGATGTGTTCTGATCTCAGTAAATCTGCATTACCAGGAGTGTAGCCCCTGGGGGTCCATCTGTGTTTTGTTATTCTGTTTGGTTGTGAATAAAGCCACACTCTAGAATCCTATCCTGGTTTGGACATTGCAGTTATTGCTTCCTGTATCTTGAGTTACTTCGTGCCCCTGACTAGAAGTCAAACCTAGCCAAAATACCAAGCAGCGGTTTTCTCCCAAACACAGATCCCAGGTTGGGGGTTACAGTACATATGGGGCACCACACAGCACGAATAACACAAAAAATACTATCAACCCGACCCTGGGGTTACAAATTGGAAGCTACCGCTGGGATTTAGCTTGCAATTTGGGAGAGAACGCAAGAAAGGTTGCTCAGACAGTGGCTAGCATTTTGGCTGTCTGGCAGTAGGTAGCCCAAAAGTAGAAGGATTGTCAACTGAATGTGCCGCTGTGTGCTGCTGTCTATGTGCTGCTGTAATTGTGCAAACTGTTTACTAGGGAGCAGTAAAGCCCGAGTGTATGCCCTTGTCCTGCATCACATTGCAATGTTTGCCAGCTTTTAAGTGTTGTGTGACAGGAGAAAGTATGGAAAACTGTGGGAAACAAAACAGATTTGTGCCCTAGACCTTGGAAATGCTTGTGGTATGGACTGAGAGAGTCACTGACTAAAATGCCTTGAAAATGGTTAACATGGTGCTCTATCAAGGAGCTGCAGTTTAAAAAGTGTGGTTTGCAGTTTAAATTTTGCCAGCTTGATGATCACCGTGGAGAAGCAGAGCTCGAGAGGAAAGAGGCTCATTTGCATTAAGGCCGAGTGATTGGTGAGACTGCAATCAGTCCCACTCCCAAGCCCACTCAAAGTGACTGTACAGTGTTTGAGAGGAGAGAGAGAGAGGAGGTGCGAGCAGGTTTGCAAGAAGAAGTGTCGCAGTGACTGAAAACATTATAAAGTTAGTCAAATTGACTTTTCAGTTTAAAATTGGGCTCAACCTGCATTCTGATTCATCTAAGAGAGCGAGATGTTCAGAGGACAATTGGCAGGACTGCCAACCCGATTTAATCCAGAGGCTCCAAGATCAGCTGTAGGCCACGCTTAACATCGCAAATACAAGCCACTGATTAAGTGAGTGCCATCCTAAAAACAGCTCAAACTGTGTGATTTTACCAAAAGCCACCTGAATCTGTATGTAGCAGTGTGATCATTTTGCAAGAAAGGACTGAGACAAGTTTAATCAGCTAAAAGCAAGAATTCTGAACAATAGACTATGAGCATAATTATAGGTTCAGCAACAGTATAATTTTCAGAGCCATGTGAGACTGAGTTGTATGAGAGATACAGCAAGAAATACAGGCAATCCTGTGCGATGAAATACTGTGGCTTTGGTAGGACTTTAAGCTAGAACAGTGATTAAAAGTGAATGAAACGACCAGTAAAATCATATAAATGTGCTAGGAGAGCAACCAGTGCAATTTAAGCAGCTTGACTGAACTTTATCAGTGGAGTGTATAAACGGGTGCACAGTGGCTTGACTCATGAACAGAATGTTGATGTGCAGGAGTGCTGCTGCTGCCATTACAGGGTGGGGTAGTAATGTAAACATAGCAGCAAGGGAGTCACTTTGTAAAGTTTTCCAAAAGTGTGGGTCTTGAAATAACAGTAAGTGCTTGTTTGTTTTCTCTGCAGTCATGGCTTCAGGACCAGCCCACTACCCGGATCATGCCCTGGCTATTATAGTAGAAGAAGTTACAAGTTGAGAGATATTGAGAGATATTACTATGGGGGACAACTGCCTCTCATGTGGCGATTCCTGGATATCAGTACGCAGTATGTGTGATTGCTTAAATGCTGGAAGGGAAGTCTTCATGGTACCTCACTGTTCTGGGTGCCTAGAGAAATATGGCTAGACTAAAGCACCCAAGATTTGTTTGACTCCCACATGGACAAAACTTCAAGAACCTGCAGTTGGCAACACACAGCACCAGATGTAGCCTAATAGGAAGGCTCCCAGAGTGTGGCATAAAGCAAGAGGGTGCAGATTTATAGACAGGACAATGTACTGATGTACTGTATCAGAGTCTGGGTCCCAGAGAAGTTGTGGAAGGAGCATCAGTAGACCCTTGGAGAGGGACCTATCCCAACTCTCATAGGTGAAGATGAGATGAGGGAGGCCTTTGAATGGGAGGTATCAACCTCACGCCCAGCAAAGAGTGGACAGTCTCAGGAGTGAAGACAACTGCTCACACCTGGGCACAGATTCTTAGCGAGGAAGAAGATGAGGGGAACCTATGTGGCCTATTGAAGAAAGTGGATCCACAGCCTCAAGCTCTTGCCTCAGTGGAACCGATGGTAGACGAGAGTAGTAACTCTACAGCTCTGCCCCAAAGGATGAGTTAAAATCCATTCTATGTTGCATTGAGTATGCGAGCTGGTTGAACCAGGACTGGCCACCCCAAGCCAGGCCAGAGGTTGCAGGTTGAACAAGAGCAGTAAAGAGGAAAGACTGGCTCATAGGAAAGTGAATGAAATCTATGGAAGTCCTTTCCTACCTTTCCTCGAAGAGTCTGGGAGGAGATTGAAAAGCAGGAAATCCTGGATAATAAAAGAGGCAATGACACATGTGCATCCTGGTACTAACAGATATGTCAAAATAGAGTGTTACAATTAAAAATCAGCCAGTGGAAAAGGGCAGGACACTGTTTATGGACACTGTTTGAATTGTGGATGAAGAGGGACATGAAACCTTTCACAGTGTGGATTATGAGCGCCCAGACAGGGGTAATGATTCCAGCACCTGACCCTTCAGCTATTGGCCACAATGCAAAGATCAACCTGCGAATGTGCCCATGCCTACCAAATGGAGAGCAAAGCAGTGGTAGCCAGTGCTGCCATCCAACCGCTGTCTCTACTTATGTTGTTCCACCAGACTGGCATTCCAGGAACCAGGTGCCCCTCATTCATCAGTCCTGCAGTGTACTGGCCTTCCAGATTCCATTGACTGGCCCACCAGGATGACTTCATATCCAGAGACACCAGCCCAGCTGTATCCTGATTCATCGCCTGGGATGCCAGATGACTTCAGACCAGCTGTTTTTCCTTTTTTCCTGTTCCAAGGTTCTATCTCCTAGATGACATCAGCCCAGCAGTTTCAGATGTGCCCTCCTGTTGTTTACGGAAGATGTCCACCCAGCTGCATCAGAAGAATGCTGCCAGGGAGAATCTTCAGCTGGAGGACCAGGTGGTGTACCATTTTCATTCTACAAGGGACTGGTAAGTCCAGACTTTTCTATTCTTATGACATTGCAGCACACCCTACACTAGCAGACTCAATATGTTTGAACTGTCCATAAAGACTCTCCCTTCAGGATTTCAGCCTGCTAGAACTGTGCTTCACCGGATCTGACCCAGGAGAGACTCTTTCTTGGACTTGCCTTTGGGCACTGTTGTCACTAGACGGGATTTTTAGGCACTCCATCCCCAAATAATGTGTATTGTAAATAATGTCATTGTTTTCTACTGTTTTACTGTTTATACTGTTTTTCTACTTTTCTAAAAATATTTTTGGGATTCTCCAGTGTTTTGATGGTAGGGGTTAGATGGACTGTGTATTCAGATTGGGAGTGTGTTGTTTTCTCTGTTTCTTGCAGGTGTTACTGAAAAGACAAGAAGAGAAGACAAGAAGAGGAGGAGGACTCAGCGAGTTCTCACAGTGCTTTAAAGTAGTAGTGTTTAAAGTACAGAATGTTGTGGTTTTCTGTGTGTAACGCTTCCTTCCACAGGTGTGGTAGTGGGGAGTGTGGGAGTAATGTATAGTGTATAACATTAGCTCCTTGTGTTTGGTTGCAGGTGTCCCAGTTTGGGGGAGGTTCCCTGTTTGTTTTGTTTTGGATATTTGGGTTAGAGACAGATAGGTTTTCCTAGAGGCTAAGGGGATAGACAGGCTGTGGTCCTGACCGGCCGGAGGGGCTGCAGTACTGATCTATCAGGGCTATGCTCTGGACAATTCTACCAGGACCACTAGGTGTCCACAGTAAGATCATAGTGTAGAGGCTGCTGCATCAGCCAAAGGCCTCTAGGCCCTTAGTGTTGTCTGCCTGTGCTGGCACATGGCAGGGAGAAAAGTGATGCTACCTCCCCATAGTCAGCACATGGGTGAGATGGCCTGAGCCAGGTGACTAATGACTGTGGACAGTCATTTTCCTGGTCCAGGGTGTGTAACCCCCTGTTACCGGGGTTACAAGAATCCCAGTTAGACCTTTTTATTTATTTTATTTATTTAGCTTTTGTTGACCGGTAAGTGCACTAGACAAATCCCTATTTTCAGGCACGACCGGGGAGGGGATACAGATGAATGCCAACTGACTTTGAACCAGATTAAGCTGTTGGTGGTATTTTAGTGAATGAGGGAAATTTGGCTAGGACACCGGGAAATTCCTCTACTCTTTCGATAAGTGCCATGGGATCTTTAACATCCATCTGAACTACCACCAATCCAGGCAGATGGGACCTCGGTTTAACGTCTCATCCGAAAGACTGCACCTCAGAAGTGCAGCACCCTCTCTCATGCTGCACTGCAGTGTCAGTACTGGATATTAACCCAAGTGCCAGATGTGGGAACTGAACCCACAGCCCTCCTGATCTCCTCGGGCCTCAGAGGCTAAGTGTGCTACCTACTGAGCCACTGACACTGACCTAGTGGCAGCAGGGACAGGCAGCTAGTGAGACACCAATTAGATGGGTTTCACTCTGTCTTGCTCTGTGCTCAGTCTCTGCTGAGCTAGAGAAATGACATCATTTAGAATTATTGCAGCAGCATAGCCACATTGGAATGCTGCATCTGGGAGTTAGGATAGAATGTTGGGAGGTTTTGGGTTCAGTCTTGAGTGAGTCTAGTGGGAGATTCAGTATAGGAAGGAGTGTTCTGCTGTAGGCAGGCCCTCAGAGCCTTCAGCTCTGATATACAGCTGCTGTTTGTTTTGGTGTGTGTTCTCACCATAAGAGGAACACAGAAGAACTAGCACTGAAGTGGTAGAGACCACTCCCAGTTGGTTCAGTGCCCCTCCTGTGGGAATGCGGAAGCCAACAGCCAGCTTCCAGGCACAATCCTCTGGCCTGGCTAGAGAGAGAGAGAGAGAGAGAAAGCTGCCTGATTTTGTACTGAGGCACCACAAAGATTAGTGATGGTTTTCCTGTGAGAGAAGCCTGTGGGGCACCTGCAATCTGGGTGAGTCTGCTCTTAAAAGGGCCTATGTTTCACCATAGACTTTGTGTATTAAGTATCTGTTACTGTGGGTCAGGAAAGGACAGCCAAGTACAGTGCTTAAAGAGTGTGGGATCTGGACATCTTTAATCAGTGGGGGTCTACAGGGATGAACATAGCCACTTAACAAGTATGCCTCAAGTCAAGCGCACTGGAGTTTCAGAGACTGTAGATTAAATGTGAAATACATTTATAGTGATAATCTACAACAGTAGAGTTTTTTCAAAGAAGAGGTGTTAGAGTCCAAAGAAATGGCTGGGTATGAATTATGAGAGCAAGAGGTGGGAGACCCCCATCAGGAGTAACCAGATTCACCTCTATGGGTTTGCTTTGGGACACCTGTTGCTTTCTCTTGGGTACTTGGCCAGTGCTCAAGAAAGTACCCAGACATGGGATTAGACAGAAGAATTTCATTTTGGAGCCTGTATGTGTTCATGGGTGGTTTAGGAAGTTACCAAGAAGTGTTCCATGCCATATGGAAAGTGGTACAGTTACCGGCTGGATGTGCCATGCAGGAGAAGTAGTCTAAGGCTGGTCAGATGTGCCAGACCAAGAAATCAGAGAGAAGAGTACAAGTGTGGGCTGAGTGCCCAGTGTGTTTCTAAACCTGAGGGTTACAATGTGTAGAAGATGTGTTCTGATCTCTGTAAATCTGCATTACCAGGAGTGTAGCCCGTGGTGGGTCCATCTATGTTTTGTTATTCTGTTTGGTTGTGAATAAAGCCACACTCAAGAATCCCACTCCTGGTTTGGACATTGCAGTTATTGATTCCTGTGCCCAGAGTTACTTGGGTGCCCCTGACTAGAATTCAAACCTAGCCAAAATACTGAGCAACAGTTTTCTGCCTGAACTCAGGTCCCAGGTAGGAGGTTACATATGGAGGCACTGCACAGCGCTAATAACACAAAAATGCCATCAACCCGACCCCTGAGGTTACATACATACTTGAAAACCTCTATCATGTCTACCTATCCCTCCTCTCTTCCAGTGTGTAAAGCCCCAGCTCTTCCAGTCTCTCCCTCATGAGGCCTTCCCTCCATACCCTCCCTCCATCCTCTCCATACCATATATAAGAGCTAGAGAGGGGAAAACCTGTCACTCTTGGGCCACCTCCCTGTATGCAAACAATAGGTGTGGAAGGATTTCTCCCAGTCCCTCCCATGCTGTTCGGCAAGTGCTTGAGCATCAATTTAAGGGATTATTAATCTTCCCACAAGCCCATTGGCTTGTGGGTGATAAGGTGTCATGCATTTCTGCACCACCCCACACTTCTCCCACAAATATTTCATCAGGTCCAAAATGAAGAACCCCTTGATTGGTGATAATCTCCAGTGGGAACCTAACATGGGAGAAAATCCCTAACAAGGCGTCTGCCGCCGCTTCTCTCAGTGAGGATAGGGTGACTGCCTCTGTGTACTGGGTGGTATTATCCACCACCATTAGGATAAACCTAATCTCTTTCCAGAGGAGCTGAGGGTATTCAAAGGCCCCACAACATCCATTTCTACCCTCTGGTATGACTCTCTACTATGGGCAAAAGGAAATTAGGCAGCTTTGGCTTTATTACCCACCTTCCCATTTCTTGGCACCGTGACAAGACTCTGCAATATTCCTTCACCTGCTGGGTGAAGTTGGGTCAATAGAAATTCTGGGCCAATCGCTGCATAGTACATGCAATTCCCAGATGTCCAGACATGGGAATATTGTGAGCAATCTTGAGCAACCACTCATGGTACTCCTGGGGAATGACAAGCTGCCTGTCCATCACCCCTCCCTCTGTCCTTATGTTCTGTGTATACAGCAGTCTATTGTCCCAGTAAACTCTATGTTTTCCATCACCTCCCAGTGCTCTGTCAGAGTCTGCCCAAGCTGTCAGCCTCTCTAAACTAGGGTCCTTTTTCTGAGCAGCTAAAAACTTTTCACATTCCCAAGGCATGGGACAGGTCCCTCCAGTTTCTAAACTAGGGTCCCTAGCTCTAGCATCAGGACATTCAGGGTCACTGCCATCCCTAACCCTCTGACAACTTGCTACCCTCCTTCCTCAGAGTAACCTTTTGTAGCTGTTCTGTTAGCTACTAGCTGGGAATTTCTACCCTCTTTCACTATTCTCGATATCAGAAGACACAGGCTGGGTAACCAGTCTCCCAGTGTTTTCCACAGATGCTTCTATGGGGTCCAGGGAGCTACAATTTCTCTTTGCTGCTTGGCTGCAGGTAACTGCATACACCATCCCTTTTGAGATTGTTCCCTATAATTGCATCCAGGGCAAGATTTTCTGCCACTGCAACTTTTTGCACAGTCTCTCCTGTCTCACCCCAGTCCAGGAGAACACTAGCAAGTGACAGAGATTTCTCCTCCCTAGTGAATCCCTGTACTGTAACAAACTGATTGGGTATAAGCTGTTCAGGCTCAACAAAATCCCTTTCTACCAAAGTAAGGGATGCCCCAGTGTCCCTTAACCCATGGGTTTGCACCCCAGTCACAGTAACTGGGTGTACACGCCTCTCATGTTTACTGGCATGCTTTCAGGGACACACAAAAAACACCTCTTTCCCAGCACCACTTTGTGCACTCTCTGCCTTTTAGGACATTGTCTTGTAAGATGTCCAGGTTGTTTGCAAAACCAACAGTCATTTCTTTTATCAGGCAAATCTTTCTTTTGTAACCTGGGGATGCCCACTCTGGGGTGGCAGCAAGGGTTTTAGCTGCCCTGAAGATGTGCTTTTCCTTTGTGCACTGGCATGCCCACCCACTCCCTCTCAGAGCAGGTCTGCTCCTGGCATAGCGATCGGTGAGCTCGGCAGCTTCCTGCACTGTTTTGGATCTCAATCCTCTAGCCAGGTTTTCAGCTCCACTGGGCAAGCCCAAAAGAATTGCTCCAAAAGTGCAACATTTTAAATTTTTTCTACAGAATCTGCTTGTATCCCTTTCCACCAACGCTTTAAAAATTGACGCTTGGTAGCTAGCTTTTGTAACTCATGTCAGGGCTTCTCCTGAGTTTACAGAACTTAACTCTGTATACTTCAGCTGTCAAGTCATACTTTTTAACAATGCAGCTTTAAGTATGTCATAATCATTATCTCCTGATTGTCCATTTGACCCAATACATCACAAGATTTCCCAGTAAGCAGCAGGGTGGCTGGAAGCTCCAGGACTCTCTGGGAATTTTGCCTGAATGCATACTTTTACAAATGAATTAAAAATGCATCCATATCTTCCCCTCTTTAAATTCAGCTCTCAATTTAGAATTTAATTTGTAACCCAGTCCTGGAGGTCCGGGTTCCTCCATGTCACTTACCTGCTCTGGTGCTGGTCTTTGTAGTTGTAGCTTCTCCAGCTCAAATTTCTCTGACACTCTCGCTCCTCTCACTCAGCCTCTCTCTGAAGCTGTCGCTGTCTTTCCTCTCACTTGGCCTTTTGTTGCTCTTGCTTCTCTCTCTCTCCATCTGGAACTCCCATCTTCATTTCCATCTGGAACTTCCTCTGCTTGAATTCTAGCTCCATTCTCCACAACTCTGTCTGCAGCCTGATCCCTTCCCTCTGGCTCCAGCATGGTGACAACCTTCCTGTGGTTGTGGTTCTCGTTCGTACTGTTCTCACTGCCCTCCACCCTGGAACTGGACAATGTGATAGACTCTGGCACCACCACCATGTCCAAGGTCTTGTCTCTTTCAGTCACTGACTATGACTTGAGGTCTTGGGCATCGCTGCCACAAGAGCTCCATGAGATGTTGTTTGTTCCATCCTTGCAATGGACTCCTCTCTCCTGGTACAACTGCCTTAGGTGTTCTACAATGTACTCACTATAGGTAGAAGCCATCTTCTTCCTAATCTATGGCTACACTAGCTTGGCACCCCAAAATAAATAAATAAATAAAACAGGTAGGAAACAGACTGTAACCACAATGATATATTTATTTTTTTCAATCACTGCCTTGTTTTGTGTATGAACTGTTACAGTTTATCAGTCTGACACACTAGACTGTTAATGCCCGTGTCACCAATAATTCCACAGTATGCAAACAAATATTTTTGATTGCAGTACTGTAAACCAAATCTTTTTAAATCCACTTCTGCCACCAGATCTGTCACAAATGTACTCTGGTGGTGAGGCCGCTACTCCCTCAGTGCCAAACCTCAAAGTGCAATATGTGAACAGAAGACAAACAGGGTAACCCTCCTGTATGTTTTTGGTCTGAACAACTACCAGTCTCAAGTCCTGGGGTCAAATCTGAACCCTTTTCACTAGTACACCCAGTCAACAGGTTCAAATATCATACCATCTTCAGGGAAATGCAGTGCAACACTTAAACCAGTGGGCACATAACCTGGTTCACAATCCCACTTTTGACTCAATTAAGACCTAGGTACTTTTCTTACCTTGGTGCATATGGTAACGCACTGTAAGCGTTTTAACAGTTCTGTCAGAATTATCAACACTGTCCCAGCATTCACATTCAAAATGAGGAAAAGACTCATGCAGGATTTCAAGGAAGGCAACATTTACTAAAATTAAAAATAGTAGATGAAATACAAAACACAGAACATATAACATTTAGGTACAGTCATACAAATTAAATGGACAATTTAAACAAAACTGCCTTATTATTGAGTCACTAGTCCTACCCTAGTTTTAATTAATAAATGGGAGAGATTGATCTACCTAACATAGAAGTGCTGTTGAGAGTGTGTCTTTCAGGAGTCCAAAATAAAAGTCAATTTTCCTGAGCTTTGACTATATCAGTGAGAGGGAGTAAAGGTCTCACCAGCTCGTGAGGTCACAGCTCAGTGGTGATGCTGGCTGTGAGGTCACTCTTTCTGCATACCAGTTTAGTCTTAGGCATCTATGTGTTGCTAGCATCCCACAAAAATATATATATATATATATATATATATATATATATATTTTTTTTAATTGATGAGCCTGCTTTATGGCAGGTCAGACTTACCCTTTGGTCTTCAGGGGAACTGTGGTAGCTATTTCTCCTAGTGATGAGAAATGTAACAGGTATTGGGCAAAAGGCATTTCCAAAAAAGGTCATAAAATGCAATACTTTATACAAGTGGCTGATTTACAACCTATACAAACTGGTTTCTAAAGGAAGCTCTTAATTAGATTTTCCACTGGATCACTGAGAGTGCAGTTTCTTCTTACTACATTTTTAAAATCCAAGTCCAATAATGCTTTTTTACTGACTGCCATACTTTGCCAAACAGAAATTTCAAGAAACATGTATTTATATCACAAATATAATACCAATAATAAGTGCATGGCTATCATCATCACACCATATGCCACAGTACACCGGGGCATGAGAAGCAGTTGCATCATTCACATGGGTAGGGTGGGTGGGCTCTTAGTGCTGCTCATTTAATCATGCATATCCATTTCTTTGGCCTGTTCAGCACTGACTGGAACATCCATCAAAACAATACCCGCACAGCAGCATTAATAAAAAATCTTAACTGCCTGGCAGTGCCTGCAGTGCTTGGTGGTTCTATGATATAGGTATTTGCATCTTTCTGTCTGTCTCTCCTCTCTCTGTCTCTCCTAGCACACACATCATGGACCCAAGCAGGATATGCCACCATTATAGGACAGCCATTAAGGGGCTAGTAGCGAATGATTGCTTTTTATGATGTCTTGCATGCATGTGCAAGCAACATCTTGCCATACTAGTACATTCAGAGATGTGTCAGTGTTGTGGTGAAGACAGGGAATGCTTTAATGGGTGTGTCCTCAGCCACCAATTAGCGAGTATGCTGGCAATGACAGCAGTTTCAGAAAGAGCCTCAGAGTTGAAAGAAATTCTGCTCCAATGAAGTGCAGTTTCTCATTGGAGTGTTGGATGACAAGGCTCCATTACATGCCTTTCCTAGTGAAACATTTCAATAAATATGGTGGCTCCTGCCATCCACCACACAATCCCCTCAAAGCCGGCACTGGGGATGCCCAATCCCCATGTCAGCATGTTCCCCAGTTCAATTTGTTTGTTGACGGGGGCCCAATCCCTGTTGGCATCATGTCCTCCCCAAAATCATGGCACACTGGGAGTCCACCCAGTATGCCTGAAATATGTTTTTACCTGTAAATAAAGAGAACAGTCCCCTAAGTCTGGTTTCTTTTTTACCTGTGAAAAACGGTCCCTTGTCTCCCTGCCATGCCCCTCCCCAACCCACACCCACCCTCTGCACACTCCATCTTCCTGCACCCCTCACCCTGCATTCACCTCCAGAGGGCTGGCACTGTCTCTTCTGTGGCACGGGAACATGTCTGTACTCTTCAAAAGCCACCGGAACTGAACAAAATGTGGTTAGCTTTATAATGGCAGGCAATAGGGGTTTCATCTTAGGTGGATGTCTCAGCCATTTGTTGTAATTTTGGTACCAGATTTTCAGCATGGGTTCTTGGGACCCCACCTCATGAACACATGCTCTGTCATCTCCTTACTTAGTCCAAAGGTGACTTCTCAGTCACTGCACGAAATCACCTTTGGGACCGATTAATGAAATGACAGTGCTACTTTTATGAGGTGAAGTCCCAAAAGCCATGTTGCAAATTTAGTGAAAGGTTTAAAAAATGACTCATGCGTTACGGCGTGCATTGCATAGTTTCCCACTCTTGTAACTTCAACAATTTTTATATTTTCACTCTAGATTTTCAACATTGCCATTTTTTCATCCCCCTATGAATAGTACAGCTGCCATTTTTCATGTCCTGCCTAAAATGTGTTTTCACACCTGTGGCACACAATGGCATGGTCACCAAGGAAATCAACTTTGGAACAGATTAACAAAATCACAGTGCCACTGTTCATGACGGAGGTCCCAAAATGTTTATGTTGAGAATGTGGTAAAACAAATCTCCAAAATAATTTGTTACAGGCGTATGCTGCACAATTTCTATGCATGCTCCTGACATCACTAATGTTTAATATTTTCACTCCAGATTTTCAACATTGCCATTTTTACACCTCCTCATGAACAGTACAGTTGTCATTTTTCACATCCTGACCAAAATGTGTTTTCGCACTGGTGGTGCCAAATTGCGCAGTCCCTGTGCAAAACTCCTTTGGCTAATGACCTGACAGTGCCACTTCTGTCATAAGGTGGGTCACAGAAAGCCCATGTTGAAAATTTGGAGTGAAAATACCAACAAATGCCCATGGTATCAGAGTTTCCAGCCATAATGCCCCACTCTGAAGAGACTGACATGCATCAGGGGTGTGACTAGGGATCATCGGCTGTTATGATCACGCTTATTCCACCCCCACCCTGCAGCCAGTGATGGATATCAAGGTGTGCCTTGGCATCTTTGGCCCCAAAGTTCTCCTCATTCTCCTATACTGCACCCATCTCAGCATATTTCCTTATGGAATGGGGTGAGCATAAGGACCAATGACCCCAAGGTACACCACAACACTTGTTAGTGTCTGCAGGTTAGGTGAGATAAAATGGTGTGAGCGTTATGGCTGATGACCCAAAGGCACACCCCATTACCTGTCAATCTCTGCAGGGTGGGGTGAGTTGGCATCAGTTCAATACTTCACTGACATTCCTATTATGCATCTCTAACTCCTGCGCTACCAATGCTAATGCCAGCAAGACAATATTCGCATTAATAAATGTTTGTTTATTTAGCAGTTTTACGTCATTTTACACAAATAATCCATTAAATTATTTCCTTTTGGCTTCTGTGTCAAATGTGACCAACTTTGCCACTTTTATGCATTTTTTTGCATTTTTCAAATATTTGTCAATAAATCAGAACTAATCAGAACAAATTAGAACTTCACTGTGTTCTGGTTCTTATTTAATAAGGATCAGAACTTCACTGAGTTCTTCCAGCCTAACATCAAGTTTCATACACCGAAAGTGTTTTTATTCTTGTTGCACACAAACATTCATGGGCGACGGTTTTGTGGTCACGCAACTTCCGATCTCAGGCCCTTGCTATGTTGTCACTCTTTATACAGATTCGCAATCCTTCCTGTAGTTTATATTCTTCTTGCCAATCTTAAGGAATCTCTATTCCTTTAAAGTATCGATTTTCATGTTTGACTGGCTCCATTTTTCATTATTTTCAGGATTTACAATGTAGAGTATCTGCCAGCCAACTAACTCACTAGGAGTCTTTTTTGTGTGCATCCAGAATAAATAAAACTTTCAGTGTATGAGACTTGGCATCAGTGGAATTCATCCAGGCTTTATTTGCACTTGCCAGATGGGATACTTCCCAGAGTATTAAGAGAACTCAGGAGGTGCTGGCAGCACCATTGACAGCTCTGTTTAACAATTCACTGGAAACAGGTGTACATACAAGCATATGAAGAAGCCAACAGAGGAAGGCTATTTGGTCTAACAAGTCTGCTTGTATTGCAGGGTCTAGCGCTTGAGCTACTGTTTCTGCCCTCCTCCCCACTCTCCTATCCTCCCTACCCATGATCCTCACCTTCCTATTATGCCTATCCCAGCCTTTCTTAAATTTGCCCACTGTCTTCAATGAGATGACCTCTTCCAGCAGCACATTCCAAGTGTCCACCACCTCTCTGTAAAGAAGTGCTTCCTGACCTCCCTCCTAAACCTCCCACCCTCCAGCTTAAGACTGTGCCCCTCATGTTATGGTTGCCACTCAACTTAAAGAGACTCTTCTTATCAACCTTATTTATTCCTTTTAAGTACTTAAAGATCTCAATCATGTCCCTTCTCTGTCTCTCCTGTCTTCCAGGAGTACATGTTCAGTGTCCTCAACCTCTCCTCATATGCCTCGTCCTGTGCAGTACAAAAGGACTGGAGAAGGGTAAATGTAGTCCCTCTCTGCAAAAGTGGGAGCAGGAAGGGGCTGGCAAATATAGGCCAGTCAGCCTGACCTCTGTGGTGGGGAAACTAATGGAATCACTACTAAAAGAAAAGTTTGTGATATATCTTGAATCCAACAGAGCTCAGAATCTGAGGCAGCATGGATTCACAGATGTAAGATCTTGTCAAACAAATCTGATAGATGTCTTTGACTGGGTGACTAGGGAAGTGGATCAGGGAGGGTGGTGGATGTGGCATACCTGGATTTCAGCAAGACCTTTGACACTGCCCTACATAGGGTCTAGTAAACAAGCTTGGCAACCTGGGAGTGGGTCCCAGAGTGGAACTGGGTCAAAAATTGGCTGAGCAATAGGACACAGAGGGTGGGGGTAAAGGAGTTCAATCCGATGAGAGGGTGGTGACCAGCAGAGGTCTTGGACCAGTCCTCTTTAATGTCTTCATAAGCAAAATTGCAGAGGAGCTGGAAGGGAAATTGTGTCTCTGCAGATGACATGAAGATTTGCAACAAAGTTGACACTCCAGGAAGGGTAGAGAAAATGAGAAGGGACCTAAGCAAGCTGGAGGAGTGGTCAAGGTGTGACAACTAAGATTCAATGCAAAGAAGTGCAAGTTCATGCACTTGGTGGGGAGGTACTGACAGCCATCAAATACTAAAGGGACTTGGGAGTAATCATATCTGATGATATAAAGGTTACCAAACAATGTGAGAAGTCTGTGTGGAGAGCCAGTGGAATGCTGGGGTGCGTGGAGAAGAATCTCCAGCAGAATGAAGGAGGTAGTGATGCCACTGTATAGAACATTGATGAGACCTTATCTAGAGTACTGTGTCCAGTTCTGGAGGCTGCATCTCCAGAAGGACATAGACAAAGTAGAAGCAGTTCAGGCGAGGGCAACAAAATGGTACGAGGCTGCACAAAAATCATGTGAGAGGAGACTGGAGGATCTCAATATGTAGTCCCTGGAGGAGAAGAGAGAGGGGGATATGATATAGGCTTTCAAATACTTTAAGGGTGTAAATAAGGTCCAAGAGGGTAGCATCTTTCAGAAAAAATATGTTGAAGAACAAGGGTCCATGATATGAAAATAGAAGTGGGGTGGGGTAGACTTGGGTGCAGCATGAGAAAGTATTTTTGCATGGAAAGGTGATGGATCCATGGAACAGCCTCCTGCAGAGACTGTAGGAGCAAAAACAGTAGGGAATTCAAAAATGTATGGGACAGAACTAGCAATAGGAAAGAGAGAGACAGAGAGAGCAGAGAGAGGATCTAAGCTATATATGAAACAGGTAGGGAAATGAACAGGCTAGCTGAACCAAGCGGTCCTTATTTGCAATCAAGTTCTATGTTTCTATAATATCTGATATCAGAAGACTATCTTGAGGTGCTATTTCTTTTCTGCTTTACTCTGTCTTGGATATTGTTTTACAGTACAGCTGCAATGCCTTGATTGCATAATCTTTCTGTAGTTGTACTGTATGTCAATCTGAAATAGAAATGAAAACCCCTTGATGCTGCTAAGCTACTATGCAACTAACACATCTTTACAGTATGGTCAGCTTTGCAGTGTCAGTGGAGCACATTGTGTTACCATGTGGAAGATCTGGGGTTGCATCACTACCCTGCTTCCTATGCCCCAGTATGTTAGAGCCTAGATCGCACAGTTGATACAGCGTTTATTCAGGTTCCAGGTGGAGGGTTGCACCATCCCACTCCTTGAGCACCTCCTGTGGACAGAGTTATGCTTTGACATTTTAACAGCTTCATCTGGTTCAAGGTCAGTTGGCATTCATCTGTATCCCTCTTCCCTGGGTCGTGCCTGAAAATAGGCAGGATTTGTCTAGTGCACTTACCCTGTCAACAAAAACTATATAAATAAAGAAAATTTGATCAGGCCACTATGGGCTAGTACTAGGAGGTAGGCTGATGTGATTGTATTAGTGGAGGAAACTGTGGTTAACAGAGGAAAAAACACTTCGCTGTCAAATGATGGCTTGTTCCTGCCCTCAGTGTCACATTGGCCTAGCACTGCATCCATTTCCTTCTGACCACCTTCTCAGTGCTAAACATGAATTATTCCTAGACTGAGCTGCACTGTGGGGAGGTGTGTGTGCTTGCCTGCAATGTTCTACTTGGGGGTGGTGGCCTGGCTTGTTAGTGGGTGGGCATGAGTTAGTGCTGTAACAGGCAACTGCCAGGGCAGGAGTGGCCAGATGAGACAGTGCAGCCCGTGGTAAGTTATAAATTTTACAGCTTGCAATATCTTGAACACTGGAAGGTTGGCAGAACCTCACTCTTACCATGACAGAACTTGCAAGGAATTCAAAATGAAATACTGTAAATAAAAGATAGGCCAGTTCAAATGATTAGTGAAGGTACTGTGTTGTCATGCAAAAAGGAAAAAAATCCCTTTGCCAGTTTTATTAGAAATTTTGAAGAAGTATAGACTGTTTATCTTTTTAATTTCAGTTCAGTTAGGGAAGCTACATCAACAGATGGATAGAAAACTCATAAGGAAGAGTTTCAGTTGCAGTTATGATATTAAACAAACAATGGTAAGTAAAGTTTGGGGATTTTGACCTTAGTATCTCTTCATGTCATATGTGGTACAATGTGTAATAATGCCTGCTGTTGTCAAAATTGCCTGGAACTGTGGACTTGGTAAGCACATATGCCAAGCAATCTGTGACCTGCAATATTCTTTTCATTTTCATATTTATGACTTAACTCATTTGCTCCCGTGGCCATTTTGGGGCCATTCCAGCAATGGATGGTTCCCGCACTGATGAGCATCTATGGGTATCCAACCTTCAGTCTGCATTCTTGTACCTCCCAGTCCCAACATGTCTCACTTTCTCTATGGCCTCCATGGCTTGTCCTTCTCCCTCTATGATAGGGCATGTAGGTTGGGGTGCCTCTTCCTTAGCAAGTTACATAACTAGGGAAGGAGGGTGCTGCACAGAGCACAAGAGTGCTAGCCCTAGTACTAACAGAAAACCTTTTTAAGAAACCTGGTTTTATTAAACAAAAGAAGTTTCTTAGTACAACAAAATCAAGCTGTTCTAGTATAATAAGAGAACTACCTTTTGTTGGCAGTTACTTTTGCAAAATGCATAACAGTTTCAAACAACACATTTTTTAATCAAACTTTCAGAAGCTACTGATCAGTTAATCTCCCAGTATATACAGTAGTTCAGTGGTCTAGAGGGCAACTCCAGGTCTAGGGCTTGTGTAATATAGGTAGAATGGCTGGCAGATAAGAAAAGGAAAGGGAAATCATTTAACCAGAAAAGGCACAGTAAGCCAGAGCTTGTTTCATGTGCAACCTGGGAGCAGAAGGAAATTAAGTGACTTGCTCAGAGTCACACAGAATGCAAGTAGGGCTAATGCTTGGTACTGTAGGCGTTATGCACTCATACAGGCACAAACTCTTTCTACCCCCATTACAGGGACTACTCGCCTTTTAGATACCATGAAGGCACAGTCACATTGTTGAGGTTTCACCCATTGACCTGCTGCAAGGACAAGATTTCTTAGATTAAGGGTACCTTAGTGAAGATACCCAAAAGGTGAAGCTAAAGGGTAGAATAGTAATCAAGACACATGCTTCTTCTCATAAGGAGAGGGGAAGAGTCATTGGAGGTGAATGGATGAGTAATAGTAGGGAATGCATTAGTGATACAGTATACAAAGCCACTATTCATATCTAACTTTTGGCAGAATTTATATTATGACCATCAACATGAAGGACAGAGAAACCCCTTGTGGAGGAAACCTTAGGGAATCCAAGGCCTTAGACCATGATCCATCCAGGCATATTATTTTTTCAAGAAGTAAATATTAAATCCCAAGAGAACTGATGCTAAAGGTGAGGTGGAGCACTATAGAAATCATGGCACACTATTCAGAGTTGGTAAAGAAGAAATAGGTCTTCTCATTCCGTCTCATCAATGAGACTCCAGCCCTTGGGAAGGTGCTACAGGGCTGATCCCTGCAACAGAAGGAATCTCCCACTCATGAAGACACCACCCTGGAGGTGAACAAAAAGCTTGTCTTGAATGCTAAAGGAACTCGTAAGGAGAAAGAGAAGACATACGTAAGACAGCTGTGGAAGGCATGGCTACTCAACACCTCTCCTCTGAAGTACATGTCCTTTGTTTGATATCATTGGTGCAACTTGCCCTTTAGGTGCAAGAGCCCAAAGGCAGAGTGAAGCCCTTAAGGTGCTGCAGAGTATTGGGACAATGGTGCCCGTAGTTACTAAGCTTGTGCTTGGTAGCTGATGGTGTGTCGATGCCTGTAAGTTTGAAATAGTATTGTAACAGCAGGCAGAGCATTGAGGAACATAATTTACAATGAATATTGAGCCCCTTAGGAGAGGAGCTGAATGACTGCCCCAGTAGGCTTATGGGCAGTATTGGCCAAAGCCAAGGGAGTGAAGCTGCAAATCCACAGAAACCCCCAAAATTCAAAAGGTGAACCATGGGAGCCATGGCTAGAGAAAGCAGAAGACAGCAAGGGCAGAGGGAAAAAATATAACCTCACTTAACAGGAAACAAGCAACCAGGACCAGCACCACAACTGCCCATGGCCAGAATGGGAGGATGAAGAAGATGGCAACAGCACTAGGGCCAGAAGTGGCTTCTTTGGCAGAATCCCAGCCAGCAGGAGGAACCATGAAGGACAGGAGGAGAAGCTAGCTTTTTCTTTTGTCTTTTATTGTTTTTCTGGGGTCAGGTATGGCAGAATTGTGATCCAGTGTACAGATATGACACACAGAAGGAAGCACTTTTGAGATTGGTGAGCAGGAATGTTGATTGGCTTCTAGACTGAAAGAAAGCAATGAAGAGCAGAAGAGAGACAAGTAATCTCAGCAGGTGCAGCACAGAGAGCAGTGGCAAAAGGAGCTGAGCCACCAAAAAGAAAACAGAAAATGAAGACTGAAGCAAGAGACAAAAATAGTGCCTACCACAGAAAAACAGAGAAAGCAACATATTAAAGGGATCTAGTCAGCAAAATGAGCCCCACAATCAACTGTGGGTCTGGTTCCAATGTGCACTTTGTGTGCAAAAACATTTTGGTTTACCTACTGTTTACTGTAGCAATACATTGTATCAGTCTAATTTTGTTTACTTCTAGGATGACATCTTCTGTTACAACAAATTCCAGAATCATCTGCAGCTGACATCAGATCAGGAGGCAGCAGGGTGATTCAACAGCCTGAAGTGCATGTTAATGCTTTTATAGTCTCTGATCAGATGTTTTCTGGGTCTGCTTTTCTTCAAGGGCTAATTATAGTCTTCTGTGATTGTACTTAGTCCAAGGAGGACAGAGGGATCAGCAAATAAAAGATTAGAGCTAATTTTTTCAAGCCTTTGGGTACCCTTTATGCTAATGAGTTTATAGCTTTTCAGTTTTATTGAGCAATATGGGAAGCCCCTTTTATATATTCATATTTAGACATTAGGAATGTAGCCACTGTGTTCCCAGGGCTCCATTCTGGGCCCTCTACTATTTTGCTTATTCACAAACCATCTGCCTGATGACCATCAGACTTCTAAGGTACTTCTCTGTGCAGGTGATGCTGCTCTCATTCTGAGAACCCTAACTTTGGCAACCTTATCTCCTCCTCCAGGGTAATTTGAGGCCCTTGAGAAGTGGTTCTGCTTAAACAAACTGGTTCTAAATTACCAAAAGCACTAAGATAATGCTCTTCACAAGCCCAGAGATGAAGAAAAAGGTACCTCCTTGTCATATGCAATGACCTGCAACATATACTCAGATTCACTGACCTACGCAGCTAGTAGTGTTATGCTTGTGCATCTGTGTTAGTTTGGTTTTGGCCATTCGCACCATCTATTCTAGAGGAATTACCATGCTGCAGGGTTCTGAGGCAAGGAACCCTCAGAGAGGTTCCACCCTGAAGGTGTCAAGGACAATCCCATGACTTAAGGTACCTTAGGAATCCCTTAAGGAGAGAGTGCTACCACTGGAGGAGGATGGTGGGGTAAAGAAAAATGTTTCACAATGAGGCTGAGAGGAACTGCTTATATAGCTCAGGAAGTGGGAATGGCTGCCTGCTTGGCCACTGAACTCCAGGCATAGTTTTTCCAATTTGCTGACCTACACAGTCAGTAGTATTATGCTTGTGCAACTGTGTTAGTTTGATTTTGGCCATTTGCACTCTATTCCAGAGGAATTACCACCCTGTAGGGTTACAAAAGGCAAGGAACCCTCAGAGAGGTTCCACCCCTAGAAGTGCCACGGACAATTCCTGTGACTAAAGGTACCTTAGGAATCACCAAAAGAAATGTATAATCATCCTCAAAGAAGGAGGCAACATGAAGCATATCAGCAAGCAGTAGCTGTGACATAGAAGCAGTAACTGTAACGCAGAAGTATGGATGCATAGACAGTTTGATAATGCAATGAGATGCTCAGTTCGATAATGTAATGACTGCCCAGGTTTGTGTAGCATGATACTGATGGTTTGCGTTGAGATTAGGGGATCCCCTAAGGAGAGAGGAATGTCAGGACATCCTCCACCACCATCCAACAGTGGAACCTACCTAAAGAAACCAAGGAAATGACTATGCTAACTAAGTGTTGTGACCTGAGGCAACAGAGGAGAGGAAAAAACCCTAGGAGGAGGAAATCTCTGGGGATCCAAGGCCTAGGTCGCCTTCTCTCCAGACTTGGAATAGTTTATTTAGTGATGGCTCTGCAGCTGCAATTTGGAAAACCCAATTAAAGAGAGGTCGAAAATATTCAAATTTGGAGGAAGGCCTCACTCAAACTCTCTAGTGGGAACACCATGGAAGGTTGTGAGAAAACTCTGCAATAATACGTGCTACCAAGGCGCAGGAGGAGATCAACGACTGCTGAGGCATTCACCTAGCCTACCCGCCTCTAAACTCAAACCAGGTGAACCAGAGGCAGTCATAGGAAAATGCGTGAAGGTGCCTTTCTAGGGAAACCACTAAAGTCAATGGCTAACTGTTATAGTGGAACACTAAAGCCAAAGGAGATCGTCCATAACCACCCTTCATCGCTAGTCTTAAATTTACACCAGAAGCTGCTGTCACAGAGCAGGCAGCTAAAGCCAAGCTTGGGGCGAGGACATTCACAGCTATGGGCCAGGTGAGAAGGATCCCACCCCAAGCTGGACACGCCAAGATGCAGACTAAATGCAGAGTGAGGCCATCGGTTGCAGGAAACATGCGCCTAGATAGAATGGCTGGCATGCCCAGAAATTGATTGACAGCTGAAAAGCTGGTGAGCTGAATGAGCACGGCATGCAAAGATCATAATGAGCATTGAGTTCTGAGATCTTGCAAGGTCGAATGCAGATTGAGTGCAGCAGAATTCCAGAGGCTGAAGCTGAGGGATGACAGTAGGCATGAAGCAGTGGTTTGCTTAAGCAAGAAGCAACAGTTGCGTAAGCAAGTGTGGATCTGCACGTGGGTCAATAAACAGAGTAATAATAAGTGGACCTGCACATAGGTCTGTATAATGTAGGCAAACAGCTCTGAATAGTGGGGCAAGCCAGCCAGGCATTACAAAGCCAAATCAAGGTGACAAACTCTGAGGATTTTCAGTGGAGAAGACAGGATTTAGAACAGAAATAATTAGCCACATTGGCCACAACCCCCAAACACCTCCCAGTCTCCACCGTGGGACAAACAAGGAAGTAATGGAAGGGCCGAGAACACATGCAGATATAAAAGCTAATCTAATAGCCTCAGCAGGACCTTAAGCTAACCTCAGAGTATAACAAGAACAAGGTACAATAGCAATGGGAGTAAACAAAGCAATAGCAGGAAGCAATTAGGCCTGTGCAGCAGTAGTGAAAACAACTGAGTACACTGAGTTTAACTGCAAAACAAAATAAAAGGAGGCACAATGCTCTGAAAGCACTGTCACCAGGCAGTGCAATGAGACTGCTGCAATGTAGTAATTAGAACAAGCTTGAGTGAGCTATATACAGTGGCGTGAAAAGTATTTGCCCCTTCTGATTTTCTTATTATTGCATATTTGTCACACTGGATGTTTTCAGGTCTTTAGAAAAATGTAATATTAGATAAAGGGAACCTGAGTGAACAAATAACACTTTTTTTTTTTAATTTCACTTATTTAATGAAAAAGTTAACCAACACCAACTGGCACTGTGTGAAAAGTAATTGCCCCTTACACTTAATAACTGGTTACGCCACATTTAGCTACAATGACTGCAACCAAACACTTCCTATAATTCAATATCAGTCTTTCACATCGCTGTGGAGGAATTTTAACCCACTCTTCCTCGCAGAACTGCTTTAATTCAGTAACATTTGGTAGGTTTTGGAGCATGAACTGCTCATTTCAGGTCCTGCCACAGCATCTCTATTGGGTTTAAGTCTGGACTTTGACTAGGCCACTCCAAAACTTTAATTTTACTTCTTTTAGCCATTCTGATGTGGACTTGCTTTTGTGTTTTGGATCATTGTCTTGCTGCATGACCCAACCACGCTCAGCTTCAGCTGACGGAAGGATGACCGACATTCTCCTTAAGAATTTTCTGGTACAGAGCAGAATTCATGGTTCCTTTAATTATGGCAAGTCATCCAGGTCCTTAGGCAGTAAAGCATCCCCACACCATCACACTACCACCACCATGTTTGACTGTTGGTATGGTGTTCTTACTGTGGAATGCTGTGTTTGCTTTACGTCGAGACATTATGGGATCCATATGTCGTCCAAAAGTTCCACTTTGGACTCATCTGTCCATAGAACATTTTCTCAAAAGGCTTGTGGATCATCCAGGTGCTTCTTGGCAAATGAGAGATGAGCGTTATGTTCTTCTTGGTTAGCAGTGGTTTCCGCCTTGCTACTCTCACATGAAGCCCATTTTTGCCCAGTCTCTTTCTGATTGTGAAGTCATGAACACTGACCTTAGCTGAGTCAAGAGAAGCCTGCAGTTCTTTGGATGTTGTTTTAGGATCCTTTGAGACTTCCTGGGTGATTTTACGCTGCGCCCTTGGAGTAATTTTGGCAGGCCGCCTCTCCTGGGAAGATTCACTACTGTTCCAAGTGTTCCCCATTTGGAGATTATGGCTCTCACTGTGGTTCAATGGAGTCCCAGAGCCTTAGAAATAGCTTTGTAACCCTTTCCAGACTGATAGAGGCAACAAATTTTTTTCTGATCTTTTCAGGAACTTCCTTTGATCATGGCATAATGTGCTTGTTAAATCTTTGTGCTGGCAACGTGACTCTGATGGTAAGGGGCAAAATAAGTGAGGTTTATATTGAGCAGGGCTAGCTGTAATCAAGCCTGACTGTGTTCAATCAGCTGACTCTAATTATCCCTTTAATTGGGCTGATTTAACTAGGGGGCAATTACTTTTTCACACAGTGCCAGTTGGTGTTGGTTAACTTTTTCATTAAATAAATGAAATAAGTAAAAAAAAGTGTTATTTGTTCACTCAGGTTCCCTTTATCTAATATTATATTTTGTCTAAAGACCTGAAAACATCCAGTGTGACAAATATGCAATAATAGAGAAAATCAGGAAGGGCAAATACTTTTTCACGCCACTGTAGCTAGGTTCAAGTAAATCTAAGTCAGATGAAAGTAATCGAGTATGCAACATGGAACAGCTATAGTTGAGCTGAAACACACAGATCAGGTCTACAGGTGCAGTACAAGTAATTTGAGAGTTGTGAGTAACTGAAGCAAGCAGTATGAGCTCTGGAGAAGCAGTATGCTAGGAGTTTAGAAACAAAGCCACCTCCAAAAAGGAAGGAAGCACACACAGCTGAAGGCAAAATACAAACCAGAAGCAGGAAAATAAACACAGAAAACCAGCAGACACAAGTAGGAGCAGCAAGGTGGGGGGCACAGACCCCAGCCAGCCAGGGAGGCCCAAATAGCTCGGAGGACAAACCGACAGAGCCTTTGGCTACAAAGAAAAAATGCTTCACAATGAGGCTGACAGGAACTGCTTATATAGGTCAGGAAGTGGGAGTGGCTGGCTGCTTGGCCACTGAACTCCAGGCATAGCCTTTCCAATTGAAAAGTGGAAACTATTAAATACATTGGGGTAATCCTGGACAATACCTTATATTTTGCTTCCCATGTTGACCACCTTGTGTCCATGGTAAACAGAAACTGTGAGCCTTGTACCATAACTGGGCCAACCTCACGTCTGATGCTAGATGCCTCATAGTAGCAAACTCCGAACTACCACTAGTTGACTATGGCCTCCCATCTGTGCAATAGCCTGCAACTCAGTTCTCAGCAGAATAAATCTGATCTGCGGTAAGGCTTGTTACTCTGTGCTTAAGGCTGACAAGTGCACCCATAGCTGTACCTTCTACACCAAAACAAACTGGTTACCCCAACCTAGCAGACTTAAGTATTAGGCGTCTGCTAGCCAGAGAAGTGCTACTGGGCTGATCCCTCTGGCCCTGTTTCACTGCTTCCACACTGTTACCAGTCACTGCAACACCAGGAGCATGGCTCAGAATACCCCTGAACTACCTGTCTGTCATGCTCAGCTAGGCAAACATTCATTCACAGTTAGGGCCACTAGCTGGTTAAATGAGCTGCCTGATACCTTGCTCAGTCTACCTAAGTTTGGCCAGTTTAATAGAGTACTGCAAGCAACCCTTACAGTTCAATGCAATTGTAACTGCTGATCATCCTAACTAAAGTCCCTCCTGGTATACTCTTTGAACTGTGTCAGACTCTGGCACTGAGGCTGTGTACTGTTACTGTGCTTGTTCTACATTGATTCTGTCTACCTGCCTTGCTGTAAAATTGCATGCAACTGATTCTAGCCTATTTATTTATACTGCTTAACTATATTTGTACTTGTTTGACTTCATTTGACTAGAACACACTTATTGCATTTGTTATATCACTTTGTAATTGGAAGAGCTATGCCTGTGGTTCAGTAAAGTGGATCAACTAACCACGCCTCCCACTTGGGCCATAAAAGTCAGTTCCTCCTAACTTCCCACAATCGTTTTCCACTGCAGCCAGAGGTACAGCCCTCCTTAGTTCTCTCCCCATGTCTCCTGCATCTTGTGTTTGTTCCTGTGTTTCTGCTTCTGCCTCAGTCACTATTTGCCTCCCTGTCCATGTCTTTGTTTCCTTTTACTGCCATCCCTCCCTGCACCATCTCTCGTCCTCCCGTCATTTTGGTTTTGTTGCTTTCCCTCCATCTCCTTCCCTCATGGCTTCTGCTTCCATCCCCTACTTTCCTGTTCCCTACCTTCTCCCTCTGCATCTTGTCCTTCCCGTTGTTTCCTTTTGGACTTTCTTTCTGAGCAGTACCTTTTACCCCTGCTTGCTGTCTGTCCATACTCCTGCCCACTCCTCCTCAGTTGCCATCGCTAACCCTCTGCTTTCCACTTGACGATTAGTTCCAACCCCTCTCCACAGGTGCAGTTCTCTGTCTCCCCACGCCCAGACTGGCCTGCCTGTTTCTGGAGTCTCACCCTTCCGCTTGACCCACATTTTCCTCCCTTCCTAGTCCTCGGACAGGACTTCTCTGCATCCTTTTCATTCATACACCTCCTTCCTTGGGGTCCTGTGACAGGGCTCATACAGTACCTAATTGTCGCTTTCATTTACATTCCTTACCTTGCCTATGCTTCACCCCACGGTAGGTAGAGCTTCTGTAGGTCTGCTCAGCTTGAGTTGCTGGTGGTTACCACTTATTTCTTTTGGACCTTCATTAATTCAATTAGTATTTTGGCAATCTGTGGTAGGTCAGCCTAGCTATAGCTGCTGGCTTTTAATCAATTTATTTACATTTTCCTATTTCCATCAATGTTTTGATCTAAGCGCCTTGCTCGTGGCTTGTCTGTTTTCCATGGCAGGATTGCTGTTGCAATGGGCACCATGGCTCCATGCAGTAGGAACACATCCACTGGCCTGTCTAGCCTTCTACTACTGCTCCTGTGGCCTGTATGACTCTTCAGGTAATCGTGCCCATACCGCCATGTTTTTAATCAGTTGCCTCAATGGCACTTCATGTAATTTTGCACATATCAGCCTTCATGGCATTATGCAATCAGAATATCAAGTCTCTTCATTCTCAAACCTCACCTCTGCACATCCTCCTACCTAACTGTTGGCAGCGGACTTTGCTCGGCTGTTTCAGTCTCTCCCATTCATACAAGTTTGATTTCACTCTTAATTTGGCACTTAATGGACCTGGTTGGCATGCAATCCTGTGGTTGCAAATTGCTATCTGCTTTGTCTAGACCCACGTCAGGGTCCACATTGCTCAAGCTAACCTACATGAAGGTTTAATCATCATGATTGAATATCAAGCATAACCACGTCGGGTCCCATGCTACATCTTGTCTTTACTTCTCTTCACTTCAGGGACATACCAATTGTGTCCTTTACTTCCATGGTTCAGGGCTGGCCTGTAACTGATGGTCTCGCTCTGCACCCATGAAGTCAGCATCTTGAACATGCAAAACTTGGGTGGGGTCCTTCTTATCACGTCCATAGTGGGAATGTTCTCACCCTGAGTGGATCTTCAGTCATCAACCATACCAACGGAGCCCCTAGATGTAGAATTTAAAACTTTGGCAGTGAGAGGTGGAGCTCACCTCATGGGGCCCCTTTAGCTGCCTGCGTGGGTTTGAAGGCACCCTTTAAGCTATTCTACCTATGATCACCTATGGTTCACCGGTTTGTTCTTACATGGTGGTCCAGCTGAGTGCCTTGGCAGTCGTTAATTTCCTCCTTCTGCTTTAGAGGTGGTACCATGTGCAGTGTACCTTGTGTTGCAGAGATCCCTCACAACTCTTCATGAGATCCCAATTAGAGGGATAGAGTGACAGTGTTCCCATAAATAGAAAAATCCCTGGATTGGCTTACTAAATTGCAGTAGCAGACCAACACTAAACTAAATGTCTGGAAGCCTGGAGGAAAGGTGATCTAGGCCTTGGATCACCAGAGGTTTCCTCTCTTTTTTTTTCTCTCCTCCTTGCCAATGGACATAATACTTAGGTGTAGTAATAGTTCCTAAGTTATATAGTTAGGTTTCTGTTGTTGGATGGGATGTGGTGGCCCCATGGCTGTTTCCTCTCCTGAGGAAGTCATTCCTCGGTGCCTTACATTCAGACCTACAAATGGGTCACTATTAATCAGTTGTCTCCTGTTACTCTACTCAAGCTCCTGACCATACTACACCTACTGACCTACATGCAGCTCCTTGATTCAGATAAACATTCATCACCTTGTATGTGCTGCTTGACATTCTTTTGGGCTCCTTCCAAAGGTACCTTTAGCTAAGGGAATTATTCCCACAGCACCTCTAGGGTAAAATCCTCCTCTAGGATTCCTTGCCTTCCACCCTACAGGAAGGTATATCCATGGATAGAGGTGAACAGCCAAAGAGTATCTAAGTTGTACAAACATAATACAATACCAAGTTGTGTAGGCCCATTGAATTGGAAGGGTATGCCTATGGTTCAATGCTGAAGGTGCAACTAACCATGCCCCCTGCTCAGGCCATAAAAGGCTGCTCCCTCCTAACTGTTACCACAATTGTTTTCCTGTTGCCCCACCATCCTCCCTCCTCCTCCAGTGGCTAATTCTCTCTCCCATGGGCTCCATTCTAAGGTACCTTTAGCCAAGGGAATCATTCCCACCACACTGCTGGGGTGGAACCCTCCTCTAGGGTTCCTTGCCTTGAACCCAATAGGTGGTATATCCCATGGATGGAGGGTGAACAGCCAAAAATTATATAAGTTTCACAAGCATAATACACCAAATTAAGAGGCCCATAGAACCTATGTTATCGACGGAACTTTACTTAAACAGCCCTTGTACTCAAAATGTATTCTCCAAAATTTTCAATAAATAAATAAATATATAAAGTATTTATATTTATATACAGTTTAGGAGCTCCCATAAAACATTTTTACCTCACATATCAAGACAAAGAGGAAAAGCGATACTAAGTTCAACCATCCTCTGGCTGCTTTACCTACAGTATATTAAAAAATATTATTTTAACAGGTCATAACAGTCCTGAGCTGTTTAGTAGCTGGTTTGAGAAGCACAACCACTTTGTAAGTCTCAGGATAGTATCCTTTATTGAAATATCAGTTTATCTTGAATGTCTTTAAAAATCAAGACTTGTTCATGCATGAGTTTAGAATTGCACTCACAGGACCGGCACAAACCATCAGGATTTCACTTGGCAAGGTGAATACCAGAATTAGAGAAAAACATGTAACTGCACTTTTGAGTTAAGTAGGGACGGTGACTATCATATGCAGGATACTTACATGTGCTGGGACCATTTTTAACTGGGTTTTAAAAGTCAGCTAAAAGCTGACAGTCTCCTTAAAGAAAATCAGCCTTGAATTGTTTGGTTGTTTTGTGATTCCAGTGTTGCTAACTGTGTTTATTTGTGATGTATAGATCTTGTTTGGTGGTTTGATTGTTGCAGATTGTGAGTACGATTTGTTTGTGTACCACCACACTGATGGGTTCTAATTTTTGTATTTTAGATAGATAATTGAGATGGTAGAAACATGGAGTCAGCATTCAGTGGTATGCAATTATCTCAATGGATCCCACAAACATACACATGCAAGGGACCAACAAGTTAATAAGAAGAGAAATATTTCCTAAAGTTGAAGCTGACATTTCTTTACAATCACAGACATAGTGTGTGTGCAATCATAAAAAATCTCAATTAGAAGCATGATATCAAAAGAAGTCACATATTATTCTAGACTATTGGGCATGGCCCTGTGTGGGGAAGCTCTGGATTTTTCTCAGGCCTAGGGTCCCTGATAACCTTAATCCAGCCTGGGATGCTGTAAGCATTATTTATTGAACTGGACCACAAGAAAAGTTGGTTAACTTTCATTCACAAATATAATATAAATTATACTGAACAAATATTTCTAAGCTGCTGATTCCTAGTGTTCCAGACACTAGGAAGTGTTTAACTAGGACTATATATCAAAATAAAATCTATCAGTATAAATGAACAAACCGATTTGGAGCTAGAGCTGTAAAATCTCAGGCAGCCAACACTGGAACACACTTCCACCTCCTGTACGGGCGAATAAAATCATAGGAATTTTGTTAGGTATTAACAAAAGTACTTATGTTCTTCCATGGCTCATGATCCTGACATACGCCTGACCGGCATTATTTCCAGATAGGTGTAGTGTTCGATAGTGAGCATCCTGGTGATGGATTCTCTGATGGATTTTTACAGGGGTAAGGTAGCGGATGTGATGGGTTGCTACTTACTCCTGTTCATGCACGTCAAGAGACAGTGGACTCCAGAGTTGGCTGAGTTGTTCTGGTGGTGTACAGGGCTATGACACCAGTACTTCTGCTGGTGCGCACCCTCAGACCCGGTTCTAAACTGGGCATATCCTTTGGGACCCCCGTATCACTTATTTTTTTATCCCGGTATGCTCCTACTTGGAGTTGGTTATTTTAGTTATGGGGGTGTGGGGAGTGAAACCCCTCTATTTTACACTTATTTTGGGTTGTAATGCCCAAAATATTGCTGTTGGGCATACGGTCGATTTGGGCTCTGCATTTCAGGCAGATTGACTCGGTAAGCTGGAGTGTCAGCATACTGAGTTTACGGATTACATAGTATATCCTTAAGAAATTGTTGTAAATATACCTATACATGTTTGAGATAATTCTTGTCATACTGCCTTACTACCCTCCCTTGATTATGGTCTGCTCCTGTTTGTCTTTTAATATATTTTCAATATTTATTCATCTATATTTTAAGTCTATTTGTAATTTTGTATTTTACTTCATTTTGTGGAACTGAGACATTTTACAGGACTGTCTTGCAAACTGGATTGATAAAGTCCAAATTACTTGTTTCTTTCCTGTATAAAATGTTTATTGCATGTTTTCTTTCCCAGTTTGCACTGATAGTCTTTTCTCTGCCTCCAAGCAGCAGTACCATAGACTGGGAGGTTGTGTGTTTTCTTTGCATTGACTTATATGAGCATTATTTGCTGCAGATGCTGTACTCCCATAATAGTGTATTCCCTTTGACACTGCATGGATCTGGTCTCATACACATACACACACACACACACACACACACACACACACATGCACACACACACACACACACTCACACACATGTGCATGCACACACATAAACACTATTATGCATTGTGTATCAATGACAATGTAGATAGATGATACTGTTTGTTGTTTTAATAACCCTTAGGGTGGTCAACATAGTATGTTACTGCCAAACTTGCAGGCCATGGTGGTGACCAGTACTGTATGTACAGAGCAAGCAGACGCTTCAGAACTAAGTCAAACACCACAGATGCCATAGACATGGACCTGCCAATTCCAGTGGGTTGAAGACGCTATAGCATCGTGTCTGTTTCAAGCTAATGAGATTTTCAGTGAGCAGCAATACCAGACTCTCCTTCAAGGATCATGCTAAGTCACTGCTGATAAAATTAGAGATACTGTTATGTTAGGAAACAAGTCTCTGGTTTAATCAGAGAACTATTGGTGTGTATTGAGAACTGGAGTGGGCCCTGAGTGGTCTCAGAATCAAAAAGCTGTCTTCAGTAGGTCCACAGAATTGGCTGTGAACAAGATGGAAGCAAGCTTTGAACCTTTATTCACTTACACAACTTGAAATACCAGTATGTAGAAACACATTACAAAGAGATACTTTGGGAAATAGAGTGGGTAAGATGATAACTTGAACAATCACCATGAATAGAAGGCACTTTATGCAGATGTCCCTAAAGAATAGCTGCACATGAAAAAAGAAAAAGGAATAAGTACACTAATCACACAGTGAGGGCGACTGCAGAGAGGGTAGCGTATATATGTTACATTTGTAGAAAATCAAGGAGCTGAATTCATCCATGATCACAATCAACAATAGAAGAGAAAATAAGGGTGAGATTGCAGCAGGGCCAATGAAGGGATACTTATAGGAAGTGGCAGACAAGCACAGACTAACATGATTTGTCCCACTCACCAGTCAGTGAATGCCCTACTACAGCAGCTGCCTCTTTTTAGTGAGGAACCCTGTAGCAGCAACACCCAAACCACAAATAGACAGAAAAGGAGGCAAATGAGGGTGGGCTGAAATCACCAAGGGCAGGAGGACAAAGTGGGCAATAAACCCAAAGATGCTTGGAGTGGAACAAAACCAGGAAATGCTACTTTTCTCATCAGATATCTTAATCTCTCAGGAGTCCCAGAGTTCTTATCCTCTATTAATTATCACTTTTGGCATGTTCTTTTATCAGTACTTTACATATTGTCATGCCTGATTTGGTACAAGACTGGATTAGTTTAAAGTAAAATATATTTTTTAATTCTGCAGGGCACTGTCTCGTTAATTCCTGAATACACACATATATATATATATATATATATATATATATATATATACATGTCACTTTCACAGAGGCGCTACTGCTCTCTGTTAAAAAGCCATGTGCCTCAAAACATTTAGGAGTTTGGGCCCTGTTACCCTATGTGTGTGTGTGTTCTGGGCACTTAAGCACTTTTGTACTTTTTTGCTATGATTTAATAAACATCTCAGCATTCAGTTTTGGGTGAGCTTTTGTTTTCCTTCCCACTAGCACTCTATATTGTACTGTCATTTATTGTTGTAATTATCTCCAAAATATCCATCCCACAGGACACATCTATGAATGAGCTGTTGTAGTTCATTGTACCTTCCCTGCCAACAATAATTTCCACTCATGCTAGTAGAGGGAATTGTATTATAGTAGATTATTCTAAGTGAAATCAGAGGGCTGGGTGAAATTAACAAATTAAATTGTCATGGATTTTTCTGATAACTGAATTTCACAAAATTTTAGAAATTATTTAGTGTTGTAACACAATCATTTCTACAGCTAGAGATATGAAATCTGGCACACATCCTGCATCATGTGAGGGTCCAAAAGGTATGCCACATTTCTGTATATTTGGATGAGGATGTGGAACTTTTAGGGATCAAAGTCTTATAATATACAGTATAAGTTTCTTTAAATTTTTGAAAACATTTCTCCTTACAACATAGGGAATTTGAAGCCATATATTTAAACATTTATGCACATACTTTCTTGGAAGGGTCTTAGAAACTTCTAAATAGGAAGGTAGTTGGTAAATAAATTGAAGTTATAGGAGTTCATAACTTCACAATTCAACAATTTGTTACATTTTGTGAACATTTTCTAAATGTTTGGGTGTTTGTAGCTCCACTGCTATTGTAGATATACTCCCAAATTTGGCATGCATACCCAATGCAAATGCAGCCTGAAATCTAATAAAGCTGGATAAATGTGGTTTAGTAGGTTAACATTTACAGTGGAAATTTCAGAAATTACTAATTGGGAAAATTTGCTCAAAATTCTTGGATACATGGGGCTGGATATTCAAACTGCGCCATTCTGTGGCATAAGCCCTTAGCTGCACAAAATAGTTTAGCAGGGGTGTGGCCGGGCAATATTCAATGGAGTTGCGCTATTGAGCAACCTCTTTGAATATCACCCCCAGCCACAGCCACTGTGCATGGTGCAGTGGAACTTGTGCCACCGCAAGTGGTCAGAGTGGAGCATTCAAGATGCAGTGGCACAAGTTCCATTGTGCCATGTGCAAATTTCTGATATTCAAAGGTGACATGCAAATAGGACCATAATTCATGCAAGGTGCGGGGGCATTTGCATCTATTTATGGCCCCATGCCCATAACATAGCATGCAGGGTGCCGATCCCGAGGACTTGCACCTGGCGCCTGCCAGGCAGCAGCCATCGGGACCTACACCACCTGCAGCCCAATCGCGGGCATAACTGTTGAAATCCCCCAGCCCCAGACTGGCCCGATCACGGGCATAGATATAAAACCCCCTCCCCGACTGGCCCGATCGTGGGCATTAGAGTCCACCACCCCCAAATTCCACCTACCCTGGTAATCTAGTGGCCCCCCACCCCACCCACCCAGGCCCCCCCCCTCCCCCATCAGACCTTGGGGGTGGTGGACTCTAATGCCCGTGATCGGGCTTGCGTCCACTGGACCTGCGGGATATGTTCTTGGGGGGTTGAACTCTGTTCTGCCTGCGATCGGGCTAGTGGGGGTGGGGTTTGTCACTATACCCACGATTGGGCCAGTCGAGGAGGGTTTGTCACTTATGCCCTGATCGGGCCAGTTGGGAGAGAGGATTTTTGTCACTTATGCCCGTGACTGGGCCAGTTGGGGAGGGGGTTACTATTATGCCCGCGATTGGGCTGTAGGGGCACTAGGGAGAAAGTCGAGGGCCACCCACAGGTGGCAGCTGCTGTGTTGTGCCCTGCAATGTGGCAGCTCACCTGTGGATGGCCCTCACTTCTCCTTTTTTTGCTCAAAGTTGTGCAGGTGCAGGTTGGGGTTGTGCCTGCACAACTCTGCGCAGCCCACTGAATATCGAGCTGTGCAGTTTATGCATGGTTCCTCCCTCCAGGTTGAGCATGCCTTCATTAGCATTGCGCTGTTGCTCAGCTTGACTTGGGGGTGCAACTGCACCCCTGCTGAATATGGCAGAATGGCGCAATTTCAGACTTCGCGAGGCGCAACCCTATCAGCATGGTGCAACCCTTTTAAATATACAGCCCCATGGTAAGTAATGCCACTAGAATTCCAATTGTGGAATTTAACTTTCAGAAAAGCACTCATCACCACTGAAGCCATTTAGCTGTGGTGAGATGTTTGCAGTCATCTAGTTTTTTCTAGGTAACTATTTTGCCCTCCCAATGCTTTTTTTCTCTGAACTTGACCAGATGGACTCTGTGGACCTGCTTATCACACTGATTTATTTCTTGTTTTCACAGACAAGCTCACATAAAATAGATACACCTACTCCTTTTCATGTAGGGATGATCTCTTTGAATAGCGATAATTTCTCCTTTTGTTTCACCAGTCATTTTTTTGCCACACCTCTAAATGTGTTTGCTGCTCAGTTCAGTAATTTTTCTTTGGGAGGTGATTGTCATAAGTCCTGCTTTAAAGTGAGAATTGCTCCTATATGCTTTCTTACTCCAACTGGTGGTCTACTACTCTTTGCTACTCAGCTCAGCTGCCCTTCCCTTGATGAACCCATGCGTGTAACTCCTGCACCTGGTGCCCTTGCACTAGCTACTTCCCCTATCCTATAGTTCAAATCCCTTGACTTCCTTTCCACTAACATGACCATACTTCCACCCTCCTTACAGAACTCGGTCCATGTTGGCTATTGATCACATTGTTTTGACTTGTACTGCAGGCAGGCAAATCACCTCTCCTGCACTAACATCATGGCCATGCAGTGCCTCTCCAACACTCTTGCAACAGTGATGCCCAGCATCATGCTCCACCATGACTTAAAATATCCAAATGCTTTGTCACAGTGGCATCAGTTGCACCATGTTGGCATCAGTTGGTGCCACTGATTAGCAGTGTTGTTATGAGTCATTGGGTAGCAATTCACAGAAGCAATGCTGTGCATGATGTGCTTCTACAAGTCATTTAATCAGTGAGCTCTGGCTGCTGGCAGCATAATGCAAGAAGACAGACTAGTGCACATAGCCAGATTAATGGATGTGGGAGCCTTACTCAAGTCATATTTTGTGGCCTGGGGGCCCCTAAATGCCAACATTCCACTCTTCTGCAGTAATGACCAGGGTACTCAAGCAGGATGTGGTTTATAATGTTATGGGTTATGCCACATGACTTGACAGGTCACATGCGCTTAATTATAAACAACACAATTCAGAATGACCAATTACTGCACAAAGAAACATTTTATCAGTACAATATTAACATTTTGTAAATTTTCACTTTTAGTTACCTTTAACTCGTTTTATTTTTCCTTGCCACTACTGTACCTTGTAACTATTTTTGTTATTAATAATTATGGATCCCTTTTCTTTCTTTTTTCCTCCCTGAGACACACCTGGATATTAGACTTCAGTTAGTGTGCCCTGCCTTCTCAGATATCAAATTCAAATTCCACATAAATAAATTAATAAAATGGGGATTGTAGCTGCCACGATCTCTCTGCACATGCCTCCTTGAATACCTATTTTCTCTGCCAACCAAAAACTGAAGCATGTATTGAAGCAGTTAGTGGGGCTCACAGCTCCTCCCATTATTTCCCGCTCAAGACTCCTTCGAGCTCCAAACCTGAGACATGCCTCAAGCTCCTTGCCTCCGCAATGCATCTGTCACAATCACCCTCTGTGCAGCTATTTTTGTCCTCAAGTCTGTCTGTTCTCCCATTGTCTCCTCTCCTCCATCTCCATTGTCATTTATAGTTTTGTTGTCAACTAAAAGTTGCTTTGCTGCCAATGCTGAGTTACCACATCCTTGCCCTACTCCAAGTCATTGATGCCAAAGCAGCTAAACAGAGTTGTGACAAAAGACTGAGCCTTAAGAACTCTGCAGGACCTGCAGGTGTTGACTGGAGTCACTTTAGAAATTAAGTTTCCTAGAGCAACCTGCTGCAACTTCCCAGTAATGTATATGACTCAACTCAAACCAAGACAAAACTGTGCCAGCAAGAGCAAGTCGACAAGTTAGTTCCTCAGGTGACTTATTAGCATCCCATGGTCCACTTAGTGCCAAACTCAAATCCTATTACTCAGTACACTACTCAGGTTACTGAACACTCACAGACAGACCATGACCAGAGGCAACCACAGCTTAGTTTGTTTCTCCAATGCAATAAAACTAGTTATTTCTGCAACACAAATGACTTGGACACTGCAGTACTCAGCTGACTAGTCAACACAACATGCCTGGTGTGGCCTGACTGATGTGAATGTGACTGTGATGAGTCCAGTCTGTCCTCTTGATTGTTTCCTCAAGATCACACAGGCGGTGGTGACACGACTCAGCCTTGCAGTGCGGCCCGGCATGGGAGTGACTCATAGTCACAGCAGGACCAAAGGCCAAACTAGCAGCAGCACTGGACTGATCCTGGCTAGTGGCTACACTGAAAACACCAGCAGCACGTGACGCTGCACTGAAGTAAAATCTGACTCCTGTGCCCCCATGTACCTGCTCAGACTCTCTCTCTACTTCTGTGTCTTTAGACAGAGATTCTTCTTCTTTGATAGATGAGACCAACCACCAGTACCAACGACTGACCGCCACAGCTCTTCTCTCGCCTCCTCCTCCTCCACTCCTCATTACTGCCCGCCACATGTCCTGACTCCATGCACACACACACACACTGATTCCCACTCCCAGTACTCACACCTCCAGAGGACCTCTGATGGACATGATTGGATTTGTGTGTGGTGGGGTCAAGGGTGGATCAGAGAGGCTAATCTGGAGCACGCTGTCCGAGAACTGTGAGGGTCACTTGCTCAGAGCGGCCTGCGGGGGTCATCATTCACCAGGCTGACTCAGTGAGGTGGGGGTCTGACTGACACCAAGGAAGGGGCTGCTTTTGGGCATTTGGCCTGTCAGTGTTTGTCCAGTACAGCCAGAATTAAGAAAGTAACTGTAAATAAGTTAACAGTGGGGCCCTTTATGAATTTTCCAGCAGGGGGCCCTACTGGCGATCATAATTTGCATACAGGTTCATCCAGCCATGCTAGTGCACAATGATGTCTATAACTATTCTTCATGGTTCTTCACTCAAGATACTGACCTGATACTTGGCATCACTATACTTTTACTATGAAGCCTCCAAGAAATGCTCTCTTCTTGCCACTTTACCCAGCCTTTTCCTTCTTCCACATTGGCAGCTCAAGGATATGCTAGGATTTCAACAAAGTATGACAAATTATACACAATTTTTATAAAAGCTTGTGAAATTCAACTTTAATTACTGCTATTAATTTGCAAACTTTGGCAGCTTAAAGTTTGTCCTTTCAGGTTGCTGCCTGGTGCCATATGGGTGGTCAGTGGGTCCTGAAATAAATAAATAAAATACTCTGTGCATTGGTTGCCCATATGACAGCACAGACACCTTGGTTCCATCCCATGTGGATCCCCACTGGTCTTGAGGTGGGGAGGGCCAGATAGGACTGCAAGATCATTGGGGAATCCTGAAATTAGGAGTAGGTGACACACTTGAGGCCAAATAGCTACTGTATATGAAAAATAATCATTAACCTTCTCAGAGCATTAATCCTCTAAACTTTTATATTCCAATAAACTTTACACTTCTATTCCCAAAACAAACAGGCCCTGAAGAAAAAACATTCCCATGGATAATCCCTCCTCTCTACTAACATAGAAACATAGAATTTGATGGCAGATAAGGACCGCTTGGCCCACCCAGTCTGCTCATTTCCTACCTAATGGATAAGCTGCAGATCCTAGTTAACTAGCAGCCTACTTCTTCCTACCCCCACCCCTAGAATTGCCTTATTACTGTCTCATGCATGCTTGAATTCCACCACTGTTTTTGACTCCACAACCTCCTCTGGAAGGCTGCTCCATGCATCCACAACCTCTCTGTGAAAAAATACTTCCTTAAATTACCTCTGAGCGCCCCATCTTCAAATTGTGCCCCTTGTGTTTGAACACCTCTTATTTTGAAAGAAATTCTGGGGTGTCTGTAGGGTTTATAATGTAAAGTATAGAACTTAAAAAATTTGTGCACATATATTCATGTGTGCAAAGCTCTTTATAGAGACAGAAAAGATAAGGATAGAAAGACCTGAACAGTCAATCAAGTCTGTCCTAAGAGTCCCTAACTCAGAATCTCTCTCTTGCATTCATTATTTCTATAATAATCTCTATTTCCCCTCTCATATAATCCTGTGCAACAGCTCCTTTAAATGCATCCCCATTTTCATGAACCCTGCTATTATCTTTGCTTCCCTAACTTGTTTGGACATTTGTTCCACCCTCCACCACCCTTTCCATGAAGTAATACTTCCTAATGTCTTTTTGAACCTTCCCTTCTTTCTAACACATATCCACTGTTGGACTTATCTTTTCTGAGATTAAATTTATTTTTCATTTTTATTTATTGTATAAATAGGATTTACAACCTTTGAGCCAGAGGCTCATTTACAAAGGTACCTCATCACAAAAAGGACATACAGAGTCAACATACATCAGAATACAGTCATACAATAACTTAGTTTTACATAGTTGCTTGAACATAATGAGTAATTAAAAACATTTCAGACATGACAGTTTGATACCAGCAGGTACTGGCAGAGGAGGCAGAGCCCATGGGGAGAGGGGTGAGGGGTAGTTCGGCCCAGAGGGCTATGTCACTAGTGATAGAGAGCAGTGGAGCATGTCTTAGCAACAGGTACAGCAGTGGGTGTTGAACAATTGGTTCCGTGGGACAGTTTTAAAGGGGCAATTTTGGTGGTGTTGGAAATGGCTGCAGGGAGCAAGTTGAACCAGGATGAGGCTCTGTAGCTGAATGACCTCTATGCCTGGGTGGTCCTAGTTCTGGGTACCAGTAGTGTGACCTGGTCAGTGGTTCGGTAGTGACTCTAGAAGGTTTGAGTTGGATGGAGGCAGAGACCCCATGGGGTGAGAGCCTGAGTAGAATCTTCTCAGTTAATAGGCAAGTTTGGTAGAGGAGGCGTTCTTTCAGGCTAAGAAGTTTGGCCCTGTCATAGAGCTGATATGTGTGGGTGAGCCTAGGGCACTGGTCACTAATCTGCAAGCCTTGTTTAGGGTGAGGCAAATTATGTTGAGGGCTGTGGAGTCAGCAGCAGCATAGACTGGAAGGCCGAATCAACGTGGATATTACTGAGGACGCATGGCAAGTCTGAGGGCATCAGGTGGGAGGCAGTCCTTGTGACAGTAGAGTATGCCAAGACAAGCATTAGAGGCAGAAGCAAGGGCTGTGATGTGGGTATGAAAGGTGAGGCTGAGTCAAAAGTGATCCCAAGGTATTTGTAGGTATAAACTTGTTCAAGTGGTTGATGAATGCTGGGGAGAATTTGGAGGGTTGTTGCTGGCTTTGTTCTGGTGATGGGCAAAGAGCATTGCCTTCATTTTTTGAGGTTAATGACTAGTCTGCTCTCCTTAAACTAGTTTTCAACATCATTGAAGGAGCTTTGGAGGGAGTCTTGGAGGGAGGTTAGATTTCTGTTGGCGGCATAAATAACGCGTCATCGGCGTACAGGAGAATATTGCCAGAGCAGGCACTGGGCAGGGTGTTTGAGTAGAGGCTAAAGAGTAGTGGGCCCAAGATAGAGCCCTGTGGAACCCCTAAGTGGATGGGATGGGTTTCTGAAAGTAACCCATTATTTTTGACGCCTGGGAGGCGGGCTGATAGGTAACTATGCACCAGGCAAGGGGGCCAGCAGAGAGCCCTGTATGGTCGAGGGCATTTAGTAGGAGGGTGGGAGACAGTGTCAAAGGCCTTAGAGAGGTCAATGAACAATGCTCCAGCTAGGGAACTGGAGTACTGGGAGGAGTGCAGGAAGTTGGAGAACTCCATTAACACTGTACTTGTGCTGTGCCAGCACGAAGCCATGCTGTTCTGGGCAAAGAATGTCGATTTTGCTAGATATTTGGTGAGTTGAGTGGCCACCCTTTTCTAAGACTTTGGAAAGGGGGAGGATGGAGATTGGACGATAGTTGCTGGGGTGGACCTGTCACCTCCTTTGTGAATAGGTGTGACTATAGCTGTTTTCCATGCTGTGAAATTGCCCCAGGCAGAGGGACCAGTTTAGTAGGTCAGTGAGTGGGACCAGGACATCATCCAGGACCAGCCAGAGTATTTCTGGATCCGGGGAGTCACTGCTAGGGCTGTTGATGTTTAGCACTTTAAGCAGGAGTGGTCTGGTTTCCCAGATGGATATTTTATAGACAGAACCAGGGGTGTTGTGGATCTGAGGGTGGTGGGTAGAGGTTGGGTCAAAAAGTTACTCGGAGGACAGGGCTAAGAACTGTAAAGGAGGAGTTAAGGCAGTTGGCAACATCAGTGGGGTCAGTAAAGGTGGAGCCATTGACCTTAAGTTGGGCTGGGGAAGCGTGATTATTTCTTTATGTTGTCCCAGAGTTCTGGGCACACCTCATGAGGAGGTGCATGTGGCCTGGTAGTAGTCTGCCTTGGTTTTTCAGATGGCCCACATGCACCTATTACGCGGCGTGTTATATGCTTGTCTGTCAGCTATCCGTCAGTCTCAGTGGCTATATGCCAGAGGTTATCTCTGTCCCTGAGCAGTTGGAGTAGGGCAGGGTGACCCAAGGTGTGTTTGCCTTTTGGACTGGATCATGGTGAAGGGAGTAAACATATCACAGGCCATGTTAAAGGCTTGTGAGAAGAGGTCAAGGGCAGAGTCAATGTTGGTTTCATGGATGGATGGGAGACCAATCAGTGTTAATGAGGAACTGTTTGAGTTTTTCAGTACACCTGTGGTGGGTGGCTTGGGCTACAAGCTTGGGGTGGGGAAGACCAGAGGAATAGGAGAGAGAAGTGGTCGCTTAAGGAGTCCAGGAGGACTTGAATATCCTGAACCTTTTGGGGTGGTTGGAGATAATGACGTCTAGAAGGATGCAGGTCCCAGCAGCTTGGTTATGTCTAGTGGGTTGGGACATGATTTGGGGTCAGGTCTAATGCAGTGAAGGTGTCTTTTATTGGTGAGGCAGAGGGACTGTGCCAGTTCACGTTGAGGTCTCTGACTAGGACTTGTTGTGCTTTACTGGGGAGGAGAGAGGAGGAGAGATATTCAGTGAGAGATGATATAGCTGGGGTCTGGTTCCTTGGGGGGATGTAGGAGACTGTGAGATAGAGCAGGATCTTGGATGGGTCTCAGGGTAAGTTTGAGGGTAAGGGCCTGGGTGCACTGACATGGTTGAGGGTGAGTGGGTTACAGTTGTGAGGTATGTGGGTGCAGTCGAGAGAGAGAGCAGGGTAAGGTCTGACTGGTGAAAGTGGAGCCTCAGGATGCTTATGAAGATGAGACACATAAGGTGGAGGTGGAGCATTCATGGTGCCAAGTAGCCTAGGAGACACAGCAAGGTGGCTGGGGGGACCAAGCTTTAAGAACTTTAAGAACCAAAGGGAGATTATCTTAGCTTGTTGGTTTAGGGAAGGTTGCTCACTTTGGTCTCAAGGATACAGGGCTTGAGACCTGTGGTGAAACAGCAGGTGTATTTTTGTTGATTATGTAATCGAAAGCTTTAAGAGCTTTAAAAACCTATGGGAATTTATCTTGGCTTGCTGGTCTAGAGGTAGAGCTGCTGACTTTGTGTCAAGGGTACAGGATTTGAAACCTGTGGCAGAACAGCAGAAAGTAGTTTTAGTTGATTATGGGACCAAAGGCTTTAAGAGCTTTAGAAACCAAGAGAAATATATCTTGGTTTGATGGCCTGGAGGTAGAGCTGCTGACTTTGGTATTAAGCATACAGGGTTTAAAACCTGCAAATGGACAGCAGAAAACTGTTTTTAGCTGACTATGGAGCAAGAAGCTTTAAGAGCTGTGGAACTGAGAAAGTAAATGACCTGACTTGTTGGCTTGGTGGTAGAGTTGTTGACTTTGGGGTCAGTGGTATAGGGTTTGAGACCCACAGGAGACAGTGGCAGATAAGGGAGGAGTAGGGATTAGGCGGGATGGAGGAATGCAGATGGGGAAAATAGGAGTTAAGAGGGTGCTATAGTGACTCCTAGTGGCCTGAAACCAGTAGTAACAAATAGGGAGTAGAGATGAAGAAAGTAAACAGAGTGGTAGAGGGCAGAGCAGCAACCCCTACTGGTAAGAGAGTATAAGCTGCAAATGGAAAAGTGGACACTTAGGAGACATCACATGATGTGTCATGTGACCTGTAACAACAATAAATAACAGTCGGTAGGGGGGCAGTTGGTGCACAGCACTGATGGGGTAAGACCTCTCCACAAGAAGGCTGGAAAGAAGGAGGCTTTACCTCTTAAAGCTCTCTGCAGTCCCTGCTACAGGCTCCTCAGCTGGGCAGTGTTCTGAGGAGCCAGAGAAACTTGTTGTGTCCACTCTTGAATTCTTCATAAATGCATGTCTGTTTCATGTCTCTTATTCCTTTACCCTCCATTGAGTACATATTAAGACGTTACAGTTTCTCTTGTATGTCTTTCTCTGTTGTCCATGGATCATGTCTGTGACCCTTGGCTGCATTCTCTAATCTGTTCCCATCTTTCCTTAGATACTAACCCTAGAACTGTACATAGTACTCTAGATGCATTCTGACCAGTGAGCTATATGGTGGAAGTATTACCCTCCTCTTGGTAGTAAGTCCTCTACCTATGCACCCCACTGTCCTGTTACCTTCTATATGCCTTATTGCACTGCCAGCTGCTTTTAGATTACTGATTATCATTACTTACTGGTCTCTTTTCCTCCATGTTCTCTGCTGACATCCCATCAATATGCAGTAGTACATTGCTCTAGGATTCATCACCCTACGCCCATCATCTTGTATTTTTTGCATTGAATTTCAGCTGCCATACACTTGCCATTTCTCTAGTCTCTTCTCATCCTGTCTCATAATATTAACTCCTCCTCATTATCAACCTCTGTCAATTCTAAGTATCAACTGTAACACACTTACTTGCCCAGATGTACTTGCTTATGTCACAAATATATATTTTGAAAACAATGAGTGGTCCAGGACCAGCCCCGTGGTCTCCACTAGTCACTGCCTCATCCCCAGAGAATGTACAGTTTAGGAACACTCTGTAGGTCTCAGTCATCAACCAGTTTTTAATACAACCAGTTATCCCATCCTCTAGCCCCAATTTGTTCACCTTCCTAACCAATCTTTTATGTGATAGCGAGCAGAAAAGCTTGCTAAAATCCAGATATTGTATGCCCATTGCTTGATTTTTGTCTGTCATTTGTGTCATCAAATTAAAAGTCTGTTGTAATAAACAGAAAGTCATTTTTCATAGAGAATCAGTAATATCAGAAACTCATAATAACATTGCTGTGACATCAGAAAGTCATAATAACTGTTGTTCTGATATAAGATTGATGGTATTATGAGAAGGAATGCTAGGAAAGTTCTATATATTAAAAAACAGGAAACCAACAGTAACTGGGCTTGTTGTTGCCATCTTGGGTTGTGGTGACACCATAAACCACTCAAGCTTTGCTCTCATGATTTATGATGTCACCAGAATCCCGATGGAATTAACAGCCTTGTTACTGATGATTTCATCTATTACTCTAGTAATGTTAAACATATTTGATCTGATGAACCCACGCTGCTTTCTATCCATTAAGTTCTTTTCCTCCAAAATGTGACACTATCCTCCTCTAATAAATGTTTCCAAACGTTTTCCTACTCTTGATGTCAGGCTCACTGGCATATAGTTTCCTGGATTATCCCTATCACGCCTCTGTGTAGATCAACAACATTAGCCACCCTCCAATATGAGAGCACTAGGCCTGTTGCTTTTGTTTTGCTGTAGAGGATGGATAGTGGCTCTGACAACTCCTGCTTTGTTTTTCTAACACTGTAGGATGAATGCCATCTGGGTCTTGGGATTTATTGATTGCTATGTTCCTAGTCCCTTTAGTACCTGTTCCTAATGATCTCTGTATCTTCAATCTTTCTGCAATGTTAACTATAAATTTAATTTTGCTGTCTGGTAGTGGACCTGCCTTCTTGACTGTGAACACTAAACAAACAAAATCTGGTAAGAGCCAATATGGCTGTGAAGAGCTTTTGGATGCTTTTAACCATTCTTTCTAATGAATTGCACAATGCAGATCTCTGGAGAGGCAGTTTCAATGTTATCTTCCTTTTACACAGTTTTACAATGTGTTTTCTTGGAATATGCCTGCTGATTGCTATATATTTAGCCTGGATAGTTCACAGAAGAAATGGCACCTTATTTTCAGTGGGGCTGTACATCTACACAATATTATGCTGCATTGTGTAAAATCTGAATGCACTAAAACAATATTTTACACCTGGGGAATATATTAAGTGCCAGATCAATGTATGAGCAGAAAGATGCATTGCACAAAGAGGCTGTGCTGGTCAGCACTGATACAGTACTCAAAGAGAATGCACCACTGGTACAGGGTGTGTATACAGTGAAGCCCACCAGGCTGAAGTGCAGCACTGCAAAATTCTGCAGTAGTTACTGCAGCAAACAATTCAGTTTCAAAGGGAGTTAATCCTTTTGTCATGCAGTAAACCTGTGACACTGTACTTCATCCTGGCAGGCTTCATCATTCCTGTTGAAAATGTGACCCTGAACAGGAGTCACAGTGTGGACGACCACCAAGTCAGGTGCATCCAGGGTGACCCTGACTGAATGCCTTCCAGGGTGAATGTGGCACTGCACTGCAGCACATGCACTACAGCACCCAAAGGCGATATTCAGCCCAGGAATGCAAATGAACTAATTGAGCATGCAGGGTACAAAGGGGCTTATGTATGCTCATTACAGCCCATTTGCATGTTGGCATGGGGGTGAATGCACCAGAGCAGCTCTCGCCTCAAGCCCCAACCCGATTGCTCCCATGTGAGACAGGACCTGAAGTCTCTGGTGGTATAGTGGCACCCCCACCTGTTTCACCAGCCCTGATCATACTGGGCCCAAGCTTTATCAATTCCATATTGTAGGGACCCGATGCCATCCCTAATTGCACCTGAATACACCTACAGTCCATGTCCATAGTATAGTGGCCTCCCTATTCCTCAACAGTACACAAGACACCCCCTCTCTGTCCCCCACCTATCCATTGCAATGACTGGCTCTGTAATGGGGTCATACCACTCTATCAGTGGGTGGTGGAGCACTCTCAGTAGGATGCTGGATTGTGTTATACATAGGCACGAGCTGTTCATGAGGACTCTTGTTTGAGTCGAAGTGCTGCGTTTGGTGTTCTGTGTGTTTGGTAGCCTGATGGTCACTATACATGTTGCATCATATTAAAACTACATTTTGTAGCATTTAAACATTCATTTGGACCTGCATTTTTGTTGTTATCAGGCTGGAGTGCCCTGGACTAGGTAGCCTGAATAAACACATTACAAAATGGTAAAATCATGACTCCACTGAAAACAAGATATTGCATCTAATCTAGGACAACCTGAGTAAATACAGTGCAACAATGTGTAAATGAACATCCCTGTGGCAATGAGATGTAGCATCTCCCTGCCCTATCCAGGATACTAAATATAGGATAAGAAATATTAAGTGCTCCCAGTTCCAAATAACCATTACTCGATAAGAAACCTCATTTTCCTGTGTTTTCCCACAAATGCAGAATCAAATTCCTGTATAAATCCCTGTAGATTTTTCATAAGCCACTGGTTCCTTATTTATGACTTTGTTCTTTAGCTCTGGAAATGCTGCTCCATTATTAATATTATATGTCACAATGGCCTTGGAATTAATTGTATTTATATGCTATGCATAAGGCATAATAGGGGACTATATGAAATAACAAATATCAAGTTGATTATTTCATGAACTATACTCAAAATTAGTAATCACAAGTCAGACAATCTTTCAAAATAATTGTAATGCCTTAAACAAATTTATTGCAAATAGAGACATTTATATATATATATATATATATATATATATATATATATATATATATACACATACACACACACACACACATATATACACACACACAAATGCTATTTTTGCATCTTATAGTCGTTCGCTTTCAGACAAATCTTATAGACTTTTTCTGTCCACCTGATGAAATCTTGAATGAGTTAATTAAATGTTATTATTTTATCAAGGCCCTGATCCAGCAACTCAGTAATATGTACTCAGTATATCATATTATAAAATGACAAAAAAAACAGTCTTCTGTTTGCAGTTGTTTGATTAGGAATTTTATAAATGGTATACTGTAAGTTATGTTTGTTATATCTATGTTGGACCAATAAAAGGTATCAAATCATTTGCTTCTGTATCACTCATGGTTTGTCAGCAAATAATTCATTAGATGAGGTCTCCTTGCCAGAATTTGACTGTTTCTCCACCCTTCCCCAAACACACACACACACACACACACACACACACACACACACACACACTCTGTCTCTCTCTCTCTCTCTCTTTTACTATAAGAGATCTCAGTAGCTGTTATCTGTTATGTTTTGAAGCAGGATGCAGTCTTTTCTCTCAAAAGGAAATTTATGTATTTAGTCCGGGTAGTTTACTAAAGACCTAGCATTTTATCAGATAGGTTTTCAGAGGTTAAAACAGTTAAAATCTTTACAGAACTTGCTGGGAAAGGGTAACACTTATGAGGTATGAATCTTTCTTGAAAGATATTCATCCCCAACTGAAGCTAGTAGTAAAAAATGTTAAATGCTAATCATTTAAATGTGCAAGCTGTTGCATTTCAATGGGGTAAACAAATCTCCAGTTTAATAGGCAACCAATATTTAACAAGCTGTTTTAGTTTCCTAATGGCTATCAGATAGCAACTTGGAGTTATGTCTCCACCATTCTAAACAGAAAGACAGGATTATTTTTATTTTAGTTGTTATAGTGATTTGTATATGTGGAAGGATACATTGAAAAGTCCAAAATGTGTTCACTGAAACTCCATTTTAAGCTACAGCTAGCAAAATGGCTGTAGGCTCTACCCACAGCCATAAAAATATGAATTTAGTGTGCCTGCAAGTTCCCTATTATCAGCTGTACTCACCTCTCTTTCTTTTATCTTTCCATGGTATCCCTTGTCTCCGTCTTTTCACTAACATATATTAATAAAGATTTATCATTTTCCTCTCCTTTCTGCTAGTCTTAATTCTGCCTTTACCCTTGCCTCTTTGATAAGCTTCTTGCATACATTCTGCACTTCCTTATACCTTACTCTGTTTGTCTCACTCTGTTCCTTCCTGTAAATCTTGAATGCCCCTTTTTCTCTAACTTTACCTGCCTGTTTAACCATATGGTTTCTTTTATTTCCTGGACTTTCTTGTAATTTTGGTAAGTCCTGTATGGCCCCTGTATTTTTTAATTCTGCCCATTCCTCCTGAACCCCTTGATTTTTTAAAAGTATGTTAGTCCTTTCCTATTTTCTTTTACATTTTCTGAAATATACTTTTTAAATCCATTATCCTTGCATTCGTAGCTGCATGTTGTAACCCTAGTTTCATACTAGATCTCTCTGTGCAATGGTCACTTGACCAATTAAGGCATTTTAATATCTATAGTAATATCCTTAGTGGATGACACCAGCTTCAGTATTGCCTCTCTGTCTGTGGCCGAACTAACCCACTCTAATGTATTGTAGAGCATTGTTCTGTATAAAGTTCCATCCCTTTCAAAATGCTGTTGTACCACAGTTCAAAGGTAATGGAATGTGATTGTGTGGTACAACAGTATTCTGGGACCTCTAGGGACTGCACAAGTCAGATTCATTCTGAAAGCTAATGAACTGCAGAGTGCACATTTAACATAATACTATATGCTATAAAAATACAGGATAAGCAACTTTATGCACAGCAGTGTATTTTTGAAACCCCAGGGTTCTGATTCCCATGGGCCTCTCAAGCTTTGTTCTTAAGGTCAGAGGAATCAGAATCCCTATGGCAAAACACACACTGGTTAAGCATAGCTGCCCACCCAGTATCTCTAGGTGTAAGCAATTTTGTGTGATATTGACAACATTTCATCCATTATGGCTAGCCACCTGTGTGCCAACATTGATATAATGGATGGTTAAATTCTCCTATAAACACTGTTCTCCCAGTACTGCTATTTTCCTATCCCCTCATGAGTTCTTCATTAGCTGCACTGTTTGATCTGGTGGCCTGCACTACCACAGCCTGTGTTTTCTTCTTCCTTCCATCAGTTCAAAGACTGTGATTCTCCTCCTTCCTCCTTCTTGATTGTTGTGTCCTCAGACACCCTAATATTTACAAATACATACAATGTATCTCCTTCCACTTTACTGTTTTTCCCTATCCTTCCTGAAAAGTTTATACCCTGGAACATTTACATTTCACAAATTGTTTGGATTAACCTAAGTTTCTGTAATGGCCAATATGTCTGTTTCTTCTTCCACCATCACTGCTTGTAATTTTTTCTCAGATGTTTGACACTTGCATACAACACCTTCCATTTATCTATTTCCCCTTCTGGATTCTTTCCTTTGTCCTCACTCATTTATCTCTTAATTTCCCCTTTTCCTCTATTCTCTATTATCTTTTTAAATTGGTGGTGGTGGTATACCTAGGATCTCACAGTGAACCAGTTCAGGTCCATATACCCTACTGTGACCCTCCCTCATCTAGCTTAAACTCCCACAAATGAATACATCTAACTTCTGCTCAGCCCAGTGCCCCCCATTTCAAGTGCAGGCAACTCCTGTACAGACTGCCAACATTCCAAATTAACCCCATCTTTATCTTTACGTATGAGTTCTGTATATACTATATTTGACCCTGTCTGTATCTGCATTTGTTTTGCTGTGTGTTTGTTTATTTGTGTGCATGTGGATATCTGTATCACATGCTGCCTGTGTAAGCACATTGCCTGCAGCCAGTTCTTAATTATTCTGGAGCTATGCAATGTTGGCTCAGACAGCAGCGATGCAGGTTCCTCTTTTACTCTATCTATAATGAAACTTGCCACATTGACGTAATATAATAGAGACAGCCAACTTTCCTTACCTTTTCATGAACTTTAGCATATATTGTATGAGTTTACATGGTGCAATGTTGTTGCTGGATTACAGAAGTTACTGCAGTCAGACCACTCTCTGACGTCTTAGCATCAGTATCTTCTGATTACTATTTTAGATGAAACATCAGACTTAATGCCATTTGGGTATTACAGACTTTATAAGCAGAATTCAATGAACTAGATGAACTTGAAAAGGCAATTTGAAGGTCAATGTCTCTTTTCTTCTGAGCTCTAAGTTATTTATTTATTGTTTATTTATTGAATTTTGTTCACTGGGTTGGTTCACTGAGACAGAATGTCCCTTTTCAGGAGTGACCCAGAGTTAGTTACATTGAGCAAAGAAAAATCAATCCACATTTACAATAATAATAAAGTTCAGCTACATTAGAAATACACAAGAGGGCTGTTCACATAACAACAATGCAGTTACTAGCAATACACAAGGTTGTGCCGACATCACATAAGGTATACACTTCAATTTTGCAGTTATATGACTCACACAATAAAGAGACATGACTATGGTTCCACAATAAGTGAGGGAAAGAGAAATCAAAGAAGATCCACTCCATAATGTAAATATGAATAGTTTTATTATATTCCTCTACCTAATACTCAAGCTAATAATTTGTGGCCTCTTGCAACTTGTTTCAGGCTGTGCCATGGTATCTGTGAAAATATACAAAATAAATGTGCCTTTATTTTAAAAATACAAAATGGAGGCTCATGCTAGCAGTCTTTAATAGTTACCAGAGCAGTATTTTATTGCAACCTTAAATGTGCCGTATAGTGAATATCACATGACATTAAAACATTCTAGACAAAAATATGTTGTATTTCCTGCCTGGATTATCAAAACAGTGGCAATATATAAAACTATATCATAGGTTCCTCAGGCAATTAGCAGAAGAACCCACTAGGGAGGAGCAATACTGGTCCTAGTACTCACCAATGGGGACACTGTTGCAGAGATCATGGTGGTGACCACCTAGGAGTGGCATCAGTGAACAGTGTGGTTCAAAATAAGAACAGTGGCAGAGTTGAATGACATGAAGGTAATGGTCCTGGGTATCAGGAGGGCTGACTTTGCAAAATGGGGAATGCCTCAGGGATGCCCTGACAAGGGAGAGGACTTGGGTGGGGTAGAGGAACTAAAAGGAACCATAGTGAAGGTGACAAATCTCTGTAAGCAAAAGTAAGAGGCAAAAAGATCACTATGGTTCTCAAAGAAGTGGTTGGGAAGATAAGGGCTAAAAAGTTAAAATTCAGGAGGTATAAGGAGACACAGAGGAGGAAGACAGGGAAGTGTATTAAGAGAAGCTGAAGGTGGCAGGAAAGTGGTCAGGAACACAAAGGTGCAAATGGAGCAGAGGATAGCTCAGCCAGTAAAGAAAGAGGACAAGGCATTTTTCAGGTACATAAGTGAAAGGAGAAAGGCCAGGGATGGATTGTAAGACTAAGAAGGGAAGAAGGGAGTGTGAAGGGGACAAGAAAAGCAGAGATACTGAGCAAATACTTTTGTTCAGTATTCACAGAAGAAGGGAAGGTGAGGGATCACAGATAAATGACAGGAGCTTCAATTGAAGGAGGTGAACACCAGTCCATTTGGGGAGGAAGAGTCCTTTGGGAACTCACAAAACTACAAGTAGACAAGGCAATGAGGCCAGATGGGATACATACAAGGATATTGAAGGTGCTTAGAGAGGTGCTGGCACCACCACTGACAGTCCTGTTCAACCACTCACTGGAGAAGGAGTGGTCCAGGAGGACTGGAGGAGGACAAATGTAGTACAAGTGAGAAGTGAGAGCAGAGGAGGCTGGTAATTACAGGCCAATCAATCTAACTTTATGGTGGGGAAACTACAGAGTCACACCTGAAGGAAAATATTGTGGAGTGTCTTGAATCCAGTGGCTTACAGAATCCGAGGTAGCATTGACTCATGGTGGGAGGTCATGTCAAACAAATCTGATGGATTTCTTTGACTAGATGATCACAGAAGTAGATCAGGCTGGAGCAGTAGATATGATCTACCTGGATTTCAGTAAGGCCTTCAACACCGTCCCACATCAGAGACTCAAAACAAGCTGGGCAGCCTGGGACAGGTCCTAAGGTGGTAAACTGGGGTTGAAATTGATTGAGGGATAGGGGACAGAGGGTGGTGGTAATTGGAATTCACTCTGAGGGGAGAGGTTGAGCAGTGGGGTGCCACAGGATCTTTACTGGGACTGGTCTTTAATGTCTTCTACCAGTGACATTGCAGAGTGATTAGAAGGAGAGTATGCCTGTTTGTGGATGACACAAAGATCTTGCAACAGGGTTGACACTCTGGGGGTGGAAAAATGAGGAGGGATCTAAGTAAGCATGAGAAGTGGTCAAAAGTGTGGCAACTAAGATACAATGCGAAGAAATGCAAAATCATGCACATGGGGCACAGAAACTTAAGGGCAGAGTACATGATGGGAGGAGAGGTACTGTTGACCACTACACAGAAAAGAGACCTGGGGTACTCATATCTAATCACCTAAAAGTTGCCAAGCAGTGTGACAAGGCGGTAGGGAGAGTCAGTGGAATGCTGGGGTGCATAGGGAGGGTGTAGCAAGAAAAAGAGGTGGTGATACCACTGTACAAGTCATACTGAGACCTCATCTAGAATATTGTGTCCAGTTTTGAAGGCCACATCTCTGGAAGGAGATAGAGTAGAGGCAGTCCAGAGGAGGGTGACTAAAATGCTGCAGGGTGTGAACCAAAATCCCTATGAAATGAGACTTAAGGACCTCAATATGTACACCCTGGAGGAGAGGAGGGATAAGGGGATATGATAGGACTTTCAAATTCCTCAGGGTGTAAATAAAGTAGGAAAGGAAGTATTTTTCAAAAAAGATGCTCAAGAACAAGGGGTCATGATGTGAAGCTGGAGAGGGGTAGACTCAGGAAACATGAGAAAGTACTTCTTCACAGAAAGGGTGGTGGATGCATGGAAGAGCCTCCCAGCAGAGGTAGGGAGCAAAATTGTAAAGGAATTAAAAATGCATGAGATAGGCATAAAGGAACCTTAGTGGTTAGGAAAGGAGGTAAAACCAGAGATCAAGTAGGGTCTGTGGTATAACAGAAGGTAAGGAAATGGGACGACTAGGTGGGCCAAGAGATCCTTATCTGCCAACAATTTCTATGTTTCTATGTTTCTATATCCCTATCTGAAGGATTATCAAAATAGAATTATATTGAACCCAAGTGTTATTGTGTTAATAATTTTAAAACATTTTCTAAGTTATTTTGAATTCCTTTTGTTGCTTATACTCTCATTTTATTTTTTTCTTTATTTTATTTTATTGAAATCTAGGATTACAATACCTTTGAGCAGGAACTGCTAATTTACAAAGGTTCCAATGGAGGAATGGGGTGTACACACAAAACAAAGGTCAACATATTAATACATAGTTACACAATAAAAAGAAGTAAGAGACTGAGGCTTAGGAAATTCTAGTAATTCAAAATGTGCCAAATGCTAGGTAGCATGACATACCAGCCAAGGGCAATCTTAGAAATAAGCACTGCAGGTGAGAGGGAAGGGGTATGCAGGCAGGAAGGCCATTGTCAGAGGGTAGAGGTGAGGGTAAGAGCTCTAAGGGGAGGAGGGAGGATAAAAGTCAGAAAATGCCGGGGCAGGAAAGGAGAGGGAGCAAGGGGTAGGCAGGTAGAAGGGCAAGTCAGCTAAATTGTTGTATAGTTTTGTCATTGTCATATGAAAGTACGCAGGTGCATTCCCTGTTAATTGACGTACAAGTTAGCATTTCGTGCTGTCTCTGTACATAGATAATTAGTAATGAATGCAGAATTACCTATCTGTGATTCGCTATATAGTTACTTTAATGTTTGTCCCACTGATGGGCTTTCCACAAACTTTTATAAAGTTTTTGCTGAAGATTTAGCCCCTCTGTTATTTAGGTTTTATTCATATATTTATAAAAATGGTATTTCTGACCCTTCTCTATTAGAAGCCCTGATTATATTATTACCTAAACCTGATAAACTATTAGACTGTGTAGGTAGTTTTAGACAAATTCATTAATAAATTATGATGTTAAAATACTCACTAAAATTCTTGCTAACAGAATTAATGAGATATGGGCTTCTTTAGTTTATAAGGAACAGGTAGGATTCATATGTTGTCTATGTTGTCTTCCAATCAATTTTGGAAACTGGACCATATTTTCTCACGTCTGGGGATCCTACAGTGCCTCTGCATTGGTATCCCAAAGCTTTTATCAGAGGTAGTTGACCCTTTCTTTTGCTATGCTAAATTCTGGTTCCTGACACTCTTATTACATGGATTCATATACTATATTCCATTTCAGTGCTAGGATTTATTGCAGTGGGTTCTTTCTTCCTCAATCCAGTTGCGATGTGGTACTAAACAAAGATGCCCTTTCTTCCTATCTTATTTAACCTTTATCTTAAGCCCTTGTTGTATAAGTTAAAGACAAATCCTCCATTACTGGAATAACAATTTCTGACATCTCTATGACATTGTTGTATGCTGATGCTATTTTATTGCATATTATTAATCCATCTAAGACCTTACTGGCAGTTGTAGAAACTACACAACAATTTAGCTTACTTGCCAATTAAAACTCAACATAGATGAGTCACTGGTCATGCCTTAGAATGCAGGTGTTTTTAAACAGATATTCTCAAATAGGGATGTCCTGGTCACCTAATAAGATCAAATACTTTGGTTTATATGTTACTAGGAATGTAAAACAGCTTAAAAGCTAAATTTGGATGATTTATTAATAAAAATTAAACAAGGTTTAGATAGGAAGAAGTTGCTTCCATTGCTGGACGTTATGGAATAGGATTAATGGTATTAAAATGAATGTTCTCTTTGTTTTACCCCAAAAGATGCTTAACTTGTTCATTCCTATGTCTTGATTTCAAAAGTTCATGCTTTTATTTCATCGTTTATGTGGTTAGATAAACATCCTCATTGAGCATATCATAGACTAGCAGCATCTAGGCTGCAGGGTGGTCTTAAACTACTTTTCTATATGCTATTTCATTAGACATGCTAGTAAATATTTAAAATGGTTAGTTATTAATCAAGATCTCAGTTCTTCCACTTATTTCCCTATTTGGTTGGAACTTGAGTTAGATTTAATGGAGAAATTAGGGTTATCGCCTTTATCTATGCCTTTATTCGATTCAAAGCATTACCTAAAGAGCTACGTGTGTCAGTTCTGGGTGCCTTTCTTTAAGTGCATGCTCAGTTAGGTAAGGTTTTAAGGTATAACTTTGAACAGGATATTTCTCAACCTATATGTAGAAATTCCAAGTTTAAGACTGACCATAATTGCCTTTCTAGAGAATGGATCCCTCAGCTGTCCGTTTCTAGAGTGGACTCTTTCTCAAAAATGGTTATTTTAAATCTCTTTGTTATATTTGATACTTGTTTTACCTGGATTCTAAATCTTATTGTAGGTTGCTCCAGCTAGAATATTTGTTTTGGACCATTTTGGTCCTAGCCCACATCAGGTGGAACATAGTGAATTTTTGACCTTGGCGATTAAATTGGCATCGCAGTCACATTCAGTTTCTAGATTTTATACACTTTATTTTACTAACCTGTTTCCACATTAAATGGAGCTTGCACTCATTACTGGGAGGATGTTTTTCCTAATGGGGGTTTCAACTGGGAGTATATATGGCAAGACAACTATATTTATATTACTAGTAATAAGCTTTATCTTACGCAATTTAATATTAATACTCCTCAAAATGTTTTAATCTAAGCATTACTCAATCATCATTATGTCTTAGGTGTAATGCTTTGGTAGGCTCCCTCGCACATGTTTTGGGAGTTTAATAAGGTTTCTTCGTTATGGAATAGCATACAGTCTCACATAAATTCCTCTCTGCAATCACTCAGTTTTCACCCCAGAAATTTGTATACTGGGAGATTTCAGTAAGATTTTGATAAAAACCATAAATACTATATGGCTATGATTTCTATTTCAGTTAAATGAGTGGTATTGAGACACTGGAAGGACCAAGAAATAATCTCCTTACAGGAGTGGCTAAATGGAATCTTATCTAATTCACGATTGGAAGAATGATTGCCAGTGTACACAACAGGTTTAGGACCCCATATTCAAAGCAAATGCATGGCGCAAATGGCAGATGCACCACACACTGGAGGAAATGTGCAACAGTGTGATATTAAGCAGACCAAAGTGAGCCATGCAAATCAGGATGCACCATCACGCACTAATAATGGAAACAGAGCAAATAATGATAGCATGTATAAGAACACGCTGTGCAACCACATATGGAACCAGACAGCACCAACGGTGCATTGCACAATGTGTGTGTGTGTGTGTGATGCGCAGAGTTAGGTTTACAAAAGGCAGCCCTAAATCAGCAAGCCACCCAGTGTAAAGCACATAAACTGCACTGGGAGAGGGAGAGACAGTGTGTATGAGAGAGAGAGAGAGAGAGAGACAGAGAGACAGAGAGACAGAGAGTAAGAGAGACAGACAGTGAGAGACACGCACAGACACACACACACACACACACACACACACACACACACACACACAGACATGCACACCATGACACGGCAATGGAGATAAAGGTCACTCTTGCCATGTGCCTGCATGCCACAGGTACCAGTCAGACACTGGTGGGACACCACTGGTATCACCCAGTCAGCTATGTCCAGGCCCCTCACACAGTTCCTAAATGCTCTGCTGCCTCATGCTACTGAGTACATAGCATTCTCTAGCAGGGCAGTGGCATGGACAGTGGCAAAGCAGAACTTCTACAGGAGGCACAGTTACACAATGTCCTTGGTGCAATAGATTACACCCATGTGGTCCTCAGAGCACCACCTGGTGGTGCCAGCAAGGTGCACAGCAACAGGAAGGGCCTTCACTTGATACACGACAGGCTGTGTGCAATGCCACAGGGGAATCACTTATGTGTATGCTAACCACTCTGGGAGTGCACATGATGCCTAGACATGGCACCAGTCAGACCCGTGCCACTGGTTTGAGTCTGGGGACTTAACCAGGGCCAACTAGTGGTGAGTGCAGCACAACAGCAGTACAGGTGTACCCAGGGTATAAAGGGTACAGACCTGGGGGATGTACAGGGGAACAACAAGCTGATGGGCAGCAGGGCATGTAGACATGCCAGTGTGGGGGGATGAGCACATGGACAGAGTGACAGGAGACTGAAGGCTGGGATCACAATGACAGCACAGAATGGGGCAGCTGGCCAAGGGAAACCAGGGGCAGATAAATGCACAGGTATGGCATGTGGCACACAGAGGTGGGCATTCATCTCTAGTGAAGTTAGATCACCTCTGCCTTCCAGACAACATCATTGGTGCTATGGTAACACAGTAACAAGCAAATGCTCTGTCAGCAAGGCTTTGGCAGTATATGGCAGCCACAAAGCATACAGAGTGGCATACACAAACAATTGGAGAAAGGCCTACCTTTCAGGTTGCAGTTCTTGGTGTACACCACATCGTCCGGTGGTGCATCCCTACTCTTCAGCTACTTAGCATGCATATTAGGTGAATACATTCAGGTAATGGAATGCAAATATCCGAGACAGGCACAGACCGTAATGAGCTTATTTGCATATGTTGGCTGAATACTGCAGTGCTCAGTGCTGTGCAATGACCCATCGTGCATTCAATCTGGCCCTGTTGCTCTGCACATGTTTCTTTGCACAATCATGCATCCATGGTATTTTCGGCTGTGTTTGCGTGATCATTCGTCCATATGCCACAGCTGAATATTGCATTATTTTTCAACCATGCATTTACTTGTGCTACCCATCTCATTGCATGGTGTATGTGTCTGGTTTTGAATATGTTCCTCCAATTGTTTATATTGAACGATGGTCCAGATGACATGCTATTTTAGTGACTTGAAGGTCCTGACTTGTGCTCCTTCAGCTGTTTTTATTACTTTTCTTTGTAACAATGTAATTATGTAAATTATTGTTGATATTACAGTATTGTACCTTTTATAGGTTCCGTTTTTCCTTAGGTCTATTCTGCTAGTCTCTATCTCTGTGTTAGTGGGGTATAGGGAAGGGAGGTGTGGGGGCTGATGTTTAGATTATTTCATTATTTGATTGTATTATTGTTATGATCATTATTCAGATTGTATTTTTCTTTTTAAAATAAATAAAAATTTGAGAAAAAGTTTGTTCCACTGATTACACTTCACCATTCTATATGAAAAGATTGAAAGCAAATGTTGGGCCTCCATAGGTGCTCTTAATCTTGGGATAGATGATGTTTTGCTTACAGAAAATATTCTTTATATAGAGACACAAAATCTTTGTGATTGATGAATACTTGAGTACCTGTAAAAATGTGATGGCTTTTATTGGTGATGGATATAAGATGTATTTTGAGTGGGAAGGGAATACTTGGTGGAAAGGAACCTCATACCCCCATTTTGTACACTATTGCCAAAGTATACAAGTAATGAAATCAGTGTTTCAGCTCCTGTCCAGTTTTGTTAATTACCTTGCAAACATACTAGTAGAAAAAGATGGAAATGTACGGTAAAGGACAATACACATATTTTAATTTATTAGAAAAATTCAATAAAAATAAAATTAGGGATTATGCATTCAGCATCTTGGATGTTTAGAATTTTTTATACAAGCATTTATATGTGGATGGCCTGGCATTGCTGCCATTTGCTTGTACAGACAGAATAAACTTGTATTTACCACTCACACATTATCTGGTCAATTAGCAAAAATAATCTTGACAAAATATTATTTCAATTTGAAGGACATTTTATGAACAAATTTGCAGTATAGCCATTGGGAGTAATATGGCTTGTATGTTATTTATTTATGTGTTCCATTGAGAAAGAATACATACTCAAAAGGAAAGAAATAAGTTACAGCTAAAGATTACTTTCTGGAAGAAATACATTGATGACATTATCTACTTTTGGTAGGGAGCAGAGGATGAGCTAAATTAATTTGTTGATTTTCTGAATAGTGTTATAGATTGAGGGAGTGCACACGACCAATAGGGATGCTCCTTTCCTGTGAATAAGAGATGCTCATAATCTGTGAAGAGTGTCTCAGACACAACTGCCAAGAAATGGGCACAGTTGAAGATTTTTTTTACATTTAATATATTACTATTTATCTCTATCAATAATATATTAATACCACTGCTGTGACAATTGTTACGGTTATAACAGAAGCTCCCACTTACATCCTTAGGGTATCAGAACCACTCATCTTTGGTTTGTGGTGATTATACCTTAAGAATGTGTGTGAGGCCACTTTTGCAAATGTAAGAGTGGTCTCAGTGGTGATATTAACAAATAAGACAATTCTCAAATTCACTGTAATCACAGACAAAGACAATATCCCATTTCTTGACCTCCTCATCAAATAAGAATAAGACTCCCCATCTTCCTCAGCAAGCATCTATGAGGCACTGAGTCAAGGCCTTGCTGAAGTAGAAGTATAGTAGATCCACTGCATGGCCCCTATCTAGTTCCTACATTGCTCAGTCAAAGAAGACAATTAGGTTGGTCTGACATGACCTCCTGCCATGAATCCATGCTGCTTACTATCCTGAAGTCCGTTTTTCTCCAGGTAGTCAATGAGATCCTGCTTGATCAGAGTTTCCATCAGCTTCCCTACAATAGAGGTGAAACTGAGTGGCGTATAGTTCTCTACCTGTTCTGTATCTATCTCCCTTTATGGAGCAGAACCATGTAGGCCAACTTTCCAATCTCTGGGAACCACCCCATCTGCAGTGAGCTGTTGACTAGTTTAGCCAGAGGATCAGTCAGTTATTCTGTTAATTCCCTTAGCACTCTTGGATGCATCCTGTCTGGACTAGGGGCCTTGTCTATCTTGAGGAATGCCAGCCCTTTCTGGACCCTATCATTAGTGAATACTGGTGTTTCCATCTCTGGAATCTCTCTAGTGGCTGTTTGATACCACTTTCAGGTAGAGGGCTGGTATTCTTCCTGGTGAAAACAGAGCAGAAGTATTCATGTAGGGTGACAGCCTTTTGCCAATCATCCTCAATTACCCTACCCCCATCTGACAACCCTAACGGTTCCCCTCCTTTTTTCTTTTTTCATGATGTAGAAGAACAAAATATTTTCCCGGATTTAAGTCTCTTTGCAATCTGCTGCTCTGTGTCTGCTTTTGCTTCCCTAACTGCTGTGTTTGACTTCTTATTTTTCTGGATGTATTCCTTCCATTCTTCCTCCCTCTGTTTCTCCTTGAACCTATAGAAGGTCTTTTTTTGCCTCAGACTGCTTCCCTTACTCTCGTTGAGAACCATATAGGTCTCTTGAACTTATTTAGCTTTACTACTGTCCTCATATGTTGCTTCCAGGATAGCCCTTTTATTACCTCCCACATCTCTCCTCACCTACTGTACAACTCACTGAGTAAGTTTGTCTGATATGATTGTTCTCGGTTTTTGAACTCTTCCCACCGTAAGTCCAGGACCTCTGTTTTCAAGTGTTTTTTCTTTTCAGCCCCCAGGGTCAAATCAAACCAAACAGAATTGCGCTCAATATTTGCTAGTGGTTCCCCTACTTACTGCCCTGCTGTTTCCAAGTTGGTGAGAACTACATTCAGCATGGATCCTTGTCTTGTTGGTTCCTTCATCAGTTGGACCAGCAGGTAGTACTAAAAGCATCCAACACAGCTTGGCTTCTAGAACTCCTTGCCACTGGAATCTCCCAATCCTCATCTGGGAGGCTTACATCTCTGACCACCACTACTTACCCTGGATAGTAAAGATACAGACTGCAATACTATCTTATATGGAGACAGGTGCCATAACCCACAGTTACTGCAGAGTATTCCTTTCTCACAACTCTTAAGGGTGAAGCAAAATTGCAGCACAACAGCCACCTACAGAAGAGAAAGGAGCATTATTATATCAAGCAAGGAGATAGGCTACAATAAACACGTCTTAGATTATGCTAACGAAAAGAGTAGAGAATAGCTTTAGAGTAGAAACACTCAAGAACAGGGACCAAGAGGAAACAATGAATAGAATTGTGTTTCCTACATAATAAGCACCAAATATGCATGGAATTAATAAAACTCATCTGTACAAATTCATATTCTAAAGGCTGCTCATGACCCCTGTGGTAGGTTCAATATGGTACCTTTCTGGTATAAAAGTCTGCTATAGGGCGACTTTACATACTGTACTGTTCACAAAACTATGGCTCAAAATGCCACATGAAGTTTTCTGGTACCCTAAGGGCAAGTAATTTCCTTTATAGCATGTGCATGCAGTGCTCCACTATGTAAAGAAAATTGAATTTAAAAATCAATACACCAATAATGCATAACAGATAAAGGACCTGATCATCTGTAACAGTAACCATCTAGTAGATGCCCATACCTTCTTATGTGTCAAATATTACTGCAAGGTATCAGGTAGTGATGACCATGCACTGCTCTTAAAACTCATATTTCAGAACATAAAACTGTATCTTTTAGAGGGTGAAAATCACCAGTGGTGAGAGATTGCTAAGAGGCAGCTCATACTGCTTCTGAATTCAGATTCTGGCACTTTGAGTTGGTATCTGAGCTGCCAAAGGATGGCAGCTGAAAACGAGATGAAATGGATCACTTACAGTAATATGGAGAGATCAAAGAATGGACTTTGTTCACAAATTATGTTGGAAGTTATGGATGTTTTATAGATAGTAATGTACTGTTTCCCTGACCTTCCCACTCTCCCCTGCTCCACCCCAACAGCTCTCACTCTCACCTCCTTTATATTGTCTGATATAAATGAATACCTCACTGTATATAATTTTGGGGTTTTGCTACTGCGTGTTGCAACTGATATCATTGCTGGACATCAGCAGTATATGGTGGTAACAACCCATCTTTGTTTCCTCTGAATGATGTAACTTTATGGATGGGCATACACAACTACACACATTACCCCTCCTGCTTCAGGCTTATATCTGATTTTGGAGCCACAGGAGACAGAATGCTACTCCCATTAAGCAGCACAGGCTTATATCTGTATCTTCCAGTATACTACCCATAGGTTATATAGACCTCGTTATTCTACAGCTGTGTAAACCTCATGTAATCTCTACTTATTGTGTTTAAATCTGTGTACACATGTACTGAATCATTGACTTTCCAATGTACTTATGTGTATAGCTTGCTAGTGATTATTAGCCTGTTGCTTATCACATGTACACCTTGCCCTTGTCTGCCTTGTACATTTACACTGTCATTTTATGCTTATTATATGTCTTATGTTACAGCCTATCAGGCTACTGTATTGTTCCCAGGTCCATCTTGTAAATGAGCTTGTCTCAATGGTGTTTCGCCTGGTAAAATAAAGATGTTGATTGATTGACTGATAGCCACTATAATCTCATATGCTATATTTGGCCACATTCAGTACTGTTTACTATGTATAGAATACAGTATATATGAAAAAAATCTACGAAAGTCAAAAAGCTGTGTGGGCTCAAGCATCTATTATTAGCTATAATTATTAATGGATGCTAAACAGAGTTAAAGATGCTCCTTCAAGGAAATTGAACAGTGAACCAATGTACAGCCAAGGCTTATACATAAAGCAAACTGCACTCTAAAATGAAGCATAAACTTAGTTTTATCAGAGCTCTGATGAAGACGATTATGTCAGAAATGTCAGCTAGCAGTTTTCTGTGGAGTCACCCCATAGGCGGAAGTTCGAGTCGAGAAGAAGTAATGGCACCAAGTTGAAAACAGAGTACACTCCAATATTTCTCCTTCATGTTTGTTAGGTGAAGATTAAGACCGAGAATTGTAAAGGATTAGGCAAATGAGCCAAGAAGAAGCGTTCAATAATTGTGGAGAAGTAAAGTATAAAATGCCATTTTTCTCTTCTACCACACAAATTGAATAATGACTACATTCAAGTGCTAAACCGATAGACTTTGCATAAAATCTGTGGTACAGCAGCCTTTTGGCTGACAAGGAATGGTTGTTCCATTTTTAAAAAGAGTAGTGTGCTGAGCTAAATGAATAAATTTGATAAACACTAAACTTAAGTGTTTATGTTTCATGTTAGAGTGCACTTAGCTTTATGTATAAGCCTTGACTGTACATTGGTTCACTACTAAAAAATCTGTTTCATTTGGTAGCAGTGTTTAGTAACTGATCCCCACCTTTCCCAGTTAAACAAGAAGTGTGTTATGAACTACTGTACTAAGTAGTTTTGAGAGCAGGTTAATGAAAGCTGTGAAAAGATGGGAATTTGTTCAAAAACAGGTTGATGCTTGTTACAAACATGCTTGGGTTTTGATGCTCTCTATAAGCGTGCATGGGTTTTGGAAAAGGATTCCCAGTCTATTCTCAATGAGAAAACCAGGGAGGCAGTGAGCAGGTTTACTGAGCAGGCTGTTTTTCAGCATAGCAAAGCACCATCTGATCTTGACAGCTGCAACTTGTCTGCACCTTGTAGTGAAGATGTACACTGCCAGTGAATGTACATGCATGTATGCAGAGCTCATTTTGGTTTGGCCAGCACCCTACAATTGGCACAACCCATGCTAAGTATGTTGCTCCTGCTTGTGGCTTAGAAGATGGCTGCCTCTATGGGAATCTTTGTATAGAAGAAAAAGTAAACTATGACAATTACCCATAAAAGGCAAAATGAAAAGCATTTCTGAAAGAATTACGCATGCAGTAAGAAGTCAATATTAGTGAATAGGCTATCAAAAAACATAAGATTCTGGTTTTTGGAATTGAGGCATAGGTTTAATTACATACAAAAGGGCATACTTCAAATTATTTCTTCTGTTAGCCCTCAGTTTCTGACTTATACCAGAACAATACTTTCCCCGTGAAATCAAGCCAAAACATAGTATTGATGATGAAGGAACTAGGTAAAGAACACATCATCAGTAAGAATAAGTGTACTGTACTATTGTTATGAGTTGTACAGCACTCTTTCAAAGTTAAATGCAAAAAGCAGGCACAGATTCAGGCATATCTATAATAATTGTGTTTATTATGTAGCCATTTTTCTGCAAAGAAATTATTGACCTACAGTAGTAATTGAAATGCCATAAAAGTCAAGTAAAGTCAAGTCAAGTCAAAGTTTATTGGCAGGAAAATAGCTCCATTGAGCAGGCTCATTTACAAGGAGGTCCTGGTACAGGAAATATGCAGTACACATACATCATAAATAAGGCAAATGCTATACAAGGAAATAAAACAACTTCACAAATGAGGGAAAATATTTACATGGAATAAAAAAGTTTACATGGAATAAAGGTTACAAGGTTTAGGACATTGCACCACATCATTAATGAGTATAACTAGTATAACTAGTGAAGAATGGCACAAACTAGAATGACTGGTGGTACAACTTGCGGTAGGCAGTATTGTAACATCTGACAGAGATGAGAACGCGGGTTATGAGGCATGGAAGATCGAGGGAACAGAGAGGGAGGAAGAGAAGAAGGTAGGTAGCTGCAAAAAGCCACATAATGTGTACACGTAATCAAATATTCATCAATCACAAATATTTTATGCCTCTAGATAAAGAGCATTTTATATAAATGAGACATTATCTGTCACTAGATTAACAGTATTTTATGTAAGCTAACATTTATTGTTACATCTTTTCATGTGCAATGATCAAATGTAATCAGCAGGACACAACTGATGCAACAATATTGTGAATCCTAGAGAGATGATTCTTTATTCATTATTAATTATGTTTGTACAGAGACAGAGCTACAATACTAACTCTAAATACATTAATGTTGTATTAACGTATGACAATGATAAGGATAACAATGAGAGAATATGTAATAAAAGGAATTCACAATAAGTTATACAACATTTTGAGAATTAATTGCAAGATAACAGTTGGGTAATTTGCTACTCTCTTTTGATAATCCTGACAAGGGATGAGATATACTGTATTTTATAAAGCATTTACCATGATGTAGGGCATGTTCAATATTGGAAATTGCTTTGTGTTATGTGTTTTGAAAATCCAAATGACACATATACAGTAGGTAGAAAGGACAACTACTAAGCTTTAATGGGAATGTAAACTATGTTGTTTGCATGTTTTAATATACAGTAATTGTAAATTTGGACATATGTGAGTCTATTAAATGAACCCTTTGTATTGTTTAGTGTGTGTAGTATGAAATAGTCTTATTTTTTCCTTATTTGTGGTCCCTTTTTAATATACTGTTATTTTTTTTTCAGCCTAATATTAATTTTTAAGTACATAGCAGTTTTGAGCTCAGTGACATCAGCAGAGTGGATGCCCTATCTGGAAACATGATCATAGGCTTCAGCTCAACAGATGTTCTTGATAATATTTATTGTTGGTAATTTTTATGCACTACTAGGCATTCTCTGCACTTTATTATCTGTACGTGCAATTTTATTTAATATGTTTTCTAATTTATGAATCATATTGTACCTTATGTTTGATCATATGTTTTGATACTTTGGGCCCAATTCACAAAACAGGCTTTAGAGTGATGCAAGATGTGGCCAACAGCAGGCTTGCACCACGCTAAGTACACCAGGGACCACGTACCCAATTCACTAAGGGGCAGGGTCCCGTGACTAAGTCCTGTGGCTTGCAGCATACCTGACTGTTATACCAAACAGATGGCATACCGGGATGGTCAGCAACAAGTTGTGGGCCAGCAGTGTGCCACACTAGACCCTAGGTGGTCTAGCATTCTCCCTCCCCAAACCCTGATGTAGCCATGACAGTAATTAATAGAGACCCTGCCCGAACCCCAATGTGGCCATGTTGTATTAGTAAGACCCCTTCCCTGAAACACCATGCAGCCATGTGTGGCATTAATTAATAAAGGGACCCCTCCCTGAACCCGATACAGCCGTGTTTGTTAGTAATAAAGAGATCCCCCTCCTGAACCCCGATGCTGTCCATAGTAATTAATAAATACCAACACCCCTCCTTAAATCCTATTGCAATAAACTCATTTACAAATTCCCTGGTGGTCTAGTGGCTCTCAATCCCTTCCCAACAATACCCATGTCAACAGTGAGCTGGTGACTGGCTCTGCCCACTGCTCACCTCTGTAGCCAGCCATCGACTGAGCTCTGACTGGTGGGGGTTGGGGAGCCACTAGACCACCAGGGAATTTGTAAATGAGTTTATGGTAACAGGATTCGGGAGAGGGTTCTTGGTATTTATTAAATACTACAGACAGCTTTGTGGTTCTGGGAGGGGATCTATTAATAACATATATGGCTGCATCGGAGTTCAAGGAGGGGTCTCTATGAATTACATACATACATGACTGCATCAGGGTTTGGGAGAGGGATCTATTTATTACTAACACATGGCAGCATCAGGGATGGGGGAACTAGACCACCAGGGATACGGCACTGTGCTGAGCAGTCCCAGGGATGATTTCTAGTTCCTTAGACCAGCCCTGGCTAGTCTAAAGGTACTTAGAAAATGTCTCCGGGGTGCATTTTGTGAATATTGTTTTCAAGGTTGTGGCAGCTTGCATCTGCCACAGGCACCAATGCATCAAGTTGCAGCCCATTTTGGGGCACACCAGTGGTAGCAAGCCCCTTTGGGGCAGGCAGCCTGCAATTGACACAGGCTGCCTTTGTGAATAGCTCGTGGTGCATTTTTGGACTCAAGGTGCACCTTGTGCCATATGTATGTTTGGTGCAGGCCTTTTGTGTCCAACTTTGGGCTTTGAGAATTGGGCCCTTTGTATTGTCTGCTAGTTGTTCTACCTTCCTCTTCCTTCCCTTCCTTGGGTTGCTTGGGTTCCTTGGGTTGCACCTAACTAACTAACCAACTAACTAACTAACTAACTAACTGACTAACTCACTATTGTTAGGTTCCAGAACTCATCAGTAATTAAAAAAATGGGAGAGGAGAAAAGGCAACATTAACAATGTTATAGTACTGTAGTACAAGAACCTAACAATTTGAGAGAGAATTAGGCCAGGTGCCCATCATGTCCTTCCCACTCTTCACTGGGTTATGCTGCAGTACAAAACATAATATTTTGAGATAAGAAGCAGGTCTAGTGCACATAATATCCTCCCCACTCTCTCACTGGATATGCAGTATTACTGTAGTACAAGAAAACAAGAATGTGAGATAGAAGCAGCAGCAGTGTCCATCATGTCCTTCTTCTACCTCTCTACATGAGGGAATGTAATAATGAACTCTTATCCAATCTTATATTACAATTTGCCTAGAACTGCTCAGTGATGATAGCAGACCCTCCATGAGCCACAGATGTGTGTGCATCAGAGTTGGCACTGCATATCTGTCAGAATGCCAGCTAAGTTAAAATTTTGAAAGGTGTTTAAAACTGAAAACACAGAACACAGCGCATATGCAATAATTTAAGATTTATGAATTACCACAGAATATGACCAGGAAAAATCAAAGAGACCCTCAAACATTCTTTCATGTTTTAGTACTGAGTCAGCATGAGGCAAATTTGTCTGTTATTTAAGGCATATTTTGTACCAACTGTATGCCTGCATAAATAGAGACAGCTACACTCAGGGTGTCATGCAAACAGAATTTGGTGGGGGCATAAAATGCCAGCATTATTAGAGGGGACTGGGGAATGCTCTCCCAGGAAAGATTTGCAAATCTGAAGCTATATGGTGCATTTTGGTGGCTTTTAGCAAGCCATAAAGCTGTTTCACAACATGTTAATTCTCATCTGAATGATAAGGCAGTGTTGCATTTGAATGCCTTTGTTCAGTCTGTGGAACTGTTGGATGATAACCTCTTGTTTTTCTAGGAAGAGTTTTGAAAATACAGTCCAAATAATGCCATTCTGCTGACTTTTAGTGGGTAGAGAATCAGTGTCACTGTCTTCTATAAGCCGGTAGAATGGTGATGCTTTCACATCACGGAGTAATAAGTAATAATGGGGCCTATGCCCTAACAGGCAGGAATTACATGCCAAAGGTGCATATAACACCAGCAGCTCCGCACCCGCGGACAGGCGCACCGTGGCATTTACAACTGCCGGTCACATGTCTGCAGTTCAAGCCCTCCGGCAGGTGGGTCTGCACAGGTCCACGCGGGGTGGCCATGGGCAGAGCTGTGCACCTGGGAGGGCATCCATGTGATGCCCATCCTGGAACCCTCAGTGGATCTCTTCACAGTAGGGGCACATTAGCTGAGTTCCCCGCTGATGTCCACACGGCGGCAGCCGTGGAGGTGAAGTGGGATGTTCCACCAGCCATGTCATGTCCCCAATCTGACAGGGAGGTATGGGAGCAGTGCCACAAAGGTGTGTGTGTATTTAAGAGGTTTGCAACAGCCCACTACACCATCTGGAGTGCACAGAGTCACAGAGGAGGACGGGGAAGGGTTCTGTATTCCAGGGCTAGTGCCCCCATGAGTGTGTGTGTGTGTGTGTTTGGAGGGGATTTGGCATTCATGGGGATGGTGGGGCTCAGCTTGGTGCTGGGGTTGATGCGGCCTGTGGATGTCGATGCTGTGGTCCCCTTGGTGTGGGATGGATACATGGGGCATGCAGGGGCTTATGGCAGGGTTCTCCCTGGCATAATCCATGACCACCTTCACACCCTGTGGCCAGCACTATGTGCCATTGTGCATTGTGCATAGTACTGGCACATCCCCCCCAACCTCCTCGCACTGCGGTCCATGCAGGTGGGGATTGGGTGTGGAGAGGCTGCATGCCCTGTTTTGTGCATTCCATGTGGTGGCACAATGGGTGTGGGGTGGCTATGCACGGGGATGCACACCGCTTAGTCACTCCACACATTCGAGCATTGTTTGTACTGTATCAATTGCACTGTTGTGCCCTGTCAGAAAATTTTTGTAATTGCCATGGTTTATAATGCTGTCTGCTGCATTTTAGCAGCCTGTTGTACAGGGATTCAACATGCAGAATTGCAGCAGAATATGTACAGTATGACACAGGGAGGCACAATAATTCTTTAATAATGGCAATGTGTTTGTTTAACAAACACATTCTCAATATTAACTAAAAAATGATTGTGCCTTTGTTGTAGACTTTTAATTAAGATCACTGGTTGATGTTTACAACAGACATTGTCAATACTGTCTCATCATCGTACTACAGTAACACAAGGCATGTGCTGGCATAGTAATGCTGTAATCATTTTTTGGAAATGATAACACTGGGTCACATGCCTCTGAAAAGTTGTACATACGGCACATCATATACAAATGTGTCATGTCATAGTCATTTAAGTCATAGTAACATCCTGAAACCAGCTGCCAGGCCATCAGCCCCATCTGAAACAGAGGGTAGGTCCATCTCTGTCCATTTCAAAATATGAGTAGATTGTGGGCCCATAATAGCAGCTGGATTATCTCAGTTCAAATGCACACTAGCAATGCAGTCTGGCCTGATACACCACCTTGACCTCACCCACCATGCCCCATGATACACACAAATGCAAAATACAATTTAGAAGTGGGAGAAAGAAATAAGTGCCATAGCTGGAATATTTAATGAATTTATGTTCAGATTTGAATATATTCCACTGCATTTGTTGCCTGACAGCAGGCCCTCCCTATGAATACACTCCCCCAGCATGGGTCCTGGTAGTAGTACAGCACCAAAGTGGTTAACTAACTTTTGTGACCTGTGGGCAGCTTAGCCCTGTTCAACCCCCAAGCATGGGTCAGTCCTGATGTAGTACTGCACCAGACAGTGATCAACTTAACTCATTCTACTCTATTCTGATTTTAGAATGTTGGTGATGGAACTCCAGGCTGTTTTGTTGTGACATTCCTAATGCACTGCACAGAATTCTAAGCATATTTGCACACATGTCAAACAAGTGTAAATATCTGGAAAACTACATGAGCTACTGGAAAACATACAGTGGCAAAGTTGTTCAACAGAACAAGACCTTTACAATGAGGGTAACCACTAAGCTGAAATCATTACACTTTTTAAATTATGTCCATTTGAAGTATTAGATTTGTCACAAAAACTCTGAAATTCGGGTACTCAAATGACCATAATTTAAAAAGTATAATATTCAGCTTAGTGATTACCCCTATTGTAAGGTCTTCATTCTCCTGAATATACTTTGTTGTTGTTGTGTGGGTTGTAGCATTTTAGTTTCAAGATATTTGCATTTGTTTGACATGTGTCTACTGTGTGCACTCGGGAGGGAAAAAATCCGACAATTGGAAGTGCTTTTCCCCACATGCCAAACAAATGTAAATATCTTGAAAACTAAGAATGCTACACCCACAGAACCAGCAGCAATATTGTTCAGGAGAAGAAGACCTTTACAATGAGGGTAATCACTAAGCTGAAATCATTATACTTTTTAAATTATGGCCATTTGAGTATCAAATTTCAGTGTTTTTGTGATAACTCGAACACTTAAAATGCCATAATTTAAAAAGTATTATGATTTCAGCTTAGTGATTACCCTCACTGTAAAGGTCTTATTCTCCTGAACAATATTGCTGCTGGTTCTGTGGGTGTAGCATTTTAGTTTTCAAGATATCTACATTTGTTTGGTATGGGGAAGAAGCACTTCCTGTTGTCGGATTTTTTTTCCTCCCGAGTGCACTCAGTAGCACAGATGTCAAACAAGTATGAATATCTGGAAAACTACAAATACTACACACACTGAACCAGCAGCAAAGTAAACAAGTATATAGACTCCTCAGTTATCAGGGTTGTTAGTCTTCATATAAATACAAAATATGTATTTTTACCTTGAAAACCAGGTACATCTCATTAGTGGAAACAGCAAAGCACAAGTCTGGAAGAGGGGAAGAATAAATATCTTACCTTTCCAGATGATGCAAAGCAAGAAGCGATGCAAATCATGCTGAAGAATGCATTGTGCCTCTGAAGATAGTACGTTGCAGGTGCAGATTTTGAGCACCACTGAAGTATCCCTCATCAACATCATTCAATATAAAGCAAGTTTCAAAGTGTGTTGATATTATAACAGTAATAAAGCTAAACGTTCCTAAAATGAATGTTTTGATTAGCATTAATAAAATATATATTTCAACCTATGATGCTATATGTGTGTGTGTGTGTTTTTTGGGGGTCAGTTATGAAAACATAATTTTTTCAAATAAAAGGTACTTTATTTATAATCATACTAGCAGTTAATTAAAAACTTTTAGAAACGTTAATAACATCTAAAACATACAAACTGTCAGGGAGATGCAGGAAAATGAACACTTTGGAATTGGAAGGGCAAGGCAGGAATTAACTATTTACAAGTATTTACAGAAAGTTTATGTGGATTTGGGTGGGCCAGTTGGCTGTACAATGTACAGTTCTGACAACCAGGAGCATGGAGGGTTGAGGTGCTACAATCCACACCTCACACCAAGTTGGCAACTCGGTTCTGAATGAGCCCTGGCTGTCGGTGGTCAGCGGGGGCAGGAGCAGGATTGAGCCACTGTGAGGTGGTTCTCGTCTCCCAGGGAGGGATGTGGGTTCCTCGACACTTGCATACAATCGGTGGAGGACAGATGGTACTTCAGGCTAAAGGAAGCCCAGTGATAACCAGTGGTGCAGTTGAAGTGAATGCACCAGTACCCGAATGCTGCAGGCCTCCAAGCGCAGGCATCACTGTTGTTGCCAGTGTCCATGGTAAAGGGATAACAATGGGGCAAAGAAAGGTACATAAAAAATATGCCATCCCGGTGGAGCTGAGGGTTGCAGCATCTAGCCTTACCTCGCATCATGACGGCAAACTGGGTTTGGGAACGCCTTGGGTGACTGGGGATCTGGCCGTGGGGAGGGTAAGAGCAGGATTGACTCTCCTTGGGTGGACGCGGTCCCTTCCATAGTCCTGCCACCATCGGGTGGAGGTGCGGTGGTATGGAGGCAGAGAGGGGCAGCCAGTACGGTGGGGTGCTCTGCAGTGGCTGGTGGGTGTGTGCCTCCACACACGTATGTCAAGCGACTCGATGCATGAGGGAAAGGAAGAAAAATGGGGAAAAGGTATAAATTGCAAATAAAAAAAAATTAAACAAACCCTTACGTCTAGCCCCCCAAAAAAATTGCAATATACAGTAATGATTCCACTTTTCAGTCTTTTCTGGTTATGCTGTGACTCAGCCCTCCCTACTCCTTGCTATTACACACTTTGCTGTCATGCTTCTCTGAAAGCTGCTGAGGTGTGGTACTCTAAAGCATTCCACACAAGGGTAACTTCACATGCCAGGCACATATGGATGGATTCGGACCTTTTCTTCTTCCTGCTGCAGTTTTTGCATCGTCGTTTTGGGGCCTTCACTGGAAAGTGCAGTCCTTGGTTTACTGCAGATAGTTCAGCAGATGGAGCAGAGAAGCATTTTCTTTTATGCGCAGCTGTATCCTCCATCAGATGTTTAGTCAGTTGTTTTCTGAATTCGAGTTGGGTGACTGGTTTCAGTGTTCGGTCTTGGTCTTCATCTGGTGATTAACAGATTCACGGAAGAGAATAGAATGCATTTGCCACACAACATCAAATAGGTACCAGAACAAATAGTGCCACCACTTGTTCATTTTCGTTGACTTGGATATTGTGTTCGCAGTTGGTCTGCAACATCGACCCTATTCATGTATGAGTTGTATGCAGAGATGACTTCTGGACATGGAACTGGAATGACAGACCCATTCTTTTGCCGCCTGTTTACAGTGGTGTTCTCTTTGTTGGGTCATGGCTTGTAGATAAAAGAAACACTGGCTTGCTGTCACGCCAGGCTGTCGCCACCAATGGCCCCTGTTGAAGCTGTTGGAACTCTCCCTTCTGTTTTTTGAAAGTTTTTTATCAAACTGTTTTGGCCACCCAGAACGGTTGAGTGCGCACCGATGCCACAGCTATATACACTTTGTTCTCGCATATCCAAAGCCAGCGGTACACTACTGAAAAAATTATCATGGTACACATGATGATATTTACCAGTGATACTTGAGTTAAGTCCTTCACCACACGTGCTCCGAGTCCTGTTTCAGTGGTGCCATCAACCTTGCCTGTATACACCTGAAACTCATTGACATATGCATTGTGAGGGTCAGCTCTTGTCCATACCTTAATGCCATATTTCTGCAGCTTGTTGCAGATGTACTGGCGAAAGGACAAGCGGCCTCTGAAGCCAATCATTGCTTCATCGATGGAGACCTCACGGTGAGGCGGTACTCTCTCATGCATGCCCTAGTACACTGTCATAGACAGTGCGCACATGGTGTATTCGGTCAGTGTTGCGTTGTCCAGGTGGAGGATTTCCCACACTGTGGTTCAAGTGGAAGTACTGGTGGATTTTTCAAAGCGCTCTCTGGGCATCAACTTTGAGATAAAAGTTCCCAAACACAGCTGTCTGTACTCCAATACATGCGATACTGTGGTACTTTTATGACAGACATATACACATGCATGCCCAGGAAAACACGTATGTCCTCAGCAGTTACCGGTGTCCATTTGCTGTCTGCTTTCCCAGCTGTAGCCTGCTTCCCCTCACTGTACCTGTTTGTTTCTACAGCCATCACTTCATACAGCTCGGGAGCAAAAGAAGGTGGAAGAAATCAAGTTCGGATTTTTCTGCTGCCAGCTGTGTCCAGGACCAACCTTCTCAGTAAATTCATGGACTATAAATGGGGTGAGGGATGTAGTCCACACCGGTGCAGCAGTCACGTGTGCAGGATCAGCCATGGAACCCGCTTCATCTTCATTTTCACCTTCAGAGTCATCACTTTGTCATGCAACACATCAGCGTCGATGTCAGAGTCGTCATGCCTTGCGAAGTGATCATCAATCTCACTCGTAAAACCAAGAAACTCTTCTTCTTCATTTTCACTTGAAGAGACGCTGAAATCTAGTGGAAAAGATTTTCTGTAAGAGCTTTAGCATCCTAACCTCAGCTGCAGTAAAACCACGAAAATCCTCTCCCTCGCTGGAGGAATCATCAAATACAGATGGAAGATGGCTCATGATGTCAAGAAAACTGAATTTTTTCCACAGACCAACAAAGAGTAGAACTAGCTCTATCAGTGCCTTCACAGACAATGATGGAGAACAGGATAGATTGGCAGGAAAACAGATAGTGAGTGAAACATAACATGTGCAAAAAAATTATTTTCACACATGTACATATATGTGTTATATTATATATAACTATCTATATATAGTTTGTGTGAAAATAATTTTTCTAGCTATTAATGTAAGTAATTTTACTATTTATGGTTACAATGGAATGTCCAGTAGGTCAGGTGTCACTGTCCAGCACAATGGGGGTGCTTACACTGATAAGGAGGTGACTTTTATTATTATTTGTTGATATTTCCCCATTATCATTGTGTTCTCACATGTTTCAATACTTGTATTGCCATGTTAACTCCCTGTTCAATTTGACTGCACACAGTAAGAAATGCTGTTCCTTGACAGGTTGAGCTGCACTTAGAGAGTCATTTACTTTTAATGCAGGACCAAAATAAAACAATGTAAAGTGGCAGTTTTGTGGAGCATAAAGTTTAAAAGCTAAATAGTGCCTAAATAGTGCAGTAGCTTTATTTTTAACAAAACAGAGCTTCCATAACATGATGCTGGTCCCCATCAAAACGTGAGACAGGAAGTGTCCTGTAACCCAAGGAGACTCTCTCCTTCTGACTGGATTTATTAAAACAAAGCTGTATTTTTGGTAAATGTAAGCTGGTAGTTCATTAAAGAACTAAATTATACTGCCAGTTTCTGTGAAGTTTAAAGAAATAAAGCCTTCATGAGTGAACCGGAGTCCTTAGACATCTGTGCTGCATGTCTGAAAACGGAAAACCGGAAGTTCCTTGCCGTGATCCCTCACACCATTCTGAGTGCATATACTGCACATGAGCCCAAATCTGCCACTTTTGCTTATTTCTGTAAAAATAATGCTGTATCTCAGAAGAAAGCATCAAGGCAATGTGGCATTCAGTGATAAAGTCTTGAAAGTGAATCAGTGATGCTTTCTTCTGAGATACAGCATTATTTTTACAGAAATAAGTAAAAAGTTGCAGATTTGGGCTCATGTGCATATGCACTCAGAATGGTGTGAGGATCGCGCAAGGAACTTCCGGTTTTCCGCTTTTCAGACATGCAGCACAGATGTCTAAGCGACTCGTCACTCATGAAGGCTTTATTTCTTTAAACTTCACAGAAACTGGCAGTATAATTTAGTTCTTTAATGAACTACCAGCTTACATTTACCAAAAATACAGCTTTGTTTTACTTAAATCCAGTCAGAAGGGAGAGTCTCCTCGGTTACAGGACACTTCCTGTTTCTACGCTTTTGATGGGGGACCAGCATCATGTTATGGAAGTCTGCTTTGTTAAAAAAGCTACTGCACTATTTAGGCACTATTTTGCTTTTAAACTTTATGCTCCACAAACTGTCTGCTTTACATTTTTTATTTTGGTTCTGTAGTAAAACCAAATGGCTCCTGCGCAGCTCAGCCAGTCACACTGGCACTTCTGGTTCTCTGCTCAGAGAAAAAAGTTTCAAGGGCTCGTAATGGGTTAAGCTTCAATTGTGACCATGCATTTTTTTTTTTAAACTGTAAGTAAGATGGTCCTCTATTGGCAGACACCATACAAATAGATGTCTGCTGACTGGCTGGCTTGCAGCGTCACTTAAAACATGACGACGCCACAGGACGTCCATCGAGAAAGAACAGATGGAATGTGGAGACGTCTCAGGGCACTACTGGCAACACAGGCTGCAAAAGTAAGTGATGTCTAGAGGCGCTAATGGGTAGAATGAGTTAAATTAACATTTGTGGCCTTGCCTGCCAAGTTCATTTCCAACACACTACCCTCCCCCCAGGCCATCATCATCATCATCAACATCAACACCTCATTGATGGTGACACCACCAACTGAAAAATGTATCTTTTCATCATTTTTTACCAGGTGGTAGAGGTGGGTGAATGGACTGACCAAAGTCCATGGTGGTGTGGTGGTGTACTTCTGTCCTGGCTGTCGCTGCCTAGTTTGGCATGGCCTTCCAGTTGAAGAGTAGTGTTGAGTGTGCTGCACAGAGGCTCACTGTTTGATAACTCATTAGGTGCAGTGGCAGTGCACTTTTCCATCTATCAGCTACCCCCCCAGGATTATCATTAAAGGGTGTGCCAGACTGGTGGTGACTGTGTTTTGGGACTTCAGAGAAACGGTAATTCCTTCCCAGGTCCCCTTGAGCTGGTAAGAGTGGCTCTTTAGAGACTGGGGAGCGTTCCTTCTTCTAAAGTACCCTGTTGTACTGATTGCTTCACTATAATTTCTTTGCCTGGAGACTGGGGTCAGTGCGAGGGCACCTGGTCCCATAAACTTCGGGGCTGTGAGGTTTAATTCTGCAGACTGTGTTTTCTCTTTAGTTCTATATTGTGTGCCCTGTCTAGTAGGGCTTCATTTGTGAGATCCATGGGACTGTGCTCTCCTAGATATTATGTTTTATTCAGCTTCACTTTTCTGCTGCCCTTGGTGAGGGTGGGTGGGAGGCCTGTAGGTAGTTAGTGAGGTAAACAACAAGACAGAGAAGTCGATAGGGAGATGGGTGGGGTAAATGGAGAAAAAGGCAGTAAGGACAAGGATGAGGCAAAAAGGGGTAAGGTAAGGCCATCAAAATATGGAGGGTAATGAGTACCAATGCCCATAGTCTAGGTAACAAACTCCCTGAACTGGTGGCCGTGTTGGAAGAGGGATGCCTGGATAGTGTGGCAATCACAAAAACATGACACACAGAGAACCATGACTGAGACATCAACATACCAGGGTACACAATCTACAGGGGGGATGGAGAGGGTAGAAGAAGAGGAGGAGGAGGAGGAGTAGCTCTCTATATAAGGGAAGGGATCAAAACAATGGAACTAAAGGGTAAATAGGGAGGAGAGGAGGTACTGTGGGTCACAATGGAGATCAGAAATGGCACCGCAGTCTGCATTGGTGTTGTATACAGAATCTCAGTTTCAAGAAGAGGAACTGGACAAGGAAATGATAGAAGACATCCTTAGGATGTCAGAAAGAGGTGAAATATTGTTGATGGAGACCTGAATATGCCAGATGTTAACTGGAGCACCTTTGCTGCAGCCACATCCAAGAGCTGGGTCATTCTCGATGTCCTACAGGGGGGGCATGCCTCAGACAGCTAGTGTTGGAACCCACTTGGGAGGGAGCAATCTTAGACCCGGTACTCTAAAATGGGGATGGAGAGAGGTTCTCAGATCTAGAAGTGGGTAGCCATCTGGGCACAGGTGACCACCAAACAGTGTGGTTCATGATAAACACAGCCACAGAGTCAAGCCATACAAAAGTGAGGGTACAGGACTTTAGGAGGGCTGACTTTGTCAAAATGGGAGAGTGGCTCAGAAAAGCCCTAGCAAACAGACAAGAAGGAGGGGTGGAGAAACAATGGGGAAACATCAAAACTGCCATCACAGAGGCAACAAGCCTTTGTGTGAAACAAATAAAGAAATCAAAATGAAAGGAAAAACCACTATGGTTCTCAAAAGAGGTGGCGGGGAAGGTTAGGGAGAAAAAGATAGCATTCAGGAGGTATAATGAAACACAGAAGAAGCAGGACAGCACATTTGCTGGAGCTGGAAGGATATTGCTTTCTTCAACTGCGAGCTGTGTGAGAAATTCTATATTGCACTTGATATCTGCAACAAACGTGCACTTTTGCTTAATTCTGTGGGAGGTGAAACTAACTACCCTTGGTAATTGCTTTTTATTCACATATTTATTTAGGGTTTAACCAAGAAGGGCTTGTAAACTCTGTTTATCTTGTTAGTAACTTCAGAAGGATTTAAATACTGCATTTGGGTAGGTCCTTGGAGGTAGCTAGATTGTCTACTAGGATTTGCTGACAGTTAAACTATTTTAAATTTCAGGTGGCTGAGCAGTTGAAAAAGAAACTTGCAAACTCTGCTTATCTTGGAAGTAACCTCATAAGTGTTTAAATACTTCATTCTGGTTGTCCCTTGGGGTAGCTTGATTGACTACTAGGCTTTTGGGACTGAAACTATTTTAAATAATTTACTGGTGCGTAGGGTTTGTGATAGTTAAACTCTTTTTAAACAGAGTTACTGGGGTTAAGGTGGTCACAGAAAAACCTGCAGTGTGAAACAGGAAAAGACGGTCTTTCAAGCAACAGAGGGTGGTGGATTAAGGTTTACGTTTTTGTTACAATTCTTAAGATTTTCAGTGCAGGAAGAGTTTAAAGCACAGCTGACTTATTTTGGGGTGGACAGCTCTCAGAGCACAAACCACCAGGCCTGTTTTGGGGCTGGGAAGGTTTACCTGTGTCTGACTTGGATGTGTGGATTTTTCTCTGATTGATTAGCAGGGTATTTCTCTATCAAATTGTTGTGTAGGGCATCTTCCTGACAGGAAGGCACTCATTGCAGCAGTGGGTCAGAGCTTCTAGCTGATTGTTTTGCGAGGGCACAGTTTAGGCCCAACCCTTCCCATCCCTCACCCCACCCACCCCTGGAAATAGTTCCTTTATACCTGGGGTTCTGACATCATTTCCTCAAGAGTGCAAGGTGCATGTCACTGTATCCTCTCTAGCACACTGCACTGACAATATAAGCTAAACATTGTATAATATAAATATATATTTCTACATTACAAACCAATCACACACAAAAAAAAAATGGGGGTAGTGCAATGTAATGGCTGTGGGGCAGCAGTCTTCTGGGAGTCTTTCTGGAGGCTGAGATGCTGCCTATTTGCAGACAACTGTCTGCCCTGAGGGAGGAAGTTGCCTGTCTTCAGGCCACACTGGACAGTGCGGGACCTTCCCCAGGCCACAATGGACAGTAGGAAGGGAACCTCCCCATCCAGGGGAGCACCAGAACCACCACCACTACCTCAGAGGTTGCAAAAAGCACAGCAGTTGGACCACAGTGGGCTCAGGAGGATGAGGATGGTGAAACAGAGGCACACCAGTCACATGTTACATACCACAATCCATACGCCATTCTGGGGGAGCATAGCTCCCCTATAGATACACCCGCAGAGGAGACTAAGGAGGCTGAGGACAACTGTCACAAGGGAGGCCCACAGGAAGGAGGCAGAGGACACCACAAGGAAAGGAAGCAGCTCCTGGTGGGGGACTCAATTATTAGGGGGATAGAACTGGGAGGAGCTGGGAAATCTGAAGTAAGGTGCCTGCCTGGTGCCATGGCTTGGAGGGACAGGAAGTGCATCCTCAGGATCACAACAACAGCTGCAAGGGATTCTGAGCTGGACGTAATTGTCCACCTAGGGACAAATGACTTGGCTCATCATGAGGTTAGAGCAGTGCAGGAGGACATTGCAGAGTTGGGGAGGGGCCTAAGACAAGTAGCAAACACAGTATCCTTCTCAGAGGTGCTGCCTGTCAAAGGCATGGGGGAGGCGAGGGTAATTGCACCATGCAGTTTAATGAATGGTTGAAAAAATGGTGCAGAGCACAGGGGTTTGGCTTCATTGGGGACTGGGTTCCACCTGGAGGACACCAGCCTATACTAAGGCAGGATGGTCTGCATCTGTCCAGGAAGGAACAAGTCTTTTGAGCAATCGGTTTAAATGCTTCATTGGCAAGCTTTTAAACTAGTCAATGGGGAGGCACTGACAAGCAGCAGAAAAATCCCAGCTCTCCTACAAAACAGGGTGCTAAATGAGAAAAAGACCAAGGTAGAGCGGTCAGTGGGGATGCTGCAACAGAAGGTAAGGCCATCAAAAATGGAGAGCAATGAGTACCAATGCCCGTAGTCTAGGTAACAAGCTTCCTGAATTAGTGGCCTTGATGGAGGAGGAACATCTGGATGTCGTGGCAGTCACAGAAACATGGTACACACAAAACCATGACTGGGGCGTAAACATACCAGGATACACTATCTACAGGAGGGACAGGAGGGTAAAGAGGGGAGGAGTAGTTCTTTACATAAGGGAAGGAATAAAAGCAACAGAACAAAAGGGTAAACAGGGAGGAGAAGAAGCACTGTGGGTAAATTTGGAGACAGGCAATGGCACCACAATCCGCACAGGGTTAGACATAGACCTCTTCTCAGGGGGAGGAAATGGACAAGGAAATGATAGAAAGTATACTTAGAATGGCAGAAAAAGGAGATATTGCTGATGGGTGATCTGAATATGCCAGATGTTAACTGAGCGCAGTTGCAGCTGCCACTTCAAGAGTGCGATATTCTAGATGCCCTACAGGGGCATGCCTTAGACAACTAGTACTGGAACCCACTCGAGAGGAGCAATATTAGACTTGATACTCTCAAATGGAGATGGAGAGAGGATCACAGATTAGAAGTGGGTAGCCATCTGGGAACTAGCGACCATCGAACAGTATGGTTCACAATAAACACAGCAATAGAGTCAAGCATACAAAGACAAAAGTACTGGACTTTAGGAGGGCTGACTTTGCCAAATAGGTGATGCCTAAGGAATGCACTAGCAAATGGGTGGGAAGGAGGGTGAAGAACAATGGGGAATAATAAAACTGCCATCACAGAGGTAACGAGCCTTTGTGTGAAGCAAATAAACAAAACAAGACGATGTAAGAAACCACTATGGTTCTCAAAGGAAGTGGCAGTGAAGGTTCAAGAGAAAAGCATTCAGGAAGTACAAGGAATCGTAGCAGGAGCAGGACAGAGAGCTGTATCAGTTAAAGCAAAGGAAGCTGGAAGCAGTCAGAACAGCAAAGGCCCAAACTGAGGAAAAGATAGCCAACTCAGTTAAGAAGGGAATAAAACCTTTATAGGTACATCAAGGAGCAAAGAAGACCAAGGGAGGGATAGTGAGGCTTAATAAAGGGAGGGAGGGTGGGCAGAGGAGAATGTGAAAGGCAGAGATACTAAACAAATATTTTGCTCAGTATTTACAAAGGAAGAGGGGAGGTACATAAAACAAACAGTAGTAACACTCTGGATACAGAAGTTGATACCAGCCCATTTACAGAAGAAAGGGTTCTGAAAGAACTCTAAAACTGAAGGTGGACAAAGCAATGGGGCCTGATGGGATTCATCCCGAATTCTAAAGAACTAAGGGTAGAACTAGTGACACCACTGACTACCCTCTTTAACAAATCATGGGAGGATGGGGTGGTACCGAGGACTGGAGGAGGGCAGATGTGATTCTCCTTCACAAAAGTGGGAGCAAGGCAGAAGCAGGAAACTATAGACCTGTTAGTTTAACCTCAGTGATAGGAAAATGATGGAATCACTTCTAAAGGAAAGAATTGTCGAGTATCTAGAAGCCAGAGGGGCACAAGACCCTAGGCAGCATGGATTCACAGCGGGAAGGTCATGCCAGACGAATCTGATAGATTTATTTGACTGGGTGACCAAAGTAGTAGATCAGGGAGGGCTGTGGACATGGCCTACCTAGACTTTAGCAAGGCATTTGACACAGTCCCACACAAAGATTAATATATAGTTAGCCAGCCTGGGAGTGGGTCCCAAGATGACAGCCTGGGTAAAGAATTGGCTGGAGAATAGGACACAGAGAGTAATAGTAAATGGAGTCCACTCAGAAGAAAGGAGGTTACTAGCGGGTACCGCAGGGTTCAGTATAGGACCAGTCCTCTTCAATGTCTTTATAAGCGACATTGCAGAAGGACTGGAAGGAAAAGTATGTCTCTTTGCAGATGACACTAAGATCTGCAACAGAGTTGATGCACAGGTGGGGTGGAAAGGATGAGAAGGGACTTGGCAAGGTTAGAGGAATGGTCAAATGTATGGCAGCTTAGATTCAATGCTAAGGTGCAAGGTAATGCACTTGGGAAACAAAAACCCAGGGAAGAGTACACAATGGGGTGAGATACTAACAACAACAAAATGGAAAGGGACCTGGGGTAGTCATATCAGATGACCTAAAGGTGGGCAAGCAATGTGAGAAGGCAGCAAGGAGGGTGGGGATACTGGGATGCATAGGGAGAGGCATCACCGTAGAAAACAGGAAGTTATTATCCTCTGTACAGACAGCTGGTGAGACCCCATCTGGAGTACTGTGTGCAGTTCTGGAGACCCAATCTCCACAAAAGACATAGACAGGATGGAAGCTGTCCAGAGGAGGCAACTAAAATGGTGCAGGGTCTGCACGGAGGACATATGAAGAGAGACTTAGGAGCTTAATATTTATAGCCTCGAGGAAAGGAGGAGAGGGGACATGATAGAAACTTTCAAGTACCTCAAGGGAATCAACAAAGTCCAAGAGGGTAGCATCTTTCAAAAAAGAGTGCAAGAACAAGAGGGCACAATTTGAAGATAGAGGGGCGGCTCAGAGGTAATTTAAGGAAGTATTTTTTCACAGAGAGGGTTGTGGATGCATGGAATGGCCTTCCGGAGGTTGTGGAGTCAAAATCAGTGGTGGAATTCAAGCATGCATGGGATAGTCATAAGGCAATTCTGGGGGTTGGGGGTAGAAAGAAGTAGGCTGCTGGTTAACTAGGATCTGCAGCTTATCCAGTAGGTAGGGAAATGGGCAGACTGGGTGGGCCAAGCGGTCCTTATCTGCCGTCAAATTCTATGTTTCTATGTTTCTATGTTTCTATGTTTCTATGTTTCTATGACAGAGAACTATACCAGTTAAAGCAGAAAGAAGCTAGGAAGGCAGTCAGAATAGCAAAGGCCCAAACTGAGGAAAACGTAGTCAACTCAGTTAAGAAGGTGGATAAAACATTTTATAGGTACATTAGGGAGTGAAGAAAGACCAAGGGAGGGATAGTGAGGCTTAATAAAGGGGAGGATGGGTGGGCAGAGAGGGACAGTGAAAAAGCAGAGATACTGAACAAATACTTCTGCTCAGTATTCACAAAAAAAGAGGGGGGAGGTATCTAATCCAATCAATAGAAGCACTCTGGATAAGGGGGTCGATACCAGTCCTTTCACAGAAGAAAGGGTTCTGAAAGAACTCCTAAAACTGAAGGTGGACAAAGCAGTGGGGCCTGATGGGATTCACCCCAGAATTCTAAAAGAACTAAGGGGAGAACTAGACACCACTGACTACCCTTTTTAACAAATCATGGGAGAATGGTGTGGTACCTAAGGACTGGAGGAGGGTGGATGTGATTCCATTCCACAAAGTGGGAGCAAAACAGAGGCAGGAAACTATAGATCCATTAGTTTGACCTCAGTTGTAGGGAAAATGATGGAATCACTTCTGAAAGAAAGAATTGTAGAGTACCTAGAAGCCAGCGGGGCACAGGACCCAAAGCAGCATGGATTCACAGTAGGAAGGTCATGTCAGATGAATCTAACAAAGTTCTTCGACTGGGTGACCAAAGTAGTAGACCAGAGAGGGGCTGTGGACATGGCCTACCTAGACTTTAGCAAGGCATTAGACACAGTCCCACACAAAAGATTAATAAACAAATTAGCCAGCCTGGGAGTGGGTCCTAGGGTGGTAGCCTGGGTAAAATATTGGCTGGACAACAGGTCACAGAGGGTAATAGTAAACAGAGTCCACTCCAAAGAAAGGGGAATTACTAGCGGGGCCCTACAGGGTTCAGTACTGGGTCTGGTCCTTTTTAATGTTTTTATAAGTGACATTGCAGAGGGACTGGAAGGAAAAGTATGCCTCTTTGCAGACAACACAAAGATCTGCAACAGGATTGATACACAAGGGGGGGGAGGAAGGATGAGAAGGGACTTGGCAAGGTTGGAGGAATGGTCAAAAGTATGGCAGCTCAGGTTCAATGCAAAGAAGAGCAAAGTAATGCACCTGGGAAACAAAAAACATGAGGAAGAGTACACAGTGGAGAGGGAGGAGGTATTAACAACAACACATATGGAAAAGGACCTGGGGGTAGTCATAGCAGATGACCTAAAGGTGAGCAAGCAATGTGAGAAGGCAGTAAGGATGGCCGGGGGGGGGGGTACTGGAATGTATAGGGAGAGGCATCACCAGTAGAAACAAGAAGTTGCTATCCCTCTGTACAGACAGTTGGTGAGGCCCCATCTGGAGTACTGTGTGCAGTTCTGGAGACTCCATCTCCGCAAGGACAAAGATAAGCTGGAGGCAGTACAGAAGAGAGCAATTAAAATGGTTCAGGGTCTGCAACAGAAGCCATACAAAGAGAAACTAAAGAAGCTTAATATGTATACACTTGAGGAATGGAGGGAGAGGGGGGACATGATAGAAACCTTTTAGCACCTCAAGGGAATCAACAAAGGCTAAGAGTGTAGCATCTTTCAGAAAAAGAGATGTGCAAGAACAAGGGGAAACAATCTGAAGATGGGGGGATGGCTCAGGGGCAATGTGAGGAAGTATTTTTTCACAGAGAGGGTGGTGTATGCATGAAACGGCCTTTCTGAGGAGGTCATGGGGTCAAAAATAGTGGGGGAATTTGAATGCATGGGACAGACATTAGGTGGTTTTAGTGGGGGGTAGGAAAAAGTAGGCTGTTGGTTAAATAGGATCTTCAGCTTATCCTCTAGGTAGGGAAATGGGCAGACTAGGTGGGCCAAGCAGTCTTTATCTGCCATCAAAGTCTATGTTTCTATATTTGTATGGGTGTAGGGGTTGGTTTTAGTAGTTGTGTGTGAGGTGACTGGTTGCGATGTTGTGCATCGGCTGTATGTGTGTGTGAGTGGGTAAGAGTCTGGGTTAACAAGTTTTAGTTGGTGGTTCTGGGGCTTTAAATGTAGTTAACATGTATTTGGGGGTGCATAGGAGTCTGGGGTGGACCATGATCATGTGCGAGGCATCCCAGCTTCATGACCTGTGGCCCATCACTGACCTCCCAGTTTCTGCCACCACAGCTCGTCGCTGTTGGATGGTCGGGATTTGGAGGTGCTATGTTGGCTGGTCATGGCAGGGTGCCTCGGACACATCAGACAGGGGTAGGATAGATGTTGTTAGGTGCAGCAGGTGCACTAGGCCTCAACAGGTCCTTGGGAGAGGCCATTCCTGTCCCCTGGGTCTCCACTAGACCAAGTGGGCAGGCAGTTAGAGGGACTGCACAGCCCGCCAATCCCCTGAGGGCAGTGCTTTGCAGAGCCAGATCAATCAGAAATAAGACCACAAATACAGCAGACTTGATTTTGTCAGTCGATCTGGCTTGCATCATGGAGATCTTGGTAGGTGATGATGCCAGTCTGATTTTAGAGGCTGCCATGCCTCCCGGGTACTCTGTAGTGCACTGCCCCAGAGTGGAGTGCAGGGGAGAGGGAGTGGCCATCTGTTTTACAGCTGAGCTAGGTTTTACTGTGCACCCAGTGAGGACACCAGGTTTGTTTGAATGTGTGGCCATCTGTGGTGGTCTGGGCGCAGGTTGCAGGATCCTCCTGATTTACCACACCCCCTCAGGGCAGCAGGAGGGTTCCTGCAGGAGATAGCTGACTTTGTCATCCATGAAACATTGAAGGCCTCAGTTGCTTAGTTCTGGGGACTTCAGTGTTTGAGCCGATGACAAATTGTCCAGGCTGGGTTACCACCTCCTCCAGACTATGTCATCTCTGGGCCTGTCGCAAGATGATTCTTCCATGACCCACCAGGCGATCACATGCTGGACCTGGTCTTCTCTCTGGGGCTTGAGATTGATAACCACAAGGTTGATCGGATCATCTGGTCAGATCATTGCACAGTGGATTTCTTACTCAGGACCTCCCCCGTGAGCCCTCCCCCAAGCCCTCCCCCTGCAGAGATGGTAAGCTACTGCCCTTTGAGGGGTTTGACCCCAGAGGGTTTTCTGGTGGTGGTTGACCTATCTAGTGTGGGCAATGCATGCATAGGGGATATGGCTGAAGCAGTCACTGCCTACAATAAGGCGATACTTGAGGCACTCAACTCCCTTGCACTGGTCCATGTATGACCCAGATCCTCTCACTTGAGGTCTCCTTGGTTTGCTGGGGAGTGCAAGGCGATGAAGATCAAGGGTCAGAGAATACAGCACTGCTGGCAAAAGACTGGGCTGGAGCAGACAGACTGGCCTGCGTGCACACTATGTTGTGTACCAGGGGGCAATCAATAAAAAGGCAGTGTTCCTGTCCAGGGAGATTGTCGCTGGGAAGAACTGACCAGCCATGCTTTTTCAGACTATGGACAGGTTGTTACATCCAGTTTGTTTACAGCCGAAAACAGTTTTTTCAGATGATTTATGCAATGAGTTTTCTTGGTTCTTCTCAGACAGCGTATCCACTGACAAGTAAGTTATTCTGCCAGTGAGCCATGGTTTGGCCAACAATGGTCACCCTGGCTGTCTGAGGAGCACTCTGCCCGGTTGGGAGAAGTTTAAACCAGTGGAAGTGGCCAAGGTCATTGAGGTTGTTTCCAGGCTGAAGCACACTTATTGCAAACTGGACCCAGTGCCAACACATTTCTTAATGGGATGTGTTCACTCCATAGGTCCAGTGTTCATCTTGATTGTCCAGTGTTCTTTGTTGGATGGGGTGTTCTTAGATACCTTGAAGGAGGCACTGGTGAGACTCCTTCTGAAGAAACCATCTTTTAGACCCTGATGTCAAGGCAAATTATTATCCTATCTCCAGCCTTCCATTTCTGGGAATGGTTGTAGAGGAGACTGTGGCACAGCAGCTTGAAGAACACCTCATGGCCTTTGATATTTACGAGCCTCTCCTGTTTGGGTTTCGTGCCGGGCACAATATGGAAACCATGTTAGTTCAGGTGCATAATGATCTCCTCAGGGGGAGAGATTGAGGAGAGGGGACAATTCTCGTTCTCCCTGATCCCTCTTCAGCCTTTGACACAGTGGACCATTGTGTGTTGCTTGACTGCCTGAGGGAATTTTGTGAACTTGCCAGCTCTGTCATCTACTGGTTTGAGTCCCATCTCACAAACAGGAGGCAATGGGTTGTGATGGGGAATTTCTCCTCCTCCTCCTCCACCCTTCTGTCTTGTGGAGTACCCCAGGGTTCAGTCTTGTCACCAATGTTGTTTGCCGTGTATATGCTGACCCTGGGTGAGATTATTAGGAAGTACAGTCTGGATTTTCATTACTATGCCAATGATACCCAACTGTATCTATCCTTTGTCCCTGGGACAGTCAATGCAGTGGATGTATTGAACAATTGCCTGGCTGAGATCAATGACTGGATGGACTCCAGTTGGTTGTGACATGAACCCCGATAAGACGGAGGTACTGGTGGTGGAGTCGAACAGGGGGCATGATAGGGTGGCCTCTGGTGCAGAGACTGGATTGTTTCTGGGCTCTGTGCCATTGAAGGCTTCCTCTAAGGTGTGCAATCTTGGCATTATCCTTGACAGTGGATTCACACTTGAATCTCTGGTGTCATCCATTGTCTTGACCAGCTTTCAGCGTTTACCATCTGAGGAATATTGCCAGGATCAAACACCTAGTTCAGCCCATGGACCTCCCCACCTTGGTACACGCCTTTCTGACATCAAGGCTTGACTACTGTAATGCACTCTACCTCGGGGTCTCTGGAGGTACCATCCACCAGCTGCAGCTAGTGGAGAACACAGTTGCCAGGTTGTTGATATGGCAGGCAAAATACTGCCACATCACCCCGGTGCTGCGTGAACTGTACTGGCTGCTGGTTTGGTGGAGGGTTCTCTTTAAGGTGGGCTTGCACACCTTTAAGACCCTACGTGGAATGGACCCTGGCTACCTGTCAGACTTTCTAACACCTGCTGCCTCGGTCCATTCCCTCCAGTCATCTTCTAGGGGCCTCCTTGCAATTCCCAGGATGAGGTTAAAAACTGCCAGTGACAGAGCTTTTAGTGTCACCGGTCCCATCCTGTAGAATTCACTCTCTCCATCAGTAGGGGAGGCCTCTTTAGTTGAGGCATTCAAAGACCACCTCAAGACCTTTTTGTTCAGCCAGCATTCCCAGACTCTGTCTTTTAGATACTGCTTCTTAGATATTTTGGAAGAATGGCCCCATCAGGAATTTACTGCTATGCCAGGCTTCCTGTTTTGGGCGGTCTGCCTTTAAATATGCTTAATAGATTTGTTTTATATTTTAACTATTGTATTTGAACTGTTTTTTGATGTGTTTTGATTGTACAGCAACCAGAGCCTCTGTGATTGGGCTCCTGAAAATAAAATTTGCCTTGCATTGCCTTTGCCTTGCCCTTGCCTATCCTATTGTTCCTCACATCCTTCCTTGTCTGACAGAGAACTCACTGCTTTTCATGGTGTCATAGGGCCTGCTGGCTGAGGTGCTGGACTGGAATGGTGGTGGCACCCCTCCCTTTCTCCATACCAGCACAGGACTGAGCTCTCTGACTGGGCTGACCAACTGGAGTCAGACTGATGTTGTGGGCAGCTGCCTGCACATTGAAACTAGTAGAAGGTGTAGCTACTTGTCTCTCTCCTCCTGACCTGCTCCACGTTGAGTCCTAACCATGAGGTATGCACTAGATGAGTCTCCGACTCCAGCTTCTGATGAGACACCCCATCAAGCTCGACCCCACCCCTCTGATCCAATTCCCCCAACCTGAACTCGGCCACTCAGTCAAAACATTGTGGTGGTCTGTTTTCTACATCTCTCCTCCCTTTCCTGTTTCCTCTCCTCCTCAGCTCCTTAGTCTAGGGTGGTGGCAGTGGTATAACCTGTGTGCTGCTGCTCTGCTGTGCAACCCCACTAGGCCTGCTGCTCTGGTGGCTCAGAATGACAGAATCGATTCTGTTGGGCATGTTTCGTGGCTCTACATGGGTCAACTGTGGAAGGCATGAGAAAAAGTCACAGGCAATGACAGTAAAGACAGGCTGGACCACCCACAAGCAGCCAACCAGACTCCAATTAACTTTTAAAATTTGTGCACAGGCTGGCAGCATAGTCAAGAAGGTACATAATGTCCACCAGTATAAGCAAATTAAATAAATACAATTCCAGAAGAAAAAAGTATGAAAGGGAAAAAAAGAGAGCGGCACATTTCATAGACAATCATGCCCCCCATTGATTTTGACAATAGACTTTCTTTATAATAAAAATTATATTATGTTTTTTGGGTGGTGATGATGAATGAGTTTGGGGGGCACTTGCCCCCATAGGCCCTATGGGCATGATGCCAGTGACTACAGTCATGGACTCAGCCAGCTAAGTGGGCAGGGACAGGACTAGAATTTAGTCAAGGGGGTAGCAATTTTGTCAATGGGTAGCACTTTCTCCAAAAATGTAAAATGCCCCTCTTTAAAGCTCAGATTAGGCTAAAAAAGCTACTGTTTGCTGGCTTAAGGAGTAACTGGTTCATCTTAGCTGGATCCATTAGAGCAAGTGGGTATTGGAGGAGCAGGTCCAAGTGAAAAAATGAGGAGGCCAGTACCAGGACATTAAGGATAACATTTCTGTTCCTGATAGATTGGGAGCTGGTGATACATGTCATGAGGAATTCTGAAGAACTTTGGTTGCACATAGCAAAAGTGGCGATATTGTGGTAAACAACCCAGGAGCATACAGTAGTTGAGCTAAAAGAATAATTGAAGGGGGACTAGTGCAGTGATCTTCCACGAGCCTGTCCATACAAGAGTGGTGCTGAAGGACTAGAAATTCACCATTGTGGTCCCAAACTTTAAGCAGGGGCAAGCTCAGACCGGGTAACTATAGGCAGATCAGCATGACGTGTGCAGGGACTTGAAACCATTCTCAAGGACTGAATAATGGAAATGTCAATGAAGCCATGGTTCTTACCCCCCTCTAAGCATGGCTTTATGAAGGGTGAAAGTTTCCAAACCAGTCTTATGACCTTTGAGATAGTAACCAGGGAGGTGGACGGGGGCAAGACCATAGACATAGTCTATTTGGACTTCATCATGTCCTTTGACACTGTGGTGCATGATAAGCTTCTGGTTAAAGTCCAGTATACACAAGGCATACACAGTGTGGGTATCTACCTTGTCTGGAGGCAGAAAGCAAAGGGTTGTGATAGATGGGCAATACTTCAAGTGATGAGGGCTACTCAGCAGCATCCTTCAAGGACTGGTGGTGGGGCTACTGCTGTTACATACTGTATTTTCATCAACAGTCTGAAAGCTGTAATCTCTAGCAGCCTGCTTAAGTTTTCAGATGACTCTAAGATGGCCAAGGTAGTGGACTCTCTTGAGGATGAGAACACACTTTTGAAGGACCTAAACAATCAGGGTATCTGGTCAGATTCCTGGCATCTTAGACGTAATATAGCCAAGTGAAACAGGATACATCTGGGAATGAAGACAAATGCAGATACTGTTTGGGGTAGTCTCGTGCTGCAGTAAAAGAAGAAAAGGTCCCGGGTCATAATAGACAAGAGGCTAAAGTTTGACAAGCACTGCTAAGAAGGATGGGCAAATACTTAGGTGTATTAAAGCTGGTGTGAACAGCAGAGGAATTCTGCCACAATACAAGGCACTAGTTAGGCTCCAGAAACAGTGATAGTTCTCAAGAATGACATATATTTAGGTTAAAAAACAAAGCAAGCACAAAACATAATAAATGGCCAAAAATAAAAAAAAAGTATAGCAAATATAGGGAAGTTCTTTATTCTTTTTATTTTCCTGCTTTTAGCAGGGCAAATATATCTTGCAAATTATAGTACCATTGCACGAATAGGCAAGAAGTACGCACCGGAGGCATGTAGCCCACCTGCGTAGCTCTGCAGCCCCGGAAAGATGCAGGGCGCATGGTATGCACAACTGCAAGCACCTGTGGGGTACCTGTCCATGGCCCTGCCTCCAAGATGTGCAGTATTGCACAGGTCAGCCAGGGCAGAGTAGCGGACTCAAGCGGGCATCCTATCGAATGCCCATCCTGGGTCCCAGAGTGGATCCCATATGCGGGCAGGTGCGGGTCAAGGTACATAAATAGCTCCCACAGGCACCCAGGCCCACGCTGCCATGTTCCTTACCCCAGCAGATCAGCCTGCCCTTAATCAGCCCTCGCAGTGGCGCCCACCACACTGAAGTACCCCCTCAACAGCACTGCCACCTGTCCCCATCCATACATGGCAGCCCCCAACCCTCGCCCCATTGCAGCCCCAGACCCCAGTACTGGACATAACCCCCCCACCTCACATCATGACAGCCTCATCCCCGATGTCATGTATGTACACCCCCCTCACCACATTGCAGCCTGGACCTGGCACTATCAACATCCTACCCCAACACATGACAGACTACCCCCCCTCACACAAGAGGACACCAGACCTGGGTAGTACAAGAAATCTCCCCACACTTACACACAGTGGTTCCCATCGTACCCTGACCCCTGATCCAAATCCTGGTTTCAGCTGGGATGGCCAATGGTCCCCCACCCAACCGCAGCACTGGCAGCCCCCACCAAACATCCCATACCTTCCTGTCAGTGCTGTGGTCAGAAACAGCCAGCGGCACAGTCCTCCGCACACCTCCACGGCTGCTGGTCATCTGACTTAGCAGGCTGCATGCAGCCATATCTGCGACATGCTCTCTGCGTAAGTTAAATGACTGGTGGCCATGGAGGTGTGTGGAGGATTGTGCCACTAACTGTCTCTGACCGTGGCACCGACAGGAAGGTAAGGGGTGTTGGAGGGGTTGCCGGTGTCATGAGTGGGTGGGGGACCACTGGCCACCAATAAGGATGACTGAGTACTGGGTACAGGGTTGGGCTATATAGACTGGGTCCCCTCTGTGGGTGGGGGTTGGGCATGCGTTGAACCCAGGACAGGAGTTGACATGTGTGGGGTTGGGGGGAGGTATGCAGTGCCACTACAAGGACAAGGGAAGACATGAGTGGGGAGGTGGGCTGCATGGGCAAGGCGGAGCTTCACTGTGTTGGGCGGGTTTCTACATTAGGGGTATGGGGATGGGGCATCACTGTGTGTGGGGAGGTGTCTGCATTGGGGGAATGGGGTTGGGGCTGGCCTGTGCTCTGTGTGTGTGTTTGTGTGCGGGCTGCCTAACTGCCCAGGGGATGTGCAGGTGTCCAGTGTGCATGGTGCAGGGCACGTACATCGGTTATGGCAGGGTCCCCTCTGGCGTACCTAATGCCCTCCTATGCCCCCTGGTGCGCAACACTATGCACCTTAGTGCATGGCATGTAATGCAGGCATACCCCCAACACACACCCCCACCCGCCTCCAGTGCATTTCTCTCTCTCTGTGGCCGGGGGATCTAGCGTGTAACTGGCATGTGCGCCGTTCGTGAATGCTGCAGGGAGGGGGGGACTAAGGGACCCTGCTGTGCTGCATTCCTGTGTACCTATGCCTACATGCCTGGTTTACATGGCGCATAGGAATAATGCATAGGGACCTATGTCAGGAAGCATTTTACAATTGTCTAAGAACCTTTTGTATGGGAGTATTTTACATCATAGTAGGCAGTGAAAGATTGCACAAATGCTGCACAGAAAGATGAATGTCTTATTACAGTTAGTAGCTAGATAATTGTCTAGTGAGTATTCATGGCCAAAAGTGGCATTCAAGTATATTAAGGAGCTGATACTTAAACACACTCATGCTAAGTAATAACAATGGGAACATTATATAAATTAATTTTTAATGGAGATGAGAACTAAAAAACAGAAATACAGGATGGTTCAAAAGGAGAATGGATGCAGTTTGCCATGTCCACAGTATACCGTTGAAGTTAAAATGTCAGAATGATTCACCTGTATGAGATATTTTAAATAGTTGTAACCACATAGAAACATAGAAACTGTCGGCAGATAAGGAACGCCAGGCCAATCTAGTCTGTCTGTAGGCCCTATACATTGTATGTGGTCACTGACTCTATGTGATCAATGCCTTTACATCACTCCCTCACCTCTCAAGGTTCCCTTGTGCTTGTCCCAGGTATACTTAAACCCCTGTACTGTGCTTTCCCCCACTACCTCCTGTGGCAGACTATTCCAAGCGTCAACTACCCTTTCTGTGAAGAAAACCATCCTCACATTACCTCTTAATCTACCTCCCTCCAATTTCATATTGTGCCCCACTGTTCTAGTATTTTTTCTACATTGGAAAAGGTCCCCCACCTGTACCTTGTTTATGCCCTTGAGGTACTTGAAAGTTTCAATCATGTCCCCCCACTCTCTCATCTCCTCTCCTCTCCTCTTCTCTCCTCCAGTGAGTACATATTGAGGTCCCTTAGTCTCTCCTCATATGTTTTGTGGTGCAAGCACTGCACCATCTTTGTCGCCGTTCTCTGGATAGTCTCCACCTTGTTTCTGTCCTTGTGCAGATGAGGCCTCCAGAACTGCATGTAGTACTCCAAGCGAGGTGTTACCAATGTTTTATACAATGGCATCACCACCTACTGCCTCCTGCTAGTGATATCCCTCCATATGCACCCCAGCATGCCACTGGCCCTCCCCGCCACCGTTGCACACTGCTTTAATACCTTAAGGTCACCAGAGATAACCCCTAGGTCCCTTTGCTCCTTCGTGACAGTCAGCTCCTCCGCCCCATCCTGCAGCTCTCCCCAGGGTTCCCTCTACCCAGGTACATTATTTTGCAAGTTTTTGTATTGAACCTCAGTTGCCACATCTCCGACCATCTTTCTAGCTTCTCCAGGTCCCTCTTCATTTTCTGCACCCCTTCTGGAGTATCCACATTGTTGCAGATCTTGGTGTCATCTGCAAACAAGCAGACTTTTCCATCCAGTCCCTCTGCAATGTCACTAATGAAGACATTGAACAGGACTGGTCCTTGTACTAATCCCTACGGTACCCCTCTGGTCACCCCCCTCTCCCCAGATTATACCCCATTTATCTCCACCTTCTGTCTCCTGTCTGGTAACCAGTTCCTAACTCAGTTCACCACTTTGTCTACCAGGCCCAGACTACCCATCTTGTTAACCAGCCTTCTATGTGGGATGATGTCGAAGGCTTTGCTGAAATCTAGGCAGGTGATGACTACTGCCCCTCCTTGATTCATTTCCTTAGTCACCCAATCAAAAAAATCTATCAGATTCATTTGACATGACCTTCCTGCTGTGAATCGATGTTGCCTCAGATCCTGGGCATCCCTGGATTCCAGGTGGGCCACTATCCTTTCTTTCAACAGTACTAACAAATACTTGTGAGAGCACAAGACTGTTGCAAGACTGCCTTTATCACACAAGAGGGATTGTATGAGTGTGTACTGTAGTGAGAACTATGCATTAGGAATAAGGATTAGCTGAAGCTGAATTTGTATTTGATGAATGTGCTGAGATTCGGGACTCAAGATATCTTTCACCTTCCTAGGTCTCAGGAAATCTCTAATTATCTGAACCATGGCTGGTTCTGATAGTATTCCTCTATCAGTAATGACTTGTCCTAGGAACCTGATCTCAGTCAGAAGAAAATTACACGTCTCCCTTTTTACAGTGAGTCCATGACTCTTCACTCTCTGGAATACTTCTCTCAAATGTTTCCAGTGCTCCTCTACTGACTTAGAGTAGATGATTACATCATCCATATAGGCAAAACAAAACTCGTACTGTATTCCACGTAGTACTTCATCCATCATCCTCTGAAATGTTGTAGGTGCATTCTTTAATCTGAAAGGCAATACACTGAACTCATACAATCCCTCATGTGTGATAAAGGCAGTCTTGCAATAATCTTGTGCTATCGCAGGTACTTGCCAGTATCCACTTCTCAGATCCACAGTTGAAAATGCTTGAGTTCCAGTGAGTGTGTTGAACACATTTCTCATATTTTTCATGGGATAGGCATCTTCAATGGTTACAGCATTTACTTTCTGATAGTCAACACAGAATCTAGTGGCTCCATCTTTCTTAGGCATCAGAGGCGATGACCATGCAGACAGTGATGGTCAGATGATTCTATCCCTTAATATTTTTTGGATTTGTTCTCTTATGATTGCTCTCTTCAGTGAATAGGTGAATGGTCTGCTCCTTATCAGATGTGTACTTCCAGTGTCAACAGCATGGTGTAACAAAGTAGTTCATCCAACTACCTCCATGACCACTTCAGGAAACTTGCTTAATATGCATTCCAGTTGTACCTCTTTAACCTCAATTTGCTCAATAAGTCCATCCAGACATGGACTCAAAAATATTCTGTCATCTTGTAGTATGTCTGCTGGTTCCAAAGCTATGATGCTTGATATCTGATGCTCATCAGATGCAGTCTGCTCTGACATTTCAGATTTTCCACTAACTTCTTTCTCTTTCACCACAACTAGTGTCTCACTCTCATCATCCTCTGAGCTTATGACTCTCCTAATAGCTATGTCAATGATTACCCTTACTGAAATACAAATACGCAGCATGCATGTTGTGCACTTATATTTCTGCAAGGGTAGCCTTGGATCTCTAAGAATATCAGTTCCAATAATGATATCAGATGCAGCTGCATCAGATATAACTGCTTTTCCTTTCCAAGGCAATCCTTGAATGCTGAAGCTGACTTCTCCAAGTCCCCATGGGCTTTATGATTCATCTGAGGCTAACATGAGCTCCGTCTTTGGCTTCCTCTACAGCCACGACCAAGACTCAAAATTCTGCATTAATACAGGTCTTGTGATAATAGTAGTAGTAGCTTCAGTTTCCACCAGACCTTGTACCTCTTTATCTCCCAATTTCACAGGAAAACACATTAAGTTTGAGCTTGTGACTGTGGTCACCACCTTAGTGCCTTGCTTCCTTTCCTCTACCTCCACACACTTTGTCTGATCATTCTCCTTCATCAGGGTAGTTGCTGCTCTGTTTGCAAGTTGCTCTGTTTTGTTTTTAGGATGTCTGATTCTTGTGTCCCAGTTCATTACATCTGTAACATCTGAGTTCAAATTAACTCTCATGGTGAATAACATCTCTGCTGTGCACTGGCTGAATTATTTTCTGCCACATCTCTTTGGTTTAGGTCCTCTGTCCTAGAATCTCTCATTTCTCTTATACTGACTGTTGTTTGCAGGATTCACTTAACATAAGTTCTCATACGAACATATGAAATTTGCCAGCAGATAAAGGCCTAGAGGTCTATCAAGTCTGCTTGAATGTGCAGCTAACACCCCTTATTCTGCAGCTGCCCCTCCCTTCCACCCTTCCCCTTCATTAACCTTCCCCCTTGTCCTGTCCCATCCCCTTTTGAAGCAGTCCACTGTTCTACTGGATACCACTTCTGCAGGTAACACATTCCACCCAGCCACCACCCTCTCTGTAAAAAGTGTCTCCTCATCTCCCTCCTGAACCTTCTCCTCCAGTCTCATATCATGGCCCCTGGTGGCCCTCCCTCCCTTACTTTGAACAGCCCCTCTGTACCTGTCTTGTTTATTCCTTTCATGTATTTAAAGGTTTCAATCATGTCACCCCTCTCCTCTCCTCCAGTGAGTACATAATCAACTCCCTCAACCTCCTCTTGTATGATAAGTCCCCCAGCCCCTTGATCATCTTTGTCGCCCTGCGCTGCACCCCCTCCAGTAACTTAATGTGGCCTGTACACCACTTCCATTCTAAGAATCCTATTCTTGGAATCCTGGATTTGCATCCAAAGTGACTCCGTACTACCCTCCTCCCCTTCCTCACTTACACACTTCAGTCCTTCCTTCACATATAGTGCCACACCCCCTCCTTTCCCAATCACCCTGTCCCTACAAAATAACCTGTACCCTGGTACAGAGAGGTCCCAGTCATTGTTTTGGGTGGCCCATGTTTCACTTTATATTCCCATAGGTGTGTACCTGCTACCCTAAACTGTAGGCTATTCCACCACCTACCAGCCCTCCAGTTACTTTAATACCAACCCAACACTAGGCCACCCCTTGGACTTCAGTTGCAACACATTCAATTTATTTGCCTTAAAGGCATGCAGTGGCTACTAGGCCTATACCACCACAGTTAGTGCACTCTCTCCTTATTACACTTAACACTGTTAGGTTGTTACAGCTTATGCCTAAACTTTTAACTTTCCCCTTGAAAGTTCTTTTTGAATAATCTTTTAATACCTGTGTGGTGCCACAGGATTGGTGGATTACCCATGTGGCACCTATACACAAAAAAGGAGATAAGGGATTGCTAGAGAACTATAGGCAAATCAGTCTCACATGTGTAGTGGGAACAATGCTCGTGAGCATCATAAGAGACAGACTTACCTTATCCTTAGAAAATACAGATAGTGACTAGCATCGCTTTAAAAAGGGAGAAGCAGTACAATGAACCTCCTCTGCTTCTATGAGAAGATTAGCCATGCAACAGGCAATAATATCACCAGCGATATAATATATTAGCATTTTGCTAAGGCTTTTGAGCTACTTCACACCGGACAATTATTAGTAAGCTTGAACAAGCTAGGACTAACCCAATCATTGTCAGATGGATAATGGAGTGGTTGTGTGAGAGGCAGCAGAGGGTTCTTGTGAATGGATACCTTTCAGAGGTGGGAAAAGTGGCTAGTAGGGTTCCCCAGGGCTCCGTCCTGGGATCCGTATTGTTCCAGATATTCATCGCAGACCATACCATAAATCTGAAGTGTTGGGTAACAAAATATGTGGATGACACAAAGATAGGTGGGCCATGCAGCACCTGGTCAGACTCTGCCTTAATACAACATGATCTTGATAGAAGTTTAAATTGGACAGTAAAAATGGAGATGAAACTAAATATGAACAAGTGTAAGGTACTACACATACTGTAGGCAGAGGTAACATGATGAATACTTACAGACTAAACAGTACACCTCTGGAGGTGTCATGTAACAAAAAATGACTTGGGAATCAATATAACTGGTGATCTGGGCTTCACTAAACAAACCACTGAAGTTACAACTAAAGCTAGCAATATAATTTGGACTATAAAAAAGAATATCATGTCTAGTGAAGGTGAATTTTTGGTTCCCCTCTATAGGGTCTATGTGCAACCACATTTTGAATATGCCTCACAGTTATGGAACCCATATTAAGAAGGAAGACAGATATAGACTGGAGAAAGTCCAAAGGAGATTTGCTAAATCTATTAAAGGGCTGGGCATCCTGGGATACAATCAACATCTAACTTCGTTGGACCTGATGTCACTAGAAACTAGGTTGATAAGAGGGGACATTCACTTTATGTTCAACGTAACACATGATCCTGCCCTTATGGTGGAATTAGATATTGAATTCAAACTTGAGCAAATGGAAACAAGAGGACATCCACTCCATATAAGAGGAAAAGAGTTTAGGACCAACAAAAGGAAGTATTTTTTTCAAATCGAGAGTGGTGGAATTGTGGAATTCACTTCCAGCAGAGGTAGTATAGTGAGTAAAACAAAATTAGAGTTTAAAAAGAGGCTGGACAACTATATTGGAAAAGTGTAATTTTAAAGTATTTTCTATGAAACTACTACAGGAGCATATATGGGCTAACACCTTTAAGCTCTTTGAACTTTCTAGTATGAATTCCTAGATACCCATTCCTGGTATCTAACACAGAAATACTTAACTCTATATTGCTTATACACTCTATTCACTTGCACTCTAAACATTTCACAATAGCATTCACTTTGCATTACTTAACAATTACTTTATGGCATTCACAATATATGTTTCCCCTAAGTTTCTGAATTCAGTTCTCTAATTGCTGGACAGTAGTCCTTGAAGCAATAGGTATTCCAGAATTCAATATAGCATATGAGTGCCACTCTTGAACTAGTCCCACAATGAAATAAAATTACTGTACCATTTTCCTTAAAATGCTTGATTGAAAATGTTGGCAATTCTGACCCTCTGGAGATGGCAGTGAATCTGATACTGTTGATCCTTGAAAACAACCTGGTTGCTTGAAGCAGGTGAGGACTTGTTGGATGCTACTGAAGTCAGTTGACAAAAAAACAGGTACTCAAAGCAGCAGGCTGATCTATTCTGTCTCTGTCCTGTATTAACTGCCCTACTATTCCTAACACTGTGATGCAGGTGATCCCCTGTAGTCTAGAATACTTAACTGAGGGATAATCCCTTAGGACCTAACTACAGGTAGGCCTCAGTATGCTGAACTCCCTCTGGATGGGACTGGTCCTTTCAGGTCCATCTTTCTGCTCAAGTGCCCTAAAAATGAGCTGTGTAGATCCTATTTTAACCCCTGAGCATTCCATTCCTACCAAATCCAAGTCACTGAGTGGACAGAACCTGGTTTCAATCCTCAGCACCAATCAGCTTTGATTTTACATTGGAGCCCTGCAGCAGGATGAGCCACAATGGAATCTGAAGTTTGAATAGTCAACTGTCTTTCTGAAAATTCCAAGCCTACTCTGTTCTGTTAACTTAGATTCAGTGTTATTGTACATTGCATAAAACACAATATAATTACTGGTGACCATAAATATCAACCGGATTACTGTTTTGTTAAAAATGTACAGTATATCAACCAGATTTTGGGTTATTATGCTCCAAAGGCAACAACAACCTGAAATCCAGTTGATATGACACTTCATAATAACCTGAAGTTGATATGACATTCCCCAAAGAAAAGAAAAGACTTTAAAACTGTTGCATTTCATTGTTTCACAAAAAATATTTATACGGCAGTGTTTTCAACTGTTTTATTCCTGTGCAGTTCAATTTCTTCAAAAAATAAAACTGCACTCTAGCTAAAAAATGTCTTTTTATTTCAAGCTCCTAGAAATACAGTCTAAACCTCCACACCAGCAATTATAAAAAATTAAGGATAGGTAAGTTTGATGCTATGGATCTTTTCACACACCCTCGGTGTGTGATGACCACATAAACCTCTCAAGCTTCACTTTCAAGGTTTATGGGTCATCACACACCCGGTGTGTGAAAAAATCTATAACACACACTTACCAATCACTTATTCCCTATAAAATTATCTCAAAATAAAATGTAATCATCTTCATACCTTTCCCATAAGAAACCTCACATTTCTGGCTTTCTCCAGTATTTCTTATTAACAAATTGGGTTAAGGGATCATTATATTGCTCAAACCTAAACGTGTTCCCACTTTGTGGAAAAATAACAGCTTGCTGTTTAACTCTAACACTAAACAAGGCTAATATTTCCACTTAAATTAAGTCATTTTCCTTTAAATAAACACTTTCCTTTTGTCTGGAGCTCAAACAAATTGAACATTCATTTGAGGTCTGAGACTCCTTCCAGGGGCTGTCCAAAGGGCTCCAGTAACCACTCCTGCCCAAGACCACACACCCTCTCCTGGATCTTCCTTCAACCTCCCTGCCAGCCAGCATGACTCATGGGTTACAGATTTTCCTCCTGGACTACTCCAGCTTATCAGGTCAGCAACTCCTGCTTCCTGAACTTTTAAACAGATAAAACTATTTTTTTACCAGATTGACCACCTTTCAAACTACAGGTGTTTCAAGTTTGGTTTAATTCAAACTTAAAATGGCCTTACAGTGCCCTTTACACACACACAAAAAAAAGTTGCACATTTCTACTTTTTTAATTATGCTGACTCATTATAAAGTAACACTATACTTTTAAACATCTCATTTTTTAAAACTAAACATATATGTAGCATAAAATGCATATGCATATATAGACAAGGCTGAGTATTAGCCCAGTTTGGCTATATTGTATTAATCTTTTTTGTGCTTATTTACATTAAATGTTTTGTGCCTTCTTTGCTGTTTTACATGGTGCCTGGATCACTTTATGTGTATTGGGAGCCCATCCACATTTACACTGTGTGCCCCCTTAATTTAATTAATGTTTTTATAGGTGGCAGTCCCCATGTCAATAATCTGGTGCTTGCCACCTGCCAACTTGTCTTATCTATTTAAAGTATCTGGTCTTTCCGACCTGGTAGCATGGAGGGAAGAGGCACCCATGCCTCACCTGCTACCCTGCCAGTAGCCCAGGTTTGGGGATAGACTCAAATCACTGAGGCTGGCCAGAGAGAGGAAGATTGAGCATCCAATGAACTGCTCTCTTCCTCTGGGGAAGGAGGGATGTGGGTCCTGGTGTTTGTCTGGCCTCTAGCATTGTTCTTCCACTGTAGGATCAGCAGCTGGCAATGTCCTACACATGGGAGTGTGCGCAGGTATGTCTGGATGGCATTGCACATCTACTCCTACAGTGGAAGAACACGGAAAATGACCAAGTGCAGTGCAGCATGACACTGGCCCCTTGTAGGCTCTACACCAGCTACAGGACCCTCCCCCGGAACTGGATCCATACCATCGTTAGGGCACCTAGCATTGACCCCTACCATGGGGGAAGTACAGGGATAGAGGTAAGTTCCTGGGATGCCGGGTGACGGGGCTGGGGGGGGGGTCAGTGGATGGCTGAGCCTGCACCATGGTGGGGAGAAAAAACAGCATTAACAGCAAATAAAATATATGATCTTCTGCTGTTGGGAGAGGGTTCTTACTCTCCACACCTCTCCATGCCCTGAACTGCTGTGGCAGACCTTAGCCTACCCCACAACTGAGGTCGCATTTCACCCTAGCTGCTCCTCAGCTGTTAATAGGGGATTCCCTTTTAGCACAGAAGTGCTGCTGCTATGGAACTGTGACTCAGCTCTCCACCACCGCTCCTTGACTTTCTCTTTCTCTTGGCACCTCAGCACCACACAGCTGCCACTCTGCAAACATATTAAACTCTGCAAGTGCTGGGGAAACAAATTATTTAACCACAGGCACTGCATTTGTTTAAAATAATACTTTTGTTCCTTCCTTCCTTGGCTGGCCCCACATTTACTACTGGACCACCAGGGTTTGTAACATTTAACAGGGTAACTAACAACTACCCAGGGCAACCAAACTAGAACCTTTGGCTTCATAAGTTGCTGCACCCACTATTTTTACATAGGGTGACAGGCAATATTTTTTAAATGGCATTTTAATGTGTACTGAGTCTAATGGGCATAGGCAAACCCCCACAACTTACACCTGCTGACTTAAATAGTAATATGCTCACAACCTTTTGTTTATTTTCTTTTTTACACAGAGTCTGACCACCCACCATGGCAAGATCCCTACAGTTCTAGACCTCTCACCAGGTGACCCTCTAGAAATTAATGTACCCAATTACTTTCTTGTGGAACAGTCATTCCATGATTGTTACAGATTGTCAATGTCTTTCTCACAACCCTGCATAAAAGTACCCACCTCATGCAGTGATGTGACACACATAGCATTTGGATTAATGTCATGACACAGAGGGACACTAACCAGAGGTGGGAGCTCATAAAGCTGGGGATAGTGGAAGCAACCAAAACCTGCTGCAAAGCCCAGAGCAAGAAGGCTAGGGCTAAGAATCTGAGCTGGTTGAGCAAGGAGGTCATGGAAAAGGTAAGGAGGAAAAGAGCTGCCTTTAGGAAGTACAAGAAAACAGGGAGGGGGGCGGACAGGGAGGAGTACTTGACAGAATTGAAGGAGGTGACAAGGGCAGGTAAAGGAGCCAAAGCATCTACGGAACTCAGGCTGGCACAAGCATGTAAGAAGAGGGGGGAGAAGGACTTCTTTAAGTACATCAGGGAGAAAAGGAGCTGTAAGGACCACATAGTAAGGATTAGGAAGGAGGGGGTTGGGTGGAAGCAGGGTGCGATAAGGCAGAAGCACTAAATGAGTACTTCTGCTCAGTATTTACTAAAGAGAAGAGGGGGGTAACACCCAAGGTGGGAGAAATGGCAGAAGTGGGGGAAGTGGTGACAGATGGGGAAATCATGGAGGGCAGAGTTCGAGAGGGTTTGAAGGCACTGAGGGTGGACAAGGTGCCAGGCCCAGATGGCATCCACCCCAGGGTACTGAAGGAGCTGGCAGAGCTCCTTGCAGGACCTTTGGCAGACCTATTTAATGCCTCACTACATTCGGGGTGTGTACCTCAGGACTGGAGGATGGCTCATGTGGTGCCCCTCCACAAGAGTGGCCCCAAGGATAAACCAGGAAACTACAGACCAGTGAGCCTCACATCCATCATGGGTAAGCTAATGGAGACTATCCTGAAGGAGAGGCCAGTGGCCCTCCTAGATGCCAAAGGACTACAGGACAGCAGACAGCATGGCTTCATATGTGGCAGATCCTGCCAAACCAACCTGGTCGAGTTCTATGACTGGGTAACTAGGCAACTGGACAGGGGCCATGCAGTGGATGTCCTGTATCTGGACTTCAGTAAGGCATTCAACCGTGTGCCACATGGAAGGCTGGAAAGGAAGTTAGTAGGCACAGGGGTGGGTGCAAAGCTGGTGAGATGGGTAGGAAACTGGCTTCAGGAAAGGCAACAGAGGGTGGTGGTGGTGGGAGCTCTCACACCCAAGGGCAGTGATGACGGTGTTCCACAGGGCTTAGTGTTGGGACCAGTGTTGTTTGGGATATTCATTGCAGACATATCATGGGACATCAAGAGCAAGATCAGTCTGTTTGCTGATGATACCAAGGTAGGCGCGGTGGCGGATGACCTAGGGGGATGGCAGGGATTGCAGGATGATCTGGCAAAGCTTGAAACCTGGTCAGACACCTGGCAACTGGGGTTTACTGCCAAAAAGTGCAAGGTGCTGCATTTTGGGATGAAGAACCCAAGGAGGAGTTACCAGCTAGGGGGAGTGCAGCTAGCCCAGACAGAGGATGAGAAGGATCTGGGTGTGCTCATTACAGGGTCAATGAACAACTCGGCACAATGTAGGAAGGCAGCTGCAAAGGCCAACAAAATGCTGGGTTGTATTGCAAAGGTATATCCTCGAGGAGGAGGAGGTGATTCTGCCACTGTATAGGTCATTAGTTAGACCACACCTGGAGTACCATGGCAGTACTGCGCTGCGATCTGAAGAGGACATTAAGTTACTGGAGGGGTGCAGCGAGGGTGACAAAGATGATCAAGGGACTGGGGAACTTATCATACAAGAGGAGGTTGAAGGAGTTGAACATGTACTCACGGGAGGAGAGGAGGGACAGGGGTGACATGATTGAAACCTTTAAATACATGAAAGGAATAAACAAGACGGGTACAGAGGGGCTGTTCAAAGTAAGGGAGGGGAGGGCCACCAGGGGCCATGATATGAAACTGGAGGGAGGAAGGTTCAGGAGGGAGATGAGGAGACACTTTTTTACAGAGAGGGTGGTGGCTGGGTGGAATGTGTTACCTGCAGAAGTGGTATGCAGTAGAACAGTGGACTGCTTCAAAAGGGGATGGGACAGGACAAGGGGGAGGGTTAATGAAGGGGAAGGGTGGAAGGGAGGGGCAGCTGCAGAATAAGGGGTGCTAGCTGCACATTCGAGCAGACTTGTTAGACCTCTAGGCCTTTATCTGCTGGCAAATTTCGTATGTTCATATGTTCGTATGTTCGTAGGGGTGGTGGCAACATTTGAAATGCTCAGGGGGCAAGGTTGCAGCATAGATGCACAAGGCATGCACTCTAAAGAAATCTTTTAAAGCAAAGATTTAGCAGAGAAGCATTTGAAGCAGAATAATGGTGACTTACACTGTAACCAATGCATTTGTGATGTAGTAGTAGAATTTACTGTTGTCAATGAACAGTGCAAATGCAGCTGCTAATAAATTGTATTTTTGAATTTGTATACGCACAGGACCACTATCCCTTGATAAAGCTGGGGTTTTCCAGTGAAACACTGTCGAGATTGTAACACAGTGGCCACAGCTGAACTTTATAAGAACTGACAAAATAAATAGATATTTGATTTGGAACAATTGGTGTTCATTGGTTTGAATTTATCCATCCATTTGTTTGAAGTGCATCCTGTTCCACATTGGATAAATCTTGGTGGACAGATCAAAACTTTGCTATTTGGGAGAAACTGAAGGGTGCTCAACTTTTTCTAGACTGAAGTTCAACTGTCAAATCTTATTTATTTATTTTATTTTATTTATTTAATTTTTGTTAACTGGGTAGGGTGCACTAGGCAGACATCTGCCTACTTTCAGGCATGACCCAGGAGGCTACAGATAAAGAAATAGATGACCAATAACATAATCATACAATACAGATGTTCATAGAACATTAGCTTAGGCTGACAGAGGTACTAAAGTACATTCTGTAAAGTAATACATAAAGTGATACAATGGTGTAACAAATTGCCCGTAGAAAGCCCGTGAGTACTAGATACAAGCAAATGCAATCTTCAAGACAGCTAACATATATGGGCCACTTATTATTTTTACACTCCAGATACAGAAGGTTACCCTTGTTATGGGGGTATGAAGCTAGTCAGAGAGAAGGTATGATTAGGGGAGCTAGGGCTAATAGCCTTATATTGAGTAAGTTTAAGGAGAAAGCAGAATGAGAGTAGGAGGAATGCATATCATGCCTTGGTGGGAAGTTTAACGTAAGGGGTGTGTTACACCAGACAAATGCATTGGGATCGCTGGGACAGCAGGCCACGTAGTTGGTTCCTGAAGGAGGTTGGTGAATGACACTGTCATACATTTTGAGGGATGGAATTCCACAGTTTAAGGGCTGCACTTAGACTACATTTTAATCTTTGCAGGTCACTCTGCATCTCCATAATCCCTTCATTGCTATCTATGCTCCCATAGAGTTTTATGTCTTCACAAAGAGGGGATGGGGCTGGCAGTATAGCCTAGAGGTTAGAGTGATGAGCTATGAATGAGCTTGCTACATCCAGCAGACCTGGTCTTTATTCCCACAACCTCCACTTGCATATTGCGTGACACTGAGCAAGTCACTTCACTTCCCCAGTGCTCCCAGGTAGTCCCCTGGAACATACCTTGGGCCTAGTGGGCTTTACCCAGCTGCCAAAGAATAAAAGAAGAAAAAGAGACATAATTTACTCTGGATTCCTTCTCCAGTGTCATTGATGAATATATTGAAGAGGTTTAGACCCAGGGCGAATCCCTGTGGTACTCCACTCATGACCTCCTTCTCTTCTGATTCGACACCATTAAACACAACCCTGTGTGGCCTCTCTTTCAATCAGCTTCCTAACCATCTCACTATACCCCTTGCTATACCCAGATCTTCATCTTCTTCAGCAGTCTTCTGTCAGGCACCAAGTCAAAATAGAATAAATCCATTCAAATACCCTCATTACCCAATCAAAGAAAACTATCTGGTTGGTCTGAGAAGACCTGCCTACCATGAAGCTTTATTATGCTGGAGTCAATTGCTGTCCAGGTAGTCCATGAGGTAGTCCATGAGGTCTTCTTTGATCAGTGACTCCATTAGTTTACTCACAGCAGAGGTAAGACCGACTGGTCTATAGTTCCCTGTTTGCTCCTTGTCCCTCCTTAAGGAACAGAACTATATCCGCCACCCTCCTGTCTTTCATAAATACCCCCAGCTGTAATGAGCTAATGAGTAGCCCTAACAGGGTTTTAGACAGTTCTGTTGCCAGTTCCTTGAGTACCCTTATATGCATACCATCCGGCCCCAGGGTCTTATCTACCCTTAGGGTTGCTAGTCCTTTCCAGAACCTTTTGCTGGTAAATACTGACTGGCTCATCTTCAGGACACCCTTTATGGCCCCCTTTTTGTCAGTCTCTGGCAGGGCCTATTGTTTTCCCTTATGAAGACAGAGCAAAAGTAATCATTAAGGACAGCTGCATTTTGCTTGTCCCCCTCTATTACCCTACATCTCTCAGACAGCCTAACAAATCCACTGACACTTTCTTTCTTTCTTTTTCCCCTTATATTCCTGAAGAACTGCTTTTCCCTGCCCTTGACTCCCTCCACAACATGCAGCTCAGTGTCTGCTTTTGCCTCCCTAACTGTCCTTTTTACTTCCTTAGTTCTTAGTAGTCTAGTCATTCTTCCTAACCCTGAATTTCTGTGTACCTGCTGATGGAGATGCTGCAAAGTTTTAATTCCCCATTGAAGTTCCAGTGAAGTTACCAACTTTGCCTCCATGGAGCAATCTGCACATTTTTTCCATCAGCTTGTAAATTCACCTATTAACTTTGCTGGTGACTTCCCTGGTAACTTCTCCATTAAGATAGTTAGGCAATGTCTGTTCATAATGAGGCCAGCGGTGGTAAACAAGTACTTTAGGTCACATGGAAACAACTCCTGCAGGTCACATGCTACTGTTCTATGTACTGATTCATCCTTAGTTTTACTTAGCAGTCTGAGATAGTCAGTAGAAGGGGACAGATTTGCTCTTTTCATAGTAAAACCTAGTCAAGAAAAACAACAACCCCCTCCCCAATATTTTCAGCTTTCTTTTGTTTGTTCTTCATCTAATTTTTACTGTACAGTTTGTGAGTCTTTGTTCCATTGTTCTTTAGCTGTTATTTTCTTTATACTAAGCATTTTTATTTGTGCTATTTTTCATCTTTTACCAATTTTTTATACTCTGTCTTTTTACTCTGTTTTTTTATTGGTGGGGGTTTAAAATCAGTGGGAGTAGCCTGGAAGAGAGAGGGAGCAAACAGCAGATGGGAGAGGCCATGCTTTCTGCATCAAGAGAGCCTGGCCCATGGCACTGGCAGTAGGAGGAGACAGCAGCAGCACCCAATCCTCCCCCACAGTGCAGCACCTCCAGCAACAAAATGAGGCAAGGGCACCACCACCACAAACAGCAAAGAAAGCTCCAACCCAACCCGCTGTTGTACCACCACCATCACCACCACCACCTGTGCACCACAAGGAAGAAGAGATGCAGCCAGGACCATCTTGCCCCTACCTTGTTGGCAGCAGCCAAAGTCCCTTGTCTGGGACATTTTTGATATTAATCCCATCAACAACAGTGTGGGCATGTGCAAACCATGCCACACTGTTTTTTAACATGGGAAATGGGGGAGCCATTTGGGGACAAGTGCACAGCACACACACACCTTAGAGGGAGGCACTGCAATGAGTGGGAGAAGCATCTAAGAAATGAAGTTGGTAAGACAGGTGGAGGTGGTGCCACCTCTACTGGTTCTTCTCTGCTGGGCAAGAGAAAGAAATGTGGTGTGTAGGTGCAGGAGGGGGAGATGGAGGGTACTGGGAGAGGGACCTGCAGTCAGACTCAGTTGCTGCAAGGGGCATCTGAGAGACTCACTTCAGATCCTCTTTCCACATCTGCCCATCTGGAAGTACAGCAGCTCACATGGTGTTACGGGAGCTTTCCTGGCAAGTTGCAGGGATGTAGGAGCTGTTGGAGGTTGTGTTGCAAACTCCGTAAACCATTCTGGAGGGTATGGCTGAACTGTGAAGTGGTGGTGCCCCCTCTGTCCCCAGGCCATAGCCCTCCAACCCTGATATTTTCTTTTATCTTTCTCTTTTACCCACTGTTAAACCTTAAAAATGAAACAAAAACTAAAACAAATGTTGTTCCTCTATCTTTATTTCTCTGTCTTTATTTATTTATTTTATTTATTCAAAACTAGGACTACAACCTTTGAGCTAGGAGCTCATTTACAAAGATCCGTGTGAATGAATCCATACATCACAGGCACATTACAAACATGTAGTACAGAGTAAAATTAGGGTAAACCAGTAGTAAATGATTAATTAACAATAACAATAAAACTAAAGTGGTCATAAAATAAAAGAAAAGAAATATTTGGTAGCTAAAGCAGTTGAACAGTAAATGATTAATTGACAGTTACAATGAAAATTAAAGTGGTCGTAAAAAAAGAGAAATTTGGTTGATAGGGAGGAAGGCAGATGTTCTTGGAAGAGGGATAAGGGATGATTGTGGGGAGAACTGGTTCCCTTTGTCTGGAGGAGAGACAGGGTGGAGGCAGGGGTTAGATAGAGGAAGTGAGTGTAAGTGAGGAGGGGGAGGCAAGAAAGAGGTATTGTACAAAGTAGGAGGTGTCAAGAGGAAGGGGGTTGAGAGTGTTGTGGAAGGCAGGAGTGAGGGTGGGGGTGTTGAGGAGAAGGGGATTGAGAGGATAGTGGTAGGCAGGGGTGAGTGTGGGGGTAAAAGGAGTAGAGATAAGGAGGCGGAGGCAGAGGAAAGAGGAAAGAAGGCAGAGGGGCTAAGAGAACAGCTGTAAAGGGTAGGGGTAAAAATTAATTAGGAAAGGATAGAGAGGACATAGGTGGATAGTGGGACTTGAGGGGGGTTATGTTGCTGGTAGACCAGAGCAGATCTTGGGGGAGATAAAGTGCTCAGAGTACTCGATATTAGGCCAGCCACTTGCTTCCAGTTATAGGGAGCATGAGCACTGCATTTGACTAGAGAGGAGAGCATGTAGTTTAGATTTTACATGCCCAACTTTTGGTTTAGCTAGAAGGTCACTTGGGAGGGAGTTTAGCTAGTTTGGGGCATGGTATGCAAAGGATTGCTGTCCTTAAGAAATGCAGTGGAAAGGAACCTTGAAGGGATCATTTTGTGACCCCTGAGTTAGACTAGTAGGTGCAATAGGGCATAGAAAAGCTTGGACACTGGTAGGGGTTAGACCAAGGTCCGCCTTCTTGAAGAGGAGATATTGTAGGTAGCGAGTTTGGTTTTCCAAGTCCAGCCAGCCTGTGAGGGAATAGAGTTCGCAGGTGTGGGTTAGTCAAGGAGCTCCCAGGAGAAGCCTGCAAGCTTTATTCAATGTTAGGGCTATTCTTTTTAAGGCCGTGTCATTAGCTGAGCTGTATACAATGAGACCATATTCTATTACTGAGAAAACAGAACTATTTATGGTTAGATTGAGGGCTTCATAAGTGAGGCAGGGTCTGTGTCTGTACAGGTGACCAATTTTCCTGTTAGCAGACCTGGAAACCTAGTCTATGTGTTGTAAATAAGATAAGAAGGTGTCCAGTGTTATCCTGAGGTAATTGAATGTGTGGACCATCTCGAGTATTTCATTTTGTTTGTTGCAGGTGGATAATTTGAATGTCTGATGCTTGTTGTATGTAGTGGTGAACAGCATTGTTTTAGTTTTCTTGTACTTAACTAGCAGTCGAGAATTGATGAACCAGTTTTCGGCAAACTTAAACTTACTCTGAAGACGTTGTTGTAGGGTGGCAGGTTCTGGGTGGCTAGTATAGAGGATGACATCATCTGCATAAAAGAGGATATTGTCCTGAAATTCATGTGGGAGAAGGTTTAAGGAAAGACTAAATAGCAATAGGCCCAGGATGGACCCTTTGGGAACACTGGTGTTTACACGTTGACTATCGGAGAGTGTGGTGCTGATTTTAACATGTTGAACCCTACCAGTGAGGTAGCCATGAAACCAGTTTAGAGAGGGTAAGGACACGGTCAACACACCTAGTTGATTTAGACTGTGTTGAAGGCCTTAGTTTGGCCAATGTAGGTAGCCCACACTAAGTGCCCTCGGTCTAGGGTGTCATGGATAAAACCAATAAATTCAACTAGTGCTGTTGTTGTACTATTTTGTTTTCTAAAGCCATGTTGTTCCTGACATTGTAGATGGTATTTGTCAAAGTGGTCCACAAGCTGGTCACAGACAACTCTTTGTAGGGCTTTAGAGATTGGAGATAAAATAGAGATTGGCTGATAGTTATTGAGCAATGTCCTATTACCATTTTTAAAACTGGGATAACCACCGTGGCTTTCCAAAGCTTGGGAAATTTCCCAGTGAGTAGTGAGAGATTCAGAATACTCATTAAAGGGGCCAGGATGACATCAAGGTTGAGTGAAATTAATTTGAGATCCAGGCCATTGCCGTTTTGCCTAGTACTTGTTGTAGGTATTTTTTGCTTCAGATTTTGTGATTATCTAAAGATAGACTGGGGGAACATGTGTTGGGGGGTTGGGACTTGGTGAATTGTTTTGGTAATAGGGCTTAAGTAGTTGAGGGGAGCATCCCACTGAAGTCTGTGAAGGCCTTACTGAAGGTATTGACAATGGTTATAGGATACTGCATTATTTTCCCATTTATGTTCAGCAAAGTAGGAGACTACTTATTTGGTTCCCCTGTTAGTGCCTTTATATTAGCCCATGGTTTGTGGCTATTACCCCAGGAGTTGTCCAGTTCAAACCTAAAGTGTGTGGCTTTGACCTGTTGAATGGCATGGGTACATCTGTTACGGGCAGACCTATAGTTTTGGAGGTCTGTATGGGAGCCTTATGCCAGAGGTTATCCTTGGCCTGTAGTTGGGCTATGAGGGAGGGGTAATCCAGGATTTATGGGAGCCACTAACCTTTCTCGTGGTGATGGGGGCAAAGATGTCACAGGTGTCATTGAATTTTTGAATGAAACTGTCTAACACAGTACTAACATCTCCTGCAGAATAGATTATGGACCAATTTAGCTGCCTTAGGAAGTCTTTTAGGGGACCTAGCTGCCCTTTTCTTAAGATGTGAGTAGTGATTTTTTTTTGCTGGGAGTTTTGGTGACTTACTAGTCTAGGTACAGAATATGTGGGAGTGGTTGCTTATTGAGTCTGTGACCACTTCAGTGCTGGTGATTCATTCAGGGTGGTTAGTCAACAGCCAGTCCAGTAGGATACATGTTCTGGTGTGGTAGTTGATATGTGTGGGGGATGCTACCATCTGTTCAAAATTTATTGCTGTGATGGTGTCTCTGCATGGGGTAGAGTCAGGGGATAACCAATTTATATTGGTATCACCCACCACAATTGTTCTGGAGTTACAGTGGAGGCTAGAGAGGTACTCATGAAGTGAATTAAAGCCTTCTTCCTGATCCTTGGGCAGGATGTAGGTGGAAAGGATAGTTATGCTCTTCCCTTGGGCACCAAGGATTATTTTTACTGGGAGGATTTGAAGATTTTTACCTGAATCTATAGGAGGGAGTACCTGACCCTGTAGGTGGTCTTTTATATAGATGGTACAACTACTGACATGTTTCCCTACTCTGTCCAATCTAAATGAGGTACAGCCATTTAGTTGTATTTTGGTGTTGGGGTCCTTGGCGTGAGCCATGTCTCAACAACTGATAAAGTATCTGGCCTATATTGGGTTATCCAGACTTGCAGCAAGTCAAGATTGGCTAATAGACTGCAGATGTTGATTGAGGCAACAGTGAGATTACTACGATTCTCTAGGTGATTGACTCCCATAGCCAGGATTCTGGGGCCAGGTTTGGGGTGGATGTTGCCTGACAGGAGGAAGAGTAACCAGATCAGCCTGGTTGCTTGCAACCTGAGTTGTTTCAGAGATTATGAATGGGTCCTAGTGGTTGGTGGCTGCTTAGTATTCTTGCTGGCTAACACAAGGAGGTTTAAGATAGGAGGGGAGAGGGGATGTGCAATGTCAGATAGAAATTGAAAGATACTAATATCATGAGGCCAGCCATAGACTACTGAAAGCACTGGCACCGATGTAGAATTTATGCACCTTGTTATATGTAGTGCTTCTATTTTTCCATTATCCATACTTCAATAATCAACAGGTGGGGTTGAGTGAGAGGAGGATTGACAATGATAACACTATGAGAAAGGACTTTAAAGACTCCATGTTAACCAGTATAGTGGCATTTGGGGGTTAGTACCACTTGGGTGTTGGTGACAGACAGACTGTCTGGGCACAAGCTACAGTATTTGCTCTTTGAGAGGGATGGTGCTCTGTAAAATGCACTGTCAAGTCAGTGTGGGGGGTGGGGCCTTCTGGCCAGAAAGTGGATTTAAAGAGTGCCATGGGCTGGGGAGGGTGGGCAGGCGGGAGAAAATTTTGGATGGGAATTTTTGTTAGTCCTCAGTAAAGTTCTCTGTAAAAAGAAATTTGAAATAGGCACCGGAGAGGAACTCAGGGAGCAGCCAATCAGTTTATTGGAGCCAAGTACTGCAGCCTATAGCCTGCCTGCTGAATAGCAGTTGAGCCAATGGAATTGTAGTCTTTTGTCTGTCTGTATTTCTGTTACTGCTGTGCTGTTAAACCTTAAAAATGAAAAAAAAAGTTTTAAACTTAAAAAGAAAAAAATTGTTCACACATTTTTATTTCTCTCTGTCTGTATTTCTTGATTTCTGCTACTGCTTTGTTCTAGCTATCAAAATTATGTTCATCCATTCAAAAGAAAAAAATCTGATTTCAGTTCTGCTGCCTTTCTTGGGCAAATGCATAGTTCTTGCACTATTACTAAAATTGTTCTCAGCTACTGTTGCACTGTGTGCCTCCCCCCCCACACACACACACACAGGCTGTCTTTCATTGCACTACAGTAGTACAAATATTCCAGAAAAAGAAAGTAGACTGAATTTAAGTACAAGCACTTTGGTACACAGAACTGCCAAGCACAATATATAAATTTCTCACTTCTGGAAATTCTCTCCCAAACCAGAAATCAGTAATGCTGGTAATAAACTGCTGCTGCTGCCACTGTTACTATGCTGTTTAAGTTGCTCTCTTGGAAAGCCTGTGTTGTCAAGCACAATATATACATTTCACACTTCTGGAAATTCTCTCCTAAACCAGAAATTAGTAATGCTGGTAAAAAAACTGCTGCTGGCACTGCTGCTACTATGCTGTTTGAGTCACCATCTTGGACAGTCTGTGTTGGCAAGCACTTTAGTAGACATACTGCTGAGCACAATATATAAATTTCTCACTTCCGGAAGTTCTTTTCCAATCCAGAAATAAGGAATACTGGTAATAAACTGCTGCTGCTGCTGCTACTATGCTGTTTAAGTCACCCTCTCAGACAGTCTGTGTTGTCAAGCCCTTTAGTACACACAACAGGCAGGCACAATATAGAAAATTTCCACTTCTGGAAATTCTCTGAAAGCTAAATAATAAAAAGGAGCCCATATAGGAATTAGATCACCTCACTGTACCCATCTGGAGGATCTCTTTGAACCTTTTCATTCCCTGTTCCACATTTACAGCTTAATTTATGCCAAAATGATATACAAACTGGGAAGACATTAATGGACAATTCCAGTACTTTGCCTGGGAAAATATGTAGTCTGCTATTCTCTTTACTCAATAGTTTTGTGATCTACCAGCAAAGGTAGGTATTTTATTTCCTTTTTTTGACTGGGGTGTGTGTGTGTGCATGCATGTGCGTGTGTGTGTGTGTGTGTGTGCATGGGGGGGTGTAACCCCTTTATTTCTAAACAATTTTTTTCTTACTGTTTTTCTGTTTTAAAGTATCATAGTTAGGTTGATGAAATCATGTTGCTGCATAGGTCGAACCTGTATCTTTTTTTGGAATTTAGCAATTTTTCCAACCATGGAAGATAAGCATTTTTTTTGGCGGGGGGCATTCTGGAAAGTTTTGCAGATGTCAGACTATCTTTTGTTACTGTTGCTCTAATTTCAGGTAATTTTCAGCAGGTGTCTTTTGCAATGTTGTCCAAGCAGCGAAGATGTCAATTGCTTGATTGTTGGTGCAGGAGACAGCAGCACAGGAGACCTGTGAATGCAAGAAAGGATTATTTAGACTCTACTCAATTACCCTCTGTGGTGATGGCCACATGGCATAGCCATTGTCAGTTCCCCATCTTACTATACTCGTCACCTGTGAAGAAAACAAATAAATTATTTTGCCTCACTTGGACACTGTGGTGGCCACACAATATAGACATTGTTGACTCCCCATCTTACTATACCTGTCACCTGTGAAGAAAAAAAGATAAATTATTTTGCCTTACTTAGCCACTATTGTGGCCTGCTTGCTGCACAGTATAACCGTTTTTGACTCCCCATCTTAATATATCTGTCACCTGTGAATAAAAATGAGAAATTATTTAGTCTCCCTTTGGCCACCATGGTACATAGTGTACCTGTGAAAAAGGAGAACAAAAAAGGAAAAGAAAAAAGAAAAGAAAATGATAATGGCACTTACCGTTACCTTAGTGCTGCTGGCTGTGCTGTTTACTGGCTGGTGCATGCCACTGAGATGGTGTAAGAAGACGTCATGTAATAATTCTCTATTTCTTGAAGGCTGTCTGGTTTTGTGACTGCCTTTGCCGGTCATCCCTGTGAATGATGAAACCTGCAGTGAGACAAAAGGAAAGAAAGAAAAACATTTTAAGTCTTTCTGAGTAAGGTGGAAGGCATTTCATCCTCCAGGAGGCTGAGGACTGGAGTCACCCACCACCAGTGAGGATAAGGACTGTGAACAGCAATGAAAGTGACTTACCATCACAGCTTACAAAGACAGGCTTTGTTGAAGCTGAGGTCTTGCTGCTTTGATGAGCTTGCTGGCTGGATGGCTGGCTTGAGTATCCTGTCATACAGTTCCAAATTGAACTGCTGCAGCAGAGTTGTGATGGTACCATCCCCATTATCAATTTCAGACTCTCTGCAAAGTGTTTTTAGCTGCTTTAGCTGATGATGTGAATTGTCAATTCCTAATCCAGTAGATATTATCTCAGAATGAACATAGTATTCATTTATATGAGTTTTTAAGTCAGGGAGTTTTGCAACTTGTACCATAGGATCAAGCCAAACAGTCTTCCTAGAGTCAGGAAAATTTTTACATCAGTGTGGAAGTGGTGGCCCATGCTGTTTGTGGCTCTGTAGGACTCTAGCAGGCCAGAGGTGGAGATGGAGGATAAGGAGGAGGTGGCATTGTTTTGCTGGCTGGAGCAGGCATGCTTTACCCAGCAGGTAATGGCTTTTTTATGCTGCATCAGTGTGGAGGTGATGGCCCATGCAGTTTGTGGCTATGTAGGACCGAAGCAGGTCAGAGGAGGAGGAGGAGGAGGTGGTAGTGCTGTGTCTTGCTGGCTGTAGTAGGCATTGCCTCTAGACAGCACATTTGTGTGGTGAAGGTAAGTAATTGAATAGGTACTAGGAAACAAGCAGCACAACAGTTGGGGATGGGGAACAGTAAAATTACTGAAAATAACAGAATTGTGAATCATAATCTAGCATCCACCTCAATTGCATGTCTCTTGATGGGGTACACTGTAATAATCCCAGAACCATTGCCTACTTCTTCAACCACAATTTCTCAAACTTAACTAATTACACCTCCTCTTTCCCTGTCCAACCAGACATATCCAACCAGCAAAATACTAATGGTCCTCATTTCTTTTTCAGATCAGTCACAAAATGCGAAGTGCTTAGACTGCTAAACAATATTCTGGATTGTACTGCAGCTAGCTCTGACAATCTAGAACCAAAGCTCCTTAAGATCGCAGCACCTTTTATAGCTGCTCCCCTAGCCAAGATTTTCACTCTCTCCCTGTGCCAAAGCTACATACCTGAGATACTGAAACCAGCTAGGATTACCCATTTTCAAAAAAGGAGATTGAAAAGATCCCTCAAACTATAGGCCCATTTCTATAATGTCTGTCCTAAATAAGACTCTTGAGAAGCTTGTTGCTGCCCAGACAATTGATTACCTTCAGAAACATGATCTACTTTCCTCTGCACAGCATGGTTTTCACAAAGGCCATAGCACCACTACTGCTCTTCTCAAATTCATGTCAGATACTCTAGTGGCTATGGACTGTGGCCTACTCACCGGGGCAATTTTCATAGACATGACAAAGGCATTTGGTTAGTTGATAACTCCATCCTTCTTGCTACTCTTGGATCACTAGGCTTCTCAGATAATGTTGTAAGGTGGTTTGGGAACTACCTCTCAGACAGGACTCAAACTGTGAAATACAATTCTACTATCTCAGACAAGACCACTATAAATATTGGGGTTCCTCAAGGCTCCATACTTGGGCCCCTACTTTTCTCTCTCTTCATAAATAACATCTCCCCTGACCTCCACAGGACAACCTCCTTGCTATATGCAGATGATATTGTTCTGTATGCTAGCGCAAAAAGCATTGAAGAGATAAACAATCTACTCTCGCTTGACTTTCAGCTAGTACAGGAGTAGCTATCTACTCACAAACTTGTATTAAATGATGCTAAAACCCAGGCTATGCTCTTTGGATCAAATGTGAAACTCAAACATTCACATCCTAATTTTAAAGTCACCTCCTTAAATGGCACACTAGTTGGGGTGGTAAATTCATTTTAATATCTGGGCATCACCCTTGACCCATCACTAACTTTCTACTTACACATCAATCAGACCTGCAAATTGGTCAACTCCAAACTTGGAATAGCCTACTGAACCAGTTATGTGCTCACTCCCTCAGCAAGGCTTGGCATAGCCCATGGCATACTCCTTCCATCACTTACCTATGGTGCTGCAACTTATGCCTCTGTGTGCAAATCAATCCTTCAGAAATGGGATGTCACATATAACAATATATGTCACTATGCATCCTCTGCACACTGTCTGAAACACCACTGTCTCCTCTATTCAGCCCTAGGATGGCTTCCTCCTAATGGATTGAGGCTTCAGGCATATGGGTCTATTATTGATAACATGGTCCACCTACAAATACCTGCATCCCTTGCAAAACTTTCCAAAAGGTGACACCTTGTTATGGACTGAGGTCTGCTGACCAGGCACCTGTCTTCATCCCCAGACACAAAACCACAAAAGGTGCGAATGCTTTCATCTGCCATGCCCCCAAATACTGGAACTCCCTTCCACTAGCTTTGCGCTAATCACCATCTCGACTCTTCCCACAAGTGCACCTGCTTCAATCCATCATAGTTATCTTGTTCCTGCCCTCCTTTCTCTCCATGGCATTTTATTGACCTGACCCTCTATTTCGCTATGCACTTATCCTTACCAATCTTTTCCACCTCCCTATGTACTTTCACTCTCATCCCTTCCTTTCTTGGCTCTCACCTCTATCACTTACTAGTATCCCTCCTATAATACTTTATTCTTTAACTTATTAGCACTAAAATGTTCAATCTGTTTCATGTTTTCTTCCTTATAGCAAATTGTAGGTAGTCTTTGGTTTTGTACTGCTCCCCTCTTATCATTATTTTTTCTCTACACTGGTATTACATCTGCAAAATTGATCTGTATACTATGGTCAAATAATTTGTACTTGTATCAAAATGTTTTCCTGCAATTGTATAACCATTGTCAGCTATTTTTGTACTTGTATTGAAATGTTTCCCTGTATTGTTGTACTGTGCCCTCCCGGGTCGTGCCAGAAAATAGTCATTGCTATGGCTAGTGCACCTATCTGGTAAACAAAAACTAAATAAATAAAATAAATAAATGAAGTAAAGGATTATACTGATGAGGGGAAAGGAGGGAAACAACGCATCTTTTATTATGCTTCAACCTCATCAAGAAAGCAGCCCTCACAGTCTTCTACAGTAGACTGAAGTTGTCACCAAATAGGAATTCCCTCTCCATTACTGCTTCATCCATCTCTATGGTAGAAATACAATTTTCTAATGCTGACAACACCTAGCTCTTCATCTTCACCACCACTACCACCACCTTAATGTAATAGGAACATGGACATGAGTGTCTTGTGCAGAAAGTGCCCCTCATTCATATTAATAAATGTTAGCAAGTGACATTGTTTTGGTGACTGATTGGTGAGCTTGTCCCACACAATGGCCCAGCTGAACTGAATACACAATCCACACTGACACTGAAGGGTGGGCAGCTGAGGTATTTCATTGCAACTGAGGTTAGTGCTGGCACTCAGTCACCTTGCACCTCCAGTAAAGTAAGGGCTCATCAGTGATGGTAAGGTGCCTTGTGTCTGCCAAATATGCATCTATCATGTGTTGCACTGCCCACAGTCCTGCTGTCTCATTAACCTCCTCCTCCTTTTCTTCCATGTCTTCAACTCCCACTTGCCATGAAACATCCCAAATGGGATTTGGCATTTTCTCTTTTAACTTGCACATTTCTGCACCCTGTTTCCCAGGTGAGGTGGTAGTAGCAACACCTGGACTCTGTGGAGTTTCATGTTGTGCCTTAGAAAAATGTGTCTTCAGCAACTGTGCCCGGTGTACCCTCTTTATTAGAAGATCAATCAACTTTTGGACCTGCTCACACCCACTTTCAGTTACTGATGCCAGCCCATGTTTATAGTATGGGTTTAGCAAGGTGGTAACCCCAAAAATCTTCTGACTGCAGAATGTCAGAAATATGTGTATTGCAGTCTAAGATGTGAAGCATGTGTTCCATTATGGTACAGCTTCCACTATCATCACTTGCCTCCAGCACTTGCTGCACATTCACCAGTGTCTGCCTCAGCAAACCTAGTAGAGGAATGGCCTGACAGATACAGTTAATGTCCCCATGCACTGCCTGTGATGCATGTTTGAGTGGCCTGGGAACCATGATTAGGCCATCTGTTTGGCACAACTGCTCTGTTGTCAGAGACATGGGCACTCCAGCACTGTCATGGCTTGTACTGTATGTAGCAGTTGATATTCAGATATGACTTTATACCACTTGAACAACTGCTCAATCATGTACAGTGTCAAGTTCCATCTGGGGACAACAGAGAGCTTCATATGGTGCTGAGACAGATTTTTTTGTATCTGCAGATGACGGAGCTGCTCACTGACCTTTCTAGAATGGGCAAAGTGGACACAGATGCAACGTCTGCAGTCACTTGATATCAGGATGAGTTAGAAACTCCTGCAGAATGAGATTAATACAATGTACCAGGCAGGGCACCCTGAGAAACCCCCATCACTGATGCATTTCACAACATTTGAGCCATTATCACTCTTATTAAAACTTGCTTTTAGTGAATGAGTGTGAAGCCATTCATCAGTCTTGATAAGGAGCATTTTCTGACTCGTGTGTGATCCACTTATACTCTTCATTGTCAGCATGGCATGCTGTTGAATACCCTGAGTGCTGCAACCACCACAGTTGGGCTTAGTGTAATTTTTCCCATGCCCAGAGTCAAATTCTACCCCAGGTACCTGTGCCCAATTTGCTGCAATGCACAAGTAGGAGCTACCAGCTGTTTGGACACTGGTCCACATATTCATGCTCAGGTGTATGTATGGTGATACTGAATGCTTCAGGGCATGGTTTACCACCTGTGACACTGCCCCATAGAGTTCAGGAACAGCACATTTAGAAAAGTATGTTTGTGCTGGAATCTGCAATTTGAGACAGGCATGGGCCATCAACCTCAAAAATCTAACATTCTCAAAAAAAGAGAATGGCAATAGATCATTTGCCAGCATTCAGCAGTTGCTGCATTTAGCTAGCGTGCAGTAGTATGATTGTGAGTGAATTTGGAGTGATGCTCAAACATGCAATCCAGCATAGTCTGGACCTTTCTTGGGGTTTGGCTACCACACAACTGAAATCATCATGTCTGCATTGTTGGTGGGGTGGTATTTGACTCCTGAGGATTCATGTGTGCTGCTGTTCAACTGACACTAATGATCCAGAGAGGGGAGTTCTGCAATGGTGATACTGTGGCTTTCTGACTCTGGGTGGTAGTACTCAACCCCCCACTGCTGCTATGCCCACTACTTGGCAGACCCACAGAATCCTCCTCCTCTCTGTGATCCTCCTCACTCACCTCTCCATTCTCCTGGTCTGTTGTCCTGTCACTTCTATTTGCCTTGCCTAAGGATGATGATGAGGGACAGGGACCCCTGCATTGGCTTCCTTATGGTGATGATACCAGCGTAACAAGTGCCAGTTCTTCAAGTGTGTGTATTGCCCACTGGTGCTTAGGTAGCTGCCCTTTCTCCCCCTACTAACTCATGCTTGACATAGCTAAGAGATAGCAACTGTTTCATCAGCTGGGTCAAGTATATAAGAATCTGAGACTAGGGATTTCGTAACCCATGATTTACCATAACGGCAGGAGGACACCTGAGGGGAAAGGGTGGAAATTTCAGTTTTTTGGGATGATTTCATAGTTTCATAACTTCAATAATATTGGGGAGGACTTTAGTAGTTGATAATTGCAAACAGCATCCCCTGCATCATCTGCACCACCACCCTTATGCTTTTTCTTTTCAGGTTTCCATAGGGAATCAAGTAAATCATCAGCACTGCTGCAGATGTCCTCCTCTTCCACAGGTCTGTCCTCCTCATCATCACTGTAGTCAGGCTCTCTGGCCCTCTCATCATCAGGAGGAGTATAAGCTTGATGCACATTTTCCAGATCTCCTGCCTCAACCACTGACTCAAGCTCCCCTTTATCAAGCTCAGCACCACCACCACCACCACCAGCTACAGGGACACCAACAACCTCCTTCTCCTCCTCAGCCACTGTTCCTTGCTTATTGCTGCTTCTCTTGTCACCTCCCACATCCCCCACCAGCATGGATGCCACATATGTGGCAGAGAAAAATTTGGCTATACTAATGCCACCACCATCAACTACTCCTTTGCTACTACCAGCCCAGGAGACCACAGAATATGCACCCACAGGCATAGTTTTTATAACTTCAGCACTATTTTACCCCACAGATTTTGAATACTCCTTTGCTGCCTCCCCGGCACCTCTCTCTTTAGTAGAGCATCTCTTCCCAATCATTCTTATATGCCAGACTGGCTCACATAATTCTCTATGTCCTAGGAGAATGCACCACTGTGACTTATATTGAGCCTTGAACTGGCTGAGGTTTCAGGAAATGAGAAAGTGGCAACTTTTGGCCTTTATGTCTAAACTGCAGAAGAAAGAATTGTCCAGCTATATTCTAGATACATTCAGGATCTGAGATACCAAAGAGAGTTTGAGATCTGCACAGTTCTGGAATATGTGGTTCCAAAATGTAATCTGGGAGATGTGAGTCTTCAATATCTTATAGAGGGCTTGTTTCATGGAACATTATGCCCATCAGCCTCTGGGGGGTCAATTCCATTATCTGTTTGTGTATAGTGAAACAATGGTTTGTTAATAGGATGGTGGAACCTTCACATTGTTGTTCAGAGGGAATAACATGAAGTGGCGACCATTTTATGTTAAGTGTCTGTGACTGTCTCAATTCATTTGTCTAAATCTTTATTGTATAATTATATGTATGTATGTTTAAAATTGTATTATATACACTAAGTAAATATAAGACAGCGAAAAAGGCATCTCTTTGGAAATGAACATTGCTCAATGGAGATTTTATTATCCCTTTTCATAACATTTTTATGAATAAAATGTATTACTACTACTACTTACTATTAATTGTAATTTGATTTGGGATAAAAAAAATTGCAAAATGTAAATAAAGTCTTCAGTTCAAATAAGTAGCAGGAGCAAACAACACCTCCCCCTAGGGAATCAGGGATTAGCAGTGTGACCTGAAAAAATACTATGTCAATAGAATGTAGCAAAACCTGAAAAAAGGATTTTTTAATACATCACAGTGATTAATAAACTAACATATAAACATAGAAAAAAGATGGCAGAAGGAGACTAAGGGTCCATCTAGTCTGCCTGTGTGTTCCATGAACCTTCTCAGATCCCAGGACCTAACCCCCCATCTGCCCAATGCCTCCTACTGCTCCTGTTGCTTTTGATCATGCTTTAGCCTTGTCCCACCTCAACTTGAATGATGTCACAGACTTTGCTTCCACTACCTCTGCTGGCAGTTTATTCCATGGCTCCATGACTCTCTTTCTAAAAAATAGTTTTTCCTAAGCTTCCTCTTGAACCTCCCGCCCTCAACCTCCACTCAACAACCTTATTAACACAACAGTACAAATAAGCACATGGAGCAGACAACACCTCTCCCTAGGAAATCAGGGATCAGCAGAGTGATCTGAAAAACTACTCAAAACAATCAAAAACTTTTTTTTTTGTTTAAAACAGAACAGGGATTAAAACGGCAGAGGTAATGAGGTAATTTAATATTATCACAAAAACTGACAGAATACTGTCATGTTAAGGAAAATATGACTAAAAAATAAGTAAAACAGCTACAGAAAGACACTGACAAAATACTTAAAGCAGCAGTACTACCCAACCAGGAAGTGAGACTTTACCGTCATTGTAGCACCACAGAATAAATGGCAGCCGCTATCTAGTTAATGGAGTGGGGGGCAGAAATGTAAACAAACACAAAAGATAATGGAGCAAATTACTCAGTAATAGTACATTGCCGGTGGGAAAGAGTACCAGGTACATGCTCAGCAGAGCACAGGGAATAAACAGTCAAAAAAGCACAGATTTGTTTTTTACATAGTACTGCTGCATTAAACACACCAAACTAAAGTACAGAAATAAAAATATGAAATTGCTCACTACAGTTCAAAAATGATGAACAAGAAAGAGTAAGAAAACAAAATATAGCATAAATCTCTTGCTTAGACAAAAAAGCTCTGGATCCTTCTGGGCGGCCTTGCTTTGCACACAGCACACCAACCCTACCCTCACAATACTGCTTAGACTTACAAAACAGAAACCTCTACTTTAAAGTAAATACTCAGAAAAAAACAAAAAACAAAAACAAAATCTCCACAAATCTAGCAGTACAAGGCCCTCTAGAACAACTTTCCAGCAATTTGGATTCAAAAAGCTCAGTTTTGAGGTATATTTTACAAGTTTTTTTTCAGACAAGCACACATATACTTCTCTCCTATTCTGTCTTCAGAAGACCACACTAAAGACAGCCTCCTTGTGGCACACATCTTGTTTCAGCAACATCTGACCTCCAATCCTATAGTACATTGCAAACTTTGCTTCTGTGCCAAACTTCGTCGGTGAACTTGCCGACTTTGCAGTTCGTGAGGTATCAAATTACTGTGAAGCTGAACTTCGCAAGGCAGATTAACTTCATGAAATGCAGTGAATTCATGAATTAATCTGTGAAGTAAAGTTTTCCAGCTTCATACATCACTACCAAGTGAAAGAATTTTTGCTGGCCCTCACTGCTTCCCTAACCCTTTCCAAGAAACATACTGGTCTCTTATACCTGTTTGTTTTGGTTACTATTCTCATACATAACTTAAAAGCCTCAAGAATGGTCCCTTTATCGCCCCCCATCTCTCCTCTACACTTCCAGTGCTGCCTACCCTGACTATCTTGTCCTGGACCAACTCCCTCCTTCTGTCCCTTCTGAAATCAAGGACCTCCATCCTTAACTGAGGCTTTCCAGTCCCAAGGGCCAGCTCAAACCAAATACAGTTATGGTTACTGGACCTCAGTGGCTCCCAACCCCTACCTGCACACTTGCTACCACCTCCAAGTTAGTGAGCACCACATTGAAAATGGCAGCCTGTCTAAGCCAGCTATATCAGCATGTAGTCCTAGAATGCAGCCAGCAGGGCCTGACTTACAGTACTTTTAACTGCTTGAATGTCCCAATCAATATCTAACAGGTTCAGATCACCCACCACCACTACCTCCCCCTTTGCCACTCCCCTTCCTAGTTGTTCCCCACAGTTCCTATCCCTCCCTTTCCCTTGTCCTGGCAGTCTTTAGATCACTCACAACTGCAGTTTCTTGCCAGAGGCTGCTATGAGCTGCACCCACATTGACTCTATCTCTCCATTACTTCCACTGATGTATCCAACTTCCATAGCCTTGATGCTTGCCTGACAAATAGAGCTACACCCCCTTTTACCTTTTCCTCTATTCTTCCTGAACATTGTGTAACCGAGGACTGTCAGGTCCCAGTTGTTATTGTCTGAGGCACAAATTTCTGTGATTTTTATGAGGTCCATCTCAGTGTCTGCCATAATTACCTGAATCTCACTGATGTTATTACCCAGACACCAGGCTTTAAGGCAGACCCTTTTCCTTCTGTCTCTTCATCCCCTTTTGCTTTTTACTTGACTTTCTCCCTTATTCTTTCTTAGTCTCCTTAAATTCTTGTTTTTCATGTTGATTGTAGGCTTTGTGAGCCCTCCCTCCTTGGTCCATCCCCCCAGCCCAATTTGAAGCTCAGTCTTGTTTTTGCCCACTGTGCTGCTGCAGGCCCCCAGAGAAGGGGAAGTACTAGCTAGGTTCCCTTTCCTCTCTCCAATCACTGTGATTCCCCTAGCATCAGCCTCCCCCAATCAGTTTAACTGTCTGGGGACACAAAGTCTACTCCCTTCAGTAAGACAAAATAATAAACCTTAGTCCTTCTATTTTTCCCACTTATTGAGTCACTTATTGTCACATCATTAGTAAATAAATCATTTATTTTTCAAACCTATCACTCCAACATAGTTAATCAGACTGCAGGATAACAAAAACAAAGAAACACAAAACAAATATCAAATACAACAATCAACTGAAATTTTTATTTAATTATTGATTGATTGATTTAAAATGTGGGTAACTGGGAAAGGCACACTCAGCTAAAGCTGGGGAAGCCTTGATTTTTAGATGAAAAGCTAAGCCAGAGCCATGCCAAGGGTCTGGCTTGGCTCTTAGAGCCAATCATTAGCTGAGCCGAAGGTTATCAGAATTGTAAAAAGTAATTCTTTGTTAAAGGGAAGTTTTATATACTGCAATCAAGTTATACAAGGTATCTTGTACAGCACTACAGAAAATGCTTTGAATAGTGTGCCACAGTGGAAACCTTACTGGATTAACCAGATTTTAAAATTATTCAAGTAGTAACATGGGCACTAGTCTGCACAGGGGGTGGTGGAGTTTGTTAAACTGGGACAAGAAGACAAATGATATGCCTCTCACCTTGCTCAGGCTGGCCAAATGACATGAGGTATCAGGGTTGCATACCATGTGGTGATTTAATTTGTTCTGGGTAGTGTAGTAGATAGGGAGTTTCATGCCATCATTAGCACCTACAATTGAGTTTACACTCTGTGAATGGGACCGACACCCACACCGTGTGATGCCACAACCCTGGGCGACTTATTGCTTCAGTGTTAAAGTGTGGCAGCAAGTACAGTGGTGCACCTTTGTGTTCACTCATCCCTGCTCATCTGTACTGTCCCCTTGTGTGCTACCAGCCCAGGAAGTATTGCAGCTGGGTTGCAAGTCTACAACACCAGTGAGTTGCACATGAGCTCCCTCTGTGCCCCCCTCACCCCCCCACCTTGCCCGAGGTATCTATCCAGTGGTCCAGAGAATTTTTAGGACTCAGAAGAATTTACTACTACTACCTTCTTACACCTGGTAATATTTTCATCCAAATGGTAGTACTGTTATTCACTAACCCATCTCGTACCCTCCACATCTAAACCAAGTCTCAATCTCACTGGACACCTGCAGCCATTGACTAATACTGCTGTGGAGTCATACTGCAACATTATTTTTAACATTGTGATGTTGCAACAGTCCGACTCCTAACCAGCCAGTTAGCAACTCTGGTCCTCACCCCTGTAGGTTCCATTGTAGTGCCATAGCTGCTAGCATCCCATGGTACTACCAACTTTGTACGTGTACCACATACTGTAAATTTTCTGGGTGGGAAACAAATTCCTAAAATCAGAAAGTGGGAGTATTTCAGTCAAAAATGGTAGTAAAATATTCCTTTACTCCCCTTATCTGTTCACCTGTATCTATTTAATGGTCACTCTTCCCCTACATGCAAAGGCAACTTCAACCCATTTAGTTCAGTGACAAGACCATGTAAAATGGCTAAGGACTGCTGCAAGCAAAACAAGCATTTGTCAATGCCAAATGTTTGCTTGCTGGCATTGGCATTGGTAGTGTAGACGTTACAGAGCTGCATAATAGGAATGGCAGCGAAGTATTGAACTGAAGCCAACCCCACCACCACCCTGCAGAGAGTGACAGGCATTGGCATGTGCCTTTGGGTTGTCAGGCATAATGGTCATGCCATTTCACCACACCCTACCCTGCAGACACTGACAAGTGTCAAGGTGTGCCTTGGGGTCTTTGACCCTTATGTGCACCCCATTCCATCAGGAAATATGGTGAGATGGGTGCAGTATAGGAGAATGGGGTGAACTTTGGGCCGAAGAGTCCAAGGCATACCTCGATGCCTCTCACTGGCTTCAGGGTGTGGAATGGTATGAGCATTACAGGCAAGAATCCCAAGTCACACCCCTGATGCCTGTCATTCTCTACATGGTGAGGCATTATGGTTGGAAACCCTAACACCTCAGGCATTCATTGGTATTTTCACTCCAAAGTTTCAACATGTTTTTTTTGTGACCCCCACCTCATGAACAGTGCAATATCAGTTTGTTAGCTGAAAGCTGCTTATGCACAGTGACTACGGCATTTAGCACCACAGGTGCAAAAACACATTCCGAACAGGATGTGAAAAATGACAACTGTACTGTTCATGGGGAGGTGTAAAAAATGTCAGTGTTGCAAATCTGCAGTAATGTCATGAGCGTGCATAGAAACTGTGCAATGCACACCCGTAATGTAATTACTTTGGGGATTTTTTACAGCAGATTGTCAACACAGGCATTTTGGGACCTCCGATCATGAACAGTGTCACTGTGATTTTCTTTATCTGTCCCGAACAATGATTTCCCACAGCGACCACACATCTCTGTGCTGAAAGTGTGAAAACACATTTTGGCCACGTTGTGAAAAATGACAGCTGTACTGTTCATAAGGAAGTGTGGAAAAATGCCACTGGTGAAAATCTGGACTAAAAATATTACAAAGTCATGAACTTACAAGGATGCGTGGAAACTGCGCAATGCTCACTCGTAACACATTCATTTTATGGACTTTTGTCACCAAATTTCCAACATAGCCATTTTAAGACCTCTGCTGATGAACAGTGTAACTGCGATTTTCTTAATCTGTCCCAAACATTGCTTTCGCACACCGACTGCACCATTGGGCACTACATGTGCGGAAACACATTTTGGGAGACATGTGAAAAATGGCAGCTGTACTGCTCATAAGGAGGTGTGATAAAATGGCAATGCTGAAAATCTGGAGTGAAAATATTGAAAATTCACAAACTTACGAGCGTGCGTAGGAACTGCACAACTCACGCTCGTAAAACAGTCATTTTTAGGAATTTTTTCACCAAATTTTCAACATAGGCTTTTTGAGAGCCCACCTTATGAACAGTGGCAGTGTCATTTTATTACTCAGTCCCAAAAGGTGATTTTGCGCAGTGACTGTGAAATCACCCTTTGGGTCCAATTAACGGCATAAACAGTGAAAGCATTCATGAGAAGGGGTCCCAAAAACCCCATGTTGAGAATTTGGTGCAAAAATTCCAAAAAATGCCTGAGATATGCAGCAAAGTTGAAAAAAAACTGTCTATCCCATTATACAGCTTACCGGCATTTCCTCAGTTCGTGGTCAGCTTTAAAGAGTGCAGATGTGTTCCCGGTTCACGAAGATCTTGTAGCTAGAGTCCAGAGGTAAGTATGGGGTGGGGGGTGGGAGGCAGGGTGCACAGTGGGTGGGCGGGTGGGCTAGGAGAACCCGAGGAACGCTTTACAGGTTTTTTTTAACAGGAAGATGACTAGGATGTTTGCCACGCTGGGGTGGGCCCTAGCATGGCAGCTGTAAGGTTGTTTGGGGGGGCTGGAGCCGACGGGGGATTGGGCACTCCCATCGCCCATATGGATGTGTTGCCACGCTGGGGTGGGCACCCAGCGTGGCATCTGGAACTCTGTTTGGGGGGGGAGTGCAGCACAGCCAATGAGGGATTGGGCACCCCCGTCGGCTATACAGTGTGTGCGTGGGGGGGCGAGCACACAGTATGCGTGCGCGTGTGTGTAAGGCAGTATGCATGCTCCTGTGTGTAAGGGGGGAGCATGCATGAGCAGGCGATATCTTATCGCTGCTCAATGAAGCGTAGCTCCCTCTTTCAACTGTATGTCACTGCATTTTCAACTGCTGTCACAGACAGCTCCAGCAGTGATTGGAGAACTGCAACTGCGCCTGCAAACACACTGACTGAATTGGAAGACGCTGACAAACCTTGGAAAAACTCGAATGATGGCACTATGTTTCTTGCACATGCGTGCAAGCAAACATAAAAACTGATGACAGAATGTGCAATGTACAGTATGTGCAGTGCCTACTTTTTTCAGCTTTAACTTGTGCAGTGCCAAACAGTGTAGTAATGCTAGAAGTAATTAATCTGTATTTTACAGTACTTTTCCAATTAGAAACATTGTCTGGACTTTGGTACTTGCAAACTGTGGGGTGGGGGGTAATCATAAAATTCAGTGCTAAATTGCTAATGCAGTTACAGTCTCCCCCAAGGCTATCATCCAAAGGGACTGGGAGTGAGATGGGCCCGGGCTAGTCTACTTACACTTGCCCAAATGCATTGCTCACGCTGCTACTTGCCATTAAAAATCACCAGACCCTGCTCCTATTGTAATATATTAAAATAAAGACTATTTCAAAACTTTGTTCTGGGGTGAGAGGGTGTAGTCATGTCACTGTCACAGTTCACCTTCGTTTGGCCTTGGGGTGGGCCGGGGTGGGGTGTGTGCTTGCACTCTGAGGTTTCTCATCAGCAGTGCAGTTTTTTTTTCCTGACACATGACGCAAGCAACATCACTCAGTCAGAGACTAGTGTCTAGATGGAATTGGAAATGGGAGCAATCTCTCTCACTCCCTCTTCCCTGCTTGGCTGGAGCCATGAATTTTTTTGCAATCTCCAGTCCAGACTGAATGGTAAGCAAGCAGGAGTGTACAGTGACAAACAGGTGTAAATTAGTCAGGATGGCTCTTTTCTACTATTGTCCCATCCCATTCCCCCTCTGCCATAGAAGGTGGTGGTAGCAAGCACTGTGGTTGGATTTAAACATGCATGGGGGGGACAGGCATAAGGGAACCAGGCATTGAGGTAAAGCAGTGGCAGGGACAGATGCTGTAATCTGGTACAGGACTTACGGGGAAACTGGATGGGCTCAGCAGTCCTTGACTGATGACAATTTCTATGTAAGTGTGATGTACGTGTGTGTACATGTATTATCATTTTATTATCTCTGTGCCTGCAGTCTTACCATCTTGCAGTCTGAGCCTGTCAGATATCAAAAGCTGACCTGGTGGCACGCAGTACCAGAAACAGAATAAGAGAACTCCAATGAAAACCAGGTGCTGCTGGAAGAGGTGTTGGTAGCCCTGTGGGGGGGGGGGGAGGTTCTCCTCTTGGATAAGGATTCCAATATTCCATACCAGTGCCATAGCATGGTATCTGATGAACACTATGTCAGAGATGCCAACTTTTGAATCAAAGATTTAAATGAAGTCCTGTCTCCCTGTTCTGGTGCCTGTTCAGGTGGGTGGGTATTAATAATATCATGACACTGCAGTTCTCAAATTGGATAGAGGAATTTTCCCAGTATTCTGGCCAAATTCCCCCCCCCACACTAAAAAATGACAACAGCTGAAACTGTTCAGTATCAGCCAGGTAGCCCGTAGCTGAAGCATCTGTAGTCCCTAACAAAACAAGGATGAAAACATGAATAAAATAAAGTGCTCTGTTTATTTGTTTTAATCAATGACCATATTTTGATCTTGTATTATGTATTTGTGCTGTATAATTGTGTATTTCCTACAGTAACATTTGTACTAATGTCTAAATTTGCCTTTTTGCACATGAAAGGCCCTTTACATGCAAGCATTCATCATCACAGTGATGTGAATTCACTAATTCAGGAGGTCAGTCAAGGGAATGGATCTGCAGTTTCAAATTCTGCACTGAAGCTACTAAACTCCCCACAGTCTGTGAAAAAAAAAATTCAAATTGTGCTCTTGTTTGTTCTGGAGGGACTGGTTTTGGCAAGTGAGAACAGGCCCGGGCCTTGTCCCATGGACTTACCGGCCATTCCACCACATAACCGATGTCCTACAGTGTTAAGCTTAAAGGTGAGGGTCAGGCATTGGTAAAAAAAACATTACCAATGGCTGTTGATTTTATTTGCTTGCATAGCCCTTTTCCTTCCTAGCTTCTTTGTTAATAAACCTCTGCTGTAGTTCCATACTTTTTCTGAGTCAATGCCTGGTTATTTATGTGGAGTCTTAAGAATGCGTAAAATGCTATTGCACTGTGTGGGAGTGGGGTCTGCTATACCACTGGGGGCTGCCATGAGTTGGCATTGCTTCCCTGGTGGTAGTATCGACTTTTTCTTAGTCCACTGCTTTTCTCTGGGTTGAGGACTCACACATACAAACATCTAGCTATGTATCAACGTTGGTAATGAACCCCCACAAGATTTATTGACCCAGCCTTTCAACCATATCCAAACCTATAAGGTGGGGTAGTGTACTGTCATTTATGGTGACCCAGTACAAATAGATGGAAGCAGGCCATGTGACCCATTGGGACAATCCCTCCACATCTCAGTGGTTTGGTATCACACTGATACCTCCCAAATGCACTTACCCGGTCTTGCTTTGAACATGTCTAGCCTTTCTGCCTCTTTCTCTGCCTCTGGCAGACTATTACAGGTGGTCATCGACCTGTTCTTTCCAACTGAAATTACTTTTTGGTGGCTCTAGTGACTGTCTCATTTTCCTTGAGTCTTACATTGAAACTCTGTTTCAGATGATCACTCTTCATAATTTCACATACTGATTAGATCACCTCTTTACTAGTGTGATGAGCACTGATGATTTCATTGAACTGCACCAAGAAGGTACATCAAATTACTAGATCACCCTTCAGCACTGTAATATGTCCAATGCAGTGGCATACACATATTACCCTAACCACTGGAGCACATGTTAGCAGAATTTTCAAGTCATGGTTGTCATCTCTCCATCATGTATTTAGAACAGCTACCCTATGGGCATGGTGCTAGATTATTTTAATTGCCAAGGTGTTAGAGGTAATTGTAAACTCCCCTCTGCAGGCTGTCTTTATTCAGTACTTTGCTAACATTAGCTAGAAATCAACAAATGTGTACCCACAAGAAATGAGCAAAAAAGTGGAATTTTGATGACCCAAGAAAGACTAGCAACTTAGAGTAACATTCTAGGTGTCCGTGTGCACACACTTTCCTAAAGCATGACTGTTTTATCCACAGGTAATCTAGATAGCATTTTGACAAAATCCATTTCGGTATGCAGAGATTCAAGTCAGTCATTGGCCTTTTTTACTGCCCTGAGGAATGCAGCCTCTTGAAAGACCCCTGGTATTCCTGCACAAGTGGAACCATCTGCAAGACTGAGAAATAGCAGGTCATCCACATTGTTATAAGACCCCTTTTAAGGAAGGTGTCCCTCTCAGTTGCCTTAGGAACAGGAACACCACTACCTCACACCACTGTTGAGTTGCCTAAGGTGTTAATGGTGGTTCCTGGGTTCTGTCCACTGCACAGCAAAGGGGTTTACTATCCAAGAAAAAGGAATAATTCAGTGCCTCCACCCAGAGAAAGGGCTTTAACTGTGCCCGATCAGGTGAATTAGTACAACCCCTTGGGATGCTGTACCTGCACACTTCCCCAATGTGGTCACCCCTTTCACAAGTCTTAACTGACGCAACAGTTCTCCCCTTTCTATCATGCACAGTTAAGTAACAACACCAGTGTGGAGTTGGATGGGTTGGGGGACATTAATTAAACAGCAACAAAATCTAAGAATATAACCTTTTTTTCTAAAGTTACTGCTGTTGAAAAAAAAAAAGGGCTTCATCATCATCATCATCTAGGTAGTTACCTTTCAAAGTAAGCAAGAAGGAACAAGTAATAGCCATGTGCTGGCATGGGTGAGTGAGTGACTTTGGCTGTTTCTTTCACCAACATCCACCGACCAGGCTGGCCCTGCCCTGGCCGGAACTTGAAGTTGGAACCAGAGACTTGGAGTCGGGGAGTCGGGGACCATCTGACACATGCCCGCCATCACCCGGTGCCCACCACTTCACCAACTCTGCCTATCCACCCCAAACAATTATGATGGGTAAGGCAGGTAACTTTTACTTAAAAGTACAGAGAGGGTTCTTTAAAAGTAACCTCTCTAGTCTTCTCCTTGTGTGCTCGAGTTGATCGCAACTCGCAGCAAGTCACACATTTGTAGACCACAGCCAGCTCGTGAAGCCGCAGAGACTCCAGTGTGACTGTTGGACAACAAAACAACCACTCCACTTGACTCCTGATTCCAGCCTGTGCCTGCCTACTGAACTGGTGTGGACAACAGCAACCGATCCACTTCCTTCAGGCTCTGCCCATTCAAAATTTCAGCCAATCGCAATTAATATTACACATACACAGGTTCAACTTGTTTTTAACAGAACCTATCAGTGCAAATTATGTGTGATGGACACATGTTTTTCCAGAAAACATGGCCGTTTCGTGCCACACATTAATACAGTGTTTGTTTTTTAATTCATACCTTGGCTTGGCTCGTGGCTTGCAATTCGACACAACAGCTGAGCTGAGCCATGCCTTGGGTTCAAGCTTTGCTTGAGCCAGTCCTGGCTCGCCCAGCTTTACACTGAGCAGAGCCTCATTTCCAGGTGCGACCAATGGGGAGGGATACAAACAGGCAGAGGGAACCATACAATACAAGGAAATGACATTTGAGGTGTAAAATATAGTTTAGCAGTAATGGTGCAATGACAAATTATAAATATAGAGTACTTTGTAATGATGTAATCCTAATCGAGCACTTGCTCAATCCAGTCACATTCTGGAATTACTATTTCAATTAGTAGGTCTTTTGTTTGCTTTGAAAACCAGTGATAGGAGTCAAACTAATATATCTTAGCAGTATGTTCTAAAAGCACAATCTCCTACAATATGTATGCGAGGAGGAGAAGGAAATCCGCATCATTACAGACCTTTGGAATGCAACAGTAGCCTAGAGCTGTGTGAATAGAGAAGGCCTTTGAGATAAGTGGAACCATAATCTGATAGTGGTGTTGAATGTAAAATAGAACATTTGTGGCCGATATTCAAAAAGGCCCAAAGCGCAGCTCAAATGTTAGTGCTGTACCTTATGATTGCCTGGGTGTCCAAAAATGCTGTATTCAGTGGAATAGTACACTGGCGATATTTGACTGAATATAAGGCCATGTCAGCCCAGCACTAAGCTACTTAGCACTGGGCAGACATGGCTCCCAAAATAGGGCACCGCATTGACATGCGCCCACACTACATTTCTGATATTCAAATGTGCCAATGCAAATGAGCCCACTGGGCATGGAAAGCACTAAGGGGGTATTGTACAGGGACCTCTGCTGTATACTGTGCGGGGAGTGCACAACCTGTGTACTTTGTGGAGCATGCCACTTGTACAGTACACAGGCTGCAAGTTCCCTGTACAGCAAACAGGCCACACTCCCTGTTCAATACAGAGGATGCACACCCTGTACAGTACATTGAACATGTGCTCCCTGTATTTCCATACGGGACCACCAGAGGAGGGGAGAGGAGGGCTGTGCCCGTTGCCGTATGGAATCCATGGCACTGGCACTTAAGGTAAGGGGGGTTGGTAAGATAGGTTTGTTGGTGCCAGCATTGCAGAGATGGTGCCACTAGATTCCAGGCAATAGTTTTGCATATACAAGGCTTGCGATCAGAGGGTGGGGGACCACTAGTGCCAGGGAATAAGTTTACATGTCAGCAGATGGCGATCAGAGGGGGGAACCACTAGCACCAGAGTATGTGTACATGTCAGAGGATGGTGATCAGAGGGTGGGGGGGTGCAACTAGATGCCAGAGAGTTTTTGTTTACATATGGGGCTGGCAATCAGAGGATGAGGGGACTTCTAGCACCAGGGGAAATTTTCATATACGTGGCTGGTGATCAGGTGGGGGATCACTAGTGTCAGGGAACATTTCCATATGCAGGGCTGATGAATGGAGGTTGGGGGGATCACTACCACCAGGGAATATTTTCATATATGGGGCTGGTGATCGGAGGATGGGGAGGACCACTAGCGCCAAGGAATATTTTCATATATGGGACTGGCAATCAGAGGGTGGGGGAACCATTAGGGTCAGGGAACACATGTACATGTATGTGAATGTCAATCAGAGGGTGGGGGAGCTCTGGACACTAGGGGTATTCCTTCTTTTAACAGGGCCATGGTTTGGCAGGTAGGGGTGCCACTAGACACCAAGGAATATGTGAATTCTATGGGATTGGGCAATCAGGGCAGGGGTGGACCAGTCATAGCGGCACAAACCTGCTGCCACTTCCCATTCCAAATGTGCCCATAATGGGCATGCAAATGGCCCCACAGTGCCTTGCATGCCCAATGGACTAATTTGTATGGGGCCATCTAAATTATCACACTGGGAGGTACCAGCACTATTGGGTTTGGTTGCTCTGTTCCCTGCACAGCTGGGTTACATGTCAGGACAGCGCTACTCAGCTTAGCGCTGCACCAAGATACCCCCATATTCAGTTGGATAGTGCAGGTGCCTATTCTGTCCTATTTACCTCAGATTTGCCACACAAATCTGCCCAGTTGATGCAAAAGTTAGACTTTCCAGACAGATAAAAGTGTGCTATTGAAATAGGGTCAGGTGGACCCTGGACAGATCCTCTTAAAATCCCCCCTTCACCCACCCATTAGCTTTATAAAATTGGATTTTAACCTGAATGTTCACTGTAATGAGATTTGACTCTCTCATGATCAACCACTATGTTAGAAATTAACATTAAAACATTTCTCCAATATCTTGGGTAACCTTTTAATATTCAGACTCAGTTCAGTTTGTTTCTGTATTGTCCACCCATTGTTGTGTTGTTATTGAGGCCAGCTGCATGAAAAGAGTATCTTTATATCCCAGATTTCATCTCCTCCTCCTCCTTTTCTTGCTTTGCCCCCTCCACTGCGTGTGTGGGGGGGAGGGGAGGGGGAGATGAAATCTTATGGGATAATGTATATACTGTTTTTATGCAAATATCCTCAGTACTAAAGAATGGTGGGAAATAAATACTGAAAAATAGTGACTTCACAACTGATATGTTCCAGACAGGCCATTCTGTTGTTATGGTGAACAGTATAATGTCATAAGAAGCACACTATGATACCAGACAATATTGATGAAAGATTTTTTTTCCTGTGGCAGTCATACTGCTAAATGTAGGACTGACCCTTGCAATTCAAAGAAGGGATTCCCCAGTTATTTATAATAGCTCAATAGAGCATGTTTATAAAAAGGTACAGATCTGTGGATACCTGCTCGCTACCAGGTGTTAAGCACCCAAATGAAACCTAGTGTGTGTGTGTGTGTGTGTTGGGGGGCAACAGACACAACTGGTGTTCACCTGTGTCCACCCCCACCTCGTCAGGTCAGCAACTGAAATTTGACTCCAAAAATGAGACAAAATGAGGAAACGGTATGTACAATCTTGTTTCCTAGTCCATTTGGTCTCATATGTATATATATATACACACACACACACACACACACACACACACACACAGACTTTGCTATGTGCATTATATATACAAAAAACATAAGTAAGTCAACCTATACAAAGTGTGCAGTTCGGTGAGGTCATTGAGTTTCCTTCATCCTCGACACAATAAAAGCCTTTATAGAAAAAAAAAACTCTGATATCCCATAGTCAAAATCTGTTTCTGCAGTGGGGATATTACACATAGCTGCCATGCCTTTAAGAGAAGGCGAAATATGGGGAATTGTCCTCTAAAGGTTGGAGGGGAGAACCTATTTCCTCATCACCCATGACTTCTGGAATAATAGGTTACTCCTTCCAAATTCTCATATAGAGAATACTGGATGGACAACTAGGTACAACCAGTTTGTGCTGCCACAGAGGGGTTCTGATTTCCTCTGACCTAGAGAGCAAAGTTCAAGAGGTCCATGGGAATCAGAACCCCGAGGTGGCAGAACACATTGGTTATGCATGAAGTTGCTCATCCTGTATTTTTTTATAGTGTATAGTATTACGTGAAATGTGTATTGTGTTTTTTTTTTCTCTCTTTCACAATGAAACTGACTTGTGCAGTCTCTAGAGGTTCTAAAATGCTGTTCTAGCACAGAAGGGTACAGTCTCATTCCATTACCTTTGAACTGTGGTACAACAGCATTTTGAAAAGGAATGATTTCTATATAGAACAGTGCTCTGCTATACACTATATTATAATATGGCTATAAAATAAATCAGTAATCTGATTGGCTGAGGAGCTCTGAACCAATGCTGTTGTCCCACCATGACAGCACTGGAAGATAGACCAAAAGCCTCTTCACATATGAAATCAATTGTACTTACATACTTGACTGCCATCACAAATATGGCTGTCACCTTTACTCACTAGAAACCTTCAACTAGGCCCTAAAAATAAAACTGCCTTAAATTTAAAAACATAATAATTAAATATTATTTGTCCTCATAATACTCTTCTTACACACATACATAACTTAAAAAATGAAGTACTACAGAACTTATAATTTTACTTTATGGTGTTTTTTGTTGACAATGAAAAATCACCCTCCTATCTTCATCTACTTACTGAGGAAATCTGTGTTGTTTAACCTGCTACGTAAGCAATAAGACACAACAGGGTGTTGTGTAGAACATATTTTACACACACCTAAGGGTGTTGTAAAGTACAAGGCCTTGGCCAAGTGCATTCAGCCCCTCGATGTGCATAAAATATGTGATATGCACACCCCTAGAGTGTCTTATTGTGCTTATGAAATGACTCACTTAAGTTGTATCAGAAAAAAAATTGCATACGAACATTTTAAAATTGCTTAAAACCATTTATTTGACTAGATAACCTTACACATGAGGAAAAATAGTCCCTTTAAAGAGAAAGGGGTGTAAAACAATTAACTTTGTAATGGGGCCCATTTGGAACAGGATCAAGGGCTAAAGCACAGGTATTTGTTAGCTCGACTAATTTTAAAAACAATGCAAAGAATGAGTACTGATTTTATGTTGGAACTTGTTTTTCACAGTGCATGGAACATATTTTACACCAAGCTATCCACCAATGAAATTGCTTAAACATAGAAATATAGACTCTGATGGCAGATGAGCACCGCTTGGCCCACCTAGTCTGCCCATACTTAATTTTCTCTTGCCATTTCATAAAGATAAAACAAAAGTCCAGGTTCCATCTATGGCCTTCTGTTGTGTGATAGTAAAGGTGAACATTCTGCCAGTAGAACTGAGCAAAGATTTGAATTATTGTATTCCATACATAGTAAACATTCCATCCTTTGAATTCAAACCCAAGACAAGTATCTTAAACCACTTTCTTGGATACTTTACACTTTAAGATCTTTGTAACTGTTCAATGGATTTGCATGAAAGTTCGTATGCACGGTTTTGAGGGGTAGATCTCTTGACATGCCAAATTCCGGTCTAGTTGGATGTGCAGATTCTGAGATGTGGACAGTGAAAAGTTAAAAAATCATAATTTTTTGCTGTTTTTTTTTTGTCTTTGTCTAGCACCCAGATAGTTTGGAATTCTGGTCTGAAATTTTCAGAATAGAAAGGGCTTGACCCACATATGTGTCTTTGGCTGGTCTGATGAAAAAGTATTAATCCATACCAACAGAAAACAAATAGTCAACCTGTTTGTGTCCAGGAGGTTGGCATTATTTTCCTCCAACCCATCACCAGCACGAGTACTGTAAAGCAACTAATATTGTATTTGTTACATCTAACAGTAAAATGTAATAAACGAATGATGCAGGGTAGCTCTGCAAGAAAGTACAGTAAATATGGTTAAATGTGTTTACATTTTGTTACAATGCAGTTAGACATTCAGTGTTTTTGCTTCTTTTTAATGTATAAAAAAAAATTAAAAAGGTAGTCCAAGACGTGACAAGGGACTACAGTATCTTTATATGTTATGGCTAAATGTAATTGCAATACAGGTAAGCATTTAGATGTTTTTGCTTGTTTTACAATTTTTTTTTAATGCAGAAAAAAAGGAAATGCAATGTGAAGAGATGCAGACAAGTTCTGTAAAGAACTACTTTATCTCAATCTCATGGCCAAATTTAATTGCAATAACATTAATCCTTCAGATTATTTGTGCCTGTTTATTGTTTAATCATTAAAGTCATGTTGAATTTTTATAGCCATATTATAATTGCCATAAGGCACTCCAGGGTGTGCATTGTTGCTGAATAACGTCACACCTAGGTGGTGGAAGCACTCAGTCTGTGGCCTTGTGCTTTGACCCACCCTAGGTGTGATGTTATTCAGTGACAATGCACACCCTGTGGTGCCTCATTGCTTAAATAATTTTCCTCTTCTGCAACACTAGGGGCAGCTCAGAAAATAATTTTTATGCCAGTTATTTGACAGTTAGGAAGAATTGCCACATGTGTTTAAATTCTTCCATGAAAGGGACTGTATCTGAATATAAGCAACTGGCTAGACAATTTTCTTATATACCTTTTCTATTTCTGCATCATGTGCTTTTCTCTCTTAGTATTACTTTTACATTTTGTTTTAGATTTTGCAAGAAAAAAATTACAAACATACATTGCACAGGAGGATAGCAGTGTAGCACTTGACAAACAAACAAAAAAAGTGAATTCTTACAACCCTACAGTATCTGACACCCCATTTCTACTTACATTATGTGGGGAATTACTCAGTGGTTTGTAACATCACTGTGACATGTATACACTTCCAAACGTATGGAACCAAGGCAAAATAAAAGGAATCTTAAAAAGACTGGTGTACAACTGTCCTATTACCAAATTGACACCTCAGTCTAGTGACCCCCCCTGTTCCTCATATATGCTAGAACACAAAAACTTCTCCCCAACTCCCAGGAGCAAACCCCAAATAAAAGATATAAATTTAATTTTGTAAAACTGGCTTATCAACCTGCATAGAAGAATTTAAGCACTGTAATGCTATACCATTACATCAGTACTTTATAGGATGTGATTAAAATTATTATTTTTAGAGGTATATTGCAGGACTACAACTTTTAAGTCAAGACCTTTAGGAAAAATAAACAGCATGAACTAGTGTCTGGTTAAAATATGTGGCTGAGTGAATAAAGCAGTCCAGACTACTTGACTTGTAGTCTGTCATAGGCAAGGGTCTGGCTGTTTGCCATCATGATCTGAGCATCACAAATGTGCAAACATTCATGTCGAAACCATCAGGGGAGAAGAAGGCAGGAATTGCCACATTTAATATAATAAACTGCCCAAGAGTATGTCATTAAAATAAATACAGCCAGAACATCCTGCATAATTATAAAGTACTATACATGAGCATACAAGCATAGGAAAGCTCATTGTCTAAAGTCCACTCTCCATCACAAAAGTGTAACAGTCCCGTATTAGTCATCGTAAGAAGAAGCTACACCCTCTGCTCCCACTTCCAGCTCAGCTTGTACCCATCAGACAATCTTATTGGCCTCTTTTGTATCACAAAATAGGTATTGGTGACCATTCCAAACCAAAGTATGTTTTTACAGGCTACAGTGTTTAATGCTGTAACCTCAGTTGTTGAAGTTGACTTCTGATGCCATTGAAGGCTTTATGCCACTGGCATGTGCTGACAGAAAGATCCAAGAACAGGAAAAGTACATCCTCACCACATTTTAAATTCCTGCACTGCTGAGCTGCTATTAGTGTTCTGTCACTATCACCCACCTAGTATAGATGACCATGAATGCCCTCGGTGTGGAGGTATCCATGGCTGCCCTCTGCTGACCCTATATGCTTTCTCCAATGATAGTGGATGGTCATTATCAGAGAAGCAGTGTGAATGATGGACTGAAGGTCAGAAGTGGGATAAAATAAGCAAAGAGGCATGATTCAGCACTCAGAACATTGCTGGAAACTGAATCAGGGCCATGAATATTGGACCATACTGTAGGTACGGGGGTGTCAGGCAGCACAAAAAAACAAAGAGGCAGCAGTCAGAACATGTTCAGCATTCAGGGTTAATAACAAAAACTATATTTTTAACTCTTTAACTTTTTAACTTTGCTCATTTCCAACTTTGTAATTGCAGCCAGGTCTCAAAGTCTTGGTTTGACACTGCAGTTTTCACCAACCTTGCCATTACCCATTCTCAAAGTCATAGCCCTCCATCACTGCACAGCAAAGTTTCTGCATTATGGAAGATTTCTCTTTCGCAAAGATGCAGCATTCAGAATTGAGCATTTGGCATTCACAAAGTACTGTAGCTGAAACCTCAACTGGTGTGTGCTGCAGATACTGTAGGATATCATTCTATCATAGGTAGAAGGGGGTGGAGGGGGGGTTGTGAGAAGGGAAAAGAGGCAGCAAAAGTGATGAATCTTTTTAACTTTGCTCAGACAAAGGGAGTACTCAGCATGTCAAAACTGAATTGGTGGCATTATGCAGATGAAAGGAGCAGGCTGCTGTCTGATAGGATCAGCTGGCTCTTTTCAGCTATGGGAAGTATCCGCCCTGCAAAAAGAATGCGATCAGGCAACATAAGGTGGGGGGGGAGCTTTGGTGTAGAGGGGTAGGGCGGGAGTGAGTGGACTGACAGGGGAATCTATATCCGAAGCTTTTGGCGCATCTTGGAGGTGAAAGATGTGCTGTGGTAATGGGTAAGGGGGCATGCCTTCCGGAGGCACTTAGAAGCTGCAGGACCACTCTGATGGAAGTTACAGAAAGTCATAAAGCTGTTTAGCTGCTTTCTGGATGGCTTTCTGAAAATGAAAGGACTGAAGCCCTCTCTCATTGGAACTCTCCAGTCCTTTCAACTACACAAAGTTTCTGCCCATAAACTGAGAGTAGAGTCATAGTCAGCTTGCCTTGTCATTGGTCTGTCAGGGACGAGCTTAATGCTGCTTGACCTGCATTGGACATGACACTGACACACCTCTGGAAAGTCATTCATCACAACAAAATGTGTCTTGCGCATGTGCAAAGAAACATAAAAAGGTCCACTCAACTAAAACTAAACACCACAGATTAGTAAATGACTGTAGCAAAATTAGAACTAGACACACACACACACACACACACACACACACACACACACACACACACACACATTCAGTACTTCTGCCATAATGCTAATAATGACAACAATCAAGTCAAAAGAATCAAATTAATTTCTGTTATGGTTCCATCTATCACATTTATATCATAACTGGCCCATCAGGGTTGTAAGAACAATGCTACAGGATACTTTCCTAGGGTTGCAGATTACTTTTATTTGAGGAAGGGGTAAATCTAATAAATAGTCCCACTTACACTGGCCATTTCTACACCAGTACAGATGGTTTAGAGAGCGACACTGGTGTACATTTGTGAGTGTAAACTGTAGGCGCATTCACACTGCCCGATGCCACAGTGGCTCTCTTGCAATTGTTCAGAAAAATTATTCTGAAATCGCCAAGAGCAGCGTTCACAAAGCATCAGCTTTGGTGTTCCCCTTTTCCTTTCAGGTGATGTGGGCATTCTTCAGGTCACAGCATTGGTAAATGGGTGAAAAGAAAAGTACACCGATGCAAGTGTTCACACAGCAAAGGAGCCCACCCACAATGCACTGCAAACCAGTTAAATCAGGGATGGTGATTGCAACACTACCCAATGCTATAACGCAAACACGGTAGGGTTCATATGTGGAAGAGGCACTGATGTGATGGTTGTGAGCTACTGGCAATGGTTCACAGTCACTTGTGTGAAAGAGCTTTTCATAAGCATCAAACCAGTGTAGCTGTTCTGCTCCTTTCCCAGACAGAGGAGCTGAATTGGTGTAGGTGGTTTCAAGTGCTCTGTAAACAATGGCCACTTTTCACCTCACTGCTTGAGGGTAATTTAACAATGCAATACACAGGGAACTTCTTACAGGATGGGTTTCACCATGCAGTTCCCAAGACTCCAGTGTAACACCAGAGTGGAAGCAGATGTCCTTAAGTGGTGTACTCCACTGGCGTCATAAACAATCTGGTACTGACTGACACTGGTGTGAATCACACCAGTGTGTAATAGCTTGCTCAGTGTAAACAGGGTTAATAATTCTGAAGATAAATGCAGATTTTAAAATCAAACTGTACTAAATAATTTTCATACTTTTAAATATAGGTATAGAATGAATTACGTGAGCTCGGGAAAGACCTTCTTATTTGTTTTTTTGCTAAAATACCTCAAAAGTCTTATCGTCCCTTCTAATCTTTACATTGAACTCCATTTTACTTTTATGACTCATCTGAGACAGCTGCTAGATTTAATGCAGCAAATCTTTTTGTAATATAGGGTATTTCCTAGCTTCATGAAGAAAGGTTTTGAGTAGGTGATTTGCATATTTTAGCACCAAACAACAGTATTTTGCTCTGAGGTCAATTGGAAGCCCTGCTGGCGGCTGCACTCAGCAGGAGAATGAGTACCTAGGAATGCAAATTTAGTCTTCCCAAGTGCATACAGCTCACTCTTGAATACACTATGACTGTGTCAGTGAGAAAGTAGCATTTCTGTAATGTTATAAATGCAAAATAAGGTATCAGTTCCATCCTGTTTTGTTTAGAAAAAAATAGTTTGACATTTTAGACCTTTGGTTTAGTTTTAACTATTGACAGTTCTCTCCTTTTCTCATAATTATTTTTGTAGTGAAATGTAGTACTTTTTACAGGTGCCAGACTTGTAGCACTGGAGGCAGAATTCCTGTTCATCCACATGAATGGTGCAGTACTGGAAACCATGTGCAAGCTTCCCTACTCGATTTACCAATGTGCCTCAAACATGTCATGGGTGGACCACCACATAAGTGAAAGGATCATTCAGGTGCCTTTCCCATTCAATCCTTGGACTCTTACTGTTTAGAAAATGGGCTTTTTATTTCCTGGCATCTAATTGGCTAATACCCTTCTCAGGGGGTACATTAACTTTCAATAGATGCCCAGGAAATAAGAAGTGCCAGCCCATACCTGACTGATGCCCATCCAGATATCATCGTGCCCAGCCTGCTTCACCATTGGCTGAAGCACTGGACACTAGTTTGAATCAACCGCCATTTTTTTCCTTGCTTAATGAGAGATATTGGTCCCCAACACTCTACTTCACTGCCACACACAACAGTCTGTCATTTTTGAAAAAACTAAGCATATCGCAAGGCACTACTGTAGTTTTTCGAAACTATTTTTTTTGTGTTCAAACCGAGTAGAAGCCCTGCTCCATTCTGATACGTTCAACTTCGGCTTCACTTAAACAACTTCACACCCGTCCACTCACTGTCACATTCATTACCCTGCTATTTTAACCTCTGATGACCAAAACAAAACTTCTCATAAATGAAACCTTCTGCTGTATACCTACACTGTGCCACAGTTCACAGCTCCAATGGTACCTTCCAGTTTCGACTCTCCAAACACATCCATGTCCGCCAGTCATCTCTCCTCGCTAGTCCGTTGTGTCGCTCGTCTAATTTCTACTTCCTGCACTCTCCAACCCTATGCATCAATCGCTGAGCATAACATGTCCTCCCAATTAACAAAAACAAAACAAAACTTACTACAGAAATAAAAAAAAAGAATTTACTTTTTCATCAAAACGTCTATTTTACTTCCGCATATGACGTCATCAGGCACACCAAAATAACGCTACTTTGATTCAATCACACAGTATACATTTTTAGACCCCAACAAAAGGAAAAAGCACTACTCTTGAGACAGTAACTACAAAGTTCATATCTTGGGGGCGCTAACTTCATGATTATGGGGGGGACAACACATGCCACAGCACAGAAGTAGGGACTACTTTACCATGCAGACATTTCAGCTGCATTATTAATAAATCATTTAACTGTTTTTCTTCACTTGTTTAAATCCCATAGGAAAATGCCACAGTGCCCATTTTCTAAGCGCAATAATACCCTCCAGGATGGGCAGTATGGGCAATACTGCCCACCCTGTCGGGTATTATTGCTTGCATATAAGACTGCCAACAAGTGTGCTAGTCAGTGCCAGTTATGTTAATTGTTTTAGTGATGTGGACACTTGTCCTCTACACGATGGACTGAATACCTTTATAACTCCTATCACACAGGGCACCAAGCAGCCATTAAGTGTGTCCACTGGGGGGATATTAACCTTGAAAAAGCTCCATTTTGTTAGCAAAACCTAGGGTTTTTGTGTGGAACACCAGATACCAGCACTGTTTTTGCAATGTGTCAACTTTAATAAATATATATAGTCTTTATCTGTACACTTCTATTGTTCCTACTTACAATTTGTAACCAGTTTTTGAGTTTTTTTAGTTTTTCACCTTACATAAGATTGTCAGCATATTTTCTGATTTGTACCTGCCATGTTAGTGGGTTTTGAGATGTGACAACTTATACCACAAAGGATATCAAGCAGCTATCATTCCTTTACATTACAATTCTTTTGTTTGTTAGTGTGTGTCTTACTAATCATGTTACATTGCTTTACTTTAGAATAGACTGGAAACAAATACATTTAAAAAAAAACAACAGAAAAATACCTGGGCAGTCCATTCAGTCCATCCCTAGACTGCCTACTCTCAGATTTTCCAGTCTCCATTTTACCTGCCTCCCCTTATGCTCCCTTTTGTATCAATCTGATAATTCTTTTATGTGCATCTCACTTACTTTTTAACCCCAATACTGTGTTTGCCTCCATAACCTCGTCAGAGAGTTTGCTCCCTGCATCCACCAGCGTGTCCATGCAGTAGTATTCCCTAATTTCCTTTTTGCACATTCCCCTTTCCAGCTTGAGGGTATGCCCCTGGTGGATGTACTGTTTCTCAGTTTGAATAAATGTGCTGTATCCACTCTGCTGAACTATGTGGGTGCTATATTTATAGATCTTTCAAAGGTTTTTGATTTAATTGACCATTCCCTTCTAGCTGATCCCCTTAATTTATATGAGTTCTTGAGTAATGTCTCAAATTGTGTATCTTCTTATCTCTCTGATGGCTCTCAGTCTGTCTGTTGATGTGGGTCACTTTCCTTTTCCTCCCCTATGTCCCTCCATATCCCTCATGGTTCTATTCTTGGTCCTATTCCCTTTTCTGTTTTTCATCAACCCTTTGCCTGCTCTCATTCACTTATCCTCGATAATACAACATGCCAATGATCCTGGCATTTATTGTGCTGATACTTCCAATGTGGGTCTCAGACAACCACTACAGTCTGATTTTAACAGTGTCATTCCATGGTGCTCAGAAAATATTTTCGTTATCAGTAAAAAGAAACTGCAGTTTCTTTTATTTAGTTCTGCATTTCATGTGAAATGTGCCCTTCCCCCCAGATCATGCTGGAAGATACTTGTATTGCTTTGGATGCCATGTATAAACATCTGGGACTGACTGATTAATCATTTAGTCTTAAATCTCATATTGATCGAACTACCAAAAGTATGCCTGTGTCTGGGATGCCTTAGGAGAGATAGGAATAATGCTACCCTATTTTATAGGCAAAGAATATTTACCCAAGCTACGGAGCATATTCTGGAGTAAGGGGACACAATGCTCTGTCATGTTTCAGAAACTACCTTGGCTCCACTTTTAATGTTAATGTTAGGTTATTTCACTTTATTTTTAATGTTAAATGGGACACCCACCATTGTGGGATTTTATCTTCCTTTAATTGGCCTCCCCTTGAAGCTCACTGGAACATCAGTTGGCTCAAATCCATCTACAAACTGGTAAATACTCTCACTACTCCCCATCTGTGTAATAAGCTTTCTTCTGTATCTTTCAAATATGCTCTTGCACAACAGTTTTGTTGGACATTAGCTTTAACAACAGTTTATTCAAAATAGAACACTAACTAGTTTCATTTGCAATGCCATACTTATGGAACACTTTAATGCCTGGTATTAGGAACACTGTCAGTTTGCCTCTGTTTTTTAGGGGCTAAAGAATCATTTATTTCAGATTCATCCAGTCTGTACTTATTTTAAATAATGGGAACAATTTTCAAAGAGCCCTTAGAGCAATGCAAGGTGTGTCAAGGGGCCGCTTGCAGCAAAGTCAGGTGTGCCAGGGAACCCACATTGAATTTTGGTATGCCAGCAGTCCTGGTGCCAAAGGCCCAGAGTTGTCGCAAGCTGTGTCATGTGTCAAACAGAGGGTGTATGGGAGGGGACTGATGGAGGCAGCCATCATCCCCATACAGGGGAAAGTCTGGCCCAATGTGTTAATGATAATTATGAATACTTACTGGAAGTGCAGATGAACATGATTATTCAAGAGGATAACAGGCGTTGTGTGAGTCACACTGAGCTATGATAATCTGGTTTCAGTTATGTTTGTTCTGGGATGGCTTTATGGACCTGTTGTGTTAGCAAGAGGTGATTCCAATGCCAGTCACTGAGATACATGAACCAGGGGGTAACAGATGTAGGGAGATCTGTTGTATTACCTAACATGGGCGAAAGGCAGATATACCTGAATGAACCCGACATAGTATTGTGAAAGACAGCAGGTCACCACCAAAGCACATCTGGCCCCAAAAGACTTCTGTATTCTGGCTATACGGTAAGGACAAATGTGTAAGAGCATAGATTACAGACTTTCTGGTACGTAGTAAGTAAGTAAGTAAAACTTTATTTATATTAAGTGCCTTTCTCAAAATCAAGGCACTTGTACAATATAGAAATGATTAAAACAATATCAACAAACCAACAATTTAAAATTCAATAACTACAACAGCGGTCTAAAAATCAGAATATGCTAGACTAAATAAATAAGTTTTAAGTGCAATTTTAAAACTTTGGACAGTCAGGCAATCTCGCACCCGACAAGGTAGAGAATTCCACAAGTTGGGGGCCATAAAACTATGCCTGAGCCCCAGATGTCTTCAAATGAACCATGGGAATCTCTAGCAATCCCTCATTGGTGGATCAGCGGGAGCAGGTGGGGCAGTAGGGACAAAGAAGATCTTTCAGGTAACTAGTTCCCTGATTGCGCAGGGCATTATAGGTCAGCAAGTGACCTTGAAGGTGATCTGCCACTGTATTGGCAGCCAGTGTAGTCTGCAGAGCACAGGCATTATATGATTGGTCCTAGAAGTACCAGTCAACAGCCTAGCTGTCGCGTTCTGCACTAGCTGCAAGCGGTGGATATCAACACCTGGAAGCCGTAGGTAAAGGACGTTGCAGTAGTCAAGGCGGGAGGTAACAAAAGTGAGGACCAATGTAGAAAGATCATTGGGAGGAACCAGACGTTTTATCCAGGTGAAATTCCTCAGATGGTAAAATGAGGTTTTGACAACCGCCGATACCTGAGATTTAAAGGTCAGGTGGTCATCCAAAATAACACCCAGGTTCCGCACCCGGTCTGAGGTAGTTAGCTGAACACACCTGAGCCATAGGTCAGAGGGTGTTCCTGCCAACAAACCTGCCTCCCGATGATCTAGGTCCACCACCCACAACTCAGTTTTTTTCAGGTTTAACCATAACCAACTCATACTCATCCAGTCCTGGATCTCGGCAAGATAGTTGTTAAAAACCGAGACAGCATCAACCTGATTAGGCACAAATGACATGTACAGCTGAGTATCATCTGTATAGCAGTGAAAACTCAAGCTGTACTGCCTAATAATTGCTCCCAATGGCAGCATGTACACTGTGAACAACATGGGTGACAGTATGGAGCCCTTCGGCACCCCACAGGATGGGGGAGTGGTGCAGAGGAAAAAATCCCCGATATCACTTTCTGAGTCCTACCCTTGAGGAATGATTGAAACCATCTAAGGACCATACCAGACAGTCCACAGATAAGCTGCAGGTGCTCCAACAGCACACCATATTCCACAGTGTCAAATGGCACAGAGACATCTAAAAGAACCAAGATAGAACAGGTTCTTTGATCTCTCGCTACTAGGAGGTCATTTAGTACCCGAACAAGGGCTGTCTTGGTACTATGTCTCTTCCAAAATCCGGACTGGAGCAAATCATAGACATTGTAGCTGGTCAAATGGTCATCCAGCTGTGACGCAACCACCTTCTGAATAACCTTACCCACATAAGGCAGGTTTGAGACAGGTCTGTAGTTTGCCAGACAGTCCGGGTCCAAGGAGGACTTCTTAAGAAGGGGCAGAACCACGGGCTCCTTCAGGGGATTCAGAAAATTTCCCCTCTCCAAAGACCTCAAGACTATCTCGGCAAGGACCGGGCCGATCTTATCCATACAACCTACAAGGAGGCAAGTAGGGCCCGTATCCAAACTACAGCTGGTTGGTCGCAGCAAATGGATGACCATCACAATGTCATTGATTGTAGGAAGGTAAAAGTCACACCAGGCAAACTAGGTGCCCGAATTCTCCTGCCAACCACTGCTATTCCTATAAGAGGGAGCCACCCAGAGGCCAGACCGGAGTGTGGCAACTTTATCTGCGAAGAATCAAGCAAACTCCTCGTACCGTTCCTGTGAAAAAGCACTCCCAGACTGAAGACAGACAGGATTGCACAATCTGTTCACAGTCCGAAAGAGCTGGGCTGGTCGATGCTATGTAGCGGCAATTTCCCTGGACAGGAATTCTGCCTTCTTATGGGTAATTGCTGATTGATAGTTCTGATAATGATCCATCAATCTAAGTCTGTCATACTCAAGGACCAACCTCCGCCAGCTCCTCTCCAGCCTTCGTCCCACTCTCCTCGACTCCCTCAAGGACTCATCGAACCAAGGAGACCCTGGGTGAAGAATGAGGGGACGAACACGAACAGGAGCAATGGAATCCAGGGCCACCACTACCGCCTTATTATAGGTAAGTACCAGGTCTCCAAGATCTATGCATTCACTCAGTAAACCCAATAGGTCAAGCACCACCATTAGGTCATTCAGAGAAACTTCCCTCAAAGAGCGGTACCGGACCATCTCCATAGGGGCAGACCAATTTAGGGGGGGTCGCAAAACTGAACCCGATGGTGTGATGGTCAGACCACCCGACTGGTTCCACCACCAAGTCGGATATCTCCATCCCCAGTAGGAACACCAAGTCCAATGAATGACCACCAGTATGGGTAGAGGAGGAAATAACCTGTGTGAAGCCCAGTGAATTCATTAGCTGGAGGAAGTCTTGACCAAATTGCGAGAGTTTGTTATCGATTCAGGCATTGAAATCTCCCAGGATCTGCCATCTGGGGGATCCCAATGTCAGGTCGACAAGGAAGTTCACAACTTCCTGCAGGAAAATATTCCCATCTCTTGGTGGACGGCTGACGAGAAGAATCCTACACCCCACACCCTCACCCATAATACATTCAAAGGAGTTGGTGATCCCCACTGGTACCTCCACCAGGCTCAGTTTTGATCTAAAACAGATAGCGACTCTCCCACCTCTACGATCCATCCTCGGGCTGTGTATCACCAAGTACCCAGCTGGAATTGTTGAAGCCAAAACTGGGCCAGCATTCTTATCCAGCTAGGTATCGGTGATGCATGCCAGATCCGATGATCCAACAAGATCCACTATTATAGCAGACTTGTTTTTAATGGACCTGGCATTACATAACACCGCCCGAGTAGGATGAGTCACCAGTGAAGACCCACTTACCTGCCTGCTACAAGCAGAGTCCTTGGGTATGGGAATCAGGCAGTGAGGACTCCTCTCCTGAACCCATTTCACCCCATGTTGTCTTCTTGTTCCAACTGTCCCAATCCGCCCACTACTTTCCATCCCCCCACCAAGCCCAGTTCCTGCCCTTGTCCTCCAAACAATCCCCAAAGCATGACACAATCTCTACACCTCTGGGGATATTGGGGACACCTAAAAGGATGGAGATCCTTAAGCCTGGAGGGGGAATAATGCCTGACTGTCCCTGCACCTTCCCAACACATCTTTACAACACTCTACAAGTGCACAAAATAACAACAACCACACCTACTTAATCCACACCACACTTACACACACAGTCACTCAACTCTTCTTTCAGTCTTCACACACCCTGCACACTACAAACCAGTACTCAAAAACAGAATAAAATAAAAATGTCTAAACACAGAAAATAATAGAATGAAGAAATAGCGCGTTAATTACAAAATAAAAAGAGTTGCCACAACTCTCTCCAATGCAATAATTAACAGCCTCTGGGAGCTCTCACATCACCAGATCAATAAAATATGCTGTCCCCCCAAAACCTATCTCCCACTTAGGTCGGGGGGCACATCAAACTATTTTTTGTACTTTATTTAGATCAAAAATAGGACACTCCCACTGCCCACCAGGTCCAAAAAGTTTAAAAGGGGGATAAAGTCTGACCATATGTCCGGGATAGAGTTTGACCGTATGTCCAGGAAACAGTCCTCAAACTGAAAGCATCCCCCTTCGCAATTACACCATCAGGGACATAACTTACAGTCCACTTCAAGCACCGACCCTCTCCATAATTCACATCTCCCACTCAGTTGCCAACCACAACGACTGCAGACGACTTCAAGCCGCTTCACTTCACAACTTCACCCAGTTGCTAAACCACGACTGCAAGCTAGCAGCTTCACTCCCCGTAGAGCTGCCTAACCATCCCCCAAGGAGAGCACTGCTGGAAGTTCAGGGTGCAATTTATTTCTGTACAGGAGGGCTCACCAGTCCACCCCCCAAAGAACAACGAGGACCATGCACCGTAAAACCCGCCCTCCGACGGTCATAGCAGTCCCCCACACCACCAACCACCCCAACAAACCTCCCTGGGTTCAGAACAGGACACACCTCAGAGAAGCAACAGGATACCAGAGTGGAAAAACCTGCAAATTCCATCAGCAAAAATGTTTCAGTTTTGGACAACTGCAGCTCTTCCACCTCCAACAGGACGCTCCAGAACCAAAACAGAATCAGCTCCTCCCAAATCTTCTTGTCTTCGGACCTGGCCTGAAATCTAATAAAACAGGTAAAATGAACTGGACCAAAATGTTTGAATAAACTGTAAAGTGAAAACACCCCAACGGCAAAATGTAAACCATACAGGGGAGCCGAAGACTAAAAAGATAACCTCACAGTCCTCATAGTAAGTGGCACAGTATCTTAACTTCATCAAACCAAAACTCCAAAAAAAGATGCTCATAACTCTTTATAACTCACTTCTTCACCCCAACTAACTCAGTCAACATATTAAACACAAAATAATACAGAATAAATAACATAAATAAACGCAAGTAACAAAACACATTTTCTGTCTCATGCAGTGTACAGTTAGCTAGCCCAGCATGGCTGCCATATTGGCCAAAATAATATTACACATATACTATACCCCGAAGAATGAGAACAGGTAAGACAGACACCCTTACAGTATATTCTTTGTTGCACTGAGGTGTATGCTGATAGATAGTTGTGTTTGGTTGTGAGCAGAAATTGTGTAGGGAGTACACATGCCATGTAGCAGCCAAACCATGGTATATGTCTAGATATAAGAAGCAACACGTAAACTACTCCTGGGATATGAGGAGAACATAAACCAATGAAGGATGCTTCTACACCTCAGATGTCACATTATATCAGTTTGTGTTCCATGGTTTCAGTTGAGGAAAACAATACACTACTGGTACAAGCACTCATATCACAACATGCAGAGCTGAGATGGCTCTCTGAATCAGGTGTGTTCCTGCAAAATAGTATATTCAGGTACACCAATCATTACACACACCCAGACTTTCTGCTGCTGTCCACAGAGGGCTAGCAAGAGTGCTGGATCAGCTACCAGTGGGTCGGTAGTACGTATTACTATGGTAGCCAGAACCACTCATAGAGTATGATGCTGGTATCTTGTCCATGTTCTGGTGACCCTGGCAAGGGGTGTGCTGTTAGGTTTCCATGTGGTAGCACGGACATCTTCATGGTTTAAGATGTGCTGCATTGCATGCTCTGCAAGGTCACAGGTCATCTGGTGTTGTGGTGTCCACTCTGGGTTGCCTGCCATAGCCATCTGTGTTGGCACACACAGCCCATAGACCAGCTCTGGCTGGTCTAAGCAACAGTCTAAGCTCCGACGAGTCCTGTGGGTGAGTGTAGGCATTAAGAATCCTGTGGATGAGAATGTTATAGCCTTGATGTGGCACACATACCCTGTCCACCATGGCACAGCCATAGTTAGTGCCATATTTTGAATGAACTGTTGGTAAAAATTGGAAATGGCACATGGTGTGGCAAAGGGTGCCCTTTGAGTCATTCCTTTTTGATGCAAGCACTGTGCATCCTTCCCAGCCTTTTGAAAATCAAGCCCAAAGGGGTCTCTCTCTCTTTCTCCATGCTCTCTACCATCATTCCATCAGTATTAGGGGTGTGTGCCAAATCCAAATTGACAGCCCAATACACCAAATAAAGCAAATATTCAGCTGAATTCTGAATACTTGCTGTATTCAGTGTAATTCGTTTGACATATTCAGTTGATGTGCACATGACACGCCTGAGATAAGAAACTGACTCCACTGTAAAAATCATCATGTGACCCATAGAGACCACACTGCAGTCACGAGGTCTGTAGAGACAGTGGGAGAGAGAAATGCCATAATGTTGAGCTGGTTTTGCTGCCAAAATAATATCTTGTCCTAAAAACCTATGCACTCTAAATGTTCGAGCAGCCTAAGGGTGCTGCTTTTCAATCTGCAATAGAAACAATTTTTCTAGTGTCCCTGTCCTGGCTGGGGCTGACATAAAAGCACACAGGGCAGATTTTGTTCCATTTTTTTACTATGTCTCTTACAGCAGTAAAAGTCATCTAAATTCATTATCTGATTGTTTAAGGGGTACACCTCCGAGTTCTGCTTCATGACCAGTTTGTATAGTGTCTATCTCCTGGGGTGGTTTGTACATAATAGAGAGGGCGCAACACCGATTTTCTTCCATTTTTGTACTATACCACTTGTATAGCTAAAATTATTTTAAATTCAGGCCGGCCCAGTGGTGCAAAGGGCTGAGGCACTAAACACCTTACCTAGCTTCAAGCCGGCAACCCAGGTTTGGGAATGACCTCGGGTCATCAGGGAGCTAGCACATGGGGCGAGAAGGAAGGGAGCAGGACTGAGCAGCCAGACGGCAGCTTTCCTCTCCCAGGGAGGTTGTCCACCCCACCATAGTTCTGCTCCCATCGGGTGGAGGTCTGTTGGGTAATGTAGGTGAGAGGGGGTGGAGGTAATTGCCAGGTGCAGGGTGGAATGGGCTGAGCCGGCACCCAGAGTGCATGTGTACCTCCACGCGCATGCACTGCTGCGATTTCTGGGGTCCCGGGATAAGGAAGAAAACAGGGAGAAAGTACAAAAGTTGTACACAGAAAAAAGGTTTATCTAAATTCATTTTCTGACTGTTTAGGGATATATCTCTGGGCTCTGCTGCTAGACCAGTTTGTATAGTGTCTGTCTCCTGGGCTGGGTCAGACGTATGAAAGAGAGTACACAGCACAGATTCTCTTCCATTTTTGTACTATGCCACTTCTATCACTAAAATTCATTGAAACAGTTATCTGTAACCATCTCAATCTGTAACTAACACACTGTCAGCATTGGTATTCTTTTTATGCCCAACCAAAGTATGCATGTGAGCCAATGTATGTCATATCAATGTGTAAATCTTAGGGTATCACTGTGCTTGTCTGGAAAAATCTGTGCTTGTTGCTAGTCACCTATTTAATTGTATTACTGCTGTGTCCTGTTCCACAAGTTTCTATGTAACTAATTCTGAGTTGTCCTGAAAAAGGTACCGCAAGGGCTCAGTGGGCTTACCTGGTCAACAAAATGAAATAAATAAATACATTTTCTGACTGTTTAGGGGTATATCTCTGGGCTCTGCTGTGAGACCAGTTTGTGTAGTGTCCGTGTCTCAGGCTGGGTCAGACTTAAGAAAGAGGGAGCGCATAGCACAGATTTTTTCCCATTTTTATAGTATGCCACTTATATCACTAGAATCATCAAAATGAATTTTCTGACTGTTTAGAGGTATATCATGGAGCTGTACTGTGAAACTAACTTGTACAGTGTCTGTGTCCTGGTTGGGTTGGATGTCAGAATGCAAAGTGCAGATTTTCTTTTATTTTTGTAGTATGCCACTTATATCACAATCTAAATTCATTTTATGACTGTTTAGGAGTGTATCTCTGGGCTGTACTGTGAGACCAGTTTGTGCAGTGTCTGTGTTCTGGCTGGGTCAGATGTGAGAGTGTGCAGCACAGATTTTCTTTCATTTTTGTAGTATGCCACTTATATCACTAAAAATAATCTAAATTCATGTTCCGACTGTTTAGAGCTGTATCTCAGGACTCTGCTATGAGACCAATTTGTATAGTGTCCGTGTCCCAACTGAGTCTGAAGTGAGAGTGCATAGTACAGATTTTCTTCCTTTTTTGCAGTATGCTAGTTATATTGCTAAAACTAGTCTACATACATTTTATGACTGTTTAGGGGTAGCTCTTCAAACGCTACTGTAAGACCAATGTCCCTGTCCTGTTGTTGGAGGTACATGAGTATAAAGATAGCACTGGACACAGTAATAGGGTACAACACACCCGCAGTGTGTTTTATTTTATACAAAAGTAGAAAATAAATTGAAATAAAACAGTTCAAATAGAACAAGAAAATAATACCTCAAGGCTATTTCACCCTACATCAGGTATCTGAAAACAATTCATCAGCTTTCCTGCTGTTAGAGATAAATTCCTGTTCAGGCACAGGTCCTTCTGTTTACCTTACTCCAGGTAAGTGAGACTGGCTATGCAGCTTATCTGACTCTTGGTGTTTGAGCAGGGCTTATATAGCCCTCCCACTTATGGGAAAGTCCCTCCCATAACATCCAATTAGTTCCAGAATGGTCTCTAAATAGGGGAAACTCCTCCTCTATTACCTAATGAAGTTTTACTTATGGGAAGTCCCTCTATAGGAAATCCCCTTCCTGAGGTCTTGCTAACAGGTCAGCACCTTAGTTTCTATACATGCAAACAGTGCAACCATTTATTGTATTTATACATGTGCTGCATTGTTATAGTATAGGGACACTAGCCCTTTACTTTATATCTCAGGGCTCTATACATAATAGGGCTGCTTTAGAGACCTGCAGTGTCTCTTTAGTCTTTAATTAGTTTAATAGCATTATTGTGTTTAGTTTATCTTGCATCCCTCTCCTTATTCTGAGGGCTACTCTGTCTGTAGAGCATTTTCACACTTAGGGATGTTCCTGTCCCTTTGTATTTTCAAGTGCTCACTTTTCAGAGTGCTCTATTCATTCAGGGAAGCGGGGCAACTGAAAGTGAAAGTTTGTTGCTCAGTGGAAGCCTGCTTCTCTAGCAGCCTGGACTGGCTGCACACATACCACGGACTTCTCCAAGGCTAGCCGGCACAATTCTGCAGCATGTTTTATACAAAGCCAGCAGCTGGGAGTCCTAATAATACAGGGGCATCAGTAATTATTTACGCAGATACTGAGCGGCAGAAAAAGTTAAAGTTTGCCGCTTGGTTCAAACAGTTCCTGCTTTGATGCAGGATTTCTTTGGCATAACATTCTACATAACAATGGAGTGGCAGCAAAATAATTTAAACTAGGAAGACATAATGTTGCTCCATTATACTCATATTCCACCTATCATAGTGGACGTTATTTTGTTTTAACTGCCATTTTAAACATTTCTAAACATTCCTGCACCATATACATAACAATGGCATAAGCATTAACTTAATTAAGCACTGCAGCACTTTAAACTCATAATATGGCACAAAATGCATTTTATATTACTGCACTTTATTCATTCAATGCACTTTATTCATCCAGCACCTTATATGTCTTTAAATGCACTACATATTTTTGTGTATTTAATGCCATAAATGCACCTTATTTCATTCTTGTCCCTGGTCTTAGCCTGGTACATTATTTTGAGGAGTACTTGGTAAGGATGGATATATGGAAGTTAGAAATGAAAATAGTAGGGAAAAAGTTTAGTGAGAGATAGAAAAGACTGATGTACAGTAGGTGGCCAACCTACACCAGGGGCAGAAAAAGGTGTAGTATAGTGAAACCCCGAGTCGGCGCTAAACTGAGAGGGCTACTACCCCTGCCTGTGTAGTTAGTGAACAGGTTGAGGGGCCTGGGTCCTATGACGCGGTGCCTCCATTTTTATAAGTTGAAACTTGGGGAGAAAGGTGTCACTCGGCATGTTGGCTAGGTTTGGTTACACTGCACAGGGGCACCCACATTAACTCTGGACACTGGAAGCAATAACTGTAATGTCCAATACCAGAAGCTGGGATTCTAAAGTGTGGCTTTTATTCACATCCAACAGAATAATAAAGCATAGATGGACCCCCACGGGGCTACACTCCTGGTAATGCAGATTTATAGAGATCAGAACACATCCTCTTTACACTGAAACCCTCAGGTTTAAAAACACTCTGGGCATTCGGCCCTAACTCAACTCTTTTTCAGTTTCCCTGGCTTGGCTCCCTTGCCAGCCCTCTGGGCTACCTTCCTTCCATTGCTCGGCTCTCATGCCAGCCCTTGGACACTTTCCATGTAGCATGGAACATTTCTCGGAGGCTCCCAAAACTACCTCTGAGCATTTCTGCTCCATCAGGGAATCTTCATCAATCCCACATCTGGGTACTTTCCTCAGGCACTGGCCAAGTACCTGAGAGAAAGCAACAGGTGTCCCAAAGCAAACCTGTAGAGGTGAATTTGGTTACTACTGATGGGGGGGTCTCCCACTTCTCGCTCCCATAATTCATACCCGGCCATTTCTCTGGACTTTAACACCTCATTCTCTGAAAACACTTTACTGTGTAGATTCTCTTTAAATGTATGCCACATTTAATCTACTGTTCTTTCATCCCACTTGTGCTGAACTTGAAACATACTTAAAGAGTGGCTGTATCCATTTCTCTAGACCCCCACAGAGTTAAGCAGTCCAATTCCCACAACTTTCAAAACTGTACTTGGCTGTCTTTTCCTGACCCCACAATAACAGTCACTTAACTTCATCTTGTCTCAGGTGAAAACACACTGGCCCTTTATCAGAGCAGACTCACCCCTTGGTTGCAGGTACCCCACAGGCTTATTTTTCTTCAAAGAAATCCCGTTCAAAATCTTCTGGTGCCTCAGCACAAACTTAGATTTAGGCAGCTTCTTCTTCCCCTAGCCAGACCAGGGGATTGGTCCTGGAAGTAGGCTAAATCCTTCCCCCCATCCCTGCAGGGATGGGGCTCTGAATCACTGGAAGTGGTCTCTACCACTTCACTTGGCTCTTCTTGTCATCTTCTTCAGGTAAGAACACACACCTCTAACAAAAATATAGCTCTTTAGCAGAGCTAAGGGCTCTGAGGGCCTGCAGCAGCAGCACACCTCTTCCCTGTTCTGAGCCCACTACTGAACTGGCTTCAAATTCCCCAACATTCTATCCTAACTTTCCTAGCTGCAACATTCCAGTGTGGCTTATGCAATTGCGACAGCTCTAAAATGATATCATCCCTCAGTCTCAGCTGAGACTGAGAACAGAGTGAGACAGTGTGAAATCCATTTAACTGGAGTTTCACCAGCTGCCTTCCCTGCCTACCACTAGGTCTTACTGGGATTCTTGTAACCCCGGGTCACAGGGGGGTTGCAATAGTATAGAAAGATACTGTTGTGCAACAGTTATCTGTAAGAAAAGGAAAAAAATAGAAAAGGCATCCTTCCACTGGGGTTATTGGACTGGCAGAACACAGTTCTGCCACACCTGTCTGGGTCAGACGTGAGAACATGCAGTGCACATTTTCTTTCATTTTTGTAGTATGCCACTTATATCCATGCCACTAGCTTAAGGTCAGCCAAACGGATTAATTTGGTTGAGAAAACCTGTAAATCTAAGGTTGGTAACCCTGTGTTTTTGCTGCTGCCCCTCACTTCTGGAATGGTTTACCTGATTCATTACGTTTACTCTCCGCATTCTATGCTTCTAACAATTTTAAACTATTTGTGCAAATAGTGTATATGTAATTGTAATCATTTAATTTTGTTGTGCATGCCATATTTGTTATATTGTTTGTTAATATGTACTGCAAATTCTTGTCCTGGTTAAGCCTAAAAAGGACCCTCTGTCCAGTGCTCTTACCTGGTAAACAAACAAGCAAACAAATGAAGAAATAAATATTACTGATAATCATCTAAATGCATTTTCTGACTGTTTAGAGGTATATCTCCAGGATCTGCTGTGAGACCAGTTTGTACAGTGCCCGTGTCCCAGCTGGGTCAGACATGACAGTACACAGCGCAGGTTTTCTTCCATTTTTGTACTACACCACTTATATCAATGAAAATCATTTAAATTAATTTCTGACTATTTAGGAGTATATCTCTAGGATCTGCAATGAGATAATTTTCTATAGTGTCTGTGTCCTAGGCTGGGTTGTAAGTAAAAAAAAGGGAGCACACAACACAGATTTTCATCCATTTTTGTACTACGCTGCTTATAGTACTGAAAATCATCTAAATTTATTTTCTGACTGTTTAGCGGTATATCGCTGGGCTGTGCTGTGAGACCAGTTTGTATAGTGTCCCTGTCCTGGGCTGGATCAGATATAAGAAAGAGAGCATGCACACCGGAGATTTTCTTTCATTTTTATGGCTGTATGGGCAGAGCCTGCAGCTGTTTTGTGATCGCTCGCTGAGAAAACGAGTGACAGTGGCACACTTCCATTTTGGAGGCTCGGAATGATCCTTTTGAACCTCCAAAACAGTCAAAGCAGATAACCACAGCTGCTGGTGATACAGGTATGACCGCACTATTTTTCATACCGTCCACCACGTCCGCATTCCAGAACTGAACTGGGCATGCGCACGTTGCACATGTGCAGTTCCATCAATGCTGCCATCTTGGAATGGCATTTTGCCATTCAACAGAACTACACATGCACGAGTGCTGCACATGCACAGTTCTGTCAGTGCCACCATCTTGGTGATGGCATTTGGTGGCACTCATTTCCTGATGCTCCAGCAAGCTCGCCTCAGCCTTATTGGCTCTGACTAGTGTTTGTTTTATTACACCACTTGCATTACTAAAAATCCTCTAAATTAATTTTCTGTTTAGGGCTATATCTCTAGGCTCTTCTCTGCCCAGACCAATTTCTCTTGTGTCCCTGTTCTGACTGAGATTTAAGTGTGGAAAAAAATGTCTGGAACTAGAAAGTTCTTGTTGTCAAGTCTTTTGCCTTCCAACAAAGCAGATCTTTGTACACCTGCCACTGTCCTATCAACTTACCTGAAGCACCTTCTGTAACCACTGTCTGTGAAACCACCATTACTGTTACTGTCACCACCACCACTACCACAGCTCAACCTGTTGTTTCCAGTACCACCATCACCACCGCTACTAGTTCCCTACTGCCCCAGCCACCCCTGTTTGGGACACACACAGGCAATTTCAGAGGTTATTCTTATCTACTCTTACATCTGAAGAAAGTGATAATGAATGGCATGAATCATCTGGGTCTGAATACAGTCTCCCAGGACAAGAAATTGAGATGGGGCATATTACTGATTCAATAGAGCATGAAGAGTTTGACAGGAGTCTGTCAACTGAAAAGAATACTTACACTGAAAAATGCAAAGCAACTGACACTGCAGATACTCCTCCCAATGCTGCACCAAAGAAAACAAAGCCATCGACACTTCTTTTTGTATATAGTGATGTTAACAGTGGTCACTGTATCCCTATCCTTTAATACACCACCTGGAGATGCTGAACAACAATCCTCTGATGAAAGTCAAATTATGGGAGGGCATAGTGGCCCTAGTAGTGGGTGCACTGGTCAAGCTCTGTTCCAAAATGAGCACTGTAGCCACTACAAGTAGCAATGTTTGGGTCTATGTTATGGAGTCAGATGAGGACAAAAGGTGTACCATATGCGCGTACTGTGATTACAGCACAAGTTGTGGTAAGACATTATCTAAGCTGACAACCACATCTCTATGGAACCACCTTATGAGTCAATATCCACTGTTGACTATGGATTCTGCACCAACTGGCAGAATTTCCTCTTGCCACTGTTTGGAAAAAGTTCAAGGCAAGGTCACGGTGGTAGTGGTGGTGGTGATGGACTGGACAGTGAGACTCCACACACTGCTCATGCTGATAGTACTCATTCTTTCTCTCAGTCAAATACACATCCTGCGGAAATGCCAGTAATCAGGACTGTGACCAGCTTCTTAGACTCTGCCCCAGTTCAGACTCCTTCTGTGTTGACCTCTCCATTTGGTAAGTCAAAGAGTACGTCATTCGTAACAACACAGCCAACAATTATATAGGAATTCCAGTCCTGAGCAAAGTTTCTCCCCACTCATCCAGCTGCAGTGAACATTACTCAACTTATTAGTGAGATGATGGCATTGGACCTTCAGCCATACAGTACTGTAGAGGATCCTGGATTCTGAAGGCTTCTGCAATTTCTACAACCCAGGTACAACATTTCATCCTGGGCTACATTTTCACACACTGTGGTGCCTAATTTGTATGACAATGTCTGTTATTGTTTGTTGATGGAACTGAAAGAAACAGAAGGAGGTGTATTCCACTGTACCGCAGATATAGGAACAAGTACCAATTCTGCAAATGCATTTCTCTCACTGACAGCTCACTGGTGTTCCCCAAATATTATTGCTACTACTGACACCTTACTCAGTGGCTCTGCATTGTGCACACTTTCCCTCTTAGTGGATGTCTGCCCTGCTCAATGTTAGTCCTATGACTGCTGATCACAACAGTGTTAACATCCTGAAATGTTTCCAAGAAATGTTGAGACTCTTGGACAGAGCGGACAAATCTACATTTTAGCTTCATTGTTACTGACAATGGATCAAATATGGTAAATGCTCTAAGTGATGGGGAACTACCATGGTATCTGCTGCTTTGCACATACACTAAACCTGGCAGTCACTGGTGCCCTGAGAAACAGCAAGTGTGTTTTTAATGTTCTTGCCATTGCACATTCCATCTGTCGATACTTTCACCACTCAATTAAGGCAACAAAAATGCTTTGAAATGTTCAAGAACTGCTTGGATTGGCAAAGCACCAATTGATTCAGAATGTTACCGCTAGGTGGAACAGTGCATACTACATTCTGGATCACATACTCGAGCAAAAGCAGGATCTCCATGACCTGTCTTTAAGGAATAACATGGGGGGTGGTGGCCTTATCACATGATGACTGATTATTGATTTAGGGTAGGCGAAGGTTCTTGCACCAGCTGAAAAGAGCACCTGTTACTTCAGCTCTGAATCCTTTTTCCTTAGTCAGGTGATCCCTGCAATCCACCTACTCAGGGCATCTCTGGACAGGTTTGAATAAAAGAATCATGGTACTGATCTGTATACAGATGACTTCAAGGAACTTATTGGAAAACTGAAGTTGGAGCTGAGTTCACAGTTTGCCACAGTTTTCGATAGGTCAGACTACAGTTTTGCCACCATGACCCTAAATTTAAATGCAGTTTTATACCTGAGAATGCAGAGCCACCATGTGACAGAGTGTAAGCAGTGACTGACAACTGAGCTTACAGACCCCATAAGAGAAATGGCCTTGGCTTGAAAGGAGTCTGAACATGTGGCACAGGGTACTAAAGATCCACCACAAGTCACTGGCAGTGTTGGCAGGAGTGGCAGCAAACATGAACAGGAGGTTCCAAGTATGATGGATGACTGGTTAGAACTAACAATTTCACTTATCACAGAACAATGCAAGCATAATGATTCACAACCCATTTGTGCAGAGCATATTCTGCGGGCATATTTTTCAGAGCCTATATAGCAATTTTCTATTGACCCACTAATGTACTGGTGTCAGAAGTATAAAATATTACCAGCACTGTCTGAGTTGGCATGCAAGTACATCTAATGCCCCACCCCCACTAGTGTGCCTTCAGAACGACTGTTCAGCACAGCTGTTAATACTGGTTAACTACATCGATCCTGACTACACCCAGATCATGTTTGGCAGCTTGTATTTGTTAAGTTGAACCTATCACTGGTTGGAATGTTGAAGAAAGAATCAAGTTGAAATGCCTCTGTTACTTTGACCAATTTTTCGTACAAACAAAAATGCTGACGGACGTTTGCAAGCAAAGCTTCAGGCAGTTTGCCAGTAAATGGCAGGTCAAACATCAAGCCCTGGCACTGGATGCCACACCACCACCCATACTGGTGACCCAGGTTAGGGAGTGTACTTCAGTTGCTGGGGGTTGGCAGGAGGGAGATAATTAAGCATCTGCTGTCCACTCACAGGAATGTGGGACAAGCTGCATTACTTTAAACCATGCCACCAGGAATCGGCATGGTGACAGGGCAACGGGAGCAGCTTAGGAGGGTACGGCTGGCAACAGGCATATAGTATGGGTGTGCTATCATACACATGTATGACTGGGTCACTGCATGCTGCCATTCAGGGGAGTGCAAGGAAAAATGAAACTGGCAGATGATAGCCAGTTGGCCTACAGGCCAATGCTGCCACATGGGGCCACTTAGTCTAGATGCAGTTATGGGTGGGATGGGGGACCCTGTCTCTGCAGCCTCCATCATGGGGAGAATCCAAGGGGCATGTAAGGTGAGTCCTGGGGAGGCAGTCACCAGTTGACAGGTGGTCTGGGGATGAGGAGGGCACCTGCCACCAGGGAAAAAGGATGATAAAAAAAAATTGGAACCATGGTTGCCTGCTTCCTAACTCAAGGGATGTCATGGGCACAGAGTGATAAATTAAATAAAACACTTACTAGATAGGACAGCTTGTAATGGATTGCAGCAGGTGAGGGTTTGTTGGTGGAGCCTCCCCTGGATAACTTTACCTTGTAGGTCTAGTTCAGACAGTTGCCTCCCCCAGTGCGAGGGCCAGATGGGGCCTACCAAAAGAGCAAAATAGACAGAGTAAGAGAGGGAACTGGGTCCACACAGAGCTTCTTAAACCCCCTGCTGCACCCCTTTGGGTGAAGAATTGGTTTGAAGTTCCAAGGTTCTGTTTTTTGCAGTCCTGTTTGTTTTTTCCTCAAGTAAAGGTTCACCCGACTCTGCTACTTTAGCTTTTGATTCATTTTTGCACACCACTTTGTATTATTTGCTTGGCCATTTTAAAAACAAGATGCATGAAGCCAGTGAAGTATTCCAAGCTGATAAACTTGACTGAGGAGGGCCTCAGTAATTCCTGTCTAATATAAGCTAGACTCAAGACTCTGGACTCTGAATGGGTATGATGATCCAAGCTTGCAAGCTGCAGCAGAAAAGATTCAAACTGTAACATAGCTATACCATGAGCATTATGACACTAAAAAGCCTGAAAAAGACAGAAACATGGGCACAACAGTACAACAGAAGGTCTGGATAGATTAATTAGTTATTATATGCCATCAGAATCTATGAATCTATGTATCTATGACAATAGCTAGGGGTCTTTGGGGTTCTTTAATAGCTAGAGAAGTGATACATAAGGAATAAGACACAATAAGGCACTATAGAGTCAACAAACAAAATGGCTGCTTAACTGTAGAGCTCTGTACAAGCTGATATGTAATCCACCAGAATCCACTGGTCAGATAACCACAAGTTGGCTATTTTCACAGTAATGTAGCAGCAAACCCAACTAGGCTACAAAATTAATTCTCTCCTGGTGAAATTGGTTGATTGGATCTTAAATACTGGCAGAGAGAGATGACAAGCTATTGTTCTTGAACACGGGAAATGACGGTGGCTCTGCCACACACAGCAGTCAACGTGACTGATCTCTCAGATATTAAACAAATGCTGCATATATTGATTACAGACTTACCAGAGCTCCAAAAATCAGTGCAGCGTGTGGAGGGGTCTTTGGAGGCAGACAAAATCTGCATAGCAGACACTGAGCTACAGTATTCACCATGCGGGTAGATTCGCAAATGGCAGACCATGCTGACAAGATAGTCTATCTCAAGCAACAGGTCCAGAAACTAATGCTGAAGGTGGACAACCTTGAAAACTGAAATCGCTGAAGTAACCTTCAGATAATTGGAGTCCCAGAGAGTGTGGAAGATAATGACACATGCTCCTTCCTGCAGACCATGCTACCTCAAACACTGGACTATTTCTGGGACTAAGCTTTTAAAATAGAACAGGCACACCATTTTGTGGCTCCTCTGCTGGGGAGAGGCTCCCCTCCATGCTCTGTTGTTGCCATGTTCCTTATATACAGTATTAAAGACCAGATTCTTCAGCTTGTAAGGTAAAAAGGCCCCCTGTATTGGAATGGACACAGGATGTATATCTTTCAGGATTTTTCAAAACGAACTGATAGGTAAACATACAGCCTTGTTGGCAATAAAAAAAGAACTGGTCAAAAACAACATGTTCTACAATTTAAGATATCCTGCCACTCTTTGTAATATATGGGCAAATAAATAGTTGTCTCTTCAAAATCCTCAGGTTGCTCAGACCTTTATGTGGAACACCATGAAGCTCAGAGGGAACAGCCGCTGTAATGATCAACAAAATGATGGTAACCTGGGGGCCTGAAGACCACCGCTGACAGGATCTAATATGGAACCAGTGGGACCACCCCTAAAATCAAAAGGACAAACTGTCAATATGGGTGCCAGCTCATTACCCCCTCATGTGCCCTGTCAAACCTGAAAGTCCAAGAGGCACTGGTATAGAGGGAGGGAGGGAACAGACTCAATCCCTAAAATCACCTCTGCAGTAGTACTGGAATCACAGCAGGTGCTCACACCATTCCTCCCTGAGCTCAGATACACCACTGTGTAAGCTGAACCTCCCCACATGGTCTCCTGAGAACCAGAGAATGACAACAACCATCAAACCCAATGTGCAGATGACCCCTCACCCCCTGAAAACATGGAACACAAGGTGGATTTCCTTACAGTAATGGAGGAGGATGTGTCACTCTGTCTGAGCTGGGTGGCAATCATCAAGGGTTCACAAGTAGAGAAGCCCCAGTCTACAGGACCTGCACCCCCACTATCAATGCCAGGACCAACCAGAAGAGACTGACAAATGCTTTCGCTCAGGGATTCTTTGATTCTCTTACAATTCTTTGGGTTCAGTAAGTCTCATTGGGTTTGTATTTTCTTTTCTTTACTCGCTTTATTTGAAAAGGTTCTTATGGGAGATGGTTGGTGAGAAATAAGGAAGGGGGAAGCTACTTGCAAATCACAATATAGGGTTAGGAAGGTAGAGTGGTCATTTTAGTTTCTCCCACGGAGGCCGCAGACAGAATACTGATGGGCCGGGGTTGGATTATCCACTATTGCTAGATGGGCTGCCTTGCCCCTAACAGCTCGGACATGATGCAGATCCCTCCTTAAGTCCACTACATTAGGGACTACATCATCAACCCTTTTTACTCTCCCCCCCCCACAGTCCGAGAGGTTACAGTCCACATACAATATATGGACCTCAAATTATCAATATGCATTCCTTTGCCAGTCCTCACATGTGACCCCAGCACCCTTACTTCCTTCCACAATGTGCTCAAGAGACCACAGAGACAACCAGACTGAAGAGAGAACAGTCATATGCTGTGACCTCTCAATTAGACTTATCCACCGGAGAAGTCTCACTCCAACTTCTGCTACTTCCCTTGTATCTAAGACAGGGAAGCCTTGCGACTTTACACCCTCCCTCCAGTTGCTTGCATGATGTCACCACATCACTAGAGAATCTACATGACTTATTAGTTCTCCGTGTCCCAACATATCCTGCACCGTGTCCAAAGAGCAGTTTAGTGTGCGAATGCAGATAATTTAAGTTTTCATGTCTCCCTGCATAGCAACCACCCCCTCACCCATATCTTAGCCTGGCAGAGGTCAGATGTTCCCTTTTACTAACTGTCCCTTTTTATAAGCTCATGTTACTCGTGGTAGTCATAGAAGCCTACGCTGCCTACCTGGGACAGGAATATACTACAAGTAAGACATCTTAAGGCTTCTGGTCCCAGAGGTGAGGGATCTAATCAGATAAGGCAAATAAACCCTTTAGGCATTATTCTTCCATTTGAGATGGGATAAGCTCGTGTGGCCAGAGCTACCTCTTATTTGGGGACATCATTCTAACCAATGTGGTGTCTGCAACAGCCTGAATACTTCTATAGGAGAGGACTGAATTTCGCTACCCCCCCCCATGTGAGTAGCTGACTGAGCCACAGTAATCTCCCATGCCCTGTCCTTGCAACAGGTCCAAATTTGGGCCCAGATCTCGGACCCCCAGCTCCAATATCCTGGTCTTGCTGATGGGCCCTGTGCTGTATAGTATATGATGGTTTAGACCAGTAGCTTGATTTAATTGGAGCTAGAGGTTTGTTAAACACTATAGCTTAGAATGGCAAAGCAGATGGTTTTAGTGCATGGTGTGGAGGGTAAGAGGTTGAGCAGGGATATAGTGCCCCCTTGTTCTCTGGCCCCCACACCAAAATGTTACCAAACATTCCATTTTAAAGTTCACTTGTTCAGACTGTTCCTTCTGGGTTACTGCCAATTAGTTAGTTCTAAGGCCTTATACCATAAGAGGGATAGATATGTGTATATGTAACCTTTGTCTTTTGAATTTGTACATATGTGATTGCTATATTGTGGAATCTCTGTAAAAGAGCCTTTGGCTCACAGGTACTTTCCTAGATAATAAATAAATAAATAAATAGATGGAATAAGGTAAAGATAAAGGTATTTGTAAAATGTCAGTTGGATAAAGTTCTGAGATGTCCTGTACACTATTTTATGCAATGCTGTATCTTGTACAATATAAACATATGAACATATGAAACTTGCCAGCAGAAACAGGCTTCATGATCTATCAAGTCTGCTCAAATGTGTAGCTAGTACCCCTATACTGCAGCTGCCCCTCCATCCCTCCTCTCGCCCTTGGAAACTGCTCATCGTTGTTTACACAGCCCCACCTTGCCCTGTCCCATGCACTTTTGAAACTGCCCACCATCCTGCATGCCACCACCTCCTCTGGTAGAATGTTCGATTTCAACACCACCCTCTCAGTGAAAGAATGCTTCCTCATCTCCCTCCTGAATCTCCTACCCTCCAGTCTTAACCCATGCCCCCTCATTTCCCTTTGCTTACATAGGGGATTCTAAATACTTCTGCTCTTCATATCCACTGGTCCACTCACCAGTCCTCCCAATGGGCCAGTAGTGCCAGTATTACCCTGTTTCTACTGTAAAAAGTAAGGGTATAATGTTTTTCTTTCAGAATACATACTACAAGGAAGGTTGCTCCTCACGATGGCTGAATTAAAAATAATTTCATAGCATGTCCAAGGCACGAACCACCCTATTAAGAGGAAGATCTTAAACTTCTTCAGCTCGGCCAAGTGTGATGTAGCCTTCTTACAATATGCCCACTTAGTAGCCAAAGAATCTGCCAAGCTGGCTTGGGCATAGGTAGGTCAGGAGTTTTTCTGTAATCATACATCCAAACAGAGAGGAGTCTCCATGTTAACTAGGAAAAACACACTCAAGGTAAGGGAGGGAGTGGTGAAAAGCCATTGATCACATAGGGTCAGTGGCTGCATACAAGGTATAGTGCCTATGGGCAGACTAGATGGGCCTAGCTGTCCTTATCTGCCGACAGTTTCTATGTTTCAACGTAATAACCAAAATGAGGTAAGATGTAGAAGGAAGATGGTTACCAGTCCGGAGGAGGGTGCAATCCAGAAAAACATTATTGGGTAATATACTGTATATATATGCCCTTAAACAGAACAATGCTGGTTTCTTCATTAACCTGACACAGCAGATTTCATAACTAAGCAATACAGAGGTCAGCATCTTCCTGGGGGGATTTTGATTTTGCTTTGCACCCCTTTCAGCTCAGATTCAATGCAAAGAAAAGGAAGGTAATGCACCTGGGAAACAAAAACCAAGGGGAAGAGTACACAATGGTGGGTGAGATACTGACAACAGTAAAAATGGAAAGGGACCTGGGAGTAATTATATCAGATGACCTAATGGTGGGCAAGCAATGTGAGAAGGCAGTAAGGAAGGCTGGGGGATACTGGGATGCATAGGAAGAGGCATCAATAGTAGAAAATGGGAAGTTGTTATCCCTCTGTACAGACAGTTGGTGAGGCCCCATCTGGAGTACTGTGTGCAGTTCTGGAGACCCCATCTCCGCAAGGACATAGACGGAGTGGAGGCTGTCCAGAGGAGGGCAACCAAAATGGTGCTATGTCTGCACCAGAAGACATACGAAGAAAGACTAAAGGAGCTTAATATGTATACCCTTGAGGAAAGAAGGGAGAGAGGGGACATGATAGAAACTTTCAAGTACCTCAAGAGAATCAACAAAGTCCAAGAGGGTAGCATCTTTCAGAAAAAGAGCTGTGCAAGAACAAGGGGACACAATTTGAAGATAGAGGGGGGACGGCTCAGAGATAATGTGAGGAAGTATTTTTCACAGGGAGGGTTGTGGATGCATGGAACAGCCTCCCTGAGGATGTCATGGAGTCAAGAACAGTGGGAGAATTCAAGAATGCATGGGACAGACATAAGGCAGTCCTAGTGGGGGGTAGAAGGAAGTAAGCTGTTGGTTAACTAGGATCTGCAACTTATCTGTTAGGTAGGAAAATGGGCAGACTAGGTGGGCCAAGCAGTCCTTATCTGCTGTCAAATTCTATTTTTCTATGTTTCTATACCCTCAGGAAAAAGGCATACCCTCACATGCACACAGTAGACAGGCAACTGTTTAGCTATGCCAAGAACTTATTATGGCAGACTACTGGAAATCACTACATCCCATGTCCAATGATTACATATGTATGTCTTCAAGATTCAGCACCAGTAGCCAACTGGACTACTTCTTAACTAGCATTAAATGTTTACATGAAATCGCAGCCAGCACAATTTATCCTGTAGTATTACCTGACCAGACAATGACTGCCTTAACTGTCCTTCTACAACAGAACTGTTCTAAGTCACCTAGGTGGAGGATAAATCCCCCCATCCTCCTACATTCAACCCAATTTACCACCTGGTTAAGGGAAGAGATCCAAAAATATGTCCTGATGAACAAAATCACAGACACATCTCATGGCATAAGGTGGGATGCATTCAAGGCTTTTATTAGAGGCAGAATGATCTCCTAATCAGACAAACAAAATAAGGATAGGAAATAGGAGGCAAACAAACTCACAGCCAAGCTCAAGAAATCAGAGGAAACATTATAAGTGCAATAAGACACTCTAAGATGTGGGTTATGGCCTAATAAGAGCACTTCCCAGGTGCCAAAGGCACTCAGAGCAAGCACCTCATGCCTCATTACACACCTGGGGTGTGCTCTAAGGCCATAACCCACACCTCATTGTGTCTTATTGCTGGCATAAAGCACATTCAGACGAGGAGGCCAGAAAGCTAATTCTTTTCAAACATCAGCTTAATTCAATCTATCTTCAACATGCAGAAAGATCCCTATTTTTTCTTAAAAAAACTTATTAGGAGAATGGAGACAAGGTTAATATACTACTGGCATACAGGTTAAAGAGGAAACAGGCAAATGCATGCATTCCTCATACAAATATGGGAGATGGGACAATTACCTCAGATCCTAACAAGATTATTGTGGGGTATAATCTCTGAGGCACTCCACACTCCTTACACATGTATTGTGTCCACCTGATAGGTTGCTTGATGCACATGTGACTTCAAAGAAGTCTGACCCCCTTTCCCTGTGATGCTGCCACTCCAGGATCATTTCTCAATGTGCATCGGTACAGGTTGCTGCACACAAAATCAGCTCCCTAGAAAATCAACATTTCACATACAAGGAACAGGTAAAAGACTATGCTAATACAAGGAAAATTATATTCAGCAGTATCAGCTAGTTAGCTTGCAGTCTGTACGATGTGTTTGCGTCGCTATTTAAGACTAATAGTTAGCTATCTCAGGAAGCAGGCAACATTGTACTACAATGTGCCAAAAGAAGCTTGTAATGTACCCAATCTCAGATATAGATCATACCTTGTAATCTGTTACTTGCTTCCCAATTCACAGCTCCTAACCCTATTCTGCACTGCACACCAAGCTGCAATACTTTCAGGGGAAAAAACAAAACAAAAACAAAAAAAAAACATTTCAAAATACTTCCATGGTTATTCCTTGGACTCTCCGCTAGCGAGTCTAAGATGATAAGAGAAAATAAATATGAGCAGGCTGTTGTGACCCCTGTTAGCGGTCCCAGTGTAGTTCCTGCACCCACTACTGCATAGTACAAGGCAGAGAACCCCCTATGACTCCTGCTAGCAGCCATAGGGGTAGTTTTCTCAGGGATGCCTCACATTACTCTGCTGCCTTGTAATCCATGAGTAGATTTCTGCAAAAAATATTGACTCTACCTTACAACCCTCATTTTGGGAGAAGAAAGTCTGCTTCTCTGGTGTGCAGTCTGTTTGCAGTTAGCCCATCCAAAAAGATTCTGGTTGATGGATGTTTCCTCTCCCTAGCAAGCTCCTGACTCAGCTACACAGTGACTGAATGACTGGGTGCAGTAACTGATTATCCTTGGGGGCAGACAATAAATGTTGACATTATTGCAAACTAAACCTGGTAGCAGTACCTGTGTTTAGATGTACTGTAAAATATTTCAACACAGCAGCTCCAGAGTATGTTTTGGCAGATATGCAACTGTTTGAAATTGCAAAACTGGCAGTCTTAGAAATTTAGCACTGCAGCTTCTACTAGTGTCAGTTGTCTAGAAAAATATTAGTTGAGAAATTGCTAGCACAGTTTTCAAATTATGAACATTATCACATCATACTTGCATAGAGATTAATAGCTACCTGAACACACCTGCTAGTGGTGTCAGGAGCTAAAAGCAATATCTGACTCACATAAATGAAAACAGAATCTATGCAATGATTTACAGGAGATAATATAATAATAATCAACCTGGTCCCCCTGCCAGTGGTTCCAGAGTAGCATTAATCACCAACAAAAATTTGGTGACCCACTGGCATCACTAATTTATAAAAAGGTACTCACAAAAGTAAACTACCAATACCGCCTTCTGGGAATTCTACAAAAACTCTATTCCTCAGTTAACAGTAGCCTACAAATGGAATTAGAGATCTTCTTTGCTGACATCAATATCCCCAAGACCCCTGATCACATTGGGACATCCTAGATGTGGACCTGTTCCCAAATTGAAATCACCACAGTGATTAAACAATTTGCCAATGGTAAAGCTCCAGGTTGTGACGGCCTTAGTGCCAAATTTTATAAAATGTTTTGGGATCTGTTGACACTCCACATCATGGAGGTATTCTCAGAACCCATGAACACAGGAATACCCTGCCACCTACCCTCCAAGATTTGAGACAAATTTCAAGCAGATTTGAAAAAATAAAATTGGGCACACAATTTGGCATTACAGAACTACTGGCTCCCAAATGGGTAATTGGGTAAGTGGGTAACAGTGTAGCACAGTGGTTTAAGGCTCTGAGCTGCAAAGCTGGTGACATCCAGCAGACCATACCTGGGTTTGAATCCCACAGCTTCCACTTGCATACTGTGTGACCCTGAGCAAGTCACTTAACTTCCCTGTGCTCCCAGGTCACACCTGCAAAACCTTTCTGCTTAGTGTGCTATTCCTGGTTAAAACAACTAAATATATATATATATATATATATATATATATATATATATATATATATATATATATACACATGCATGCCCCTGGACACATTGACAATATCAAGCAGAAACTGCTGTGCACACTTTAAACTGAGCAGCACAGACAACATGAAGAAATGACCAAAAATATATCTTCTTCTGCTTGTTCTTCTTCCCTTTCTCATTTGACTTGGAATGCTTACAGTGCCAGGCATCAGTGTGATGACATGGTGCAAGACTTGGCTAGTGATGATCTAGAGAGAACAAAGGACATTTGGAAGCATTTTCACAGACTGTCAATGTCGTGCAGATATTTTGGAGGAAGGCACAGACATAATCTGTACTCTGTTGAAATGTTTGTAATAGGTACAAGGAGACAGCTCAAAAAGTCAAAGGCGTGCTCACCACATTTACTATATTCAGTCCTGAAGAAGATCAGGATAGAAAAAAACAACTGTTAATGGAAGCCCCCCCACCGTAGATGCAATTTCTAAATGGTAAAATACATCTGCTAGTTGATGAACTAGCTATAACTGTTGTAAACATGATTTGATTTCAGAGTTTACTTGCAGCAGATTTCACAAGTTGTTTGGGTCACTTTCTCCAAAATTGCAGGTGCCATACACGTGAATGTTTGCCCCACTGCCTCAACCCTCCAGCCCCCCCCCATATACTGCATAAGTTTTAAATAACTTTTAAATTGTTGAAGTGGCAGTGGAAGTTCATTAGTTTATTACCAGTATCTTCAAGTGGAGACTTAGAGGTGTGGTCACTTAATGGCTAAATGGCGATTTTGATTCCAGTTTAATACCAGAGATAAAAAAATAAAAAGCTAGCTTTGCCTCCAGTCCTTCAATAGACTGAGAAACATTTAGAAATCTTCAGAATGCCTGCAAGAATAAGCCATCCATGCTAAGAAAATTGCTTACTGGAATAATCACTTCATTGCCTTGGCTGGTGACCCACAGAATTTCTGGAAAAACATCAAAGACTTTGAGGCAGAAACAAAATTGCCAAGTGAATTATATTGTTCTGGATGGTGTACATTGCAATAGCTGTTCCACTATTGTAAATGCTTTTAATACCCAATTCTCTGACTCATCTGCATATGCCAGTCCCTCTACTCATCTGCTATCAAACTGGCACACTGCTATAGTTGCACCAATATACAAGAAGTTGAACTGAGTAAAACTGGAAAATTACAGGCCGATTAGCCTGACTGCATTATAGGGTAACTTGAGGAGGGAATTATCAAAGGAAATACTATAGAAGACCTGATACTAGATGGTTTTGCAGATAGTAATCAACATGGATCCACTAAAAACAGGTCTTGTAAAACCAACTTAATTAGCTTCTATAACAAGGTGATGAAAGCAACAAGCAAGGTGTTCGATAAAGTAACTCATAAACCACTACTGAAAAAAACTGGTTAAAACTGGAATCAGAAACAATTACATTAGGTGGATACAGAACTGGCTCCTGGGTTAAAATCAAAGGGTCAGAATTCAAGGCTGCTCATCAAACATACAAGTAACAAGTGGAGTACTGCAGGGGTTCATGCTGAGGCAGTTGCTCTTCAATTTAGTGACATGGAAAGCAGCTGCAAATTCTGAAACATCAAATTTGCAGATGACACCAAAATAAGAGGGCCAGTAGACACTGTTATTAACATTATCCAACTCAAGAATGACTGTAAGGACCTTGAATCATGGGTGGAATTAAATAGTATGGAATTTAACCGTGAAAAATGTGTGATCATGCACCTTGGGCGTAATAATAATAACAATAATATACATTACATATAAAAATGTGAGAGGGCAGCAAGGAGGACTGGGGGAATACTGGGATGCATAGGGAGAGGCATCACCAGTAGAAAACAAGAAGTTATTATCCCTCTGTACAGACAGCTGGTGAGACCACATCTGGAGTACTACGTGCAGTTCTGAGACCCAATCTCATGAAAGACATAGACAGGATGGAAGCTGTCCAGAGGTAGGCAACTAAAATGGTGCAGGGTCTGCACCGAAGTCATATGAAGAGACTTAAGAAGCTTATATGTATAGCCTGAGGAAAGGAGGGAGAGGGGGACATGATAGAAACATTCAAGTACCTCAAGGAATCAACAAAGTCCAAGAGGGTAGCATCTTTCAAAAAAAGAGGTGTGCAAGAACAAGGGGCACATTTGAAGATAGAAGGGGGTGGCTCAGAGGTAATTTAAGGAAGTACTTTTCACAGAGAGGTTGTGGATGTATGGAGCGGCCTTCCAGAGGAGGTTGTGGAGTCAAAAACAGTGGTGGAATTCAAGCATGCATGGGACAGTCATAAGGCAATTCTAGGGGGTGGGGGTAGGAAGAAGTAGGCTGCTGGTTAACTAGGATCTGCAACTTATCCATCAGGTAGGGAAATGGGCAGACTGGGTGGGCCAAGCGGTCCTTATCTGCTGTCAAATTCTATGTTTCTATGTATGTTTCTAGGTAATAATATACATTAGTATAAGTTAGAAAGTAAATTACAAAGGACAGTAAAATATTTGAAGGATCTCAGATTATGATACCATCTGACCTAAAACATGAATTACAGTGTGAAACCACAGTAAATAAGGCAAACTGAATTAAGATAAGAACATATGAATGTGCCAGCAGAAACAGACCACAAGGTCTATCTAAGTCAACTGGAGTTTACATCTAGCACCCCTAGTTTGCAGCGGCCCCAACCCCCCTCCCATTTGTCATCCCACTGCCACCCCCCACCTCCCCCACCTCTCCCACCCTAACAAACTGCATCAGGAGGTCCTTCATTAATAATAGTGCTGGTGTGATTGTAACCCTTTCCAGAAAATATGTGAGACCACTGATGGACTATGGCTCACAATTTTGAGAACCATATCAACAGAAGGCTATCATCCATCTTCAACAGGTTCAAAGAAGGGCTGCAAAACTGATTCCTAACATCAAAAATAAACCCCATCTGGAATGATTAGAATACCTAGGATTACATATATTAGCGAGAAGATGACAAAGAGGTGATCTGTTATTCTTGTTCAAAATCTGTTAAAAAAATATATGCCACAGTATAAGAAGACATAGTTTACAAATTTCTGGAGAAACATCAACAAAAAAGAGATTAGGAAAAACTTCTACACCTAGAGGGTAGTCTATATTTGAAACAAACTGCCCAACTCTGTTGTCCAGGTCCCATGAGTAGAGATATTTTTTTTCACGTTATCTTTTTATTGAAATTGAGTATACAAAAAAAGCACACATCTTAAACAATAGAAGAATATCCTCCATGTAAGCTATAAAATGTCATTTAAACACAGTATTTAGGGTAAACATATTGGAGACGCCTTGTATACACGTACTGATAATAAAACACAATCCTAGACAGGTTATAAGTGGAAAGCTGAAAGGTTACAATCAATAGGGTATTATAGAATCAAAATGGCAACCATGTATAAAATAAATGCTAGGGCAGGCTATGGCAAGGCATTCAGTAAATTACAAAAAGTGATAAATGTGGTAGTATGAACAATGTTCAGTAATGGAGAGGTAAAGATAAGAGAAAAGTGTGCAAGGAAAGAAAGAAGAGAAAAAAGGCAAGGAAAGAAGGGAAGGAGAGAGGGAGAAAATAGAGGAGGAGGGAAAAAAGAGGAGATATCTGTGCACAAAAGTTTCGGGAAAACCTAATCTGAGAGCAAAATAAGAAAAGGGCTAAATATCCCTAAGAACTAGGGTCTAAAAGAACTAGTTTTGATGTACTTGAAGTAATCCTGCCAACATCTGTCATATACAGTGAGTCAGTTATGAGTAACATGAGGTAATCTGTCTAGGGAGGCTTACTGAGAAAGGCTTTGAAGAACATCTGAAAAAGAAGGCACCAGAGTTGATTTCCATCTCATAAGAATCAGACATTTGACCAGAAGAGAAAGCATGTTTAGCCATCTAAAATGTGAATGTGAGAGGAGAGAGCTATTGGGGATAAGGATGCCTAGAAGGAATAGCTTGAAGTCAAAAGGTAGTTTTTGTCCTGTTACTCTGGAGGCAAATAAATAGACTTTATGCCAGAGCTTATTAATGGGAACACATGACCACAAGATATGCAGTAGATCCACATTGGCCAAATTACAGCACCAGCAGTTATTATTATTAAATAGGCCCATTCATTGAAGCACAGAGGGGGTTCTATGCCAAAGATGTAGGATTTTAGTTTGTATTAAAGAACTACAGGCATCTTTAAAGGTATTATGTGCAAGATGCCAACAATTACTCCACTGTGCATCTGAAATATTGTAGTTAAAAAGAGTACTCCATTTATATTTTTGGCTTGTATAGACTGATCAGGTAGATTATCAATAATGTCTTTGTAAATGGAGCTATTCAATTTTACTGATAAATGAGTTCAGTGCAAAATGTATGGGTTTAGAAGAGTATGCTTATACATTAAACTACAGAGAGAGTTATAAGCTGCCCAAATTTGTAAAAACTTCCAGAAGTTCTGTTTAGGAAGTTTCCATATAGCCTGTAAGTCCGAGAATGATCTAAGAGTGAGTGAATTCTGGTCCAAGATATCTCCGAGAAAGAAAATGCCTTTGTTCTGCCACATACAACAGAAAATTAGGTGATCTTCTAAAGTGAACAGTGGATTGCCCCATAAGGGGGCATAAAACCAGGGTGTTGGATTGGATTTCATGTATTTGTGGGTTAGTTTCCAATAAAAAACAGAGGATGATATAGTCAGGTGAGATTTTAGTTTAGAGGAAATTTGATTAAAAATAAAGGAAGTAGAAACTCCTCCTAGGCACAAAGCGGATTCCATTGCAACCCATAGTGGTGAATGAGGGGAGGGTTTCTGAAAACATTTAATGATTTGGGCCATTCAAAAATCCCAGAAGTAGCCTTTGAACCAGGGGAGTCCGAATCCCCCTTTTTTCAAATGTGATCGAAGTTTGTTGCTATTAAATCTCAGTGGTTTCCCATCCCAGATAAAGTTGCCTATTAATTTATCAATTTTAACAAAAAACGAGGATGGTAAGACTAAAGGAATATTGGCAAAGAGGTAAAGAATCTTGTGAGATATGGACATCTTGATGGCTGTGATTTTGCCCATGAAGAAGAGATTAAGAAGCTTCCATCTGTACAGAATTGTTTTGATGTTATCTAGTAAGGTGGTTAAAGTTACTGTCCCATATCTTCCCTAAGTTTCTAGTAATTTTGATTCCTAGATATGTTATACCCTGTGGTGACCATTGGAATCCAAGAGGTATGTTCATAAAAGTTTTACAGTGGTTGTTAAGGGACAGAGTTTGTGATTTACCATAATTCAAAGCAAGGCCAGAAATGTTAGTAAAATTATTAAGCAAATCAACTGACAGGGAACCCAGCCTCATTCAGGTTTTCAAGTAAGATTAAAAGGTCATCTGCGTAGGAGAGAGAGACATATCTTGAATTGCCAGAAAATTGACGTAAACAAGCAGTCAGGGGCTCCATGGCTAAAATAAACAGGGAAGGTGATAGGGGATAGTTTTGTCTAGTTCCCCTTGCTAGATGGAAGTAAGAGGAAAGGGTGGAATTAGTAAGTACTTTAGCAACAGGAAAATTATATAATAGCTTGGTCCAGTAGCAAAAGGTATGAGAAAGACCGAAATGAGATAAAACTTGATGAAGGTAGTCCCAGTTTAAGGAATCAAATGCTTTCTCAAAATCAATAGCTATGGCTGCAGTTGGTGTCTTGAAGGATTTGGCTTTGTGAATTAGATTAAATAGATAACATAGGTGATTAGAGCCAGATCTATGTTTAATAAAACCGGCTTGTGTACGATGAGTTAGCTTGGGAATCAAGGATTCAAGTTGCGGAGTTAGTATTTTAGCAAATATCTTCCCATCTGTGTTTAATAAAGACATAGGCCTATAACTTTTGGGGTGACTGGGGTCTTTTTCCTTCTTAGGGATTAGGGTTATGATTGCTTTGGTGAAAGATGGGGGAAGTTTGTCAGTATCAGAAGCTTCCTGATAAACATTAAGAAGAAGGTGACATAAGGTGTTGGAGAACATTTTATAGAAATCGACAAGGAATCCGTCACCTCAAGGGGATTTGCCTGATTTCAAAGAAGACAAAGATTTCCGGATTTCTTTATGTGAGAAGGGTTCATCTAAAGAGTTTGTTTCAAGAGTAGAAAGATGAGGAAGATGTAATGATTTAAGGAACTGTTGAATTTGTAAAGTAGATGGAGGGTTTGTGTTAGAGTATAATTTTTGATAAAAGATTTTCATGATGTGGTTTATAGAGGGGTTGTCAGAGTAAATTGTACTCTGTTCATCTTTTAGGCTTAGGATATGTCATTCCATTTGTTGTGCTTCGAGCTGATGTAGAGATGTTTAAAACAAAAATTAGATGACCACGTGACTGTGCCAAACCCGGCAGGTTATGACCACTGATAAGTGGGGGCAGTCAACATGGGCATGCTGCCTTCCACTGTTCTAAAACCCAGAATTATTCGCTAAGAGCTCCCTCCTTGTGCCCCCCTCACATCTGACTTGGAAGTTCAAATGATGATTTTGAGTACACTCAGACAAAAGTACTGGCTATAGTAGCCGTGAACCCAGGTTATTCAAGCTTGCAGACCCTTATTTAGTGACCCCTGTTGCTAGGGTCTTTAACTTAGCCTTGCATTTGGTAAAGTCCTTGATACTTGAAAACTGGTTCATTTAGTACATGTCTATGTGAGGGGTGATCCCTAAAACATTTAAAATTACTAATCAACTGCAATTTATTCTCCAGTGCTAAACAAACTTCTGGAAAAATTTATATAAGACCAATTCACAGGCAATATACTGTACATAAGTATAATCATTTATCCTCTGTCCATCACAGGTTCAGATATGGCCATTGCATGTCCACAACCTTGGTAAAGCTCACAAACAACATCAGTACAATACAACAATGGTAAGTTGATTTCTGTTGTATTTGTGGACTTGACTAAGGTATTCAGCCTAGTAGATTATGTATTGCTATATCAATAATGCTCTGACTTTGGAGACTTCCCAATTGCTTTATCTTGGTTCAATAATTACCTGTGAATTAAGGAGCTTTCTTAACCCCAAAATTGCCTGTATTCACATAGTGCAGGGGTATATCACGGGCTGTTCTCACTCTATATTAATAATTCACCCCTCAGCAGTTCATTCTATATTGTCCCCCTGTGTGCAGATGATCTTTCCTTTGCTGTAGCTCTTGTAGCACTAAAATTATTGATGACCTTAACAGCTTACTCATTTCTGACTTTAATAGTGTGCAACAGTGGATTCATTAAACTGAACTGGTCCTGTACCCAAATAAAATACAAACCATGCTATTTGGGCCCACCCCAAAACTGCACGCTAGTACCAGCTGGCTAACAGTCTCCTGCTTGGATGGCTTTCTACTTGACTGGGTTAACTCATTGCTAACTCATAGTGTCACACTCAGCCCCTTTATTAATTTCCCCTTCCATGTTAATGCTGTGTCCAAATCCATAAACATTTGGACCTTGACTACTGTATTGGATTTGACACAATCTGACCCCTGTAGCATGTCTAGAAATAGCCAATGGTGTCTTTTTATGAAGACTATGCGCCTGATTCACAAAAGAGTTGTGTCTGCCACAAGTCCCCGGTGTACCAAACATGTGACAAAGGGGGCTTGTGGCAGACATTTGGTGCTGATCACAATTCTGGATTGGGTGGACCAGATGCAGCAAGTTAGACCAGCTCCCCCACGGTCTAACTTTGCATCCAAGGGGGGGGGGGTCCATTTTACAGGGCTTGTGCTGAACCTTTGGTGCAAGCTGCTATAAAATGTGGAAAAGGCCGCAAATGTGCCAGCCTGTCTTGAATCAACAATATTTGGCAGTTCACCTTGGCAGCTATCCACCTAACTTATCACTGTCTCCTTTACTTGGGCCTGGGCTTGATTCTCTAAGCTGCCATGCAGACCTTTACCCTTGGTAATTTCATCAACAAAATCCTATAGTTCAGTACATTCCCAAACTCCCTCCTCTTTGCCTGTACTTCTTACAAAACTTGTGTTTACTCTTTCATCAGTCATTGCTGACTGTCCCCAAGTGCCCCACCAAAAAGGGATGCCATACATTTTCCTACCTTAACGTAGAAACATAAACTTTGTCAGCAGATAAGGACTGCTTGGCCCACCCAGTCTGCTCATTTTGTCCCTACCTATACTGTCACCACAGATACTATCTGACCTCTGTTTACTCCCCCACTCCACACACTTTCTTTCCAAGATTCCTTTATTCCTATCCCATGTATGCTTGAAGCTTACCACTCTTTTCAGCCCCATTACCTCAGCTGGAAGACTGTTCCAGGTGTCTACTACTCTTTCAGTGAAGAAGTACTTCCTCACATTTCTCCTAAATTTTCGCCCTTCCAGCTTCACTGCATGCCCACTTGTTCTTGTGCACTGTCTCTTCTGAAAAATACTCCCCTCCTGTACATTATTCACCCCTTTGAGGCGTTTATAGGTCTCTATCATGTTTTCCATCAGTCTACTCACTTCCACAGTGCACATATTGAGATCCCTCAGTCTCTCCTCACAGGGCTTATGATGCAGTCCCTGCACCATTTTTGTTGTCTTCCTCTGGACTGCCTCTATTCAGTCTATGTCCTTCCTGAAATTTGCTCTCCAGAACTGGACAGCTTTCCCTAAACACTGGAATTACCTTTCACTTAGTACCTGCAGTATTTCCACTTATAAGCTATTTAAATTTGAGCTGACAAAACATCTACAGTACCTGTGAAGAACGTCTGCACTTGTACCTTAATATATTATAGCCATGTCTCTTAGAGTCTTAAATAATTATGTACCCCTCTAGGGACTATGAAAGTTATCTGTATTGCAATTTTGCACTTCATATTAATGTACTTGTTGCTCAGTACTACACCCTTTGTTTATTGTACCCCTGCATTTCATAATATTCCCTTGTCATACACTGTATCCTTTTGAGTTGAGACGGAAAATACTGTAGGTAATTCTTTCTCTAGTGTGATTACCTGGTTAACAAAAACTAAATAAACAAATAGAAATTGATCTGCAACATAGACCAGTCCTGAAAAGCAGTCCTAAACAGTGTATGCAATATTGGTGCTGGCCCACTAGGTGGCCCTAAACTGCATGATAACTACTTATTTTTATGTTGCTTGCACGCATGTGCAAGAAACATAGTGCCATCATCAGAGATTTCGGAGGTGTGTCACCTCCTCCTCCAATTCAGTCAGTGTGCTGGCAGGTGCGGCCCCTGTAAGCCAATGAATTTTGGAGCTGTGTATGACATGTTCCAAAATGCAGTGGCATACAGTTGAAAGGGGGAGCTACGCTTGAGTGAGCAGCGATAAGATATCGGCTGCTCACGCACAGCTCCCCCCCCAAAACACACAGCCATGCACGCCCCCACACGCACTGTATAGCCGACAGGGGCCCAACCCCGCCGGCTGAGCTGTGTCCCCTCCCCAGTAGTAGACTTTGGCCGACGGGGTGCCCAATCCACCCGCCGGCTGAACGCCCCTGTGCCACGCTGGGAGCCCACCCCAGCGTGGCAATAAATACATGGCCAACAGGGTGCCCATCCCCGTCAGCTGAACACCCCCAACATCCTTGTGCCATGCTGGAGCCCACCCAGCGTGGCAAACAGTCCCACGATGTCTTTTTTTTTTAACCTGAAAACTAAAGCGGTCCCGCTGCTGCCTCCCGACCCTCCCACAACCCGCACTCCACCCACTGCGACCCAGCCTCCCCACACCCCCCACCCCATACTTACCTCTGACTCCGTGCGACGATCTTCGTGGATCGGAAACACGCCTGCACTCTTCAAAGCCAAACGCTAACTGAGGAAATGCCAGTAAGCTGAATAATGGGCTAGATAGGGGGTTTCAACTTTGTTGCATTTCTCAGTCATTTTGGAATTTTTGCACCATTTATCAACATGGGTTTTAGACCTTTCATGAATGATGTCACTGTCATAGTAGATTCGGGTTCAGGGTGATTTCAGCAGTGACTGCGAAATCACCTTTGGGCCCAAATACCACCATGACAGTGACATCATTCATGAGAAGGGGTCCCAAAAACCCCATGTTGAAAATTTGGTGCCAAAATTCCAAACAATGACTGTTTTACGAGCGTGCGTTGCAGTTCCTACGCAGGCTCGTAAGTTCGCGAAATTTCAATATTTTCACTCCAGATTTTCAACATTGCCATTTTACCACACCTACTTATGAGTAGTACAGCTGTCATTTTTCACATCTCACCCAAAATGTGTTTCCGCCCATGTAGCGCAGAATGGCGCAGTCGGTGTGCAAAATCAATGTATCGGGACAAATTAAGAAAATCACAGTGACACTGTTCATGAGTAGAGGTCTTAAAATGGCTATGTTGAAAATTTGGTGAAAAAATTCCTAAAAATTACTGTTTACTGGCGTGTGTTGTGCAGTTCCTCGCAGGCACGTAGGTTACCCATTTTCAATATTTTCCTCCAGATTTCAACATTGCCATTTACCACATCTCCTTATGAGCAGTACAGCTGTCATTTTTCACATCCTGCCCAAAACGTGTTTCCACCCACGTAGCACACAATGGCGCAGTCGGTATGCGAAATCAATGTATGGGACACATTAAGAAAATCACCATGACACTGTTCATTAGCAGAGGTCTTAAAATGGCTATGTTGACAATTTGGTTAAGAAATTCCTAAAAATGACTGTTTCACTAGCGTCTATTACGCAGTTCCTACGCATGCGCGTAGGTTAGCGAATTTTCAATATTTCCACTCCAGATTTTCAACATTGCCATTTTACCACACCTTCTTATGAGTAGTATAGCAGTCATTTTTCACATCTCACCCAAAACATGTTTTCGCCCATGTAGCGCACAATGGCACAGTCGGTGTGTGAAATCAATGTATGGGACACATTAAGAAAATCACAGTGTCACTGTTCATGAGCAGAGATCTTAAAATGGCAATGTTGAAAATTTGGTGAAAGAATTCCTAAAAATGACTGTTTTACGAGTGTGCGTTGCACAGTTCCCATGCACGCTCGTAGGTTTGTGAATTTTCAATATTTCACTCCAGATTTTCAACATTGCCATTTTACCACACCTCCTTATGAGCAGTACAGCTGTCATTTTTCACATCCTGCCCAAAACGTGTTTCCGCCCATGTAGCGCACAATGGCGCAGTCGGTGTGCAAACTCAATGTATGGGACACATTAACAAAATCACAGTGACACTGTTCATGAGCAGAGGTCTTAAAATGGCTATGTTGAAAATTTGGTGAAAAAATTCCTAAAAATGACTGTTTTACGAGCTTGCGTTGCGCAGTTCCTACGCACGCTCGTAAGTTCGCAAATTTTCAATATTTGCACTCCAATGACTTTCAAATACCTAAACAGCATGTAGAAGCAAGCAACATTCAGCACTGACAAATGCTTGTTTTACCTCAGGTTAAGGGTAAAAAGTAAGGGCAGCACTGCTTGGCAGTGGTATCCACAAATAGCAAGTTACAAAATCACGTGAGCTAATTGAGGAGCTGATGTTTTGTTTTTAAAAATGCACGAAAACCTTTTTTTTATAAAAAAGAGGGTTGGTGCCATCGCTGGAGCAGAAAGGGACTGAGCTATACTTTTGGAATAAAGAGTGCTATGCTGCCTAATGAAAAGAATAGAGTGGGCATCAAATCCAGACTGGCATTATTAGAGCATGCAGTGAATGAATTTGGGAGCAGAGTTGTACTGGATAGCCTGAGTTAAAGATCTTTGAGGTATGCATGGAACAAGATCACTAAGTGGGACGGTAAAACCAGGAGACAGAGGTGGGACAGTAGATAGTGGTTAAATGAATGAACCTACTGGTGATAGAGCTAGTGAAACTGATAGAGTGAGAGGCCATTGCATTGAGAGTTGCATCCCCACACTGGGGCTTTAAATAACTAATAATCAGTTGTTGCCAGTCTTACTGGTCTGTTTGGGACATTTCATGTGTTGTATGGTTGCACTTTTAGTGAGTTCTGTATTGTGTTCTGGCTACTATTAAAAATGGTGGTTCTGAACTGGGCTATGTAAATGTTGGGAGAATGACGGCATGGCAGAGCAGCCATCTTGGGTGTTGGCAGTGTGAGAAAGTTCAAGAGAAGTGTGTTTGAATATGTGTGCACAGTATCTGTTTGCTGGAAGTACTTCAACTGCAGTCCTGCTTGGATAACAGCCTGAACGAAAGTTACTCTCAGCCAATCTAGATTCAGGATTATTTTTTTTCCACTGATTCCTTTTAGTATGTTATTATAACACTGTACATGTAGAACACATAAAAAAAAAACTTTATCTAAGAACAAAGACAAATAACATATTTTTATTAAGGCAATTTCCCTAGTATGTAGCATACATCCTAAAAAAGAAAACAAGGATGAAAGCCATGGTTGTAATTAAAGGAAAATAACTTGATAAATGGCACCAAAAATAGAAACAATTTTGTCAGTGAGGAGGCCAAATATAGAAACTAAATCTGCTTATTGAAGAAATAATCACCAATGAAATCTAGCTGAAATTGACAAAGGGGTAAATCAAAGATAAAGGAAGGCAAAAGAGCATAGTAATAAACTCCCATTGTATGCTCAAGTAAAGAGAAACATAGAAACATAGACTTTAACAGCAAATAAGGACCACTTCACCCACCCAGTCTGCCCATTTCCTTACGTATTGGATAAGCTGCAGATCCCAGTTAATGAACAGCCTACGTCTTCCTACCCCCCACCAGAATTGCCTTATGTCTGTCCCATGCATTCTTGCATATCCCCACTGTTTCTGACCCCATGACCTCCTCAGGAAGGCCATTCCATGTGTTCACCACCCTCTCTGTGACAGAATACTTCCTCACGTTGCCCTTGAGCCATCTCCCCTCTATCTTAAAATTATGCCCCCTTGTTCTTGCACATCTTTTTTTTCTGAAAGATGCTACCCTCCTGGACTTTGTTAATTCCCCTGAGGTACTTGAAAGTTCTATCATGTCCCCCCCTCACTCCTTTCCTTGAGGGTATATATACTAAGCTCCTTTAGTCTTTCTCCATATGGCTTCTGGTGCAGACCCTGCACCAATTTAGTTACCCTCCTCTGGACTGCCTCCATCCTGTCTATGTCCTTGTGGAGATGGGGTTTCCAGAACTGCATGCAGTACTCCAGATGGGGCCTCACCAACTGCCTGTAAAGAGGAATAACAACTTCCCATTTTCTATTGGTGATGCCTCTTTCTATAAATCCCAGTATCCCCCAGCCCTCCTTACTGCCTTCTCACGTTGCTTACTTACCTTTAGGTCATCTAATATGACTACCCCCAGCTGCCATACTTTTGACCATTCCTCCAACCTTGCCAAGTCCCTTCTCAACCTTCCTCTCCTCTTATGTATCAATCCTGTTGCAGATCTTTGTGTCATCTGCAAAGAGATGTACTTTTCCTTCTAGTCCCTCCACAATGTCACTTATAAAAACATTAAAAAGGACTGAACCCAGTACTGAACCCGGTGGTATCCCGGTAGTAACCCCCCTTTCTTTGGAGTGGACTCTGTTTGCTATTACACTCTTTGTCCTGTTGTCCAGCCAATTGTTTACCCAGGTTATCACCCAGGAACCCACTACCTGGCAGGCTAATTTGTTTATTAATCTTTTTGTTTGGGACTGTGTCAAATGCCTTGATAAAGTCTAGGTAGGCCATGTCCACAGCCCCTCCCTGGTCTACTACTTTGGTCACCCAGTCAAGAAATCTATTAGATTCGTCTGACATGACCTTCCTGCTGTGAATCCATGCTGACTTGGGTCCTGTGTCCCGCTGGCCTCTAGGTACTCAACAAGTCTTTCTTTCAGAAGTGATTCCTTCATTTTCCCTACCACTGAGGTCAAACTAACAGGTCTATAGTTTCCCGCCTCTGGTATGCTCCCACTTTTCTGAAGGGGAATCACATCTGCCCTCCTCCAGTCCTTAGGTACCACACCATCCTCCCATGATTTGTTAAAAAGGTTAGTCAGTGGTGTCACTAGTTTCTCCCCTTAGTTCTTTTTGAATTCTGGGGGTGAATCCCATCATGGTCCATTGCTTTGTCCACCTTCAGTTTTAGGAGTTCTTTCAGAACCATTTCTTCTCTGAAAGGACTGATATCGACCCCCTATCCAGAGTCCTTCTGTTGTTTGGTTTAGGTATGTCCCCCTCCTCTTCTTTTGTGAATACTGAGCAGAAGTATTCATTCAGTATCCATGCTTTTTTACTGTCACCCTCTGCCCACCAACCCTCCCCTTTATTAAGCCTCACTATCCCTCCCTTGGTTTTTCTTCACTCCCTAATGTACATATGAAAGGTTTTATCCCCCTTCTTAACTGAGTGGCTATCTTTTCCTTGGTTTTGGCCTTTGCTATTCTGATTGCCTTTGCCACTTCCTTCTGCTTTAATTGATAAAGTTCTCTTTCCTGCTCCTTCTGTGATTCCTTATACTTTCTGAATGCTATATTTTTCTCTTGAACCTTCCCCGCCACCTCTTTTGAGAACCATAGTGTTTTTTTTCCTTCATTTTGTTTTATTTGCTTCTCACAAAGGCTTGTTTCCTTTGTGATGGCAGTTTAGATTTTGCCCCATTGTTCTGCCACCCTTCCCTCCTGCCCTTTTGCTAGTGCATTCCTTAGGCACTCTCCCATTCTGCCAAAGTCAGCCCTCCAAAAGTCCAGTACCCTTGCTTTTGTATGGCTTGACTCTTTGGGTGTGTTTATTGTCAACCACACCGTCTGGTGGTTGCTTGTTCCCAGATGGCTATCCACTTCTAAATCCAAGATTCTCTCACTGTCCCTGTTTGAGAGTACCAGGTCTATGACTGCTCCCTCCCAAGTTGGTTCCACCACTAGCTGCTTGAGGCATGTCCCCTCTAGGGCATTGAGAATGACTCTGCTCTTGGATGTGGCTACATCAAATGTGCTCCAGTTAACATCTGGCATATTCAGGTCCCCCATCAACAACATCTCCCCTTGTTCTGCCATTCTAAGGATGCCTCCTATCATTTCCTTGTCCATGTCCTCCCCTGAGATGGGGGTCTGTATACAACCCCTGTGCAGATTGTGGTGCCTTTTCCTGTCTCCAAGGTAACCCACAGTGTCTCCTCTCCTCCTTGTTTACCCTTTAGTTCCATTGCTTTGATCCCTTCCCTTGTGTAGAGAGCTATAGTTATTGGATGAAAACTGTTCTCACTTTAGAAACATCCAAATAGGGACCCTGAAGTTAATATCATACAGTATTAAAGGAATTAAGCCAGTGGGCAAGAGGGCCAGAATTCTTACAGAATAAAAACAAATTGAATGTGACATTGCTTGCCTACAGGAGACACACTGGTCTGAGGCTGAAGGATAGGGGTGGGGAAGGTAATAGCAACCTCTTACCCATCAGCAAAGAAAAATGGCACTGCATACTGCTCAGGAAAGGGGTGCTGCACATAGACATGGGGTAGAGAGCAGATGGGTACTTACCATAGGTACGATTAATGGAGCTAACATCAATATTATGAATTTGCATGCCCCGAACTCCAGTGAGACCTGCTTCTTTAAAGAGGTATTTGACAAAGCAGCAGAAATACATGAAGGCCCTATACCAGTGATGAATGATTACAGCTGTGTGATCAGTCCAGAAGTAACTAGATCCCTGGTTAACCCAGAATCAAATTAGGTAGTCAGCAGGACACATAAGCACCACAAGAATAGGTTAGGGCTTAGGGACATATAGCAGGGACAACAAAAAGAAGAAACAGACTTTACATATTTCTCTAACCCACATCAGGGCTACTCAAGAATAGACTACTTCATAACAAACAATGCAGACTTACACAGAGTCACAGAGGCTTGGATTCATTCCATTGCACAGTCTGATCATGCACCTAAATCATTGACACTAGACACAGGAATCTTCAGAATAAACAAGGGCTGGAGGTTTAATGTATCTTTATTGAAAAATACAAACTTTATTGAAATGATGCAAGCAGAAATTGATTCATATTTCCAGCACAATCATGGAAATGAGATATCCGAGCAGATCTCCTAGGCTACCATGAGAGTGGTGCTGAGGGGCAAAATCATCAGCTGAAAATCTGAGAAAAAGAATAGAGACAGTGCTTTTAGGAGAGATTAGAAAAACAAATTAAAGACTTACAGTAGGTACACAAACAGACAAAAGACAATAAGGTGGCCAAGGAGCTGAAAAAGCTCAGAGAAGATTTAATGGAACTGTAAAAAACAATGTTGAGGGGCAACTGAGATACACAGCTCAAATGTATTATGACTATGGAGGGAGGGCAGCCAAGCTATTGGCATACTGGCTTAAAAGAAAGAAGCAGAACATACAATCTCGAGAATTGCACACCCCCACTCTCCTGAGGAACAAAACACTGACCCTAATGACATAGCCAACTTCTTCAGGAAATAGTCTGCAGCCTATAAGTTGAAAAGAAAAGACACATGTAGGTATGGCACACCAGGCAGTTTCTAAGCACCACAGAGCTCCCCAGTCCACCAGAGGAAGAAAAAAGGAATGCTAAATCAGGGAAACCCAATCAGGGAAGAGGAGATACATGGAGCCATCCAGACCCTGAGCAGTAACAAAGCTCCAGGCCAGAGGGTTTCAGTGGTGACATCTAAAAAAGAATGAGAAATAGCCTGGTTCCTCACATGTGCAGGCTTTTCTGCCAGTGTCAACAAGAAGGGAGGGTCCCAGGTATCTGGGTGGAGGCCATGATAATAATCATACCAAAGTTGAGGAAGGACAGGGAAGAATGTGATTATTATAGGCCTGTCTCACTATTGAACCAAAACCTGAAAGTATTTACGCAAATTTATTTATTTATTTATTGAAGTTTTGGATTTACAAATACCTTTGAGTCAGAGGCTCATTTACAAAGGTACACCGTCAAAAGAAGGAGCAAGGGGACACTTTACATGGTACAAAGGGCTAATTAAAAGGGATACAAATACTGTATACACATAATGCATTTTACATAAATACATCATAAAATACATATAGAAGTTACATAAGTTACAGTAGTCAGGTAAGTGTAGCACTTAGTAAGCAATTAGGAGGAGTGACCTTGTCATGGGTCTTTGAGGTTGAGGATTCAAAAGTAAATACAAGTAGAAGTTACATGAGTTGCAACTTACCAGGTAAGTAAAAACACTAAGTGAGGGCGGTCAGAGGATTGACCTTGCCAAGGGCCTCAGAGGCTGAGGAAATTCAAGAGGTAGAATAGAGGTGCAAAGAGTTAGGACATGGCTAGAGTAAAGTTGAGGGTTGCTCCCGGAGGCAAAGTACAGGGAGAGTAGAAGGCAACTTAGATTAATGGAAATTAGAGCAAAAATGTAGAGGGGAGAGGTATGGCAGAAGACACACAGAAGAAAGAGGAAAAAGGGGTAGGGAGGTTAATGTAGGATGGTAGGGGGATAAAAAGGGGGGAAAAGGGGATAGTCTGGTAGGCTAAGGGGAAGGATAGATGGGAGATGATTGGTGGGGTAGACATGGGGGAGGCAAAAGCTGTGTCAGGGCTGCCATGAGAGGTGGTAGAGGAATGATAGGTGGAGGTACTAACAAAAAAGAAAGCAGGGGGGAGTGGGGTAGATGTGGATGTAGAGGGGAAAGTAGTGATGATAATTAGGTGGTAAGAGAGTGACAAATAGGCTGCCAAAAATTATAGCTAAACTGATTAAACCAGACCAGACAGAATTTATTCCTGGTCAACATATTAGCAACAACATCAGAAGGATACTAAATATAATTACAGAAGGGGCCTCTTGCCGGGATACTCAGATTGCCTTATTAATAGATGCAGAGAAGGTCTTTACTAGGCTCAATTGGTTACATCTAAAAGTAGTCATGGAGCTCATGGGTTTTGGAGAGGGTTTCCTTGGGGGTCTCAGTATACTCTATTCAGGGCCAAAGGCTAAGTGAATGAGACTACATCAGCTAAGTTGCCAATTAACCCTTTGAGAACTGAATATGAGTGAACGTATATAGATTCTGGATGTATATATACGTCCACATTCTTCTAAGGGTTAAGAGAGAAACAAGACAGGGATGTTCCCTATGACCCCTGCCTTTTGCCCTCAGCATGGAATCCTTTACAGAAACCATCAGAACCAAAAGAGAAATTCAGGATGTGAGATTGGGGTGGGATGCAGATGATACAGTAACTTTCCTTAGGCACACTAGATATATTTCAGTCCATCTGACAAAAATGTGGGGTAATATCAGGGTTCAACATTAATCTCATCAAAACAGAAACTATTCAGATCACTGGCATAGTCATCCCGAGAGTAAAATGTAAACTCCCCTGTAGGTGGGGGTGCTGTGGAGCCCCCAACATGGTGGCAGCTTGATTCTGTTCTCCTGAAGTGGCTCTTCATAATTTAAATTCCTAGTGCTATTTTGGTAAAGAGTGTTTTTTTAAATGCATTGGGCTGTGTTGGAAACATTGGAGACGGAAATATGAGTCCTAAAAAAGATAATAAACAAGAAGCACAGAAGCTGAATGCCTATCTTTCTTCATTGAAATGCTCAAGAGAAATTGGAGATGGGCCATCCTCCTTTACAGATAAGGCAAGTGAAGCCCCATATTCCCAGATAATGGCTCTGCTACAAAAAATCCAAGTGACTGGGGAAGAGACTAATCGCTGTTTGGCTGCAGTTGAAGTCCTGTTCACCGAGTTAGACAACCAGGTGCAGGCAAATGCAACATGCATTGGTGAGCTTCAGGCAGAAGATGAGCATCAACAGGGAAGGAATGCGGCACTCGTGAAAGATCTTAACTTCTTAAGGGTAAAAACAGAGGCCTTAGAGAATGCACAGAGACAGCCTAACATACATATAGTAGGCTTCCCTCCCAGGCTCACCAGCAATACTGAAATCCTTGCAGCGGTTACCAGAATGATATTCATGGATCTAACCTTGTTACCTGAGGAATCCAGAGTCACAGTGATTAAGGCCTTTGCCATCCCCATGCGGACAAGATTGTGGGACTCTGTGAATGCTTGACAGCTAACAGTCATTGTAACCCTGTCGAGCCCCAAAGCACCAATCCCTCTACTTCAAGCCGCAAGGCAATGAGGAGACATAGTGTGGGAGGTCAGCAAAGCTGCTTTTTTTCCAGACATATCATCCCAATCACAGAATCGGAAAAAGGTGCTCCAACTTACCAAGAAGACTCTCCTTGAAAATGGAATTGCGACTCAGTTGTTGTTCCCTGCAAGGCTGCAGGTTCGCCATGCCAGTAAGACTCTTATTTTGTCAGACCCTAAAGCGGCAGCAGCCTTTACCTCTAAGCTCATCATGGCCCAGATGACTCTGACTGAATAAGAAGGGGATTCTAAATTTAACTCTGATACAAATGACTGAACCTAACGTGGTTTCCTAGTGGACTCAGCTCTCTAACCCAGTCGGGGCATTTTGATGGGAATTTTGAACTCTTTATGGTTGAAGTTATAGTGAGATTACACATTTTTTTCTTTATTTTATCCAAGTTATAGCCATGTTGGTTGCAACGCTTTAACATTCTTGTGAATAATTTCCTGCCTGTAAGGGGATCAGTTACAGATAGGGGAAAATACCCCACTCAATCTGTGAACTTTAATGTATACTCCTAGGATATATCCTGTCTCCCTACCAGTCAGCAGGCTTGACTTCAGAAGTGGGGGTGCAAAGCAACGTCATTAAGTTAAGGCTATCTGGTGTGATTCACATTGTTATTTTACCCCTTATTAAGGTTATCAGCTCTCCACATATATTTTAGTATCCTGCAAGGGGTGGAAATATTGGTAAATGTCCTTTTGGGCATAGAGTAAGTGAAAGTGTTCACTCCTACAATATTATCCAGCTATAATATTTGTACTCTTGGAATTTATGGTTGACCAGTCTTAGCTAAAGGTAAATTGCCTGTATTTAATATATATGATCTATTAATAGACCTGTACTTTGCTGAGCTGTACAGCTAGCTCAAACTGCTGTATTATTTAAATGTAATATGGTAAATACTCTGTTTTTAAATGAAAATCAATAAACATAAATAAATTTAAAAAAAGTCCCCTGTAGGTGGAACCAAGATAAAGTAAGGTACCTGGGGATTCTAATACCCAGAAACATCCAGAATCTGTACCAGGCAAACTATGGCAAGCTTAAATAAGAAATCTTCTCAGATCTTTGGAGATGGCAGATGCTGCCCTTATCCCTCACCAATCGGATAACTATTATCAAAATTAATGTCCTGCCTAGGATGCAGTGTCTGTACCAAACCCTACTGCTGAATATACCCTGAAAAGACTGTCTGGAGCTATAGGCAGTCATGAAGAAATTCATTTGGAAGGGGAAAAACCTCACCTTAAATGAAAACTCATATAGAGATGGAAAGAGGGAGGGGCTTGCGACTCCCTAACTTCAAAGGATGCTACGAGGTAGCCCAGATCACTACACTAGTGACCTTAGTGGTGGACAGTGGAGAAGTGGCATGGGTACAGACAGAGAAGGGCAAAAAAACTCCTGCAACACTTACAATGGCTATATACCCAAAGAAAGAGATCTCGCCCAACTCTTGAACAAATGGGTGAAACAAATGCTCAGGGTATGTGGCACAGTTAAACAGAAAATAGGTTCTACACACAGGCAGGTATCGATGGTCCCGGTTAGATGGCACCCAGATTTCACATCATGCAGAATAGACCCGACATATAAAAGGTGGGAGAAGCAAGGCCAAACATTCTCTCATCAAATGGTTGAAGGGGGCACAGTATTGACTGTTGGCCAGATGAGATGGAAATTCAACATACCCACAGCTGACCATTTTAAATACCGGTGCAACCCCCCTGTTCCCAGGGGTTACTAGAATCCCACTTAGAACCAGCAGCAGGCAGGGAAAGGCAGCTTTTGAGATGCCAGTTAAATGGGGTTTACACTGTCTCACTCTGTTCTCAGTTTCAGCTGAGCTGGAGTGATGATGTCACCATAGAATTCTCACAGCAACATAAGCCACAATGGAATGCTAGCGGCACGGGTTAGCTGTAGAATGCTGGGGAATTCAAGTCAGTCTTCAGGGAGCATTCTGAGTGAAGACTCAAGAGAGTGAGGAGTGCTGCTAAGGCCAGCTCCTCAGAGCCTAGCTCTGATATAGAGCTACCTTAGAAAGAAAGGGAATTCCAAGAATTCAGGGGCAATCCCCTGGTTCAGCCTGGAGAGGGAGAAGCTGCCTGAGAATTGAGTTTGTTTTATGAGTACCAGAGAATCTGTGTTTGTGGGAAAGAAGCCCTGGGGCACCTGCATACCATGGTGAGTTCTCCTCTGATAAAGAGACTATGTTCACCAAGACAGAGTTTAGTGTAAAAGTATCTGCCTACTGTGGGGTCAAAGGATGACTTGCCAAGTACAGAACTTTTAATTTGTGTATGGCTTAGAAGCATCTGCAACAGTGGGGGTCTAGGGCATGGACATAGCCACTTACTGAACTTTTAAAGTCAAGACACCTCTTGAGTAAAGTGTAGAATGTTAAATGTGCTAAACATTTCTAGACAGCATCTACAACCAGAGTTTCAAAGAAAAGTGTTGTAACCAAATGAATGGCCGAGTATAGATTTGGAAGCAAGACATGGGAGACCCCGCCATCTGGAGTAACCAGGTTTACCTCACTGGGTTCAGTTTGAGCACCTATGGTTTTCTCTCAGGCACTTGGACAGTGTCTGAAGAAAGCACCCAGACGTGGGATTTTGGATTTTTCCCTTAGAGCTAGAAAGTGCTCATTGGTGATTTAGGGAGCCACCATCAACATCCATGCCATATGGAAAAGTGTCCTAGTACTGGCTAGGGTGCCATGTCAAGGAATAGAAGAGAAGTTTACCAGTTCGGGCCGTGTGTGCCCAGATCCATTCAGAACCTGAGGGTTCGTAGTGAGGAAGTGATTGTTCTGTAGCTCTGTAATCTGCATTACCAGCAAGTGTCGCCCTGTGGGGGTCCATTTTTGCCTTGTTATTCTCTGTGTTATGTGAATAAAAGCCACACTCTAGAATCCCAATCCTGGTTTTGACATTTCAGTTATTGCTTCCAGTGTCTGGATTTACTTGGGTGCCCCTGACCAGAAGTACAAACCTAGAATAATGTTGAGCAAATGTTTTCTCCCAGGGACCCAGGTTGATGGCCATACTAAATGGTCCCCCCAGGTGTGAGTCAGGTAGTTGTCACACTTGGGTAGCCTGTCTAAGAACAGCAGGCTCAGTAGTAGAAGTAATGGGTCCACACAGTTTCTGTAAAAGAATTTTAATAGTGACTACCCCCACCCCTCTCGGTGGTGCCTAGATGTAAGAGGAACAGCCCTGCTGACAGAAACAAAAGGGAGGCCAGTGAGGAGAGGTTACACCTGTATATTAGCTCATTCCTAATCTGAGGAAGCTATGGACTGAGTTACAGGTGACACACCCACCCTAGGTAAATAAAGTCTGGGCCGCATCACAACAAAGGGATCAGAAAAGATTGATTGCTTAGTTTCACTTGGAACTCAATAAGTAAACAGGTTGACCCCACTAGAAAAAATCTGCACTAAATAAAAGATGGCACTAGGATCACACATAAACCCTAAGAAATGGCAAGACATATGGGAATCAGTACATAGCACAACCTCTTCTGGTAGCTGGAAGGAGTTCTGATACAAGTGAGCATTAGATATTTTCTCAGTCCAGAGGGAACAAAGCATATTGGAACAAGTATCACCAACTGATGTTGGTGAAATTGTAGGGAGGAGGGTACACACTTGCATATTTTCTGGGGTTTTATGAAGGTTCAAGGGTTTTGCAGAGAGATTATCCAACACATATGTAAACATATCAATATTAGGGAGCCCCTGTTATCAGAAAATCTAATACTGGTTTAACACCCAAGGGGCTTCTCAGGGGAGCAGTAGGTATTTAACATGTGAATGGCAGCATTACTGAAACAATTACTCAAAACTAGTTGACAGATAACCAAATAAGGGTGGAGGGCTGGATGGCTAACACCAAAAGGCTAAAATCTGTGGAGCACATCAAAGCTCCATTGTGCCTACAACAGGGAAAATGCACAGCCAGATGGCTCCCCTATGAACATTTTCAAGAAGAAATAGAAGGCATCTCTATTCTAGACCAAAGGGCCCAGTTGTAGGGATGCACTTAACATACCATAACATCAGTTAAGAGGTTAGACTGACTCCCACATTTCAAGGGAGTGGTGAGGGCACAGAGGTTAAAGTTTTAAAGTATGATACTTCAGCAGCTTTGAGCAAAATTCACATACTGAGGAGCCAGCAATACGCAAATCTTTTTTTTTCTTTCTTCTCTACCTCTTGGGCATGCAGTATGTAATGACCCTGTTGGTTGGAGTCAAAGTGAGGATAAGTGCTCAGCCACAGTTTCTCTGGACATGGGCAGCTGCATGCCAGGGGACTAGACCATAGAATTAAGCAATAAGGCATGACAGGGTGTGTGTTATTGTGTAATAACGTCACTTCTGGGGTGGGTTGAAGCACGAGGCGAAGCTGAATGCTTTCACCATCCCAGGGGTGACGTTATTACACAATAAAACACATCCCTGGAGTGCCTTATTGCTATTTTACAACAGCTCATTTGTTAATAGTAATAAAAGAGCTTTAATTTTTTTTTTTTAACGAGGTTTGTATTTTTTCTGTGGAAGGCATATTTTGGAAGTAAGGAGAAAAAATAGTCCAGTAGGTGGGGCTGCTGCTTCATGATTCAGTTGTCCACTCCAGTGTTTCTGTGGCACTTTGGGTTCTGTGTCCCCCCACTAGACACAGACAGACAGAATTCTTAGTGGCCAGATAATTTGATTCAGCAGATTCTGAATATGGTGTTACTGCTTGCTTTTTGTGGATCTGTGGGGGAACAAGTGAGCGGTGAGGACCGAGAGTGCTCGCGCTTACTCTGGCATGACAGTAAAGAGGAGTAGAAAGTGAAAGCTATATCTCCATGTGCCACCTTTTCCTATATAGGGACAGAATGTGAATATTGTGTTTTTGTTGTTTTTTTGTTGGTGGTTTGGGAGTGATCTGTACAACATGGTATGGGCATTTGAAGTGAACGGCTTCACTGACTCACGTGACCGTCAGTTAAGGTCTGTGCAGCTCAGTGAAGCTGCTCGCTTCAGGGGAAAATTAAAAATAGAAGAAATGAAAACAGAGATGAAAATGTACATTTTTCTGGGCACTTTGTTGTTGTTTTGGCAGTGATGTACAACGTGGTTGGTGCATCTTGAAGTGAGCAGCCTTTACTGAATCAAGTGAGTGGCAGTTATGGTCTACGCGACTCAATGAAAGCGAGTGGTACCAGAACAGAAAACCAGAAAAAAAACAAAACAGGGCATGAGACTGCATGATTACTGTTTTGTTTTTTATGAGTGGCTCATTTGTTTGGGGGCCAGGGAGTGAAGATGAGAGGTTTAAACTGTCTTATTTCCCTGGGCTCACATGAAGAGGGCAGTGATTCTTTTAATGGTTATGCGGTGATTTCGCTGCCTGTCCTTGATACAGTGATGTAACCATATAATAACATCACTGTGTCTGGGGCTCATTAACCAATCAGTGTGCCAGATTATTTCTTGTCTTTGTATAATGAAGAATAACAACCATCCAGTGCATGAACAGAGGGCTTCTGCTCTGTTTTTTGTTGTTTTACAAATACAGAAGTTAAATATAGCTCATTGCAAAGCATGGTCTAAACTTGAAAGTGGAGGGAAGAAGGAATAAATGAGCAGCGGGACTAAAGGGAGAATCCATTCTTTAGTACGATATAGTAACAAGCAATGTAATGAATTTGTTCATGTAAAAAAAAGGTATATAATGTACAGAAAATCTTCTCCAGAACCAGAAGGAATATCCTCAAAATCACTGGAGAAAAGGTCATGGATCTGGGACAGATACCCCCAAAGGGCTATTGAACTATACTATGTACTGCCTCATCATCTTCCAATATACTCTCCAGACTACTAACTGTTACATCTCTCAAGCAAAGGCGGGAAAACAAACAAAATGGATTGTAAGATGTTATGATGTCAATGCTATGTAGAGCTGATTGTGAAAGTGTCAGTAAAATTTCAGTTGTAAAAAAAATTGCAAAAACAATACTTTTTACAAATTGTTGTAAAAAAACTAGAGCAGAAAAATGTTCAGAAAGGGTTCTGATTGACTGGGCATGATGGGGGGGGGGTCTAAATTTGGGTGTCTGGATGTTTTTCTTCCTGATAACAGTGATTTATTGACAGGGATTTTGCTCTCAGAAGGAAAAGTTCAATTAGGCTCTCGTGAGAGGTCAGTGTAGGTGTGCAGTTCAAGGCAGAAATGTTTTGTCACTGTGACACTGGAATGACACTACAGCAATGTTTTGTGACCTTTGACCATTCATGCAGCAAGAAAATGAAGGGTATGGAAATCCATATACACAATAAGAGGCAACCATATACTACTGTATGTTATTTTTTCAGTAGCATAAAAGGCTGGAGTATTCTCCTGCAACAAAGGTAAACATGTCAGCAGAATGAGCTGAGCTGAAGGAGAAATACCATTACTGTGTGCTGCTGTCATAACACCATCCAAGACATTCGGGGGTATAGTGAATTGGCTTGCTCTCTCAATCATGTTTTAACCAACCTGGTCACAGCTCAGTCAGTGTTGCTCCCACCACATTCTGCATGCCACAGGATCCTGCTCACACAGAACAAGGCCCGGCTCTCACTCACATGGTACAAGGCCTCATGGACATAACATTTCCGATTGTTGTTCCAGGTACACCTTGCTCATACCCTGTATCAAGCAAATACTTACTTTTTAAGGTAGTAGTGCTCTTTCAGGGGCAGGTCACAGAATAGCCCAGAGCATAGATTACCTGTACTTATTAAAAAAGTGCAGTCACAGATTTATATAACATTTAATATTTGCACAAATTTTACAAAATATACAGTTATCTAAAAAGGGTGATTAACTCATTGCCTCCACAGGAGCTCTCTGACGTTGCACTACTTGTCTCCTGTATACTGTTAATAGTAAATCCTGAGCCGTTCTAAGCAAAATCAAGCTATAGTCAGCATGCCATAAACAAATACTAATAGCTCAAGAGCCATAAGTGATAGACACAAAGTATGAGTGGCAAAGTTATTCAGCACAAAATTACTTTTCCAGTGGTGGTATGCAAAGAATAATATGTAATTTATTTTTTTTCTATGCTGGTTGAAACAGCAAAAATATTTTTTTTTCACTAGTACAGGCAACATAAGCCATACACACCGTATCATAAACAAATACGAATAACTCCTAAAGTATACATGATATACACAGACTATCAGTGGCAAAGTTATTCAGCACAAAATTACCTTTCCAACAGTGCTATGCAGTCAAATATATGTTATATTCTGTTACATTATATATTAAAATATATAAGTGACTTCTCCAGACATTGCCAGGGCACACAGGAAGTCAGTAGCTGACTTCTGTAGGCGTCCTCAGGACTCACCAGTGTATTTTACTGACGCCAATAGGTGTCGGCTAGAAGACAGTGAGTTAAGTGACTTGCTCAGAATCACACGGTATTCAAGCAGAAATTGTGAGACTCAAATCCTGGTGTGCTGGATGTACCAAGTTCATTCCCAGCTCATTACTATAACTTCTAGGCTAAACTGCCAGTCCACTTAAGTTCTAAGTCTTACCCTAAGCCCTTAGATACGGACATACTTACAAAGAAGCCAGCAGAAGGCCATTTGGTCTATCAAGTCTGCTCGTATTGCAGGGTACACAGCTTGAGCTAATGTCCCTGCTCTAGATGTCATCATTGTTTGAACACAACAACAATTCTATTATGGTCACACAGGTTGCCATAAAGATTTGGCCCCTTCTCTTCCAATACACACAGCAATCCCAGTATTGACTCTCAGCAGTGGTAAGAGGAAAGTAGGACTGAATTTATGTTGCTTTCTAGTTGAAAGACACATTCCCAGCGTTCCCAGGATGCAGTAGGCTTTGTCTCTGCCCGTCATGGTCTCCATCAAACCCCCTTGTTTATCTGAAAAGCAACTAGACCATTTCATGTGAATTCTCTGGCTAAGGATGGTTCTCCAAAATAGCTACTAGCATTTTCATTTTAATTATTTATTGAAGTCGGGGATTAAAATCCTTTGAGCTAGAAGCTCATTTACAGAGGTTCCATGTCAAAAGCAATACTTACAGAAGTGTACAATACAATTAAGGCAGTGAAACAAGCAAGAGTCAGTTAACGAAGTTACATACAATTGCATTCAGTTACAATTTCTATTTCAGTTTTAACATTGCCTATAAAGGAGAAGAACAGGGGGGAGGTAAAGTAGTGGTAGGAGGGGTAGGGAGTTAGAAGCAGGCACTAAAGGCCTTGTCAAGGTTACGAGGAGCATTATAAGAGTATAGAATGTTGTGTGTGAAGGTCAAAAGATGTGAGGAGGCTAAAGGGGATGGAGAAGGAGTGAGTGGGACTAGGTTTTAGGTGGTAGTGGGGATAAGGATTAAGGACAGTCGTAGTGCACTATGTGCAGTTACTGTAAGTGTATAAGAAGCGGTGAAAATAGGGGATGATAGGGTGATGAAGTGGGGAGGAAAGTAGAAGGTGATAGGTGGAGAGATAGGGTTGGAAAACCCAGAGGTGAGGGGCTAGAAGTGCTGGGGTAGTGTAATAGGCGTCCTAGTGGTAAGTTGGTTAAGTAATTAAAGGTTACAGTCACAGGCACTGCTTGCGGTGAGGAGATTGCAAAGAAGTAGTTTAAAGTGCCCAATTTTAGTAGCCACTGCCATGTCACTTGGGAGCGAGTTTTTAGTAGCCACTGCCTTGTCACTTGGGAATGATTTTAAACTGGATAATGGGTGTTTGGCTGAAGTCTATCATTTTAGCCTCCCCTGTTGGGAGGGCTAGCTCCAATCACAGCAGATAGTCTTTTGTATAATCCTGCTGTCACAAACAAAGCAGCTCTATCTTTTAACTACTCAGCTGCAGTCCCACATAAGACTGAAATATCCCATCAAGTGAGACACATTGGGGAGAGTAATGAGTTACCACAGTCCACGTAATGCAGCATGTCTTCACACATCTGATACTGTATTATTTAGACACACTCAAAAGAAAAAAATATATAAAAGAGATCCAAATACACTGGACTTTATAACTGTTACAGCTGCCCTTTGGTCTCCTGCCATTTCTGTCTAATTGCATTGCCTTCATTGATGCAAAATGCTGTTTTGAGTTACTTGGGTGGGAGGTGGGGCACCACAAACCATGCTTTCAGAATGTGGGCTCTTCTCTTCCCAAATTCAGTTCAACCATGGCTCAATAGACAGTGCCAGCCCAGTGAGATTCATTGGAAACCTACCAAAGCTGTGAAACCCACTGTACCTGATAAGGCAGACTCTGGGGAAAGCTGATACAGCCAAGCAATCTTCAAAAAGGGAAACATTTGCTCTACTGTGTTTCTGTCTAAATTACAGAATGATTTGTCTGAGCTGTAAGATTTATCTGTGTGGATATTGAGTAACTCTGTTTTTGACTTGCTTGACTGAATGTTTATTTCTGTTGGATTAGTTATCTGAGCTTTGAAATAATCTGTCTGCCCGGGTTTTGTGGTTAATTTGCCTGTGTGAAGTTTAAGTTAATGTGCCTATCTGGATTTTGGATTAATTTGTCTCACCAGAATGGGCTTGTGTTTAGAAACCATGTAAAAGTTTTGCTTATTTTGTTTGAAGGCCAGGTGAAATTAGACTAAAAGTGAAAAGGATTCATTATCTTATAAGAAACACAGTATATGGACTTTTTTGCTGATGTGCAATTGTGTTCCATGGTAGCTGGTGGAACACATTCAACAGAAAATTTAGGACCTTTGCAACTTCCAGATTGGTTAGGATCTTGATGAGATAGTTAGAGAATTGACCTTAAAAAAGTGAATGACTGCACAGTATAACACATGAGCCCTCCGTCAGCATGGCCGTGGCTCGGTACTCAAGCTGCCCAGCCGTTCACCTCCTGGTCACTCTCAGGATACAGAAAGCTAGATCTTGCCCTTGACTGGGCCACACGAACCCTCAGTTGGCACGGCCATGGCTCGGTGCATCACTCGCCCAGCCGTTCACCTCCTCGCCACTCTCGGGATCCAGAAAGCTGGATCCTGCCCTTGATCAGGCCACATGAGCATCAGCATGACCGTGGCTCAGTACAACAGCCGCCCAGCTGTTCACCTCCTGGCCACTCTCGGGATCCAGAAAGCCAGATCCTACCCTTGATCGGCCCACATGAACCCTCCATTGGCTGCGGCTGGCGCTCGGTGCATCAATTGCCCAGCCGTTCACCTCCTCGCCACTCTCGGGATCCAGAAAGCTGTATCCTGCCCTTGATCGGGCCACATGAGCCCTCCGTCGACACAGCCATGGCTTAATACACCAGCCGTCCAGACGTTCACTTCCTGGCCACTCTTGGGATCCAGAAAGCCGGGTAAGACAACCAAGACTGGCTGGGGTAACTGTGAGCTGCCGCCATTGGTCTGACGCTCACCGTAGTGCACCCTGGTTAGACCCCTGTTTTCCTCCTACTCTCTGATTGGCTAACTCATCCTGCTGAAATTTTCCTTGTCTCGGGGCTGTTGCGCCCATTGATTCCAAATGGAAGCGGACAAAATGTCATGCCCCCCCCCCACTCCGCACCTTAATTAAATAGACCCTCACCACACCTCCCTAGGAGGCCCTCCTCTTTGCTAGTATTCTACAGGGTCCCTTGTTAGGTCCTCCTCCTTCTCCCTCCCACCTCGCTCCCTCCCACTTTAACTCTTGTTTCACTATACTTCTGTGCTGCCTGGCCTCATACCCCTTGCTGTGCAACTGCCTTTTCTCACCGTACCATTTCTCCTCTCACTTGCCTTCCTTACTTTTCTTTTCTCAACCTTGCCTATCCCCGTGTCCGCTTTCCTCTGCTACCTCTCTATCCTGTCAACATGCACTCCCCCATACTCTGTTCACCCTTCTCCTCTTCCTTTCTCCTCTCTTTCCCTTTCTCCACCCTCCCAGAGCCTGCTTCCCCTCTCCCCCCCCACAGCTAACAACTTGATATAGCCTACTGTCACCTTGGTACTCTACACTTTGAGCCCAGCCCTCCACCCAGGGCTCCCCTTCTTCTAAGGAACTGTCCTCTCCTGCTTGTGTTGCCAAGAAAGAGTGCGTGGGTGGGTGCCCTTTGTATAAAGTAGTCCAAATGTTCCTATTGGGGGCTGGTTGAATGGTTGACTTCAATGTAGAGGAGAAAAAGTATCTGGAGACCAGTCACTCAGTTCATCATAAGAAATGTAGTTTTATTGTGATATTTTCTTAGAACACCATGATCCCCTAGGTACATCCAATGTTTCACCCAGCACTGGGCTTCCTCAGGGGCTTAGGATTTTGTGTTCTTAAATCAATTCTTTCATTATTGGCTTTAGAACAACTAGGATTCGGTTTCCTGTCCGTTTCTAGCTTCAGATTATAACTTTTTTAACTGAAACAAGTTACATCCACTTGCAATTCTTTCATTATTGGCTTTAGAACAACTATGATTCAGTTTCCTATTTATTTCTAGCTTCAGATTATAACTTTTATAACCGAAACAAGTTACAACCACTTGCAATCTGTGCTTAGTTTCATTTCAGACCTCCCAGAGGTACCATTCAAAACTTCCCTTCACTCTGATCTCTAGCATTACAATGGTAATTTCTTGCCTAAGCTGAGTAGCATGTGATGCAGTTTCAATTCAAATGTGTCTTGGATTGAAACTGCACCACATGCTATCTCCTTGCCTCCAGCTCCTGTGACTGTCCTGACTAAGCAGTCCTCCCTCCTAGTTTCCCCATGCTGTCTCCACCTGATGTGCCTCCACACATGGCACTTTGCAATCACCACTGCCCCACTGATGTACTTTCCCCTGTCTGTCTTTGACAATGCCACCTGGCTGCTATACTCCCACCCTTCTTCCACCCCCTGCACTCTCCTCCTCCCCCTCCCTCCTTCCTCTTCCCCTCCTACCTCCCTCCTGCTACTGCCTCCCTTTTCTCCTGTACCTCCTCACACTCTGTGATCTTCTCTCCCCCCACCCATCCTTCAATCCTATCTCTGTCAATTCCCCACCCTTGTGTCCCCCATATTCCCTGTAAGTACATGTCTTAGACTATCAGTATTACTGAATGTTTTATACTGTAAATCATGCTGTATGGTTGTACTCACTGACATGAAACCTTTGTGAAAGAGCCTCAGCTCAAAGGTATTTGTTAATCTAGACTTTAATTAATAAATAAATAAATAAATAAATAAAAAACACAAAAAATAGTACGGACTGCAAGGCAGCTGAGAGGAGCTAGATTACTGTGCAAAAGGGGGCAAAAGGGGATATGAGCATTCCTGGCAAGACACCTACTACAACTTGACCATGGCACAGAGATAAAGATTAGTTGGTTAGGTGAGGGTAAGAAAGTGCATGATTTTGGCACTTTGGTTTACTCTCATACGAAAATACAAAAATGCCAGCAGAAACAGACCTCACGGTCAATCGAGTCTGCTTGATTGTGCAGCTAGCCCCTCAACTTGCAGCTACCCCACCCTTTCCTCCCCCCTCCCTCAGAGTCATCCCCCCTCATTCTGTCCCATCCCCTCTTGAAATAGCCCACCATCCTACAGAAAACCACCTCCTCAGGTAGTGTTCCACTTGCCTATCACCTGTTCAGTGAAAAAATGTCTCCTGATTTCCCTCCTGAATTTTCCCCCTCCATCCTCAGTTGATGCCCTCTTGTATCCCTCCCTCTTCTGATCCAGAATATCTCTCCTGTAATAGTCTTGTTTATCCCCTTCAGATACTTAAAGGTCTCGATCATATCTCCCCTATCTCTTCTTTCTTCCAACGAATGCATGTTAAGTATGTTCAACCTTTCCTCTTAGGATTTCCCCTTAAAACCCTGGATCATCTATATAGCCCAGCATCTTGTTGGCTTTCACTGCTGCCTTCCTGTACTGAGCTGAGTTGTTCATATTCCCCATTATAATCACCCCAGGTCCTTTTCCTCCTGTGTGCTCCCCAACTGTACCCCTCCTAGCTGATAGCTCCTCCTCCTCTGGTTCTTAGCTCCGAAGTGCAGCACTTCGCACTTCTTGGCATTGAACCCCATCTGCCATGTTTCCGACCACTCCTGTAGTTTAATCAGGTCATCCTGCAGTCCCCTCCATCCTTTGATGTCATCCACCACAGCTCCCATCTTGGTATCATCTGCGAACAGACTGATCTTACTCTGGGTCCTGTGTAAGATATCTATATGAATATTCCAAAACAGCACTGGTCCCAGTACCGATCCCTGTGGCACCCCGCTTGTTACTGCTCTTGGCGATGAGAGTTTCCTCTCCACCACCACCACTCTTTGCTGCCTGGCCTTCAGCCAGTTAGGGATTCATTTGACCATCTTAGTACCCACCCCTACATATTCCAGCTTCCCCCTTAGCCTCCCATGTGGCACGGAATCGAAGGCCTTGCTGAAATCTAAGTACAGGACATCCACTGCATGGCCATTGTCCAGTTCCCTGGTCACACAATCATAGTACTCAATCAGGTTTGTCTGGTAGGATCTGCCCAAGACAAATCAGTGTTGTCGCCCATCCTGGAGACCATTGTCCTCCAACAATGTCACCAGCCTCTCTTTAAGGATTGTCTGCATGAGCTTTCCCACAATTGATGTAAGGCTTACTGGTCTGTAGTTACCGGGATCATCCTTTGTGCCACCTTTATGAATGGGCACCACATGGGCCAGCCTTCAATCCTGTGGCACACATCCTCTGTCCAGAGAGGTATTGACCAGGTCAGCCAGTGGTTCTGCCATGCACCCTGCCAGTTCCTTGAGTACCCTAGGGTGAATGCTATCAGGTCCTAGTGCCTAGTTCACCTGCAGTGCCCTCAGTCCTTCCAGTACCCTGTTCTCTGTAATTTATCCAATTGTCACTCCCTCCCTTCCCCTGCCCACCCCACTACTCCCATGAGGTATCTGTCCCCCCTTCTGTGAATACAGAGCAGAAGTACTCATTGAGTGCCTCTGCCTGCTCCTCCCCATTCTCTACCACCCCCCCCCATCCTTCTTAATTCTCACTGTCTGGTCCCTGTTCTTCCTTCTCTCACTAATGTATCTGAAGAAGTCCTTCTCTCCACTCTTAATGCCCCGTGCAAGGCTTAGCTCTCTGGATGCCTTGGTGGCACTGACTAGTCTGATAACCTCCCTGGACTTTTTCATATACTCCTCCCTGTCATCCGCCCTTGCTGATCTCTTAAATCTCTGAAAAGCTTTCCTCTTGGCCCTCACCCCCTCCATTACCTCCTGGGTCAGCCAACTGGGCTTCTTTGCCCTTCCCTTCTTATTTTGTACCCTAGTACATGTCCCAGTAGCCTCTGCCAGCCCTGCTTTAATAATATCCCACTTTTGATTGGCATCCATGCTTGGTTGGATTCCCTCCAGATGATTTATCAGAATTTCTCCCATCTTGTTAAAGTCTGCCCCCCTAAAATCAATCACCCTGGTACCCGAACCTCCCTTTTGCTTCCCCATTCTGAGAGTGAACCACACTGAGTGGTGATCACTCCCCCCCCCCCAGAGGGTCCTCTACCTTCAGGTTCCTTACGACCTCCCTGTTTGATAGTATAAGGTTCAGAATCCTTCCCAACCTAGTTGGCTCATGTACCAACTGCACCAGGAAGCTATTCTGAAATGCCCCCAATATGACCTGCTCCCTTGCACTTGGTGTGCTCCTGTCCACCCCTGGTAGGTTGAAGTCCCCCACCACCATATTCCCCTTCTGCAAACTCTCCTAATTTGTTCTGCCAACTCCCTGTCCAGCTCTTCCCCTTGAGTTGGTGCCCTATAGACTACTCCCATCCTCAGTGCCCTGCACTTTGACTCCTGAAACTGCATCCATAGGGCCTCTATTCCGCTTTCCTCCCCCTCTTCCCTTATGCATCTTATTCCCTCCCATACATAGATCACCCCCCTACCTTTTCTGTTTGCCCTGTCCTTTCTGAATATCCTGTACCCTGGGATCATCATATCCCAATACTGGTACTGGGTGGCCCACATTTCTATTATGGCCAGAATGTCCACCTGCCCCACTTCCAAGAGAGCCTAAAACTCAGCTGATTTATTTCCTTGGCTCCTCACGTTCAGTGACACCACCCTCCAACCTGTTCCTTTTCCTCCCCCTCCCTGATTAACCCCCCCTTGTCTCTACCCTGGTGCCTTCCCCTATAGCTTGGAGGGTAAGCTAGTCTGGCTCCCCTCTCTGGAAACCCTGCCTACCAGCTGTCCACTTGCCTCCCACCTTTCCTAGTTTAAATCTACCCTTGTTGCTATGTACCCCTCTATCCCCCGCTTTAATACTCCCTTCCCTTCCCTGCTCAAATGTAGCCTGTCCCCTGTGTACAAGTCATTATTGTCCCAGGTTCTGCCCCAGGCACCTACTAACCCATACCCCTTGGTATGACGCCATTCCTGCAGCCAGTTGTTGAACTCCCCTATCCTTCCCTTCCTCCCTGTACTTGCACAAGGTACTGGGAGCACCTCTGAGAAGGCCACTGATTTCCCCATCTCCTCACACAGCCTTTCCAGTTCCTCGAACCTCTCCCTTAGTGCATCCACCTTATCCCCTGCCAGGTTCGTACCTATGTGCACCACAACATGCGATTTCTTCCCTCCCCTCCCTGTGCACTTGAGAATGGACTGCCCTGCCCTACTTGCTGTCAACCCAGGAATAGACTCAACCCATTCCAGACTATGTCTTTCCTCTTTACTGTCCCATCTGATCCCTTTCAGTATGGCATCCCCCAGCACTAGTACACCTCCCTCTTCATGCCCTGTTCCTTCTGTCCTCCATTTACCTCTTTGACTATTACTAGACTCTGCCCTTCCTTGCCCATTTATGTCTCTACGCTGCTCTCCTTTGACTCCCTCTCCTTCTCCCCGACCTGTCTTCCCCCATCCGCCATGGTCCCTCGCTATCATCCATCTCCCCCCTTTCTCCATCAGCCCCTGCCCCTGCTATGCTCTCCTTGTCTGACCTAGCAGTACTGCCCCCTCACCCTCTCCCCTGCCACCAATGCCTTCCTTTTCAGCTATGCCGCTCTTCCCCTGCCCCCTGCTACCCTCCTGCAAATGTCTGACCCCTGTGCACTCCTATCCCTTTTCCCCTTTATCCCCCTCCTGGAGCTCCCTTACCTCCCCCCTCTACCATTGTTACCAGTGCCACAAACCTACTACATGTCACCCCTGTATTGCTGTGTGTTGGTTTCTTTCCCCTGTCCCTTGACCTGCTTCTAATGCTTGACCCCTTGTCTGATGTGATCCCGCAACCCTTCCCTGTACCCTCCCCCAACTGGATGTTTTTTCCCTGATGTGCCCTTCTGTTACTCCCTATGAGAGGCCCTCCTGCCCCCATTCCCCCTGCCCACAACACCCTCTCCAACTCTCTACCAAGCCACTGCACTCTTTCCTCCAGACTCCTTAGCCTGTGGCTGATTGGACACCCTCCTAGTCTCCATAATATGTTCATCTAAACAACTGTCCCACACCCATTGCAGCCCACGATTCTACCCATGGTGCCCCCTCTATTTTCCCGCTGCCCCATACCTCCCACCATCCCCATTATATCTGTTCCACCCCTTAGTGTGTCCCTCCCTGTACCACTCCATTTCCTACTTCTATGTTGCTATAGCCCTTGTATACCAATGATGGTTATTGTTGTCCTTAAAGCCTCCTTTATTATTTAGACCTACAAGTGCACCTCTCCCTACTCTACAGTGCACCCCTCTTCTGGCTAACAGGTTTCCCCTGCCTGGATAAACTCCCAGGTACTCACCATCTTGTCTGATGAGCTGGGAACCTTAGTGACTGCACCTGGCAGTCATACCTTTATGATGTAGCAGAGCAGTAAGCAGACATATGAGTACAAGTAGCAGTTATATGTGATCATGGGCCCCATATTCAGAGCTGGCTGAATGTGCGTGCAAAATGTTGCACCATGAAATAAGTTGGGCTTGCCGGTTCTGGCATGATATTCAAACAGACCATGTAATCTGTTTGAATATCTGACCCTGAATGCGCCAAGTACAGTAGGGGGCACCAAGTTCAATGCAGCACATCCAGGGTGAGGGGCAGAGGACCACCCATAGGGGAATGCATGACACATACATGTATGCACCATAGCCTCCATGGCAGATATTCAGTTGAAACATGCAAATGAGCCCATTGGGTATGCATGGTGCAAAGGGGAAATTTGCATGCTTATTATGGGCTCATTTGCATGACTGTGTGTGTGGCAGAATATGCTCTGCCAGCACCTCCCAGCCCCGATAAGTGATATAAATAAATAACAGTCTCCAATCCACTTTTCCATAGTATAGTGGCCCCCCTCCCCAGCCCCTATCTCTGTTAGAAATAAATAAAAAGCCCTGATCCCCTGTTCCACAGTGTAGTGGACCCCCTTCTCAGCCCCGATCAGTGTTAGAAAAAAAAAAAGCTAGATTCCCTGTTCCATAGTGCTGCTTGGCCCCCTCCCAGCCCCGATCTGTATTAGAAATAATAAAATCCTCAATCCCTTTTCACTTAGTGTGGCAGCCCCCTCTCCCCAGCCCAGTCTGTGTTTATAAGATAAAAAAGCCCCAATCCTCTTTCCCATAGTGTAGCACCCTCCCCAGCCATGATCACAGGTACAATGATCCTGATCCCTGGTGGGGGAACCACTAGCCACCAGGGATTGGGATCATTGTACCTGTACCTGTGATCAGAGCTGGGGGAGTCGCTACGCTATGGAAAAGGGGATCTTTTTTTTCTTACTAACACAGACTGGAGTTGGGGAACAGGGGCCACCACACTATGGAAAAGGGGATCGGAGGATATTATTTATTTCTACCACAGGCTGGGGCTGGGAGGACACTACACTATGGAAAAAGGGATCAGAGGATTTTATTTATTTCTAACTTAGATCGGGGCTAGGGTATGGTGCACTACTGAAAAGGAGATTGAGGCTTTATTTTCTTACTAATACAGGTCAGGGCTTGGGCGGACCATGTACCCAGCCCTAGACTGTGCAGGGCACCACCCAACCATGCCCATAGTTAAACTAGGGTTTCAAAAGTGTAACTATGCACTGGCACAGCCATCTACAATTATGCTTGGGGGGATTTCAATATTGTGATGCATGGCATATGCATGAGGGACCCCTCATTTGCATATGTGCGTCATAATATTGTGCGTGGGGGTGTAGTTGGGGATATGCAGTGCATCGGTGACATTTGAATATGGCCACACCCCTGATGGCCTGCACAAGTCTGGAGATGCACCGTGCATCTAATCTGAATATATGGGCTCATGTCTACAGTTTGATGTGGAATTGTGATCCTATGGTTTGCACGATTTATTGCCTTCCAGGTGATTATTATGTAATGGATAGGGAAATGTAGGAAGCTGATTTGCTAAGGACCTCAGAACCCCATACTGTTATTCCAGCACAAAAGCATGAGAAGAAGATCTGAGTCCTCTTTACCTTGTCTAGCCTCAGGAATATCACTACTCCTTCTTCGCTGCTACTGACTGCCCACTCACTTCCACTCTGAAACCGACACTTTCCCCAGGCAGTCATCTGTGACTTTTCATCTGGGTTCTGATGCTGCTGACTGGCTCCTCACAATCAGTCCGATGCTGCTGCCTGCCACACGCTTTAATTTAAAAAAAAAAAAACTTTCCCCCATCACTAACTGTAGCTCCTTGTGGTCTCGTCTCCTGCTGATGCCTGCCATTGCCTTTGCCTGCCTCAAGCAGCTCGATCATGTAGTGCTAACATAGAAAAAGAAACAAGAAAAGCTCACCTGTAATTTTAAAAATGTACAGCTCCACCTTACTTCTACAACCCTTGACCATAGTACTCAGCCATGTTACACACTCCTCTCCATACCGATTTCTGGATTTGCCAATTACCAAATTGCTAAACTGGATGAATAAAACCTCCTGGCCACGTCAAACAGCCTGATAGCTGAACTATTTTGTCCACACTTTCATGGCAGGTAAGTATTTTGTACATGCGTTTACACTATGTACACCATGACACCACTTTCTGGTTGAACACCCACACTACAGACACTGAACAGTGCTTTTTTCCTTTTTTCATATTTTTATACTTTAAAAAAAAATTCTGAATCAAAGTAAACAAAAAACTTATTTTTGAAAAACAATTTATCTACAAACACTTTTCTATACCTATTTCATAATCATAGTGAGACACTCCAGGGTGTGTATTGTGCTGGGTAATGGCACTTATCAAGAAGTGGAAGCACTTTGCCTTCAACCCACATAAGACATGCCATTATCCCAGAACATCACACAACCTGTCATGCCTCATTGCTTAATCAACATATCAGATAGGCAAGTTCCTTTCAATGAAATAGGGAAATCATCCTTGGCTCATATTGGAACAAACAACATTAGTAAGAAAGGGCTGGGTGAAATCAGCAAACTCTGATTTTGTAGAAGTTTAACAAAATTCCATTAAATTCCACAAAGTTTCATGAAATTTCTTGAAATTCTGTGGAATTTTCTGCAAGTCTCTAATTAGTCATTACTCGGTCAGTATTAGAGCATGGGACCACACAGGGGAAGGAAACAACTCCTGGTGGGGGACTCCATTGTTAGGAAGGTAGAACTGGGGGAGGAAGGGGAGAGGGAGGTAAGGTGCCTGCCTGGTGCCATGGCTTTTAGGGACAGGGAGCGAATCCTCAGGATCGCAGGAGCAGCCGCACAGGGGAGGGAGCTGGATGTAACTGTCTACCTAGGGACAAATGACCTGGCTAAGAAAGGGATCAGAGCAGTGCAAGAAGTGTTTGTAGAGATGGGGAGGGGAGTGGCCTTAGACAAATAGCACACACGGTATCCTTCTCGGAAGTGCTGCCTGTCTATGGCATGGGTGAGGCTAGGGTGCTCCACACCATGGGATTCAATCAGTGGTTGAAAAATTGGTGCAGAGCTCAGTGATTTGGCTTCATTGGGGACTGGGGGTCCACCTGGAGGGATGCAGACCTATACTGGCATGATGGTCTGCATCTGTCCAGGAGGGGAACCAGGATCCTAGGTGATAGGTTTAAATACTTCATTGACAAGCATTTATACTAGCCAAGGGGGGGGGCACTGGAAAGGAGCAGGGAAATCCTAGCCTCCCCCAAAATATCAGGGTACTAAGTGAGGTAGACACCAACATAGAGATGTCAATAGCTAGAAGCGAAGGGGTAAATGGAGAAAGTGACAAATGCAGTAAGGACTGGGATGGGGCAAAAAGAGGTAAGGCCATCAAGAAATGGAATAGTAATGAGTACCAATGCCCATAGTCTGGGCAACAAGCTCCCTGAACTGGAGGCCTTGATGGAAGAGGGATACCTGGATATTGTAGCAGTCACAGAAACATGGTACACAGAGAACCATGTCTGGGATGTTAACATACCAGGGTACTGAACCTACAGGAGAGACAAGGAGGGCAAAAGAGGGGGGAAGTAGCTCTCTATGTAAGGGAAGGGATAAAAGCAACTGAACAAAAGAGTAAACAGGGAGGACAGGAGGCACTGTGGGTCAGCTTAGAGACTGAAAATGGCACCACAGTCTGCACAGGCATTGTATATAGACCCCCATGTCGAGGGAAGGGAATGGACAAAGATATGATAGAAGGCATACTTAGGATGGCAGAGAAAGGGGAGATACTGTTGATGGGAGACCTTAATAGGCCAGATGTTAACTGGAGCACCTTTGCAGTAGCCACATCCAAAAGCAGGGCCATTCTTGATGCCCTTCAGGTGGCATGCCTCAGACAGCTAGTTTTGGAACCTACTCATGAGGGAGCAATTTTAGACCTTGTACTCTCAAATGGGGACAGTGAGAGGATCTCAGATCTAGAAGTGGGTAGCCATTTGGGAACAAGTGACCATCAAACAGTGTGGTTCATGATAAACTCAGCTACAGAGTCAAGTCATACAAAAGTGAGGGTTCTGGACTTCAGGAGGGCTGACTTTGGCAAGATGGAGAGTACCTTAGAAAAGCACTAGCAAACAGGCTAGAAGGAGGGTGGAGCAACAATGGGGAAATATCAAAACTGCCATCACAGAGGCAACAAGCCTTTGTGTGAAGCAAATAAACAAATCAAAATGAAAGAAAAAGCCACTATGGTTCTCAAAAGAGGTGGTGGTGAAGGTTAGGGAGAAAAAGATAGCATTTAGGAAGTATAAGAAAACACAGAAGGAGCAGGACAGAGAACTGTACCAATTAAAGCAGAAGGAGGCAGGGAGGGTAGTCAGAATAGCAAAGGCACAAACTGAGGAAAAGATAGCTAACTCAGTTAAGAAGGGGGATAAAACATTTTATAGGTATATCAGGGAGTGTAGAAAGACAAAGGGAGGGATAGTGAGGCTGAATAGAATGGATGGTGGGTGGGCAGAGAGTGACAATGAAAAAGCAGGGATACTGAATGAATACTTCTGTTCAGTGTTCACAAAAGAGGAAGTGGGGGAGGTGCCAAATCCAATTAACAGAAGCAATCTGGAGAGGGGGGTCGATCCCAGTCCTTTCACAGAAGAAAGGGTTCTGAAAGAACTCCTAAAACTGAAGGAGGATAAAGCAATGGGGCCAGATGGAATTCACCCCAGAATTCTAAAAGAATTAAGCAGAGAACTAGTGACACCACTGACTACCCTTTTTAACAAATCATGGGAGGATGGTGTGGTACCCGAGGACTGGAAGAAGGTGGATGTGATTCCCCTTCACAAAAGTGTGACCAAGACAGAGGCAGGAAACTACAGACCTGTCAGTTTGACCTCTGTGGTAGGGAAAGTGATGGAATCACTTCTGAAGGAAAGAATTATTGAGTACCTAGACGCCAGTGTGGCACAGGATCCAAGGCAGCATGGGTTCACAGCGGCAAGTTCATGTCAGACAAATCTAATTGATTTCTTTGACTGGGTGACCAAAGTAGTAGACCAGGGAGGGGCTGTGGATATGGCCTACCTAGACTTTAGCAAGGCATTTGACACAGTCCCACACAAAAGATTAGTAGTCAAATTAACCAGCCTGGGAGTGGGTCCCAGGGTGGTAGCCTGGGTAAAACATTGGCTGAACAACAGGACACAGAAGGTAATTGTAAATGGAGTCCACTCTGAAGAAAGGTAGGTTAATGGTGGGGTACCGCAGGGTTCAGTACTGGGTCCTGTCCTTTTTAATGTCTTTATAAGTGACATTGCAGAGGGACTGGAAGGAAAAGTATGCCCCTTTGCAGATGACACAAAGATCTGCAACAGGGTTGATACACAAGGAGGCTTGGAAAGGATGAGAAGGGACTTGGCAAGGTTGGAGGAATGGTCAGAAGTATGGCAGCTTAGATTCAATGCAAAGAAGTGCAAAGTAATTCACCTGGGAAACAAAAACCCAGGGGAAAATTACACAATGGAGGGGAGGTAGTAACAATGACAAAAATGGAAAGGGACCTGGGGTAATCATAACAGATGACCTTAAGGTTAGCAAGCAATGCAAGAAGGCAGTAGGGAGGGTGGGGGATACTGGGATGTATAGGAGAGGTATCACCAGCAGAAAACAGAAAGTTATTATCCCCTGTACCGACAGTTGGTAGACCCCATCGAATTACTCGTCCAGTTCTGGAGACCCCATCTCTGCAAGGACATAGACAGGATGGAGGCAGTTCAGAGGAGGGCAACCAAATGGGTGCAGGGTCTGCAAGATAAAACCATACGAGGAGAGACTAAAGGAGCTTAATAGGTATACCCTTGAGGAAAGGAGGAGAGGGGGACATGATAGAAATGTTTAAGTACCTCAGTGGAATCAACAAAGTCCAAGAGGGTAGCATCTTTCAGAAAAAGAGATGTGCAAGAACAAGGGGACACAATCTGAAGATAGAGGGGGGAAGGCTCAGGGGCAATGTGAGGAAGTATTTTTTCACAGAGAGGGTGGTGGACGCATGGAACAGCCTTCCTGAGGAGGTTGTGGGGTCTAAAACTGTGGAAAGAATTCAAGAATGCATGGGACAGACATAAGGCAATTTTTGTGTGGGATAGGAAGAAATAGGCTGTTGGTTAAATAGGATCTGCAGCTTATCCTCTAGGTAGGGAAATGGGCAGATTAAGTGGGCCAAGCGGTCCTTATCTGCCATCAAAGTCTATGTTTCTATGTTTAGATGTTGGCACATTGGTGTGAGAATTATTGGGAGCATCCCTAAATGGATGCTAGGTGTCATGACATTTGGATGAGGAGTGGGGAAGTTATAGGGGCTCAGAATCTTGCAATTTATTATTCATGTGAACAGGTCTGAAAATATTTCTATGTTTACAACTTAGCCACATTTAGAGCTAGATAATTTAAAATTTACATGCATACTTTTTTGGAAGAGTCATAGAGATTGCTAAATACACATAGACTGAGCAAAGCAGGAAGTGGGGTGGGGGTGAGAACACAGACCACACTGCTGGGAGGTAAATACATTTAGTACATAGTGGTATCTCCTGTGGTAGTGGGGATTTCATGCTTTCTTTTCTTTTTTTGTACAATTTACTCTTTAATTTCTTTTTTTTAACATTTCTTAAGTATTGTGCATGTTTGGGCTGTGGGTTGCAGTTCAGTGTGCAAGCTTGAGATGAGGAGCTGAAGCCACCATTGGCATAGAGGCTGTATTGCAAACAGTATTGGGTTTTAACATTTTCTTTTACTTTTTTACAATTTACTGTGGGAATTTTAAGTGTTTTTGTTCTTAAGTATTGTGCATGTTTGGGCTGTGGGTTGCAGTTCGGTGTGCAAGACTGGAGACTTGGAGCTGAAGCCACCATCGGAATAGAGGCTGAATTGCAAACAGGAGCAGCAGCGACAGTGGAAAAGGAGGAGCAAAGTTCCAGGGAAGTAACTTTGCTTAAAATCTGTAGCAGTTTTTTCTAGGGGATAGTTTCCTTTGTTGTTGGGCTGATTGTTTTTCCTACCATTTCACATTTAGCTGGCAGGGGTTAGACCCACCCTAACCTCCCCATCCTACCCACCCCAGGCTCATCTACCTTTGTAGTATAGCCACCAGTGATCAGGGAACAGCTTCCTGTTGAAGACAGGAAAAGGAGGAAGTAGTAGTCAACTACTAATCCATCCTATTAATTTTAACAGGACAACAGGGACTAACTTTCAGTTAGGTGGTTTCTCAGATAGGTGCAAAATGGGGCTGTAAGAGAGGTCAGTGGGGGACTGGAGTGCAGGCCTGTAGAAGAGGGGCCAGTAAAAGAAAGCCATTCATTCAGGGATGGGGTATCAGGGCAGGATGGGTGGGGGGTAGGGTAGGGGTAGGATGCTCTCAGGGAGAGAGTGGGACCAAGGAGAACAGTGGGGTGTAAAGGCTGTGGAGCAGTGGTTTTCATGGACATGCTGTGGAGTAATGGGGGTTGCCCAGTATGCATAAGAATAATGCACTTGGAAACAGAAATTTATTGGCTGAAGAAGGAGGTGGAGAGGCAGGGTATGGTGGGGGAGGTAGGGGAGGAGGAAATGGCACCGAGCTACAAATGGATGGGGCAGAGAGAACTGGATGATTGTGAGGTTTGCAGGGGAAACTACAAGGGCAAGAAACCGACTAGGCTTTTGGGGGAGCAGTGGATGGCAGGTGGTGGGTAGGAGGATGGCGAAGCAGGATGCCACTGCACAAGGAACAACAAGAAACGGAAAGGGCATGGCACGTGCAGGAAACAAGTTTCTAAATGGAGGTGGGATTAGCATGGCAAATAAGAATACACCTTTAGAAACTTTGCAGGACATGGGAAATCAAGAGGAGTCAGGGTTCAAGGAGGACAGGAACAGTAGGGGGTGGGAGAGGGAGATGGTGGGCAGTAATCGAGATGAACTGGGGGTGAAGGAGAAAGATAGGTGATAAAGGAGGTAATAGGAAAGGGGAATCAGGGTCCATTGGAGGAGACTCTGGTGATGGTTGTCAGGGAGAGAAGGTTTAGAGGAGGAAGGAGAGGGATGGGTGTGGAGCTGACAGGGAAGGCCAGGGGGGAGTGACAAAAGAAGGGTGGGAGGGATAGTGGAGGGTGGAAAAAGGATCAAGTGGGAGAAGAATTGAAATGGGCAGTCAGTGGAGATGCAAAGAAGCTTAAGCAAGGGACAGATGATGTCCCTGAGGAAAGTTGGGCAGCAGGAACAAGATGTGGGGGAATAAGGCCCAGGGAAGGAAAATGGAGAAGCAGGACAAGGAGTATGGTGGGGGGATTTCAAAGAGAGCCAGCATGGAGAGGGTTGCAAGGTTATTATAATGGGGGATTCCATAATCAAGGGTATCAAATGGGGATGGGGGAGGTGAAGGGAGGAGAAGCTCTGTTTGTGTAGAGTGCATGCCAGGCATGACAACTGAAAGAGCAAAACACATAGTCCACTCTGCCATGAGGAGTCATGGGGGAATCCCCACATAGTAGTGCACCTCAGCACAAATGACCTGGAAGGAAATAGTGTGCAGGAGGTACAGGCAAGATTTAGGGAACTGGCCAGCCCAGTGGTGTTGAAGGTTGAGGCACTGGATGCCACACCTCATACCATGCAGGCGACCGGGGTTCAGGAATGAACTCAGACCATGGGGGTCAGCAGGAGAGGGAAGGGATTGAGCATCCAGTGGACTACTCTCTCTTTCTGGGGAGGGATCATGGGGTAAGCGCCACTCCTGGGTGGCCTCAGACAGTAGTCGGAGGCAGCGCATGGAACTTGCAATGCCAGCAGATGCAGGGGCAAAGGTGTGGTGGACATTGGCATGTAAGTGCTGCTGATGTCATTGCATGCTAAAGCTCTGGGGACAGCCATTAAAGAGAACCCCCCCTTGGTCTAGGGAGACAATGAGGGATCCAGTGGACTGCACCCACATTCCCAGCAATGGACCACCTCCCTGATGGCTGTTTGAGCCCCTCAATGGATAGACACTTTAATCTCAGAAAGGCCACCAGGTAGGAGAAGGTGGGCCCTTCCCGGGGGTGATCCGGGGGGCTGAAAAGACTGGTTGAGGGATGCTGGAGGGGAGGAGGCTTCAGGCAGGGGAGTAGAGGTGTCTGGCTGAGCGATCACCTCTGAGAGATGCCCTGACCATGGGGAGCATAAAGAAAATCTATAAAAAAAAAAGATTTAGGAAACTAGCCAGAATATGTAAAACTGAAGGAAATACAGATGCTTTTTCTGAAGTTCTGCTGGTGCCAAGGGCAAGCAGAGACAGGAAGTCAATGCTAAAGCATTTCATCGAGTGGTTGAGAGAATGATGTAGAGATATGGGGTTTGAACTGGGGGGGCTGGGGAGCAACTTGGGATAACAAGGATCTATATGCTAAAGATAGACTGCATCTGAGTGGGCTGGGTTCAGGAGTTTTAAAAAGTAAGCTGGGGGAATTTATTGCTAGTAAGTAAGATTTAAACTAGTGGGGGGGTGGCTTAGGCTGGCAGGGCAGGCAGAAAAGCAAAGTTTTGGAGGCCTAGTGCCTCTCACCCTAACTGGACATTTGGTGGAAGTGAGAAACTTGCAGAGGGATAACGTAGGGGTGCAAGGGATGGATAAGAAGGTTTGGGGGGAGGGTTGGAGGGTGATCTCTACAAATACGAGAAGCCTGGGTAACAAGTTACCAGAGCTTCAAGCACTGATGGTGGAAGGGAAGGGTGGACATGGCTGCAATCATGGAGACATGGGCCACCCAGCACCATGACTGTGTCTTAATAATCCCAGGGTGCAAACCGTACAGGAGAGACAGAAAAATTGGGAATGGAAGGGTGGCTATATTTGTTGAGGATGGAACAGAGTGCAGCAGGGAGGAAGGTGTGGACAGAAATGTGAAGATGTTGTGGGTCAACATATAGGATGCTAAGGGCAGGAGGGTTAATCTGGGAATAGTTTATAGACCACCATCCCAGTGTGAGTATCAGGACAGGGAACTGGTGAACAATCTGAAAAGCCACTGTGGTAGGGGCAGGACGGTGGTGGTAGGTGACTTTAACCTGCCAGAGGTAAACTGGAGCACCATGAACTCAGCAACTGCTAGAGAGCAATGGATACTGAATGCATTCCAAGATGTATTCCTGGCACAACAGGTGGTCAAGCCGACCAGAGAAGGGAACATCTAGGACCTGGTACTGGTAGACAGTGACCAGGTAAAGGATGTGGCAGTAGAGGACCCACTGGCAGGGAGTGACCACTGTATGGTGTTGTTCTCCCTTAATCTGGGGAGAGAAGGAAATAAATCCAATATGAGGGTAGTGGACTTTTGGGGTGCCAACTTCAGTAGGATGGCTGTCATGCTAGAAGGACACTTAGAGAAGATCTCCCTAGACATGGGGACAGAACACAGGTGGGAAATCTTAAAGTTGGGCCTGTTAGGGGCCACAAAAGCTGGCACAAAGACCTGCAACAAAAAAGCAAGGTCAAGGAAACCCAGCTGGTGGACCAGGGAGGTTTAAGAGAGAGAAAGGGAGAAAAGGCTAGTCTTCCATAAGTACAAGAGACCCCATGGGGGGGGAGACAGGGAGGATTATATTAAGAAATCAAGAGTGGTGAGCAGGGTGGTAAGGGCAACCAAGGCATCCAAAGAGCTAACGTTGGCACAGGGGATTAGGGAGTGAGAGAAGAAATTTTTTAAATACATTAGAGAGAAGAGGAAGTGTAGGGGCAAGATCACTATGATAAAGAAGGAAGGTGGGTGGGCAGAGGAGGGTCCTGAGCAGGCAGAGGTGCTAAATGAGTACTTCTCATCAGTCTTTACAAATGAAGAGGAAGGACAAATTTCACAGGGGTGAGATACGGCAAGGAGGGGTGATTGGAGGAATATAACAGATGGAGAAATCTTGCTAGAGAGAGAGAGTAAGGGAGGGCCTTAAGTCCTTGAGGACAGACAAGGCACCAGGACCAGATGGGATCCACCCCAGAGTCTTGAAGGAGTTTGCAGAAGTCCTGGCAGCACCTTTGATGGAGTTATTCAATACCTCCCTCAAACTGGGATGTGTACCACTAGACTGGAGGATGGCACATGTGGTGCCCCTCCATAAGAGTGGACCTAGGGATGAGCCGGGAAATTACAGACTGGTCAGCCTTACCTCCATAGTGGGGAAACTACTACAGACCATCTTGAAGGAAAGACTGATGAATTTCCTGGAAGTAAACTGTTTTCAGGACACCCGACAACACAGATTCATCCAGGGGAGATCTTATCAAACTAATCTGGTCGAATATTTTGACTGGGTGACAAGATCTCCAGATGGTGGTTGGCCAGCTGATGTCCTGTATCTGGACTTCAGTAAGGCATTTGACTCTGTGCTACATGGGAGACTACTGGGCAAGCTGAGGAACTGAGGGTAGGGGGTTAAGATAGTCAAGTGAATTGGGAACTGACTGAGTAGTAGACAGCAGAGGGTGGTGGTAGAGGGGGTGCTCTCGACACCTAGAAGGGTCACTAGTTGGGTCCCGCAGGGATCTGTTCTAGGTCCACTGCTGTTTAATGCTTTCATAGCAGACATTGTGGAGGGACTTACTAGTAAAATGAGCCTGTTCGCAGATGACTCCAAACTAGGAGTGGCAGTGGATGGTAAGGAGGGGAGGAGACTTCTCCAGTAAGATCTGAAAAGACTGGAACAGTGGTCAAAGTTGTGGCAGTTGGGGTTCAATGCTGGGAAATGTGTACTACATTTAGGGGCTAGGAATCAAGGGTACAGCTATCATTTTGGAGACAGTTATCCACCTCTGAGGAGGAAAAGGATCTGGGAGTGATGATCTCAGGTAAAATGAATCACTCAGAAGGATGTAGGAAAGCGGCAGCAAAAGCCAACAGAATGCTGGGGTGCATTGCTAGGGGGATCCCTTTGAGGAGGGAGAAGGTTATCCTGCCACTGTACAATTATTTGGTGAGGCCTCACCTGAAGTACTGTGTGCAGTTCTGGTGCCCACACCAAAAGAGGGATGTCATGCTTCTGGAGAAAGTCCAGAGGATGGCATCAAAGATGATACTTGCAATGGGGGAGAAGCCTTATGAGAAGAGGCAGAGAGGGCTCAACATTTACTCCCTGGAGGACAGGCGGGGTAGAGGGAATACGATTGAAACTTTTAAGTACTTGAAGGGCATCAACAGAGTTGGCACTGAGGGTTTGTTTAGATTGAAGGGGGGAAGGGACCACAAGGGGACATAGCCTGAAACTGGTGGTGGGGGGGGTACAGGAGAGGACTGAGGAGGCACTACTCTACAGAAAAGGTGGTGGAGCCATGGAATGCACCACCTGAGGAGGTGGGGTCTGGAATCAGTGGGGAATTTTAGGAAAGGTTGGGATAGGTTCATGGGTAAGGTACAAGTGGGGGAGTGAACTGAAGGGGAACTCTGGTGGGAATAGGGGAAGGGGGTAGCAGCAGTGTCTGAATTGTGAGCTGGTTTCAAGCAGAGGAGATAGACCTTATAGTCTAAATCTGCTGGCATTGTCACATGTTCATAAATAGTGAGGTAATTGGTTGTGTAAATTGTAAGTTACAGTTCAAAATTTTGCAATTTAATTATTTGTTCAACTGTGTGAAAATGTTCAGAATATTTGGATGTTTATAGCTCCACTGACATTACAGATATACACTCCAGATTTGGCATATGTACCAAAGTACATATTTTCTGGGATCAAATTAAGCTGGATAAATGTCATTTAGTAGGTTAAAATTGATTGTGGATGCTTTAGAAATGACTAATTTGCAAAATTTGCTCCAAAATTCATGGACGCACAATAGGTAATGCCACTAGAATTACACTTGTGGAAATTAACTTTCACAAAGCACTTATTGTCACAAACTCGCTCAGCCGGTCAACCCTCTACTCCCAAAGTGCCAACCTCTGAGCGTATGATTTGTGTACAGTCAACAGAAAAGGTAACCCTCTTGTCTGTTTTGTGGATTCAAGTCACCTAAGTCTCAAGCTCTGGAAGGATTCAAACTGATAACCTCTTGTTAGTGTACCCAATTATCAGGCTCAGATAATTCTGTCTTCGGGGGGCCAGATATCTTTGCCTATGGGCACCCAACCAGGTCTTTCAAATGAACCCTTTGAACTCATGCAAGACTTTTAGAGAACTCTATCCATTTCCCAGTTTGGTATACAATAAGCCCATACACAGTTTACTTATTACCTTTAAAAGCTCCACTTAAAATAAAAAAGAATTGCCAAGGCACTCCAGCAGTTTTGTTTGTAAAAAAATTTCTTTACTTTAAAAATATCAAAACAGAACAATAATTACAGAACAAAATATACATATCCCAACACATACAGCCTGAAACAGGAAAAATTACAGTTCCTACAATAATACATTTAGACTGGTCTAATCTTACTCTTTTTCAGTGCTGTGATGATTCTCCCTCAGTCAGATAATATTCTCTTGTGTCACTCAGAAATATTTTCTTGTGTGTCTCTGTCAGGTTCTTTCAGCACTTAAACACACTTCTGAGCCGGCCTTCTCATGAGGTCACTAACTCCACCTTGGTGTATCAAACTCTACATTTTACAATACAGGGTCTCTCAATAAAATATTTAAAAAAATTTATGAGGTGACTTCACTGACTTTCCTCTCCACAGATTAACTGGTCAGAACTGTTTTTTGCTCTGCTACACATACATCTCAAAAGTTTTCTTTGATCTAAGTCACTTTATTTAAAACAAAAGTGTATTGGCCTCTTTACACCTCATGTCTTTCTGATGTTATTCAAGGGTTCCCTGGGAATGTATTTTGGACCTTCCAAATCCGTCTGGGTCCTCCCTGGCTAAACATCAAACCTCTTCAATGTCCATTCTGGCCTCTTTCCGACGCCCCTCCCCACAAGTCCTTCCTGGTAACCATGCAAGTCAAAGGATCTCACTGAGGGCATTATGAATGGCTAATCTTATTTCCTGGGATGAAGGTAAATTGACAAGGTAAGTGCACCCCAGATCTCTGCAGTTTAAAATACCTCCTGTCCTTTGAACTTTCCTTGGGGGGGGTCTTCATGTGTCAGTTCCAGCAAAACAGCCTTTTCCTTGAACTGACCCTTCCCTTCACATATTTTATATGTAATAACAAAAATGAATACAGCACTCTAGCACTCAGAGCTGGCTGTCTACGTCACACTCCTCCCCACCTAGACTGAATTTGGGGGATCCATCCCCTACATGGGATGAGCTTCCCAAATCAGTCCACTCCTCATAGTCCCTAGACAGTCCATCTGAGTTCTTATTTTTGGCTCCAGCCTTATGTACGATTTTCAAATCATACCCTTGTAAAGCAAGACTGCATCTGAGCAGTCTGCCATTGTTTTTCCCCATCTGTGACAACCAAACCAGTGGGTTGTGGTCAGTCTGCACCGCAAAAGGCTGCCCATACAAGTAGGACTACAATTTCTTTAGGTCCCACATTAGGGCAAGACACTCCTTTTCCACCGTGGAATATGCTTGTTCCCTAGGGAGCAGCTTTCGGCTCAGGTAGGCTATCAGGTGGTCCCTCCCTTCGCTGGATGTCTGGCTTAGTACTGCCATAATACCCACATCTGAGGCGTCCGTCTGAACTACAAAAGTTTTGCTATAGTCCAGACTTGTCAAAACAGGAGCACTGCACAGTGCGTCCTTCAGTTTGGTAAAGGCTTCCTCACAGGCTGGACCCTAGGTGATTTTCCTTGGCATTTTTGTCTTTGTCAGGTCAGATAGGGGAGCAGCCAGGGCACTGTAATTAGGTACAAACTTTCTGTAGTACCCTGCTGTCCGAGAAAACTCCTGACCTGCTTCTGAGTTTCTGGTCTGGGCCATGCCGGTATTACTTCTATTTTTATCTGGTTAGGACAGAGTTGTCCCCGGCCTACCACATGCCCGAGGTATGCCACTTCTCCCATGGTCATATGGCACTTCTCAGCTTTGACAGTGAGCCCAGCCCTCTGTATTCTGCCCAGCACTTTCCTAAGGTGTCAGAGGTGTTTCTCCCAGCTGGTACTAAAGATGGCAATGTCATCCAGGTACACCAGCACTTCTCAGCACCATTTAACACCTGGTTCACCAACCTTTGGAAAGTGACTGGAGTGTTCTTCATTCCGAAAGGCATTACTTTGAAATCAAATAAGCCTATCGGAGTGATGAAGGCCAACCTCTCCCTAGCTCTGTCCATCAATTCTACCTGCCAATACCCTTTGGTCAGGTCAATGGTTGTAAGGTAGGTCGCCCAACCCAACTTGTCCAGGAGTTCACCCATCCGGGGCATCGGGTGGGTGTCTGGCTTTGTGACTGCATTCAGTCCATGATAGTCTACACAGAAAAGAGCCAAGCCATCTGGCTTGGGTACAAGGACTACAGATGAGGCCCAGGGACTGTGGGATCTCTAAATTACCCCTAAATCCAGCATCTCCTTCACTTCCCTCCTAATGTCCTTTTGGACAGCCTCCGACACCCGATATGCTGTCCGCTGTATGGGCATCTGTGTCGCTGTCTCTTCATCGTGTGTTGCTAAGGAGGTTAGTCCAGGCTTGGCGCTAAACAAGGGGGCAAAGTCTGCTAAAACCTCCGTCACTTTCTGGATCTGGCCCGGGGTCAGCTGGGGAGACAATTTTACTGCTTCCACAGAGGACTCCTGTTTACTTTCTTCCAGCAAGTCCAGAAGGGGGTCTCCTTCATCCTTCCCTTCCCCATGACTACACACTGCGAACACCATGTCAGCCCTATTTTCATTTGGCTTCATCATGTTGACATGGTACATCCTTTCTGTCTGTCTATGGTCAGGTAACTCCACAATGTAGTTTATGTCATTTACCTTTCTAACCACTTTGTCCCCACTCAGCTTGCAGCTTGTCTTTCCAGACTGGAATAAGGATCATGACTTCCTGACCCACCATATATGAGTGAGCTCTGGCTCTGCGGTCATATCATTCTTTTTTTTTCTGCTGGGCAGCTTCCAGGTTGCTATGGGCTGTCCCTATAAGCTCCTTCAGCCTTTGCCTAAACCTTAGGATGTAATCCACAATGGGAGTTCCCTGGGTGGTGTGCTTGCCTTCCCAGTCCTCCTGGATCAAGTCTAGGGGACACGTACCCGGCGTTCATACATGAGTTTGAAGGGGGGAAAATCCTGTCGACTCTTGGGGCACCTCCCTGTATGCGAATAGCAGGTAGGGAAGGTATTTGGTCCCAGTCCCTCCCATGCTGTTCAGCAAATGCCCAGAGCATTGATTTTAGGGTACTATTGAAGCGTTCCACAAGCCCATTGGCTTGTGGGTGATACGGTGTTGTACATCTCTGCACCACCCCACACTTCTTCCATAGAAATTTCATTAGGTCCGACATGAAGGAACCCCCTCAATCAGTGATTACCTCCTGTGGAAACCCAACACGGGAGAAAATCCCAAGCAAGGCATCTGCCAATTTGTCCATCCTCAGTGAGTAAAGGGCGACTGCCTCTGGGTACCGGGTGGCATAATCCACCACAGTCAGGATGAACCTTTTCCCTGAGGAGCTGGGGGTATTTAAAGGCCCCATAATATCCATTCCCACACTCCAGAATGGCTCCTCCACTACGTGCAATGGAATCAGGGCGGCTTGGGTTTTCTGGTTCATCTTCCCTATTTCTTGGCACCGGTGAAAAGACCTGCAAAACTCCTTCGCCTACTGGGTGAAGTTAGGCCAGTAGAAATTCTGGGCTAACTGCTGCATAGTTTGTGTGATTCCCAGATGACCAGACAAGGGAATATCATGGGCAACCTTGAGCAACTGCACATGATATCCCTGGGGAATGAAAAGCTGCCTGCCTAGCATCTCTCCCTCTGTCTGTACTGCCTGTGTATACATAAGTCCATTTTCCCAATAAACCCTATGTCTGCCATCACCTTCCTGTGCACCATCCAATTCTGCCCAAGCCCTCAGCTTCTCTAAACTAGGGTCACTTCTCTGATCGGCTGAGAACCCCTCACACCTTCCAAGGCATGGGACAGGTCCCCTTCAGTCACTAAGCTAGGGTCCCTAGCACTAGTGTCAGGGCCTCAGGATCACTGTCAATCCTCACCTCTGACAAGGGTCACCCCCTCTTTGGAGTAACCCTCTTTAGCTATGTGTTATTTGCTACTGGGGAAATTTCTACCTCTTTATCAGTCTCCTCCTGGAGACACAGGCTGGGAACCAGCCTCTCAGTATCTTCCCAATGGCTTCTGGGGGGCCCAGGGAACTACAATTCTCCCTGGCCACTTGGATACAGGTAACTGCACATACCACCCCCTCCTGGAGATTGTTACCCAGGATCACATCCACTGCTAATGTGTTGGCTACAGCCATGTGTTGCACAGTTCCCCCTGTTTCACCCCAGTCCAGGAGAACACTGGCCAATGGCAATGTTTTCTTTACACCCCCAAAGCCCTGTACAGTCATGTATTTATTGAGTATAAGCTGACCAGGCTGTACCAGATCTCCTTTTGCCAATGTCAGGGATGCCCCTGTGTCCCTTAACCCCTGCGTCTGTACACCATTTACCATGACTGGGTGCATGTGTTCCCTCATGTTCACTGGCATGCTTCCAGGGACACACAAACAGCCCACTTCCTTTCTGGTACTTCTTTGCATATTAATGTTTGCCCTTCTTGGACACTGTCTGGCAATGTGCCCAGTTTCTTTACATAACCAACAAACATTTCTTACTTCAGAGAAATATTTTCTTTAAAACCTGGGGCTAACTGATTTTGGCGGAGGTAGTTTGGGTTTTAGCTGCCCTGAAGGTGTGCTTTTCCCCTTCTGCACAGCCACACTCACCCCATTAGCTCTCAGAGCAGGTCTGCTCTTGGCATAGCAGTCCGAGAGTTCAGCAGCCTCTTGCACTGTTTTTGGACCTCGGTTTTCTAGCCAGGTTTTTTATCTCTGTTGGGCATGCCCAATAAAACTATTCTAATAAAATCACATTTTCAATGTTATCAACAGTGTTTGCCTCAGTTCCTTCCCAGCAACATTTTAAAAACTGACCTTTCATGGCTAGCTCCTCATAGCTCATATCAGGGCTTCTCCTGAGCTTACGGAATTTAGTTCTGTAAGATTCAGCATCTAATTCAATCTTTTTTAGTAGTGCTGCTTTTAACTTGCTGTAATCATCACTGTCTTTATTGTCCATGTGACCCAATGAATCCCGAGCTTTTCTGGTAAGTAGCAGGGATAGCTGGAAGCTCCAGGACTCTCTAGGAATTTTAGCCTGAATACAAACTTTTTCAAAATAATTTAAAAAAGGTGTCTATATCCTCCCCATCCTTAAACTCAGCTATTAATTTAGAGTTTAATTTGTAACCCAGTCCTGCAGTCCCAGTTAAACTCAAGCCACTTACCTGCTCTGGCACCACTGGTTGGAGTCGTAGCTTCTCCAGTTCATGTTGCCACTGGCGCACCTCTCTCCTCTCCTCTCCTCTGCAGGTCTGCGTTCTTGCTCTCTTTTCTCCTCTGCCTCTCGCTGGTGCTCACATTCCTCACAGTCTGCCTCTCTCTGTTGTTGCTCTGTCTCACGGTCCTCCTCCCTCTGTTGTCGCTCTGCCTCCAGTTCTTTCCTCCGCAACTCAATTTGCAGCTTGAGTACCTCTGAATTCAGGATACTGGTGACCTTCCCCTGCTGCTGTGGCTCTTCACTAACAGTGGCCCTGCTGTCCACCTCATTGGCTCGGGACCTCTCACTGGCCACTAGTTCTGCCACAGTTGAGGTCTGGTCCCTTTCAGTCACAGTTGGTGACTCACTGCTCTGGGTATCTGCTACCATCAGGGCCTCTATGATGTTCTACTTACTGGTTTTCACCCCAAATGGGACTCCCCTGTCCCCGCACAACTGCTTTAAGAAATCTACAGTGTGCTTGCTGTAGTCAGAAGACATTTTCTTCTTCTCTCACTTCTAATACTATACTGACTGGCACTTCAGAAAATAAAATTAAATGGTTGGGAACTTAACTGTAAGTCAAGGGATATAGTTATGTTTCCTTTTGAAATAAAACACTGCCTTTCTTTTTTTCCAGGTGAGCTAAATGGTTACAAGCTAACACACTGAACAATGAAACTTATACCACCAAACTTTTTATCCAACCGCTGCCACCAAATCAGTCACAAACTCACTCAGCCGGTCAACCCTCTACTCCCAAAGTGCCAACCTCTGAGTGTATGCTTTGTGTACAGTGAACAGACAAGGTAACCTTCTCGTCAGTTTGGGGGTTCAAGTCACCTTAGTCTCAAGCTCTGGAAGGATTCAAACTGATAACTTCTTGTTAGCGTACCCCATTATCAGGCTCAGATAATTCTGTCTTTGGGGGGCCAGATATCTTTGCCTATGGGCACCCAACCAGGTCTTTCAAATGATCACTTAGAACTCAATGCAAGACTTTTAGAGAACTCTATCCATTTCCCAGTTTGGTATACAATAAGCCCATACACAGTGTACTTATAACCTTTAAAAGCTCCACTTAAAATAAAAAGAATTGTCAAGGCACTCCAGCAGTTTTGTTTGTAAAAAAATATCTTTACTTTAAAAATATCAAAACAGAACAATAATTACAGAACAAAATATACATATCCCAACACATACAGCCTTAAACAGGAAAACGTACAGTTCCTACAATAATACATTTAGACTGGTCTAATCTTACTCTTTTTCAGTGCTGTGATGATTCTCCCTCAGTCAGATAATATTCTCTTGTGTCACTCAGAAATATTTTCTTGTGTGTCTCTGTCAGGTTCTTTCAGCACTTAAACACACTTCTGAGCCGGCCTTCTCATGAGGTCACTAACTCCACCTTGGTGTATCAAACTCTATATTTTACAATACAGGGCCTCTCAATAAAATATTTAAAAAACTTATGAGGTGACCTCACTGACTTTCCTCTCCACAGATTAACTGGTCAGAACTGTTTTTTGCTCTGCTACACATACATCTCAAAAGTTTTCTTTGATCTAAGTTACTTTATTTAAAACAAAAGTGTATTGGCCACTTTACACCTCATGTCTTTCTGATGTTATTCAAGGGTTCCTTGGGAATGTATTTTGGACCTTCCAAATCCATCTGGGTCCTCCCTGGCTAAACATCAAACCTCTTCAATGTCCATTCTGGCCTCTCTCCGACACCCCTCCCCACAAGTCCTTCCTGGTAACCATGCAAGTCAAAGGATCTCACTGAGGGCATTATGAATGGCTAATCTTATTTCCTGGGATGAAGGTAAATTGACAAGGTAAGTGCACCCCAGATCTCTGCAGTTTAAAATACCTCTTGTCCTTTGAACTTATCCCTGGGGTGGGTCTTCATGTGTCAGTTCCAGCAAAACAGCCTTTTCCTTGAACTGACCCTTCCCTTCACATATTTTATATGTAATAACAAAAATGAATACAGCACTCTAGCACTCAGAGCTGGCTATCTACGTCACACTCCTCCCCACCTAGACTGAATTTGCGAGATCCATCCCCTACATGGGATGAGCTTTCCAAATCAGTTCACTCCTCATAGTCCCTAGACAGTCCATCTGAGTTCTTATTTTTGGCTCCAGCCTTATGTACGATTTTCAAATCATACCCTTGTAAAGCAAGACTGCATCTGAGCAGTCTGCCATTGTTTTTCCCCATCTGTGACAACCAAACCAGTGGGTTGTGGTCAGTCTGCACCGCAAAAGGCTGCCCATACAAGTAGGGCTCCAATTTCTTTAGGTCCCACATTAGGGCAAGACACTCCTTTTCCACCGTGAAATATGCTTGTTCCCTAGGGAGCAGCTTTCGGCTCAGGTAGGCTATCAGGTGGTCCCTCCCTTCGCTGGATGTCTGGCTTAGTACTGCCATAATACCCACATCTGAGGCGTCCGTCTGAACTACTAAAGTTTTGCTATAGTCCAGACTTGTCAAAACAGGAGCACTGCACAGTGCCTCCTTCAGTTTGGTAAAGGCTTCCTCACAGGCTGGACTCCAGGTGATTTTCCTTGGCATTTTTTCTTTGTCAGGTCAGATGGGGGAGCAGCCAGGGCACTGTAATTAGGTACAAACTTTCTGTAGTACCTTGCTGTTCCGAGAAAACTCCTGACCTGCTTCTGAGTTTTGGGTCTGGGCCATGCCAGTATTACTTCTATTTTTATCTGGTTAGGACAGAGCTGTCCCTGGCCTACCACACGCCCAATGTATGCCACTTTTCCCATGGTCATATGGCACTTCTCAGCTTTGACAGTGAGCCCGGCCCTCTGTATTCTGCCCAGCACTTTTCTAAGGTGTCAGAGGTGTTTCTCCCAGCTGAAACTGAAGATGGCAATGTCATCCAGGTACACCGCAGCGTACTCCTCAGCACCATTTAACACCTGGTTCACCAACCTTTGGAAAGTGACCGGGGTGTTCTTCATTCCGAAAGGCATTACTTTGAACTCAAATAAGCCTATCGGAGTGATGAAGGCCAACCTCTCCCTAGCTCTGTCCATCAATTCTACCTGCCAATACCCTTTGGTCAGGTCAATGGTTGTAAGGTAGGTCGCCCCACCCAACTTGTCCAGGTGTTCGTCCATCCGGGGCATTGTGTGGGTGTCTGGCTTCGTGACTGCATTCAGTCCATGATAGTTTACACAGAAAAGAGTCAAGCCATCTGGCTTGGGTACAAGGACTACGGATGAGGCCCAGGGACTGTGGGATCTCTAAATTACCCCTAAATCCAGCATCTCCTCCACTTCCCTCCTAATGTTCTTTCAGACAGCCTCTGACACCCGATATGCTGTCCGCTGTATGGGCATCTGTGTTGCTGTCTCTTCATCGTGTGTTGCTAAGGGGGTTAGTCCAGGCTTGGCACTAAACAAGGGGGCAAAGTCTGCTAAAACCTCCGTCACTTTCTGGATCTGGCCCGGGGTCAGCTGAGGAGACAATTTTACTGCCTCCACAGAGGACTCCTGCTTACTTTCTTCCAGCAAGTCCAGAAGGGGGTCTTCTTTGTCCATCACCTCCCCATGACTACACACTGCGAACACCATGTCAGCCCTATTTGTATATGGCTTCATCATGTTGACATGGTACATCCTTTCTGTCTGTCTATGGTCAGGTAACTCCACAATGTAGTTTATGTCATTTACCTTTCTAACCACTTTGTACAGTCCTGTCCACTCAGCTTGCAGCTTGTCTTTCCAGACTGGAATAAGTACCATGACTTCCTGACCCACCATATATGAGTGAGCGCTGGCTCTGCGGTCATACCATTCTTTTTGTTTCTGTTGGGCAGCTGCCAGGTTGCTCTGGGTTGTCCCTATAAGTTCCTTCAGCCTTTGCCTAAACCTTAGGATGAAATCCACAATGGGAGTTCCCTGGGTGGCGTGCTTGCCTTCCCAGTCCTCCTGGATCAAGTCTAGGGGACATGTACCCAGAGTTCGTACATGAGTTCGAAGGAGGAAAATCCTGTCGACTCTTGGGGCACCTCCCTGTATGCGAATAACAGGTAGGGAAGGTATTTCTCCCAGTCCCTCCCATGCTGTTCAGCAAATGCCAGGACATTGATTTTAGGGTACCATTGAAGCATTCCACAAGCCCATTGGCTTGTGGGTGACTCGGTGTTGTGCATCTCTGCACCACCCCATACTTCTTCCATAGAAATTTCATTAGGTCCGACATGAAGGAACCCCCTCAATCAGTGATTACCTCCTTGTGGAAACCCAACACGGGAGAAAATCCCAAGCAAGGCATCTGCCAATTTGTCCATCCTCAGTGAGGAAAGGGTGACTGCCTCTGGGTACCGGGTGGCATAATCCACCACAGTCAGGATGAACCTTTTCCCTGAGGAGCTGGGGGTATTTAAAGGCCCCATAATATCCATTCCCACACTCCGGAATGGCTCCTCCACTACGTGCAATGGAATCAGGGCGGCTTGGGTTTTCTGGCCCACCTTCCCTATTTCTTGGCACCGGTGAAAAGACCTGCAAAACTCCTTCGCCTGCTGGGTGAAGTTAGGCCAGTAGAAATTCTGGGCTAACCGCTGCATAGTTTGTGTGATTTCCAGCTGACCAGACAAGGGAATATCGTGGGCAACCTTGAACAACTGCTCATGATATCCCTGGGGAATGAAAGGCTGCCTGCCTAGCATCCCTCCCTCTGTCTGTACTGCCTGTGTATACATAAGTCCATTTTCCCAATAAACCCTGAGTCTGCCATCACCTTCCTGTGCACCACCCAATTCTGCCCAAGCCCTCAGCTTCTCTAAACTAGGGTCACATCTCTGAGCAGCTGAGAACCCCTCACACCTTCCAAGGCATGGGACAGGTCCCCTTCAGTCACTAAGCTAGGGTCCCTAGCACTAGTGTCAGGGCCCTCAGGATCACTGTCAATCCCTACCCTCTGACAAGGGGTCACCCCTCCCTCTTTGGAGTAACCCTCTTTAGCTATGTGGTTATTTGCTACTGGGGAAATTTCTACCCTCTTTTTATCAGTCTCCCCTTTGGAGACACAGGCTGGGGAACCAGCCTCTCAGTATCTTCCTCAATGGCTTCTGGGGGGCTCAGGGAACTACAATTCTCCCTGGCCACTTGGCTACGGGTAACTGCACATACCACCCCCTCCTGGAGATTGTTACCCAGGATCACATCCACTGCTAATGTGTTGGCTACAGCCATGTGTTGCACAGTTCCCCCTGTTTCACCCCAGTCCAGGAGAACACTGGCCAATGGCAATGTTTTCTTTACACCCGCAAAGCCCTGTACACTCATGTATTTATTGGGTATAAGCTGACCAGGCTGTACCAGATCTCCTTTTGCCAATGTCAGGGATGCCCCTGTGTCCCTTTACCCCTGTGTTTGTATGCCATTTACCATGACTGGGTGCATGTGTTCCCTCATGTTCACTGGCATGCTTCCAGGGACACACAAACAACCCACTTCCTTTCTGGTACTACTTTGCATATTAATGTTTGCCCTTCTTGGACACTGTCTGGCAATGTGCCCAGTTTCTTTACATAACCAACAAACATTTCTTACTTCAGAGAAATCTTTTCTTTAAAACCTGGGGCTAACTGGTTTTGGCGAAGGTAGTGAGGGTTTTAGCTGCCCTGAAGGCATGCTTTTCCCCTTCTGCACAGCCACACTCACCCCATTAGGTCTCAGAGCAGGTCTGCTCTTGGCATAGCGCTCCGAGAGTTCAGCAGCCTCTTGCACTGTTTTTGGACCTCGGTTCTCTAGCCAGGTTTTTAACTCTGTTGGGTATGCCCAATAAAACTGTTCTAATAAAATCACATTTTCAATGTTATCAACAGTGTTTGCCTCAATTCCTTCCCACCAACGTTTTAAAAACTGACCTTTCATGGCTAGCTCATCATAGCTCATATCAAGGCTTCTCCTGAGCTTACGGAATTTAGCTCTGTAAGATTCAGCAACTAATTCAAACTTTTTTAGTAGTGCTGCTTTTAACTTGCTGTAATCATCACTGTCTTTATTGTCCATGTGACCTAATGCATCCCGAGCTTTTCTGGTAAGTAGCAGGGATAGCTGGAAGCTCCAGGACTCTCTAGGAATTTTAGCCTGAATACAAACTTTTTCAAAATAATTTAAAAAGGTGTCTATATCCTCCCCATCCTTAAACTCAGCTATTAATTTAGAGTTTAATTTGTAACCCAGTCCTGCAGTCCCAGTTAAACCCAAACCACTTACCTGCCCTGGCGCCACTGGTTGGAGTCGTAGCTTCTCCAGTTCATGTTGCCATTGGCACTCCTCTCTCCTCTCCTCTGCTGCTCTGCGTTCTTGCTCTCTTTTCTCCTCTGCCTCTCGCTGGTGCTCACGTTCCTCACAGTCTGCCTCTCTCTGTTGTTGCTCTGTCTCATGGTCCTCCTCCTTTTGTTGTCACTCTGCCTCCAGTTCTTTCCTCCACAACTCAATTTGCAGCTTAAGTACCTCTGAATTCAGGATACTGGTGACCTTCCCCTGCTGCTGTGGCCCTTCACTAACAGTGGCCCTGCTGTCCACCTCATTGGCTCGGGACCCCTCACTGGCCACTAGTTCTGCCACAGTTGAGGTCTGGTCCCTTTCAGTCATGGTTGGTGACTCGCTGCTCTGGGTATCTGCTACCATCAGGGCCTCTATGAGGTTCTACTTATTGGATTTCACCCCCAATGGGACTCCCCTGTCCCTGCACAGCTGCTTTAAGAAATCTACAGTGTGTGCTTGCTGTTGTCAGAAGACATTTTCTTCTTCTCTCACTACTAATACTACACTGACTGGCACTTCAGAAAATAAAATTAAATGGGTGGGAACTTAACTGTAAGTCAAGGGATATAGCTCTGTTTCCTTTTGAAATAAAACACTGCCTTTCTTTTTTTCCAAGTGAGCTAAATGGTTACAAGCTAACACACTGAACAATGAAGCTTATACCACCAAACTTTTTATCCCACTGCTGCCACCAAATCAGTCACAAACTCACTCAGCCGGTCAACCCTCTACTCCCAAAGTGCCAACCTCTGAGTGTATGCTTTGTGTACAGTGAACAGACAAGGTAACCCTCTCGTCTGTTTTGTGGGTTCAAGTCACCTTAGTCTCAAGCTCTGGAAGGATTCAAACTGATAACCTCTTGTTAGCGTACCCAATTGTCAGGTTCAGATAATTCTGTCTTCGGGGGGCCGGATATCTTTGCCTATGGTCACCCAACCAGGTCTTTCAAATGAACCCTTAGAACTCAATGCAAGACTTTTAGAGAACTCTATCTATTTCCCAGTTTGGTATACAATAAGCCCATACACAGTGTACTTATAACATTTAAAAGCTCCATTTAAAATAAAAAGAATTGTCAAGGCACTCCAGCAGTTTTGTTTGTAAAAAAATATCTTTACTTTAAAAATATCAAAACAGAACAATAATTACAGAACAAAATATACTTATCCTAACACATACAACCTTAAAATAAACAGGAAAAAGTACAGTTCTTACAATACATACATTTAGACTGGTCTAATCTTACTCTTTTTCAGTGCTGTGATGATTCTCCCTCAGTCAGATAATATTCTCTTGTGTCACTCAGAAATATTTTCTTGTGTGTCTTGTTAGGTTCTTTCAGCACTTAAACACACTTCTGAGCCGGCCTTCTCATGAGGTCACTAACTCCACCTTGGTGTATCAAACTCTATATTTTATAATACAGGGTCTCCCAATAAAATATTTTAAAAAACGTATGAGATGACCTCACTGACTTTCCTCTCCACAGTTTAACTGGTCAGAACTGTCTTTTGCTCTGCTACACATACATCTCAAAGGTTTTCTTTGATCTAAGTTACTGTATTCAAAACAAAAGTGTATTGGTCTCTTTAATCCCATCTGGACCTTGGAATCTACACCTCAGGTCTTTCTGATATAATTCAAGGGTTCCCCGATAATGTATTTTGGACCTTCCAAACACATCTGAGTCCTCCCTGGCTCAAACATCAAACCTCTTCAATGTCCATTCTGGCCTCTTTCCGATGCCCCTGCCACCAAGTCCTTCCTGGTAACCATGCAAGTCAAAGGATCTCCCTGAGGTCATTATGAATGGCTAATCTTATTTCCAGGGATGAAAGCAAATTGACAAGGTAATTGCACCCCAGATCTCTGCAGTTTAAAATACCTCCTGTCCTTTGAACTTATCCTTGGGGGGGTCTTGATGTGTCAGTTCCAGTAAGACAGCCTTTTCCTTGAACTGATCATTCCCTTCACATATTTTATATGTAATAACAAAGATTAATACAGCACTCGAGCACTCAGAGCTGGCTGTCTATGTCACACTTATCACCACCAAATCACCTTACCTGCACTAGCATCATCACCCTGTAATACCCCTCTGACTCTTTTGTGACAGAGATGCCCAACATCATGCTCCATCATGACTAAAGATATCCAGATACTTCAGTCATAGTGGCATAAGTTACAACTAGTTGTAAGGCTTGGTGTCACTTGCTGCCACCATTTTCAAATAGTAGCTATACATTGTTACGTAGGGCTGATAAAGAGTCAGCAGGTGGCATTGTACAGAAACAATGTTGCACATGGATGTGCTTCCACAAGTCATTAAATCAATGAGCTCTAGTGGGTATCCAGCATATTGCAAGAATTCATGCTAGTGCACTGTGATGTCCATCACTATTCTTCATGGTTTCTCACTCAAAATATTGACCTGGCACTTGGCACCACTATACTTTTACTATGGAGTCTCCTATGAAGGCTACCTTAGTGCTACTTTACCCATTTTTACGTTCGCTTGCGCACATGTGCAAGAAACGTTTAGGGAGAGTAGCATACTTTGGAGGTGTGCCTCTCCTGTTCAATCCACTGCTCCATTGAGCAGGCGTGGCGGTCCTGCACCAATGGGTGCAGGAGCTGTATATGACAGCGGTGGTCTTCTCTTCAAAGAAAACCACCGCTCTCATACACAGCGCTGGTAGGTCTCACGCCCCCAAAGCTTTGGTGCCACGCTGAGGCCCACCCCAGCGTAAGGCGTCCCAGCGTCATCTTCCGGCCAGGGTGCCTAATCCCTCGTCAGCTCCATGTCCCCCCAAAGCTTTGGTGCCACAATGGGAGCCCACCCCAGCATGGCAAACGTCCCGCGTCATCTTTTTTTTTTACCTAGAAATAAAAACGGTCCCACGGTGCTTCTCCCTGGACCCCTCCCACAACCCGCACCCACCCACTGCGCACCCTGCCTCCTCACACCCCTGTCACCCCATACTTACCTCCAGAGCTCGGCGCAATGATCATCGCTGGACCGGGAACACGTCTGCACTCTTCAAAGCCGACCACGAACTGAGGAAATGCCGGTATGCTGTATAATGGGCTAGATGGGGTTTTTTCAACTTTGTTGCATATCTCAGGCATTTTTTGGAATTTTTGCACCAAATTTTCAACATGGGGTTTTTGGGACCCCTTCTCATGAATGATGTCACTGTCATGGCGTTATTCGGGCCTGAAGGGTGATTTCACAGTCACTTCACGAAATCACCTTTCGGGCCTGATTAATGAAATGACACTGTCAGTGTTCATAAGGTGGGCTCTCAAAAAGCCTATTTTGAAAATTTGGTGGAAAAATTCCTAAAAATGACCGTTTCACGAGCGTGCGTTACGCAGTTCCTACGCACGCTCATAAGTTCACGAATTTTCAATATTTTCACTCCAGATTCTCAACATTGCCATTTTACCACACCTTCTTATGAGTAGTACAGCTGTCATTTTTCACATCTCACCCAAAACGTGTTTCTGCCCATGTAGCGCACTATGGCGCAGTCAGTGAGTGCAATCAATGTATGGGACACATTAAGAAAATCACAGTGACATTGTTCATTAGCAGAGGTCTTAAAATGGCTATGTTGAGAAATTTAGTGAAAAATTCTAACAATGACTGTTTTATGGCGTCGTTCTGCGGTTCCCTCATGCGCGGAAGTTGGACTTAATTTTCAATGTTTTCCTCCAGATTTTCAACATTGGCATTTTACCACACCTCCTCATGAGCAGTACAGCTGTCATTTTTCACATCCTGCCCAACATGTTTCCGCCTATGTAGCGCATACCGGCGTAGTCGTGAACTCAATGTATGGGACATATTAAGAAAAATCACAGTGACACTGTTCATGAGCGGAGGTCTTAAAATGGCTATGTTGACAATTTGGTGAAAAAATCCTAAAATGACTGTTTACAGTGTCGTTGCACAATTCCTCATATGCGCTTTCGTAAGTTTACTGATTTTAATATTTTCATTCAGATTTTCAACATTGCCGTTACCACCTCATATGAGCAGTGCAGCTGTCATTTTTCACATCTAGCCCAAAATGTGTTTCCACCCATGTAGCGCACAATGGCACAGTTGGTGTGCGAACTCAGTGTATGGGACACATTAAGAAAATAACAGTGTCACTGTTCATGAGCAGAGATCTTAAAATGGCTATGTTGAAAATTTGGTGAAAAAATTCCTAAAAATAACTGTTTTACGAGTGTGCATTGTGCAGTTCCTAAGCACGCTCGTAAGTTTGCGAATTTTCAATATTTTCACTCCAGATTTTCAACATTGCCATTTTACCACACCTCCTTATGAGCAGTACAGCTGTCATTTTTCACATCCTGCCCAAAACATGTTTCCGCCCATGTAGTGCGCAATGGCGCAGTCGGTGTGTGAAATCAATGTATGGGACACATTAAGAAAATCACAGTGACACTGTTCATGAGCAGAGGTCTTAAAATGGCTATGTTGAAAATTTGGTGAAAAAATTCCTAAAATGACTGTTTTATGAGTGATAGTATGCAGTTCCTTGCGCGCCGTAAGTTCTAAATTTTCAATATTTGCACTCCAATGACTTCAAATACCTAAACAGCACATAGAAGCAAGCAACATTCAGCATTGACAAATGCTTGTTTATTTTGCATTCGCTTGCATGCATGTGCAAGGAACGTTTTGGGACAGTACGACTTTTTGAAGGTGTGTGACCCTCCTGTCCAATGCAGTGCTCAGTTTAACGTGTGCAACCCTACTGCACCAATGGATGCATGAGCTGTCTATGACAGCAGTTTGGCTGCAGTGGTCTTTAGTTAAAAGAAAAGCACCACTGCAATTAGCAGTGGTAACGTGTGTGTATTTAGCATATTGATGTCACCCTTTTCCCTCTGGCCGCTAATAAAATCCCTCCCACTTCCTCCCTCTGCTGCCATCTACCCTGCTCCCTTGTTATTGCCCCCACCAAACACATTGTATGTGCAGGCGGAGTGCACAGTCCCCATTGTCTCCAGGCCCCCCCCAACAAACACCCAGGTGATATGCTGGGAGCCCACCCCAGCATGCCCACTGTCCCTGTAAATGGGAAAACTGTCCTGCAACATCTTTGGTTTTTTTAAAACCTGTGAAAACAGAAAACCATCCCTCACTGTGTCTTGTGCCCCTTCCCCGAACCCACACCCACCCTCTGCATACCTCACCTCCCCCTCACCCCATACTTACCTCCGGAGCCTGGCGCAATGATCTTCAGTGGAGTGGGAACACGTCTGCACTCCTGAAAGCCGAATGCAAACTGAAGAAAAGACGGTAAGCTGTATAATGGCATAAATGTTTTTTTTCCAACTTAAGTGGCTATCTCAGGCATTTTTGCAAATTTTGGCACCACATTTTCAACAGGGGGTTCTTGAGACACCACCTCATGAATTCAGTTACTGTCATGTGAGTTACTCGGTCCCCAAAGGTGATTTCATGGTCACTGCACAAAATCACCTTTTGGGATTGATTAACTAAACAACAGTGTCACTGTTAATGAGGTGGGCTCCCAAAATCCTATGTTGCAAATTGGTAAAAAAATGTCAAAAAATGACTGCGTTACGAGCGTGCATTACGCAGTTTCCACACACACTCATAACTTCGAGAATTTGAAATATTTTCTCCAGATTTTCAACACTGGCATTTTTTCACACCTCCTTATAAACAGTACAGCTGACATTTTTCACATCCTGGCTGAAATGTGTTTTTGCACATCCAGCGCACAATGGTGTGGTCACAGTGAAAAATCAATGCTCAGGACAGATTATGAAAATCACAGTGACACTGTTCATGAGCAGAGGTCCCACAATGCCTATGTTGAAAATTTGGTGACAAAAGTCCACAAAATGACTGTGCCATGAGCGTTCATTGCGCAGTTTCCATGTACGCTCGTAAGTTCAAGACGTTGTATTTTCACTCCAGATGTTCAACATTGCCATCCTTTCATACCTCCCTATGAATGCTACAGCTGTCATTTTTCACATCCTGCCCGAACTGTGTTTTTGCACATGTGGAGCACAATGGTGTGGTCGCTGTGGGAAATCAACGCTCAGGACAGATTAACAAAATAACAGTGGGACTGTTCATAAGCAGAGGTCTCAAATGCTTTTATGAGGTGGGGGTAACAAAAAAGGTAATGCTGAAAATTTATAGTGCAAATACCAGCAATCGCACAGGGCATTAGGATAAAGCACCATACGTGCCAAACACCACTGCAAATACCTGCAAGCGAACGTTCGGCATTGACAAATGCTTGTTTACCTTCTTCTGCAATGGCAACTCAGATGTAGACTGGGCAAAACACATGGACGCGGCTTCAGCAGAAGTATCACAACATTGAACAATTTCATAAAAGCTCATGGAATTCAACTTTAATAAATGATGTTATTTTGCAGTCTTTGGCTGCTTATAACTTGGCCAGCCACTGAGCTAGAGATTTGCGAGTTGAAGAACATATGAAATTGCCAGTAGATACAGGCTATTCAGTCTGTCTAGTCTGCTTGAGTGTGCAGCACACTGTCTTATTAAACTGCAGCTTCCCCCTCCCCTTGCTACCCCTTCTAACTTAGTGTCACCCACTTCTAACCTCTCTTCCCCCACTCTCCCCACAGTTTTGACCCTCCCTTTGGCCCTATTCTACCTTCTCTTGAAGCTGCCCACTGTCTGCAGTGCTACTACTTCTTCTGATAGCACATTCCAACCAACCATCACCCTATCCGTGAAATAGTACCTCCTTATCTTTCTCTTGAACCTTCCCCCCTCCAATTTCAGGCTGTATCTCCTGGTGTCCCTCCCCCGGTTTAACTTAAACAAGCCCTCTGAATTAACTCTGTTCATGCCCTTCAGGTACTTGAATGTCTCAACCATGTCCCCTCTCCCCCTTTTATCTTCTAGGGTGTACATGTTGAGCTCCCTCAGTCTCTCCTCATATGTCTTATCCCCCATCCCCAGGATCATCTTCATCATCCTACGCTGGATCCCCTTCAATAGTTTGATATCCCATGTCAGATAGGGGCACCAAAACTATACTCTGTACTCCAAGTGTGGTCTCACCAGGGACCTGCACAGGGGCAAAAGGACTTCCTCCCTCCCTCCTAGAAGTGATCCCCCGGTGATCATCCCAGCATTCTGTTCGCCTTTGCAGCTGCCTTCCTGCACTGTGCCAAGTGTTTCATGTCCCCTGTCACCAGCACTCCCAGATCTTTCTCCTCCTCTGAAGTGGCCAACTACACTCCCCCCAACCAGTAGCTATTCCTTTGTGTTTTTGGCCCCCAAGTGCAAAACCTTGCATTTTTTGGTATTGAACCCCAGCTGCCATGTGACCGACCAGCTCTCAAGTGTCACCAAATCCTCTTGCAGTACTTTACCCTTTTCCTCACTATCCACCTCAACACAGATTTTAGTTTTGTCTGCAAAGAGGTTGAGCTTGCTGCTTATCCCATTTGATATGTCTGCTATAAATATGTTAAATAGTACCAGTCCTAGCACCAACCCTTGTGGGACCCTGCTAGTTACTGCTCTGGGTGCCGAGAGCTCTCCCCAACAACCCCCTCTGCTGCCTGCCCTGCAACCAGCTCTTGATCCACCTGACCAGCTTTCTCCCTGTTCCCAGGCTATTTAACTTGCTGTCCAGCCTTCCATGGGGCATGGAGTCAAACACCTTACTGAAGTTCAGGTAAAAGACATCCACTGCATGGCCCCTATCCAGTGACCTCATCACCCAGTCAAAAAAGTCAGCAAGGTTCATCTGACATGATCTCCAAGAAACAAATTAATGTTGCCCATCATCTTGTAAGCCATTCTCCTCTAAGAAACACACCAGCCTTTCCTTAAGTATAGTCTCCATTAGCTCTCCCCACACAGCTTCTTTCTTTTTCCATATCATTTTTTCTCCCTGCTGGCAGCATGTCTCACAGGGTATACCCTGTTCACAGGGATATACCCTGATCAGTCTGAACCCAGCCATCATTCATTTGGCTACTAGAGATGCAGCAAATTTAAAATCCACTGGCGAAGTGAACGCGAAGTGGCCACTTCACCTTGGCACTTCGCTACATGGAGTGCCCCATAGGAAAGGCTCACTTTGCCTTGTTATTATTACTTTGCATTGTCATTCCACCTTAAACGCAAAGTAAGGTGGAGTGCCAACAATACTGCCAGCATCCCACCCACACAGTCACCAGAATGAATGTGCATCCTCAAAGTGCTACTGTCTTGTGTCCAGAAAACTCCCCAGTGCTGACAAAGTGAAATGAGAGTGTAACAAGAAATGCAAAGTCTCCAAAAATTAATGGCACACTCAGTCATGCGCGCAGTGGTCAGGTCACACAGAGTCACTAGAATTAATGTGCATCCCCAAAATGCTACTGTCTTATGTCCAGAAAATTCCCCAGTGCTGATGAAGTGAAAAGAAATGCAATCTCCCAGAATTAATGGTGCCATGCAAACGCACAGACAGATTAAGATTGTGCTGCACACTCAAGGGATGCATACGAAAAGTCACAACAACATCTAACCAGTGCTTACAAGTCACAAATCCAAATCTGGAAAGGAATACATTTTGCCAGTTGAGGGATTAGTGCATGGCAGTAACAATACTCTTCTAGTAAAGATACCACAAAGCAGTATAAAAAAGTCATGCAGGTGCAGTGGATAGCAGGTTCACACTGCTGCAATTACCCTATAACACAATAAAAGGTGTCTGATTTAATGGCACACATCATACACACACTCACACGCACACTCAAGTAATGCGTAGCAAATTGAAAACCTTTAGTAGTATAACCAAATGTTTTAAACAGACAAATTGTACACTGCTGCACCACAACAATCAGCAAAAAAAAATTTAAGAATTACTGAAAATATTACTGTATGTACATTAACACGGTTATACAAGAAAAATATAACCAAAACAGAAAGACTGCCTTTTTCTCCAAGTTAATGTACCTACACCACAGATTCGCCCCTCCCCCAAAGCACACTTCACAGTACACAAACTGACTGTTCTAAATTAACATTCAAAATCCACACACAACAATAAACACTTGATGATATGAGCACAGAAGGGTTTCCTACAATCGATGTACTAAATTTTGAGCAAACAATATTACTCAAAAAGGCATTTTAAACAGCTTTTAGAGATTCTGAATCACAGAGCTCTGAGAGCAAACTGTCTCCAGCTACCACTGCACACACACACTACCCAGGCCAGAACTGAGGCTGTGCCAAACAATTTAGAGCCCATGTGACCTGCAATCCCATGAATAACTGCAGAATTTTATTTGGAGCTCAATTACAGGGTGAAGTGAGGCAAATTACATTGAATTCAATGTAATTTGCCTTAAAATTGGTGGAGAAGTGGTTTGGGGAAGGTGGAATAATGCAAAGTCATTGGTTTCAATGGACTTCGCATTCCTCATTATGAAGCGAAGTACTCCGTTTCACATTGTGGAGTTCTCCATTAATTCCACGTTACTCTGTGAATCACTTCACAGAGCAAATTGGGGCCACTTCACCCACCACTATTTATAGTACTGTAACTCACATGCTGTATGGGAAGAAACGTGAATGCCTATGGCTGTACTTCCCCAAAGGCATGTAGCACAAAACTCCCAGGCTTAAAAGTGCTTATTAATGAGCACAATGGTGGAGTGGTGAAACCTGGAGAGATACTACAAAACATGCTTACAATACATCCAAGTAACTAATAAAAAAATGAATGTTGTGATTCATGACGTGATCGTGAATCATGATTTGTGACTGCATTTGTGACCATGATGATGAAGAACATTATTCGGTGTCGACGGTGTGAGATAACCGATATGAAAGGTGTATTGGGAATGCAAATGCCTATGGCAGTACTTCCCCAATGAGCTGTAGCACAAACTCGCAGACTTAAAAATGATCATTGAGTACAATGGCAGAGTGGTGAAGCCTGGAGAGATACTACAAAACATGCTTACAATACATCCAAGTAACTAGTCAAACAATTAGTGTTATGATTCATGACATGATCATGAATCATGATTTGTGACTGCATTTGTTACCATGATGATGAAGAACGTGATTCGATGTCGACGGTGTGAGATAACCAGTTTGAAAACTGTATTGGGAACACAAATGCCTATGGCGGTACTTCCCCGATGAGCTGTAGCACAAACTCCCAGACTTAAAAACGCTCATGAATGAGTGCTTAAGAATTGGTGGAGTAGTGGTTTGGGAAGGCGGAGTAACACGAAATCATTGTTTTTAATGGACTTTGCCTTACCCATTACAACGCGAAGTACTCTGTTTCGCGTTGTGGAGCACTCCGTGAATTCACCTTCACTCCGTGAATCACTTCGCAGAGCGAATTGGGGCCACTTCGTCCACCACTATTGGCTACCAGGTTTTCTTTCAACATTTCTTCCCTCCCATCTCCCCTGCTGGGGGCAGTGCCTCTGTCAGTCTTGCACAGCCAGTTTCTCCTGCGGCAGGAACAAGCTCCCTGGCCCAGCTGAAGGGGTCACTGTGTTAGTGGAGCCCATTGCCAACCCTTCCTGACTGAGATGCACTGCCAAGCAGCAGTTGTCTTGGCCATGGCCTGCCTCCTGAAGTGAAATTCCGGGCTTGCTTCCAAACCCAGGTCATCAGCATGGCAATGCGAGGCTCTGCTGCTAGGCCATAGGGGTGCCTCAAAGCCTAATTGTTAGGGTCAATGAACCTAACAAAATTGGTGATGTTCTGTTTTCTAGTATTAAAGTTATAGGGGCTTAAAATTCTGTAGCTTACATAATTGCGAAATGTAATTTTAAACTTCCTCAAATGTTTGGAGGCTTATAACTCAGTCATTGTTCAAGACAGATATCTGAAATGTGGTACACTCTGCATGGTCCTTTGTCCGTTGTAAAGGCATCATATCAAATTTGGTGCAATTTTGTGAGTATGGAATATTTGCCCAAATACCTGCAGGGGGTGACCTCTTGTATTTTTTATGTCTATCTGAAACACAAGTTCATCCCACACATTAAATATGGGTCTGCCATAATATACATAAATAACATAGCTCCTCTGATTAGAGATAGGTGAATTTGGCTAAATTTGTTCCATGAATTAATCCACAAATTTAACACAATTCGCAGAGTTTGGATCAATCCACAAAGTGCAGAATTTGCCATGAATGGAGGAATTCTATCTGTGAAGTGTGGAATTTCACTTGCAAATGGTGGAATTTTGCCCGCAAATGGCAGAATTTATCCATTCACGTGCAAAATTTTGAACTACACAGGCAAAACTGTGCACTTCGCAGGCAGATTTCCACAGTTCGTGTGGAAAACTTTGAGATTTTGGGCAAATTTTAGTTGCTGAGGGTAGAGAAAACTTTGCACAACTTCACAGATGAGAATTTTGGCCACTTTACTACAACTTCACCAGTGAATTAAAATGTTGGCTTATCTCTACCTCTGCTCCTATGGTCTTCCAGTATCATTAAATTTAATGTTTTTAATTCTGTCTTTGTAAGACATACCCTTTAGTTCAGCTATGAAGTTCATTGTTTTTCTTTATACTTTTTTAATGTCTGCTATTTCTGTTCTATTGTATGGACTCCAGAATTGGGATTCATAATCAAGAAGAGGTTGAATATATGTACTGTATAAGGGAAATTGTACCCCTTTTTGTCTAGATTTGAAATTGTTGTGATAGTCCAGAGAATCCCATTTGCTTTGTCTATTGATTTGTTTATTTGTTTTTATTCTCAAAGGCATTTGCTATTAGGACCCCTAAGTACCTTTCTGATTCAGTGTCCAGTAATGTATTTTCACTATGTCTGTACTGATAGTTAATATTATTTCAGCCTAGATGCATAACTTTGCATTTGTCAATGTTAAATTGCATTTCCCTCTTTATTGACCATTCTGTTATCCTTTTGTATAGCTTCTCGTTATACTTGTGTACTGCTTGGTTCACCCAGTTTTGTGTCATCTGCGTACTTAGAGGAGCTATTTATTAAGTTGTTGGTTAAATCAGAAATAATGATATGGAATTTTAGTTGTCCCAGAACTGATCCCTGGGGAACTTCATTCATGACCGTGTCCATTTCATATTTATGTCCATTGATCACCACTCTCTGGGTGAGATTGGTTATACATTTAGCTATCCAATGTATTACTGAGTTGTTTAATTTAACATTTTTCCATCTTCTCTATTATTGCCTAGTAGGGGACTAAATCAAAACCTTTTTTTGAAATCCAAGAATATTATATCACAGCAGATGTTTTTCTCTAGTGATTTGCTCATGTTCTTATAAAAATTAAAGATGTTTGTGATGCATGATCTTCTTCTGACAAATCCATGTTGGTTGGGATCTAAATTCTCTATTTTGTTGTGATTTTCTGTTTAATAATACTCTCTCAGAGTTAACCAGGAATTTAAGTTATTGTTATTGTGTCTTTAACAACATTATTCAATAATTCATTAATATCTGGACAGGTACCAAAGGATTGGAGAACATCAATTGTAGTACCCATATTTAAAAAATGAGCTAAGAAACACATTCAAAATTACCATCCAATTAGCCTTACCGCAGTAGTTAGCAAAACAATGGAACAACTTACAAAACATAGAATAGAAAATGAGCTAATTAAATTAGGCTTCACAGATAGTCATCAACACGGATTTACCAAGGGTCACTCATGCACTACTAACTTAATCTCTTTTTTATAATAAAATTGATAACAGTCTAGGCAATAACATACCAGTTGATGTAACACTGCTGGACTTCGAGAAAGCATTTGACAAAGTACCCCATAAAGAATTACTTGATAAATTAAGTAACATAGGCATTAGTACACCATTAATCAGATGGGTAGATAGTTGGCTTTCAGAAAGAATACAGAGAGTCAGGATGGGACAACAATTGTCTAGTCTAGGGGGATGCCACCAGCGGTGTACCTCAAGGATCCACTCTTGGTCCTTCACTGTTCAATCTATTTATATATGATATCAATAATAAATTTATCAATTACATTGCAAAATTTGCTGATGATATGAAATTGGAGGGTGAGGTGGACTCTGTTCAAAAACAACACTTTCTCATGAAAGACCATCAAATCGTAGAGAAGTGGTCCACTGAAAACAAAATGTCCCTAAACCAAAATAAATGTGTGGTTTTACATGTGGGGAAAAAAAATCCCCAAACAATATATAAATGAAATAACCAAATACTAAGAGCAGTTAATAAGGAAAGGGACCTAGGTATCGTAATTAACAATACATTGACCCAGACAGGCCATTGTAATAAAATCACACAAACTGCTAATATTTTACTAAATTGTATCAAAAGATCATTTGTAAATTGAACACAGCAGTGTATCCTTCTTTTATACAGAACATATAAAAGGCCGCACCTGGATTTTTATTCCCCATTTTGGAATCCGTACTGGAAAAAGGATATAAATCTTATTGAAAGGGTACAGTGCAGGGCAACCAAAATGATTCTGAAGTTGAAACATCTAACATATGAAGATAGGTTAAAAAGTACTGGACTAACTACCTTGGAAGCCTGAAGAAGAAGGGGCGATATACTTCAACTATATAGAATTTTAGATAACTCTTTACTCATGACCCAATGCAACCTTGAATTTATACAGAGAAATGTAACATTGAGAAGTCATAATAAGCAATTGGCCATCCCTAAGACAAACACACAGAAAAGGGACAACTTTTTTACTGTCAGGATTGCCAGGCAATGGAATAATTCACCATGTAACGTTGTTGAAGCAGCTAATTTTCCTCTGTTTAAGGAATGTCTTGATGATCACCTTTGCATGACATAAGTCAAATATGATATACCCACTCTATGGTGGGAGATTTAGCCTTCTTGTGTCTAAAACACCTAGTAATCACCTAGTAACTGTAAGGTCTATAATTGTTTAGGTCCGATTTGTTATTTTTTCATAAATTGGTGTTACATCAGCAATTTTCCATTCTTCTGGTACTTCAGATGTAATAAGTGACTGCTCAAAAATATATTTTAGTGGCAGAGTAATCTTATTACACATGATTTTAAGTATCCTACTGGTTATTTTATTGGGTCCTCGTGGTGAATCTAGTTTGATTTTATTAATTTGATATATGATTTCTTCTATTATTGTTTCAATCTTTTCTGTTGATTGTTTATTTTTTATTGTGTTGTTTATTTTTTGCTGTGAATACAGAACAAAAATAATTATTTAATACATTTGCTATATCTGTTAGGTCTGTAATGGTGGAGTTATTTATTGAGAATGATCCAGTGGTACGTTTCATATTTTTAAGTTAATTTATATAACTGGAGAGTGATTTATTGTTTGTTTCATTCACTGTTCTAGCAATTTTAATTCCATTTCATATTTTGTTCATTGTGAAAAGAACTGCCACTTGGGCCTTTCCAGCTTACAGGGCAGTTTCTGTCGGGGACTTCTACAGTAGTTTTCTGCCACAACCTGATTTTTAACAGGAATCGGGAAACCTGCCTTTTGCCCCCTGTACAAGGTTAGGAAGGTCAACACAATACCTAATGGTAGTGTGCCCTTCAGAGATGGTCTGCAAACAGAGTACAGCAGAAATAATAAAATTACCTTTTTAATAATAAGCAGTCATTGGTTCTATCAAAAATAATTTTTTTGCTAGAAGATGCTACAAGTATTTATGAACAGGGGGCTCACCAGGAGTTTTCACTGGGATGGCGTGTGCAAGATACACTTCAACATAGGCAAACAAGCAAATCTAGCACTCACCACCATAAGTAAAATAAAAAAGATGCAGCTCTCAGAAAAAGTGCAGTAACTGGTGTCAACTTTATTGAGGTGCCATCACTGAAAGAAACATGCCTTAATGCATTTTGGATCTTGCGCTTTATTTTACTTATGTTGGTGAGTGCTATATTTTCTTGTTTGCCTATTTACAAACAGAATATATTTACAATCAGATAAAAGGTTTACAAGATTACTAAGAATATAAAATAAAGGAAGTTAAACAGTAAGTTGATGGTTAGAAAAATCTGAGCTTCCCTCACCAAAACTCTTTACCTGCCTACTAATTACAGAGATACTGTCCCCAATGCTGTGCTCCACTCACCATTTAGCTAGCTTCCAATGGCAGGGCTACCCTTTCTATAGATGTTGAATGTGAGAGAGAGAGAGAGAGAGAGCTTAGTTGACTCCCTCAGTTTATACCCTTCTGGCTGTGGGGAGTGACTTCATCCTTTGTGTGACAGTTCCTCACAGTCCCCACCCCACATGAGTAAGCGTGTATGTGTATATGTGTGTGTGTGTGTGTGTGTGTGTGTGTGTGCCACTTTCTCATTATCTCTAGAAGGTTTTATGACATTCACCTGGGTACATTGTCTGACATGTGAACATATCCCAGGAAAAGACCCTTACAGTGGCTTTATGACTTAATTGTCTCTTGCCTGCTATCTTGTCAGTAATCTTATCATGAGAAAGTTAGAAACAGAACCTGTAACAGAAGAATGATTTTTAACCTAACAGAAAAAGAATAAAGGCATCTGGTCACATATTCTGTCACATCCTAAGCTAACAGAAAAATAATCAATGCACCTGGTCAAATATCCTGTCACATCTCCCCCCTTTTCAGACAATGAAGGTGTGTCTCTTTTAGGCTACCCTCAAGAGACACTACCATTCATGTAGGGACTGGGTAGAACCTAAAGTAACATGCAATGCACTTAGCCCTGCTTTGACAGTCCATCCACAATGGCATTCTGCAGACCACTATGGTGCTGAATGGTCATGTTATAAGACTGCAGGTTCAAACTCCAGTGCAATAATTTTGTATTTTGCCCAGTAGTCCTATGGAGCCATGTCAGAGGATTATGATCCATGACCACAGTAAACTCCCACCCATAGAAATATGGCTGCAGCTTCTGAAGGGCCCACACTATCCCCAGACACTCCCTCTTGATTGAGGCATATGCCTCTTCTCTGGGCTGAAGTTTCTAGCTCAGATACTTTATGTGGTGCTCCTCCCCCTGTAGTGTAACCTGACTCAGGACAGTGCCCAGCCTATGGTCTGGGACATCCATATGCAGTATGAACCTTAGATCATAATTGGGGCTAGCAAGCATGGGTGACCCCCACAATGCATCCTTCAACTGTTGGAAGGCAGATTCACAGTACTCTGTCCAGAAAACTTTCTCAGGCATTTTATTTTTTGTTAGGTCTGTCAGGCACTTGGTCACATCACTATAGTGAGGGACAAACCTCCTGTAGTACCCAGCTGTCCCCAGAAATGCTCTTACCTGTTTCTTCATGGCAGGGTCAGGCCAGGCCTGGATTGCATCAACCTTCACTGACTCTGGCCAGCACTGGATGGTTGCATCCGCTGCCCATCTGTTGCCCAAGGTAGGACACTCTGACCATGCCCACCTGGAATTTTTCCACTTTAACTGTCAGTCCTACAGCCTTCAGTCAGTGGAACACCTCCCTCATGTGCCTGAGATGATACTCCCATGTCTGGCTGTAAATAATAATGTCATCCATGTATGTCAGTGCATATTCACCTGCCCCAGCCAGAGTGTGATCCACAATCCGCTGGAAGATTGTGGGTGCATTTTTCATCCAAAATGGCATTACCCAGAGTTCAAATAGGCCAAATGGGGTGACAAAAGCCTACCTCTCCCTGGCTGCAGGGGCTGGGGTACCTCCTAGTAGCCCTTTGTGAGGTCTATTGTGGTCAGAAACCAGACTCCCACCTGCTATTCCAGGGTCTCATCTGTTCTGGGCACAGGGTAGGCATCCAACTTCATGCAGCTGTTGAGCCTCTGGTAGTCAACATGGAACCATGTAATACCATCCTTCTTGGGGATTAGGACCAAGGGTGAGGCCCAGGAGCTACTGGACTCCTGGATCACTCAAAGGGACAGTATCTCCCTGAGTTCCTCTAGCATGGTCTGCTTAACCCCTTCTGGTACCCTGTAGGGGGACTGGCTTAGCAGCACTTGGGTCCCAGTGTCCACATGGTGTTCAGCCATCGTGGTATAACTCCCCGTGAACATGTCCCCAAATTCTCACAGCACTCCCCATCATCTCCTCTGCCTGGGCTGGTGTCAGCTGCCCTGAGAGGGTGAGGTTATCCACTGAGGATCCCTCCTGCACATTCCCAAGGAGGTCCCCAGGGGATCAGCCACAGTTTTCTCTTCTGGCATGCTGCGCACAGTGAGGACCATCTCCTCCTTGTCATAGTAGGGTTTCATCATGATATGCCTTCTGCCTGTACCTCCTGTCAGGCAGCCCAACTACATAAATGACCTCACTCACCTCCCTGATTATGGAGAATGAGCCCTCCTATGCTGCCTGCAGCTTATTGTGTCAGAATGGGACAAGTACCATCACTCGCTGTCTGACTTCATACGCATGGGCTCTGGCCTCACATTTGAAACAGGTTTTCTGCTGCTGTTGTACAATGACTAAGTGTTCCTGGGAGAGCCACATGAGCTCCTTAAGCTGGATCCTGAAATTCAGGATGTACTCCACAACAGATTCCCCTTGGGAGGTAAGGTCACCTTTCCATTTATCTGTGAGTAAATCTATGGGTCCCCTCACCCTGTGACCAAATAGGAGATTGAAGGGTGAGGTCACTGTAAACTCCAGTGCTTCTACCCTGTATGCAAACAGAAGGTGGGGCAAATATGTGTACCAATCCCTCTTGTGCTGGTTGGCAAATGCCCTGAGTATAGTTTTGAGGTTCCTGTAGAACCACTCCACCAGGCCATTTGTCTCAGGTGATAGGGTGTGGCATGGAGATGTTTCACCCGGCACTTCTCCAGTGGACTAGTCATTAAAGATAAATCCCACTCAGCTAAAGACTCACAGGAGCTCATCAGCCATCTTCTTTGCTTCAGTGGAGGACATGGCCACTGCTTGGGGTACCTGGCTGCATATTCTACTACAACCAGTATGAATCTTTAGTCCGTGTAACTTGGTGTGCTCAGGGGCCCCACTGCACCCATGGTTACACTCTTAAAGGATTCTTCAGTAATAGGCAGGGGCACCAAAGGTGCCTTAGCCTTGTCCCATACCTTTCTAACCCTCTGGCAGTGTGAACAAGTCTGACAGTAATTTGCCACATTTGTGTACATGCTCATCCAAAGGAAGCTGTTGCCAAGATGTTTTTTTGTGTGGTTAATACCCAGGTGGCCTGAAAAAGGGATGTCATGGGCCAAGGCCAAAAGCTACTTGAGGTAGTCATGGGGGACTACCAGCTGCCAGAGTACCACTCCATCTAGACCCATCTGTGGTGTATACTCCCTGTACAACAGCTATTCTCCCAGTAAACTGACTTTTTGCTCCCTTGAGAGTCCTCACCACTATCTGCTATCTCTCTCCATTTCTAGAGTGTAGGATCAGTCAGCAGAACCCTGCCCAGCTTTTCCCATCTGATCCTCCCCAACTCCCTTTCAGAAGGAAGTATGCCCATGGCTGAGACCTCCTCTTTCTGCAGCTGAGGCTCAGGGCTGCTATTCTGAACTAGCACTTCCACCACACTATCTACTGCCTCAGCTGCTGAGGGTGGGGTTAACACAGGCTGTGTCACCCCCTTCTCACCCTCAAAAGCTTGCCCTTTTGCCTGACTATGAGTAGTAACACACAGTAGGTTTTCCCTGTGCTCAAAATTATTCCCCATGATCACATCTACAGGGAGATTAGGTACAACTCCCACATACTTTACTCCATGGCTTCCCTCCCAGCTCAGGAAGACCTGAGCGATTGGCACTTGGACCACTGGACCCATGACTCCCCAAATCTTGGAAAACTGACTCAGCATCATCTGCTGCATCTGGATCAGATCCTGCTTTACCATGGAGATGGAGGAGCCAGTGTCCCTAAATCCCTGTGTTGCTGTCCCATAAACTAGAATACAGTGCATGTGCATGGAGTAGTTTGGGGACACTACAGTGTGTACACAGGCTGCTATCTGCTGGGTACTGTCTTGATCAATCCCTCCCCCAGGCTTTAGCCCTTTGCTCAGGTTTTAGGGCAGTCATAGGACAGATACCTGACTTAATGGCAAATCCAGCATTTCTTTGCCCCTGGCTCCTTGTTCCCCTTAGGACTGATGGGTTCTGTTTTGTGCTCAGTTGCAGGCTAGTTCACTTTATGCTGCCCTTCCTGGGTCCCCTTAAACTATATGCTGCCCCACCCCCATTGTTCCTACACTGCATATGTGGTCTGCTGGCCACATACAAATTAGCACTTTCTAGCCATATGCGCAGGTCATCTGGTACAATTTTAAATTTTTCTTCCTGTACAATCAAATATTTTATTTGCTCTACAGTCCTAGCTTTAACCCCATCTACCCAGTGGTCTAGATAAGCACACATTTGGACATGCAATTCTATATAGCTTTTTCCTGGGCCCATTCTTAATTCTCTGAATTTTCACCTATAAGCCTCAGAAGTCAGTTCAAAATGTTTCAGTAACACCCTTAGAACTTTATCATGGTCCATACAGTCCTCATCATCCATTCTATCAAATGCATGCAAAGCACAGACAGTATGAAATGGTGTAAGGTGGATCATCCACAAAGCCCTATCCAATTTAAACTGCACACATACCCTCTCAAATGATTTTAAAAACAAATCAAGATAATCCCCCTCTCGGTATTGAGGAAACATTTTAGAATTAATTGTGGCTTCAAGAGTTGGGCCATCTACACCATTACTTACTGCTGAGGTGTTTGCTGGTGCTGTTTCACCATCTCAATCTCGTGCAATTGTCCCTGGATCTCATGCTGTCATTCTTTTTTCTCTTTCCACCCATTCCTTCTCTGTTTCTGCCTGTATCATGATTTCATGCTGATGAACCTTGTGTCTTTCTTCCCATTCTTTCTCTCTTTCCTCAGCCTCCAACCTTACTTTCTCACTTTCAGTCCCAAACCTTGCCCTCTGCAGTTTGGCCTCCTTAAGGGCAAGCTCCATCTTCATGATCTCAAGCTAATTTTGAGCCTCTGCTGCACCAGCTCTTAGCTCAGGTTGGGCTGTAGTGCTCCACCAGCTTGTGTCTCAAGGTGCCCCCTAGCTAAGCCGCTATAACCTCAGTCTCACTACCTTGGCCTCCTTCCTCAGAGACCACTTGCTGCACAGGTTTTGGGTCATGCACCTCTAAGACTGTCTGCCCCCTTCACATTTGGTCCTGATCTGACAGGGCTTCTATGAGTCCATTCTTTGTTAGGCCCTCATAGACAATCCCCCTGTATGCGCACAGTTCATGTAGCTGCTGCACATTAAATCTTCCATATGCTGGGGCACTTATCTTTTCTAACTAGGCTGCTCTAAGCTGTTCTCTAGAAATAAGAAAAACAGCAGTAAACAGTGCAACCTGTTGTATATCTTGTTTTGTGACTGTTAAGGTATATTTCTACTGGCACTCTGCCACCCTCTGTGCTAGGTAAGGCTTTTACCTCTCACCCAGAATTCCTACTGCTTCAGGACAGCACATCGAGCACAAATTCTGTCTTTAAATCTGTGCAGTGATCTACACTGCACTGCCACCAGTTGTGACAAAAACTGCCCTATGAGCCATCCCAGCTTACAGGGCAGTTTATATTAGGGACTTCTACTTCTCTGCCCCCACATGATTTTTTACCAGGAATCAGGAAACCCACCTTTCCACTCCGTTGAAGGTCAGGAAGGTCAAAACAATAACTATTGGTAGAGTACCCTTTGGAGATGGACTGCAAACAGAGTCTAGCAGAAATAATAAAATTATCTTTTTAATAATGAGACAGTCACTGGTTCTATCAAAATTAGATTATTTACTAGAAGTATTTATAAACAGGATATATTTACAGTCAGACAAAAGGTTTATGAGATTACTAAAAATATAAAATAAAGGAAGTTAAACAGACAATCGATGGTTAGAAAAATCTGATCTTCCCTCACCAAAACTCTTTACCTGCCCTCTAACTACAGAGACATTTTTCCCTAAGCTGTGCTCCACTCACCATTTAGCTAGCTTCCTATGGCAGGGCTTCCCATTTTTAGATCTTCAATGTTGAGAGAGAGAAAGAGAGAGAGAGAGCCTAGTCCACTCCCTCATTTTATACCATTCTTGCTTTGGGGAGTGACTTCACCCTTTGAGTGACAAGCCCCCACAGTCTCCATCTCACATGAGTGTGTGTGTGTGTGTTTGCCACTTCCTTGTTATCTCTAGAAGGTTTTAAGACATGCACCATGGTCCATTGTCTGACATGGGAACATATCCCAGGATAAGACCCTCACAATGGTTTTGTGACTTAATTGTCTTCTGCTTGCTATCGTGTCAGTAATCTTCCCATGAGAAAGTCAGCAACAGAACCTGGAAAAGAAGAATTATTTTTAACCTAATAAAAAAAGAATAAATTAATCTGGTCACATATCCCGTCACAGCCTAAACTAACATAAAAAGAATAAGTGCATCTGGTCACATATTTGGAGTTGGGGGGTCAGAAAAGCCATAAACTCGAAGGTCTCCTGTAGCCCACCAGGGCTTTGGACCGCCGCTGCTGAACCGCCACCTCTTGTGCCTTGTGGTGGTCCTGCTGATCTAAGGGTTGTGTCCCTGGGGCCGGAAAAATTTGAGCGCTGCTCATCTGAGCTGAATACTCATCGAAGGAGCTGACCGTGCACCCACAGACCTCTTGCCCAGCTTTGAGTACCAGCAGCCCAGCTGCTTTTGGAGCCGGGGGTCAGAAAAACCATAAACACAAAGGTGTCCTGTAGCCCACCGGGGCTTCAGACCTCCACTGCTAAACCTCCACCTCTTGTGCCCTGTGGTGGTCCTGCTGATCTATGGGTGGTGTCCCTGGGGCTGGAAAAGTTTGAGCACCACGCTTCCAAGCTGAATCCTTGAAGGAGCTGACTGTGCACCCACAGACCTCTTGCCCAGCTTTGAGTACCAGCAGCCCGGCTGCTTTTGGTGCTGAGGGTCGGAAAAGCCATAAACTCGAAGGTACATCTGACCGCAGATTTTGAAACTGTGGCACCTTGCCTCTGATTGGTGCAAACCAGTCCTCCTGAGTGGCGCTGATTGGTGGGAGTCCTCTGGATAATTTTTTGGCTCCAAGTTTGGATTCCTCTCAGTTTCTGAACTGCGGATCAGAATTTTTTTGATAAAGCACTGTTTTCCCTTACTTCCCGCTTTTGAATTCCACTGTCAGAGCTGCTACGTAGTTACATTGTAAATGTTAAGAAATTCAATTTGAGCAAGCCTCCTGCTGCTGTAGGAACTGAAAGGGACTAGTGACTACAGCTCCTTCAAGGATATTTTACCACTGTATTCTTACAGTTGAATTAAGTGTAAAATTACAGTTATTTAATTAAGACTACTATTATTAACTGGGATATTTAATATTGGAAACATTGTTTAGGAACTGTGCTTTAAATCTTGTCTCTTCTCACCCTGCCTTTTTGTCTATCCTATTCTCCTCTTGCCTACTCCTCCCTTTTTTCGCACTACCTGCCCAGCTCCTTTGTCTGCTGAAACCCCCTCCTCCCTCTTGTCCCTACTTAAACAACTCTCCTTTTCTCTACCCTTAGGTCTCCTGTAGTCCACTGGGGCTTCGGACCTCTGCTGCTGAACTGCCACCTCTCGTGCCCTGTGGTGGTCCTGCTGATCTAAGGGCGGTGTCCCCAGGGGCCAGAAAAGTTTGAGCGCTGCTTCTCCAAGCTGAATCCTCGTCGAAGGAGCCAACCGTGCACCCACAGACCTCTTGCCCAGCTTTTGAGTAGAAGCAGCCCAGCTACTTTTGGAGCCGGGGATCAGAAAAGCCGTAAACTTGAAGGTACGTCTGACTTCGGATTTTGAAACTGGGGTGCCTTGCCTCTGATTGGTGCAAGCCAGTCCTCCTGTGTGGCGCTGATTGGTGGGAGTCCTCTGGATAATTTTTGGGCTCCAAGTTTGGATTCCTCTCAGCTTCTGAACTGCGGACTAGAATTTTTTCAATAAAGCGCTGTTTTCCCTTACTTCCCGCTTTTGAATTCCACTGTCTGAGCTGTTACGCAGTTACATTGTAAATGTTAAGACATTCGATTTGAGCAAGCCTCTTGCTGCTCTAGGAACTGAAAGTGACTAGTGACTACAGCTCCTTCAAGGATCTTTTATCACTGTGTTCTTACAGTTTTCAGCTTCCCCACCGGCGCAAGCGCTGCCCCCACCCGCCCCCACTGCTCCCACCCTGGGTGGACGTGTTATTAGATAGGTTTTTTTTTGCAGTCATATGACTAAATCCCCACTTTTCCATTGGCTCCTTATACTGTGTGACCACTAGGGGAGTGTCATATCTAGAGTCTCTTGTTACTTAACAATCCTCAGTCTCTGTCCTGCATTTGTTGGAGCTCGAATTAGTTTCTTGAGAATTCGGGTCTCTATTGGACAGTAATTCCTCTTACTTAGGTGCGAAAAAATGGAATGAACCTACTGGGCTGCTTGGTCCACTAAATTCCTGGCAATCCTGTTCTAGTGGCAGTGGTACCGTAGCACACCTAACTACTTCCCAACACATTGGAGACGCATATAGGCACTGCCTTACCTTAGGCTTTTTACCCTAAGTCCATTACTAACACACAAATTGGGGTGTTGACGCGTGCTTTAACAGTGTCCAGACCTCATTTACTGGGGACATAAAAATGCTCCTGCTCCGCGTGGAAGGGGCCAACCTCTCCCTATCAGGGTTATTAATATGTATCAGTGCTTTTTCACTCTCTATCCCATGTGACCAAATTGGTCAGTAGTATGATTGCATGGATTTCAAATTCTCAAACATCCTTATTTCCAAATATTGACCTGACTATACTTGGCAATTCATTTTTTTACAGAAAAGGATGCACATATCATGTGCACGCTGCCCTCCATAAGAGTAAGTGTCGGCATACTTTGTCCATAGAAAGGGACTAGTGACTACAGCTCCTTCAAGGATCTTTTACCACTGTGTTCTTACAGTTTTTGGCTTACCCACCGGCACAAGCTCCAGCTCCCCACCTGCCCCCCACCTCACCCACCCTGGGTGGATGTGTTATTAGATATTTTTTTTTTTTTTGGCAGTCATATGACTAACTCCCCACTTTTCCATTGGCTCCTTATACTGTGTGACCACTAGGAGAGTGTCATATCTAGAGTCTCTTGTTACTTAACAATCCTCAGTCTCTGTCCTACATTGTCTGTTCTACCTATGGCCACAAGCTACCTCCTGAATAAAAAATATGTAAAGTATATCTATTTGAATCAGTGTCATGATGATAACCATGCCTGTATCCACTGTCCTCCTGTAATTACCCCATTATGTAACAGAAAATGTTTTCATAAGCTCTTTTTGTCCTTGCTCTGTATCTTAACTTGTATATTATCCCGGGTTGCCCCTGAAAAATGGACCTTCGGGGCTCAGTGGGCCTACCCGGTCACCAAAATTTAATAAATAAATAAATATTTTTTTAATTTGTAAGGCTCTTGTTTCTAGCTATCCTATTGTTTCTATTGTCTGGTGACATGGAACTAAATCTTGGTCCTCCTACTCACCTTTCTTTAGCTGACCTATCTGGGTGAACAAACAAGGGCCTTCTCATTGTACATATGAATATTCATAGCCTGGCCTGCCAGAAGGATGAGCTGAAAGCATGGCTCGGTGTGTACAACCCGGATATACTCTGTCTCATGTAAAAGTGGTTAAAACCTGGTATCCCAGACTCGCTTTGCTCCATGAAGAATTACTCCCTAATATGTAGGGATAGAAAATTAGCTAAACATGGAGGAGGGGTGACTCTCTATTACAAGGACCATCTAAGTATTACTGAGGATCCTGCCCCAGACTCTTCCTCTGTGTATGAATCCATTCATACCACTCTTCAACTAGCAGGTAAGAAACTGCATATTATTTGCATCTATAACCCTCCATTGGGGGATATAGCTGGACTCCATGATCTTCTTAACCATACAACCAGTGTGGTCAGTCAAAATGAGCTCATAATTATGGGTGACCTGAACCTTAACTGGTTAGGTCCTCCTCACAGTTCCTTACTGTCATTAGTGCAGAGTTTTAACTTACACCAGTTGATAACAGAGCCTACTAGAACCCCTACTCCACCCAAACCAGGCATCCTGTTGGACTGGGTACTCACAAACCATTTGGAGCATGTGTCCATATTGGGTATCCTGGCAGATGCAATAACTGACCACTGTCCAGTTTTCTGCATCTGGGTCTCGGGCACCCCTCCATCCCCTCCACCTCACTTCGTAACCTTTACTAACTTCGCTAATTTGTATGTAAATGCCTTCCTTTGTTATGTTTCAGACATTGATTGGTCAGGGATCTATCTTGCCAGTAAAACTGAGGACACATTGCATATCTTTATAACTGAATTTACTGCTGTCCAGTGCAACATTCACCGCAAGTTACTAGAAAAGTAAGAGGGAAGCAAACTAGGTGGCTACACATAGACTTGCTTGCTGAACTGAGACACAGAGAGAAACTCTGGAAGAGCTATAAACTTTCTGGCCAGCTTGCTAATTTCAATGCATACAAAGCTCAAAGAAATTACTGCAAAAAAAAATATGCAACGCTAAAAGCAAGTATTGTAAGGATCTGCTATCCAGCTCTGCTCATGACCCACAGAAATTCTGGACCCATATAAAGACTTTTCTTGGGGCCTCACAAGCCACTACCCCTACAGACATGGTACTCAATGGAGCTCACTGTAATGACCCTAATACCATTGTGAATGCTTTTAACAGCATGTTTTCTGATCTATCACTATATACCTCTCTTTTTCTGTCCCTGGCTGCATCGTCCCACTCTGAGACCTTCAACAATCAAATTGAACCCTCTGCATCTACATCTTCTTGTGGTTCCCTGCAGCCTCTGCAGTTCTATTTCAAGGGTATAACTAGGGCAGAGGTTCTTAAACAACTGAATCCCATCCCAGACAATATAAGCTCAGGGTCTGATTCCCTAGAACCTCATCTGCTGAAGCTGGCTGCTCCACTCATTGCCTCTCCTCTAGTAAAAAGATGCATGCTATCCCTTTGTTGCGGTGTTGTCCTGGACCTTTGGAAAATTGCTAGGATAACTCCTGTCTTCAAAAAAGGTGATAGGAAGGATATAAATAATTACAGACCGATTGCTATTCTATCTGTCCTGAGCAAGATACTCGAGAAGCTCATAGCTGCCCAAACACATGACTTCCTAGCAAATTCCAACCTTCTCTCAGACTCCCAACATGGCTTCAGGAAACATCATAGTACAATTACTGCACTACTAAAACTCACCTCGGATATACTTTCCAACATGGACTCTGGCCGTCTTACCAGGGCTGTTTTTATTGACCTTACCAAGGCCTTCGATCTTGTTGATCATCCACTGCTTCTGTCTACCCTTCAATGCATGGGTTTCTTGTCTCCTGTTATAAACTGGTATAGGAGCTTCTTATTGAATAGGACCCAAACAGTGAAATTCAACTCTGCTATATCAGACAGTACTACTATCAACATTGGCATTCTGCAAGGGTCAATCCTGGGTCCACTCCTTTTCTCATTGTTCATAAACAATGTTTCTGATGTCCTACAAACCTGCTCTTCTCTTTTATATGCGGACGATCGTGTCATCTACACCAGCTCAGCCTCAATTGATAACCTGAACTCATACCTTTCTACTGATTTTGGGAACATTCAAAATTGGCTACAGGACAACAAACTAGAACTTAATGCTAAAAAAATTAAAAAGCTATGCTCCTAGAATTGGCCCCGAAACTCAGAACTAGCACGTCACCCCTAATGATCTATGACAAGAAGGGTCTAAACTTGAGACTGTAATGTCTTTTGACTACCTTGGTGTTATGCTTGATCAATCACTGGATCTAAACCTTCACATTCAATCCACCTGTAAAACAGTTAATAGTAGACTGGGCATTGCGTAAAAGACTAGCTACATGCTAACTCCATCCACAAAGTTGGTCATTACCAGAGGGGTATTACTTCCTGCAGTAACCTACTGCTCACCTATCCTTACTGCAACACATAAAACCCCACTACAAAAATTGGATGTCACGTACAATAATATCTGTCATTACGCCTCATCATCCACTCGACTGAAGCACCACTGTAAGCTCTACAGTAACCTGGGGTGGCTCTCCCCCTCTGCATCTAGGTAATACTATCTTGGCTCCTTGTGTGACTCAGTTATTAGGCTTAACACCCTTGCATCCCTTGCAACACTACTTACTCCCTCCATCCCTTCCCATGGGCTATGATCTGCTGACAAAGCACTACTAAATGTTCCTAGGTGTCACACTTCCAAGGGTGCTGGTGCATTTAAGCTTATGGCTCCTCTGCTTTGGAATACTCTTCCCCTAGATCTAAAGCAGCCAGCATCTCACCATCATTTTAAAATTAAATTACAGAGTTATCTATCCAAGTTAGACCCATGCACTTACTTTGATCTGACTTGATCTCTACTAGGTTCTCCATGTCTTTCTCTTATTACTCTTCAGTTAATAACTCTCCTGTTTTCTCATATATTTTTCTCTATATGCTGTTGCAGTCTATGTGAGGTGGTCTAAGCTAAACAATATGTAATGTGGTTAAGTGCTCTGAAATAGCTTGTATTTATGTCCTTCTGGTCTGAACTAAGTTATACCTATTGCTGTCATGTACAAAGTGGATACCTTAAGCTGTTATGTACTTGTGAAATGTCATGTATGTTAAAATGTTCTGTACTCTCCCAGGTCATGCCTCAAAATAGTCATTTTTTGGCTAGTGCACTCACCCAGTTAACCAAAATGAAATAAATAAATAAATAAATAAATAAATAAATAAATAAATAAATAAATATCCTGTCACACTTGTGTTGTTGTATATTTGTGTTCCTTTAAGTTATGTTTACATTTCTGTTAAAATCTTTCTTCCTTGTTTTTCAGATATGTTCTATATGCCTTATTCTTTTTATTTATCAATGTTTTACCTTTTTATTTAACCATTTCGATTTGATACTATTTGCCCCATATTTTCGGGTACATGGAATGTGTTTGAAACAAAACTTTTCTATATTTTTTTTGCATTTCTTCTTCCATCTTATTTTATATGTTTTCTCAGTTAATTTTAAGTAGTTCTGAATTTCTTGCACTAATATTCACTTTTTCATATAGCTATATTGAGTTGGTATTTGGTATTAATTGTGAAGGAAACATAATTGTGATCTCTACCTATGAGAGGTGGACCTGTAATGCACTAGTCTCTGTTGATATTCTCTGATGCTATAACTATGTCTAATATATTTTTGAATCTTGTTGCTTCTTTAACATGTTGATTTAGTGCAGCTCACAAAATGGCACATCCGTATGGCAAAGGTAACCTACAACATGGATGATCAGTATTGCATAGTTACTTATCATGAATCATTCACTTATGGGATCTAATATTTCTAGTAACTGCCCCAAACTTCTGCTTCCCTCTCACTGCTTGCACTGTCATTGGTCAAACATTTATATTATCATTATCACTTCATGATGAACAGTATGTTGTCCATTAACCTGGTCATCAGAATGATGTAATAAATTAAATTCCAACATTCACTGTGCATATTGCTCCACTCACTCTACATTTACAGCTTTTATTAAACTGCAAAGATGAACATCTGATAAGAATCATCAATAGCATGAATCAAGCACAACAATCAATGTATATGTCATTACATGATGATGATTTTGATTTCATAATTTCAAATTTATGGATTAACATTACCTTCAAGCTATTAATCATGTTACACAGTATTTTAGTACTTATTGTATCTACTTAAGCTATACTGTCTCAGGTGTCTCCTGAAACAACATTATAGTGAATTTACAGCCTTGATAAATGCTGATGCGTTACAGGCTATATCACATTTTTATTTATTTATTTATTTTTATTTAAAATGTGGTAACAAGGAAAGGCACATGGAGCAGAGGCTCATTTCCAGGTGCATCCCAGGGGCAGGGGGTACAAAAGACAACAAGGGTTACAAAAAATGTAGATGCAATAAAAAATAAATATACAAATATTGTCATTCTTGTAAACAGGTTTCAAAAGATTTTTTTTTTAACATGAGAAAACAAAAGAATACTGGAGACAGAGAGGAGGGCAGGAGTTTAGTTTGGGAATGAGGTCAGAAGACCACAACAAAATGTAATTAGAAATGCAGTGAATTTAAATTTTGCCAGTGAAGTGGGCACTTCGAGTTGTCACTCCACTATGCAGAGTGGCCAATACAAAAGGCTCACTTTACCTTGTAATTATTACTTTGTATTGTCATTCCACCTTAAGGTGAAGTAAGGTGAAGTGACAACAATATTGGCAGCCCCTCACACACACAGTTACCAGAATTAATGTGCATCCCCAAAATGCTACTGTCTTGTTTCCAGAAAACTCCCCAGTGCTGACAAAGTGAAATGAGAGCACAACAAGAAATGCAAAGTCTCCTAGAATTAATAACACCCTCAGTCATGCATGCAGTGGTCACACATAGTCACCAGAATTAATGTGTATCCCCAAAATGCTACTGTCTTGAGTCCAGAAAACTCCCCTGTGCTGGCAAAGTGAAATGAGAGCACAACAAGAAATGCAAAGACTCCCAGAATTAATGGTGCACTCAGTCATGCATGCAGTGGTCACACACAGTCACCAGAATTAATGTGCATCCCCAAAATGTTACTGTCTTGTGTCCAGAAAATTCCCCAGTGCTGATGAAGTGAAATGAGAGTGTAACAAGAGATGTAAAGTCTCCCAGAATTAATAGCTCACTCAGTCATGAATGCAGTGGTCACATGCAGTCACCAGAATTAATGTGCATCCCCAAAATGCTACTGTCTTGTGTCCGGAAAATTCCCCAGTGCTGACAAAGTGAAATGAGAGGGTAACAAAAAATGCAAAGTCTTCCAGAATTAATGGTGCACTCCGTCATGCATGTAGTGGTCCCACACAGTGACCAGAATTAATGTGCATCCCCAAAATGCTACTGTCTTGTGTCCAGAAAACTCTCCAGTGCTGACGAAGTGAAATGAGAGCACAACAAGAAATGCAAAGTCTCCCAGAATTAATGGCACACTCAGTCATGCGTGCAGTGGTCACACACAGTCACCAGAATTAGTGTGCATCCCCAAAATGCTATTGTTTTGTGTCCAGAAAATTTCCCAGTGCTGACAAAGTGAAATGAGAGTGTAACAAGGAATGCAAAGCCTCCCAGAATTAATGGTGTACTGCAAACACACAGACAGATTATGATTGCACTGTGCACTCAAGCAATGCAGATGCAAAGGCACAACAACACCTAACCAGTGCTCACAAGTCACAAATCCACATCTGGAAAAGAATAACTTTTGCTGGTTAGGGGGGAGTAGTGTACAGCAGCAACAGTCCACTACCAGTAAAGATACCTCAAAGCAGTAGAAAAAAGTCATGCAGGTGCTGTGGATAGCAGGTTCACACTGCTACAATTTCTCTGTGCCCACAATAAAAGGTGTCTGATTTACATACTAACATACTAAAATGCCAGCAGAATAGGCCTAATGGTCTTTTGTGTCTGCTCAATTGGTCAGCCTCCACCCTGGGAGCTGACCTTGCTGACCCCTCTCCCTCTCTGGTTTCTGCCTTCCCAGTCCTGGATATTCTTGCTGCACTGGTTTTTGCTTCCCAAACCCTTCCCCTGCACCTGTCCCACCCCCTCTTGAACCCCTCCACCATTTCTGCCTCGACCAGCCCCCTGGGCAGTGCATTTAATGTCACACATCGCACACACACTCACACACACTACAAGTAATATGTAGCAAATTGAAAACCTTTAGTAATATAACAAAATGTTTTAAAACACTGAAATTATACACTGCTGCACCGCAACAATCAGCAAAGAAATTTCAAGAATTACTGAAAATATTACTGTGTGTACATTAAGACAGTTATATGAGAAAAATATAACCAAAATAGAAAGACTACCTTTTTCTCCCAGTTAATCTACCTACACCACAGATACGCCCTTCCCCCAAAGCACACTTCACAGCACACAGACTGACTGTTCTAAATTAACATTCAAAATCCACACACAAACAATAAACACTCGATGATATCAGCATAGGAGAGTTTCCTACAATTGATGTACTAAATTTTGAGCAAACAATATGGCACAAAATGGCTTTTTTAACAGCTTTTAGAGGATTTGAATCATAGAGCTCTGGCAAGAAACTGTCTCCATCTTCTGCTACGAACACACTACACCAACCTGAGGCTGTGCAGAACAATCTATAGCCCATGTGACGTGCAATCCCGTTAAGCACTGCAAAATTCACCTTGTAGCTCAATAACAAGGTGAAGTGATGCAAAGTACATTGATTTCAATGTACTTCACCTTAAAATTGATGGAGAAGTGGTTTGGCGAAGGTTGAATAACTTAAAGTCATTGGTTTCAATCGACGTCACATTCATCATCATGACGCGAAGTACTCCGCTTCGTGTGGTAGAATACTTTGTGGATTCCGCGTTACTCCACGAATCACTTCTCGGAGCAAATTTTGCCACTTCACCCACCACTAGATGTAATAGGGGATGATCTGAGAAGGCATTTAAGTGCAGGAAAGGAGTGGGTGAGACATGACAGATCCTCACTGTGTTGTGATACTACCTTGCAAAGGTATCAAGCAGAGGACTGTTAGCATATGTTTGTGATGTGTCATATATACACATTGTGATACATGCATTCCTTATATGTGTATTACTTATGATATAAATGTATTTTGTTGCTGTAGATTAGGTTTTAGTGGAATCCATTGTTAGAGTTATTAGTTTATTAGTGCTAAGTGCCTTTTAGAATTGCTGAGTGACCATTTATGTGCATGCTGCTATGATCAGTTTTAGTGAGATTAGTATTTTGCTGACCATGCTGAGTGTGGATAAGTACTGTCAGGGGATGTGCACATGTAGGAGGCAAGAATGTATTGTCCTGTACCACTGTAAGAAAACTCAAGGTTAGTTAGTTTGATATGAGGCAGCTGCACATGGCAAGTAGAATCTGCAATTGCTTTATTAAGAATGTGTTTATTCTGTATGTACTGTAGATAAGGGAAGTGAAAAATACCTTAGTCATGAAATACTGTATAAATACAGGATCATTTGGGGGTCTCAGTTGAGTAGAGCCCAGACTGCAGATGGGGGAGAGGCATCCTTATTTCCAGGGTGTTATGTATACTTCTCCTTTATTTTGGTATAGCTGTTAATAAAATGTTTATGCTGTAACTGTGTCTCTGAGACATCATTACCCACTATGAACAAATCTGTGATAAGGGCTTGGCATAGAAATCACGCACATTTACAAATCTTAACTGCTTAATGATTTCAAGGAAATCTTTACCTGCAGTAGAGATAACTGTTTTATGTGTCCAGTCAACATCTCCTATGTTTATATCTCCCAGGAATATTGTATTACCCATATTGCAAAAATTGTCAATTTCAGTTGTGATATCTGGGGTTATTTCTGCTATTGAATCTAATGGTCTGTAATAGGTATCAATTATTTGTGGATATTTTTTCATTTGTGACCTTGATTCATAAGGATTCTGTAAGTTGCAGTGATTTTTGATTTTATCACTTCTATCTATTGTTTTTATACCTTCTTTCTTATAAATTGCTACACCACCACCTCTTTTTGACTGTGTGTGTGTCTCTACAGTATAAATTCTATCCTTTTATATTCCTTCTCCAAGTGCTTGTTGAATTCCACCAGGTTTATGTTATGACAATGAGGCTGAAGATATTTTTGTAGGTGAGTGCATGTAGAGTCTCCATGTTATTGGTTAAACTATGAGCATTGTGGAATAAGCATCGGACATTTCATTTCATTTGTTTATTGCTTCTATAATTCTTGTTTGTTATGTTTGTAGATTGTTCCCCCCTGTAATTTAGTTTAAATTAAGATTTCTCAGCATATTTATAATGTTGGTTGCCAATGTCCTTGCTCCTCACTTGTTTAGGTGCAGACCGCCTGATGAATAGAGGCTGTTTTGTTTGTTGAAGTCATTCCAGTGGTTTTTAAACATTATGGGCCCAATTTTAAAAGGGTAAACTTTGGTGCACGGTACCTGTGATAAACGGTTTGATGCAAGTGGCACCTTGTGTCAAAGTTTGTGGTAATCCTGATTTTCGAACCCAGGCTGCATCAAAATCAGGATGCCTGGTGCAATGGCCACCCTGAGCCACCCTTGCAGGAAAAGTGTCCTTGCACCATGCCACAAGGGGGCTTGCACCATGGTGGGGTTGCACCATTCCCTTTTTTGAATTTTGCAATGAACACAACAGGGTACTCTGCTTAAAGCAGTCAGGAGATGGTCTAACAGCCCTGCTCCACAGTGGGACAATGTGGTGATTGGGGATTAACTGCTAGGAGAGGTATGGGGTCAGAAAAAGCATGGGAGGCCCTAGGGGGCATGGGAGAGATGGCAGAATAGCAGGGTGGTTATGTGGCACCCGGCAGGGGTGCATTCTGCAATGCCAGGCAGCTGATCAGCTTGTGGTCCAGGGAGGGTTGACAAGGAGGGAAAGTGACCTGCCACCAGGTGGGCACAGCCCTGGCACTTGCCCCAGAAGTGCCAAAATCTCCAACCCTGTTGGCAGGAAGTATTGACTGCTGGGTGAGGACTGCCAGTGGTGGAAGAAAACATTATCTGGCCACCACAACAGTTCCCTGGTACCCAGCCCCCCTGCATTGTGGCAGGCTACCTCTGGCCTACATGGCTGAGGATCATGGCACCTCTGGGAAAGGTGCAAGGTCTGTTCCCATCTGGGGCCTTGTCTTTTTCCCCTCCCTGCCAACCCTCCATGGACCATGAACTGATCGACTGCCTGGCACTGCAAAAGACACCCGTACCACATCACCACCCTGCTATTCCACCATCTCCCCCACACCCTTTAGGGGTCCCTCATGTGCCTTCTGCCCCAGACCTCTCCTGGCATGCATTGTCACCCCCTCCACCTTTGCAACCCCTCTAGTGTTGTATTAGGTAGGGGGTCCATATCCCTGCATCAATCACCACAGGAGTGCCAAATATTTAACACAAGCCTGCAGCTGCAGCAACTCCTGGGTCTTTGACACAGTGATCCCCCTTTTATAAAATTGGATACAGGGTTCCTAATGCAACTGGAGTTCACTGCAGCCCTTAGAGTGATGCATTGCTCTAAGGGCTGTTTTAAAATCCTTCCCTATGTTTTCAATTTTGCACCAGTTTTCCAGTCTGATATTTACTCTGCATATGGTTTGATGTTTTTTCAAGAGGGGATGTTGGGATTTGAGGTTTTCTTGAAATTGTGACCTTGTATGCCTTATTTTACTAAGATGTAATAGAGCATAGCAGATGTCTTTTTCATGATGTTGCCCTACATCATTTGTCCCAAGGTGGAGGATGACAGTTGAAATCTTTTTAGTGGGTGTCAACATTTTTTCAATACGTTTACTTATATCACATATTTTAGCCATAGGAAACCAAGAAACCTGATTTTTCTATTTGTTGTCCGCCGATTACAGTGTCTGTATAATGGACAATTGAATCTTCAGTTATTATTTTGTTTTCAGCTGTGGGTTACATATTTTCTGTTACTAGTTCATTTTCTCTTTCAATTTGTAGTATATTGAAATGATTAGATAGCAGTATTTGCTCCATTGTTGTTGTAATCGTGCTCCCCCTTTTTTGGAGATTTTATTTATCCTCCCTTTCTGTTCTGGGATTTTTTCATAATAAGCTTGTGTTATTTGTTTCCTCACAGTCCTCTCTGTCTTTTTTCTTATCTGTTGGGGGGTGTAGGATATAATGGGTTTTCTGCAGTGATTACATTTATGAATGTTTCAATTATATTTATTACTCACATTTTATGGAGTTCATCCTTTAATCATTTTATGTCATTAATTAGAGAAGAATGTGCCATGCATTTGGCATAAATGATGTTTTCTGTTCGCTCGTAGGAGGGTTTTAACATATACTGTACAGTATATCTTTATCACAATTTGCTATTGACCCTTCTCTGCAAAATAGTTCCATAATGTTTTCTGTGGTGTCCACTGTGTTACTGAAAGCTACTTGAGTGTTAGTTGTTGCTTCCCCTGGTGTTATGTGGATTATATCTTAGTTCTCAGGTGGGTGATCTGTCTTCCTGTCTTACTTGGCAGACACAGACAGATGTAGCTTGCCTCTGCTGCACATTGCCTTTGCCCACACTCACTGATGCTCACTAGGTGTGGGACTTTAAAAGAGGCAGACCTGAAGTGCTGTCGAACAGGACTTCACTTCCATGAGTGTGATTAAAATTGTGTTTTTGGCTCTTTTCCTTATTTCTCTGCTGTCTCCCAGCAATTTTTCAATAAAGAATTTACTTTGCAGGGTCAATAGCCCTATCTGGCTCTATATCTGGTGATTTGTGATGCATGCTGGGCAAAGGTGAGCGCTAGACCTCCACTCTGTGTAAAATGCTAGTAGAGATAAAGAGAGAGAGAGAGTGAGGAGAGGGGACAGATTCACAAACACTCACTTTTTTTTCTCTTTGCAAATGTTCTTCACAAGACCAAAAAAGTTCTAAAAGACATACAAGCTAAAAGGCAGCTCAGAATACTGCCACAAACACTCAGATAAACATACCAAAATTATTACAAGTGGAAGAAAATTACCAACTGTTAGAAAAAGATCCTATACTAGATATTAGGAACAAGATTAAAGAATGTTTTAGAAGAAATGGTAAAAAGTGGTTGGCTTAGAGACTGGGAGGCCAGAATGTTGACTAAAGAATTTCCCCAAACCCCACTTTTTTATGCTCTACCCAAGATCCACAAAAACCAGGAGGACCCCCCCAGGAAGACCTATAGTTTCAGGATTTGATTCTATTTTAGAATCTCTATTCATGTACATAGATTTCTATCTACAAACTCTGGTAGAAAAATTCCCCACATACGTAAAAGACACAACCCATGTACTATATTTAATTCTGGAACTGAAAGAAACAATGGATTGCAGTACAGTGGGACAAAATTAGTAACAATCCATGTAAAAGACCTCTACACCTCGATTCCACATAAGGGGAGTATGGAAGCCATAGAAAACATATTAAATTCAAGACCTCAGGAATCTAGTCTTAAGGCAATACTTTTACAAGAAATAGCCAGTTTGGTCCTTCAGAATAACTACAGTATTTTAAATTTCAGCAGAGATTCTATGGATAAATAAAAAGGACAGTGATGGGCAGCACAATGGTGCCTGGATACACCAATTTATACATGTATAACTTTTAAGAAAGTCATATTCTAAACACTGAAGAGGAAGGCAACCCATACAGAAAAAATATAATTATTTGAAAGTGTTTTATTGATAATGTGCTGCTCTTATGGAAAGGGGATGACGCATCACTAAAATCCTTTTTAGAATATATTAATGTGAAAGATCAGAACCTAATATCCACAGCAGTTACTAGTAAAGAAAGCATAGACTTTTGGGTATCACAGTCTTGAAGATGGGGAACAAACTTGAAACTAAGTTGTTCAGAAAAAACACTGACTGGAACACAATATTACATGCTAACAGTTTCTTCCCCAAAAAACTTATAGAAAATATCCCTTACTCCCAGCTTTTAAGGACAAAGAAAAACTGTAGTCAGGCTCAAGATTTTGAAAAAGAACAAACAACTATGATTAACAAATTCAAGCAGAGAGGGTACAAGAAACATAATCTGGGGAAAGCATAAAAGAGATTGTCTGAAGTGTCTAGAAAGCAAGCCTTGACTAAATGAATAAAAGCAGACAGCACAGAAAGAAAGCTCACTTTTAGTACAGTACACTGTTCACAAATACAAGAAATTAGGACAACAAAAATGAAAAACTTTGGAGTGCTGCAAGTACATCCCATAACCAAGAAAATACTTAGGAATAAACCATAGGTGACTTCAAAAAAAAAAAACACTATAAAGGATAAACTGGTACATACTTAGCACCACATAGAACAGGCCAACACAGGACAACTACTATTAGGGCCACTAAATAATGGCATGTACCCTTATGGAAGATCTGTAACTTGTGGGCATACTTCACGTAAGACATTTTTAAACACCCATTTACAGGTAGGGAATAATCTATTAAACACCATATTGACTGTAACACTATGGAAGTAGTGTATGTTATCCAGTGTCAGTGTGAGCATTTATACATTGGGAAGACTTTAAGGGAACTGAAAAAAAGAATATTAGAGCATTAAAGCAAAATTTATTTATTTAGCTTTTGTTTACTGGGTGAGGTGCACTAGGCATACATATGCCTATTTTTGGGCACAATCTGGGAGGGTACAATACTTTATAGCACATAAACACAATTAGGGGTACAGCATATTAAAGTAAAACTCATGACTTGGTAGGATCACAGATTCAAGAAAGAATTGCAACTACAAAGATAATGCTATAATGAATTGAATACTGGTAGTGAACATTAGAGTACAACACATTACCATACACATTAAGTATGGTGGACTTTATTTCAAAGTGGAACAGTTATCCTAAGGAAAACACAAGCATTACAGGGATAGCAACATTATATTTAAACAGTAGGCAGAATTGCACCAAGACTTGTGAAAAAGGCTGGCTAGGGGCAGGAGCACAAAGAGCTACTCATAAGGAAAGCATGAAAGTGCTTCTTGAAGGTTAGGATTTCATGGCAGGAGCGAAGGGCTACAGGGAGGCTGTTCCATTGGGTAGGGGACAAGGAGGAGAATGCCAGGGTGCTGTATTTGGACTGAGATCTTGGGATTGATAGTTGTCAGAGCTGGTGAACCAGAGGGAGTAAGGGTGTGCACTAGGAACCAGAAGGGAGACTAGTGAGACTGGAGTTTGTGAGGAGAATATATTGTGTGTAAGTGTATCAAGGGAGGTGTCCAGTAGCATAGTTGGATATGGCCAGCCAAGCTTGCTGTACAGTAGGAAAATGGTGGGTGAGACGGTTTCAGGACAGTGCATATCTACAGATATTGTTATAACATATGGATCATTTGTGACGAAGGAGGCCTGTAGAGTGTCCAATCGCTGGGAGTGCATATGACAGCTTTGGAAACAGGAAGCTGTGGATGATTGTTACGCAGGCCAACGGAGATGGGTAGTTTCTGGCTCGGTATGCAGCATCAAGATGGATGTTTATGGTCTTACACAGTGTTTGAATGTAAGAAGAGAAATCTAGGGAGGGACTGAGGGTGACAACTAGGTACTTGAATTCACTTACTGTTTCCAGTGGGATGCTATTTTTGGTTGCCACAAGTGGGGAGGGCAAGGGTGTGTAAAAATAAGACTAAAGGATGAGAATTCACCATCAGCATGACACTACATGGACAGGGCCACTTAGTAGTGCAGCTTCAATTCTGGGGCTTAGAACAGGTACCAAAACTCTCCAGAAGTGGGAATTATAACAAAATGGTTGAGAAGAAAGAGATGTGGTGGATTTTTGAACTAGGGACCCTGGAATCTCCATGGGGTCTCAACAAGGACTCAAATTGGCAGGCATGTTGGTGAATTGGGGAGATATGCTTAGAATTTTAGTGACAATTTTTTGACAAAGACACAGAAAAAAATTTTGGGGGGAGGTGGCAGATGCTTCTCACCAGAACCCACACCGTCAGAAATTTTAAGATCTGAGCCTTGCAGTAAAGTATTGAAGAAATAAGAAACATATCAATATGATAATGAACCATGGAGAATGAAAGAAAAATAAAAAAATAGCATAATATAAATAATGTATGAAAATTATAGACCAGATATAAAATAAATAAAGCCAGGAAGGGTAAAACAATAGAGTGTTTTCAGACACACTGAAGTAATCTGTGAATAAGTTTCCCCTAGAAAAGCATTAACACCTTTCAGAAATGTTAACATGAATGAGGCTACCATTGTTTACAAATACTGTAACTAAAGCAGACTAGCTATGTGCCCGAGTGGCTAAGCAGTTGTTTAGCAATGGTGTTGCTAATCCATCGTCTGCTGACATTTCCAGGCCAGCATGTGACATCACTCAGGTACAAGAGGGAGGGCTTATTTGGCTGCTCCCTGCTGCCAGATAGTCCTGCAAGCTGAAGGAGATGGATGAAAAGCAAATATGCTAAAAGAAAGAGCAAGTTTATGTAGTAAAACACCACTGACGTATTAAAAAGTATTTTTTTACCTTAACAATTTACAAACTAACACCTTTGTTACTGAGATGTATGTGCTTATGAAAGAAGGTTTAAAGTGCTTATCATAAATGTAAGCGTGTAACATATTAGAAGCGGTTGCACTACAAAACTTCCATTTTAACAGGTCTGTGGAAGCAATTTGGCTCTGTGTATGTAAAAATACAGGGTATTTGATAAAGGTACAAGTTGGCCTAGTTGAAAACAGTGTAAAGGAAACTAACCCAAAAAAACACAGACATGGACTTTCTAGAAGGAAAAGTAATAAACAGTAACAAGGAAAAGGATCAGTCCAACAGACATAACCAGTAGAGCATCATGAACAAGAATTTTCAGTTTGCAATAACAACTTACAATGTGAATATTTGTTAATCATTTCATGAAAAGACATAAACATATATAACATATCTGAAATAAGGGAGAATCCAGTTAGTACAAGGGTACTATCAAATCCAATAAATAAATTAGACACAATTGTAGGGAGGACAAAAGGTGGAACCCAAAAATGTCACTGGGCTGAAAAAAGAGAAAGGGAGGGTGGGTGCACAAGCTGAAAAGTTATATGCACAAATGCTCGCAGTCTGGAGAACAAATTCCCAGACCTAATGGCATTAATGGAAGATGCAAACCTGGACATAGTAGCTATTACAGAAACATGGTACACAGGGAACAATGACTGGGATATACAGTAGCTATACCAAGATACACCTAGTTTGGTGTGCTTGTAGTGGTGGTGTATTCCTTTGCTGTCTTTAATTGCTGCAAATTTAGTCTTGGCTTGTCTGGCTTGCCCAGTAGTTTGGGTGAGGGGTACTAATTGTCTGACCTCTGACCTCAGCTACGTGATAACTAGAGGTTGGGCTTAGTCAGAGTTGCGGTAGCAAGTGATTTTTGTTTTCTCAGAAGAAGCCAGAACCCAGAAGGGGAAGGATCCAGATTAATGTCAGTGCTTTGCAGTAACTGCTCACTGCTATTTTTGTTTTAAATTTAAATTGTGGGTTTTAGTGACACTGTTATTTCTTTGCTGTCTTTACTTAGAATTGTTTTTTTTTTGGCTGTTGAAAATGTAAAACCTAGTTTGGTGTGCTTGTAGTAGTGGTGTATTCCTTTGCTGTCTTTAATTGCTGCAAATTTTCACCCCCCTACCCCTCACTCCCCCTTGCCCCCCCATTTATATGCCCTGTTATAGCTGATTGACAGGAACTAAGCACAGGGAATAGTAGGGGTTGTGGAGTAAGAGGGGCATAAGGGGAAGAAGCACGCACTCGGCACAACAAATATTTTTACTCTTTTTTTCTTTCTCTAAAGAAAAGTATCTGAGGATCAGTGACAGGATTTTTAGGACAGTAAATTACTAAAAAAGGGAACTAGGAGAGCGTCAGTAGCAGACAAGTACTGGAATAGCAGTATAAGTGCAGTATAATGTGGGGAGTGGTGCAATGCAGTGGCTGTGGGGCAACCATATTCAGGCAGACCTTCTGGATACTGAGGTGTTACCTTATCTGCATGCATCTCTCTGGACTGTAGGATGAGGTAGCCAGACTCAGAGTGGAAGTAAACTTGGTCAGGAGTACCATCACCCCTATCCAGAGACCAACCAGTTCAACGCCGCTGCCTCAAAGGATGTCGAGAATGAGGGGCACTTGGATGACAGTGGACTTGGGGAGGGTTAGGGTGGTCAGACAGAGGCACATCCCAGATCCTATTCCACTCCAGAATTCATATGCCACATAGGCAAATGGGGACAACCAAATAGACGTACCCAGAGAAGTGAAAGGGAAGGATGTGGAGGTTAGTCAAGGAGGTGACCTCAGTGGGGAGAGCAGTGGACCCCAGAGAAGGAGGAAGCAAATCCTGGTAGAAGACTCCATCTAAGAGGGATCCAGCTAGGAACACAGGAGCAGGAGAACAGGGAGGTGAGGTGCCCACCAGGTGCCATGGCATGGAGGGATGGGAGGAAGATCCTGGGGATCGCTGGGAAGGCAAGACGGGAGGGTGAGCTAGATGTTGATATTCACCTAGGTACAGTACTAATGACCTGGCAAATGGGGAGCCAAAGGAAGTTCAGGAAGAGTTTAAGAAATTGGGGAGGGGTCTCAAGCAAGTAGCTACTTCTGTCACCTTCTCGGAAGTACTACCTGTGAGAGGCATGGGAGAGTATAGGAGCACATACACCAGAAACTTTAAATGAAAGGCTTGCCTGTAGTTCAGTGGCCAAGCAGCCAGCCACTCCCACTTCCTGAGCTATATAAGCAGTTCCTCTAAGCCTCACTGTGAAGCATTTTTTCTTTGCAGCCGGGGGCTATGTTGGTTTGTCTTCTGAGCTGGCTGGGGCCTAACCCCCCACCAGCCTGCTGTTTCTGTGTGTCTCTGCTGAACTTCTGTGTTTGTTTTCCTACTTCTGGTTTGTATCTTTCCTCCAGCTGTGTGCTTCCCTGTATTTTTGTTTCTTGTTTTGGGTCCTTCCCTGTTTTCTGTTTTGCTGTGTTTTGGTTTTATCTTTTTGGGGCTTTGTTTTCTAAACTCCTAGCTCCTGCTACTACAGAGCTAATACTGCTTGCTTTCAGTTACAACTCTCAAATTACTTGCACAGCAACTGCAAACCTACTCAGTGCGTATGCTACTGCCTTCAGTTACCTACAATTGCAGCCACTGCTGTTTACTTTACTTACTATTGTACACAGTACTTGTGTTTTTTACACTACACTCAACACGCTCAAACTACTGCAATGCAACTGCTGTTATTATCTGCGTGTTTCAGCTCAACCATAGCTGCTCCATGTTGCATACTTAATTATTTTCACCTGAGCTTCATTGCACTGCCTGGCTACACCTGCTTCAAAGCACTTGTCTCCATGTTTCATTGCAGTTATAACTCTGAGGTCAGCCAATTAAGCTCCTGCTGAGGCTGTTAATATAGCTTGTTATTAAATTTTGCCTCACCGCCGAAAATCCTCAGAGTGTTTGTCACCTTGATTTGGCTATTCATGTCTGTCTGGCTTGCCCCCAAATCAGTGCTGTTTAATTGCTATACAGTATGTTATGCAGGTCCACCTACCACTACTACTGCTTACTGACCTATCAGGTCCACACTTGCTTACACAACCATTACTCTTGCTTATGCAGACCATTGCTTCATGCCTACTGCCATCCCTTTGGCTTCAGCCTGGGATTCTGCTGCACTCAATCTGTATTTGACCTTGAAAGGTCTCAGCACTTGATGCTCATTACAATCTCAGCATGCTGTGCTCATTCAGATCACCAGCTTTTCAGCTCTCAATCTATTTCTGGGACATGCCAGCCATTCTATTTTGGAGCAGGGTTCCTACAGCTGATGGTCTCACTCTGCTTTTAGTCCACATCTCGAGCGTGTCCAACTTGGGGTGGGATCCTTCTCACCTGGCCCATAGCTGGGAATCTCCTCACCCTGGGCTTGGCTTTAGCTGCCTGCTACATGACAGCAGCTCCTGGTGTAGAATTTAAGACTAGCAGCGAAGTGTAGTTACGACGATCTCCTTTGGCTCTAGTGTCTCACTATATAATGCTCCCATGTGCTCCCAGGTTGCTCCTGTAAAAAAGCTTTCAGCTTAGTGTGCTATACCTGGTTAAACAACTAAATAATGTTTCCCTCGTGAGGCACCTGCACTGCATTCTCCCTACAACTGCCTCTGGTTCACCTGGTTTGATTTAAGGTGGGTAGGCCAGGTGAGTGCCTCAGTAGTTGTTGCTCTCCTCCTGCACCTTGGATGCACTTATTGTTGCAGAGTTTTCTCGCAGCCTTCCACGGTGTTCCACTAGAGGGTTTGAGTGAGAGCCTTCCTACAAAACTGGAATATTTTCCACCTCCCTTTAATTCAGTTTTCCAAATTGTAGCTGCAGAGCCGTCACTAAATAAATTATCCCAAGCCTGGAGGGAAGGTGACCTAGGCCTTGGAGCCCCAGAGATTTCCTCCTCATAGGGTTTTTTTCTCTCTCCTCCATTGCCTCAGGTCATAACACTTAGTTAGCTTAGTTGTTTCCCTTGGTTTCTTTAGGTAGGTTCTGTTGCTGGATGGAGGTGGGGGATGTCCTGCCATTCCCTCTCTTCTTAGGGGATCCCCTACTCTCTAAGAAAACCATCAGTATCCTGCTACGCAGCCCTGGGCAGTCATTATGACAACTGAGCATCTCATTGCATTATCAAACTGTCTATACTTCTCTGCTACTACGTTACAGTTACTACTCCTATGTCACAGTTACTGCTTGCTCATATGCTCATCTTGCCTCCTTTTGGGGATGATACTACATTTTTGGGGGGATTCCTAAGGTACCTTTAGCAACGGGAATCATCCTGTTGCACCTCTAGGGGTGGAACCCTCTCTGAGGGTTCTTTGCCTTTGTACCCCTAAAGGGTGGTAATTCCTCTGGAATAGAGAGTGCGAACGGCCAAAACCAAGCTAGCACAGTTGCACAAGCATAACACTATACTGGCTGCATAAGCCAGTGAAATTAAAAGCTTGCCTGTAGTTCGGTGGCCAAGCAGCCAGCCACTCCCACTTCCTGAGCTATATAAGCAGTTCCTCTAAGCCTCACTGTGAAGCATTTTTTCTTTGCCCCACCATCCTCCCTTCCTCCTCCAGTGGCAGCCCTCTCTCCTTAGGGGGATTCCTAAGGTACCTTTAGCCACAGGAACTGTTCCATTGCACCTCTAGGGTGGAACCCCCTCCAAGGGTTCCTTGTCTTCGTATTCCTACAGGGTGGTAATTCCTTTGAAATAGAGAGTGCAAACAGCCAAAAGCAACCTAACACAGTTGCACAAGCATAACACTATACTGGCTGCATAGGCCAGTGAACTTATGATTGAATAACTTGTGCTGTGAGGAAGGGTTTGGATTCATTGGTGACTGGGGACCCACCTGGAGGGATGTAGGCTTGTTCAAGCCTGATGGCCTGCATCCATCCTGGAGGGGAATCCAAGCACTCAATGATAAGTTTAAATGCTACATGGACAACCATTTAAACTAGCCAAGGGGGGTGGCAGGCCAGCAAGGAGGGTACATAATTTCCCACCCCCCCACAGCTAGCAGTGGATCCAGTGAACTGGTTGAGTGGATATCTCTGCAAAGCAATGAACAAAAGATGGAGATAAGCACCCAAGAGGTAGATAGGCAGAAAAGGGGCAAGATTCAACAGAAGGGCAAACAGCAGAGAGAACCAGGGATAAAGGACAACCAGGGAAGGGGCTGGAGTAGAACAGCTAAACAGTCTAGGGAGTTCAAATTATGAAAAGCCATGTGTGCCAATGCCAGGAGTCTTAGCAACAAGATGGAGGATCTGGAGGCTGTCATTGTGCAGTCAGACCTGGACATTGTGGCCATCACAGACACCTGATGTAATGATAACCATCACTGGGAGATTACCATACCTGGCTAAAACATATTCAGAAGAGGCAGGGTAGGAAGGAAGGGAGGAGGAGTGGCACATTATGTGAAAGATGACATAAAGGCCACAGAGATAAGACTGTCATACTGCTGAAATTTATACTAGTCTTTGTTGTTAAATGAAATATACCTGAGAAAGAAACCTAGCTGTACTTTTATATTTGTACTTCATTTATTTGAGCTGAAACTTGCTATCATGAGGTCTGGAGCCCTAGCAACGCTAGGCAGAGAAGTGTAGTTCGGGATTAGCCGAAAAGAACTACAACTCATCCTAAATTACTATTTTTAGGGAGAAATACTGCTTGGGGGGTTTGTTTTAAGTTAAAAGTGTTTACAGCACTACCTGAATTTTATTTAAAAGCTTGGGAATTAATCCTCTCACTCGAGACTCGCAAGGGCACTTCCGGGTTAAACCACACTATTTAAACAAGCCATGCTATTAGCAGGGTGAGCATGAGGAGGGCGAGAGTGCGCTTGCACGTGAAGACGCGCACAAAGACATGCACATCATGTGTCACACATGTCAGGAGTGACAGAGGGATGGTAATGTTGGGACTTGTAAGTAAAACTAAGGCCTGTTTAGTATCTCTTAACCTTAACTCAAAAAAAAAATACTGATTTAATCATCTTTGACAACGAAACATGCATTAGCACTGTAAAACAAATGGCAGAAAAACCTGTAAGGAGAGATATTATTATAACCTTGGATGGTGAAACAAGTCTGAAATGCAATACTTGTTCGATGTATACATTATTTGATTCCTTTCCCCAAACACCTTTTTATGTTTGTGACAAATGTATAAATAACAGTGTCCTGAGGGAAGACATCGATAACTTCTATAAAAGGTTAGCTGTTATTGAACAATATCAAGAAACCCTGAGTCAAACCTCAGGTAACTGCTTAAAGGAGGGTACTGCAAAATCATTGGGGTCTAATACTGAGGTGGGTGAAACTGACCCTCATCGAGAGACAGGTATATATGAGAAAAGGAATGGAAGTGACTCAAATGAAAATTGTATACATAGTGAGTCTGAAGACTGGATTAATGTGTCTATAGGCCACAAATCTAAATCTAGACGCAGGGCTATGTGTAACAATATTAGCCTATCAAATAGATATGAAGCCCTGATTGATTTAGAAACAGAGGACACATTCTTAGATAGGGTACATGATAGTTCAACAAATGAACAACATACCACCACTCCTACTACTACTGAGATGATTGAATCTAAGGTAGATATATTGACTACTGAAAATACTGTCCAGTCCTCTAGTATAGTAGAAGAAGTAATTTATTCTAATAGACCCACTTATGAATCTAAAGTAGTTCAGTCAGATACAACAAAGGACATAGTCTCTATGGAAACTGTACCAACAGAAAATTTAAGCAGGCAATGCTTTGTATTGGGAGATTCAATAATAAAATACACTGACAAAATTGTGTGTTGAAAAGACAAACATAATATAGCATGCTCATCATTTTGGGGAGCTGGTATTAAAGACATAAATAGAATGTGCCTGGATATTCTACATAATTCTGGCCCTAATCCACTTGTCACTATCCACACGGGTACAAATGATCTGAAGAAACTATCTATTGAAGAAATCAAACAGGAATATATAAACATTGGAAAAACTTTAGTTGAACTTAATTGTGAGACATGGTTTTCAGAAATATTACCTGTTCCTAGAGCAAATTATCAGACTACTCATAAGATTAAATGCATAAATGAGTGGATACGTAAATGGACACTTAAAGAAGGTTATAAGTCCATTCCCCTTTGGGAATACTACTGTGATACTCCATCTTTGTTTTGTTGGGACGGGCTTCATTTAAGTAAACAAGGTGCCTATAAATTGGGCAGAACTTTTGAGAATATCATACAAAAAGCTTTAAACTAGAAAAAAGGGGAAGATGGTGCTAAACCTGATAAAAACTTTAACAATTTAAGATCCAAGAAACTGAAAATCTGGAATATTAATGCCCGAAGTCTGAATAATGTAAAATTAACTGAACTAAAAACACTGATAAATAATTATAATTCGGACATTATATGTGTAACAGAAACATGGTGGGACGAGTGTAATAATTGGTCCAATAATATTGACAGGTATCAACTTTTCTCAAAAATTCGTTTGGGAAGAAGAGGTGGTAGAGTATGCTACTATGTTTCTGAACAGATACAGTGTCAAGAAATTAAATTTAATGAAATTTCTGAAAACATAACTGAAATCCTGTGGCTGAAGTTAACATTTTCTCATTCACCCAAAATCAATCTGGGGATCTGTTACAAACCTCCTAACAGTAATAGTAGTTATAATAACAATTTAATAGAGGAAATAAATAAAGTCTCTAGTTTAGGTGATGCTTTAATTTTGGGAGACTTCAATGCACCGGGAATAAAATGGGATGAACTGAAAGGTATTACTGCCTTTGATAAAGTCTTGATTGATACTATAATATCTCATGGTTACCATCAAATGGTTGATGCTCCAACTAGGGAGAGAAGTATTTTGGATTTAATTTTTTCTAATTCCATTGATAGAATTGACCGAATAGATATTCTCCCCCATTTAGGAAATAGCGACCATAACATTGTAGAATGTACAATCAATATTGAAAAACCCAAATTAAATAGATCGTCATTACCTTTTGACTATAAAAGAGCTGATTGGAATAAAATTATTGAAGCATTTAAAAAAAAGGATTGGGGAGAATCATATTGTAAATTAAGCGTTAACTCTATGTGGGGAAAAATTAAAATTAAAAATCCAATAAATTCCAAATTACTTTATTCTGAGGTGTAAAGATAAAAATAACAAAGGTTATATCCCATATTGGTTTAATAAAAATATCAAGGTACAGATAAGAAGGAAAAACAAAGCCTTAAAGAAATACAAAAATTGTCCAACCTTGATAAATCTTAATAAATATAAGAATCAACAGAGATCCCTTAAATCTATTATTAAAAAAGGAAAAGTCAAATTTGAAAATAAATTGGCATCAAGTAAAAATCATAAAGCCTTCTACGCATATATTAACAACAACAAGCACGCGGGGAAAAAATAATTCAGTGACTGTTAATGGTAAAATAATAATGAGTAATAAAGAAATAGCAAACAGTTTCAATAATTACTTTATGACTATCTATCAGGAAAATAATTCAAAGATGACTATTCCAGGGGTAATGGATTCAGAAGCCTTCAGTATCAGTCATGATATGGTACAGAAGGAATTATCTAAATTAAGGACTTCTTCCTCTTCAGGCCCTGATAATATTGACATCATAATTTGGAAACATCTTTCTGAGGTAGTAGTAAAACCCTTGACTGACATATTTAATAAGTCACTTCTAACTGGTATGATTTCCAAGGACTGGAAAAATGCCATAGTGGTGCCAGTACACAAAAAGGGAAATAAATCAAGTGTGACAAATTATAGACCAATTAGCCTAACATCTATTTGTTGCAAGATCCTGGAAAGATTGATTAAAAATAAAATTGAGAAGGATGTAATTAAACTAGGGTTGCAGGATCCTTCACAACATGGCTTTAGAAGAGGACTGTCCTGTAATACTAACCTACTAGCTTTCTATAGCCATGTTAGTTGTAAATTAGACAGGGGTCAACCAGTTGACGTAATCTTTTTGGACTTAGGAAAGGCTTTCAATATGGTTCCACATAATAAACTTATTACAAAATTACTGGATCTAGGTCTAAATAAAGTTAAAGTAAGATGGATCAGAAATTGGTTATCTAACAGGAAACAGAGGGTGTGAATAAATTAAGTTCTTTCTGACGAGGGCAGGGTTACCAGTGGTGTTCCTCAGGGATCTGTATTGGGCCTGTTGCTGTTTGGTTTATACATTAGTGATATGGGTAATGGTGTGGATTCTGTTATAACCAAATTTGCAGATGACACTAAAATAGATGGAGAAGTTACGTGATTAATAAAGTATAAAGAATTAAGCAATAGCCTAAACACAATAGAAAGATGGGGTGAACGAAATAATATGAAATTTAATGCAAATAAATGTGCAGTGATACATTTTGGGAAAAATACATATATATCCATATTTGTCAAATAATAAGCTCATAAAGAATAGTACATGTAAAAAAAACCTTGGTGTATGGATAAATTCTAATTGTCCTCGGATACACATATTGTTAAAACTGTAGGGAAATGTAACAGTAGTATTAATTCCATTAAAAGAGCATTCATTTCTAGGAATAAAGATTGTGTACTGAAGTTATGTAGGACATATGTACTCCCCCATCTTGACTATGGTTCACCGATCTGGAGCCCATACTTAAAAAAGGTATTCTAAGGATTGAAAAAGTTCAAGGGAGACCGACAAAATTTATTAAAGGATTAAAAAAATAAGGAATATGCAGAAAGACTGGTTGACCTAAATCTCTACTCTTTAGAGACTAGAAGAATCAGAGATCTATTATTTTTATACCGAATCATGGAAGACAAGGCCTTAATGCCACAATGTAATATAAGAAGGGTTCAAAAATTAGTAAATTCTACATCACATGATAAACAAATATTTATATATAGGGCAATAACTAATAGGCATCAATGCTTTTATAATATACGTACATCTACAATTTGGAATAATTTGCCTATGAATGTTGGGGATTCTACATCATTTGACATATTTAAAAGTAGGTTAGATGAATTCTTGTTATCAAATTACATAAGAAATATCAACAGATAAGCCCACTATGAGTGGGAGGCAATTAAATGGGCCAATGACCTACTTTGTCTACACCCATCTTTCGGATGAGACATTAAACCGAGGTCCCTTCTGCCTGGATTGGTGGTAGTTCAGGTGGATGTTAAAGATCTCATGGCACTTCTCAAAAAGAGTAGAGGAAAGTTTTATTGCAACAAAAATCATACAAAGGCATACAAAAACAAGTCCCAGAACAAAATCAAAGGAATAAACAAGGAAAAGGAAAAAAAAAAAGGAAAACACTGGGTAACAAAGAGATATACATTCATGTCACCGCAGAATCAGAATCTGTTACCCAAGGAAGGACCTTCCAGAGTTCCAAAAGTTGTGTCTCAGATAAAGAAGTACTTTCTTGCAAATAGATATTCTTCAAATCCTGTACAATTTTTCTTTCCAACTCAATATATGTTGATTCTTTTTGTTGCAATGTAAATAAACACCTAGCCATCCATATATTCCACTTAATAACAATAAACACCAGATTCAAAGTATCAATGTGCCATAAGGACCATTGAGGGGAAAAAACTCCATAAACAATATTTAAATATGAGACCGTCTGAAACAAGGGAAGTTGCCAGGTATGTGCTAAAAAGGACCACCAAGTCTGAATAAAAGAACAGCCGAAAAATAAGTGAGATATGGTTTCTGGCTGTGTTACACATAACAGTCTTGAGCACATTCTGTCTTGGAGTTGCTTATGTTTATGGTTTGCCTTCACATTAATCCTTTCATGGCAGGATAGCCAATGAAAGTCCCACATATGGGCAGGTACTCTTGTACAACGTAATAAAAACAAAAGGGAGGGGATATGTTGTCGAGGATATTTTTAAAAAGGTACGTGGACAGCACAGACAGTGGAAAGTAAAGATTTATATAATACTTTATGGGAGGATGGTAATAACATCTGGGCTGTTATCTTCCATTGTTTCAGATGTAAAAAAACATGCTTGACTTATACAGGTATACCAACATTATGTCATAACACAGACAGCGAATTAGTTTCCCATTGGTGAAACCATAATCGACAAGAATTATAAAACCAAGATTCCCACCCTCTTTGGGTATTGATCAATAAAGGCCTAAGGTTAGCTGTAAGGAAAATACAGAAAAAAATAACGGGATTAATTATAAGGAGACCGCCCTCCGAAATGGGTAAGTATGTCACATTCCTTTTGATCGGGTTCAATCTACTCCCCCAAAAAGCTTGAAAAAACAAGCTAAGGACTGTAGTTTCTAGTTGTTTGGGTACAGGAAAGATGTAACTCAAATAAAGAAAAGTTGGTATCAAATAGGATTTAATCAGAAAAACACGTTTCTTTTTCCCAAGTTGTCCCTTATTCCAATGGGCTACCTTAAGTTTGCCCTGCTGTAACTTAACATTCCAATTATAGAAATCAGAATCTACTGTTTCAAAATAAACCCCTAAAATATGAAAAGGGCATTCCACCAGACGTAAAGGACCAATGCAATCTAGAGGTGATAAAACAGAGCCCACCTGTACTCCCACACTTTTATCATAATTCAGGACAGCACCGGAACACATACCAAAAGTAGAACAGACCTGAAGAGAGATATCCACAGAGGGAGCATCGGCTACAAGAAAGCAGACATCATCAGCATAGGCATTGGCTTTGTAGGGCGAGCATAAAACAGGGCTGGAAATGGCATGGATCTGAGGGTGGGTATTCAATTGATGAAGCAAAACATCCAGAAAAAAAACATATAATATAGGGCTCAGCGGGCACCCCTGGCGAACCCCTCTCTTAATAGGGATCATAGGTCCTACCCAACCATTAACTACTGGTACCACAGTGGCAGTTCTATAAAAACAATGGATCCACTGAATTAACACCACCGGCACATGCGATAAGCGAAGTGACTCCCATAAAAAATCATGTTTGACAGAGTCAAATGCCGCTTTCTGGTCTACAGAAATCATGAAACCCGAAATTTCATTGGCAAAACCATGAGAGAACAATTCCCGAAGGAGAATCAAATGATCAGAGATCCTTCTAGTAGGCACTGAACAGGACTGTGCAGGATGCAAAACCACTTCTGCTATTCTCACAAGACACTTGGCAATTATTTTCATTAATAACTTAAAATCAGTATTCAACATACTTAGAGGACGCCAATTGTCAAGGGAGTATAAATCCCCTTTGTGTTTATATATATAAATCAAAATACCTTTCGTAAATTCCAAAGGAAGAATTTCGCATGTTACTAAGGAGTTAAACACTATAACCAATTCCGAAATCAAGTAGGCGCCCAACACTTTATATAAGGCAGCTGGGAGACCATCCGGACCAGGAGTCCTCTATAAAGGCAGAGAAGAAATAGCCGAGGTCACATCCAGCTCTGAAATAGGTTAGCTAACCTGGTCCAAAAGAGACTGCGAGGGGAATGGGATGTCAAGGTCAGCATATAAACTTGCAGAATCAACTGCAACTACTGGGGGGGGGGGGAATAAAGCCAACGTGTGGTCCGTCACACGACAAATATCAGATTGAGAAGCACATAAGTTAGCTTCAGAATCAACTAAACATGTCATGTTTTTTTGAGAAATTTGACTGGAATTTGCCTTAAAAGGGCAAACAACAGCATGTGTGCCAGCCGTACCAAATTTTTGTGGAAAAAAAAAGTTGTTGTGATTTCTGTGTTTGGAAATGCAACACATCATCCTGTACCAATTTAATTTGGTGAGAGAGGTCATGCCCCGTCTTATATGCAATAGTTAATAAGGACTGAAGGTGAACCCTCTTCTGCAAATAATCTAAATACTCCCGTCTACACTTCCTACAACTATAAGTTTTTAAGAAAACAATTAAATCATGCTTAGTATCCAACCACCACCTAATAAGGTCCTCATAACAAATAAAAACAGATTTACGTGCCCGGATAAATGACAACAAGGACTGCATGAAGACTGGGACTTGCAACAAGGAGGTGTTAAATTTCCAAAATCCGGGGCCTTTACGAAAGGGGGTAACAGGTCCCAAACCAATTGATAACAACTTATGATCCAAAAATGCAACAACTTGTACCTTAGCCAAAGCAATATTCAGAGATTGAGACAAAAACACAAAATCAATTTGCATCGCCAACCTACCCTTCTGAAATGTGGGGGTATGTTGTTTAGTAAAAGACAGATAAGCATCAGTTAAATGGGCAGTACGGACCAATTTTCCCAATTCATGCGAGTCACAAAACAACTTTCGAGTAGTCGCAAAAGAACTCTTATCATGTAGACTCAAGCCACAATTAAAATCACCAGAAAAAATTATTTGTAAGGAAGTATGTAAAAAAGGGAAAATAATGCTATACGCTCTATTTTGGTCTGAGGGGCATAAAGATTAATCACCCAATATGAACAAGACCCAAGTACAAAATCTAGAATAAGTGCTCTACCTGGGGCTATATCATATATTTTAATAATCGGAACCCCGGGACATTAATAAGAATCTCCAGACCTGAACAGGAATCCTGGCCAATGGACCAGTAAGAAGGTCCCTGTACCCAGTCTTGCTGTGCATGTCGGATTTCCTGTGTAGTGTGTAATCGGGTATCTTGCAATAAAAAAATTCCCAGTGGCAACAGTCGTAACAAAAAAAAAACAGTCGTCTCTTCGACAGTCGCATCATACTGTTTACATTAATAGTATGACAAGTAAAACAAGACATAGAGATTGAATAAGGCCAAAAGACTCATCACAATTTCCTTCTCCCAACTACTTTTTGCCCTTTAAGTTTCAACCTCGCTTTCTGTTTTTGAGAAAGACCAGAACCTAGGTTGAGTTCAGAATCAGCAGGTCCATCAGGGAGAGAGGAGGCTACTGAGGAAGAGTCTGACTCACCCCCAGCATCATCTGAGACAGACAGGAGTAGCTCAAAAGGGTTAGATAAAGGTACAGGAGAGGAGTCTGGGCCCACCAGAAGGGAAAGCAGTACCCGGGACGTATTTCTCAAGGACCTGCGACAGCCTGCCATGGCTGATACCTGAGGGGGGGGGAGGAGGCATAGTGCTAGGACCTGGAATAGGGTCAGAAATTGACAAAACAGGCTGGGCTAACATAGCTGAGGGCTGAACCAGAGTACTCTCAGGAAGGGAGACCATTGGCCCCTCAGTACCTGGAGCTGTAACAGACACAGGTACCGGTGCAGAAGACTGAAAAAACGCCTGGGGCAGGGCTGCCGGAGTGGAGCGTATATTAGCCTTCTGTGCTTGTGTGACAATAAAACGTTGATCAACCCCACCATCATGAGATTCCTGATTGTGGGCTGCCCAGTGACAATTCTGGAACGTGTGTCCCAGTTCATCGCATAGGTTGCATTTACACTCATTTACACAATGTGCTCCCACATGACCCAATTCACCACATGTATTACATTTCAATTTGTCACACACATTACTGAGATGTGTAGGATCACCACACTGGTAACAAGCTTTAGGCTGACCCGGGTAAATTAAGACGCCTCTATCCCGGCCTATAAAGAAAGAATTAGGTAGGTGTACTGGACCTGACTCATTAGTGTGCAATAAAACCTTAATTTTCCAGCCCCCTGTCCAAATATTGTCTGTGTCCAGGATGACCTCCGCCTGACCCTGAACAGTACATTGGTGCCTCAACCAATAAAGAACATCAGCTACATCAACACCCTCATTCTGAAACAACACAGTAATAGTCTAAAAGGCAGGTTTTGAAAGAGGGATTGCCTGGAATGGAGTCCAAAGAGCAGTGTTCTTTAAAGTAGAATATTTCGTCCAAAAACGTTCCAAACCATGGGCTGTTTGAAAACTAACATCAAAAGATGATTCACCAGAAATGTGAATCATCGCATAAATTTAGTGAGAAAAAAACTTCAAGGAGTCTTTTAGAAGTGTCCGAGCAACATAGACATGATCAGGGAGCTTGGGTAACCCTCCCTTATAGACCAGACGTACTCCATTGTGTCTCTTAGCAGCCTAAATCGGGAACTTGAATAATGAGGAGAATGAGCGACTAGGCTCTGCCTTACGAGATACAGTGTTAGTCGAGATTGATTGATTCAGTACAGTACCTGCAGCCCCAGGAGACGTAGCAAGGGAAGAAGCCCGGAAGTCAGGTCTCACTAGGTTTATCATGGTGGGGTGTTGAGTCAAGGCCAATTCATCCAGTAAGCGTAAGGGGTGGGGAGAGACCATAGATTTGTCAGCTGAACCCTGCAGCTCAGGGAAATCTGCAGGACTGAGGGACCGCATTGGCGACGGACCGGAAATCCATCGTCCCGCAACCGGTTCCTGCACCCAGCCAGCCCCTCGCAGAGCCGAGTCCACTGACCGGGGAGCCTTGTAGGAGAAACCAAGACCTGAGGCGGTGGCAGCAAAGGAGATGAGGCAGCAGGCTCCAAGTCATGACCACCCTCCACCTCCGATGAATGGGAGTCCAAGGGAGCAGCCTCCAGAAGAAGTGAATCCAGGGTCTCAGAACACACAACAACAACAACTGACTGGTGAGTCTCCGTAATCTGGTCAGCTAACATCGCAGGCACAATGGCGGGGGGAGTAACAAGTCAATGAAACTCAGCAGAAAAAGGAGGATCCTTGAGAGAACGAAGTTCTTGGCAGATTTGTTTCTTGGTAAGCAGAAAACTACGTTCTGCTTCAGCCAGGCATACACGTAATGCCTTCTTTACATTACTAGTCATGTCAGGAGAAGGTGTGGAGAAATCCTCTGAGACAGCGTCAGTAGATAGAGTACAAGGTTCTATTACTTTGTCAAACAATGTAGGGTCAAGCCCTGTCTGCAGAACAGGCTCGGTAGCATCACAATTCTGTTGTGCATCCATTAAAACAGCACTGTCAGTCTCCAAAAGAGTCAAGGTGGGAGCCGAGACCAAAACTCCCACCTCCATAGCTTCCTCCACAGCAGCCACAGGGATGTCTGCCATCTTGGACGGAGATTCCCCCTCTGATGAGTAGGGGAATTTCCCCGGTGTCCTGGCCAAATTTCCCTCATTCATTAAAACAAATACCACTGACAGCTTAATCTGGTTCAAGGTCAGTTGTCATTCATCTGTATCCCCTTCCCCTGGGTCATGCCTGAAAATAGGCAGGATTTATCTAGTGCACTTACCCGGTCAACAAAAAACAAATAAATAAATAAACATACCAAGTTACCAAGAGATCCAGGAGGAACAAAATGGAGGAGAGATACTGTAGATTAAGCTGGAAAGGAAAAAGGGGCCAACCATACATACATGTGTGGTTTATAGACCACCAGCCCAGGAGGAAGAAACAGATAGGGAGCTGATGCTAGCCATTCTAAGAATGGCAGACAAGGGTGAGGTAGTGCTGGTTGGAGACCTCAATATTCCAGATATGGACTGGAGCATCCCAGCAGCAGTATCAACCAAGAGCAGATTTATCCTGGACTCCCTTCAAGGTGCCTTCCTCAAGCAACTGGTCATGGAACCAACTCAGCAGAAGGCAATACTGGACCTTCTGCTCAGAAACAGGGACAGTGAGATGGGGGTAACAGTGGGGGAGCACCTGGGGAACAGTGACCACCAGTCATTGTGGTTTGAAATCACAGAAGGAGCAGAACCAAACCACACAAAAACATGTATCCTGGATTTTAGGGGGGCAGCCTTTGGGAAAATTGGGAGAAGCTTGAAAGAGGCATTAAGGGTAATGGGGTGGGAATCAGGGGTTGCAGAACAGTGGGCAGTATTTAAAATGGGGATTACAAGAGCAACAGAATTATGCATTAAGTGGGTTAGCAAGGGGAAAAGGAAGAGGAGACCATTATGGTTTTCCAAGGAGATAGTGGAGAAAGTGAACGCCAAAAAGACTGCATTCAGGCAATACAAAAAGACACAGGCAGAAGGTGATAGGGAGAAGTACCAGGAGAAGCAAAGGGAGGTAGGGAGGTCAGTAAGGGAAGCCAAAGCTCAGACAGAAGAGCACATTGCAAAATCAGTGAATAGAGGAAACACAACTTTTTACAGGTACATAAATGAAAAAAGGAAAGCAAAGGGAGGGATATTGAGACTGAAGGGGGAGGATGTGGCCCATGTGGAGGATGACAACAGTAAATCTGACATATTGAACAGGTATTTCTGCTCAGTCTTTACTGAGGAAGAGGAGGGTGATGGGCCTGAAGGGAGTACAAGGGGTGGGAATGATGCAGAAATGGACACAAGTCCCTTTACATGAGAAAGGGTCCTGAAAGAACTGGAAGGAATAAGAGTTGATAAAGCAATGGGGCCAGATGGGGTGCACCCCAGGGTCCTTAAAGAACCAAGAGAGGTGGTGGATGAACCTCTGGCAATCCTGTTTAGCTGATCATTGGAAACTGGGGAGGTATCAAAAGACTGGAGGACAGCAAATGTAGTCCTCTTATACAAAAGTAGGAACAAAGAGGAAGTGGGAACTACAGACCAGTCAGCCTCACCTCAGTAGTGGGGAAGATCATGGAAGCACTACTGAAGGAGAGAATGGTGGAACATCTGGTTGTCAACAGACTACAGAACCCAAGGCAGCATGGTTTCACCAGGGGGAGGTCATGTCAGACCAACCTCACTGAATTTTTTGACTGGGTGACTAGGGAGGCAGATCAGGGGAGGGCAGTGGATGTGGCTTATCTGGACTTCAGCAAGACCTTGACACTATGCCACATAGAAGGCTATTACACAAACTGGGGAATATGGGTGTGGGCAGGACAGTAGTGCAGTGGGTAGGTAACTGACTGAGTGGCAGGACACACAGGGTGGTGGTAAATGGCTGTCACTCCACAGAGGGAAGAGTGACCAGTGGGGTATCATAGGGATCAGTGCTGGGACTGGTCCTTTTCAACATCTTCATCAGTGACATTGCACAGGATCTAGAAGGCAGAATTTCGCTGTTTGCTGATGACATGAAACTCTGTAACAGAGTGGAAACATCAGAGGGTGTAGACAGAATGAGAAGGGACCTGCAGAAACTTGAAGAATGGTCAGAGGTTTGGCAGTTGAAATTCAATGCAAGGAAGTGAAAGATAACGCACATGGGGCACAAAAACCCTGGCAAAATATATCAGTTGGGGGTTGAGGATATAGCATGCACCAAGCAGGAAAGGGATCTTGGGGTTATCATCTCTGATGACCTCAAGGTAGGGAAACAGTGTGACAAGGCAGCAGGTAAAGCAAATAGGATGCTGGGATGCATAGGCAGAGGCATCACCAGCAGGAAAAGGGAGATCATAATTCCAATATACAAGACACTAGTGAGGCCTCACTTGGAGTACAGTGTACAGTTCTGGAGACCATACCTACATAAGGACATAGACAGGATAGAGAAGGTTCAGAGGAGGGCAACAAAGATGGTACATGGATTGCATCACAAGTCCTTTGAGAACAGGTTGAAGGACTTGAATATGTACTCCCTGGAGGAGAGGAGGGAGAGAGGGGATATGATACAGACATTCAAGTATCTTACAGGGAGGAACAGGGTGCAGGAATACACTATTTTTAAGCAAAAAAGATGTTCCAAGACTAGAAGGCATGGGATGAAGTTGGAGGGAGGATGATTCAGAGCAAATGTGAGGAAGAATTTCTTCACAAAATGAGTGGTGGACAAGTGGAACACCCTGCCAGGGGAAGTGGTGGGGGCTGAAACGATCACAGGATTTAAGAATGCATGGGATAGACATAAATGAATTCTGGAGGTCAGGGGTGAGGGGAAACAGACTTCTAGAAAAACATAAAGTGAACTTACAAGTTCAAATGGGCAGACTGGGTGGGCCATAGGCCCTTATCTGCCGACACTGTCTATGTATCTATGTATGTATCTATATACACCCTTTTTAGGAAGGATAGGAAAGGGAGAAGGGGGGGCTGCTATGTCTGTGAAGGAGAGGATTAAAGCAACAGAGGCTGAAGGATCGCAAGAAGGAGGAGAGGCACTGTGGATCACCCTGGAGGTGAGAAAAAGGACAGCCATTCGCACTGGAATGATTTACAGGCCTCCAGCACAGGGGGAGAAATCAGATGAAGCTCTTGTGGAAACCATCCACAAAATGGCAGCTAAAGAGGGAACTGCTACTAATGGGTGACTTCAACCTGCTTGAGGTAGACTGGAGCACTCAGACTGTGAGGACAACAAGGGGCAGGGACTTCATGACCTCCTTGAATGGGCAAAGGTAAGACAACTTGTAGCAGAACCAACCCGTGAGAAGGCTATTCTGGATTTGGTCCCGAAGCTATTCTGGATTTGGTCCTGACCAACAGGGACAGGATCACAGATGTGGAGGTCGACAATCCCCTTGGTACCAGCGACCACAGGACAGTGTGGTTTAAGGTAACCACAGTGGAGGAAGCAAGCTATACAAGGACAAAGGTCCTAGATTTCTGGAAGGCTAACTTTAAGGAGATGGGTAGAAACCTCAAAAGAGCCCTAGCAGTGGAAGATACATGGGGAGATGTGGAAAAACATTGGTCTAGACTCAACAGAAGTATCAGGTCACTGTGTCAAAATTGTGGCAGAACCACTGGCTGCCCTTTTCAATGCATCACTAGAGACAGGAGAGGTACCTGAGGACTGGAGGAGGACAGATGTGGTCCCTCTCCACAAGTGTGGAAGCAGACAATTGCAGGCCTGCAAGTCTGATCTCAGTAGTGGGGAAACTAATGGAATCCTTACTTAAGGAGAGGATTGTGAAGTTTCTGGAGGATAGAGGGGCACAGGATCCAAGGCAGCATGGATTCTCAGTGGGAAGGTTCTGTCAGACGAATCTTATAGATTTCTTTGACTGGCTAACCACGGCGGTAGATCAGGAGGGGTGGTTAGATGTGGCCTAACTGGATTTCAGCAAGGTCTTTAACACTGTCCTGCACAGAAGATGCTAAATAAATTGGGGATCCTGGGAGTGGGTCCTATGGTGGTAAAGTGGGTTGGGAACTGCCTAAGGGACAGGACTCAGAAGGTGGTGGTGGTAAATGGAATGAAATCTGAGGAATGGGAGGTGACCAGCGGGGTGCCACAGGGGTTGGTGCTGGGGTCAGTCCTATTCAATGTCTTCATTAGTGACATTGCAGAGTATCTGGAGGGAAAGGTGTGGCTCTTCGCAGATGACACCAAGATCTGCAACAGAATGGGCACACTGAAGGGAGTGTAAAAAATGAGAAATGACCTAAGACTTTATGTGTGACAGATGTCTTCTAGTTCCGATGCTACAGGAAGAGATAGCTAGGCTGCCGTTATCAAGAGCAATTAGCCCTGCTATAGAGGCTCTTGAAAATTATATTGATTTCATGAAACACCAACTAGGCATCCCAGTTGCATCTGAATGTACAGAGTTAGTACATACTACAGAGCAGGAACTATCCTCTGAAATGATATCTGTCAATATGCCTGAAGCAGACAACTGGGCACTAGTTCCAAAAATTAAAATGCAGGGGTGGCCAGATCTTCAACAGTGCCCCTGTAGTACCCCTATAGAACAAATATGAAGCACTCATACATGAAGATGATGATACACCTTCCCTTTTAAGGATCCCAATAAAAGTATGCCAAAGGACCCATTAGACTGTGACAATATTAAAGATTCTAATAAAAATGCCAACAAATCAAATGGCCAGAAATCAGTCATCCCTAAAGCATCTAAGCAAAAGGAGGTAACCAGTACCAACCTATCTAAGAAACCACAGATAACAATCCTCAGGGAGGAAACAAACTTTAATACAGATACCAAACAAATATTTGTATTGGGGGACTCTAATATCAAACACATTGATCGAGCAGTTTGTAATCCGGACAAAATGAATTGGACATGTTCCAGCTTTAGGGGGAGCTAGAGGTTCAGAAATAACCACAATAGTCAAAAGTGTACTTAAGGAAGCAGGTCAAAATCTCCTGTGTATTGTCCACGTAGGTACCAATGACATAAATAGAAGTAGCCTAGAGGAACTGAAATAGGACTTTGTGGCATTAAACAATGTCCTGACAGAAAGAGGCTGCTCAGTATGCTTCTTTGAAATTCTACCAGTACCTAGAGCCACTCTTTACATTTGTAACAAAATTAAGGCACTGAACGATTGGCTCAGGAAATAGTGTCCTCAACAGGGAAATTTGTGCCTAACTCACAGGAAAACTTTAATGAAAAGTCTGCCCTGTTCTGCTGGGTTGGCCTGCACCTCAGCAAGAGAGGAAGTACCATCCTGGGTAAGAGTATCGCAGCAGCCATTGTTGCGCATTTAATCTAACGTCTAAGGGGGAGAATGGGATTGGGAATGTTCCCAGGTCTCTAAGTAAGGCAGCCTCAGTTAATAACCTAAAAATGTACAAGGTATTATCCCCAAATGCTATGTCATTAAATGTAGTTAAAACGGCTGAACTGGAGGTTAAATGTAGGATGTCTGACTGTGGTCTAATATTTATAAAAGAAACATGATGGGATTCTAACTCCACATGGTTAAAAGAGATCCCAGGATATAAGCTTTATCACAGGGACCGACAGGGTCAAGCAGGTAGAGGTGTTTGTCTATATGTCAGGGACGATATTACATCTTCCTACTTCCCTTTTCTGCTATAACTGAAAGTATATGGGTGAATATCCAATTTAAGGTGCAACCCCAGATACTAGTAGGAACATACTATAGGCCCCCCTCAGCTAACCATGAGTACACTTTTACATTGATTAATGACATAACAACACTAGTGAACAAAGGTAACACCATAACATTAAGAAACTTCAATATGCCCTCTATTAATTGGAACTCCCTAACCAGCAGTGCCCAGTGTGAAAAAGATTTCATATTTATTTTAATTGACACAGGCCTCGAGCAGCTCATAACAGAACCAAGGGGAGCTAATATTTTAGATCTACTGATCACCAACATCGGGGAAAACATTTCTAACACTAGCATACTAGACCCACTTGGGAATAGTGATCACTGCTCCATTCAGTGTACCTTAACCTATTGTAACCCCCTTGCAAATGGGGATCCCTAACTTTCCCAGAGCTCGGTTCCATGCTCCATGCCGGGTTGGTGATCGGCATAAAGCCGTTTCAATGGGTGGCTAGTGAGTGCTTTTGGAGCCTCCGTATGCTGCCTCTTTAGGGGCTGCCTTTGCAGTCATAATTTACTGAAATTGGGGGGCTGTGTGGCTGTATGCCTGAGTCCTGCCCAGGACGCTGGAGAGTAGCTCCTTTCTGCCATCGCTAGTGGTGCAGAGGGAGCACGGTTGAAAGGTGTGATTGCTTGCTTGGAATAACATAAAATAATAATGATAATGTAGTGTTCTAACCTGCTTTCCTTTGTAGTAACGACTGTTCGACTGTCTCCTCCATTTTGGTCGAGAACTGCTGAATTGGACCAATCAGTACCTCAGGACTTTGGAGGGCTGCCTGACCAATCGGGGGACTGCTTGTACTGTAAAAAAGGTATTATGGGCTCTGGTGCTTTTTCGCACCACTAAGGGCAGGAGGAATTGACTGGCATGTTCAGCCAGCCAATAGAAGCGGGTAGCGCCCGAACTGAAGGAAAAGCCCCTGGCTGTTGAAGGCAGATGCGTTGTGGCTTAGGAGAAGGGAGGAGCTCTGTGCTTCTGCGCTGGAGTAGTGTTCGCGCGGGAAGTGCATGAAGGCCTGAGGTGGCGGTTTTCTGCCTTGTGAGGATTCGGACTAAATCCGCCGGCGTGCGGTCGGAGAAGGCTGGTGCCAGCCCAGCTACCTACCAGGCTCAACCTGAGAGGACTGGAGAGAATTGCTGAATCGCGCTCGGTCCATCCGTGATGCTGAAGCTGCCATTTGCGGCCCAAGTTCTTCTGCAAGTTCGTAAAAGCCTGAAAGCAGCTGCCTGGTATGGTACCCCTCTGTTGTTTGCCATATAAATGTGTAAGGAGGCTGGTGAGATTCAGGCTCAGCCCTGCCAATGTTGAAGGAATCGTTATTTGCTGGAGTTGTGAGTACTGAATCAGGGTAGCTCCCTGCAAAGTGTGCCAACAGTGGTTTCCAGTTGTAGGATTACACTTCTGACTGCCTAATTAAACTTTCTTCCTATTCCGACTTGCTCAGGATCGTAACGGTTATCTGCGTTAAGGGCCCCAACCAGCTGCCATGTTTGGACTAGCCATTAGGGCTTGGGTACCCAGGGACAGTAAAGACTAGGTTCAGGCCTGTGCACAGAGCCCTAGGTAGATAAGTATAGTGATAAGCTAATCAACTTGATTCCCCCTGTCCTTGTTATTTTTCCCTTGAATAAATCAGATTGTTCTCTTTGCAATTACGCCCTGGTTATTGTGTACATTACTGGTGAACTGCTACCTGGTGACTGCAATATAACTGTGCCTTATTTTACAGGGGTCTCCGGAGGGAGTGGAGAGATTTTAGCCAGGGGGTAAGTGTATTGGTGAAAAGTGTTATTTGTACCCAGTGTGAGCCACTCATAGAAACATAGAAACATAGAAACATAGACTTTGACGGCAGATAAGGACCGCTAGGCCCATCTAGTCTGCCCATTTCCCTACCTACAGGATAGGCCGCAGATCCTAGTTAACCAACAGCCTATTTCTTCCTACCCCCCACAAGAATTGCCTTATGTCTGTCCCATGCATTCTTGAATTCTCCCACAGTTTTAGACCCCACAACCTCCTCAGGAAGGCTGTTCCATGCATCCACTACCCTCTCTGTGAAATAATACTTCCTCACATTGCCCCTGAACCGCCCTCCTTCTATCTTTAAATTGTGTCCCCTTGTTCTTGCAAGTCTCTTTTTCTGAAAGATGCTACCCTCTTGGACTTTGTTGAGTCCACTGAGGTACTTAAAAGTTTCTATCATGTCCCCCCTCTCCCTTCTTTCCTCAAGGGTATACATATTAAGCTCCTTTAGTCTCTTCTCATACGGCTTCTCTTGCAGACCCTGCACCACTTTAGTCCCACTAATGGGACGTACGGGGGGTTGCAGTAACCCAGAGGGCTGTGACCGAGGCAATCTCGACAATATTGACCCCGACCTCTGGGTGGAGGCACCCGTCAACGGATCTGGGCCTCTTACCCTGTCTCAGTGGAGGCAGGCAGGGGTAGTAGCCTTAAGAGTAGAGCCCCCTGGGGGTTATACTATGATTACCAAATCCACCTAAATCACTTAGTAATAAAGAAATATGATAGTACCAAATTTAATAAAATTAATGAATATTTAAACAAAATCTACCAGAAGGAAATACTAGCACCCCCCCCCCAAAGAAGCTTGGGGGTACTAAAAACTACAATTTTTAACTTAGAATAAACTTTTGTAAAGAAGTATAATAAAAAAGGGAAGGTTCCCCTATGGTTAAATAAACCTATGAAAAAATAAATAAAACACAAAGGCCCAGATATTGAAAAAGGTTGCGCATGGCCAACTGATGCACCCTGGTGTGATATTCAAACAGGAATTGTGCCTGGCACAAATCCCGATGCACCAGAGTGCATTAGTAATGTATGCGGTGCAGGTGGGAGGGGCGTGCCCATGCATGCTCTGCACAGCCCGATATTCAGCCCGGGATGTGCTGAGTCCATGCATGTGCAGCCCCTACTTGCACCGCACACAGTTGATCCGAAAAAAAAAGGAACAACGGCTGGCCACCCACAGGTGAGCTGCCATATTTCAGGGTGCAACATGGCAGCTGCCACCTGTGGGTGGCCAACTGAGCTCCAGCTGCACCTGGCGGCGCCCCCCCATGCCTTATCAAATATAATAACTTTCAATATCTCTGGTGGTCCAGTGGACTGCTGTCAGTCCGATCGCGGATTTGAGTATAAATTAAATAACTTCCGATATCCCTGGTGGTCCAGTGGACCGTTGTCAGCCCGATCGCTGGCTTAAGTATAAAGGAAAGAAATTCCAATATCTCTGGTGGTCCAATGGATCGCTGTCAGCCGATTGCGGGCTTAAGTATAAAGGAAAGGAATTCCAATATCCCTGGTGGTCCAGTAGACTGCTGTCAGCCCGATCATGGGCTTAAGTATAAAGGAAAGAAATTCCAATATCTTTGGTGGTCCAGCAGTACCCCCCACACCCGCTCACTGAGCCCCACCGCCCTGTTCCCCTCTGGTCAGCGGCGGGTGACAGCACCCCACCCACCTGCCGCTCCGCCACCCACTGACTGACACCATAGGTAGGGCTGTACGCCGATTGGTCCACAGCATGAGCCAATGGGCGTGCAGCCAGTACCGTACTACACATTCCGGATATGTGAATGGATCCATTCACATATCTGGAATGTGTAATAAGGTACAGGCTGCACGCCCATTAGCTCATGCTGTGGACCAATGGGTGTGCAGCCCTACCTATGGTGTCAGTCAGCGGGCAGTGGGGCGGCAGGCAGGTGGGGTGCTGCTGCCCACTGCTGACCGGGGGGGAGCAGGGCAGTAGGACTCAGTGGGCAGGTGGGAAGGGGGGTACTGCTGGACCACCAGGGATATTGGAATTTCTTTTATTCTTCAAATGCCTGCAATCGGGCTGACAGTGGTCCACTGGACCACCAGGGATATTGGAATTTCTTTCCTTTATACTTAAGCCCGCGATCGGGCTGACTGCGGTCCACTAGACCACCAGGAATATAGGATGAGATTTTTTATCACAAATGCCCGCGATCGAGCTGCGAGCGGTCCACTGGACCACCAGAGATCCAGGATAAGATTTTTTATTACAAATGTCCACGATCAGGCTGCGAGCGGTCCACTGGACCACCAGGGATATAGCATGAGATTTTTTATTACAAATGCCCGCGATCGGGCTGCGAGCAGTCCACTGGACCACCAGGGATATAGGATGAGATTAATTTTTTACTTAAGCCCATGATCTGGCTGTGGGGCACATTGCCACGCTGTGCAGGGGGCGTCGGTCCCCAATTGCTGTTGCCTGGCAAGGCACCAGGTGCAAGTCACTGGGCATCGGCACATCTGCATGCAAATAGAGCCATAATGACATGCAAATGGCCCCATTTGCACCTTATATACATTATGGCCCCATTTGCATGTGTACTTTTGAATATTGCGGTTGCTGCGCATAGCACAATGGAACATGTGATAGCGCATCCCCCTGCTCCACTCTGGCCACTTGTGCTGGTGCAGTGCCACTGCACCATGCACACTGTGGGCAGCCAGGGTGCGACTTTCAATGATGCTGTGCCATGGCGCAGCTCCGTTGAATATCGCCCAGTCAACACCCATGCGCAGCCAAGTTATGCTGCACCCAGGCTTGCGCACAGCCTGGCGCAGTTTGAATATCTGGGCCAAAGAAAAACTATATTCATTGTTAAAAAAATGTAGTGGCAAGAACAATGAGGAGATTCTACATAACTGCAAAAGGGCAGTTAAGGACTCGAAACATATGATAATACACTACAAAAGAAGCCTAGAATTTAGATTAGCTCACTCCAAAGATTGCCATAAATCGTTATTCTCATACCTCAATAATAAGTAAGGTAATAACAGATACATTGGCCCAATTACTTTAAATAACTCTACGCTGGCATCAGATAAAGAAATTGTAGATGTATTTAATAATCCTTTTTGTTCAGTCTTCTCAGTAAAGGAAGTAGCTGATTCTAGTTATGGCAAAGCTCAAAATCATAACAAATATACATTTACTAAGGCTGACACCCTTGCGGTATTGCAATCACTGAGTAATACCTCTAGTCTAGGCCCTGCTAATTTACATCTCAGGTTCTTATTGGAGACTTCTGAGGCCTTAGCACTCCCACTAGCACTTATTTTTAATAAATCCCTTCACGAGAGTTCAGTGCCGCAAGACTGGCTAAATGCCACGAGTGTACCTATTTTTAAGAAAGGGAACCGCTCCAAACCTGAAAACTTTTGACCTATCAATTTAACTTATGTCCTTTGTAAACTAATGGAGAAATTGATTAAAGACCTTTTAGAAAAAGAAATGATATCTATGAACATCTCAGACAGGACTCAACATGGCTTTAAGCGGGGATTCTCATGTACGACTAACCTGTTATCTTTTTATAATTACATTAGCCAAGGCCTTGACTCTGGCTGCCCTATGGATGTGATCCTGCTAGATTACAGTTGTGCATTCAACTAGGTATCACATGGCAAGCTCATTACTAAACTCTTCCAGTTGGGTTTCTCTCCATATTTGGTTCGATAAGTTAACAGTTGTTTATCTGACAGACACCAGCAAGTCAGAGTATTTTTATCAGAAAGGGGCAGGTTACTAGTGGTGTGCCACAGGGCTCTGTTCTTGGGCCGACATTGTTTAATATCTTTATTAGTGATATGCAGATCAGTTCGTGTGACCTGCTTTCCAGATTTTTGGATGACACCAAGTTGGGGGGGAGGGTGGATTCAGCTACCAACAGGACCATACTTATTAACAACTTGAAAATAATTGAATAATGGGCATATTCTAATGGTATGTCTCTGAACATAGATAAATGTGCTGTTCTGCACCTTGGTAGGCATGACCCGCTACAGACCTATACCCTTAACAATACACCCTAGAAAGTATCCCTCAGCCAGCGAGACCTGGGTGTGATGGTCAATAATAAACTTTCCACTAAAGACCAGTGTATAAAAGTGGCCAAGTTATCCAATACACTGCTCATGCGCATCAAATGCACATTCATTTCTAGGACAGAGGAATGCATTATTCCCCTATATAGGATACACCTCAGACCCTACTCTGACTATGGGTCTCCTTTTTGGAGCCCGTATCTAGCAAAGGATATAGGCAGGATTGAGCAAATTCAGAGAACAGCAACTAAACTGGTGCCCCACCTGACATTCAGAACTTATCAGGAGAGACTCAAGGCTACAGGGCTTCATTCCCTACAAACCAGAAGGAGCTGAGGTGACCTCCTCTTTTTATTTAAAATTCAACAGTCGCCAGAACTGATGCAGCAATGCGGACTTAACTTTTCACAGAAAAGGGTTGTCTTTGGACTCCATAGCAAACAAATGAATGTAAGCAAAGCTAAAACAAATAAGAGATTACATTTTTACACTATCAGAGCCCCTAGAGTAGAGAATCGCCCTCCACAAGACCTTGTGGACCTTGACTCCTTCTCTGCCTTTAAAAAAGGTTTGGACAAATGGTTGGAAAACAACAAAATTTAGGTACAATGACCCACAATGTTGTTGGGGACAATCTCGATGGGCTGTGGCCTTCCTTTGTCCTAAACTACCAACTAAATCTGGTAAGCCTATTAGAGGAGTGGTCAGGTGTCTGGCAGTTGAGTTTCAATGCTAAAAAGTGCATGATCATGCACCTGGGTCACAGGAATCCAAGGGAGGGGTACAGGATGGTTGGGGAAATTCTGTCCACCACAAGTCAGGATAGAGACCTGGGGGTTCTCATATCTGATGACCTGAAAGTGACCAAACAGTGTGAAAAAGCAGTGGGGAGAGCAAACAGAATGTTGAGGTACATAGGGAGGGGCATATCAAGCAGGAGGAAAGAGATGGTGAAGCCACTGTACAGATCACTGGTGAGGCCTCTGCAGGAATACTGTGTCCAGTTCTGGAGACCACATCTCCGGAAGGACATTGACAAAATAGAGGCAGTCCAGAAAAGGGCAACAAAGATAGTACATGGACAGTACCAGAAGCCCTATGAGGAAAGACTTAAGGACCTTAATATCTATTCACTGGAGGAAAGAAGGGAGAGGGAAGATATGATGGAGACTTTCAAGTACCTTAGGGGAATAAACAGGGTACATATGGAAAGCATATTTCAGAGAAAACTCTACACAAGAACAAGGGGGCATGATATGAGTCTGAAGAGTGGAAGGCTCAGGGGTAATGTTAGGAAGTACTTTTTGACTGAGAGGGTGATGGTGATGGAGCCGTAGAACAGCCTTCCAGCAGAAGTGGTGGGTGCAAAAACAATATGGGGGTTCAAGAGTGCATAGGATAGACATTAGGGTACCCTGTTGATGTGCAGAGCAGGAGAGCTGCACATCAAATAGGATCTGGGGCTGCTGCAGTGAGTAGAGAAATGGGCAGACTAGGTGGGCCGTATGGTCCTTATCTGCCGACAGATTCTATGTTTCTATAGTGACCTCAGTTAATGCTTACAGCAACTATGTTACATTTTATAATGAAAAGAACAGGGAACAGAGAAAAATTTGTGTTTGAATGAACAAAAATGTCTAACAGAATGTTTTCTGAAAACAGAACAAAAACAATAACTACACATACCAATGAGTAAAAGATTGATATGTACAGGATCAAAAGTAAGTGTTTGCCTGATAATCTTTTAGCTAATTGAACTGCTTGCAATGTATGACATTTTAGACTTTTATCTGGAAAAGTACTGTAGAATTACTAAATGCCACTGCCAATAAACATACGCTATATTCGCAGTCTCAGAACAGAGTGCGAACAATAGGTAAGGCAAGGTAACTTTTGTTTCTTCGGTGCCCAATCCCAGAGTCTTGGCACCATACAAGTATAAACATTAAAGGGAGACAGTGCATGCATAAATACATAAAGAACAAATTTAAGCATAGGCTGTTGGTTAACTAGGATCTGCAGCTTATCCTGTAGGTAGGGAAATGGGCAGACTAGGTCGTCGAAGAGGTCCTTATCTGCCATCAAAGTATATGTTTCTATGTTTCTATGGATAAAAATAAAAACAGCAAGCTTAAAAACAGAATATATCAACATTAACTAATGCATAAATACTGATGTCCCTAAGGATCAATGTCTGGAAATGCCAAGGCAAATAAATAGGTCTTGAGGTAGGTCTTAAAAACCTCGACCGAAGGGGCCTTCCTCACAGATGGTGGTAGCGAGTTCCACTAGAAGGGAATGGTGACACTAAATGCCCTGTCGACAGTAGTTTTTAACCTTGTCCTGGGAATTGCAAAGAGACCCCAAGAGGAGGAGCGGTGGGAGCGGGCATTAGTGGTAGGTGTTAAAAGGTCGGACAGGTAGCCAGGACCAAGTCCATTTAGGGCCTTAAAAGTGAGCAAGCCCACCTTGAAGAGGATCCTCCACCTGACAGACAGCCAGTGCAGATTGCGCAACACCAGGGTAACATGACTGAACTTAGCAAGTCCTGTCAGCAGCCTGGTGGCAGCATTCTGCACCAGTTGCAATTGGTGGAGGGTACTTCCAGAGACCCTGAAGTACAACACATTATAGTGGTCAAGTCTGGATATTACAAAAGCATGCACCAGGGTGGGGAGGTCTCCAGGCAGATCTAGGGGCTTGATCCTATCAATATTCCTCTGATGGTAAAAATTACTTTGGACACAGATGACACCTGAGGTTCAAATGTCAGTCTGTCATCAAGGAAAATGCTAGATCATGCACTCTAGAGGAAGCCTTCAATGGTACAGGCCCCAGGGTTAAACCTGTTGTCACGCCAGAGGCAATCCTATCACACCTTAGGTTCGACTCCACCACCAGAACCTCCATCTTCTCGGGGTTCAATCGCAACCAGCTGGAGGACATCCAGTCATTGACCTCAGCAAGGCAGCTTTTTAGCACATTCATGGTGTCTGGTGTCTCAGGAGCGAAGGAAATATACAACTGGGTAACATCTGCATAGCAATGAAAATCCACATTGTACTTCCTAATGACCTCACTCAGGGGCAGCATGTATACGGTCAACAGCATGAGTGACAGGACCTAGCCCTGAGGTACTCCACAGGACAGGAGGCTGGGGGGGGAGGATAAATTACCCATCACCACCCGCTGCCTCCTATTCATGAGATAGGACTCAAACCAGCAGATGACAGTTCTGGCAAGTCCGCAGTACTCTCTCAGATGGTTGAGTAACACAACATGGTCCACTGTGTCAAATGCTGAGGAGAGATAGAGGAGAATGAGAACAGAAACATAGAAACATAGACTTTGACAGCAGATAAGGACCACTTGGCCCACCTAGTTGGCCCATTTCCCTACCTAGACGATAAGCTGCAGATCCTATTTAGCCAACATCCTATTTCTTCCTACCCACCACAAAAATTGCCTTACGTCTGTCCAATGCATTCTTGAATTCTCCCACAGTTTTAAACCCCACAACCTCCTCAGAAAGGCTGTTCCATGCATCTACCACCCTCTCTGTGAAAAAACACTTCCTCACATTGCCCTGAGCCATCCCCCCTCCAACTTCAAATTGTGTCCCCTTGTTCTTGCACATCTCTTTTTCTGAAAGTTGCTACCCTCTTGGACTTTGTTGATTTCACTGAGGTACTTAAAACATTTCTATCATGTCCTCCCTCTCCCTCCTTTCCTCAAGAGTATACATATTAAGCTCCTTTAGTCTTTCCTCGTATGGCTTCTCCTGCAGACCCTGCAGCATTTTAGTTGCCCTCCTCTGAACTGCCTCCATCCTGTCTATCTCCTTGCAGAGATGGGGTCCCCAGAACTGGACGCAGTACTCCAGATGGGGTCTTACCAACTGTCTGTACAGGGGGATAACAACTTCCTGTTTTCTGCTGGTGATGCCTCTCCCTATACATCCCAGTATCCCCCCAGCCCTCCCTACCGCCTTCTCACATTGCTTGCCAACCTTAAGGTCATTTGATATGATTACCCCAGGTCCCTTTCTATTTTGTTGTTGTACTACCTCCCCCCCATTGTGTAATCTTCCCCTGGGTTTTTGTTTCCCAGGTGCATTATTTTGCATTTCTTTGCATTGAATCCAAGCTGCCATACTTCTGACCATTCCTCCAACCTTGCCAAGTCCCTTCTCATCTTTTCCATGCCTCCTTGTGTATCAACCCTGTTTCAGATCTTTGTGTCATCTGCAAAGAGGCATAGTTTTCCTTCCAGTCCCTCTGCAATGCCACTTATAAAGACATTAAAAAGGATTGGACCCAGTACTGAACCCTGTGGTACCCCACTAGTAACCCCTCTTTCTTCAGAGTGGACTCCATTTACAATTACCTTCTGTGTCCTGTTGTTCAGCTAATGTTTTACCCAGGCTACCACTCTGGGACCCACTCCCAGGCTGGTTAATTTAACTGCTAATCTTTTGTGTTGGACTGTGTCAAATGCCTTGCTAAAGTCTAGGTAGGCCATGTCTATAGCCCTCCCTGGTCTACTACTTTGGTCACCCAGTCAAAGAAATCAATTACCTTCCGCAGAACCCATGCTGCCTTAGGTCCTCAGCCCCACTGGCCCCTAGGTACTCAATAATTTTTCCTTCAGAAGTGATTTCATCATTTTCCTACCACAGAGGTCAAACTGACAGGTCTGTAGTTTTCTGCCTCTGTCTTGGTCCCAGTTTTGTGAATGGGAATCACATCAGCCTTCTTCCAGTCCTCAGGTACCACACCATCCTCCCATGCTTTGTTAAAAAGGGTAATCAGTGGTGTCACTAGATCTCTGCTTAATTCTTTTAGAATTCTGGGGTGAATTCCATCTGGTCCCATTGCTTTGTCCGCCTTCAGTTTTAGGAGCTGTTTCAGAACCCTTTCTCCTGTGAAAGGACTGGGATCGACCTCCCTCTCCAGATTGCTTCTGTTAATTGGATTAGGCACCTCCCCCAGTTCCTCTTTTGTGAATACTGAACAGAAGTAATCATTCAGTATCCCTGCTTTTTCACTGTCACTCTCTGCCCAGCCACCATCCATTCTATTCAGCCTCACTATCTCTCTCTTTGTCTTTCTACGCTCCCTGATATACCTATAAAAGGTTTTATCCCCCTTCTTAACTGAGTTGGCTATCTTTTCCTCAGTTTGTTCCTTTGCTATTCTGACTACCCTCCCTGCTTTCTTCTGCCTTAACTGGTACAGTTCTCTGTCCTGCTCTTTCTGTGTTTCCTTATACTTCCTAAATGCTATCTTTTTCTCCCTAACCTTCACCGCCACTTCTTTTGAGAACCATAGTGGCTTTTTCTTTCATTTTGATTTGTTTATTTGCTTCACACAAAAGCTTGTTGCCTCTGTGATGGCAGTTTTGATATTTCCCCATTGTTGCTCCACCCCTCCTTCTAGCCTTTTTGTTAGTGCTTTTCTAAGGCACTCTCCCATCTTGTCAAAGTCAGCTCTCCTGAAGTCCAAAACCCTCACTTTTGTATGGCTTGACTCTGTAGCTGAGTTTATCGTGTACCACACTGTTTGGTAGTCACTTGTTCTCAAATGGCTACCCACTTCTAGATCTGAAATCTTCTCATTGTCCCCATTTGAGAGTATGAGGTCTAAGATTGCTCCCTCACGAGTAGGTTCCAAAACTAGCTGTCTGAGGCATGCCACCTGAAGGGCATCAAGAATGGCCCTGCTTTTGGATGCGGCTGCAGCAAAGGTGCTCCAGTTAACATCTGGCATATTAAGATCCCCCATCAACAGTATCTCCCCTTTCTCTGCCATCCTAAGTATGCCTTCTATCATATCCTTGTCCATTCCTTCCCCCTGACATGGGGGGTCTGTATACAACCCCTGTGTGGATTGTGGTGCCATTTCCAGTCTCTAAAGTGACCCACAGTGCCTCCTCTCCTCCCCTCCCTGTTTACTGTTTTGTTCAGTTGCTTTTATCCCTTCCCTAACACAGAGAGCTACTCCCCCCCTACCCTCCCAGTCTCTCCTGTAGGTTATGTACCCTGGTATGTTAACATCCTAGTCATGTTTCTCTGTGTACCATGTTTCTGTGACTGCTACGATATCCAGACATCCCTCTTCCATCAAGGCTACCAGTTCAGGAAGCTTGTTGCCCAGACTATGGGCATTGGTACTCATTACCATCCATTTCCTGATGACCTTACCCCTTTTTGCCCCATCCCTGTCCTTATTGCTTTTGTCACTTTCTCCATTTACCCCAGCACTTCTCCCTATTGACATCTTTATGCCGGTGCCCTCTCCTCTATCTCTCACCCCGAGGAGATCATTATGCACCTGAACTAATGCCTTTTCAGTGCTATGCCTTGCGAGAAATCCAGATTTGAGTGGCACGTAGATGTCAAAGACCTCAAGGTGCTCTTCAAGTTATTGTGCCACAATTTTCATTACAACCTTACCTAAAAAAGGAAGGTTGGAGATAGGTCAATAATTTACCAAGATGTCAGGGTCTAAAGATGTTTTTTTCAGAAGAATTCCCTCCAGTGCCTCTTTCAGGAATCTGGGAAAGCCCCCTCGACAAGGAGCACCAGATAATCAAGGCGAACACCGGACTGATAGAGTTGACACATCCTATCAAGAAACTGGTCGGCAATGGGTCTAGTTCATAATATGTGTGCTTCAGCCTGGAAGCAATCTCAATGACCTCAGACACCTCCACTGGTTTAAACTCGATCCAAATAGGCAGAGTGCTTCTGTGATGCTCATGACGACCTCTGTAGGCCATATTCTGGCTCACTGGTGGAATTCCCTGCTAGATGGAGGACACCCTGTCAGAGAAAAGCCAAGCAAACTCTACACACAAGGATTCGGAAAAGGCTTTTTTCAGCTGAAGAAAAACTGGGTTTAGCAACCTATCCACAGTCCAAAATAGCACAGCCAGTCGGTTCTTCCATGTGGCAATCTCCCCGGACAGGAACTCTGCCTTCTTATGTTTGATTGCCCCCTAGTACTCACCATAGTGAGCACATAGAGCCAGTTTATCCTCTTCTAGCCTGGTCTTGTGCCAGCAGTGCTCCAGCTTCCAACCCATAATCTCCATCACCTTGAGCTCCCCATCAAACCAAGAGGACCTCAAGTGAAAGGATTTGGGTCGTACATGGGCCAGTGCAAGGGCATCGAGCAAATCGGACATCTTCTTATTATAGACAGCAACCATGTCACTCATACCCCCTGCACATGCAATGCCTACACTAGATAGGTCAGCCACCACCAGGAAACCCTCTGGGGACAATTCCCTCGAAGGACAGTAGCCGACCATCTCCACGGGGGGGGGGTCTTGAGGAGGGGTTCCAAATGAGAACTCCATCGTGCAATCATCAGATCAACTGACCTGATCAGTCTTGAGGTTGCAAACTTCAAGCCCCAGTGAGAACACTAGGTCCAACATGTGGCTGCCCTGATGGGTCAGGGAAGTAATGTCTTGTGCTAGGCCCAGAGAAGACATCATCTGGAGAAGGTTGGACCCAAGTCTGGAGGATTCCTAGTCAGCCCATACATTGAAGTCACCCAGTACTATACATCTAAGGGAATCCAAAATTTCACCTATGACAAAATCTGCCACCTACTGCAAAAATTCTCCCACCACCCTGAGGGATGGTAAATCAGAATCCTGCAGCCTGCACACATACCCCTAAGTGTGGCCACACATTCAAAGGACCCAGTAGTTTTTACAGGGTGCACAATGAATTCAAAGTCAGCTCTAAAGCAGATGGCCACCCTCCCTGCCCCTGCATTCCACCCTAGGACAGTGCACTACAGAATACCCTGGGGGGGGAGGGAGGTGGTACCATCCAAAACTGACCCAGCATCGTCGTGCACCTAGGTTTCCATAATGCAAGCCAGATCGACTGTCGAAATTAAGTCCGCTATAATTGCAGTCTTATTCCTAATCGATCTGGCATTACAAAGCACTGCCCTAAGGGGACTAGGAGGCATTGCAGCCCCACTGTCTACCTGCCCACTCGGTCTGGTGGGATCCCTGGAGACAGGGACCAAACACATCTGGCCTAATAATTTACAGTGAAACTTAGTTTTCAGTCATATCTTATTTAATTGTTCAGAGACAGGATAGTTTCTCTTTGCTCATTTGTCATGGCAATGATATGAAATTTCCAAAGTTGCTTCCAATTACTTTTCAAATGTGAGCTCTCACTTAATGGAGAAGAAAGTCACCTCAATACCTCAGTCCCATACGGAGAAAAAAATATATAGAGAGAGAGATTATGGCAAGACACACATCTGTGAGTAAGCAGCACTTTGAACTCGGTGAATGTGTAATATGCAACAAAACTGAAAAAGTGGGGAAGCCAGCTGCATACAAGACTGACAAGTG